>CM038047.1:139066173-141718673 GCA_021397845.1 Areca catechu
AAACCCTCTATGCTCAGACTAAAAAGTGGAGGGCAATTAATATGGATGCTAACCCCCCATCCTTGGTATCCCAAAGGTCCAATATCCAAGGTTCATTTCTGGTTCCCGAGGCTGACCGTTCTCCAGGTGGGGTGGAACCGTGCCACCGGGTTTCCTCGGTTTGATCGACCTATGGCCCTAGCAATAGCTCCTCTTTCTTCCAACAGCCAAGACTCAACATCCATCATAGGACGAGGTTACGCCTCGGGACCCTCGGCCTAGTTGACCTTCGACCTCGGCAAGGATCCGCCTCACCTTTCGCAGAGAAACCCCATCATCATTTGGATGGGTCAAAGTAGCACCCCGAGACCCTCAACTCTAGTCGATCCTTGACCTCGGTAAGAGAACCAGGTCCAACCTAGGACCCTTGCACCCTAAGGGAGATAAGATTCCATAGCAACATACTTCCAGGCAACCTAAAAAGAAATCAACTTATGCTCATCCCATGCACTCAGTGGCATGAACAGGAAGTCATATCTTATAACCTCCAACAAATCCTCTCAATTAAGGAGAATGTGATCTATTCCCGGCCATAATCCCTATCATCATTAAGAAATACGACTGGCAACGTAGAAGAGAAAAGGTTTCAATAAATTGAAAGCAGACATTTCAGGAAAAAGGAATGATTCACTGCCAGATACATTAATAGGACCTGCAACCCCATCACATCTCACCAAACCTACTAGAAATTTCTGTATCCTGAAAATGCCCTTGCCTCTCGCCTATATAAAGGGGCTCCCTGAGAGCTCCCAAGATATACAATACAACACAACGCATACTCTCTCTCACCTCTCCACTCTACCTTCTTCCTTCTATTGCTTGCCACCTGACTTAAGCATTGAAGCGCCCTCGTTGGGGCAACCTCCGACTAGGGCTTTCTTGCAAGTACCTCCCGCAAGCACCACCTCTCCAGCAACCTCCGACGACCGAGTGGGTAGTAGCGTCAACAAGCTTATTTGAGAGTATCCCTTTGTCCACCAATGGGATAACATAAGCTTATTTGAGGGTACCCCTTTGTCCACCACTAGGATAAGATCATGTAAGTATCTCCCAGCCTAGGGATTGAAGCTTTTGCTTTTATGAGAATACCACCCAAATGAAATATCACATATCACCGTCGATAAGCTACATAAAAATCTGGATATGTGTGCTATGGAAGCCCACTATAATCTAAGGGGGCAAGAGGTAAAAGCCGTTGGTTGAAGACATGGTTAACAAATAAGCTTATGATAGCATATATTCTTGAGTGAAACCATATTGTTAGAATAGAGTTTGAATCAAGGTTTGCACACTGGTACATACTATTCTATACTGAGAACATTGTACCATACTAGTATAGAATCGAGACTCAGTATGGAGGACATAGTATAATATACCGAACAACCTCCATACTAAGTGTATCAATATTGTACCAGCATATCAGGATAAGGCATGATACTGTTGCAGGGATCAAAAGAACAAGGAATATAACAAAACTCTCCTCCAAAAAAATTATCAGTATATTATGTTAACAGAACAACAATAGTTGTTATAAGCATACAAATGGCAATGAATGGTGATAATTGTTCTATAAATCTTATGTTGTAAATGTTATGAACATTCACTGTAGTCTTTTTGCAAGAAGAACAGCAAGGCATATATTCACGAGCAATGATTAGTTTAGCAAAAAACGAGTATTATATAGAAACTGCCTGGTTTAGCTTCCAAATTAAAACTGACATGTAATTATAGTCCTCAAAATTTGTCAACTATGAACAAATCTATTTATTCACTAATATCAATCAATGGCCTTGTCCTATGACATCACAACCAACTCTGAAACATTTGACAAATTAAAAAACATCAAAACTTTCAAGATAAAGGCATTTTGGATTGAAAAAAGTTTCAAATGCATGCTCATCATATACGTAGCCAGAATTTCTATGCTACAACTCCTGGTTTTGAGAGGAAAAAAATAGAAACTTGAATTCAATAGGCAGACCTAGGCATAAATTTTGACAACATTTCAAGATAGCCCATAGGTCAAGAATCCAAAATCCATGCATCATAGTGGACCCAATCTATAGCTCATAACACTGCAACATAGACCCATTTGAACTGACCACAAGTTAATCATGGTATTTGTAATTGTATATGGTACTTATAATTGAGTTTAAATGGGTTTAGATCCTTAGCATGGTGACAATGCCAGGACTTAAATGGCGAGAGTATATGAAAACCTATCTGGGCATGTGTTTAGTACCACATCGGCTTATGTGCTAAGTAGATCTTGGATACTTATATAGGGTAAAGGAACTCAAATAGCAAAAGGCTCATCTTTTTGGATGAGGTCTTGGAGTTGCAAAATTGTTTCTATCTAGAAACCAATGAATATCCATGTGAAGATGCACAAACATCACCTATAGAGACCTTTAGAATCTCTAAATACATTAACTGAAACATGGAAAATTATCTTTATATATTATTTTGTTCTCAGGGTCTCATTACAATCTATACATAGCAAAAAAATTAACTGCCCGACAGTCAAGTGCCCTGTGACAACTGAAACAGATTTACCATAAATGTGCTGGAGGAAACTAAATAGAGAGAAAAGATATTAAAGTCAATCTATTACTAGATTTTCCAATGAGCTTGTGATATACCTTGTGGGCCCTGGCCCTTTGTCTTTTGTGGAACCACCTCAGGTGGTGTCTGCTGTGTAGATAGAGTCTAGAGTGGGAAGGGGGGCATGAATTTGTCCACATGACTAAGAAAAAAAATAAGAAAGGAAAGGGTGGAAGGGGATGGACCATTACTCTCTCTCTCTCTATTACTCTCTTTCATGAACTATCCCTTGACCCTCTCTCTTTCTCACGTTTCTCTTTCTCCCTCAATCTCCCTTGCTTCTCTTGCACCACCGTGGCTCTCTCGTGGCACCCTCTCCCTGAGGAACTCTATTTTTCTCTCTTCTGCTCTATTAATTTTCTTTCTTTGAGTTAGAAGCTCCTATACCGCATTCCATTCTTCCATCCCAATAAGGTCAGTGATCTGTTTCTTTTGTTATTAAGATAATAGGTTTAGAAACTAAGATTTTAAAACCTTGAATACTTCTAGAAAATACTTTAAAATATTATATATTATCAAATTGATATCTGTATATGATTTTCAATTATTAGAATTTGAAGAATCCCAGCAAAGAAATTAGATTATCTTGAACTTAGAATCTATTTAAGGTAAGTGACTTAACACTTCTTGGTATATTTTCTTAAATAATTTAATAAATACTCTAATTATCTTAATAAATGGTCAAGCATGTTATGATTTATATCAATTATATGAATTAAATATATTTTTTGATTTTTTTGTAAATTAAATTAATTTGGATATATAATATGTTTTGAAAAATGATTTAAGAATTTGACTAAATAACTTGTAAAAATATTTTTGTATATATTCCACATAGCTATAATCTGGCCCTACGAATGCGGATTATACATTGGACCTATCGACTTGTAATCTGAGAAACTGGTTTCGACACTACACTACCGGTGATTAGAATAATGGTATTTGAGCGTCGTTATCTGCTATTTGACCTATGCCACTGGACTACGTGGCCATAGCCAATTATTGGATCTAATATTAGTTTCTAAAAAAAGATATTTAAAAAAAGAAAATATTATTATCTAATATTTGTTACTCGTGAATTTTGTCCAGTCAATTATGTGTTTAGTTTTGTTACACATTAACATGCTTTGACCCACCTAGAAGTATTATGACACTTACTAGACTTGTATAGCTCATTATATTTTTATTTTTTCCTTTAGTGAAGATGCTAAACTATGAATGCTTGAGGAAATTCAGGGGGAGCGCGCTAGCTAGATGTAAATCCTAAATATTCTTATGTATGCTATTGATTTTGTACATGGTCTAAACATGAAAATTGAAGTCTAATCTTTGATAATATTATCTAAAAGTATTGACTTTTGTTATCCCAGGATTATATGATAATGGAATGCAATTATATCACTTCTCAAGGATTGAAATTATTATGATTAATGTTATTATGAAATAATTGGATTTGTTATTCAAGTAGCCTTGTATGTCTATGGGGTTTGCCTTATAAGCATGTAGCATCTGTTACGCACCTAATTCAAGGCATGAGAATTTAGTGGTATCAGAGCCTAGTTTTAAGATTACATGATAAACCATAACTAGAATAGTGATATAAGAGTTTAGGATCTAAGATCTTGAGGACTCATTAGAAAGAGTTGAGAATTGAATAGAAATTAAGTTATGAGACATCTCTATTTATGCTTGTTTTCTTATTGATATTTTTGTATTTATTTATTTAAATATTATTGTAAGGATTATTTTATTTTGTTGTTAAAATTAAGAATGCCACCTCATCGTGCCCGTACCCAAAGAGTAAATAATTTGCTAGGAAGGTCTCAGGGTGAAGTTCCTAGTGAATCAATGGCTAAGAACAGGCAGGATGAGGAATGTTCAAATCAAAATATAAATCCTGGTGTTTAGGAAAGAGAAGTCAAAAATTAGCCAGTTACAAATCAACCAATTCTGGACCAGTCAATTGTTCCATCAGTGAACATGGTGAAGAATTTGGATCGAATGTTTGAATTAATTCAAGTAGTTGGATTGGTTCATCAACAAAGGGAGTTACCTCAACAGTTTTTGCATCCTTTGTGGCAGAATCCTAATCCATCTAATCATAGAAAGAGTCTAGCATAATTTATAAAAATAGCTCCTTCAGCTTTTAAGGGTACTACTAATCCCCAGGAGACTAAGACTTGGATAGATGAAAAGGAGAGTTTTTCGAGCAATAGAATGTATAAATGAAAAGAAAATTAGATTTACTACTTATATGCATCAGAATGGAGCTCATCATTGGTGGAAGTCAGTGGAGCGTTCATTGACCTTGGATAATGGATCAATTACCTAGCAGAGTTTCGTGCCTTCTATTTTAAGTATTTTTCTTTGAGTCGACTGATAGAATTAGAAAGAGAATTTCTTAACTTATTCCAAGGAGAAATGACTATGGATAGGTATGAGATTGAATTTGATAGACTGTCTCGATTTGCTACCATTCTAGTTGCAGATGAAGAGTCTAGAATGAGAAGGTTTGAGGAAGGACATTTATTTTTAATAGAATTTGCTTATAATAACAGTTATCAATCCAATATACAAATGGCACCTTACAAGTATTATATGGATGAAAATGTAGAACTCCGATATATTGGGATTATGTGGGTGAGAAGAGATTATTAGGACCTGAATTGGCATAACAAATAATGAAAAAGATTCGATTGATCAAAAAACATCTTCGTACAACCTAGAGTAGACAAAAGAGTTATGAAGATTTTAGGAGACGAGAACTAGAATTCCAAAGAGGGAAACGTGTATTCTTAAAGATATTACTTGTTAAAAGAATTGTAAGATTTGGGATTCGAGATAAGTTGAGCTCTAGATGTGTTGGTCTATTTGAAGTATTGGAAAGAATTGGTACTATAACCTACAGACTTGCTGTGCCTACTGCACTGGCTGGAGCACATAATATCTTTCATGTGTCAATACCGAGAAAACACATATCAAATCTTAACCATATAGTAAATTATGAGCCTTTATAGCTCAAAAGAGATCTAAGCTATGAAGAGTATCTTGTATAAATTATTGATCGAAAAGATCAAGTATCACGAAGATGTATAATTCCATATGTTAAAATACAGTGGAGCAATCATTCTTTGCGAGAGGCCATTTGGAAATTAGAAAAAAAATGAAACAAAAATATCCTCATCTATTTGAGAACTCAGGTATGTTAAATTTCGAGGATGAAATTTATTTTGAGGTGAGGATTTAATATACTTTGTGGGCCCCGGCCAATTGTCTTTTGTGGAACCACCTCAAGCGATATGTGTGGATAGTCTAGAGTGGGGAAGGGGGCATGGATGCATAAGTTAATCGCGCGTGTCCACATGATTAAGAAAAAGAAATAAAGAAAGGGAAGGGTGGAAAGGGGGTGGATCATTACTCTTTCTCTCCCTCTATTACTCTCTTGTGAACTACTCCCGTAATCCTCTCTCTCTCTTTCTCATGTTCCTCTTTCTCCCTCGCTCTCCCTTGCTCCGCTGTGGCTCTCTCATGGCACCCTCTCCCTTCATGACTCCATTTTTCTCCCTTTTTGCTCTATTATTTTTTTGCCTTTAAGTTAGAGGCTCCTATACCGCATTCCATTCTTCCATCCCAATAAGATCAGTGATCTGTTTCTATTGTTATTAGGATAATAGGTTTAGAAACTAAGATTTTGGAACCTTGAATACTTATAAGAATTACTTTAAAATATTTTATATCATCAAATTGATATCTTTATATGATTTTGAATTATTAGATTTTAAAGAATCCCAGCAAAGAAATTAGATTATCTTGAATCTTAGCATATACTTAAGGTAAGTGACTTAACGCTTGGTATATTTTCCTAAATAATTTAATGATTGCTGCAATTGTCTAAATAAATGATCAAGCATGTTATGATTTATATCTGTTATACGAATTAAATATGTATTTTGATATTTTTTGTAAATTAAATTAATTTGGATATATGATATATTTTAAAAATAATTAAAGATTTTGCCCGGGTAACTTGTGAAAATGCTTTAGTATATATTCTATATGGTTATAATCTGATCCCGCCAATGAGGATTATACATTGGACCTATCGACTTATAATCTAAGAAACTGGTTTCAATACCGCACCACTGGTGAAAATTGTAGTATGATCTTTGTTAATATTATCTAGAAGTATTGTGACTTTTGTTATCCCAGAATTATATGATAATAGAATGAAATTATATCACTTCTTGATAATTAAAAATTATTCCGATTAATATTATTATGAAATAATTGTATTTGTTATTCAGATAACCTTGATTGTCTATGGGTCCGTCTTATAGGTATGTGGCATCTATTATGCACCTGATTCGGGGCATGGCAGAGCTACTCTTGCATCCTAGTTTTAATGGATACAGACACCCTATGCAAAGCTGATATGCATAAACATTCACTAACTTAACCCGGGAAATGACAAAAGAAAAATCTCATACATCATAACAAAGAAATCGCACATCAAACTTTCAAAAAACAAATATTTTGACAATATGCTGCCCTAGGAAGTTTGGTTTCCCATTTGACAAAAAACCGTTTTTATTTTACAGATACAAATATAGCCTGAACCCCCGACACAAATTTATAAGTTCATCTAAAAACTTCCACCAAAGAACATGATCAGATATCTATCCGTAAAGTATATACTAATCTTAAATCAATAAAAAATGAAGAACAAAATATTAAATCCAGCATTCAACCAGACTGTTAATCATAAACAAAAAATCTAGAACTAATTTATAGAAGAATGGAGATCGCCAAGCACAAAGAAATGGGTCTAGATTTCAGACATCATTACCTACAACACTCGATCCTCCGGAACCGAACGTCATATCTTGGAGAGAGATGGAGAGAGAATATCGGAGATGGGTGAAAGTAGGAACAAAGGGTAATCGCGAAGACAAAGGCGGAGGGCAGAGGGGAATAAAGGTACACACTCCACGCAGACTGCTGCTATACTGCAATTCATGGTTGCCTTTCTTTCCAGGCCCACATCTGCGCGTGATTGGTGTACATCAGGCTGGCAGACTAATCCAGCGCCGTCCAAGAAACATTAAAAAAAAAGAACAATTTTATTATCCAATGGCCAAGATCAGCTGATTGAGTAATATCTTTGGCTCTAGATGGAGTGTTCAACTTGGACTAGTCAGGCAAGATCAGGGACCATACCTTGCGCATGAGGTGATGCCCCTAATATTGATGCTAATAATGAAAATTTTCATATAAAGATCTAATTGATATAAATTTTCAGGCACCAATGTAAGTTTCTTCTTGCTCGTAATTAGAGCCCATTATTTAATATATAATAAAACTATAATATTTAAATTTTATATTTTTATAATTTATTATATTATTATATTATATTTTAAAAAATGGAAAAAAGAAAAATTATAGTGAGAGCATCACACCACTTATATACTAGTTTTTTTTCAAATCTAGGTATAACTTAACAAAATAAAAATTAGGTCTAGGTCAAGTATGTTAGGCCATACCGGTTTATTTTGTATAAGGTTTGTATTGAATTGGAAGCGATGCAGGTTATTTTTAGTTAAGCAAGATTGGGAGGACATCGCCATTTACAAACTCTGGCCTAATCTTATACCGGCAATATTAATCTAAAGCGATTCAAACTATATATTCTATTGAATAAAATTTGATATCGCTAAGCTAAATTACAATTAGATTAAAAACTCTAACCTAATTTTTTTATCTTTTTATTATAATGTAAATTATTGCTACTAGGATGCTGAGCTAGCTTAGGCTGCTGAGATGGAGTCAAAGAAGGAGACGTAGCATGCAAGCCGTTTGGTCAAGATTCTTGTAGCTAGGGGCTAGTATCGGGCTTGTAACTGATTCCTTTCAAGCTAGGCTTACAAAACTGTCAAAGACAAAGAATTCCTCATGCAATGGGGGGTTCCTCCATGATAGACCCTCCGATGCCTAAGTCAGTCTTCCATAGAAACCAATAAAAGAGGTCTGAGCTAGAGTGTATGAAGATGAGAGGGTGATGATAAGTATGAAGCATAGAAGGCCAATAATGGATGGGAATAGAGTATGGAAGATGGAAGATGGCGTTAAGAGCTCTAAGTGCAGAGGAATTGTTGAGCTCTAATATGTATGGAAGTTCATCTCAGGGAGATAGTATGCAAGGCAGCCTCCACTTACCTAGAGGATCCTAGAGAAAGGTTTTATAGGTGAGTACCTATTGCCTTCAGGTTAAAAGTCAGTATAGTAGGGAATAATAGCTTACACATTTTGCCCAGTAAGAAACCCAAGAGGGGGGATGAATTGAGTTTCTAAAAATTACTTGCAAGAAAGTGTGCCAATTCAAATATCTAATCAAGTACTAGTGTGAGGTGTAAGTGTATGCTCTTGAAGAGTATGCAGCGAAAATATAAATGCAACAAATATAAGAGCAAGTAAAAAGAGCAATAGACAATTACAAATACAAGCCAAGTATAGTGGTTCGATGCTTTCCAATGCACCTACATCCACTTTCCAAGATCCACTTGGAAATTCACTATAATCTCCTATGATTACAGTCGATAGTTTTCCGGGCTAACTAATCAAAATCCCTTTTGGTTTTTACAAGGCTCACCAAAATAAACCTCTTGGTTTTCAAAGGCTAACTAATAACCTCCTTAGTTTTCAACTAGGCTAACCAAAAACCTCCTTGATTTTCAAGTAGGCTAACCAAAAATCTCCTTGGTTTTCAAATAGGCTAACCAAAAACCTCTACAACAAAGATATGAGATAGAGTAAAGCAATAAGAAAAGCTTTCTAATGTAAAGTTGATATCTCTTTGAAGTTTGGAGAAGTTGCTTGTCTTGAACTTGATGAAGCCTCAATCAATGCTAAAAAATGTTGGACTTGAATGCTTTTTGATAGCTTTGAATGCTTGGAGACTTTTTTTTGCTTGAAGGTAGTTGCTCTCAATGAATGGGAGTGAATGCACTTGCTTCTCTCTTCTTTTTTTTATTTTCTCTTGTTCTCTTCTTTCTTGTATTTCTTGTTATAATTTTCTTGAATTCAAATCACTTAAATACCATCCCAAGGCTTTAAAGATAGTTTATGACCGTTAAACACGAAAAACTAGCCGTTAGGAGCCAAGAGGGCCGAGTTCTATATTTGAAAAACTAGCTGTTACTGTTCCCAAAACTCTAAGTGTTGATACTTCAAGCTGTGAGTCGACACTTAGGATTGATACATAAGACCCATGAGTCGACACTTAGTTCAAAATTCTTCATTGAAGCTCTCTAGAATTCTCAGATGAGTCAACACTTGACATCCATGAGTTGACACTTCAAGCAAGTCTTCAACTTCAGCATGTTCTGTAAGAAATTTTTCTCAGGCCTTGAGTCGATCATTGAGTCGACACATTGAGTCGACACTTGAGTGGCATGAGTCGATACTTCAGCCGTGCCATCTGAAACTCTTTCTACATGCCGGCTTATGTCGACACTTGCACTGCCATAAGTCAACACTTGAACTATGAGTTGACATCTTGAGTCGACACTTGCTAAGATTTCTTCAAAAATCACTGAAACTCTACTAAAACCTTTTTTAGCTGAACTCTTTAAGTCCTTTCAAGCATTTTTCAAGTACTTAAGTCCATTTATAACTGATCTTTCATTCATATAAATGGCTTCTTCATCATTTGACAAGCAATCTAATTTAGCTATTTTGATGAGTACCTTTTTCTATTAAACACACTTCAAGAAACATGTTAGTACTCAACTTATACTTAAGTATTTTGTTTATCATCAAAATCAATAACGGAGTTAACAATCTCTCCCTTTTTGATGATGACAAAATCTTTAAGTATAATTCATATAATAAGTTCTTAAAAGAATTTTCAATTTGCATAAAGCTTATTGCATTTTGTATTAGAGTAAAGAAAGGTAAGAGATAAAGTCTAAAAGCTCATTTGAATTGAATTAGAACGATAAGAGTATCAGAGCTAAAAAAAATTTCATGTATCATGATACTCTAAATGAGTATCAGAGATAAAACATGCTTTAAGATAAGAAATTCAGCATAGAGCAATAGTGAATGTAATCAAAAAAGAAATTTTTGAATAATAGATTGAAGAGTATAAATACTCCCCCTCAAAAGATGGTTCAAAAAATTGATTTTCAATGAATTTTCATAAACCGAAAAGCTGAATTTAAAGATTTTGCAAGAAAGTTTAGCAAAACTGATTATACAATTCAACAAAGGAAGGATTACTCCCCCTCACTCATTGCTCTTTTCTTTTTACTTTCATTTTTCTTTCACATACAAACTACTTTTCATTTTATTCTCATTGTTAACTCTTATACAAATCTCTTTTACTTATCTCTCCTATCTATCTCTCTTTTTTTTATCTCTCCCCCTTATTTCTCACTTAATTCTCTCCCTTTTTGTCATCATTAAAAAAGGTTAGCGGAGAGGGAAGGATGAAAACATCACAAAAATTTAGCAATATATTTTCAAACATTGATATAAAAAAGATTTCATTCATTGAAGTACACTTCATACATTAATACAAGTAAAGATACAAGATAGTAAACAAATATAAATACATACAAGAGTGCTGAAATATAAACTGTCTAAGTAATAAAGACTATCCTAAGCAGACTCCTCGTCATCCGAGGATCTAATCTCGATCGGTGTAGTATCAGTGGAAGAACGAGATCGAGGCCACATGGGTCGAAGATCAACAAGACTGGTCCTGGTCGGTCTCGACATGCCACGATGTCCTCGTCCTCTACGTCTAACATAAGTTTTGCCTCTAGCTGGTGCAAAAGAGATAGAAGCTATGTTAGCAGCAGGAACTGCACTAATTGGAATGGCAGTATCAAAATCAGTATGAAGGGGGGTATGATCAAAGATAGGTCTTGAGTCAAGACAGTGGAAACCAGGGGTATAAAATCCTAGTTCCATGATAAGAGAGGATGTATGCAAAGATGGAGAATGTAAGATAGGTGCATCAAAGGATGATGGAATGATAGGAGTAGGTGCAGGAATGGAAGTCGGATGTGGATCAGATCTGGAAGGTGAGGATGAAAAGATCAGAGTCTGAAAAAATGATCTAGATGGATCAGGAATAGGACTCTTAGGAAAGTCAGCTGCTGCCTCTGGCACTGGCTCTGTCATCAGATCAGTAATGTCAAACTCAGCAGAGTCAGTCTCATCATCATCCAAATCAAGTCCTGAAGCTGAAGGTACTAGAGGTGAATCAGCTGGAGCTGAACTGCTACCACTAGACTGACTGTCACCATTGCTGTCATCCTCAATATCATCATCATCATCATCAGCAGGATGAGGTGGAAGTGCAAGTGGACTAGAAAAGCTAGATGGCACTAGCAATCTCAACATGCCCTGAATCTGTACCATCCTAGCCTCCACGATAGCACAAAGAGAGCTAATATGTAGATCTGTGTGTATCTGTGGTCCCTATAGCTCTATCTGCACATGTATAGTCCTGGCTAATAGCTGAGAGATCTCTCTATGAACTCCTGAATTCTGATCTACAATCCTCTGCTCAAGGTCTAGATCAAACCCTACAATGGACTGTGTGCTGGTGATGGATCTGATGCTGCAAGAGGGGTGACTGGCTCTGGCTGAGGAGCTGGCTTGGGCTGTGCCGCAGGCTCGGGCTGAACCTCAGGGATATCATCGTGTGGCTCTGAGGGCCCTACCTCACCTAAAAAGATAGCTCCTCCTCCACCACATCATCATCTCTGTCAGTGGCCCGACCAGATATGCATCATCTTAACTGACCTCTGACAAGCTGATACCCCATCCGGTATAGTGATCTGATGTCATAGACGTCTGTGAGTAACAGCTGCCTGTAGGGCTCATCATCCATGACTACTCCATAAGCTCTAAATAGTAATGTTAACCCCATCCCATAGGGCAAACAATCTCTGGCTGATCGATGCCTCAGTCAACTAATGTACAATGAGCACTGGGAGGCATACTGGAGTACGTTGTACCAAAGAAACCATGACCAAAAGCTCATGCTCTATGATGAAGTCGAATTGACCGGTCTTCGATAGAAGGATCCGGGCAACGATATGGTGCAGCAATCTCATCTCAGGTGATAACCTCGAAGCTACTATAGTGGCTCCCTTAGGTAGACAAAAGGTTTTATCTTATCAACCTCATCCTTATGTTACTTATTTTCTATTTCAAGATCTTTTCTTTTCTTCAAAAGTTCATTATTTGAAACAATAGCTTTATATCTTTTTAAAACTTCATTTTTCATAGATAAAGCTTTGTTTTTCTTTTCTAAAACATCAATTTTATTTTTCAAATCATTGACTTCATTTAAAAGAGTAGTATTTTCATATGAAAAAGTATTTGCATGCTTTTTTAACTTTCTATTTTCAGAAATCATCACCTTATAGTCATGCATTAATTCATCAAATGCAATTCTTAATTCATCAAAATTATAGTCTACTTCAAGATCAAAATGTACCTCTTCTTTTTCATGTTACAATGCCATGAAACATAGATTGGTGACTTCAACTGGTTCTTCATTTTAACTGGAGTCCTCACTGTCACTCCAAGTCACCATCATTACTTTCTTTCTAAGCTTCTTTCTCGATTTCTTTAGGAGAAGGCAGTCATACTTGTAGTGTCCAGGCTTCTTGCATTCGAAGCAGATAGGCAGTTCCTTCTCCTTTTCTTTTTCTTTCTCATTTTCTTTTTCCTTTTCTTTGCTTGTTGAAACTTTTTCTTATAAGAAAATTTCTTTCTCCTCATGAATTTTCTGAATTTTCTTGCTAGAAGAGCTTCCTCACTTTTATTATCTTTTTCTTCTTTTGGTTCTTCATTTGAGGATTCTTCTTATGTTGTAGACTTGAAAGATATCCCCTTTTTCTTCTTGTCCAAATCCATAGATTTTTGGATGGGGGACTAACATGCATACAATTCTTTTGTATGTTTTATATATGGGGTTAGGTGATTAATTCCTGATTTTCAGATCAAAATTAGTTATAGAGAATTTTGTATGAGTTTTTGAAGCCACGCATGCAGATTAGGACCTAGAAAAGTACTAAAGAAGGATCGCCGGGGCTGAGAAGCCTCGGTTAGGGCCAGTTCTCCTATAATATAATTACTGGAGGTAGAGGGGGTGTACCTGACAATGTCTGAAGCACCCGGTGAAGATCGCAGTGAAGGGATCTCTCGTTCCTCGATGGATGCAGCCTGAAAAATCGAGCCAATGATGTACGGATACCCGGCTTTCTGCTCGGTGGTCCGATTGAGGCTTGGCTGGAGTCGTTGGATTCGTAGAAACTCGGGGACCTGCAAACGACCTGTCAGGGGTTAGAAAACTCATAAAGGAACAAGAAAACAAAGAAAAAAGCAGCAAGGGAAGGCTTCTTTTGGAGTGGGCGTCTAGGGATCTGGAGGGTTTGTTGGCAGCAGGAAGATGATTGCAAACACCAGGAAGAAGAACTCTCACAAACCCCTTTATGCACACAGTAGGGTATCACACAACTCAATAGAAGAACTCAAGATTTTAATTCATATCAAAAAAGTGAGTTTCATACAAGAGGCTAGGGTCCCTTAAATAGACCCTTAACCTTGGGCTCCAAGTAAGGGCACTTTAGACTTTACATAGGACTCCTTTTCATTTTCAAACTCTAATTGGAATACAAGGCAAATAGGTAGAAAACTTCAACTCAAACATTCTCCTCTTGTCCTTCTCTTGGTCGGCCAAGGTGGTGACCATAAGTGGCCGACCAAGAGGGGAGGTGACCCTAGGGAGGGGTGCCCTAAATTCTAACTGGGCCTGGGTTGGCTCAAATTTCTTCTAGCTGGTCCAAGGTTTTGAATTTGTTCCTGATTTTGTCTTCTCTTCCTGGACTCTTCAAGTCTTCAAGCTAGGTTGGACTTGGGCTTAACTTTTATGTCTTCAATTAGGTTGAACTTGGTCTTCACTTGTATGATGTGGTCTATTGTCTTCAATCTGATTGGACAGGACTCAAAAATTGAAATTAGCTCAACATGAGCTGACTAGTACTGAACTGAACTAGCTCAACAAGAGCTGGACTAATTACAGGACTCAAATGTAGCTGGACTAAGCTTTATTACAGGGGACTCAAATATTAACTAAGTGATCCACAGAGGGTTGAGAAGCCTCTGCCTTATTCTGGTGCCTTTGGTGTCCGCACCAATTCTCCCGGGGTGGGAGGAACTCGACCCTATCGAGTGAAGATCAAGCTGGCTCACATATCTCTCAAGGAGGTCTAGGTTTAGGTGCTGCAAGTCCTCTCGAGAAATCCATGAATCGTCCAACTCTGGCCGGCCTTGCCATCGGACCAGGAAGCATTGATAACTGCGACCCTGGGTCATAATGGCTTGATCGTCTAGGATATGCTCGATCCGTTTTCCTCTCTCAGGCCAAATTTATTAGTGGACACTCTGGGTTAGGGTCACTCACAATGAAAAGCAATAGGTTTAAAGGCCTCACTAGGTATCGCTACCGGTTCCCTGTACTCAACCAGGTCTATAATATTAAAGGTAGAACTAATGCCCAAATCCGAAGGCATGTCTAACACCTAGGCATTTGATCCAACCTTCTCTATCACTTTAAAAGGTCCGGCTCTACGAGCATGAAGCTTCTTTTAGGCCTAAGCCTAACCAAGATAGAATCCACTACATCAAATTCTTTGATCCATCTTCGGGAATTAGCCAGTTATTTTAAGATTAGTGCGGGTGGTGAACATGCTAGGCACATGCAGTCTCCTAACAAAATGATGCAAAGGACTCAAACCTATACCTAACAGACTTGACTAAAGAGGTTTATTAGGTCTTAACTACCACTTGGGCGTGGGGGCATGAGTCATGATTGATGGATGACATGCAGAAGAAAATTTGCTAGTAACTCCTAATAGGTGCCAGAGGGTCTGCTAAAAGTAGGTAGCAAATGGGATGGACTCTATGGATCCTTGTAACCTAGTAACCTTAACAAAATGTAACCTAATAGTTCTAGACACATGAAAAGACTCAGGAAAGGGTAAGAAATAGGAAGTGGGTTCAGAATTAGTCTGGTAGGGTGGAGAAAAAGGTTCTGGATTAGTTGGATAAAGTAGAATAAAAGAAGGCATGTCAGGGACTAATCCTAGACTAATAAGGCTAATCTTACGAGATTGTGGAATATCTATGGGCAAGAAAAGGTCCATGCTATGGAAGGATGGGTCAACAATTTATGGGAAGAGATCTTCAATAGGAATGGCAGGAAGGGATACATCCTGAGGGCAATGGGTTAAGTAAGCCAAATCCTGAATAAAGTCTTCTTGTTCATGAAATTTAGGAATAGGCTCTACAATTAGATCCTTTTCTAGTGTTTCCTCAGGTAAAATCCTAGTATCAGAGTTCTCTTCCTCTAATTGTTCTTCCACTATAGCTTTAGGTTGGATGTGGTCAAGGTCAACTAGCTCTAGGTTGGTTTCTACCTGGGTATCTACTGGGTCAGCTAATTCTAGGTCTACTAAAGGTGTCTCCTCTTCTCCTTTATACTCATCCACTAGGCTCGTATCAGCTTCATACACTTCCGCATTAATGTAAGCCTTGTCAATCTCAGGAATGGTTGGAGAAGATCGGCTAGGAGAAAATTGGCTAGGTCCTGGTTTCTGATTATGGACACTAGTCCTAGTAGGTTCAGGTTGCCTAAGGGGTAGTGGCTCACTACTGGGCTCAAATTTAGGGGTACTAATCCTATAGGGTTCAAGTTGACTAGGAGAAACCTGACTAGTACTAGGCTGATACTTAGGGGTTATGAGTTCTCTGGGCTCATAGGACAAGGGTGCAGATCTATGGGTCATGGGATTATAGGATCTGGGGTCATAGGATTTTGGGTCAGCTCTATGGTCAGGTTCTAAGGATGGATCATGGTATGGGGTCCTTCTAAGGTTGGGCTCCCTATATGGGTCAGGATATTGGGTCCTCCTAGGGTTGGACTCCCTATATGGGTCAGAATATTGGGTTCTCCTAGGGTTGGACTCCTTATATGGGTCAGAATATTGGGTTCTCCTAGGGTTGGACTCCCTATATGGGTCAGAATATTGGGTTCTCCTAGGGTTGGACTCCCTATATGGGTCAGAATATTGGGTGTTGGGTCTACTAGGTTCATAGGGTGTGGGTGCATAGGATCTATGATCATGGGATCTAGAGTCATAGGATCTAGGTTCATAGGTTATGGATTCATAGGTTCTAGGTTCATAGGATTTGGAGTCATAAGATCTATAGGTTGTGGGTATACTAGGCTTGTAGGGAGAGGGTAAATAGGATCTATCTTCCTGGTCTATAAAATCCTGATTGGGTCTTCTAGGACTAACCTTAGGGATTGGGTTATAACGATGGGCTCTCCTAGGTTCAGCCTCAAGGTATGGATCAGGGTTTGGGGTCCTCTTAATCTCAGGATTGTAGTATGGGTTAGGTTGAGGGGCTCTCCTAGGTTCGACCTCAGGGTATGGATTAGGGTTTGGGGTCCTCCTAGGTTGAGGGGAATCAGGATCTGGCTCAGACTGTGACCCATGGGTTTTTCCTGGGGTCCCTACCCGGACTTCTAACTGATCAAACCTATTGGCAAGATGGTCAATTCTATCATTGGTTTGAATACCAGACTGAGTTAACTGGGTCATCTGGGTAGTCATCTGGGTAGCCATATGGGCCATTTGATCAGCTAGGGCTTTCATTTGGGCTTGCAAATTTTCCATTGGTTCAGACATTTGTGAAGGAGGTGGGTGATATGAAACTCCTGATCTAGTGCTCATGCAAGACTCGATCAGACCGACTACAGCTGACTAGACCTAGAGTCCAAACTAAGGGCTCAATCAGGGTGGCAAACTAGCCTATAGTAACCCTGTACTCAGCCAGGCAGGTGTAAGGAGAGTGTTATGTCCCTGATTGCCAATCCTAGACACCAATCAGAGATTGGCCAGGTAGGCGGACCAGCACACAAGCCCTTCGGGATTGAATTCCTAAACCACCATTCTAGACACCAAGCACAAGGCATACACAGGTTAGTCTTGACACAGTGATCTAACACTTAGCTCGGACCCGACCAGTTGGTGTCCCTAGCCTACTAGGGCAAATTAGGTTTAGTTAATTCTAGGTTAAGGCTTGGGACCGAATGCAAGGGATGTGGTTTTGGGCTAAGGAGAGGTGATCAAATCCTCCCCCCATCTGACATAGCAAGAGTGCCCTTAAAGGTAGATTATGCAATGATGGCAGGCAGATGAGGATGCAAATTAGGGTTTAGATGTTTTTGGTATTTTTGGAGAATATGTAAATTTTTTTTTTGATATTTTTTTAAATAGAAGAAAACTTGCAAATCATGGCCTAATATGCTGGAAATATACTAAAATTAAAAGATATGCAAAAGATGCTAAACAAAACCCTAAAACTTCCAAACTTGTCTTGCTAAAAAAATAGAGCCAAAAATTTGCAGGCTGTATTTCAGCTTGCAGAAAATTCACAGGACATAATAAAATCTGTAAAAATTTTTAAAATTACTGTGAATTATTATGAATCTAGAAAAGCAAATTTTAGAATTTTTGGAGTTTTTATCATGGAGAAATAATTAAAATAACAAAGCATATACGGACTAAAAATTGTGGAAAACAAGTCCTAATCTAAGCTCTGATACCAAATGATGGGCGACTAACATGCATGCAATTTTTTTGTATATTTTATATATGGGGTTAGGTGATTAATTCCTGATTTTTAGATCAAAATTAGTTGTAGGGAATTATGTATGAATTTTTGAAGCCATGCATGCAGATTAGGACCTAGAAAAGTACTAAAGAAGGATCGCCGGGGCTGAGAAGCCTCGGTTAGGGCAAGTTCTCCTACAATATAATTATTGGAGGTAGAGGGGGTGTACCTGACAATGTCTGAAGCACCCGATGAAGATCGCAGTAAAGGGATCTCTCGTTCCTCGATGGATGCGGCCTGGAAAACCGAGCCAATGACCCGCAGATACCCGGCTTTCTGCTCGGTGGCCCGATTGAGGCTTGGCTGGAGTTGTTGGATTCGTAGGAACTCGGGGACCTGCAAACGACCTGTCAGGGGTTAGAAAACTCATAAAGGAACAAGAAAACAAAGGAAAAAGCAGCAAGGGAAGGCTTCTTTTGGAGTGGGCATCCAGGGATCTAGAGGGTTTGTTGGCAGCAGGAAGATGATTGCAAACACCGGGAAGAAGAACTCTCACAAACCCCTTTATGCTCACAGCAGGGTATCACACAACTCAATAGAAGAACTCAAGGTTTTAATTCATATCAAAAAAGTGAGTTTCATACAAGAGGCTAGGGTCCCTTAAATAGACCCTTAACCTTGGGCTCCAAGTAAGGGCACTTTAGACTTTACATAGGACTCCTTTTCCTTTTCAAACTCTAATTGGAATACAAGGAAAATAGGTAGAAAACTTTAACTCAAACATTCTCCTCTTGTCCTTCTCTTGGTCGGCCAAGGTGGTGACCATAAGTGGCCGACCAAGAGGGGAGGTGAGCCTAGGGAGGGGCGCCCTAAATTCTACCTGGGCCTGGGTTGGCCCAAATTCCTTCCGGCTGGTCCAGGGTTTCGAATTTGTTCCTGATTTTGTCTTCTCTTCCTGGACTCTTCAAGTCTTCAAGCTGGGTTGGACTTGGGCTTAACTTTTATGTCTTCAATTAGGTTGAACTTGGTCTTCACTTGTATGATGTGGTCTTGAGTCTTCAATCTGATTGGTCAGGACTCAAAAATTGAAATTAGCTCAACATGAGCTGACTAGTACTGAACTGAACTAGCTCAACAAGAGCTGGACTAATTACAGGACTCAAATGTAGCTGGACTAAGCTTTATTACAGGGGACTCAAATATTAACTAAGTGATCCACAGAGGGTTGAGAAGCCTCTGCCTTATTCTGGTGCCTCTGTTGTCTGCACCATTTTTGTTTCAAAATTTAGCTCATAAGTCTTGAGTGATCCTACTAGCTGCTCCAATGGTAGTTTGTCAACATCTTTGGCTTCTTGTATGGCTGTCATCTTTGGATCCCAAGATATTGGAAGTGACCTGAGAATTTTGTTAATAAGATTGGCATTAGACATAATTTTATCTAAACTTCTCATGCCATTTACAATGTTTGCAAATCTAGTGTACATGTTAGTGATAGATTCATTTGGTTCCATGCGGAACATCTCATAAGTGTGCACTAACATGTTAACTTTAGTGTTATTTACTTGATCGGTACCCTCATGGATAACATCAAGTGTGTCCCATTTTTCTTTGGCTGATGTGCATATAGAAATTCTATTGAACTCACTAGGATCTGTTGCCACCAAGATCGCCATTGCCCGAAGCTGTTGCCGGCGCCAGAGTGTGCTCCCTTCGCTGGCTGATGGTCCTCCGCTCCCGGACCTACAAGACAGGGGTTAGTGACCCGGGCCTGGGTTTCTACCGAGGGCACTCCGATGGTCAAGTCAGTGATGATCTAGGAGAACAGATCCTCTTGGTCGAGCCCCTCTTGATGGACTCCACATGAAGAGGAGTGTGTTGTGTGAATGTGAGTAGCAGGTGTGTCGGGGGAAGTGTGGCTTGGTTAGGGGGAGTCCCTGTGTGGCCCTTCCTCCCGACCTTGCTCTAGAATGCTGGTGGTGCCATGCCCCTCTTCCTGGTGGGGGTTGCACTCTCCTTTCTCTTTTTTTCTCTTATGTTCTAACTTGTGTTTTGCTTGTGTTGGTGTTGTTATGTTACCTCCGGGTTTGTCGCAAACTTGGTTACCATTGGGCATCCGCCTTGGAATCTCTGCCGGGCTGTCAGGCGTGTACGGCAGTGTCCTGAGAAGTCTTTCCTAATTCATGATAAGGGGAGCTGTCATGTGCTCCGACACTCCTCTTGGTCGCCTCATTCTGGAAAACCTGGCAGTACCTCGAATGGTATGCCACCGCCCCCAGGATTCGAATCTCCCAGTTGGCTTCCTCTCTTGGGTGATCCGAGTGGTTGGTGAGGAGCGTGGTATCTCGGTCAACATGCATCTCCACTTTCTAGTGTAACTGGCGGCTATAGGCAGTTAGTACGGCCTGGGAGGTGCTCCAATGTAGTCCTCGAGCAGTTCACTGGTGTCCCAGGATGGTGGGGTCCATGTCCGAGCTGGGGCCAAGCTGGAATGGTAGGGGTCGCTTCGACCTAGACGCTCCGAGCTTGCGGGGTTATCCCGGTGGAGTGCGGGCTCGGTCCAGATGGCACGCGCTCGGAGAGGCTCCATATTGGTGGAGGAGTGCTGAGCTCTACTCCGACCACAGGGCTCAAATCTCCGAGGGTCTCGCTCTGGAGGGCAGAGGGAGGGCCCGGTCTAGAGGCCGCGCGCTCAGAGAGGCTCCATGTTGGCAGAGGAGTGCTGAGCTCAACTTTGACCACAAGGCTCAAACCTCTAAGGGTCTCGCTCCGGAGGGCAGAAGATGGGCCCGGTCCAGAGGGCACGTGCTCGGAGAGGCTCCATATTGGTGAAGGAGTGCTGAGCTCGACTCCGACCACAGGGCTCAAACCTCCGAGGGTCTCGCTCTGGAGGGCAGAGGGCGGGCCCAGTCCGGAGGGTGCGCGCTTGGAGAGGCTCCACATTAGCGAAGGAGTGCTGAGCTCGACTCCAACCACAGGGCTCAAACCTCTGAGGGTCTCGCTCCAGAGGGCAGAAGACGGGCTCGGTCCAGAGGGTACGTGCTCGGAGAGGCTCCACATTGGCAAAGGAGTACTAAGCTCGACTTCGACCACATGGCTCAAACCTCTGAGGGTCTCGCTCTGGAGGGCAAAGGGCGGGCCCGGTCCGGATGGCATGCGCTCGGAGAGGCTCCACATTGGCGGAGGAGTGCTGAGCTCGACTCTGACCACATGGCTCAAACCTCCGAGGGTCTCGCTCTGGAGGGCAGAAGACAGGCTCGGTCCAAAGGGCACGCACTCGGAGAGGCTCCATGTTGGCGGATGAGTGCTGAGCTCGACTCCGACCACAAGGTTCAAATCTTTGAGGGTCTCGCTTTGGAGGGTAGAGGGCGGGCCTGGTCTAAAGGGCGCACGCTCGGAGAGGCTCCATGTTGGCGAAGGAGTGCTGAGCTCGACTTCGACCACAGGGCTTAAACCTCCGAGGGTCTCGCTCCGGAGGGCAGAAGACGGCTCCGGCCTAGGTGTCTCGGGCTCGTGGGCCCAACCTAGCAGAGGATGGAGCTCTGCCTGCCATCCTGAGAGAGCTCAGCTCAGCTCAACAGTGGAGTCCGAGCTGGAGAACTGACGCGACGTCCGACATGGCGTCTTTCCTTGATGCGGTGTCTGTCGGTTCCCCCACGTCAGCGATCCCACCACATCATTTGCACCCACTCCCGAGGCTCATTAGTGCATGGCGCTCGGGCTGAAGGGAGTAATTGCAGTGCTGACATGGAAAAGCAGAAATCTGGTATGATGATGGCCATGATTGCTGGCGCTTCGAGAGATGGCCTCGCAGACCAATGCGGGGGTGCCGTGTGGCCACGTCCGAGGAGTAGTTAATGTTTACACAGAATCCAGAGTGGTCGGGATTCCATTTTCGCCGATGGGCAACTCGTGGCATGGATCCGTTGGCGGAGGGGTTGGATCGGTATGAATCCATCGAGTTATTTCGAAATGAAAGGAGGGCCTTACCCAAAACATCTAGTCTTTTGAATTCTCCGTGCCTGCTGCTGCTGTGCCCAAGCTTTCTTCTTCTTCACAATTGTCTCATGTTTTCTAAGGAATCAGGTCAGTCTATTCTTCCTTCTCCCCCCGCTAGAGTAGGGTTCTTCCCCTGAGTCTGGGGTCTTCTTTGAGTTGAGTCTGTTCTTCCGTCCCTCACTTCGAGTCCTTCATTCCCCTTATTCTTGAGGATGTCCCATTTTGGTCTGGGCTTCCGCCCTTCCACTGATCAGGGCGAGGCCGGTCCCTTCGAGCGGAGGCCGACATCTTCTTCTTCTTCTGGTGGGGAGGAAGATGTAACTCGCTTCGAGCTCAGTAGGAGGCATCCTCCCAGTCCGGTACTCATCAGGGAACCAAGAGCAGTCCTTCTCCCCCTCCTCCTTCTTCTATTCCTGTTTCTGAGTCCGTCCGGTCCACAGGTCCTGGTGGGGTCGCCTCGACGGTCACCGTCGAGGAACTAAGGATCATTCGGGATGTCTATGGCATCCCTCATTCTGTTCGGCTTATGATCCCTCATCCGGGGGAATGGGTCACTTCTAGTGGCCCGGGCCGTCTTGCTTTTTATGAGGAGACCTTCGTCGGGGGTCTCCGGTTTCCTTTTCACCCTTTCTTTCTATCCATCTTGGACCACTACTGTTTGGTCCCTGCACAATTAGTGCCAAACGCCATTAGGATTTTCTTTTCCTTCATTGTGCTCTACCACCTCCACAGGTTCGTTGCCCAGTTTTCCTTGTTTAGGGCCTTCTTCGCCCTGAAGTGCCACCCAACTGAGGATGGATGGTGGTCCTTGTCCTCCCGCCCAAGGGGCATCAAATTCGAGCTTCCCTCTTCCATCAGGGGATGGAAGAGTAAGTTTTTCTTTGTTGAGGTTGAGGGGATAGATTGGGTCTGGAGCGATCCGGACAAGTCTCCCAACCGAAATTCTATGGTTGATGCGGCTGATTGGGATGACTATGAGTAGCTCTGCACCACCCAGATTCCTCCTCTCGAGGTCCTGTTATCTGAGCATAACCTCACCGACTCCGGGGTCGACCCAATAAATGGGTTGGGTGAGTTCGACCTGAACTTTTCTCTTTCTTTTTCTTGCATTTCTTGCACTGCTTCCCACGGACTCTGACTGTTGTGTGACTTGCATACAGGGATGATTTCTCTGAGAGCGATCTGCTGATAATCACTCGGAAGAGGCTGCCATCTGGGCTAGCTGGGGAGCCTTCATCAAGGCGAGTCTGGGGCGAGAGCGCTCCTGTGGTTGCCCACGCTGCAGTGGTTGGTCCGAGCTCGACTGCTCTAGCCGGTCCGAGCTCGGAGGTGACTCGAGCTGCTCCTGCATCGATGGAGAGGGTGGCATCCGCAGCGTCGAGGCCGGCCCAATAGGAGGCTCGGTAGGTTCCCGAGCAGAGCGATCGTTTGGGGGCGGCCCCCGCTGCGGAGCCTGAAATAGTGGTCCGAGCAAGGGTCGCAGCTGCTGCCGCTACACCTTGCCGTCCTTCGAGTCCGCCTGTCATCGAGATCATGGATGAGGAGGTCCGGGCCATGACTAGGGCCACTACCGAGGTGACGCCCGTGCTGGCGCCAGCTTCTCAGCCTGCCCCCTAGGGCCCTTCAGCCAGCGGGACAAGGCTGCCCACTCCTGGAGAGGGTAGGAGGGAGGAGGCACGACGCCGACTTCCCTTCAGGATGGGGCCGAAAAGCTCGTTCCTCCGGATCCCCGAACTGGCCGAGCGCATGATGGACTTCTCGGTCCAGACATGCGACCGGCAAGAGATGGCCGAAATGTAGCTGGGCAAGGTTATCAATGCCATCTTCCTCCAGTTGTACTCGGTGAGCTGTCCCTTTCTTCATCTTTCTTCTTTTCTTTCTCTCTCTTTTTTTTTGAGTTGACCTCTTTTCATGGTGCAAATCGGTGCCGAGGCCCTCTTCATCAAGGGCTGCTATCAGAACTGGGAGCATCTCGAGTGGCAACGGGCGGTCGAGATCGAATCCCTGAAAGTCGACCTGAGAGAGAAGGTTGAGGCAAATGGGGCACTTGAACTGAAGGTCAAGGACCTTGAGCAATAGCTCGCCGACACCGAGGGGCGAGCAAAGAGACTCCTGGAGGCCCGTGACCAAGAGCAAAGTCGCTTGAAGAAAGCCATTGACAATCTCTCCACCATCGAGAAAAAGTTGAATTGGTATAGTGCCGAGGCTGATCGGCACAAGGAGGCCTCCCGGGCTGCCCAGGCGGAGCTGGCAGCAGGGAGGGAGAAACTGGCCGTAGCTGAGAAAGCGACAGAGGTGGCGGCCAAGTCGGCGGAGGCTACCAGGATGAAGGCCGCCGAGGCGAGGAAGGTGGCTGTTGAGGCCAAGAAGGGTGCCAAGGACGCCATCACGAAGTTCAAGGCTTCGGAGGAGTTCATCACCGAAATTCATCAGATGGTGTCGGACTCCTTCTACAAGGGCTTTACGTTCTTGCACGGCCAGGTCAAGGCACTTGTCCCCAAGAAGAACCGTGACTGCCTCAAATACCCTTCGGCCTTAGACACGGAGCCCGAAGAGGAGGCTGTGGAGGAAGCCATGGCCTCAGAGTCCCCGACACCAGTCGAGGCTGAACCATCCGAGACCAGAACTGCCCAGCCGGAGGTTCTTGAAGGCGGGAACTCTCATCCTCAGAGCTCAGTAGGGAGGCTGGCCAGCATGGAGTAGCCCCTTTTTCCTTCTTTGTTTTGTTTCTTTGTTTTTGCACTTAGTCAGGGTCGCCCGGAATGTCGGGGGCCCATAAAATACTTGTAACTTATATTTGATCAATGAAACTCGAGTTTCCTTTTCATCTGTCTCTTGCCTGGCTCTTCCCTTCTTTCTTTCTTTCTTTCACTCCCCTTTCTTCTTTTTCTTTCTCTTTTTGGTGAGTGGAGAGATAGAGAAGAGGGCCTCACCTGGGGTTGAGTTATTAGACTTCAACGTCGGCAAGTTGGGCGCAGGGTCATGACACTTGAGTGCTGCTATGCTCACAGGTGTTGTTGACTGAGAGTCATGTAGCTCGAAGGTCCCTTGGTCGGAGATCTGAGCTTCGGTCTTGGACTGGGGTCCTGGAGCTTGGCTCAGGGACATGGATGACTGAGAGCTGCATGGCTCGAAGGTCCCTTGGCCAGAGATATGAACTCCGATCTTAGGTTGGCATCCTGGAACTGGGCTCGGGGATATTGATGACTGAGAGCTGCGTGGCTCGAAGGTCCCTTGGCCAAAGATCTGAGCTCTAGTTTTGGACTGGCATCTTGGAGCTGGGCTCGGGGATGTTGATGACTGAGAGCTACGTGGCTCGAAGGTCCCTTGGCTGGAGATCTGAGCTCTGGTCTTGGGCTGGCATCCTAGAGCTGGGCTCGGGGATGTGGATGACTGAGAGCTGCATGGCTCGAAGGTCCCTTGGCCGGAGATCTGAGCTCCGATCTTGGGCTGAGAAGTGGTAGCTTTATTGTCATGTTTCCTCTCGTTCTCTTTCTTTCCTTCCCCTCTCTTCTTCTTTTTCTTTCTCTCCTTTTTTTTTTAATGAGTGGGGAGATCAGAGAAGAGGGTTCTTGCCATTTTTCCCTCTCGTTCTCTTTTTTTCCTTCCCCTCTCTTCTTCTTTTTGAGTGGGGAGATCAGAGAAGAGGGTCACAAGACTTGATTACCTTGGAGCTAGGCTCAAGGCCTTCCTGGACAGAGAGCTAAGCTCGAGTCCAAGGGTTGCCTGAGGTCTTGGCTCAGGTCTTTGGCACCTTGGAGCTGGGATCGAGGCATTGATAGGGGCTGCTTGGTCCCAAGATCCCTTGGCATCTCGGAGTTGGGCTCAGAGATGTTTGAGATTGAGAGCGGCTTGGCTTGAAGATCTCTTGGCCAGAGATCTGAGCACCGATCTTGTGTCGGCGTCCTGGAGCTAGGCTCTGGGATGTCATTGATTGAGAGCTGCATAGCTCGAAGATCCTTTGATGTGTTGGAGCTGGACTCGGGGATGCTTGAGATTAAGAGCGGCGTGGCTCAAAGATCCTTTGACATCTTGGAGCTAGGCTCAGGGATGCTTGAGATTGAGATCTGCATGGCTCGAAGATCCCTTGATGTCCTAGAGCTAGGCTTGGTGATGCTTGAGATTGAGAGCGGCGTAGCTCGAAAATCCTTTGACGTCCTGGAGCTAGGCTCGGGGATGCTTTGAGATTGGGAGCTGCAAGGCTTGAAGATCCCTTGACGTCGTGGTGCTAGGCTCGGGGATGCTTGAGATTGGAAGCTGCATGGCTCGAAGATCCCTTGACGTCCTGGAGCTGGGCTCGAGGATGCTTGAGATTGAGAGCGGCATGGCTCGAAAATCCTTTGACATCCTGGAGCTGGGCTCGGGGATGCTTGAGATTGAGAGCTGCATGGCTCGAAGATCCCTTGACATCCTGGAGCTAGGCTCGGGGATACTTGAGATTGAGAGCAGCGTGGCTCGAAGATTCCTTGACGTCTTGGAGCTGGGCTCGGGGATGCTTGAGATTGAGAGCGGCGTGGCTCAAAAATCCCTTGACGTCCTGGTGCTGGGCTCGGGGATGCTTGAGATTGAGAGCGGCATGGCTCGAAAATCCCTTGACGTCCTGGAGCAGGGCTCGGGGATGCTTGAGATTGAGAGCGGCATAGCTCAAAAATCCTTTGACGTCCTGGAGCTGGGCTCGGGGATGCTTTGAGATTAGGAGCTGCATGGCTCGAAGATCCCTTGACATCCTGGAGTTGGGCTCGGGGATGCTTGATATTGTTCCCTGCAAGACATATAGATACTCGTGCAAGGAAAAGTCGTCATTATTATCGATAAAAAACCTTACATCATAGGTGGCGTCTTCGTGGACTACGGGCACTCCATGTCCGAGGGAGCCTGATGCCGTCGAGATCTTCAAGATGATAAGCCCCTCGTGATGGGGCTTCGGCCACCTTGTAAAGACCTTCCCAGTTTGATGGGGGCTTGCTGGATTCTCGGGGCTGATTTGCCTCTGCCCGGTGTAGCACCAAATTTCCGAGCCCAAAGGTTCTTGGCCAAACCCGGGCATTGTAACGTCGGGGCTGCTCGTTGTCGGTGAGTTTTATTGGGCCTAAGTCAATCTCAGGATGATGTTGTGAGTCATAGGAAGCCCGTCGACAACAAAAGTCATCATAGTGGCGCTCCTGGAGGGGACGTCATAAGGAAGCACATCCACGGAGCTTTCGTTATCGACCGTGGTGCACTTTTCCAAGGTGGTTCGCGATCATCATCCTGACGACCGCGGCATCTTCATTTGCCTTTCTTCCTCGCTTTCTCCTTCCCGCACAGTGGGGAGTACATTCTCGGGATCCCTTGCCCCCCCGGGTCCTCTTGGATGCACGCGCGGTTCCCCAGGTGATCACGCCCACTGGCTTCATGGTGGGGCGGTTGTCGATGGTTGGAGCTGGCAGGAGAGCGGCGAGCACCTTGGGCCCCGCTTGAGGTTTGCCCCCCTCTGCAAACCTCTGGAGGTAGCCTCTCTTGATGAGTTTCTTGATTTCTTACTTGGGGCCGCGACATTCTTCGATGTCATGGCCATGATCACGGTGAAGGCGACAATACTTCATCTCGCCATGACCGGTGAAGGGCTTCAATGGTAGCAGGTGTTGTAGTCCACTTGCTCATTTGTTGAGCCTTGCATACTGGCGAACCGACGGGAGAACTCCTCTAGCCCACGCTCATGTTTCTCCAGGCGCCTTTCCACTACGCGCCCAATGGCTTCATCAGCAGACCCCTCCGTCGGAGGAGACGGAGAAGGTGACGTGGGTGCCCTTGGGGAAGGGGAGCCCTTTTCATGACTGGTGGAGGCCTCTTGAGCTTGTGTCGTCACCATTCTTCCGTGGAGTGTCAATCTGTAAAGAGGTGAAGGGCTAGATTCAGCCCCTTCCTGGCATGCCAATCTGTTGCCGCCAAGATTGTCGTGGCCCGTAGCTGCTGTCGGTGTCGGAGTGCGCTCCCTTCACTAACAGACGGTCCTCCACTTCCGGACTTGCAAGATAGGGGTTAGTGACCTGGGCCGGGATTTCTGGTAGGGGCACTCCGACAGTCAAGTCAGTGACGATCCAGGAGAACAGATCCTCCTAGTCGAGCCCCTCTTGATAGACTCCACACGAAGAGGAGTGTGTTATGTGAATGTGAGTAGCAGGTGTGTCGGGGGAAGTGTGGCCTGGTTAGGGGGAGTCCCTGTGTGGCCCTTCCTCCCGACCTTGCTCTGGAATGCTGGTGGTGCCATGCCCCTCTTCCTGGTGGGGGTTGCACTCTCCTCTCCATTTTTTTCTCTTGTGTCCTGGCTTGTGTTTTGCCTGTGTTGGTGTTGTTGTGTTACCTTCGGGTTTGTTGCAAACTTGGTTACCGTTGGGCGTCCGCCTCGGAATCTCTGCCGGGCTGTCAGGCATGTGCGGCGGTGTCCCGAGAAGTCTTTCCTGATTCATGATAAGGGGAGCTGTCATGCACTCCGACACTCCTCTTGGTCATCTCATTCCGAGAAACCTGGCAGTACCTCGAATGGTGTGCCGCCGCCCCTAGGATTCGAATCTCCCGGTTGGCTTCCTCTCTTGAGTGATCCTGGTGGTTGGTGAGGAGCATGGCTTCTCGGTCAGCATGCATCTCCCCTTTCTAGTATAACTGGTGGCTGTAGGCGGTCAGTACGGCCTGGGGGGCGCTCCAGTGTAGTCCTCTGGCAGTTCGCCGGCATCCCAGGCTGGTGGGGTCCATGTCCGAGCTGGGGCCGAGCTGGAATGGCAGGGGTCGCTTCGACCTAGATGCTTCGAGGTTGCGGGGTCATCCCGGCGGAGTGCGGGCCCAGTCCAGAGGGTGCATGCTCGGAGAGGCTCCACGTTGGCGGAGGAGTGCTGAGCTCGACTCCGACCACAGGGCTCAACCCTCTGAGGGTCTTGCTCTGGAGGGCAGAGGGTGGGCCCGGTCCGGAGGGCACACGCTCGGAGAGGCTCCACGCTGGTGGAGGAGTGCTGAGCTCGACTCCGACCACAGGGCTCAAACCTCCGAGGGTCTTGCTCTGGAGGGCAAAAGACATGCCCGGTCAGAGGGGCATGCTCGGAGAGGCTCCACATTGGCGGAGGAGTGCTGAGCTCGACTCCGACCACAGGGCTCAAACCTCCGAGGGTCTTGCTCTGGAGGGTAGAGGGCGGGCCCGGTTTGGAGGGCGCGCACTCGGAGAGGCTCCACGTTGGTGGAGGAGTGCTGAGCTCGACTTCGACCACATGGCTCAAACCTCCGAGGGTCTCGCTCCGGAGCGCAGAAGACGGGCCCGGTCCAGAGGGCGCGCGCTCGGAGAGGCTCCATGTTGGCGGAGGAGTGCTGAGCTCGACTCCGATCACAGGGCTCAAACCTCCGAGGGTCTCGCTCTGGAGGGTAGAGGGCTGGCCCGGTCCGGAGGGCGCGCGCTCGGAGAGGCTCCACATTGGCGGAGGAGTGCTAAGCTCGACTCCAACCATAGGGCTCAAACCTTCGAGGGTCTCGCTCCGGAGGGCAGATAACTGGCCCGGTCCAGAGGGTGCACGCTCAGAGAGGCTCCACGGTTGCGAAGGAGTGCTGACCTCAACTCCGACCACAAGGCTCAAACCTTCGAGGGTCTCACTTTGGAGGGCAGAGGGTGGGCCCGATCCGGAGGGCACGCGCTCAGAGAGGCTCCACATTGGCGGAGGTGTGCTGAGCTCGACTCCGACCACATGGCTCAAACCTCTGAGGGTCTCGCTCCGTAGGGCAGAAGACGGCTATAGCCTAGGCATCCCGCGCTCGCGGGCCCGACTTGGCGGAGGATGGAGCTCGGCTTGCCATCTCGAGAGAGCTCAGCTCAGCTCGATAGTGGAGTCCGGGCTGGAGAACTAACACGGCATCCGATGCAGCGTCCGATGCGGCATCTTTCCTTGATGCGGTGCCTGTCGGTTCCCCCACGTTAGCGATCCCGCCACATCAGGATCCAATAAACAATAAAGGAGATTTATTACTTTCGTATTGATCTCAGATTGTTTAATGTCATTTTCATCCCAATCCTTTTCGAGCTTTGGGATGGAAATACCTTTAATCACGGTCGAAGAAATATGAGGACCCTTATCAATAACTTTTCATAAATTATAATCTATTGAATGCATGTAAATTCTCATTCTAGTTTTTTAATAAGTATAATTTATTCCATTAAAGTATGGAGGTCTGTTTAAGGCTTGTCCCTTAACTACACTAGTACCAAGGGGGGTTGTCATAGATCTTTACTCAAGATGGTTAGACCTATATACTGAGAACGTGGCTCTGATACCACTTACTGCCCAGTAAGCAACCCAAGAAGGGGGTGAATTGGGTTTCTAAAAATTACTTATAAGAAAGTATGTCAATTCAAATATCTAATCAAGTGCTAGTATGAGGTGTAAGTATATGCTCTTGAAAAATATACAGCGAAAATATAAATGCAACAAATATAAGAGCAAGTAAAGAGAGCAATAGACAATTACAAACACAAGCCAAGTATAGTGGTTCGGTGCTTTCCAATGCATCTACATCCACTGCCCAAGGTCCACTTAGGAATTCACTATAATCTCCTATGATTACAATCGATTAGTTTTCCGGGCTCACTAATCAAAACCCCTTTTGGTTTTTATAAGGCTCACCAAAAGAAACCTCTTGGTTTTCAAAGGCTAACCAATAACCTCCTTGGTTTTCAACTAGGCCAACCAAAAATCTTCTTGGTTTTCAACTAGGCTTATCAAAAATCTTCTTGATTTTCAAGTAAGCTAATAAAAAACCTCCTTGGTTTTCAAATAGGCTAACCAAAAATCTCCATAACAAAGATATGAGATAAAGTAAAGCAACAAGAAAAGCTTTCTAATGTAAAGCTAATATCTCTTTGAAGCTTAGAGAAGTTGCTTATCTTGAACTTGATGAAGCCTCAATCAATGCTCAAAAGTATTGGACTTGAATGCTTCTTGATAGCTTTGAATGCTTGGAAACTTCTTTTTGCTTGAAGGTAGTTGCTCTCAATGAATGGGAGTGAATGCACTTGATTCTCTCTTCTTTTTTTTTGTTTTCTGTTGTTCTCTTCTTTTTTGTATTTCTTATTATAATCTTCTTGAATTCAAATAACTTAAATACCATCCCAAGGCCTTAAAAATGGTTTATGACTATTAGACACAACAAACTATTCATTGGGAGCCAAGAGGGCTGAGTTTTATGTTCGAAAAACTAGTCGTTACTATTCCCAGAACTTCATGTGTCGACATTTCAAGCTGTGAGTCGATACTTTGGTCGACACTTAAGACTCATAAGTCAACACATAATTCAAAATTCTTCATTGAAGCTCTCTGAAATTATCAGGTGAGTCGACACTTGAGTCGATACTTGACATCCATGATTCGACACTTCAGGCAAGTCTTCAACTCAACATGTTCTGTATGAAGTTTTTCTTAGGCCTTGAGTCGATCCTTGAGTCAATACCTTGAGTTGATACTTAATTAGCATGAGTCGATACTTCAGCCGTGCCATCTGAAACTCTTTTTGCGTACCAGCTTCAATCGACACTTGCACTACCATGAGTCGATACTTGAATTGTGAGTCGACACCTTGAGTCGACACTTGCTGAGATTTCTTCAAAAATTATTGAAACTCTGCTGAAACCTTTTTGAGCTAAACTCTTTAAGTCTTTTCAAGTATTTCTCAAGTACTTATAACTGATCTTTCATCCACAGAAATGACTTCTTCATTATTTGATAAGCAATCCAATTTAGCTATTTTGATGAGTACCTTTTTCTATTAAACACATTTCAAGGAACATGTTAGTACTCAACTTATACTTCAGTATTTTGTTTATCATCAAAATCAATAATGGAGTCAACACACATCTCTATGGCAAGTGCATTCCAACAGAATGCATGTCCTAAGGTTGTTAAAATACAAATCTTGCATAGTGGATGGGCATGGCATTGGGCTCATGTCATCTTATGGATGGAAGGCTTGCAAACCCCTCTGGCACCATCACCAAAGAGTAGGTAGTGAATGATGAGTGATCATCTTGTTGTCCTTCACTATAGTAATGTGTTGAGCTACAACTGGGTCATCGACGCTATGCTAGATAGCCCATTTTTGGATGTATCATCTATGCCCCACTTCTAAGGCTGAGGCATCCATTTCTATCTCAAGTGAAGGAAGTAGAAGTGCTCCTGCATTTGTTATGACACCATTAACTAGGTCGATGATGGAACCTCACATCCTAGGCTTTTCGACACCTATACTGATAAAGGCCTCTTTGGGAGAGATAGTGGAAGAGGTTATGTTGAGGTTGGAGGCCTGAGGCCTTCATCGAGTCCTTGATTATGAAGGAGGATGCTGACATCACGTGCCACTGGGTGACACTCAAATTGGCTACATCCTTGATTTTTTCATACATTGCATTTAAAGTAGACATGCACAGCCTCCTATCTCTAAGGTGACATCAAGGAGAGCAAGCTTCCAAGCACGATGGCTAGTTACCTTGATCGTGGTGATTCGGATGGTGTTTGGGTGTCCAATTGGAGATAGATATGTATGGTGTTGGAGCACTTCTTCTTAGCATGGAGACATAGAGAACAGCAAGCAAACCTTTCAAAACTTGGGCATGGAGAACTTTGGGATGGCAAGGAGGAATTAGCACTCCCTTTCTTATTAGCACTATAAATCCTTTTAGCACTAGGATGTTTGGGCGGATGGGGAACCTTGGGGCATTAGGTTTTGGGAAGCCTCCTTGTGGGGGTCTTGGGCGGCGATAAAGGGAGAGAGAGTAGAGAGAGAGTTAGGTTTTGGGAGAAAAAGAGTTATATTGATTCCTTGAAATTTGGCTACATAACATGTGTATTTATATACAAAAGATTTCCTAGTTTGAACCCAAACCTAAAATTTGAATCTAACCCTAACTCGAACAACTTCCAATCCTAATTCCACTAGGAAAGCACTCATCCATACCCATGTACACCTATGCCTTGCATGCTCTCGTCCCTTTGGACCAAAACCCAACCCAATTATGACTTAGCCCCTTAAGGCCCCTAACCCTGGACCTCAAGTATGTAGAGGGCTGCACACCTCCATCCTAGGACCTAGCCAACCCTAGCCTCATGAAGTCAATGCCTTGACCCCTCACTTGGTCTGCCAAGGCTTGAGAGCACCACTGCTGAGCCTATATAAGGCCGATCAGACCACTCATTTAAATCACAGCACCTAATTTGGTTCACTAATAGGCACTATAAATAGCCTAGGGGGGCAAGATCATTGCTCTTCTCTCATGCTTGCCTCCTGTTGCTAGGAGACAAGTATTATCTAGAGAGGAGAGTAGCTTGTTGAAGTTCCTTCCTGCTTGGACATTGCTGGGTGCTTCTTTCTTGCCTTTGTCCTTCTTCTCCTTGTCTTGCCTTCCTTCCGTCGGTTGCCATGTCTTCTTCGGGCTTTGTGATGAAATCACTTAGTTCTCATCAGAGTCCAAATGTGGTAAGTACCCTCTTGGACAACAATGATATTAAGCAAATCCAGCATGCTTACAGGATTTTAGATGAGGCGGTCCTTAAGGTTCCTAGCATATTTTGATAAGGTGACCGTGACTCGAGGAAACCGGGTGGCCATATATTAGGAGGCCTTGAAGGCTGGCCTAAGGCTCTTAGTTCTAGACATCATGGTTCAACTGTTATGGTGGTATCAGCTTTATCCGGCTCAACTAGTTCCCAATGCTTGGTGGATGATAGTTGAGTTCTTTTGCTTTCTTTTGTACCATAGGCTGGCCCCTTGGGCAAAGGTATTTTGGGTGTTCTTCTAGGTAAAGATGTACCATGGAGTAAAGGATGGTGGTACATGTTGCCCAGTAAGCAACCCAAGAGGGGGGTAAATTGGGTCTCTAAAATTATTTGATGGAATGCAAGAGTATGTGAACCAATCCAACAATTAAACGAAGTACTATGAATGTAAATGAAGTGTTCTTAAGTAAGTGTGCAGCGAAAATATAAAGTAATAAAAGTAAGAGCAAGTAGAAGAGACAAGCAATCACAAACACAAGAAAGTATAGTGGTTCGGTGCTATCCAATGCACCTACATCCACTCCCCAAAATCCCCTTAGAAATTCACTATAATCTTAACTGATTACAGCCGATTAATTTTTTGGGCTCACTAATCAAAACCCGACTTATTTTCTCAAGGCTCACAAGTCAAAACCTCACTTGGTTTTACGGGCTAACCAAGAACCTAAATGGTTTTAAGGCTCACCACCAACCTTCCTTAGTTTTGCAGGCTAACCAAGAATGTAATTGGTTTTCAAGGCTCACCAACAACCTCCCTTGATTTTTTAAGCTAACCAAGAACCTTTACAACAAAGTAAGAATGAAAGTAAAGAATACAATAGAGCTTTCTAAAATAAAGCAAATATCTCTTTGAAGCTCTTTGAATGTTAATGAAGATCTTATCTTCAAGTTGTTGAAGCCTTTGATTGCAGCTTGATGATGTGAACTTGGATGCACTCTCTTATCTTTGGAAGATTGAAGGCTTGAATCACTCAACTCTTGAATTCTTGAAGGATATTCAATAATCTCACCAAAGGATTGCCTCCCCATTTGATTTTTATTGATTATATAGATCTCCAAACCTTAAATGACTGTTAGAGACCATTGGAGAGGAAAAACTAGCCATTACAGTTCTCAGAACTCCATGTGTCGACACTTCAGGCTGTGAGTCGACACTTTAAGTCTACACATGCACTCCTTGAGTCAACACCAAGTTCAAATATCTTCAATGTAGCTTTCTGGAATTCTCAGGTGAGTCGACACTTCTTCAGGTGAGTCGATATTTTGAGTTGACACTTAGCATCCATGTGTTGACACTTCAGCCAGATCTTCAACTTCAGCAAGTTCTGTAATCCAAAAATCTTAGGCGATGAGCTGATCCATGTGTCGACACTTTGAGTCGACACTTCAAGTCCATGTGTTGACACTTCAACCGTGCCATCTGAAACTTTCTTTGCATACCGGCTTGAGTCAACACTTCATCGTCATATGTCGATACTTGGTATTATGTTTCGACACTTTGAGTCGATACTTTACTAAGATTTTCACATAAATAGCTGAACTTGTGCTGAATCAAGTCTGTGTTGAACTCAAGTATCCGTTCAAGCAATTTTTCACTGTCAAAGTCTTCTTTGAGCAGATCTTTCATCTAAATTTGGACTTCTTCAATCAAACAACATTTGTCAAATTGATGAACACCTTTTTCTATAAAAACACACTTCAAATAAATCATTAGTACTCAACTTATACTTAAGCATTTTTCTTATCATCAAAATCAATAATGGAGTCAACAATCTCTCCCTTTTTGATGATGACAAAATCTTTAGGTATAAATTGCATAAAAATCTTTCAAAAGAATTTTTTTAAGGTGTGAAGAGCTAATTGCAATAGGTATATCAAAATAATTGCAGTATTGAAAATGATGTGTCAGATTAAGAGCATTATAATGGCTAAGAGTATAAGAGCTTGGAATATATAAGAGATAAATTCATGTATCGTGATACTTTAAAAGAAACATGCTTAGAAGAGACAAATTCAGCAATAGACTAGACTCCCCCTGAATAGATGATTCGTAAGAATTTGTAAACATCTTTTTAAATATCTAAAGAAAATATTTGATATGAAACTCAATTCAAAATTGATTTTCAATACAAAGGAGGTATTACTCTCCCTTACTTAATGAGTTTGTAAAGAATTTTCAATTCAAGCTCAAGGAATTCTCAAAAGAATTTTCAAAATTTCAAACACGAAAGAATTTTCAAATTTTCAAACATATTTATACTTTAGTCTTATTACTCCCCCTTTTTGTTATCATTAAAAAGGAAGGAAGAGAATAATAAGTAAGTCATTCAATATAGAACAATGAAGTACAACATAACAATTCATTCATCCATTCATTCATAAATGAAGACAATGAAGCACTGAAGGTAATTAATGCATTTCATTTATTTGAATTCATAACATGAAGTACAACATAAAAATTCATACAAGGTCAGAATGTGTACATAAAGAGAGCATCAAAACATACAAAAAATGCAGAAAAGCAAACTATCTAAATATAAAAACTGTCTTAATCCTCATCTCTATTAATATTTATATATCAAGTAATGTATGATTGATTTGCCTATCAATCAGTCCAGTATCAGTGAAAGAACGAGCTCGGGGCCACATCGATCTGAGATCACGAAGACGGGTCCTGGTTGGTCGTGAAGGAATACGATGACCATGTCCTCTGCATCGAACATAGGTCCTGCCTCTAGCTGAAGCAAAAGAGGTGGAGGCTATGTCATCAGCAGGAACGGAACATATCGGAGCGACAGTCTCTACAACTGTCGGATGTGGTGTACGATCGAATGAAGGACCGGAATCAAGATAATGAAAGCCAGGTGTATAGAAACCTAGCTCTCGGATGAGCGAGAATGTATTTAGAGTAGGTGTATCAACTATAGGTGTGTCAAAAATCGGTGTATCAGCTGAAGAAATGATAGGCATATCAATGATAGGCAAATCAACTGAAGAAACAAAAGGTATATCAGTAATTGGTGAGTCAACAATAGGAGTGTCAATGATGGGCGTATCAATGATAGGTGAATCAATAACAAGTGAAAGAATAGGTACAGTAGTATGATCATCAGATCTAGATGGTGGAGTAGATAGAACAGGAGTCTGAATGGGTGAGTTGGAAGAATCTCGAATGGGAATCCTAGGTAAGTCTACTGTCATCTCTGCCACTGGCTTTGACATCAAGTCTGGAAAGTCGAAACCATCAGAGTTAGTCTCACCATCAATGCCAATCTCTGATCTTGGTGCTTTAGCTGGAGCTGGATCTGGAACACTCCTAGAAGAGGGTCTAGATAGTGCAGATAAAATAGCGGAGATGCCATCACTCAATCCTCTATGGCTATCTCTTGTCTCCATAATAAAGCTGTCAAGTCATTGTCGAACAATCATGATATCTATCTCTATGCAACTGACTCTATCTAATACTCTCTGAAGCTCCTAGAGCATCTGACTGAGCTGGCTGAGGCTGAGGCTATGTAGCTGGCTCGGACTGAGAAGCAAATCTGGCTACATTGCTGGCTCAGGTTGAATCTTTAAAAGATGTGCCTTTGAAGGCCCTGCCTTGCTGGAAAATATATGCTCCTCCTCTATAGCATCATCATCTCTGTCATCGGCATGTCCAGATACTCTGCATCTCTACTAGCCTCTGAATAGCTGATATCCCATCCGATGTAGTGACCTGATGTCATAGACATTAGTATGTAAAAGCATCCAGAAGGGCTCATCATCAAAAGTCACACCGTACTCTCTGAAAAGCAGTGTCAACCCCATCCCGTAGGGTAAGCAAAGTCTTTGACTGGTCGATGCCTCCGTCATCTGATGTATCATGAGCACCGGAAGGCAAACTAGAGTGTGCTGAACTAAGGAGACCATCACGAGTAACTCTCTCTTTGTGATGTAATTAAAATATCCGGTCTTTGGTAGAAGAATCCGGGCAACAATATGATGTAGAAGTCTTATCTCAGCTAAGAGATGGGATGCATGAACAGTGGCTCCCTCAAGCAAAATATCTAACTCAAATATGCACTGGAGTCCACTCACTCTATCAATCAAACTATCAACTACTGATCCGGCCAAGGGTATATCCCATACTCTACTAATATCTCTGCAGTTCACGGGGGTATCTCTACCTCGGACCTGAGCTAACCATCCATCACTGCCACGGGCTAAAGATTCGTAGAACTCTCGAATAAGGCTTGGGTAGTATCTCTCACTCAATGAGTAGAAAGATGTCAGACCAACATCTCTAATCCACTAACCAATCTTGAATGCTACTGGTTGACAAATCCAAAGTCTACACGGCGTCCTCCGACTACTGTCTTCAAACTCATGTGACTGGAAGCAGTGAAGAGTGGTCGAACAGGTGGATCTGGAGCTTTGGCTTCATGTCTTGCTTTGGTTCTTCTTCCCTCTTTCTGATTGGATGGCCGAGGGTGATGGACGACTTGTTTCTTAGGTCCTATTGCATAGAAGAATGGTTTGAACAAGAATGGAGAAGAAACCTATGGTTTCTAGGGTTCAAAATAGAAATAGGAGAGAGAATGTCACACAATCCGAACCAAAAACCGTCCAAAATAAAGATTTGAGGGGGTTTGAGCTAAGATTTGGAGGGAAGAAGTGGTTAGGAAGGAGCTAGGGCAAGTGTTGGCTCGAGTGGGGAAGAAAAATGGGAAGAAAATGCTTCATTTTCACCTTTAACCTCGGCCTGCAGCCGTTCATGTGTTGACTCACGACATACTCCCATGTGTCGACACATTGACTTAAAATCGAAAATCCAGAGAATGAAGCGCATATCAAAATCATGAGAAATACAATGAAACTCAGTGAGATTGATGTCAAATTTGATATATTTTGAGTCAAAGATTGGAAAAATTTAATCAAAAGGATTAATGATCCCAAGTTCTCTTCTAATCATACTGAATCGATCTTCTTGGAGAGGCTTAGTTAAAATATCAGCTAATTGCAATTCAGTACAAATAAATTCAAGCATAATATCATTATTTTCAACATGATCTTTAATAAAATGATACCTAATTTCAATGTGTTTACTTCTAGAATATTGAACAGGATTTTTAGTCAAATAAATAGCACTAGTATTATCACATTTTATAGGTGTACTAGTTAACTTGATTCCAAAATCTTCAAGTTGTTGTTTAATCCACAATATTTGAGCACAACAACTTCCTGCTGCAATATACTCAGCTTCAGCTGTGGATAGTGCAACTGAAGTCTGTTCTTGCTAAACCAGGAGATTAAGTTAACTCCAAGAAATTAGCAAGTTCTACTAGTACTTTTTCTATTTAATTTACATTCAGCAAAATCAGCATCAGAATATCCAATTAATTCAACAGATGAGTCTCTAGAATACCATAAGCCAATATTAATTGTACCAGATAAGTATCTAATAATGCACTTAACAGCCAATAGATGTGATTCCTTAGGTTCAGACTGATATCTAGCATACATGCATACACTGAACATTATATCTGGTTTACTAACAGTTAAGTACAATAAAGAGCCAATCATATCTCTGTATAATTTTTGATCTATAGATTTACCATGCTTATCTTTATCAGGTTTACAAGAGGGGCTCATAGGTGTACCTATTGACTTAGTAGTCTCCATCCCAAACTTCTTTATAATTTCTCTTGTATACTTAGCTTGGTTAATGAAGATTCCATCTTAGTTTGCTTGATTTGGAGTCCGAGAAAGAAATTGAGTTCTCCCATCATGCTCATTTCAAACTCACCCTGCATAAGCTTAGCAAACTCTCGACAAAGAATTTCATTAGTAGCACCGAAAATAATATCATTAACATAGATTTGCACTACTAATAAATCATCATCTTTCTTCTTTAGAAACAAAGTTTTATCAACATGGCCTCTAGAGAATTTATTTTCAATCAGAAATTTATTGAGTCTTTCACACCATGCTTGGGGTGCTTGCTTTAAACCATAGAGTGCCTTGTGCAATTTAAAGACATGATCAAGATGTGCATGATTTTTAAAATCAGGTGGTTGTTCAATAAAAACTTCTTCAACTATGAAACCATTCAGAAAAGCACTTTTAACATCCATTTTAAAAAGTTAGAAATTCATAAAACAAGCAAATATTAATAGTAGTCTAATTGCTTCAAGTCTAGCAACATGAGCAAAAGTTTCATCAAAATCAATTCCTTCCTCCTGATTGTAGCCTTTGGCAACTAGCCTAGCTTTATTTCTAATAATAATTCTATTTTCATCTAACTTATTCCTAAATATCCATTTAGTGCCAATAATAGAAACATTAGATGGTCTTTCTATTAATGTCCAAATATTATTTCTATCAAACTGAATTAATTCATCTTGCATAGCATTTATCCAGTTAGGATCTTTGTCAGCATCTTCAAAACATTTAGACTCTACTTGAGAAACAAAAGCTATATAATCATTCATTTCTAATTGAAGCTCGAGTTATTACCCCTTCAGATGGATCACCTAGGATTAATTCCTTAGGATGTCCATGAGCATACCTCCACTCCTTAGGTAGATCTTGGTGCTTTGAAGTGTCTTCACTTTTTTCACTTTATCTTGATTTTCTTTGCTTTGCTGAGAGGGTTGATCATTCAATGTCAACTTTTGAAGCTTATCGCACCTGCACATGCATAAAAAGTATCCTCTTTTTTGGAGGATTTGTTAGCAGACTCTTCAAAAATAACATGTACAGACTCCTCTATAACTAGGGTTCTTTTGTTAAAAACTCTGTATACCCTGCTTGATGTAGAGTATCCTAGAAAGATACTTTCATCAGACTTGGCATCAAATTTTTTAAGATTGTCTTTCTCATTATTTAAGATAAAACATTGACAACCAAAAACTCGAAAATATTTTAAAGTTGGTTTTCTTTGATTTCAAAGTTCATAAGGAGTTTTCTTTAAAATAGGATGGATTAAAACTTGATTCAAAATGTAACATGCAGTATTAATAGCTTCAGCCCAAAAATATCTTGGTAAATCAATTTTACAAAGCATAGTGCATGCTATTTTTTCTAAAGTATGATTTTTTATTTCTACTATCCCATTCTACTGAGGTATCCTGGGTGCAGAAAAATTATGTTCAATACCTTTTTCATTACAAAAGCTTTCGAAATCCTGATTTTTAAATTCAGAACCATAATTACTATGTATGAAAATAACTAAAGTACCTTTTTCATTTGAAATTTTTTGATAAAACTTTACAAATATAGAAAATGATTCATCTTTACGAGCAAGAAAGAAAATCTAAGTAAATCTCAAAAAATCATCTACTATAACCAATCTATATCTCTTGCCTCCTAGACTGGATGTTCTAGTTGGTCCAAAGAGATCCATATAAAGTAGTTCTAGTGGCTTACTACTAGTAATAAAACCTTTAGGTTTGAAAGTAATTTTAACTTGTTTTCCAAATTGACATGCTTGGCAAACTCTATCTTTTTCAAAACTAAGTTCTGGTAAATCTCTTACTAAATTTTTTTTGCAAAGTTTTGAAAGTAAATACATACTAGCATGATCTAGTCTTCTATACCAAAGCCAACTAGTCTTATCTTTAGTAAAATTCATTGCAACTAGGCATTCTCCATTAGGCAAGGATAGATCATCTAAATCTACCAATTAAACATTTTCATATCTTTTTCCAATGAATTATACTCCATTTTTATCCGGACTAGCAATCATGCAATAAGAAGATTTGAAAATAACTTGAAAACCTTTATTGCAAAACTGACTAATACTTAAAAGATTATACTCTAAACCTTCAACTAAAAGTACATTGCTAATACAAGTAGAAGGAGCAATGTGAACCTTACCAATACCAATAATTCTTATTTACTATTATCTCCGAAGGTCACACTCCCTCCATCCATTGCTTCAAGAGAGGTGAATTGCTTCATATCTCCCATCATGTGCCTTGAGCAACCACTATCAAGATACTAAAGTCTTTTATTCTCCTTGGTTGCAAGATACACCTGCAATACAAATCAAGATTTGTTTTTAGGTACCCAAGCTAACTTGGGTCTTTTAGGGTTAGTACTTAAATTGATTCATTTTGGAACCCAAACTTTTCTATAAGTATTAATTTTTTTCATACTACATTGAAAAGATTTATGACATTGTCTTTTGCATGAAAAATATGTTATGCTAGATGATGCAGGTATAAAAAAGTTTTTGAAATACTTTTATTATCTTTGAGGTCTATAACCTAACCCTGCTTTGCTAAAAACTGCTCTTTGACTGTTTAAAAGAAGATTTAGTTTTTCTGAACTATAGATAAACTTTTCAATAAAAGGTTTCATTTTGTTAAGCTCATTTTTGTACTTTTCATTTTTCAATTCTAAATTTTTATTTTTCTTCAAAAGATTATCATTTGAAATGATAGTTTTGAGTCTTTTTAAAACATCATTTTCCAATGTTAAAGCATTATTTTTCTTATCTAAAATATCTAGTTTAGTTTTTAAATTACTAACTTCTTTTAATAAAGAATTGTTTTCATGTGAAAAACTATTTGCATGCTTTTTCAATTTTCTATTTTTAGTTAAAATTAGTTTGCAATCATGCATTAATTCATCAAAAGTATTTCTTAATTCATCAAAAGTAAAATCTATTTCTATATCAAAATTTACCTCTTCTTACTCTTGATGTGCCATGAAACATAGGTTTGCAATTTTAGCTTGTTCTTCTTCTGAACTGGAGTCCTCACAATCACTCCAAGTAGCCATCATTGCCTCCTTCCTTAGTTTTTTTTTGACTTCTTTAGGAGAGGACAGTCGAATTTATAGTGTCCCGGCTTCTTACACTCAAAGCATGTAAATATCTCCTTCTCCTTTTCCTTTTCTTTTTTCTTTTTCATTTTCTTTTTCTTTCTCTTTTCCCTTCTCTTTAGTTGATTGGAACTTCTTCTTGTAAGGGAACTTTTTTCTCTTCATGAACCTTCTAAATTTTGTTGCAAGAAGTGCTTCTTCACTTTCATCCTCTTCTTCTTCATCTGATTCATCAATTGAGGATTCTTCTTGAACAGTAGACTTGAATGCAATCCCTTTTTCTTCTTATCCATATCCATAGATTTTTGCTTCAAATTCAGCTTATAAGTCATGAGCGATCCTACCAGCTGCTCCAATGGTAGCTTGTCAACATCTTTAGCTTCTTGGATGGCGGTCACCTTCGGATCCCATGATGTTGGAAGTGACCTGAGGATTTTGTTGACAAGATCAGCATTAGATATTATTTTTTCTAAACTTCTCATTCCATTTATAATATTTGTAAATCTAGTGTACCTATCAGTGATAGATTCATTAGGTTCCATTCGGAACATTTCATATGTATGCACTAACATGTTCACTTTAGTATTCTTTACTTGATCGGTATCCTCATGAATAACTTCAAGTGTGTCCCATATTTTCTTGGTGGATGTGCAAGTAGATATCCTATTGAATTCACTAGGATCTAATACATAATAAAGGAGATTCATTACTTTTGCATTGATTTCGGATTGTTTAATGTCATTTTCATCTCAATCTTCTTCAAGCTTTGGGATGGAAATACCATTAACCACAATCAAAGGAATATGTAGACCTTTATCAACTACCTTCCACAAGTTATAATGAATAGAATGCATGTATGTTCTCATTCTAGTTTTTTAATAAGTATAATTTATTCCATTGAAAAATGGAGGTATATTTGAGACTTATCCCTCAACTACACTAGTACCAATAAGGGCTGCTATAGAACTTTACTCAAGGTGGTTAGACCTATAAACTGAGAACAAGGCTCTGATACCACTTGTTATCCAGTAAGCAACCCAAGAGGAGGGGTGAATTGGGTCTCTAAAAATTATTTGATGGAATGCAAGAGTGTGTGAACCAATCCAATAATTAAACTAAGTACTATGAATGCAAATGAAGTGCTCTTAAGTAAGTGTTCCATGGAAATATAAAGCAATAAAAGTAAAAGCAAGTAGAAGAGATAAGATATCACAAACACAAGGAAGTATAGTGGTTCGGTGCTATCCAATGTACCTACATCCACCCTCCAAGATCTCCTTGAAAATTCACTATAATCTCAACCAATTACAGCCGATTAGTTTTCCGGGCTCACTAATCAAAACCCGACTTGTTTTTACAAGGCTCACAAGTCAAAACCTCATTTGGTTTCACGGGCTAACCAAGAACCTAAATGGTTTTAAGGCTCACCACCAACCTTCCTTGGTTTTGCAGGCTAACCAAGAACCTAATTAGTTTTCAAGGCTCACCAACAACCTCCCTTGGTTTTCCGAACTAACCAAGAACCTTTACAAAAAAGTAAGAATAAAAGTAAAGAATACAATAAAGCTTTCTAAAATAAAGCAAATATCTCTTTGAAGCTTTTTGAATGTTGATGAAGATCTTGTCTTCAAGTTGTTGAAGCCTTTGATTGCAGCTTGATGATGTGAACTTGGATGCACTCTCTTATCTTTGGAAGCTTGAAGGCTTGAATCACTCAACTCTTGAATCCTTGAAGAATATTCAATAATCTCACCAAAGGATTACCTCTCTATTTGATTTTTGTTAATTATATAGCTCTGCAAACCTTAAATGACTGTTAGAGACCGTTTGAGAGGAAAAACTAGCCATTACAATTCTCAGAACTCCATGTATCGACACTTCAGGCTATGAGTCGACACTTCAGGTCGACACATGCACTCCTTGAGTCAACACCAAGTTCAAATATCTTCAATGTAGCTTTCTAGAATTTTTAGATGAGTCGACACTTTTTCAAGTGAGTTGATACTTTAAGTCGATACATAGCATCCATGTATTGACACTTCAGCCAGATCTTCAACTTCAACAAGTTCTGTAACCCAAAAATATTAAAAGATGAGCTGATCTATGTGTCGACACTTCAAGTCCATGTATTGACATTTCAGCCATGCCATCTGAAACTTTCTTTGCGTACTGGCTTGAGTCGACACTTCACTGTCATGTGTTGATACTTGATGTCATGTGTCGATACTTTGAGTCAACATTTCACTGAGGTTTTCACATAAATAGCTAAACTTATGCTGAATCAAGTCTGTGTTGAACTCTAGTATCCATTCAAGTAATGTTCCACTGTCGAAGTCTTCTTTGAGCAGATCTTTCATCTAAATTTGGACTTCTTCAATCAAACAACATTTGTCAAATTGATGAGCACTTTTTCTATAAAAACATACTTCAAAGGAATCATTAGTACTCAACTTATACTTAAGCATTTTACTTATCAAAATCAATAACGGAGTCAACAGTACATCTTTCCTCGAAAGGATTTTTCCTTTCCTTCGGATCATACCTTCATCCCTAGGTGGAAGGGTCAATTCTTCTACATCTCTTCCCTGGCTTCTTGGAACTTCCTGACCAAATTGGGGTCACCAAAGAAGCCGGTGCTATTTGACTATCTAGAGCAATCATATTCGAAGAAGTGGATGGTGTAGGAAGTGAAGCTGCTCAATGTTCCCTCCTTTATTGAGCTTCTACATGAAGACCTCTTGAAGAATTGATTCACAAAGGTCTTCCTCTGAAAGGTGAATGTAGTTGCTTACTAGTTCGACCTTTGTAATGTCAAGGAGAAGCTTCTAACTTTGTGTGGTTGTGTAGGCATTTCTTTGTTTAGAGTGGAGATGATGGGATAGGTGACTATTCTCCTATGGGGAGAAGAAAAGAAAGAAGGTGGCACTTCCCCTTTTATAGAGGCTTTGATTGAGGCTGTCGCAGATAAGGCCCCCATGATTGAAGCTGTCAAGCAAAGGGAGAAGTGGTCGAAGAAGAAGGGGTATGTGCCTCGATCTCTTCAGGGCTGCTTGGACCATGGCTACCACCAAGGGGGTCCCTTCCAAGGGCATGAAGGTGAGCACCCCCAATCCTGCGGGCACCTCTTAGCTACTTGTCGATGACATGGTGCTAAGTGCCAAGGCATGCTTGCAGCTACTAGAAGGGTTTGTCCCCTTAGAAAGCAAGGAAAAGTTGCTAGAGTAATTTTTTATTGGTAGTATCCAATAGTTGTCCTGCATTGCCATAGCAATAGGCCTCGACCTTAACTAGTTTTTGGTATGTTTGTTTCTAGCCTAACCTTTGGGTGATTCACATAGGAAACTTTTAAGGCATGGGGCCTACTTTAGCATGCTTAATGCTTAGGGAATGAGGTCCACCAATCCCATTGCCTTCTTTAGGTGATGGAGGAATAGCAAGACAAGGCCATGAAGGAGCTAAGTGCCATCTCTATGATGAAGGTGAGCAACTCGCCACCAAGAACTCTTAGGTTGAAGTTGCTAAGAGCTCTCTCAGGATGAAGGTTGTCCAAGTTGAGGAGAATGAAACTAAAGCTGCACTGCTACAAAACTTACTAATAGTAGCTAAGAAGAGCGAATGCCAGCAAAGGGATGAGGTAACCTAACTAGCAGAGTCCCTGGTGGAGGTCGACATGGCCCACTCCTAGTTGGAAGAAAAGCTTGCTGTTACTAAAAGCCATCTTGAGGAGGCCACCACCAAGAGAATGAAGGTCTTCAAGTTGAGTGTTAACTTCCTCCAAGAGGTTCTATAGTCAAGCCAAATAGCATACTATTAAAGCTTCGAGGAGTACAAGAAAAAGCTAGGGAAGCACCTCCCAAAAGTTGGCCTTAGTGGTATATCGCTCTTATCTTCATCCTCTTCGAGTGGTGGTTCTGCTGGTGAGGAAGGAGATGAAAAGGATAAGGGTGATGTTGAGTCACACCTCTCATGATCTTCATTTTCTTTTTGTAATGTAACAGTGGAGTCTTTGCAACCCAAAAGAAGTCATGAAATGAATTGACCGTTTGAGTTTTCAACTTGTTGTTTGCTCTTGTCTCCCTTCTCTACTTATTATCTGACATATTGTGCCATATCCTAACTTGTGGTTATGCAGATATGGATTTCAGTATAGAGGAACTTTGAGCTTGCTTGCCAAAAAGGGAGAAGAAGAGAAGGAGGGTCAGTCATGCAGGAACCTCTCTTGTAGTCGAGCCATGTTGTAGGGATGATGATCCAAACTTTATGTCTTGGAAGACTTCTAATGAGATTTGTCTTGCCAAGCTTTCTCGGGGCATGACTAGAGATGCGCCACTAGCTAAAATAGGGGGTGGTATGATGGGGACATCAAGTTAACCCTAGTTCATTACGGGTCCCTGAATTTTGAGTTCCTTAGCTATTTTTCAAATTTTGTCTTTAGTCCAATAATCAAGTCCTGTTAGCCCTTTGAGTCTTGTAAGTAGGGCTTGAGTCATTGAAGTCATTTGGAATCCTGTAATAAGGGTTAAGTCATGAAAACTCGGTTGTGTCATATGATTAGTGTTGGGAATTGTATCCCAAAGCCAATCGCCTGGGTTGTAGGTGGTTGAGCTCAGTATTGTACTTTTTCTTTGAATTAATAAAATATATTTTTGACAGCTCATCACATATTAAATTTTCCTGAAATGAACTCTTTCCATGTGATGAAGTCCTTAGGACTACACTGACTTCGATACAGAGAGGATGTATCGAGTGGTCTTTAAATCCTGTTCACAACCAAAGGATATATTGTACTGGATGGCAATATATCAAGTATAGGTTGTTGTAGTTCACATCGTTTGGTTGTCCTCTTGACCAAATGAGTGTGATGACACTGATGTGATCTGCAAGTGGGATATGTGATATCTTATTGAACGTGACTCCGTGCAGCCCCTTTCTGCCAAAGGGATACTCACGATTGGATATGGGTATATGTGTCCCTCTGACCTGAGGTCATCACGATAGCTTGCAGGCAACTCCCTGTGCTTTGGTGCCGGACTACCCGGATTTTTAATCCGGTGACGGAAGGTTTCTGGGTACAGGCAAGTACTTGTGGAGCAGTGATGGACCAAGATGGAATTGACCTGTCCAAACAGTTTGGATCAAATGTCTCGCAGTATCTCAATTTAGCAAATCCTCGGCCAGGGTAGTCCTAGTGAAGAGTCACTGGGCTTGCAAGGTTGAGACACGTAGTCGACTGACTCAGTCTGGGTTGGCAGCCAAATCTCAGTCGTCCTGAGCATTAGAGGTCAAAGGGATGAAGTATACGGTAACCATATGCCAGAGTTTCGATAGTTTGCTCCCACATCTTCGACTTATCCGGACACCGGGACCCATTGCTAGATGGTTTTCTGTGCTGGTACTAGAATTGTTCCAGTGCTACTGTTTAGGTTCGAACCTATGAGGTCACACGCCATAGAGGATTACTCTCTGATCTGGATACCGATTACGATTGAGAATTATCTCGATTTTATGGTCACGCTATTTTTGAGCACTCTTTTCCCCGACTTGCCCTTATCCGTGTCAACCGAAAATTGTTTCGGGCTGACCAGGACTGCACCAGGATTTTTCTGAATCAGTTTTGAACTGATTCGGAGCTCGTTTCGGCCTTCAATTGGTTGTGAACCAATTTTAATCCCTTGAACCAATTTTAATTGGGTTTGAACCGGTTCAATTGGATTGAACGAAGAGGTTTAAAAAGGGGTTGACCGATTTTGGTTGGACCGGTGGTTTTCTCCACTTGGACCGTTTTACATGGTAAAACGCTGAGAGAAAAACCATGCATCCGAAGAAGGCCAATCGTCGCTGGGCGTTGTCCCTTCCTCTCCTTCCACCCGCTGCCATTCCTCTATTTATTGCTGGTTTAATGGGTGAAACGCAGCCGAGTTCTCTTCCTCTCCCTGTCTCTCCGTTATCTTCCCTGCTATTCTATTTATAAACCCGCAGCAGCCCTGTTTCAGCAGCTAGTTATTTTCACCGTGAGAAGAGAGGAAACAAACAAGGGAGTTTTTCCTTTTGAGAGGCTGAGAACTTGTTCTTCGTGATTCTTCCTTGGAGAACTTCCACTACCCTTCCACCAGTGATTTTGAGGTCTGGGTTTTGGTGAGAGATTGGGAGAGAAAACTCCTTGATTCCCTATTCTAATTTCTGCTCAATCGGAGGAAGAAGAAATCAGTTTCGGAGAAAACCAATTTCAGAACAGAGCATTCTGTTCTTGCTCTTCCTCCCACCGTTCTAAGGAATTCTGATGCGGGACAGAGATTGGACTGGATCGCTGGTGAGCATGAAAGTCACCGGGGATTAGGATTTGCAAAGAAGGAGGAAAGAAGAGGGTGCAGGGTTAAGAAAAAATACTGGGGTTCACATAGATTCCCCAAGAAGAACAAGCACATAGCAAAGGGGCTCACACAGAAGCCCTAGAAGAACAAGCGCATAGCAAAGGGGCTCACACAGATGCCCAAAATCAAGGATCACACAGAAATCCTGGGAGGATGGAGAAGGGATCATACAGATACCCTAGGATCACACAGATCCTTCACACAGAACAATAGAAATTTTATTCATCCATCCTCCTATTACAAAAGGCTGAGGGTGGTATTTATAGATTTTCCAACCCTCATTTGAATTTGAATACAAGATAAAAAGAGAAGAACGAATCAAATTCAAATATAAGATAGGATAAGATAAGCCTATCCATATATCAATCCTAACCAACCAAATCCTAATTCAAATTTTAAACAAAAGATAAATCCTAAATAAATTTATTCCAAAAATACTTCCAGATCTGTGCCACTCCAAGAATTATGCTTGCTCCAAGATCCGTGCTTGAGATGTCCCCATCATTCTCCTATGGTGGGGTGAACTCGACTCCATCGAATCAGGCTGAGCGAGGTTGATGGAACTGAAACCAATCAAAAAGGACTCCGATGCTGGGTTCACCCCTTTTTATTATTATTATTTTTGTTAACTTCTTTTTTTTTTTTTCATCTCTGCACTAAAACTCATGTAGCTTTGAAAGCTGTGCAGTGCTAAAATTCGTGCTACTCCACAAAAATGTGCTGGTTGAAGCCGGCAACTGTGAAGGGCATTTGCCTTCACGTTTGTGCACGAGACTTCATCTTCTCCATGGTCCGATGTAGGGTGGAACAGAGCCTCTGACGAGAGGCAGTGGTCAGATCGGCTATCTCCGGTTGCAGGCAGAGTAGACGGACGACCGACGGGGAGCATGGCGAAAATCCGGTGGGGCATCGCACGGACCTGCGACACAGGGTTTTCCAGTGGTTGGGGCCACGGGCGGCGATGGGGGAACGCATCCTGGACCTCGACGGTGGCGGCGGGTCGTGCCTGATCTGTGGGGGTGGCGGCACGGGGATGGGCGCGAGCGGTGCCCCTAGCCTGGCGGCGACTTGCACAGGGGCCGCATGATGGTGGGCACCCATGGGAGCTGGGGGAAATCTGAGCGGAGGGCGGGGCTGAGGAGATGGCGGCGCAGTTGAAGTGGGCCGGATCAGACCGGTGGGGGGAAGGAGGCTGGGGTGGGAACTTCGGCCGTGGCTTGTTCCGGCGACTGGCTGCGGCACCGTGACGCTGGGCTTGGTCCCGAGGCTCTGTTGCAGAGCTCGGTTCACCATGGGAGAGAGCAAGCGAGACAAAGGGGATCTTCCGGTGGGCTCTCCAGTTGGGAAGGGCAGCGACGGGGCTCGGATGGCAAACGACCGTCGTCATTTGGAAAGGGAGGCCGCGAGGCTGGTGGGATGGGCGGCACGGTGGGGAGCTCCGCTTCGTCGTCTTCCTTCTTGTGTTCGATCCCTGATTCCTTACTGTTGGATGAGGTGTTGATGGCATAGATCTTGAACCTACAGATGAGTTGTTGGGGCAAGAGGATGAGGCGGTGGAGGATGCAGATCTGGCTGACAGTGGCATCCCTGGTAATCAAAACAGGAGGTTGCACGGGATGCTTGATGGTGGTTTGATAACAGGCTCGGGGAGGAAGAATAAGAAACCCTAATCCTCTAGCTCTGATACCATTTGATGCGGGACAGAGATTGGACTGGATCGCTGGTGAGCATGAAAGTCACCAGGGATTAGGATTTGCAAAGGAGGAAAGAAGAGGGTGCAGGGTTAAGAAAAAATACTGGGGTTCACATAGATTCTCCAAGAAGAACAAGCACATAGCAAAGGGGCTCACACAGATGCCCTAGAAGAACAAGCACATAGCAAAGGGGCTCACACAGATGCCCAAAATCAGGGATCACACAAAAACCTTGGGAAGATGGAGAAGGGATCATACAGATACCCTAGGATCATACAGATCCTTCACACAGAATAATAGAAATTTTATTCATCCCTCCTCCTATTACAAAAGGCTGAGGGTGGTATTTATAGATTTTCCAACCCTCATTTGAATTTGAATACAAGATAAAAAGATAAGAACGAATCAAATTCAAATATAAGATAGGATAAGATAAGCCTATCCATATATCAATCATAACCAACCAAATCCTAATTCAAATTTTAAATAAAAGATAAATCCTAAATAAATTTATTCCAAAAATGCTTCAAGATCTGTGCCACTCCAAGAATTATGCTTGCTCCAAGATCCGTGCTTGAGATGTCCCCATCACATTCCGGCGACTAGCATCGCGTGAGAGGTTAGATCAGAGGAGCCCCAAGCATGTCCCCCCTCTAAAGGGTGTTCGCTTGAGCACCTGGGAGCCAGTTGATCTTCCATTGCTGCTTTTTGCTTTGCCCTGTTTTTGTGGTTGCAGATTTTCTTTGCAGCACCTGGTAGAGAGGAAGAGGTCGTTGGTTGATCGATCTTCAAGCTCTCTTTTGAAGCTAGTTCCTTCAAGCCACTCCCTTGCCATCGATGAAGGAAGAGACCAAGAGATTGGCCATTTTGTTTTGGTTTGCTGCAGTTTTTGGAGGAAAAGAAAACAGCATTTCAACGTGCTGGAAGAAGAAGACAGGAATAAATTTATTCCTATTATCCCAGCAATTCTAGCAGATATCCTAGGGTTATTCCAGCAGGAATAAGGTAATTATTTCTAGTTTTATTTTTCATGCATGCCTAGATCTAGGTTTATATAATTGTTTATAAATATTACATGCCCTTGTTCATGCCTAGTTTTGCCTATACATGCATCCGGAATATGTTAGATCCTGTGCGGAGTAGGTAGTTTTCCCTGTTATTTTAAAATAGTTTTAAAATACATACCTGCTCCCTGCTGTTGCATGCTTAGTGTAGGCACCTGTAACACCCGCTCAATTTTCTTTCAATTAGTGTTTTCATTCACTTTGAGTCATATAATGAGGGCTTGGCCCATTTAGGCCCAAGTTAGTTCTTTTGAGTTCCACTTTAGCCCTTGATATCATTGAATCTTGTATTCAAAGTTCGATTCATGCCATTAAAATTCTGGATCAGTTTTTGGGATATGTTTGGCTCAGTGAGCCTAATTGGTCAAGTCGGCTCATTTTGAGCCTTAAGTCAGTTAAGTCCTATACTTTTAATTTTTTGAGTCAAGTTCAGTTTAGCAAGAGAAGACTCAAGCCAATGAAGGATCCTAGCCAGTGTGCCACTTCAACAGCTACGTGGATGATGCGGGAAAAATTATGAAAACCTAATCTACTGATTATTAACCTAATTATCGGAGAAAAATCATAGATTAATTTTTTTTATTTTAATTTTTTAAATTACTCAAATGAAGTAATTAAGGAAACTAGTTAACTAGTTTATGCCCACACGAGTAGATCTAGAAAAGCAACTAAAAAATAAGGATTTGGTGGCTAAGAAATCATCGTAAACTAGGGTCTACTTTCAAAAATTCAGAAACTAAAGAGCAGGAAAATAATTTTTTTTGAGTTTTACCAATGTAGAATTTTCTCTTTGAAGTAGATTTGTTGGAACTCTCAGGATTTTTCAGCAAGGCTTCAAGATTTCAATTTTTGGGCTCCGATCTTTTGTGATATTGGTTCCAAGGCAAGAACACCTAACTTTGAATCCTCGATCACCTGCAATCACTCAACAAAGAAAATCACTCGGGTTAGAAGGTAGAAAAGAAAGGAAGAAGATGGAAAAGTGGAAGGGAAGGGATGGAAGGTGATGGTTTTAGGATTTTTTAGATGGAAGGAAGGATAATTGATGGAGGACGGGATCAGGAAAGGATCATCGATGAGTTGAGAAGTCACTGATGATTAGGGTACTACTATTTTTTTATTTTTTTTTGTAAGGGTGGAGAAGGAATTATGGAGATGGAAGGTAGGAAAATCTGGACTTTCATGGACTTTGAGACTCACACTAACGAAAAGACCTCTACCTCTAGGGCATTCTACCCACCTCGATACTTGGAGGTGTTAGAGTGAATCTCAAAGGACATGGAGGGTAAAGAAGATGGAATCAAAGAAAGGGGATGACTAGACATGACCTCTCATCATGTCCCGGGGTTGAGCCTCACACTCTCTCCTTACAGAGCGAAAGAAAAGAATCACTCTTTTCTAAAAAAGCTCATTTTTACTCACCAAACTATTTTTTTACAAAGGACTGAGGCTGGTATTTATAGACCTTTCAAATCCTCATTTGAATTTGAATACAAGATAAAAAGATAAGGATAGTTCAAATTCAAATACAAGATAAGGCCTATCCAAATCTTAATCCTAACCAACCTAATCCTAAATCAAATTTTAAATAACTAATCCTAATCAACTAATTTTTTGAATTTGAATTTATTAAAATTTGTGCTGCATCGAGATTCATGCTACATCAAAATTCATGCTATTTCAAGATTAGTGCTGCTTCGGGATCAATGCTAGCGATGTCTTCATCAATAACTAGGGCCTCAAACCCCGCGATGCACACAGCAAAGAAAAAAATTGGATAGAATGTCGTATTTCATCAATAATCATTAATAATACAGGGGGGTTGGAGTATTTATAGACCAACACCCATAGATGTAAGGATTACAAAGACTAGTGTTTGTTTCCTTTAGGTAATGACTCCTAGAAACCTTACTCTGGGCATCTTGGACTCCTACTCTTGGACTAATCTGGGACTCTCTCCAAGGTGGACAAATTCATGGGCCTCTCATCCAAAGTTGGTGCCAAGATGTGGATTGGTGAGGTATCACGATGAAGGGCCAAGATTGCTTCATAGGTTGCCTTGATTGCTGGACTCTGGAGTCTGGATGATGTGGACTCCTACAAGATGGTGGACTCTTCAGTCTAGATAGAAGAAAACTTAAGAGTTCTTATAGGATTCTTGAGTTCTTTAATCTTGAGCAACTGGGAACCTGTTTGATCAAAATACTCAGGTAGAGAACTATTGAATCTCCTTCATTGTGGGTGATCAAATATTTTGAAACTTCTTGGAAGTGGGTGACAAAGAAAAGGTGGAATGCTTGGCCGACTTCCTCTTGCTTTTGGCATGAATTTCTTGAATGGAGGGGTGCCAATTTGGAGAGTCCTTTTCATTTACACATCTTAAAAAGAAGGGGCGCTAATTTGGAATTCATTTGGACCAAAAGGGTGACATGGCATGTGTTCTTGTCTAAGATGAAGTGCCAAGCAGTGTTGTCCTGATAAAGTGTCAAGTGATATCCAAACACAGCATGTGATGTTGTCCAGATCCTTGAAAAGGTGGCGCCAAGGCTTGGTTAGGCTAGCACATGGCTTGACTTAGCACATGAAATCTTAATTTAGGTGCACATGGGTTTTGATTTGAGTGCACATGAAGTCACATGGGTCTTCAATTGGGTCCCTCTTATATTACAAGACTCAATAACTAACAATCACATGATTTAACCAACTAAAACCAACTCTACACCCAACTTGATCAAATTGATCAAAAAGGCATAACCTCATGCAACAAAAAAGAATAAATTTGGTAAACAGGGTTTGGTCTAATAAGGTTTGACACAACTGATAAATGGGATTTTTATACAAACCCTAATTGGTAAAAAGGGCTAACTAACACTGGACAATTTATAATCCAATTAGAACTGGAATTTTTTATAGACTCAATTTTGGATCCAGGGATTTTGACAAGGACTCAATTTTAGGGTTTATGACTAAACCCAGCTAAGCTAAAATAACAAAATTTAAAGATAAAATATTTACATTTGGTAAAAGGGGTTGGGTTCAGGGATTTATTCATAGGTGATCCATAGGGAGTGGGTTCAACGTGTTGATATTTTCTAGCCCTGGTGTCCACACCATAGGAGTCCCAGTCATACCTTGGATTGCGCCACACTAGATTACATGGAGGATCACATGAAGTCAACCCATGCATAAAGATTTGGTGTCCACATGCCAGCACACCCTTCCACCCTCCAGGCATGCCAACTCCACATGCCATCAAGCTAGGAAGGAAGGTCAAACAGATATACTTCAATCCCGCAAATCATGGAGGCTTGTCTTGGAATGATGTGGGCCTCCCCAAGCCCAAGATTGAATATGTTTGGTGGTGCGGGCACCAGAATCAGAAGAAGACTTCAGGATTCCATCTGGATCTCTGAATGACCTTGCCTGAAGATTAGGGTTTATAATAAGGGTTGACCTAGTCAACTAGATTATTTTATTTCTTTGAGTCTGCATTTCATTTTGTTGAGTCATGTTGACTCAATCTAAGTCCAAGTCAAGTCCTGGTTGGCGCCATTCCCTAGGGCATCATTTTTTTCTTCCAAGGCCAAATGCAAGTGGACGCCACACTCCCAGCCACACTCCCAGGACCAGTTAGCGCTACATTTCATCCCAGTGTCCCTGGTCCCCACGTCCAAGAGAGCAAACAAATTTTCTTAGGAGAAGTCAAGGAAGGTGCCCACAAGCTACCAAAAGTAACCAAGCTAAAGGAGCAGGGGATTTTTCTTGGAGAGGACTTCAAGGTAGGTGCCCACACCTGCCTAAAGTACCTAGCTATGAATGGAAGGAGCCTAGTCTTGGGGAGAAAGACTAGGAGATGAGTATTTTCTTCCAAGAAAGAGCAAGTCATGGAAGGAAAACCCATGACTTAAGGAGAAGAACTAGGAGGTGCCCCACATACCTGCCATATGAAGCCATCACCTTGCATTTGAGGCCGCCCACTCCAAGGAAAGAAGCCTGGTCGGTCAAGGAAAAGTTTTTCATGCTTAGGATGAATGTTTAGTCCCACATGGGAAGTAGTGTAATTTTGTTTCTCTTGCAAGGTCTATATATTGGACCCTTATGTAATCTTTTGATGGGAATGAGTAAATGAAATCTTTTCTTGTGTTGAGCAACCTTGTGTTCTCTTCTTCCGCACTTCTTTGAGTGTTGAGCTCCGTGAGGGAGTAAATTCGGGTTCCATTGGAGCCTTGAGGAGGTGAGAGATCTCCAAAGTTACCAAAACCCTGCCCCGCTTTCATCCCTGGCCGCCAACCCTAATTTCCTTTCATCATCCTAGCCGCCAACACCCAAATTCCTAAACCCTATTTCCACTTCATTCAAGGCCGCCATCTCCTTCTCCAAGCCACCGCCCACTATATCAAGCCCTAGGTCCTTTTCATCTGCAAGCTGCCGCCCTACCAGCCAAACCCTAAATCCACTCCATCTTCCACCGCCACCTCCATACTCTTCCCTCATCTTCAAAGTTCGAGCAGTCTGGAGCTATCCCAGGTAATGGTCTCTTCCTTGAGTTTCTTACATCCTTATCTTGTTCTTCATCTTTTCCAGATCCAGAGTACGAGAAGAAGGCCAACCTTGCCATAGGACTACAATCCGAGGATCCATTGCGAAGATACCCTGTCTCCAAGGATCCTACAATCTGCTCGAGAGTGTCCTTCAATTGAAGCAAAGAGAGATATCACAGTCAGGTATAAAACCTTCTCTTCTCTCTTCGTCTATTTCTTGAAAGAGGAGTAAACCCTAGGTCTGGGGGTTTCTCAATTCCCAGCGATCCTACTTCTTTATTACTCTGATAATCTACTCTTTTGAATTGTGCTTTCTTTCAGTGCATATTTTCTTTCAATATTAGTTAGCCTTGTTTTTGACTCAAGCCAACTTCTAACAAAACACAAAAAAAAAAAGTCTTAATTTACTTCCGCATCGCATCATCTTATTCATTTTGCATCATTTTTGGTATCAGAGCCCTGTCTAGGGTTCTTGCTTGTTTGATTATTTTTTTCATTCCTTTTTACTTTTGCTGCCTGGAGTAGACTCCCCTAGCCGTCCGGTCCTAGGAGCAAGCGAGATGCAAGCCTCCTCCTCCCATTCCACGGGGGTTCCTAGGGCGTGTAGGGATGCCGCTAGGTTATAACTTCTAGGCAGGGATTGTAAACGGGACACACGTTCTGTTTTCTGCCAGTAACTACCCTGTTATTCAAATTATTTCTACCTACAAAAAATTCTAAATTAAGTAATTCTTATTTTTCTGGAACCAGTATAATTGAAAGTAATTTACATAAAATTTTCATGATTTATTAATTTCTTTATATTTTTGGAGATCAATTTTACTGCTGTTCTGCTTTTTATTTTCTGCAAGCTATTTTTTTTATTTGAGTGTGCATAAATTGAATCTATCTTAAGGGCACTGAAGTTGCAACATAAGGGAAGGATTGAGACCCTCTCCTTAGCCCAAAACCACCTCCCGTGCATTTGAACCTAAGCCTTTAATCTTAAAATTAATTAGACCTAATTTGCCCTAGTGGGCTAGGGACACCAGCTGGTCGGGTCTAGACTAGTGTTGAGTCAGTTTGTCTAGTTACTCTGTGTGTGCTTTGTACTCAGTGTCTAGAATGGTGGTTCAGGGATTCTATCCCGAAGGGCTTGTGTGCTGGTCCGCCTACCTGGCCAATCACTGATTGGTGTCTAGGATTGGCAATTAGGGACCTAACACTCCCCTTACACCTGCCTGGCTGAGTACTGAGTTACTACAGGTTAGCTTGCCACTTTGATTGGGCTTCTAGTTTGGGCTCTAGGTCTAGTTAGCCCGTAGTCATTTCAGTCGAGTCTCATTTGGTGTGCTTGCTTGCATCATCATGTCTACCCGGAACGGAGTACCCTACCAACCTGGTCAAACCAAACCTGATTTAGAGGCCATGATTAGAACTCTTACCGAAAGTATGACCAAATTAAGTTAGGATATGACTGATACTATTGCCCAGTTTAGGGATCAAGTCCGTGAGGATCTTACCCAGCTTAGGGATCGAGTCCAAGTACTTGAGGAACCTAGACATCAGAATTGGACTCCTGACCCATATTTTAATGTGCCTCAACCTCACCCACACCAGGAGCTTAGAAGACCTTTATACAGAGATCCTGAACCTAATCATAGGAGGCATGACCCAGAGCCTGAAGATAGAGATGATAGGTTCATCCGGAACATCAAATTAGATGCACCCACTTTTGATGGTAGCTTAAACCCTAAGGTGTATTCTGATTGGGAGGGTGAGATGGACCAGTACTTTAAGTGGTATACCATGTCTGAGGAAAGGAAGTTCAAGTTTGCCAAGATGAAGTTAGTGCATTAAGCTAGGTTATACTGGGGGAACATTGAGCTAACCACTAGGAGATGAAATGTTGAGCCCATAACCACTTGGTAGGGTATGAAAGAGAAGCTTAGAGATAAGTACCTACCCATTTCATACCAGCAGAATCTGTTAGACCAATGGAAAACCTTGAAACAAGGGAACCGATCTGTCTCAGACTACATAGCCACCTTTGATGAGTACTTGATGAGATGTGATGTGAGTGAAGCCCATGAGGTCACTTTGTCTAGATTTAGGGTTGGACTTAGGGAAGACATTAAGAGGGAGTTGTTTCTGAGAGAGGTTACTGACCTAGACCAAGCCTATCAGATTGCACTGAACGCTGAGAAATTTCAGAGAGGACCTATACCTTCTAGGGTTAGTGCCCCAATCCCAAGAAATGGACCTAGCCAAGTTATCCCTAGCAAACCTTTTCAGGGTATTTCCACCCCTAGGCCCATGGACAAAGGTAAGGCACCTGACACCCAGAGAACCCCTAGTTCTAGTATAACCTGTTTTAAGTGTCAGAAACCAGGTCATATCTCCAGCCAATGTACAGCCATAACCTGTTTTAAGTGCCATAGGGTAGGTCATGTTTCTAGCCAGTGCCCACATAGATCCCTTTACATAGAAGAGGGAGAGGAAGAGAATTCCGGGCCCAATGAGGAATTTGAAGAAGAAGTTTATGAGGCCGGAATGAACTTGGTTGATGAGTATGAAGGAGAGGAGGAACCCACAGAGTCTGACCAGTTAGGAGTTGTGAGATGCATCCTGTCCCAGAGTAGAGTTCAGGAGGATTGGCATAGGACTAACATCCTACAGACTTTCCTTAAATTAGGGGATAAGGTATGTAAGATCATCATAGATAGTGGGAGCTGTGTGAATGCCATTTATGCTAGTACTGTCAAAATGTTAGGCTTAACCCCAGTCCCCCACCCCAACCCTTATAAGATTTCTTGGGTAGACTCTACCTTTATACCCATCCAGTCTAGATGTCGGTCTAAATCCAGATGCAATCCTATCAAGAGAAGATTTGGTGTGATGTCTTACCCATGGGGGTGAGTAGTATAATTCTTGGGAGACCTTGGTTATATGATCATGATGCCACCCTCCTAGGAAAATCCAATACCTGTGTCTTTAGTTTTAATGAGAAAAAGATCATAATCCATTCAGTCCCTCCTAAGGACAAGGTAGCTAAAGGACCCAATAAGGTCAAAGAGATGAAGACTGGAGTGAACCTAATTAGTGCTAAGGATCTAGAATAAGAAATTCATAGTGGTTCACCCATTTGGATGTTGACTGCTAAGGAACTTAGGACTCCTACACCCTCAGAGCCTCCTCAGGAAGTTAGGCCTTTATTAGAAGAATTTGAGGATGTTTTTCCCGAGGATCTGCCAGACCACCTTCCACCTCTTAGGGATATCCGGCATTCCATAGATTTAATCCCATGAGCTAATTTACCCAACTTGCCCCATTATAGGATGAATCCATCTGAGCATGAGGAACTGCAAAAGCAGGTTGGAGAATTGTTGAGGAAGGGGTTCATTAGAGAGAGTCTTAGCCCTTATGCAGTCCCTGCACTACTGACCCCAAAGAAAGATGGCACATGGAGGATGTGTGTTGATAGTTGTGCCATCAACAAAATCACAATCAAGTATAGGTTCCCCATCCCTAGACTAGATGACATGCTAGATATGATGGCCGGTGCAATGGTTTTTTCCAAAATTGATCTCAAGAGCGGCTATCATCAGGTTAGAATTAGACCAGGGGATGAGTGGAAAACCACTTTTAAAACTAAGGATGGTCTCTACGAATGGGTTGTTATGCCTTTTGGGTTGTCCAATGCCCCTAGTACATTCATGAGGATTATGATCCAGGTGCTTAGATCTTTCATAGAGAAGTTTGAAATGGTCTATTTCGATGACATCCTGATCTATAGTAAGACCCCTGCAGACCACCTAGGCCACCTTAGACAAGTCTGCCAAGTTTTGAGGAATGATAGTCTCTACGGTAATCTCAAGAAGTGTGAATTCATGACCAGTAGAGTTATCTTCCTTGGTTTTGTAGTAACCCCTGACGGCGTGGCTGTCGATCCAGAGAAGATTAGGTCCATAGTAGTATGGCCAGAGCCGACCAGTGTGCATGAAGTTAGGAGTTTCCACGGCTTGGCTACCTTCTATAGATGACTTATCAAGGGGTTTAGTACTGTAGTTGCTCCTATCACAGACTGTATTAGGAAGGGAGAATTTCAGTGGACTAAAGCAGCCCATAAAGCCTTCCTAGATCTTAAGGATAGGATGACCCAGGAACCCATTTTGAGGTTACCCAACTTTTCTAAAGTATTTGAGGTTGCCTGTGATGCTTCAGGTGTAGGTATAGGTGGAGTCCTAAGCCAAGAGAATCATCCCGTAGCATTCTTTAGTGAAAATCTTAATGATGCTAAGCTTACATATTCTACCTATGATAAAGAATTTTATGCGGTAGTGCAAGCTTTGCGTTACTAGAGACATTATTTGCTACCGCAGGAATTTGTGCTGTTTTCGGACCATGAGACTCTTAGATTCCTGAATTCCCAGAAGAAGCTTAACCCTAGGCATGCTAAGTGGGTAGAGTATATCCAGTCCTATACTTTTGTTTTGAAAAATAAGGCTGGGACTGAGAATAAGGTAGCTGATGCCCTTAGTCGTCGATCTTTGTTATTGAATTCTGTTAGGGCTAAAGTCGTAGGGTTTGAGCAGATCAAAGAGGAATATGAGTCGTGTCCGGATTTTAAGACTGTGTATCAGGATCTAGCTCAAGGACCATCTAGTGATCATAAGGATTATACCCTTTTAGATGGCTTTCTGTTCTTTAAGAATAGGCTTTGCATCCCTATAACTTCTCTTAGGAAATTTTTGATTTGGGAAATTCATGCTGGGGGTCTAGCAGGCCATTTTGGAAAAGACAAGACCACCCTGGCTATTGAAGACCACTTTTTCTGGCCTAGCTTAAAAAGAGATGTAGCACACATTGTGGCTAGGTGTCGGACCTGCGCTGTTGCCAAACAGCGAAAACAGAACACCGGCCTTTATACCCCTCCCTGTCCCATACCGTCCTTAGCAAGATGTGAGTATGGACTTTGTGTTAGATTTACCTAAGACCCAAAGGAGGCATGACTCTATCTGTGTTGTAGTCGACCGATTTTCTAAGATGGCCCACTTCTTGCCTTGTTCCTAGACTTTTGATGCGTCTAAGGTAGCCACCCTGTTCTTTAATGAGATAGTTCGACTTCATGGCCTACCTAAGACAATTGTTTCAGATAGGGATGTCCGGTTCACCAGCTATTTTTGAAAAATCCTTTGGCATAAGTTAGGGACAAAACTTAAGTTTTCAACTGCCTATCATCCCCAAACTGATGGCCAAACCGAGGTAGTGAATCGTAGCTTAGGCAATCTGCTAAGATGTCTTGTTGGTGAAAACACTAGGAATTAGGATTTGTACTTACTTAGGGCTGAATTTGCATACAATGACTCGGTCAATAGGTCTACAGGTAAGAGTCCATTTGAAATTGTGCATGTGTACAAACCTCACACACCTCTTGACCTAGCCCCTTTACCAGTCCACACACGAGTCTCCGAGTTTGCTGAAGTTTTTGCACAGCATATAAAAGACTTGCATAAAGAAATTCATGCCAAAATAAATATTTCCAAGGGATCTTCGAACTAGCTGTTTGTAGGGAAGTACCTTAAGTGTTTAAGGATCCCACAAGGTGCTTTCCAATCGAGGTCAGATTTGAGTTGGCTATGCTAGGGCCTTTGCCGATCGAGATTGAACTTAAGCGGGCTGCACTAAAGCCTTTGCCGATCAGGGTTAGACTTGAATGGGTTGCACTAGAGCCTTTGCCAATCGGGGTCGGACTTGAGTGGGCTGCACTATAGCCTTTGCCGATCAGGGTCGGACTTGAGTGGGCTGCACTAGAGCCTTTGCCGATCGGGGTAGGACTTGAGTGGACTGCATTAGAGCCTTTGCTGATCGGGGTCAGACTCGAGTGGGCTACACTAGAGCCTTTACCGATCAGGGTCGGACTCGAGTGGGCTGCACTAGAGCCTTTACCGATCGGGGTTAGACTCGAGTGGGCTGCACTAGAGCCTTTACCGATCGGGGTCAGACTTGAGTGGGCTACACTAGAGCCTTTGCTGATCAGGATCAAACTTGAGTGGGCTACACTACAGCCTTTACCGATCGGGGTCGGACTTGAATGGACTGCATTAGAGTCTTTGCCGATCAGGGTCAGACTTGAGTGGGCTGCATTAGAGCCTTTGCTGATCGGGGTCGGACTTGAGTGGACTATACTAGAGCCTTTATCGATCGAGGTCGGACTTCTTTGTAGAGTAAATTGTTACCTTTATTGATAATATTTATGAAGGTTATCTACATTCCAAGGATGTGCTACTTGTCGTCTGTCTAGATGCTCGAGTCGATAAGTTCTGGCTGGATCACTTCGACTACCCGATAGGGGGCTTCCCAGTTAGGGGAGAGCTTTCCTTGTTCAGCTGGCTTGGATATCTCTGACCTCCACAAAACCAGGTCTCCGACCTGGAAGCTTCGAGCCTTGACTCGAGACTTGTAATATTTGGCCATTCTTTGATGATAGGTCACCATCCTCAGGTCTGCTTGGAGTCGGGTCTCCCTGAGCAAGTTGAGGTCAGCCCTTCTTTGCTTGAATTGGCTAGTTCGATGAAATGATCAATCCAAAAGGACTGCAAGGAGACTTCCACTAGTATGATCACCTCACTCCCATGGTGAGATTGAATGGAGTTTCCCCTATCGCTGTGCGGGATGTAATCCAGTAGGCCCAGAGTACCGAGTGGAGTTCTTTAGCCCAGAATCCTTTGGCATCATTCAGTCAGGTCTTCAGGCCATGTAGGATCATTGTTGACCCCTGGAATGATTTTGATGATCACAAAATATTGGATCATGTATTTGATACTAACTCTTCTCAAATTGTTTAAGAAGTTTTGCAGGAATTGGTTACCTTTGTTTAAAATGGCTTTCAAATTTACTTAAGGATAATTCAATTGAGTTTGTAAAAGTCCTAACTTATGAATGCTGTAATCATGTAAAATGGGCTTAAAATTGTGAAAATTTGATAGAGTATGTAGATTAGTTTCTAGTTGATTCAATGTTGAAGATTTTTGGAGAAGCTTAAAGTAATTTTTAAAGACTTGCAAGAGCCGACTCATGGTGGCACAGCATGGAGAAAGTTTCAAAGTTTCAGAACCAAGAGCCAACTCCTAGTCCAAGAGCCGACTCTTCTAGAAATATATTTTTTGAAATTCTGAGAACTATAGCTAACTCCTAGTCCAAGAACCGACTCTAGGTATGTATGTTTTGACTTGACTGAAAGCTAGAAGGCAAGAGCCGACTCCAGCCTGAAGAGCCGGCTCCCACAGAAGTTTATTTTGGCCTATCTAAGACTTCGAGCCGACTCCTGGAGCTCGAGCCGGCTCGTAGAGCCATTTTCTGCACTCCAACGACTAGTTGCTGAAATTGAAATTTGAACCCCAATTCGTCTCCAATGGCAATTTCATAATTCCAAGGCCCTACAATGACCATATCTCATGGAAAACTATAAAGGGGATTATTTTTGAAGGATTAAAGAATTTATTAAAGATTTATTGTTGAATTTTCTTGAGAAATCAAAGAGCCTTCAAGTCACTCAACTACCTACCTCAAAGAGCATTCAAGTTGGATTCAAAGCTTCACCAACTCTACTCTATCATTGAATCCACTCATTAAAGAAGGAAAGAAGCATCATTGAAGAGCACTCAAGGCTTGACTTCATCTTGATCTACATCGGCAACACCAAAATAAACTTGGTTTGTTGTAGTTGCTTGATTACATTGTCTTTATCTTTGTTTACTCTCTAAGAACAGCAAGGGGCTGTATCTTAAGAGAGAGTTAAAGGTTTTTATGTGAACCTTGTAAAACCTAAGTTGGGTTCTTGGTTTTTCCGGTTTAAAACCAAGTGTTTGGGTTTTCTTTGGTGATCCCATGTAAAACCAAAGGGAGTTAGGGTTTCTTTGGTGATCCCGGTAAAACCAAAGTGTATAGGTTTGGATTGTAAGCCTAGTAAAATAATTCGACTGTATTCCAGTTGGGGGATATAGTGAAAATCTCAAGTGATCCTTAGGTAGTGGACGTAGGAGCTGGTTGCTCCAAACCACTCTATTTCTTTATGTTTGTGATTGTGCTTTCATTATTTTACTGCTTCAACTTATTTACTTCCGCTTTGTACACTTTACTTTTACACTAAAAGAATTTCAAAGTGCACATACTTGCAAAAGTTTTTAATCCCAATCACCCCCCTCTTGGGAAGCCACATGGGCAACAGATGGTATCAGAGCAGAGTCTCTGAAAGTTAGTTAGAGTAAAGACACATGACACATCCCATGAGCACTTCATTGGCTGAAGGTCAATCCATAAATAGACCACCACTTTTCACAGGAATTAATTACACTTATTAGAAGGCAAGAATGAAGATATACATTCAAGCCGTAGACTTTCACTTATGGAAAATCATCATGAAAGGACCTTACACACCCATAATTAAAGTTAATGATGTAGAGGTTCCCAAACCAGAAGAGGATTGGGACGAGAATGATATGAAATTAGCTGAATTGAATGCCAAAGCAATGAATTTTTTGTATTGTGCTTTGGATCCAAATGAGTTTAACAGAATTTCAACTTGCAATTCTGCTAAAGAAATTTGGGACAAATTAGAAATCACACACGAAGGCACTTCTCAAGTTAAGACATTAAAAATCAATCTACTTATGCATAATTATGAGCTGTTTAAGATAGATCCTAGTGAGACTATATCTGCTATGTATACTCATTTTACTGATATCATAAATGGTCTCAAGATTCTAGGTAGAACTTATTCTAATGCTAATCTTGTCCAAAAAGTATTAAGCTCTTTGTCAGATAAGTGGGAAGCCAAAGTAACAGCAATTCAAGAAGCAAAGGACCTAAATACACTGCCACTAGATGAACTACTTAGATCCTTGATCACACATGAATTGGCTATGTAACAAAGGACTGAAGAAGATACAAAAAGAAAGAAGGCCATTGCATTTAAAGCTACTAAGGAAGATAAGAATGAAGAATTTGATTCATCAGATAATGATGATATTGGAAATGATGAAATTGCCCTAGTCATGAGAAAATTTAAAAGGTTTATGGGTAGAAGAAAAATAAACAGATGGAGAAAGCATTATAGAAAAGGTGACTTTAGAAAAGAAAAGGAAAAAGATAAAGAAAAAAATAAAGATCAAGTACCTATCTATTATGGATGCAAGAAGCCAGGACATATCCGTCCTGATTGTCCTGAAGGGAAAAAAAAGATATTTTCTAAAAAGAAGAAGAAGGCAATGCTAGCTACTTGGAGTGATAATGATGAAACTACATCCACTGAAGAGGATGAAGAGACAACAAAAATGGCACAAATCTATCTTATGGGTTTGGAGGACGAGATAAGTACTTATGAACCTAATTTAGAATTCACTTATGATGAATTGCATAATGCTTTTTGTAAACTATTGATAGAATACATAAAGGCTGGTTTAAAAATGAGAGATTTAAAAAATCAATGTGATGTTTTTGAAAAAGATAAAAATGAATTTGGTGAAAGAAACAAAATCTTGCAAAGAGAATTAAATTTGGTTTGTGAAAGACTTAAGATTGTTCAAGTTGAAAAAGAAGAGCTTTTTGAGAAAAATAAGGTTTTAAAAAATGAAAATGATGACCTAAAGAAAGAAGTTCAAAAATTGAAACCCTTAGTTGAAAAATTAATCCTAAGTTCTAACAAACTTGAATTAATTTTAAAGGATCAAAAAGAAACAAATAATAAATTTGGAATTGGTTATAAAGTCTCTATTTCAAACAAATCTTCAACTTCTACTTCATATACTCCTAAGTTCATTAGTTCAAAACATGTTGACCTAAATTTGCATCATCTCATGGTTATTATTCAAATTCAAAGATTGTATGCTATGTATGTAATAATATTGGTCATAAAGCATTTGAATGTCATTTGAAATATAATGGCAAAAAGAAAATTAAGAAAGTTTGGATTCCAAAAGGAACCATTTCCACTAACTTGCAAGGACCCAAGAGAGCTTGGGTACCTAAATTTATTAAATGATTATTTTGCAGGGATGTCTTGCAGCCACAAGCATAAAGAAAAGATGGTATTTGGATAGCAACTATTCAAGATACATGACAGGTGATGCTGATCAATTCTTCATCCTAGAATAGAAGGATGGTGGAATGGTAACATTTGGTGACAATAGAAAAGGAAGGATAATCGGTATTGGTAAAATCAAAATAACTCCTTCTACATTTATTGAAAATGTGTTGCTTGTAGAAAAATTAAAGCATAATCTTTTGAGTATTAGTCAGCTATGTGACATTGGTTTTAATGTATTCTTCAAGTCATCAATGTGTATAGTAGTTGATCCACTTGACTCTAGTACTAAATTCATTAGACACAGACTTGGTAACATTTATGTGGTAGATCTTAATGATCTAGCTATGTCAAGTAATACAAGTCTTATAGCAATGAATGACAAGAGCAAGGAATCAAGTTTACTATGGCATAAGTGACTTGGTCATGCTAGTATGGACACAATAGATAAACTTATTGTAAAAGATTTAGTTAAAGGTTTGCCGAAGCTTAAAGTTAATTTTGATTATGTTTGTGATGCATGTCGGTTAGGAAAACAAGTGAGGGGGAGTTTTAAATCCAAAAATATTGTTTCAACTTCTATACCCTTAAAGCTACTTCACATGGACCTATTTGGACCTACTAGGACTACCAGCTTAGGTGGTATGAAATATGGACTTGTGATTGTAGATGATTTTTCAAGATACACATGGATTTTGTTTATTGCATATAAAGATGATACTTTTAATGTATTCAAAAAGTTTTACAAAAGAGTTACAAATTTAAAAAACTTATCTGTCATTTCAATTCATAGTGATCATGGCATCGAATTTGAAAATCAATATTTTGATCATTTTTGCACAAAGCACGGTATTGATCATAATTTTTCTATACCTAAAATACCATAGCAAAATGGTGTTGTAGAAAGAAAGAATTGTACTTTGGAAGAGATGTTCAGAACAATGCTTTGTGAAGGAAACCTTCCAAAATACTTTTGGGCAGAAGCTGTTAATACCGCATGCAATATTTTAAACAGAGTTTTGATTAGACCTATTATCAGAAAAACCCTCTATGAACTTTGGAATAATAGAAAACCAAATATCAAATATTTTCATGTTTTCAGATATAAATGTTTTGTTCTTAACAATGGAAAAGACAATCTTGGTAAATTTGATGCAAAATCCGATGAGGCTATTTTTCTTGGATATTCTTTAAATAGTAAAGCCTATAGAGTTTTCAATAAAAGAACTTTAACTGTTGAAGAATCTGTTTATGTTGTTTTTAATGAATCTAACATTACATCTTCGAGAAAGGAAGATTTTGCTGATGATGATACAGGTACATTGGTGCATGGACTAAAGGACTCTTAAAGACAAACAATCAAGTAAACCACATGAAGAAGAGGTGAGTAAAAAGCATGATGATATACCTAAAGAATGGAGGTATGTACAATCACACCCTAAAGAATTAATTATAGGAGACCCATCTCAAGGTGTTAAAACTAGATCTGCACATAGAGATGCACATGATTTATTTGCTTTTGTTTATCATGTAAAACCACATAATATAGAAGAAGACAAAACTAATCCTAATTGGATGTTAGCAATGCATGATGAATTAAACCAATTTAGGAGAAATAATGTTTGAACCTTGATAGAAAGACCCAATGATCATCCTATTATAGGTACTAAGTGGGTTTATAGAAATAAACTAGATGAAGATGGAAATGTAATTAGAAATAAGGCTAGATTGGTTGCACAAGGATATAATCAAGAAGAAGGAATAGATTTTGATGAAACTTATGCACCGGTAGCTAGATTAGAAGCCATTAGATTGTTACTAGCTTATGCATGCTTTATGAACTTTAAATTATTTCAAATGGTTGTTAAGAGTGCATTTTTGAATGATTTTTTATCTGAAGAAGTTTTTGTTGAGCAACCTCCTGGTTTTATCGATCACACTTTTTTGATTCATGTTTTCAAACTGAATAAAGCTTTATATGGTCTGAAACAAGCACCTAGAGCCTGGTATGATAGACTAGGTAAATTTTTAATTGTAAATGAATTTGTAAGAGGTAGTGTTGATACCACACTATTTATTCAAAGAAAGAAAAATGATATTTTAGTTGTTCAAATATATGTTGATGACATTATCTTTGGATCTATTGATGAATCCTTGTGTCAAGACTTTGCTAAGCTAATGCAGGGAGAATTCGAAATGAGCTTGATGGGCGAATTGAGTTACTTTCTTGGACTTCAAATTAAACAAACTAAAGAAGGTATCCTGATCAACCAGGCCAAGTACATCAAAGAAATAATCAAGAAATTTGGCATGGAATCAAGCAAAGTATGTGGAACACCAATGAGTCCTGCATGTAGACTAGACAAAGATGAGAATGACATAAATGTTGATCAAAAATTATATCGAGGTATGATTGGATCATTTCTTTATTTAACTGCTAGTAGACCTGACATATTATTTAGTGTTTGTATGTATGCATGTTTTCAATCTAATCCTAAAGAATCACACATCATTGCTATTAAGAGAATTATTAAATACCTGAAAGGCACCTGTAATGTAGGTTTGTGGTATTCTAAGCACACATTATTGAAGTTAATTAGTTATTCTGATGCTGATTATGAAGGATGTAAAATAGATAGAAAGAGCACAAGTGGCACTTGTCAATTTCTAGGTGTTAATTTGATTTCTTGGCACTGTCACAAACAGAACTCTGTAGCTCTATCTACTACTGAGGCATATATGTAGCTGCTGGGAGTTGTTGTGCTCAAGCGTTGTGGATCAAGCAACAACTAGAAGATTACGGTATTGTCCAATCCAAAATTTCTATTAAATGTGACAATACTAGTGCTATTACTTTAACAAAAAACTCAATTCAGCACTCATGAACTAAGCACATTGAAATTTGACATCATTTTATTCATGATCATGTTTTAAACAATGTTGTTGAACTAGAATTTGTACCTACTAAAGACCAACTAGCGGACATTTTTACTAAACCATTAAGTCAAGATATATTTGAGAAAATTAGAGGAGAATTAGGGCTATGTGACCCATTTTAGAACTATTTGACCTAATTTTTGAAAATTGAGAAAAAAATAATCTAGAAATTTTAAATTTTTTTAGAGTATAGGACAACCTAGTTTAGACTTTAGAAACCTTTAGAAATTGAGTTTGACCCTTTTTGACCTTTAGTTTGAATATTTGCTCGAGCCGACTCGAGTTCTCAAGGCTCTGGGCAAGCCGACTCGAAGGTCAGGCCGAAGCTTTTTAAGTAGGGTTTCCATATTTCCTATTCATTGTGTTTTCTAGGTTTTGACCGTTTCATCTTAGCCGACTCCTCACTCTACTCTAGGAAACTCTCCTAAAACCCTCTCAAACCTCTTCAAACCTTTAATCATTGCAAAATGGCTCCTCGCAAGGTTGTGGCAAAGAAAGCAAAGAGAGTAGTTCGGTCTATGGCTGAAGAACGGAGGACCAAGAGGCGACTAGACACTTTGATTCTGCAAGAGGATCAGCCGATTGAGCAAGAGGAAGAAGTTCATGCACCCCAGCAAGTTATTCTTATGGGAAATCGATAGGTTACCCTTGGTAGGTGCATCGATTTCAGTTTTCTAGAACAATAACAGTTGAGTATTGGTGTTTGGCTTAAAAAACAGGGTTGGAAGGATTTTTGTTAATTAAATATTCCAACTTATCCGAATCTGGTTCGTCAATTTTTTGAGAGCATGTCACTAGGAGCTTTTCATTTGGAAGGAACAGTGAAAGGGAAATTCATAGAAATAAGTGAGCAGAAGCTTTCAAATTTACTGAATATATGTAAAGAAGGAGAATGCTATTTAGTTATGAAGGAGAAGGTGAAGACACTTAGACTCATTTTGGGGAGATCTAATATGAATGGCATTATACATGTAAGTGCAAATTAGCTTTCATTGGAGATGAGGCTGTTGCATAATATCATTAGCAGGATTTTCTTACCCCGGATGGGGAGATTCGATTGGGTTAGCGAGAGAGATCTTATATTCATGAGGCGACTGATTGAGTGGGAGCCCCTCAACCTTCCATTTATTATGATTTCTCATATGAGAGAGGCAGTACGTAGGGCACGAGCCTATTTGCCTTATGGGATGGTGTTTACATTACTATTCCAGGATGCTGATGTTGATCTTACTGGAGAGGACTGCCGTTTGTTGCTACACACCGACAAGTACACAGTGAAATCCCTAACCAGAATGGGATTTATTAAAGTTGATGAAAATTGGATCAGGAAGAATCAGGTGTTCCTGCAGCTCATTCAGAGGATTCAGATGATGATGCATAGGCTGCTCAGGGACATGGTGAGGAGACTGAAGCACAGACTGATGAGGCTGGACCATCCGAGCCAGCTCCTGCTTCACCTCACTCACCAGTCAGGACTCCTATTGTTGATAGACATGATACTAATGATAGACTTTAGAGAGTCTTGGAGGAGATTTCTTGTCTCAGGACTGACACTGACAAGAGGATTAGTTCACTTCAGTCCGAGATGCAGCAAGGTTTTCATGATATTATGGCTTTATTGAGACAGCTATTTGAGGCTAGCTAGTGGTACGGACACCAGAATCAGAAGAAGACTTCAGGGTTCCATCTGGATCTCTAATGACCTTGCCCGAAGATTAGGGTTTGTAATAAGGGTTGACCTGGTCAACCAGATTATTTTATTTCTTTGAGTCTGCATTTCATTTTGTTGAGTCATGTTGACTCAGTCTAAGTCCAAGTCAAGTCCTAGTTGGCGCCATTCCCTAGGGCATCATTTTTTCTTCCAAGGCTAAATGCAAGTGGACGCCACACTCCCAGGACCAGTTGGCGCCACATTTTATCCCAGTGTCCCTGGTCCCCAGGCCAAAGAGAGCAAGAAAATTTTCTTAGGAGAAGTCAAGGAAGGCGCCCACAAGCTGCCAAAAGTAACCAAGCTAAAGGAGCAGGGGATTTTTTTTGGAGAGGACCTCAAGGTAGGCGCCCACACCTGCCTAAAGTACCTAGCTATGAATGGAAGGAGCCTAGTCTTGGGGAAAAAGACTAGGAGATGAGTATTTTCTTCCAAGAAAGAGCAAGTCATGGAAGGAAAACCCATGACTTAAGGAGAAGAACTAGGAGGTGCCCCACATACCTGCCATATGAAGCCATCACCTTGCATTTGAGGCCGCCCACTCCAAGGAAAGAAGCCTGGTCGGTCAAGGGAAAGTTTTTCATGCTTAGGATGAATGTTTAGTCCCACATGGGAAGTAGTGTAATTTTGTTTCTCTTGCAAGGTCTATATATTGGACCCTTATGTAATCTTTTGATGGGAATGAGTAAATGAAATCTTTTCTTGTGTTAAGCAACCTTGTGTTCTCTTCTTCCGCACTTCTTTGAGTGTTGAGCTCCATGTGGGAGTAAATTCGGGTTCCATTGGAGCCTTGAGGAGGTGAGAGATCTCCAAAGTTACCAAAACCCTGCCCCGCTTTCATCCCTGGCCGCCAACCCTAATTTCCTTTCATCATCCTAGCCGCCAACACCCAAATTCCTAAACCCTATTCCCACTTCATTCAAGGCCGCCATCTCCTTCTCCAAGCCACCGCCCACTATATCAAGCCCTAGGTCCTTTTCATCTGCAAGCCGCCGCCCTACCAGCCAAACCCTAAATCCACTCCATCTTCCACCGCCACCTCCATACTCTTCCCTCATCTTCAAAGTTCGAGCAGTCCGGAGCTATCTCAGGTAAAGGTCTCTTCCTTGAGTTTCTTACATCCTTATCTTGTTCTTCATCTTTTCCAGATCTAGAGTATGAGAAGAAGGCCAACCTTGCCATAGGACTACAATCCTAGGATCCATTACGAAGATACCCCGTCTCCAAGGATCCTACAATCTACTCGAGAGTGTCCTTCAATTGAAGCAAAGAGAGATATCACAGTCAGGTATAAAACCTTCTCTTCTCTCTTCGTCTGTTTCTTAAAAGAGGAGTAAACCCTAGGTCTGGGGGTTTCTCAATCCCCAGTGATCCTACTTCTTTATTACTCTGATAATCTACTCTTTTGAATTGTGCATTCTTTCAGTGCATATTTTCTTTCAATATTAGCTAGCCTTGTTTTTGAGTCAAGCCAACTTCTAACAAAACAAAAAAAAAAAAAAATAGTCTTAATTTACTTCCGCATCGCATCATCTTATTTGTTCTGCATCAGCTAGCATGCACCTTCTACTTCCACAGCGACTAGCACAGCGACTGGCACGGGCACTAGTACTGGTACTGGCACTCATGCAGAGCAGGGACAGGCGACACATTGCACTAATGCACCTTATCACGCCACACCTGCTGTTGGTGAGCCTCAGGATAGTATGGAGGCTGCTAGATCTGCTGTTGTTAGAGTGACTCCGGCTACTTAGATGCTTTCATCCACTAGCACTTTGGCCCTATCTTTTGATCCACCTACTGCCAGACCTACACCTATCCTTATTTCATCAGAATCAAAATCCAAAGTTAAACCTAAAACTAAAGCGACTAGGACTTCTACACCTACTAGGACTAGGATTAGGGATCTCCGCCCTAGGTTCCCCAAGTTCAAACCTAGTCCAGGTATCCTAGAGGTTGGTTCTTCCTCTAATGAAGAAGAACCTGATTGTGTGATATTATTTTGTTGTGCCGTGGCACATTTGTAAAGTATCACATATGCTATATACTGGCTTATTTCATATATATATACTTCACTTGTTATGATACATATTCACTTGAATTAGTGTTATGAATGAATTAATGTTATGATTGAATTAGTGTTATGAATGAATTAATGTTATGATTGAATGTCCATTTCTTATATACCTTTTGTTGATGACAAAAAGGGGAAGAATGGAGACTATGTGTGGCATGAAAAAGAAAAAGCTATATTGATTCATGGAAGCTATGTTGATTCATGAAAATTTCTTAGAAATCTATATTGATTCATGAAAATTGCTCAAGAATTGTTTACAAATGCTATATAGATCATTGAATGTTATGAAACTTTGATAAAATGAATATTTGATTCATAGAAATTTGATGAAACTTATGTTTACTTAAAAAGTTTGAAAATTCCATAAGTTTCGATACGCATTGTATAGTTAATACCCTTAGGTGGGGACACCAGAGGCACCAGAATAAGACAGAGGCTTTTCAACTCTCTATGGGTTGATCAATAATTATAAGTCCATCTGTAATAAGGGCTTAGCCCATCTATGTCCATTTTAGTTGTAATTTGAGTCTTTTGAATTGTTATTTCAGTTCTGTACTAGTCAGCTCATGTTGAGCTAGTTCAGTCCAATGTTAGTTAGCTCATGTCGAGCTAATTTTATTTTTTTTGAGTCCTATCCAAGCATACTGAAGACTCAAGACTACATCATATAAGTGAAGACCAAGTCCAACCAGATTGAAGACATGGAAGTATAGCCCAAGTCTAACTCAGCTTGAAGATTTGAAGACCCCAGGAAGAAAATTCAGAAAACCCTAATTCCTTACAGATGCCCAGATTCCCTTCCAGATGCCAGAATATATTCATAGACCAGGGCATCCATGATTCCAGAGGTCCACCTACATCCTAGCCTAAAGAAATAAAGCCCAGGCGCCAAGCCCAAGCCCTTAAGAAGCAAGATACCAGGGAATATTCCTGCTACCTGGCTACCAGGCCACCCCAGCTTCTAGAGGCCCAAGCCCCTTTGGGCTGGCCCCTTGCTGTTCCTAGAAGCCCAACACACCCCCCTAGGCATCCTTGGAGTGTTGACCTAGTCAAGAGAGTTTTTAGGGATTTTTTCTATCTAATGTTTCCTTATTTTCTGCTAGGGTTTGAGTAGGAGTAGGATTCTTATGTAAAGACTAATGTGTCCTTACTTGGAGCCCAAGACTAAGGGTCTATTTAAAGGACCCTAGTCTTTTGTATGAGGATTGATTTTGATATATGAATTAAAACTTGAGTTCTCTTTAATTGCTTTGTGCTACCCTGCTTTGTGCTTAAGGGGTTTTATTGGTGCTTTCTTCTTCCCGGAGTTGCAATAGATTTCTGCCGCCAACCATCCTTCCAGAGCCCTGGCCGCCCCCTCCAAAACTTTATTCCCCTTGCTATTTTCTCTTGTTTTTTTTATTTTCTTGTGAGTTTTCTAACCCCTGACAGGTCGTTTGCAGGTCCCCGAGTTCCTACGAATCCAACGACTCCAGCTAAGCCTCAATCGGACCACCGAGTAGAAAGCCAGGTATCCGCTGGTCTTTGGCTCGATTTTCCAGGCTGCATCCATCGAGGAATGAGAGATCCCTTCACTGCGATCTTCATCGGGCACTTAATACATTATTAGGTATACCCCCTCTGCCACCAGTAATTTTATTATAGGAGAACTTGCCCTAACCGAGGCTTCTCAACCCCGGCGATCCTTCTTTATTGCTTTCTAGGTCCTAATCTGCATGCTTGACTTCTAAAATTTATATAGAATTACTTGCAACTTATTTTGATCCAATTTTTGGGATTTAATCACTTAACTCTACATATAAAACACAAAAAAAATAATCGCATGCATATTAGTCCCACATCATCTGGTATCAGAGCTTAGATTAGAGCTTATTTTCTGCATTTTTTTACAGTCCATATATGCTCTGTTAATTTAGTTATTTCTTCCTGCTCAGAACTCTAAAAATTCTAAAATTTATTTTTATAGATTTAAATTAATTCAAAGTATTTTATTTAATCTTTTTAGATTTTATTTCGATCTGTAAAGTTTCTGAAAGCCAAAATATAGCCTGCAAATTTTTGGCTCTATTTTTTCAGCAAGACAATTTTAGAAGGTTAAGGGTTTTGGTTATCATTTCTTTGCATATCTTTTAATTTTAGTATATTTCCTGCATATTAGGCCATAATTTGCAAGTTTTCTTTTATTTAAGAAAATACCAAAATATAAAAAAAATTATATATTCTCCAAAAATACCAAAACATCTAAACCCTAATTTGCATCCTCATCTGCCTGCCATCATTGTATAATTTACTTTTAAGGGCACTCTTGCTATACCAGATAAGGGGAGGAGTTGATAACCTCTCCTTAGCCCAAAACCACATCCCCTGCATTTGGTTCTAAGCCTAACTTAAAATTTATTAGACTTAATTTGCCCTAGTGGGCTAGGGACACCAACTGGTCGGGTCCGGGCTAGTGTTAGATCACTGTGTCAAGCTAACCTGTGTGTGCCTTGTGCTTAGTATCTAGAACGGTGGTTTAGGGATTCAATCCCGAAGGGCTTGTGTGCTGGTCCGCCTACCTGGCCAATCTCTGATTGGTGTCTAGGATTGGCAATCAGGGACCTAACACTCCCCTTATACCTGCCTGGCTGAGTACAGGATTACTATAGACTAGTTTGCCACTCTGATTGAGCACCTAGTTTTAGACTCTAGGTATAGGGAGCTGTAGTTGGTTTGATCGAGTCTTGCATGTGCACTAGCTTAGGAGTCAATGTGTGTGTTTGATTGCATGACCATTAGGTTAGGAGCCCAATGCCAGTAGACTTAATCCAATTCAACTAGTGTGACCATGGAGTCCAATCCTAGGAGAACCCCTCACCATGACCCTTATTATGATACTGAACCTAGAAGAACCCCTTACCATTACCCTTATTATGATACTGAACCTAGAAGAACCCCTTACCATGACCCTTATTATGATACTAAACTCAGGAGAACCCAATACTCTAACCCATATAAGGAGTATAATCCTAGGAGAACCCAATACTCTGACCCATATAAGGAGTCCAATCCTAGGAGAACCCAATACGCTGACCCATATAGGGAGCCCAACCCTAGGAGAACCCCATACCATGATCCACCCTTAGAACCTAACCATAGGAGACCCAATTATGATTACCTGAGCCAAGATGAACGACCCATTAGGAGCTCCCAACCTTATGTACCCCTGTTTGATGGAAGACCAAATCCTAAGGTGTATACTGAATGGGAGGATATGATGGATCGGCACTTTGAGTATACTGGGATGTCAGAGTTAGATAAGATTAGTTTGGCTGCACATGGGTTAATCAGATATGCCAAGCAACATTGGAAACGTACTAAGGATGAATGTTATCGATGGGGGAATGGAATACATACCTGGAAAGCCATGAGAAGTAAATTGAGAGAATAGTACTTAGGTGAATCTTATGAATACAAACTTTTAGACCAATGGTACAAATTGAAACAAGGGAACATGACTGTGTCTGAGTACATTGACCAATTTAACGAGTTTAGTAGGAAATGTAACACAGTCGAACCTAAGTCTAAGATCATGGCTAGATTTCAAGATGGCCTGCGTAGGGATATCCAGTGGGAGCTGTATCATTGTCAAATTAAGGACCTAGAGGAAGCCTATCACCTAGCTAGGGAATTTGAGTTATATCAGAGGGAATTCAGGATCAATCAATATAAGTCCAATAAGGATAATTCCCTTGAGCCTAAGTCCAAACCTAGCCGACTTCCTTTAGACCAGCTTACTATTCCTGTCCCATTAGGTTGCAAGGAAAAGACCCTAGAACCCATTAATGAGCCTAAGGTAGAAGTGTATAAGGCTGATCCTAGTTTAGTAGACGAATATGAAGGAGAAGGCTTTGAAGAGGATGAACCCCTTGAAAATTTAGAGAAAGAAACTCTTGAGCCCACTAAGACATCTAAAGAGGCCACCTATGAGTTTAGTCTAGTAGAGGAACCTGTAGTGGAAGAACAATTAGAGGAAGAGAACCTAGATGCTGCTGCTAGAGCCTCACCTGAGGAAACCATAGAGGAGATCCAAATTATAGAGTCTAGTCCTAAAATACAGGAATCAGAAGAATTTATTAAGGACCTGATCTCTTTGAATCAGCATCTCCAGGATGAGCCCCCTCCTATAGTTTCCATTAAGGACCTCTTCCCTGAGATTAATAACCCAACCTTCCATTACGCAAACCCTGTAGAGATACCTCAACCATGTAAGTTAGCCTAATTAGTTTAGGATTAGTTTCTGACACCACGTCTTTTATCCTACTGTATCCAACTAATCCTGAACCTTTTTCCTTACCCTATTAGACTAATTTTGAACCGACTTCCTATTTTCTGCCTTTCCAGACACCTCCAGCATTTCCAGGATCATTAGATTGCATTTAGTTGAGACTAGCATACTGTATGCATTCATTATGCATGTTAGGTTTGCATTATACTTCTAGCATAACCTTTGGAATTTGTTAGGAGCCCATTGTAAGTTTTCATGTGCATGTCAAGCTAGGATCAAACCAAGAGAACCTATATTCTCTTAGGTTTAGGTCTAAAGAGTTCAATAAGATTTTCTTCCATAGGAATGCAGAGTCGAGTCTGTTAGGTGTAGGTTTGAGTCCTTTGCATCATCTTGTTAGGAGTCTTCATGTGCCCAGCATGTTCACCACCTGCACTAATCTTAAAACAAACTGGCTAATTTCCAAAGATGGACCAAAGAATTTGATGTAGTGAATTCTATCTTGGTTAGGCTTAGGCCTAAAAGAAGCTTCATGCTCGCAGAGCCGGACCTTTTAAAATGATAGAGAAGGTTGGATCAAATGCCTAGGTGTTAGACTTGCCTTCGGATTTGGGCATTAGTTCTACCTTCAATATTACAAACCTGGTTGAGTACAGGGAACCGGCAACGATACCTGGTGTGCCCTTTGGACCTATCCCCTCCTGTTATGAGTGACCCTAATCCAAAGTGTCCACCAATTAATTGGCCTGAGAGAGAAGAACGGATCAAGCGTATCTAGGATGATCAAGCCATTACGACCCAGGATCGTGGCTATCAATGCTACCTGGTCCGATGGCAAGGCCGGCCGAGTCGGATAATTCATGGATTTCTTGAGAGGACTTGCAGTGCCTCAACCCAGACCTCCTCGAGAGATATGTGAGCCAGCTTGATCTTCACTCGATAGGGTCGAGTTCCTCCTACCCCGGGAGAATTGGTGGGGACACCAGAGGCACCAGAATAAGACAGGCTTTTCAACCCTCTGTGGATTGATCAATAATTTATAAGTCCATCTATAATAAGGGCTTAGCCCATCTGAGTCCATTTTAGTTATTATTTGAGCCTTTTGAGTTGTTATTTCAGTTCTGTGCTAGTCAGCTCATGTTGAGCTAGTTCAGTCCAATGTTAGTCAGCTCATGTCGAGCTAATTTTATTTTTTTTGAGTCCTGTCCAAGCATACTGAAGACTCAAGATCATATCATACAAGTGAAGATCAAGTCCAACCAGATTGAAGACATGGAAGTATAGCCCAAGTCTAACCTAGCTTGAAGATTTGAAGACCCCAGGAGAAAAATTCAAAAAATCCTAATTCCTTGCAGATGCCCTCCAGATACTCAGATTCCCTTCCAGATGCCAGAATATATTCATAGACCAGGGCATCCATGATTCCAGAGGTCTACCTGCATCCTAGCCCAAAGAAATAAAGCCCAGACACCAAGCCCAAGCCCTTAAGAAGCAAGATACCAGGGAATATTCCTGCTACCTGGCTACCAGGCCACCCCAGCTTCCAGAGGCCCAATCCCATGTGCCCAAGCCCATTTAGGCTAGCCCCTTACTACTCCTAGAAGCCCAACACACCCCCCTAGGCATCCTTGGAGTGTTAACCAAGTCAAGAGAATTTTTAGAGATTTTTTCTACCTAATGTTTCCTTATTTTCTAGCTAGGGTTTGAGTAGGAGTAGGATTCTTATGTAAAGACTAATGTGTCCTTACTTGGAGCCCAAGACTAAGGGTCTATTTAAAGGACCCTAGTCTCTTGTATGAGGATTGATTTTGATATATGAATTAAAACTTGAGTTCTCTTCAATTGCTTTGTGCTACCCTGCTTTGTGCTTAAGGGGTTTTATTAGTGCTTTCTTCTTCCCTAAGTTGCAATAGATTTCTGCCGCCAACCATCCTTCCAGAGCCCTGGCTGCCCCCTCCAAAACTTTATTCTCCTTGCTATTTTCTCTTGTTTCCTTGTTTCCTTATGAGTTTTCTAACCTCTAACAGGTCGTTTGCTGGTCCTCGAGTTCCTACGAATCCAACGACTATAGCCAAGCCTCAATCGGACCACCGAGCAGAAAGCTGGGTATCCGCAGATCTTTAGCTTAGTTTTCCAGGCCGCATCCATCGAGAAATGAGGGTTTCCTTCGCTGCGATCTTCATCGGGCACTTCAGACATTGTTAGATACACCCCCTCTGCCACCAGTAATTTTATTATAGGAGAACTTGCCCTAATCAAGGCTTCTTAGCCCAGGCAATCCTTCTTTATTGCTTTTCTAGGTCATAATCTGCATGTTTGACTTCTAAAATTCATATAGAATTCTCTATAACTTATTTTGATCCAATTTTCAGGATTTAATCACTTAACTCCACATATTAAACACACAAAAATAATCGCATGCATATTAGTCCCACATCACACATACTTGCAAAACTTTTAATCCCAATTCACCCCCCTCTTGGGAAGCCACCTGGGCAACAATCATCTGATTGGTGACTTCGGCCTCCCCGTTGGATTGGTGGTGGGGACACCAAAGGCACCAGAATAAGATAGAGGCTTTTCAACCCTCTATGAATTGATTAATAATTTATGAGTCCATCTGTAATAAGGGCTTAGCCCATCTGAGTCCATTTTAGTTGTTATTTAAGTCTTTTGAGTTGTTATTTCAGTTCTGTACTAGTCAGCTTATGTTGAGCTAGTTCAGTCCAATGTTAGCTCATGTTGAGCTAATTTTATATTTTTGAGTCCTGTCCAAGCATACTGAAGACTCAAGACTATATCATACAAGTGAAGACCAAGTCCAACTAGATTGAAGACATGGAAGTATAGCCCAAGTTCAACCCAGCTTGAAGATTTGAAGACCCCAGGAGAAAAACTCAGAAAACCCTGATTTCTTGCAGATGCCCTCCAGATGCCCAAATTCCCTTCCAGATGCCAAAGTATATTCATAGATAAGGGCATCCATGATTCCAGAGGTCCATCTGCATCCTAGCCCAAAGAAATCAAGCCCAGGTGCCAAGCCCAAGCCCCTAAGAAGCAAGATACCAGGGAATATTCCTGCTACCTAGCTACCAGGCCACCCCAGCTTCCAGAGGCCCAAACCCATGTGCCCGAGCCCCTTTGGGCCGCCCCCTTGCAGCTCTTAGAAGCCCAACACACCCCCCTAGGCATCCTTGGAGTGTTGGCCAAGTCAAGAGAATTTTTAGGGATTTTTCTACCTAATGTTTCCTTATTTTCTAGCTAGGGTTTGAGAGGGAAAAGGATTCTTATGTAAAGACTTATGTGCCCTTACTTGGAGCCCAAGGTTAAGGGTCTATTTAAAGGACCCTAGCCTCTTGTATGAAGTGAGATTTTGATATATGAAATAAAACTTGAGTTCTTTTATTGCTTTGAGTGATTACCCTGCTGTGTGCATAAAGGGGTTTGAGAGTTGTTCTTCCTGGTGTTTGCAACCATTTTCCTGCCGCCAACCATCCTTCTAGCCCCCTCCAAAACTTTCTTCCCTTTGCTGTTTTCCTTTGTTTTCTTGATTTCTTTTGAGTTTTCTAACCCCTGACAGGTCGTTTGCAGGTCCCCGAGTTCCTACGAATCCAACGACTCCAGCCAAGCCTCATTCGGACCACCAAGCAGAAAGCCGGGTATCCACGGGTCTTTGGCTCGATTTTCCAGGCCGCTCCGTCGAGGAACGAGAGATCCCTTCACTGCGATCTTCACCGGGCACTTCAAACATTGTCACGTACACCCCCTCTACCTCCAGTCTTTATATTATAGGAGAACTTGCCCTAATCGAGGCTTCTCAGCCCCGGCGATCCTTCTTTAGTACTTTTCTAGGTTCTAATCTGCATGCTTGGCTTCAAAAATTCATACAAAATTCCCTACAATTAATTTTGATCTGAAATTCGGGAATTAATCACCTAACCTGACATATAAAACATACAAAAAGAATTGCATGCATATTAGTCCCGCATCAATTGGGGGTGTCTGACTGAAGTCAACTAGTGGGAGATATGATATTGCTGGCAGAAATCTTGGAACTTCGGGTTGTCGAATTGTCTTCCATTGTCGGTGATGATTGCCCGCGGTATGCCGAACTGATAAATGATGCAGTTTTAGATGAAGGTCTCCACCTTGGCTTCAGTAATCTATGCCAGCGATTCATCTTCCATCCACTTGGTGAAGTAGTCGATGGCTATGATTAAGAACTTCCGTTGTCCGGATGCTGGGGAAAATAGCCCGATGATGTCCATTCCCCATTGTGAGAATGGCTAGGGTGCGATCAGCGGGGTTAGCTGACTAGCTGGTCACCTTTGAATATTGGAGTACCTCTATCATGCGTCGCACCTTTTAACAAAGTCAGCAGCATCCTTCTAGATAGTTGGCCAGTAATAGCCCTATCGAATAATCTTGTAGGCCAAGGATCTACCTCCCAGGTAGTCGCCGCATATGCCATCATGCACTTCTCCGAGTACATAATCGGCGTTCGATGGTCCTAGGCACTTGAGCAGTGGTTGCATAAATGATTGCCTATAGAGGGTCCCACCGAGGATGATATACTTCGAGGCTATCCAGCGCACACATTTGGCTTCGGCTCTATCATCTAGCAGGGTTCCTTCATTGAGGAACACAAGGATGGGGTCCATCCAACAAGCCTCTCGTTACACTTGATAGATTCTCGATGTCTCTTCAGCAATGCTTGGGCTTTGTAGGTGCTCCACGAAAGCCCGGTTGGAGGGATTAGTGATGGCAGTGGCCAGTCGTGACAAGGCATCCGCCCGAAAATTTTGCACCCCGAGTATGTGGATGATCTCGAAAAACTTGAGTTGAGCCACAAGGCTCTGCACTTTACTCAAGTACTTGGCCAGGGTCAGATCTCTCACCTCAAATTCACCTTTCATATGGTTGACCACCAGTTGGGAATCCGAGAAGGCTCTGATCTATCCGATGCCTAGTTCATCGGCTATCCTCAGTCCTGCGAGGAGGGCTTCATACTCTGCCGGTTATTTGATACTTGGAATGCAAAACGCAGGGCATATTCTAGGCTCTGTCCATCGGGGTCAGCCAGGATTAATCTTGCTCTGCAACCAGCAAGGTTAGATGCCCCATCCACATGGAGTATCCAGGCTGGGTCTGACCCTTTAGCAATATCATCTTCAGGCATGTCGACCATTTGCAGAGGTGTCTCTTGTCTCCAGGTACACTCTGCTATGAAGTTGGCAATCGCCTGAGCCTTCATGGCCGACCGAGGCTGGAAGGAGATGTCAAATTTGCCAAGCTTGATAGCCCACTTGGCAAGCCGCCTCGAGGTATCGGGACTATTGAGGATTACCTTAAGAGGTTGATCAATCAAGACGATGATTGGATGTGCCTGAAAGTAGGGCTGCAATTATTTGGTCACTATAATTAGGGAGTAGACAAGCTTCTGCATCTTAGGATACCTTATTTTGACATCGTGGAGTACCTTGCTGATGTAATAGACTGGCCTTTACTGGTTGTTCTTCCTAATCCAGACAAGGATGGAGCTCATAGCCTCATCCGATGCTGATAGGTACAAGTACAGGGACTCTCCTTCCACAAGCTTAGCAAGTAAGGGGGGAGTCTTCAGATATGTCTTCAGTGCTTTGAAGGCTGACCGACATTCGTCAGTCCAATGCAAGCGATCTAATTATCGCAGTGCTTTAAAGAAAGGGAGACACCTTTCAGCTGACCTAGAAATGAAGCAACTGAGAGAGGCTATCCGACCTATGAGTTCTTGCACTTGCTTCTTGTTGGTTAGATGCCCCATGTCGATGACAGCCTTGATTTTATCCGGATTAACCTCAATTTCTTGTTGGGTGACTAGAAAGTTGAGGAATTTTTCCAAGGTCACCCTGAAGGTACACTTAGCTGGGTTTAGTTTCATTCGGTGGTGCCTCAGGGCGTCAAAATATTCTTTCAGATCCTTGATGTGGTCGGCTCTCCAGAGGCTCTTGATTATCATGTCGTCAACATATTATTGGGAATTATGTCCCAAAGCCAATCGCCTAGACTATAGATGGTTGTGCTCAGTATTGTAATTTGTATATGAATTAATAAAACTTTATTTTGGTAGCTCATCACATTATACATTTTCCTTTAATGAACTTTATTTATGTGATGAAGTCCTTAAGGACTGCACTGACTTCGATATAAAGAGGATATATCGAGTGGTTCTTTAAAAAGGTTCACAACCAAAGGATACATTGTACAGGATGGCAATGTATCAAGTATAGATTGTTGTGGTTCACATCATTTGGTTATCCTCTTGACCAAAGGAGTGTGGTGACACTGATATGATCTGCAAGTGGGATGTATGACATCTCATTGAACGTGACTTTGTGGAGCTCCTTTCTACCAAAGGATTGCTCGCGATTGGATATGGGTATATGTGTCCCTCCGACCTGAGGTCACAATGCTAGCTTGCAAACAACTCCCTGTGCTTTGGTGCCGAACTACCTGGATTTCTAATCCGGTGATAGAAGGTTTCTGGGTATAGGCAAGTACTTGTGGAGCAGTGGTGGACCAAGATGGAATTGACCAATCCAAATTGTTTGGATTGAATGTCTCGCAATGTCTTAATTTAGCAAATCCTCGGCCAGGGTAGTCCTAGTGAGGAGTCACTGGACTTGCGAGGTTGAGACATGTTGTGGATTGACTCAGTTAGGGTTGGCAGTCTAACCTTAGGCCATCTTGAGCATTAGAGGTCAAAGGAATGAATTATACGGTAACCATATGTTAGAGGTTCGATAGATTGCTCTCGCATCTTCAGCCTATCCAGACGCCGGGACCCATTACTAGATGGTATCTTGTGCTGGTACTGAAAGTGTTCCAGTGCTACCATTTAGGTTCGAACCTATGAAGTCACATGCCATAAAGGATTTCTTCCTGATCCGGGAATCAATCAACGGTTGGGAATTGTTTTGGTATTAAGGTCAAACGGACTGATTGAGCACACATTGGATTTTTTCTGGTCCACTTGTCTGATATGGATCGACCAGGATTGGTTTGGGTCAACCAGGAATTGTACTGGTAGACCATGACTAGACCTGATTTGATCGGGTTTGGTCAGACCAGGGATTTTGGCTGAACCGGTTTTTGGTTTTTTGTTGAACCAGTTTTATATACTTGGTTGTTTACACGGTTTTTTATCCAGATTTCCCCTATTGTTGCTTCCCTATTTTTACCGTGTGTATGGGATTTGCACCGCATGAAGTCAATCGGGTGATGCTTGGGATAAGAACTGCTGTTGATCGGTTGAGCTTGAAATTTGTTTGAAGCTTTGGATATCAGATTCTTATCCTTTTGCACCATGATCTGGATGGGATCTCTCACGGTGTCTCTCCCACTCGACCTCCCTATTTCACGATGTTTTCAGCCCTCTTCCAGACCGCGGTTCCTGGCTTCCCCACCGATCAAGAGCCTTTCCAAGGAGCCATGCAATGGTGTTTTTTGTTTTGTTTTGAACTCTCTCACACAGCCTTCACGCATCTTCCTAGCCCTTACATGATTTACTTCCTTCATGGATTTTATCTAATCTCCTCTCATGATGTTTTCCGTGGACTTCTTGGTTTTCTTCTCTGCCACTTATTTCTTGGTTGGAGGGTGTGAGTGATGAAGGTGATGAACAAGGCATTTGAGAGGAGCCGTGAGAGATTTTTGGTACAGGCTTTCTCAGCTGAAGTCCTCGGTTTTTCCTTCATGCATTTTTTTCTCAGCCATTTTTTCATGTGGGTTGCTAGCCGTGAGAAGAAGAGAGAGCGAGGAGTGAAGGGTTCAGGCCGTGCATTGTGGGAGAGGGGAAGAAGAACAGGGGCATGCAAAAGGGTAAGAACAGGGCTTGTATGAGAGGAGCAGAGAGGGATTTATGCCATCCGTGAGAGAGTTCTTTGTGATGGAAAATCTGAGTGCTAAATCCCCTCTATTCCTTCCCTGGTTTTAAGTTCTATATTGTGTGCTCTTGGTGGAGTTTGGGCGGTCCTCGAGAAGACCCTCCGTGAGGATCATTTGGTTTTCCCTGCTCCATATTGCGATGACTTGTTCATTGATTCCTGGAGGACTAGCATCCTTTTGGGAGTTGGATCAGTGAGAGCCTGTGCATGGATACTTTAGAGGGTGGACATTTGGACACCTCGAGAGATTGGGTCGATCTCTTCTTCTTGCTGTTGCAGATCTGTTTTGCTATTGAAGGAGTTCAACCGGCTGCCTTGATTTGCTGCTGATCTATTCTGAAGACTGAGGGAGTCGGCTTCTTCCTGCTTCTATCAGGTATATTATTATTTTTGTTATCATGCATACTTAGATCTAGATTTTATCATGGTGTTTATAATTATTGCACTTGCCTTTACATGCCTCTGTATTTATTTCATGCATCATGTTATGTTATATCCTGTGCATGAATAGGTTTTTCCGTTTGCATGTTAAAAATTTTTAATTATGCAATACATACTCCCTAGTGTAGCATGCCTAGGGTAGGTGTTCGGTGCATTGGTTTCCTTCACATATGCCTCCATGTTCTTCCAAGTTGCCCTTTGAAGATCCTGTTGATCAGCCTCTGGAAAGTGGCTCCGACATTCTTTAGGCCGAAGGGCATCATTTTATAGCGGTACAGCCCTTTGTCAGTAACGAAGGATGTCTTCTCCTCATCTTCCAGGTCCATGCTAATCTGGTTGTACCTGAAGAAGGCATCCATGAAGCTCAGAAGTTGATGACCGGTAGTGGTGTCCACTAGTTGGTTGATTTTTAGTAAGGGAAAGCTATCCTTCGGGTAAGCTTTGTTGAGGTCAGTGTAGTCCATACATATCCTCCACTTTTCACTGGCTTTCCTCACCATCATGACATTCGCCAGCCAGTCGGGGTAGTGAGCTTCTCTGATGAAGCTAGCTTCGAAGAGCTTCTTGACCTCCTCATCAATCGCCCTCTATCTCTCAGGGGCGAAGTTCTTCTTCTTCTGTCAGACAGGCTTGCAGGTAGGATCCACCTTAAGCCAATGGGTTATGACTTCCGACGGGATGCCTGGCATGTTTGATGCTGACCAAGCAAAGATGTCAGCATTGTCCCGTAAGAAGCTGACTAGCTCCAATTTAGCCTCCTCGCTGAGTGTGCTCTCGATCTGTAGGATCCTAGTGGGATCGTCCTCCCTAAGGGGTATGAATAGGATCCTCTCGATCGGTTCTCCGTAGCAGTTGATTTCGAACCTGGGATCATGTTGTTCCAAGATGGAATGGTCTCCCGATTGCTTGTCCTAAATGGTCAAACACTGTCTAGCCATCCTGCGATCCCCTCTCATCTCTCCAATCCCATTTCGAGTCAGAAATTTCACCAACAAGTGGTAAGTAGACAGAATGGCTCAGAATTTGTTCAGGGCTGGTCGCCCCAAAATGGTGTTGTAAGCAGATGTCGTCCGGATGACCATAAAATTGATAGGGAGGGTCTTTTGACAAGGCTATGATCCGATAGTTACGGGCAGAGTTATTTCTCCTTCTATGCCAATTGAGTTCCCTACAAACCCAGTTAACTGTATTAGAGATTCTTGTAGCCTGGTTCTAGGTAGGTTCATTCTGAGAAAGGCATCATACCGCAAAACTTTAGTAAAGCTTCCATTATCAATGAAGATCCTCCATACATCATAGTTGGCAATTACTACTGACACAACAACAGGATCACTGGTGTGGAAAGGAGGGCCAGGCTAGGGATGCTGGGATGGATGCTGATGGGTGCTTATGATGCAAAGGAGTTTTTTTTATAGTTAAAGAGTTTTATATGTTTCTTAGGGTTTTGATTCCCGATTACAAGCAAAAAACTAGAAATAAGAGAAATGAGTACGGAAGCTTACACTAGCAGTTCAGATCCTTAAGCAGTGGAAACGAGAACAGGATCCCGGGATTAAGAAACCCCGATAGAACTCGCTCGAAACACAACACCTACTTAGGAGATAGAGAGAGCAAACCTCACACATCTGAAGCGCCTGATGCAGAGATCGCTCAACTTGATGGATGCGGCCTGGATGCCCGAGCAATCGAACCCGTGGTAGCACTGGCTTTCGGTCAGAAGGTCATGATGGCAAAGCCGACTGTCTCCGGTACCCGAGATGCCAGGGAGGACCTATAGGCAAACAAAATAAGGATTAGCGAATTGGAGAGATGCACAGAAAGGGACTGAGATGGGATTGAGAAAGGGCTTCGAGCCTGGTGTCCGGCTGGATTCCGAAGTCGAAGATGGAGATAACTTGGGGCCTCGCACCCCGCGACGTCCCGAAGGATGAAGGATTGTGGCCTCACACCATGCGACGTCCAGGAGGACGAAGGATTCGTGACACCCTAGGGTGACGGACATGTGGCCTTACACCACTCGACGTCCCTGGGGACGAAGGCAACTTCACTCAACCTAGTCTAAGGGACAAGGGTTGGAAGATAAAAGACTCAAACTCTTTTTTTCATTAATCATTCAATAGCCTTACAAGGGAGGGATTGGGTCCTTTAAATAGGCACCCAAGGCCAATTTGAATTTCAAATGAAAACAAATTACAAACTCTCTTGGGTGGCGCCAAAAACATTTGACCTTCTCTTCTCTTTGGCCGACCAAAGGTGATTTGAATTGGGCGAGGCATGTAGGAGGGCTTGGAGAGGGGGATTGACCTCTTGACTTCCTTCATTTGCATGCTCATTTTGGGAAGAAAACGTGGAACAAGGCTTGCTTGAAGGGATGTGCTTCCTTGGATCCTTCAACGCCCACTTTGGAGTGATTCTTGGCCGACCAAATAGAGGGAGCTTTGGGCATTACAAGGTTGAAGGCTTGGAGAGGGGAGTGTGTCCCTTGACCTTCCATTCTTGCATGAACACTTTGGGAAGAAGGCTTGGAAGAGGGCCTGCTTTATGGCTTGGTCTCTTCAAGGATCTTCAACGCCCCACATTTGATGGATCATGGCGTGATGTGGGGGAGGGAAGAGGGGGATGATGTCTCCTCCTTCCAAGGTCGCCCAAGAGAAAAGGCAAGGGGAGGGCGTGTGGAAATCATGAGGGCGCCACCTTGTTTCCCTCTTTGGATGCCCAGGTGGCAACTGATGTGGCGCCACATAGGTGACTGAGGTGGCACCTGAGTTGGCATCTTTCCAAGTGAAAGAGGTGGGTTGGCCCACAAGGACTTAACTTGGTCTAGAAAGCCAGGTTGACTTCAATTGGGCTTGGGCCCAGTCCAAACTCAGACTCGAACCAAAAACAAATATAGGACTCATGACCTAACTTGCCTAAATTGGTCAAGGTACAAGACTAAACAAACTTAGACTAGTTACATGACTAGAAATTATGAAATTGCTTTGGCTCATAGCCTTATTACAAGACTCATAGAAGTGGAACCCTAATCTGAGATCCACAGAGGGTTGAGGAGCCTCTGTCGGATCCCGGTGCCCACACCAATTCTCTCGGGGTGGGAGGAACTCGACCCTGTCGAGTAAGGGTTAGTTTGGCTTTGGTACCTCTCCAGGATGTCGGGGTCGATGTAGTGCAAGTCCTCCTATGTGATCCATGGGTCATCGGATTCGGGTCGGCCTTGCCATCGGACCAAGTAAAGTTGATAGCCCTTTTCTCGGGTAGTGATGGCTTGGTCATCCAGGACACGCTCGATCCGCTCTCCTCGCTCAGGTATATTTGGAGGTGGACACTCAGGTTCAGGTTCACTCTGAAAAGGGAGGTCACGCCCAAACGGCTCACTGGGTATATTTGCGATTTCTCTATACTCGACTATGTCAGAGATATTGAATGTCGAGCTAATTTTATAATCCGGAGGTAGTTCTAGCACATAGGCATTAGGGCCCATTCTCCTAATCACTTTAAAGGGACCCACCCCACGAGCATGAAGCTTCTTAATGGTTTCCGGTGGAAACCATTCAGGCCAGAGCCTAATCATTACAAAATCCCCTATTTCAAACTCTTTTGCTCACTTTCGGGAATCAGCCAGCCTTTTATATGTGTTATTACTTATATTAATTTTCTGGCTAATCTCTTTATGCATGTCCCTAATATGCTGTTCAAGTGAATCAACTGACTCGGAAACACGTGCATGAATGGGTAGGGGAATCAGGTCAAGAGGTCGGTTAGGCTTGTATCCACAGACAACTTCAAAAGGACTCTTCCCGGTGGTCCTATTCACAGAGCTGTTGTAGGCGAACTCGGCTCGAGGTAAAAGAAGATCCCAATTTCCTGTATGTTCACCTATCAAGCATCTAAGAAGGTTTCCTAGGCTGTGGTTGACCACCTCAGTTTGTCCATCGGTTTGCGAGTGGTAGGCAGTGGAGAATTGGAGCTTGGTGCCTAGGAGGTGCCAAAAGATTTTCCAGAAATAGCTAGTGAAGCGGACATCCCTATCGGACACTATAGTCTTGGGTAGGCCATGTAACTTAACCACATGTTCCAGAAAAAGCTTGGCAACCTTGGAAGCATCTAGGGTCTGGGAGCAGGGTATAAAATGAGCCATTTTGGAGAACCTATCCACTACTATAAAGACAAAATCGTGCTTCCTAGCGGTCTTGGGTAATCCTACCACAAAATCCATGCTGAGGTCTTGCCAAGGGTGGCTAGGTATGGGCAAGGGTGTGTAAAGGCCAGTATTCTATTTCTGCTACTTGGCCACAGCACAGGTTCAGCACCTAAAGACAATATTGGTGACATCTTTCTTAAGGCTAGGCCAAAATAACTGGTCTTCAACAGCTAAAGTGGTCTTCTCCCTACCAAAGTTACTAGCTAGGCCTCCCGCATGGGTTTCCCACACTAAAAAATCTCGGAGTGAAGTCTTGGGAATGCACAACTTATTATCCTTGAAAAGATAACCATCCTGTAAGGTATAGTCACTATAGGCACTAAATGGTTCTTGAAGCTTAGACTGGAAGATCTCACTGAAGTCAGGACAAGATTCATATTGCTCCTTAAGTCGGTCAAATCCTACAACCTTAGTCCTAACTATGTTTAACAAAAGGACACGACGGCTAAGAGCATTAGCTACCTTATTCTCAGTACCAGCATGATGTTTAAGCACAAAGGTATAGGCTTGGATATACTCGACCCACTTAGCGTGTCTAGGGTTCAATCTCTTCTGGGAGTTCAGGTATCGAAGGGCTTCATGGTCTGAAAACAGGACAAACTCATGGGATAACAGGTAGTGCCTCCAGTACCTAAGGGCTTGGACGACTGCATAAAACTCCTTATCGTAAGTCGAGTACTTAATTTTGGCCTCATTAAGTTTTTCACTAAAGAAGGCCACGGGATGATTTTCCTGACTAAGTACTCCACCAATCCCAACTCTCGAAGCATCACAAGCAACCTCAAAAACCTTAGAAAAATCTAGCAATCTCAGGATAGGTGCTTGTACCATTCTATCCTTAATTTCAAGGAAGGCTTTGTCTGCAGCTTTAGTCCATTAAAAACCTTCCTTCCTGATGCAGTCAGTTATAGGTGCTACAATGGAACTGAATCCCCAAATGAAACGTCTATAAAATGTGGCTAGGCCATGGAAACTACGTACATCATGGATGCTAGCAGGGACAGGCCATTCAACTATAGCTCTAACCTTTTCGGGATCGGCAGAAACTCCTTTAGGGGTAACTACAAAGCCTAAGAAGATAACCCTAGTTGTCATAAATTCATACTTCTTAGGGTTGGCGTAAAGGCTATTCTCCCTAAGGGTTTGGTAGACTAACCTTAAGTGGTGAAGATGGTCCTCCTTGGTCTTGCTATAGATCAAGATGTCATCAAAATATACTACCAGGAATTTTCCAGTGAACTCGTGCAAGACTTGGGTCATGACTCTCATAAAGGTACTGGGCGCATTAAATAACCCGAAAGGCATCACTACCCACTCGAATAGACCATCCTTAGTCTTAAATGCCATCTTCCATTCATCCCCCGGTCGAATTCTAATCTGGTGGTAACCACTCTTGAGGTCTATCTTGGAAAAGATAGTGGCACCAGCCATCATATCGAGCATATCATCCAGGCGTGGAATAGAAAACCTATATTTGATTGTAATTTTGTTGATAGCCCTGCTATCAACACACATTCTCCAGGTCCCGTCTTTCTTAGGGGTAAGTAGGGCAGGGACGGCATAGGGACTTAAACTCTCTCTAAGAAAACCCTTCCTAAGCAGCTCTCCCACTTGTTTCTGAAGTTCCTGATGTTCAGTGGGGTTCATTCTATAATGGGGAAGGTTGGGCAAAGTGGATCCTGGGACCAAATCTATAGCGTGCTAGATGGCCCTAAGGGGTGGCAGTTAATCAGGTAATTCTTCTGGGAAAACATCCTCAAATTCTTTTAGAGTCTTTACTACCTCTTGGGGGTGTTCTACATTGGTTGGTTCGTGACTCTCCTTGGTGGCTATAATCCAAACAGGGGCTCCCTCTAAAATCTCTTTCTCTAGCTCCTTAGGTGTGATCAGGTTGACTTCCGCTTTCTTCTCCTTTAGGCTACTAGATCCTTTCTTGACGGGGTCCTTAGGTTGGATTGGGTTGATTGTGATCTTTTTCCCTTGGTGGAAAAAGACACAGGTATTGGATCGACCATAAAGGGTGGCATTATGGTCGAAAAGCCAGGGTCGTCCTAGAATGATACTACCCACACCCATGGGTAAGACATCACACCAAATCGATTCTTCATAGGAACTCATTTTTATCTTGATTTGGCACCTAGATTTTATTGGGATTGAAGTTGAATCTATCCAGGAGACTTTGTAAGGGTTGGGGTGGGGAACAATGGCTAGTCCTAAAGATTTGACTGTATTCAAGGAGAGGGCATTAACATAGCTTCAACTATCAATGATGACCTTACAAGCCTTATCTCCTAGCTTGATCAGGGTCTGTAGGATGTTGGTCCTACGCCAGTCTTCCTGTACTATGTTTTGGGCTAGGATTCATCGGACTACCCCTACAAGGTCTTCAGATTCATACACTTCTTCCTCTCCCTCGTACTCTTCCAAGAACTGATTTTTGGGATCATAGACGTCCTCCTCAGGTTCGACGATTGGTTCGGGTTCAATCTCAGTTGGTTCTTCTATGAGTAGGGTAGGGGCGGTGCACTGACTAGCAAAATGTCCAGGTTTATGACACCTAAAGCATTTACCTTGGGGATCGGGTCTCCTCTGGACTTCAATAGCCTTACCCTTTTCCTCTCTACTATATTGGGGTCGGTTCAGGCTGGGATGACTAGGACTGGGTCAGGCTAAGTTTGGTCGACTTGGGTCAGTTTGGTTTGGGCTTGGTCGACTCGGGTAAGCCTGGCTATAACTTTGGGTGGATCCAGGGATTCGGTTCTGGTTCCTAAAGGGCTCAGATCTTCTGTAGGTGGGAGCTCTCTGGAAATGCTCACAGACCCTAGCAACTTGGTAAGCCTCTTCCAAGGTTCTGGTTGCTCTAAAGTACAGCTCTCTCTGAATGTCTGGGTGTAGGCCAGCCCTAAACCTAGACAGGGTTACCTCAGGTGATTCAACAACCTTACATCGCATAACATATTCATCAAACTTGGCGATGTAATCGGCCACACTCTTATTCCCTTGACTTAAGGTTTGCCATTGGTCCAACAGTTTCTGGGTGTAGGATGCAGGTAAGTATTTCCTTCTAAGCTTATCTCTCATTTCCCCCCAGGAGGTGATGGGTAATTGACCTTTCTGTTCTATGTAATTTTCAACACTATTCTAGAACAACCTAGCTTGGTGAACCAACCTAAGCTTGGCAAACTTAAACTTAGTTCTTTCTGACATAGAGTACCAATCAAAATACTACTCCATAGCAGATTCCCAATCTTCATACACTCTTGGATCTAAGCTACCATCAAAAGTGGGTGCCTCAAGCTTGATGCTCCTAAGGGCCCTTTCTTCATGGTCCTCCAGATTGGGTCTCCTAGGATGGGTATCAACAAAGGGGTCAGGGTCTCTCCCAAAGTCATCCTCAAAGTAAGAGTCTTGTGGCAGGTTTCTCCTGGGATGAGGGGACTCAGGACTGGGTTCAGGTCGGGGCCTAGCAGCTTCCTTTAGGGGTCTCAGTCTGGCCTCTATTTGATCCAGTCTATTGTTCAACTGGTTGCCTAATTGGGTCATGGATTGAGTTAGGGCTCCAATGTCAGCTCGCAGTTGGTCCATGGTTTCGATAGAGGGTGGAGAAGGTGGGTGAAAAGAGGTTCCTGATCTAGTGCACATGTAACAAAATGATGCTATGGTTTGCTAGACCTAGGAGATCTCTCCAAATGTAAAGTCAAGAAGATGAACCTGGAAGTAGTAACTTGGCACCTGGCCAGGTAAGTGGAAGGTTAGTGGAGGTTCCTCTTTGCTTTCCTAGACACCAATTAGAAATTGGCCAGGTAAGCGAACCAACCTACTTCCCTTCGGGCTCTAGTCCCTGAACCACTTGCCTAGACACCAGCTACTCAAGCACACACCAACAAGCAATCTAGCTTGGCTCAGTACTTGGGTCGACCCGACTTCATGGGTATCCCTAGCTTACTAGAGTAGATTAAATGTCTAATTGATTTTAGTTAATGGCTAGGGTTCGATATGTCGGGTGGTGGTTTTTGGGCTAGGGACAGGTAATGAAATCCTGACCCTATGTTAATTTGACGCCCTTAAGATAAGTTATGCAAAATGAAGCAAAAAAATAACTAATGAAATGACTTACAAATTTCTTGTTTTCTTGTGTCTTTTAGATGTGTGAATGCTAAACAAAATGCAGGAATTAAAATATGCCTCTAAATGCAAGAAATAAACTAGATGGATGAATGAGATGCTTGCTGAAATTTCAGATCTGAGATTTTTTCAGGTAGTATTTTGGCTTGTAGAAATTCTACAAACTGAAATAAAATCTAAGAAAATAGAAAAAAATACTTTGAATTTAATGAGATCTAACAAAATAGAAATCATGAAATTTGGAAGTCTCTATAGAGAGAAACAATCCAATGATCAGACCATATACGGGCTGACCAGAATGCAAAAATGAAGGAAAACAAAATGCACTAGTCCTAGCCTGGCTCTGATACCAAAAATGGTGTGGAAAAGAGGGCTGAGCTAGGGATGCTGGGATGGATGCTGATGGGTGCTTATGATGCAAAGGAGTTTTTTTATAGTTAAAGAGTTTTATATGTTTCTTAGGGTTTTGATTCCCGATTACAAGCAAAAAACTAGAAATAAGAGAAATGAGTACAGAAGCTTACACTAGTAGTTCAGATCCCTAAGCAGTGGAAACGAGAACAGGATCCCGGGATTAAGAAATCCCGGTAGGACTAGCTCGAAACACAACACCTACTTAGGAGATAGAGAGAGAAAACCTCACACGTCTGAAGCGCCCGATGCAGAGATCGCTCAACTTGGCGGATGCGGCCTGGATGCCTGAGCAATCGAACCTATGGTTGCACTGGCTTTCGGTCGGAAGGTCACGATGGCAAAGCCGACTGTCTCCGGTACCCGAGATGCCAGGGAGGACCTATAGGCAAACAAAATAAGGATTAGCGAACTGGCGAGATGCACGAAAGGGACTGAGATGGGGTTGAGAAGGGGCTTCGAGCCCAGTGTCCGGCTGGATTCTGAAGTCGAAGATGGAGATAACTTGGGGCCTCGCACCCCGCGATGTCCCGAAGGATGAAGGATTGTGGCCTCACACCATGCGACATCCAGGAGGACGAAGGATTTGCAATGCCTTGGGACGACGGACAGGTGGCCTCACACCACTCGACGTCCCTGGGGACAAAGGCAACTTCACTCAACCTAGTCTAAGGGACAAGGGTTGGAAGATAGAAGACTCAAACTCTTTTTTTCATTAATCATTCAATAGCCTTACAAGGGATGGATTGGGTCCTTTAAATAGGCACCCAAGGCCCATTTGAATTTCAAATGAAAACAAATTACAAACTCTCTTGGGTGGCGCCAAAAAACATTTGACCTTCTCTTCTCTTTGGCCGACCAAAGGTGATTTGAATTGGGCATGGCATGTGGGAGGGCTTGGAGAGGAGGATTGGCCTCTTGACTTCCTTCATTTGCATGCTCATTTTGGGAAGAAAACATGGAACAAGGCTTGCTGGAAGGGATGTGCTTCCTTGGATCCTTCAACGCCCACTTTGGAGTGATTCTTGGCCGACCAAATAGAGGGAGCTTTGGGCATTACAAGGTTGAAGGCTTGGAGAGGGGAGTGTGTCCCTTGACCTTCCATTCTTGCATGAACACTTTGGGAAGAAGGCTTGGAAGAGGGCTTGCTTTATGGCTTGGTCTCTTCAAGGATCTTCAACGCCCCACATTTGATGGATCATGGCGTGATGTGGGGGAGGGAAGAGGGGGATGATGTCTCCTCCTTCCAAGGTAACCCAAGAGAAAAGGCAAGGGGAGGGTGTGTGGAAAGCATGAGGGTGCCACCTTGTTTTCCTCCTTGGATGCCCAAGTGGCAATTGATGTGGCGCCACATAGGTGGCTAAGGTGGCACCTGAGTTGGCATCTTTCCAAGTGAAAGAGGTGGGTTGGCCCACAAGGACTTAACTTGGTCTAGAAAGCCAGGTTGACTTCAATTGGGCTTGGGCCCAGCCCAAACTCAGACTCGAACCAAAAACAAATACAGGACTCATGACCTAACTTGACCCAAATTGGTCAAGGTACAAGACTAAACAAACTTAGACTAGTTACATGACTAGAAATTATGAAATTGCTTTGGCTCATAGCCTTATTACAAGACTCATAGAAGTGGAATCCTAATCTGAGATCCATAGAGGGTTGAAGAGCCTCTGTCAGATCCTGGTGCCCACACCAATCACTCCCAGAGACTTGGGTCTCTTGGAGGTCTTTGTCGGAGAAACTAATTACATTAGAACCTCGAGGCCTCTTCAAGATGTCCTGACCTTCTTCATCCCTCTAGTCGAACCGGCGGTGGAGCATGCCAACATTTCCATTAGTGGGCCATTGATTGGGCAGTTCTGTTTCCTCTGGGGGATTTCTGGTAATGAAAGTTTCAGCCCGGCTCCTTTGGGGTTGGACGTACTTGTGCAGATACCCCCGCCTGATCAAGTCTTTGATCGCCTCCTTCAATTGGAGGCAATCCTCTGTACTGTGCCCGTGGTCATGGTGGAATCGACAGTACTTGTCCTTGTTCCTTAATGCAGAGGGGCACCTCATCGGGTGAGGCCTTTGTAGGAAGGTTTCCTTCTCTATCTCCATAAAGATTTTCTCCCTCGGGAGGGAGAGAGGTGTGTAAGTCTCAAACCTCCTGGGGATTTCCTTCGACTTAGGGCTACAGCATCGGGCCAAGTTGGTGCCATCGCTGGGAGGTCGAACTTCAAGGGCCCTATCACTCCTAATCTTGGGAGCCGACCTCCCTTTGGCCTGGCATCGGCTTGCTGCTTGTTCTTCTATCAGGACATTTTTTGACCCCAGGCCAGTAGTTTGGAGTAGCTTGTCGGGAATTTTTTGACCAGTGAGAAAGTGAGCCTGGACTATTGCAGCCCCCTCTTGAAGGCCAACATAGCTACATGCTCGTTGAGGTCCGGGATCTCCATGGTCGTTGAATTGAATCGAGCCATGTATTCTCGGAGGGTTTCTCCTTCCTTTTGTTGCACGAGGAAGAGGCAATCTATGTTCCTCGGCATCCAACTTCAGGTCCTGAAATGGGACAAAAAGAGTTTTTCCAACTAGGAGAAGGAATGGATCATAACTGGTTGGATGGCGGAGAACCACAATCGAGCCACCTTCTTGAGTGTTGTGGGGAAGGTGAGGTAGTGGAGGGCATCGGAGGTGCCCTGTATCATCATGTGGGCCTTATAAGTGCCCAGATGATCCAGAGGGTTGGTGGTGCCATCGTAGGCATCCACCTGGGAGATTTTAAAGTGATGGGGGATAGCTTCCCCAATAATTCTGGTGGAGAATGGTGGGCGAGAGTCGTACGCAAGTGCTTCTTCTCCTTTTTGCTGATCAACCAGTTCGGCAATTTGCTCCTCCATGCATTAGAGCTTGCTGGTGTAGTCCCTCAGGTCTCCATCGCGTTGCTAGTCATTGTCGAAGACCGAATCTGCTGAAGAGTGCGAGATGGAGCTCACTTTCTTTCCATCGGCATGAGTCTTCTGTGACCTCCAGGGCTCCGGGGTTGTGAGGGAGCGGAGTCGAGGGACTCCTTGCTGTCGACTTCCCTCAACAGCAAGTCGATGACTAGTTCTGGACATCGCGAGCGTCCACTTTTTGTCGTTGGCCACGTCTTGGATGTTCTGAATCGCGGCGGCAAGAGTGTCGATGCGGTTCAGAAGGGTTTGGAACTGCTATTATCCCAGGGTGATGGTAGGCTGGGCGACGTCATTCTCCCTGAGAGGTTCTTCCGAGCTTGTCTGGGAGTGGCCTCTCCTATTGGAGGCATTCTAAGCTCTTCCTTTTACCATCGTTTTGTCTAGCAGTGGATCCCTCCTTTTTAAGAAAGAACACAATGGCAAAGGTTCGTGGCCCTTCCTCTAGCACCAATCTGTTGTCGCTGGATCTCCCAGACTAGGCCCTCTCGATCAGGTTGGCTAGAGTGCACGTCTCCCGGTTCCTACAAAAAAAGTCTCATGGGCCGGTGGTGTTCCGGCGAAGGACACTCCGATGGCTAAGTCTGTGGGAGACTTGGAGCAACATAATGGAGGGATCCCAAAGAGATAGCTCATAGGGAAGGAAGAGCCTGCCTACCTCGGGGTCTCTGATGTGGGACTAACTAGATGCAAGATGAGAGGAATGATGCAGGTGAATTTATTCTTTATGATTTTTATTTTTTTTAGGATTTAGGATTCTTGAAGATATATAAAAAGTAGATCCAGGGTTCTACAATAATAAGAAATTCAAGCAAGCAAGTAAGTCCCTAAATAGGATAGGAAGAGGACCTCGGGATTGAGAAACCCCGTATGACTTAGCTCTCGAATCAATATCAACTTAGGAGTTTTAGGGTTGCAAACCTTAAAAGCTCTGAAGTGCCCGATGCCGAGTTCACTTGCTCTCGTGGATGCGGCCTAGATGATCGAGCCTTCAACCCCCATGGATGCGCTAGTTTTCTATCTGAAGGTCTTGAAGGTAAGGGAGACCGACTCTGTGTTCATGGTACCTGGAGGACCTGCGAGCAATCAAGGGGAAGGATTAGGAATCAACAAGTAGCAGGAAGAAATAAAGGATGAATGGTTGAAGATGATGTTGATTGGGGGTCTTCTTGCTGGGCGCCTAGATGGATCTTCCAGTTGACCTCCGAACTCAAAGATGGAAGATGGATTAATGGAAGAGAAGGTAACTTGAGGCCTCACACCTCTCAACGCCCGAAGGCGAAAACGCTCCCTCACGAAGATCGATGTTCTTAAGGAATGAAGGCAACTAAAGAAGAGTAGCACTCAATGGTTTTCTTTTCATTCATCAACATTAGTCCATACAAGGGAGGGGTAAGGCCCTTTATATAGGCACCTTAAAACCCATTCAAATTCAAATGAAAAAAATTACAAAGCTTCATGAAGAGGGCGCCCAAATTCAATTTTTTTTTTCTCTTGGCCGACCAAGATTTTGTGGCTTGATTTGGGCTTGAAAGATGGGAGTTGTCTCCTTGATTTTTGGGTCAAAGCATTTCTTCCATAGTCGACCAGGCTCTTTGGGAAGTAGGCTTGATATGGGGCTTGAAACAAGGATCATGTCTCCATTACCCATTGACCTTCCTTGGCTGCCCATAGCTCCTTTGGAAAAAGGCTTGATAGGTGGAGGGAAGGGAGGAAAGAATCAAGGAATGGCACCCACAAATTCAGTATTTCCTTCTTGCCTTGGCCGCCCACTTGTCATGGTGATGTGGCGCCACATGGGATGGATGAGGTGGTGCCAAGTGGCATCTTTCATGGCTTGGGAGATGGCTTGATCTATTACAAATTGGACTAGACTCGAAGACCACTCCGGCTTGGACCCAATCTTCAAATATACTTGGATTGGAATCATTACAGGACCTATAGACACAACTTGACCAAATTGGTCAAGGTATAGGACTAAAACAAAAATACATGACTTAAATTAAAAATTTCTTAGGTTTGAAGCTTTATTACAGGCCCTGAAAAATTGGAACCCTAGTTAGACATCCACAGAGGGTTGAGGAGCCTTTGTCGGATTCTGGTGCCTACACCAGTCTCCCTTTTACCTTTTATAGGCACAGAACTTTATCGGAATCTGTTAGGGGCTAGGCTAGAAATGGCCAATTTGCGCTTAGAGGAATCTTAGTAGTGGCCAGGTGGCACCAGGGTGGAGTGGCATCGTGGGATCAACAGAGTAGTGGCACTGAGATGTCAGGAATTTATTGTAACAAAATTTTAGTACCAGCTGGAAGGAGACTCTGGGGCCTCCGGGCTATCCTTGGAGCAGCCCATTTTGGACCTATATGGGCCTGGCTAAAGTGGGTCGGTCAGACCTCTAGTGGGTCGACCGGACCTTTGGTGGGTCAGTCAGACCTGGCTGAAGGGCCGTCAGCTCCGGTTTGGTTCGGAGGGAGGCCAGTTGTGTATAACAAAAATAAATCTAAACATCATCAACCATACCACTTAACATGCTAGAATAGAAAATAAATTAGATTTGAAGCCTAATAAAATTCTAAGATAAGGGATTCAACTTACCATAATCATTAAATCCTTCTTCTTGTACTAGATCTGTCAGATCAATCAAATCTAATCGAATTCATCGAAGCTGTGCATGTACCCGACCTTTATGGGTATCCACATAGAGCCTTCTTGACCGAATCACCAAGACCCCCGGACTACTACATCCTTGTAAGTCTTTCTTCAAATACAGAGATGCTCCTTCTTCTTTAAGCCAAAGAACTGGAACACTATGTAGCCTTTCTCCTCTTCTATAGGAAATAATCACTAGAAATATTTTTGAACCTATTTTTTATTTTTCCCTATCTATATACTACACCCTCTCTACTTTTTTTTGAGGTATTATATCAGATATGGCATAGAAGGGAATAGGATGGAACGGGTGGAAGAATGATGTGCAATAACAATTATGCACACAACCTTGTTTCTATGCTCCTTAAAACTCCACACCAAATCCCCTCTTCACACCATCTAAAAAATATAGATAAATTATGATTCTAATTTGATGTGAAAGTAGGAGAGAGAATCCCAGATGAATTTGGTGCCTCTCTCTTCTCATTGCACATGCCAAGAGGAGGTGCATAATTCCATGCCCTCCTCTTAGATTTTGTATGAGAAAAGGAGAAAGAGATATAGTCAACTAGGTCTCCTGGCTGCTGGTCCAATTTGACTCATTTTTTAACTAATTTTGAAAAGATTCATACTTGAATTGAACCAAATTCAAAAATGTTATTGACCTAGTCAACTAGGTCAACAATTCAAGTCAAACTTGAATTACGAATCTAATTAGCTTTAAATTAAATCAATAACTATTAAATCTAATTTAATTGAGTCAAATAATAAAGTTAAATATTATTATAATATTTGTAAATAAGTCCATCATACTAAAATTAGCAAGTACTAAAATTAACAAATACCAAAATTAGTAGGTGCCAAAATTATTTGGTACTAAAAATGTAACTTTTACATAGATCCATGCTTAGGTAAGGTCGAACTCCTTTTGTGTGTGACCCCTCAAGTCTATTCTATCTAGTAGTGAGATATACCATGATCATAGTATATTCGAAACTCTTTTGATGGACTGAAATAATTTCAACTCAACCCTCATTTGGATTGTTGATCTAAAAATGATCCTATGGAGCTCTCACAATCTATTAGTGATATCTATCAATATGTAGTGGCAACCTAATAGAATAGAAATGAATCCTTAGATATAGTTACCATGTGATCAAATTTCTCTATCGAAAATCCTGATATGATGCAGGTCATGGAAACTTGTCAAATCCTAAGTATCCATCATATGTCAGACTTAATTAGCTTAAGTCTAATTATGATTTCCTTGAAACTCTTTTTCAATATCACATTACTGTAGCCATCTATTTAAGGACTCAACTTATTAGGTTGTATAGGATTATACCTTGGTTACTAAGACCAATAGATCCCTTATAAGTATACTCTCTACTCCTACAATGAAGCTTCTGTAGCCATCAAATACTACAAGGTTTTGAATGGCTAGGAACCATGATCAAATACTGTCAAACTATAGCAACCTCACTATAAGTAGCTGAGACACTGCAAGTCAAGGAATTACTCACATAACTATAATCTTTGAAAAGACATTGACGAGTAAGTAGACATCCATGTGACTTCTTGGACTTGGTCATGCTCAGTGCCGTTGTTCTTTAACAACCACTTGTACTCTCACTCTAGTATCTCTATACTATAAACTCAAGACTCGTCTATCCAGAAGGGAGGTGATTCATGCATCGATCTTGTCGAATCAATCACTATCCCCATAATGATCCAATGATCGAGAGCTTTTAGGAGTTAATCTATAATGACACATGTCTCAAATTTTCAATTCATGAGAAATGTGTCATTGTCTATTAACTTCATGGATGATTCATAAACATATTAGATATGAATAAAAAGAATAAAGCCTAATTTTATTGATTTCAATGAATTAAGTACAAATTTATATCCTAGAAAAGATATAATATGTCATGCCAACTTAGCTTCTAGGGCATACATCTAACATATACATCAAAGCCTTACCCCTTAAGTGGTTGTTGCAGATGCCTTCGTAGATCTCATGTAGGGCATACTCAACCTCAGAAGGTTAGAGCATCAAAGGAGTGGCGGGGAGAAGGATTGCTTGTAGAGCTTTTCCTTGAGCATCATGAAGTACACAAACAGGTTCCTAATTCTCCATGCTTTGGCCTTGTCCTCCGATAGTAACCCTTCATGTAGGTACTTGGTCAGTGGATCCATCCGACTTGGTTCATTATCTATTTGCATTACTTGGGTTGGCCCCTCCTTGATGCTAGACTTCTTAAGGTTTTCCATAAAGGTCAGTTTCTAGATGTCAACATACTCCAAGATCACCAACTTTGATAGCAAATCTACCTGGAGTTCTTTGGCATGGAGATCTATAAAATTTCAAATTTGTTGAAAGAAAAAAGTTGTTTCTCATATCTTCTACACATACTTCTCCATAAAACAAGCCTTCACCTTGTACTCTATCTGGACCTAGCCAACCACCTGTAGGGAGTCACTAAGGACTTGGAGATGCTGGACTCTGAGCTCCAAGGTGAGCCTCAGGCCAGCTAGGAGCATCATGAACTCTACCTCATTGTTGGAGGTATTGAAGTTGATGTGGAGTGCATGCTTTGTGATGATACTATTAGGACTAGCAAGAATCAACCCAACGTCAGTACCTCTAGTGTTGGAAACACATTTATATGGAGCATCTAAATATTTATCAATGATGTGTCGAAGCACTCTATCCTTGCCTTGACCTCCTTGAAGAATGTACACTCTACAAGGAAGTCCGCCAATACTTGAGCCTTGATGGAGGGTCAAGGTTGGTAATCGATATCAAGTTTCCTAAGCTCATGGCTCATTTTAGCAATCTCCCTAAGGCATCCGTCTTATGATGGATTTGCCTTAGGGGTTGGTTGTCAGAAAATGTGTTATATAGCCAATCATCTAGGTTGTAGATGGCTAAGCTCTTTACAATTTATACATGAATCATTAATAAAATAAAAGTTCTTTTTAGCATTTCATCTGCTTTTGCATCTTCCTTTGGACTCTTTTGAGATGAAGTTCTTAGAACTACTTCAATTCGATAAAGGAGGATTTATCGAATATTTCTTAAATCTGTTCATGATCAAATGATATGTTATTACCTCGGATGATAATATTTATCGAGTATAAGTCATTGTATGCCATATGGATTGGTTGTCCTCATAATCAAGAAGTGTGGAGATACTGGTATGGCATGCAGGTGAGTGTAGGTGTACATTGCACCGAACGTGACTGATGTAGCAAAATCCACTGATGTGGAGCTTACATAGTCGCTAGCTAGCAGCCGCATGGGTGGGGACTGCCACCTGGATGTGGCCATCGATGGAAGGTCGAGGTTAGCTCCCAACTGGGGTCGAGCTCCTGAAGCGAGCCCTCCTACCGAGGTTAGCTCCCAACCGAGGTCGAGCTCTTGAAGCGAGCCCTCCTGCCCAAGTTAGCTCCCAACCGAGGTCAAGCTCATAAAGTGAGCCCTCCTGTTGAGGTCAGCTCCCAGCCAGGGTCGAGCTCATGAAGCGAGCCCTTCTATCGATGTCAGCTCTCGACCAGCTTCGAGCTCATAAAGCGAGCCCTCCTGCCAAGGTCATCTCCCAACCAGGGTCGAGCTCGTGGGGTGAGCCCTCCATCTGATGTCAACTCCTGGTCGGGGTCATGCTCATGCTACCGAAGGTCGACCTCCCAAATGGAGGTCCATCCCTACCATACGAAGACCAAATTCCTTTGAGAAGTCCATCCCTGCCATACAAAGACCAGAATTCCTGCCAGCAGTGGAGGGAAAGATTGCAAGAATTCAAACCACTGCACGGAGCTCTCTATCCACTTGCAACCTCCAAAAGGTGGTGCATGCCCTGCCACCAATGTCAGCTTTGCAACACTCCGCCCACATGCTCTATATGAGATAAGCCCTATCAGATCCAGGGCCCCATAACGTACCGCCACGTCGACTATTGTACGGTCGGTGGATGCTGACTGATGCGAGATGACTCTAGAACTAACATGAATGTAGGAAAATAGTAACTAATTTTTTTATATTTTTTTAGAGATTTAATTTGGAGGCTAAAGTCCTGAAAACAAGTAAAGACTAGCAAGCAAACTAGTAATGAAGAGATCTAACATACCCACATATGAACTCATACAGAATAATAAAAGAAGAACCTCAAGGATTAAGAAACTTCTGGTTAGGATAGCACACCTTCAATAAAATCAGAAATCAGGAGGAGGAAGGATTGTACCAAATAATGATTCGAAGATCTAGTCGAAGACGGGGGGGGTCACATAGCACTCTGGATTGTCACCTGGAAGATAAGCCTATTATCCATGGATCAGTCAGCTATCTTGGTTGGTCTAGGAGGCAAAGAGGGCCTCCTCTTTGAAGGTGAACACCTCGGGGATCCTGCAAACATCAGGGGATCAGTTAGAATGCAAATAAAAAGTAGAACATGGATTAGGGTTGAAGGAAAAATGGAATTAGGGTTTGCTGATACTGGCGGCTTGAAAGTGGAAGAGAACTCCTTGTTGGGGATGGCTAGGGCTTCCTTCCTTGGGTGTGTTAGGGCTTGGATGAAGGCTACTTTGGGTGGCTAGGGCTAGAAGGGATTAGGGCACACAAGTCACTCACACTCACTTCAAAGAACACAACAAGCTAACAAGAAAAATTCTTCAAAGTTTAATTTCATGAATAAAAGTTGATTACGAGAGGGGGAGGGGGTGGGTATTTATAGGCTCACCTAGGTCCTCTCCTTATAAGAATTGGATTACAAAGTTTGATAGGGAGAAGGATTACAAAGTTGCTTAGGACTAGGAGTACACAATTTGAGAAGAATAAAAACATGATCTCCTTGTTAAAAGTGGACTTCTCTCCTTCTTTGACTTGGTCAAGGGGCACCTTCTTGGGCTTGGACGCCAACTTGGATTGGGCATGGGCTTTTGAGTAGCAAGGGGCGGCCTCCAATGGGTGGCCTCCAATGGGCTTGGGCATAGCCTCCAATGGGCTTGGGTGCAAGACATCCTAGGTGGCCTGAAAAACCCTGGGCGCCTAATTTAATGTGGACTTGAGGAAGGCCTGGGGTGCCATGGGCTACTGGGCTTGAGAGGACTTTTGGGCTGGGGTGCCTGGAAGAGGAATATTCTTAGATGGCACCTGGAATCTTCATGTGTGGAGGCTTCATGGGCTTGGATTCTGCTTTGATCTGGGAGGGCCTGGTGAAGGCTTTGGCTGGTGATCCTCCTCTTGTATAAAATTGTACTTATATTGGATTAACACAAACTCACAGGACTCAACTGGACTGGACTGAGGTTGAGACATCTCAACTTATTATAGGACTCAACTCAACTGGACTAACTTTTTTACAAAACTTGACACATTATTAAGGGCACAAAATCCTAATCAGTAAACCAGATAGGGCCTAGTAATCTGTGTCAGATCCTAGTGCCCCATCACCAACCCATGTAGTGCGAGAGCTAGAATTCTCTTAGAAGGAAAATTTTGTCAAAGCCATAGGCCCTGCAATGCTCGGGCAGTCCCTCTGGGAATGGAAACTTCTCGCCATAGCACGAGGCTCAGTGGCATAGCGCCTGTCCCTCTAAAGTAAGAAATGACACCCCCAATGGCGGGGTTCTTCGAAAGAAAGGAGAGGAGTGGAGTTCTAAAGGAGAGGGTTCTCCAAAGAGATCTCAGGAGAGCTCTCCAGAGAGCTCATTGAAGGTTGGAAGGAGGACCAGTCCGAGAGAGAAGAAGAGGCTCCAAGAGGCCCACGGACTACCTCCTCCTCTGGAAGGACCAGTCCGAGGGGAGGGGGAAGGAAGAAAAGCAGCAAGCAATGGCAAGCCCCTCCACCACGAGAGGGCACTCAAAGAAGGACACCAGGACATAGCCAGAGAAGAGGAGGAATGTAAGTGAGAAGGTAAGTGAGCGGGAGGGGGAGAGAGGCAAGCAAGCAGCCAAAAGCTCAATGATGATGCGCCGGACAAGGATACTCCCTGCTCTCTCCATTCACTCTTTCTTTTTGCTATTTGATCATTATCATCTCATTACCCTTTGGGATGAGGGAGTCCTGCAAGCTCTCCACCTCAGAGGTTCTGTTTCCCATGATCGTCCCACTAACTTGATCATCGAAGTGTCCTAGAATCCCCGACTCGGGTCTTCTCTGTTTTGCTGATGAACAGGCTGAAGGGCCGACCCCCGAGGTGGAGGGAGCACTCCCGGTGGGAGAAGGAGGTACCCGACACGGCGATGACGTGCCGGAGCTATAGGCCATGATGATCCAAGCAAAAATAGATTGGCACACCAAAAAGGGGGACTATGATTGGCAGACGACCTAGGAACTAAGGGGATCTTAGCCAAGGCTGAGGATCCAAACTCTCTAATCGACGAAATGACAGTAGCTGCCTCCCTGGGGGGTAGGTAGGGGACACGAGACCTCCCTCTTGGGAGTTCGCCCAAAGAATGTGAAGTGAAGGGTCTGATGATAGCGGAGAGAGGGGCTTGGTTCGCGGGTTTCTCGTGTTGTGTTTCAGGTGGTGCATCCAAGGCTCGGGGAGACCAAGGTTATGTTTTTGGTCTGTAAATCATGTCTTACATGATGTATCTAGGGCTAGGAGTGAGTCCTGTACAAGTCCTAGGTGTTAGACTGAAGTTCTATCAGTCTGTAACTTCGAGTCGGCTCGATTGGTATTCGAGTCGACTCGATGGTTGGTTCAGCAGGTGATGCAGAACGAAAGAGAGAGATGATGCGATGCGAAAGTAAATTAAGACTAATTCTTTTTTTGTTATTTTTTTTTTTTATATTTTTAGAAGTCGGCTTTGACTCAAAGAAAAGTTAAACTAATTGAAAGAAACTAGGTAATAATTGAAAGCACAATTTAAATAAAACTGGGTTATCAGAGTAGTTCAGAAGTCACGGATCGCTGGGGGTTGAGAAACTCCCAGACCTAGGGTTTCGCTCTGAACTTTCAACAAGACAGAAATAAAGAGAAGAGATGGGTTACCAACCAGACAGTGATCTTCACAAAGTTTGGTGGAAGAACTCTCTCGAGCAGATTGTTGGATCCTCGGATTCGGATACCTTCGCAATGGATCCTCCAATACTGGTCCTGTGGCTGAGTCGGCTTCTCCTGGACTCAAGATCTGGGAAAGAAGAAGAACAAGTGATGGAATCAGACACTCAGGGAAGGATTTACCAGATTGAAGAACTTGAAAGCTGATGTTGCTGAAGTCCTGATTCTCCTGGAGGTGGATCTGGCTCTCTCTGAAATTTGCTCTAAAGCTGAAGTATCCGGACTGGACCCGGATGCTGGTGGTCGGCCTTGACTTGAAGAGAGTGGCCGTGAGAGGTGGGATAGGCTAGGGCTTGGTGGAAAGAAAAGGATGATGGGTGGCTAGGGTTTGGGAGTGAAGTGGCTAACCTAGGGTTTGGGGTTTGGAGATCTCACACCTCCTCAAGGTTCCTGTGGAACCCGGATTTACTCCCTCACGGAGCTCAACACCTGGATGCAAGTGCGGAAGAGAGAAAACACAGAGTTTGCTCACACAAAAATTTTAATTCATTCATCAGATTACTTTCAAATTTACAAGAAGGATTTAATTTATAGGACTTTACAAGAGAGTAGGGTTTTACATCTTCCCATGTGGGACTAAAGGAGGGGATCTTCAAATTAGGATTGTAGGATCAATCCCTACACATATGGCCGGCCAAAGGTACCAAAAAAAATTGATTAGAGGCTTAAAAGGAAGGTAAGTGGCGCCTCCTAGCCTTGTTCTTCAAGAGAGGATTTCATTCCTTTCGTGGCTCAACTCTTTTGGACTCCTCCTTTTCTTTCTCCCTAAGTCATGGTTCTTCCCATCTTTGCTTTGGGTATTTTTGGCATGGAATGGGCGCCCCCTTGAAGTACTCTCCAAGAAAAGTTTCTTTCTTTTCATAGCTTGGCTCTTATGGAATTTTGTGGGCCACCCCCTTGAATTGTGGATCCCAGATTGCTCTCTCCTAAAATGGCGCATGAGAGAAGGGACCTGCTATCCTGTGGTGTGGGGACCAAAGCCTACTGGGTGGAGATGTGGCGCCCCCTGGACTCAGGCGTGTGGCTGGGAGTGTGGCACCCACTTGTTTGGCCTTGGGAGAAAATGTGACACCCCAGGTTGAAGTCCTAGACCACTACTTGGTGCGGGCACCAGACTCAGAAGAAGACTTCAGAGCTCCATTTGGATCTCTGATTGACATTGCCCGAGAAATTAGGGTTTGTAATAAAGGTTGACCTGGTCAACCAGTTTATTTATTTTATTTATTTCTTGAGTCACCATTTAAATTTTGTTGAGTCATGTTGACTCGGTGCAAGTCCCGATGTGGTTTCAATTTGGTCCAAAATGGTGCCACATTTGTCTTCCAATCAAATCAAGGTTCAAGCAAGTGGAGGCCACACTCCAAGCCACACGCCCAGCCACACTCCGAGCACACGCCAGAGTCCAGGAGGCGCCATAGAGGCATCCCAGTGTCATGGTCCCCACATCCAAAGAAGAAAAAATCAAATTGGAGGCTACTTTAAAGGAGGCGCCCATACCTGCCTATTTTACCTAAGCAAAGAAGGAAGAAAACTTCTCTTGGAGAAGAAATCAAAGAAGGACATCCAACCTACTCCTAATTGAAGTTCAAATCAAAATCAAAGAGCTTAACTTGGAGTGGAAGAAAAGAAGAAATACCATAAGAAGAAGAGGACTCCAAATCCAAATCCAACTCCAAAGGAGGTGCCATAAAAGTTCCAAAACAATTCCTTTATGGCCGTCCCAATTTTTTTTGGACTCTTGGTCGGCCAAGGGAGAGGGTTTTCTACCTAATCTAAAGGTTGGAAGAGTTTAGTCCCACATGGGAATTTGTACAAGCTAGGAGAAAATTTTAGGTCTATATAATAGACCTCTCTTTGTAACTTTAGAAAATCAATGAAGAAAATTATTTTTTTTTGCTACTCTCTTGTGTTGAGTGACCTAGGTTTCTCTTCTTCCGCACTATTCTAAGTGTTGAGCTCCGTGAGGGGGTAATCCGGGTTCCATTGGAGCCTTGAGGAGGTGAGAGATCTCCATCTTTATCCAAAACCCTAGGTTAGCCACTTGAAATTCCAAAACCCTAGCCACCCTTCATTATTTTCAATCCATCAAACCCTAGCCCCATCCATCTCCCACGGCCTCTCTCTCTCTACAAGTCCAGGCCATCCACTTTCATCCAGATCCAGTCCGGCTACTTCAGATCCGGAGCAAGTTCCAAGGAAAATTACATCAGCTTCCAGGAGAATCCAGCTTTCAGCAATTTCAATCTTCAAGTTCATCAACCTGGTAAATTCTTTCCTTGACTCTCTGATTCCATCAATTGTTTTTCTTCTCTTCCAGATCTTGAGTTCAGGAGAAGCCAACCCGCCAAAGGACCAGTACTGGAGGATCCATTGCGAAGAAATCTGAATCCGAGGATCCAACAATCTGCTCGGGAGAGTTCTTCCACCAAAATCTGTGAAGATCATTGTCTGGTTAGATAAACCATCTCTTCTCTTTATTTCTGTTCTGCTGAAAGTTCGGAGCGAAACCCTAGGTCTGGGAGTTTCTCAACCCCCAGCGATCCGTTGCTTCTGAACTACTCTGATACTTTAGTTTCCTTAAAACTGTGCTTTCAATTATCATATTAGTCTCTTTCAATGTTAGGTTAACTTTTCTTTGATTTGAAGCCAACTTCTACAAACATATAAAAACAACAAAAAAATTAGTTAATCTTAATCTACTTCCGCATCGCGTCCCTTTATTTGTTCTGCATCATTTTTGGTATCAGAGCCCAGTCTAGGGTTTCTGATTTGCTTGCTTGCTTTGATTGTTCTCTTTTTATTTTGTCTGCTCGAAGTAGACTCCCCAGGACGTCCGGTCCTAGGAACTAAGCGAGGCGCAAGCCTCCTCCTCCCATTCCACGGGGTGTTCCTAGGGCGTGTAGGGGATCCATTGGGTTATAACTTCGTAGCAGGGATTATAAACGGGGAAGACAATCTAGTTGCAGCCCGTAATTACCCTGTTATCTGAATTATTTCTCCCTTCATAAAACTCTGAATTGCATGATTTTTGCTTCGTTAAAACCAGTATAATTGAACCTATTTTTCATAATTTTTCTGTGATTTATTGGTTTCGGTAAAAATTCTGAGCATTAAAATACAGCAACTCTGTTTTTTGTGTTCTGCAATTCAATTCTTTTTGGAGTGATCATCTCATAATTTACTTAAGGAAAATTGAGCATCTAAGATAAGGGGAGGAGTTGATTACCTCTCCTTAGCCCAAAACCACCATCCAATCATTCGAACCTAGACCTAATTTAAAATCAGTTAGACCTAATTTGCCCTAGTGGGCTAGGGACACCAATTGGTCGGGTCTAGGCTAGTGTTGAGTCAGTTTGCCGAGTTATTCTGTGTGTGCTTAGCACTCAGTGTCTAGAACGGTGGTTCAGGGATCCATTCCCGAAGGGCTTGTGTGCTGGTCCGCCTACCTGGCCAATCACTGATTGGTGTCTAGGATTGGCATTCAGGGACCTAACACTCCCCTTACACCTGCCTGGCTGAGTCTTGAGTTACTACAGGCTAGCTTGCCACTCTGATTGGGCATCTAGTTTGGGCTCTAGGTCTAGTTAGCCCGTAGTCGTTCAGTTGAGTCTCATTTTGTGTGTTTGCTTGCATCATGCCTACCCGGAATGGAGTACCCTACCAACCTGGTCAAACCCAACCTGATTTAGAGGCCATGGTTAGAGCTCTTACTGAGAGCATGAACAAGTTAAGCCAGGATTTGACTGCTACTGTTACCCAGTGTAAAGAACAAGTCCATGAGAATTTTACCCAGCTTAGGGATCAAGTCCAAGTCCTTGAGAAACGTAGACATCAAAATTGGATCCCTGATCCAAAATTTAATAGGCCCCAACCTCATCCATACCAGGAGCCTAGGAGGACCTTATACCGTGATCCCGAGCATAACCTTAGGAAGCCTAACCATGATATCTATAGTGTGGATCGTGTCTATGAGAGGTCCTTACAATATTCTAGACCAGTCACTCAACAACCCAAGTCTTCTAGATCAAACCATTTAGATCCACACCCATGCCCAAGTAAGGTCTCTACTAGCTCGAAACCCAGTGTGACCCAGGTTCCTATATCGCAAGAATGTTTGTTTTGTGGAGAAAGAGGCCATAAATCTAGTCAGTGCCCATGCATAGGACTGGCTTGTGCACAGCTAAGTAGTAAGAATCCTAAGGATGACATTAATGAGGGAGAACCCAAGCCTACCAATGAGGAAGAAATGTTAGGTATGACAAGCCTAGAATCAGTTGACCCGATTACCACTGACCCGAAACCCATTGGAGATGGCATCGAGGAAGTATATGATGCTGGCTTGAGTCTAGTTGATGAATATAAGGGGGAAGAACTTGAAGAATGTGACATTGATACTATTGGTTCCTTACCTGAGGAGACCTTGGAAAGCAACCTACTGGTAGGACCTAGTTCAGAAATTCAAGAGATTTGTGAGAACCAGGTTCCTTTAGTCAAATACCCCCAGGAAGAACTCATAGTGTTAGCCCGAGCTATCAGTTCGTACCCTCTAATGACAGTCATTCCCCAAGTACCAATTGAAGATCTTTGCACTGAACTGTTTAAGTTTGCCCACCCTATGGTAGATCCTCTCCTTAGGATGACTGTATCAAGCCTCTTACAATTGGACCTTGTCCCATGCCCAGCCACTAAGGTCTCTCCCGTAATCTCAGTTGAACATCCTTATCTTGAGCAGATTGATTCTCCCAGTCCTGTAGAAGTCCTCCTTATGACCCCAGACCCCTTCCTTCGCATGACTGACCTACCCTTCTATAGAGTATACATTTCCTCACCCATAGGTCAAATTTCAAGTCTTGAGGTCATCATCCATAGGCCCTTCCATGAATCATTCTTTAATCCATTTCTTGAGAAAGTGGATCATTGTTTGCTTAGAGAACAAACCTTAACTATTGCAATCACATGTCCTAGGCTACTCCCCGAACCATCTCTTGATCCATTCCTGGGAGTAGCAAATTTTTACTTTTGTAAGGATGACCAGTTGACACTCATAGATCACCATTCAAACCTTCAGGTCACCACCTTTAGTCAACAGGTAATTCGAGACCCCACCTCATATCTCCTCCCTTTCTCTAGGACTTCCAATGCTTCTTACACCATCCAAGTATACTTTGTCGAAGTCTTTAGAGTGAACCACGTGTCAGAACCTATTAGGTTTGCCACCTACTTCTGGAAGACCTTATGGCACCTACTAGGCACCCATGATAAGTTTTCATGCTCTGCATGCCATCCTCCGACCCAAGGTCAAACCTAGAGAGCCTTAGTTTGTTAGGTTTAGACCTAAGGTTCCTTTGGAATAAAGTCCATTCTTTAGGAATGCATCGTCAGTCTAGTTTAGTTTTTCTTGACCCTTTACTAGGCTTTGGCTCAGATTTTGGTTTGATTGAGAGCACCAGGAATTGGGATTTGTATTTTGTCCAGGACTAAATTTGCATGTAGTGTTTGATCAATAGGTCTATAGGCTAGAGTCCCTTTGAAATTGTTCATGGATACAAGCCTCACACGCCACTTGATCTGATTTCACTATTAGTCCACACACACAAGTCTCTTGATGCACTTGCATAGCATGTAAAGGACTTGCATAAAGAAATTCATGCCAAAATAAATTTAAGTAATGAAACTTATAAGAAGTTGGCTGATACTCAAAGGCGAGTCAAATCTTTTGTTGAGGGAGACTATGTGATGATTAGGTTAAGGCCTGAACGATTTCCTCCTAGAACCGTTAGAAAGTTACATGCTAGGGGAGCTGGACCATTTAGAGTGGTAAAGAGAGTAGGATCCAATGCCTATGTGCTCGAGTTGCCTCCAGAACTAGGCATTAGCTCTACTTTCAACATTACAGACTTTGTAGAGTACAGGGAGCCAGCTGTGATTCCTAGTGAGCCTTTTGAGCCTAACCCTATCATTGAGAGTGATCCCGACCCTGTGTGTCCACCAACAAACTGGCCTGTGAGGACAGAGCAGATTGAAAAGATCCTGGATGATCAGGTTATCTCTACTCGTAATCGAGGATACCAAAGGTACCTGGTCCGCTGGCAAGGAAGGCCAGATTCTGATGACTCTTGGATCTCCTGAGAAGAATTACAAGAATTGGACCCAGCCCTCTGGGAGAGATACCAGAGCCAACTTGAGCCTTACTCGACAGGGTCGAGTTCCTCCCACCCTGGGAGAATTGGTGCGGGCACCAGACTCAGAAGAAGACTTCAGAGCTCCATTTGGATCTCTGATTAACATTGCCCGAGAAATTAGGGTTTGTAATAAAGGTTGACCTGGTCAACCAGTTTATTTATTTTTATTTATTTCTTGAGTCACCATTTAAATTTTGTTGAGTCATGTTGACTCGGTGCAAGTCCCGATGTGGTTTCAATTTGGTCCAAAATGGTGCCACATTTGTCTTCCAATCAAATCAAGGTTCAAGCAAGTGGAGGCCACACTCCAAGCCACACGCCCAGCCACACTCCGAGCACACGCCAGAGTCCAGGAGGCGCCATAGAGGCATCCCAGTGTCATGGTCCCCACATCCAAAGAAGAAAAAATCAAATTGGAGGCTACTTTAAAGGAGGCGCCCATACCTGCCTATTTTACCTAAGCAAAGAAGGAAGAAAACTTCTCTTGGAGAAGAAATCAAAGAAGGACATCCAACCTACTCCTAATTGAAGTTCAAATCAAAATCAAAGAGCTTAACTTGGAGTGGAAGAAAAGAAGAAATACCATAAGAAGAAGAGGACTCCAAATCCAAATCCAACTCCAAAGGAGGTGCCATAAAAGTTCCAAAACAATTCCTTTATGGCCGTCCCAATTTTTTTTGGACTCTTGGTCGGCCAAGGGAGAGGGTTTTCTACCTAATCTAAAGGTTGGAAGAGTTTAGTCCCACATGGGAATTTGTACAAGCTAGGAGAAAATTTTAGGTCTATATAATAGACCTCTCTTTGTAACTTTAGAAAATCAATGAAGAAAATTATTTTTTTTTGCTACTCTCTTGTGTTGAGTGACCTAGGTTTCTCTTCTTCCGCACTATTCTAAGTGTTGAGCTCCGTGAGGGGGTAATCCGGGTTCCATTGGAGCCTTGAGGAGGTGAGAGATCTCCATCTTTATCCAAAACCCTAGGTTAGCCACTTGAAATTCCAAAACCCTAGCCACCCTTCATTATTTTCAATCCATCAAACCCTAGCCCCATCCATCTCCCACGGCCTCTCTCTCTCTACAAGTCCAGGCCATCCACTTTCATCCAGATCCAGTCCGGCTACTTCAGATCCGGAGCAAGTTCCAAGGAAAATTACATCAGCTTCCAGGAGAATCCAGCTTTCAGCAATTTCAATCTTCAAGTTCATCAACCTGGTAAATTCTTTCCTTGACTCTCTGATTCCATCAATTGTTTTTCTTCTCTTCCAGATCTTGAGTTCAGGAGAAGCCAACCCGCCAAAGGACCAGTACTGGAGGATCCATTGCGAAGAAATCTGAATCCGAGGATCCAACAATCTGCTCGGGAGAGTTCTTCCACCAAAATCTGTGAAGATCATTGTCTGGTTAGGTAAACCATCTCTTCTCTTTATTTCTGTTCTGCTGAAAGTTCGGAGCGAAACCCTAGGTCTGGGAGTTTCTCAACCCCCAGCGATCCGTTGCTTCTGAACTACTCTGATACTTTAGTTTCCTTAAAACTGTGCTTTCAATTATCATATTAGTCTCTTTCAATGTTAGGTTAACTTTTCTTTGATTTGAAGCCAACTTCTACAAACATATAAAAATAACAAAAAATTAGTTAATCTTAATCTACTTCCGCATCGCGTCCCTTTATTTGTTCTGCATCACTACTGACTCAACATGACTCAACAAAATAAAATTACAGGGAATACAGACTCAAGCTAAAATTGAGTTGATCAAGTCAACCCTTATTACAAACCAGAAAACCTAATTCTTCGGGCAAGGTCAATCAGAGATCTAGATGGAGCTTTGAAGTCTTCTTCTGAGTCTGGTGCCCGCACCAATTCTCCCGGAGTGGGAGGAACTCGACCCTGTCGAGTAAGGCTCAAGTTGGCTCTGGTATCTCTCCAAGAGGTCTGGGTCCAATTCTTGTAATTCTTCTCGGGAGATCCAAGAGTCATCAGAATCTGGCCTTCCTTGCCAGCGGACCAGGTACCTTTGGTATCCTCGATTATGAGTAGAGATAACCTGATCATCCAGGATCTTTTCAATCTGCTCTTTCCTCACAGGCCAGTTTGTTGGTGGACACACAAGGTCGGGATCACTCTCAATGATAGGGTTAGGCTCAAAAGGCTCACTAGGAATCACAGCTGGCTCTCTATACTCTACTAGGTCTGAAATGTTGAAAGTGGAGCTAATGCCTAGTTCAGGAGGTAACTCGAGCACATAGGCATTGGATCCTACTCTCTTCACCACTCTAAATGGTCCAGCTCCTCTAGCATGTAACTTTCTAACGGTTCCTGGAGGAAACCGTTCAGGCCTTAACCTAATCATTACATAGTCTCCCTCATCAAAAGTTTTGACTCGCCTTTGAGAATCAGCCAACTTCTTATAAGTTTCATTACTTAAGTTTATTTTGGCATGAATTTCTTTATGCAAGTCTTTTATATGCTGTGCAAAAACTTCGGCAGACTCGGAGACTCGTGTGTGGACTGGTAAAGGAACTAGGTCAAGAGGTGTGTGAGGTTTGTAACCATGCACAATTTCAAATGGACTCTTACCCGTAGACCTATTGACCGAGTCATTGTATGCAAATTCAGCTCTAGGTAAGTACAAATCCCAGTTCCTAATGTTTTCACCAACAAGACACCTTAACAGATTACCTAAACTATGGTTCACTACTTTGGTTTGCACATCAGTCTGGGGATGATAGGCAGTTAAAAATTTAAGTTTTGTCCCTAACTTATGCTAAAGGGTTTTCCAGAAATAGCTGGTGAACCGGACATCCCTATCGGAAACAATTGTCTTAGGTAGGCCATGGAGTCGAACTATCTCATTAAGAACAGGGTGGCTACCTTAGACACATCAAATGTTTGGGAACAAGGCAAGAAATGGGCCATCTTGGAAAATCGATCGACTACAACACAGATAGAGTCATGCCTCCTCTGGGTCTTAGGCAAACTTAACACAAAATCCATGCTCACATCTTGCCAAGGGCGATCTGGGACAGGGAGTGGGGTATAGAGGCCGGTGTTCTGTTTTCGCTGTTTGGCAACAGTGCAGGTCCGACACCTAGCCACAATGTGTGCTACATCTCTTTTTAAACTAGGCCAGAAAAAGTGGTCTTCAATAGCCAGGGTGGTCTTGTCTTTTCTGAAATGGCCAGCTAAACCTCCAGCATGAATTTCCCAAATCAAAAATTTCCTAAGAGAAGTTCTAGGGATGCAAAGCCTATTCTTAAAGAACAGAAAGCCATCTAAAAGGGTATAATCCTTATGGTCACTAGATGGTCCTTGAGTTAGATCCTGGTACACAGTCTTAAAATCCGGACACGACTCATATTCTTTTTTGATTTGCTCAAACCCTACGACTTCAGCCCTAACAGAATTTAACAACAAAGATTGACGACTAAGGGCATCAGCTACCTTATTTTCAGACCCAGCCTTATGCTTCAAAACGAAAGTATAGGACTGGATATACTCTACCCACTTAGCATGCCTAGGGTTAAGCTTCTTCTGGGAACTCAAGAATCTAAGAGCCTCATGGTCCGAAAATAGCACAAATTCTTGCGGTAGCAAATAATGTCTCCAGTAACGCAAAGCTTGCACTACCGCATAAAATTCCTTATCATAGGTAGAATACCTAAGCTTAGCATCATTAAGTTTTTCACTAAAGAATGCTACGGGATGGTTCTCTTGGCTTAGGACTCCACCTATACCTACTCCTGAAGCATCACAGGCAACCTCAAATACCTTTGAAAAGTCGGGTAACCTCAAAATGGGTGCCTGGGTCATCCTATCCTTAAGATCTAGGAAGACTTTATGGACTGCTTTAGTCCACTGGAATTCTCCCTTCATAATACAGTCTGTGATAGGAGCAACTACAGTACTAAACCCCTTGATGAATCGCCTATAGAAGGTAGCCAAGCCGTGAAAACTTCTGACTTCATGCACACTGGTCGGCTCTGGCCATTCTACTACGGACCTAATCTTTTCTGGATCGGCAGCCACGCCGTCAGGGGTTACTACAAAACCAAGGAAGATAATTCTACTGGTCATGAATTCATATTTTTTGAGATTACCGTAGAGACTATCATTCCTCAAAACTTCGCAGACTTGTCTAAGGTGGCCTAGGTGGTCTGCAGGGGTCTTACTATAGATCAGGATGTCATCAAAATAGACCACTACAAACTTTTCTATGAAAGCTCTAAGTACCTGGGTCATAATCCTCATGAAAGTACTAGGGGCATTGGACAACCCAAAAGGCATAACAACCCATTCATAGAGACCATCCTTAGTTTTGAAAGCGGTTTTCCGCTCATCCCCTGGTCTAATCCTAACCTGATGATAGCCGCTCTTGAGATCAATTTTAGAAAAAACCGTTGCACCGGCCATCATATCTAGCATGTCATCTAGTCTAAGGAAGGGGAACCTATAGTTGATTGTGATTTTGTTGATGGCACGACTATCAACACACATCCTCCACGTGCCATCCTTCTTTGGGGTCAGAAGTGCAGGGACTGCACAAGGGCTAAGACTCTCTCTAATGAACCCCTTCCTCAACAATTCTCCAACCTGCTTTTGCAGTTCCTGATGCTCAGATGGATTCATCCTATAATGGGGCAAGTTGGGTAAAGTAGCTCCTGGGACTAAATCTATGGAATGATGGATATCCCTAAGAGGTGGAAGGTGGTCTAGCAGATCCTCGGGAAAAACATCCTCAAATTCTTCTAACAAAGGTTTAACTTCCTGAGGAGGCTCTGAGGGTGTAGGAGTCCTAAGTTCCTTAGCAGTCAACATCCAAATAGGTGAACCACTATGAATTTCTTGTTCTAGATCCTTAGCACTAATTAGGTTCACTCCAGTCTTCATTTCTCTGACCTTATTGGTTCCTTTAGCTGCCTTGTCCTTAGGAGGGACTGAATGGATTGTGATTTTCTTCCATTAAAACTAAAGACACAGGTGTTGGATTTTCCTAAGAGGGTGGCATCATGATCATATAACCAAGGTCTTCCAAGAATTATACTGCTCACCCCCATGGGCAAGACGTCACACCAAATCTTCTCTTGATAGGATTGCATTTGGATTTGGACCTAACATCTAGACTGGATGGGTATAGAGGTAGAGTCTACCCAAGAAACCTTATAGGGGTTGGGGTGGGGGACTGGGGCTAAGCCTAACATTTTGATAGTGCTAGCAGAAATGGCATTCACACAGCTCCCACTATCTATGATGATTTTACATACCTTATCCCCTAGTTTAAGAAAAGTCTGTAGGATGTTAGTCCTGCGCCAATCTTCCTGAACTCTATTCTGGGACAGGATGCATCTCACAACCCCTAATTGGTCAGACTCTGTGGATTCCTCCTCTCCTTCATACTCATCGACCAAATTCATTCCGGCCTCATTAACTTCTTCTTCAAACTCTTCATTGGGTCCGGAATTCTCTTCTCCTCCTTCTTCTATGTAGAGGGATCTACGAGAGCACCGGCTAGAAACATGACCTACCTTGTGGCACTTAAAACAAGCTATGGCTGTGCACTGGTTGGAGATATGACCGGGCTTCTGGCACTTAAAACAGATGATACTAGGGGTTCTCTGGGTGTCAGGTGCCTTACCTTTGTCCATGGGCCTAGGGGTGGGAATACCCTGATTAGGCTTGCTAGGGGTAACTTGGCTAGGTCCATTTCTTGGGATTGGGGCACTAACCCTAGAAGGCATAGGTCCTCTCTAAAATTTCTCAGTGTTCAGTGCAATCTGATAGGCTTGGTCTAGGTCAGTAACCTCTCTCAGAAACAACTCCCTCTTTATGTCTTCCCTAAGTCCAGCCCTAAACCTCGACAAAGTGACCTCATGGGCTTCACTCACATCACATCTCATCAGGTACTTATCAAAGGTGGTTATGTAGTCTGATACAAATCGGTTCTCTTGTTTCAAAGTCTGCCATTGGTCTAACAGATTCTGCTGGTATGAAATGGGTAGATACTTATCTCTAAGCTTCTCTTTCATACCCTGCCAAGTGGTTATGGGCTCTACATTTCGTCTTCTAGTGGTTAGCTCAATATTCCCCCAGTATAACCTAGCTTGACGTACTAATTTCATCTTGGCAAACTTGAACTTCCTTTTCTCAGACATGGCATACCACTCAAAGTACTGGTCCATCTCACCCTCCCAATCAGAATACACCTTAGGGTTTAAGCTACCATCAAAAGTGGGTGCATCTAATTTGATGTTCCGAATGAACCTATCATCTCTATCTTCAAGTTCTGGGTCAGGCCTCCTATGATTAGGTTCAGGATCTCTATATAATGGTCTTCTAGGCTCTTGGTGTGGGTGAGGTTGAGGCACATTAAAATCTGGGTCAGGAGTCCAATTCTGATTCCTAGGTTCCTCAAGTACTTGGACTCGATCCCTAAGCTGGGCAAAATTCTCATGGACTTGTTCTTTAAACTGGGCAACAGTGGCAGTCACATCCTAACTCAATTTGTTCATACTCTCAGTAAGAGCTCTAACCATGGCCTCTAAATCAGGTTGGGTTTGACCAGGTTGGTAGGGTATTCCATTCTGGGTAGACATGATGATGCAAGCAAACACACAAAATGAGACTCAACTGAACGACTATGGGCTAACTAGACCTAGAGCCCAAACTAGATGCCCAATCAGAGTGGCAAGCTAGCCTGTAGTAACTCGGGACTCAGCCAGGCAGGTGTAAGGGGAGTGTTAGGTCCCTAATTGCCAATCCTAGACACCAATCAGTGATTGGCCAGGTAGGCGGACCAGCACACAAGCCCTTCGGGACGTAGTCCCTGAACCACCGTTCTAGACACTGAGTACAAAGCACACACAGAGTAACTAGACAAACTGACTCAACACTAGCCTTGACCTGACTTGTGGATGTCCCTAGCCCACTAGGGCAAATTAAGTCTAATAAATTTTAAAGTTAGGCTTAGGATCGAATGAGTGGGTCATGGTTTTGGGCTAAGGAGAGGTTATCAACTCCTCCCCTTATCTTAGATGCTCAAATGCCCTTAGGATGAGTTAGGAGATGTTCACTCAAGATAATTGAATTGCAGAACACAAAAATAGAGTTGCAGTAATTTAACTCTCAAAAATTTTGTAGAAACCAATAAATCACAGGAAAATTATGTAAAATATCTTCAATTATACTGGTTCCATGAAAATAAAAATTACATAATTCGGAGTTATTTACACTGAGAAACAATTCCTGCAACAGGTAGTTACAGACTGAAAACAGGGTGCTTCCCCCGTTTACAATTCCTGCTACGAAGTTGTAACCCAACGGATCCCCTACATGCCCTAGGAACACCCCGTGGAATGGGAAGAGGAGGTTTGCACCTTGCTTCGTTCCTAGGACCGGACGTCCTGGGGAGTCTACTTCGAGCAGACAAAGTAAAAAGGAGAGAGACTTAAAACAAGCAAGCAAAACAGAAACCCTAGACTGGGCTCTGATACCAAAAATGATGCAGAACGGATATGTGGAATGCGGAAGCAAATTAAAATTAATGTATTTTTATTTTTTTTTATATTTTCCAAAGTCAAAGGCTTTGACTCAAAGGAAAGTTAAACTAATTGAAAGAAACTAGGTAATAATTGAAAGCACAATTTAAATAAAACTGGGTTATCAGAGTAGTTCAGAAGTCATGGATCGCTGGGGGTTGAGAAACTCCCAGACCTAGGGTTTCGCTCTGAACTTTCAACAGGACAGAAATAAAGAGAAGAGATGTGTTACCAACCAGACAGTGATCTTCACAAAGTTTGGTGGAAGAACTCTCTCGAGCAGATTGTTGGATCCTCGGATTCGGATACCTTCGCAATGGATCCTCCAATACTGGTCCTGTGGCTGAGTTGGCTTCTCCTGGACTCAAGATCTGGGAAAGAAGAAGAACAAGTGATGGAATCAGACACTCAGGAAAGGATTTACCAGATTGAAGAACTTGAAAGCTGATGTTGCTGAAGTCCTGATTCTCCTGGAGGTGGATTTGGCTCCCTCTGAAATTTGCTCTGAAGCTGAAGTATCCGGACTGGACCCGGATGCTGGTGGTCGGCCTTGACTTTAAGAGAGTGGCCGTGAGAGGTGGGATAGGCTAGGGCTTGGTGGAAAGAAAAGGATGATGAGCGGCTAGGGTTTAGGAGTGAAGTGGCTAACCTATGGTTTGGGGTTTGGAGATCTCACACCTCCTCAAGGTTCCTGGGGAACCCGGATTTACTCCCTCACGGAGCTCAACACCTGGATGCAAGTGCGGAAGAGAGAAAACATAGAGTTTGCTCACACAAAAATTTTAATTCATTCATCAGATTACTTTCAAATTTACAAGAAGGGTTTAATTTATAGGACTATACAAGAGAGTAGGGTTTTACATCTTCCCATGTGGGACTAAAGGAGGGGATCTTCAAATTAGGATTGTAGGATCAATCCCTACACATATGGCCGGCCAAAGGTTCCAAAAAAAATTGATTGGAGGCTTAAAAGGAAGGTAAGTGGCGCCTCCTAGCCTTGTTCTTCAAGAGAGGATTTCATTCCTTTCGTGGCTCAACTCTTTTGGACTCCTCCTTTTCTTTCTCCCTAAGTCATGGTTCTTCCCATCTTTGCTTTGGGTATTTTTGGCATGGAATGGGCGCCCCCTTGAAGTACTCTCCAAGAAAAGTTTCTTTCTTTTCATAGCTTGGCTCTTATGGAATTTTGTGGGCCGCCCCCTTGAATTGTGGATCCCAGATTGCTCTCTCCTCAAATGGCGCATGAGAGAAGGGACCTGCTATCCTGTGGTGTGGGGACCAAAGCCTACTGGGTGGAGATGTGGCGCCCCCTGGACTCAGGCATGTGGCTGGGAGTGTGGCGCCCACTTGCTTGGCCTTGGGAGAAAATGTGATACCCCAGGTTGAAGTCCTAGACCACTACTGAGTCAACATGACTCAACAAAATAAAATTGCAGGGAATACAGACTCAAGCTAAAATTGAGTTGATCAAGTAAATCCTTATTACAAACCAGAAAACCCTAATTCTTCGGGCAAGGTCAATCAGAGATCCAGATGGAGCTCTAAAGTCTTTTTCTGAGTCTGGTGCCCGCACCAGCAGGAGTTTGGAGTATAGTGGTTTGTTAAAGTCGGCTCTCTTAGGAAGAGCCGACTCGGATTTCTGCAAATTATTGAATTGTATTCTGATCGAGTCGACTTGAGGTCTAAGAGTCGACTCAGATGTCGAGATTTTGGAATCGCGATGGTTGCTGGACTGGGGAGTTTTTTGGGGGGTAGGTCATTTATGACCTAGTATATAAATGTGTATGTCTTGTAAAGTGAGAGAGATGGAAATATATTGAGTGCCCTATTTTCTCCTAGATTGGATTTTCTCTTCTCTTCTTCTCTCATATCTACATACAATCAAAGTTCTATTGATCTTCGGTGATCTGTATCCTACCGCATTCATCTTGGATCGCTGGCAGAGGATCATCCACACCCTGGGATCGCTTTCGCTATAGGTTCCCGTGATTGGTTTGATCCAACATTTGGTATCAGAGAAAAGTTGTGTGGAGGAAAGAAGATCTCAACATCCTAAATTTCTAAATACCAGGTTTTCTTCAATCTTTATCTTGTTTTCTTCTGTGATAAACTCTCGAGTTAGGTGGAGGGTATTCTTATTGTGGAAGGTGTGAAAGAAAAGGATTGGAAGGGAGATTTTTTCCTGTGTTGCTTTGTCAAAAATTTGTTTTGAAGGGTGTTATATTGCTTGATTGCGGAAATGGCATCAAGTAGGTTCAAGGTAGACTTTGAGAAGTATGATGGAAAGGGTAATTTCACTCTGTGGCGGTAAAGAGTCAAGGATTTGCTGGTTCAACAAAGGATCTACAAGGTTTTGGTTAAAGAGAGACCAGAAAAGATCAATGTTGAAGATTGGGAGGAGTTAGAAGAGATTGCATTTAGTACCATTAGAATGTGTTTGGCGGATCAGGTTTTACATGAGGTGTGTTCAGAGACCATGGCAAAGGGTCTTTGGAAGAGGCTAGAAAACAAATATTTGGGAAAGAACATGACAAATAAGCTATGGTTGAAGAAGCAGCTGTACAGTTTAAGAATGCCTGAAGGAGGAGAACTTGTTGCTCACATTCAGATGTTCAACCAGGTTTGTGCAGAGGTTATAAGTCTAGATGTCAAGGTAGATGAAGAAGATCGGGCATTGTTGTTGTTGTGTTCACTCACGGGGTCATATGATGGTCTGATAACAACCTTGGTGTATGGGAAAGAAACCCTGAACTTTGAAGAGGTTGTTGGAGTGCTCGGCTCAAATGAGCAAAGGTAGACGATTTATAAAGAAAATCCTAACTCAGAGGTTCTTGCTGTAAATGAAAGGCAGGGTAGACTCAAGGAAAGAGTTAGGGGGAAGTCAAAGGGCAGATCTCAGTCTCGCAATAGTAAAAAGGGCTGGAAGTGTTACAAGTGTAATCAACCAGGTCATCTAAGAAGAAATTGTTCTCTTTGGAAATCAGAAAAGGGGAAGGCTAATACAGGTGGTGCCAATGCATCTGAAGGCAGTGGTGAAGATGTACTGGTAGTATTAGATGGAACAGTTGATTTGGACAACACTTGGACTCTAGATTCAGCATGCTTTTATCACTATACCTCATATCGAGAGTGGTTTGACACCTATGACAGGTCTGATGGAGGTAGTGTTAGCCTTGGTGATGATCATCCATGTTCAGTAACTGGAGTAGGCACTGTAAGGGTGAGGATGTATGATAGAGTTATAAAGACTCTGTCAAATGTTAAATATGTACCAGAGTTGAAGAAGAACTTAGTTTCTTTGGGCTACTTGGAGAAGCAGGGATATGCTTTTAGTTGCCAATCTGGTAGTGGTTGTTTGAGGATCACCAAGGGAGCTTTGTAGTGATGAGAGGGAGAAGACTAAGTAACAACTTATACAAGATGGAAGGCTCGGTAGTAAATGATAGTGCAGAGGTTCTTGCAGCAGCACAAGAAGAGCATTTGGCATCAAACTGTGGTACTATCGGTTGGGTCACCTGAGTGATTAAGGGCTCACAGAGTTAAGCAGAAGAGGAAACATTCCAGTTTTGAAGAATGATGGAAATGATTTGTGTGAGTCATGCATTTTTGGTAAACAGCATAAGGTGAAATTTGCTGTTAGTACCTAACCAAGTCAAAGAGTGTTGGATTTAGTATACTCTGATGTAGGGGACCAGCTCCTGTATCATCCAGAGATGGGGCAAGATATTTTGTCACCTTCATTGATGACTACTCAAGGAAGGTATGGCTATATCTGATGAGAGAGAAATCATATGTGTTTGCCCGTTTCAAGATCTGGAGAGCTGAGGTTGAAAAGGAGAGCTGAGGTTGAAAAGGAGACAGGAAGATATGTGAAGTGCCTTCGGTCTGATAATGGAGGGGAGTACTCAAGCAAAGAGTTTAGAAGTTATTGTGAGGAGAATGGAATCAAACACCATTATACAGTAAGGCTGACCCCTCAGAAAAATGGTGTTGCGAAAAGGATGAACCGAACACTATTGGAGAAGGCTAGGAGTATGAGGCTGTAGACATCGCTCCCTGTGAGTTTTTGGGGTGATGCCATAACTCTTTCATGTTTTCTTATTAATAGGTCTCCTCACTTCTAGTTGAATGGAGGTCTTCTAGAGGAAGCTTGGACTGGAAAGAAGGTGGAGTTCAGCCACCTGAAAGTGTTCGGTTGCACAGTTTATGCACATGTGGAGGCAACCGAAAGGAGTAAGTTGGACACAAAGTCAAAGAAGATGATATTCATCGGTTATCGACGAGGAATCAAAGGTTACCTACTATGAGATCAATGTCTCAAAAGGCAGTGATTAGTAGGGATGTCATCTTTGATGAGAGGAGTATCTTGGACAGACCGGGAAGTACGGATGGAGGAATAGCTATAAAGGTGAATTGCAGTGATCGTCCTACACAGGTGAAGGATAGACCTTCTACTTCTACTGACAGGAGAGTTTCAGTTGAGGTGGAGTTTGATAATAGATATTATCCAGTGATGAAGGATCAGTAAGGAGATCTAGCTGTACAGAAGGAAGTGCAGGAAAATCCACATACAGTAAGTTTGCAGCACAGTGAAAGGGGAGTGGCACTCCATAAGCCTCAACGCACAATCCAAAAGCTGGCACAATATGGCATAGATGATACTATTTCTTATGCTCTTATTTTTGTCAATGGAGATCCAAAAACATTTAATGAAGCCATGGGAAGTCCTGATAAAGAATCATGGATGCAAGGCATGATGGAAGAGATAGAATCTCTTAGGAAGAATAAGACATGGCAGCTGGTGGATCTACCGAAAGATGCTCGAGCAATTGGCTCAAAATGGGTGTTCACGAAGAAGACAGTACCTTCAGAGCAAGGTGGAGTCAGATACAAGGTAAGGCTGGTAGCAAAAGGATACTCACAGAGAGGAGTTGACTATACAGAGGTGTTTTCACATGTCATACACCATACTTCAATTCGGGTGTTGTTGTCTTTGGTGACAACATGATATGGAATTGGAGCAGATGGATATGAAGACAGCTTTCCTACATGGAAATATGGAAGAGAAGATCTACATGAAGCAACCTGATAGTTTTGTAGAGATTGGATAGGAGGACAAGGTATGTCTACTTCAGAGGTCACTATATGGTCTGAAACAGTCACCTCGACAGTGGTATCATGGATTTGCTACTTTTGTATTAAGCCTTGGATTTGTCAGATGTGAACATGATTACTGTGTATATGTGAAGAATGTGGATAGTGATAATGCTATGTATTTACTTCTGTATGTGGATGACATGTTGTTGGCTAGCAAAAGTATGAAGGCTGTGAAGGAGCTAAAGATATCATTATCTACTGAATTTGAGATGAAGGATTTAGGTCCAGCTCAGAAGATCCTTGGAATGGAGATTTGCAGAGACAGAAGCAAAGGTGTTCTCCATTTGTCACAAGGATTATACATCAAGAAGATTCTTGAGAGGTTTGGGATGGAGAAGTCCAAACTAGCAGAAACACCATTACCAGGGCATATATCTCTCTCTAAGAATCAGAGCCCCCAAACAGATGAGGAGAGAGAGTACATGGAGAGAGTTCCATATACAAATGCAGTGGATAGTATTATGTATGCTATGGTTTGTTGCAGGCCAGACATAGCATATGCTGTGAGTCAGGTTAGCAGGTATATGTCTAATCCTAGGAAGGAACACTGGAATGCATTGAAGTGGATTCTTAGATATCTACAGGGAACTCAAAAGTATGGACTGGTATTTGGTGGGCAGCTAGAAGGACAAGGAAAGAACTCCAGGAAGTTATATGGAGGCTTGAGTCCTTTGGAAGGGTATGTAGATGCAAGTTATGCAGGTGATCTTGATACAAGAAGGTCTACTACTGGTTACCTTTTCTGCATGTATGGTGGACCAGTTTCTTGGAGATCTACTCTTCAGCCTATTACTACTTTGTCTATAATAGAAGCTGGGTACATAGGCATTACAGAGGCTGCAAAGGAAGCACTATGGCTAAAAGGACTAGTGGCTGAGATGGGGGTGAAACAGTGTATGGTAGTCCTGCACAGTGATAGCCAGAGTGCCATACACTTGACTCGAAACCCAGTCTATCATGCACATACAAAGCATATAGACGTGAGATATCACAAGATCAGAGAGCTGGTGGAGGAAGGAGAAGTTGCACTGGTAAAGGTCCATACAAAGGAGAATTAGCCTGATACACTCATAAAGTCTCTACGAAGGGAAAGCTTTCATTCATGTATGTGGTTAATGGGTTTGAGGGAACTGGCATAGTTGTATGTAGTTTTGGAGCACCAAGGTGGAGATTATTGTGTTTCAGGTGGTGCATCCAAGGCTCGAGGAGACCAAGGTTATGTTTTTGGTCTATAAATCATGTCTTACATGATGTATTTAGGACTAGGAGTGAGTCCTGTACAAGTCTTAGGTGTTAAACTAAAGTTCTATTAGTCTGTAACTTCAAGTCGGCTCGATTGGTATTCGAGTCGACTCGATGGTTGGTTCAGCAGGAGTCTGGAGTACAGTGGTCTGGTTGAATCGGTTCTCTTAGGAAGAGCCTGCTCGACCACAAATTGTTGAACTATATTCTGGTCGAGTCGACTCTAGGTCTAAGAGTCGACTCGGATGTCGGGATTTTGGAATCTCGATGGTTGCTGGCCTGGGGAGTTTTTTGGGGGGTAAGTCATTTGTGACCTAGTATATAAATGTGTATGTCTTGTAAAGTGAGAGAGATGGAAATATATTGAGTGCCCTATTTTCTCCCAGATTGGATTTTCTCTTCTCTTCTTCTCTCATATCTACATACAATCAAAGTTCTACTGATCTTCGGTGATCTGTATCCTACCGCATTCATCTTGGATCGCTGGCAGAGGATCATCCACACCCTGGGATCACTTCCACTATAGGTCCCCATGATCGGTTTGCTCCAACATCCCGGACACCTGCCACCCCTCGCGGTACTCTTCTGTTAGACCTAGAATCCGGGCATTACTCTATGCGTGGGACTTCTGTCACCTTACGAAAGCCTAATGGATAACTCCCTTCCCCATTACTTTTTCAACATAAAAACTGTGTTACCGTTCTGCAGGAGAAGCCCCTGCATCACTATCAAAGGCAAGCACCACAACCTCGCTCACGGTTTGGAGATGGCAGTGGGATGCCACCCACTGCGCAACCTATAGCAGGGCAAACCAACAAGAGACAGGGCCAGATCCTGGGGGACAGCCTACTGGTAATGGTTGGCATGCTACTGCAACCCTTGTAAGGGACCCCAGTGAAGGGGTCCAAGCCCGACTGGATGGAGCCTACTACCTTGCCGGTCCCAATGCCTCTCGACGCTTGTAAACCTGGAACACGAGTAATTTAAGAGAGCGCTACTAGTGATGTAAAACTTCCTCTTGATTAGCTAAGTCCCTTTTTCGTGCAACTTTGTTTTTCACCTGTGCAGGGATGTCTCCGTCTGACTCAAAGTCTGGCGGGCATAAGCCGGGCCCCCTTCATCAGGCCCACCTTCATTAGCCAAGCTCACAGCCCAGAGGTTGCGGTAGGGCAACCCGCCATCTACCCCATGACTCACAGTTTGGCATCCTCATCAACAACGCGAGCCCCTTCACTGGGCCCACCTTCATCGGCCATGCTCACAGCCTGGAGGTGGCATTAAGATGCTATCTACCATGAGACTCATAGCATGGCAACTCTTCATCAATAAGCCAGGCCCACTCTATCAGGCCCGCACTCACCAGCCGAGTTCATAGCCCGGAGGTGGTGGCAGGGTAACCCACCATCTACCGCATGACTCAAAGTTCAGCATCCTCATCAACAATGCGGGACCACTTCATCAGCCACACTCACAGCATCGAAGGTGGCACCAAGATGCCATCTACCGCATGACTCACAGCATGGCGAACCAAAAAGCTCGGCACCCCACAGCCTCATGGCCATGCTCACAGCCCGGTGGCGGTACCAAGATGCCGTCTACCACGTGACTCACAGCATGACGAACTGAGAAGCTCGGTGCCCCACAGCCTCATGGCCATGCTCACAGCCCGGAGGTGGCACCAAGATGAACTGAGAAGCTCGGTGCCCCACAGCCTCATGGCCATGCTCACAGCCCGGAGGTGGCACCAAGATGCCGTCTACCACATGACTCACAGCATGGCAAACTGAGAAGCTTGGGACCCCACAACCTCACAGCCATGCTCACAACTTGGAGGCAGCACCAAGATGCCATCTACTGTCAGACTCACAGCATGGCAACTCCACATTAGCAAGTTGGGCCCACTCTATTAGGCCCATGCTCACCAGCCGAGCTCATAGCCCGGAGCTGGCGACAGGGCAACCCGCCATCTATCGCATGACTCACAGTTCAGCATCGTCACCTTCAAGTTGGGCCACTTTATCAGGCTCGTGCTCACCAGCCGAGCCCGCATCCTGGAGGTGGCAGCATAGCAACTTGCCACTTACCATGCAACTTGCAGTTTGGCACTCTCAAGCCAGGCCCACTCCATCAGGTCCGCACTTTTCAACCGAGCACATAACCCTGAAGCGACGATGGTGCAACTCGCCATCTACCACGAGGCCCATAGCTAGGCAACCTTCAAGCCGGGTCCTTCCGATAGACCCGCGCTCAGTCATCCCGCTCACAGTCTTGAAGTGCAGTTGGGGATTCCTGGAACCCTTCCATTTACTGCAAAACTCACAGTTTGGCACCTATAAGCAGGGAAACTCACGAAGCCCCGCACCCACTGCCTTACTCATAGTCTAAAAATGTCTGCCTAGAAACTCTAGAAGTCCTACCATTTGCCTCTTGACTTATAGCATGGTGAACTGAGCCAGGATATTCTGGAAGCCCTGCATCCGATTGCCTTCCTCATGACCCAGGGATGTCGGTGGGAAATCCCTGAATCCCCATCGTCGAACACCTGACTTATGGCTTAGCAAACCGAGGAGATCCCTTAGAAGCAATCCAAGCCGAAGAGAGGAAGAACACCAAGCATTCCAATTGAAGGGAAGAGAAAAATTACCTCCATTGAAGTGTCCCTCACATCGGAGAGTGGTCCCCAGTGGCCCGGGAGGCCGTGCAGCAGATTCAAGCTCAAAAAAGGGGAAGAAGAAAGAAAGAAAGGGAGGACAATAGTCATAAAGAAAGAGGTGCCTTCATTGATCAAAAGTCTCTTACATCCTATGGAGGCTCCCGACAGGTCGAGAGACCTCCTGAAATCCTAAGATACAAGATAAAAGGAAGATGAGCTGAAGCCCCATCTCCGCTCCTCGTCTGATCGATGAGCAGGTCCCCTTAGCACTGATGCAATACCCGCTGGAGGGCTCCGACCTTAACCTTTGTGATTGGTGTGGGAAGCACTAGCAGAGTAGGTCGGCACTACACTCCACCCTTAAGGAGTGGTTGAGGACATGCCAATCCCTCCTATCCAAATGGACGGGTGCCCTTCCTTAGGAGTTCATCGGATCTCTAGAGCCCGGCATCGACTCTACCGCCCCGTCCTTAGAGTTCACTGGTTTCATGATTCCAAGGGCAGCTGTAGTAGCTCTGCATTAGGATACCCTTATCACCACCATGATAGTCGTAGTCCCCTCCATGATGACCATGACCGGGGCCATCACCTCCTCCTGTAAGATCTTTGGTCTTGTAAACAGGGAGATGGCTCTAGCTACCTTCACTTTTGAGGTAGCCTTTTTCTCTGCTCCAACTGTGCGACCAGAGGCTCTCCCCCTTCACATCTAAGGGAAAAGTTTCGAGCTCGGCAAATTTCTTCTCTGAACTAGATGCCCATGCCTTGACACTGGCCAGTCACTCCTAGAGAGCCTTCATTTGGCCTTCCGAGTTTTGGGTTGAAATCTTGAAGTCTACCAAGAGCTCTCCCTCAGCACAGGCTGAGGGAGAGGGATCAAAGAAGGAGAACATGGAGGCCAATGCTAGAATAAGAAGGGGGCTGGAGAAGGAGGAAGGAAGCTTTGCAAAACCCGACCACCTATGCCCCAAGGCCTTTTAAAAGCCACATAGCCAACCAAAAGCCACCACGTGTCGGCACCAGGCACCTCCCGATACTTCGATATGCGGAACAGATACCTTGATCCAGCCAGGGCATTGATGATCCCTTCATTAGAAAATTGGGTGCAGCATCCCATTAATGAAAAGGCATGGTCTTCGGGGCATGGCCAGTCAAAGCATTGATGGTGCAGAAGGTGCATCCCTCTACGTCAGCATGGTCATTACTCCCATCACCCTGAGCGATGCCTCGTTCTCTAAGCTTGGGAGTGGGGAGCATCTGATGTAGCAACTTCTACTGACATGAAGCCTACATAGCCACCAGCTAGCAGTCGCATGGGTGGGGACTGCCACCTGGATGTGGCTCCCTATGGAAGGCTGAGGTCAGCTCCCAACCGGGGTCGAGCTCATGAAGCGAGCCCTCCTGTCAAGGTCAGCTCCTAGTCAGGGTCGAGCTCATGAAGCGAGCCCTCTTGCCGAGGTCAGCTCCTGGCCGGGGTCGAGCTCATGAAGCGAGCCCTCCCACCGAGGTCAGCTCCCAATCGGGACCGAGCTCGTGGGATGAGCCCTCCATCTGAGATCAGCTCCCGGTTGGGATCGTGCTCATGCGATCGAACGCAGATCTCCCAAATGGAGGTCCATCCCTGCCATATGAAGACCAGAATTCCCTCCAGTAATGAAGGAGGGAAAGATCGCAAGAATTCAAACCACTGTGCGAGGTCCCTGTCCACCTACAACCTCCGAAAGGTGGTACATGCCCTGCCACCAATACCAGCTCTGCAACACACCGCTCGCATGCTCTGCACGAGGTAAGCCCTGTCAGATCCAGGGCCCCGTAACGTGCCACCATGTCGACTACCGTATGGCTAGTTAATGCGGGACAAAAACCAAAATTAAATTACTGATATTTAAACCTAATTAATAGAGAAAAAATAAAGAATAATTTTTTTAGAATTTTAGAATTTTAGAGACTCAAAGCATTTAATAAAGAAAGACTAGTCTACTAGCTATTACCCGCAAAGTAAACCTAACAAAGTAAACTAAAAAAACATGACTTGGTGGCTGAGAAACCACCGTATACTAGGTTTTATCTATTCAATGAGTCAGAAACTATGAGAAGGGAATAATTTCTGATTTTACCAATGAAGATACACTCCTTTGAATTGGATATGACAGAACTCTTAAGATCTTTATGGCAGGATTTCAAGAACTCAATTCCTAGGCTCCGATCTTCCGCGCGAAGTTGGTTCTAAGGCAAGAACACCTGATCTTGGTTCCTATTCACCTGTAACACTTAATAAAGAAAGATTCATGAATTAAAAATAGCAAAGGAAATGAAAGAACGAAAGAAAGGAAAGATTAGAAATGGTGGGTTTGGATTTCTTGATGGCTGGATAAGTAGGGCCTCACACCCGTGATGTTCCGTAGAACAAAAGAAGGGCCTCACACCTCGCGATGCACATAGCAAAAGAAAAAAGTTTGATAGAATTTCATTATATATTGATGAATAATTGATTACAAAGGGGGGTAGATGGGGTATTTATAGACCCATAACCAGTATTGTAAGGGACACAAAGACTAGACTTGTGCTCCCTTGGAATACAACTCCTAGAGTCCTACATCTAAGCATCTTGGACTCTTGCTTGTTGGGCTGATCTGGACTTCTGTATGTAAGTGGACTCTTCAGTTTGGATTGAAGAAGACTTAAAAAGTTTTGGTGAAATTCTTGAGTTTAGGAGACTTAAGCAGCTTCCATCTTGATTGCTTGAAACTTTTGAAGTAAAAGACCATCGAACCTTCTTCCCTTTAGTAAGCAAATACCTTGGAACTCTCCTTGAAGTGGGCAACAAGAAAAAGTGAAATGCTTGGCCGACTCCTTTTGATTTTGGTGTGGAAAATTTGAGTGGGAGGGTGCCAACTTGGGAAGTCTATCTGCTTTACTTATCTTAACATTAAGTGGTGCCAATCTTGCTTTCATTTGGATGACCAAAAATAAAAAAACATGGCATGTGGGATGTCTAAATAAAAGTGACATGGCATGTGTTCTTGTCCTGGATGAAGTACCAAGTAGTGTTGTCCTAATGACATGTGTTGATGTCCAAATCCTTGAAAAGGTGGTGCCAAGAAGAGGTTGTGACTTGGGCTAGCACATGGGTTGTCTTGAGTCTTCAATTGGGTGCACATGGGATGTTATCTTGGGTCCCCTCTTGTAATACAGGACTTAATGACTCAACTAATTACATGGACTCAATGCATAATTAACCACATGATTTAACCAACTAGTAACTAATTGAACCAACCATACTTAATTAGGCTTTCAAATAAAAACCCAATTAAAGTTGATAAAAAGGGCTAATTAAATTGGACCATTAAGATTCCAATTGGGTAAATAGGGTTTGACTCAATTGGGATTTTGACTCAACTTGGTAAAAAGGGTTTTACCTCAAAATAAACAAAACCCTAATTATAGTTGGTAAAAAGGATTTACCTTAACTAAACCAAAATAACATAATTTAAAATAAATATTTACATGGTAAATAGGGTTGGGATTAGGGTTTTACTCATAGGTGATCCACAGGGATGTGGGTTCAACCTGTCAATTTCTTTTAGCCCTAGTGCCCGCACCAATTCTCCCCGGATGGGAGGAACTCGACCTTGTCGAGTATGGGTCAACTCCACTGGAATAATACTCTACTAAGTCAGGGGCGATTCTCTGCAAGTCCTCCCTGGTGATCTAAGAATCATTAGACTCATGTCGTCCTTGCCAACAAGCCAGATATCACTGGTAATCTTTGCTCCAGGTAGTGATGATCTTATCATCCAAGATCCGTTCGATCTTGTCTCTCCGGGCTGGTGGTATGGCAGGTGGACACACTTGGGTTGGTTCACTCTCAAGGACTGGATTAGGTCCAAATGGCTCACTAGGAATCAACGTTGGCTCCCTATACTCGATAAGGTCTGAAATGTTGAAAGTAGAGCTAATGCCTAGTTCAGGTGGCAATTCAAGCACGTAGGGGTTAGATCCTATTTTCTTAATTACTTTGTATAGTCAACTACTACGGGCATATAACTAGTTAGGTCGTAGCCTAACCATAACAAAGTCTCCTCCATTGAATTCTTTGAGTCTTTTTCTTGAATTAGCCATATGATTCTTATACAATTCTTTAATATATTATGCATATGACTATGTAAATGTCTAATATACTCACTATGCATTTATAGTGAAAATTATTTATTTATTTATTATTATTATTTTGTCTATTTAAGTCCTTAATTTCAATCCTGTGCTTGACCCTTGGTCGGTGGGTGACATGCAGATGAAAACTTGATATGCAATCCTAATAATTGCCATAAGGGTCTGCCAAAAATAGGTTGTAAACCTAACATGCTCAATGGGCTTATGCAACAAGCTAACTTCTATAAAATGCAAACTAATGATCCTAAAAATGCTGGAAGCTTCAGGAAAAGGTAAAAAATAAGAAGTGGATTCAGGGTTGTCTAGTAGGGTAAGAAATAAGAAAAGGGTTCGGGGATTTGTCCTAGACTAATGATGTTGACCTGAAGGGTTTCGGGTATATCTACAGTGTATGCCTTATAGAAGAATAGGTTAGTAATTTCAAAAAAAAGATCTTTAATTAGGACTGATGGAGTGAATTCTTCTTGAGGTTGTTGGTTTGGAAAAATCAAGTCCTCAATAAGCTCTTTTGGTTCCTGAATTTTAGGACTAGGCTCTATGACTTCACTCTTTTCTATGATTTTCCTAGGTAAGGTCTCAATAGTAGGGTTAGGTTCCTTATGGATTTCTTTTTCTAAGGATCCTACCAGCACAGTTTCAATCTGGTCAGGGTCAATTAACTATAGGCTGGCTTTAGTTTGGTTATGGTCAAGATTATCTATCTCTAGGTTGGATTTAATTTGGGTACCATCATGTTAGCTAATTCTATGTCAGCTATAGGTATCTCCTCTTCTTTCTTATACTCATCTACTAAGCTCACATCAACTTCATAAACTTCCACTACAATGGTAGCTTGGTGAACCAATGGGGTAGTAGAGGTGAGTCAATTAAGGGGAGGGGACTAATTTCGAGGTTTTGACTAGGTGTACTAATCCTATTAGGTTCGGGTTGACTAAGTGGAACCTGACTAATACTTGGCTGATAGCTAGGGGTACTAATCCTATGGGATTTAGGTTGATGGACTATGGGTTCCTCCTACTCATAGGATATGGGCTTGTAGGATCTGGGTTCAGAAGATAGGGGTATGTGCTCAGATACAGGCTTGGGTTCGTAACTAGGCCTTTGCCATTGTTCTAGAGGTCTCTTCGAACTAAGATCCCATATTGGGTCATGGTGAGGGGCTATCCTAGGGTTGGGTGGTGTGGGTAAGGGTGTCTCAAGTTTAGGCTTAGTGCGGGGCTTTCAGGTCCTTTCTAGGTTTTCTAATCGGTCATCTAGTCGGTCAAACTTATTATTCACTAGGACAAATTGTTCGATCATGAACCTCAGAAAGATATCAGAGTTGTAATCCATGGTCAGACTGGGTTAGGTTTGCGTGAGACTACTAGTATTGGGTTCCTAATCTAGGGGTCCTGCAATGCAAACACACAGAACTCGACTCGGACTAGGGTTTCCTAAACCTAGAGCTTAAACAAAATGAGTCAACTGAATCACAGCGAAGACAACAATTATGCTATCCATTGGCCAGGTAAGAGGTGGGGTCATGGGAGGCTCCCCCTGCTCTCGCAGGATCCTAATTAAAAATCATGAAACCATTTAGGGCGTTTGCTTCTAGACCTCTAGCCTAGACACCAACTTCAAGACACAAATGCCGAATTGAGTGTAACTAGTTTTCCTAAAAAGGTTGAACCTGACTTGTTGGTGTCCCTAGCTCACTAGAGCAAATTAAGTCTAATCAATTTTAATTAAGGTTAGGTTTGGATGCAATAAGTAGTTATTGTGGGCTCAGGATAGGTGATGAAATCCTGCCCCGATCTAGATGTTCAAGTGCCCTTAAGATTAGGTTACTTGATGATGCACACACAAGATGAAACCGTAATATACAAATAAGCAAAAATAAAAGAAAATAAAAATTATTTAATTTTTTTAACAAGGATATATTCTGTAGATAAGTACCTAATATATAAGAAATATTAAAATATGCAAAATTTTTTACCAAAAGAACCCTAAACTTGCTAAAATTAGCTTTATTGAAAACAGGGCAGAACTGTTCTCAGGTAGTATTTCGGCAGGCAAAAATTCTACATACCAAAATAATTTATGAGAAAATTCTAAAAAATACTTTAAATTATAAGGAATCCACCAAAATAAAAGTCAGATTTTTATAAGTTACCTACAGATAGAAACAATTAAAACAACAAATAATGTACTAAGATGGCCGAGATGCAGAAATTAAAACCTAAAGATGCCTATCTCTTTGTTTTCTTTTTCAAGGGTCAATTCACAGTGGTACCCCTATACACCATAGAAAATCCCATTTGAATGGATTGTGAGGGTCTTGAAGCCTTGCTTTTTCCTATGACCGGACGGCCATGGTGAAGCACCCGATCCGAGTACTTAAAGAGAACTAAGTCGGTACAAGAGAGATTAAACCCTAGTTTAACCTGCTCTGATACCAAAAACTGATGTGAGACAAAAATCAAATTAAATTACTTATATTTAAACCTAATTAATAGAGGAAAAATAGAAATTAATTTTTTTAGATTTTTAGAATTTTAGAGACTCAAAGTATTTAATAAAGAAAGACTAGTCTACTAGCTATTACCCACAAAGTAAACCTAACAAAGTAAACTAAAAAAATAGGACTTGGTGGATGAGAAATGACCGTAAAATAGGGTTTATCTATTCAACGAGTCAGGAATTATGAAAAGGGAATAAGCTCTGATTTTACTAACGAAGATACACTCCTTTGAATTGGTTCTGACAGAACTCTTAAGATCTTTACGGTAGGATTTCAAGAACTCGATTCTTAGGATCCGATCTTTCGCGCGAAACTGGTTTCGAGGTAAGAACACCTGATCTTGATTCCTGTTCACCTGTAACACTCAACAAAGAAAGATTCAAAAATTAAAAATAGCAAAGGAAAGGAAAGAATGAAAAAAGGAAGGTTTAGAAATGGTGGATTTGGATTTCTTGATGGCTGGATAAGTAGGGCCTCACAACCCACAATGTTCTGTAGAACAAAGGATGGGCCTCACACCCCATGATGCATACAGCAAATGAAGAAAATTCGATAGAATTTTATTGTATATTGATGAATAATTGATTACAAAGGAGGGGTTGATGGGGTATTTATAGACCCATAACCAGTGTTGTAAGGGACACAAAGACTAGACTTGTGCTCCCTTGGAATACAACTCCTAGAGTCCTACTTCTTGGCATCTTGGACTCTTGCTTGTTGGGATGATCTGGACTTTTATATGTGAGTGGACTCTTTAGTTTAGATTGAAGAAGACTCAAGAGTTTTGGTGAAACTCTTGAGTTCAGGAGACTTAAGCAGCTTCCATTCTGATTGCTTGAAACTCTTGAAGTAGAAGACCATCGAACCTTCTTCCCTTTAGTAAGAAAATACCTTGGAACTCTCCTTGAAGTGGGCGACAAGAAAAAGTGAAATGCTTGGCCGGCTCCTTTTGATTTTGGCATGGAAAATTTGAGTGGGAGGGCGCCAACTTGGGGAGTCCCTCTGCTCTACTTATCTTAACATTAAGTGGCGCCAATCTTGCTTTCATTTGGATGACAAAAATAAAAGAACATGGCATGTGGGATGTCCAAATAAAAGTGACATGGCATGTGTTCTTATCCTGGATGAAGTACCAAGTAGTGTTGTCCTAATGACATGTGTTGATGTTCAAATCCTTGAAAAGGTGGTGCCAAAAAGAGGTTGTGACTTGGGCTAGCACATGGATTGTCTTGAGTCTTCAATTGGCTGTACATGGGATGTTGTCTTGGGTCCCCTCTTGTAATACAGGACTCAATAACTCAACTAATTACATGGACTCAATGAATAACTAACCACATGATTTAACCAACTAATAACTAATTGAACCAACCATACTTAATTAGGCTTTCAAAAAAAAACTCAATTAAAGTTGGTAAAAAGGGCTAATTAAATTGGACCATTAAGATTCCAATTGGGTAAATAGGGTTTGACTCAATTGGGGTTTCGACTCAACTTGGTAAAAAGGGTTTTATCCCAAAATAAATAAAATCCTAATTATAGTTGGTAAAAAGGGTTTACCCTAACTAAACCAAAATAATAGAATTTAAAATAAATATTTATATAGTAAATAGGGTTGGGTTCAGGGTTTTACTCATAGGTGATCCACAGGGATGTGGGTTCAACCTGTAAATTTATTTTAGCCCTGGTTCCCACACCACTGGTGGACGTCGACCCACATGGTGCGAGACCTAGATTTTTTCCAGAAGGAAAATCCTGTCAAAGCCATAGGCCCTGCAATGCTCGGGCGATCCCTCCAGGAATGGAAACTTCACTCCATAGCACAGGGCCTAGTGGCACAGCGCCTGCCCCTCTAAAGCAAAAAATGACACCCCTAATGGGGGGGTTCTTCGAAAGAAAGGAGGGGAGAGGAGTTATGGAGGAGAGGGTTCTCCAAAGAGATCTCAGGAGAGCTCTCTAGAGAGCTCACCGAAGGTTAGAAAGAGGACCAGTCCGAGAGAGAAGAAGAGACTCCAAGAGGCCCATGGACCGCCTCCTCCTTCGAAAGGACCAGTCCAAGAGGAGGGGGAAGGAGGAGAAGCAGCGAGTTTCAGCAAGCCCCTCCGCCATAAGAAGGCACTCAAAGAAGGACACCAGGACACAGCCAGAGAAGAGGAGGAAGGTAAGTGGGCAGTAGGGGGAGAGAGGTAAGAAAGCAGCCAAAAGCTCAGCGGCAATGCACCGGACGAGGATCCTCCCTGCTCCCCACTCTCCATTCCCTCTTTCTTTTTCCTATTTGATCATTATCATCTCATCACCCTCTGGGATGAGGGAGTCTCCCAAGCTCTCTGCCTCAGAGGTTCTATTCCCCTCGATCATCCCACTGACTTGATCATCGAAGTGTCCTCACAAGAATCCCCAGCCCGTGTCTCCTTTGTTTTGCAGGTCATGTGGGCCAAAGGGCCGACCCTCGAGGAGGAGGGAGCGCTCTCGGTGGGAGAAGGAGGCACTTGACATGGTAGCGATGTGCCGGAGCTACAAGCCATAATGATCCAGGTGGCAACAATGACCAACTTTGTTAAGTACTTTGCTATCAAGAGTATCTCATAGAAGATATGGATATAAGTATCCATCTGACCTGAGATCACCACGGTGACTTGCAAGTAACTCATTATACTTAGATATCAGACTACCTAGATTTCTAATCCAATGATGGAAGGTTACTGGGTGCAATCAAGTACTTGTTAAGTCAGTGATAAGTCAATATGAGATTGACCACTTCAAGGTATTGGAAAAAATACTCTAATATGTTTTATTTTAACAAGATCTTGGCCAGGGCAATCCTTATGAGGAGTCATAAGATTTAGCAAGTTAAGATAAATTTGAATACATTATTCAGGAGTTGGTAGTTGACTTTGAAATCATCCTAAGTATTGGGTCAAATGGATGAATTATATGGAAACCATATGCCTAAGTTCTTGAATATTGCTTTGTGAACATTCGACCTATCCAGATGTCGGGCACCATTGCTAGATGGTCATATTGATTAGTTTAGAAATTGGTTTCTAGGCTACCGGCTTAGTGTTCGAATATATAGGGTCATACACATAAGAAGTTTTTGACCGATCATGATTACTGATTAACGATTAAGAATAGTTTAGTAACAAAATTATAAATATGATAAACAATTAACCTGCATAAATATTATAAATTAATAATTAATTAATTATTAATTAATTATAAGAGGATTACTTAATAATTTGATTACTAATTAGCTCAATTTGATTGAGCAAAGAGGTTTAGATCAAGTCTAATTAAATTTGGTTCAATTTGATTTTATCTAATTAAGTTATTCAATGACCTAATTACTAAGGATTTCTAATCATGGTTTGATTCAGACTTAGATTTAGTTAATTCTAAATTTAATTGAGAATTAATTAAACCTAATTGAGACCTAATTGGATTGCATTCAAATTAGTTAAATTAGTTATAATAAAATTAGTTTTGGTTCCTAACTAATTTTGGTTAAAACTTGGTCAAACCCTAACCTAGTTCGACTTGTTTTCTTTCCTGAAAGTCCTCCATGCCTTCCTAGAATTTTTTTATGAATTCTCATGAAAAAAAATCAGTTTTCTCATCCTCTCTCATTTTCATTTATATTAGGATTGGTTTGAATTAAATTTGAATTTATTTGAATTTAATTGGAGGAGTTCTATTGGGAATAGAATACCCAATCCTATTCAAACAGCATCACCTTATCCTAATCTAGTTCCTCCTCTAATGAATAAAATCTTACTTTATTTTTTCATCATATATACAATATTAAAAGATCAATTACCAGGAAAAATCTGAAGTGAAACTACCATGAAAATAAGAGGAAAATGGGGTGTGAATTCTAGGTGGGTGTGAGAGGTTCTTTTTGGAGCAAGGGATGAAGGGAGAGAGAAAATAAGAGAAAAATAGTAGAAAAGGGTTTCTTATTTTTTGTTTTCTTGCTCCTTGATCTAGACCTCTTCATCCTCTTCTTGTATTTCTTGGAAGGCTCAAGAAAGTTCAAGAAATATTTATTATTTAGCCATATAGTGTCCTTCGCACGGATCTAGCGGTCTAGGAGGTTGATCTATCGAGACTTTATATGGATGATTCATAGAGGCCAGACATCCTATGCGAATGTGAAGCAATGTGAAGAGCCCTTACCATGTATCATCAATAGTGGCATCATCGATCTATGTCAGGTGTGAAATTAGATTTCATATTATCTATAGATTAGATCTACAGCATGTATCGAGTAGATCGATGAATGCTGATTTTATTTTTTATATTGCATATGATGTTATGATCTTGCTTAGAATTTATTAGAATTATTATAAATATATGTTTTCTATTTAAAATAGTTTTAAAATAGATTCACTGTCCCTATAATTTTATAAAAAAATCATGCATAAAATTCTAGGTAATTTCCAACAGTGGTATTGAGTCAGGTTTTCATAACATGATATGTAAATATATAACCTTGCATGTTAGATGTAATATTAATTTGAGTAACTGCTTCAGATTGGGTTGATCACCATGGCTATCCGGTCATAGGAGAAAGTAGGATTTCAAGGCCCTCTCGTCCTATTCAATGAGATCTCCTATAGCATGTAGGGGTTCTATTTATGGTTATATCCCAAGAACAAGTGAAGTAAAGGAAAAATCAATGAAATTATTTCAATAATTTGATTTATTTTTAGTAATTTAATCTTTATTATTTGCTATTTTTGATCTGAAATTAATGTATTAGGATTTATTTTTATGTTTAAAACCTGAAACATAAAATTAATTTCAGCATTAGACTATATCATATAGTTGAGATCTAAAAGTGTTTAATGTATATGTGATGCGTATAAATTATTTAGATCTAAAATTTAGCAAACTTAATCTAGATTAATTTCTGAAATAAAGAGGTCTAAGATTAGATTTAGAATTGTGAATTAAAGATCCAATCATGTTTCATAAATCATGAGCTTTGGGTTAGCTTGAATCAGGTCAAATAACTGGGTTAGACCTAGGATTAGAATTTAGATAATATGGACCTAATAAAGAATTAGATTTAATCTAACCAAAAGTTTATTAGGATTAGATTAAATTTTTTTCTAGATCAAATCTATAGTGATAGTTTGATCAAGTCCATATTATAACAAATAGACCTGATTATGGCTTAGTGGTTAGATCCAAGTCCTTAGGCTAATCTCATCAAATCTGATGAATGAATTAGTGTCTAAGGTAAGTTTGGCATTTTGATCATGGTCATTAATTGGGGCTACCTCTTACCTGGCCAACTTGTTTGATATCTAAGGAAAGAGGTTAATGGCAGAACCCTTCCATTAATCTCACTTACTTGGCTAATATGGTCAATCAGAATTTGATTAGATAGCTTATTGATTCGAATTAACCTATGCCAGTAAGAAAGATCAGTTTAACTAATCTAAGTGCCCTTGGACTAATGTGATTTGATCCTTGATGAAGTAAATGGGAGAATTGTTGATTAGTCCATGTTCTCATCTCTTTTCTCTAATTAAATCCTCTAAAACTATTAGATCTTTTAAGTGATAAAATTATGAAGACAATTGAGTCATGGCCTTCCATTAAGAGAGTGATAATGAGTCCAATAGTTAAGATGATTATTAAAGGTCCAAAGACATGATATTCATCTGGATATTGGAATTATTATTCATATTATGATGGCTTAATCCTTTCTAAATGATGGTCAAGTTGGCCAGCCAAAGTCGGGCTTGGGCATTGTTGGCTAGAAGTACTCAGTCCTGTCATGTTAATGGTTGGACCTAACCAGGACTTTTAGTGGTAGCCCAAAGGCTTATTAGTACCTGGGACAAAATCATTACTAGAATTTTTTTTAAAAAATAATTAGTTAAGAACCTACCTTTAGATGTATACGGGTGAGCTGGACAAAGTTGGGCTCATGTGCAGTATATTAGATTCTGGTACCCACTAAGGAATTAATGTAATTTCTCGAATTGGAGATAGAGGCTATCAATTTGATCAAAAATAATGAAAAATCTTTAGACTAAAGTCCAAGTCTTTAGGATTAAATGCTTCATGTACTAATTAGATTTTGTTCTTCTTTCAAATTAATATGGCCACCACTTTGTCACTCTATTCATTGCTAGACAATGAAAAATTAATAGGATCCCATTTTGATAGCTGGTATTGAAAGTTAAAAATAGTCCTAGAGCATGAACAAATTTTGTATGTGATGACAGATCTGGCACCTAAGGAGCTTGCTTAAAATGCTTGTGGTGTAATTCGAGATACTTATCAAAAGTGACTCAGTAACTGAAGCATGGTCCATTGTATTATGCGGGCATCCATGAATGATGAATTGAATCATAAGTTTGAAGATGCTCAGCCGGAAGACATACTTTAAGTGTTGAAAGAATCCTTCAGCACTTATAACGATGTTGAAAGGTACAAAATATATTATACCATTTTCATCACAAGAATGAGGGAAGGGTGATGGGGGATGAGTTTGATGAAATGGATATGTGGAGATGTGATCTACTTACCTAGCAACAACATACTAGCATTAGAGCTCTAGATATGGCCTGATTCATGGGTAGAAGAAATGAAGAATTTCGAGCTAGGAACTAGGTGAGCAGAAAATCTGACACCCTTGTGCAGGCTTCCTTTCAAAAAAATAAAAGAGAGGATCTAAGGGCATAGAAACCCTCAAACTAGGCTAAGCAACATTTAAGAACCTCAAATCTAAGGATCAAGAGGGTCTTTTCCCAGCAATAAAGAGAAATCAAAGCTCAAGTGGAAGGAAAGCACTCACTACTCAAAAATTGAAGGCTAGAGACAAGATCTACACTTCCTTTTTGGATTCACCAATGGAGCTTAGATCCTTGGCATGGAGCCTTCATCTTCATCTTCAAATCACCAAGAAGAACTTACAAAAGAGTCAAGGTAAGGTCGAAATTCAAAGAAATTAATGGAAAAAGGAAGGAATCAACAAGAGAAGTGAAGAGAGTTGTTGGAATTTTTGTGCAGCACTTCCTCTTCTTCTTGGAGTACTTGGATCTTATGTAGAAAAACTTGGAAATGGAACTATGGCCCTCCAAACTCAAAACACTCACTCAAATTCAAGATCAAACTCAACACTCCAACTCAAACATAAAGGAAACACCCAAAATTCTAGGAAGAACTCAAGAGAACTTGGCAAGATGGAAGAGAACTCAAACAAGAAAACTTTCATTCAACTCAAATCATTCATATCATACAAGAGGAGGCCTTGGTCCCTATTTATAGACCAAAGGCAGCCATAATGGGCAGCAAAAAGGTGGATTAGGAAGCCAACTAATTCAGATTTAGTTGGTAACTAAGTACATTGAGAAGCTTCCAGGTAACTAATCCTAACAATAGAAGAAACTAGAATCTCCATGTGGCACCATCCTATTTCACCAAGTGTCCTCATCAAAAGCCTTCCATGTGTTTTCTAAGATTTAGTCTTCAAATATACTTCAAACTAGGTGAATCAAATCATAGGTTGGCCGGCTCAAATGGATTGCTTGGAATTTTGGAAAGAAAGGTCTTCATTAGTTGAATTTCTTTGGCTTGCTTGTCTCAAATGGAAATGGTCTTGACTTGCTTCATGCAATAGGGCTCTTCTTCTTAAATGGGTGGAACTAGGAGCCTTCAATATGCTTCATGAGGCTGGGCTTCATCTCCATAATTTTGAGTGAAACCTAAAAAAATTGGACTAGCTACAAAATCAGAGATTGTTAGCTTGCAACTTCTTCCTCTTGCAAATGTCCCCATTAATTCTCCCTGGGTGAAAAAAACTCGGCCCTGACGAGTATAGATCATTTTGGCTTTGGTAGTATTCAAGCATATCTGGATTGATCCTTTGTAGTTCTTCTTGAGTGATCCATGAATCTTCAGAATCAGGTCTACCTTGCCAATGGACCAAGTATCGTTGGTAATCTTTATTCCAGATAGTGACAATCTTGTCATCTATGACCCTTTCAATTCTTTCTCCCTGCTTTGGTAGTGTGGCTGGTGGACACTCTGGGATTGGTTCACTCTCAAGGGATGGATCAAGTTCTAGAAACTCTCTGGAAATCATTATGGGCTTCTTGTATCTTACCAGATCTGAGATATTAAAAGTAGAGCTAATGCCAAAGTCAAAAGGTAGGTCCAGCACATAAGCATTAGGTCCTATTCTTTTTATTATTCTGAAAGGACCTGCACCATGGATATGGAGTTTCTTCATAGTTCTTGGTGGAAACTGTTCAAGTTTTAGCCTGATCATCACAAAGTCCCCTACTTGAAATTCTTTGGCCCTTCTATGAGAATCAGGCATATGCTTGTAACTTTCATTGCTTATTTGGATTTTCTTGCTAACCTCTTTATACAAATCCCTAAGATGTTGTGCATATAATTCGGCAGACTTATGCATAGATGACACCAAATGACAAAACAAACTCAAAAGGTAAGCTCAAATGGGCTTTATTAACTAATGATTGAAATTTATTATTGGTTAGGAAACAAAAGTTTCTAATTTCTAATATTCTCTTTAAGAGACTTCTAAGACTCTCGCACACATCTTCAGGTAAGTGGCAGTAAATCTTAATTTGGCTCCCAACATATGTCATAGAGTTTTAAGAAAGTAACTATTAAATATCACTGGGAATAGATCAATGGTATGGTGGATATCCCAGCTTGGTGGAATAGGAGAGTGCATGTTATGTAGTGGTGAATCAGGAAGGTGGATATTTAAGGATGGTGGATCAGGGACAGATAAACGGTTAGGGAAAACACACTGAAGGTTTTTCAAAGGCTTTCCAACTTCTTGGAGCTGATCCGTAGGGGTTTATTCTAGGTTTCCTCTGATGGTCAACAGCCCATTAGGTGATCCTTCATTAATCTTTATATTTAAATCTTCAATATTGATTAATTTTGGGTCCTTTATTATCTCCTCGAATTGTTCTTCATGGCTTTGTCCCTGGACTTCATTTTCTTTCAATTGATTACTCCCATTGTTGATTTCTTTAGGCTGGGTAATTATTTTATCTTTAAGTAATTGTTCTTGTTTATACTCATCCACTAAGTCAGACACAGCTTCATAGACTTCTTCCTTAAATTCTTCAACGGGTTAAGGATCTTCTCTTTTTAGCTCTCTATTTGGATAAGATTCTGATTCTACTTCATCTTTAAATTCTTCAATAGGTTTAGGAGATTTTTTCTTTAATTCTTCCATGGGTTTAGTCTCTTCTTCATCTCCCTCATACTTATTGAATTCAACAATATATTTAAACACAGTTTCATCATCTTGTCTTAATTTGTACCATTGGGTTGGAAGATTTTGCTTATAAGATTTGCCTAGGTACTTTTCCCTTAGCTTACTCTTCATATCTCTCAAAGTAATTATTTTATCCCCACTATAAAAACTTTTGTTCTCAACATATCCCCAATATGACTTAGTATATCGGATTAGCTTTAATTTGGAAAATTGACACTTCCTTTCTTTTGACATTTCATCAAACTCAAAGTACTGATCCATTTTCTTCTCCCAATTGACATACACCTCAGGGTTTCCATCAAAAGTGGGTGCATAGGGTCGATCGCTCCTAAAGACTCTCTCCTCCTGATCTACAAAGCCTTGACAGGGGTATCTAAGTTTATACTCAGGGGTGAGATCATGATAATGGAATCTTGGTTCAATAGGAGGTGATTTAGGATTAGTATGGGTCAAGCGATCTTTTTTGATGTTCTCAATTTGATTATTCATTTGCCCTAACTCTTTGTTCATTGATTCTAATTGTTTAGTTAGGGTATCAGATTTTTTACTCATGGTCCTCATAAAGAATTCAAGATTGAAATCCATGGGTAACAACTAGACTGAGGGTGGACTTTGATATAGAGCTTATAGGACACAGTACAAGGATAAGCAATACAATGGGCAAGCAGACAAGACCTAATGCTAGGGCTCCTAGACCTAGAGTTCAAGAATACAAGACTTAACTAGGAACTACTTAAGAATGTAGTTATCCTGTCCACTGGCCAGGTAAGAGGTGGGGTTGCGGGAGGCTCCCCTCGCTTTCGCGAGGTCCTAATTAAAAGCCACAAGTCCGCTTAAGGTGTTTGTCATTTGACTTCTAGCCTTAGATACCAATTTCAAGGAATAAGTACAAACTCAAATAATGCTTTGTCTTACCTTGCACTTGAATCCGACTCGTGGGTGTCCCTAATTTAGGTTCTTACTTAATTTTACTTAGGGTTTAGGTCAATGCCAATGTGGGTGATTGTTTTAGGCTAAGGAAAGGTAATGACCTCCTTCCCTTATGTAATATTGAATGCCCTTAGGATATTTTAAAAATGGATGCAAATAATTTCAGCAAAACAATGAGCACAATCAACTATACCTAGCACAAATGCATGAATTTTTAACCCAATTTCAAAATTTCAAAAAATGTAAATTTAAATTGGATAATTCAAACCTTGAAGTCTAAATCACAGTAAAAACATTTTAAATTTTAAATTTCAAAATTTGATTAAAAAATTCATCCTTGGAGGCAATGGTTAAAATATAATTTTCAGCTTCCAACTAACCTGAATTTGAAAATTCAAAATTTAAAATTATTAAATTCAAAAAATTTGAAATAAAATTGACTTGGTTAGATCTCAGATATGCAATCTTGGATTTTGAATTTTGACTCCAAATTAATTAGAATTTTGGTTGATAAGGTAGTTTGAAAATAGTTGCTAGAAAATTCCAGCAGTTTAGCTAACTCCTAACAACCTGAATTCAAATTTTGAATTTCAAGCTATAAACCTATATAAAATTCAAAATTTCAGTGGGAAATGATAAAACTTTGAATCTGAATCTCATTTCTAAAATTTTAGATTTATAAAAAATATTTTTGTATTTTTTAAAAAATTAAATAAAATGGAAGGCAGAAATAGAATTCTGGATAGAACTTCAGAAATGACCTAAGAACTTATATTTTCAAATCCTACCATATTAAGATACTGGAAAAGTATTTTTCTAGATTTTTTGATTACTATAAAAAATAAAAAAAATCACAGAAACTCGAAAGATAGTGAGACAGAATTTCCAGCAGCTTGCAAAGCTTAACCTAGAACAAAGCTCTGATACCAAAAAATTGATGGGGGATGAATTTGATGAAATGGGTGTGTGGAGATGTGATCTGCTTATCTAGCAACAATATACTAGCATTAGAGTTCCAGATATGGCTGGATTCATGGGTGGAAGGGATGAAGAATTTCGAGCTAGGAACTAGGTGAGCAGAAAATCTGACACCCTTGTGCAAGCTTCCTTTCAAAAAAATAAAAGAGAGGATCTAAGGGCATAGAAACCATCAAACTAGGCTAAGAAACCTTTAAGAACCTCAAATCTAAGGATCAAGAGGGTCTTTTCTCAACAATGAAGAGAAATCAAAGCTCAAGTGGAAGGAAAGCACTCATTACTCAAACATTGAAGGCTAGAGACAAGATCTACACTCCTTTCTTGGATTCACCATTGGAGCTTGGATCCTTGGCATGGAGCCTTCATCTTCATCTTCAAATCACCAAGAAAAACCTACAAAAGAGTCAAGGTAAGGTCAAAATTCAAAGAAATTAATGGAAAAAGGAAGGAATCAACAAGAAAAGTGAAGAGAGTTGCTAGAATTTTTAGGCAACACTTCCTCTTCTTCTTGGACTACTTGGATTTTATGTAGACAAACTTGGAAATGGAACTATGGCCCTCCAAACTCATAGCACTCACTCAAATTCAAGATCAAACTCAACACTCCAACTCAAACTTAAAGAAAACACTCAAAATTCTAGGAAGAACTCAAGAGAACTTGGCAAGATGGAAGAGAACTCAAACAAGGAAACTTTCATTCAACTCAAATCATTCATATCATACAGGAGGAGGCCTTGGTCCCTATTTATAGGCTAAGGGCAGCCATAATGGGCAGCAAAAAGGTGGATTAAGAAGCTAACTAATTCAAATTTAGTTGGTAACTAATTATATTGAGAAGCTTCTAGGTAACTAATCCTAACAATAGAAGAAACTAGAATCCCCATGAGGCACCATCCTATTTCGCCAAGTGTCCTCATCAAAATCCTTCCATGTGTCTTTTAAGATTTAGTCTTCAAATATGCTTCAAATTAGGTGAATCAAATCATAGGTTGGCCAGCCCAAATGGATTGCTTGGAATTTTGGAAAGAAAGGTCTTCATTAGTTAAATATCTTTGGCTTGCTTGTCTCAAATGGAAATGGTCTTGACTTGCTTCATGCAATAGGGCTCTTCTTCTTAAATGGGTGGAACTAGGAGCCTTCAACATGCTTCATGAGGTTGGGCTTCATCTCCATAATTTTGAGTGGAACCTAAAAAAATTGGACTAGCTACAAAACCAGAGATTGTTAGCTTGCAACTTCTTCCTCTTGCCAATGTCCCTATTAAAGGGGTCTCAATCACAGATCATGTATTGCACATGATTGAACTAATTGAGCACCTGGACAAACTTGGATTTCCCTACATGAATAGCTGGGGAAGGATGCGATCCTTAATTCTTTATCAAAATCTTACATTGATTTCTTTGATCATTATAGAATGACAGAGCCTATAGTAAACTACCATGATTTGTTAGGATTACTATAGACTTATGAGAAGGATCATCAGCTCCATAAGGGGTTTGTGAATGTAGTAGAAGGATCGATAGGGTATTGTCCCTTTAAGAAAGGAAAGAAGAAGAATAAGAAAAAGGTGCAAAGCACTCCAGCAACTATGCCAGGTTAGACCAAGAAGTTGAAATTTGACTAAACTTAAGCTGAATGCTTCTACTATAAGAAGCAAGGGCACTAGAAGAGGTATTGTTCTCTTTACATTGCCTCACTAGACCTGAACAGGCCAAGGAAGAAAATAAACTAGCCAAGCATTGCTGTTATCTTGTAATTTTTCTATTTGTGATACTACTACCTAGGTATTATATACCAGAAACCTTATTAATATTTACAATTCGATGCAGAGACTTTAGGTTAGTAGAAGATTTGAAAATGATAAGAAATTTCTAAATGTTGGAGATAAAAGATCTATTCTAGTTCTAGCTTTAGGAATACTCAAGCTTGTTTTTGATTCTAGTATCATTATTTTAGGTGATTGTTATTATTATCCTAGTTTTTTTATGAATGTGATCTCTGTAGGCTTTTTGGCCAAAAATGATTATCATTTATTAATAAAAGATAGTTATTGTGATATTATTTTAAATAGTATTACTATAATGCATGGACATCTGAAGAATGATATTTATGTTTTATCATAGCCTATGAATGTAAAAGGAAATAGCTAGTTGAAAGAATAGTTACTTGGAAAATGCTAAGATAGCTATCATTGAGCACTTGGAAAGGAGAATGTATTTCCTACTCTGCTCTATCTACAGGAAGGAGGATAATCTCCAATAGCTCTTGGATGAGCTTCAGATCCCTATGACCAGTATCATTCACCCCTAACCTCTTCTACAAAGTGTGATGCTCTCCTTGAGCATTCGAGGACTAGGTGGCAGTAATAGGGTGAGGTGGTCGAGTGACCTCCGATGACCTAGTCGGACTGACCATTGGAGGAATAGGTATTGACTCCTCAATTAGAGCAGGAGATCAACTGTTCTTCGATATGAGCATGCTTGATAAAGACATTGAAAATGATGGCTGGCCAAGCCTCTTCTTCTTAGCCTCTTTAGCAATATCCAACCTCTTTCTCTTGGTTGCTTTCTGGAATCTCTCTAAACCAAGCTTCATTTTTGCAAACATAAAATCTGAATAGTGGTTAAGAGATTGATAAAATTCAAAACCTATATAAAAATATAAAAAGAAAGCAAAAGAAAATCAAAATGATCAGACATACTTTGAAGACCAACCAGATAGATGCCTATATCATACAAAGCCTGATCAGTTAAGATAAGTCTAAACTCCAGTATATGAATCTCGAGCAGTTTATTGTAGTGCTCCAAGTCTTTATCTAAAAGAGTTTTATTATTATTGGGCTCAATCTAGGCCTTGCCCTAGGAGGACCTAATACCTAAACATAGATTAGAGAAAATGAAGAAAAATCTATTCTTTCACCCGTAGATAGAAGCTGGGATACCCTTTAAGAGTTTACAGGACTATCTATGGGCAAAATAATACCATTCCTTATCATATTAGTGGGACTTCAATGTAAAAATAGCTCAAAATAAAGAGCACCTTGGCTCTATTCCGATTAAGTATAAATGAAGATGAAGCTAAAGATTATTCTAAAACCGTTGGGAGAAAACCAAGTCGGGGTTACCTTATAAAAATCTAAGACATTCCTAATAAATGGATGAAGAGGGAACCAAACTCCAGCGCCAAATGCATCTTCATAGAAAGCAATGCATTCGGATAGATTAGATAGAACTTGGTCATCAGGGCTTAGCATGGCAACTAATGCTGTCAGGGATTAAATACCTATCTCTAAGTATCCTAAGGTCTACTTCTGTAATCATAGACTTCTCTTGGTCAAGGCCTAAAGAGGCCCTCCTATGGTGTTTAGCAAGGGCATTAGAAGGAACTAAATGCTCTTCCTCGACTGGGTTCGGACTAGCTATGGTCTCGGTAGAGCTAACCCTAGAACTCTTTATCTTTCTAATGACTCTGTTCATCTTAGGGGCTATGGCTACAAGCAACAAGGATTGAAACAAAAAGGAATCTAGGATCTCTTACTAAGAAAAATGAGGTCCTAGATCTCCTAAAGCCAATGAACAAGACTTTGAAGGGCTGTCTATTTATCAGCTTGAAGACGAAGGCAAAAAAATAGGAGATAAAAGATCTAGATTGAAAGAAGAGACCCTTATTTATAATGGTAACTGACAGCCCAGATTAAATCATCTCACCATTAGGATTTTGGCTACGTCACTCGATCTCTAGTTAAAAGCATGGATCACTCTGATGCAGAACAAATAAAGGGATGCGATGTGGAAGTAAATTAAGATTAACTAATTTTTTTGTTGTTTTTATATGTTTGTAGAAGTTGGCTTCAAATCAAAAAAAAGTTAACCTAACATTGAAAGATACTAATATGATAATTGAAAGCACAATTTTAAGGAAACTAAATTATCAGAGTAGTTCAGAAGCAACGGATCGCTGGGGGTTGAGAAACTCTCAGACCTAGGGTTTCGCTCCGAACTTTCAACAGAACAGAAATAAAGAGAAGAGATGGTTTATCTAACCAGACAATGATCTTCACAGATTTTGGTGGAAGAACTCTCCCGAGCAGATTGTTGGATCCTCGGATTCAGATATCTTCGTAATGGATCCTCCAATACTGGTCCTTTGGCGGGTTGGCTTCTCCTGAACTCAAGATCTGGAAGAGAAGAAAAACGATTGATGGAATCAGAGAGTCAAGGGAAAGATTTACCAGGTTGATGAACTTGAAGATTGAAATTGCTGAAAACTGGATTCTCCTGGATGTTGATGTGATTTTCCTTGGAACTTGCTCTGGATCTGAAGTAGCCGGACTGGATCTGGATGAAGGTGGACGACCTGGACTTGTAGAGAGAGAGAGGCCGTGGGAGATGGATGGATCTAGGGTTTGATGGATTGAAAATAATGAAGGGTGGCTAGGGTTTTGGAATTTCAAGTGGCTAACCTAGGGTTTTGGATAAAGATGGAGATCTCTCACCTCCTCAAGGCTCCAATGGAACCCGGATTACCTCCTCACGGAGCTCAACACTTAGAATAGTGCGGAAGAAGAGAAACCTAGGTCACTCAACACAAGAGAATAGCAAAAAATAATTTTCTTCATTGATTTTTCAAAGTTACAAAGAGAGGTCTATTATATAGACCTAAAATTTTTTCCAAGCTTGTACAAATTCCCATGTGGGACTAAACTCCTCCAACCCCTAGATTAGGTAGAAAATCTTCTCTCTTGGCCAACCAAGAGTTCAAAAAAAATTGGGACGGCCATAAAGGAATTTTTTTAGAATTTTTATGGCGCCTCCTTTGGAGTTGGATTTGGATTTGGAGTCCTCTTCTTCTTATGGCATTTCTTCTTTTCTTCCACTCCAAGTTAAGCTCTTTGATTTTGATTTGAACTTCAATTAGGAGTAGGTTGGATGTCCTTCTTTGATTTCTTCTCCAAGAGAAGTCTTCTTCCTTCTTTGCTTAGGTAAAATAGGCAGGTATGGGCGCCTCCTTTAAAGTAGCCTCCAATTTGATTTTTTCTTCTTTGGATGTGGGGACCATGACACTGGGATGCCTCTGTGGCGCCTCCTGGACTCTGGCATGTGCTCGGAGTGTGGCTGGGCGTGTGGCTTGGAGTGTGGCCTCCACTTGCTTGAACCTTGATTTGATTGGAAGACAAATGTGGCACCATTTTGGACCAAATTGAAACCACATTGGGACTTGCACTGAGTCAACATGACTCAACAAAATTTAAATGGTGACTCAAGAAATAAAATAAATAAACTGGTTGACCAGGTCAACCTTTATTACAAACCCTAATTTCTCGGGCAATGTCAATCAGAGATCCAAATGGAGCTCTGAAGTCTTCTTCTGAGTCTGGTGCCCGTACCAATTCTCTCAGGGTGGGAGGAACTCGACCCTGTCGAGTAAGGCTCAAGTTGGCTTTGGTATCTCTCCAAGAGGTCTGGGTCCAATTCTTGTAATTCTTCTCGGGAGATCCAAGAGTCATCAGAATCTGGCCTTCCTTGCCAGCGGACCAGGTACCTTTGGTATCCTCGATTACGAGTAGAGATAACCTGATCATCCAGGATCTTTTCAATCTGCTCTTTCCTCACAGGCCAGTTTGTTGGTGGACACACAGGGTCGGGATCACTCTCAATGATAGGGTTAGGCTCAAAAGGCTCACTAGGAATCACAGCTGGTTCCCTGTACTCTACTAAGTCTGTAATGTTGAAAGTAGAGCTAATGCCTAGTTCTGGAGGCAACTCGAGCACATAGGCATTGGATCCTACTCTCTTTACCACTCTAAATGGTCCAGCTCCCCTAGCATGTAACTTTCTAACGGTTCCAGGAGGAAATCGTTCAGGCCTTAACCTAATCATCACATAGTCTCCCTCAACAAAAGATTTGACTCGCCGTTGAGTATCAGCCAACTTCTTATAAGTTTCATTACTTAAATTTATTTTGGCATGAATTTCTTTATGCAAGTCTTTTACATGCTGTGCAAAATTCTCAGCAGATTCGGAGACTCGAGTGTGGACAGGTAAAGGGACTAGGTCAAGAGGTGTGTGAGGTTTGTACCCATGTACAATTTCAAATGGACTCTTACCCGTAGACCTATTGACCGAGTCATTGTACGCAAATTCTGCCCTTGGTAGGTATAAATCCCAATTTCTGGTGTTTTCACCAACAAGACATCTCAGCATATTTCCTAGGCTACGGTTCACTACTTCAGTTTGGCCATCAGTTTGGGGATGATAGGCAGTTGAAAACTTAAGTTTTGTCCCTAACTTATGCCAAAGGGTCTTCCAAAAGTAACTGGTGAACCGGATATCCCTATCTGAAACGATTGTCTTAGGTAGGCCATGGAGTCTAACTATCTCATTGAAGAAAAGTGTGGCTACCTTAGACGCATCAAAGGTTTGGGAACAAGGCAAGAAGTGGGCCATTTTAGAGAATCGGTCGACTACGACACAGATAGAATCATGTCTCCTCTGGGTCTTAGGTAAACCTAACACAAAATCCATACTCACATCTTGCCAAGGACGATCTGGGACAGGGAGTGGGGTATAAAGGCCAGTGTTTTGTTTTCGCTGTTTGGCAACAGCGCAGGTTCGACATCTAGCTACAATATTAGCTACATCCCTTTTCAAGCTAGGCCAGAAAAAGTGGTCTTCAATAGCTAGAATGGTCTTGTCTTTTCCAAAATGGCCGGCTAAACCTCCAGCATGGATTTCCCAAATCAAAAATTCCCTAAGAGAAGTTCTAGGGATGCAAAGCCTATTTTTGAAGAACAAAAAACCATCTACAAGGGTATAATCCTGGTGATTACTAGATGGTCCTTGAACTAGATCCTGATACACAGTTGTGAAATCCGGACAAGACTCATATTCCTCTTTGATTTGCTCAAACCCTATGACCTCAGTTCTAACAGAAGTTAATAACAGAGATCGGCGACTAAGGGCATCAGCTACCTTATTCTCAACTCCAGCCTTATGTTTCAGGACAAAAGTATAGGACTGGATATATTCTACCCACTTAGCATGCCTAGGGTTAAGCTTCTTTTGGGAGTTCAGAAATCTAAGAGCCTCATGGTCCGAAAATAGTACAAATTCCTGCGGTAGCAAATAATGTCTCCAGTAACGCAAAGCTTGCACCACCGCATAAAATTCCTTATCATAGGTAGAATACCTAAGCTTAGCATCATTAAGTTTTTCACTAAAGAATGCTATGGGATGATTCTCTTGGCTTAGGACTCCACCTATTCCTACACCTGAAGCATCACAGGCAACCTCAAATACTTTAGAAAAATCGGGTAATCTCAGAATGGGTGCCTGGGTCATTTTATCCTTAAGATCTAGGAAGGCTTTATGGGCTGACTTAGTCCAATGAAATTCTCCCTTCCTAATACAATCAGTGATAGGAGCAGCTAAAGTACTAAACCCCTTGATGAATCGCCTATAAAAGGTAGCCAAGCCGTGGAAACTTCTAACTTCATGCACATTGGTTGGCTTTGGCCAGTCTACTATGGACCTAATTTTCTCAGGATCGGCCGCCACGCCATCAGGGGTTACTACAAAACCAAGAAAGATAACTCTACTAGTCATGAATTCACACTTCTTAAGATTACCATAGAGTCTCTCATTCCTCAAAACTTGGCAGACTGCTCTAAGGTGGCCTAGGTGATCTGCTGGGGTCTTACTATAGATCAGGATGTCATCAAAATAGACCACCACAAATTTTCCTATGAAAGCTCTAAGTACCTGGGTCATAATTCTCATGAAAGTACTAGGGGCATTGGACAACCCAAAAGGCATAACAACCCATTCATAAAGACCATCCTTAGTTTTGAAAGCAGTTTTCCATTCATCCCCGGGTCTAATCCTAACCTGATGATAGCCGCTTTTGAGATCAATCTTAGAAAAAACCATTGCACCAGCCATCATATCAAGCATGTCATCTAGTCTAGGGATGGGAAACCTATATTTGATTGTAATTTTATTGATGGCACGACTGTCAACACACATCCTCCACGTGCCATCTTTCTTTGGGGTTAGTAAGGCTGGGGCTGCACAAGGGCTAAGACTTTCTCTAATAAACCCCTTCCTCAATAATTCTCCAACCTGCTTTTGCAGTTCTTCATGCTCAGATGGATTCATCCTGTAATGGGGCAAGTTGGGCAAAGTCGCTCCTAGGATTAGATCTATGGCATGCTGGATATCCCTAAGAGGTGAAAGGTGGTCTGGCAAATCCTCGGGAAAGACATCCTCAAATTCTTTTAACACAGGTTTAACTTCTTGAGGAGGCTCTGAGGGTTCCGAAGTTCTAAGTTCCTTAGCAGTCAACATCCAGATGGGTGAACCACTATGAATTTCTTGTTCTAGATCCTTAGCACTGATTAGGTTCACTCCAGTTTTCATCTCCTTAACCTTACCGGCTCCTTTAGTTACCTTGTCCTTAGGGGGAACGGAATGGATCGTAATCTTCTTCCCATTGAAACTAAAGACACAGGTATTGGATTTTCCTAAGAGGGTGGCATCATGATCATACAACCAAGGTCTTCCGAGAATTATACTGCTCACCCCCATGGGTAAAACATCGCACCAAATCTTTTCGTGATAAGATTGCATTTGGATTTGGACTTAACATCTAGACTGGATGGGTATGGAGGTAGAATCTACCCAAGAAACCTTATAGGGGTTGGGATGGGGAACTGGGATTAAGCCTAACATCTTGACAGTGCTAGTAGAGATGGCATTTACACAGCTCCCACTATCTATGATGATCTTACATACCTTATCCCCTAATTTAAGAAAAGTCTGTAGGATGTTAGTCCTACGCCAATCCTCTTGAACTAGATTCTGAAATATGATGCATCTTACAACTCCTAATTGGTCAGATTCATTGGGTTCCTCCTCTCCTTCATACTCCTCGACCAAATTCATTCCGGCCTCATAAACTTCTTCTTCAAATTCCTCACTGGGCTCGGAATTATCATTCACTCCCTCTTCTATGTAAAGGGATCTCCGTGGGCACTGGCTAGCAACATGACCTACCTTATGACACTTGAAACAGGCTATGGCAGTACACTGACTGGAAATGTGACCTGGTTTCTGACACTTAAAACAGGTGATATTTGAACTAGGGGTTCTCTGGGTGTCAGGTGCCTTACCTTTGTCCATGGGCCTAGGGGTAGAAGTACCCTGAAAAGGTTTACTAGGGATAACTTGGCTAGGTCCATTCCTTGGGATAGGGGCACTAACCCTAGAAGGTATAGGTCCTCTATGAAATTTCTCAGTGTTCAGTGCAATCTGGTAGGCTTGGTCTAGATCCGTAACCTCTCTCAGAAATAGTTCTCTCTTGATATCTTCCCTCAGTCCAGCCCTAAATCTAGACAAAGTTACTTCGTGGGCTTCACTCACATCACATCTCATTAGGTATTCATCAAAAGTGGCTATGTAGTCTGAGACAGATCGGTTTCCTTGTTTCAGGTTTTGCCATTGGTCTAACAGGTTTTGCTGGTATGAAATGGGTAGGTATTTATCTCTCAATTTTTCTTTCATACCCTGCCAAGTGGTTATGGGCTCAACATTCCGTCTCCTAGTGGTTAGCTCAATGTTCCCCCAGTATAACCTAGCTTGACGCACTAATTTCATCTTGGCAAACTTGTATTTCCTCTCCTCAGACATAGCATACCACTCAAAGTATTGATCCATCTCACCCTCCCAATCAGAATACACCTTAGGGTTCAGACTACCATCAAAAGTGGGTGCATCTAATTTGATGTTCCTGATGAACCTATCATCTCTATCTTCAGGCTCTGGGTCAGGCCTCCTATGATTAGGTTCAGGATCTCTATATAAAGGCCTTCTAGGCTCCTGATGTGGGTGAGGTTGAGGCACATTAAAATCGGGGTCAGGAATCCAATTTCGATGTCTAGGTTCTTCAAGTACTTGGACTCGGTCCCTAAGTTGGGTAAGATCCTCATGAATTTGTGCGCTAAACTGGGCCACAGTGTTTGTCATATCCTGATTCATTTTAGCCATACTTTCAGTAAGAGTTCTGATCATGGCCTCTAAATCAGGTTGGGTTTGACCAGGTTGATATGGCACTCCGTTTCTGGTAGACATGATGATTCAAGCAAGCACACAAAATGAGACTAGACTAAATCGACTACTGGATCACTAGACCTAGAGTCCAAACTAGATGCCCAATCAGAGTGGCAAGCTAGCCTGTAGTAACTCAGGACTTAGCCAGGCAGGTGTAAGGGGAGTGTTAGGTCCCTGATTGCCAATCCTAGACACCAATCAGTGATTGGCCAGGTAGGCGGACCAGCACACAAGCCCTTCGGGAATGGATCCCTGAACCACCGTTCTAGACACTGAGTGCTAAGCACACACAGAATAACTCAGCAAACTGACTCAACACTAGCCTAGACCCGACCAATTGGTGTCCCTAGCCCACTAGGGCAAATTAGGTCTAACTGATTTTAAATTAGGTCTAGGTTCGAATGATTGGATGGTGGTTTTGGGCTAAGGAGAGGTAATCAACTCCTCCCCTTATCTTAGATGCTCAATTGCCCTTAAGTAAATTATGAGATGATCACTCCAAAAAGAATTGAATTGCAGAACACAAAAAAATAGAGTTGCTGTATTTTAATGCTCAGAATTTTTACCGAAACCAATAAATCACAAAAAAATTATGGAAAATAGGTTCAATTATACTGGTTTCAACGAAGCAAAAATCATGCAATTTGGAGTTTTATGCAGGGAGAAATAATTCAGACAACAGGCAATTACGGGCTGCAACTAGATTGTCTTCCCCATTTATAATCCCTGCTACGAAGTTATAACCCAATGGATCCCCTACACGCCCTAGGAACACCCCGTGGAATGGGAAGAGGAGGCTTGCGCCTCGCTTAGTTCCTAGGACCGGACGTCATGGGGAGTCTACTTCGAGCAGACAAAATAAAAAGAGAACAATCAAAGCAAGCAAGCAAATCAGAAACCCTAGACTGGGCTCTGATACCAAAAATGATGCAGAACAAATAAAGGGATGCGATGCGGAAGTAAATTAAGATTAACTAATTTTTTTGTTGTTTTTATATGTTTGTAGAAGTTGGCTTCAAATCAAAGAAAAGTTAACCTAACATTGAAAGATACTAATATGATAATTGAAAGCACAATTTTAAGGAAACTAAATTATCAGAGTAGTTCAGAAGCAACGGATCGCTGGGGGTTGAGAAACTCCCAGACCTAAGGTTTCGCTCCGAACTTTCAACATAACAGAAATAAAGAGAAGAGATGGTTTATCTAACCAGACAATGATCTTCACAGATTTTGGTGGAAGAACTCTCCCGAGCAGATTGTTGGATCCTCGGATTCAGATATCTTCGTAATGGATCCTCCAATACTGGTCCTTTGGCGGGTTGGCTTCTCCTGAACTCAAGATCTGGAAGAGAAGAAAAACGATTGATGGAATCAGAGAGTCAAGGGAAAGATTTACCAGGTTGATGAACTTGAAGATTGAAATTGCTGAAAACTGGATTCTCCTGGATGTTGATGTGATTTTCCTTGGAACTTGCTCTGGATCTGAAGTAGCCGGACTGGATCTGGATGAAGGTGGATGGCCTGGACTTGTAGAGAGAGAGAGGCCGTGGGAGATGGATGGATCTAGGGTTTGATGGATTGAAAATAATGAAGGGTGGCTAGGGTTTTGGAATTTCAAGTGGCTAACCTAGGGTTTTGGATAAAGATGGAGATCTCTCACCTCCTCAAGGCTCCAATGGAACCCGGATTACCCCCTCACGGAGCTCAACACTTAGAATAGTGCGGAAGAAGAGAAACCTAGGTCACTCAACACAAGAGAATAGCAAAAAATAATTTTCTTCATTGATTTTTCAAAGTTACAAAGAGAGGTCTATTATATAGACCTAAAATTTTCTCCAAGCTTGTACAAATTCCCATGTGGGACTAAACTCCTCCAACCCCTAGATTAGGTAGAAAATCTTCTCTCTTGGCCAACCAAGAGTTCAAAAAAATTGGGACGGCCATAAAGGAATTTTTTTGGAATTTTTATGGCGCCTCCTTTGGAGTTGGATTTGGATTTGGAGTCCTCTTCTTCTTATGGCATTTCTTCTTTTCTTCCACTCCAAGTTAAGCTCTTTGATTTTGATTTGAACTTCAATTAGGAGTAGGTTGGATGTCCTTCTTTGATTTCTTCTCCAAGAGAAGTCTTCTTCCTTCTTTGCTTAGGTAAAATAGGCAGGTATGGGCCCCTCCTTTAAAGTAGCCTCCAATTTGATTTTTTCTTCTTTGGATGTGGGGACCATGACACTGGGATGCCTCTGTGGCGCCTCCTGGACTCTGGCATGTGCTCGGAGTGTGGCTAGGCGTGTGGCTTGGAGTGTGGCCTCCACTTGCTTGAACCTTGATTTGATTGGAAGACAAATGTGGCACCATTTTGGACCAAATTGAAACCACATTGGGACTTGCACTGAGTCAACATGACTCAACAAAATTTAAATGGTGACTCAAGAAATAAAATAAATAAACTGGTTGACCAGGTCAACCTTTATTACAAACCCTAATTTCTCGGGCAATGTCAATCAGAGATCCAAATGGAGCTCTGAAGTCTTCTTCTGAGTCTGGTGCCCGTACCACACTCATTCCATGCCACATGGATCACTGTTACTGGTTGGGGAGCATACCCTACAAATTGAGCAATCACTATCTTTTCAAAAACCATCTACCGCTGATTTAATAATTTTTTAGAAAATGGTGCATGAAAGGGTGTGCACAACTTTAACTATCGTATACTGGAATGGCAGCACAACATGATTAGATGTTTTGTCCCATCACAAGTCAATGGAAACTTATCATCCTACTTTCGAGCTAAATTTAGTAAATCGTTTCGAACCCGTAAGTGGAGGGCAAGATTATAGGGCAAATTATATATCTAAATCTCTTCTAGTCTAGTTATGATCAATTACTTATGAGTAAAAAAGTATTTGGCCAGGCTCTGATCTCTTATCAAGACAGAGAACACCTAACAACCAAGGATTGACCTTTTACCAAGGTATGAAGTACTTATCAATTAGGAGCCGATATCTTAGGCACAAGATGCCTAACAGCCAAGGGTCGACCTTTTGTCAAGACAAAGGATATCTATCAGTTAGGGAACAATCTCTTATTAAAGCACAGGATGCTCAACTACTCATTGGACAGCCATTGACCACTTACCTGAGCCAGGTAGAGAGTCCTATAATTTTGTGTAGCATGAAACATATTTTTTAAAGTTGTTAGAGTCATTACGACAAAGTTGATAAAGTGGTTATTAAGAAAAGTAATAAACTACTTGGCAAACCCCTTCATAAACTAACCTCTTAATGACCTAACCGACTCAACAACTTATTTAACAACGTCACTACCTCATGAACAATTATAACCACATAACTAATTTGGTCCTAAATCTCTATAAATAGAAGGCCGAAGGGACTCCACATGAATTTTTTACGGACTCTCTCCATTTTCTTCTCACTGTTCTCCCTCTCTAAGCTGACTTAAGTATCGAAGGGTCTCTTATTTGAGAAATCACATATATTTCTCTAATGATGAGGACTTCTTTTATGGATCTAAGAGCTAATGGGGCCTGTTGTACCCTGACAGCTCACCCTCAGCCATAACCGGCCCATTCTTGCAGTCCGACCGGGCCACTCTTTCAAGGCTCCGACTGCTACTCCTTCAGAGGTCCGAACGACCCTCTCCTGCTGGGGTCCGGCCCGACCCTCTCCTGCTGGGGTCCAGCCCGTTGCTCTCCTTCAGAGGTTTGACCTTTGATCTGGCCGATCGACTTTCCCTCGGCTGACGTCCGACAAGCATGTCTTAGCATCCAGGGAATTCCAGAAGCACCTTTCTGTTACTGCGGGATCCTGCCATCCCAACAGCCCTGCTCCACTACTTCCACGATGTCACCGTATCTGCGTGCCACGTGGCCACTCTCCAAATTCTCCTAGGGGCAGATCGATCTTTCTCAGCCTCTCCCCTAATGGATTTTGGACTGTTCCGTGCTTATATAAGGCACTCATGGGACCCCGTTTGAAGGTAGAAGTGTTCTTCCCTCTCCATACACTGTTCATTCATTGATTCCTCCATTATGTTACCTTCAACCTCTTGCTAACTTAGGCATTGGAGGGTCCCCCGCCGGAGCACCACCGGCGCCCTTGGGGACTTTGTTGCAGGTTCACCCGGGAGAGGAGCGCTCCAGCACATCCTACCGATTCCGGTCCAGGAGTTAACGTAACAACAGATTGGCGCTAGAGGAAGGGATTTCTGCTCTTCTTCTCTAAAAGGAGGAATCCATCGCCCCTATTACAAAATGACTAAGGGAAGAGCTCCAAATGCCACAGCCAGAAGAGTATCTCCCCTTCCAAGTCTGAGGAACCTCCCAGGGAGAATGATACCGCCGCCATCGCCGCTGCTGCTGCTGAACCTACCATCACACTGGGGTTGCAGCAGTTCCAGATGTTAGTGAATCACATCGAAATGCTTACTACCGCAGTTCAGCATTTCCAGGAAGCAGCCAATAACCGGCAGCAGCTACCAGCTTTTTCTTGCACCCATCCTCCAATTGCTGCTGAGGGAAGCCGATGGCCGGAGGTCCCTTAGCATTGTTCTCGCATCATCACGGAGCCCCAAAGGTCATTGGGCAATCATGCCGACGGCAAAAGGGCAAGGTCTGCTTCGCCTTCCTACGTCAAATCCATCCCGGTCGGCGGTCGGCCTACTGCCGAACCCCCGAGGGACTATGCTAGCAAGATCATGCACATGGAGAAGCGCATTGCCGAAATCGCCCTCTGGTAGAAGGACAAAGGGAGACAAGTATATGACTCCCGTCCCCCATTTTCTGATGAGATTCTGGTGGAGATGATTCCCCGCCACTTCAAGATTCTGCAGGTGGACCCCTACGACGGTACCACCGACTCGATGGACCATCTAGGCATATACAAGGCCCATATGATGGTACAAGGCACCTCTGACACCCTCTACTGCATCGCCTTTCCTGCCACCCTTAAGAAGACCGCCCGGATGTGGTTCTACGCCATTCGGCCAGGTACGATCCACTCCTTTCCTCAACTCGAATCACTTTTTCTTTCCTATTTCAGGACCTGCAGTCGGATCGCGAGGAATACTGACTGTCTCTTCCTCATGCTGCAAAAGGAGGGAGAGACTCTTCGGGATTTCATGGCCCGTTTCAACTCAGCGGCTATGGAAGTCCCGTACTTGAATGAGGCTGTGGCCATGTCAGCCTTCAAGCGAGGGCTCCGCTCGTCTAGGCAAACCTTCTCCCTGGACAAGAAACATCCGACAAGCTATAGCGAGCTCCTGGCTAGAGCGCAGAAGTATGCCATGGCAGAAGAGCAAGTGACCGACCGATGTCAAGCAGAGGGAAGGCCGACCCTCAAGAAGTGGAGCGATAAGGCTCCTGAAGTTCGACCTCCGAGTGATAGCCAGCGGTCGGCCCAACGCCGAAGTCCGAAGCCAAGGGATTTCTCCCGAAGGTTCGAGACTTATGCACCTCTATCCCTGCCAAGAGAGAAGATCCTTATGAAGATCGAGAATGAGACCTTTCTGCAAAGGCCTCGGCTGATGAGGGTTCCTCCTGTCCAAAAAAACAAAGATAAATTCTGTAAGTTCCATAGGGACCACGGGCACAGTACTGAAGAGTACCTGTAACTGAAAGACGCCATTGAAGACCTCATCTGGAGGGGGTACCTGTGCAAGTACATCCGACCCCATCGGGATCAGGTCGAAGCATTAAATGCCAGAAACCCTCTAGAGGAGACGGAGCTCCCTAATCAGAGGCCGACAGGCGAGGATGTCGGCATGCTGCATCGATGGTCCGGAGGAAACTACAAGGACGGGCCCGATATTACTAAAAGGTCAAGGGGCTCCAATGCGATCACCTTCTCTGATGAAGATATTCTGGAGACTCATGTTTTTGAAAATGACCCTGTAGTCATGTCGGCAATGATTGCCAACTACGATCTAAGGAGAATACTTATAGATAATGGAAGCTCAACAGAGGTGTTGCTGTACGATGCTTTTATGAGAATGAATTTATCCAAGTCCATGCTGCAGGAATCCCCCGCACCGCTGACAGGCTTCGGGGGCAACTCCATCGGGGTAGAAGGGGAGATAGTTCTCCCTGTGATGATCGGGATGGAGCCTTACCAGAAAACTCTCCCTATCAACTTTGTGGTCATTTGGATGACCTCGCCTTACAATGCTATCTTGGGCCGACCAGCCCTCAACAAATTCAGAGCCATTGTATCCACTTATCATTTATTAGCGAAATTTTCGACCAGGAGCGGGGTCGGAGTGATGAGGGGAGACTGTCGGATGGTCAGGCAGTGTCTGACCATTCTGAACCAACAGGCAGAAGGACGTCCCACTCTGAAGCAACTTGACCCGAGGGCTGAGGCCGATGGCCTCGATCAGCCCGGAGAAAGGATTCTGTTTGTCCCCCTTCAGGAGGATGATCCCACCAAAGTCCATCAGATTGGAGGTTCCCTCAGTGAAGACATTAAGTCAGAACTGATCGGCTTCCTCAGGAGTAACGCCGACGTCTTTGCTTGGTCGATGTCGGACATGCCTAGAATATCGTCGGAGGTCATCACTCACCAGCTCAAGGTGGATCCGACTTATCGACCGGTCCGACAGAAGAAGAGAAGTTTTGCCATCGAAAGGCAGAGAGTCATCGATGAGGAAGTGAAGAAGCTCTGTGATGCTGGCTTCATCAGGGAAGTCCACTATCCTGAGTGGCTAGCAAATGTTGTTATGGTAAAGAAGGCCAACGGGAAATGGAGGATCTGTGTAGATTACACCGACCTCAACAAGGCCTGTTCGCAGGACAGCTTTCCAGTGCCCAAGATTGATTAGCTGGTGGATGACACGGCCGGCCACCAGCTTCTCAGCTTTATGGATGCCTTCTCCGGCTACAACCAAATCAAGATGCATCCGGAAGATGAGGAGAAGACTGCCTTTGTCACCGACAAGGGTCTGTACTACTATCGGATGATGTCCTTCGGCTTGAAGAATGCCGGTGCCACTTTTCAAAGGCTGATCAACCGAGTGTTTGAAGGTCAACTGGGCAAGAACATGGAGGCCTATGTGGATGACATGATAGTGAAGAGTCTCCATAAAGCTGACCATATCAGGAACTTTGGGAATCCTTTGATGCACTCAAGCGCCATCGGATGAAGCTGAACCCCATGAAGTGTACTTTTGGGGTAACCTATGGCAAGTTCCTTGGGTTTTTAGTCACACAGAGGGGAATTGAAGTGAACCTCGACAAGATAAAGACCGTCACTAAGATGGCACATCCGACCAACAAAAATCAAGTGCAAGAGCTCAACGGCCGAATCACCTCTCTCAGCCGTTTCATTTCCCGTTCGGCTGAAAAGTCTCAGCCATTCTTCAAGACCCTACACTAATCGGAAAGTTTTGTTTAGACTGATGAATGTCAGTCGGCCTTTGAAGCCCTAAAGGAGTACTTGAAGAACCCTCCATTGTTAGCCAAGCAGATGGAGGGAGAACCTTTGTACCTCTATCTTTCATCATCGGACGAAGCGATTGGTGCCGTCCTCATACGAGTCGGAGAGGATGGACAGTAGAAGCCCATTGATTATATCAGCAAAGTCCTCTATGACACCGAAACAAGGTACCCCAAGATGCAAAAGTTGATATATTCTTTGGTCACGTCCGCCAAGCAGCTTCGACCGTATTTCCAGGCACATCCGATTGTGGTGATGACCAACCAACCCCTCAAGGCAATCATTCGGAGCCCAGACACATCTGGTCAGCTCACCAAGTGGGCTATCAAGCTAGGCGAATTCGACATCTCTTTCCAACCACGATCTGCCTTGAAGGCTCAGGTAATCGCTGACTTCATTGCAGAGTGTACGTGGAGACAAGAGACACCTCCTCAAATGGCCGAAGTACCTGAAGCCGATGCCATCTACGAAGCCGAACCAGCTTGGACCCTCCATGTGGACGGAGCGTCCAACCTTGCAGGCTGTGGGGCCGAACTGATCCTGGCTGACCTAGATGGAGAAAGCCTGGAGTATGCATTGCATTTTTTATTTCAGGTGTCAAACAATCGGTAGAGTACGAAGCCCTCCTCGCGGGGCTACGAATCGCCAATGAACTGGGCGTCAGCCGACTCAGAGTCTTCTCCGAATCCCAATTGGTGGTTAATCAGGTAAAGGGGGAATTTGATGTGAGGGTTCCGACCCTGGAAAAATACTTAAACAAGGTACAAAACCTTATCTCTCGGTTCAGATTTTTTGAAATCCTCCACATACCTCGTATGCAGAACTCTCGGGCGGACGCTCTGTCAAGTTTGGCTACGGCTACTATCAGCACTTTTGACCGAACCTTTGTGAAGCATCTGCAGCACCCAAGTATTACGGAAGAGCTGACCGAGGTCCACCAGGTGGAACAAGAAATTTCTTGGATGGATCCGATCCTTACTTTCCTGACTAAGGGAACTCTTTCGGAAGATCCGGCGAATGCTAAGCGAGTACGCTCGACAGCCTCTAAGTACGTCATCCTTGACGGCGTCCTGTATAAGCGATCATTCTCATAGCTGCTACTGAAATGCTTGGGGCCGACAGATGCCAACTATGCACTCAGAGAAGTCTATGAAGGCATCTGTGGTGACCACCTCGGAGGAAGGTCCTTAGTTTACAAGATCATCCGACAGGGATATTACTGGCCTACCATTCAAAAAGATGCGTCGGACTTTGTCCGAAGGTGCGACGCGTGTCAAAGGTACTCCATTATACAAAGGAGGCCTGCCAATGAGCTGACTCTGATCACTGCCCTATGGGCGTTCGCACAGTGGGGGATGGATATCTTAGGACCCTTTCCCCCAGTGTCTGGGCAATGAAATTTTTTGCTCGTGGCCATTGACTACTTCAACAAGTGGGTGGAGGCCGAGCCACTGGCACAAATAACAGAGGTCAAGATGGAGAACTTCATCCGGAATAACATCATCTTTCGGTTCGGCATTCCCCGAACGATTATTACTGATAATGGAAGATAGTTTGACAACTCTAAGTTTCAAGATTTTTGCCAGCAATATCGTATCTCTCATCAACTCACGTTGGTCGGCCACCCTCAGTGCAATGGAGAGGCTGAAGTCACCAATCGGATAATCTTGCATGGGCTAAAGACCCGATTGAATGAGACTAAGGGGCTTTTGGTGGAGGAATTACACTCAGTATTATGGGCATATCGGACGACCGCCAGAACGTCGACTGGCGAAACCCCATTCAACCTCACTTACAGAAGTGAAGCCATCATCCCTGTTGAGACCTTTCTCCAATCCCTGCGGATCGACCACTACACTGAACCAGCCAACTCTGAATAGTGAAGGGCTGACCTAGACTTGCTTGAAGAAACTAGACTTCGGACAAGCATAAAAATGGCTGTCTATCACCAAAAGATGGTGAAATATTACAACTCGCGAGTCAAGGCACGAGCTTTCCGAGTCGGAGACCTGGTCTTGTGGAGGACAGAAATCTCGAGGCCGATCGAGCAAGGCAAGCTTCCCCCAAATTGGGAAGGACCTTATCGAGTCGTTAAAGTGGTTCAAGCTGGCACCTACCGACTAGAATATTTGGACGGGCGATGGATGGTGCGTCCGTGGAATGTAGACAACCTCCACAAGTATTATCAATAAAGTCCACAATTCTTCTACGAACCACTTCCAAAAGTCCGACTTCGGTCGGTAGAGGCTCTAGGATAGCCCACTTCCGAAAGTCCGATTTCGGTCGGCAAAGGCTCTAGGGTAGCCCACTTCTGAAAGTCCGACTCCGGTCGGTAGAGGCTCTAGGGCAACCCACTTCCGAAAGTCCGACTTCGGTCGGTAGAGGCTCTAGGGCAGCCCACTTTTGAAAGTTCGACTTCAGTTGGCAGAGGCTCTAGGGCAGCCCACTTCCGAAAGTCCGACTCCGGTCGGTAGAGGCTCTAGGGCAGCCCACTTCCGAAAGTCCGACTCCGTTTGGCAGAGGCTCTAAGGCAACCCACTTCTGAAAGTCCGATCCGATCGATAGAGGCTCTAGGGTAGCCCACTTTTGAAAGTCCAACTCCCGTTTGCAGAGGCTCTAGGGCTGCCTACTTCTGAAAGTCTGACTTCGGTCGGCAGAGGCCCTAGGGCAGCCCACTTCCGAAAATCTGACTCCGGTCGATAGAGGCTCTAGGGCAGCCCACTTCTGAAAGTCCAACTCCGATCGGTAGAGGCTTTAGGGCAGCCCACTTCCGAAAGTCCGACTCTGGTCGGCAGAGGCTCTAGGGCAGCCCACTCCCAAAAGTTTGACTCCGATCGGCAGAGGCTCTAGGGCAGCCCACTCCCGAAAGTCTGACTCCGGTCGGCAGAGGCTCTAAGGCAGCCTAGTCCGGAAAGCCAACGGACCAACACTTAGGTTGAAATTCCTAAGCTCGTTGCTCCGGCCTGAGCTACAATCCGACTGCTGCCTCAACTGCTCCTGGGTCTGGAAAGCTGACTGACCAACACTTAGGTTGATATTCCTAAGCTCGTTGCTCCGACTTGAGCTACAGTCTGACCGCTGCCTCAACTGCTCCTGGGTCCGGAAAGCCGACGGACTAACACTTAGGTTGAAATTCCTAAGCTCATTGCTCCGGCTTGAGCTACAGTCCGACCGCTGCCTCAATTGCTCCTGGGTCCGGAAAGTCGACGGACCAACATTTAGGTTGAAATTACTAAGCTCGTTGCTCCGGCCTAAGCTACAGTCCGACTGCTACTTCAACTACCCCTAGGTCTGGAAAGCCGACGGACCAACACTTAGGTTGAAATTCCTAAGCTCGTTGCTCTGGCCTGAGCTACAGTCCGACCGCTACTTCAACTACTCCTGGGTCCGGAAAGCCGATGGACCAACACTTAGGTTGAAATTCTAAGCTCGTTGCTCCGGCCTAAGCTATAGTCTGATCGCTACTTTGACTGCTTCTGGGTTTGGACAAGCTGACGAACCTACACTTAGAGTGGAAATCCTAAGGGAACCTAGTTCGGTATGAGCCACTACTCGATGCTCGCCTTGGAGGTCCGACTAACCGCTTAGGTTGGCGACTAGTCCACACTTTGTGAAATTTTAAAGAAAGGTGAGTTTGGTCACTCTAGTCTGTCGGCAATAGAGACATGAGAATAAGACATTATGAAATAAAAAAAAAAAGTTCTTCATTAGTTCCACAAGAGTTTCTTTATAAAATTGAAGGTCAGACCTTTACAAACGACTAGGTTTGACCCTCGGGAGGTACACTGATAATAGCTGCTTTGGCTCCTTCAGTAGCAGCAACGGCCTCGACCCCCTCGGCCCCTTCAGCTACCTCTGCCTCGGCTCTAGCTTGGGGGTCCAGTCCATCCACTTCTATGATGGCCTCCACCGGAGCATCGGCCGCTCGGGTGATCAGATCCGCCGCCTCCAAGCCCCCTCCTTCTGTCGGCTTTGGCGGCTAAAGAAATGATTGATCGATGTCTGGGAAGGCTGCACTAACCTTCCCCAGACATTCATCATACCCATAGTCGAAGCTAACGGTCCCGGCTTCGTTCATCTCCCCGATGAAGTCCTTAGAGGCTTTATAAGTTACGACGGCTTTCTCACCAGCCGTCTTCAGTAACTCCTGGGCCGTCTTCAGTAGGCCCTTATACCTCTCCGCCATTGCTTTGTGGCCTTGTGCGTGGACCTCACATTCGGTCAAGCGTCCCTCCTCGATGGTCACCGATGACTCAGAGCCTTGATCTTCTTCTTCTTATTCTTTAAACTTGCCTCCTGGTCCTTCTCCCGAGCCAGCAAGACTTTGATCTGCTTCTTCTGGGCTTCCGACTCGGCCCGCAGGGTGGACACCTCTTCTGCTACGGCCCTTATGCTGAGTATATCCTCTCTGGAGAATGTCAGCACCACCCAAGCCTTATCCCTCACCACCTCTGCCGCTTCGGCCCTCTTGGTCAAGTGCTCTTTCAGATAGAGCAACTCGCCCAGGCCACCATCCATCAACAAGGTGTCTTTGACAAGCTGTCGACAGACAAATGCAGTTAGAGTTGCAACCGTTGAATTCAGAGTAGAGAAATGAAAGGTGACACTTACCCCCAGAAGATGGTGGAGGGAACTCCGAGAGGCCTCATTCACCTACCGTCCGTCATCGTCGAGGGTGGCCCTCTGAAGCAGCTCCTTGGCCTTCTCAACATTGTGCCACTTCTGGCGCTCCTCCTCATCACAAGCACCGTCGGCCCTCTCATCAACGGCCGACGGCCCCTCCTCCGCATGACTTCCCCTAACTGTCGGGGAGGCCACCTCAATCAGCTCCAACAGAGGAGATGGGAGAGCCGCACTCGCTCCGGACAGTACCGGGAGCCTCTGCTCCGCCCGGGCAGTCGGCTGCCCGATTGAAGAGGACCTCTCGGATGCCAGAACCCTGTGGCATTCAGCCAGAGGCATGTCATTCCCTGACTCGACCGACACCACCGTGGCGAACGGTTCTGCCGTCTGTTGTTTCTTCGGCCTCTCAGGTGCCGGCTCTGCCGCCCACTTCTTCGGCTCCTGCAAGGTTGGCTCTGCATGCGGACGGCTCTCCGCTATGCAAATCGCGCTAAAAGGGTCGCCCGATCCGGCTTTATTTTGCCACCTGTCAACAAACACAATTGAAGTAAGATATGATTGCAAAGCCGATAGAACATAAAGTAGTGGTTCTCTCTTTATGGCTTTCGTCCAACCCAACGTCTGGTGCTGGCTGAGTCCAGCCTGATGAAGACTCTCCTCGTGGAGCATGAAGCCAACGAACTTCGGGTCTTCATCATTTAGTTTATGAAAGTCGGCCTCATCGACCCTCGAGACCTTCCTCCCGTTCAAAGCATTTGGCCTCGGCTCCCTCCATGCCGTCTCAAAGCCCCACGGCTCTAAACTATCTACAAAAAAGTATCAGGACTTCCATCCTTGAATGGTGGATGGAAGCCCCCTAGTACCTTCCAGCCAGGGCGTGGACTGAACATCCACCACTCCTGACTCCAGAAGTCTTGCTTCAACAAGAAAAAGTTTGAAAACGAGGACACCCTCGGCTCGATGTCGGCCTCCCGACATAGAACCATGAAGCCACAAAGAACCCGAATACTATTCGGGGTCAGCTGGGAAGGGGTAACTCTATATGTGTTGAAGACCTGAATAAAGAAGATATGGATCGGGAAATGAAGGCCGGCCTTCAGGTGGTCTTCATATAGAGGGAGAGATCTTAAGTTTAAAGGTCCGTTCACTCTACCCTCGTGACTGGGGACGGTCAGATGTAAGGTGGAGGGAATGCTATACACGGTCCTAAGGTTTTCGACCCTCTCTCGGGTCATGGTCGAAGCGATGTCGAAAGGGCCGGGCTCCCTATGTCCACAAGCCGAACTCCGACTCCCAGAAGCCATTCTAAAGGGAGTTGCAAAAAAGGAGGAAGACGGAGGAAGGTGGAGACGAAACTAACCTAGTTCCTTGGTTCTCTAAGAGGGGCTAAAGCAACGGAAGGAGGGAGGGGGCTGCCTTCTCTTGGAGCGCAAGAACGGTGGAAAACTCCTTCTGGGTGCTGCTCCCCCCATTTTTATAGGCACCCGGGGGTAGCTTCCCAACGCCTCCCCCCACGTGTCACGATCCGACGGCTGGCACCTCGGTTTTTGAGTTGGATGAGAATCCGAGGGATGCACCGGATAATATCCGACCGTGATCCGTGTGATAGTTGAAGCAACGGTGGATGGATCACACCAAGAAGTGCACCAGCCACTCTGATGGAGCCACGTGCCCCACGTCGCATTAGGAATTCAAATGGGTAGCTGCTATGCACCGTACCAGCAATAACTGTTCCCCCTATCTTCACCAACTAGATGCTAACACCTGTCTAGGAGCAAAAATCGGAGCAGAAGGTGCCAGGTCGCAGAACACCGAATCGACTTCGCCATCATTTGAAAGACTGATACATTTACTGCCATTTAATGCCCTCACCCTTCGAGCCTATAGACTCGCTCGAAGCATAAGGACAAGGGGGACAACTGTTGTACCCTGACGGCTAACCCTCAGCTAGAACTTGCCCATTCTTGCAGTCCGACCGGGCCACTCTTTCAAGGTTCCGACTGCTACTCCTTTAGAGGTCCGAACGACCCTCTCCTGCTGGGGTCCGGCCCAACCCTCTCCTGCTGGGGTCCGGCCCATCGCTCTCCTTCAGAGGTTTGTCCTTTGATCCGGCCGACCGACTTTCCCTCGGCCGACGTCTAACAAGCATGCCTTAGCATCCAGGGAATTCGAGAAGCACCTTTCTGTTACTGCGGGATCCTGCCATCCCAACAGCCCTGCTCCACTACTTCCATGAGGTCGTCATATCTGCGCGCCACATGGCCACTCTCCAGATTCTCCTAGGGGCAGATCGATCTTTCTCAGCCTCTCCCCTAATGGATTTTGGATTGTTCCGCACCTATATAAGGCACTCAAGGGACCCCATTTCATGGTAGAAGTGCTCTTCCCTCTCTATATGCTGTTCATTCGTTGATTCCTCCATCCTGTTGCCTTCAACCTCCTGCTAACTTAGGCATCAGAGGGTCCTCCCAGAGCATCACCGGTGTCCTTGAGGACTTTGTTGCAGATTCACCCAGGAGAGGAGCGCTCCAGCACATCTAGTCGATCCCGGTCCAGGAGTTGACGCAGCAACAGGGCCTACTCTTAAAGTCATCATCCAATTTCCTGATTGACCTCAAGGCTCCATAAGCTCGAAGTTGTCTTAGTGCTCCAGTCTATCCAGCTTGGAGAGGAGCAGCAGCAAGGGTAAAACTTGAGATCAACTTGACTTGACTTGACTAAAAAATCAATCGAGCTATATCCATGCTTGAGTTCAAGCTCAAATTTGAAACTTAGTCTACTAATAATATATACTATAAATAAAAATAATATTATTAAAAATATATAAACTTAAATAGGCTTGCAAGCTTTCAAACCGATTATTCTACTATTCAAGCTCAATAATAATTGAGTCGATTTGAGTTCGAGTAGCTTGCAAGCAGCTCAATTCATTTGCAACCCTAGCAATACTTGTCAACATTGATATTCTTTATAGCCCCTCATGCTTCTAAAGAAGCAAATCAAAGGCCAATGCTCTATCAAGACTTGAAGGTGACTTTGATTTCACCTATATTTCCATGCTACCACATCAAATAAGAATGCTAGTTTGGGTGGACAAAGAGTTCAATTCCATCATCACTAGTTTTATGTTTTTTTTTGGGTCTTTGACCCCCTTTGCACCAAAAAACATAAAAGAAAAGAAAATTAATATCGATAGGGCATTTTGCATGGTTGGCCATTCAATTTCCTTTTGCAAGAATGATCACTTTTTGGTTTCACATAAAAGATTGTTCTCCTAAATTTTGTATTGTGTCTCTCACCATGTCATCTAAAAATTCAGGAAAAAAAAGTGAGTGGGATGAGAATATATATATGTATGTATGTATGTATGTATGTATGTATGTATGTATGTATGTATGTATGTATGTATGTATGTATGTATGTATAAAAATAATAGTTTAAGAGAAAAGAAAAGGAAGGAGAAAAAATAATATATATCAACCATCAACCATCATTATCGATTATATCCACCACCATCCACCATTAACATTGTTCATTTTCATCGATACTTATATATCATCATTGGTTTCTATCACCACTATTGTCAATCATCACTACTGTCAATATCCACCACTACCTAGTATTATTGAAGACCTCTATTAGTACTTACCATAACTATCATTGAAGATCTTTATTAACACCCACCATTACTATCATCAATCTCTACCTCCATCTATTTCCAATGAAGATCCACTATGATGCCCAAGTGGCTTTTCCAAGAGAGGGGTGAATTGGAAATTTAAAAAGTTTAAGCAATTATATGCTCTTTGAAAATCCCTTGAAGTGTTGAGTGCTGTGATTGAGATAATTAAAAGCAAAAGCAAGATATAAAAAGAATGCACAACACAAACACGAAAAATTTTATAGTGGTTCGGAGCAACCCAGCTGCTACATCCACTTTCCAAGATTACCACTTGGGATTTTCAATATATCCCCCACTAGAATACAGTCAGATTATTTTAATAGGCTCACAATCTAAATCTCTATACTTTGGTTTTTAAACTGGGCTCATCAAAGAAATCCAATACTTGGTTTTAATAGGATCACCAAGAAACCAGCACTTGGTTTTAACACAGGCTAACCAAGAACCTATTTGATTTTTAAACCGGGCTCACCAATAACCCAACAATTCAAAAGAGAAATGTAAGAAGAAAATAATAGAATGACAAACAAATTTTGTTGGATGGTTGTCGATGCAGCTCAAGAGAAGCCCAATTGATTGCACTTCAATGCACTAGATTAGCTTCTTCAACTTCTTTAATAAATGATTCAAGCTTTCTTGGAAGTTGGTGAAGGCTTAAAGACTGTCTTGAATGCTCTTGTAGTGCTCTCTTGCTTACAAAGTAGCTTGGATATTCAATTTAGCATTTACTCATCATCTCTTATTTAAAGTAGTTCAAATCCCTCAAATATATAGTCTTGTACTCTTCTCAGATGATTTTAGTCATTGTAGACCGTTGGGATGTGACATTTGACCGTTGGAGTACTTTTTGGATTCAAATTTCAAGTTCTGGAACTAGCCATTATAAGCCTGAAATCGACCTTCGAGTCGGCTCGGATTACTCGAGTCAGCTCGGATCCTTGGAGTAGTTATAGTTGAGTCGACTCTCTTCAATCTAGTCAGCTCGGTTGCACAGTATTCTGATTCCTCACTCTGTAAGAGTTGGCTCGCCTTGATTCTAGTCAACTCAGATCCTCAAGCCATCAAAAATATAGTCTGGAAGAGTCGGCTCGGTTGGCTATAGTTCTCAGAGCTCTTTTTTTGGACTCTGGAGGAGTCGGCTCGAGTCTCTAAAGAGTCGGCTCGGATGTCTGATAGTATAAAGTAGTCGGCTCGGAATCCCTTTGGGTCGGCTCGGTTGTCTGATTCAGAAAACCATGAAGTGGACGAGTCGGCTCGGGTCCCTTAGAGTTGGCTCAAATATCTGAGTGCCAAAAATCTTCATGCGTGCCATGTGCCAAAGTCGGCTCTCTTCTCTTCGAGTTGGCTCGGATGAAATCTTTAGTGAATTGTCAGTTTTTCTCCAGAAATCATCCAGCAAGTCTTCAAAGTTTCAAGATGCCTTCAAACTCTTCTAACCATATTTCTAAGAAACTTTAAGCTTGAAACACATATAGAAGTAACCCATTTTCATGATTTTTACTTAACTTTTTCTTTGGATTCTTCTTTACATGAATTACTTACAACACAACTCATTTCAAAACTAGGAATGTAGGAGTTGAAATTAAACAATAAAATCATCCTACAAAAACTTGTAAAATACTTGAAGAGTTGTTAGTAAAACAAATGCATGCTCCAATGTTTGGTTATCATCAAAATCACTTATGGGGTCAACAATCTCCCCCTTTTTGATGATGATAAAATACTAGGCATGAAAAAAAATCTTTACAATTACATGTATAACTGAATTTGAAAGTGAGCATTAACATGTATCAGAACTAACTATATTTGCAAGTAAGTATCAGAGCTTTTTGTGAAAAAGAAACTATACAGTATCAGTGCTTTTATATGTATCAGAATGTTAAGGCTAGCACTTTCACAAAGTATCAGAGCTATTAATGTATACAAAGTATCAAAGCTCAATTTTGTAAAATATCATTAATATATCAGAATTGAAAAGTATCAGAGTTAATGCTTTAAGATCTTCAAGGAATGTGTGCATATTTTGAGAGCATAAAACATGAACTAAAGTCATTTAGATTCAACAATTTTTCTCCCCCTTACTTATATATGTAATTTCACATTTTTAATCATATTCTCCCCCTTTTTCTTTCATATTTATGCAACTTTTTCATTATTTTTCATGCAACTTTAAACATTCTCCCCCTTTTTGTCAACAATCAAAAAAGGTGTTCAATTGATCTTTCAAAGCTCAATTTTTATAATAGAAAGAAAAAGTTGATAATATTTGTTTGAGATAATTTCACTTTCTCTTCTCAACTTTGATATTCTAATTAAAATTTATTTTGATTAGCATTGTACAAATAAAAGTATCATTGAAAATATTGCACAAGCTCAATTTATACATAGAAGATATGCCAAAAATATATTCATTGCATTCATAAAATTTTTATTACACATTACAAAAGATTAAGATTAAAAGTCTAGTCACTGTCACTATCTACCTTAGTACTATTGGATGGTCCAAAAGGTGGTACAGAAGATGTTCCAAAAGATGGCATAGATGCTATTAGGTCCACAAATTGTGGTTCAGAATCTTGGGGCCTAAGATAAGGAGTTGGTTGCCTAGGATGTGGAGTATAGGTAGGTCCAAGTTAAGGTGCAGGTTGAGGTGTAGGTACAGGTCGAGGTCTAGGAGATGCAAATGCTGCAATGATAGTGGTATTGAGATGATCAATTTGAAATTGGACTGTATCCATCTGTTCAATAAGCTTCTTGATCTCAGTGTTCAATGCAATTAATTCAGCAACTTGGGCATTCGCAAATGCTTCAGTAGAACCTCTAAGTCTACCAAACTCAGATCTAAGGATCCCGATGCCCTTGGTGTAGTCCTCCTCCATTCTTTTTCCTTGTTCCATACCTCCCATTATGAATCTCAACTCCCTCAGCTCTGTTCTGAACTCTTCTATGCTTTTATCCATAGAATCTTTAATAGCTTTAGTAGCTGACCTGATAGAGTCTGATAGGGGATGTGTGTCAAGCTGAGAAGCAGGTCTAGATGACTCAAGTAAGTCAACCCTGGTGCGAAGCTCTCTGATCTCAGTGCTGAGCAGGTCTAATCTAGTGTCCATTGACTGGCAAAGCTTGCCAAACATACTAGTCAAAGAGCTAGTCAGTGTATCAGCAAGTCCTCTCATCTGCTCAGCAATAAACTCCTGTTCACTAAAATAGAAGCAATAGAATGTGCAGATGGACCTGGAGCAGTATGTGCTGGTGGAGAAGTAGGTAAGGGAGTCTCATAATCAGTATGAACTATCTCCACAGCCTCAGTGAAACTAATAGGCTCAGTCTCCATAGTAGCATGCTCAGGTATAGCTGTCTCAAAAGTGGTGCCAAACTCAGTAGAAGCAATAATGGGAACATTAAAAACATGCTCTGGAGGCTCCAATGTAGAGGGTGCAGTAGTATCAGAAATGATCTCTCTAGGTATCTCTACACTCTCATCATCATCATCATCCTCACTAGTAGATGCTGCTATAGCCCTAGCATCAGTCCCTTTCTTCTTCCATACTCCTTCACTACAGATATAACCCATTCGAAGTAAAGATTTGGAAAAATAAGTATCTGTGTGGTGAAGAGGTTTTCCATCTTTCCCTTCAAAATTGACCCTGGAGGCTTGAAATAATAATGTTAACACCATTCCATAGGGTAAGCATGCCTTCACTTTCCTCGCAGCCTCTTTCATCATCATAATCATAATGTAGGGTAAATTCAATGCTTTCCCCTCAATGATATGTTCCATGAAGCATAAATCTTTTTCACTTATCCAATCAAACCTTCCTGTTCTTTGAAGAAAGACCCGACTTACAAAATTATGAAGCAGTCTCATCTTTAGGGATAATGTATTTGTCATTACTGTTCCAATCCCACTGACATCTTCCCTGCCTAGCACAGTTCTTAGAGTCTTTTCTCTTTCTTTTAGCACTAGATGTTTGGACCCTTCAGTTGACATTTCTAATAGATTACTCAATCTTTCTTCAGAAATGATTATTCTCTTGCCTTTCATTGTGGATTCAATGTGTTGTGCCTCAAGTCTCAGATTCTCATAAAATGTTCTAACTAGGACAGGATAAGTAGACACATTTAATGAGCAAAAGTAACTCCAACCAAGTTCTTTAATAGAATCATCAATTTTCAGCCCTAAATCATTGAAAAAAGAGAAAATAATCCTTCGACCACTTGTAACTAGGCGATTAGACATGGAAATCACCTATCTTGGAGAGGTGGTGGTAGTAACAGATCCTTTCTTCTTCTTCTCTCTGTTCTTCTCTTTCCACTGCTCGAGTCAGCTCCTCTTGCCGATGCTTAGTCCTTCTTTCAATCTCAGTAGATGGAGCATCCCTTTTTGATCTCTTCCCAATAGCCATTTTCGGTGCCATTGCAAGAATTGGGAGAAATTGGAAGATTGGAGCTCAAGGGAGATAATTTTTGAGGTTTTGGAAGAGGTTTTGAGTGGAGTTCTAAGGTTTAGAGCAAGAACAAAAGATAGAAAAATTTGAAAAAGGCTCTACGGCTCTATTAAAAAATTGTTTACTCGATATTCGAGTCGGCTCGACTAACCCTAAAATTGTTCGAGTTGGCTCGACTAGAGCAAAAATAGAAACAACAGAAATTCAAGTCGGTTTGACCTGAGCACAATTTCCTGAGTCGACTTGAACAGAAACTTTCCACAAAAGTTAAAAATTGATCAAAAATGATAATAAATTCAGGAAAATTGCATGGAAAGGTGCTCAAAGATGTTGAATTGATGTTGGAGGTTCTTTAGATAATTTTTCCTTAATTTTGAAAGAATTAGGTTTGGAAAATCTAAAAGGGACCATAAAGACCTAATTCTCCTCTAATCATCTCAAATCTATCTTGATTGAATGGCTTAGTAAAAATGTCAGCAAGTTGGCTCTCAGTAGGGATGAATTCTAGTTCAATGTCACCATTCAAAGCATGATCTCTAATAAAATAATGTCTAATCTCTATGTGCTTAGTCCTTGAATGCTGAATTGGATTTTTTTATCAAATTTATAACACTTGTGTTATCATATTTGATGAAAATTTTAGATTGTGTAACACTAAAGTCTTCTAGTTGTTGTTTAATCCATAACACTTGCGCACAATAACTCCCTGCAGCAACATACTTTGCCTCAGTAATAGATAGTGCTATCGAGTTTTGTTTCTTATAGTGCCATGAGATCAAATTCAACCCTAGAAATTGGCATGTGTCACTAGTACTTTTTCTATCAATTTTACAACCAGCATAATCAGCATCCGAAAATCTAATTAAATTCAATGAAGAATGTTTTGAAAACCATATACCTAGATTGCTTGTTCCTTTCAGATATCTTATGATTCTTTAAACAGCAAGCATATGTGATTCTTTAGGATTGGATTGGAATCTAGCATATACACATACGCTAAATAAGATATCAGGTCTACTTATAGTTAAGTATAATAAGGATCTGATCATACCTCTATAGAGCTTTTGATCAATGTCGGATCCATCTTCATCTTTATCCAATCTACAGGTTGGGCTCATGGGTGTGTTCATTTATTTGCTTGACTCCATACTAAACTTTTTGATTATTTCTTTGGTGTACTTGGCTTGGTTAATGAATATTCCTTCCTTTGTTTGTTTCACTTGAAGTCCAAGGAAGTAGTTAAGTTCACCCATTAGGCTCATTTCAAATTCTCCCTGTATTAACTTAGCAAATTCTCTACAAAAAGTTTCATTAGTTGTACCAAATATAAAATCATCAATATAAATCTGTACAACTAATAAATCATTATCTTTTTTCTTAATGAAAAGAGTTTTGTCAACATTTTCTCTTGAAAAATCATTTTCAATCAAGAAGGTGCTAAGTCTATCATACTAGGCTCTACGTGCTTGTTTAAAACCATATAATGCCTTATTGAGCTTAAAAATATAATTTGGAAAAGCATGATTTTCAAAACCTGGTGCTTGTTCTATAAAAACTTGTTTGGATATAAAACCATTCAAGAATACACTTTTCACATCCATTTGAAAAAGCTTGAAATTCATGTAGCAAGCAAATGCAAGAAGTAATCTAATTCTTCTGGTCTTGCTACGAGTTAGTTTCTAATTACATTTCCTTGTTTATCTAACTTGTTTCTATAGATCCATTTGGTTCCTATGATGGGATGGTGTGATGGTCTTTCAACTAAAGTCCATACCTTATTTCTTTCAAATTGATTTAGTTTTTCATGCCTGGCCATCATCTAGTTTGGATCAGATTCAGCTTCTTCTACGGTAAAGGCTCTATTTGTGATACAAAGGTTAGGTAATCATGTGCATCTCTATGTGATGACCTAGTCCTAATACCTTATGAAGGATCACCAATAATTAATTCTCTTGGATGAGAAGCTATGTACCTCCATTTTCTTGGTAGATCAGCATGATCCTTACTGTTTCTTCTCCTTCTTAAGTTGGTCTTTCTTGTATGCTCATATCTTCCATTTCTTTTTGAAGTGTACCTGCATCATTGTCTATGCACTCTTCTTTCTTAGAAGGTGAAGGGTTAGTTTCATCAAAAATAACATGCATAGATTCTTCTACAGTAAGAGTTCTTTTGTTAAATACTATATATGCTTTGCTATATAATGAATAACCAAGAAAATGCTTCATCAGATTTAGCATCAAATTTTCATAGATTATCTTTACCATTGTTAAGCACAAAGCATTTACAACCAAATACATGAAAGTAATTAATGCTATGTTTTATTTTCATTCCAAAGCTTATAGGGTGTTTTCTTCAAAATAGGATGAATCAAAACATGGTTCAAGAAATAACAAGCAGTGTTCACTGCTTCTGCCCAAAAGTACCTTGGAAGATTACCTTCACATAACATTGTTTAGGCCATATCTTTCAAAGTCTTATTTGTTCTCTCTACAGCACCATTTGTTGTGGTGTCCTAGGAGCGAAGAAGATGTCATCAATGCCATTTTCTGTGCAATAATCATCAAAAAATTGATTTTCAAATTCCGTGTCATAATCACTCCTAATTAAAACTATTAAAAGATTTTTCTGATTAGAAACTCTTTTAAGAAATTTTTGGAAGATTTTAAAAGTTTCATCTTTATGGGCGATAAACAAAATCCAAGTAAATATAGAAAAATCATCTACTATCACAAGAGCATATTTTATACCACCTAGGCTTATGGTCCTAGTTGGTCCAAATAAGTCCATGTGACATAGCTCAAGGGGTCTAGCAGTTGAAATCATATATTTGGATTTAAAACTCTCCCTAGTTCGTTTACCCATTTGGCATGCATCACAAACATGATTAAGATCTACTTTAAATTTAGGCATGCCTCTAACTAAATTCTTGGAAATTAACTTGGCAATAGTATGCATGCTAGCATGACCTAATCATCTTTACCAAAGTAAGCAAGACTCCTTGGTCTTAGTATTTATTGCAACTAGACTGGAACTACTTGACATAGCAAGATCATTAAGGTCTACCACATAAATATTTTCAAGTCTATGTCCAATGAACTTACTGCTAGAATCAAGAGAGTTTGTTACAATACACATAGATAATTCAAAGACAACCTTGAAACCTTTATCACATAATTAACTAATGCTTAACAAATTATGCTTCAATTTGTCTACTAGCAATATATTTTCAATAAAAGTACAGGGGGTTATTTTGATCTTACCAATTTCGATTATTTTTTCCTTGTCATTATCTCCAAAAGTAACCATACCTCCTTTCATCTCTAGGGTGATAAATTGATCATTGTCACTCGACATATGCCTTGAACAGCCACTATCGAGATACCATCTTTTCTTCAATTTTTGGGCTGTAAGATATCCTGCAAGACAATCAAGAAGTTCTTTTAGGTACCCAAGCTAACTTGGGTCCTTATAGGTTAGCGAAGGTGGTTTCTTTAGGAACCAAAATTCTTTTAATTCTATTCTTAGAATATGCATTTATTTTTAATGAATTATATTGAAAAAATTTATATCTAACTTTATGACATGCATAACATATAATTCTAGAATTCTGAAAAGATGTACGAATTGAAGATCAAGATGTTAATGCAGATGCAGATACAACATATTTTCTATTTGTAACCTTAGGTACATACATTGAAGGTCTAACAATGACTGCAGAAGGATTAGATACAAAAGCTTCTTGAGAATTGATTTTGAAACATAAGCTTTTGAAGGTATGAATTTAGTAGCTGAAATTCTATTTGAAATTGAAGAATTGAAACCAATTCCAACTTTGTTTCCAGAAATTCTTTGATCTTTTAAAATTAACTATTGACCCCATAAGTGATTTTGATGATAACCAAACACTGGTGCATGCATTTGTTTTATTAACAACTCTTTAAGTGGTTCACAAGTTTTTGTAGGATGAATTCATTGTTCAAATTTCAACTCTTATATTTTCATTTCTTATTTTGAGTTATGTTGTAATTGAATTTTGTAAAGAAGAACCAATAGAAAAAAGCAAAGAAAAATCATAAAATTAGGTTACTTCTAAGTGTGTTTTAAGCTTTTAGTTTCTTAGAAACCTGTTGGAATTGAAGACTTCTTGAAGCTTGAAAACAAGCTGGATGAATTCTGGAGAAAAACTGAGAAATTCATTGATACATTCATCCGAGCCAACTCGAGGAAGAAGAGAGCCGACTCTGGCACTTGGCATGCATGAGATTTCTGGCACACAGATATTCGAGCTGACTCTGAGAGACCCAAGCCAACCCATCCAGAGTGCTAATTCTTGAATCAGATAGGGAGGTGATCCAAAGGAAGTCTGAGCCGACTCTATCACATGGTCAAACATCTGAGCTGACTCTTTAGAAGTTCGAACTGACTCCTCCAGAGTTTAAAAAATTATTTCTGAGCAGAACAGCCATCCGAGTCGACTAGAGTAGAGTTAGCTGACTCGTCCAGACTGATATTTTGAAGGCCTGAGGATCTGAGCTGACTCTAATCAAGGCGAGCCGACTCTTACAAAGTGAAGAATCAAGATACTGTGCAAGCAAGCTGACTGGATTGAAGAGAGTCGACTCAACCAAAACTCCTCTAAGGATTCGAGCTGACTCGAGTAATCCGAGTCGACTTAAAGGACGATTTCAGACTTGCAATGGCTAGTTCCAGAACTCAAAATTTGAATCCAAAAAGTGCTCCAACAGTCAAATATCACATCCCAATGGTCTACAACAACTTAAACTGCCTTGGAATGATGGAAGGCCATATATTTGAGGGATTTGAACTTCCTTGAAGCAAGAGTTAGAGAGTTCTTCAAAGAATCAATGCTTTATTGAATATCTAACCTACCAACAAGGAAGAGAGCACTAAGATTATTCAAGACAACCTTCAAGTCTTCACCAACTCTCATCTGATGCTTGAAGCAGTTGGTAAAGAAGCAATAGAAGCCATTAAAGTTCATTGAAGTGCATTCAAATGGACTTCTCTAGAGCTGCATCGGCAACCACTCCACAAAAATTAGTTTGTCATTTTGTTGCTTTTCTTTTCAATTCATTCTTGAATTATTGGGTTATTGGTGAGCCCGGTTGAAAAACCAAATAGGTTCTTGGTGAGCCTTTGCTAAAAACCAAGTATTGGGTTCTTGGTGATCCTGGTAAAACCAAGTTGGGTTTCTTTGGTGATACCGGTAAAACCAAAGTGTAGAGGTTTGGATTGTGAGCTTGTTTAAAATAATCCAACTGTATTTCGATGGGGGATATAGTGGAAATCCCAAGTGATAATCTTGGGTAGTGGACGTAGGAGCTGGGTTGCTTCGAACCACTATAATTTTTGTGTGTTTGTGTTGTGCTTCTCTGATTTATTTTTGCTTCTATAGTTAATTGATTTATCACAGCACCTAACACTTTAACAGGGACTCCAAAAGCACATAATTGCTTAAATTTTTTAAATTTTCAATTCACCCCCCTCTTGGAAAAGCCACATGGGCAACAACTGGTATTAGAGCAGTGTCTCTGAATACATTTAGAGTAAAGATTGATGGCTTATCCCATGAGTACATCCTTGGCCAAAGGCCAATCTACTAATAGACCTCCACTCTTCACTGGCACAAATTATTCTTACCGGAAAGCTAGAATGAAAATTTATATACAAGCCGTTGATTTTCAATTATGGAAGGTCATTCTGAAAGGGCCACAAATTTCCATGATTAAAATTGATAGCATGGATATCCCTAATCCTAAAGAGGAATGGGATGAACATGACATGAAGATGGGAGAATTAAATGCCAAAGCAATGAATTTACTATACTATGCTTTAGATGCTAGCAAGTTTAATCAAATATCCACTTGCTTTTCAGCAAAGGAGATTTGGGATAAACTCGAAGTGACCCACGAAGGAACTTCCCAAGTGAAGACTTCGAAAATAAATCTTCTAGTACATAGTTATGAAATGTTTAAAATGGAACCTACCGAAACCATATCTGCCATGTTTACTAGATTTACAGATATTATTAATGGCTTGAAAAATCTTGACAGGGTTTATTCAAATGCTGACTTAGTATAGAAGATCTTAAGATCGCTTCTGGATAAATGGGACCCCAAAGTGACTGCCATCCAAGAAGTGAAAGATCTGAACACCCTTTCTTTGGATGAATTAATGGGTTCACTCATCACACATGAATTGGCCATGTAGCATAAAACTGATGATGATCAAAAGAAGAAGAAGACAATTGCCTTCAAAGATGTATTGGAATCAAAGAAAGATGAGGAATCAAAAGATGACTCCACCTCCTCCGAAGACAATCCAGAAGATGAAGCTGTAGCAATGGTCGTGAGGAGATTTAAAAAGTTTATGGAAAAGAAGAAAGGAAGATTCAATAGAAAATTCCATAAATGTGGAGAGCACTCCAAGGACAAGGACAGGGATAAAGAAAAGGAAAAAGAACAAGTACCCACATGCTACGAATTTAAGAAACCGGGGCATATTCATCCAGATTGTCCACTACTAAACAATTCTTCAAGAAAAAGAAGAAAAAGGCGATGGTTGCTACATGGAGCGATAGTGAAAAATCCACCTCAATTGAAGAGGAAAAGACCACAAAAATAGCTAATTTTTGTCTAATGGGTCTCGAGGACGAGGTAACATCCCCCAATGCTCAAATTAAATTTATATTTGATGAATTAAATTATGCATTTCATGATTTATTATTTGAATTTAAAAAGGCTGGAGTAAAGATTAGATCCTTAAAGAATATCAATGATTCTTTACTAAAAGAAAAAGTTGAGATTTTGGAAAAGAATCTTTTATTGCAAAAAGAATTACATGTCTTTTCTGAAAATTGTAAAGCTTTGAAAACTGAGAATAATGCTTATTTTGACAAAAACAAAGCTTTGATAAATGAAAATAATAAATTGAAAAAGGAGGTAGAAAAATTCAAGCCACTTACTGAAAAACTTATATTATCTTCCAACAAGCTTGAGCTGATTCTTAAAGAACAAAAGATTTCTGGTAACAAAGCTAGAATCGATTTTAATTCCTTAAATTCAAATAGTATTTCAGCAACTACTTTTGTGAAACCAAAAGCTTATGTTCCAAAATTTATATCTCAAAAGGCTTTTGCAACAAATGGTTCTGCTTCTACTTCTAAAACTACTTTGTATGTTCCTAAGAGCTTAAATAGAAAATCTTTTATATCTGCATCTCATGCATCAACATCTAGAACTTTAAAATATGCATCTTTTCAAAATTCTAGAATCAAATATTTTGCTTGCAAAGGGTTAGGACATAAAGCTTCTGAATGCAATATTATTAGAAATGTCCAAAGTAAATCAAGAAAGATTTGGGTTTCCAAAGGAACCACCTCCGCTAACCTGCAAGGACCCAAGTTAGCTTGGGAACCTAAAAGAACTTGATTGTCTTGCAGGAATGTCTTGCAGCCCAAAAATTGAAGAAAATATGGTATCTTGACAGTGACTATTCAAGGCATATGATGGGTGACAAGGATCAATTCATCAACCTGGAAATGAAAGGAGGTATAGTTACTTTTGGAGATAATGACAAGGAGAAAATAATCAGAATCGATAAGATCAAGATAACCCCCTGTACTTTTATTAAAAATATATTGCTAGTAGATAAATTGAAGCATAATTTATTGAGTATTAGTCAATTATGTGATAAAGGCTTCAATATTATCTTTGAATCATCTATGTGTATAGTAACAAACTCTCTTGATTCCAGTAGCAAATTCATTGGACATAGACTTGGAAATATTTATGTGGTTGATCTTAATGATCTTGCCATGTCAAGTAGTTCTAGTCTAGTTACAATGAATACTAAGACCAATGAGTCTTGTTTACTTTGGCATAGATGATTAGGTCATGCTAGCATGCATACTATTGCCAAGTTAATTTCCAAAAACCTAGTTAAAGGCATGCCTAAGTTTAAAGTAGACTTTGATCATGTTTGTGATGCATGCCAAATGGGTAAACAAACTAGGGAGAATTTTAAACCCAAAAATATGATTTTAACTTCTAGACCTCTAGAGCTACTTCACATGGACTTGTTTGGACCAACTAGGACCACAAGCCTGGGAGGTATGAAATATGCCCTTGTGATTGTAGACGATTTTTATAGATTTATATGGGTTTTATTTATTGCTCACAAAGATGAAACCTTTAAAGTATTTCAAAAATTTCACAAAAATGTTTCCAATCAAAAAAATCTATTAATTGTTTCAATTAAAAGTGATCATGGTACCGAATTTGAAAATCAATTTTTTGATGATTATTGCACAGAAAATGACATTGATCATAACTTCTCCGCTCCTAGGATACCATAACAAAATGGTGTTGTAGAGAGGAAAAATAGGACTTTGGAAGAGATGGCCTGAACAATGTTATATGAAGGCAATCTTCCAAGGTACTTTTGGACAAAAGCGGTGAATACTGCTTGTTATATTTTAAACCACATTTTGATCCATCCTATTTTGAAAAAAACCCCCTATGAGCTTTGGAATGAAAAGAAACCTAATATTAATTATTTTCATGTTTTTGGATGTAAATGCTTTATGCTTAACAATAGTAAAGATAATCTAGGAAAATTTGATGCTAAATCAGATGAAGCAATTTTTCTCGGTTATTCATTATATAGCAAAGCATATAGAGTATTCAATAAAAGAACTCTTATTGTAGAAGAGTCAATGCATATTATTTTTGATGAAACTAACCCTTCACCTTCTAAGAAAGAAGAGTGCATAGACAATGATGTAGATATAATTCAAAAAGAAATAGAAGACTTGAGCATACAAAAAAGAAAAATCGAAGAAGGAGAAGAAATGATAAGGATCATGCAAATCTACCAAGGGAATAGAGGTACGTAACTCTCATCCAAGAGAATTAATTATTGGTGATCCTTCTCATGGTGTTAGGACTAGGTCTGCACATAAAGATGCATATGATTACCTAGCCTTTGTATCCCAAATAGAACCACATACCTTATAAGAGGCTGAAAATGACCCAAACTGGATGATGGCCATGCATGAAGAATTGAACCAGCTTGAAAGAAATAAGGTTTGGACACTAGTTGATAGACCTAAAGACCATCCAATCATAGGAACCAAATGGGTCTATAAGAATAAATTAGATGAACAAGGAATGTAGTAAGAAACAAAGCTAGATTAGTGGCTAAGGGATATAACCAAGAAGAGGGCATTGATTTTGATGAAACATATGCACCTGTAGCAAGACTAGAAGCCATTAGATTACTTCTTGGATTTGTTTGCTACATGAATTTTAAACTTTTTCAAATGGATGTAAAAAGTGTATTTTTAAATGGTTTCATTTTAGAACAAGTTTTTGTAGAATAACCACTAGGTTTTGAAGATCATGTTTTTCCAAACCATGTATTTAAATTGAATAAAACTTTATATGGTTTGAAACAAGCACCTAGAGCCTGGTATGATAGACTTAGCACCTTTTTTATTGAAAATAATTTTTCAAGAGGAAATGTTGATAAAACTTTTTTCATCAAGAAGAAAAATAATGATATATTAGTTGTACAAATTTATGTTGATGATATTATATTTGGTGCAACTAACGAAGCTCTTTGTGAAGAATTTGCTAAGTTAATACAGGGAGAATTTAAAATGAGCCTAATGGGTGAACTTAACTACTTCCTTGGACTTCAACTGAAATAAATAAAGGAATCTTCATCAACCAAGCCAAATACACCAAGGAAATAATCAAAAAGTTTGGTATGGAGTCAAGCAAACAAATGAACACACCCATGAGCCCATCTTGCAGATTGGACAAAGATGAAAACGGATCCAACATTGACCAAAAGTGGTGTGGGACGGAAAACGAAGGACCCATGGTTATTCTGAAAGGGGAAACACCTAAAGCAACTAGGACCGTGGGAGGGCTAAGAAGCCTCTCGGGACTAGGATAGAACTTATACTAAAATCCTAAAACGGCTGGACTCTTTTGGTTTTTCAATTTTTTTCTTGGTGGAGGTGGTGAAGGAAGGATGGGGATATGGAGGGGGAACGGGAATGAAACTCGAACCTAGGATCTAGATCCGACGGGAAACAGAGAGATGGAGGGGAAAAAAGGTACCTAGGGCTTCGAGCCCCACTACAACTATTTGGCAGCGAAGACCTTATTTGGGATCACATCCTGCCATCATGCACAACAGCGCTGATGACTTGGAGATCACACCCCGCCATCATGCACGGCGACACTGATGGCTTGGAGCGGCTTCATGCTCCTTGACACTCTCGCTAGAGTGAAGGCATTGGGGCCTCACACCCCTCGACGTCCCGAAGGACGAAGGCAAAACGGGTCTTAGCCCAGAACCACAACAAGATTACAAACCCTCAAAATTTCAATTTCATTAACTGATTTATTACAAGAGGAGTATAGGGATTTATAGATTCCCATATCCCCTTTGAAACTCAAAATAAAATCCCCTGAAATCCTTCCTAGATTTGAATTCAAATTCAAAACCAAAATCCCAAATTTCTATTTTAAACCCAAATTACAATCATGAAAATTACCAAATAAATCCCTTTTATTTGAATTTTAAAATCCCCTCTGCTCTAAAATTCATGCCACTCCAAAAATCGTGCAGAACAGGTCTTCTTCCAGTTGCTTTGAAAAGCATGCAGAAGCTTCTATGAGATGCTTTGAGAAGCATGCAGAAAACTTCTTCATGGTCGAGCAACAGGGGGGCCGAATCTCCAGCGACCGGCGAGGGCCAGCGGGTGGCAGGTGGGCGGCGGCGGCGGGGTGGCACGGTGGGTGGGCGGTGGACGACGGTGGCACGGTGGCATGGACGGGCATCATGGGCGCCCGTTCGTCTTTCGCGGCTGTGGATGGTGGCTGGGCACCGGTGAAGCCTCCGGCCGACCGGGTGGGGACCAGCAGGCGGCAGGGAGTAGGCGGGCGGCAGCGGCGGGGCGGCATGGCGGCGCGGACGAGTGTCACGGGCGCCTGTTCGCCTTCCACGGCCGTGGGTGGCGATGGGGCAAAGGTGAGGCCTCCGACGGCTGGGCGGGGGCCAGGGGGCGGCAGGGCGGCAGGCGAGCGGCGACGGCGGCCATGGACGACCTTTGGTCTTCCCACAGACCGTTCGTCTTCCCACAGCATGGGCGGCGGACGCCGGTTTTTCGGCGAGAGCGAGGCCAGCAAGCACTGGTGGCGGGCCGGCGGAGGTGGCCGGGGGTACATGCATGGCAGATCTGGGATCGGTGGGACAAAAAAAAATTGGAAAATGAATGCTCTGTGACTTTCCTAGAGGTTGAAGAAGATAGGGATAGATATGGAATAAGTTGGGAATAACATCAGGATAGAGTAAGGATAACGGGAATAGATGGAATAGTAGGGATAAATATTTTTAAACTAAAAATAAAAAATCTAAAAAAAAGAAAAGGAAAACCCGGGTGGGTTTCGGGTCCCCCATCATTCTCCTGCAGCACGAAAAACTCGACTCCGTCGAGTTTGAAGATGAAGCAAATCCTAGTCCGCTACTGGCTTTGATACCAAAAAATGGTGTGGGATGGAAAACGAAGGATCCATGGTTATTCTGAAAGGGAAAACACCTAAAGCAACTACGGACCATGGGTGGGCTAAGAAGCCTCCCGGAACTAGGATAGAACTTATACTAAAACCCTAAAACGGCTGGACTCTTTTGGTTTTCAATTTTTTTCTTGGTGGAGGTGGTGAAGGAAGGATGGGGATATGGAGGGGGAATGGGAATGAAACTCGAACCTAGGATCTAGATCTGACGGGAAACAGATATATAGAGGGAAAAGAAGGTACCTAGGGCTTCGAGCCCCACGATAGCTGTTTGGCAGCGAAGACCTTATTTGGGATCACATCCTGCCATCATGCACGGCGGTGCTGATGACTTGGAGATCACACCCTGTCATCATGCACGGCGACACTGATGGCTTGGAGCGGCTTCATGCTCCTCGATGCTCTCGTTGGAGCAAAGGCATTGGGGCCTCACACCCCTCGACGTCCCGAAGGATGAAGGCAAAACGGGCCTCAGCCCAGAACCACAACAAGGTTACAAATCCTCAAAAATTCAATTTCATTAACTGATTTATTACAAGAGGAGTATGGGTATTTATAGATTCTCATATCCCCTTTGAAATTCAAAATAAAATCTCCAAAAATCCTCAGATTTGAATTCAAATTCAAAACCAAAATCCCAAATTTTCATTTTAAACCCAAATTACAATCATGAAAATTACTAAATAAATCCCTTTTATTTGAATTTTGAAATTCCCCTCTGCTCTGAAATTTGTGCCGCTCCAAAAATCGTGTAGAACAGGTCTTCTTCTAGGTACTTTGAGAAACATGTAGAAGCTTCTTTGAGCTACTTTGAGAAGCGTGTGAAAAACTTCTTCACGGTCGAGCAACAGGGGGCCAGATCTCCGGTGGTCGGTGGGGGCTAGCGGGCGGCAGGCGACAGGGCTGCAGGCGGGAGGTGGCGACGGGGCGGCACGGTGGGTGGGCGGTGGACTACGGCGGCACGGACGGACGTCACAGGCAACTGTTCATCTTTTACAGCCGTGGACGGTGGCTGGGCACAGGCAAAGCCTCCGACCGGCCAGGCGGGGGCCAGCGGGCGGCAGGCAGGCGACGACGGTGGGGCGGCACGGTGGTGAGGACGGGCATCACGGGCGCCCATTCGCCTTCCACAGCCGTGGGCAGCGGCGGGGCACCGACGAGGCCTCCGACAGCCGGGCGGGGGCCAGGGGGCGACGGGCGGCATGGCGGTAGGCGGGCGGCGGCGGGGCGGTGACGGCGACCGTGGGCTACCGTTGGTCTTCCCACAGACTGTTCATCTTCCCACGGCATGGGCGGCGGATGCCAGTTTTTCGGTGAGAGCGAGGCCGGCGAGCACTAGTGGCTGGCTGGCGGAGGCGACCGGGGGGACGGGCACGGCAGATCTGGGACCGATGGGACAGAAAAAAAATTAGAAAATGAACGCTCTGTGACTTTCCTGGAGGTTGAAGAAGATAGGGATAGATATGGAATAAGTTGGGAATAAGATCGGGATAGAGTAAGGATAACGGGAATAGATGGAATAGCAGGATAAATATTTTTAAACTAAAAATAAAAAATCTAAAAAAAGAAAAGGAAAACCCGGGTGGGTTTCGGGTCCCCCATCAAAAAGCTTTATAGAGGTATGATCGGATCCCTATTATATTTGATTGCAAGTAGACCTAATATCTTGTATAGCATATGTGTATGTGCTAGATTTCAATCTAATCCTAAAAAGTCACATATGCTTACTGTTAAAAGAATTATTAGATATTTGAAAGATACAAGTAATCTAGGTCTTTGGTTTTCAAAACATTCTTCATTGAATTTAATTGGATTTTTGGATGCTGATTATGCTAGTTGTAAAATTGATAGAAAAAGCACTAGCGGCACATGCTAATTTCTAGGGTTGAACATAGTCTCATGGCACTGTAAGAAACTAAGCTTGGTAGCACTTTCTACTGCTAAGGTAGAGTATGTTGTTACAGGGAGTTGTTGTGCACAAGTGTTATGGATTAAACAATTAAAAGACTTTGGTGTTACACAATCTAAAATTCTAATCAAATGTGGTAACACAAGTGCTATAAATTTAACAAAAAATCCAATTCAGCATTCTAGAACTAAGCATATAGAGATTAGATACCATTTTATTAGAGATCATGTTTTGAATGATGACATTGAACTAGAGTTTATCCCAATTGAGAACCAATTAGCTGACATTTTTATTAAGCCACTTAATCAGGATAGATTTGAAATGCTTAAAGGAGAATTAGGTCTTTGTGATCCCTTCTAGTTTTTCCTAACCTAATTTCTTCAAAAATTAAGGAAAAATTATCTAGAAAACCTCCTACATCAATTCAGATTCCTTGAACAACTTTTCTTGAGATTTTATTGAACTAATTTCATTTTCTGAATCATTTCAACTTTTGTGGAAAGTTTCTGCTCGAGTCGACTCGAGCAATTTTGCTATGGTCGAGCTGACTCGAATCTCTGATTTTTTTTTTGTTTGCTCTAGTCGAGCCTACTCGGATGATTTTAGGACAAAGTGAGCCGACTCGGATGTCAGGAAAATACTTTTTTAATATAGCCGAGTAATCTTTTTCTTACTTCTCACTCTCTTTATTCTATTCTAAACTTTGTCATTCTACTTGGAACCTTCACCAATTCACCAAAAACTTTTTCCCCGAAACCTTGATTTCCTATTTCTTGCAATTTGCTGCAATGGCTCCAAGAAGATCTACATGGAAGTGCTCCTAGGTAGCTGAATCAAGCTCTCACAGTGATGATATGAGGAAAAAGCAAGAAAAGAAGAGAAAATCCTCTCCTAGACTAAAAGAAGAAGAAGCACCTTCTCCAACCGGGCAAATCACTTCAATGGCCAATCGATCGGTCACATGTGGGAGAAGGATTGATTTCCCCTTCCTAGAAGAACTAGAAATGAATATTGGGACTTGGATTGATAACCAAGGTTGGAAGTTTTTCTGCTCATTGGACATTCCGACCTACCCTTCCTTGGTAAGAACTTTCTTTGAAAATCTAGTTCTTGAAGAATATCATGTGGAATCCATTGTCAAAGGAGTAAAGGTCATTGTGGATGAAGAGAAATTATGCAACCTACTACAAATGCCGATTGACGGTGCAATAGAGATAACCCTAAAGGACAAGGAACAAGCATTGAGGCTCATCTTGGAAAGATCAGATGTAAGCTCCGTCAAACATGTTCAATCCAACATGTTATCCATGGAAATGCAGCTACTCCATAACATGATAGGTCAAATTTTTCTTCCCCGAACCGGTCGTTTTGACTGGGTAAGTGTACGGGATATGATCTTTATGGAACATCTCATCGAAGGAGAAGCCCTTAACCTTCCATACATTATGATGATACAAATGAGGGAGGTAGCAAGAAAGATCAAGGTATGCTTGCTGTATGGTATGGTTTTCACTTTACTATTCCAAGATGCTGGAATTGACCTAATGGATGAAGTTGGCAAGCCTCTCCACCACTCAAACACCTACTTGATTAACTCTCTTAGGAGAATGGGATATCAATTACAAGGAGTCTGGATGAAAAAATTATCTGGTCAAATGTCTGCCACTTCCTCTGATGATAACATTGATGAACCTCTTACTGGTGAAACAAATAAATATGAGGACAATGATGAAGACACTACTAAATGTACAATGAAAACTCCATATGAGCTTAAGGAGTTTATATCTCAATAGATGGAAATAATTTCTGATTCTCTTACAAGCCATATCAACTTTGCACTTAATGAATTACGCCAATCAATTGATGACAGCTTGCAAAAAATCAAGTTTGAACAGAAGCTACATAAAGAAAAGATGGAAAGAGAGATGGACAGTTTCAAAGAAGAAATTTGAGGTATCCTAATGCACTCATAGAAGGAAATGTTCACTGCTGAGGATGCTTCTTTATTGACCTACAAAGAGTCACCAGAACCTCCTGCTCAATCATTTCCTACGACTTCAAAGTTTCCTTCATCTGATCCTCCATCATCCAAAGCTGAACCTGATCTCACCAAGAAGAAACCAAAAACCAAGAAGACTAGCACACCTATAGCCCCTGTTAGAACTAGATTGAGGGATCTTAGGTTTAAACCTCTTAAAACCAAAACTTTAGATAAGGTTATAGATGATGCCTCTTCCTCTAGTGAGGAAGAAGAATAGGATGATTGGTTAGAGTCTTGGGTTATAATGATGATATCTTTGTATTTCTGACTTTTAATAGTATTTAGGCTTTTTTTCCTTTCTTTTGTAGTCAAGAAACTTTGTGAATGAAAAGAAAGAAATTTTATCTTACTGAACTTTCATATTTTGTACCTTGTATTTAACTTTTCTAAATGAAATGAAAGTCATTTTGATATTTTCTAAATCAGTCATGAATTATCTTGAGATTATGCAATGTTTTCAATACAACTGTAATGAATTTTAATTAGAATATCTAAATGAAATTGAGAAAGTAAAATTATCTTAAACAAATATTAAAATCTTTCTCATTCTATATCAAATTATGAGCTTTAATGTAAATACCTTTTTGATTATTTGACAAAAAGGGGGAGAATGGTATCTATGTTGAACTGTCATGAAAAATTTGAGCTTCCTTGAAATAATTCACTACTGGTTTCATGCATTGGAAAGTTATTCGTAAAGTGTATGAAAAGAATGAAAAAGGGGGAGCACATAAGTGACTGTATTTAAATGAACCTAATTGTTTCAGAACCTATAAAAAGGGGGAGATTTTTTTTGGCTTTGGCTCTAAACCCTTCTTTTGCTCTGAATGCTCTAAATTTCAGCTCTTAAATTAGCTTTAATTCTTTCAATTTTAAACTCCGATGCTTCATGTTTGTGCTAATTCTGATATATTAAAGTATTCGAAGCTTAATACCTTGATTCACACAAAAGCACTAACATCGATACTATACAATTTCATCACTAGAGCTCTGATACTTATTTACAAATATAATTAGCTTTGATACATGTGCATACTTACTTTCAAATACTTTTATACATGTAATTGTAAATAATTTTTCATGACCAGTGTTTAGTCATCATCAAAAAGGGAAAGATTGTTGATCCCATAAGTGATTTTGATGATAACCAAACACTGGTGCATGCATTTGTTTTACTAACAACTCTTCAAGTGGTTCACAAGTTTTTGTAGGAAGAATTCATTGTTCAAATTTCAACTCCTATATTTTCATTTCTTGTTTTGAGTTGTGTTGTAATTGAATTTTGTAAAGAAGAACCCAAAGAAAAAAGCAAAGAAAGATCATAAAATTGGGTTACTTCTAAGTGTGTTTCAAGCTTTTAGTTTCTTGGAAACCTGTTGGAATTGAAGACTTCTTGAAGCTTGAAGACAAGCTGGATGAATTCTGAAGAAAGACTGAGAAATTCACTGATACATTCATCCGAGCCGACTCAAGGAAGAAGAGAGCCGACTTTGGCACTTGGCACGCATGAGATTTCTAGCATGCAGATATCCGTGCCGACTTTGAGGGACCCGAGCTGACCCATCCAGAGTGCTAATTCTTGAATCAGATAGGCGAGCCGACCCAAAGGAAGTCCGAGCTGACTCTATTAAATGGTCAGACATCTGAGCCAACTCTTCAGAAGTTCAAGTTGACTCCTCTAGAGTCCAAAAATTATTTCTGAGCAGAACAACCATCCGAGTCGACTAGAGTAAAAGTTAGCCGACTCGTCCAGACTGACATTTTGAAGGCCTAAGGATCTGAGCCGACTCTAATCAAGGCGAGCCGACTCTTACAGAGTGAAGAATCAAGACACTATGCAAGCGAGCCGACTGGACTGAAGAGAGTCGACTGAACCAGAATTCTTCTGAGGATTCGAGCCGACTCGAGTAATCCGAGTCGACTCGAAGATCGATTTCAGACTTGCAACGGCTAGTTCCAAAACTTAGAATTTGAATCCAAAAAGTGCTCCAATATTCAAATATCACATCCTAATGGTCTACAATGACTTAAACTGTCTTGGAATGATGGAAGGCCATATATTTGAGGGATTTGAACTTTCCTGAAGCAAGAGTTAGAGAGTTCTTCAAAGAATCAATGCTTTATTGAATATCCAACCTACCAACAAGGAAGAGAGCATTAAGAGCATTCGAGACAGCCTTCAAGTCTTCACCAACTCTCATTTGAAGCTTGAAGCACTTGGTAAAAAAGCAATAGAAGCCTTTAAAGTGCATTCAAGTGGACTTCTCTAGAGCTGCATCGGCAACCACTCGACACAAATTAGTTTGTCATTTTATTGCTTTTCTTTTCAATTCATTCTTGAATTGTTGGGTTATTGGTGAGCCCGGTTGAAAAACCAAATAGGTTCTTGGTGAGCCTTTGTTAAAAACCAAGTGTTGGGTTCTTGGTGATCCTGGTAAAACCAAGTTGGGTTTCTTTGGTGATCCCGGTAAAACCAAAGTGTAGAGGTTTGGATTGTGAGCCTGTTTAAAATAATCCGACTATATTCCGGTAGGGGATATAGTCGAAATCCCAAGTGATAATCTTAGGTAGTGGACATAGGAGTTGGGTTGCTTCGAACCACTATAATTTTTTTGTGTTTGTGTTGTGCTTCTCTGATTTATTTTTACTTATGCAGTTAATTGATTTATCACAGCACCTAACACTTTAGTAGGGATTTCAAAAGCACATAATTGCTTAAATTTTTTAAATTTTCAATTCACCCCCCTCTTGGGAAAGCCATCTGGGCAACATTAACTCAAGCTTATTTGAAGATAAGGTTAGTTTCTCAACTAATGGCTTGAGTTTCTCAACCTCCTTTTTCATGTCATTATTTTTAACAAGTAAAGCTTTGTTATTGTCAAGACATGCATTATTTTTAGTTTCCAAAGCTTTGTATTTTTTAGAAAAGACATGTAAATTTTTTTGCAATAGATTATTCTTTTCTAAAATCTCTTCTTTCTCCTTCTGTAAAGAATCATTGATATTCTTTAAAGTTCTTATCTTTACTCCAGCCTTTTTGAATTTAGATAGTAAATCATGAAAAGCATAATTCAATTCATCAAAAGTAAATTCTAATTAAGGTTCTGGGGATGTTACCTCGTCTTCGAGATCCATTAGACATAAGTTAGCAATTTTCATGGTCTCTTCTTCTTTAGATGAAGTCGACTCCTTACTGTAGCTCCATGTAACAACCATAGCTTTCTTTTTCTTCTTAAAAGATTTCTTTAACAAAGGATAGTTAGAACGAATGTGACCTGGTTTTTACATTCATAGCATGGGGGCACTTGTTCTTTTTCTTTTTCTCTATCCTTGTCCTTATCCTTGGAGTGCTCACCTCGTTTATGGAATTTTTTATAGTATCTTCCTTTCTTCTTTTTCATAAACCTTCTAAATCTTATCATGACCATAGCAATATCTTCGTCTTCTAGATCATCTTCAGAGGAGGTGTAGTCATCTTTTGATTTCTCATCCTTCTTAGAATCCATTGCAGCTTTGAAGGCTATTGTTTTCTTCTTCTTCTGATCATCATCAGTCCTATACTGCATGGCAAGTTCATGTATGATGAGTGAACCCATTAATTCATCTAGAGATAAGGTATTTAGATCTTTCGCTTTCTGGATGGTAGTCACTTTCGGGTCCCACTTGTCCAGAAGTGATCTGAGGATCTTCTGTACTAAGTCAGCATTTGAATAAACTCTGCCAAGACTTTTCAAACCATTAATAATATCTGTAAAGCAAGTAAATATGGTAGAGATAGTTTCAGTTGATTCCATTTTGAAAAGTTCATAACTACGTACAAGAAGATTAATTTTTGAAGTCTTCACTTGGGAAGTTCCTTCGTGGATCACTTTGAGTTTGTCCCAAATTTCCTTTGCAGAAGAGCAAGTAGAAATTTGATTGAACTCGTTAGCATGCAAAGCACAGTATAATAAATTCATTGCTTTGGCATTTAATTTCCCCATCTTCATGTCATGTTCATCCTAGTCCACTTTGAGCTTTGGGACATCCATGCCATTAATTTTGATCATGGAAATATGTGGCCCTTTCAGAATGACCTTCCATAATTAAAAATTGATAGCTTGAATATAGATTTTCATGCTAGCTTTCCAATATGAATAATTTGTGCTAGTGAAGAGTGGAGGTCTATTGGAAGATTGGCCTTCGGCCAAACATGTACTATGGGATGAGCCATCAATTTTTACTCTAAATGTATTCAGAAATCTAGCTCTGATACCAGTTGTTGCCCATGTGGCTTTTCCAAAAGGGGGGTGAATTAAGAATTTAAAAAGTTCAAGCAATTATGTGCTCTTTAAAATTCTCTTGAAGTGTTGAGTGTTGTGATTGAGATGATTAAAAGTAGAAGCAAGATATAAAAAGAATGCACAACATAAACACAAAAAGTTTTATAGTGGTTCGAAGCAACCCAGCTCCAACATCCACTACCCAAGATTACCACTTGGAATTTCACTATATCCCCCACTGGAATACAGTCGGATTATTTTAACAGTCTCATAATCCAAACCTTTGCACTTTGATTTTTAAACCGGGCTCACCAAAGAAACCCAACACTTGGTTTTAACAGGATCACTAAGAATCACTTGGTTTTAACACAGGCTAACCAAGAACCTATTTGGTTTTTAAACCGGGCTCACCAATAACCCAACAATTCAAAAGAAAATTGTAAGAAGAAAGCAACACAATGACAAACAAATTTTGTCATATGGTTGCCAATGCAACTCAAGAGAAGCTTAATTGATTTCACTTCAATGCACTAGATTGGCTTCTTCAACTTCTTCAATAAATGCTTCAAGCTTTTGTTGGAAGTTGGTGAAGGCTTGAAGACTGTCTTGAATGCTATTGCAATGCTCACTTGCTCACAAAGTAGCTTGGATATTCAATTTAGCATTTACTCATCATCTCTTGTTTAAAGTAGTTCAAGTTCCTAAAATATATAGTCTTGTACTCTTCTCGGATGATTTTAGTCATTGTAGACCATTGAGATATGACATTTGATCATTGGAGCACTTTTTAGATTCAAATTTTAAGTTCTAGAACTAGCCGTTATAAGCCTGAAATCGACCTTCGAGTCGGGTCGGATCCTTAGAGTAGTTTTGGTTAAGTCAACTCGCTTCAATCTAGTCGGCTCGGTTGCATAGTGTTCTGATTCCTCACTCTGTAAGAGTTGGCTCGCCTTGATTCTAATCGACTCGATTCCTCAGGCCATCAAAAATGTAGTCTGGAAGAGTTGGCTCTTTCTCTTTAGAGTCAGCTCGGTTGGCTGTAGTTCTCAGAGCTCTTTTTCTGGACTCTAGAGGAGTCGGCTCGAATCTTTGAAGAGTCAGCTTGGATGTATGACAGTACAAAGTAGTCGGCTCGGAATCTCTTCGGGTCAGCTCGATTGTCTGATTCAGAAAATCATGAACTGGATGAGTCAGCTCGGGTCCCTTAGAGTCGGCTTGGATATTTGAGTGCCAGAAATCTTCATGTATGCTATGTGTCAGAGTCGGCTCTCTTCTCTTCGAGTCAGCTCAGATGAAATCTTCAATGAATTGTCAGTTTTTCTCTAGAAATTATCCAGCAAGTCTTCAAAGTTTCAAGATGCCTTCAAACTCTTCTAACCATATTTCTAAGAAACTTTAAGCTTGAAACACATCTAGAAGTAACCCATTTTCATGATTTTTACTTAACTTTTTCTTCGAGTTCTTCCTTACATGAATTACTTACAACACAACTCTTTTCAAAACTAGGAATGTAGGAGTTGAAATTAAATAATGAAATCATCCTACCAAAACTTGTAAAATACTTGAAGATTTGTTAGTAAAATAAATGTATGCTCCAATGTTTGGTTATCATCAAAATCACTTATGGGATCAACATACTACCACCCATTGTTATCCATTATCATCATTATTAATCCTCACCAAAGCCCACCATTACATAGAATCTCCATCACCATCCACTATCATCATTATTGATCACTGCCATCATCCATCATCACCATCAATCTCTTTCACCACCTACCATCATCTTTGTCAATCTCTATCAATACCACCTGATATGGTGACATTTGCTAACATCGACCAGTGTGGCGACACCCGCTGACGTGGAGCCTACGGACGGCCACAGTCAACGAGAAGCCCACCACCTGGGCAAGGCCACATGACGAAGAACCAAAGGGATCGCCCTTTCGGGATAAGCACCCAATCGAGGCAGGGCTCATTGGACGAGCCCCCCATCTGAGGACAGCTCCCGGTTGAGATCGAGTTCACCTCTCCAACAGGGACTGCCCTTACGAGGTCAGCTCCCATTCAAGGCAGGGCTCATTGGGCGAGCCTCCCATCTGAGGATAGCTCCCGATTGAGGTCGAGTCTGCCTCTCCAGAAGGGACCGCCCTTCCAAGGTCAGCTCCTAGTCGAGGCAGGGCTCATTGGACGAGCCCCCCATTTGAGGATAGCTCCCAGTTGAGGTCGAGTCCACCTCTCCAGAAGGGACCGCACTTCTGAGGTCAGCTCCCAATCAAGGCAGGGCTCATTGGGCAAGCCCCTCATCTGAGCATAGCTCCTGGTTGAGGTCAAGTCCGCCTCTCTAGAAGGGACCGCCCTTCTGAGGTTAGCTCCCAATCGAGGCAGGGCTCATTGGACGAGCCCCCCATCTAAGGACAGCTCCCGGTTAAGGTCGAGTTCGCCTCTCTAAAGCAAGCTCTCCTACCAGGAGCATGGTTTCCTGCCAAAGGTGCAAAGAGGGGTGAAGCCGGCATTCAAAATAAAGGCAACAGAGTACCTGGCTACCTTGAGCCTCCGAGAGGTGGGGCATACCCTACCATGGGGTACCTGGCCATCCTGAGCCTCCGAGAGGTGATGCATACCCTGCCATGGGCGCAGGCCCCCCTGTGGAATGTCGTGCACATGATCTGCATGATCCGGACAATGCCAGGCACCCAGCCTTATGGTATGCCGACACGTCGATGACCGCACGACTGGAAGACTGTAGCTTCCATGACAGGATGCTTGGACCTCCCAAAAAAGGGCGTCCCGCTATGGCCCTATGCCCAGTAGCACCCGGACGACCTCCTCTAAAGTGGCAACATCCCATTATGGCTAGAGACTCAAGCACAGAACCAGCCCGACAGAGAGACAACAGCAGGCAACGAAAAGCCTCCTTCGAAGGAGAGAACCTGGAATTCCCTGAAAAGCCTCCCGTCTATATAAGACCCGCAGAAAAAGGTAAGTAGAGGTAAGCGAAGCAAAGCAAAGGAAAAAAAGTAAAGTGGGATGAGGACTCTTTCATTCTTGTATTATTATCTTCTCTTTTATCACCCTCTGGATGCGAAGAGTCCCCCAAGCTCTCCGTCTCAGAGGTATCTGTTCTTCTCGATTATCCCACTGACTTAATCATTAGAGTACTTTTGTCAAAATCCCCGGTCCAAGGTTTTCCTCTATCTTGCAGGACCCTCGAGCAAGCTAGCGAGCCAATCACGAGATGGGAACCAAGGATCCGACGAGAACCTGATGCATCAGAGCTGCAGGCCACGGCGATCCGGGCAGCAACACCACCATTGTCGATCGTCACCACCACCATCAATATCTAACACCACCCACCACTATCAATGATTTTCATTACCATCTATAATCACTCTCCCTAACAAAAATAATATCCATGATTGCACATGACCCTTGTTAGTGGTGGACAACCCAAGCTATCCACTACCACTGTTGTCAACCTCCACTACCAAATATCGCTCAAGATCCTGGCCATGACAGTGCACCAGGTCCACCAGAGGCAGCGCTCTCTGGAAACACCACAGTAGCCAGGGACTTTGGCAGCTCGTGTAGCCAATCCTCGCACCAGTCTATGATCCTTCCGAGAGGGACTACTGCATGTGGTGTCACCCCCTCGGGAGGCCCACCAGGAAAATGGCAAGCAGCCGCAGCATGATCCGACCAGCCAGGAAAGCCGCTCCCTGGTCTTAGACCACCGCGTGCCCTCATGCCAGCAATACCGGCATGGCTGGGAACCCATGCACGAGTTCTTCCACTCCGGTCCACCCTCATCCCTGGCATCCTCTATCTAGGGGTCGACTGATGAAGCCATTCACCGTCAAGCGGAAAGGCACCTCGAAGAGCATGAGCGCAAGCTGGGAGAACTGGCCTGCTGGTTTGTAGAAGTGTAGGGCTCTCCCAGTGAGCCCACGGGTTACGACACTCATCCACCTTTTTCGAAGAGGATTCAAGGAGAACCGATCCCCAACCAGTTCCATATACCCAGGTTGATTCCTATGATGGGACAACCGACCCCCTAGATCACTTGAAAAGTTACAAGTCCCTTATGAGGGTCTATGGGGCCACCGACGCTCTCCTTTGCATCACCTTCCCCGCCACTCTATGAAAGGCCGCTTGGGTCTGGTTTTCTAGGCTCGAACCTGAAAGTATAGACTCCTTTTCTCAGCTGGAGGGAAAGTTCACATCGCACTTTGATGCTTGCAGGAATGTTAATGGGAATATTGGCAAGAGGAAGAAGTTGCAAGCTAACAATCTCTGGTTTTGTAGCTAGTCCAATTTTTTTTAGGTTCCACTAAAAATTATGGAGATGAAGCCCAACCTCATGAAGCATCTTGAAGGCTCCTAGTTCCACCCATTTAAGAAGAAGAGCCCTATTGCATGAAGCAAGTCAAGACCATTTCCATTTGAGACAAGCAAGCCAAAGAAATTCAACTAATAAAGACCTTTCTTTCCAAAATTCCAAGCAATCCATTTGGGCCGACCAACCTATGATTTAATTCACCTAATTTGAAGCATATTTGAAGACTAAATCTTAGAAGACACATGGAAGGCTTTTGATGAGGACACTTGGTGAAATAGGATGGTGCCACATGGAGATTCTAGTTTCTTCTATTATTAGGACTAGTTACCTAGAAGCTTCTCAATGTAATTAGTTACCAACTAAATCTGAATTAGTTGGCTTCTTAATCCTCTTTTTTGCTGCCCATTATGGCTGCCCTTGGCCTATAAATAGGACCATGGCCTCCTCTTGTAAAGCAATGAATTACTTGAGTTGAATGAAAGCTTGCTAGTTTGTGTTCTCTTCCACCTTGCCAAGTTCATGAGTTCTCCTTGGAGTTTTGAGTATTTCTCTTAAAGTTTGAGTTTAAGTGTTGAGTTTGAGTGTGAGTTTGAGTGAGTGCCTTGAGTTTGAGAGACCTTAGTTCCATTTCCAAGCTTTTCTACCTAAGATCCAAGTAGTCCAAGAAGAAGAGGAAGTGCTGCCCAAAAATTCCAGCAACTCTCTTCACTTCTCTTTGTTGATTCCTTCCTTTTTCCTTAATTTCTTTGAATCACGACCTTACTTTGACTCTTTTGCAGGTTCTTCTTGGTGATTTGAAGATGATGATGAAGGCCCCACACCAAGGATCAAAGCTCCAATGGCAAATCCAAGTAGGGAGTGTAGATCTTGTCTCTAGCCTTCAATTCTTAAGTGGTGAGTGCTTTCCTTCTATTTGAGCTTTGATTACTTTTCATTGTTTGAAAAAGACCCTCTTGATCCTTAGATCTGAGGTTCTTAAAGGTAGCTTAGCCTAGTTTGAGGATTTTTATGCCCTTAGATCCTCTCTTTTATTTTTTTGAAAGTAAGCTTTCATAAGGATGTCAAATTTTCTGCTCACCTAATTCCCAAATCGAAGTTCTTCATCCCTTCTACCCATGAATCCAACCATATCTAGAGCTCTAATGCTAGTATGTTGTTGCTAAGTGAGTAGATCACATCTCCACACACCCATTTCCATCAAACTTGTCCCCTATCAAAGATGCCATGCAAGGTCGATAGCCTCTTCTCGATCTGACAACAGGACCGGAAACTCCTTTGGGACTACATGTCCTAGTTCAAGATCGTCACCTTAGAGATCTATAACCTCGATGAGTCTGTCGCCATGCTAGCCCTGAAGAGGGGATTGCAAACCTATCACTTCACCTACTCCCTCGACAAAAAGCCTCCAAAGACACGCTTGGAGTTTCTTCTCCGGGTGCAGAAGTACATCCGTACCGAGGAGATGGATCATGCCAGGAGGGAGTTGGATGGAAGGCCCCCAAAGAGACAGGTCATCAGAGAGACATCCAGCCACCCGAACCAAAGGATGGTGTGGGTCCCATGATCAGAGTTCAGGTCCAAGGTTTACCCCACTGATACAGAGAGTTTCACCCCTCTCCTCGTTCCTAGGGCAAAGATCCTAATGGAAATCGAGGGCGAGTGCTTTCTGTGCCAACTCCCTCCATTGAGGCCATCAAGTGAGCGGGACAAATCCTGCTACTGCCGTTTCCACCAGGACTACGGCCATGACACGAAGGAATGCCGCCACCTGAAGAGGGAAATCGAAGAGCTGATCAATCGTGGCTACCTCGGCAGGTATGTGGAAGGGGGAGCACCCCATGCGGCCCAGACCGAAGGGCCTCGACCCCTCACCATCGACAACCATCTCTCCGAGAACACGATAGAGATGATATCCTGGGGGACAGGCAAAACCCCTAGAAGGTTGGGAGAGAGAGGAGAGTGATGATGTACTCCCCTATGTGGGAGAAAGGCCAACTGGGGTAGACAACCCAAATAATGATACTGTCATCATTGAAATGACGATAGCCAAATATCCTATAAAAAGAATCATGGTAGACAGTGGAAGCTCCTCGGACATCCTTTTTTACGATACCATTACAAGAATGAATTTGTCCATTGACAAAATAAGACTGGTGTTTACGTCTCTGGTAGGCTTCACCGGGGACTCAATTGGAGTCGAGGAAGAAATTACACTCCCAATAACTGCTAGGACACCACCCCAGCAAAGCATCATGCTTGTGACCTTCACTGTTGTAAAGCTCCCCTCACCCTATAATTCCATCCTAGGATAACCAAGACTCAATCTGCTTGATGCCACCATCTCTATAAAATGTCTCTTGGTCTGGTTCTCAACTCCAAGGGGGATTGGAGAGATGAGGGGATCCCGATAGCCGGTGCAGCACTGCTGGCAAACCATCCCGGGTCTATGGGGAGTGGATCTCAGCCTTGCTATGGACTAGCCTGATCCGACAGCATCGGAACCAAAGAGCAGGCCGGTTGAGCCTCTGCTATCTTTTTCTCTGGGGGACGATCCCTTGAAAGTGATACAGATTGGGGCTCTACTGATCAAAGAGGAGAAATCCCGTCGGCTCGGCTTCCTGCATGCCAACGTAGATGTCTTCGCTTGGACTGTTGCTGACATACCCAGTATCCCACCAGAGGTGATAACTCATAGGCTAAATGTTGACCCCAACCATCATCTCTTCTGGTAGAAGAAAAGGAGCTTCATCCCGAAATGATAGAAGACTATCAACGAGGAGGCCAAAAAACTCCTCATGACAGGCTTCATCCAAGAGGTACGATATCCTGATTGGCTTGCTAACATGGTGATGGTTAGGAAAGCCTCTGGAAAGTGGAGGATCTGTGTAGACTACACCGACCTCAACAAGGCATGCCCAAAGGATAGCTTTTCCCTCCCCAAGATCGATCAGCTGGTGGATGCGACCTCGGGTCACAAGTACCTCAGCTTCATGGATGCATTCTTCGGATACAATCAGATCCACATGCATCTAGAAGATGAGGAGTGCACATCGTTCGTGACCGACCAAGGTATGTATTGTTACAAGATGATACCCTTTGGCCTCAAAAATGCAGGAGCCACCTACCAGCACTTGGTCTGAAGGATGATTTTTTGATTTTTTTTTTTTTTTGTGTGCCTACACTAAGCAGAGGATAGGAACAGGTAGATGTTTAAAACAATTTTAATTAATTGCGAAAAAACCTGTCCCAAAACCAGGATCAAAAAATATATTTGCATAGAGAACAATAAAATGCATGGCATATATTTTTTTCATAATTTTTGGATATGTATAAATGCATATAAAAATTAAATTGAACTTATTCCAGGCTGGAATAAGGGAGGAATAGGGTGGAATAGCAATGAGGAATAGGGTGGAATAGCTATTCCCGCTATTCCACCCTTCTTCAACCTCGGTCCAGAGATTGCTTACCGTGGAGCAATGTTCAGACGCCGACTGCAGAGCGCACAGGCCTCCAAACTCCGAGCTCCTAGGTCCGCTGGAATCCTTGCTTGACCAGCTACAAGGTGATGAAGTCGGATCTCCAGGTCTCCGGCGTTTTCCTCTTCGAATCGGGGCTCCAACAGTCGTCCACGGCCACGGTTGCAGCAAGGGGGTTTGAAGATCAAACTTTGATTACCTTGCACTGGGGCGATGACCTGCTCCGAGGATCTCAGGCGAAATCCCTCTAGAGGGGATACACGCCGTGGGAACTTCTGATCGGAGCTCCGGCGTCGCTAGCCGCCGGATCCCAAGTTTTCACGATTTTTGGAGAAATGGAGGAAACTCTCAAAAAACCCACCGAAAAAGAGCAAGAAGGGGGTATAAAAAATTCCTCTGGATGCCAACCGAAGGGGAGAGCAAGGGTCTTGAGTTTGGTGCGATGGGGTAGTGGGATTTAATTGAAATAAATCAGGAAAGGGAACGCCCTGTTTCGGTTTCAGAAATTGAAAAGTCTCAGGCGTGAGGATGAAGACGACGGTTCAATGGGTGAACCGGCAAATGACCAAAAAGCCCTTCGGTCCAAGGGCAAAGCAGGGTCAATTGGGTTCAGGCCAAAACCCAGTCAAACGAAGTCCAAATCGAATGAAACTGGACTCAAAACGAAGCTAAGAACGAACCCTATCTTTCTACAGTCCAACCTCACTGATTTGAGTTGAAATCGATTTGCAACCGATTTAAAACAAAATCAATTAGACTTAGAAACATTCATCAAACCATTTGATGAACATGGGTTCAATCCTTGTCAGCCAGGAACATATTCCTGGTTGATCCAGAGAAGACCCGATCAACCCAAGACCGGGTCATCCAGAAGAAAACTCAACCAAAAATCGTGACAAAACACCGAAACGATTCCCAATCGAATCGGATCCTGATCAGATAGAAATCCTCTATGGCGTGTGACCTCATAGGTTCGAACCTAAACGGTAGTACTGGGACACTTCCAGTACCAGCACAAGATACCACCTAGCAATGGGTCTCGGCGTCCGGATAGGCCGAAGATGCGAGAGCAATCCATCGAACCTGTGGCATATGGTTACCGCATAATTCATCCCTTTGACCTCCAATGCTCAGGATGACCTAGGGTTGAACTGCCAACCCCAGCTATGTCTATCCACTACGTGTCTCAATCTCGCAAGTCCAGTGACTCTTCACTGGGACCACCCCGGCCGAGGATTTGCTAAATTGAGACACTGCGAGACATTCAATCCAAACCATTTAGATAGGTCAATTCCATCTTGGTCCACTACTGCTCCACAAGTACTTGCCTGTACCCAGAAACCTTTCGTCACACGGATTAAAAATCCGGATAGTCCGGCACCAAAGCACAGGGAGTTGCTTGCAAGCTACCATAGTGACCTCAGGTCAGAGGGACACTTATGCCCATATCCATTCGCGAGCGATCCTTAGGCAGATAAGGTGCTACGCGGAGTCACGTCTAATGAGATATCAAATATCCCATTTGCAGATCACATCAGTGTCACCACACTCCTTTGGTCAAGAGGACAACCAAACAATGCGAACCACAACAGCCTATGCTTGATATGTTGCTATCCAGGCACAACATATCATTTGGCTGAGAACCCTGTTTAAGGACCACTCGATATATCCTCTCTATATCGATGTAATAGTAGTCCTAAGGACATCATCACTAAAGAATTCATTATAGGAAGATGTAAAGTGATGAGAAGCCAGAATAACTTTTATTCATTATAAAAATTACATAACAATTAGCTCAACCATCTACAACCTAGATGATTGGCTTTGGGATACAATTCCCAACAAACTCCCACTTAAACTAAAGCCAATCAGAACAGTATCGAATACCCATCTTCCATTTGTAACTGTCGAATTCTTTAATTCCGATGGCTTTGGTAAAGGGGTTAGCCGGATTTTCCTTTCCATCGATCTTCTGAAGGTCGATGTCACCTCGTTCCACGATCTCTCGTACAAGGTGAAAGCGCCGCAGAATATGCTTGGTGCGCTGATGTGCCTTCGGTTCTTTGGCTTGAGCAATCGCCCCTGTGCTGTCACAATGCAGAGGAATAGAATGCTCCAGGGAAGGTGCCACTCCCAGCTCGCCTATGAACTTTCGCAACCAGACAGCCTCTTTAGCTGCATCAGATGCGGCAATATACTCTGCTTCACAAACCGAGTCTGCAACAGTATGCTGCTTGGAACTTTTCCAGCAGATAGCTCCACCATTCAGGATAAAAACAAATCCTGACACACTTTTGCTGTCATCATGATCTGACATAAAACTGGAGTCAGTATACCCCTCTAGTTTTAGGTCAGAATCTCCATAGAGTAGCCATTGATCTTTAGTATTTCGCAAATACTTAAGGATGGTCTTTACCACCTTCCAATGTGCTTCTCCTGGGTTAGATTGGTATCTACTCACTACCCCTAGTGAGTATGCCACATCGGGTCTAGTACACAACATAGCATACATAATAGAACCCACTGCCGAAGCATATGGTATTCTACTCATACACTCTCTTTCCTCAGGGGTTGTCGCACAATCCTTTTTGGAAAGAGTGATTCCATGGCCTATCGGGAGATAGCCTTTCTTGGAATTTTCCATGCTAAACCTTTTTAACACGGTGTCAATGTATGTTGACTGGGACAATCCCAGAAGCCTCTTTGATCTATCTCTATAGATTTTCATACCTAATATGAATGAGGCTTCTCCCATATCCTTCATGGAGAATTGTGATGAAAGCCAAACTTTTATTCCCTGTAATGCAGGAACGTCATTCCCGATTAAGAGAATATCGTCCACATACAATACAAGAAATACAACTACAGAACCATTGGCCCATTTATATATGCAAGGTTCTTCTCCGTTCCTAACGAAGCCATACGATTTGATACACTTATCAAACCGCATGTTCCAACTCCGAGATGCTTGCTTTAGCCCATAGATAGACTTCTGAAGTCTACACACTTTTGACTCGTCTATGGAAGTGAACCCTTCAGGTTGTGTCATATACACTTCCTCCTCCAGCTCTCCATTTAGGAAGGCTGTTCAGACATCCATTTGCCAGATCTCATAGTCAAAATGTGCAGCTAAAGTTAGCATAATCCGAATGGATTTCAGCATTGCCACAGGAGAAAATGTCTCGTCATAATCAATACCATAACGTTGACGATACCCCTTGGCAACCAGACGGGCTTTATAGGTCTCTACCTTCCCGTCTGCGCCTCTTTTCCTTTTGAAGATCCATTTGCACCCAATGGGTTTTATCCCTTCAGGTGCATCAACCAATGTCCATACATGGTTGATTTCGATGGACTCCATTTCGGATTTCATGGCTCCAAGCCATAACTCAGAATCAGACCTTTGCATTGCATCCATATAGGTGATCGGATCCTCGTTGTTCTCATCGAGTTCAACAGGATCGCCGTCCTGGATTAGATATCCAAAATATCTATCCGGTGGATGCGATACTCTATCGGATCTCCTTAATGATTGCACAATAGGCTCAGGATTTGATCTTACCAAATCAGGTTCAATAGCAGCCTGTGTGTGCCCAGGTTCTTCTACTTGTAGAACTTCATCAAGTTCTATCTTAGAAGCTACAGTTCCTTTAATAAGGAACTCCTTTTCTAAAAAGATAGCTCTAAGTCTGACGAACACCTTTTGTTCATCAGGCAAGTAAAAGTAGTATCCTTTGGATTCTTTTGGATAACCAACAAAAAAACATTTTTCAGACCTTGGCCCTAGTTTATCTGTTTCCAAACGCATGACATAAGCAGGACACCCCCAGACACGAAAACGTGAAAGGGTTGGCTTACGTCCTGTCCATATTCATATGGAGTTTTGTCAACGGATTTACTAGGAACATTATTAAGAAGTTGACATGCAGTCTCCAATGCATATCCCCAGAAAAACATAGGCAAAGTAGCAAACCCCATCATAGATCGAACCATGTCCAACAAGGTCCGATTTCTCCTTTCAGACACTCCATTTAACTGAGGTGTCATAGGAGGAGTCCATTGAGAGAGAATCCCATTCTCCTCAAGATATGTCAAAAACTCACCTGAAAGGTATTCACCACCTCGATCTGATCGAAGTATTTTGATTTCCTTTCTAGTTTGTTTTTCAACTTCATTACGATATCGTTTGAACATTTCAAACGAATCAGACTTATGTCTCATGAGATAGACATAACCAAACCTCGAAAGGTCGTCTGTAAAAGTAATGAAATATCTAAAACCTCCTTTAGCATAGATAGACATAGGTCCACATACATCAGTATGTACAAGACCTAGGATATCAGAGGCTCGTTCACCTTTTTCTTTAAAAGGTGATTTGGTCATCTTTCCAATAAGACAAGATTCACAAGTTGGCAGTGATTCACAATCACTGACATCTAGGAGGCCATCTCCTATTAACTTGTTAATCCTATTTTTATTGATGTGACCTAGCCTACAGTGCCAAAGATAGGCTTCATTGACATCATCTATTCTAGGGCGTTTACTAGAACTTGTACTCATTACAATAACAGGCTGTGATAGTAAATATATGCCATTAACTAAGCTTCCATTCATGATAGTCTTACCATTCAAAATGATAGAACAAACGTTTTTCTTTATTGAAAATTCAAAATTTTCATTGGCCAGAAGGCCTACAGAAATAACATTAAGCATGAAAGAAGGACTATAATGACAGTCACTTAGAGTGACAATACAAGACTCATAAGACAACTCCAGAACACCCAACGCCAGAACTGGAACAGCATTTCCATTCCCTACGTTCAGGTACTTCTCGCCATCTTCGAATCTTCTACTAACTCGAAGTCCCTGTAAAGAATTACAGATATGAATAGGACTTCCGGTATCTAATACCCAGCTAGTAGTATCACAAAGAGTAAAGTTAGGATATATCATATATATACCTGGTGCAGCAACAGCTTGCTGCTTCTTCTTCTTCGGCCTGTTCGGGTCAAGTGAAGCGATGTAAAGAGGACAATTCCTCTTCCAATGACCCTGCTTCTTGTAAAAGAAGCACTCTGCCTTGCTCTGGTCTAACTTCTTCTTGGTCTGACTTGGACCAGGAGCAGACTGTACCTTCTTGCTCTTCTTCTTCTTCTTTTTCTTAAAGGGTCGAGGAGCACCTGCCGAGGAACCTCCTACATAATTCACCAGCCCTTTGTTGAGCTGGTGGTCCTTTTCATAGGCTTGTAGTAAACCTAACATCTCATGATAGTTTACTACCGGCCTATTCAATCTCCAGTGATCGAGAAAGGACACGTAGGAGGGAGGCAAGGAGTTCAGGATCGCATCTTTTCCCAGCTGTTCGTGAAGGGGACAGCCGAGCTTGCCCAGGCGCTCGAACAACTCGATCATGTTCATAACATGATCAGTCACAGAAGCACCTTCACGCATACGCGTGTTATAGATGGCGCTGGAGATACGGTATCTCTCAGCATCATCAGGAGTCCCAAAAGACTCCTTCAACCTTTGAAGGATATCCTCAGGCTGGGCCTCCTCAAACCTGCGACTGAACTCATCGTTCATCGCAGCCAGCATAATACATCGGACAGTGGTCCGATCAGAGATCCACTTCTGGTAAGTGTCTCTAACCGGTCCCCGAGTATTGGCAGCGGGAACAACAGGTGCCTGATCCGTCAGAACGTACAAGATCCGTTCATGCTCAAGGACTATCCTCAATCTTCGATACCAGCTATCGAAGTTGGGTCCAGTCAATTTTTCATTGTCCAATAATGGACGGAGCGACAGACTGGTGGACATCTGAAAGAAAAATATGACCAAAATTAGTTTATGTAATTTTCAAAACCCTAAAGACTTGGACTTTAGTCAAAAAGGTTCTCCCACTAACTTTTCAGAATAGGAGCCTCTACCTCCAATTCCGTAAAGTCAAAATTCAAAGTGGGTACTAGAATCCAATAGACCACGTACAAGCCCGTCTAGGGTACGGCTCACCCATACGTGTCTAAAGGTAGGTTCTTATAACCAATTGCTACCCTTAGCAATTTCTAGTAATCTATTTTGCCCCAAGATGCACTGTAATCGACCTAGGGGCCTGCTATTACAGGCTCTCGGTTAGGTCCAACCATTAACATGCCGAATTGAGTGTTTCCAACCAACAAATGACCAAGCCCATCTAGGGTACGGCTCACCTGATCACTGTTGAGAAGGTCACACTCAACCTTCATATTAGGGAGAGTAATCCCAATAGCGTGATATACACCCGTTCTATGGAACTGCCGATGCATACCCAACTAATGGACATATTACAAACCCACTTAATGGGAGGTAAAGACCTTGTTAACTCCTTAACTAGCCCTTTTTAAGGACCTAATAATTTAGAGGATTTTAAAATTTGTGACATATAATAAAAAAATTCATGAACCTTGATCCATAAACTTCCACTAAATCTTAGAAGGGTTTATGGTTAGGTTCATGGGCACCTAAATCAGTCAGACTGATAACCTTAAATGGCATGGGTTGATCTAACTCAATAATCTTTTCTAAATCAAATCAGGTTAGCCAATTTGGCCAGGTAAGTGCGGTCGAGGCATGAGTTACGGCATTAACCACTTTCCTTAGACACCAATTACAAGAACTGGCCAGGAAAGGGTACCCTCAAAGCCAAGGACCAAAAGGCTGCTTACCTTAGACACCAAATTGGTTTACCGTCATCAATTAGATTAGAAAAATTGAGTTAGGTTAGCCACTGAGCCAGATTAGATCCATTTAGATGAATGGACTCAAGCTTCTAACTAATTAGAAACTAGGAAAAGATAATCCTTAATCAACTTTTGATTAAAATTAATTTTAGAGTTCATTCAACTAAACCTAGGTCTAACCCAATTAGGATCTAATCCTAGCCCAACCATTTAACCCAATTGGCTTATCAAATGACTTAAGGTTTTATAAACCCTAATTTGCATTTATCATTTAAATATTTCAAATAATTCATAATTATAAGAAATCAAGCCAATTATTTAATTAAAGCAATTTTAATTAAATCTTGTAAAACTCCTTTTACAATTAATTCTTATTTACATTTAACATATCAAAAAATAAAAATAATACATGCCATCATTAATTCTTAATTAAAACAATTTTAATTAACAATTAAATAATTCAACTAATTACCAAATTAGTTAATTAAACAATTTTAATTAACTAAAATCTATGCAAATATAATTTTAAATTGAACCTTGGCTCTGATACCATTTGAAGGATGATTTTTTGATTTTTTTTTTTTTTTTGTGTGCCTACACTAAGCAGAGGATAGGAACAGGCAGATGTTTAAAATAATTTTAATTAATTGCGGAAAAACCTGTCCCAAAAACAGGATCAAAAAATATATTTGCATAGAGAACAATAAAATGCATGGCATATATTTTTTTCATAATTTTTGGATATGTATAAATGCATATAAAAATTAAATTGAACTTATTCCAGGCTGGAATAAGGGAGGAATAGGGTGGAATAGCAATGAGGAATAGGGTGGAATAGCAAGAGGAATAGGGTGGAATAGCTATTCCCGCTATTCCACCCTTCTTCAACCTCGGTCCAGAGATTGCTTACCGTGGAGCAATGTTCAGACGCCGACTGCAGAGCGCACAGGCCTCCAAACTCCGAGCTCCTAGGTCCGCTGGAATCCTTGCTTGACCGGCTACAAGGTGATGAAGTCGGATCTCCAGGTCTCCGGCGTTTTCCTCTTCGAATCGGGGCTCCAACAGTCATCCACGGCCACGGTTGCAGCAAGGGGGTTTGAAGATCAAACTTTGATTACCTTGCACTGGGGCGATGACCTGCTCCGAGGATCTCAGGCGAAATCCCTCTAGAGGGGATACACGCCGTGGGAACTTCTGATCGGAGCTCCGGCGTCGCTAGCCGCCGGATCCCAAGTTTTCATGGTTTTTGGAGAAATGGAGGAAACTCTCAAAAAACCCACCGAAAGAGAGCAAGAAGGGGGTATAAAAAATTCCTCTGGATGCCAACCGAAGGGGAGAGCAAGGGTCTTGAGTTTGGTACGATGGGGTAGTGGGATTTAATTGAAATAAATCAGGAAAGGGAACGCCCTGTTTCGGTTTCAGAAATTGAAAAGTCTCAGGCGTGAGGATGAAGACGACGGTTCAATGGGTGAACCGGCAAATGACCAAAAAGCCCTTCGGTCCAAGGGCAAAGCAGGGTCAATTGGGTTCAGGCCAAAACCCAGTCAAACGAAGTCCAAATCGAACGAAACTGGACTCAAAATGAAGCTAAGAACGAACCCTATCTTTCTACAGTCCAACCTCACTGATTTGAGTTGAAATCGATTTGCAACCGATTTAAAACAAAATCAATTAGACTTAGAAACATTCATCAAACCATTTGATGAACATGGGTTCAATCCTTGTCAGCCAGGAACATATTCCTGGTTGATCCAGAGAAGACCCGATCAACCCAAGACCAGGTCATCCAGAAGAAAACTCAACCAAAAACCGTGACAAAACACCGAAACGATTCCCAATCGAATCGGATCCTGATCAGATAGAAATCCTCTGTGGCGTGTGACCTCATAGGTTCGAACCTAAACGGTAGTACTGGGACACTTCCAGTACCAGCACAAGATACCACCTAGCAATGGGTCTCGGCGTCCGGATAGGCCGAAGATGCGAGAGCAATCCATCGAACCTGTGGCATATGGTTACCGCATAATTCATCCCTTTGACCTCCAATGCTCAGGATGACCTAGGGTTGAACTGCCAACCCCAGCTATGTCTATCCACTACGTGTCTCAATCTCGCAAGTCCAGTGACTCTTCACTGGGACCACCCCGGCCGAGGATTTGCTAAATTGAGACACTGCGAGACATTCAATCCAAACCATTTAGATAGGTCAATTCCATCTTGGTCCACTACTGCTCCACAAGTACTTGCCTGTACCCAGAAACCTTTCGTCACCGGATTAAAAATCCGGATAGTCCGGCACCAAAGCACAGGGAGTTGCTTGCAAGCTACCATAGTGACCTCAGGTCAGAGGGACACTTATGCCCATATCCATTCGCGAGCGATCCTTAGGTAGATAAGGTGCTACGCGGAGTCACGTCTAATGAGATATCAAATATCCCATTTGCAGATCACATCAGTGTCACCACACTCCTTTGGTCAAGAGGACAACCAAACAATGCGAACCACAACAGCCTATGCTTGATATGTTGCTATCCAGGCACAACATATCATTTGGCTGAGAACCCTGTTTAAGGACCACTCGATATATCCTCTCTATATCGATGTAATAGTAGTCCTAAGGACATCATCACTAAAGAATTCATTATAGGAAGATGTAAAGTGATGAGAAGCCAGAATAACTTTTATTCATTATAAAAATTACATAACAATTAGCTCAACCATCTACAACCTAGATGATTGGCTTTGGGATACAATTCCCAACATGGTCATCACGGTCTTCAAGGACCAGATCGGTCACAATATTGATGGGGACATCAAATCAGACATAGGCTTCAAGCTTCAATTTATTCTCTAAGTCATGTGTTGGTAAATTTTTTAGTCCTGTAATGGAATTTAATTTTGAGTCCTGTAATAAAGTGAGCTAGTTGGGTTCATTAAGTCAATTGAAGTTCCTTGTTTAGTCCATTGAGTCCTGTTACTTGAGTCCATTTGTAAATCCAGTCAAGAAGTTCACCCAGTTTCAGTTTAGTCATATGAGTCCTGTAACTTGCATGCTCATGAGGAGGATTAGTGGACCTACATTCAAGACATTAGCATAGCATCCAGGTCCCTTGTCATGCTGCCTAAATCCTGGAAAATGAAGCCCAAGTCCATTCAAAAGATGGCACCCTAGCATACCAGGTCCAAACCCTCAAGCCCATGGCACCCTCCCCTCCCAGGCCCACTGCAATTAGCGCCCAAGCCTTTAACCCAGTCAAAGAAGATTTCATCCAAGCCGAAGCCCAGCAAGGAGTAGAAAAGTCAAAGCATCCAAGTTCTACAAGGAGTCCAATGTCCAAGTTCCACTAGAATTTAGGCCTCCTAATTTCAATCAAACTTTGTACTCCTAATTCTAGTTAAACCTTGTACTCATTGTCCCATACAAACTTGTAATCCAATTTTGATAGGAAAAGGGCCCTAGGTAAATCTATAAATATTCCATCCCTCCCTCTCTTGTAATCTAACTTTATTCATGAAATAAACTCTAGTGTAATTTTCTTGTGAAAGTTTGTGTTCTTTGAAAGTGTGTTTGTGAGACTTGAGTGCCCTAACTTTCTCCAAGCCCTAAGATGCCCACCATCAACCCTCCAAGATCCAGACGCCCAAAGCTTTCTCCAAGGCCGCCAAATCCCTGTAACTCCATCTTCCAACCATCCTTCAACCTGATCTCCAGTTTCTTTTTTTTTCTTCTTGTTTGCCTCTAACCTTTGACGTTTGCAGGATCCCTCTAGTGAAACCATCATCGTATGAAGTTTTCTTTACCTCCGAACAAAGCTGATAAAAAGCTGGTGGATTTGCGAGAAAGTGACCAGATCATCCAAGCACCGATCTGAGTGGAGCAATCTCTTCTACAACAACTAGAAGTCATTGCCTGGTATGTTAAACCTAATTTCCATATCTTTTTATCTGATTTCTTGAAGGTGAACATGCTCCTAATAGGCCTTCTTAGACCTAAGATCCTGATTTTCTTTTCTTTTTGATTGATCTAGCATATGGGTAGGATGCTAATTGATACAGGATAACCCTAACCTAATCTAGGATAGTTTCGGGAATCACAACCATAAAAAAATCCAAAAATATTTGCTTGCTTTAATCTGATTTTATTCATCTTCATCCCTTGCATATCATCCTGCATTATATTAGAATCCCATCCCTCATCAAACATGCAAGTGTACATGGATGGCATGCTTGTCATGAGCGGCTCGGAGGAGGACCATATCGTCGACCTGGTGGAGGCTTTTGATAACCTCTATCGCTATCAAATGAAGTTGAATCCCATCAAGTGCGCCTTTGGTGTAGCAGTGGGAAAGTCCCTAGGATTCATGGTGACCCAAAGGAGGATAAAGGCCAACCCCAAGAAGATCTAGGCGATCACAGACATGAGGCATCCCGCTTCTAAGAAGGAGGTCCAGCGTCTAATTGGGTGCATCGCGGCTTTGAGCCGCTTCATCTCACACTCCATTGAGCGTTGCTAGCCGTTCTTCAAGGTCCTCCAAAAGATGAACGACTTCACTTGGACAAAAGAATGCCAAGAAGCATTCGAGGAGCTGAAGAAGCTCCTCGCCTCACCGCTACTACTATCCAGGCTGGAGTCTGGAGAGGAGCTCCTCCTATACCTAGAGGTCTAGTCGGAGGCGATCAACTCTGTGCTAGTTCATGCTGACAAGGATGGCTCTCAACGACCAGTCTAATATACTAGCAAGCTCCTCCATGATGCCGAAACCAGGTACACCCAGCCAAAACCAGGGGATTATGGGAAACTCTCCCCAAATTGGGAGGGTCCTTACACGGTGATCGAAGCTTTGCTAGGCGGGGCCTACTACCTCGCTGGGCTCGATGGCATCCGCTTCACGTGAACCTAGAATGCTAGCAACTTGAGAATGTACCACCAATAATGTAAGGCTCTTCCATAATAAATTCAAGTTTCTTTTGGTGCAATCTTGCTTTTCACTTGTGCAGGAACTCATCTGCCCCACTTCAACTCCAGAAACTCCTAAAGCCCAGCACCTAAGCCCGGAAACTCATGAAGCCCGGCACCTAAGCTTGAAAACTCCAAGAAGCCTAGCCACTAAGCTCGAAAACTCCTGAAGCCCGACACTAAAGTTCGAAAACTCCAAGAAGCCCGGCCACTAAGCATGGAAACTCTTGAAGCTCGGCACCTAAGCCCAAAATGTCCAAGAAACCCAGACACTAAGCCAGGAAACTCCTGAATCCCGGCACCAAATCCCAGAAACTCCAAGAAGCCCGACCACTAAGCCCGAAAACTCTTGAAGCCCGGCACTTAAGCCCAAAAATTCCTGAAGCCCGGCACCAAAGCCCGAAAACTCCAAGAAGCCTGACCACTAAGCCCAGAAACTCCTAAAGCCTGACACCTAAGCTCGAAAACTACTAAAGCCCAGCACCTAAGCTCGAAAACTCCAAGAAGCCTGGCCACTAAGCCCGAAAACTCATGAATCCTGGCACCTAAGCCCGGAAACTCCAAGAAGCCCGGCCACTAAGTCCGAAAACTTCTGAAGCCTGGCACCTAAGCCCAGAAACTCCAAGAAGCCTGGCCACTAAGCTCGAAAACTCCTAATGCCCGGCACCTAAGCTCGGAGACTCTTGAAGCTCGGCACTCAAGCTTGGGAGCTCATGAAGCCCAACACTTAGAGACAAACAATTTCATTGCCTAGCTTATAGTCTGGAGATGTCAACTGGGAACTCCAAGCAAATCCCACCATCTATCATCTAACCCACAGCTAGGAAACACAAAAGGAAAGAAGCAGAACAGTAGTGTTGGCTTTAGCCCTTAATTTTGATGACTAACAAAATATTGAGTACATATTTTATGCTAATGTTTAAATTGGAGTTATGAAGTTTGATGACTAACAAAATATTGAGTACATATTTTATACTAATATTTCAATTGGAGTTATGAGTTTCAAGATACATGCACCTCAAATTCTCAAAATAAAAGTATCATGGCACTCATTGGAAGCTGAGCAATTTTCATGGTTTAAGAAGTCTTCTCATCTGAAAAAGACCTCAAAATAGACCAATTGTGCTTTATATAAAGTATATTGAAGTTTCATTGAAGATCATTTTAAATTTGGAAGGTTGGCACATGTTTTTGACAAATTATAGAGTCAAGTGTCAACTCATGATACACCAAGTGTCGACACTTCAGAAACTAGCATGCTTAAATTTTCTCTGGCATGCCAAGTGTCGACTCACAACAACCAAGTGTCGACTCAAAGATTTCAAGTGTTGACTCAAGGCCTGAGACTTTTGGAGATACAGAACATGTCTTTTTGGGAGATTTTCTATCAAGTGTTGGCTTAGGAGACTTAAGTGTTGACTCAGGAGACTTAAGTGTCGACTCAGGAGATTTAAGTGTTGACTCAAGGATTTTAAGTGTCGACTCAAGGCTTGAGATTTTTGAAAATATAGAACTATGCCATTTAAAGATTTTTGACTCAAGTGTTGACTCAGAAAATTCAAGTGTCGACTCAGGAAACTTAAGTGTCAACTCACAGAAATCAAGTGTCGACTCATGAAGCTCAAGTATCGACTCATAGAAGTCAAGTATCGACTCACAGGTTCTGACAGCAATAATGGCTATATTTTCTGAGAGACAGAATTCATCCTTACAAGCTTCCAACGACTAGTTTTGCTCCTCCAATAGTCTTAAACCATTTTTTGGAAGTTTTTTAAGTATTTAAGCTTCACCAAACTCATTCATGAAGCATTGAACACACTAGAGATAAATATTTTTCAAGAACTTCACTTCCAAAGGCAAAAAGAAGAGATTCCACTGAAAAAGCTTACAAGCCCATCATTTCAACTTTCCAAAAGTATCTTTGAAGAGATTCCAAGAAGAAGACAAGACAAACAATCTTCAAGAGCCTCAAAGCTTCCATATTCCACTCTAGAAGAGAGTTTGATTATGTTTTTATTCTTGTATCTTTAATTTTATTCTTTGTTGACCTAGCTTTCAAGGTTTTTGAAAGTAGGTTGTTAAGGTTATTGGTGAGCCAAAGATATAAAACCAACTAGGATTTAACTTGTGAGCCCGAAGACAAAACAAGTTGTAAAGGTTGTTGGTGAGCCTAGGTTACAAAACCAACTTGGATTTTGACTTGTGAGCCTTGAAAAACAAGTCGCTGTAATCTTGAAGAGATTATAGTAAAAATTCCCAAGGAATGCTTGGAAAGAGGATGTAGGTGCTTGGATTGCACCGAACCACTATAAAACTTTGTGTTTGTGTGTGATTTCTCTCTCTACTACTTGCTCTTTATTGCTTGCCTTTAATTTGCCATTATCCACTATATATTCATTTTGAGTTTAATCACTTTGCTTCACAAACACATCAACACCAACACATAGTTGTTTAAATTTTTCAAAAGACCCAATTTACCCCCCCTCTTGGGCTCCATTTCTAGGCAACAAGTGGTATCAGAGCACCGGTACTCCACTTGTAGGTCCAATGATCTTGAGTAAAAGATCATGGCAGCCCCATTTGGTATGGATGTTGTAGAAGGTCAAGCCTCTAACCGTCCCTGATGCGGAACTAATATGCATGCGATTATCTTTTTTGTATTTTAGGGGTTGGATGAGGTGGTTAAATCTCGAATATCGTATCAAAATATGATGTAGATAATTCTATATGAATTTTAAAAGCTACGCATGCAGATCAGGACCTAAGAAAGCAATAAAGAGGGATCGCCGGGGCTGAGAAGCCTTGGTTAGGGCTAGTTCTCCTACAATAAAACTACTGGTGATAGAGGGGATGTACCTGAAAATGTCTGAAGTCCTGATGAAGATCGCAGCGAAGAGATCACTCATCCTCGATTGATGCGGCCTGGAAAACCAAGCCAGAGACCTGTGGATACCTGTCTTTCTGCTCGGTGGTCCGATTGTGGCCTGGTTGGAGTTGTTGGATTCGTAGGAACTTGGGAACCTACAAACAACCGTTAGGGGTGAGAAAACAGGGTGGAAAACAAGAAAAATCTTAGAAAAATAGCAAGAGGCGTGTGGAAGAAAGGCTTGAAGGAGGTTGGTCGACTAGGATTTCTTTGTGCAGCACTTCGACAGGACTTCAAGATCCCTTAATGCACACAGCAGGGAGGCACACAGCTAGAAAAGAACTCAATAAAATTTTATATATCAAAGATTGCTCTCAAACAAGAGACTAGGATCCTTTAAATAGACTCATAGCTTTGGGCTCCAAGTAAGGATACATAAGTAATTACATAGGAGTCTTATTCCCATCCAAACCCTAGCTAGAAAATAAGGAAAAAATATATAGAAAAAATCCCTAAAATTTCTCTCCCTCCTCTTTCCTTGGTTGGCCAAGGGAGGTGACCCTAGTGGATGACCAAGGGTGGTAAGAATAAGGTCTTGGCACCACTTATCTCCCTTCTTGGACCTGGGCTGGCCCAGTTTGCTTTAGGACTGTGTTTCAGGGCTTCAAGACTGCATTTCAGGGCTTCGGGCTTGTCTCCCGGGCTTCTGATTTCTTCTCCTAGGCTTTCCATGATCCTTATAGCTTTAGTTGGGTTGGTCTTCACTTGGATGGCTTGGTTTTCACTTGTATGAGTCATTACTGGATATGTACTTAACTCCGGAAAATGACTAGCTCAACATGAGCTGACTAGTATAGGACTCAAGTGATAAAAAAAATATAATAACTTAAATGAACTAAGCTTTATTACAAATGGACTTGAATATGACTAAGTAATCCACAGAGAGTTGAGAAGCCTCTGACTTATTCTGGTACCTCTGGTATCCCCACTAATTCTCCCGAGGTGGAAGGAACTCGATCCTGTCGAGTGAAGATCAAGCTGGCTCACATATCTCTTGAGGAGGTCTGGGTTGAGGCATTGCAAGTCCTCTCGAGAAATCCATGAATCGTCCAACTCTGGCCGGCCTTGCCATCAGACCAGGTAGCGTTGATAGCCACGGCCCCGGGTCATTACGGCTTGATTGTCCAGGATACGCTCGATCCGTTCTCCTCTCTCAGGCCAATTAATTTATGGACACTCTGGGTTAGGGTCACTCACAATGAAAGAAATAGGTCCAAAGGCCTTACTAGGTATCGCTGCCGGTTCCCTGTACTCAACCAGGTCTTCGATATTGAAGGTAGAACTAATGCCCCAATCCGAAAGCAAATCTAACACATAGGCATTTGGTCCAATCCTCTCTACCACTCTAAAAGTCCGGCTCTGCGAGCATGAAGGTTCTTTAGGCCTAAGCCTAATCAAGATAGAATCCACTACATCAAATTCCTTGACCCTTCTTCGAAAAATTAGCCAGTTTGTTTAAAAATTAGTGCAGGTGGTGAACATGCTGGGCACATGCAGACTCCTAACAAGTGATGCAAAGGACTCAAACTAACACCTAATAGACTCGACTAAAGAGGTTTATTAGGTCTTAACTACCACTTGGGCATGGGACATGAGTCGTGGTTGATGGATGACATGAAGAAAAAAATTTTCTAGTAACTCCTAATAGGTGCCAGAGGGTCTGCCAAAAGTAGGTAGCAAATGGGATGGGCTCTATGGATCCTTGCAACCTAGTAACCTCAACAAAATGTAACCTAATAGTTCTAGACACATGAGAAGACTCAAGAAAGGGTAGGAAATAAGAAGGGGATTCAGGGACTGGTTCTGGGCTAAAGAGACTGACCTTAATGTATGAGTATTAGGTTATGTCTCTAGGCAAGAAAAGGTCCATGCTATGGAAGGATGGGTCAACCATTTCTGGGAAGAGGTGCTCAATGGGAACTATGGGAGGGGGCTCATCTTGGGGATACTGATTCAAAGAGATCAGGTCCTTAATAAATTATTCTGGTTCTTGTATTTTAGGACTAGACTCTATAATTTGGCTCTCCTCCATGGTTTCCTCAGGTAAGGTTCTAGTAGTAGTATCTAAGTTCTCCTCCCCTAATTGTTCTTCCACTACAGGTTCCTTATAGGTGGCCTCTTTAGATTTCTCAATGGACTCAAAAGTTTCTTTCTCTAAATTTTCAAGGGGTTCATCCTCCTCAAAGTCTTCTCCTTCATATTCGTCTACTAAACTAGGATCAGCCTCATACACTTCTACCTTAGGCTCAATAATGGGTTCTGGGGTCTTTTCCTTGCATCCTAATGGGATAGGAGTAGTAGGCTGGTCTAAAAGAAGTCGGCTAGGTTTGGACTTAGGTTCAAGGGAATTAACCTTATTAGACTTAGATTGATTGATCATGAGTTCCCTTTGATATAACTCGAATTCCCTAGCTAGATGATAGGCTTCCTCTAGGTCCTGAATTTGCAAATGAAACAGCTCCCACTGGATATCCCTATGCAGGCCATCTTGAAATCTAGCCATGATCTTAGACTCAGGTTCGACTGTGTTACATTTCCTATTAAACTCGTTAAATTGGTCAATGTACTCAGACACAGTCTTATTACCCTGTCTCAATTCGTACCATTGTTCTAAAAGTTCGTATTCATAAAATTCACCTTGGTACTTCGCTCTCAATTTACTTCTCATGGCTTTCCAGGTGCGTATTTCATTTCCTCCTTAATAACATTCATTTTCAATAACCGCCCAATGCACCTTAGCATATCGGGTTAAACTATGTAGGGCCAATCTAAATTCTTCCAACTCCGACATCCTAGTATACTCAAAATACTGATCCATTCTTTCCTCCCAATCAATATACAACTCTTGTCCTTCCATCAAAAGTGGATCCATTCTTTCCTCCCAATCAATATACAACTCTTGTCTTCCATCAAAAGTGGATTAAGGGGTGCTCCTAATAGGTCGTTCATCATGGTTTAGGTAAGCATAATTGGGTCTCCTACGGTTAGGTTCTAAGGATGGATCATGGTATGGGGTTCTCCTAGGGTTGGGCTCCCTATATGGGTCAGAATATTGGGTTCTCCTAGGATTGGGCTCCCTATATGGGTCAGAGTATTGGGTTCTTCTAGGATTGGACTCCCTATATGGGTCAAAGTATTGGGTTCTCCTAGGTCTGGGCTGCCTATATAGGTCAGAGTATTGGGTTCTCCTGGGACTGGGCTCCCTATATAGGTCAGAGTATTGGGTTCTCCTAGGGTTGGATTCCATGGTCACACTAGTTGAATTGGATTAAGTCTACTGGCATTGGGTTCCTAATGCAATCAAACACACACATCGACTCCTAAGTTAGTGCGCATGCAAGACTCGATCAAACTGACTACAGCTCCCTAGACCTAGAGTCCAAAACTAGGTGCTCAATCAGGGTGGCAAACTAGCCTATAGTAACCCTGTACTCAGCCAGGCAGGTGTAAGGGGAGTGTTAGGTCCCTGATTACCAATCCTAGACACCAATCAGAGATTGCCCAGGTAGGCGAACCAGCACACAAGCCCTTCAGGATTGAGTCCCTGAACCACCATTCTAGACACTAAGCACAAGGCACACACAAGTTAGCTTGACACAGTGATCTGACACTTAGCCCGGACTTGACCAGTTGGTGTCCCTAGCCCACTAGGGCAAAATTAAGTCTAGTTAATTTTATGTTAGGCTTGGGATGGAATGCAAAGATGGTGGTTTTGGGCTAAGGTAATGACCTCCTTCCCTTATCTGGCATAAAGAGAGTGCCCTTAAAGTAAATTATGCAATGATGACAGGCAGATGAGGATGCAAATTAGGGTTTAGATATTTTTTTGATATTTTTGGAGAATATGTAATATTTTTTTTTATATAGTTTGGTATTTTCTTAAACAGGAGAAAACTTGCAAATTATGGCCTAATATGCAGGAAATATACTAAAATTAAAAGATATGCAAAAGAGATACTAAACAAAACCCTAAACCTTCCAAAATTGCCTTGTTGAAAAAAACAGAGTCAAAATTTGCAGGATATGTTTTGACTTGCAGAAACTTCACAGACTGAAATAAAATCTCCAAAAAATCTGTAAAATAATTTGAATTAATATGAATCTAGAAAAATAAGTTTTAGAATTTTTGAAGTTTTGAAAAGAGAAAAATAATTAAAAGAATAGTGTATATATGGACTATGAAGGGTGCAGAAAATGAGCCATAATCTAAGCTCTGATACCAGATGATGCGGAACTAATATGCATGTGATTATTTTTTTTATATTTTAGGGGTTGGATGAGGTGGCTAAATCCCGAATATCATATTAAAATATGATGTAGATAATTCAATATGAATTTTAAAAGCTACGCATGCAGATCAGGACCTAAGAAAGCAGTAAAGAGGGATCGCCGGGGCTAAGAAGCCTTGGTTAGGGTTAGTTCTCCTACAATAAAACTACTGGTGGCAGAGAGGGTGTACCTAGCAACATCTGAAGCACCTGATGAAGATTGCAGTGAAGAGATCACTCATCCTCGACAGATGCGGCCTGGAAAACCAAGCCAGAGACCCGTGGATACCCAGCTTTCTGCTCGGTGGTCTGATTGTGGCCTGGTTGGAGTTGTTGGATTCGTAGGAACTCGGGGACATACAAACAACCGTCAGGGGTGAGAAAATAAGGTGGGAAACAAGAAAAATCTCTAGAAAATAGCAAGAGGCATGTGGAAGAAAGGCTTGAAGGAGGTTGGTCGGCTAGGGTTTCTTTGGGCAGCACTTCGACAGGACTTCAGGATCCCTTAATGCACATAGTAGGGAGGCACACAGCTAGAGAAGAACTCAATAGAATTTTATGTATCAAAGATTGCTCTCATACAAGAGACTAGGGTCCTTTAAATAGACCCATAGCCTTGGGCTCCAAGTAAGGATACATAAGTAATTACATAGGAGTCTTATTCCCACCCAAATCCTAGCTAGAAAATAAGAAAAAAATATGCAGAAAAAATCCCTAAAATTTCTTTCCCTCCTCTTTCCTTGGTTGGCCAAGGGAGGTGACCCTAGTGGATGACCAAGGATGCTAAGAATAAGGTCTTGGAACCACTTATCTCCCTTCTTGGGCCTAGGCTGGCCTAATTTGCTTCAGGAATGTGTTTCAGGGCTTCAAGATCGCATTTCAAGGCTTCAGGGCTTCGAGCTTGTCTCCCGGGCTTCTGATTTCTTCTCCTAGGCTTTCCATGATCCTCATAGCTTTAGTTGGGTTGGTCTTCATTTGGATGGCTTGTTCCTCACTTGTATGAGTCATTACTAGATATGTACTAAACTTTGAAAAATGACTAGCTCAACATGAACTGACTAGTACAGGACTCAAGTGATAAAAAAAAAAACAACTTAGATGAACTAAGCTTTATTACAAATGGACTTGAATATGACTAAATAATTCACAGAGGGTTGAGAAGCCTCTGACTTATTCTGGTGCCTCTGGTGTCCCCACCAGTCCCCCATTATTTAATGGCACCAATTACACATATTAGAAAACACGCATGCATATTTACATTCAAGCTATTGATTATAATATTTGGAGGACTATTGTTAAGGGTCCTCATCAGCCTACTATCTTGATAAATGGCATTTCCACTTCCAAAATAGAAGATGATTGGGATGAGAATGACATTAAGCAAATAGAGATTAATGCAAAGGCTATGAATCTATTGTTTTGTGCTTTGGAACCAAGCGAATTCAATAGAGTCTCAAATTTTCTCTCCGCAAAGGAAATATGAGACACACTTGAAGTTATCCATGAGGGCACTCATCAAGTGAAAATTACAAAAGTTAACATGCTCATTCATACATATGAAATGTTTAGAATGGAACCTTCTGAATCTATTAGTGAAATATATACTAGATTCACTAATATTGTGAATAGCATAAGAAGCTTAGAAAAGTTTATTTCTAATGGTGAACTTGTTAATAAACTTCTCAGGTCTCTTCTGGCTTCTTGGGATGCTAAGGTCACTGCTATAGAAGAAGCCAAAGATGTAAACACACTTCCTCTCGAGCAGCTTTTGGACTCATTAATGACTTATGAGCTTTCCTTGAAACAAAAGACCATGGACAATGATAAGAAGAAGAAAGTAATTGCCTTCAAGTCCACTACAAAAGAAGAGTCAAGTGATGAATCTGAAGAAGAGGATGATGAAGATGAGATGGCTCTCATAGCAAGAAAGTTTAGGAGGTTTATAAGAAAGAAGAAATATAATTTCAAGAAGAAACCTCAAAAGGGAGAGCTTAGCAAAGAGAAAGAAAAGGAGCAGCCCACATGCTTTGAGTGCAAGAAACCCAGCTACTTCAAGATGGACTACCCCCTACTCAAGAAGAGCAGAAGAAGATTAAGAAAGAAAGCAATGATGGCAACCTGGAGCGACAGCAAGTGATGGGAGACGATGATGAAATAATGCATCCCTAATAGAATTAGTAATGACTAAATAAAAAATGAAGTAAATAGATGCAGCTATTCAAAGAAAAGAAGTAGAATTCTATGAGAGGAATCTATATATCAAACTTGACTAGAAAATAAAACCAATCAAAGTAAATAAGAAGAGGACCTTTATGGTTAAGAAACCACTCAGATTAGGGCAAAGTTAATCTTAATATTTTAGATCTGAAAGTTTTTCTAGAGAGGGGTACCCGGTAATTAATATTCTAAGATTTGAAACTGGGAACACTCAAAGAAGTTCCTGGATGACAAGGAGATTCCTCTAGCTTACAAAGCTTCTTGTATCCGGATCTTGACACGGTGGACCTTCTTCTTTGGAACCTAGGAGCCCGAGGATCCTATAACAAAGAGAAGTTGAGGGGATTAGAGGATAGAGATTTTAATGGAGGAATGGAGGGGAAGAATCTTGAAATGAAGAAAGACTGCTTGGAGTAGTCTTGGCGTGGATCTTCTATGACTTCTTCGGAATGATATCTCCTTGTCTGATTGTATGAAGAACTCCTTGGCAGATTGGAGTCATTGGAGATGGATGGGATTAAGACTAAGCATAGACGAAAGTAAGGATCCTTTGGTTGGCCGTATGGACTGTAAGATGGAAGGGATGAAGCTAAGATAGTTGTATGGAGATGGAAGGGAAGATCACTCTAGGCCTCACGCCCACCTTCTCAAAAGGGACCAAGCTAATAAGCAAGGAAAATTTCAAGAAAAGTATTCTTTCTTCATTGATTCATCATGATGATTACAATAAGGTTTGGAGCCTTTTTTATAGACCACCAAGCCATTTGAAATTCAAATTCAAATTTCAAACAACAACAAAATAAAGGGAGAAAATAGTGGGCCGTCTTCATGAAGAGGGGAGGTGATTGTGGAGAAAAATGTGGACCCATTCAAATTCGAATTCCTTCTCCTCTTGGACGACAATCTATGATGAGGTGTCTTGGTGATGTGGCAAAGTGGAGTGATGAAGTGGCTTCCAAGTTGGTGATCCCATGGTCCATACACCCACCTTCCTTATTTGGTTGTGCTGAAACTAGATTGGACTTGGCTGAACTCTTCTTGACTTAATTACAATGAAGAACCCAATTGAAACAATTACAGGACTCAATGAAATAAATACAGGACTAATAGACTCAATTAAAACTTACAACAGGACTCGAACTCTTAATCTTCCAACCATAAAGAATCTTGCCTAATTTATATCGGTTGAAGTCTCTTCCTGAACCTAGTGCCCGTACCAATTCTCCCCAGGTGGGAGGAACTTGACCCTGTCGAGTAAGGATCGGCCTGACTGTGATATCTTTCTAGTAGGTATGTGTCAATTTATTGCAGATCCTCTGGGGTGATCCAGGAATCTTTAGATTCTGGTCGGCCTTGCCAATGAACCAGATAATGTTGATAGCCCTTACTTCTGTTGGTAATCACCTGGTCATCCAAGATACGTTCAACTCTATCTCTCTGCTCTGGTGGAATTGCTGGTGGACACTCAGGTAGGGTTTCGCTCTCAAAGGTAAGATAAGGCCCAAAAGGCTTGCTAGGAATTAATGCCAGCTCTTTGTATTCTTTCAAATCATAAATGTTAAATGTTTAACTAATGCCATAATCTGGTGGTAACTCTAATACATATGCATTAGGTCCAATTCTCTTAATTACTTTGAAAGGTCCAGCTCTCCGGGCATGCAGTTTCTTCATAGTTTCCGGTGGAAACCTTTCAGGTCTAAGTTTAATCATTACAGAGTCCCCTTCATTAAATTCTTTCATTCGTTTGCGTGAATTAGCCATATGCTTATAGACTTCATTGCTCATTTAAATTTTTTTACTTATTTCTTTATGCAAGTCCTTAATATGCTGTGCATATAATTTTTGCAGACTCTGAGACTCATACTGATACTTGACAAAAAATAGACCCAACCATGTATTCCCATAGAGAGGAAATTTATTGGACTCTCCAGGGCCTAAACCTAATAGATTGTAGACTCCCTAGGTTTGACCCTGGTCTGGCATGCACATGAAGATTTATAGTGGATCCCTAGAAAATGCCATAAGGTCTTCCAAAAGTAGGTCGCAAAACCTAACATACTTACAGCATTGGTGCAACTGAACGACCTCAATAAAGTATAATTTGATAGTTTGGGGAACATTGGAAGCCTTAGGATATGATAGGATATAAAAATCGGAGTCTTGGAATAAGCTATTGGAAACATAAAATAGACCTTGGTTACTCGGGATGACCTTAAGATTTGAATGTTGATCTATGGGTGTAAGATCTAGGGTAGGCTGGATGCTCTAGATGGTGGAAGGTCATCTGGAAGGTCTTCGGGAAGTTTATCTTGAAAGTCTTCTAAAATAATGTCTACTTCCTAGGGTTGCTCCTTAGGGACTTGTTCCTGGACCTCTTTTATGGGCAACTCGTATGAACCCTCACTTTCATCTAATATGTTTGATCCTGGCTCAGTCACTCCTTCAAGTTCTATAGCGGGTTCAGGATCTTTTTCTATCATTTTCTTAGTGATCTCAACCTTGCATCCACCTTTATCATACTCCTCCACTAGACTTGATTCATAGATGTCTTCTTTGAATTCTTCAGTGGACTCAGGAGTTTCTTTCTCTAGATTCTTAATGGGTTCAACCTTTTCTCCTTGAAATTCTTCAATGGGTACTTCCTCTTCCCCTTCATATCCATTAATTAAACTTGGTTCAGCCTCATAAACTTCTTCCTCAGGCTCACTAATGGGTTCAGGGGCCTTTCCCTTGCAAACTAATGGGATAGGAGTAGTAAGCTGGTTTGAAAGAATTTGTTTAAGAATTGGCCTAGAGGTGTTAATCATGCTGGGCTTAGGTCGGCTGCTCATGAGTTCTCTTTGATAAGACTCAAATTCTCTAGCAATCCGATAAACTTCCTCTAGAGTATGAATTTCTCATTAAAGTAATTCCCCCTGGGTGTCCTTACATAGGCCTCCTCAAAATCTAGATATGGTCATGGTCTTAGATTCGGTTGTGTTACATCTCCTGCCAAACCCCTTGAATTCCTCAATATAATCAGACACTGGTCTATCACCCTGTCTAAGTTTGTACCATTGGTCTAAAAGTCTTTGCTCATAAAATCTACCTGGATACTTTTCTCTTAGCCTACTTCTCATGGTTCTCCAGCTACATATTCTATCTCCTTTTTGATAACATTCATCCTCAATAGCTGTCCAATGCCACTTAGCATATCAGGTTAACCTACGTCTGGCCAATTTAAATTTCTCTAACTTTGACATCCTAGTGTACTCGAAATAGTGATCCATGCTCTCCTCCCAATCGATATACACCTCTTGTCTTCCATCAAAAGTGGGTGCATAAGGTTGGGTGCTCCTAATGAATCCCTCCTCGAAGTCAACCAAGTATGGGTATGGGCTCCTAGGACTAGACTCAGGGGCAAGATCATGATCATAGGCTTTTAGATCAAGGAAATTGGGCCTAGAGGAGTTGAGTTTAGCATGGGCCTTGCGGGCTTCTACCTGTGCCTCTGCTTGGGCTATCTTATCAGTCATGCTTTGGTTGGTCTGAGCCAATTGGTCAATCAGGTTTTGGTTCAATCGGGCCATTTAATCGTTCAGGGTTTTCATCAAAGTCTCAAAATTTTGGTCCATGGTTGCACTTGATTGAGCTTGGGTTTGTTGGTAGGGTGTCCCTGATCTAATTGTCATGCACACACGGACTCAAACTCGGGTTAGGGGTTTGCTAGACCTAGAGTCCAAACCAAATGTTAGGTCAATATGACAATCTTGGTTGTAGTAACTTGGCACCTGGCTAGGTAAGTGTAAGGTTGGTGGAGGTCCCTCTTTGCTTGCCTTAGACACCAATTTGAAATTGGCCAGGTAAGCAGACCAACCAACCTTCCTTCGGGCTCTTGTCCCTAAACCACTTGTCTAGACACCAGATACACAAGCACACCAAACAAGTTGTCTAAATTTGCTTGACAATTGGTTGGACCCGACCTTGTAGGTGTCCCTACCTCACTAGAGCAAATTAAGTGTCTACTCAATTTTAATTAAAGATTGGGTTCGTTATGCTGGGTGGTGATTTTTGGCTAAAGATAGGTAATGAAATCCTACCCCCATGTCATAATGATGCCCTTAAGATGATTTATCATGAGATGAATGCAAGCATGCAAATGAACCCTAATTTCAGGTACAGAAATTTTTGTGTTACAGTTTGAAGTGGGGCAAAGAAGTGCTATGTATTAATCTCAGAAAAATTTGAAAAAAATCACAAAACACTCCTAACTTGCAGAGGATATACCAGGTGAAATGAAATAAAAAATAAAATATGTACTATGCTGGACAGTTCCTGGAACTCAGACAATGCTAAAAAAAATAGAACAGCAGAAATTAAAAGATGCTGAAAATAAAATGCAAGTCTTGTGTTCCCCTTCAAAGGTCAATCACATCAGCACCCCGACACGCCATAGGGAATCCCTGTTGAATGGGATGTGAGGGTGTTGTAGCCCTTCTTTTCCCTATGACCGGACGGCCATGGTGAAGCACCCAATCCAGGTACTGAAGAAGATGCAAAACCCTAACCAACCATGCTCTGATACCAAGATGATGGGGGACGATAATGAAATGATGCATCCCTAATGGAATTAGTAATAACTAAATAAAAAATGAAGTAAATAGATGCAGCTATTCAAAGTAAAGAAGTAGAATTCTATGAGAGGAATCTATATATCAAACTTGTCTAGAAAGTAAAATCAATCAAAGTAAATAAGAAGAGGACCTTTGTGGTTAAGAAACCACTTAGATTAGGGCTAAGTTAATCTAAATATTTCAGATCTGAAAGTTTATCTAAAGAGGGATACCCGACAATTAATATTCTAAGATTTGGAACTGGGAACACTCAAAGAGGAAGTTCCTGGATGACAAGGAGATTCCTCTATGTTGTAAAGCTTCTTGTATCCGAATCTTGACATGGTGGACCTTCTTCTTTGGAACCTAGGAGCCCGAAGAGGTTAAGAAACCACTTAGATTAGGGCTAAGTTAATCTTAATATTTCAGATCTGAAAGTTTATCTAGAGAGTGATACCCGGCAATTAATATTCTAAGATTTGGAACAGGGAACACTCAAAGAGGAAGTTCCTGGATGACAAGGAGATTCCTCTATGTTGTAAAGCTTCTTGTATCCGAATCTTGACATGGTGGACCTTCTTCTTTGGAACCTAGGAGCCCGAAGATCCTGCAACAAAGAGAAGTTGAGGGGATTAGAGGATAGAGATTTTAATGAAGGAATGGAGGGGAAGATTCTTGAAATGAAGAAAGACTGCTTGGAGTAGTCTTGGCGTGGATCTTCTATGACTTCTTCGGAATGATATCTCCTTGTCTGATTGTATGAAGAACTCCTTGGCAGATTGGAGTCATTGGAGATGGATGGGATTTAGACTAAGCATAGACTAAAGTAAGGATCCTTTGGTTGGCCGTATGGATTGTAAGATGAAAGGGATGAAGCTAAGATAGTTGTATGGAGATGGAAGGGAAGATCACTCTAGGCCTCACGCCCACCTTCTCACAAGGGACCAAGCTAATAAGCAAGGGAAATTTCAAGAAAAGTTTTCTTTCTTCATTGATTCTTCATGATGATTACAATAAGGTTTGGAGCCTTTTTTATAGACCACCAAGCCATTTGAAATTCAATTTCAAATTTCAAACAACAACAAAATAAAGGGAGAAAATAGTAGGGCATCTTCATGAAGAGGGGAGATAATTGTGGAGGAAAATGTGGACCCATTCGAATTCGAATTCCTTCTCCTCTTGGACAACAATCTATGGTGAGGTGTCTTGGTGATGCAGTAAAGTAGAATGATGATGTGGCTTCCAAGTTGGTGATCGCATGGTCCATACGCCCACCTTCCTTATTTGGTTGTGCTGAAACCAGATTGGACTTGGCTGAACTCTTCTTGACTCCATTACAATGAAGAACCCAATTGGAACAAATACAGGACTCAATGAAATAAATACAAGACTAATATACTCAATTAAAACTTATTACAGGACTCAAACTCTCAATCTTCCAACCATAGAGAATCTTGCCTACTTTATATCGGTTGAAGTCTCTTCCTGAACCTGGTGCCCGCACCAGCGAGGACTCAAGTTTCGATGAAGAACAACAAGAGGTTGCAAATTTTTGTTTAATGGCTAACAGTGATGAGGTAATGTCTGAACCTAAAGAAGAATTTATTTTTGATGAATTGCATAAAGTTTTTGATGAACTAGTAGTTAAGTTACAAAAACTTAAATTGAAGCACAAAGAACTAAAGAAGCAAAATCTGGATTTGGTTAAAACAAATGATAGGTATTTAATTGAAAATGATTGTTTACTCCAAGAAAACAAAAAATTAAATGATAAAATTATCCTTCTGGAAAAAAAAAAGGAAGATTTGAAAAAAAAAAATTTGCATCAACTGAAAATTTTACAAAACAAAACAAAGAAGTTTTGCAAGAAAACAAGAAGTACAAGGATGAGCTTAAAAAATTAAAACCTTTTGTTGAAAAATTTACGTAAAGTTTTGAAAAACTCAATATGCTTTTGAATAACCAAAGAACTATTTTTAACAAAACAGGATTAGGCTTTAAAATATAAAAATAGCAAAAGTTTTTCAAAAATCTCTTTATGCTTGCTTCGTCTTCTATTACTTGTTATTCATGTGGTAATGTAGGACATAAATCATATTTGTGTAATAAAAGAAATTGAGCAAAGTTAGAAAAGTTTGGGTTCCAAAAGGAACCGTCACTACTAACCTTAAAGGATCCAAGATGACCTGGGTACCTAAAGTCTCCACCTGATTTGTTATTGTAGGTGTGCCTTGCAACCAACAAAAGAAGATTATGGTACCTAGACAGCGGTTGCTCAAGGCACATGACTGGAGATGTGGAGCAGTTCTCCTCACTTGAATATCAGAATGGTGGAAATGTGACTTTTGGTGATAATGGAAAGGGCAAGATTGTTGGAATTGGTAAAGTCCATATCATCCCCTCTACTTATATAGATAATGTTTTTTATATTGATGGTTTAAAGCATAATTTACTTAGCATTAGCCAATTTTGTGACAGATTTTAAAGTTGTTTTCGAATCTTCCATATGCATTGTTTCCAGTCTTGATGACAATGACATAAACTTTATTGGTTATAGGCATGGCAATATTTATATGGTTGATCTTGATGATCTTCCTGTTCAAAATGGTCAGTGCCTAGTGGCAATAGAAGTCAAGATCAATGAAACTAGTTGGCTTTAGCATCGTAGACTAGGACATGTTAGTATGCATTTGCTTTCAAAACTTTACAAAAAGGATTTAATAAAAAACTTGCTAAAACTTAGTTTTGAAAAGGATAAGATTTGTAGTGCTTGCCAACTTGGAAAATAAACGAAATCATCTTTTAAATATAAAGGAGTAGTCTCTACATCTAGACCCCTATAATTACTTCATATGGACCTCTTTGTGGTGCGGGATGAACCCCGATCAAGAATTATTCTAGGGATTGGATCGTTGGTCATTAAGAAACGACCCTAGGCTAGGTTCAAACTGATCCAAGTTATTTTTCCCCTTTTTTTTATTCAAATAAACTCTCTTTTTTTTCATATTTTTTTTTTCTTTCTTTTCCTTCTTTTCACTTTTTTTTTGTTTCTCATGATTTTTTTGTTTCTCACATTTTTTTTTATTTCCTTCCTTATTTTCCAACTAAATAAAATCGACAGGGGGCATCTTGCTTTAAGAAATGTGTGGCCCCTTTTCCTTGCTTTTACGATTGTGCGAGGGGAGGCTTCTTCCCTCGGTCTGATGCCAAGTGGAACAGAGAACCGGCCTTCGGGAGGGAAATCCGGCGGGACTCGCCACCAGCGATGGCAGCAGGGGCGGCGACGACCATGGCAGAGTCGACGGTGGGGCGTTTGGAGGGATCTGCTAGAGGGAGGGAGATGCTCGGCGGTCGATGGGCGCTGGACAGGAGGAAGGAGGCGGTGGCATGCTTGGTCTCGGGTGGTGCGACGTCGCACATCTCGGGTGGAGATGGCAGGGAGCAGCTTCGGGAGGATTTCACTGACGTCGGTGCTAGCGGAGGCGACAGCCAGGGGAGTTGGTGGTGCGGCCTCTCTGGTGGGTGGCGGGCATCATGGCAGCAGGGCATCGGCGGCCATCGGTGTGTCGTCACGGGCGGAGACGGGGAGATGGACGATGGCATCACGGGCATGGGCGGAGTGGAACAAGGGCATCACGGGCATGGGTTGGGCTTCAGGTTTAATCTAGGCTGCTTCAGATTCTAGACCGATATCCCCATCATTTTCCCTGAGGTGGGAAGAACTCGACTTCGTCGAGTAAAGCTTCAACAATCTTCTGACTCTAGAATGCACCACGTGATCTGTAGACTAAAATTTTTTTATAGAAATAGTGCAATTAAAATGACTAACCTAACCTAACCTAAACTTGCTCTGATACCAAAGTTGGCGCGGGATGGACCGCAATCAAGAATTATTCCAGGAATTAGATCGTTGGTCGTTAAGAAACGACCCTAGGCTAGGTTCAAATTAATCCAAGTTATTTTTTCCCTCTTTTTTATTCAAATAAACTCTCTTTTTTTCATATTTTCTATTATTTTTTTTCTTTCTTTTCCTTCTTTTCACTTTTTTTTTGTTTCTCACAATTTTTTTTTTGTTTCGTAGGGTTTTTTTTATTTCCTTCCTTATTTTCCAACTGAAATAAAATCGACAGGGGGCATCTTGCTTTAAGAAGCGTGCACCCCCTTTTCCTTGCTTTTACGATCGTGCAAGGGGAGGCTTCTTCCCTCGGTCCGATGCCATGTGGAACAGAGAACCGGCCTTTGGGAGGGAAGTCCGGTGGGACTCGCCACGGTGACGGTGGCGGGGGCGGCGACGGCCATGGCGAAGTCGACGGCGGGGCGTTTGGAGGGATCTGCTAGAGGGAGGGAGACACTCGGTGGCCGATGGGTGCTGGACAGGAGGAAGGAGGCAGTGGCGCGCTCGGTCTCAGGTGGTGCGATGTCGCACAGATCGGGCGGAGATGGCAGGGAGCAGCTTCAGGAGGATTTCGCCGACATCGGCACTGGCGGAGGTGGCGGCCAGGGGAGTTGGCAGCGTGGCCTCTCCGGTGGGCGGCGGGTGTCATGGCAACAGGGCGTCGGTGTGTCATCGCAAGCGGAGACGGGGAGATGGATGACGGCATCACGGGCGTGGGCGAAGCGGAACAAGGGCATCACGGGCATGGGCTGGGCTTCAAGTTTTAGGCTGGCTTCTGGGCTGGGCTTCAGGTTTAATCTGGGCTGCTTCAGATTTTGGGCCGATGTCCCCATCACTTTGGACCAACTAGAACATCTAGTTTGGGAGGTAAGAAGTATGGTCTAGTTATTGTAGATGATTTCTTACATTTTATATGGATCATATTTTTAGCTCACAAAGATGAAACCTTTTTTGCATTCATTAAATTTCATAAAAGAGTTTCAAATGAAAAAAAGTGTTTCAATTATATCTTTAAGAAGTGATCATGACACAGAATTTGAAAATCATGATTTCGAAAAGTTTTGTAGTGAAAATGGCATTCATCATAATTTTCTACACCTATAACACCTCAACAAAATGCAGTTGTAGAAAGAAAAAATAGAACTCTTGAAGAAATGGCACGCACCATGCTTTGCGAAAATGATTTGCCTAGCTATTTTTGGATGAAAGCCATAAACACTGCTTGCTATGTTTTAAATCATGTTTTAATCCGACCTGTTTTAAAGAAAACACCTTATGAGCTTCGGAAAGGTAGAAAACCTTCAATTAAATATTTTTGTATTTTTGGATGCCGTTGTTTCATTTTAAACAATGGCAAGGATAATCTAAACAAATTTGATGCCAAGTTAGATGAGGGTATCTTTTTATGCTACTCTACATCTAGCAAGTCATACAGGATCTTCAACAGAAGGACATTTCTTATTGAAGAATCCATCTATGTTGTGTTTGATGAGACTGATCAAAAATCTTCTAGAAAAGAAGATGTTCTTGATGATGAAACAGGTATCCAAAGAACTGAAGAAGTGAACAACCATGAAGAGCCTTCCAAGGAGCAAGATGACAATCAAAACAATGAAAGAGATCAAGTATATGGAGGTGAAAACACATCAACACCTAACTCTCTACCTAAAGAATGGAGGTATGCTCATGGACACTCCAAAGAACTTATCATTGGTGATCCATCAAAAGGGGTAAGTACTCGTTCATCTCTTAGAAATGCATGTGATTATTTAGCTTTTGTTTATCAAGTAGAACCAAAATCTATTAAAGAAGCTGAAAATGATTGTACATGGATGAATGCTATGCAAGATGAACTAAATCAATTTAAAAGAAATAGTATTTGGACTTTAGTTGAAAGACCCTCTAATTTTTCAATAATTGGTACAAAATAGGTTTTCAGAACTAAGCTTGATGAAAATGGAATAGTCATTAGAAATAAAGCTAGGCTAGTTGCCAAAGGATACAATCAAGAGGAAGAGATTGATTTTGATGAAATCTTTGCTCCTGTTGCTAGACTTGAGGTAATTTGGCTATTATTGGCATTTGCATGTTTTATGGATTTTAATTATTTCAAATGGATGTTAAAAGTGCCTTTTTGAATGGTTTTATCGAAGAAGAAGTTTATGTTAATCAACTCCCCGATTTGAAAATCATAAGTTTTCAAATCATATTTTTAAACTTCATAAAGCTTTATATGGTTTGAAACAAGCTCCAAGAGCTTGGTATGATAGATTGAGTTCTTTCTTGCTTAAAAATAATTTTTCTAAAGGTAATGTAGACACTACTTTATTTTTGAAAAAGAAGAATGATGATTTCTTAGTAGTACAAGTTTGTATGGATGATATCATATTCGGTGCTACTAACGAATGTCTTTATCAAGAGTTTGCAAAGTTAATGCAGGGAGAGTTTAAGATGAGCATGATGGGAGAGCTTAATTTTTTTCTCGGACTCCAAATAAAGCAAATAAAAGAGGGGATCTTCATCAACCAAACCAAGTACACAAAAGAAATATTAAAGAAGTTTGGGATGGAGAGCACCAAGCCATTAGGTATACCTATGAGCTCCTCTTGTAGACTTGACAAAGATGAATCAGGTAAATCTATAGACCAAAAGTTATATAGAGGCATGATTGGTTCATTTCTTTATTTAACTGCTAGTAGGCCAGATATTATGTTTAGTGTTTGTATATGTGCAAGAATTAGTCTACCCCTAAAAAGTCTCATCTTTTGGCTGTTAAACGTAAACTTAGATACCTATCTGGTACTATAGATATTGGACTTTGGTACTCTAGAGATTCATCATTTGAATTGATTACTTATTTTGATGCTGATTTTGCTAGGTGTTAACTTTATAGAAAAAGTACTAGTGAAACTTGTCAATTTCTTGAAGTTAATTTGATCTCATGGAGTAGCAAGAAATAAAATTTAGTTGCTCTATCTACGGTGGAAGCCAAATATATAGCAGCTAGAAGCTGTTGTGCTCAAATCCTATGGATTAAACAATAACTTGAAGATTTTAGTATCAAATTAACTAAGACACCTATAAGATGTGACAATACTAGTGCAATCAATCTAACTAAGAATCTTATGCAACATTCAAGAAGCAAACACATTGAAATAAGACATCACTTCATAAGAGATCATGTGCAAAACTCTAATGTGATGCTTGAGTTTGTTTGTGCTAAAAATCAATTAGCTGATGTTTTCACCAAACCCTTGAGTGAAGAAAGATTTTGTATGATTAGAAGAGAGTTAGGCATCATAGACCCCTTCTCTTAGAACTCTTCAAATCTTGTTCTTATCCAATTTATTAGTGCTCAAAATCATGTTATTTAAGTCCAAAATCCTTCTCTGGAAATTGCTTGATTTTATTAAATTTTATTGATTTTTTTTGGAAATTCCTGGCTAAGTGTCGATACTTCACTTTTGGCCAAGTGTCGACTCACACCTAAGTGTCGACACTTGACAAAAATGAAGTGTCAACTCACGAGCATATTTTCGAGTTTTCTAGGGCATCACCCGTTCATTCTATATTTTTTATTCTTTGTTTTGTCCGTGCCCTAGTGGTCCCTTAGCCATCCTTTGACCTCGCAACAGTAATCTACCCACCGTGCCCTTCGATTTTTGGCAAATCTTCTCTTTTCTCCCTCGTTTATATTGTTTGATTCATGGTTTCTTCATTCTTTTACTGTTGTTTTTGGGCCGAACTCATTCACATTTGATTTTTCCCCACTTTGGACCGATTTTCTTTGGATTTCTTGCAGATTGATTCGACACATTGCTCACTTCTTTCCATTTCTTCCCCCTCTTGTCCATTCTCTTGGCCGATTCCAAGCTTTTCCTTCTCTACCCATCAGTTTCTCTATTTTTTTTTGCTTGGACCGTTCCTTGTTGTCTTGACATCCCTGTTTCATCCATTTCATCCCTTCCAATCCTTCCCTCTGTTGGCATTCATGGGTCCATGGAAGTAGGTAGTTTCTAAAAGGAGGTTGAGTCAGGGAACAATAGAAAGAAGGACAAAGGCCATAAATGATAGTGGATAGCAGTCAGAGAGAGTGGCACCCCCTCATTCCCCCTTAGCAGATAGAGTTTCAGGCAAGATCATAGCTGCTGGTCATCGAGTTGATCTAGGATTCTTCGACCATGAGGGATTTGGATTAGGTCAGATTCTTGAGGCTACAGGACTGATCTCCTTCTATACCATGAAGGAGAAATTCTATCCTCATCTGATCTGAGAGTTTTATGGGAGCCTGGATTGTAGCAGATTAATGTGGAGTGCGACTATTCATGGCATACAGATACCTATCTTAGAGAAGATCTTGAGCAAAGTTTGGGAGATTCCCCATCGTGGGATTGTCACGAGCCCTGTTGAGGACAGAGAGGAGGCCTTCCGGTGTATTCTTGAGCATGATGATGTTTGCGGTGTGGCCATAGTCATCACGAATTAGCTTTCAATTGAGATATGCCTCCTACACCATTTCATTGCCGGGATATTGTTGCCGATGACAGGTCAATTTGATTTTATTACAGAGAGAGCTGATGCTGATGGTTTGTCTGACTTAGAGGACAACTGTAGACCTCCCTGCTTTGATGATGGCACAGATGAGAGAGGCTGCGACCCAACGACGACTTTGTCTACCATATGGGATGGGTTTGACTTGTCTTTTCCGAGCCTATGATGTACCTTTGGAGGGGGAGGCCTCCAAAGATATTTTGCATACTAATGTATATGACGAGCGGTCTCTTCATCGTATGGGTTATCGGAGGCTGACAGGCAAATGGGTGCGTCGAGAGTCTGGTCAGGAGCCAGACAAGGAGGATGAGATCCGAGCCATCGAGGAAGGTCCTTCTGAGCCTGCTAAGCAGTTGACACCTCCCAAACCGGCACTTGCTGTAGCTTCTGGGTCTGAGCCCGTCACACCTATTGCCGCTCCTCATGCATCTACCGACTTATCTTTTAAGGAGAATGCGAGGCATCAGTTTGCTGAGATCATGAGTGAGATGATTGGACTGGGAGTCCGGACCACTCAGCTCTGCATTGAGATTGAGGGCCTTAGAGCCCATACCGCTGAGCAGCATTCTGAGATCTGTCGGACGATGGAGGCAGGTTTTGCACGTATCGAGGAGATGCTTAGAGCATTGTTACTTTCTAGGTCATCAGGACCTCCTCCTCCTCCTCCGGTAGATGATGACTACCACCCAGATCAACATGGTGATACTCCTCCTGGTGGTGATGGTCATGGACATGATGGCAGTGGTAGTGGTGCAGATGTCGTTGATAGTGACAGCGATGACAGAGCTGGAGACTATGAGATTGTCAGCAGAGAGGATCACACTCCAGCTGCTCCCACTATTCCTTTTTCAGATGATCTGCTTGCCTCTGCACCCATCTTTCTGACTCCTGCGGAGACACTTCCTCCACCCTCTCCTAGATCTTCTCGGGTTGTATCCCGGTTTGGACCATTTGCTAGGACTAGGAGCCGTAGCATCCTTAAGACCCCTAGATCCATTGTTCGTAGGACTAGGTTTAGTGCTCCTATTTATTTTGAGCTTCCATCTGATAAGGAGTAGCCTCACAGATGTTTATCTTGATGTTTAGTGTTTATGTATTTGTGTTGATGTTTAGTGTTTATCTTGATGTTATCATCTATGTTTAGTGTTTATGTTTATCTATGTATTTATGTTGTACTTGCATGTTTACTTATCAGTCTTGTATCATTTTATGTGTTGTAATGAAACTCTAACTTTTATGAAAAAGTTCACTTTTATCTTATGGTTACTCCCTACTTTGATCATTTGCTCTGATACCTGTGGATTTTTTTGCTAATCTAATCTTGTATCATGGCCCCTAACCAAATTTCTATGCCTTAATGCATCAATTCAGGGAGAGTTTACTCCCTTTATTGTTTAATGTTGACAAAAAGTGGGAGTAAGATATAAGCATTTATTTCTAAATTTTTTTTAGTTGGTTCATAACTTAACTCACATAGGGGGAGAGAAAATTAACTTCAACACTTAATTGGTACCTCTCCTCTATTAAAATTATGTTGTATGAGTGTTGTATGAGTTTTAAGTTCATGATTATGAGATATAATATTTAAAATTGAATTTAAATGCTTATATACTCAAGATTTTGTTATTATCAAAAAGGGAAAGATTGTTGGCTTTAGCCCTTAATTTTGATGACTAACAAAACGTTGAGTATATATTTTATACTAATGTTTCAATTGGAGTTATGAATTTTGATGACTAATAAAACGTTGAGTACATATTTTATACTAATATTTCAATTGGAGTTATGAGTTTCAGGATACATGCACCTCAAATTCTCAAAATAAAAGTATCATGGCATTCATTGGAAGCTGAGCAATTTTCATGGTTTAAGAAATCTTCTCATTTGAAAAAGGTCTCAAAATAGACCAATTATGCTTTATATAAAGTATATTGAAGCTTCATTGAAGATCATTTTGAATTTGGAAGGTTGGCACATGTTTTTAACAAACTGCAGAGTCAAATATCGACTCATGATACACCAAGTGTCGACACTTCAGAAACTGGCATGCAAAAATTTTCTCTGGCATACCAAGTGTCGACTCACAGAAATCAAGTGTTGACTCATAGAACACAAGTGTCGACTCAAAGATTTCAAGTATCGACTCAAGGCCTGAGACTTTTGAATATACAGAACATGTCTTTTTGTAAGATTTTCTATCAAGTATCAGCTCAGGAGACTTAAGTATCGACTCAGGAGATTCAAGTGTTGACTTAAGGATTTTTAGTTTCGACTCAAGGCCTAAGATTTTTGAAAATACATAACTAGGCCATTTGAAGGTTTTTAACTCAAGTGTCGACTCAGAAAAATCAAGGTCGACTCAAGAAACTCAAGTGTCGACTCACAAAAATCAAGTGTCGACTCATGAAGACTCAAGTGTCGACTCACAGAAGTCAAGTATCGACTCACTATTTTGACAGCAATAATGGCTATATTTTCTGAGAGGCAGAATTCATCCCTACAAGCTTCCAATGGCTAGTTTTGCTCCTCCAATGGTCTTAAACCAATTTTTGGAAGTTTTTGAAATATCTAAGCTTTACCAAACTCATTCATGAAGCATTGAACACACTAGAGAAATATTTTCCAAGAACTTCACTTCTAAAGGCAAAAAGAAAAGATTCCACTGAAAAAGCTTACAAGCCCATCATTTCAGCTTTCTAAAAGTATCTTTGAAGAGATTCCAAAGAGAAGACAAGACAAGCAATCTTCAAGAGCCTCAAAGCTTCCATATTCCACTCTAGAAGAGAGTTTGATTATGCTTTTATTCTTGTATCTTTAACTTTATTCTTTGTTGACCTAGCTTTCAAGGTTTTTGAAAGTGGGTTGTTAAGGTTGTTGGTGAGCCAAATGTATAAAACCAACTAGGGTTTAACCTGTGAGCCCGAAAACAAAACAAGTTATAAAGGTTGTTGGTGAGCCTAGGTTACAAAACCAACTTGGGTTTTAATTGTGAGCCTTGAAAAACAAGTCTGCTATAATCTTAAAGAGATTATAATGGAAATTTCCAAGGGAGGCTTGGAGAGTGGATGTAGGTGCTTGGATTGCGCTGAACTACTATAAAATTTTATATTTGTGTGTGATTTCTCTCTCTACTACTTGCTCTTTATTGTTTGCCTTTAATTTGCCATTATCCGCTGCATATTCATTTTGAGTTTAATCACTTTGCTTCACAAACACATCAAGACTAGCACATAGTTGTTTAAATTTTTCAAAAATCCAATTCACCCCCCCCCTCTTGGGCTCCATTTCTAGGCAACAAGTTGCCATCAAAAAGAAAATGCTTCATTGAAGGAAACTTTTTGTACGTCCCATGTGAGGCACCCCCAACAAATCGGAGGCCCTCCTTGATTTATAAAAAAAAGAAAAAAAAAGAAAAAAAAGAAAGAGAAGAAGAAAGAAGAAAGATATAAGGAAAGGAAGATCTAAACATTAGCTACCGACCCCTTTCTAGACCGACGGACGACACCAGCCCCCCGCGAGATGCTCAGGGGGGCTTCGAGTTTTGCCTCAGCCTCCTCTAACTCTGACTCCTCCTCAAAGCCAGACTCATCCTCTTGCCCGGGTAAGAAATAGAAGGCTTGATGTTGTCCAGCCCTTTCAACCCGTAGAAGCGAAAGGTTTGCTCTTGTACTCCGGAATCCTTGGTGGTAGGAGTCCAAGACAGCCTCAGCGACTTCGTCCCTAAAAGCCTGGGATGTCATGAACTTAGGGATGGCCTCCGCCACCTCCTTTCTGGCCATCTCCATCGCTACAGTGGCCGTCGATGCCCTCTCAAGCACCGCCGTGGTCCGGTCCTCCTCTTCTAGTTGGGCCTGAAGGGCCCACAGCTTCTTCTTCAATCGGGCCCTCTCCTCGGCCCAAAGGGAACTGGCGTCCCACTCCCCCGTAGGGGCCGCCTCAAGCTTGGCCGCCCCTGTAGTCCCAGGGTCGCCTCTTTGGACCTTCGTACTAGGCTCCCCATCGGGCTCCCCGATGGCAGTCCTCTTGCGAGACATCTCCCAGAGATCTTTGTGGCTGAACTTCATCCCTGCAGAATAAAGCAGATGATTAGCTTTGCCTCCAAATGAAACCCACCATCAAAGGAAACGGGGTTCCCCTCTCCCCCCTGCTGGAGAGATTCACCAGCACCGGCAGAAACGAAGACAGGGGACGCACGGAGGTCTGAAGACCCTAGTAAGGGTACTGCCCCAAATGAACAAGAGAAAAAGGAGGAAGGAAAGAAGGAAGCCTAACTTATCAAGACTCCGCCCAAGGGGAAAAGAAGGGAGCAGTTCTGAAAAACAATTATTGTCTCTTCACCGCCTGAAGAATTTCTAAGAACTGAGAAGATGGGTCCTATTTAACGGCATGGAGAAGACGTGCTCTGTGTCTCGCGCCAAGCTAACGGAGAGATGCCACGAACCGAGGTGGCGCTTCGTATCCCGAGCACCCCCCTTGAAGACCGACGCAGCGTTAATAACCACTTTGAAAGAGAGAAGACGTTGCAGCACCCAAATGGCACAGAGACATAACCGCCCAAACGTCGGTATGTCTAGCGTTGGTAGCAGAAGGGTTGTGCCCTGTCCATGCCAGCGCAACTACTACTCCCTTCACCCAGAGCGGATGCCTCATTTTTCGGGCTCAGGAGTGGAAGGCAACTGATATGGCGACATCTGCTGATGTGGACTGGTGCGGCGACACCCGCTGATGTGGAGCCTGCGAACGGTCACAGTCAGCGAGAAGCCGACCACCTGGGCAAGGCTGCATGACGAAGAACCAAAGGGACTGCCCTTCCGGGATAAGCACCCAATCGAGGCAAGGCTCATTGGACGAGCCCCCTGTCTAAGAACAGCTCCCGGTTGAGGTCGGTCCACCTGTCCAGCAAGGACTGCCCTTCCGAGGTTAGCTCCCAATCGAGGCAGGGCTCATTGGACGAGCCCCCCATCTGAGGATAGCTCCCAGTTGAGGTCGAGTCCACCTCTCCAAAAGGGACCGCCCTTCCAAGGTCAGCTCTCAATCGCGGCAGGGCTCATTGGATGAGCCCCCGTCTAAGGACAGCTCCTGGTTGAGGTCGAGTCCGCCTCTCTAGAAGGGATCGCCCTTTCGAGATCAGCTCCCAATCGAGGCAGGGCTCATTGGACGAGCCCCCTGTCTAAGGACACCTCCCGGTTGAGGTCGAGTTCGCCTCTCTAGAAGGGACCACCCTTCCGAGGTCAGCTTCAAATCGACGTAGGGCTTATTGGACGAGCCCCCCATCTAAGGACAGCTCCCGGTTGAGGTCGAGTCTGCCTCTCCGAAGCAGGCTCTCCTACCAGGAACATGGTTTCCCGCCAAAGGCACAAAGAAGGGTGAAGCTAGCATTCAAAACAGATGCAGCGACGTACTTGGCTACCCTGAGCCTTCGAGAGGTGGCGCATACCTTGCCATGGGCGCAGGCCCCCCTACGGCATGTCGTGCACACGATCTGCACGATCCGGACAATGCCAAGAACCCAGCTTTATGGTATGCTGACACGTCGACGATCGCATGACTGGAAGATTGCAGCTTCCATGACAGGACACTTGGACCTCCCAGAGAATGGCATCCCCCTACGGTCCTATGCCCGGTAGCACCCAGATGGCCTCCTCTAAAATGGCAACATCCCATTATGGCTGGAGACTCAGGCACAGAACCAGCCCGACAAAGAGACAACAGCAGACAACGGAAAGCCTCCTTCGATAGAGAGAACCTGGAATCTCCTGGAAAGCCTCCCATCTGTATAAGACCCGGAGAAAAAGATAAGTAGAGGTAAGCGAAGCAAAGCAAAGAAATGCGACGATGACTCTTTCATTCTCGTATTATTATCTTCTCTTTTATCACCCTCTGGAAGTGGAGTCTCTCAAGCTCTCCGTCTCAGAAATATATGTTCCCTTCGATCGTCCCACTGACTTGATCGTCAGAATGCCTTCGTCGAAATCTCCGGTCCAAGATTTTCCTCTATCTTGCAGGACCCCGAACAAGCTAGCGAACCGATCGCGAGACGAAAACCAAGGATCCGGCAAGAACCCGATACGTCATGAAAGAATCATTCACGACTACTAGTAAGAAAAAAATATAAACTCACCGATTAAAATAAAGACAAGGATATTTTAAGTGAGAAATATGAAAACCCACTGGAATGCACCATCTTTTAGCTAAAATATCATTGCTGTCACCGCTAAAATGATTTCTTAGTTGACCAGAATCTATTTCAGGATTTTCATGCGAGTTCCAAGCAGGAGGAAAAATCCTCTGCAGTGCTTCAGTGAGTACACCTCCAGTTCTCTCAATCTTGTGAAGACACTTGGACCAGTGAACAGCAGTTCCCAGATCAACAGTCAGATCATTTTCCACCATTTCCTTGCAAACACTTAGAATTCCAGAATATATGTATTCTTCAGCCACGGTTGCCCTTGACAGAAGAGAAGTCATCAGGCAATGGTATGCAGCTTTGTCAGGTATCAATCCTACCAGTTTCAACTCTTCAAAGCATCTCAAAGCTTTGTCTGGAAGTGAGGCTTGTGCCCATCCTCTAATTAATGTGGTATAAGTCTTAACATTCGGCTTCACTCCAGCAGCCTCCATTTCTTCAACCATCTTTGTTGCTCTCTGCAAGCAGAAAATTCTAATCAAAAGATGCTGATAGAATTTAAATACGCCTCATGTAGAAATTTATTTTAACAACCAGCACCTTCAACTTAATGAAAAGATGCTCATGGCTATCTGGAAAACATTGCAAGCATAATGGCAATAGCTTATTCATCTTCAGAGACAGTATAGAATTAAAAAGTAAGAACTACAGCACTTCTTAGATGCATATTGACATTCACATCTATGAGATATCGGGCTTTAAGTACTACTGCTCATTGTCAAAAATTTTAATGTCAGTTTTTCAGAAGGTCCTGTCTATAGGTCCCTTAGAACATTTGTAAGAACAATGCCTCATTATATTCAAATAGCATGTCAACATTTTCTTAATAAATCATAAACTTCCTAAGATTTTTTTCCCAATACGAATCCACCATGGTCTCCAGGCAGGCTGGTGATTCAAATAAAGAGATTTTGGGAGATCTCAAGGAGCAATTTAACAAAGATAATAGATAATTACAAGAATTACCCATAGTTAGATTGCCAATAATAATAAAACGCATGCTAGTTAGAAAGGGGAAACTGACCTTAAAGATTCCTTAGCGGCATCTGCTAGCATTTCCCATCTTACAAAGGAATAAAGTGCTCTGTAATTGCAAGCTTTAAAAGTTCCAACTAAGGTTGAGCAGCAACTATTCCATGATTTTGTTTTATATCTAAAGATAGCAATATGCATCACAAAACCAGAATTTTTTTTTCCTAGAAGTATAATTAGGCATGACAGAACAATCTGGAATTGATTGAAAATTTGAAATGTTTCGGCTTCACATTCAAGTTTTGTAAGCTAATGCAATTTTAAACTGTGATGATTGATCATGGAAGAAGGATGGCTCTGAATGAGAAATTTCAAGATGGCTCCAGATGAGAAATTCCAATTTCGTTTTGTGCTTTAGAATGAAGAATATTTAAAGATTGATTTAGATTCATGGTCTAAGGGTCCCAAATGAAGACATTGTTATAGAATCAACAAACATACATATGTTTACACATCTGCATATTTGTGAAACATGTCTTGACTGTATGCATTTCAGCATATGTAGCTCTCGAAAAAAGTATGAGACATTTTAAGCATTCAAACCAATTCCACCATAGCAAATTGGAAGAAAAAGACAGAAGCAAATAATAACATAGTTAATTGACCACATGACAAATTAAGGTCATAAATATGCTCAAAAGCTTATTAATATCAGCATCATTATCTATATAATCAAAAGGTAATCATATGACCAATTGTCCCAGCAGCAGATAATTGAGTAAACCATTTCCAACATCCACTGAGCACACCAATATATATCTATATAATCAAAAGGTAATCATATGACCAATTGTCCCAGCAGCAGATAATTGAGTAAACCATTTCCAACATCCACTGAGCACACCAATATATATCATTGTAATCATATGACCAATTGTCCCACAGCAGATAATTGAGTAAACCATTTCCAACATCCACTGAGCACACCAAATATATATCTATATAATCAAAAGGTAATCATATGAATTGTCCCAGCAGCAGATAATTGAGTAAACCATTTCCAACATCCACTGAGCACACCAATATATATCTATTAATTACTATATCACAATGATCATATGGTATTTCTTTATGCAACTATATATCTTTGACAAGAGGTCGACTCCCTAAAAAGAAGAAGTATTAGTTTAATGATAACCATGAATCCAAGGGCCCAGATGCAATTATAATACAAGATATGCATGTCAAGAGTGGTGACATGGACATGTGAATTATACCAAATGATGGACTTTAACCTACAAGCTGCATCCAAATTTTTGAGATTTTATTTTTCTGACTCCTTCATGACCAATTTATTTTCTTTGCCATTTTTTTTTCGCATGACTTTAATCAAAGTCAAACTTAGATAACCTCCTCTTTCTCACACCACGAACACGCTTCTAACTTGCTCTTTGAATCATTGCCCCTTTGAGTTCCAATTACTTGAGGGGAAATGCTGGTTTGGCCTTTGAGATTTCATCCAACTTGAAGTTTCCATTATCATAAATACAATTCTCAGTACATAATTTGTTTTTTCATTTTTCACTAAGAAATTAATACAAAAATTGAAATACCACATAATCGTAGCATGCATGTATGGCATTGATACGATATGTATTGTGCCTTGCTGTGCCATTAGGTGCTAGTGCTTATGAGACTTGGTAGTCGACAGGGGAAGCATACCAAGCACTAAATAGGGCTATGTTATGCCAAGACTAGTTGTTAAGGCACTAGAGTGTGTTAACTAACCAATTGAATCCAAAAGTTTAAGATGATAAGAAAATGGCATAGAGAGAGAGAAGAGGGGGGAGAGTGGAGGCTGATCGTGGGGGAGGTGGTAACCGAGAGAGGGATACCTACATTTATCAAACCTGGATATCATCCATGATACCTCGGATCATATCCCTAATAAGAAGCATACTAGTTTATTGGGTCCAGATGTGAGCAAGGATCAAACCATCCAACAAGGGAACAATCATCTGCCATTGCGTCCACATCTAGAGATGAGTATCTTGAGACCCAGGCTATTACAAATATTCTAGAAAATAATTAATTGGTTTGCAAACTTATTATACTTAATATTAGTTGTTTTCCCAAAGGCTTCGTACAAATAGTTTCCTAAAAGGTGTCTTATATGATCCAAGATCCAGAGATCATATGACTAAGGGTCATATTCTCAACGGTCATGCAAGGACACTAGAATGATAGGGAATCAACTTGCAGCAAAAGAGCTTGTGCAGGAAGGAGATCCAAGCTCACTAAAGGTTCATGTAATATAAGCACTCTATTCCCCTGCTTATATGTGACATTGTGAACCTAAAGGGGCATTTTATTGGTGACAAAGTAACCTTAGTTGACCTACCCTGCTAACATGTCTAGCACATGCAACCCATTTCCAATTATTAATTAACCCATTTCTGATTATTAATTAGAATAAGTTTTCAATTAATTATTCTCTCAATTATTAACTGAATCAAGTAAGAGTGAATGGAGGCATACCTGAGCCTTAATTAGGTGGCACCCCTCCCTCCTCTGCATGTTAGGAAGGAGTTTGTGCACAAGAAGAGAGGCGCCCAAGCAAGGGACACCTCCCCTCTTGTAGTGTCCTAGTAGGACTAGGATACTAGGTGTAATTGAGTGTCAAAAATCACAAAAATAAACAAGGATAGAAGGCGCCATAGGCTATACTCTAAAAGAGAGAAAAAGAGAGAGATTATATCCAAAGCAATAGGTCTATTCCTTTGTACAAAGCATTTCATGGGCTCTCTGTTTGCTGGAGTTTGTAAAGAAAGGCTCTGGAATCGCACAAATGGACTGACACAAGTGTGGATGGTAATGCTTAGAGGATCACGTGCTTTTGCAATCTCAGCAACTCTCGGTACAAGAAATACAACTCCAAATATCGACATGGCTTAGGAATAATTCTTTAACCCTCTACGCATGCTTTATGCATAGATATATCATGACCAAGGAGTTAAACTTCCCCTGCAAATATCCATGATAGATCCTCATGTCCATTAGAGCTGAGGGTGAAGGTGAGAGGCACAAAGATGACAAAAAAGAGAGAAGGATGCAGGGTTTCTTTCCATCCCTTTTCCTTTTCCTTCTTGATTTTCAGTTTTAAATGTACAACATTATTTCATCGATTAATTTATACATGTATAATATACATAAAAAATTCAGGTGGGTAGGGCCAAGTTGAGCTAAAAAAATTAGCAAGGCTGAGCATGCCCAATTTTAATTAGGCCTAAAAATCAAGGCCCAACCTGGCAAGTCGAGCAAAACAAAACCTGAGGTTAGCAAAAATTGGCCCACACTAAGCTGAGCTAATTTTGCACAACTATGTATAGCACCAGGATGTAATTCTTTATTTTTTTTTATTTTCATATTTCAAACTTGTTACCTTAAATGATATTTTAACAAATTGATATATTTTATTATCCCCAAACATGGGCTTTCATTTAATGATGAAGCGCATAGCAGCAACACCAATATGGACACCATGATTAGGGGCTTTCCTATATGCCCCCTAATGGGTGTTGCATATATTTTTTTCCAATTTGAATTTAAGCTTCTCTCTTTCCTCTTGTCCATTCCTGTCTGTTTCTCTCTCCCGGTCTTCCCATGCTTCTACATGCATATCCCATTCCTAGGGTAAGAGAAATGAGAAAAGAGAGCATGGCCCCTGCTACATGACCCTATTTTTCTTGAAAACTAGACAAGCCAGTTGGGTCGCGCCTTGGTATAAAACAAGCCCGCCTTGGAATTGGCTGGTCTTGACCCATACCAACCAGGATAGAAGAGATGTTTCAACCTCTTAAGGGAACAATATTCTTGCACCTGTCCTGGTTGCAAATTTTTTGTCAGAATGGGTATAGTACAGGTAGTACCCGGGTTTGCAATACCGTCCCATACCGTCCAGTACAGGGCATACCGTACCATACTAGCCAAGGGCCGGTACGGTACACAAAAAATGGTCCGAGATGAAAAAATTAAAAAAAATAATAAATTCCGTACGGTACAGTACCATACCATACCGTACCGCCCGGTTCGGGCTCGGTTTGGCTCGGTTTAGGTTTGGTTTAATAATCTTTGCTTGAGAGGGAGGAAAAGAATTTTTTATCATTTTTTTAGACTCGGTACACATATCGGTATAGTACAGTACGGACCGTACCGGCAGCTGACTGGTACAGGTCCCGGTACCGGTTCAGCGATCCTTGGATAGTACCAACCCAACCCACTGCTACCTAAATCCTTGGTCAGCACTCATCTTGACTTGACACCACCCTCGTGTAGCGCGAACCATGCATCTAGAGAAAACCTAATCGAGAGAAGGATAAAGTCAAGATGACAAATAAGAACAATGACAATAGACACCAGAGACAAGACCCCCAACAAACATGAGATCGACTACCATATGCACTAAACTATTGATCCCCAACATCCAAGCTAATAGGAAAAGGATTAAAATTGTATATCAAGCTTAACATGATAGGGTCAACATGTATCACATTATGTTGACTAACACTCAAGCAAAAATTAATCCCTTTGTTTTAAATTTATATCCTTCTCCTACTCTTAAAACTTATATATCTTCTAAGCCAGGTCACTCACATGTTTCATCACTAGGAAAATACAATCATGAAAGCACAACTACAATATTTCATTTCAGCATTAAATATCGTTAGTGGAAATCAACAACTACAAATGCACTCTAAAATTTAGGAAACAATAACGACTTCAAGATAACGTATCATACCTTTAGGAAGAAAGTACTAACTATCATGGATAACGTATCAACTCAACTACAAACAAACGTACTCCTATCAACTTCCATCATCAACTACTGACAGTACCGGGGAATAACTAAATTTTTTATCATAACTAACTGATTACCATGAAGAAAAAAAACATAATTATAGGTTTCATATATGAACTATTATAAATAGTTAGATTAAATCATTGAACATGCTAAGATGAAAGTACTTAGACCAGGGATTCAAGTTTCAGTGGAACGTCCCACGAAACACCGGAATGGGGCACCATTTCATGTGTTGGGACATGATGCCCTACTAGCATCCCAACATCCCAATTGGGATGCCCGGGAACATCCCCTATCCCGAGTATCAAGATGGAATAGGATGCCAGTGCATCTTGTTCCATAGAAAACCGGGATAGTCCCATCTCATGGAATTTAAAACCTTGACTTAGACAATCCTAAATTTATAGAAAAGAGACTTCTAAGTTTTCTACAACCAAGGACACCCCAATAGGTTGTCACGTTACCTGTTCTGAAAACTGACCCTAGATCAACATTCTCATTCCATCCTACTTAAACCAAAAACAATTATAATTTCCAACATGTAAGCTCTAATTTTGGGAATATTAGATTTAGAGTGACAATTGTGGAAGACACCTGAACACCTATCCTTTCTCTAAGTCGTGGGATTTTGAACAACTGACTCTCCTCTAACAATAAAACATTGATTTTGGAGGTAGCACATGTTACAAGAGAGCACTAGATATAACATGCTGCTATTGAAAGAAATTCATGCATTCCTGGTTATCAACTTAAAATGCATTGTTGCAATCAACTACATTAAATTACCTTCATATCGCCTGCCTTACAGCACGCATTTATGAATGAGGTGTATGTATGGATGTCAGGTAGTACTCCTTCTTGTTTCATTTGTTGCATCAAATCTGCAGCCTCCCAAACATCTCCTCTTCGAGCCCACCTGCATGGCAAGTCAACTGATCAGATAAAACAAGAAAATGTAGTTCCCATATTGGAATTTCAGGGAATTAAAGTTTTATTGATATGAACTTTACAGGTGAGAGATTTATTTTCTTTCAGTTAGGATCCAGAAAATTAGACAAAAATTGCTCATATATAAATCTGAAAAATAAAGTTGGCAACTACTCATTAAACCCTATGAACATTATTTTATGGGCAAAGGACCCATTTATTGTCTCCAAGCCTCAGCCATGGGAGGAGCCAGCTTGAGGAAAGTCTGAAAGACTAAGAAGTGGACAAACAAGGGTTGAACACAGAATTTGTAACTGATGCTGGCTAGGCAGAATTAGATCCACCCAATACCACCAGCCATATGTTGAAACCATCTGACGCAAACAAAAGCACTGAAACATCCTGATGTCAACATTCAGCCAGTAATTTAGTTGAATTCAAGTCAGGCTTAGTTCATTGGTTGCATATTTTCTAGTGTCAGATTCATCCATCACCAATTTTTATGCATCAAGATCCAAAAGTTAATACAGGCACCAAAGCATGCTGAATTGTTGACTTTAGTCTTTTTCAGCTTTACTTTTTGTTTAATTTGGACCAAATTCTAAGGCATCCAACATCTTAGAAAATGTAAAGGATCCTAAAACAACAGATACTCAATTGTACCTCAATTTTGGCAGAGTCATGAATTCAAAAATTTTGCGAGATTTTAGTGTGCACTTAATTTTGTTGTGCTGACTCCAATCAAGATTTGATTTTTGCAGAAACATCCCAAGACTGTTGATTCTCTTACGTGATACTGTACATTTATTATATTTTCTAAAATTTTAGTAAATCAATGATTTATAAATGCTTGTTTGCATATACTATTTTTTCTTTTTCTTTTCTTCAACTCTGCAACACCACTTTGATAAACCCTTGTGTCATCCTGCTACACAAGCGCACAATCTGTAAACATATGACATGCGGTCACTCTATTCCTGCTTACAAGTTAAAGCCTAAATCCAGTATATGCCCAGGCCAATTTCTTGATTAGTCTTCAAATATCTATTCCATGCACAATATTCAGAAACTATATGTCTCATTGTAGCTAACAACTAAACTCTTAGAAAAAGGGACATAGAAACCAACATTTGAAGGTGGAATGAAGAAAATTTCTAAGGGAGAAATTTGTTCAATTTACAATATTTTGCACTTCAACCTCTAAAGAAAGTATACTTTATCAACAAAGTTATCAATCAATTTCAACAGTGTCATGGAAAAATGAAGCACATTATATAAAGAAATATAGATACAATTCAAACTCCACTAATATGCCAGGTATTAGTAACAAAAACTATCATATAGAGTAACATTTACCCATCTATTAAGATGTTATAGACAAATGTGTTCCTTGGTATTTTCTGAGCACTCATTTCCCGTGTTACTGCTAAAGCACTTTGCATCCGCCCTGACTTGCAACATGCCTTGAGTAATGCTTCATAGGTGAAAACATCAAGCTTTAGACCTTTCTCCTTGATTTTTGTGAAATATTCAAAAGCTTTGCCAGTATCACCATCAGCAGCATAACCTTGCATAATGGTTGTGTAAGTATGCTCATTGGGAGTAATGCCAGCAAGAGACATCTTATCAATGACTTCAAGAGCTTTCTCCATCTATTAAAAAACAAAATAGGATAAATACATGATTCGTCAATTATCACAAAATAACTTGATATACAAACTTTTCAAACTACCTGATGCTTGCGGACAAGACCAAGAATAAGAACATTGTAAGTTTCGACAGTTGGAACACAGCCACTTTGCCTCATCAGATCAAAAATTTCCAATGATTTTTTCATATCTCCGGCTGCTGCAAAGCCATATATGATTGGCCTAAATGTTCGAGAAGAAGGTCGATGCCTCTCTTTTTGCATTTTGTCAACAAGACAAATTGCTCGATCAATGTTACCCATCTTACAGAATGCATTTATTATAATATTATAGAGGATTGCATCAGGTTTTAATCCTGATTGAAGCATTTCCTCAAAAATGCTGAAAGCATTGGCATAATCATTTAACTGGATAAAACCATTGATCAACATTGAGTATGTCTTATTGTTGTGTCTAATTCCAGATGAGTTCATCATCTTGCCAACTTCAAGGGCTTTTGAGACCTTCCCATCTGAAAGAGTGAGAATTCATAATCAGTCATTATTTGAAACAAACCAAAAATCCAGGCATATAACTTACTAAATTTAAGAAATTTAATAATATTGAAAAGCAAATCTGATTTTTAGCATAAGTAAATATAGTTTTCAGCATAAAACAAACACATTTTTTTCTTTTTCAAGTAACTAGGATGGGTGGAAGCAAACCTAGGTATCATGTATTAACACAAGAATTTACCACTCACACAATTGGCACCCCATAAAGTCTAAAATCAAATGCCATCTGTTATTCCAGCTGTGGTAATACTTGCATCTTCATATGTCTAAAAGACTTCACCACCTAAAGGTTGATTATGGTATCTATCTATAAATTTCTTGCCACCCTTCATACATGATTTTCAACTCAGCTGAGATCTTGTCTGAGATACCAGTTTGTATCAGTATCATGCAACTAACATATAACAATATATAAAAAATGGAATCTGATCATCTCCCCTGATATAAATCATTGTATTTCAAGATACTGTCCTATAAGATATCAATATATTCGTCAACACTTTTTATCTTTTGATACTAAATTAAATGGAATATATAATAACTAAATATTAAAATCAAGACCTGATATGGTTGTTAATTTGCTTCACAAAATTGGTCTTATTAAATATTAACTGGGAAACAAGGATATCTTGGTCCCTTTAAAAGTTCTTCAGCTTTCCATCTCCATCTAAATGTCAGTCATCCACCAAGATGGCCTAGATATTGGCCTCTAAAAACCATAGTTTTATATCCATGGCTTCCCATGTTAATATTGCTTTGCCTAACTAAGCACCCAAATTAAAGAGGGACGAGCTTGTGCCATGGGGCAGTGATACCATGTGCCTGCATGTTTGTGTCACAGGCAGTAAAAGATACTCATGTCAAATTTTTTTCAAGACAGTTCTGCACTTTCATTGTCATACCAAAACTCTCTTTTAAATGGCTGTATATTCAAGTTGTCTAAACTCGCCTAGGAGTGTTTAGCCAATTGCAGGGCCCAGGCTTCTAATAACATGTTTTTCTATTAGACATTAAATGCCAAGAAATTTTTAAAATTGCGCCTTTCTAGTTCCTAAATTACAAACTTTGACTATTTAAAAAAAAGCAAATTAAAATCAAAAAATGCAATAACATAAACTTTGCTTTAAAGATTATTTCCAGGACATAGATTGCACAAATACCCAATTTTCTTCATCCATTACCCAAGGAAAAATTGATAAATGCATTTAATCGGAAAACACTAAAAAGTATATACTAAAGAAATGACATATACCTTCGTGTACAAATTAATAAGGCACCCATAACTGATGACTGAAGGTGTGAACCCACATTCCTGCAGAACATGCATGATAGAATGAAAACACATGGTAAAAACAGATTACAGCATCAATAAAGTCTGCACTGGCACTGTGCTCGGCTATTCTCATCCACAATATCTTCAAATATTCTTCAGCAATTGCTGCATGTCTCTCTAGCTGACAATTTTTTCAGGTTCACTGCATGATCGTGACATCCCAATTTTGTGCCCCAAAGATGCATATGGTAACATGAAATTGACATAATAGGAAGCATGTCCAAGTATCTCCAACTTGTTTAGTGGTTAAAAAGCAATGACGATGTAAATTTAGCATTAAAACTCCCAATAAATATGACTATGGAAAAACATAAACAATGTATAAGCATAGGAAAGTTCAATTTAAGGTCAAAATGTTGTGAAGTATTCTGCAATGAATTCACATATTATGCCTAAGTTATTAGAATGCTAAGCTATTGACCATGAAACAAACACTTCATATGGGCATTAGTCCAGCATCCTATAAATAGTGCTGCTACTTGGTCTAAATTATTATATCCCTTTGATTGGTTTTTTCTTTCTAACTGTTGGCAAATTTAGCCAGAACAAAAGAAAGAAAATAATGAGAAACAAAGTGCCGTGCTGTTTTTTTTCAGAAAAAAATGTTGTGACATGTTGAATCCATGCTCATAGATCCTATAAACCAAGTTGTTTTGTTTTCCTTTTTCCTTGATATTCTTTTTCCCACTCTTTTTTTCTTTGCCTTTAATAGGCATTGTCTGAAGCAGCCAAAAGCAAGCTCATTCAACAAACATGGAGATACTCAGGTTTCAACTTAACATTTTGGACTTGAGGCCGGTACACGGTCAGCTGCTAGCTTTATCCTCACAAAAAATATCCTCAAATACTTCAAGAAAAAAGGGATAAATAACAAAAACAACTAAAGCAGCTGCATGGCAATATCAAAATATTCTGCAAATAATTGCAACAAGTTCTTCAAAATGACAATGGCAAAAAGTACAAATATATTATAAATTATCCTGCTTTTTCATTATTCATAAAGGACTGTTTTCAATTACCTATGAAGGAAAGAGAATCAAAATTACAAGACAAAATTGAAATTAATTTTAAGTGTACCTTAAGTCTTTCAAACACAATTAAACATTTTTCCTCATTCAGAATATTTGTGTAACCATCCATCATAGTATGATATAAATCAATAGGGGCATCAGTCCCTTCTTCTTCCATTTCCCGTACCAAATCTTCAGCTCGAGCCATGTTACCAGTTTGACTGCAAGTGTTGGAAAAGTTTTAGCAATTCTTGGTAATTGAACAGGAGTTTTGAACTGATCAGTACAAGTTCATCTTATGAAGGTTGAGGTTGAAACTAAAATTGAGGGCAGGATGTCCCATCAACATTTTTAAAAAAGTAAAAGGTAAAATATGAAAATGAGAAAAATATAGCATTGAAATATATACTTGGGAGGTGTTTTGGAAGTGATGAAGTTACTGCAAAGAGAAAACCCATCCAATGAGTTGAAACTACATGTTCTTGATGTATAAAGCAATTCTGCAGTGAAATGATCAAGATAGATGCACTGCTTTCAACTAACACATTGTTAACAATGTGTCAAATTGGTTGAGGAGATTCATGAGAATAATAAAATGCCACAAGTCCAAATTGAAAACTTGCAAAAGTTAGCAAAGGCAGAAGATGGAGCTCCGGATACATCCATTAACAGATTTAAGAAATTGGTTATGCATAAATACCATAGAAAAGCTCAACAACAACAACAAAAAGTCTGCATGAACAATTCAATCCGAGAATACTAACCAATGAGCATATATAATGTTGCAGTATATGATGGTATTCATGGATGTAATTTTCTGCTTTGCCTCCTTAAACAACTTATCTGCAGATCTTATAAGGAAAATGTAAAATGTATTAGCATCCAGACCAAAAGGTAACTTTATTGACACAACAGCAATAGCTTTTAAGTTTCAACATGCTTATTTAAATATTTTTACATTGACTTCATGACTTGATACAAAACTAACATATCAAGTACCCCATATCAGCCAAGTATTAATAATTACCATGATAAACAATAACATTAAAATAATCCTCCAACCCAAATATTTAACTCTATCTTATCATGAAATGTAAGTCTCAGCTATTTATGGTCAGGCTGCTACAGATTCTCTCAAACTAGAACATGGGAATATGATTAAGTACAGTACTAAAGTGAAAATTCCAGTAATAGCAGAATCTCATTCATCATAACCTTAATATCAGTTTGAATAATGGGAATAAAAAACATTAACAAAATGAGTCAGCATTATAAGCTGCAAAAACCTAACAAGACTATTACAGAATTCTATGGCTAATGAACAATTAATACTTACTTAGCATCACCAACATTGGCAAAGCCTCCAATGAGAATACTATATGTTACCAGAGTCAACTCAATGCCCTCAGACTTCATTTCTTCAATGCAAGCTAATGCCCCTTGCATATCTCTAGCAACTGCATAAGCGTGAACAAGGCTGCATGAAATGAATTACTTCAATGCAGGAGAATGGAAAGTTCAATATGAGTAAATACATAGAGTTCCGCTAGATCGAACATTTGATGTCTAGAAAAAATTTTAGTTCTAAAAAGGTATGCATGAAGGATGGAGACCAAAAGAATGAAGCAAACATATCCAGCATCATAAGATCTCATGTTTATATATATTTTTTGACACCTTTCATAAGTTTAGTTGCAGAGTCACCAAAGAAGATTATCTCTCATGTTTTCCTCTAATTTGATGAATCATTAATGTTCAGAAACATTTTTATTTTACAAAAGCAGCGTGAACCAAAGAGGAAAGAAAATAAGATATTCAGCATCACAAGATCCAATGTTAGTTGCAGAGTCATCAAAGAACACGATCCTCTATATTAAAGTTTTTTATATTGTTGTTTCCATCAACTAATTCTGTGGAAAACATAAAATGTCAAGATGGAGATTATCAAAAAGCATATATGAAGTTTTTTTTTAAAAACTGAAATTTACAAACAAGGAGTTAGGATTTTGAAAAGTGATCATGTTAGAACACTTTGGATGATTTCAGGAAACATTTTTTAAAAAACAAGAACTTGAAATAAATATTAATTGATTATCACTATTGTAATAAGATTTCAATAATGCTATTTTGAGAAACAATTCCTTTCACTATGTCACATATAGTTTCAAATATGGTTCGCTGAATCGTGCCGAACCAAACCGGACCGGCACCAAACCTGTACAGTTCGACTATAAAAATCGATTCTCCCCTTTATAAATAAAAAAATTAGGAACCAGTCCGAACCGGTCCCGAACCGCTGCGAACCTACCGGTTTGGGACCAGTTTGGTTAGGTTCGGACCAATTTGAACCAGTTTTTAATTTTTTTGGCTATTACTATTTGGTTTGGGGGGTTGATAAGAACGAATTGAGAGCTTGAGAGCTCTCAGTTTTGAGTCAAAACTTTAAAGAAAAGCTGCAGAACCCATTTTTTCCGGATTTAAAGCCAATCAAACATCAAAATAGCAAAAAAGGTGGATTCAAGGTACACATGTACTTCCCTTCTCTCTTTCTCCTTCTCCCTCTTTTTTTTAAAAATTCATGAAAATTAGAAAAATAAGAAAAAATACTGTCAATTTTTTTTTTGGCATGATTTTAAAGTATGTTGTAGATTTATGAAAGATCTATACAATGATACTATGATCATGATTTTTTATTAAGTATATGATTTTTAAAATTAAAAAAATAGATTAAAAATTAATAAAAAATAAATTAATTAATTAAAAAACTGTAATTAATAGTTTTATTATAAATTTCGTATCGATTTATCCAAGTTTTGATGCATTTTATGAATAGTGCTTTATGTCTAATATTGAAGAAAAAGTAGTCTTTCATACATGTCCACTATCTTAAAAAAATATATATAACATCTATAATAGAATTTTACATGAATTTAAGATCAAATTATTTTTATAATATTATAAATTTTCATATTTTTTAAATCTAAAAAATTAAAAAAATATATAATTAAATAAAAAATTAAAAATAGATAAACAAAATATGATTAATATATGTAATTATTAAGCTTATATGTTTTTTAAATATGCAGGAATGGATCCATCAAGGAAGAAGGATCCGAAACGTGATATTAGTTGGTTGCATAGAGAAATACTCTCAAGTCGATATCATTGGAGGTGTAAATGATGCAATGTAGAATTCAAAGATGATGGAGTAAACAAGGTTAAACTAGCACTGAGCTGACGGCTATTCTGATGTATCTGCGTGCCAACAATATTCACAAGAAATCCATTAATTGATAAAAAAATATTTTGCTGATTTCATAGCAAGAAATGAAAAAATATTAAAGAAGGCAAGGGTAGACCATGGAGTCGCAGAATCACTTTCTTATTACTTCAGAAAATCGGAAGGAGCATCTATTCCTTCCGATGAGGAAGTATAGATGGATGCTATCATTCAGAAGAGCTTTTATGAGCAGAAGCAGCTAGAAAAGATGGCCAAGCATAAACAGTAGGGCTGGAACTGGGTCGGGCCGATCCAGGCCACAACCCTACTCGAGCTCGGCCTGAAAAAAATTTTGGGATTCGGGCTGGGCTTAGGCCTGAAATTTTTTCAAAACATCCGGCCTGAGCCCGACTCGAGCCCAAGCCCAAGCCCAGCCCGAGCTCGATTGGGCCAACCCGAACTGAAGCTGGCCCACTTAGATCATCGAAACCCAAAAAAGGCTCTGGGCATCGGATGCAAACGCCGGAACCGGGAGAAGGAGATCGGAGCTAGGGGCAAGGGGTCACATGGGGGTAGGAGCGTCCAGCGTCAGGTGTGGGCACCAAGGCCAAGGAGGGAGATTGGAGCCGGGGGGTTGCGGGGTCGCGTGGGGGTGGAGGGGGCGTCAAGTGCATGCATCGAGGCCGGGGAGGGAGATCAGAGCTGGGAAGGGTTGCAAGGTCGTTCGGGGGGAGGGGGCGTTAGGTGCATGCACCGGGGCCAGAGAGGGAGATCGAAGTCGGGGGCTACGGGGTCGCACGGGCAGAGGGGGCATCAAGCCCATGCATCGGGACCGGGGGAGGGAGATCGGAGCTGGGAGTAGCAATGGGGTTGCACGGAATCCGAGGTGGTGGCGAGGTTGGACGGAACTGGGGATCTCGTGGGCCGAGTGGGTGACTGACTATGAGTCTGAGACGTTTAAGTAGTATATAGATTCGGACTAGGTTCAGGGAAGCCTATTTCTGGACTGGGTTTGGGTCAGACCAAGACGAGCTAAAGGGATGCCCAAGCTTGGCCTGAAAATTGAATGTGCTTTGTTATAAGGCCCGAAGCCCGGTCCGAATTACTTAGAGCCTGGCCCGAAGCCCGAATCCAAATTCGAGTCGACCCGAAGACCATCGAGTGAGCCTGACCCAGTTCCAGCACTAATAGACAAAAATTTGGACCATCAGCTTTTGAGTCAGGATCGAGATCGGACTTTAAATATATTACAGGAGAGTCTGAGATACAGCTTAGGAGAATCTTCTCAGTCAAAGAGCCTGTCAGGTGAGGCACCAGCCATATTGCATCGATATTGAAAGCATTTGGCAGTAGAAGTCTTCTAGGGACGTTCCACCATGAGCCATTATTCATGATGTCGATCCACATGCCTTTCCTGGCAGAGATTCCAAGCAACAAAAGATTGATAGCATGCTGAAAAAAGATAAGAATAAGGATACGTAGCGAGCTATCGGATCTTGATTTTATTTAAGTCATATCCCACCGTACGCAACAGATAACTCATATTATCGTGCTATTATTGCATCTATATAGGCTACTGATACAGGTATAGATCCTCCAAGATCGAGGAATATTTATGGTTAACTTCTGGACAGTAATAAAGAGCTAGAAAATTGGATTGCCTTCTATCAGAGCAAGCAACCCGTGTATAGATTGACAGTGATGTGCGATGGTTGGACTGGTCTTATTAGACGAAGCATCATCAACTTCTTAACTTATTATGATGAAAAAACTTTTTTCATAAATCTATGATGCTTTAGATCAGGTGCGCGATAGCAGTTATATCTTCAGATTGATGGATAAGGTAATTGAATAAGTGAGAAAGCAGAATGTCGTGCAGATCATCACAGATAATGAACCATAGTATAAGACCGCAAGGCAGCTCTTGATACAACGACGATCATATATTTTCTGAATCTTTTGTGCTGCATATTGTATTGACCTCATGTTGATAGATATTAAAAAATCTGTAGGATACAGAACATAGTTGAATTAGCACAGACTATCATCAGATTTATCTATGACCATACATGGATCTTATCATTAATGAAGAGCTTTATTGAGGAAAAAATATTGAGCCCAGGAATGTTTGCTACAAATTATATAGTATTTGATATTCTTGGCAAGAAAGTAAAGCCACGTCAAATGTTTTTCAGTCAAAAATGATAGCAGAGCAAATATGCAAGGACAAATACTAAGAAGAGCACTGTGAAGAATTAATGATGAAACAGACATTCTGGCAACGGGTTAAGAGAATAGTGAAGGCTATCAAACCTCTATATGAGATATTTCGGGCCGTGGACTTTGAGAGATATGCTCGGATAGGTTTCATGTATTACATGATGCAAAGAGCAAAGGAAAAGATCCAAGAGGCAGATTAGCACATGCTAATGAATATATCTGAATCATTGATGGACGGTAAAGTTATCAAATGAGTTCGGATTTGCATCTAGCAGGTACATAGTAAATCATGAACTTTCCAAAATTTTAAATTAAATTATATTTGTACAAGTATACTTGACTAATTTTTAAAATAGTGTAACTTACAATTTGAATTTGAGATTCCAATACTCCATATCAAACATTAGCATGGATGAACAGCTTATGTCTGCCCTGCACAATGTTATATATAAGATGAAGCCCGATCTAGATGTCGCAGCTATGTGCCTAAAACAATTTAGGTTGAAATTATTGAGTGATTTTTATTAGCACTAATTTCAACAAGTAGCACATGATAACAACAATTTTTTTTCAAACGAAATTTTTAAGAAGGGCACAGATTCTTTTGGATCCAATGTAACTATCAGAAGTAAATCAAAAATGAATCCTGGTAGGCACTACTAAATCTAATTTTAGATTCAAATTGATTTTTAAATTTTGCTGAATCTAAAATTTTAAATGATTTAATATCTTTTATAGCTGAATGATGGATGCATTTTGGTAGATCGGCAAAATATTTAAAAATTCTTATTATCAAGAGCTCTTCCAAACGGTATCATCTGGTAGATGTGAGCGCAACTGGTTTACCTTCGGCCTTATCTACTCCAAGTAGACAAACCGTCTAAAACAGAAATACCTCAACGATCTTGTTTATGTATACTATGATTTAAGATTAAGGCTAAAGTACATTTAGGAAAAAGTTGAACTGAAATACTCCGATCTTACTATAAATAATTATATTGATGAAAATGAAGATCCGATGATTGGATGGGTCATGAGTCAGCAATAGGAGCTAAAGCTTGATAAACCAGGATCGCCTCCTCGACCAGCAAGTTTTGTGACTAGCGAGGTTAGGATGGATGCTGAACAATGGATAAAAAGTAATATTCCTCACAAGGCTCCAGCAGATATATCACCCCATCCCTCCCCGCCATCTATTTGATCTAGAGACGAGAAAAAGGAAAGGTAGTTGTATCTCCACTAGAGCACTCAGTTCATTCAGATTCAGATACCGGAGAGAGTGGTGCTAGTGCTTTTTCAAATAGTGAGAATCTAATGATCAGGAAGGGACTGGAGGGCAGGAGACGCAGCCAGCTATTCATTTTTGATTCACTGGTGAGTTACAGTTTAGTCATGCAACATACAATACAGACCATGGTATACCAATTGATAAAACCCGTGGTGATACAATTTCATATAGACGATGGACTCCGCGAAATCGTTCGGGTCATGATGCAACTACAGATCTTGCACGTGAAGTAGGATCCATGGATGTATTAGGATCATCTTCATATTCTGAATCCTCTTACCCGTAGATATTGATAACTTGTGATCCATATGGATATAGATATAGTGCATCCAAGAAAACATCTTCTAATGATTATTATCTCATATAGCTTGGAGTATCTTACGGATCTGATTTTGCTATCGATATATTTAGATGGATCCCTGCACAACCATATCATCAATCTCTGGATACCTCTCGGAGTAGGAACTTCAGCAAGGGATCTGCAATAAGTTACGATCCATCACGTATATCTTATGAGATGAGCTTACAGGACTATCATGCTATCTCGTTAAAGGGATTTACTGATCTTCCTACTTAGTATATTAATGATCCCGATATTTATAAACATCGATATTTAATCCGATTCTAAATATCGATATATAATTATGTTTATATTTTACCTTTCATTTTAATTAACTGCTAGTAATGTTACTTTAATTAGAATTTTTTAAAACATAATATATCATGATCAGAGGCTAGACAGCATGTTGTAGTAATTTGAAATAATACAAAATTAATTAGTATCAACAAACATTTATTTAGACCTAAAATATTTTATAAATCCTAAAAGGAACAAAATAAAAAAGTTGGACATGCAATCGTGCCATGTATCAGTATGTTACGGTACTGGTACCATACTGTACCAGCAGTCCCGATACTGGGATCCTTGGTTTCAAATCTTTTCCAATTATCACTAGTTCCCCACACCAGGTCCAGATCCACTGCAGCTTACAAACTCAAATATCTACAAATTACAATATTATCTACACCATCTCAATTCAATATTATTTGCCATAAATTGCATTTTCAATCTTGCATCTATGCAATAATATGGAGCAGAAGATTGGATAAAGAATGCCCTTACTTTGTATACACATAGGAGCTTGGTTCTATTCCTCTTGCTCTCATGCTCTCAAAAGTAGCACGGGCATGATGCTTATCCCCTCTTCTTCCGTAGTAGTTAACCATCAAACCATACTCTCTTCTAGATGGCTGAATGAAAAGGAACATTTTCAGCAGATGAATAGGATGCACACATATACAACAACTAGATTACAGTCAATTTACAAATTCATGCAGCAAGTATCCGTGTAGTCTATCACTTGAAGTTCGCACCAAATGCTAGAGTTGGCAAGAACAATGTGGCAAGAATAATCTTTACAAAGACAATGCCTTCAGGTCAAAAGATTAATCCAATCAAGACTTCTCTGTGTCATTTAAAATGTGTTACATACACTCTTCATATCCATATTAGCATACCCTTTTCATACTCATCAAACCTTTGTCCAAAAAACGAAAAACAGAAAAAAAGAAAATCTAATAACAAAAAAAATGCAAAACTCAAGAAAACTAGAAATATGGAGAATTGAATCAGGATTCTTATCATAATTTGAACCTTCCATTTCTAAAGATTGTGTAATTTACCATAGAATTTAAGTTTTCTGACTGTTTTGGATAATCATCTAATTAATATGAATATTACATTTCAAGAGATAATATCAAAAGATACAAACGCTTATCAAAACAATTCTTTTAATTCTTAAAGATTCAAAAAGTCCAAACACAAAGATTTGCTAAGGTCAAATGCGAACGTATGTCAGAATTCAAAGGAAGATCGATACCTTCTGTATCCTCTCAAAAGACGACACCACGGCCTGCCAATTCTCTGGTTGGGTCTCCAAAACCTTCCGGAACCTTCTGCAAGCACTATCCCTCTCCTCATGCCACTTGGACCGGAACTCCCTCTGGTCAGAACCCGCCACCCAACGAGCCCTCACCTCTGACCGAGCCCTCAGCCTCCTCCCGTCATCCAGCCTAACGGTAAGAATCCTCCCATGGAACTCCATGCCGTCAAACTCCACCGCTCTGGCAGCCGATTCCTCCGCAGTGGGACCTCCATAGATCACAAAGCAGTATCCCACGTTCCGCTCGGGGTCATCGTGGCCCTTGATCAACACGACGCTCTTTACAGGCCCAAACTGCCGGAAGAACTCCGCAATCTCGTTCTTCTTGATCCAAAGCGGCAGGTTACCAACAAAGATCTTACCCTTTTGCCGGAATTCAGAGGTAGGCGAAAGGGAGTCGTTGTTGGCTGCTCCAGAGGGCGAATTCCTGATCCTGGACTCATTTTCTAGGGCTTCTTCGAGCGGACGAGGAGGAGGAAGAGGAGGAGGAGGAGGAGGCTGCGGCGGAGGGGAGAGCTTGCTCGAGAGCCATAGCTTGGAAGAGAGGGGGTTGGGTGATTTGGGCGGGGATTCGACGGGTCAGGGTCGGTCTGGATGGTGGTGGGGTCTAGGGGACGGCGGACGGCGGCGGAGAGCGGCCGGGCGGTCTCCGGCGGGGGCTGCCGGGAGGAGAGGAAAAGGCGACGGGAGGGCTTGTGGGGTTTGGCGGCGAGGTTTGTAGGGGACAAGGAAGCGGGAAGAGAAAGAAAATCCATGAATTATTTGAATTATTATTGGAGTTGAGGCTTCTGAAGGCTAATGAAAACAAGCGGTGCGTTGCGGCTCTTTCGGGATAACGAGGGAGACGAGGCGGCGAGGTTCTTCGTCATCCTATCGCGTTGGTGATACCGTGCATGACACGTGATCTTGGTTAGGTGATCGGGAGAAGCACCACAGGACGGATGATGATGCAATGCTCCACGGCGCGGGGTCCTCGGAAAATTAGAGAAAGAGGACGGAGAGCGAGCAAGAAAAAGATTCTAGGACGTGATCAAATGCAAAGAAGAAAAGCGAAAATTAAAAAAAAATTTAAAAAAAAATATATCCATCTTTGTAGGAAAAAAAAAAAAAAAAACCTTGCCTTTCAAATTTTTTATTATTTTTATTTTTTAAAAAAAAAATATGACCAGCTCATGAATATAAAATTCATAACCATATAAACAATCCATCAGCCAAGCAGTATGACCTATGATCGAAGATACAATATTCAAGTTGGCTAAATTTAAAGACCATATAGCACTTCCTGACTGAATAGGGATAGCATTCAATGAGCCCCCACCAACCATTCGCAAAGCACTCGACTACAAGCCTTCAAGCAGGTATAGACAGTGGCCAACTCCATTAAGAAAGTATTAGCTAGCTCCTGTCGACCGTTCGCAAGGCGCTCGACCACAAGCCCTTGGTCGAGCACCAGCAACGATCAATTCCTATAACTTAAAGATATCGGTGGGCCCACACCGACCGCCTATAAGATGCTCGATCACAAATCCCATAGTCTAGCCAGGCCTTAGACATCCTGAAAGTACTCTAATCGACAGAATCTTAGGTAATGCACCTATCTTAAAGCTACTAAAGTATAGTACCCTGACGCTCTCTACCATAGCTTCAACATGTGACTAGTCTCTTTATCACGTCCTAAAATTTTCTGATCATTGCTAGATCTAAGCAAATGAGGGAATGATGGGGACAACAACAAGAAAGAAGTTTTTTGGACTAACTCACTTTTGTTTTGCGGTTAAAATAGATAATTCTAATAAAGGGTTTGAGCCCATCTTCTCTTTCAGCAAATGCTTGAGCCGATTCATGTTAATGAGTCGACTCAACTTAAATTCAAGCAGGGTATGAGGCCACTTCTTCAATGCCCATTTTTCTCACTTGGCGCCATCTATTTGAAGCCCACTTTCCTCACTAGGATGCCATATACTTGAAGCCCATTTCCCTCACTTGGATGCCATCTACTTGAAGCTCATTTCTCTCAATTGGTTGACACCACATCAAGCACCTTTTTGGGGAGTAGGAAGGACACTACATCAAGAATTTTATAGGAAGATTGAAGCCATGTTCTATTACCACAACAACCCTCCAACTAACTTGCCATGTGGGATGCCACATCACATGACACATAGAACTCCACATCAGCAAATTAAGCCAAGTCATTGCCACATGTCAGTTGGTTATAACCTTTTACCCATAAATTGTTACAAAAACTAATTCTAGAAACTACCCAACTAGAGTTAGCTAGACCTAACCTCCACACTCTCTCTCTCCTTGGCCGACCCATGTGGGTTATGAAGGGCTATAAATAGGGCCTAAGCCCTCCCATTGTATTCATTCTATTTTGGATTAAATGAAGAAAGCTATATTTCTTGTTCTAGTTCTCCTATGTTCTCTTGTTTGGAGTGAAAAGTTCTTGAGTCTGAGAGTTAGAAGATAGGTTTCAGAAGAGAGTGTGAGGTTCTTGAATGAGTGTTTGAAGGGTATAATACCCTTGAGTATATGAAGGTGGAGTGCTCCTTGCTTGATCCAAGATCTAAGCATCATTCCTTGAAGGCGCCGGCTTCTACTTCTTGTTTCCCTTTCTTCTTCTTCTTGTTTCAATTCCAATTTGAATTCTCCTTCCATGCCTAATTTCTGATTTGATGCAGGTTTTCTCTGATTTTCCAAGTCCAAGATGAAGGTCTCCAAGACAAGGATCATGGCCAAGGTGAGTCCTAAAGGTAGGGAGTGCTAGTCTTATGGTTTAGGCCTCAATCCTTGAGTGATGAGAGCTCCTTCTTCCACCAAATAATTAGCCAACATTGTTGGTAGGAAACCTGATGGGGCACGGGATAGGGATAGGATCGTCGGCGAGCTAAGAAGTCGCCGAAGATTAGGGTATCCTATTTTTTTTTTTTTTCTATTTTCTGATTTCTTTATGGTGGTGACGAAGGAAAAAATAGGGATGAGGATAACGAGGATGGACTACACGAACCCTGAAACCCACTCTCACAGAGAGACTTCACCTCTAGGGCATTATACCTGCCACCCACCTCACTACATGTAGTCTAGGGTATCTCACCTACCACCCATCTCACTACACGCGGAGCCCAGGGTATTTCATGCCACCCAGGTCACTCCTGGAGCCATGAGGGGGATTTCAAAGAACGTGGAGGAAAACGAAATGGGGGGGATAACTAGGCATCACGCCCCTACGATGTCCCGAAGGACAAAGACAACATCAACACGCAGGTGAAGACATAATGGGCCATAGCCCTGAACAACAACTGCCAAACAAACTGACAAACCAAATCCCAAAATTCAATTTCTTCTCCCTTTTTACAATAGGAATGAGGGGTTATTTATAAGCCATAACCCTCATTTGAATTTGAATACAGGATAGGGATAACTCAAATTTAAATAAAAGATAGGATAGATAAGCCTATCCATATCTCAATCATAACCAACAAAATCCTAATTTAAATTTCAAATAAAAGATAGGATAAGATAAGCCTATCATATCTCAATCATAACCAACAAAATCCTAATTTAAAATTCAATAAAAGATAAATCCTAAATTTATTTTCAAATTTATTTGCTGCTCCGAAATTTGTGCTGCTCCGAGATTCTGCAGGATGATGTCCCATCATTCTCCTGAGGTGGGGAGAACTCGACTCCGTCGATCAAGCTCAGCGGGGTTTGCGCTCTGCTATGTGAACTCGGAGGTATCAAGACCATACTTTTCCTTCATCCTGGCTCCACGCATCATTCCTGCTCTGATACCAAGTTGATGGGGCACGGGATAGGGATAGGATCGTCGGCGAGCTAAGAAGTCGCCGAAGATTAGGGTATCCTATTTTTTTTTTTTTCTATTTTCTGATTTCTTTATGGTGGTGACGAAGGAAAAAATAGGGATGGAGGATAACGAGGATGGACTACGAACCCTGAAACCCACTCTCACAGAGAGACTTCACACCTCTAGGGCATTATACCTGCCACCCACCTCACTACATGTAGTCTAGGGTATCTCACCTACCACCCATCTCACTACACGCGGAGCCAGGGTATTTCACCTGCCACCCAGGTCACTCCTGGAGCCATGATTTCAAAGAACTGGAGGAAAACGAAATGGGGGGATAACTAGGGCATCACGCCCCTACGATGTCCCGAAGGACAAAGACAACATCAACACCCGCAGGTGAAGACATAATGGGCCATAGCCCTGAACAACAACTGCCAAACAAACTGAAAACCAAATCCCAAAAATTCAATTTCTTCTCCTTTTTACAATAGGAATGAGGGGTTATTTATAAGCTCATAACCCTCATTGAATTTGAATACAGGATAGGGATAACTCAAATTAAATAAAAGATAGGATAAGATAAGCCTATCCATATCTCAATCATAACCAACAAAATCCTAATTTAAATTTCAAATAAAAGATAGATAAGCCTATCCATATCTCAATCATACCAACAAAATCCTAATTTTTCAAATAAAAGATAAATCCTAAATTTATTTTTCAAATTTATTTGCTGCTCCGAATTTGTGCTGCTCCGAGATCGTGCAGGATGATGTCCCCATCAAAACCTCTTCCTAAGCTTCATTCGATCTAATCATTTGAAGATTAACTTGCCCTAGTAGTGATGGTTTCCTTGCCATGAAGATCCTAATCTCTATTTGAACTAGATCTACATTTCGGATATTGTAATTTAGATCAACTAGTCTCCTTATGATGATTCTTTTCTTGGATTAATTTAGACCATTTATTTGATAATTAATTACTCAAGTTTGCTTGCTAGTTAGCTTGCTAAAACTCTCCATTCATTGTTTTATTTTCGTCCCCCATCAATTTTTGGTATCAAAGCTTAAGGTTCTACTAGGTCAAGTGTTTGATTACTAAAATTTATGTTCTAGTATTCACTCGAGTTTTTCATGAATTTTAGTAATTTGTTTACATTGCAAAAAAAATCTACAAAATACTTTTCCAATACCTTAGTGTGTTAGGATTCGAAATATAAAATTCAAAAAAATATTTTCTATTGATTTTTTATTTAAAAATATGAGTTCTTAGATCATTTCTGAAGTTTTGTCCAGAATTATGTTTCTGCCTTCCATTTCATTTAATTTTCAAAAAATATAAAAATATTTTTCTAAATTTTTAATTTTTAGATCTGAGATTCAGATTTCGGTTTTTATTATTTTCCATTAGAATTTTGAATTTTAGAAGGATCTAGAGTTAGGAATTCAAAATTTGAATTCAAGTTGTTAAGAGTTAGCTAAACTGCTGGAACCTTCTAGCATGTATTTTCAAACTACATTCTCAACCAAAATTCGAGTTAATTTGAAGTCAAAACTTTAAAATCTAATAATTCTTATATGAGAGTTAACCAAATCAATTTTATTTTGAATTTTTGGAATTTTAAAAAATTAAATTTTAAATTTTTAAAACTAGCTAGTTGAAAGTTGTTCTCTGCTGAAATTTTTTTTTACAACAAGCTTTCAAAAAGAATTTCTTAACCAAATCCCAGGAATTAAATTTCAAAATTTAGAATATGGAATCTTCACTAAGGGATCTAACAATTAAAATTTTAATTTTAATTTTTTTAAAATTTTAAAATTTTAATTTTGAATTTTTAAAACTAGTTGACTAGAAGTTGTTAGGGCTGAAACTATCTTGCAACAACTCTAACTTCTATAATGAATTTTTAATCCTAATTCGAGATTTAAATTTTAAAATTTGATTTATGAAATCTAGACTTCAAAATCTAAATTTCTTAATTTAATTTTTTGAATTTTATTTTTTTAAAAATTCGGGTTTGAATCACATGTTTGTGCTAATACTAGTTGATGAATTATTTGTGCATCCATTCCTAAATCTAATTAAGGGCATTCAATCATAACATAAGGGAAGGAAGTCATTACCTTTCCTTGGCCCAAAACAATCACCTATATTTGCATTGACCTAAACCATAATTGAAATCGAGTAGGAACCTAAAACTAGGGACACCCATAAGTCGGGTTCAAGTGTAAGATGAGATCAAATATTAGTTAAGTTTATACTTACTTCTTGAAATTGGTGTCTAAGGCAAGAGGTCCAATGGCAGACGATTTAAGTGGACTTGCAATTTTTAATTAGGATCTCGTGAAAGCGAGGGGAGCTTCTCGCAACCCCACCTCTTACCTAGCCAATGGAAAAGGTAATTACAACTTTAACTAGTACTTAGTCAATTCCTATATTTTGAGTTTTTAGATCTAGGAGCCCTAGAAGTTAGGTTTGTATTGCTTGTTTTGAAGCTCCATACCAATAGTCCTATACTCAGTCTATTTTATCCATGAATCATAATCTTGAATTCTTTTTTAAAACCCTGACTAAAAAGTTTGATACCATAAATGGGCAGTTAGGGCAAATGATAAAGGAATTAGATAAAGTGAAGGACCATGTTGGGATACTTGAAGAGACCCCAATGACCCCCACCGAACCTAAGTCACTTAGGTCAATTCCTCGAGATCCAAGAGTCCATCATCATGAATTCACTACTGAATACAATTCAAGACGACTTCACCATGATTCATAGAAGAAGCCCATATGATTTATGCTGAGCCTGAATCACCTAGTCCACCTCCCCTTGGTTCAAGAGTCCAATGTCATGATCTCACCCCTGAGTATAGTCTTAGATACCTCTACCAAGACTTTGTAGATCATGAGGAGAAAGTCTTTAGGAGCAATCGACCCTATGCACCCACTTTCAATGAAAATTTAGATCATGAAGTATATGTCGATTGAGAAGAGAAAATGGATCAATACTTTAAATTTGATGAAATGTTGGAAGTAACAAAGTGTCAATTTGCCAAATCAAAGTTAATCCTACATGCTAAAGCATATTGGGGAGAAGTTGAGTGAAAAAGTTATTATAGTGGGGATAAAATAAGTACTTGGAAAGAAATAAAGAGTAAACTGAGGGAAAAGTACCTAGGTAAATATTATGAGCAAAAACTTTTAGACCAATGGTACAAATTGAGACAAGATGATATACCTGTATTTGATTGTATTGCCAAATTCAATAAGTATGAGGGAGATGAAGAAAAGACTAAACCCATAGAAAAGTTAGAGAAAAAATCTCCTGAACCTATTGAAGAATTTAAGGATGAAATAGAATCAAAGTCTTGTCCAAATAAAGGGCTAGAAAGAGAAAATCCTAAACCCGTTGAAGAACTTAAGGAAGAAGTTTATGAAGCTGGGTCTAACCTTATGGATGAATATGATCAAGAACAATTACATGAAGATAAAATAATTACCCAGCCTAAAGAAATCAACAACGGGGATGATCAAAATGAAGTCCAAGAACAAAGCCATAAAGAACAATTCGAGGAGATAATAGAGGACCCAGAATTAATCACTGTTGAGGATTTACATCTACAGATTAATGAAGGATCACCTAATGGGATATTGATCATCAGAGAAAATCTAGAACCAATTCCAAAGGATCAACCCTAAGAAATTGTGGAGCCCGCAAAAAATTTAACATGAGAATTAGAAGTGAAGAGATGGTAGGAATTAAAAGATGGAAATGTAAGAGAAGGAAGATGGAAAGTGTATTTTCTGATAATTGCCCTAAGCCTGATACACCCTTCTAGAACATTCCCAATCCTAATCCACCTAGCTGGGACATCCACCCTACCATTAACCAGGTCCCAGTAATATTCAACAATTACTTTTGGAAGACATTATGGCATTTATTGGGCACCAAATTAAGATTCACTACCACCTACCTAAAGTTGTGTACCATAGTTTTCAAAGCCATCTAGGAGAATATGAGAAATTAGGAACTTTTGTTTCCTAGCAATAAAGTTTAGTTCATAGATAACAAAGTCCATTATAGCTTATTTTGTTTCGGTGTCATTTATATTTTATCATTTGATGTCATTTGACCTTCCCATGCATAAGTGTCCATGACTGCGAGAGTCATATGCATAGCATGATTAGTAAGAAAATTTGAGTAATGAAATTAACAAGCATATGATTAACTCACGTAAAAGAGCCAAAGAATTCTATAAAGGAGACTATGTCATGGTAAGGCCAAACTTGAATGATTATATACCCATGGTGTAGGTCATTTTCAAAATAGTAAGGAAAATTTGGACCTAATATGTGATAGATTTACCATCCGATTTTGGTATCTGTTCCACTTTCAACAATTCAGATCTAGGAGGATAAAGGAACCAACAATGATGCCTAGTGAGCCTTTAGAGCCTGATTCTATCTTTGAGAGTGAGCCAACCCATGAGTGTCCACCAGCCAAATTACCAAAGCAGCAAGATAGGATTGAGTGAATCTTAGACAATAAGATTATCACTACCCGAAATAGGGACTATCAACGCCACTTGGTTCATTGTCAAGGATACCCTGATTCTGAAGACTCATGGATTACTTGAGAAGACCTACAAAGAACCGACCAGACCTACTAGAGTATCACCAGAGTCAGATTAATTCTTACTCGATAGAATCGAGTTCTTTTCACCCCGGGAGAATTGATGGGGACATCAACAAGAAAGAAGTTTTTTGGATTAACTCACTTTTATTTTGCAATTAAAATAGACAAATCTAATAAAGGGTTTAAGCCCATCTTCTCTTTCAGCAAATACTTGAGCCGATTCATGTTAATGAGTCGACTCAACCTAAATTCAAGCAGGGTATGAGGCCACTTCTTCAATGCCCATTTTCCTTACTTGGCGCCATCCATTTGAAGCCCACTTCCCTCACTGGGATGCCATCTACTTGAAGCCCATTTCCCTCACTTGGATGCCATATACTTGAAGCCCATTTCCCTCAATTGGTTGACACCACATCAAGCACCTTTTTGGGGAGGAGGAAGGACACTACATCAATAATTTTATGGAAAGATTGAAGCCATGTTCTATTACCCCAACAACCCTCTAACTAACTTGCCATGTAGGATGCCACATCACATGGCACATAGGGCTCCATATCAGCAAATTAAGCCAAGTCATTGCCACATGTCAATTGGTTGTAACCTTTTACCCATAAATTGTTATAAAAACTAATTCTAGAAACTACCCAACTAGAGTTAGCTAGACCTAACCTCCACTCTCTCTCTCTCCTTGGCTGACCCATGTGGGTTATGAAGGGCTATAAATAGGGCCTAAGCCTCCCCATTGTATTCATTCTATTTTGGATTAAATGAAGAAAGCTATCTTTCTTGTTCAAGTTCTCCTATGTTCTCTTGTTCGGAGTGAAAAGTTCTTGAGTTTGAGAGTTAGAAGATAGATTTGAGAAGAGAGTGTGAGGTTCTTGAATGAGTGTTTGAAGGGTAGAATACCCTTGAGTGTTTGAAAGGTGGAGTGCTCATCTAAGATCTAAGCATCATTCCTTGAAGGCGCCGACTTCTACTTCCTTGTTTCCCTTTCTTCTTCTTCTTGTTTCAATTCCAATTTTGAATTCTCCTTCCATGCCTAATTTCTAATTTGATGCAGGTTTTCTCTGATTTTCCAAGTCTAAGATGAAGGTCTCCAAGCCAAGGATCATGGCCAAGGTGAGTCCCAAAGGTAGGGAGTGCTAGTCTTATGGTTTAGGCCTCAATCCTTGAGTGATGAGAGCTCCTTCTTCTACTAAATAATTAGCCATCATTGTTGGTAGGAAAATTCTTCCTAAGCTTCATTAGATCTGATCATTTGAAGGTTAACTTGCCCTAGTATTGATGGTTTCCTTCCCATGAAGATCCTAATCTTTATTTTGAACTAGATCTATATTTCGGGTATTGTAATTTAGATCAACTAGTCTTCTTATGATGATTCTTTTTTTGGATTAATTTAGACCATTTATTTGATAATTAATTGCTCAAGTTTGCTTGCTGGTTAGCTTGCTAAAACTCTCCATTTATCATTTTATTTTCGTCCCCCATTAGGGAGGCATGCTTGAGCTCTCCATAATATAAGCCACCATTTAATGAAGCATAGTGTATCTTCAGCTAACAAAAATGATACATTTAATGGGACAAGACATTCCCTACTGACAAGAAAGTCCCAAGCAACATGTGAAAGGTCATGCTGCCCTTCACCAGATCCAGCAGGACCTTCATCCTACCTAAAGTACCCCTGAATCTTCACCTATAAAAGGAACTCCAAATGAATTCCATAAGGTATGCGAGCTCTCCTGCTTACACTCCTCACACTATTGGTATCGATACTAGCTTGAGTGTCGGAGTGCCATCTCTAAAGCCACCCTTAGTGGGGCTTTTTGCAGGTATCACCTTTTAGAGATCGGCTTGCACTACCATTCTAGCACTTCCACTAGCTCCACCACCTCCAACTCTTCCCCTAGAACTTAATGAATTTCAATATCAACAGATTAGCAGAAGGGCTAGAATATCTATGGAGGGTGCGACCTACAAAGCATATAAGCCATGCCACTCAAAAAGATTGCTTCTCGTAGCACCAACACCACTACCTCCAGGCAGGCAGAAAGAGGGTGGAAAGCTTGGCAAGCGATCCATCGCAGCGTGTATTGGCGAGGGCATCACCACTACCATAAATGGCGATAGTCAGTATGGATCAATTCAATTTACTTGTTATACAAGTCCAAAGCTTGGTAATAACTGTTCAAGCTATTCAAGCTATTCCTGCATTGCCTTTGGCAACTCAACTCTCGTCGACAGTGCCACCTACGGCTTCTCAACTTGCGGTGCAGCCCATGCCTATGTTGCCTCCTACAACAAATATCCTATAATTGGAGCAGCACCTCCCCGTCGGAACAATCACGAGCTCCTCCAAAGGACCTCGGATGGATCACTCTCCATCATTGCTGCCATCCTAAAAGCTCGGGACCGAGGAGATGGCACCCTCAGAGCCCACTATCAAAACATGACTCTATTCCAAACCTCTGATCTTTATAGCAGTTGGAAGGCCCGGTCGATCGAGACCTAGAGATAGAGTGAAAATTCAAAGAGATAGACTAGTGAATTGAGGCAATTCATAATCTCTCCTCGACGTTGAACGATGGGCTCAGTAATGAGCCACTATTCGATGACAAGATTATGCAAGCACCACTCCTTCAACACTTCAAAGTCCCATAGCTCAAGAGCTACAACAGAACCACCAATCCCGATGATTACCTAGCAAGCTTTCGAGCGATAATGCTCATCCATGGGGCTCTCGATTCCATCTTTTGCCAATCTTTCCCTTCTATTTTAAAGGGGGTGGCTCAATATTGGTACTCGGGCTTGAAGCCAAGATCGATGCATTCCTTCATGTAGTTAAGCCAAGTATTCATTGACCATTTTGTTGACAGTCGAAGATAATAGAGATGGTCAGACTACCTCCACACCATTAAATAAAAAGAAGAAGAAATAATCTGAGCCTTCATAAGCTATGTTGAAATGATCTGAACCTTTATGAGCCGCTTCAACGTGGCTACTTTGGAGGTCTGCAATTTGGACTAGTCGACTACCATATCAGCTTTAATAAGCGAGTTACAAAAAAATGACCTTAAGAAGCCATTAACTAAAACCTATCCCAAGGAATTTACAGGAATGTTGGCCCGAGCTAAAAAATATGCTCGGCCAGCAGAAGCCTTCATGCCAGAAGAAGCCCTCTCCACTTTCATACTAGGGGTGGCAAAAGGATGCAAGATGACTACAAGTTCTCCCTGAAACATGAGGAAAGAGTCTGATCATGCTCTAGGTCCCCCACGAAAGAAGAGAGGATTCTTTAAAGACCACCGATCCAAAGAAGCTCACCAAGTGTCTCCATCGAGAAGGTTCTACACACACTTCGTTGAATGTGCCAAGGGAAAAGGAGCTGATGGAGGTCAGGAGATAGATCTTAGAACCTTGAAAATTGCAAACACCATCAGTAAGGAGAATTTTAAGCAAATTTTGCTTATATCATTAAGATCATGACCATGAGACAGAGAAGTGCATCCAGTTCAAAGATGTGATCAATGAGCAGATTAAGCGATGCCACCTTGATCGCTTCATCTAATGGTGGAGGGATCAAAGGGAACGACCAAAATCACCCTCCCCAATTACCTTTGCCACCGGAAGGGGACGATCCACCTCTATCAAGACAAGTATGGAGGATCACTAGGGGGTGGAATCTCCCTAAGGAGGAGCCACCCAGTAAAAGGAAAATCATGCTAGTGATCATCGTGGAAGAAGATGAAGGAATTGTATTCCCACACAATAATGCAATTGTTGTGAACCTGAATGTAAAGAATTATGATGTACATCGCACTCTTATTGATAATAGAAGCTCGACTGATGTTCTTTATTTTGATGCTCTTATGAAAATGGGGATATCCCCTGATCAGTTGGCCCGAGTGGACTCTCCTGATAAGTCCATTAAATATCCTAATTTAAGCATTAAACTAAAGATTAATTAAATTATATTTATTAAGAATTAATATTTTTTATTAGTATTTTGTAGAAAAGAAGTCTATGAATTGAAAGAGCTTAATTTTTAGAATCCAATGACATAGACGGTACTCAAATCATAGTTTAAATGGATCCAAAATCAAAGAAAAATCATTTTAACCTAATTAAGCATAGATTTCAAAGCAGCTAGTCCATGGTGGACTGGCCGCTCGGTCTATGAAAGCTGGGTGCAGTCCATGGCAGCCATGAACTCCGGTCCATGACCCTTGTCCGTGGACCACCTTTGCTGTTTCAAGCTGCTGTTCGTTGGAGCCATCCCTCTCACCTCCGTCAGCTCACCAGGAGCCGTCCCTTACCGGAAAAACCATCAAAAAGTCACCTTTAAAGCCGGCCACAGTTATCTTCTTCTTCGTTTGGTCACCCACCACAGGCCATCATCGGAGCCATCCCTCTCGCCACTGTCAGCTCGCTGATCTCCGACCACTATCGGAGGAGACGCCGAGAGTCCGTTACCGGGAGAAGCTAGGATTCAGCCATTCCAAGCTCCTCCATTCTCTATCATACCGAGATGACCATGGAATAATTTCATTACTAGTTGTCCACTGTCCAAGCTCCATCAAAGCCACTGCCCACCAGAGCATCGACCCAAAATGCCAAAATAGTTGTGCCACCACCTCCATCAACTCGAGACTCCTCTTCCCCATCACCATGGTTGGACATGAAAAGAGAATAAATCTAGCCATGAAGCATCAATTTATAAGATCAAGTTATCTTTATTCTTTAGAATTAATACTTTTTCTTGTATTTTATAGGAAAGAGGTGCACCATAATAAAGAGCCCTATCTATAGGCCTAAAGGATACAAGTTAGAGTCCAAATAATGAACAATTAGAGCCTAACACCTATATTACAGGTGGTCCAAAAAAGCCCATATGCAATAGGTCCACCATGGACCAGGAACTTGGTTCATAAGAAGCTTCATGTAGACCACCAATAAACTTGAAGGATATTTGGAACCAATTTGCCAATAAATTTGAAGGGAATTTGCATCTAGATTCATCAATATATTAGAAAGAGAATTATGGCTAGATTCATTTAGAATTTAAATCTCTTCATTTTTCAGTCCCACATTAGAAGAATGTAAACAATCCTTCTCCCCTGATACCTATAAAAAAGCCTGTATACTCCATGGAAAAGGCACTTCCCACTTTCTTCTACCCTTCCAACATACGAGAAGGAGAGTGAGCAATTAGGTTAGTTTAATTTTTGCATATCTTTAAATTCTATAATTTAAAATCTAGCAAGTAGTGTAGAATTTATTTTATATTTTTAAAAACTTTTAAAATATTAATTTAGATCATGTCTGGCTAAGCAAATCTCTTAGGGTTGCGATGAAGCTAGACTATGATTAGAAACCCTTTCTTAGGATCTCTTCTAGGGCTTTTATTTTTCTAGAGTCCATCTTTCTATTCAATTTCTTACTAAGAGATTTGGACTATTGTTGGATTTCAATCCCTTCATAGTTTATACTTGATTCAATGCAAGAAGGGTAACAGATAAAAGGTTCACAAAATTTTTAAACCCTTTTCTCTTCTTTCTTTTATGAACCTTAATGGATTATTATTGGATTAAAATCTTTTGATAATCTATACTTGATTAACACAAAGAATGTAGTTGAAAGAATATTATGAGAGAAATCATAGAAAAGCTCTCTAAGTTATTGGTCTGGTGGATTCAAAAGCCCTAGATCTTTAGATTATTTATCTCTTCAACTTAATTAATTTTTGCTTTAAGTAAAAAATAAAGAAACAATCTCTTTCCATCTTTGTTAAAGCTCGCATGAGCAAGGATTTGAACATAGTTCACACACCTAATTTCTCATAGAATCAACTTATACTTGCTGGACATGCTATCCTGCACATCGTGCGCTTACGATTTAAATTTAAAATATATCAAGTTTTTGACACTGTTGCCAGGGAATTGATGTGTTTTAAATTGAATTTCAAAATCCTTGCTCTTCATGCTTTTAGTTTAACTTTAATCTAATCTTTCTAACTTCTTTATTTATTTTTTATTGGTGAGTACTAGAAGCCAGGTACATAATTTAAACTATTCCTTTTTATTTCAACATATTATTTTGATTTTAGTTTAGTATTAATTTTTAATTTAAACTTGTTTATTCTTTTTGGATGTGCATAAGTATTTTTAATTTACTTTAAGGGCATAAACCTAAACAAGATAAGGTGGGGAGTTCATTACCTTTCCTTAGCCCACAAACAAGTCTTCTTCATTTGCATTAACTCAAGCTTGTAAATAAAATTAATTAAATACTGACTCTATGGACACCCGAGCTCATTAGGACAAGGATATCTAAGAGTTGTACCAACCTAGTTTCAATCATTGAATTAGAATCTAGGAAAGTGGTTTAGGGATCTTAGTCCCAAAAAATGGTGGTTCTTTAATTAGTTTCATTCGCTGACCTGATCAATCTAATTGATATCTAAGAAAAGAAACCGGGGGATCCCTGCTAATCTTACACTTACCTGGCCAATTTGGTGAATTGGTTCAAACTTAGAGTGCTCGAAGGTTGACTTGGAATAGTTAGGAGCTGTCTAGTTCTAGACTAATCCTAGGATAGAATTAATTTTGTGCAAAACTTGTTTGAAAAAAAAAAATTCAAAGTTCTTATCTTTAGAACTCTTCCTTCTTCCCTTCTCTATTTTACCGAAGAAAAAAAAAATCTTATTTTAGGTTATTTTTTTCAATCTTGATTGTCCTAATATAAGGTTGCCCTGACATAACTAGAAGTTATGTTGCATGGTTCTCTTAGGATATGAAAAAGTTGAATTAAATTAAAACCTTGGAAGAAAAGTTTCTAAAAAATAAATATATATGTTGTACCCTGACGGCTCACCCTCAGCCAGAACCGGCCCATTCCTGTGGTTTGACCGAGCCACTCTTTCAAGGCTCCGACTGCTACTCCTTCAGAGGTCCGATCCACCGGAGCAGAGATCCGAACGACCCTCTCCTCTCCTTCAGAGATTCGACCCACCGGAGTAGAGGTCTGAACGACCTCTCCTACTGGGGTCCGGCCCGTCGCTCTCCTTCAGAGGTCCGACCCACTGGAGCAGAGGTCCAAACGACCCTTTCCTACTGGGGTCCAGCCTGTCGCTCTCCTTCAGAGATTTGGCCTTCGGTCCAGCCGATCGACTTTTCCTCGGTCGACATTCGACAAGCATGCATTAGCATCCAGGGAATTCCAGAAGTACCCTTCTATTACTGTGGGTCCTACCATTCCAACAGCCTTGCTCCACTACTTCAACGATGTCACCGTATCTGCGCACCACGTGGCCACTCTCCAGATTCTCCTAGGGGCAGATTGATCTTTCTCAACCTCTCCCCTAACAAATTTTGGACTGTTCCACGCCTATATAAGGTACTCGGGGGACCCCATTTGAAGGTAAAAGTGCTCTTCCCTCTCCATACGCTGTTCATTGGTTGATTCCTCCATTCTGTTGCCTTCAACCTCCTGCTAACTTAGGCATCGTAGGGTCCCCCACCGGAGCACCACCGGCGCCCTTAGGGACCTTGTTGCAGGTTCACCCGGGAGAGGAGCGCTCCAGCACATCCAATCGATCTCGGTCCAGGAGTTGATGCAGCAATAATATATATATACAAAATCCTAAAAAATTAGAAGACATAGTGAATATAGTAAATTCTCCACTTCCTATGTGGAGAAGGATATCGGGTTGACTAGTTAGAATTAATTTAATTCTTGTTTCAAATCCTACGACCTCTATAGTAGTTGTAAAAAATCAGTCCCAAATCCTTAAAGATTTATCCAATCAATTTCATCCAACCTTCTTGCATAAGATTGTCCCAACCCACTGCAAATAATTTTGAAATCAAACCTCAGATCATTAATATGCTTCCAAAATTTATTGGAATAAAGGATGCATATATATTTACCAGAGAATTTGAAGAGGTTTGTGCAACCATTAGGCTACAACAATTGCTAGAGGACGAAATCAAGTTGAGACTGATCAATTTTGCCCTTAAGGATAATGCCAAAAAGTGGCTCTATAGTCTTCCAAATCAATCTATCATGACCTGGGAGGGCTTTGTAAGAGTATTCCAAAAAAATATTTCTCTCATTATAAAATAGCTAGAATTAGAAATAAAATAAACTAATTCTATCAACTAGCTGGTGAGTCATTCTGGAAATACTTCTACCGCTTTAAGAATCTCTTGATCTAATGCCCACACCATGGAATAGAAACTTGGAGGCTATGCCAAATAATTTATGAAGGTCTAGATTCAAATTTAAGAACCATGCTAGAGTCTATGTGCTAGAGTCAATTTATATATAAGGAATCCAATGAAGCCTAGCAATTTCTAGAAGACCTTGCTAAAAAAAACTTACATTGAGAAACAACTAGGGAACTAGAAAAATGCATACCTTCGAGAGGTAGAATATACCAAATTTAGACTTCTCTAGCTGTAGATGCCAAAATTGCAACCTTGACATATAGGTTAGAGGCCTTAGAACTTCAAAGACCAGCTAGTGTGAACCAAGTGTCTGCACTCATGTGCAATGGGTGCAACGCACCAGACCATGTCCTTAAGGAATGTCCTCTCCTAATGAATCCAACAAAGAATGGATGTGCACAAGTGAATGCCACATACCAAAGACCAATGAACAATCCCTATGCACCTACATAAAACCCAGGATGGAGGAATCATCCAAATTTCTCATGGCCACAAAATCCAAATATAGGTAGTCCTAGCTTCAATCAACAAAACCCAAGGCCTAACCCTATGATGAATAACCCACCACCTTCAAGCTTCATTAACAATGATAAGAACTTAGTTCTTTAGAGAAAAGCCTGGAAGTCCTAGCCAAATCCAATGATGACACCAATGCTATATTAAATAATTTTATGCAAACCACAAGGCAACTCCTAAATTCAAACTCCCAGGCCATAGTCCATTTGAAAATGCAGGTGGGTCAGCTAGCATCTACCATTAATGAAAGAGAACGAGATAGGCTACCTAGCCAACCTACCTAAGCTTAATCCAAGAAACCAAAATGGTCGACTATCCCAAGAAAACAAAATTAATAAAGTGAATGCTATTCACTTTTTAAGATTAGGAAAACAAGTGGATAATAAGGTAGATACATCTGACACTATAAAGAACTTATCTACTGAGATATTTAATGAACAACCTACCTTACAAACTCAAGCCTTTAAAACTAATAGTACACCAAACCAGGTACCCACAAATTCTAGAGCTCCTTTTTCAAATCGACTAAGGTCTAATAAATAATCAGAACATTTAGATAAAATTTAAGAGGTGTTTAAGCAAGTTCAAGTAAATATTCCTCTACTAGACATGATCCAATAGGTTCCGACTTATGCCAAATTCTTAAAAGACATTTGTACCAAGAAAAGAACCACCAATGTGCTAAAGAAAGCTTTCTGAGCAACAAGTGTGAGCTCATACTTGTTAAGTCATATGCCCATAAAATATAAGGATCCAGGGTCTCCAATAATTTCATGTGTCATAGGAGAAATCAACATTGAAAAGGCCTTACTTAATTTAGGGGCTAGTGTAAATATTCTACCATATTCAGTTTATAAGCAATAGGATTGGAAAAACTTCAGCCAACAGAGATCACATTATAATTAGCTGATCGATCCTTTAGAATTCCTAAAAAAATGGTAGAGGATGTTCTAATTAAGGTTGACAATTTTATCTTCTTTGTAAATTTTATTATTTTGGAGACAGAACTAGTATTAAATCCTAAGGGTCATATCCCAGTTATTTTAGGAAGGCCATTCCTAGCTACTGCTAATGCTGAAATTAATTATCAAAATAGATTTATGAAGCTATCCTTTGGAAACATGACTATTAAGCTAACATATTTAATTTGGGATAGGAATCCACCAAGCATGCTAATGTAAATGTAATCCAAGATGAAATTTATGAACATATAGATATTAGCGATGAGGAAGTCGATATTGAGTCTAGTTTCTGACCAATCCATGAATATGAGAACATAAATGAAATACTTGTAGATAATAAAAATAGCCAAAGATGGGAGCCTCACACCGAAACACTCATAGAAATGGCTAAACCATCAACCAAGAAATCAATAGAGGAGGTACCCAAATTAGAATTAAAATCCCTTTCCAAGCACCTTAAGTATGGTCTTTAGGTCTAGTAGAAACCTTGCCTGTAATTATTATCTCATACCTAAATCCTAAACAAGAGGAGGAGTTGTTAATTGTTCTGAGAGAAAATCGAGAAGCAATAGGCTGGACCATGGTAGACATTAAGGGAATAAGCCCTTCCATAGTTCAACATAGGATACACTTAGAGAAAGAGGCTAAACCAATTAGAGATGCCCAAAGAAGATTAAACCTAGTCATGAAGAAAGTAGTCAAGAAAGAGATTTTGAAGTTACTGGATAAAGAAATTATTTATCCCATTTTTGCTAGCTCATGGGTAAGCCCTGTACAAGTGGTATGCAAAATGTCTAGGATAACAGTGGTCCATAATGAAGCAAATGAACTTATCCCAACTAGGACCCAAATGGGATGGAGGGTCTGTTTAGACTATAAAAAATTGAATGCAGCAACAAGGAAAGATCACTTTCCTTTATCGTTTATTGACCAGATGTTAGAGAAAATAGTCGGACATGAGTTTATTATTTTCTTGATGGATACTTTAGCTAGAACCAGATCCCCATAGCCCTTGAAGACCAGGAAAAGATCACATTTACCTACCCATTTAGAACCTTTACTTTTAGGTGCATGCCTTTTGGATTGTGTAATGCATTGACAACCTTCCAAAGATGTATGATCAGTATTTTTTTTGACATGATTGAATGATTTTTAGAAATTTTTATGGATGACTTTTCTATTTTTGGCCCTACCTTCTCTGAATGTTTAAACCATTTAAGACTAGTTCTAGAAAGATGTAAAGAGAAACATTTAGTTCTTAATTGGGAAAAATATCAATTTATGGTTAGAGAAGGTATAGTTCTTGGCCATGTAGTTTCAAAAAAGGAAATAGAAGTTGACAAGGCCAAAGTTGACTTGATTGCAAGTCTTCCACCACCCAAGTCTATCAAAGAAATTCCTTCATTTTTAGGACATGCTAGATTTTATAGAAGGTTCATATCCAATTTTAGCAAAGTGGCTTACCTATTGAGAAATTTGTTAGCAAAGGAAACAAAATTTGAATTTACTCCTAAGTGCATAGAATCTTTTGAATTCCTTAGAAAGGCTCTCATTTTCGCTCCCATCATTTATCCACCTATATGGAATGAACCCTTTAAACTCATGTGTGACAGATCTGATCATGCTATAGGAGCAATTTTAGGTCAAAGGATCAATAAGTTGCCTAGATTTATGATGCGGGATGAACCTACGACTGATATGAATGCAGGAAAACAACAACTAATTTTTTTTATATTTTTTTAGAGATTTAATTTGGAGGCTAAAATCTCGAAAACAAGTAAAGACTAGCAGGCAGATTAGTAATGAAAAGATCTAACATACCCGCATATGGACTCATGCAGAATAATAAAAAGGAGGACCTCGAGGATTGAGAGACCCCCGGTTAAGATAGTGTACCTTCAATAAATCAGAAATTAGGAGGGGAAAGGATTGTACCAAACAACGATTCGAAGATCCTGCCAAAGATGGGGTCACACAGCACTCTAGATCGTTGCCTGGAAGATAAGCCTGTTGTCCTCGGATCAGTTAGCTATCTTTGGTCGGTCCTAGAGGCAAAGAGGGCCTCGTCTTTGAGGGTGAATACCATGGAGATCCTGCAAGCGTCAGAGGTCAGTTAGGAAGCAATAAAAAATAGAAGTATGGAATTAGGGTTTGAAGGAAAGAAGAATCAAGGTTTGCTGAAGCTGGTGGCTAGGAGGTGGAAGAAGTCTCCTTGCTTGTGGGCAGCTAGGGCTTCTTCACTTTGGGCATCTTAGGGTTTGGAAGAAGGTGTTTTGGGTGGCTAGGGCTAGAAGGAATTAGGGCACACAAGTCACTCACACTCACTTCAAAGAACACAACAAGCTAAGAAAATTTCTCCAAAATTTTATTTCATGAATAAAAGTTGCTTACAAAATGGGGAGGAGTGGGGTATTTATAGGTTCACCCAGGTCCTCTCCTTGTTAGGATTACATAGTTTGGTTAGGAAGAGGAGTACAAAATTTGCTTGGGAAAAGGATTACAAAATTTGAAACAAACTACACTTCGTTGTTGACTTGGGAAAGGACTTCCTTGTTGGGTAGGGAAGGAATATTCCTTCCTTTGACCTGGTCTTCCTCTTGGTCACCTGGGCTTGTGGGCTCCCTATGGGATGCCTCCCATGAATGGGCCTAGGGCACCGGCCTCCCTGGTGGGTTCCTGGGTTGGAGCGCCTAGAATATTCCCTGGTATCATGTGGCTCCATGGACCTGGTATGTCCTTTGAGAATCTGGGGGTATCATGGGCTGGGATGGCATGCAAGGCCCATAATGGCTGATGTGATATGCAAGTGTAGGTCTCTAGCTCTTGGATGAGGCCTAATAAAACTCCAGAACTAGGTATCCTTCTCTCTTGTACAAAATTTGACTAAAAGAACATAACTTACAGGACTCAAATACTTGTACATGACTCATGAGGTTGATACAAGGAATTTACCGGACTCAATTGGATTTCTTGCCTTAACTTATTACAGGACTCCATTATCAGACTTACTTTATTATAAAACTTGACACATTGTTAAGGGCTCAAAAAACTTTATTCAGTAAAGTAGATAGGGCTCAATAATCTGTGTCGGATCCTGGTGCCCCCACCAATTCTTTTGGGATGGGAGGAACTCGATCCCGTCGAGTAAGGGTCAATTCGGCTCTCATATTACTCAAGATGGTCCGGGTTAAGGAACTGCAGATCCTCTCAGGTGATCCTCGAGTCCTCGAATTCTGGCCGACCTTGCCATCGGACCAAATACCATTGATAGCCTTTATTCCAGGTACTGATGGCTTGATTATCCAGGATGCACTCAAACCTTTCCTCACTAATAGGCTAGTTTGTAGGTGGACACTTTGGGGTGGGTTCACTCTCAAGGGAAGGGATAGGTCCAAAGGGCCGCTAGGTATCACTGCTGGCTCCTGGTACTCCACAAGATATTAAATATTGAAGGTGAACTAATACCTAACTCGGGTGGCAACTCGAGCACATAGGCATTGGACCCAACTCTCTTTATTATTCTGAAAGGTCCAGCTCCACGAGCATGTAATTTCTGTACGGTCCCTGGAGGGAACCACTCAGGCCTAAGCCTGATCATCACATAATCCCCTACAGAAAACTCTTTAGCTCTTTTTTGGGAATTAGCCAAGATTTTATAGAGTTCATTACTTATGTTTATCTTTTGACTAATTTTCTTATGCAACTCCCTAACATGCTATGCAAAGGACTCAACAGACTTAGAAATTCATGTATGCAAGGGTAAGGGTATCAAATCAAGAGGTTTATTAGGTTTGCAACCATGAACGACCTCAAATGGACTTTTTCCTATGGACCTATTGACAGAACTATTGTAAGCAAATTTGGCGCAGGATAAAAGAAGGTCCCAAATCCTAGTATTTTCACCTACGAGGCATCTAAGCAGATTTCCTCAACTTTGGTTCACTACCTCAGTTTGGCCATCAGTCTGAGGGTGGTAGGCTGTGGAAAATTTGAGTTTGGTTCCTAATAAGTGCCAAAGGGTCTTTCAGAAGTAACTGGTGAAGCGAACATCCCTATCAGACACTATAGTCTTAGGAAGGCCATGTAACCTAACCACATGATCTAGAAAAAGTCGGGCTACTTTGGATGCGTCCAAAGTTTGAAAGCACAGTATGAAATGGGCCATTTTCGAAAACCTATCGACCACTACACATATAGAGTCATGTTTCCTAAGGGTCTTAGGTAGGCCTAATACAAAGTCCATGCTAAGATCCTACCATGGATGATCTGGTACGGGTAAAGGGGTATATAATCCAGTGTTTTGCTTTTGATGCTTTGCAACAGCACAAGTTCGATATCTGGACACTATGTTGGCAACATTCCTTTTTAAACTAGGCCAGAAGAACTGGTCCTCTATAGCTAAGATAGTCTTGTTCTTACCAAAGTGATTAGCAAGGCCTCCTGCATGGGTTTCTCAGACTAAGAATTCTCTAAGTGAAGTCCTGAGAATACATAGTCTATTATTTTTAAATAGATAACCATCTTGAAGAGTGTATTCACTATGGGTACTAGATGGTCCTTGGGTAATATATTGGAAAATTTCACTAAAGTCTGGACATGTCTCATATTCTCCTTTCAACCGATCGAATCCAATGACTTCAGTGCTAACAGAGTTTAATAGCAAGGCACATCGACTAAGGGCATCTGCTACCTTGTTCTCAGTTCTAGCTTGATGTTTCAGTACAAAGGTATAGGCTTGTATAAACTCTACCCACTTGGCATGCCTAAGGTTTAACTTTTTCTGGGAGTTTAAGAAGGAGTGCTTCATGGTCAGAATAAAGGACAAACTCCTGGGATAGTAAATATGTCTCCAGTATCTAAGGGCTTGTACTACTGCATAAAATTCTTTGTCACAGGTTGAGTATTTAAGCCTAGCCTCATTAAGTTTTTCACTAAAGAAGGCTACTGGGTGAGTTTTTTGGCTCAGAACTCTTCCTATGCCTACTCCTGATGCATCACAAGCTATCTCTAAGACTTTAGAGAAATCAGGTAACCTCAAGATAGGTGCTTGTGTCATCTTATCTTTAATCTCTTGGAAGGCTCTATCAGCTGCTTTTGCCACTCAAAATTGCCCTTCCTAATATAGGTAGTTATGGGTGCCACAATGGTGCTAAATCCCTTGATAAATCTCCTATAGAAAGTGGCTAGACCATGGAATCTACGTACTTCATGGACACTAGTGGGTACTGGCCACTTTACTATATATCTAACCTTTTCAGGATTAGATGATACTCCGTCAGGGGTCACCAGAAATCCTAGGAAGATAACTCTATGAGTCATGACGCACTTCTTTAAATTAGTATAGAGATTCTCCTTCCTAAGGTTTGGCAAATCTGTCTCAAGTGATCCAAGTGGTCTTCCTTAGTCCAACTGTAGATTAGGATGTCATCAAAATAAACCACTACAAATTTTTCTATGAACATCCTTAGGACTTGGGTCATAATTCTTATAAAAGTGCTAGGAGTATTAGATAACCCAAAAGGCATAACAACCTATTCATATAGACCATCCTTGGTTTTGAAAGCAGTCTTTCACTCATCCCTTGGTCTAATTCTAACTTGATGATAGTCGCTCTTAAGGTCAATTTTTGAAAAGATGGTTGCACCGGCCATCATATCCAACATATCGTCCAATCGGGGGATGGGAAACCTATACTTCATAGTGATTTTATTTATGGCATGGCTATCGACACACATCCTCCACGTGCCATCTTTCTTAGGGGTTAATATGGCTAGTACAACACAAGAACTTAAGCTCTCTTTAATAAACCCTTTTCTAAGGAGTTCACCTACTTGTCTTTGAAGCTCTAAATGTTCAGTTGGGTTCATTCTATAGTGGGGCAGATTGAGTAGGGTATCTCCTGGGACTAGATCTGTAACATGTTGGACGTCCCTTAGTGGTGGTAGCTAGTTAGGTAAATCATCAGGAAATATATCATTAAATTCATTTAAGATTTTCTTGACCTCTTGAGGGTACTCTTTATTAGATTGACTAGGAACTTCTTTTGCAGTTAACATCCAAACTGTAGTTCCCTCAGATATCTTTTTCTCTAACTCTTTTGCAGTGATTAAATTAACTCCAGTTTTCTTCTCTTTTAATGAGCTAGATCCTCTCTTAACTTTATCCTGGGGTGCAGTGGGGTTAATTGTAATCTTCTTCCCATGAAAGTTAAACATATATGCATTTGACCGACCGGATAGGGTAGCATCATGATCATAAAGCCAGGGTCTACCTAAAATTATACTACTAACTCCCATGGGCACTACATCGCACCACACTTTATCCTGATAAGATTGAAGTTGGATTTGGACTTGGCATATGGACTTTATGGGTATAGATGTGGAGTCTATCCAATAAACCTTATAGGGGTTAGGATGGAGAACTGGGCTTAAGCATAGGGTTTTGACTACCTTAAGTGAGATGGCATTCACATAACTCTCACTATCAATGATTATTTTGCATACCTTATCCCCAATTTTCATAAAGGTTTATAGGATGTTAGTCCTACACCAATCTTCCAGTGTTTTGGTCTGGGATAGGATGCATCTAACTACCTTTACTAGGTTAGACTGATCAAAATCCTCCTTATCTCCTACATAATCCTCTATCAAGTCTGCCTCAGCTTCATAAACCTCTTCTCCTTCTTCATCATTGGGTTCAGGCTCCTTCTCCTCAAGCTCCCCTATGTGTAAATATCTGGTGGATGTTGGCTAGCATAATGACCTACCTTATTGCATCTAAAGCAAGCATTGGGGCTAGGACTTGGGTTTTTCTGAAATGCTGGTACCTTACCCTTGTCATTCCTAGAAGATGCGGAATTGCTAGAATTGGGTTAACTCGGACTCAGATTGGGACGAAGTGAGTTAGGGTTGGGACGGGTTTGGTTGGGATTGGGTCGAGCTGGATTAGGGTTGGGACGGGCTGGACTAGGATTGGGTCGGCCTGAGTTGGGGTTAGGTCGGGTTAAGTTAGAGCTGGGTTGGCCTGAGTAACCTGGGTTCTGGTTTGGTCTAAAACTAGAAGTGTTGGTCCTAAAGGTCTCAAGTTGATGGGCTAACGGTGCTTTTGGAATCTCTCAAAATTTTTAGCTATCTGGAAGGCCTGGTCTATGTGTTCAACTCCCCTTAGGTACAGTTCCCTCTGAATATCCTTATGAAGTCTAGCTCTAAACCTATATAAGGTCACTGATCCAAGTTCATCTAGGGCACACCTAAGGGCACATCATCAAACTGGGTTATATACTCTCTCACAGTCTTGGCTTGCTATTTTAATCTTTGCCATTGGTCTAGGAGACATTGTTGGTAGTACGGGGGAACATATTTTTCTCTAAGTTTTAACTTCATGGCCTTCCACATGGCGATGGGAGGATGGTTTCTTTGTCTAGTGAGATGCTCTACGTGTTCCCAGTATAACCTAGCCTGATCAGTTAGCCTAAGGTTGGCAAATTGACACTTTCTTTCATCACTCAAGGCAAACCATTTAAAATATTGCTCCATGCCTCCCTCCTAATTTATGTAGACCTTGGGATCTATGGTGCCATCAAAGATGGGTGGATCTACTCTAATGCTCCTCAGGATTCTCTCATCATGGTCCTGGTCATCATGATTGGACCTCCTAGGGTTAGGATCCTGATATGGTTCTTGGCATTGGATTCTCCTAGGGTTGGGTTCCACAAAGTGATCATGGTTTTGGATTCTCCTAGGGTTATGAGAGGTGGAAAGGGGTGAATCAGGATCAGGTTCAATATTGGACTCTTGGTTTCTTTCTATGGTTCCTAATCGGTTCTCTATTTAGTCAAGCCTATTGGTTAATTAGTCAAGCTATTGGTTGCTTGGTTATTTGTTGGCTTTGGCTCCTTTGTTTTGATGATTAACAAAAGGTTGAGTATATGTTTGGACTAATGTTTCATCTCAAGATAAAGTTTCAGGACTTAGGTTATTCAAAAAGAGTACTAAGAGTACAATGATGAAACCAAGCTTGCCTAATTTTGGAAAAGAGTTCTTCTACCTTGAACAAGATCAAATTTCTCATATTGGACCTTCCTGTTAAGAAGTAATTGACAAAAGAAACAAAGGCTTAGAGAAACTCAAGCATGGCACGCACCTCTCTAGAGTTTCAGAAAATTTTAGATCAGAGGTCGACCACCAGAGGTCGACACCTTGTCAAAGGTCGACCACCAGAGGTCGACCACCAGAGGTTAACACCTGTCTAGAGGTCGACACCAGAGGTCGACTCATAGCCTGAGAATTCAAACTGGACAGAACTATGATTTTCTGGATTTTTGCCTAAGATAAACTGGAGGTCGATACTTGATCCAGAGGTCGACTCATGAGGTCGACTCATGGCATAACGGCTAGTTTTTCTGAACTTTTGATTTGATTTCTAACGGCCATAAACGGCCATATTTTTGATTCTAATGGTCTTGTGGAGTTGTTTCAGCTTGAATGAGGTATTTAACCTTCACCAAACTTCAAAAAAGAAAAGGAGACAAAGTGAAAAAGCTTAGAGTGAAAGTACAAAGCCTTCAATCAATTCCAAGCCAAAAAGAGTGAGAAAACCAAGAGATTCCTTAGCCAAAAGCTTTCCATCTTTGAGGAATCCAACTTTCAAGTATTTGGCATTTAGTGAGGTCCAAAGATTCCAAGAGAAAGGCTTGAAGAGTCTCCATCAAGAGCTACATCGAATTACTTTTTGCTCAAAAGGAGTTTGTCTTGTTTTATTCATTGTATTCATATTCTTTTTGTCTTAGGCTAGTTTCAAGGGAATTTGAAACTAGTGTGAGGTTTGTTGGTGAGCCAATTGATAAAACCAACTAGGGTTGCTTGTAGGCCCGAAGCCAAAACAAGTGTGTGAGGTTTGTTGGTGAGCCAATTGATAAAACTAACTAGGGTTGCTTGTAAGCCCGAAGCCAAAACAAGTGTGTAAGGTTTTGACTTGTGAGCCTGGTAAAACAAGTCGGCTATAATCTAAAGATTATAGTGAAAATTTCCAAGTGGAGCTTGGGGAGTGGATGTAGGTGCTAGGTGCACCGAACCACTATACTTCTTGTGTGTTTGCATTGCTTTACTTTTTATCTTCTTTTGCTCTTTAATTGTTGTTTTATTTCATTGCTTCCGTTGCACAATTACTTGAGCATTATTACTCTTCACCTTTGAACTTGATAGCACATATATTGCTTTAATTTTTTAAAATACCCAATTCACCCCCGGTCTTGGGCACCATATCTGGGCAACATTATTCGATTGGGTCAATTGGTTAAATCTATGATTCATTTGGGACATCTGGGTGGTCAATTGGGCAAACTAATTTTGGGATTGGGTGTTGGATTGTTCATATGGGTGGTCAATTGGGTGATAATATGGTCACTCATGGCCTACATGAGAGTCTCAAAATTGGGCTCCATGGTTGAACTGGGTTGGGGCTTAAACCGTTGGTATTGGGTTCCTAATCTAGTGGTCATGCAATCAATCAATCACGGTGTTATGATATAGTCAAGCACACGAAGGCTAACATGAGCTAAGGTTTGCTAAACCTAGAGCCAAAGCTGAATGGGTCTACTCAACTTACACCCAACTTAACAACTAATCCTTCCATTGGCCAGGTAAGAGGTGGGATGGTGGGAGGCTTCCTCTGCCTGTGACAGGGTCCTAATTAAAAACTACTAGTCCACTTAGGGCGTTTACCTCTGGACCTCTAGCCTTAGACACCAGCTTTTAGTAATAGGTGATGGGTTGGATGCACTAGTTTCCTCACTAGACTCGGACCCAACCTATTGGTGTCCCTAGCTCACTAGAGCAAATTAGGTCTAATTAATTTTAATTAGGTTTAGATTTTGATGCTGGGTGATTATTTTGGACCCAGGATAGGTGATGAAATCCTGCCCTGATCTAACAGAGTAAAATTGCCCTTAAGATTAGTTTAATGATATGATGCACAATCGATGAACCCTAATGCAATCTAGTAACAAAACAGAATTTTTTTTTTTTTTTGGATCTTTTTTTTAATGAGGTGGATATTTAATTATAAGTGGGTTAGGTGAGCAAACAAAATTAGCTTGGGTTTGAGGGGTTTGGATGTAAGTTAGGTTTGGTTCAGTCAGGTGTGCAGAAATCACGGAAACTACAATTAAGGTTTATTCTGATGCAGAGGTTAGCATGGATTTCAATGCAGAAAAATTCTAAAAAATTTACAAAATATAGAATGACATGTGTGAATAACCCCTACCAAATTTCATGCAAAACAAAAATGGTATGATGATGCAAAACCTAGGGTTTCTAACTAGGTACAGAAAAACACAGAATTCTATTTAGGGTCTCTAAGGTGCAGATTTTTTTTAAATTTTTTTATCTATAAAATTAACAAAAAATGCTAAAAAAATAGAGGACTTTACAGAGAAGACATTATGCAAATCTCAGATAAAAACAATATTCCTAATTTGGTGAATTAGACCTAAACTTGGACTCCTAGTGTAGATGATAGGATGCATATTTTGTTAGGGTTTTGTTTTTGCTCTTTTTTTTGTTTATTTTCAGATCTAGAATTTTTTAAAAAAATAATAAGAAAATAGAATACAAAATAGATGATAATTACCATGGAAATCAGAAAAAAATAAAAAAAATTGATGGGGAAAATAGTCCTATGTTTTGAGGGGTTATGCAAAATTCAGGATGCAGAAATCTAAACTAGGATGCAAGAACATGCCCTAAACTGTGCTCGGATACCAAACTGATGCGGGATGAACCTAAGACTGATATGAATGTAGAAAAATAGCAACTAATTTTTTTTTGTATTTTTTTAGAGATTTAATTTGGAGGCTAAAATCCTGAAAATAAGTAAAGACTAGCAGGCAGACTAGTAATGAAAAGATCTAACATACCCGCATATGGACTCATGCAGAATAATAAAAAGGAGGACCTCGAGGATTGAGAGACCCTCGGTTAAGATAGTGTACCTTCAACAAATCAAAAATTAGGAGGGGAAAGGATTGTACCAAACAACGATTCGAAGATCCTGCCAAAGATGGGGTCACACAGCACTCTAGATCGTTGCCTGGAAGATAAGCCTGTTGTCCTCGGATCAGTTAGCTATCTTTGGTCGGTCCTAGAGGCAAAGAGGGCCTCGTCTTTGGGGGTGAATACCATGGAGATCCTGCAAGCGTCAGAGGTCAGTTAGGAAGCAATAAAAAAATAGAAGTATGGAATTAGGGTTTGAAGGAAAGAAGAATCAAGGTTTGCTGAAGCTGGTGGCTAGGAGGTGGAAGAAGTCTCCTTACTTGTGGGCAGCTAGGGCTTCTTCACTTTGGGCATCTTAGGGTTTGGAAGAAGGTGTTTTGGGTGTCTAGGGCTAGAAGGAATTAGGGCACACAAGTCACTCACACTCACTTCAAAGAACACAACAAGCTAAGAAAATTTCTCCAAAATTTTATTTCATGAATAAAAGTTGCTTACAAAATGGGGAGGAGTGGGGTATTTATAGGTTCACCCAGGTCCTCTCCTTGTTAGGATTACATAGTTTGGTTAGGAAGAGGAGTACAAAATTTGCTTGGAAAAAGGATTACAAAATTTGGAACAAACTACACTTCCTTGTTGACTTGGGAAAGGACTTCCTTATTGGGTTGGGAAGGAATATTTTTTCCTTTGACATGGTCTTCCTCTTGGTCACTTAGGCTTGTGGGCTCTCTATGGGACACCTCCCATGAATGGGCCTGGGGCGCCGGCCTCCCTGGTGGGTTCCTGGGTTGGAGCGCCTAGAATATTCCCTGGTATCATGTGGCGCCATGGACCTGGTATGTCCTTTGAGCATCTGGGGGTCTCATGGGCTGGGATGGCATGCAAGGCCCAGAATGGCTGATGTGATATGCAGGTGTAGGTCTCTAGCTCTTGGGTGAGGCCTGATAAAACTGTAGAACTGGGTATCCTCCTCTCTTGTACAAAATTTGACTAAAAGAACATAACTTACAGGACTCAAATACTTGTACAGGACTCATGAGGTTGAGCAACAAATTTACTAGACTCAATAGGATTTCTTGCCTCAACTTATTACAGGACTCCATTATCAAACTTACTTTATTACAAAACTTGACACATTGTTAAGGGCTCAAAAAATCCTAATCAGTAAACTAGATAGGGCCCAGTAATCTATGTCAGATCCTGGTGCTCCCACCAAGTTATTTATTATGTAAGTAAAACCTTAAATGATGCATACTTTAATTACACAACCATTGAAAAGGAGTTCCTAGCCATTGTTTTTGCCTTAAAAAAATTTAGATCCTATTTGGTTAGGTCACACATGATTGTTTACACTAACCACTCAGCCATTAGACATCTCCTAGCAAAGAAAGATGCTAAGGCACGTTTAATATGATGGATCTTACTCCAAGAATTTGACCTAGAAATTAAGGATAAGAAAGGAATAGAGAATGCTGTAGCTGATCACTTGTCCCAAATCATAGTCATACCATCTAGTGAACCACCTATCAATGAATTTTTTCCTGATGAACAACTCATGTCTATATCCACTGAACCATGGTATGTTGATATTATAAATTATTTAGCCATTAATAAAGTTCCTTCTCATTAAACTATTCATGATAAGTACAAATTCTTTTTTCAAGTGAAGTACTTCATTTGAGATGATCCATAACTATTTAAATAGTGTCTTGATCAAATCATTAGGAGGTGTGTCCTGGGTAATGAGGTTAGAAGTATTAGATCAAGTATGTGGTGGTCACTTCGCATCAAAGAAGACAACTATCAAAGTCCTCCAATATGGATTTTATTGGCCCAATTTATTTAAGGATGCACATGTGTACTGTAAAAGTTGTGCTCGGTGTTAACAAATGGGTTGGATCACCAAGAGAGACATGATACCATTAAATCCAATCTTAGTGGTCAAAATTATGGGGGATCGATTTTATGAGACTATTTGCAAACTCCTTTGGAAATGAATATATTTTAGTGGCTACAAATTATGTCTCTAAGTGGGTAGAAGCTATTCCATATAGATCCACTGATAGCAAAGTGGTCATTAAATTTCTTAAGAAAAATATTCACTTCCATTTTGATACTCCTAGGGCAATCATTAATAATCGGGGGACACACTTTTGCAATCGACCCTTTACCATATTAATGAAAAAACATATATTACCCACAAGTTGGCCATGCCTTATCATCCTCAAATTAGTAGGCAAGTAGAAGTGTCCAATAGACAAATCAAATAAATCTTGGAGAAGACCGTTAATACCAATAGAAAGGATTGGTCTTTGAAATTAGTTGATGCACTATGGGCATACCGCACTACCTACAAGACCAACTTAGAAATGTCTCCTTATAGGATTGTGTTTGGAAAACCATGTCACTTGCCTATTGAATTAGAACATAAAGCTATGTGGGCAATTAAAAAATTAAACATGGACTTGGACATAGCTGGAAATCATAGGAAGCTTTAGATTAATGAATTAAAAGAACTTAGAAATGAAGCTTACGAGAATGCCAGGGTGTACAAGGAAAGAATAAAAGTATTTCATGATCAAGCAGCTCTTAGAAAATCTTTTACTCCCGGATAGAAAGTTCTCTTATATAATTCGAGGTTACATCTTTTTCCTAGAAAGCTTAGGTTTGGATAGACAGGACCTTTCTTAGTTAATGAAGTCTTCCCATATGGGATTGTAAAAATCAAAAATCCAAGCAATGGTGCTATTTTCAAAGTTAATAGTCAATGATTAAAATCATTCTTGGAACTGCCTATAGAATCTATTAAGGAAGTCATGGTTCTCTATGAACCAGCATATCTTAGTTAGCCTACTGTCAATATTTAGTCTGGCTGAACACTTTAAACTTAGCACTCCTGGGAGGCAACCTAGCTCCTTTCTTTCTAATTATTTTCTTTTTAATATGGTTAGGTTTATCATATCCTAACTCAAATGAGCTCCATTAGTTAAATTGGGGGGAGTGCTTAATAAAAATTCCTCCTCAAGTGTCTTCATTTCATTTTATCCCATATTATACTTACATTTAGAAATTATTTTTATTCTTAGGAGTGTTGGGAATTGTGTCCCAAAGCCAAACATCTAGGCTATAAATGGTTGTGCAACTCATGTATATGTATGTGAATTATTGAATTGAATAAAAAGATTATTCTGGTTGTTCATCACATGTCATCTTCTTAATTGAACTCTTATGTGATGATGTCCTTTGAGCTACCTTGTATGCGATGTAGAGAGGATGCATCGTGTAATTCATAAATTGGTTTATGACCAAAGGATATGCTATTTCAGGATGATGATGTATCAAGAATAGGTCGTTGATGTCATATCTGTTGGTTGTCCTGTTAACCAAGTAGTATAGAGATGCTGGTATTATATCAGGTGTTGTGTTTGATACTTCACTGAATATGACTCTCATGCGAGATTCTCTTTCTGTCGAAGAGGAGTCTTGCATTAGAATGTGGACATGAATTATTCCTCTAACTTGAGATCATTATGGTAGCTTGTAAGCAACTCACTGTGCTTAGGTGCCGGACTACCTGAATTTCTAATCTGGCGATGGAAGGTTGCTGGGTACAGTCAAGTACTTGTGTAGCTATAGTAGGATCGAGATAAGATTGATCTCTCCAAATAGTTTGGATTGAATGCTTAATTTGCCTCAATTGAGAAAGACCTTGGCTAGGATATTCCTTGTAAGGAGTTACAAGGATTCTTTGTTTGAGACATATTAAGATGGATTGATTAGGGTTGGACAGTTTAACCCTATGCCATCCGGAGCATTAGGAGATTAAAGGAATAAGTTCACTGATATTCCATATTCGACAGGTTCGTGTTGCTCTGCAACTTTCAACCTATCCGGATGTAAGGTGTCATTGTTAGATGGCAACTTGGGCTGGTACTGGAAATGTTCCAGTACTACCGTTTTAGTATTTGAACCTATGGGGTCACACACCAAGGGTTTCTTCTTGCTTTGTTGGCATGTGAACGATTGGAAATCATTCCCGACTTGTTTGACAAGGTATTGTCAAACCTGTGTTCGAGCCGACTCATTTGGATGAGTCAACTCGAGTCGAGTCGACTCGACTCGTCTGTCAGACTACTATAAATCGAAATTGCTCCATTTAATTCTGCAATTATTGTGGGCATTTAATGAATGCATTTCTGGGTTTTATGATCTACTATTGCTGAATTCCAAGGGACTTAATAACCTCCCTGGAATCTCAAGAGATCCCAAACTGCTTATTAATCTCTCTTGTGTCCTCTTAATTATTTTGAGGGCTGTTGTTATAAAAGCAAGGCCTGAAGAAGGTGAATGGTTCACGTTCAACATTCCATACTCCAGATTTGGATCAAAGTTGAGACTCTGCCCAGAAAATTTTTGAGATAAAGATCTTGATTGATCCTTGAGAGATTGCGAGATTTGATCTCCGGGATAGAGTGAGCTTGGATTTTGGGATTCCTGTGTGTATACCTTCTATTGAAGGTTTGGGACAAAGTGTTGGGAAAGGGTTCTCAAGCATCTTCGTTCTAGCACCACTACAGCAATAGTCCTTCAAGGAGTTGAAGGAGTCTGCATATCTTCAAGGAGTTGAAGACGGAGTCCTTACTACTAACATTATTTTCGGAGGAGCTAGCACCTCGAAGGAAGGAGAAGAAACCGTGCTACACGGTATGAACCACCCATAGAGGTAGTACGCGTGTGCTGCTTGCAGAGCAAGAGTTTTTTCCACAGGTTGGAGCTGCCCTTGGGATTGTGACTGAGAGCTAGGGATTTTGTTGAAACCTTTGGTGAAGTCACTAATGGTGCGTGCACCAGACTCAGAAGAAGACTTCAGGGCTCCATCTGGATCTCTGATTGACCTTGCCCGAAGAATTAGGGTTTTCTGGTTTTGTAATAAGGGTTGACCTGATCAACTCAATTTTGAGTCTGTAATTTTGTCATTTCAATTTTTGTTGGGTCATGTTGACTCAGTCCAAGTCCAAGGCCCAGGTAAGTGTCATTCCCTTTGCCATAGGGCACCACATTTTCCAGCTACAAGTGGGTGCCACACTCCCTGCCACATCTCCATCCAGTGTACCTTGGTCCCCACGCCTCAAGTAAGCAGGTTCTTTTTTCTTGCACCACTTGGGGGAGAAATCCATCAAGATACCTCAATCCAAGGAGGAGACAACTTCTTTCCAGATAAACCCAAGCCAGGATGGCAAGAATTTTTTTTGAAGAGAGGATCAAGGAGGTGCCCCACAATGTTCCATAAAAATCCAAGTTATAAAAGGGAAGAGAGCATGTCTTGGGGAGAAAATCAATGAGGCACCCAAAAGTTTCCAAAAGTGCCAAAGCCATGAAAGGAAGAAGCCTAAACTTGTGGAGCAAGACTAGGAGGTGTCCAAATGAGCCAAACCATGAAGGAAAAATCCTTGATTCATGGAGAGATACTAGGAGACACCCTCATAACCTGCCATTTGGAGCTGATTTTCAAGTTTTTTTGGAGTTTTTGGGCTGCCCACTCATGGAAGGAGTCTTGGGAAGAGAATTTGATGCCTAAAGTATGGGTTAGTCCTATTAGTCCCACATGGAAAATGTATAAAACTTTATTTCTTTGTTATGTCTATATATTCAACTCTATGTAACTCTTGAATTTAAAATGATGAATGAAATTAATTTCAGTGTGAGCAACTTTGTGTTTCTCTCTTCCGCACTTGTATTCAGGTGTTGAGCTCTGTGAGGGAGTAAATCCGGGTTCCCTAGGAACCTTGAGGAGGTGTGAGACTCCAACCCCAAAATCTTAGCTTAGTCCACCCATCTCTACTCCACCACCACCAAACCCTAATTTTCCATCTTCATCTCACGGCCCCTCTCTTCCACATCGAAGCCGGTCACCAGCATCTAGGTTCAGATCAACTGTTTCAACTACAGAGCCAGTTCAAAGGAGAGTCAGATCAGTATCAAGATCTCCGGAACTTCTACATCCAACAATCTTCATTAAGTACTCAGGTCAGTGTCTTTCTTTGAGTTTCTGGTTCTTTCTTTTTGTTCTTCTTCTTCCAGATCCTAAGTTCGAGAAGAAGGCCAACCTTGCCATAGGACTACAATCCGAGGATCCATTACGAAGATACCCCGTCTCCAAGGATCCTACAATATGCTCGAGAGTGTCCTTCAATTGAAGCAACGAGAGATATCACAGTCAGGTATAAAACCTTCTCTTCTCTCTTCGTCTGTTTCTTGAAAGAGGAGTAAACCCTAGGTCTGGGGGTTTCTCAATCCCCAGCGATCCTACTTCTGAGTTATTCTGATAATCCACTCCTTTTAATTGTGCTTTCTGTCATTTCTTAGTTTCTTTCAACATTAGTTTATCTTTCCTTTGAGTCAAAGCTGACTTCTAAAAATAAATAAATAAAAAAAATAAATTAATTTTAATTTGCTTCCGCATTCCACATTTTTGTTCTGCATCAATTTTGGTATCAGAGCTTCCATTCTGATCATTTTTGGTATCAGAGCTTTTGTACTGCATCATTTTTGGTATCAGAGCCCTGTCTAGGATTTCTGTTTTGATTTCTTGTTTGAGTCTCTCTCTTTTTACTTTGTCTGCTCGAAGTAGACTCCCCAGGACATCCGGTCCTAGGAACGAAGCGAGGTGCAAACCTCCTCTTCCCATTCCACGGGGTGTTCCTAGGGCGTGTAGGGGATCCGTTGGGTTATAACTTCGTAGCAGGAATTGTAAACGGGGAAGTGCTCTATTTTCAGCCCATAATTATCCTGTTGCAGGAATTATTTCTCACTGCAGGTAACTCCAAATTCAGTGATTTTTATTTTTCTGAAACCAATATAATTGAAACTATTTTGCGTAATTTTCCTGTGATTTATTGGTTTTTGTGGGATTTCTGAGAATTAAATTACTGCAACTCTATTTTTGGGTTCTGCAATCCAATTATTTTTGAGTGTTCATCTCTTAATTCATCTTAAGGGCATTTGAGCATCTAAGATAAGGGGAGGAGTTGATAACCTCTCCTTAGCCCAAAATCACCACCCACTCATTCGAACCTAAGCCTTTAATCTAAAAATTGATTAGACCTAATTTGTCCTAGTGGGCTAGGGACATCAACAAGTCGGGTCAAGGCTAGTGTTGAGTCAGTTTGTCTGGTTACTCTGTGTGTGCTTTGTACTCAGTGTCTAGAATGGTGGTTCAGGGATTCCATCCCGAAGGGCTTGTGTGCTGGTCCGCCTACCTGGCCAATCTCTGATTGGTGTCTAGGATTGGCATTCAGGGACCTAACACTCCCCTTAAACCTGCCTGGCTGAGTCCTGAGTTACTACAGGCTAGCTTGCCACTCTGATTGGGCATCTAGTTTGGGCTCTAGGTCTAGTTAGCCCGTAGTCGTTCCGTTGAGTCTCATTTTGTATGTTTGCTTGCATCATCATGTCTACCCAGAATGGAGTACCCTACCAACCTGGTCAAACCCAACCTGATTTAGAGGCAATGGTTAGAGCTCTTACTGAAAGTATGAACAAATTGAGCCAGGATTTGACTGCTACTGTTATCCAGTGTAAAGAACAAGTCCATGAGAATTTTACCCAGCTTAGGGATCAAGTCCAAGTACTTGAGAAACGTAGATATCAAAATTGGATCCCTGATCCAAAATTTAATAGGCCCCAACCTCATCCATGCCAGGAGCCTAGGAGGACCTTATACCGTGATCCCGAGCATAACCTTAGGAAGCCTAACCATGATATCTATAGTGCGGATCGTGTCTATGAGAGGTCCTTACAATATTCTAGACCAGTCACTCAACAACCCAAGTCTTCTAGATCAAACCATTTAGATCCACACCCATGCCCAAGTAAGGTCTCTACTAGCTTGAAACCCAGTGTGACCCATGTTCCTATATCGCAAGAATGTTTGTTTTGTGGAGAAAGAGGCCATAAATCTAGTCAGTGCCCATGCATAGGACTGGCTTGTGCATAGCTGAGTGGTAAGAATCCTAAGGATGACATTAATGAGGGAGAACCCAAGCCTACCAATGAGGAAGAAGGGTTAGGTATGACAAGCCTAGAATCAGTTGACCCGATTACCACTGACCCGAAACCCATTGAAGATGGCATCAAGGAAGTATATGATGCTGGCTTGAGTCTAGTTGATGAATATGAGGGGGAAGAACTTGAAGAATGTGACATCGATACTATTGGTTCCTTACCTGAGGAGACCTTGGAGACCAACCAAGTGGTAGGACCTAGTTCAGAAATTCAAGAGATTTGTGAGAATCAGGTTCCTTTAGTCAAATACCCCCAGGAAGAACTCATAGTGTTAGCCCGAGCTATCAGTTCGTACCCTCTAATGACAGTCATTCCCCAAGTACCAATTGAAGATCTTTGCACTGAACTGTTTAAGTTTGCCCACCCTATGGTAGATCCTCTCCTTAGGATGACTGAATCAAGCCTCTTACAATTGGACCTTGTCCCATGCCCAGCCACTAAGGTCTCTCCCATAATCTCAGTTGAACATCCTTGTCTTGAGCGGATTGATTCACCCAGTCCTATAGAAGTCCTCCTTATGGCCCCAGACCCCTTCCTTCGCATGACTGACCTACCCTTCTATAGAGTATACCTTTCCGCACCCATAGGTCAAATTTCAATTCTTGAGGTCATCATTCGTAGGCCCTCCCATGAATCATTCTCTAATCCAGTTCTTGAGAAAGTGGATCATTATTTGTTTAGAGAACAAACCTTAACTATTGCAATCACATGTCCTAGGCTACTTCCCGAACCATCTCTTGATCCATTCCTGGGAGTAGCAAACTTTTCCTTTCGTAAGGATGACCAGTTGATACTCATAGATCACCATTCAAACCTTCAGGTCACCACCTTTAGTCAACAGGTAATTCGAGACTCCACCTCATATCTCCTCCCTTTCTCTAGGACTTCCAATGCTTCTTATACCATCCAAGTATACTTTGTCGAAGCCTTTAGAGTGAACCACGTGTCAGAACCTATTAGGTTTGCCACCTACTTCTGGAAGACCTTATGGCACCTACTAGGCATCCATAATAAGTTTTCATGCTCTGCATGCCCTCCTCCGACCCAAGGTCAAACCTTGAGAGCCTTAGTTTGTTAGGTTTAGACTTAGGGTTCCTTTGTAATAAAGTCCATTCTTTAGGAATGCGTCGTCAGTCTAGTTTAGTTTTCTTGATCCTTTACTAGGCTTTGGCTCAGATTTTGGTTTGATTGAGAGCACCAGGAATTGGGATTTGTATTTTGTCCAGGGCTGAAATTGCATTCAATGTTTCGATCAATAGGTCTATAGGCTAGAGTCCCTTTGAAATTGTTCATGGATACAAGCCTCACACACCACTTGATCTGATTTCACTATTAGCCCACACACATAAGTCTCTTGATGCACTTGCATAGCATGTAAAGGACTTGCATAAAGAAATTCATACCAAAATAACTTTAAGTAATGAAACTTATAAGAAGTTGGCTGATTCTCAAAGACGAGTCAAAACTTTTGTTGAGAGAGACTATGTAATGATTAGGTTAAGGCCTGAGCGATTTTCTCCTGGAACCGTTAGAAAGTTAGATGCTAGAGGAGCTGGACCATTTAGAGTGGTGAAGAGAGTAGGATCCAATGCCTATGTGCTCGAGTTACCTCCAGAACTAGGCATTAGCTCCACTTTCAACATTACAGACCTAGTAGAGTACAGGGAGCCAACTGTGATTCCCAGTGAGCCTTTTGAACCTAATCCTGTTATTGAAAGTGATCCCGATCCTGTGTATCCACAAACAAACTGGCCTGTGAGGAAAGAGTAGATTAAAAAGATCCTGGATGATCAGGTAATCTCTACTCGTAATCGAGGATACCAAAGATACCTGGTCCACTGGCAAGGAAGGCCAGACTCTGATGACTCTTGGATCTCCCGAGAAGAACTACAAGATTTGGATCCAGACCTCTTGGAGAAATACCAGAGCCAACTTGAGCCTTACTCGACAAGGTCGAGTTCCTCCCACCCCGGGAGAATTGGTGCGGGCACCAGACTCAGAAGAAGACTTCAGGGCTCCATCTGGATCTCTGATTGACCTTGCCCGAAGAATTAGGGTTTTCTGGTTTTGTAATAAGGGTTGACCTGATCAACTCAATTTTGAGTCTATAATTTTGTCATTTCAATTTTTGTTGGGTCATGTTGACTCAGTCCAAGTCCAAGGCCCAGGTAGGTGTCATTCCCTTTGCCATAGGGCACCACATTTTCCAGCTACAAGTGGGTGCCACACTCCCTGCCACATCTCCATCCAGTGTACCTTGGTCCCCACGCCTCAAGTAAGCAGGTTCTTTTTTCTTGCACCACTTGGGAGAGAAATCCATCAAGATACCTCAATCCAAGGAGGAGACAAGTTCTTTCCAGATAAACCCAAGCCAGGATGGCAAGAATTTTTCTTGAAGAGAGGATCAAGGAGGTGCCCCACAATGTTCCATAAAAATCCAAGTTATAAAAGGGAAGAGAGCATGTCTTGGGGAGAAAATCAAGAAGGCACCCAAAAGTTTCCAAAAGTTCCAAAGCCATGAAAGGAAGAAGCCTAAACTTGTGGAGCAAGACTAGGAGGTGTCCAAATGAGCCAAACCATGAAGGGAAAATCCTTGATTCATGGAGAGATACTAGGAGACACCCCCATAACCTGCCATTTGGAGCTGATTTTCAAGTTTTTTTGGAGTTTTTGGGCTGCCCACTCATGGAAGGAGTCTTGGGAAGAGAATTTGATGCCTAAAGTATGGGTTAGTCCTATTAGTCCCACATGAGAAATGTATAAAACTTTATTTCTTTGTTATGTCTATATATTCAACTCTATGTAACTCTTGAATTTAAAATGATGAATGAAATTAATTTCAGTGTGAGCAACTTTGTGTTTCTCTCTTCCGCACTTGTATTCAGGTGTTGAGCTCTGTGAGGGAGTAAATCCGGGTTCCCTAGGAACCTTGAGGAGGTGTGAGATCTTCAACCCCAAAACCGTAGCTTAGTCCACCCATCTCTACTCCACCACCACCAAACCCTAATTTTCCATCTTCATCCCACGGCCCCTCTCTTCCACATCGAAGCCGGTCACCAGCATCCAGGTTCAGATCAACTGTTTTAACTACAGAGCCAGTTCAAAGGAGAGTCAGATCAGTATCAAGATCTCCGGAACTTCTACATCCAACAATCTTCATTAAGTACTCAGGTCAGTGTCTTTCTTTGAGTTTCTGGTTCTTTCTTTTTGTTCTTCTTCTTTCAGATCCTGAGTTCGAGAAGAAGGCCAACCTTGCCATAGGACTACAATCCGAGGATCCATTGCGAAGATACCCCATCTCCAAGGATCCTACAATATGCTCGAGAGTGTCCTTCAATTGAAGCAACGAGAGATATCACAGTCAGGTATAAAACCTTCTTTTCTCTCTTCGTCTGTTTCTTGAAAGAGGAGTAAACCCTAGGTCTGGGGGTTTCTCAATCCCCAGCGATCCTACTTCTGAGTTACTCTGATAATCCACTCCTTTTAATTGTGCTTTCTGTCATTTCTTAGTTTCTTTCAACATTAGTTTATCTTTCCTTTGAGTCAAAGCCGACTTCTAAAAATAAATAAATAAAAAAAATACATTAATTTTAATTTTCTTCCGCATTCCATATTTTTGTTCTGCATCAATTTTGGTATCAGAGCTTCCGTTCTGCATCAACTAAGGTATGTCTTTATTTTATGTATGACATAATTATCATTGCTACATCATTGTGTGATTTTTGTAATGGTTCTATTTTTCGTATAATGCTTGCATGATTTTATATTTACATTACTCTAGATGTATCTTAATCCTGGTAGGGGCTTGTGTTAATTAGATTAACATCTACAGATAAAATTATTTTATCATTTTTTGCTACTGCATGCCTTCAGAAAAGTTTTAAAATGCATGTATCGCCCCTTAGGAACAGTCCAGAATAAGTATATTAGGCTACCTTCACCTCCTTATTCTTACATTTGTCAATCTTGGCCTTAAGGTAAATCACACACTTTTGATAAGTAATTGATTGAATAGTCTAGATAATTTTTGAAGCACTAAGGGAAAAAATATTAATAGACTCAAGTAAAAAGATAAGTAAGAATGAAATCAATTTTTGGATAATTCTAACCCTCCTATTTGATCAAAGAAAAATCTACTTCTTGGGTGTGTGTAGGTGTTAACAAATACAAAGTTCCATTTATTAGTCAAAAAAAGAGAATGATATAATAAAAGTAGATTCTAAACATTGTTCCATTGAGTAACTGGGCCTCTTCACCTAAGTAAGCATTGAGTCATGTATCAAAAAGTGGAGATGTCAAGAAACTTTGCTATACAGCCAGTTTTGATCTATAGCCTTTTTGACTTGTGTTGGTAAGCCCGAGGGGTGTTCTATACCTAGTGCCCTAAGGCCAACTGGTCTGAGAGACATTGGTCGAAAGCTTGTTACAAGGTTAGATAGAAAGCTTAAGAGATTAAGGCATTGCACAGTCTGTATTTAAAAAAAAAAGAAAAAAAAGAAAAATATAACAATAAAAGGAACATACTTGCATCAAAACAATATCTCACCACTCTAGAGAGTAGAAGATTTAGAAATAATAATAGGAGTTGATTAAGAGTTATTTTAGAAAAATGAGAAGTTTGTACTTAACCAATTTACTATAAGCTATTAATATCTCAATGACTTGTTTCATCTACTATATAATGAAAAATCTTTTACTTATAAAAAGGGTATGAGAACAACATTTGAGTCCAAGTAAACTTATGTATGGTCTTAAGAGTTTTTGGTAGCCCCCTCAATTATTTTCTAATAAGCAATTCATGAACTATCTTTTATTTTTACTTGAAAATGAGTAAGACTTAAGTTGGGGGGGTGTGATAAGTGCATAAATCTGCCATGAAAGCACTAATTTATAAGATCAAGTTATCTTTATTCTTTAGAATTGATGATTTTTTTTATATTTTGCAGGAAAGAGATGCACCATAACAAGGAGCCCTATCTATAGGTCTAAAATACACGAGTTAGAGTCTAAATAATGAACAATTGGAGCTCAATACCCATATTAAAGGTGGTCCAAAGAAGCTCACATGCAATCGGTCCATCACGGACCAGTAGCTTGGTCCATAAGAAACCTTCATATGGACCACCAATGAACTTAAAGGAGATTTAGGACCAGATTCTTCAATGAAAGAGAATTATAGCTAGATTCATCTAGAATTTAAATCTCTTCATTTTTTTAGTCCTACATCGGAAGAATGTAAACAATCCTTCTCTCCTGACACCTATAAAAAGGCCTGTATACTCCATGAAAAGACACTTCCCACGATCTTCCACCCTTCCAATATACGAGAAGGAGAGTGAGCTGAGAGAAAAAAAGCCACTATCAGGTTCTAAAAATTTTTATTTTTTAAACTCCAAGCCCTATTAATGGCTTAGGAGTTAAATATTTTTTGTAATCAGATTTTCTTAGCAATAAAAATTTTATTCTTCTTATCTTATTATTTTCTTGTAATTTTTAATTTTAGCACTAGGATAGTTTAAACTCTTGCAATTTTATTTCTACAATTAGGTTAGTTTATGATGCGGGATGAAATGGAGGTTCAAAACTATGAATTTAGCAATCTACAATGAGCAATGACTCTTTCCATATATCAGCAAGAATTTCTTAGTAAGAGAGCAAATAGGCTTACTAAAATAGACTATTAGTAAAAGTGTTGTTACCCGTAGTGAAGCTTTCACTCATTTGAAAGGAAATGGACCTAATAGTTGAGAAACCATTCGGATTAGGACAAGTACCTTCAACAAATCAGAACTATGAGTTTAGGAGGGGTTCCTTCTTCCAACAATGCACTCTTAACTTTGAAAGTGGCTTATTCTTCAACACTCGAAGGACTAGCGACTGGACATGAAGACTACCACTCCCTTGGTTGAAGATACCTAGCGTAATTGGTCCCAAAGCAAGGTAGACTTCATCCTTGACTTGTAATCATTAAGAGATCCTATAAGAAGGATATTAGTGGCATGGAAAGCATGAGAGAAAAGGGAATAAGAATGAAAGTTTGAAGGAGGAAAAGGGAAGGATTGTAGGCATCTTCTTGAAGCATTGAAGAACCGATTGGGCCTCACACCCTCTCCCTCATGGAGTGACAATGCAACAAAGCAATGGAAGAGAAGAAAGACTATTTTTTCATTCATTCATGGCTAATTACAAGAGGATTAGGGGGGTATTTATTAACTTCCCAAGCCCTAATTTGAATTCAAAATAGGAGAGATTACATGCTTGAAAAGGGGAGTGGGAAGTGGAGAGTTACAACTTGAATTCAACTTCAAGTCGCAATTTTGGGCATAAGAATGGCATGGAGAATGAAGTGGCATGGCTGATTTGGCATGGAGGATGAGGTTGCACTCCAATAAATCTAGACTTGGCATGGTGAGGTGGCATGGTTGACTAGGCATGGTGATGCGGGATGAACTTAAGACTGATATGGGTGCAGAAAAATAGAAACTAATTTTTTTAGAATTTTTTTAAAATTTTAGTTTGTAGGCTAAAGTCCCGAAATCAAGTAAAGATTAGCAGGCAAACTAGCAATGCAAAGAATCAACATACCCGCAGATGAACTCATGCAAAATAAATAAAGGGAGGACCTCGGAGATTGAGAAACCCCCGGTTAGGATAGCGTACCTTTAATAAATCAGAAATCAGGAGGGGGAAGGATTGTGCCAAACAACGATTGGAGATCTGATCGAAGCCGGGGTCACACAACACTCGGGATCATTGCTTGGAAGATAAGCTGGTAGTCCATGGTTCAATCAATTGTCTTGGTTTGGTTCAGGAGGCAAAGAGGGCCTCCTCTTTGGAGGTGAACATCTCGGGGATCCTGTAAGTATCAGAGGACAGTAAGAGAACAATAAGGAAACAAAATTATGGAACTAGGGTTTGAAGATTGTTAGAATCAGGGTTTGCTGAAGCTGACGGCCTGGAGGAGGAAGAAGGCTCCTTGTTGTGTGTGGCTAGGGCTTTTTCTCCTTGAGCATCTTAGGGTTTGGAAGGAGGTACTTTGGGCAGCTAGGGCTTGGAAGGATTAGGGCTCACAAGTAATACACACACTCACCTCAAGGAAGAACACAAAGAACACAATCTAACAAAATTTTACCAGAGTTTTAATTCATGAAAAGAGTTGATTACAAGAGGGGGAGGGGGTGGGTATTTATAGGCTCACCCAGGTCCTCTCCTAATTAGAATAGGATTACAAAGTTGGGTGGGAGAGGGATTACAAAGTTGCTTAGAACTAAAAGTATACACTTTGAATAAAACTAGAACATAATCTCCTTGTTTGAATGGGTCTCCTCTCCTCCTTTGACTTGGTCAAGGGGCTTTCTTTGGGCTTGGCACCAAAGTAGAGTGGGATTGGACTTAGGGTAGTAAGGGGCATCTCTAATTGGGCTTGGGCATGGCCTTTTATGCTTGGGCGCATGGGCTTTGGTGCTTGTATTTGGCCGGCCTCAATGTGTGGCACATGGGCTTGGTACATGTCCCCCTGGTGGGTTGGAAACTCCTAGGCACCCATTTGAAGTTGGACTGGAATACACCTGGGGTGCCATGGGCTTCACTTGAAGTATATTCCCTGGGTATCTTGGTGGCATCTTGGGCTTGGGTGGATGTAAAGCCCAGGGTGGCTTGTGTAGTGTGGTCTCTAGCTCCCGGGTGAGGCCTGATAAAACTCCTGAATTGGGTATCCTCTTCTCTTGTACAAAACTTGACAAGTAATACATTTAAATGACCAGTAACATACTTACATGACTCAATTGGATTGGACTGGGGTTGAGACAACTTAACTTATTACAGGACTCAATTCAACTTAGCTGAGCTAACTTCATTACAAAAGTCTCAACTGGACTAACTTTATTGCAAAACTTGATTATAAAACTTGACACATTATTAAGGGTTCAAAAAGAACCTAATCAGTGAATTAGATAGGGCCCAGTAATCTGTGTTGGATCCTGGTGCCCCCACCACATGGAGGTTGAGGTGGCACTCCAACAAGGCTTAACTTGGCATGGAGGGTGAAGTGGTTAGCTCCAATCCAATAAGTGGTCTTGATGCTCCTTCACTTAGGTTCAAGCTTCTTTCCATGGTTCATGCCTTGGCTAATTTGAACCCAACTTGACCAACTTGACTAATTACAAGACTAAATTGAAATCAAAATTAACTTGACTCTAATTACAGGACTCATGCTGAAAATTAAAATAAAGTTGAATCCAAAATTGAGTTTGGCTTATTCACTTGCAATCCATAAGGAGTTTGAATTGATTAGGTTTGCTTGAAGCCTCTTTTGCATTCTGGTGCCCATACCAATTCTCCTGGGATAGAAAGGACTCGACCTTGTCGAGTATGGGTCAACTTGACTTAGGTTGTATTCTAGTAGGTTGTATTCTAGTAAGTTTGGGTTGATCCTTTGTAAATCCTCTCGAGTGATCCACGAGTATTTAGATTTTGGTCGACCTTGCCAACGAACCAAATAGCGTTGATAGTCTTTATTTCAGATAGTAATAGTCTTGTCATCCAGAATATGCTCAATCCTATCTTGCCATACTGGTAATGTGGGTAGTAGACACTCAAGGATAGATTCACTCTCAAAAATAGGATCAGATCCAAAAGGCTCACTAGGTATCATTGTTGGTTCCTTATACTCTACTAGGTCTGAGATGTTAAAAGTCGAACTGATACCAAAGTCAGATGGTAACTCAAGCACATAGGCACTATGTCCAGTTTTTTTTATTATTTTGAAAGGACCTGCACTGTGGGCATATAACTTTTTCATAGTTCCCGGTGGGAACTATTCAGGTTTGAGCCTAATCATCACATATTCTCCTTCAGTAAACTCTGACTCTTTTATAAGAATTAGCCATATGCTTATAAGTTTCATTGCTCAAGTTTATTTTCTTACTAATCTCTTTGTGCAAATCTCTAACATGATATGCATATGACTCTACAGACTCAGAAACTCATGCATGCATGGGTAAAGGGATAAGATATATGGGCTTTCTTGGTTTGTATCTATGGACAATCTCAAATAGGCTTTTTTTAGTGGACCTATTGACTGAGTTATTGTAGGCAAATTTAGTATGTGGTAACAAAAGATCCCAATTTCTAGTACTCTCACCAACTAAACATCTTGTTTCACAGTAAGCAACCTAAGAGGGGGGGTGAATTGGGTTTCAAAAACTTTTGAAAACTTTTGCAAGTATGTACCAATTCAAAAATAATTTAGGTGCTAGTGATTTGTAAGTGCTTGTGTGCTATTCAAGATTATGCAGCAAAAATAAATAAATAAATAAATGCAAAGCAAATAAAAGTAAGTAATAAAAAAGCAAGCAACACAAATATAAGAATATATAGTGGTTCGGTGCATACCAAAGCACCTACATCCACTCCTCAAGCTTTCCTTGAAAATTCACTATAATCTTCCTTGATTATAGCCGATTAGTTCTCCAGGCTCAATAATTGTTGACCCCATAAGTGATTTTGATGATAACCAAACATTGGAGCATGTACATTTATTTCTGGCAACTCTTCAAGTGTTTGACAAGTTTTTGTAGGGTGAATTTCATGTTCAAACTTCAACTCCTACTCTCATATTTTCTTGCATGAGTTGTATTGTAAATATTTTTGTAAAGAAGAACCCAATGAAAATGCTAAGAAAAATAAAGTAAAAAGGGTTACTTCTGTGAGTATGTGTGTGCCATGAATTTTAGTTTGAGTTGGTTTGTATAAAATTGTAAAAGAGTTGGTGAGAATTTTCTTTAAGTTCAAATTGTAAAAATCCTGAAGAAGATACTCGAGCTGACCCCAAGAAAAGAAGAGCTGACTCTGCTTACTGGCATGCAGCAAGGATTCTGGAACGTAGCAATCCGCGCTGACTCGATGGAAAGCGAGCCGACTCCAGGGAATCCGAGTCGACTGGAATCTGTCCGAGCCGACTCCTCCAAAGTCTATTTTTTGAAGCTTTCTGAGAATAGCCAGGCGAGCCGACCCGAACCAGAAAAAGCCGACTCCGCCAGACCTAATTCTGACCACCTGAGAAAGCAAGCCGACCTGAACTGCATCGAGTCGACTCTTCCAGAGTAAGGTTTTCCGAGCCTAAGAAGAAGAGCCGACCCAAGCTGAAAAGAGCCAACTCCTTGAGTTCAAGATTTTCAAGATTCAAGTTCGAGCTGACCCGAGCTGCAAAGAGCCGACTCGTCTAGAGTGACATTCTGTACCCTGAGACAAAGAGCCGACTGCATTGAAGAAATGATGACTTGACCTATCGACTCGAAGGATCCGAGCTGACTCGAAGAAATTCGAGCCGACTCGAATGTCACTTTCAGGTATCTAACGGCTAGTTCCAGAATTTATTTTTGAATACCAAAAAGTGCTCCAACGGTTACAAATCATTTCCCAATGGTATACAATAGCTAGAACTGCCTTGGGATGATGAAAGCCTTTAAATTTGAAGGATTTGAACTACCTTAAAGCAATCAAAAAGAGAGTTCTAAAAAGAAGAGAGAGCTTCATTGAATATCCAACCAACCACAAGAGAAAGAGCACAAGAGCATTCAAGTCTGCATTCAAGTCTTCAACAACTCTGATATGAAGCTTGAATCATCTTTGGAAGAAGCCACTAAAGTCATTAAAGCTTATTCAAGTGCATTCAAGTAGACTTCCAATGAGCTGCACCGGCAACTATCCGACAACTTGAGTTTGTCATTTATTGTTGCATTTATTTTCAATTCAATCTTTGAATTGTTGGATTATTGGTGAGCCCGATTGAAAAACCAAATAGGTTCTTTGTGATCCTGTGAAAACCGAGTTGGGTTTATTTGGTGAGCCTATTTAAAACTAAAGGGTGTTGGGTTTTCTTTGGTGATCCCATAAAACCAAAGTATAGAGGTTTTGGATTGTGATCCTGTAAAACAATCATACTATATTCAAGTGTGAATATAGTAAAAATCCTAAGTGGTATCTTAGGTAGTGGACGTAGGAGCTGGGTTGCTCTGAACTACTATAAATTTGGTGTGTTTGTGTTGTGCTCTCTTGTTTTTGTTTAGCTTCTGCATTCTATAACCTTATCATAGCACCTACTACTTGCAAAGGATTTTGAAATTGCACATTACTTGCTTGAATTTTTTAAAGTCCCAATTCACCCCCCTCTTGGGTAGCCACCTGGGCAACAACTGGTATCAGAGCAGAGTCTCTGAATACACTAGAGTAAAGATTGATAGCTCATCCCATGAGTATGTCCTTGGCGGAAGGCCAATCAACAAACATACCTTCACTCTTCACTGGCACAAATTTTTCATATTAGAAAGCTAGAATGAAGATTTATATTCAAGCTGTTGATTTTCAATTGTGGAAGGTCATTCTAAAGGGTCCTTACATTTTCATGGTTAAAATTGATGGAGTGGACATTCCTAAACCTGAAGAGGATTGGGACGAACATGACATGAAGATGGGAGAGTTAAATGCCAAAGCCATAAATCTCTTATACTGTTCTTTGGATAGTAATGAGTTTCATCGAATTTGTATTTACTTCTCGGAAAAAGAAATTTAGGATAAACTTGAAGTGACCCATGAAGGAACTTCTCAAGTGAAGTCTTCTAAGATTAATCTTCTTGTACATAGTTATGAATTATTTAAGATGGAGCCGAATGAAACTATATCTGCCATGTTTTCATGATTCACTGATATTATTAATGGCTTTAGAAGTCTTGGCAGGGTATATACTAATGCAGATCTAGTGCAAAAGATTCTAAGATCTCTTCCAGACAAGTGGGATCCGAAAGTGACTGCCATCCAGGAAGCGAAAGATTTGAACACCTTACTGCTGGATGAACTGTTAGGATTTCTCATCACACATGAACTGACCATGCAGCACTGAACTGAAGATGATCAAAAGAAGAAAAAGTCAATTGCCTTCAAAGCTGCTATGGATTCTAGAAAAGATGAAGAATCGGAAAAAGAAAGCTCCTCTACTGAAAGCAACATGGAAGACGAAGATGTTGCTATGGTCATTAGAAAATTCAAAAAGTTCTTGGAAAGAAGGAAAGAAAGATATTTTAAAAAATTCTACAAGAACAAAGAATTCAATAAGGAGAAGGACAAGGAAAAGGAAAAAGAAAAAGAAGTGCCCACCTGCTATGAATGCAAAAGACCAGGGCACATTAGACCAGACTGTCCATTATTGAAAAAGGGATTTAAGAAGAAGAAAAAGAAAGTAATGGTAGCAACGTGAAGCGATAGTGAAGCGTCCTCATTTACTGAAGACAAAGAGGCTCCGAAATCTATGAATCTTTGTTTAATGGGTCTTGAAAACGATGTATCATCCCTTGAGCTTCAAACTGAATTTACATATGATGAATTGAATTCTGCATTTCATGATTTACTGTTCAAATTCAAGAAAACTTGGGTTAAAATTAAATCCTTGAAGAAACAAAATGATGTGTTATTAAAAGACAAGAATGAAATTGTTGAAAAGAACAACATTTTGCAAAGAGAATTGAACAATCTTTCTGAAAATACTATTGTTTTGAACATTAAAAAAAATGTCTTAAATAAGACAAATGATATTTTGGTTGCCGAAAATGCTGATCTAAAAAAGGAAGCTGAAAAGCTTAAGTCTTTAGTAGAAAAATTAACTTTGAGTTCTAATAAGTTTGAGCTAATTTTGAAAGAACAAAAAGACTCTAAAAGTAATGTTGGAATTGGATTTAATGCCTTAAGAGCTAAAGGGATTTCAACAACAAAGTTTGTACTCTCAAAAGCTTCAGTTTCAAAATCTAAACTTGAAAGAGCTTTTTCATCAAAATCAATTTCAAATGGCTTGAGATATGTTCCTAAAAATACTATGCAAAAATCCTTCAATTCAAGTATTTCTGTTTTTATAACTACTATAGCCTCAAAGCATGCATCATTCAAAAATGATAAAATTATTTGTTATGCATGTCATAGATTTGGGCATAGATCTTTCCAATGCAATTCTTTGAAAAGTTTCATGTACAATGCATTGAAATATAGAACCATGTGGGTTCCAAAGAGAACCAGTTTTACTAACCCGAAAGGATCCAAGTTAGCTTGGGTACCTAAAATCACTCATTGATTATTTTGCAGGATTGTCTTGTAGCCCAGAAATTAAAGAAAAGATGGTATCCTGACAGCAGCTATTCAAGGCATATGACGGGTGACAAGAATCAGTTTATCACCCTACAAATGAAAGAAGGAGGATTAGTTACCTTTGCAGATAATGGCAAAGAGAAAATAATCAGAATCGGTAAGATCAAATTAACCCCTTGTACTTTTATTGAAGATGTGCTGCTAGTAGATAAATTTAAGCATAATCTATTGAGTATTAGTCAAATGTGTGACAAAGGCTTCAAAGTTATCTTTGAATCATCTATGTGTATAGTAACTAACTCTCTTGACTCTAGCAGCAAATTCATTGGACACAGACTAGGAAATATTTATGTGGTAGATCTAAATGATCTTGCCATGTCAAGTAGCTCCAGTCTAGTTGCAATGAATGCTAAGACCAAGGAGTCTTGCTTATTATGGCATAGAAGATTGGGTCATGCTAGCATGCATACTATTACCAAGTTAATTTTCAAAAATCTTTTTAGAGGCATGCTTAAGTTTAAAGTAGATTTTGATCATGTTTGTGATGCATGCCAAATGGATAAACAAACAAGGGAGAGATTTAAATCCAAAATCTGATTTCAACATCTAGACCTTTAGAACTATTTCACATGGACTTATTTGGACCAACTAGGACCACAAGCCTAGGAGGTATGAAATATACCCTTGTGATTGTAGATGATTTTTCTCGATTTATATGGGTTTTGTTTATTGCACACAAAGACAAAACTTTCAAAGTATTTAGAAAATTTCACAAATAGGTTTCAAATCAGAAAAATCTTTTTATAATTTCAATTAGGAGTTATCACAGCACAGAATTTGAAAATCAATTTTTTGATGATTATTGTTTTGAAAATGGCATTGATCATAACTTCTCCACTCCTAGAACACCACGACAAAATGGTGTTGTAGAGAGAAAAAATAGGATATTGGAAGAAATGGCCCGAATAATGTTGTGTAAAGGTGATTTTCCAAGGTATTTTTGGGCATAAACGGTGAACACTGCTTGTTATTTTAAACCGTGTTTTGATCCGTCCTATCTTGAAGAAAACCCCTTATGAGCTTTGGAATGAAAAGAAACCCAATATAAATTATTTTCATGTATTTGGATGCAAATGCTTTGTGCTTAATAATGGTAAGGATAATCTAGGAAAATTTGATGCTAAATCTGATGAAGCCATTTTCCTTGGTTATTCACTACATAGCAAGGCATATAGGGTTTTTAATAAAAGGACTCACTGCTGAAGAGTCAATGCATGTTATATCTGATGAAACTAACCTATCACCATCTAGAAAAGATGAGTGTATTGACAATGATGTAGGTACCATTCAAAAGGAGATGGAAGAACTAAGTATTCAAGAAAAACCAATTGAAGAAGGAGAAGAAATGGTAAGTAAGGATCATACTGATCTACCGACTGAATGGAGATACGCTACTTCCCATCCTAAAGAATTAATTATTGGTGATCCTTCTCAAGGTATAAGGACTAGGTCTACACATAGGACTGCACATGATTACCTAGCCTTTGTATCTTAAATAGAGTCTCATACCTTAGAAGAAGCAGAAAATGACCCAAACTGGATGATGGCCATGCATGATGAACTAAACCACGTGGAAAGGAATAATGTATGGACACTAGTTAGTTGATCTACAAACCATCCAATAGTAGAAACCAAATGGATTTATAGGAACACAGTAGATGAAAATGGATTTATAGTGCTCCGAACCACTATAAATTTGGTGTGTTTATATTGTGCTATCTTGATTTTGTTTAGCTTCTACATTCTATAACCTTATCACAGCACCTACCACTTGCAAAGGATTTTGAAATTGCACATTACCTGTTTAAATTTTTTAAAGTCCCAATTCACCCCCCTCTTAGGTAGCCACCTGGGCAACACTAATCAAAACCCAACTTGTTTTCACCGGGAATACAAGTCAAAACCCCTTTGATTTTACGGGATAACCAAAAATCTAATTGGTTTTGTAACTTAGGCTCTCTAACAATGTCAGTTGGTTTTGTCACTTAGGCTAACCAAAAATGTCCGTTGGTTTTAACACAAAGGCTTACCAACAAACCTCAACTCTAGTTTTAATTCCCTTGAAACTAGAAAACAAGAACAAAATTGATGCGGGACAGGAAAGCAGGGATTACTAGCGAGCGTAGAAGTCACCAGAAAATTAGGGCTTGCTTGGAAGAAGAAAGAAGAGGGAGCAGGGTGACTAGGGCTTGCACTCAAGAATAGGGAACATGGGTCTTGCACCCACTCCAATCTGGAGGAAAAACTCAGACAAAATAATTTTTAATTTGTATTCATGAGAAAAAGATGTTTCATACAAGAGGGGAGGGGTGGGTATTTATAGATTCACCCAGGTTACGTAACTTAAGGGCTAAGAAATCCTGACTTAAAGACTAAGAAACCCTGGTAGACCTGATCAACAACAGGCCTTTGTCTTGGGCTAGGGTGCCATCTTCATGGGTTAGGGGGTGCTCCCTTCTGGGCTTGGCGGCATGAAAAGGGCCCATTATTGGGGCGCCTTGCTAGGGAAGGCCTGGATTGGGATCCAGGTGCATAGGGCTCTGTTCTGATGAGGGGGCTTGGTGAACCTTCTAGTCTGATGACTCTTCTCTTGACTTGAATGACATTACATGACTCTTGACTTGAAACAAAAAACTCACAGGACTAAAGGGACTCAACTGGACTCACATGTTTCATTTTATTACAGGACTCAATTGGCTCACTTTGACTCAAGTGACACAGTACTAATGGACTCTAATAAACTCTTGGATCCCTATCATTCCCCTGGGGTGGGGAGAACTCGACTCCATCGAGTCAGGCTCAGCGGGAATTTGATGGAACTAAATCAATCACATCAAAAAGCGCTCTTAGGCCGGGTTCAACTCTTTTTTTTTTTAACAAATCCCAGATTTCCTTTTTTTTTTTATCAGCTCTACTCTGAGATCTATGAAGCTTTGAAATTGGTGCAGCTTTGAGATTCGTGCTTCACCATCTTTGGGTCGCTTTGAGTCCGTGCACTTTGAGGAGCGTGTGCTTTCATGTTCATGCAACAACTGGGTTCCCTCTCCATAGACTGAAGGGGGCTGAACGATGGTAGACGTGGAGGTCGTGATGGCCGGTGGAGGGTGCGGAGGTCGTGATGGCCAGCGACGGGCACGGGTGGCCGACAGGAAGCAGGGAGGATCCGATAGAGATGATCGGGGGTTCTCTGTTGCAGGCAGAGGAGACGGGGGGATCACACATATACCCTGGGATCACACAGATCCTTCACATAGAACTTAAGAAATTTTATTCATCCATCCTTGTTGACCCCATGAGTGATTTTGATGATAACCAAATATTGGAGCATGTATATTTATTTCTGACAACTCTTCAAGTGTTTTACAAGTTTTTGTAGGATAGATTAAATGTTCAAACTTCAACTCCTACCCTCTGTTTTCTTGTTCGAGTTGTGTTGTAATGTGTTTTTGTAAAGAAAAACCCAATGAAAAAGCTAAGAAAAAATCATATGAAAAGGGTTACTTCTGTGTGTGTGCACCTTGAAATTAGTTTTGAGTTGGTATGCTTGAAAATGTAAAGAGTTGGTAAGAGTTTTTCTTTAAGTTCAAGTGTAAAAATCCTGAAGAAGATACTCGAGCTGACCTAACTTATTGAAGAGCCGACTCTGCTTACTGGCACGTAGCAAGGATTCTGGAATATAGCAATCTGAGCCGACTAGAAGGTAACCGAGCCAACTCCAATGAATCCGAGTTGACTTGAATCAGTCCGAGCTGACTCTTCCAGAGTCCAATTTTTGAAGATTTTTGAGAATAGCCAGGCGAGTCAACCCGAACTAGAAAGAGCCGACTCTGCCAGACCTAATTCTGAAAGCTTGAGAAAGGGAGCTGACCCGAACTGCATCGAGCCGACTCTTCCAAAGTGAGGATTTCCGAACATGAAAAGAAGAGCCGACCCAAGCTAAAAAGAGCCGACTCCTCGAGTTTAAGTTTTTCAAAGAAAGAAGTTCAAGCCAACTTGAGCTATCAAGAGTCGATTCGTCCAGAGTGATGTTTTGCACCCTGAGACAAAGAGCCGACTGCACTAAAGATTTGGTGACTCGACCTATCGACTCGAAGTATCCGAGCTGACTCAAAGGAATCCAAGCCAACTCGAACATCGTTTCCAGGTATCTAATGGCTAGTTCCAGAATTTATTTTTGAATGTCAAAAAGTGCTCCAATGGTCATAAGTCACATCACAATGGTCAAAAACATCTCTAACTGCTTTGGAGTGATGGATGACTTTATATTTGAAGGATTTGAATTTCCTTGAAGAAAAGAATTAGAGAGTTCTTCAAAGTTAAGAGAGCTTCATTGAATATCCTACCAACCAATAGCAAAAGAGCACAAGGGCATTCAAGCTAGACTTCAAGACTTCACCAACTCTGATTTAAAGTTTGAAACAACTTTGGAAAGAAGCCACTGAAGCAATTAAAGCTTATTCAAGTGCATTGAAGTGGACTTCTATCAAGCTGCACCGGCAACTATCCGACAAATTGAGTTTGTCATTTTTGTTGCATTTCTTTCAATTCATTTTTGAATTATTGGGTTATTGGTGAGCCCGGTTGAAAAACCAAATAGGTTCTTGGTGAGCCTTGATAAAAACCAAGTTTTGGGTTCTTGGTGATCCTGGTAAAACCAAGTTAGGTTTCTTTGGTGAGCCTGTTAAAACCAAAGGGTGTTGGGTTTTCTTTGGTGATCTCATAAAACCAAAGTGTAGAGGTTTTGGATTATGATCCTGTAAAATAATCCTACTGTATTCGGGTGTGAATATAGTGGAAATATGAGCTGATTTTCAGTTATGGAAGGTCATTCTAAAGGATCCTTATATCCCCATGACTAAAATTAATGGAGTGGATGTTCCTAAATCTGAAGAGGATTGGGACGAACATGACATGAAGATGGGTGAATTAAATGCCAAAGCCATGAACTTGTTATATTGTGCTTTGGATAGTAATGAGTTTAATCGAATTTCTATTTGCTCTTCTATAAAAGAAATTTGGGATAAACTCGAAATGACCCATGAGGGAACTTCTCAAGTGAAGACTTCTAAAATTAATCTTCTTGTGCACAGTTATGAACTATTTAAGATGGAACTGAATGAAACAGTCTCTGCCATGTTTTCACGTTTCACTGACATTATTAATGGCTTAAAAAGTCTTGGCAGGGTATATACTAATGCAGATCTAGTACAGAAGATACTGAGATCTCTTCTAGACAAATGGGATCCGAAAGTGACTGCCATCCAGGAAGCAAAAGATTTGAATACCCTATTGTTGGATGAACTGCTAGGATCTCTCATCACACATGAATTGACCATGCAACAACGAACTGAAGATGATCAAAAGAAGAAGAAATCAATCACCTTCAAAGCTACTATGGAATCTAGAAAGAATGAAGAATCGGAAGAAGAAAGCACCTCTACTAAAAGTGACATGGAAGATGAAGATGTTGCCATGGTCGTCAGAAAATTTAGAAAGTTCTTGGGAAGAAGAAAATGAAGATATTTTAGAAAATTCCACAAGAACAAAGATTTCAGTAAGGAGAAGGATAAAGAAAAAGAAAAAGAAAAAGAAGTGCCCACCTCTTATGAATGCAAAAAGCCAGGGCACATCCGACCAGATTGTCCATTACTGAAAAAGGGATTTAAGAAAAAGAAAAAAAAGTGGTAGCGACGTGGAGCGACAGCAAAGCATCCTCATCAACTGAAGAAGAAGAGACCACAAAATCTGCGAATCTATGTTTAATAGGTCTCGAAAATGAGGTATCATCCCCTGAACTATAAACTGAATTTTCATATGATGAACTGAATTCAACATTTCATGATTTACTTATTAAATTCAAGAAAGCTGGGGTTAAAATTAAATCCTTGAAGAAACAAAATGATGTTTTATTGAAAGACAAGGATGAAATTTCTGAAAAGAATAACATTTTGCAAAAAGAATTGAATAACTTTTCTGAAAATGTTATTATTTTGAATAATGAGAAAAATGCTTTAAAGGAGACAAATATAACTTTAGTTGCTGAAAATGTAGATTTAAAAAGGGAGGTTGAAAAGCTTAAACCTTTAGTTAAAAAACTTACTTTGAGTTCTAATAAGTTTGAGCTAATTTTGAAAGAACAAAAGGATTCTAAAAGTAAAGCTGTAATTGGATTTAATGCTTTAAATGATAAAGGAATTTCAGCAACAAGATTTATATCTTCAAAAGCTTTAGCTTCAAATGTTAAACTTGAAAAAGCTTTTCCATCAAAATCTATTTCAAATGGCTTGAAATATGTTCCTAAGAATTCTATGCAAAAATCTTTCAAACCAAATATTTCTGTCTTTACATCTTTTATAGCTTCAAAGCATGCATCATTCAAAAATGATAAACTTATTTATTATGCATGTCATAGATTTGGGCATAAATCTTATCAATGCAAATCATTGAAAAATTTCATGATTGGTGCATTGAAATATAAAACCATTTGGGTTCCAAAGGAAATCAATTTTGCTAACTCGAAAGGATCCAAGTTAGCTTCGGTACCTAAAATCACTCCTTGATTATTTTGCAAGATTGTCTTGTAGCCCATAAATTAAAGAAAAAATGGTATCTTAACAGCAGCTGTTCAAGGCATATGATGGGTGACAAATATCAGTTCATCACCCTACAAATGAAAGAAGGAGGATTGGTTACATTTGGAGATAATGGCAAGGGGAGAATAATCGGAATTGATAAGATCAAAATAATCCCCTGTACTTTCATTGAAGATGTGCTGCTAGTAGATAAATTGAAGAATAATTTATTGAGTATTAGTCAATTATGTGATAAAGGCTTCAAAGTTATCTTTGAATCATCTATGTGTATAGTAACTAATTCTCTTGATTCTAGCAATAAATTCATTGGCCATAGACTTAGAAACATCTATGTGGTAGATCTAAATGATCTAGCCATATCTAGTAGTTCCAGTCTAGTAGCAATGAATGCTAAGACCAAGGAGTCATGTTTATTATGGCATAGATGATTAGGTCATGCTAGCATGCATACAATTGAAAAATTAATCTCAAAGAATCTAGTTAGAGGTTTGCCACATTTTAAAGTAGATCTTGATTATAGATATGATGCTTGTCAACTAGGCAAACAAACTAGGGGGAGTTTTAAATCAAAAAATGTTATTTCAACAACCAGACCCCTTGAGCTACTTCACATGGACTTATTTGGACCAACTAGGACCACAAGCCTAGGAGGTATGAAATATGGTCTTGTGATTGTAGATGACTTTTTTAGATTCACATGGGTATTATTTATTGCACATAAAGATGAAACTTTTGATGTATTTAGAAAATTTCATAAGAAAGTTTCAAATGAGAAAAATCTTTCTGTTATTTCAATAAAAAGTGATCATGAAACTGAATTTCAAAATCAATTTTTTATAAGTATTGCACTGAGCACGGCATTGATCGTAACTTCTCCGCTCCTAGAACACCCCAACAAAATGGTATTGTAGAGAGAAAGAATAGGACTTTGGAAGAAATGGCCCGAATGATGTTATATGAAGGTAATCTTCCAAGGTACTTTTGGGCAGAAGCGGTGAAAACTTCCTGTTATATATTAAACCGAGTTTTAATACGATCAATTTCAAAGAAAACTCCCTATAAGCTTTGGAATGGAAGAAAACCAAATATCAATTACTTTCATATTTTTGGGTGTAAATTCTTTGTATTAAATAATGGCAAAGATAACCTAGGAAAGTTTGATGCAAAATCTGATGAATCTATATTCCTTGGTTATTCCTTACATAGCAAAGCATATAGAGTATTTAACAAAAGGACTCTTACTATAGAAGAGTCAATTCATGTTATTTTTGATGAAGCTAACCCCTCACCATCTAGAAAAGATGAGTGCGTAGATAATGATGCAGGTACTCTACAAAAGGAAATGGAAGATCTAAGCATTCAAGACAAGCCAACGCAAGATGGAAGTGAAATGGTAAGCAAGGATCATGCTGATTTACCAAAGGAATGAAGGTATGTAACTTCACATCCCAAAGATTTAATTATTGGTGATCTTTCTCATGGTGTTAAGACTAGGTCAGCACATCGAGATGCACATGACTACCTAGCCTTTATCTCTCAAATTGAACCACATAGTTTAGAAGAAGCTGAAACTGATCATAACTGGATGATGGCCATGCATGATGAATTAAACTAGTTTGAAAGGAATAATGTTTGGATACTAGTTAGTAGACATACAGACCATCCAATCATAGGAACCAAATGGGTCTATAGGAACAAACTAGATGAGAATGGTAAGGTTATAAGGAATAAAGCAAGGTTGGTAGCAAAAGGGTACAATCAAGAAGAGGGTATTGATTTTGTTGAAACTTATGCTCCCATAGCAAGACTTGAGGCTATTAGATTACTTTTTGCATTTGCTTGCTACATGAACTTTAAACTTTTTCAAATAGACATCAAAAGTGCTTTTCTAAATGGATTTATTTTTGAATAAGTTTTTGTAGAACAGCCACCAGGTTTTGAAAATCATGCTTTTCCAAATCATGTATTTAAATTGAACCAAGCTTTATATGGTTTGAAATAAGCATCTAGGGCCTGGTATGATAGATTGAGCAAATTTTTACTTGAAAATGATTTCAAAAGAGGAAATGTTGACAAAATCCTTTTTATTAAAAACAAAGGAAATGATATATTAGTTGTACAAATTTACGTTGATGATATTATATTTGGTGCAACTAATGAAAATCTTTGTGGAGATTTTGCTGAGCTGATGCAGGGTGAGTTTGAATTGAGCCTTATGGGTGAGCTCAACAACTTTCTTGGATTACAAGTCAAACAAATGAAGGAAGGAATCTTTATAAACCAAACCAAGTACATCAAAGAGATGATCAAGAAATTTGGCATGGAAAAAAGCAAAGAGGCTAACACACCCATGAGCATTACCTGCAACTCGACAAAGATGAAAGTAGATCTAATGTTGACCAAAAGCTTTATAAAGGTATGATCAGATCCCTTTTATATTTAACAGCCAATAGACCTGATATCTTGTACAGTGTATGTGTTTGTGCTAGATTTCAATGCAATCCTAAAGAGACACATGCTTACTGTTAAAAGAATTCTCAAATACTTGAAAGGTACAAGTAATTTAGGTCTTTGGTATTCTAAAGAATCATCTTTGAACTTAATTGGTTTTTCTGATGCTGACTATGCTGGTTGCAAAATTGATAGAAAGAGCACTAGTGGTACATGCCAATTTCTAGGGTTGAATTTAATTTTATGGCATTGTAAGAAGCAAAACACCATAGCATTGTCCACTGCTGAGGCAGAGTATGTTGCTGCTGGTAGTTGTTGTGCTCAAGTGTTATGGATTAAACAAAAACTAGAAGACTTTGGTGTTATACTATTTAAAATTCCAATCAAATGTGATAACACAAGTGCCATTAATTTGATAAAAAATCCTGTTCAGCATTCACGAACCAAGCATATTGAAATTAGGCACTATTTCATAAGAGAACATGTACTGAATAATGATATCATTCTTGGATACGTGCTAACTGAAAACTAACTTGCTGATATTTTTACCAAACCATTGAATTTTGATAGATTTATAATGATTAGAAGTGAACTAGGATTATGTGACCCTCTCTAGAAATACTTCCTTAGTCTTAAGAACAAATTATCTAGATAACTTTCTAATTCAGATTTTGTGATAAAATGAGGTTTGATTGAAATCCAAAATTATTATTTTTGTGCTCCCTCTACTTGAGCCGACTCGAGCAGATGAACTGTTGGTCGAGCCAGCTCGGAAGTCGAGCCATCTCTTTTAGTTCGAGCCGTAGGGTTTGATTTTCCTGTTTTTACTCCTAAACCCTATTCTGTCTCTTTCTAAAAAACCTTCCAAATACTTCCAACTTCCAAAAACAGCTTCAGAATTTGAATTTCTTCACTCTATGGCACCAAAAAGAGCTGTTGGGAAGAAATCAGGAAGAGTTAGTGAAGCGGCTCCGCAAGAAAGGAGGACGAAATTCCGAGAAGACCATGTTCCCCGAAATCCACTATAGTTTGAGGAAGAGGCTAGCCCAGTTTCTCCCAGTCACCAAATCTCTCTAGGCATGAGACCAATCACCACTGGTAGATGGATTTTATTTGAATATCTGAAGGAGATAGGTTTTGTGATTGGTGATTTTATTAAAAATCAAGGATGGAGGAACTTGTGCTCCCTAGATGTTAAAACCTACCCAAACCTAGTAAGGATGTTTTATGAAAATCTAAGGTTTGAAGAGAACTTCATTGAATCTTCTGTTAAGGGAAAAAGGATAATTATATCTGCTAAAATTATGGGAAGTGTTTTGGAAATGCCTTTTGAAGGCACAGAGTATTTAGTACTGAAAGACAGAACCAAGGCACTACAAACAGTATTAGAAAGAACTGAGGTAAATGAAATAGGAATTCTCAAAGCAAGCATGTTATCTATTAAGATGAGAGTTCTACACAATTTTATTAGCAGGATCTTTTATCAAGAACTAGACATTTTGATTGGGTTAGTGAAAAAGATCTGTGCTTTATGGAGCTCTTGATTAATGGTGATAAGATTAATATGCCAGCAATTATGATTTGCCAAATGAAGGAGGCACTAAGAAAAGTTAAGGCTTGCCTACCCTATGGAATGGTCCTATCACTCTTCTTTCAAAATGCAAATGTAGATTTGACAGGAGAGGACAACAAGACACTACTCCATACTGATACATATACTGTGAAAACTTTTCAAAGAATGGGATATTTATTGTCAGATGGCACTTGGAGAAAGAAAACTGATGCCCCAGTAGTTGAAGAAACTGAAGAGATTCAAGAACAAGCAGAGTTAGAGGCTGGTGAAGACACTACAATGCATATTCTAGAACCATAGCCATAGATGGGATCTTCAATCCAAGTAGACTTCAACACCTCTTTTCCAGACATCTCAATACCAGATATGCCTGATATGCCATATGGTACAGCTACTTTTACTCAGTTTACTGATGTTCCAATTCATAGTCACACACCTACTGCTCCTGTTGTAGACACTTCATTGTTACAAGACTTCATAACATAGCAAATGAATAACATGACTGAAACCATAAAGTCCTCTATGGTTATAATGTTTGGAGAACTTCAAAAGTCAGTTGATGATAGACTAACTAAATTTGGAGGACAGATAGATGATTTGAAGAGAAGAATAGACATACTTGAAACCTCTAAGACTGCAACTGGTGCAACCGAAACTGATCTACAGCCAATCCTTCAATTGATTGCATCAACTTCTGAATCTACTAAAAGCTTAGTCACTCAAGTTCTTGAAGCATATAGAACTAAAATGGACAACTTGAGAATCAGAATGGGGTCAGTTGAAGTAGGTAAAAGGATGGAGGAAGATTATACCAAAGGTATTGATATAATTAGAAGTGAGTTTGGGAGATTGAGAGGATCAGCAGAAGCATTTGCTAATGTTCAAGCCACAGAAATGTTTACATTGCAAAAGGAAGTGGCACAAATAAAGGAATCAATGGAAGCTTTAGCTACCTCTAGAAGCACAAAGAAAATGGAAGCATAATTGAAATCTATGAACAGCTTCTTATAGAAAATTTTGACTAAGATTGAAGAAATCCAAGCTGCTCAAAGTGCTCCTCCCTCTTCTTTTACACCTTTTCCTAGTCAATCTGCTCATCCTAGACAACCTGCTCCACACCTTAGGCCACAAGGAACCCATGATATACCACAATTTGTTGACCCAATTGCTTCTCTGCCACCTGGCATTCAGATTCTCAGTCAACCTTCACATCCTAGAGTAGACTTAGATAGTGACTAAGTGTATTACTCTTCACTTTGTACTTTGTACTGAACTTCTTTAAAATGAAATGAAAAGTACACTTTTTGTCTCTTAAATTGTTCTATTTCTCTATGCAAATGAATGTTTATGTTCAATTGTTCATACAATGACTGATTTTTTAATTAGAATTTCAAGATGAATATGAGAAAGTGAAATTATCTCAATTTTAAATACTTTCTCATTCTATTTTAAAATCTAAGCTTAACTCCTACTCTACCTTTTTGATTGATTGACAAAAAGGGGGAGAAAGTTATGAAATTATTGCATGAAAAGGATGAAAAGGAGAAAATATATTCATGATTATATATTTGCTTTAATGCATAATGCTTGAAAGCTAAGCTCAAATTAAGCTCTGATACATCATGATACATATTTAAGAGGCTCTGATACATAATGATACATATTTTTGATATATAATATTTAAGTTTTGACTTTTAATAGCTCTAATGCTTAATGTTCCCTTGAAACATTTTGAGCTCTGAAAATACATGGAAAGTGAGCCAAAACATGGAGTATCTTATCGAAGGGGAGATTACCTTTCTCTGCCCTAATTCTCCTTTCATTATTTGGCACCAATTGAAGTCAATTCATTTTACTTGTTCATATATACTTGCAAATATAATTATACAAGTAATTATAAAGGTCTATATTGCTTTTTCATGCCCAGTGTTTTGTTATCATCAAAAAGGGACAGATTGTTGACCCCATGAGTGATTTTGATGATAACCAAACATTGGAGCATGTATATTTATTTCTGACAACTCTTCAAGTGGTTTACAAGTTTTTGTAGGATGGATTAATGTTCAAACTTCAACTCCTACCCTCTGTTTTCTTGTTTGAGTTGTGTTGTAATGTATTTTTGTAAAGAAGAACCCAATGAAAAAGCTAAGAAAAAATTATATGAAAAGGGTTACTTCTGTGTGTGTGTGCGCCTTGAAATTAGTTTTGAGTTGGTATGCTTGAAAATGTAAAGAGTTGGTAAGAGTTTTTCTTTAAGTTCAAGTGTAAAAATCCTGAAGAAGATACTCGAGCCGACCCAACTTGTTGAAGAGCTGACTTCGCTTACTGGCACGCAGCAAGGATTCTGGAACACAGCAATCCGAGCTGACTCGAAGGTAACCGAGCTGACTCCAATGAATCCGAGTCAACTGGAATCAGTCCGAGCCAACTCTTCCAGAGTCCAATTTTTGAAGATTTCTGAGAACAGCCAGGCGAGCCGACCCAAACTAGAAAGAGTCGACTCTGCCATACCTAATTTTGAAAGCCTGAGAAAGTGAGCCGACCCAAACTACATCGAGCCGACTCTTCCAGAGTGAGGATTTCTGAACCTGAGAAGAAGAGTCGACCCAAGCTGAAAAGAGCCGACTCCTCGAGTTCAAGTTTTTCAAAGAAAGAAGTTCGAGCTGACCCGAGCTATCAAGAGCCGACTCGTCCAGAGTGATGTTTCGCACCCTGAGAAAAAGAGCTGACTGCACTGAAGATTTGGTGACTCGACCTATCGACTCGAAGGATCCAAGCTAACTCGAACGTCGTTTCCAGGTATCTAAGGGCTAGTTCCAGAATTTGTTTTTGAATGCCAAAAAGTGCTCCAACGGTCACAAGTCACATCCCAATGGTCAAAAACGTCTATAACTGCCTTGGAGTGATGGAAGACTTTATATTTGAAGGATTTGAATTTCTTTAAAGAAAAGAATTAGAGAGTTCTTCAAAGTTAAGAGAGCTTCATTGAATATCCTACCAACCAACAGCAAAAGAGCACAAGAGCTTTCAAGCTAGACTTCAAGACTTTACCAACTCTGATTTGAAGTTTGAAGCAACTTTGGGAAGAAGCCATTGAAGCAATTAAAGCTTATTCAAGTGCATTCAAGTGGACTTCCATCAAGCTGCACCGGCAACTATCCGACAAATTAAGTTTGTCATTTTTGTTGCATTTCTTTCAATTCATTTTTGAATTGTTGGGTTATTGGTGAGCTCGGTTGAAAAACTAAATAGGTTCTTGGTGAGCCTTGATAAAAACCAAGTGTCGGGTTCTTGGTGATCCTGGTAAAACCAAGTTAGGTTTCTTTGGTGAGCCTGTTAAAACCAAAGGGTGTTGGGTTTTCTTTGGTGATCCCGTAAAACCAAAGTATAGAGGTTTTGGATTGTGATCCTGTAAAACAATCCTACTGTATTCAGGTGTGAATATAGTAGAAATCCCAAGTAGCATCTTGGGTAGTGGATGTAGGAGCTGGGTTGCTCCAAACTTGTGCTTCTTTACTCCTTTTTAGCTTCTGCAATTTATAACTCTGTCATAGCACCTAACACCTTCTAAGGGATTTGTAATTGCACATTACTCGCTTTAAATTTTTAAATTCCCAATTCACCCCCCCTCTTGGGTATCCACCTGGGCAACAATCCTTATTTTAATACAAGAGAGGGGTCCTTATATAGGGACCAATTACTTAGGAAGAAAGTAAAGAAAATATGATACACCATAATCCTTCCTGGTTTGCTGATTGAAAACATGGAAGGTGTTATATAATTTCCAAAAAAACTCAAGAAAAATAAAGAAAGAAGGGGGGGACCAAGGGGGGACCATGTGGGGCACCAAACATCTACTCTCTTGGGCTCGGGGTGGACCACATCTTTCCTTAGTTACTTGGCATGAATCATGGGATTCATTTTTATCCACTTGACCTTCCTTTCTCACTTGATGGCGTGTAGAGTTGATGTGCCTGGAGGGTGCTGGGACTCCACGTGGCTGTTGAGATGGCTGGGCTCCTGGGTCCCCTTCAACTGGCCTCATCTAGGAGCCAGAGGTCTTTACATCAGCCAATTGGACCTTGCATGCCATCCCAAGGTCCAATATTCTTGCAAGATACCCAGATGCCCTCCAGATGCTTTCCAGATGCCCAGATTCCCTCCAGATGCCAGAGTATATTCCCAGACCAGGTCACATCATGAATCCAGAGGTTCATCTGCACCCCGGTCCAAGAGAAATCAGCCTAGTGCACCAGGCCCAAGCCTTTAAGAACCAAGATTCTAGGTATTTTCCAGCCCAGAACCAAGATACCTGGAATATTCCTGCTTTAGGCTTCCCAGGCCTCTAGGGCCCAAAGCCCATGCGCCCAACCCATCCTTGGCTGCCTCTTGCTACTCCCTATGAAGCCCAACATGTCCAAAGTGTTGACTTGGTTTTAGCTAAGAAGGAGGAATTCAAATGGAAGAAGGAAACCTAGTTCTTATTCTATTCAACTAGTATACTCTTAGTTCTAGGTTTATTTTATAGTCTTTCTCCCACTTAAATTGTGTAAACCTATTCTAACTAGGAGAAGACTTGTAATCCCATTAGGAGAGGGTATGGGACTCTATAAATACCCCACCCCTCTTCCTCTTGTAATCAATCAACTCTTATAAATTAAACTCTGCTAAATTATTTTTAAGACGGGTTTTCTTGTGTTTTTGTTTTTGGGTTCTAGTTTTTGTTCTTTTGTGTTGGCCGACCTCTATCATTGCAATCTTCCATGCCCCAAGCAGCAAATTAGATCTCCAAGCATCAACCATGCCCAAGAAAAGCAGCCTTGAAGATGCCTAGATCAAGAGCTCTTTCTGCTTCCTTGCCGCCAGCCCTTCTTGCCCTAATCCCTTTCTTTTTACTTCATCTTATTATTCTCTATTTGTTTCTTTATTTTGTGCCTAACCATGACATTTTACAGATCCCCAAGGTGTTTCCCCTCTCCAGAGGAGACTTTCTTTGCCTTCAGACTGGATCCAGATCGCCTTCAGATTCGGGAACCAAAGGCTTGTTCTTCCAGGCACCATCCAGAGGCTGAGAGATCTCTTCATCGAAGGAACTGCAATCGCTGCTTGGTAAAGCCTTCCCCCTCCTTTGTTCTGATCTGATGATAGGTATGCTATCCTAAACTAGAAGTTTCTCAACTCTCGAATCCTAGCTATTTATTATTCTGCATGAGTTTTTACGGGTATGATAGTTTCTAGCATTACTAGTCTTTATGTTGATTCTTTACTTATTTTTGGATATTTAGCCACTAAATTAAAAATTTTAAAAATTACAAAAAAATTAGTTTTTTATTTGAATCAATCCTAGGTTCATCTCGCATCAGTTTGGTATCAGAGCAGATTTAGGATAGCATTCATCGGCATTAGGATCACAAACCCTAATTTCTATATCCTGCTAGCTGCATTAGGTATCTATTTTTCATCTGATTTTGACCACCTAGGGTATTTATTTTTTTGTGAAAATTGCATGAAGTGTTCTCTGTCTTGTCCACTATTTTTTCATAATTTTTAATTAATTTTACAAAAACCTAATTCACTAAAATTTGGCATATTAGAAACTCTAACTGAAAACCTAAGATTTCTACATCAGTCTGAAAACCCTAGGATTTGCATCATGATCTGATTTTAGTTTTATATCAAATTTGGTAAAAGTCATCATCACTATCCATCCTCTGTCCTAGAATTTTTTGATTTTTTCCTGCATCAAAATCCATGTCAAACATTGCGTTAATCCGACCCTAATTTTCTAAATTCTACTATTTATGCACTTTTACTTAACCAAACCTAACCAACTTCCACACACCACAATCCCAAGCCCAATTTGTTTGCTAACCTAATCAACCTAAACTTAACTTGCCACCTCATAAAACACACATAAAATATTTTATTTTTTTGATTGTTTTAGATTGCATCAGGACCATCGATTGCCATCATCTGTATTGAACTAATCTTAAGGGCACTTTCTCTACCTCAGATTAGGGCAGGAGGTCATAACCTATCCTGGGCCCAAAACAATCTCCTTACATTCTCACCCAAACATTAATTAAAATTAATTAGACTTAATTTGCCCTAGTGGGCTAGGTGACACCCAACAGGTCGGGTCTGAATTGTGTGGGCCAACTAGTGCATTTAATCCTGTGGCTATTACTGAAATATGGTGTCTAAGACTGAGGGTCCAGAGTCAAACAACCTAAGTTGGGTTATGGTTTTTAATTGGATCTCTACGAAAGCAGGGGGGCCTCCCACACTCCCACCCTCTACCTAGCCAGAGGAAGGATTAGCTACTGGGTTAAGTATAAGTTGAGCTAACCCATCCAGTTTTGGCTCTAGGTCTAGGAAACCCTAGATTAAGCTAACCCATTTTGCATGCGTGGCTGCACCATCTCATTCTGACTAATTGTTTGATTGTATGACCACTAGATTAGGAACCCAATATCAGAAGTCTAAACCCCAAATCGACTCAGCCATGGATTCGAATTTTGAGGCCATCATGAACCAGTTTGCCTAACTAAACCAATCCAATACCCAAATTAATACTAAGCTTGACCAACTGATCCAATCAAGTAATCAAGCAATCCATAGTTTTGACCAAGTAGGAGATTAGTTAGGAACCCTAGGAAAGACCCATGGAGTTGGACCCTTGCCCTATGAGCCCCAGGAACCCATAGTCCCTAGATATGAACCCAGTAGTAACCCACTATCCCTCAGTCTACCTGAATCCTATAAGATTAGCACCCCTAGCTGTGATCCTAGTATTGGTCCATTTTTCTTTAGTCAACCCCCTCTTACCACCCCATTGGTTCACCAGGATGACCTTGAAGAGAAAATATATGAAGCTGATGAGAGCCTAGTGAACGAGTACAAGGAAGAAGAGGAGTTCTCCATAGAAGACTTAGAGCTAGTTGAATCAATAGATACCTTGGTAGAAGCCACCTTAGAATCAGTTGACCCTAACCATACCCACATAGTAGTCAACCCAGAGTTAGATGGACCAGATCACACCCGGGCAATAATGGAAGAGTAGTTAGAGGAAGGGAACCTAGATCTATTATTAGAGCACCACCTGAGGAAACTTTAGAAGAAGACCCAATTGTAGAGCCTAGTCCTAAATTTCTTGAACCAGATGACTTTATTAAGGATTTGGCTTATCAGTACCCTCAGGAAGAATCCCATCCCGTAGTTCCCATTGACAATCTCTTCCCTAAGATTAGTGATCCATTCTTCTATACTATAAACCCTGTAGGTACCCATCAACCCCATAAGGTCAACCTTGTTAGTCTAGGATTAATCCCATACACCCCTTCTTGCATCCTACTCTACCCGATTAACCTCGAGCCCTTTTCTTACTTCCTACCCTATCTGACTAACCCTGAGTCCACTTCTTATTTCCTACCCTTTTCTGAAACTTTTCATGATTTTCTAACCTGTAGATTGCATTTTATAGGGGTAATCATATTGCATTCATTCGTTGCACAGGTTAGATTTGCATCATATTTTTTTCATACCCTATGGCACCTCGTAGGAGTACATAGTAAATTCTCATGTGCATGCCTAACTAGGGTCAAACCTAAAGAGTCTATAGTGTGTTAGGTTAGACCCAAAGAGTCCAATAAATTTTCTTTGATAGGGAAGTCTAGTCTAGTCTATTAGGTGTTAGTTGAGTCAAATAAATCCATAGCCCTGAATCATCTGTCCACACCTACACTAGCCTCTGCACAACTGCATCTGGAAATTAGTCAAAAGTTGAACATAAGTAATGAACTATATAATAACTTGGCTAATTCCCAAAAACATGTTAAAGAATTTTCTGCAGGGGACTATGTGTTGATAAAGAGTTTTCTTGCTCGCAAAGCTGGCCCATTCAGAATAATGAAAAGAGTTGGACCCAATGCCTATGTTCTTGAGATAACACTTGATTTAGGTATTAGTTCCACCTTCAGCAATTCAGACCTTATGGAGCATAGGGAGCTAGTAGTGATACCTAGTGAGCCCTTTGAGCCACTCCCTTTCTTTGACAGAGAACCCACCCCAGAGTGTCCATACAATTTGTCCAATAAGTGAGGTAAGGAGTGAGCGAATCCTAGATGATCAAGCCATCAGTACTCGAGATGAAGGTTATCAAAGATATTTGGTTAGATGGCAAGGTCAGTCAGAATTTGAGGACTTGTGGAATGCTGGTACGGATCTACAACGCCTCAACCTAGACCCTCCTTGAGTAGCCAAATTGACCCTTTCTCGATGGGGTCGAGCTCCTCCCACCCTAGGAGAATTGGTGGGGACACCAGGATCAGACATAGATCACTAGATCCTATATGGTTTGCTGATTAGGATTTTTTTTAGAATCTTAGTCATGTATCACAATTTTGTAAGCAAGTAAGATTGAGTCCTATAATAAGTTGAGACTAGTTGATTTGTCTCAACCTACTCTAGTCTATTGAGTCCTGTATTTAAGTATGAGTCTAGTGAGAGTCCAGTTTTTGTACAAGAGAAGAGGATACCTTATTTTGGAGTTCCACCAGGCCTCATCCAGGAGCCAAAGGTCTTCATATCAGCCAATTGGACCTTGAATGCCATCCCAGGGTCCAAGATTCTTGCAAGATGCCCAGTGATGAGGAACTAACAATGCATGCATAATTATTTTTGTATTTTTATAGGTTAAGTTATGTACCTAAATCCCAAAGATCAGGCCATGAATCTAAGTAGAGAGTTCTATAAAAAATAAGAAGCAACAACATGCAAAATAAAACATAAAAAAAATGGAAAAGAGGACCGTCGAGGCTGAGAAGTCTCGGTTGGGCTAGTTCCCCTTCAATAACACTACTGGCAAGAAGAAGGGATATACCTGACAATGGTTGAAGTGCTTGTTGAAGATCATATTCGAAGAGATCACTCTCGCTCCTGGATGCAACCTGGATGATCAAGTCGAAGACCCGTGGATTCTCGGCTTTCAATCTGGTGATCTGATCACTGCCCGGTTGGAATCAATGGATTCGTAAGCTTTGAGGGACCTACGAATCACCTGTCAAGGGTTAGAAAACAAAGCAAGGATGAAGAAATAAATTTAAAATAGCAAGGGAAAGAGAGGTTTTGATGTGGGCGGCCAAGGCTTGGAGAAGAGGCTTCTAGGATTTGAGGGTGGCTGGAGACTGGGCACAGGAGACAAGAAGGAAGGAGGGGCTCACACAGAATCCCCTTAGTACACTACAAAAGCACACAGCATATATGAAAACTCAATAATACTGATTCAAAATGTGTTTCATACAAGAGAGGAGGGCTTCTTTTATAAACTCATAAGCTTGCCCCCCAAGTAAGGATAGAAAGGTCTTTACATAACAATTTCATTCTCACCCAAACCCTAGCTAGAAAACATGGAAACTCCTTAGCCCTCTTTCCCTCAAATTTCTCCTCTGAAAGGTCTTTACATAACAATTTCATTCCCACCCAAACCCTAACTAGAAAACATGGAAACTCCTTAGCCCTCTTCCCCTCAAATTTTCTCTCTTTCTTGCCTTGGTCGGCCAAAGGAGGTGACCCTAAGTGGCCAACCAAGGGGTGGTAAGCATAAGAAAGTGGCGCCCCTTGGTTTCTCTCATGGGCTTTGGCTGGCCCATTTTGCTTCAGGTTGCGGTCTAGGGCTCCAAGCTGCTCCAAGGTTCCAGGGCTTTGAATTTTTCTTGCTGGGCCTTCTATGGTGTTCATAACTTCAAGCTAGGTTGGTCTTCACCTGTACTGGCTTGGTATTGAGTTATCATTGGACTTGGACTAACATATACCAGACTTAGAAAGAAAACTAGCTCAACATGAGCTGACCGGTACAAGACTCAAAAAATGAAAATGATAACTCAAATAGGCTAAGCCCTTATTACAAATTGGACTCAAATAGTATTAAGTAATCCACAGAGGGTTTAGGAGCCTCTGTCTTATTTTGGTGGCTCTGGTGTCTCCACCAATTCTCTCGGGATGGGAGGAACTCGACCCTGTCGAGTAAGGATCACACTGGTTCACATATCTCTCAAGAAGGTCTAGGTCGAGGCGCTGCAAGTTCTCTAAAGAAATCCATGAATCATCCTATTCTGGTCAGTCTTGCCATTGGACCAGGTAGTATTGATAGCCGTGGCCTCGGGTCATGATGGCTTGATCATCCAGGATACACTCGATCCGTTCTCCTCTCTCAGGCCAATTAATTGGTGGACACTCTGGGCTAGGGTCACTCATAATGGAAGGAGTAGGTCCAAAGGCCTCACGGGGTATCGCTACCGGTTCCTTATACTCAACCAGGTCTGTGATATTGAAGGTAGAACTAATGCCAAAATCCGGAGGCAAATCTAACACATAGGCATTTGGTCCAACCTTCTCTGTCACTCTAAAAGGTTTGGCTTCGCGAGCATGAAGCTTCTTTTTAGACCTAAGCCTAACCAAGATAGAATTTCGTACATTGAATCCATTGGCTCTTATTCAGGAATTAGCCAGTTTATTAGATGTTTCATTACCTAAATTACTTTTATGGCCAATATCCTGATGCATATGCTATGCGGTGTTAGTGCATGTGTGGACATGCTGAGCATATGCAGACTCCTAACAGGTGATGCAAAGGACTCAAACTAATACCTAATAGACTCGACTATGCATTCCTATTGAAGGAAATTTTATTGAACTCTTTGGACCTAAACCTAACAGATTATAGGTTCTCTAGGTTTGATCTTAGCTTGACATGCACATGAAAATTTACAGTGGACTCTTAGCAAATTCCATAGAGTATGCCAGAAGTAAGATGCAAACCTAACATGCATAATGAATGTATGCAGTTTGCTAATCTCAACTAAATGCAGTCTAATGATCCTAGAAATGTTGAAGGTTTCTGGAAAGGGCAGAAAATAAGAGATGGGTTTAGGATTAGTCTGGTAGGGTAGGGAAAAAAGTTTAGGATTAGTTGGATAAAGTAGGATGTAAGAAGGCATGTCAGGGACTAATCCTAGACTAATGAGGCTAACCTTACGAGGTTGAGGTATATCTATAGGGTTTGCATAATGGAAGGATGGGTTACTAATCTCAGGAAAGAGGTCCTTATTGGAAACTATAGGAGGGGGCTCATCCTGAGGGTACTGATTTTAAGAGATCAGGTCCTTAATAAATTCTTCTAGTTCTTGTATTTTAGGACTAGAAGAGGTCCTTATTGGAAACTATAGGAGGGGGCTCATCCTGAGGGTACTGATTTTAAGAGATCAGGTCCTTAATAAATTCTTCTAGTTCTTGTATTTTAGGACTAGACTCTGTACTTTGGCTCTCCTCTATGGTTTCCTCAGGTAAGGTTCTAGCAACAGTATCTAGGTTCTTTTCCTCTAATTGTTCTTCCACTACAGCTTTAGGCTGGGTATAGTCAGGGTCAACTAACTCTAGATTGGCTTCTACCTGGGTACCTATGGGGTCAACTAATTCTAGGTCTTCTAGAGGTGTCTCCTCTTCTCCCTCATACTCATCCACTAAGCTCACATCAGCTACATACACTTCTACTTTACTGTCACTCTTGTGAACCAGTGGGATGGTAGGTAAGAGTCAACTAAAGGAAGATTGGCTAGGTCCTAGTTTTTGATTAGGGGCACTACTCCTAGTGGGTTTAGATTCACTAAAGGGTAGTGGATTACTACTGGGCTCATATCTAGGGATACTAGCCTTATGGGGTTCCGGTTGATGGCCTATGGGTTCGGATCTATAGGTCATGGGTCTACTAGGCTTATAGGGAGTGGGTGAATAGGATCTATGTTCATAGGTTTTGGGTACATAGGTTCTAAGTTCATATAATTTGGTTAGTATGGGTAAAGGTGGCTCAGGTTTGGATCTAGTTTGGGTCCTACGGGTTTTCTCTAGGGTTCTTATCCGAACATCTACTTGGTCAAATCTATGATTCACCTAGGTAAAAGATTGGGCTACCTGCTCAGTAAGGGCTTTATATAGGCTTCAAGATTATCCATGGATTCAGTCAATTGTGGGGGGGTTGGATGAAATGGGACTCCTAATCTAGTGCACATGCGAGACTCAACACTAACTCGACTACGGGTACCTAGACCTAGAGCCCAATCATAATGGGTTGACTAAACTTACACACAACTCAACTCCTAGTCCTTCAACTAGCCAGGTAAGAGATGGGATGGTGGGAGGCCCCCCTACTCTTGTAGGGACCCAATTAAAGAACCACCGATCCGCTTAGGTCATTTGACACTGTACCTCTAGCCTAGACACCAGCATCCAGTAATAGAAGATAAATTGGGTGCACTAGTCATCCCACAATGGTTGAACCCAACCTGTTGATGTCTCTAGCCCTCTAGGGCAAATTAAGTGTACTCGATTTTAATTAGGGTTGGGTTTAGATGCAAGGGTGGTGGTTTTTAGGCTAAGGCAAGGTAATGACCTCCTTCCCTTATCTTGTGATATTGATGCCCTTAACTTAATTATGCAAGTGATGGCAGGCAGATGAAAATGCAAATTAGGGTTTCATCTATTTTGGTGTTTTAAGAGTATATGTAATTTTTTTGGTATTTTTTTAAATCAGAAATATAATTTATAGATAATGACCTAATATGCAAGAAACATGCCAAAAATTTAAGATATGCAAAAATTATACTAAAACAACCCTAATCTTGATGAAATTAGCTTTGCTGAAAAATAGAGCAGAACATTCTCAAGCGGTATTCTGGTTGGAAGAAAATGCACAGACTGAAATAATTCCTAATAAAATTTTAAAAATAATTTCAATTACATTGAATCTAGTAAAATAAAAATCAGATTTTTCTAAGTTCTTTACAGGCATATATAATTAAAATAGTAGGCTATGTACTGAGAAGGCCGAGATGCAAAATTACCCTCATGATTCTTTATTTTCTTCTTCAGGGGTCAAATCACAGTGGTGCCCCTACATGCCATAGGAGATCCTGTAGATTGGGAAGAGAGGGTCTTGCAGCCCTACTTGTCTTCTATGACCGGACGTCCATGGTGAAGCACCCGATCCGAGTATTCAAAGAGAACCGAGCCCACACAGGCTTTGATACCAAATGATGAGGAACTAACAATGCATGCATAATTATTTTTGTATTTTTATAGGTTAAGTTATGTATCTAAATCCTGAAGATCAGGCCACAAATATAAGTAGAGAGTTCTATGCAAAATAAGAAGCAACAGCATGCAAAATAGAACCTAAAAAGCAATAGAAAAGAGGATCGCTGAGGCTGAGAAGTCTCGGTTGGGCTAGTTCCCCTTCAATAACACTACTAGCAAGCAGAGGGGGTATACCTGACAATGGTTGAAGCACCTGATGAAGATCATATTTGAAGAGATCACTCTCGCTCCTGGATGTGGCCTGGATGATCAAGTCGAAGACCCGCGGATTCTCGGCTTTCAACCTGATGATCCGATCGCTGCTTGGATGGAATCAATGGATTCGTAGCCTTAGAGGGACCTACGAATCGCCTGTTAAGGGTTAGAAAACAAAGCAAGGATGAAGAAATAAATTTAAAATAGCAAGGGAAGGAGAGGTTTTGATGTGGGCGGCCAAGGCTTGGAGAAGAGGCTTCTAGGGTTTGAGGGCGGTTGGAGACTGGGTGCAAGAGATAAGGAGGAAGGAGGGGTTCACATAAAATCCCCTTAGCACACAGCAAAAGCACATAGCAGATATGAAAACTTAATAATATTCATTCAAAAAGTGTTTCATACAAGAGAGGAGGGCTTCTTTTATAAACTCATAAGCTTGCCCCCCAAGTAAGGATAGAAAGGTCTTTACATAACAATTTCATTCCCACCCAAATCCTAGCTAGAAAACATGGAAATTCCTTAGCCCTCTTTCCCTTAAATTTCTCCTCTGAAAGGTCTTTACATAACAATTTCATTCCCACCCAAACCCTAGCTAGAAAACATGAAAACTCCTTAGCCCTCTTTCCCTCAAATTTCTCCTCTCTTTCTTGCCTTGGTCAGCCAAAGGAGGTGACCCTAAGTGGCCAACCAAGGGGTGATAAGCATAAGAAAGTGGCACCCCTTGGTTTCTCTCATGGGCTTTGGCTGGCCCATTTTGCTTCAGGCTACGGTCCAGGGCTCCAAGTTGCTCCAGGATTCTAGGGCTTTGAAATTCTCCTGCTGGGCCTTCCATGGTTTTCATAACTTCAAGCTGGGTTGGTCTTCACTTGTACTGGCTTAGTATTGAGTCTTCATTGGACTTAGGCTAACATATACAGGTCTCAGAAAGAAAACTAGCTCAATATGAGCTGACTGGTACAGGACTCACATAATGAAAATGACAACTCAAATAGGCTAAGCCCTTATTACAAATTGGACTGAAACACTATTAAGTAATCTACAGAGGGTTTAGGAGCCTCTATCTTATTTTGGTGCCTCTGGTGTCCCCACCACCCAGATGCCCTCAAGATATCCAAATTCCCTCTAGATGCCAGAATATTCCAAGACCAAATCACATCATGAATCCAAAGGTCTATCTACATCCTAGTCCAAGAGAAATCAGCCCAGGCGCCAGGCCCAAGCCCTTAAGAACCATGATTCTAGGTATATTTCATTCCAATACCAAGATACCTGGAATATTCCTACTCCAGGTATCCCAAGCCTCCAGGGCCCAAAGCCCATGCGCCCAACCCATCCTTGGCCACCCCTTGCTGCCCCCCATGAAGCCCAACATGTCCAAAGTGTTGACTTGGTCCAAGCTAAGAAGGAGGAATTCAAATGGAAGAAGGAAACCTAGTTCTTATTCTATTCAACTTGTATACTCCTAGTTCTAGGTTTATTTTGTAGTCTTTCTCCCACTTACATTATGTAAACCTATTCTAACTAGGAGAAGACTTGTAATCTCTTTAGAAGAGGGCATGGGACTCTATAAATACCCCACCCCTCTTCTTCTTGTAATCAATCAACTCTTATGAATTAAACTCTGCTGAATTGTTTTTAAGACTGGTGTTCTTGTGTTTTTGTTTTTGGGTTCTAGTTTTTGTTCTATTGTGTTGGCCGACCTCTATCATTGCAATCCTCCATGCCCCAAGCAGAAAATTAGGTTTCCAAGCATCAGCCATGCCCAAGAAAAGTAGCCTTGAAGATGCCCAGATCAAGAGCTCTTTCTGCTTCCTTGTCGCCAGCCCTTCTTGCCCTAATCCCTTTCTTTTTACTTCATCTTATTATTCTCTATTTGTTTCTTTATTTCATGCCTAACCTTGATATTTTGCAGATCCCCGAGGTGTTTCCCCTCCCCAGAGGAGGCTTTCTTTGCCTTCAGATAGGATCCATATCACCTTCAGATTCGGGAACTAAAGGCTTGTTCTTCCAGGCATCATCTAGAGGCGAGAGATCTCTTGATCGAAGGAACTGCAATCGCTGCCTGGTAAAAGCCTTCCATGATGGGGACATCAATAATAAGAATATATACTTTGATTAACTAACTTTGTTTTTGCACTTATAATTAATAAAATCTTGAGCCATGATACAAGTCCCAAATTTTCTTGAAGCATACTCATGAGTCAACACATGAAGAAGATAATTTTTCATGAATTGACTCAAGCTCAAAGCATGATGGAAAGCCACCTCTTCAAAGCCCAATTCAAGCCATTCAAGTCCAATTCAAGCCAAGACTTGAAGCCAAAATTTTTACATGGGGGGACACCTCATCAAGAAATCTTGGGAAAGAAGAAATTACACTACATCAAGACTTTTATGGGGAACATAAAGATACCTTCCAACAAGTGACATGTGGGGCACCACCTCTAATGATACCTAGGCCTCTACATCAGTATTTGACAACCACATGAAGACCTTCTAGAATGTCACATGTCAAGTGGTTGTAACATTCTACCAATAATTTATTTTTAGTTAAAACCACTTACCTAAAAATTATTGGAGCTAACTAAGCCATCCTTATCCCCTCCTCTCCACCCTTGGACGAAATTCCTAGCATTGGAGCCTATAAATAAGGCCCCTAGGCTCTCGTTGTATTTATTTTATGCTATGATTTGAATTAATGAAAGGATTGTTTCCTAGTGTTCTAGTTTTCTTGAGTTCTTGTTTGGAGTGAAAGTTTTCTAGCTAGTTTGAGTGTGTAGATCCTTATCCAAGGAGAGAATGAGAGTTTTCTAAGTTTGAGTTTGTAAGTGAAGAGTACTTTTGCAAGGAGTAAAGGATGGGATGTCCATTGATGGATCTATGATCAAGCTCCAAGTCCCAAGCCGTCGGCCACTTTCTTCTTCTTCCTTTTTTCTTTGTTTCCATTCCAACTCCAATTCTTCTTCCATGTCTAATCCCAAATTTCTTTGCAGGTTCTCTCAGGTTCCTAGGTCAAGGATGAAGGTCTCCAAGCCATGGATCAAGGCCAAGGTGAGTCTCAAAGTAGAGAGTGCCAATCTTGACTTCTAAACCCAATCCTTGAGTGATGAGAGCTCCTTCTTCCACCAAATAAGTAGCCATCATTATTGGTAGGAAAACTTTTCCTAAGCTTCATTAAATCTGATTATTTGAAGGTTAACTTGCCCTAGTAGTGGTGTTTTCCTTGCCATGAAGATCCTAATCCTTATTTTGAACTAGATCTACATTGCGAAACTTAAAAATTAGATCAACTAGTCTCCTTATGAAAATTCTTTTCTTGGATTAATTTACCCTATTTATTTGATAATTAATTGCTCAAGTTTGCTTGGTGGTTAGCTTGCTTAAACTCTCCATCAATTATTTTACTTTTGTCCACCATCATTCCCCTTCCTTTATTCTAATCTGATGACAGGTACGCTATCATAACCAGGAGTTTCTCAACTCTCGGGTCCTGGCTATTTATATTTTGCATGAGTTTTTCTGGGTATGATAGTTTCTAGCATTACTAGTCTTTATGCTAATTCTTTACTTATTTTTGGGTATTTAGCCACTGAATTAAAAATCTTAAAAATCACCAAAAAGTTAGTTTTTTGTTTGCATCAGTCCTAGGTTCGTCCCGCACCAGGTTCCCCCAGTGGAGCAGAATGAGAAGCCTCGACCTCTCGCCATTTATAATCATGCCACCGAGAAGCCGGTCGGGATGATATCTTGGGGGTAGGGAAAACCCCAAAGAGGGCTAGGGAAAGAGAGGAGAGTGATGATGTACTCCCCTATATGGGAGAGGAGTCAGCTGGGGCGGACAACCCCAATAATAATGCTATCATTGTTGAAATGATGATAGCGAAGCACCCTATAAAGAGAAAATAGTTGATAGTGGAAGCTCAGTAATATCCTTTTTTATGATGCTTTTGTAAGGATGAATTTATTTGCTGACCTAATAAAGCCGATATTCACGTCCTTGGTGTGCTTTATTGGATATTCATTTAGGGTCGAGGGAGAGATTACACTCGTAATAACTGTCAGAGCTCCACCCTGACAGAGTACTGTGTTGACGACCTTCTCCATCGTAAGGCTTCCCTCACCTTACAATGCCATCTTAGGGCATCTTGGACTCAATCTGCTCTACGCCACCATCTCCATAAAGCATCTCATCATTCAGTTCCTGACCCCGTGGGGGATTGGGGAGATGAAAGGGTCACGCTAGCCGGTTCTACACTGCATGTAAACCATTCCAGGGCCTCGAGGCACCGGACCGAGCCTGTCGATCAACCAGCCAAATCTAGCAGACCCAAAGCCGAAGGGTGGACCAAGTGAGCCCTTGCTATCCTTTCCCCTGGGGGAGGACCCTTCGAGGATGGTGCAAGTGGGTGCCCTGTTGCCCGAAGAAGAGAGATCTCGTCTGCTTGACTTCTTACAAGCCAATGCAGACATCTTTGCCTGGACTACCACCGACATGCTCGGCATCCCACTAGAGGTAATTACTCATAGGCTAAATGTCGATCCTAATCATTGCATAGTCTGGCAGAAGAAGAGGAGCTTCGCCCTGGAGCAACAGAAGGCTATCGACGAAGAGGTTGAGAAATTGCTCATAGCAGGCTTCATCCACGAGGTACGCTATCCTGATTGGCTCGCTAATGTGGTGATGGTCAGGAAAGCATCTAGAAAGTGGAGGATCTGTGTGGAATACACCGACCTTAATCGGGCATGCACAAAGGATAGCTTCTCGATCCCCAAGATTGACCAGTTGTTGGATGCAACCTCGGGTCACAAATACCTCAGCTTCTTGGATGCATTCTCCGGATACAATCAGATCCGAATGCATCTGAAAGACGAGAAGCATATGGTGTTTGTAACTGATAGAGATATGTATTGCTATAGGATGATGCCGTTTGGCTTCAAGAATGCGAGAGCCATGTACCAACATCTGGTCAATAAAATCTTCAAGGACCAGATCGGTCGCACATGTAGGTGTACGTAGATGACATGCTTGTCACGAGTGGCCCAGAGTCGGACCTTGTCACTGACCGAGCAGAAGCCTTCGACAATCTCCACTCCTAACAAATGAAGCTGAATCCTGCCAAGTGTGCTTTTGGGGTCATGGCCGAAAAGTTTTTGGGGTTCATGATCACCCAGAGAGGAATAGGGGCTAATCCAGAGAAAATCCGGATGATCACCGACATGAGGCACCCCACTTCCAAGAAGGAGGTATAGTGCTTGATCGGGCGCATCGTGGCATTAAGCTGCTTCATTTCGTGCTTTGTTGAGTGCTGTCAACCGTTCTTCAATATGCTGCAGAAGACGAATAGCTTCCCTGGATGGAAGATTGCTAGGAGACCTTTGAGGGGCTGAAGAATCTCCTCATCTCATCACCACTGCTGTCCAGACCAAAGCTTAGAGAAGAGCTCCTCCTGTACTTGGCAGTGTCACCCAAAGCAGTTAGCCGATACTAGTCTGTATCGATAACGATGACACCCAGCAGCCAATTTACTACATCAGCAAGCTGCTCTGTGATGTAGAAACTAGGTACACTCGACTTGAAAAAATCATTTTTATACTAATAATGTCTGCACAGCCCTCAGGCCCTACTTCTAAGAGCACCCCATTACCATCCTCATCAATCAACCTCTGAGGGCCATCCTCAGCCACCCCGATATCTCAGGATGCCTGGCCAAGTGGGTATTGAAACTCAACGAGTTCGACATCACCTATCGCCCACGGCCGATGCAAAAGGCTTAGGTCCTAGCTGATTTCTTGGTGGAATGCACCTGGGCAGAGGAGGACCTAGAGGAGGCAGACCAGCAAACCGAGCCCAGGCTGGACTCGACCCCAGTTGAGGTGACATGGATACTTCACGTCGACGATGCATTTAACACCGGAGGGAGTGGAGCCGCCCTCATCCTTGCCAATTCTGACGGGGTCATTATGGAGTATGCCCTGCGCTTCCTCTTTGAGGTGACCAACAACCAGGCTGAGTATGAGGCACTCCTTACGGGGCTAAAGGTGTCCCGTGAGCTGGGTTTTAAGAGGCTAAAAGTCTTCATCGACTCTTAGTTGGTAGTGGGTCAAGTCTTTGGTGAGTACGAAGTGCGGGATCCCATGATGGTGAAGTACCTGGATAGAGTGCACTCGTATATGGTGACCCTTCAATACTTCAGCATCTCCCATATCCCGTAGGTAGAGAACGCCCGGCCGACATCCTCTCCAGACTGGCCACCCTGCCGGAGTCCTCATTGGGGTGTACCTTCGTCGAATATTTTGAGACCCCCAGTTATGAGCTCATAGCCGAAGTCCAGTAGGTTACCATCGAAGCCAGCTGGATGGACCCTTACATTAAGTATATCACCACTGGCACCCTGTCGGATGATCGAAAGGAAGCCGACTTGCTCAAGAAGAAGGCCGCGTGTTATGTTATGATGGACGGATAGTTGTACCGAAGGTCCTACTCTTAGCCCCTACTGAAGTGCCTGAAGCCCTCAAAGGCTGCTTATGTGCTCCAGGAAATACACGAGGGCATCTGTGGCAATCATGTAGGGGGCAGAACTTTGTCCTACAAAGCGATCTGGTAGGGGTACTTTTGGAAAACGATGCAGGAAGACACCGTCAACTTTGTGAGAAAGTGTGATCGGTGCCAACATCACGCCCACATCCAGTGGCATCCAGCATCCCCACTTTCCCAACTATCATCTCCATGGCCGTTCACCCAGTGGGGGATGGATATCTTAGGTCCCTTCCCCGCTACATCTGGGCAATGGAAATTCTTAATTATGGCCATCGACTACTTCACCAAGTGGGTCGAGGCCGAGCCATTGGCTCAGATAATGGAGGTGAAGGTCCAATCATTTTTCTAGAAGTCTATAATCTACCGTTCGGCCTCACACACTCGATTATCACCAACAACAAGAAGCAATTCAAAAATTAGGCCTTCGAAGAATTCTGCGCCGACCTTGACATCCACCATCACTTCACTTTGATGGCTCACCTTTAGACCAACGGTGAGGCCGAGGTGACCAACCGGACCATCTTACAAGGGCTCCATACAAGGTTGGACAAAGCCAAGGATCGATGGGCTGAGGATCTACCCAGTGTGCTATGGGCCTACCATACCATGCCCCGTACAGTCACTGGCGAGATGCCCTTCAACTTTGTCTTCGAAACTGAAGCTGTGATCTTAATAGAACTTGGCCTACCCACACTACGGGTGGAGCAATATAATGAAAGCAGAAAGTCTGGCTTGTCTCCTCCTCAATCTAGACTTGTTGGATGAGATAAGAGACAAGGCTCAACTTCGAATGGCGGCCTACTAGCAGCGAGTCACGTGCTACTACAACTCTTGCATGTGGCCCAAAGTGTTCCATCCAGGTGACCTCATCCTCAGGAGGGCGGAGGTATCCCAACCAGGAGAATGCAGGAAACTCTCCCCAAATTGGAAAGGACCATACAAAGTGGTGGAGGCCTTACCAAGTAGGGCATACTACCTTGCTGGGCTCGACAGCATCTGATTCACGCGAACCTAGAATGCCAACAACTTAAGAATGTACTATCAATAATGTAAAACCCTTCCATAATAAATTAAAGTTTCTTTTCGGTGCAACCTTGTTTTTGACATGTGCAGGAACTTGTCTGTCCGACTCCAAGTCTAGCATAATAAGCCCAAAAACTTATAAAGCCCGGCACTCTAAGCTCAGAAACTTACAAAGCCCAGCACTCTAAGCCCGGTACTCTAAGCCCGGAAACTTATGAAGCCTAGCACTCAAGGCTAGCAGTCCCACCTTCGAGGTTAAGAGATGCCAGTAGTCCCACCTCCAAGGTCACGAGATACCAGCAGTCCCACCTCCGAGGTCAAGAGACACCAGTAGTCCCACCTCCGAGGTTAGGAGACACCAATAGTCCTACCTTCGAGATCAGGAGACACCAGTAGTCCCACCTTGGAGGTCAGGAGACACCAGTAGTCCCATATCTGAGGCCAGGAGACACCAGCAGTCCTACCTTCGAGGTCCGGAGATACACCACCGCCTTGCTCACAGTCCGAAAATGTCGATGGGAACCTCAAGTAATCCCTCCATCTACCGTCGACTCACAGTTTGACGAAGCAAGAAGATCCAGAGGTCTTGCATTCTGGCTCGAATGGCCTCAAAAATCAAGGGAAAGAGGGCGAGGTGCCCCCGAGGACCCTCAAGCCCATCCTATGGCCTTAAAGTAGGCTTGGAGTAGTCAAGACCTAAAGAAGGCACCATAATTGAAGGAAAGGTAGTATGGAGCTACACCAAGCTCGTGGGATGAACCAGCCCACTTCCTCACTGTCAAGATGAGCCCTCTATACACCCCAAGGAATTCCTTGAAAGTACTTGAAAAAAACAAAAAACAAAAAAAAGAGAGAAAGAAAAGGAAAAAGAAGAAGAGGGAGAGGGGTTGAGTAAGAGATAGAACCTGAAGAAAAGAGGTGTTTCATTAACAAAATTTTCTTTACATTTCCTACAAAGCACTCCCGACAGGCCAGGAGTCCTCTCAGGATTCCAAGTACAAAAAATAAGGAGAAAAGCCTATGCATCGGTCGCCAGCTCCTTCCTGGGCTAGCAAGTGACCTCAGTCGCCTGTGGGGCATCCTGGGCGGCTTTAGGTTTTGCCTCGACTTCAGCCTCCTCCGGCTCTAACCCCACCTCGATGGTAGGCTCACCCTGTTGCCTAGGGAATGGGAGAGAAGGCTGGATGTTGTCCAGCCCCTTCAGCCCAAAGAAGCGAAAGGCCTTGTTCTTGAAGTCTTTGAATCCTTGGTGGAAGGAGTCCAGAATGGCTTTGGCGACCTTATCCTTAAAGACCTGGGATGCCATGAACTTGGGATGTCCTCGGTAGCCTCTTTCTTGGCCGCCTCCATCAGCATGATGGCCGTTGTAGCTTTTTCTGCCACTATCGCAGCCCTAGCCGCCTGCTCCTCCAGCTGGACCGGGAGGGTTTGATGCGAGATGCAATGGAAGGGATGAACATGCAGGAAAATAGTAATTAAAATTTTAATTAATTTTTTAGATTTTTTGTTTGATGGCTATGTTCCTGAGAAATATGAAAAGAACTAGCAAAGGATGATGTAAAGACCAACTACACTACCCGCAGTTAAGAATATGCAAAGCAATAAAGAACCGAACCACGAGGGTTAAGAAACCACTCTATTAGGACAATCTAGTCTTCAACAAATCAAAACTATGAGAATCGTTTGGGTTAATACCTAGCAGCGATAAGATCCTTATCACTGACGGGGTCGCTCTGCACTCCTGGATCGGCACCTGGACAAACGAGCCTCTTTCCCATGGATCAGCCAGCTTTCTATCAGCTGGTCTCGAAGGTAAGGAGGACCTCTTTCTTGGATGGTTTCACCAGATGGATCCTGCACACGTCAGGGGTTAGATAAAAGGAAGATAAAAAAAATATGAAACTGAAGGAAGGGATGAAGAAAGATCATAAATCGGCATTGCAGGGGATGGCGGATTGGTGCTCAGGAGGATGCCTAGGCTGCATTGGGTGTCCTGGTTGTTGGAAGGGGTGCCCGGGGGTGATGCTCCTGGTGGCCTGGAGGCCAGGGCATGCCTGGAAGAGTGGAGGAGGGGCGGCCAAGGGTTAGCAAGTCTTGGAGTTGGCGAGTTGGTGGAAGAGAGGAGAGAAGATGGCATCCTGGGGGCTCAAGAGTGGAGGTGTCTTAGGGTTTGGAGAATGCTAGGGGTTGGCTAGGGTTTGGAGAAGAGGAGAGGGAAGCAGGGTGGCTAGGGTTTGCAGTCAAGAACAGGGAACACGGGTCTCACACCCACTCTAATTTGGAGGCAACATTTAGACAAAATAACTTTCAATTTGTATTCATGAAAAAGATTATCATACAAGAGGGGAGGGGGTGGGTATTTATAGATCCACCCAGGTTACATGACTTGAGGGTCAAGAAATCCTGTTGGACTTGGTCAACTGTAGGATTCAACTTGGGCTGGGGTGCCAGCTTGATGGACTTGGACTGGGGGTGCCATTCCTTGGAATCTGGGGGTGCCAAAGGCCTGGAGCAGGGGTGCCAACTTTGATGGGCTAGGGCGCTGATGGGCTTGAGGGGGGTGGAGAAGGTGCCATCTGGAGTGGGTGCCCTATTGGGCTTGGCAGCATGAAGGCCAATTCCTTTGGTGCCAAAGTTGGGGGGGCCTGAGTATGGTCCAGGTGTATGAAGTGCTACTCTGGTGGAGGGGCCTGGTGACTCTTCTGGCTTGGTGACTTTCCTCTTGAATGAAAACTAAAATTATAGGACTCATGGGATTGAGACAAGGGACTTACTGGACTTAACTGGACCTTCTTGTCTCAAATTACTATAGGACTCATTTCTCATTACAGGACTCACTGATGGACCAAATTTATTACATTACTTGGCTCACTTTAACTCAAGTGACACAGTACTACTGAACTAGAGGACTCATAAAAGACTTAGATAGAAAACCATATTGGGAATAGTAATCGTTTCCTGATCCTGGTGCCCACACCAAATCTCCAGGGGTGGGAGGAACTTGACCCTATCGAGTAACGATTATCTCGACTCTCGTACTGCTCCAATAGGTTGGGTTGAGGTGCTACAGATCCTCTTGGGTGTTCCACGAATCCTTAGATTCCTATTGATCTTGCCATCGGACCAAATACTGTTGGTAGCCTTTGTTATGGATACTGATGACTTGATCATCTAGGATGTGCTCAATCCTTTCATCTCTCACAGGCTAATTTGTTGGTGGATACTCTGAGATGGGCTCACTCTCAAGGGAAGGATTAGGTCCAAAGGGCTCACTGGGTATCATTGCTGGTTCCCTATACTCAATAAGGTATGAGATATTGAAGGTTGAATTAATGCCTAATTTGGGTGGTAACTTGAGCACATAGGCATTGGGTCCAACTCTCTATATCACTCTGAAAGGTCTAGCTCCACAAGCATGTAGTTTCTTCATGGTCCCTAGCAGGAACCGCTCAGGACTAAGCCTAATCATTACATAATCCCCTGCTGAAAATTCTTTAGATCTTTTACGGTAGTTAGCCTAATTTTTATAGATTTCATTGCTTTTGTTAATCTTTTGACTAATTTCCTTATGCAAATCCCTAGCATGCTGTGCATACGACTCAACCGACTCAGAGACTCATGCATGCAAGGGTAAGGAGATTAGGTCAAGGGGCTTATTAGGCTTGTAACCATGGATGATTTCGAATGGGCTCTTACCTGTGGACCTATTGACTGAATTGTTATAGGCAAATTCAGCTCTGGATAAGAGAAGGTCCCAATTCCTGATGTTCTCACCTACAAGGCATTGCAGTAGGTTTCCTAAGCTTCGGTTTACTACCTCGGTTTGGCCATCAGTTTGAGGGTGGTAGGATGTGGAAAACTTAAGCTTGGTTCGTAACAAGTGCCAAAGGGTTTTCCAAAAGTAACTGGTGAAATGGACATCCCTATCGGATACTATAGTCTTAGGAAGGCCATGTAACCTAACCACATGATCAAGAAAAAGCTTGGCCACCTTGGAGGCATCAAAGGTCTGAGAGCAGGGTATGAAATGGGCCATTTTTGAGAACCTATCGACCATTACACAAATTAAGTCATGTTTCCTTAGGGTCTTAGGTAGTCCTAACACAAAGTCCATGCTAAGGTCTTGCCATGGATGACAAGGTACAGGTAAAGGGGTGTGTAAACCGGTGTTTTGCTTCTACTATTTGGCAATAGCACAAGTTCAACATCTGGAAACAATATGGGCAACATCCCTTTTCAAACTGGGCCAAAAGAACTGGTCTTCTATGGCTAATATGGTCTTGATTCTATCAAAATGATCAGTTAGACCTCCTGCATGGGTTTCCAAAACTAGAAATTCTCTAAGTGAGGTCCTAGAAATACATAGTCTATTCTCTTTGAAAAGGTAACCATCCATAAGGGTGTACTCGCTATGGGAACTAGATGGTCCATGTCTAATAGATTGGAAAATCTCATTGAAGTCAAGGCAGGTCTCATACTCTTCTTTCAATCAGTCAAACCCTAAAACTTTAGTTCTAATAGTACTCAGAAGCAAGGCACGACAGCTAAGGACGTCAGCTACCTTATTTTCGGTTCTAGCTCGATATTTTAGCACAAAGGCATAGGCTTGGATGTACTCGACCCACTTAGCATGCCTAGGGTTCAACTTTTTCTGGGAGTTTAGGAATTGGAGTGCTTCATGGTCAGAGTAAAGGACAAACTCTTGGGGTAATAGGTAATGTCTCCAATACCTAAGGGCTTGTATTACCGCATAGAATTCCTTGTCATAGGTTGAATACTTAAGCTTAGCCTCATTAAGTTTCTCGCTAAAAAAGGCTATAGGGTGACTCTCTTGGCTTAGTATTCCTCCTATGCCTACTCCTGAAGCATCACAAGCAACCTCAAAAACTTTGAAAAAATCTGGCAATCTTAGGATGGGTGCTCGGGTCATCTTACCCTTAATCTCTAGGAAGGTTCTATCAACAGCTTTGGTCCACTCAAAGTTTCCCTTCCTAATATATTTTGTGATAAGTGCTACGATGGTGCTAAATCCCCAGATAAGTCTCCTATAGAAGGTGGCTAGACCATGGAAACTATGTACATCATGAATACTAGTGGGTACCGGCCAGTCAACTATGGACTTAACTTTCTCAGGGTGATACGGATCCTATATGCATGCGATTAATTTTGTGAATTTTGTATATGGGGTTAGGTGATTCCTGAATATCAGATCAAAATAAGTTGTAGGGAATTCTATATGAATTTTAGAAACTAAGCATGTAGATTAGGACCTAAGAAAGCAGTAAAGATGGATCGCCGGGGCTGAGAAGCCTCGGTTAGGGCAAGTTCTCCCACAATAAAATTACTAGCGGTAGAGGGAGTGTACTTGGCAATGTCTGATGCACCTGATGAAGATTGCAGTGAAGGGATCTCTCGTTCCTCGATGGATGCGGTCTGAAAAATCAAGCCAAAGACCCACGGATACCCGGCTTTCTACTCGGTGGTCCGATTGAGGCTTGGCTGGAGTCGTCGGATTCATAGAAACTCAGGGACCTACCTAAATGACCTGTTTAGGGGTTAGAGGGAAACTCAGGAAATAAGAGAAAAACAAGGGGAAGAAATCAAGGGGAAGGTGGAGGAGCTCTGGAAGGTGGCCAGGGCTCTGGAAGGCATGGTTGAAGCAGGAAGATAGTTAAAACACTGGGAAGAAGAAACTCTCAAGACCCCTTTATGCACACAGCAGGGTAATACACAGCAATTAAAGAGAACTCAACTTTTAATTCATATACCAAATCAATCCTCATACAAGAGACTAGGGTCCTTTAAATAGACCCTTAGTCTTGGGCTCCAAGTAAGGGCACATTAGTCTTTACATAAGAATCCTACTCCTACCCAAACCGTAGCTAGAAAAATAAGGAAACTTAGGAAGACAAAATCCCCTTAAACTCTCCCCTCTTCATGCCTTGGTCGGCCAAGGGGGTGACCCTAAGTGGCCGACCAAGAGGAGAGTCACCATAAGGATTGGCGTCCTAGCTCCATCCTGGGCCTGCACTAGCCCAATTTGCTTTCGACTAGTCCAGGGCTTCAGGGTTTATATTTATTTTTATTTTCTCCTCCTGGGGTCTTCAAGTCTTCAAGCTGGGTTGGACTTAGGCTAAACTTCCATGTCTTCAATCTGGTTGGACTTGGTCTTCACTTGTTTGATGTGGTCTTGAGTCTTCAGTATGCTGGGACAGGACTCAAAAATATAAAATTAGCTCGACATGAGCTGACTAACACTGGACTGGACTAGCTCAACATGAGCTGACTAATACTGAACTGAAATAACAACTCAAAGACTCAAATGACAAACTAAAAATGGACTCAAATGGGCTAAGTAATCCATAGAGGGCTGTGAAGCCTCTGTCTTATTCCGGTGCCTCTGGTGTCCCCACCAATTCTCCTGGGGTGGGAGGAACTCGACCCTGTCGAGTGAAGATCAGGCTGGCTCACATATCTCTCAAGGAGGTCTAGGTTGAGGTGCTACAAGTCCTCTTAGAAATCCATGAATCGTCCGACTCTGGCCGGCCTTGCCATCGGACCAAGAAATGCTAATAGCCGCAGCCCCGGGTTGTAATGGCTTGATCATCCAGGATATGCTCGATCCGTTCTCCTCTCTCAAGCCAATATATAGGTGGACACTCTGGGTTAGGGTCACTTACAATGGAAAGGAATAGGTTCAAAGGCCTCACTGGGTATCGCTACCGGTTTCCTGTACTCAACCAGGTCTGTAATATTGAAGGTAGATCTAATGCCCAGATCTGAAGGCAAATCTAACACAGGCATTTGATCCAACCTTCTTTAACACTTTAAAAGGTTTAGCTCCACGAACATGAAGCTTCTTTTAGGCCTAAGCCTAACCAAGACAGAATCCACTACATCAAATTCCTTGACCTTTCTTCGGGAAATAGCCAGTTGGTTTCAAAATTAGTGCAGGTGGTGAACATGCTGGGCACATGCAGACTCCTAACAAATGATGCAAAGGACTCATATCAACACCTAACAGACTGGACTATGTATTCCTATAGTAGAAAATTTTATTGAACTCTTTAGACCAAAACCTAAGAGATTATAGGTTCTCTAGGTTTGATCCTAACTTGACATGCACATGAAAACTTACAATGGGCTCCTAGCAAATTCCAAAGGATATGCCAGAAGTATAATGCAAACCTAACATGCGTATGAATGCATGCAGTATGCTAATCTTAACTAAATGCAATCTAATGATCCTAGAAATGCTTGAGGTGTCAGGAAAGGGCAGAAAATAGGAAGTGGGTTCAGAATTAGTCTGGTAGGGTAGGGAAAAAGGTTCTGGGTTAGTTGGATAAAGTATGATATAAGAAGGCATGTCGGGGACTAAACCTAGACTAATGAGGCTAACCTTACGGGGTTGTGGTATATCTATGGGCAAGAAAAGGTCCATTCCATGGAAGGATGGGTCAACAATTTCTGGGAAGAGATCTTCAATAGGAATGGCAGGAAGGGATTCATCCTGAGGGCAATGGGTTAAGTAAGCCAAATCTTCAATAAAGTCTTCTTGTTCATGGAATTTAGGAATAGGCTCTACAATTAGACCCTTTTCTAGTGTTTCCTCAAGTAAAATCCTAGTATCAGAGTTCTCTTCCTCTAATTGGTCCTCTACTGCTGGTTCAATCTGGGCATGGTCAGGGTTAGCTAACTTTAGATTGGCTTCTAGCTGGATACCTATGGGGTCTACTATTTCTAGGTCTTCTAAAGGTATCTCCTCTTCTCCCACATACTCATCCGCTAAGTTCACATCAGCTTCCTACACTTCTATGTTAATGTAAGCCTTGTCAATCAAAGGGATAGTAGGGGAAGGTTGGCTAAAGAAAAATTGGCTAGGTCCTGGTTTTTGATTATGGGCAATAATCCTAGTAGGTTCAGGTTGCCTAAGGGGTAGTGACTTACTACTTGGCTCATATTTAGGGTTACTAATCTTATGGAGTTCAAGTTGACTAGGGGAAACCTGACTAGTACTAAGCTGATACCTAGGGGTTATGGGCTCCCTGGGCTCATAGGACAAGGGTGTAGATCTATGGGTCATGGGATTATAGGATCTGGGGTCATAGGACTTTGGGTCAGCTCTATGGGTCTTGGATCTACTGGGTTTATAGGGAGTGGATGCATAGGATATATGTTCATAGGTTTTGGGTACATAGGGTAAAGATGGCTCAGGTTTGGATCTAGTCTGAGTCCTATGGGTTTTCTCTAGGGTTCCTAGTCAGTTGTCTATATGATCAAACCTATGGTTCATCTGGACCATGGATTGGGCTAGCTGCTCGGTAAAGGCTTTCATTTGGGCCTGAATCCCAGACTCCATGACTAGACTAGGCTGGATATAGACTAATGGGCTCCTAATCTAGACTGGACATGAGCTGATGGCCTAATGGGATCCTACTCTAGACTAAACATGGGTGATGGCCTAATGGGCTCCTAATCTAGTGCTCATGCAAGACTCGATCAAACCAACTATAGCTCCCTAGACCTAGAGTCCAAAACTAGGTGCTCAATCAGGGTGGCAAACTAGCCTATAGTAACCCTATACTCAACCAGGCAGGTGTAAGGGAGTGTTAGGTTTCTGATTGCCAATCCTAGACACTAATCAGAGATTGGCCAGGTAGGCAGACTAGCACACAAGCCCTTCGGCGCTGAATCCCTGAACCACTGTTCTAGACACCAAGCACAAGGCACACACAGGTTAGCTTGACATAGTGATCTGAGACTTAGCCCGGACCTGACCAGTTGGTGTCCCTAGCCCACTAGGGCAAATTAAGTCTAATAGATTTTAAGTTAGGCTTGAGAATGAATGCAAGGGATGTGATTTTGGGCCAAGGAGAGGTTATCAGCTCCTCCCCCAATCTGACATAGCAAGAGTGCCCTTAAGGTAGTTTATGCAATGATGGTAGGCAAATGATGCAAATTAGGGTTAGATGTTTTGGTAGCTTTTATATATGTAATTTTTTTTTTATAATTTTTTTTTATTCTTTAGTAGAAATATGATTTGTAGCAAATGTCCTAATATGCTATAAACATACTAAAAATAAAAGATATGCAAAGAGATACTAAACAAAACCCTAAACCTTCCAAAATTGTCTTGCTGAAAAAAAATAGAGCCAAAAATTTTCAGGTTGTATTTCGGCTTGCAGAAATTGCACAGACCGAAATAAAATCTAAAAACTTTTGTAAAATACTTTGAATAATTATGAATCCAAAAAAATAAATTTCATAATTTTTGGAGTTCTTAACAGAGAGAAATAACTAAAATAACAGAGTATATATGAACTATAAAAGATGCAGAAAACAAGCCCTAATCTAAGCTCTGATACCTGATGATGCGGAGCCTATATGCATGCAATTAATATTTTGAATTTTGTATGTGGGGTTAGGTGATTAATTCCTGAATATCAAATCAAAATAAGTTGTAGAAAATTCTATATGAATTTTAGAAACTAAGCATGCATATTAGGAGCTAAGAAAGCAGTAAAGATGGATCGCCGGGGTTGAAAAGTTTCGGTTAGGGCAAGTTCTTCCACAATAAAATTACTGGCCATAGAGGGAGTGTACTTGGCAATATCTGATGTGCTTGATGAAGATCACAGTGAAGGGATCTCTCATTCCTCGATGGATGCGGCCTGGAAAATCGAGCCAAAGACCCGCGGATACCTGGCTTTCTGCTCGGTGGTCCGATTGAGGCTTGGCTGGAGTCATCGGATTCATAGGAACTTGGGAACCTACAAACTTAATCACATATATATAGGGCCCACATCATCAACCCACAAGTCCTCGAGTTTCTATGAATCCGACGACTCCAGCCAAGCCTTAATCGGACCACCGAGCAGAAAGTTGGGTATCCACGGGTCTTTGGCTCAGTTTTCCAGGCTGCATCCATCGAGGAACTAGAGATCCCTTCATTGTAATCTTCATCGGGTGCATCAGACATTGTCAGGTACACCCCCTCTATCGCCAGTAATTTTATTGTGGAAGAACTTGCCCTAACCGAGGCTTCTCAGCCCCGGCGATCCATCTTTACTGCTTTCTTAGGTCCTAATCTGCATGCTTAGTTTCTAAAATTTATATAGAATTCTCTACAACTTATTTTGATCTGATATTTGAGAATTAATCACCTAACCCCACATACAAAATTCATAAAATTAATTGCATGCATATTAGTTCCGCATCATAAGGTCAGCTGAAACTCCCTCGGGGGTGACTACAAATCCTAGGAAGATGACTCTATGGGTCAGGAAGTCACACTTCTTCAAATTGGATTAGAGATTCTCCTCCCTAAGGGTCAGGCAAACTTGTCTAAGGTGGTTCAGGTGGTCTTCCTTAGTCCTACTATAGATCAAGATATCATCAAAGTAAACCACTACAAATTTTTCCCTGAACACACGTAGTACTTGGGTCATGATCATCATAAAGGTGCTAGGGGCATTGAATAAATTGAAAGGCATCACTATCCATTCATAAAGACCATCTTTAGTTTTAAATGCAGTTTTCACTCATCCCCAAGTCTGATCTTAACATGATGATAGCTGCTCTTAAGGTCAATCTTTGAGAAGATGGTTGCACCGGCCATCATATCTAACATGTCGTCTAATGGGGGATGGGAAACCTATATTTCATAGTGATTTTATTTATGGCACGACTATCTACACACATTCTGCATGTGCCATCTTTTTTAAGGGTGAGCAGGGCAGGTACGACACATGGGCTTAGGCTCTCCCTAATGAATCCTTTCATAAGGAGTTCTCATACCTATTTTTGCAGATCTAAATGTTCTGAAGGGTTCATCCTATAATGGGCAGGTTTGGTAGGGTGGCTTTTGGGACTAAGTCTATGGCATGCCGGACATCCCTTAAGGGTGGTAACTAGTTAGGTAAATCTTCAGGAAATACATCTTCAAATTCACTTAAGATTTTCTTAACCTCCTGAGAGTGTTCCTTATGGGTTTGATCAGGTACTTCCTTAGAAGCTAACATCCCATGGGTATAACATCACACCATACCTTTTCTTGATATGATTGAAGTTGGATATGGACTAGGCACCTAAGTCTCATGGGAATGGAGGTCGAGTCTATCCAAGAAACCTTATAGGGGTTGGGATGGGGAACTAGGGTCAAGCCTAAGGTTTTGACTGCATTGGTTGATATGGCATTCACACATCTCCCACTATCTATGATGATTTTGCACACCTTATCCCCTAATTTCATAAAGGTCTATAGGACGTTGGTCCTATGCCAGTCCTCTTGGGTCTTAGTTTGGGCTAAGATGCACCTAACAACTCCTAGCAGGTCAAATGACTCAACTACCTCCTCATCACCTTCATATTCATCTATCAGGTTCTCCTTAGCTTCATTGACTTCCTCTCCAATTTCATCAACGGGTTCAGGCCCTTCTTCCTCAAGTTCCCCTATGTGTAAGGATCTGGTTGGGCATTGGCTACCATAATTCCTATCTTACAATATCTAAAACAGGCATTGGGGTTGGGCTTGGGTTAATTGGTCATACTTATGGTTCAGTTGGGCTAGTTGTTTAGTAATGGTCCTCATGAAAGTCTCAAGGTTGGGTTCCATGGTTGAACTGGGTTGGGTTTGAGATTGATGATAATGGACTCCTGACCTGGTGGTCATGCAACATGCACACAAAGTTAGCACGTCCTAGGGTTTGCTAGACCTAGAGTCGAAGTAGAGTGGGTCAACTCAACTTACACCCAACTCAGCAACTAATTCTTTTTCTAGCTAGGTAAGAGGTGGGATGGTGGGAGGCTCCCCCTGCTTATCACAAGATCCTAATTAAGTAACCACCAGTCAGCTTAGGGTGTTTGTCATTGGACCTCAAGCCTCAGACACCAGTTTCCAGTAATAGTTGGAGGGTTGAGTGCACTAGTTCCCTCACTAGACTCGAACCCGACCTGTTGGTGTCCCTAAAGCAATTAGGTTTCTAGTTAATTTTAATTAGGCTTGGGTTCATATGAAGGTAATTGTTTTGGATCCAAGACAGGTGATGAAATATTGTCCTATCTGATAGAGGAAAGTGCCCTTAGATTAGGTTAAATGCAATGATGCACACTTGATGAAACCCTAATGCAATCTAAAACCAGAAAAATAGATTTTTTTTTTTTTTTTTTGTATTATGAGGTGGCCGACTTAAATTTGAGCTGGTTGAGTGATTAAACAAAATTGGCTAGGGTTGGGGGGGTTTTGGATGTGAGTTAGGTTCAGCCCTAGGTTAACATGCAGAATTTCAGCAAGCTATTTATTTTTGTCAGGTTTTTTTCTTCATGCAATGTTTTTCTATTTTTATGCACGGTAAAATCTAGAAAAAATAGTAGTAAATAAAAGGACAAATCAAAGAATAATCAGTCCAAAAATTAGAAAAAAATAGCAAGTCTGATGAAGGGGTGTAGGGTAGGGCTAGAGATGCTAGTATGGATGCTTATGATGCAAAGGAATTTTTATTTATAGTTGATGAGTTTTAGATATTTTTTTTAGGTTTTTGATTCTCGATCAAAAAAAAATACTAGAAATAGGAGAAGCTGAATAATAGAAGCCTACACTAGCAATTCAAGTCCCTAAATAGTGAAAATGAGAATAGGATCCTGGGATTAAGAAACCCATGTAGGACTAAGCTCGATACTCAATACCTACTTAGGAGATAAGAGCAAACCTCACATGTTTGAAGTGCCCGATGCAAAGATCGCTAAACTCGGTGGATGCGGCCTGGATGCCCGAGCAGTCGAACCCGCAGATGCGCCGGCTTTCGGTCGGGTGGTCGCGATGGCAAAGCAGACTGTCTCCGGTGCCCGAGATACCAAGGAGGACCTATAGGCAAGCAAAGTAGGGATTAGCGAAGTGGAGAGACGTATTGAAATGGAACTAAGGTAGGGTTGAGAAGGGGCTTCGAGCCCGGTGTTCGATTGGGTTTCGAAGTCGAAGAAGGAGATAACTTGGGGCCTCGCACCCAGCGACGTCCCAGAGGATGAAGGATTGTGGTCTCACACCACTCGATGTCCAGGAGGACGAAGGACTTGCGACGCTTTAGGGTGACGGAAAGGTGGCCTCACACCACTCGACATCCCTGGGATGAAGGAAGCTTCTCTCAAACCTAGTCTAGGAGACAATGGTTGGAGGGGAAACAAGACTCAAGCTTTTTTCATCCAATCATTCAATACCCTTACAATGGAGGGGGTTGGGTCCTTTAAATAGGCACCCAAGGCCCATTTGAATTCAAAACATTTCAAACAAAATTACAACTTAAAAGATGGCGCCCACATGGATGGGGAGAGCTCTTCATGGCCGACCAAAGAGAGGAGGGGATTGGCGTGGCATGTGGGCGGGCTTGGAGAGGGGGATTGGCCTTTTGACTTCCTTCTTTGCATGCTTACTTTGGGAAGAAAACAAGGAGCAAGGCTTGCTTGAAGGGATGTGTCTCCTTTGGGTTTCTTCCATGCCTAGTTGGAGTGAATCATGGCCGACCAAGGAGGGAGCTTTGGGCATTGCAAATTTGAGGGCTTGGAATGGGGAATGTGCTCCTTGACTTTCCTCTCTTGTGTGACTACTTTGGGGAAGAAGACTTGGGAGATGGCTTGCTTTGTGGCTTGGTCTCTTCAAGAATCTTCAACGCCCCATTTATTGATGGATCATGGCATGATGTGGGGGAGGGAAGAGGGGGATGATGTCTCCTCCTTCCAAGGTTGCCCAAGAGAAAATGGTATGGAAAGGGTGTGTGGAATGCATGAGGGCACCTCCTTGCTTCCTTCCTTGAATGCCCAAGTGGCAACTGATGTGGCACCACATAGGTGGCTGAGGTGGCGCCTATGTTGGCATCTTTCCAAGTGTAAGAGGTGGATTGGCCCACAAGGAACTTGACTTGGTCTTGAAAGCCAGGTTGACTTCAATTGGGCTTTGGCCCAATCCAAACTCAGACTCGAACCAAAAATAAATACAGGACCCATGACCTAAGCTTGACCCAATTGGTCAAGGTATAAGACTAAAACAAACTTAGACTAGGTACATGACTAAAAATTATAAAATTACTTTGGCTTATAGCCTTATTACAAGACTCACAGAAGTGGAACCCTAATCTGAGATCCATAAAGGGTTGAGGAGCCTCTGTCGAATCCTGGTGCCCACACCAGTTCTCCCGGGGTGGGAGGAGCTCGACCCTGTTGAGTAAGGGTTAGTCTGGCTTTGGTACCTCTCCAGGATATCGGGGTCGATGCGCTGCAAGTCCTCCCGTGTGATCCACAAGTCATCGAATTCGGGTCGGCCTTGCCATCTGACCAAGTAACGTTGATAGCCTTTGCCCCAGGTAGTGATAGCTTGGTCATCCAGGACACGCTCGATCCTCTCTCCTCACTCAGGTATATTTGGAGGTGGACACTCAGGTTTAGGTTCACTCTCAAAAGAAAGGTCAGGCCCAAATGGCTCGCTAGGTATGTTTGCGGGTTCCCTATACTCGACTAAGTCAGAGATATTGAATGTCGAGCTAATTCCATAATCCGGAGGTAATTATAGCACATAGGCATTAGGGTCCATTCTCCTAATCACTTTAAAGGGACTAGCCCCATGAGCATGAAGCTTCTTAATGGTTCCTGGTGGAAACCATTCAGGCCTGAGCCTAATCATTACAAAATCCCCTATTTCAAACTCTTTTGCTCACTTTCAGGAATCAGCCAGCCTTTTATATGTGTTATTACTTATATTAATTTTATGACTAATTTCTTTATGCATGTCCCTAATATGTTGTGCAAGTGATTCAGTGGACTCAGAGACACGTGCATGGATGGGTAGGGGAATCAGGTCAAGAGGTCGGTTAGGCTTGTATCCGCAGACAGTTTCAAAAGGACTCTTTCCGATGGTCCTATTCACAGAACTGTTGTAGGCGAACTCGGCTTGAGGTAAAAGAAGATCCCAATATCCCGTATGTTCACCTATCAAGCATCTAAAAAGGTTCCCTAGGCTGCGGTTGACTACCTCAGTTTGTCAATTGGTTTGTGGGTGGTAGGCAGTGGAGAACTGGAGCTTGGTTCCTAGGAGGTGCCAAAGGGTTTTCCAGAAATAGCTAGTGAAGCGGACATCCCTATCGGACACTATGGTCTTGGGTAGGCCATGTAACTTAACCACATGTTCAAGAAAAAGCTTGGCAACCTTGGAAGCATCTAGGGTCTGGGAGCAGGGTATAAAATGAGCCATTTTGGAGAACCTATCCACTACTACAAAGACAGAATTGTGCTTCCTTGTGGTCTTGGATAATCCTACCACAAAATCCATACTGAGGTCTTGCCAAGGGTGACTAGGTACGGGCAAGGGTGTGTAAAGGCCAGTATTCTGTTTTTGCTGCTTGGCCACAGCACAGGTCCGGCACCTAGAGACAATGTTGGTGACATCTTTCTTAAGGCCAGGCCAAAAGAACTAGTCTTCAACAGCTAAAGTGGTCTTCTCCCTACCAAAGTGACTAGCTAGGCCTCCTACATGGGTTTCCCACACTAAAAAATCCCAAAGTGAAGTCTTGGGAATGCACAACTTATTACCCTTGAAGAGATAACCATCCTGTAAGGTATAGTCACTATGGGCACTAGATGGTTCTTGAAGCTTAGACTGGAAGATCTCACTAAAGTCAGGACAAGATTCATATTGTTCCTTAAGTTGGTCAAATCCTACAACCTCTCCTAGCTGTGTAACCTACGGCTAAGGGCATCAGCTACCTTATTCTCAATACCAGCACGATGTTTAAGCACAAAGGTATAAGCTTGGATATACTCGACCCACTTAGCGTGCCTAGGGTTCAATCTTTTCTGGGAGTTTAAGTATCGAAGGGCTTCATGGTCTGAAAATAGAACAAACTCATGGGGTAACAGGTAGTGCCTCTAGTACCTAAGGGCTAGAACGACTGCATAAAACTCTTTATCGTAAGTCGAGTACTTAATTTTCTCTTAATTTTCCTGACTTAACCGATTCCAACTCCCGAAGGCAACCTCAAAAATCATGGTGATCTAGGACAGTATCATTCTATCCTTAATTTTAAGGAAGGCATTGTCCAGCTTTAGTCCATTGAAAACCTTCCTTCTTGATGCAGTCAGTTATAGGTGCTACAATTGAACTAAATCCCTGAATGAAACGTCTATAAAATGTGGCTAGGCCATGGAAACTACATACATCGTGGATACTAGCAGGGACAGGCCACTCAACTATAGCTTTAACTTTTTTGGGGTTGGCGAAAACTCCTTCAGGGGTAACTACAAAGCCTAAGAAGATAATCCTAGTTGTCATGAATTCACACTTCTTAGGGTTGGCGTAAAGGATATTCTCCCTAAGGGTTTGGCAGACTAACCTTAAGTGGTTAAGGTGGTCCTCTTTTGTCTTGCTATATATCAAGATGTCATCAAAATATACTACTAAGAATTTTCTAGTGAACTCTCGCAAGACTTGGGTCATGACTCTCATAAAGGTACTGGATGCATTAGATAACCCGAAAGGCATCACTACCCACTCGAACAGACCATCCTTAGTCTTAAACATCGTCTTCCATTCATCCCCCGGTCAAATCCTAATTTGGTGGTAACCACTCTTGAGGTCTATCTTGGAAAAGATAGTGGCACCGGCCATCATATCGAGCATATCATCTAGGCGGGGAATAGGAAACCTATATTTGATTGTAATTTTGTTGATAGCCCTGCTATCAACACACATTCTCTAGGTCCCGTCTTTCTTAGGGGTAAGTAGGGCAGGGATGGCACAGGGACTTAAACTCTCCCTAAGAAAACCCTTCCTAAGCAACTCTCCCACTTGTTTCTGAAGTTCTTGGTGTTCACTAGGGTTCATCCTATAGTGGGGAAGGTTAGGCAAAGTGGATCCTGGGACCAAATCTATAGCATGCTGGATGTCCCTAAGGGGTGGCAATTGATCAGGTAATTCTTCCGGGAAAACATCCTCAAATTCTTTTAGAGTCTTCACTACCTCTTGGGGGTGTTCTACGTTGGTTGGTTCATGACTCTCCTTGGTGGCTAGAATCCAAATAGGGGCTCCCTCTAAAATCTCTTTCTCTAGCTCCTTGGGTGTGATCAGGTTGACTCCGGTTTTCTTCTCTTTAAGGCCACTAGATCCTTTCTTGACTGGGTCCTTTGGCTGGATTGGGTTGATTGTAATCTTTTTCCCTTGGTGAAAAAAGACACAGGTATTGGATCGACCATAAAGGGTGGCATCATGGTCGAAAAGCCAGGGTCATCCTAGGATGATACTACCAACACCCATGGATAAGACATCACATCAATTCGATGTTGGGTTCGGGAACCAGTACGGAAGTGTGGATTTCAAAGTTTTATGAAATCAGGTCCGAACCCTAATCCCAAAATCTCCTTATTAGCAATTAAAACTGTGACTACATGTATGTCCAAATTTAACATACTTTAAATACTAACCTCAGATCGCTATTTTCAGTCTGATGCAGAAATAAACTCCAAATTGAGTAGCCTGTTGAACACACCAGGCGTCCACTTGTCCGCCCTCCGATGGTGATCCACACGGGTAGATAATCAAGACAGTGACTCCTTAATTAAGTTCCTTCCAATCAAGTTCTACCCCAAGAACTTGATATATGGGCTATTGGCTAGGACTCCTCTGGCCAAACTGGGACTAAACCTTCTTCCTTACCCTTCTCCTAGTCTTTTAGCAACTTTGGCTCCTTAAGACACTCTGGTCTTAAGAATAAGCCCTTGTCCTAAAATGAGACAAGGCTTGTCTTGGAGGGAGAAGAGAATTAAGACAAGATTGTCTTAATGTAAGAAAGAAAGGAAGGAGGGGCGCCTTCTTCCTTTACCGTCGGAGAGTTTCTCTCTCTGACTCTCCTTCCGTTCTGAGATTCGACAGAGCCTAGGCTCTGTAAAGGAATCAAAGAGGAAAGAGAGGAGGGGGAAACAGTCTTCTGGAGAGGGAGAGGGAAAAAGAAGTAAGGCTTCGCCGTAGAAAATCTGGAATAATTTTTCACGGTGAAGTCTTCTCCTTAAATAGGCGACAGAGAGGCGCCTTCTCACCTTTTAATCATCCTCTCACGTCCCTCTCTCCCTTCTCACATCTTCTCTCTTTATCTCACGGCCCTTGGGATTAATCTCACGGCCTTTGGGATGGGAAGACGCGAAGAAGGATCGCGAAAAACACAGAAGGGCGCGCGCAGAAAGAAGAGTCGCGCCCCTTCGGTGTTTTTCCTTTTCTTTTCACGGTATTTTCCCCTTTTTGGAGAGTCCACGCCTAGGTGGACTCTCTTCCATGCCTCTTCAAAAACACCGGCCCTTTTTTCTTTCTTTTCACGCAAAGACGCGACTTGGAAAGAGTCCACGCGCGCGTGGACTCTTCTTCTTGCGCGCGCGCGTGGGAAAAAAAAGGGGAGGGACTTAGGCGATGTGGGAAAGGGGTTTAGCCTCTTAGGTTAGCCCAATTGCTAGCCTACTATTAGCCCAATGTGTTGAATCTTCAATTAGATTCAAACCGGAATGAATTTGGATCTAAAAAAGACCAAATCGGAACCCTAACTCGAATCCAATTCAAGTAGAAGCCATGGTTTGCAACACATGCTAGTGTGTTCATCTGCAAACGAGATTTAATTCCAAATTAAAACCTTGATTATCTGTCCTAAGTGTGTGACCCATTGGGTTCCATACTTAGCCAGCAGTGGGTCCGAGTGCAAGTTGACCTAATCTGATCAGAACTCATTCTAATCGATTTAGGTCAAATCGAGCTAACTCGAGTCAGTCAATTAGGACTCCTCCTAATTAGTGATCCAATTAAACCATTTAATTTGATCAACCCACAAGACAAGATTGACGTCTAGCAACGTGTCATGTCTACCCGGAAGATATGGAAATTCTGGTGTAATTCCAAAATTACCCTTCAGTGGAAAGTTCCCGTACAATTCGATCCTTCAATCATCTTGCATCCCGAATATAACTATGGATATGGAATCATGTCAAATCTAGTTTATACTCTTTCCCAGCTCAGTCATACACTAATGATTCAATTAATTCGATATTAGAAATCATTTCTAATATTTGTACTTTGATCAAAGATTTCCTGAATCATCATCTGACCTAATTTGGCTGGATGCAATCTCCTCCTACTAGGAGTGATCAATTCCTTGTTGACCTACTCATTTCCTTCATATACAATTCACCACACCCAGCGTCAACCTTGTGCATGACCCAGTGTCATGAATGAGATTGAACCAAAGCATGGGTTCATGTACATAAGGTATTATGGCAGTCTCAGGTCATAGGACTACTTGTACAACTCCCACTATGAGAATATCTATTGACAAGTAGCTAAGGCTCCATTAGATGTTCTCAAACTGGATCTATTCAGTGAACTCATTCGCTAATGAGCACCCACATCCTTGTATTAGTGTCCTACACAAGTGACTGTGAGAGCAGTCACCCTTTTCAGCATACATAGGATGTGCCAGTCTTACCGGAAACCCTGATCCCCAACTCAGGGTTCCTATGACTAGGAATATTCTAGATTAGGGTTTTAAGGCTTTTAGATCTCACTGGTATGATCTCATCATAGCCCTACAACCATAGCCCTAATCTATGGGGTTCATCATATAATGACACAGCGAATGATGAAAAAATTATTGCCTTTATTAATTTGTCAATTTACAATGGTCTGGGAGATACAGATATTGGCTTATAGGGCATAATCCTTTCATTCGATTCTTCATAGGAACTTATTTTTATCTTGATTTGGCACCTAGATTTTACTGGGATTGAAGTTGAATCTATCCAGGAGACATTGTAAGGGTTGGGGTGGGGAAATGTGGCTAGTCCTAAAGATTTGACAGTACTCAAGGAAAGGGCATTAACACAGCTTCCACTATCAATAATGACCTTACATGCCTTATCTCCTAGCTTGATCAGGGTCTGTAGGATGTTAGTCCTATGCTAGTCTTCCTGCACTACGTTTTGGGCTAGGATGATCTGACTACTCCTAGAAGGTCTTCAGATTCATACACTTCTTCCTCTCCCTCGTACTTTTCCAACAACTGATTTTCAGGATCATAGACTTCCTCCTCAGGTTCAACAATTGGTTCGAGTTCAGTTTCAGTTGGTTCATCTACAAGTAGGGCAGGAGCGGTGCACTGACTAGCAAAATGACCAGGTTTATGACACCTATAGCATTTACCTTGGGGATCAGATCTCCTCTGGACTTCAATAGCCTTACCCTTGTCCTCTCTACTGTATTGGGGTCGATTCAGACTAGGACGACTAGGACTGGGTCAGGCTAGGGTTGGTCGACTGGGATCAGGTCGGTTTGGGCTTGGTCGACTTGGGTAAGCTTGGCTATAACCTTGGGTGGATCCGGGGATACGGCTCTGGTTCCTAAAGGGCTCAGGTCTTCTATAGGCGGGAGCTCTCTGGAAACGCTCACATAGCCTAGCAACTTGGTAAGCTTCTTCCACGGTTCTGGTTGCCCTAAAGTATAGTTCTCTCTGAATGTCTGGGTGTAGGCCAGCCCTAAACCTAGACAGGGTTACCTCTGGCGACTCTACAACCTTACATCGCATAACATATTCATCAAACTTGGTGATGTAGTTGGCCACACTCTTACTCCCTTGACTTAGGGTTTGCCATTGGTCCAACAGTTTCTAGGTGTTGGATGCAGGTAGGTATTTCCTTCTAAGCTTATCTTTCTTTTTCCCCCAAGCTGTTATGGGTAATTGTCCTTTCTGCTCTATGTAATTTTCGATGCTATTCCAAAACAACCTAGCTTGGTGAACCAACCTAAGCTTGGCAAACTTAAACTTAGTTCTATCAGACATAGAATACCAATCAAAATATTGTTCCATAGCTAACTCCCAATCTTCATACACCCTGGGATCTAAACTTTCATCGAAAGTGGGTGCGTCAAGCTTGATGCTCCTAATGGCTCTTTCTTCACGGTCCTCCAGATTGGGTCTCCTAGGATGGGTATCAACGAAGGGATCAGGGTCTCTCCCAAATTCATCCTCCAAGTAAGAGTCTTGTTGCAGGTTTCTCCTGGGATGAGGGGACTCAGGACCGGCTTCAGGTCGGGGCCTAGCAGCTTCCTCTGAGGTTCCTAGTATGGCCTCTATTTGATCAAGTCTATTAGTCACTTGGTTGCTTAATTGAGTCATGGATTGAGTTAGTGCTCCAATGTCAGCTCGAAGTTGGTCCATGGCTTCAGTAGGGGGTGGAGAAGGTGGGTGAAAAGAGGTTCCTGATCTAGTGCACATGTAACACATATAGAACGGTGCTACGGTTCACTAGACCCAGGAGATCTAACCAAATGTGAAGTCAAAAAGATGAACCTGGAAGTAGTAACTTGGCACATGGCCAGGTAAGTGTAAGGTTAGTGGAGGTTCCTCTCTGCTTGCCTTAGACACCAATGAAATTGGTGAGGTAAGCGAACCAACCCACTTCCCTTCGGGATCTAGTCTTTGAACCACTTTCCTAGACACCAGCTACTCAAGCACACACTAACAAGTGATCTAGCTTGGCTCGACACTTGGGTCACCCGACTTCGTGGGTGTCCCTAGCTCACTAGAGCAGATTAAACATCTTATTAATTTTAGTTAACGGCTAGGGTTCGATATGTCGGGTGGTGGTTTTTGGGCTAGGGACAGGTAATGAAATCCTGACCCTATGTTAATTTGACGCCATTAGGATGAGTTATGCACAATGATGCACACAAACGACTAATGAAATGACTTAAAATTTTCTTACTTTTTTGTGTCTTTCAGATGTGTGAATGCTAAACAAAATGTAGGAATTGAAATATGCCCCTAAATGCAAGAAATAAGCTAGATGGATGAATGAAGCAAGAAATGAGATGCTTGCATGAATTTCAGACCTGAGATTTTCTTAGGTAGTATTTTGGCTTGTAGAAATTCTACAAACTACAATAAAATCTGAGAAAATAATAAAAAATACTATGAATTAGGTGTGATCTATCAAAATAGAAATCATGAAATTTGGGGGCCCCTACAGAGAGAAACAATTCAATGTTCAGACCATATACGAGCTGACTAGAATGCAGAAAATGAAAGGAAAAGATGCACTAGTCGTAGCCATGCTCTGATACCAATAATGATGCAGGGGTGTAGGGTAGGGCTAGAGATGCTAGTATGGATGCTTATGATGCAAAGGAATTTTTTTTATAGTTGATAAGTTTTAGATGTTTTTTTTTGGTTTTTGATTCCCTATCACAAACAAAGACTAGAAATAGGAGAAGCTGAATAATAGAAGCCTACACTAGCAATTCAAGTCCCTAAATAGTGAAAACGAGAATAGGATCTCAGGATTAAGAAACCCCGGTAGGACTAAGCTTGATACTCAATACCTACTTAGGAGATAGGGGCAAACCTCACACGTCTGAAGCGCCCGATGCAGAGATTGCTCAACTCGATGGATGCGGCCTGGATGCCCGAGCAGTTGAACCCACAGATGCGCCGGCTTTCGATCGGGTGGTCACGATCGCAAAGCAGACTATCTCCGATACCCGAGATACCAAGGAGGACCTATAGGCAAGCAAAGTAGGGATTAGCGAAGTGGAGAGACGTATTGAAATGGAACTAAGATAGGGTTGAGAAGGGGCTTCGAGCCCGATGTCCGGCTGGATTTCGAAGTCGAAGAAGGAGATAACTTGGGGCCTCGCACCTCGCGACGTCCTGGAGGATGAAGGATTGTGGCCTCACACCACTCAACATCCAGGAGGACGAAGGACTTGCGACATCCTGGGGCGAAGGAAAGGTGGCCTCACACCACTCAACGTCCCTGGGGATGAAGGAAGCTTCACTCAAACCTAGTGTAGGAGACAATGGTTGGAGGGGAAACAAGACTCAAGCTTTTTTCATTCAATCATTCAATACCCTTACAATGGAGGGGGTTGGGTCCTTTAAATAGGCACCCAAGGCCCATTTGAATTCAAAACATTTCAAACCAAAGTATAACCTGGTGTGGACACTAGAAGCCGAAAGAAACTTCACTCCAACAAGGTTAGCCTTATCCCAATTTGGATAGAAGATAATTAGGTTACCTTGTATCCTTTAGTTCAAAAATATTTTATTTTCAAGAGTCATTTCCTTTTCAAGAGTCCTGTAATTAATTTTGAGTTTCAAATCAAGAGTGTTTATTGAGTCCTGTAATTACTTTTAAAATTTTATTTCCTGTAAGTCCATTTTAAGTTTTAAAGTCTAGGTCAGTCAAGTCAGTTCAGTTGAGTTAAGTCTAATTCAGTTGAGTTAAGTCTAATCAAGTCTTAAAGCCATGAAAGCCAGCAACAATACTCAAATTCTAGACCCCAGAATTTTACCACATGAAGAAGAGAAGACACATCAACCAAGCAAGAGAAAAGGACCATCAACTAGGACCACTGGGTGCCACATGTCATTCTTATCCAAGTAGAAGACCACCTCACCATGCCACGTCATCAAATGCCACTTCACCAGCCACCTCATCACCCTTTGGGCACCAACAAGGGAGATTCAAATTCAAGGAGGTTGGCCACATCCCTCCAAGTCCTCCACCAAATCCTCCAACCCCCCCACATCCCTCCAAACTCTCCACCAAATCCTCCAACCCCCCTTGTAATCCTCCTCGATTTGGGGAGTTTTTAAATTTCAAAAGCTAGCTTTGTGAGGCTATTAAAAGCCTTGGACGCCCATTGTAAAAGAGATTGATTTTGGGAATGAATGAAAATTGAAGTTGAAATTTTGGAAGTAGAAGTTGTCTTGTATTTTTTTTCTTATGTGAAAGTTTCCCATCCTCTTCCTCCATGCCAAAGCCATTCTTTTCCCCTAGCAAAGCATCTTCCAAGCTCAAGTGAAGGCATTGGAGTCGGCCAGATCTTCTCAAAATTCTGTTCTTAGTTCATAAACTCTCCCATCCCTTCTATATGTTCCTATCCTTCTTCCTTAACTTTGATCTTTATTGCAGGGTCCTTCGAAGTCTTTGAGTTGTGGGCTGGGTTCACCTTGACAAAGAACCAACAAGCTGAAGCCCCAAGTCCAGGGTTCTGATCTCTGTTATCCAGGTTCTTCAGTTATGAGCATTGGTAGTTTCACGGTATGAATCAAAAGAAGGTTGGAAAGCTCATCAAGGTAAGTCCACAATCATTAGCCCCTATTGTCTAGATCTTCTTCCTTCTTAGTTTAGGATTGTGTCTAATCAAGTAAAAGTCCAATTTCTTATAATCCTTAAGTCTTATTATGATGAGTACAATGCTAGTGTAATTAGGTTTCATTGCTCTACAAACCATATTCAAAACATTAATCATATGCTTGCCGCATCATCTTGGTATCAGAGCATGGTTGCATTAGGGTAGAATAGTTTTCTTTAAATCCAAGCAAGATCTAAAATTCATGCCTCCTGAGCGGGTGTACTCTAGTACACTGTCACGACCCATGGGAATAATGAGCCCCTAGCCGGATGTGAATTTTTTAGATTGAAGTTTGGGTAAGCCATTGCACTTGTTTGATTAGGTTCTGTTTTCTGAAAATTTGCATCTGTTTACTGTAATCCATCTACAGCTCCAAAGGCAAGTTGCTAATTTTTTGTTGAAATATTTTTTTTTCTTGTTCCTTATTAAGTCAGTTATCATCATATTAAATTTCATCAACAGAAAAAAATTATAAAAAAAATGAAATTTTCTTCAGTTCGACACTATCATTAGGGTTCTGTTCTGTCCTTTTTATTTATCTTCATTTGTAGGATCTGCTTAGAGTAGTATAGAATTTAGTTTTAAAATTCCTTTCATCTACATTGAAACATATAAGTTATAAATCCTCTGTGAATTTTTCAGAATTTTTGGACATTTTTTTCATCATGTTTTCCACACCACTTTCAAACTGCAACACACTTCTGCAGCACCTTTGCATTTCATTCATCTCATGAGAAATCAAATTAAGGGTATCAATTTGACATAGGGTCAGGGTTTCATCACCTGTCCCTAGCCCAAAAATCACCAACCAGCATATCAATCCCAGCCCGTTAATTAAAATTGAGTAGAACGTTAATTGCCCTAGTGGGTTAGGGACACCAACAAGTTGGGTTCAGGTTAGGGTCAAGTTAACTGTGTCAGCTAATTGGTGTGTGCTTACTGGCTTGGTGTCTAGGATTGGTGCATCAGGGCTTGTGATTTGGTCCGCCTACCTGGCCAATCTTAGATTTGTGTCTAAGGTTGGAAATCAGGGACCTTCACTCCCCTCCACCTACCTGGCTAAGTCCCATAAGTACTACTAGCTAGTTGGTTCACTTAATTAGACTTCTAATTTATGCTCTAGGTCTAGAAAACCTTAGCTCGAACTTGAGTCCATTTGCATGCATGACAACTAGACCAGGGACACCGTATTCACCAATCCAAGCCCAGTCAAGTGTAGCTATGGACCAAAACTTAGGGAATTTGATCAAAGGCCTAAATGATCAAGTGGCCCAACTGACTAAGAGATTAACTGAGCAATTGGCCCAAACAAATCAGAATGTGGCACAAACCAACCAAGACATGAATGAGCAGTTAGCCCACATCACTACTAGGTTGGATCAGTTAGAGGCTAGAACCCCTGAAAGCAATCATGAAGCCCAGACTGAGCCTAAGCCTAGTCTTGCACCTGAACTCGAGACCCCATTGAACCCTAGAAGGATTCCATATCAAAACCCTCTCTACGAAACAAACCCTAGGAGAGCTCCCCAAGATCAGTTTTATGATCCAATTCCTAGAGGACCCCACCCTGATCAAACCATCGAGCCCAACCCAAGGAGATTCCATCATGAGCCTAACTATGAACCCAATGTCAGGAGACCCACCCCAATTCACTTTGATCAAGATGACCGAACCATGAAGAACATTAGGCTGGAAGCTCCCACCTTTGATGGAATTTTAGATCCAAAGATCTACATTGATTGGGAAGGTGAGATGGACCAGTATTTTGACTAGTTTGAGATGAGTGAAGAGCGCAAGTGTAAGTTTGCAAAGCTTAAACTTGTGCGCCAAGCTAGGTTATATTTGGGAAACGTTGAGAGACTCACTAGACAGAGAGGTGATGTGCCCATAGTGACCTGGCGAGCTATGAAACTTAGGCTTAGGGAGAAATACCTTCCTATGTCCTACCACCAAAGACTCCTAGATCAATGGAAAAGACTTACTCAAGGAAATAGGAGTGTCGCAGAGTACATAGCGAAGTTTGACGAATTCGTTATGAGGTGCAATGTTGATGAATCTGAGTCGGTGACCTTGTCTAGATTTAGAGCCAGACTGAGGGAAGAAATTCAAAGAGAATTGTTCATGCGAGAGGTACATGACCTAGAATTGGCCTATCAGATAGCTAGGGATGTTGAGAGATTCCATAGAGGTCCAGTTTATCGTAGGCCCGAAGCCCCTAGGACAGTGCACCTTATCAGCAGTCAGGATCCAATCAGCCTAGATTCAACCGACCCAATCCTAATGTGCCTGTGACCCGAAGAGATGACAAGGGAAAAACACCTGAGACCCAAAGAACTCCAAATGCATGTTTCAAGTGTAACAAAGTGGGTCACTATTCTAGCAACTGTCCTAATAGAGTCCTACACATATGGGAAGTAGAAGAGGAAGTCATAGAATCCCAAGGTGAATTTGAGGAGGAAGTATACCAGGCAGATGAGAACTTGGCTGAAGAGTATGAGGATGAGGAAGTCTTGGTAGATCAAGATCTGTTAGGAGTGGTTAGGTGTATTCTCACCCAAGCTAAAACCCAAGAAGAATGGCGTAGGACTAGCATCCTACAGACATTCATTAAGATATGTGAGAAAGTATGCAAAGTCATTTTAGATAGCGGTAGCTGTGTCAATGCCATATCCACCAACACAGTTAAAAACCTAGGATTGCCCACCGTACCCCATCATAATCCCTATAAGGTATCCTGGATAGACTCAACCATGATTTCCATTAAGTCTAGGTGCCTAGTAACCATTCAGTTCCAATCTTACCTGGAGAAAGTATGGTGTGATGTACTTCCAATGGGAGTAAGTAGCATAATTTTAGGCCGACCATGGTTGTACGATCTTGACGTAACACTCTATGGTCGTTCTAATTCGTGCTCGTTTACTCATAATGGAAAGAAGATTGTAATCCATTCTTCTCCACCTAAGAACCCCATTAAGAGAGGATCAAGCCAATTGAGTGATAAGAAAAAGGGGATAAACGTGATCACTGCTAGAGAAATGGAGAAAGAAATTAGCAATGGGTCACCTGTTTGGATTTTGACCATTAAGGATTATCAAGAACCTCTTTCAAAAGAACAACCTCCAGAAGTCAGTGAAGTGCTAGAGGAGTTCAAAGACATGTTCCCCGATGACTTGCCCGACCAACTCCTACCTCTTAGGGATATACAACATGCGATAGACTTAGTCCCCGAAGAAACCCTACCGAACCTTCCCCATTATAGAATGAACCCTACCGAGCACCAAGAATTACAACGTCAAGTAAGAGAACTCCTAAAGAAAGGATTCATTAGGGAGAGTTTGAGTCCATGCGCAGTCCCAACCTTACTTACCCCTAAGAAAGATGGCACATGGAGAATATGTGTTGATAGTCATGCCATAAATAAAATCACAGTGAAGTATAGGTTTCCTATCCCCCGCTTGGATGATATGTTAGATATGATGGCCGGTGCAACTATTTTTTCTAAGATTGACCTGAAGAGCGGCTATCACCAAGTTAGGATCAGACCAGGGGATGAATGGAAGACTGCTTTTAAAACTAAGGACGGGTTATTTGAATGGGTAGTCATGCCTTTTGGGTTATCAAACGCCCCTAGCACTTTTTTGCGAATCATGAACCAAGTCCTACGAGCCTTTATTGGAAAATTTGTTGTCGTTTACTTTGACGACATACTTGTCTATAGTAGGACTAGAGAAGATCATCAACAACATCTGAGACAGGTATGTTTAGCACTTAGGAAAGATAACCTCTATGCCAATCTAAAGAAATGTGCTTTCATGACTACTAGAGTTATCTTCCTAGGATTTGTTGTGACAGCTGAAGGAGTATCCGCTGACCCTGAGAAGGTTAAGGCAATTGTAGAGTGGCCAGCACCTAATAATATTCACGAAGTAAGAAGTTTTCATGGCCTCGCTATGTTTTACCGAAGATTTATTAGAGGGTTTAGCACCATAGTTGCTCCTATCATGGATTGTATTAGGAAGGGCCACTTTGAATGGACGAAGTCAGCTGATAAGGCCTTCCTTCACATCAAAGAAAAGATGACCCAAGCACCAGTCTTAAGACTACCCAATTTTTCTAAGGTCTTTGAAGTAGCATGCGATGCTTCGGGAGTAGGTATTGGTGGAGTTCCGAGTCAAGAGAACCATCCCATAGCATTCTTTAGTGAGAAATTGAATGAAGCCAGGAAGAAATACTCCACATATGATCGAGAGCTTTATGCGGTAGTGCAAGCATTAAGGTATTGGAGGCATTATCTCCTATCGCAAGAATTTGTTTTATTTTCAGACCATGATGCCCTTAGATTTTTGAGTTCCCAAAAGAAACTAAACCCTAGGCATGCCAAATGGGTAGAGTACATCCAATCCTATACGTTTGTCCTAAAGCATCAATTAGGAATCGATAATAAGGTAGCTGATGCCCTAAGTCATAGAACGTTACTTTTAACTTCAGTCAGTACTGAAGTCATAGGTTTTGAAAGACTTAAGGAGCAGTACGAAACCTGTCCAGATTTTGATGAAATTTATCAGGTTTTGTGTCAAGGACCATCTAGTGATCATAGTGACTATACCCTTCTAGATGGTTATCTTTTTAGAGAGAATAGGCTTTGCATCCCAAGAACCTCCTTAAGAGATTTTTTAGTTTGGGAGATACATGCGGGAGGTTTGGCTGGCCACTTCGGACGAAACAAGACTATCTTGGCTGTTGAGGAACAATTTTACTGGCCAGGTCTTAAGAAACAAATAGCAAACCTTGTAGCCCGATGTAGGACATGTGCTGTTGCAAAGCAACAAAAGAAGAATACCGGGCTATACACTCCATTACCTGTACCTGAGTGTCCATGGCAGGATCTAAGCATGGACTTTGTTCTAGGATTACCCAAGACCATTCGAAAACATGATTCAATCTTTGTGGTGGTCGACCGATTTTCAAAAATGGCCAATTTCATACCTTGCTCCCAAACTTCCGATGCCTCTAGGATAGCCAAACTCTTTCTTGATCAAGTAGTCAGACTCCACGGGTTACCAAAAACCATTGTTTCTGATAGGGATGTCCGCTTCACAAGTTACTTCTGGAAAATCCTTTGGTACCTATTAGGAACCAGACTGAAATTCTCCACTGCCTACCATCCCCAGACTGATGGACAAACCGAGGTTGTAAATAGAAGTCTAGGGAACTTGCTGAGATGCCTAGTGGGAGAAAGTCTAGGGAACTGGGATTTGTTATTGCCACGTGCTGAGTTCACTTACAACAGTTCGGTCAATCGATCTACGGGCAAAAGTCCCTTTGAGATAGTCCATGGTTGCAAGCCTAGGAAGCCTTTAGATCTAATCCCACTACCTATTCACACACGAGTCTCTGAGTCTGCTGAGTCTTTTGCACAGCATGTCACAAATCTACATAAAGAAATCAGTAATAAGATCAACCTGAGCAATGAAACTTACAAACACTTAGCTGACTCACATAAGAGGGCTAAAAAAATCTGTGAAGGGGATTATGCGATGATTAGGCTCAACCCTGAATGGTTTCTCCCTGGAACCATAAAGAAGCTGCATGCCCGCGGAGCGGGACCTTTTAAGATCTTAAAGAAAATAGGGCCTAATGCATATGTTTTGGAACTTCCACCTGATATGGGTATTAGTACAACCTTCAATGTTTCAGACCTAGTAGAATACAAAGAACCACTACTAATACCTAGTGAGCCTTTTGAGCCAGAAACTTTCATTGAGAGTGAACATATTTCCGAGTGTCCACCACCAACCTTACCTGAGCAGAGAGAGAGGATTGAGAGAATCCTGGATGACAAGATCATTACTACCAGGAATAAGAACTATCAGCGATACCTGGTTCAATGGCAAGGTCGATGGTGCGGGCACCAGACTCAGAAGAAGACTTCAGGGCTCCATCTGGATCTCTGATTGACATTGCCCGAAGAATTAGGGTTTTCTGGTTTTGTAATAAGGGTTGACTTGGTCAACTCAATTTTAGTTTGAGTCTGTATTTCCCTGCAATTTAAATTTTGTTGAGTCATGTTGACTCAATACAAGTCCTAGTAGTGGTCTAGGTCTTCTCCAAGGTGCAACATTTTCTCCCAGGACCAAGCAAGTGGGCGCCACACTCCCAGCCACATGCCAGAGTCCAGGAGGTGCCACATCTCCATCCAGTGTTCCTTGGTCCCCACACCACAAGAAAGCAGGTCCCTTCTTTCATGCGCCACTTGGGGGAGAAATCCATCAAGATACCTCAATCCAAGGAGGAGCCAACTTCTTTCCAGATAAACCCAAGCCAGGATGGCAAGAATTTTTCTTGAAGAGAGGATCAAGGAGGTGCCCCACAATGTTCCATAAAAACCCAAGTTATAAAAGGGAAGAGAGCATGTCTTGGGGAGAAAATCAAGGAGGCACCCAAAAGTTTCCTAAAGTGCCAAAGCCATGAAAGGAAGAAGCCTAAACTTGTGGAGCAAGACTAGGAGGTGTCCAAAAGAGCCAAACCATGAAGGGAAAATCCTTGATTCATGGAGAGATACTAGGAGACACCCCCATAACCTGCCATTTGGAGCTGATTTTCAAGTTTTCTTGGAGTTTTTGGGCTGCCCACTCATGGAAGGAGTCTTGGGAAGAAAATTTGATGCCTAAAGTGTGGGTTAGTCCTATTAGTCCCACATGGGAAGTGTATGAAATTTTATTTTTTTGTTATGTCTATATATTCAACTCTATGTAACTCTTGAAAAAAAGATGAATGAAATCAATTTCTTTGTGAGCAACTTTGTGTTTCTCTCTTCCGCACTTGTATTCAAGTGTTGAGCTCCGTGAGGGAGTAAATCCGGGTTCCCTAGGGACCTTGAGGAGGTGTGAGATCTCCAACCCCAAAACCCTAGCTTAGTCCACCCATCTCTACTCCACCACCACCAAACCCTAATTTTCCATCTACATCCCACGGCCCCTCTCTTCCACATAGAGGTCGGCCACCAGCATCCAGGTTCAGATCAACTATTTCAACTACAGAGCAAGTTCAACGAAGAGTCAGATCAATATCAAGATCTCCGGAACTTCTACATCCAACAATCTTCATTAAGTCCTCAGGTCAGTGTCTTTCTTTGAGTTTCTGGTTCTTTTTTTTTTTTTTTGTTCTTCTTCTTCCAGATCCTGAGTTCGAGAAGAAGGCCAACCTTGCCATAGGACTACAATCCGAGGATCCATTGCGAAGATACCCCGTCTCCAAGGATCCTACAATCTGCTCGAGAGTGTCCTTCAATTGAAGCAACGAGAGATATCATCAGCTCAGAGAGTGTCCTTCAATTGAAGCAACGAGAGATATCACAGTCAGGTATAAAACCTTCTCTCTCTTCGTCTGTTTCTTGAAAGAGGAGTAAACCCTAGGTCTGGGGGTTTCTCAATCCCCAGCGATCCTACTTCTGAGTTACTCTGATAATCCACTCCTTTTAATTGTGCTTTTTGTCATTTCTTAGTTTCTTTCAACATTAGTTTATCTTTCCTTTGAGTCATAGCCGACTTCTGAAAATAAATAAATAAATAAAAATACATTAATTTTAATTTACTTCCGCATCGCATCATCTTTTTCGTTCTGCATCATTTTTGGTATCAGAGCTTTTGTTCTGCATCAATTTTGGTATCAGAGCTTTTGTTCTGCATCAATTTTGGTATCAGAGCTTCCGTTCTGCATCATTTTTGGTATCAGAGCTTCCGTTCTGCATCATTTTTGGTATCAGAGCCCTGTCTAGGGTTTCTGTTATGATTGCTTGTTTGAGTCTCTCTCTTTTTACTTTGTCTGCTCGAAGTAGACTCCCCAGGACGTCCGGTCCTAGGAACGAAGCGAGGTGCAAACCTCCTCTTCCCATTCCACGGGGTGTTCCTAGGGCGTGTAGGAGATCCGTTGGGTTATAACTTCGTAGCAGAAATTGTAAACGGGGAAGTGCTCTATTTTCAGCCCGTAATTGCCCTGTTGCAGGAATTATTTCTCACTGCAGGTAACTCCAAATTCAGTGATTTTTATTTTTCTGAAACCAATATAATTGAAACTAATTTGCATAATTTTCTCACGATTTATTGGTTTCCGTGCAATGTCTAAGAATTAAATTACTGCAATTCTATTTTTGTGTTCTGCAATCCATTTATTTTTGAGTGTTCATCTCTTAATTCAACTTAAGGGCATTTGAGCATCTAAGATAAGGGGAGGAGTTGATAACCTCTCCTTAGCCCAAAACCACCACCCCTTCATTCGAACCTAAGCCTTAAATCTAAAATTGATTAGACCTAATTTGCCCTAGTGGGCTAGGGACATCAACAAGTCGGGTCAAGGCTAGTGTTGAGTCAGTTTGTCTGGTTACTCTGTTTGTGCTTTGTACTCAGTGTCTAGAACGGTGGTTCAGGGATTCCATCCCGAAGGGCTTGTGTGCTGGTCCGCCTACCTGGCCAATCTCTGATTGGTATCTAGGATTGGCATTCAGGGACCTAACACTCCCCTTACACCTGCCTGGCTGAGTCCTGAGTTACTACAGGCTAGCTTGCCACTCTGATTGGGCACCTAGTTTGGGCTCTAGGTCTAGTTAGCCCGTAGTCGTTCAGTTGAGTCTCATTTGGTGTGCTTGCTTGCATCATCATGTCCACCCGGAACGAAGTACCCTACCAACCTGGTCAAACCCAACCTGATTTAGAGGCCATGATTAGAACTCTTACCGAAAGTATGACCAAATTGAGTCAGGATATGAATGAGGGTTTTGCCCAGTTTAGAGACCGAGCCCAGGGACTTGAGAAACGTAGACATCAAAATTGCACCCATGATCCAAAATTTAATAGGCCCCAACCTCACCCATGCCAGGAGCCTAGGAGGACCTTATACCGTGATCCCGAGCATAACCCTAGGAGCCTATATCCATACTTGGTTGATTCAGAAAAGGGACCTTTTAGGAACACCGAACCTTATGCACCCACTTTTGATGGAAGACAAGAGACATATATTAAGTGGGAAGAACAAATGGATCGGTATTTTGAGTGCACTAACATATCGAAATTAGGACAAATTAGGTTGGCCAAAACCAAGTTCACCAAACATGCTAGGTCGCATTGGTATGCTATTGAGCATGAGTGTTATCAAAGAAAAGAGGAAATATATACTTGGAGAGATATGAGAAGTAAGTTGAGAGATAGGTACCTAGGTAGATCCTATGAGAAAAGACTTTTAGACCAATGGTACCAATTGCGACAAGGTAATAGGCCTGTGTCTAAATATATCGAGGACTTCCAGTGGTACGATATGAAATGCAATACCATTGAGACCGAAGCTCAGATCACATCGAGGTTTAGGGTTGGGTTACACCCAGACATTTATAGGAAGCTATGCCTTGAAAAGACCAATAAGTTAGACCGAGCCTACCAAGAAGCCCAAGACTATGAGTGGTCTTTAAGATATAACCAATCAAGTACTTTGGACTTAAAGCCAACCTCTACCAACTTGAGTCAAGTTCCGATTGATCCGACACCGGTAGTGAACCAGACTTTTGTTTGTCAATTCCCACTTGTGTCACCTCTTGACCAGAAGGATAACACTGAGAAGGAGTTAGGCATGGCCATCCCAAAATTAGTTGACCTGACCAGAGCCGTACTTAAAGAGGAATCAAAGGAGAATAGATTAGAACCTTTCAGTGAGATTGAGGAAGAAATATATGAGCCTGATATAAGTTTGATAGATGAATATGAAGAAGAAGAATTTGAGGATATCTCTCCCGATAATTCAATTAACCAACTCCTACCTGATGGGGTTATTGAGGGGACCCCTGCCACTCAAGGAATTCAGGAGCTAACCCTAAGAGAAGACCCTTTTGAGGAAGTTCAGGAAGAGGAAATTGCACCCAATGAGAGTTTAAGTGAGAATACCTCTGAACTCATTGAGGAATCCAAAGAAGACACCCCTGAGTCAAATCTGGTAGAGAAGTGTGAAGAAGGAAGGGGTTCACAAGAATTGCCCATTGAGAAGGTCCAAGAACAAGAAAAAGACAGTAGCTTAGAGGACTTTTTAGATAAACATTCCAAAGACCTTCCTGATAACCTTCCACCTTCTAGGAGCACCCAGCCTACCCTAGAACTTGCACTTGTAGACCCTCCTAGAGCAAATCATGAGGTTTGGATGAGTGCACCTATAGAACAATGTCCTCATTTTAAGGTCATCCTGAATAACCAAGGTTTGTTTCTTGTTTCAGATAAGCCACCTCAAAACTCTGATTCTTATTTCCTACCCTTCCCTGAATCTTCTCATGTTTCTAGAGCTATGGGATTACACTTTACTGAGATCTCTAGGTTGCAAGACTCCTTAGAACCTATTAGGTTTGCCACCTACTTCTGGAAGACCTTATGGCACCTACTAGGCATCCATAATAAGTTTTCATGCTCTGCATGCCCTCCTCCGACCCAAGGTCAAACCTAGAGAGCCTTAGTTTGTTAGGTTTAGACCTAGGGTTCCTTTGGAATAAAGTCCATTCTTTAGGAATGCGTCGTCAGTCTAGTTTAGTTTTTCTTGATCCTTTACTAGGGTTTGGCTCAGATTTTGGTTTGATTGAGAGCACCAGGAATTGGGATTTGTATTTTGTCTAGGACTAAATTTGCATATAATGTTTCGATCAACAGGTCTATAGGCTAGAGTCCCTTTGAAATTGTTCATGGATATAAGCCTCACACACCACTTGATCTGATTTCACTATTAGTCCACACACACAAGTCTCTTGATGCACTTGCATAGCATGTAAAGGACTTGCATAAAGAAATTCATGCCAAAATAAATTTAAGTAATGAAACTTATAAGAAGTTGGCTGATTCTCAAAGGCGAGTCAAAACTTTTGTTGAGGGAGACTATGTAATGATTAGGTTAAGGCCTGAACGGTTTCCTCCTGGAACTGTTAGAAAGTTACATGCTAGAGGAGCTGGACCATTTAGAGTGGTGAAGAGAGTAGGGTCCAATGCCTATGTGCTCGAGTAGCCTTCAGAACTAGGCATTAGCTCCACTTTCAACATTACAGACCTAGTAGAGTATAGAGAGCCAGCTGTGATTCCCAGTGAGCCTTTTTGAGCCTAATCCTGCTCTTGAGAGTGAACCCAACCCTGTGTGTCCACCAACAAACTGGCCTGTGAGGAAAGAGCAGATTGAAAAGATCCTGGATGATTAGGTTATCTCTACTCATAATCGAGGATACCAAAGATACCTGGTCCGCTGGCAAGGAAGGCCAGATTCTGATAACTCTTGAATCTCCCAAGAAGAATTACAAGAATTGGACCCAGACCTCTTGGAGAGATACCAGAGCCAGCTTGATCCATACTCGACAGGGTCGAGTTCCTCCCACCCCGGGAGAATTGGTGCGGGCACCAGACTCAGAAGAAGACTTCAGGGCTCCATCTGGATCTCTGATTGACATTGCCCGAAGAATTAGGGTTTTCTGGTTTTGTAATAAGGGTTGACTTGGTAAACTCAATTTTAGTTTGAGCCTGTATTTCCCTGCAATTTAAATTTTGTTGAGTCATGTTGACTCAATACAAGTCCTAGTAGTGGTCTAGGTCTTCTCCAAGGTGCAACATTTTCTCCCAGGACCAAGCAAGTGGGCGCCACACTCCCAGCCACACGCCAGAGTCCAGGAGGTGCCACATCCCCATCCAGTGTTCCTTGGTCCCCACACCACAAGAAAGCAGGTCCCTTCTTTCATGCGCCACTTGGGGGAGAAATCCATCAAGATACCTCAATCCAAGGAGGAGCCAACTTCTTTCCAGATAAACCCAAGCCAGGATGGCAAGAATTTTTCTTGAAGAGAGGATCAAGGAGGTGCCCCACAATGTTCCATAAAAAGCCAAGTTATAAAAGGGAAGAGAGCATGTCTTGGGGAGAAAATCAAGGAGGCACCCAAAAGTTTCCTAAAGTGCCAAAGCCATGAAAGGAAGAAGCCTAAACTTGTGGAGCAAGACTAGGAGGTGTCCAAAAGAGCCAAACCATGAAGGGAAAATCCTTGATTCATGGAGAGATACTAGGAGACACCCCCATAACCTGCCATTTGGAGCTGATTTTCAAGTTTTCTTGGAGTTTTTGGGCTGCCCACTCATGGAAGGAGTCTTGGGAAGAAAATTTGATGCCTAAAGTGTGGGTTAGTCCTATTAGTCCCACATGGGAAGTGTATGAAATTTTATTTTTTTGTTATGTCTATATATTCAACTCTATGTAACTCTTGAAAAAAAGATGAATGAAATCAATTTCTTTGTGAGCAACTTTGTGTTTCTCTCTTCCGCACTTGTATTCAAGTGTTGAGCTCCGTGAGGGAGTAAATCCGGGTTCCCTAGGGACCTTGAGGAGGTGTGAGATCTCCAACCCCAAAACCCTAGCTTAGTCCACCCATCTCTACTCCACCACCACCAAACCCTAATTTTCCATCTACATCCCACGGCCCCTCTCTTCCACATAGAGGTCGGCCACCAGCATCCAGGTTCAGATCAACTATTTCAACTACAGTGCAAGTTCAACGAAGAGTCAGATCAGTATCAAGATCTCCGGAACTTCTATATCCAACAATCTTCATTAAGTCCTCAGGTCAGTGTCTTTCTTTGAGTTTCTGGTTCTTTTTTTTTTTTTTGTTCTTCTTCTTCCAGATCCTGAGTTCGAGAAGAAGGCCAACCTTGCCATAGGACTACAATCCAAGGATCCATTGCGAAGATACCCCATCTCCAAGGATCCTACAATCTGCTCGAGAGTGTCCTTCAATTGAAGCAACGAGAGATATCACAGTCAGGTATAAAACCTTCTCTTCTCTCTTCGTCTGTTTCTTGAAAGAGGAGTAAACCCTAGGTCTGGGGGTTTCTCAATCCTCAGCGATCCTACTTCTGAGTTACTCTGATAATCCACTCCTTTTAATTGTGCTTTCTGTCATTTCTTAGTTTCTTTCAACATTAGTTTATCTTTCCTTTGAGTCATAGCCGACTTCTGAAAATAAATAAATAAAAAAAAATACATTAATTTTAATTTACTTCCGCATCGCATCATCTTTTTCGTTCTGCATCATTTTTGGTATCAGAGCTTTTGTTCTGCATCAATTTTGGTATCAGAGCTTTTGTTCTGCATCAATTTTGGTATCAGAGCTTCCGTTCTGCATCATTTTTGGTATCAGAGCTTCCGTTCTGCATCATTTTTGGTATCAGAGCTTCCGTTCTGCATCAATCGACCTGAGTCTGACAACTCTTGGATTACTCGAGAGGACCTACAAAGACTTAAACCAGACTTGTTCGAGCATTACCAGGGCAAAACTGAACCATACTCGACTGGGTCGAGTTCTGCCCACCCCAGGAGAATTGGTGTGGATACCAGAAGCCGAAAGAAACTTCACTCCAACAAGGTTAGCCTTATCCCTATTTGGATCGAAGATAATTAGGTTACCTTGTATCCTTTAGTTCAAAAATATTTTATTTTCAAGAGTCATTTCCTTTTAAAGAGTCCTGCAATTAATTTTGAGTTTCAAATCAAGAGTGTTTATTGAGTCCTGTAATTACTTTTAAAATTTCATTTCCTGTAAGTCCATTTCAAGTTTTAAAGTCTAGGTCAGTCAAGTCAGTTCAGTTGAGTTAAGTCTAATTCAGTTGAGTTAAGTCTAATCAAGTCTTAAAGCCATGAAAGCCAGCAACAAGACTCAAATTCTAGACCCCAGAATTTTACCACATGAAGAAGAGAAGACACATCAACCAAGCAAAAGAAAAGGACCATCAACTAGGACCACTGGGCGCCACATGTCATTCTTATCCAAGTAGAAGACCACCTCACCATGCCACGTCATCAGGTGCCACTTCACCAGCCACCTCATCACCCTTTGGGTGCCAACAAGGGAGATTCAAATTCAAGGAGGTTGGCCACATCCCTCTAAGTCCTCCACCAAATCCTCCAACCCCCCCACATCCCTCCAAACTCTCCACCAAATCCTCCAACCCCCCTTGTAATCCTCCTTGATTTGGGGAGTTTTTAAATTTCAAAAGCTAGCTTTGTGAGGCTATTAAAAGCCTTGGATGCCCATTGTAATAGAGATTGATTTTGGGAATGAATGAAAATTAAAGTTGAAATTTTGGAAGTAGAAGTTGTCTTGTATTTTTTTTCTTATGTGAAAGTTTCCCATCCTCTTCCTCCACGCCAAAGCCATTCTTTTCCCCTAGAAAAGTATCTTCCAAGCTCAAGTGAAGGCATTAGAGTCGGCCAGATCTTCTCAAAATTCTGTTCTTAGTTCATAAACTCTCCCATCCCTTCTATATGTTCCTATCCTTCTTCCTTAACTTTGATCTTCATTACAGGGTCCTTCGAAGTCTTTGAGTTGTGGGCTGGGTTCACCTTGACAAAGAACCAACAAGCTGAAGCCCCAAGTCCAGGGTTCTGATCTCTGTTATCCAGGTTCTTCAGTTATGAGCATTGGTAGTTTCAAGGTATGAATCAAAAGAAGGTTGGAAAGCTCATCAAGGTAAGTCCACAATCATTAGCCCCTATTGTCTAGATCTTCTTCCTTCTTAGTTTAGGATTGTGTCTAATCAAGTAAAAGTCCAATTTCTTATAATCCTTAAGTCTTATTATGATGAGTACAATGCTAGTGTAATTAGGTTTCATTGCTCTACAAACCATATTCAAAACATTAATCATATGCTTGCCGCATCACAACCTAAAAGATGGCGCCCATATGGATGGGGAGAGCTCTTCATGGTCGACCAAAGGGAGGAGGGGATTGGCGTGGCATGTGGGCGGGCTTGGAGAGGGGGATTGGCCTTTTGACTTCCTTCTTTGCATGCTTACTTTGGGAAGAAAACAAGGAGCAAGGCTTGCTTGAATGGATGTGTCTCCTTTGGGTTTCTTCCACGCCTAGTTGGAGTGAATCATGGCCGACCAAGGAGGGAGCTTTGGGTGTTGCAAATTTGAGGGCATGGAATGGGGAATTTGCTCCTTGACTTTCCTCTCTTGTGTGACTACTTTGGGGAAGAAGACTTGGGAGATGGCTTGCTTTGTGGCTTGGTCTCTTCAAGAATCTTCAACGCCCCATTTATTGATGGATCATGGCATGATGTGGGGAAGGGAAGAGGGGGATGATGTCTCCTCCTTCCAAGGTCGCCCAAGAGAAAATGGTATGGAGAGGGCATGTGGAATGCATGAGTGCACCTCCTTGCTTCCTTCCTTGGATGCCCAAGTGGCAACTGATGTGGCACCACATAGGTGGCTGAGGTGGCGCGTATGTTGGCATCTTTCCAAGTGTAAGAGGTGGGTTGGCCCACAAGGAACTTGACTTGGTCTTGAAAGCTAGGTTGACTTCAATTGGGCTTGGGCCCAATCCAAACTCAGACTCGAACCATAAATAAATACATGACCCATGACCTAAGCTTGACCTAAATTGGTCAAGGTACAAGACTAAAACAAACTTAGACTAGGTACATGACTGAAAATTATAAAATTACTCTGGCATATAGCCTTATTACAAGACTCACAGAAGTGGAACCCTAATCTGAGATCCACAGAGGGTTGAGGAGCCTCTGTCAGATCCTGGTGCCCACACCAAAGTCTAAGATGGGAAATTAGACCTAAATTTGGATCCCTAATGCAGAAAATAGCATGCAGAATTTTTTGTGTGTTGTTTTTGTGTTTAGGAAAGATGCAAACTTTTCTAATCCTAAGCTCTGATACCCAACTGATGTGGGATGCAATGGGAAGCAATGAACATGCAGGAAAATAGTAATTAATAATTTTAATTAATTTTTTAGATTTTTTGTTTGATGGCTATGTTCCCAAGAAAGATTAAAAGAACTAGCAAAGGATGATGTAAAGACCAACTACACTACCCGCAGTTAAGAACATGCAAAGCAATAAAGAATTGGACCATGAGGGTTGAGAAACCACTCTATTAGGGTAGTCTAGTCTTCAACAAATCAGAACTATGACAAGGGTTTGGGTTAATACCCGGCAATGATGAGATCCTTGTTGCTGACGGGGTCGCTCTGCACTCCTAGATTAGTGCCTGGATGAACGAGCCTCTTTCTCGTGAATCAGCTAGCTTTCTATTAGCTGGTCTCGAAGGCAAGGAGGACCTCTTCCTTGGATGGTTTCACTAGATGGATTCTGCACATGTCAGGGGTTAGATAAAAGGAAGATAAAAGAAATATGAAATTGAAGGAAGGGATGAAGAAAGATCAAAAATCGGCATTGCAGGGGCTGGCGGATTAGTGCTCAGGAGGATGCCTGGGCTATAGTGGGTAGCCTGGTTGCTAGAAGGGGTGCCCGAGGGTGAAGCTCCTGGTGGCCTGGAGGCCAGGGCATGCCTAGAAGAGTGGAAGAGGGGCGGCCAAGTGTTAGCGGTCTTGGAGTTGGTGGGTTAGTGGAAGAGAGGAGAGAAGATGGCATCCTGGGGGCTCAAGAGTGGAGGCATCTTAGGGTTTGGAGAATGCTAGGGATTGGCTAGGGTTTGGAGAAGAGAAGAAGGAAGCAGGGCGGCTAGGGTTTGCACTCAAGAACAGGGAACACGGGTCTCACACCCACTCCAATTTGGAGGCAATACTCAGACAAAATACCTTTCAATTTGTATTCATAAAAAAGATTATCATACAAGAGGGGAGGGGATGGGTATTTATAGATCCACCCTGGTTACATGACTTGAGGGTCAAAAAATCCTGGTGGACTTGGTTAACTGTAGGCTTCAACTTGGGCTGGGGCGCCAGCTTTATGGACTTGGACTGGGGGTGCCATTCTTGAGAATCTGCGGGCGCCAAAGACCTGGAGCAGGGGTGCCAACTTTGATGGGCTTGAAGGGGGGGTGCCAGCTGGTGTGGACCTGGTAGGGCGCTGGGCTGGAGAAGGGCGCCATCTAGAGGGGGCGCCCATACTGGTCTTGGTGGCATGAAGGCCCATTCCTTGGGCACCAAAGTTGGGGGGGGCCTGAGTAGGGTCCAGGTGTATGAAGTGCTGCTCTAGTGGAGGGGCCTGGTGACTCTTCTGGCCTAGTGACTCTCCTCTTGAATGAAAACCAAAATTACAGGACTCATGGGATTGAGACAAGGGACTTACTAGACTTAACTTGACCTTCTTGTCTCAAATTACTACAGGACTCATTTTTTATTACGGGACTCACTGATGGACCAAATTTATTACATGCCTTGGCTCACTTTAACACAAGTGACACAGTGCTACTGAACTAGAGGACTCATAAAAGACATAGTCAGAAAACCATATTGGGACCAGTAATTGTTTCCTGATCCTGGTGCCCACACCAGGGTCTGTGCTCTCCCCTCCAGGCGGGCAATCTTTGTCGTAGAAGAGACCGCCTCTTCAGCTCGGTGGGAGCCGACCCCATTTTCCTCAGCCAAGGCGGCCTCGAGCTCGGCCATCTTTTTCTTAAGCTCAGTCACTTTGGCCTGAGAACCTTCGGGCCCGGCCAGATAGGCCCCGGGCCTCATCCCTTTCCCGATAAAGGTGGGCCCCGAGCTTTTCCATTGCCTGGTAGGCATCCCATAGGAGCTGCATGTCGACCACCACCTGCACCAAGAATGATGATTGACGCCCCTTGTGAAGAGGGTGGAAAAGGAGGTATAGATTTGGAAATGGTTTTTCAACATCAACCGGGCGAAGGCCTTAGTGGCGAGCTCCACCACTAGCCTCCCTACTCAATTTTGGTGGTCCGATGGCTGGATCAGGGTGTTGAGGACATCTTCCATCACCCTCCCATCTTGGAATATCATAGAATCCATGGGAAGGATGATGGTGAACATCTTGGCTTCCTAGCTCGGTGCCTTGGGCAGTCCCATTGGGTCTGGCATACCCTTAGGTGATATTGTCATATTCATGGAACCATCGCCGGTGGCTCTGATCCCAGGTCACAAAGGTGGTACCTCGGTGGCAATGGGTCCCGCCTCACTCGTCGCTTCTGGCTATGGTAGATTATCGACGCGTGGAGGGGCCACTGGAGACGGAGGCGGAGCCCGCTCTACGAGCCTTGTTTCACTCTTGGGCTGCCTGGAAGGGGTTTGGACCCTTGATTGAGACAGTGCACAAGAAGCGACTGGCCCCCTCGCGTCAGGGCCATTGTAGGGCCCCCATCTCGATTCCTCCCGGGCCTTCTTCCCGGGCTCCCCTTTGGGCTCTTCAGTAGCAGCCCTCTTTCGAGACATCCCATGTAGTTCCTCAAAGCTGAATCTCATCCCTGTAACATGAGGTAGACTGGTTAACCCTATTCCTGGACCAGGCTCGTAGCTGAGAGAAAAAGAAGTCCGATGATGAGTTTACCCTAGGGCTAAGCCTGGGTGACCCTAGCTTCGGCGAGTTTCTGCTTGCACAGCAAATCCCGAGAAGACGTGACCTGGGAAGAGACGAGCCGATCAAATATTTCCCTATCGACCGGCTTGACCGCATATTATCGATTGGGGGAAGTGTCCGGGTCACTCCAGACCCAGTCCGCTCCCTCAACCAAGGCAAAAAAGAACCTATGCTTCCATCCCTTGATGGAGGTGGGAAGATCGAGTTTGAAGCACCCCTTGCTGGGGGACACAAACCACCACCCGTCATCGAAGGGGTGGCACTTCAGGGTGAACAAGGCCCTGAAGAGGGAGAAACGGGCGATGATCATGTTATGACTATAGAGGACAATAAAGCAGAAAATGGTCTAGACAACGTTGGGGGTAAGCTGAGCCAGCACCAGACGGTAGCTGCTGACAAAGGCAAAGAAAAAGATATGGAAGGGAAGATGAAGAACCGTGGAGAAGAAGTCTTTGTACATAGCTATCCAGCCCGGGCCACTTGAGGTGACCCAATCCCCCGGTCCAGGGATAGAGAGTCGGATGGTGTCAGGAACCCCAAACAACCTCCGGACATGGAGGAGATCCTTGTCGGTCATCACTGAAGCAATGCCGGCAGGACCACCACACTTCCTAACAGAAGGGGCGGGCTGAGAGGAAGCCACGGGGGGTCCAATCACAACCCCCATTTGATGGGGACCCCTGTGAAACACAGTCGGGACTTCCTCCTCCTCCTCACTATCTGAAGGAGGAGGCCCCGATTGGGAAGGCCCCGCACCATCGAAGAAACCCTGGTGATGGTTCCCCTCTTCAGAAGGACTCATCAGAAGCAATAGAAGAGTGAAGGAAGGAACCTGGAAGCCCTAGCAAGGGTGCTCCTCTAGTGCAAGCTGAAGGAGGGAAGCAAAGGAACAAAAAGGGAAAAAGATGAAAGCCTAACCTGCTGGAACTTCATAACCTCGCCCAAGAAAAAGAGGAAAGGTTGCTCTGAAAAAGGAGCCCTGCCTTTTGCCGCCTGGAGAACCCTTAAGAGACAGAAGGACAGGTCTTTTTTAAATGGCCCAAAGCCCTGTCGCCTTGTACTTGTCGAAGATGTGTGCCAAATCTCGCCTCAGACTAGCCGGAGCATGCCGCATGTTGGAAACAACACTCCGAATCAGGGGTGACCTCCTCGAACCAGGCACGACAATTATGCCCACTCTTAAAGAGGGGTGGCATGGCATCACCCTATTAGCATGAAGGCCCAATCTTCGGTGTGATGGCATGCGAGGCATTGATGGTGCAAGACTTGCCACCCCTCCATTTCAGCATAACAATTACTCCCCTCGCTTGGAGCACCACTTCGTTCTTCGGGCTCAAGAGTTGGGGGCATATGATATATTACATCTATTGATGTGGAGTATACAGGCGGCCACACTGCTGAGGGTCCCATCGCCTAGGCATGATGGCCAGGTAAAGAGCCAAAATGAGCCCTCCTGTTGAGGTCAGCTCATAGTCGGGGTTGTGCTCATAAGGCGAGCCCTCCGACTGAGGTCAGCTCCTGGCCGAGGTCGAGCCTATGCTCTTCCAAGGTGAGCCCTCCTATCGAGGTCAGCTCCTAGCCAGGGTTGTGCTCATAAGGCAAGACCTTTGATTGAGGTCAGCTCCCAGCCGGGGTCAAGCCCATTCTCTCCTAAGGTGAGCCCTGCTGCCGAGGTTAGCTTCCAGCTAGGGTCGTGCTCAAAAGGTGAGCCCTCCGACTGAGGTCAGCTCCTGGCCAAGGTTGAGCTCATGCTTCCACAGCAAGCCCTCCTGTCGAGGTTAGCTCCTAGCCAGGGTCATGCTCATAGGGAGAGCCCTCTGACTGAGGTCAACTCCCAGTAGGGGTCACGCTCATGCTTCCAAGAGCCAGGTCCCCGAAGTAGGGTTTCACCCCCCATCTAGTGGGAGTCAAGGTTCCTGCCAGTGGCCTAAGGGGGGAGGACCAGCGGAAGCTCAAAATCATGGCAGGGAAGAACCTAATCATTCACAGCCCCTAAGGGGTGGTGCATGCCCTGCCATAAATGCAGGTCCTGCGATGCACCTCGTGCACGACCTACATGATGCAAGCTCCACCAAGTCCTCGGTCTTGTAGCATGCCGCCATGTCGGCGACCGCATAACTAGAATACCATAACCTCTACGACAGGGAGCCTCCACCTTTCCAAGAAAGGTATTCCACTAAGGCCTCAGGCCTTGTGACACTCCGACGGTCTCCCTGAAATGGAAATGCCCCATCATGGCTCGAGGCTTGTTAAACACCCCGGGTGGAAGGCTTTTCCCTGAAGAACTGGCCCGACAGGGAGGCGACAACGAATAACAGAAAGCGCCAGACTTGGTCTGGGCAGCCCCATCTATATAAGATCGACGAGGGAGGTAAGTAAAGAAGGTAAGCCATAGATACGCTTAGTCCTCCATTGTCTTTTTTCATTCATCTTACTCTTCCTTACCCTTTCAATGTGGAGAGTCCCCCAAGCTCTCCACCATAGAAGTTCTATTCCCCTCGATCGTCCTACTAACTTGATCATCGAAGTGTCTCCGTTGGAGTCCCCGGCACAGGTCTCCTCTATTTTGCAGGGCCTCCGGATGAGGGATCCGATCGTGAAGAGAAGGAGCGAGCACCCAGCAGGAGCCCGATGGTTAGCGCTACGGGCCACGACGATCATGGCAGCAATAACCCCTATATAATTTTTGACCAATATTTTTACCAAATTCATCTTTATCAAGTTTACAAGAAGGGCTTATAGGTGTACCTATTTGCTTGATTGTCTCCATCCTAAACTTCTTTAAGATTTCTCTTGTATACATAGCTTGGTTGATGAAGACCCCTTATCTAGTTTGCTTGATTTGAAGTTCGAAGAAGAAGTTTAGTTTACCCATCATACTCATCTTGAACTCTCCCTGTATAAGTTTGGCAAACTCTTAACAAAGTATTTCATTAGTTCACCAGCTAATCCTTCCACTAGCCAGGTAAGAGGTGGGGTGGTGGGAGGCTCCCCTTGCCCATGACAGGGTCCTAATTAAAAACCACTAGTCCACTTAGGGCATTTGCCCCTGGACTTCTAGCCTTAGACACTAGTTTTCAGTAATAGCTGGGGAATTAGGTTCACTAGTTGGCCCACACAATTCGGACCTGACCTGTTGGTGTCCCTAAGCTCTCTAGAGCAATTAGGTTACTAATTTTAGTTAAGGCTTGGGTTCTGGTGCTGGGTGGTTGTTTTGGGCCCAGGACAGGTTATGACCTCCTGCCTTGATCTGAGATATTGAGATTGCCCTTAAGATTAGTTTAATGAGATGATGAACACACTATGAGCCCTAATGCAACTAATAACAATCAGAAAATAAAATATTTTTTTGATCTTTTATGAGATGGCAAATTAAGTTTAAGTGGGTTAAGTTAGCAAACAAAATTTGGGCTTGGGTGAGGTAGGGTTTGGAAGTAGATTAGGTTTGGTTTGATCAAGTATGCAGAACAAAAATTAGGGTTTGTTTGACATAAAGTTTGGTTTGGTTTTAGGTGAATAAAAAAATCATAAAAATTCTAAAATAGAGGACGACCAGTGAATATGATCCCTAAAAAATTTCATGTAAAGAAAAATTCAGATGATAATGAAAAACCTAGGGTATTCAGACTATATACAGAATTTCAAAATTTTTGTTAGGGTTTCTAAGATGCAGATTCTTTATATTTCTTTGTTTTTATAAAAATAATTAAAAATTATGAAAATTATACAGACTAAACATAAAATATGTCATGCAAATTCTAACAAAAAATAAAATCCCTAAGCTGATTAAATAGACTAAAAATCAGACCTCTAATGCAAAGATAGGATGCAGAAGTTTCTAGGGCAAAAGAAAATAGGCATAAAAAAAATCTATATGCTGCAATAAATCATGAGAAAACTCTGAAGAATACTATAAATTATGAAGAATCCAAAAAAATATAAATAAGAATTTTATATTTTATCTACATGTATAAACAACAAAAAGAACATACCATATATGAAAATTACTGGATGCAAAAACTAGCCCTAAAACATGCTCTGAAACCAAATGATGCTGGACTATTCATGCATGCTAATTATTTTTTTGTGATTAGGTATTAAGTTAGGAGTTTGTAGCCTGAATCTCAAGCCAAGATATTAAGTAGAAAATTCTATAGAAAATCCAAGGCACAGGCATGCAAAAATAAACCCTAAAAGTGAAGAAACAGGATTGCCAAGGCTAAGAAGCCCTAGTTAGGACTAGCTCTTCTGCAATACCGCTACCAGAGAAGTCTAGGTAGTGTACCTAGCAGAGATTTATACATCTATCCATGAAGAGCTCGCTCGTTGCTCTTGGATGCGGCCTGGAAAATAAAGCTATCGACCCTGCTGATTCGCAGCTTTCAATCCTGTGACCCGAAAGCTGGTCAGATGGAATCCTTGGATTCGTAAACTCTGAGGGACCTACAAATCACCATTCACGGGTTAGAAAACATGGAATAAAAGGGTTAGATCACTGAAAAAAGGAGGGGAAGAGGTTTGAAGAAGATGACTAAGGGATGAAGAAGGCTAGTGGCTTGGAGGCAGGGCACAAGGATCACATAGATTCCCAAAGGGATCACACAGACTCCTAGAGGGATCACACACATACCCTTAATCGCACAAAAATTTAGTCAGAATTTTGAGGAAAACTTAAGAGAAATTCATTCATAACAATTCATGATAATTGATCATTAATTATAAGAGGTGGAGGGGTGGGGTATTTATAGATGTTTTCCAAGTCCTCTCCTTGTTAGGATAGAATTATAAAGTTGAGTGTGAGAGGGATTACAAGGTTGCTTAGAATTAGGAGTATACACTTTGAATAAAACTAGAACATAATCTCCTTGTTGACTTGGGAAGGGACTTCCTTGTTGGGTTGGGAAAGAATATTCCTTCCTTTGAACTGGTCTTCCTCTTGGGAGCCTGGACTTGTCATGAATGGGCCTAGGGTGCCAACTACTTATGGGCTTCTAGGCTGGGGAACCTGGAGGGTAGTATATTCCCTTAGGATCTTGGTCTCTTGGGGCTTGGATGCCTTATTGAACTTTGGCTTGGCTTTAGGGCAGTAAAGGGCATCTCCAACATGGGCTTGGGTGGCCATCAAGGGGCTTTATAGACTTGGACTTGCTTTGCTCTGGGAGGGCCTGGTGAAGTCTTTGGTTGGTGCTCCTTCTCTTGTATAACTGGACTTGACACAGACTTAAAACACAAACTTGTACTGGACCTATAGGACTCAATTGGATTGGTTGAAATGCTCAACGTATTACAGGACTCACTTCAACTTAACTGGACTAGACTCAACATAAAACTTACAGGACTCATAGGACTCAAAATTGGCTTAACATGAGCTGACTGAATAACTAAGCTCAACTGAACTGAACATATCCCAAAACTTAACTCATTAACCCTAGTTGGTGTGAGTCAACTCTAAATACAGTACTCAAGTGTAACAAGGCTTGAAAACAAAACTTAAGGCCTAGATACAGGACTCAAATGGCTAACACAGCCAGATTATTAGACTCAGAGATAAAATTTGAATCATGGCTAAAGAACTCAAACATATGGACCCATAGTGAACTAGGGTTGACCTGATGTCCCATCAATTATCCAAAGTTAGCTTCTTTAATCCTTCAATACTTGCACATGCATAAGAAGTATCCTCTTTTTTAGAGGATTTGTTAGTAGATTCTTCAAACACTATATGTATTGATTCTTGTAGAACTAGTGTTCTTTTATTAAAAACTCTATATGCCTCGTTAGATATGGAGTATCCTAAAAAGATACCTTCATCTGACTTGGCATCAAATTTGCCTAGATTATCTTTTCCATTATTCAAGATAAAGCATCGACAACTAAAAACACAAAAATATTTCAAAGTAGGTTTTCTTTCTTTTCAAAGCTCGTAAGGTGTTTTCTTTAAAATAGGTCGAATTAAATATAGTTTAAAATATAACAGGCAGTATTAATAGCTTCTGTCCAAAAATATCTAGGTAAATCATTTTCATAAAGTATTGTGCATGCCATTTCTTCTAAAGTATAATTTTTCCTTTCCATCACCCTATTCTGTTGAGGTGTCCTAAGTGTAAAAAAATTATGCTCAATTCCTTTTTCATTATAGACGTTTTTAAAACTTTGGTTTTCAAATTCAGTACCATGGTCACTTCGAATATAAACAACTGAAGTATCTTTTTTATTTGAAACTTTTCGATAAAACTTCAAGAAAGCTAAAAATGATTCATCTTTATGAGTCAAAAATAAAATCCATGTAAATTGAGAGAAATCATCCACTATAACTAATTCATATCTCTTACCTTCTAGGCTTGTTGTCCTAGTTGGTCCAAAGAGATCCATATGGAGTAGCTCTAATAGCTTAGAAGTTGAAACAAAACCTTTTGGTTTAAAAGATGTTTTTGCTTGTTTTCCAAACTGACATGCTTCACAAATTTTATCTTTTTCAAAAATAAGTTTTGGTAAATCTCTTACTAAATCCTTTTTGCATAACTTATAAAGTAGATGCATGCTTGCATGACCTAATCTATGATGCCAAAGCCAGCTAGTCTCATTAATAGTAGAATTCATAGCAACTAGGCATTTACCATCATGTAAAGATAAATTGTCAAGGTCAACAAGATAGATGCTGCCATGCCTATTTTCAATGAATTTCACTTCATTACTATCAGGACTAGTAACCATGCAAAGAGATGATTCAAAAATAACTTTGAAACCTTTATCGTAAAACTGACTAATACTAAAAAGATTATGTTTCAATCATTCAACTAATAAGACATTATCAATAAATGTAGAAGTGGAGATGTAAACTTTATCGATACCAATGATTTTACCTTTATTGTTATCTCCAAAAGTTACTCTCCCTCCATTCAGTGCCTCAAGAGAAGTGAATTGCTTCACCTCTGCTATCATATGTCTTGAGCAACCACTGTCTAGATACCGTAATCTCTTCTTTTTTTTGGTTGCAAGACACACCTGCAAAATAATTTAAGTTTTTATTTTAGGTACCCAAGCCATCTTGGGTCCTTTAAGGTTAGTGCTAAGAGTGGTTCCTTTTGGAACCCAAATCTTTTTAGAATTATTTATCTTTCTAAGATCACATTGGTATGCTTTATGACTTATCTTTCTAAAAGAATAGCATGTAATACTAGAGGATGCACGTACAAAAAAAATTTTGAAAAATTTTGCTATTTTTGAGGTTTAAAACCTAAACCTGCTTTGTTAAAAATGGCTCTTTGATTATTCAATAGAAGATTTTGTTTTTCAGAACTATGTATAAATTTTTCTACAAATGGTTTAACTTTGTCAAGTTCATCTTGGAAATTTTGATTTTCTGCCTTAAGGTCTTTATTTTTCTTCAAAAGCTCATTATTTGAAATAACAACATTGGGTCTTTTCAAAATCTCAATTTTCATTGACAAAGCATTCTTTTATCTTTCCAAAATATCAATCTTAGTCTTTAAATCACTATTTTCATTTGTAAGATTAGTGTTTTTATGAGATGATGAATCAACATGCTTTTTCAATTTTTTATTTTTAATTTTCAGTAGTTTATATTCATGCATGAGTTCATCAAATGCACTCTAAGTTCATCAAATATAAATTTAGGTTCAATGTCAGATTGTACCTCATCTTCTTGAACCATGAAGCAAAGATTAGCTACTTCATGTTGCTTTTCCTCCGAGATTGAATCTTCACTGTCACTCCAGGTAGCCATCATTGCCTTCTGTCTAAATTTCTTTTTGGACTTCTTTAGAAGAGGGTAATCAGCTTTGAAATATCCTAGCTTCTTGCATTCGAAGCAAAGTGGTTATTCCTTTTCCTTTTCCTTTTCTTTTTCTTTTTCTTTTCCCTTTTCCTTACTAGGTTGAGGCTTTTTTTGTAAGGAAACTTCTTTCTTCTCATAAATCTTCTGAATCTTTTTTCAATGATTGCCTCTTCATCCTTATTTTCTTCTTCTTCAGATTCTTCACTTGAAAACTCATCTTATGTGGTAGATTTAAATGCTATGGTCTTCTTCTTTTTGTCAACATCCATTGCCTTTTGCTTCAAGTTTAACTCATAAGTCATGAGTGAACCTACAAGTTGTTCCCAAGGAAGTGTCTCAACATCTTTGGCTTCTTGAATTGCTATAACTTTTGGATCCCAAGATGTTGGCAATGACTTGAAAATTTTATTCACAAGATTAGCATCAGACATAATCTTTCCTAGACTTCTCATGCCATTTACAATATTTATAAATATAGTATACATTTTAGTGATAGACTCATTGGGCTCCATTCTAAACATCTCATATGTATGTACAAGCATATTAATTTTAGTATTTTTCACTTGATTGGTACCTTTATGAGTAACCTCAAGTGTGTCCCATATTTCCTTCGTAGAGGCACATGTGGAGATCCTATTAAATTCACTAGGATCCAATGCATAATAGAGTAGATTCATAGCTTCGGCATTTATCTCAAAATATTTAATGTCGTTTTCATCCCAATTCTCTTCAAGTTTTGGTATGAAAATTCCATTAACAATGACTGAAGGAATATGTAGATCTTTATCAACTACTTTCCATAAATTATAATCAATAGAATGCATATAAATTTTTATACGTATTTTTCAATACGTGTAGTTTGTGCCATTAAAGTAAGGAGGTCTGTTTGAGGCTTGTCCCTCAATAACACTAAAATCAAGTGGGGCTACCAAAAGATCTTTACTCAAGGTGGTTAGACATATAAACTTAGAATGTGGCTCTGATACCACTTGTTTCCCAGCAAGTAACCCAAGAGGGGGGTGAATTGGAATTCAAAAACTTTTAAAAACTTTTGCAAGTATGTGCCAATTCAAAAATAATTTAGGTGCTAGTGATTTACAAGTGCTTGCATGCTATTCAAGAGTATGTAGTGAAAATAAATAAGTAAATGCAAAGTAAATAAGAGCAAGTAATGAAAAAGCAAGTAACACAAATACAAGAATATATAGTAGTTCGGTGCATACCAAAGCACCAACATCTACTCCTCAAGCTTTCCTTGAAAATTTACTATAATCTTCCTTGATTATAGCCAATTAGTTTTTCAGGCTCACAAATCAAAACCCAACTTGTTTTCACCGAAAACACAAGTCAAAACCTTTTTGGTTTTACGGGATAACCAAAAACCTAGTTGGTTTTGTAACTTAGGCTCACCGATAACCTCCTTGGTTTTGTCACTTAGGCTAACCAAAAATCTCTGTTGGTTATAATGCAAAGGCTCACCAACATACCTCAACTCTAGTTTTAATTTCCTTGAAACTAGAAAACAAGAACAAGATTCAAGTGTAATGTATGAAATACAAAAAGCTTTCACCTAAAAGCAAATATCTCTTTGTAGTTCTTTGATTGCTGTTGAAGATGCTTGTCTTCAAGTTGTTAAAGCCTTAATCAATGCTTGAATGGTTGGACTTGAATGCTCTTGAATGCTTTGAATACTTGAAGGCTCAACTTCTCTTGAAAGTAGATGATCTTCAATAAATATTTGAGTGAATGCTCTTAACTTCTCATTAGTTTTTTTTCTCTTGAGTTTAATCTACTTTAAATACTTTTCCAAGCATCAAATGATAGTTTTTGATCATTGGAGATGTGAAACTAGCCATTAGGGGGTGAAAAGGATAATTTTGCATTTCAAAAAAACTAGCCATTACTGTTCAGTAGAACTACAAGTGTCGATACTTCAAGTCATGAGTCGACACTTTGAGTCGACACTTGATCTCCATGAGTCGATACTTAGTTCAAAAAATATTCCTTGAAGCTCTCTGAAAATCTCAGGTGAGTCGATACTTGAGTCGACACTTGGCTTCCATGAGTTGATACTTGAGGGAAGTCTGAAATTATAGCATGTTCTGTATAATTTTTATCTCAGGCCTTGAGTCGATCCTTGAATCAACACATGAGTCAACACTTGAGCTCCATGAGTTGACACTTCGAGCCTGCCATCTAAAACTTTTTCTGTATAGCAGCTCAAGCTTCTATGAGTTGATACTATAAGTCGACACTTCATATCCATTAGTCGACACTTGGTTGAAACTTTTAAAAACTCAATTGGAACTCTGCTGAATCTTCTTTAAACTTAAAATTTTAGTCCTTTCAAGTCATTCTTATGTACTTAAGTCTATTTAATGTTAAGATTTCATTCATAAGGAGACTTCTTCAACAATTGGACAAGCAATTCAACCAACTAACTTGATGAGTACCTTTTTCTAATAAAACATACGTTAATCATCAAAATCAATACATGAGCCAACACATCTCAACAGGTTTCCAAGACTCCTATTCACAACTTCTATTTGGCCATCAGTTTGTAGATGGTAGGTGGTAGAAAACTTCAGTTTGGCTCCTAACATATGCCATAGGGTTTTCCAAAAATAGCTAGTGAATCGGACATCCCTATCAGACATAATGGTTTTGGGAAAACCATGTAACCTAACCACTTTATTTATGAATAGTTTGGCCACTTCTGAAGCATCAAAAGTCTAAGAACAAGGTAAGAAGTGTGCCATCTTGGAAAAATGATTGACCACAACATAGATGGAGTCATGTCTTCGCATTGTCTTCGGTAACCCTAACACAAAATCCATACTAAGGTCTTGCCATGGACAATCAGGGACAAGCAAAGGGGTGTATAGGCCGATGTTTTGTTTCCACTGTTTGGCAATAGCACAGGTTTGATACTGGGCCACTACTTAGGCCACATGTCTTTTGAGGCTGGGCTAAAAAATTTGGTCTTCAACTGCTATAATTATTTTATTTCTACCAAAATGGCCAGCTAATCCCCTTGCATGGATTTTCCAAACTAAAAATTCTTGGATGGAGGTTCGAGGGATGCACAACTTATTTTCTTTGAAAAGGAATCCATCGTGAAGGATGTAGTCACTATACAAACTAGATGGTCCTTTGCGAACAAATTAAAAAAATTTTCTAAAGTCAGGATAGTTTTCATATTCTTCTTTCAATTATCAAATTCTATGACTTTAGTGCTTATAGAGGTCAAGAGCATGGAATGATGGCTCAGCGCATGGCAACTCGATTTTCTGAATATAGGACAAACTCCTACGGAACTAAGAGATAGAATATAGGACAAACTTCTAGTTTCTCCAATACCTTAAGGCTTGAACTACCACATACAATTCCTTATCATAAGTTGAATACTTCAATTTTGCTTCATTTAACTTCTCACTAAAGAAGGCTATAGGGTGGTTCTCTTGACTTAGAACTCCTCCAATTCCAACTCCAGAGGCATCACAAGCAACCTCAAAAATCTTTGAAAAGTCTGGTAATCTCAAAATGGGTGCTTGGATCATTTTATCTTTGATGTCAAGGAAGGCTCTATCGGCGGCCTTAGTCCACTCAAAGGTCTCCTTTCTAATGCAGTCAGTAATGGATGCGACAATTGAACTAAATCCCTGAATAAATTGCCTATAAAAGGTAGCAAGGCCATGGAAGCTACGCACATCATGTATGCTTTTTGGTACAGGCCACTCAACTATGGACTTAATCTTTTCTAGGTTGGCAGACACTCCTTTGAGGGTAATGACAAAACCTAGAAAAATGACTCTAGGGGTCAAGAAGTTGCATTTCTTAAGATTAGCATAGAGGCTATCATTTTTGAGGGCTTGTCATACTTATTGGAGATGGTCCAAGTGATTTTCCTTAGCCCTACTATATATGAGGATGTCGTCAAAATAGACTACAAGAAATTTTTCAATGAATGGTCTCAGGACTTGGGTCATGATCCTCATAAATGTACTAAGAGCATTTGAAAGGCCAAAAGGCATCACTAACCATTCATAAAGGCCATCCTTAGTTTTAAAAGTTGTCTTCCACTCGTTCCCAGGTCTAATCCTAACTTGGTGATAGCCACTATTAAGATCAATCTTAGAGAAAATAGTGTCTCCAGTCATCATGTCTAACATATCATCAAGATGGGGAATAGAGAAATGATACTTGACCGTTATCTTATTTATGGCTTTACTATCTATACACATCCTCCAAGTGCCATCCTTCTTGGGGGTCAAGAGGGCAGCTACCGCACAAGGGCTCAGGCTTTCCCTAATGAATCCCTTTTGGAGGAGATCTCCAACTTGCCTTTGTAACTCTGAATGTTCAGTGGAATTTATCCTACAATGTGGAAGATTTGGTATGGTGGCTCCTGGGACTAAGTCTATGGCATGTTGAATGTCCCTTAATGGTGGGAGGTGATCAGGAAGATCTTCTGGAAACACATCTTGAAAATCCTTCAAAAACTTTACTATTTCTTGGGGTTGCTCCTCTTGGGGTTGATCTTGAACTTCCTTGGTGACCAATATCCAAATTGGTGAACCCTCATTAATCTTTCTTTCTAAATCCTTAGCATTGATCAAATTTAATCCTTATTTCTTTCAGATTGCTAGATCCTCTTTTGGTATTGTCCTTAGATGGTGAACAGTTTATAATGATTTTCTTTCCTAGATGGGTGAATGAACAAGAGTTTGATCGACTGTACAAGGTAGCATCATGATCATACAACCAGGGTCGGCCTAGAATGATACTACTAATCCTCATAGAAAGAATGTCATACCAAACTTTCTCATGATAGGATTGGAACTGGATTGTAACTTGGCATCTTAACTTAATAGGAATGGAGGTCGAATCAATCCAAGATACCTTATAAGGGTTGGGATGGGGAATAGTGGTCAATCCTAGACTCTTGACAGCGCTAGTGGAAATGGCATTAACACAACTCCAACTATCTATGATGATCTTGCAAACCTTTTTCCCTATTTTGATAAAAGTTTGTAGGATGTTGGTTCTACGCCAATCCTCATGCTCTCTTGTTTGGGTTAGGATACACCTAACGACTCCCAGTAACTCATGTGGATCTATAGTTTCCTCATCTCCTTCATACTCATCCACTAAATTTGTTTATGCTTCATACACTTCTTCATCAAATTCTTCAAAGGTTCTTGGTGCTTCTTCCTTTAACCCTCCTATATGTAAGGCTCGGGTAGGGTATTGACTAGCATAGTGGCCGATTTTATGATACCTAAGCAATGCACATTTTGGTGATTATCCTTTTAAACTTCAAGGGCTTTACCCCTGTCATCCTTGCGACCTAATGGGGTAGTAGAAGTGGATCAGGTTGAAGGAACTTGACAAAACTTGGCTTATTTCCAGGGGTACTAATCCTACTGGGTTCAGGTTGATGGATCATGGGTCCTCTCTGAAATCTTTCACAGTCCCTAGTGATTTGATAAGCTTGTTCTAGGTCATGGACTTCTCTCAGGAATAGTTCCCTCTGAATTTCCTCACGAAGGCCTGCTCAAAACCTAGATAGGGTGATGGCTTCCAACTCAACCATGCTACATCTCATGATAAATTCATCAAACTTTGCAATGTACTCGGATACAATTCTATTACCTTGGCTCAACCTCTGCCATTGATCTAAAAGCCTCTACTCATAAGACAAGGATAAGTACTTCTCCCTAAGTTTGATCTTCATGGTCCTCCATGTGATTATGGGTATGTCTCCTCTTTGACGACAAATATGTTCAATATTTTCCCAATACAACCTAGCTTGTCGAACTAACCTAAGTTTAGCGAACTTTAATTTTCTCTCTTCCGACATCTCATACTACTCAAAGTATTGATCCATGTCACTTTCCCAGTCAACATACACCTTAGGGTCTAAGTTTCCATCAAAAGTGGGTGCATCGAGATGTATGTTCCTAAGGGCTCTTTGCTTCGAATCCATGAAGTCTTGGTGTAGGTGTCTAGTCTTATGTTCATGGGTGGGTTCGTGTCGATGGGCTCTTGGACCAAGGGGAGTTGGTCTAGGTGATTTAGGTTTAGTGTGGGTCAAATGGGTCTCTTCAAGGGTCCTGATTCACTCATCTATTTGGTCAAACCTATTGTTTAGTTGCCTGAACTGCTCAGTCATGGTTCTCATCAAAGTTTCAAGATTGGGGTCCATGGTGAGACTTTGTTGGGTCTGGGAGTGTTGGTATGGAATTCCTGATCTAGTGGTCATGCAATACAAACCTAACTTCTAGGGCTCCTCAACCTAGAAGTTCAAGATAGCATGAATTGCCAAAGCACTAATCAAGACTGCAGTCATCCTTTCAACTGGCCAAGTAAGAGGTGGGATTGTAGGAGGCTCCCCTCGCTTTCATGAGATCCTAATTAAAAACCATAAATCCACTTAAGGCGTTTGTCGTTGGACCCCTAGCCTTAGACACCAATATCCAGGAGTAAATATAGAATCAATCAATACTAAGTTTTAACATGATCATGAACTTGACTTGTTGATGTCTCTAGTTTAGGTTCTTACTCAATTTTAAATTAGGCTTGGGTCAATGCAATATGTAGTTTTTTTTAGCCAAGGAAAGGTGTTGAAATCCTTCCCTTATCTTATGATAGGATTGCCCTTAAGTATTTTAAGATGAATGCACAATCAATCCTTCAACTAAACAATAGAATATAAAGACTAGGATAAACATGTATTTCATAATTTAAATTTCTAAATTTCAAATTTCAAATTTGAAATTTCAAATTTCAAAGTTCAGAATTCAAAATTCAAAATTTAAAATTAATTTTTTTTTGAATTATGGTTAGGTGGACTCAAACTTGAATTGTGCTAGAAAATTTTAGAACCTAAGTTATGCTAGAGGAGTAAACATGCAATGAAACATTCAATAATTCCAATCATGCAAGCATGCACTTAGCACAATGGGCCCTCCAATCTTGGGTTATCATGTCCGGCCTTGGCTCATTACTCCCATGGGTCATAAGTATACTTTCGTATACCCGCTCAGGAGGCGTGATTCCTTTGATTAGAGAGTAAACTAGGAAAACAAATAAAAAAATTTCTGAAAATTCAGATATAAAATATATGGGAAAAGATTCCAGGTCTGGTTTGATATGGGAAAATTACTTAGGAATTGCAAATTAAACTAAGATCCGAAAAGCTATGAGATGAGCTTTCAGGTCTAGTCCTTAGATGATGCAGAAATTTTCAGGATCTAGCATACTTGTCCTAGTTAACCATGCTCTGATACCAAAATGATGCGAAATGAAATGGAGGTTCAGAACTATGAATTCAGCAATCTAAAATGAGCAATGACTCTTTCCATATATTAGCAAGAACTTCTTAGTAAGAGAGCAAATAGGCTTACTAAAATAGGCTATTAGTAAAAGTGTTGTTACTCGCAGTGAAGCTTTCACTCATTTGCAAGGAAATGGACCTAATGGTTGAGAAACCATTCATATTTGGACAAGTACCTTCAATAAATCAGAACTACCAGTTTAGGAGGGTCTCCTTCTTCCAACAATGAACTCTCAACTTTGAAAGTGGCTCATTCATCAACACTCGAAGGACTAGTGACTGGACATGAAGACTACTACTCCCTTGGTTGAAGATACCTAGCATAATTGGTCCCAAAGCAAGGTAGACTTCATCCTTGACTTGTAATCATTGATAGATCCTGTAAGAAGGATATTAGTGGCATGGAAAGGATGAGAGAAAAGGGAATAAGAATGAAAGTTTGAAGAAGGAGGAAAAGGAAAGGATTGTAGGCATCTTCTTGAAGCTTTGAAGAACCGGTTGGGCCTCACACCCTCTCCCTCATGAAATGACAATGCAACAAAGCAATGGAAGAGAAGAAAGACTATTTTTTCATTCACTCAATGGCTGATTACAATAGGATTAGGGGGGTGTTTTTTAACTTCTCAAGCCCTAATTTGAATTCAAAATAGGAGAGATTTCATGCTTGAAAAGGGGAGTGGGAAGTGGGCAGTTACAACTTGAATTCAACTTCAAATTCCAACAATTTTGGGTGCAAGAATGGCATGGAGAATAAAGTGGCATGGCTGATTTGGCATGGAGCATGAGGTGGCACTCCAACAAATCTTGACTTGGCATGGTGAGGTGGCATGGTTGACTGGGTGTGGAGGTTGAGGAGGCACTCCAACAAGGCTTGACTTGTTATGGAGGGTGAAGTGGTTAGCTCCAATCCAATAGGTGGTCTTGATGCTCCTTCACTTAGGTTCAAGCTTCTTCACATGGTTCATGCTTTGGCTAATTTGAAACCAACTTGACCAACTTGACTAATTACAAAACTAAATTGAAATCAAAATTAACTTGACTCTAATTACAGAATTCATGTTGAAAATTGAAACAAAGTTGAAGCCAAAATTGAGTTTGGCTTATTCACTTGCAATCCATAAGGAGTTTGAATTGATTAGGTTTGCTTGAAGCCTCTTTTGCATTCTGGTGCCCGCACCAGTTTAATTTTTACATATCTTTAAATTCTGTAATTTAAATTTCAGCAAGTAGTGTATAATTTATTTTATATTTATAAAAAATTTTAAAGTATTAATTTAGATCATGTCGGGCTAAGTAATCTCTTAGGGTTGTGATGAAGCTAGACTATGATTAGAAGCCCTTTTTTAGGATCTCTTCTTGGATTTTTAATTTTTCTAGAGTCCGTCTTTCTATTCAATTTCTTGTCAAGAGACTTGATAGACTATTATTGGATTTCAATCGCTTCATAGTTCATACTTGATTCAATACAAGAATGGTAATAGATAAAAGACTCATAATTTTTAAACCCTTTTCTCTTCTTCCTTGCAGGACCCTTGATGGATTATTGTCAGGTTAAAATCTCTTCATAATCCATACTTGGTTAACATAAAGAAAGAAGTTGAAAGGACATTATGATGGGGAACAAGTATCGAATGATGCATTTCTAGGAATTAGAGGGACTAAAGAAAAATGAAACAGATAAACATGAAGCTATTCTATGTAAAAGAAAAAGAATTATATGAAAGGAACATAAGGAAATAAACTTGACAAGAAAAGAATCTTTCAAAGTAATTAAGAAGGGACCTTCATGGTTAGGAAACCACACATGTTAGGGCTAGCTTACTCTACTATTTCAGATCTGAAGGAAGGTTTTAAAGATGGTTATCCGGCATTAATATTCTGAAATGTGGGAAGGGACACTCAAGAAGAAGTACTAAATGACGAAGAGATTACTCTAGGTTTCAAGGCACCCTGTATCTGAATCTTTGGCACAGTAGACCTTCATCTTGGAAACCAGGAGACCCGGGGATCCTGCACAGATAGATAGAAAGATTAGGAGGTTTAGAAGAAAGGTTGGAGGAATGGAGAAGGAAAGTTAGGAATGGTAGAAAGAGGCTTAGGTTTGGCTTGAAGTGGATCTCCTTTGGCACCCATAGCATGGATCTTTTTCACTTGATGGCGTGGAGAACTTCCTTGTAGATGACATCCTTTGAGAAGAGGGAGAGGACATCTTGGAGTGGCTTGAAGAAGAATCTTCAAGGTTGGCCGAATGGAGATGGAAGAAGGATTAAAGGCTTGAATTGGCTAAGTAACCTAGGTCTCACAACTACCTTCTCTCAAGGGACTTTGGCTAGCAAAGGAAAGAACTTTCAAGAAAATAATTCATTTCATTCATCATCATCCCATTACAAGAGAACTTAGGAGCTTTTATAGACTTTAAACTTCCTTTCAAATTCAAACTACACCTCCTTTAATGGAGAAAATCAAGGGGCGTCCCATGAAGAGAGGAGTGGCCCTTTCAAATTTGAAATTCCTAATTACAAGAGAGAAAATCAAGGGCATCCCAAAGAAAGTGGGATGGCTCTTGCAAGGTGGCGTCCCATGAAGAGTGGAGCTTCATTTGAGCTTATCTTGGGCGAAAATGCATGTTTGAATTGTCTTGGTGATGTGGCATGATCTATCCTCCAAGTGGCATGACTTGTCCTCCAAGGTGGCATGGTTCAATGATGATGTGGTGCTCCAAGTAGTTGGTGAAGCTAGTTGCACTTAATCTGGCTTAATTGAAACCTAACTCAAGTAGCTCTTGAACCGGACTCAATACAAAGCCAATTCAACTCTAATTGGACCCAAATTGAAATAAAACAGGACTCAATTATTCAAATAAAAATAAGTTCTGGACTCATAGACTTATTACAGGACTTAATTTTCTAGTCTTCTATCCATAAAGAACTTGGCATTGGTTGAAGCCTCTTCCTGAGCCTGGTGCCCACACCAATTCTTCCCGGGTGGGAGGAACTCGACCCTGTCGAGTAAGGATCGGTTTGACTATGGTATTTTTCTAATAGATCTGGGTCAATTTGTTGTAGATCCTCTCGAGTGATCCAGGAGTCTTCAGATTCTAGTCAGCTATGCCAATGAACCAGATAATGTTGATAACCCTTATTTCTAGTAGAATCACTTGGTCATCCAAGATACGTTCAATCTTGTCTCTCCGGTCTAGTGAAATTGCTGGTGGACACTCAGGTAGGGTTTCGCTCACAAAGGCAGGGTGAAGTCCAAAAGGCTCACTAGGAATTAATGCCAGTTCTTTAAATTCTTTCAGATTAGAAATATTAAATGTAGAGCTAATGCCATAATTAGGTAGTAACTCTAACACATATGCATTAGATCCAATTTTCTTAATTATTTTGAAAGGTCTAGCTCCTCGGGCATGCAATTTCTTCATAGTTCCCGGTGGAAACCTTTCAGGTCTAAGTTTTATCATGACAGAGTCCTCTTCATTAAATTCTTTTATTCGTTTACGTGAATCAGCCATATGCTTATAAACTTCATTACTCATTTGAATCTTGTTACTAATTTCTTTATGTAATTCTTTAAGATGCTATGCATATGACTCGGTAGACTCAGACATTCGTGCGTGTGTGGGTAATGGAATGAGGTCGATAGGTCTCCTAGGTCTGTAACCATGGACAATCTCAAAGGGACTTTTACCAGTATACATATTGATCGAGCTGTTGTACGCGAATTCAGCACAAGGTAGAAGTAAATCGCAATTTCCCAGACTCTCTCCAACAAGGCACCTTAATAAGTTCCCTAGACTTTTATTTACAACTTCGATTTGTCCATCAATCTGAGGGTGGTAAGCAGTTAAAAATTTTATTTTTGTTCGTAGTAGGTGCCAAAAGGTTTTCCAAAAATAGTTTGTGAAATGGACATCCCTATCAGAAACAATAGTCTTAGGTAACCCATGTAACTTGACTACTTGATCGAGAAAAAGCTTGGCTACCCTAGAGGCATCAAAAGTTTGGGAGAAGGGTATAAAATGGACTATTTTCAAAAATCTGTCGACCACTACAAAGATTGAATCGTATTTTCTAAGGGTCTTGGGCAGTCCTTAAACAAAGTCCATGCTAAGATCCTGCCATGAACAATCTGGCATAGGTAAAAAAGTGTATAACCCGATGTTTTATCTTTGATGTTTAGCAACCGCACATGTCCTACATTGGGCAACAATATTAGCTACCTGTCTCTTAAGGCCTGGCCAGTAAAATTTATCCTCAAGTATAATATGGTCTTGTTTCTTCCAAAATGGCCAGCCAAACCTCCAGCATTGGTTTTCCAAAATAAAAAGTCTCTCAGAGAAGTCTTTGGAATACAAAGCTTGTTTTCCTTAAATAGATAACCATCTAAAAGGGTGTACTTGCTATGGTCACTAGATGGTCCTAATTTCAAAGCTTGGTAAACTTCACTAAAGTCTGGACAGGTATCATACTCATCCGTAAGTCTTTCAAATCCAACGACTTCAGTGCTAATTGAGTTCAGAAGCAGGGCTCTATGACTTAAAGCATCGGCTACCTTATTCTCAATTCCAGCACGGTGTTTCAAGACAAATGTGTAGGCCTGGATGTATTCTATCCACTTGGCATGCCTAGGATTCAGCTTTTTCTGAGAACTAAGGAATCTAAGGGCCTCGTGATAAAAAAACAGGACAAATTCATGCGGTAGTAGATAGTGCCTCCAATACCTTAAGCTTGCACTACTGCATAGAGCTCCTTATCATAGGTGGAATACTTAAGCTTAGCTTCATTTAACTTTTCACTAAAGAAAGCTATGGGATGGCTCTCCTGGCTTAAAACTCCACCTATTCTAACTCCAGATGCATCACAAGCGACCTTAAAAACCTTGGAAAAATAAGGCAATCTTAAGATAGGTACTTGTGTCATTTTCTTCTTAACATCTAAGAAGGCCCTATCAACAACTTTTGTCCATTCAAATTGGCCTTTCCTAATGCAATCCATGATTGGCGCAACTATGGTACTAAACCCCCGAATGAATCTTCTATAAAAAGTAGCTAGGCCATGAAAAATTCGTACTTCATGAACACTTTTTGGCACAGGCCACTCTACAATTGATTTAATTTTTTCGAGGTCAGCAGAAACTCCATCAGGTGTGACAACAAAACCTAGGAAAATGACTCTATGGATGAAAAAATCACATTTCTTAAGATTTGCAAAGAGACTATTTTTCCTAAGAGCTAAATAGACTTGATTCAAGTGGTCCAAATGATCCTCCTGGGTCCTGCTATATATAAGAATGTCGTAGAAGTAAACTATGACAAACTTTCTTATAAATAACCGTAGGACTTGATTCATAATCTGCATAAAGGTACTAGGAGCATTGGACAGTCCGAAAGGCATTACTACCCATTTAAAAAGACCCTCCTTGGTCTTGAACGCAGTCTTCCACTCATCCCCAGGTCTAATCCTAACCTGATGATAGCCACTCTTAAGGTCAATCTTTGAAAATATTGTTGCTCTAGCCATCATATCTAATATGTTGTCCAAACAGGATATGGGAAACCTATATTTTGTTATGATCTTATTAATGGCACGACTGTCAACGCACATCCTCCAAGTGCCATCTTTCTTAGGGGTCAGTAATGCAGGTACTGCACAAGGACTCAAACTTTCTCTAATAAATCCTTTCCTAAGGAGATCCCCTACTTGTCTTTGTAACTCTAAGTGTTCAGTAGGGTTCATCCTATAATGTGGAAGGTTGGGTAAGGTGGCTCCCGGGACTAAATCAATGGCATGTTGGATGTTCCTAAGCGACGGAAGTTGGTCAAGTAGGTCATCTGGAAACACATCCTTAAAGTCTTTTAACACTTTAGCCACTTCCTGAGGGCGTTCTTTCCGGGAAGGCTCCTGAATTTCCTTAGTGGCTAAAATCCAAACATGTGTACCCCCAGTGAGTTCTTTCTCAATCTCTTTATCAGTTATCAAATTGACTCCCATTTTCTTTTCCTTTAGGTGGCTCGATCCTCTCTTAATAGTGTCCTTAGGTGGTGTTGGTTTGATCACAAACTTCTTTCCTAGGTGCATGAATGAGCAGGAATTTGATCGGCCGTATAGAGTCATGTCATGGTCAAATAACCAAGGTCAACCTAGGATGATACTGCTCACTCCCATTGGTAGGACATCACACCACACTTTCTCCTGATAGGACTGTAATTGGATTTGGACTAGGCACCTATGTTTGAAAGGAATTGAAGTGGAGTCTATCCAAGAAACCTTATAGGGATTTGGATGGGGAACTGTAGACAAGCCTAAAGTTTTGACAGCACTAGTGGATATGGCATTTACACAACTCCCACTATCTATGATTATTTTACATACCTTATCCCCTAACTTGACAAATGTTTGTAGGATGTTAGTCCTACGCCAATCTTCTTGTGTCACGGTGTGGGTAAGGATGCATCTAACTACTCCCAACAGATCAGGCTCTATTTGTTCCTCGTCACCTTCATACTCTTCAGCCAAAATTTTCTCAGCTTGATATACCTCCTCAACATTATCACCTAGGGGCTCATGGGTTCAGGCTCATTCTCTTCTATTTCTCCTATGTGTAAGGCCCTAGTTGGACAATTGCTAGCATAATGGCCTAACTTATGACATCTAAAACATGAAACATTAGGGTTTGGAGTCCTCTGAACTTCTGGTGCTTTACCCCTATCATCTCTATGGGTCAGAGGGGTGCTGGGGTTGGGTTGGCTGGTTTGCATCTGATTCGGTCCTGGCTGCTGACTAGGTGCACTAGTTCTAGGGGGTTCGGGTCTGCGATAAAGTGGTCCCCTATGGAATCTCTCGGCATCTCGTGCTACCTGATAAGCTAGCTCTAAGTCATGGACTTCCCTCAAGAATAACTCCTTCTGGATCTCTTCTCTCAATCCTGCCCTAAACCTAGATAAGGTAACTGATTCGGATTCATACACATTGCATCTCATTACAAACTCATAAAATTTTGTAATGTATTCAGCCACACTCTTGGTTCCCTGGGTCAATCTCTGCCACTGGTCTAAAAGTCTCTGGTGGTAAGACATAGGAAGGTATTTCTCTCTAAGCCTAAGTTTCATTGCCCTCCAAGTTACTATGGAAACATCACCCCTTTGTCTGATGAATCTTTCGACGTTTCCCCAATAAAGCCTAGCCTGACGAGTTAACCTAAGCTTCGTAAATTTGCATTTTCTTTCCTCAGTCATGTCATACCAATCAAAGTATTGGTCCATCTCTCCCTCCCAATCTATGTAAACCTTAGGATCCATATTTCCATCAACTGTTGGTGCTTCCAACCTAATACTCCTAAGGGTTTGCTCATCATGGTCTGTCTGATCCTGATTGTGTCTCCTAGGGTTTGGCTCATAGACTGGATCATGGTGTGCTATCCTAGGATTCGGGTCATGGACTCGGTCAGGATTGGGCCTCCTAGGATTTGGCTCGAAGAAATGGTCTTGATGAAGAGCCCTTCTAGGGTTGATGGGTGTCTCAAACTCAGGTTCAGGCTCTAACTCATTCTAGACTTCATGAGTTCCTCCAGGGGTACTAGCTTCTAATCGATCAAGCCTATCAGTGATGAGGGTATCTGATTAGTCATGTTTTGGTGGGTCTGGGCCAATTGATCGGTCAAGTTTTGGTTCAGCGGGTCATTTGGTCATTCAAAGACTTCATCAAACTCTCAAAGTTTTGTTCCATGGTTACACTAGATTGGGCTTGGGTTTGCTGGTAGGGTGCTCCTGATCTAGTTGCCATGCACACACAGACTCAAACTCGGATTCGGGGTTTGCTAGACCTAGAGCACAAACCAAATGTAGGGTCAAATTGACAATCCGGGTTGTAGTAACTTGGCACCTGGCCAGGTAAGTGTAAGGTTGGTGGAGGTTCCTCTTTGCTTGCCTTAGACACCAATTTGAAATTGATTAGGTAAGCGAACCAACCCACTTTCCTTCGAGCTCTTGTTCCTGAACCACTTACCTAGACACCAGATATAAGCACACACAAACAGGTTGTCGAAGTTGGCTTGACACTTGATTCGACCCGACCTTGTGGGTGTCCCTAGCTTGCTAGAGCAATTAAATGTCTACTCCATTTTAATTAGGGTTGGGTTCGCTATACAGGTTGGTGATTTTTGGGCTAGGGACAGGTAATGAAATCCTGACCCTATGTCAAATTGATGCCCTTAAGATGATTTATCATGAAATGAATGCAAGCATGCAAATGAACCCTAATTTCGGTGCAGAAATCAGTGTGTTGCAGTTCTGATGTGGGGCAGAAAAGTGACGTTTATCAATCTCATAAAAACTTGAAAAAATTATAAAATAATCCTAACTTGTAGGGGATATACCATATGAAAGGAAATTTAAAGATAAAATCTATACTATGCTGAGAAGAAACTAAAAGTTAGATAATGTAAAAAGAACAGAACAGAACAGCGGAAATTTCAGCAATAGTGATGGAGTGAGGGAATTTTCATTTTTTTTTCATTTTTTTCCAAAGATAAAATTTTTCATACTGATAACTCACGTAATATAGAGTAAGAGAAAAATTATTTCAATGAAAAATTAACTACTTTTATTCAGACTTTTATGCAAATCATAGTCAGCCTACTCAGAAATACAGCAAGCAGAATTTAAACAAATAAAGGTATTTACATACCAAACTTCAACCTAAAGATTCACATCCGGCCAGGGGCTCATTATTCCCATGGGTCATGACAGTGTACTGGTGTACACCCGCTCAGGAGGCGTGAATCTTAGATCTAGATTGGATTTACAAAAAAAAAATTATGTAGCAAGTATGAATGCTATGCATGCATAAAATTTCAGCAGCCTACCTAAATGCAGAAACTCAAATTAAACCCTAACCTACCGGGCTCTGATACCATGATGATGGGGAACAAGTATCGAATGATGCATTTCTAGGAATTAGAGAGACTAAATGAAAATGAAATAGATAAACATACAGCTATTCTACGTAAAAGAAACAGAATTATATGAAAGGAACATAAGGAAATAAACTTGACTAGAAAAGAATTTTTCAAAGTAATTAAGAAGGGACCTTCGTGGTTAGGAAACCACACAGGTTAGGGCTATCTTACTCTACTATTTCAGATCTAAAGGAAGGTTTTAAAGATGGTTATCCGGCATTAATATTCTGAAATGTGGGAAGGGACACTCAAGAAGTACTAAATGACAAAGAGATTACTCTAGGTTTCAAGGCACCCTGTATCTGAATCTTTGGCACAGTAGACCTTCATCTTGGAAACCAGGAGACTCGGGGATCCTGCACAAATAGATAGAATGATTAGGAGGTTTAGAAGAAAGGTTGGAGGAATGGAGAAGGAAAGTTAGGAATGGTATAAAGAGGCTTAGGTTTGGCTTGAAGTGGATCTCCTTTGGCGCCCATAGCATGGATCTTCTTCACTTGATGGCGTGGAGAACTTCCTTGTAGATGACATCCTTTGAGAAGAGGGGGAGGACGTCTTGGAGTGGCTTGAAGAAGAATCTTCAAGGTTGGCCAAATGGAGATGGAAGAAGGATTAAAGGCTTGAATTGGCTAAGTAACCTAGGTCTCACAACTACCTTCTCTCAAGGGACTTTGGCTAGCAAAGGAAAGAACTTTCAAGAAAATAATTCATTTCATTCATCATCATCCCATTACAAGAGAACTTAGGAGCTTTTATAGACTTTAAACTCCCTTTCAAATTCAAACTACACCTCCTTTCATGGAGAAAATCAAGGGGCGTCCCATGAAGAGAGGAGTGGCCCTTTCAAATTTGAAATTCCTAATTACAAGAGAGAAAATCAAGGGCATCCCAAAGAAAGTGGGATGGCTCTTGCAAGGTGGCATCCCATGAAGAGTGGAGCTTCATTTGAACTTATCTTGGGCAAAAAATCATGTTTGAATTGTCTTGGTGATGTGGCTTGATCTATCCTCCAAGTAGCATGACTTGTCCTCCAAGGTGGCATGGTTCAATGATGATGTGGTGCTCCAAGTTGTTGGTAAAGCTGGTTGTACTTAATCTAGCTTAATTAAAATCCAACTCAAGTGGCTCTTGAACCCGACTCAATACAAAGCCAATTTAAGTCTAATTGGACCCAAATTGAAATAAATTAGGACTCAATTATTCAAATAAAAACAAGTACAGGACTCGTAGACTTATTATAGAACTTAATTTCCTTGTCTTCTATCTATAAAGAACTTAGCATTGGTTGAAGCCTCTTCCTGAGCTTGGTGCCCGCACCACATTATGAGAAAAATCATAGAAAGTCTCTCTAAATTATTAGTCTAGTAGATTCAAAAGTCCTAGATCTTTAGATTATTTATCTCTTCAATTTAATTAATTTTTGCTTTAAGTAGAAAGTAAAGAAATAATCTCTTTCCATTTTTATTAAAGCTCGCTTGAGCAAGGGTCTGAACATAGTTCACACACCTAATTCCTTATGGGATTGATCCGTACTCGCTGGACGTGCAACCCTGCATACCGTGCGCTTGTGGTTTAAATTTAAAATACATCAAACATCGCTGCCTTCCTCCTTCTCGTGACCATCCTCCCACCATTACTCTTTGTTCTTTTTATTCACCATTGCTTATCATCCATGACAAGAGGAAGGTGATGACAGCATCGCTAGCGAGTAGTGGTAAGGCTCCAACGAAAAAGGAACTAGTGTCAGTGATGATTCGGTAATAGCACGCCAACGAAGCTTCATTGCCACAGGGAGATTGATGACAGGTGGGCGATGCCAAAGAGCAGAGATCATGATCCAACTATGTTTAGAAGAGGGCTTGCTTGCACACTATTGAGCAGATGAATGTAATTTTGGGACGATATCTGCTGGATAAAGATGAATTTGACTAGAATTAAGCCTAATTTAGTGACTCTAATACTTGGTGGTTTGGTCCCATACGAATCTGAAGCTAATTCCTCTTCAAACTTGATTAGGACTTCGAAGCTAATTCTTCTTGAAACTTAACCCAAACTCCACTGAACTTTCCCTTATTTAAAGGGAGGCATAAGGGGAGGAAGGGGCAGCAAGAGGTCATAAGAGAATTTTTTTTTATTTTCTTTTGTAATTAGTTTTAGGCTTTGAATGAGAGAGGGAGAGGAATGAAGAAAAAGAGTTCTTCAGGAGAGGAGGTGCTATCACAGAGCTCCGAGTCTCCAAGAAGTTGTATTTAGGAGCCATGCTCGACTAAGGTGCAATCTGTAAGAAAGTATAGGTTCTATACTTTAGTTTTATATTTTTTTCTCTATTCTACGCGATCAAATAAAGCTTTAAATTCTTTTTACTCTTTCCTATTTGATTTCCTAAAATTAATTATCAAGGTGGGATGGATCATGATCTTAACACGATATGGTCCATGCTCAACATAGCTAATTGACTATAGGATTTTCGTCCACTTATCTTGTTAGGGTCTTTTCAACTCAATCATTGTATAGCCTATACTTGTGGGATAGGTCATGATCCTGATAAGATATGGTTTGTACTTGGCAAGATAATCTATGCTAGGGATTAGTTTAAAGGATTTCAAAATAATTATGAACTTTGATTGCTTAGATTAGAACATATGCATGACTTGTATTTGTGACTACCTGGAAATTCAAAGACATCTTTTTATCATATAAATCCCTCGATCTGATGTTTAATTTTAATTGATTAGTTTTAATTAAACCATTATCTCACTTTTAAAAATCTTAATATTTATTTATTTTTATTTTTTTTGTGAAATAATTATCCTTGATCCTCGAAGATACGGTCCCTACTTATCCTAGCAATAGTAGTGAGTTAGGTTTTATTTTTGATTATGTACGATAGCGATCAAACTCTTCCTTGATAGGATTCATGGGAGATGTGATACAAGTAGAAGGAATAATCTCCCTTACCGTGAGGATAGGGAGCTACCCTCTTCGGTCCATTGCCTAAGTAAATTTTCTTGTTATCTGAGCCCTTTCGGCCTACAATGCCATCTTTAGGCAACCGGGCCTCAATACCTTCCAAGCAGTTATTTCCACTTATTGCTTAAAAGTCAAATTTTCAATGGCATATGGGATCAAAAAAATTCAAGGAGATCAAAGTTTAGCATAATATTATTATCACATCAAGCTCTAAGGAAGAAAAGCTACTAATTACTATCCTATTAAAGGCTTAGATGCTCGGGATGATCTAACCTAGTAGTGAGGAGAGCCGGTCGAGGACCTCATCTCCATACCATTGGCCGATGAAAATTCCAAACATACGGTCAGGATTGGCTCCAACTTGGACTAGGTAATTGATGCGGGACTACTTATGCATGCAAACTATTTTTCTATTATTTAGGGGCAAGTTGAGATTATTTATCTTGAAGTTAGAGCCAAAGTTCTAAATAGAGAATCCTATAAAAAATCTAGAAGATCATGCACGCAGAAATAGACCTTAAAATGAAAGAAATAGGACCGTCGAGGCTAAGAAGCCCCGATAGGGCTAGCTCTCCTACAAGACCACAACTTGTGAGTCAAGGGAGTGTACCTGGTAGTGATTTGAAGATGAATCCATGAAGAGATCACTCTACGCTCCCAGATGCACCTTGGAAGATCAAGCCGAATATCTCGCGGATCCTATCCGCTGACCCGAAAGTTGGTTGGATGGAATCCTGAATTCTTGGACTTTGAGGGACCTGCAAAGTGTCTAAGGAATGTTAGAAAATAATGAAGAGACAAGGTAGATGGCTGAAGGAAGAGAGGGAAGAAGAGGGTTGGATGTGGGTGGCCAAATGGTGGAGGCATCCAAGGTTGAAGCAGTGCTGATCGGCTAGGGTTTCGTTGAGGACTAGGAGGCAGGGTGTAGCGATGGGTCTTACACCCACTCCCTCAGGAGGACAAAGCACACAGCAATGTTGGACAAAGCACACAGCAATGTTGAAGAAACTCAAGAAAATCTCATTAATTCATTTTTTTAAAAATACATGAGAGGGGGCCTCTTATAGAGGCTTACATGACTTGGGGGCATACAAGTAACTTTCTTTGTGTCCTCCCTCACAAACCCTACCTAGAATACATGAAAACTCCTCTCCCAATTAGGCTCACAATCTTTCTCACTCTCCTTATTATGGTCGGCCAAGGGGGTGACCCTAAGGTGGCTGACCACATGGTGGTGACCATAAGGATGGGGTACCGAATTAGGGTTAGGGCTTCATGCTTTCAGGTTTTCTTTGGTTGTCCTTCTTCCTGGTAAGTGTTGTAGACATTTGATTTACCAGGGTCTTCAAGGGTGGCTCCATGACTCTTTCAATGCTTTCCAAGTGGCACAATTGTGTGGGTGACTGGATTCCATGTAGTGGTTGGAGTGTCATGCTGGCTGGATCCATAAGTGACTTGAGTCGTCTTCTTACAACATTGGACTGGACTCAATACATGACTTACAGGACTCACAAAACTCAAAGTGATAAAACTTATAATGAGCATCCCAAAACTTGACTCAATATCCTAATGGTATGAGTGACTCTAAATATAGGACTCAAATGTTTAAAGGCCCAAAACAAGGACTCAGGGGCCAAAGTAGGGATTCAAGTGGGCTAAGCCCTTATTACTAGACTCAAACACTGAAAACACAACTCAGATAACCACAGAGGGTTGAGAAGACTCTACTTATTCTGGTGCCTCTGGTGTCCGCACCAGTAATCCGAGACCAACTAACTTTATTTTTGTAGAAAAATATCAATATCTTCACCTAGACACTAGTAAATATTCCAGGCATCAACCTCTCAATAATGGTACACCAGCCAAAGGTAGACTTGACATGCCATCCCATTAAATAATAAAAATGGAGCTTCATGCTGAGTGACAAAAGGCCATAGCCGAGGAGGTCGATAAGCTACTGGATGCTAGTTTTATCCAAGAAGCCACCTATCTAGAGTGGATTGCAAATCTAGTTATGGTGAAGAAGGAAAATAGCAAATGGTATATCTATATAGACTTCACCGATATCAACCAAGCATATGCCCAAAGGATGGTTATCTATCACCAAGAATTGATCAGATGGTGGATGCCATCTCAAGCTATGATCTCCTTAATTTCATGCATGCCTTCTTTGCCTATAATGAATCCAGATGGCTCCTGAAGATGAGGAGAAAATTGCTTTTATTATTGAACAAGAATGCTTATGTTATAGGGTTATGTCATTCAGTTTGAAAAATATAGGTGCCACCTACTAGCTCTTGGTGAACAAAGTTTTTAAGAACCAAATCAGGCGAAATATGGAGGTGTATATGGATGACATACTTGTCAAAAGCAAAGTTGCTAGAGCTCACATTGATGATCTCAGAAAAACCTTCACCACCCTTTGAAAGTACTAAATGAAGCTAAATCATACTAAGTGTACCTTCAGAGTGGCCTCGGGCAAATTTCTTGACTTCATGGTCTTTAACAGGGAATGAAAGCTAACCCAGCGAAAATCAAGGGTATCTACAATATAAGCCCCTCAAGGATGATCAAAGACATCCAACACCTTAATGGAAGATCGGGGTGCTGAATCGATTTGTCTCCAAATCAACCAAGTAGTTGATAAGTCTATTAATTATCCAATTTAACTATTAAAATAAATATTAATTAATATATATTTATTTAGAATTAATACTTTTTATTAGTGTTTTGTAGAAAAGAAGTCCATGGATGGGAATAGCTCAATTTTTAGAGTCCAACGGTGCAGATGACACTCAAATAGAAGTTCAAATAGGCTCGGAATCGAAGTTAGAAAATTATTAAAGGAAATGCATGAATTTTAGAGCAGTTGGTCCATGGTGGACTGATTGCCCGATCTATAGAATGGGGAGTAGTCCATGGGCAGCCATTGGAGCCGGTCCACAACCCCTTCCCATAAACCACCATTGCCATTTCACGTCGCCCGGCCGTCGGAGTTGTTCACTGTCATCCCTCTCTCCACTGGGAGCATCGTCATGGCTGGAAAGCTAGCCAGAAGGGTGTTTATTTCGGCTGCCACCACTTTCTTCCCCTTCTTCGTTCGGTCACTACCACCACCGTCCACTGCTTGCCAAGCACCCCCCTCATCTGCCGGCATCCAACTATCATTTGTTGCCCGTCCCTGCACTAGCATTCTTCTTCCTAGTTTCATCCAACACCACTCTCCCCTGTTCCACCTATAGCCGGCCACAATCACTATTGTTGGCCGTCCGATCATCACCAACCATCGCTCTTGCCGCTATCAGTGCCACCTCTCATAGATGTCTCACACTACCACTCTCCAAGTCCCAATTGACGAGGGGGATTTGGTGTTAAGCGAAGTCTGATCAGCACTCTAGTTTCCTAAGAAGGAAGGAAGGTCTGTTTCGCATGATTTTCGGTACAAGCTAAGGATTATGATTCAAATCAAATGGCTGAGAATTTCTTGCATGATATCTGGCCGATCTTGAGCCTGATTGACTCCAAATTTGACCAGGAGGAAGTTTTAGATGAGCTCTATAAAAGGAGGAACCCAGGTAGCAGTCCAGGCATTAGTTTCTATAATAGTTATTTTCTTTTTCTTTTATTTAGATTATTGTATTAGACTTAGAAGAAAGAGGAATTTTGGAGGGGATGCTAGTGGCAGTGATACGCGGCTAGATTCCTTTAACCTGGGATGAAGATGAAGCCTATAACCATGTGCTATCTCTCTTTTTATACTTAGTTTCTATGTAATAAAAACCATATTCTTCCTTTACATATCTTTTGAGTTATTTTTCTGATCAGGGTTTTGATTTAGCATACACGGCCTACACCCTCTATCGACGTGCCATGATATCAGGATACGATACGTGCTTCAGAGAGTTGGATCATAGTATAATAGATTAGACCCCTACACTTGCATAACAAATTAGATAGTTTATGCTCTAAACGGATGTGTCATGATCTCCAGATATGACCCGTGCCCAATATGAGATAAATTATTCTAACATTGAACCTATAAGAATTATTGATATTGCACAAAAAGAAAAGAAGATAAAATTTGTTGCATGGTGGATTCGGATTTGTAGGTTACTTCTCTTGCTAACTGATTTAATTAAGTAATTAGTTATTATCTTTTAACAATTATTATTCTTAATCTAATTTTTATAAATAAATTTTTTGCTTTTCTTTTCCATGAAATAATTGTCCTTGGTCCTCGAGGATACGATCTCGACTCGTCGCTAGCTATAGTAGTGAGTATGTTTTATTTTTGACCACCTACGATAGTGATCCATGGTGTCTCCTATTCTTCCAAACTCTAAAGCAATGAAGGAATTTTCGGATAAAGGAATGCCAAAAGGCCTTTAACGACCTCAAAGGCTATCTCATTCTCCACCATTACTCAGCAAACCAAATCTAGGTGAAGAATTATTCTTATATCTAGTAGCCTCTCCTCTAGCAATAGGTGCTATATTGATACAAGAAAGGGACAAGATTCAAAAATCGACCTATTATATTAGCCGGATCCTAAAGGATGCAGAAACCTAGTATTTAAAGTTGGAGAAGTTGGTTTATGCACTCCTCATAGCTACTCGGAAACTCCAACCATATACTATTACTCTCCTGACCGATCAGCCTATTAAAAGCATTCTCCATCGACCCGACACCTCCGGATAGATTACAAAATGGGAAATCAAACTCTCCGAGTTTGATATCAAGTTTCTACCTTAATTGTTGATCAAAGCTCAAATATTAGATGATTTCTTGGTCAAATGCACCATTCCTGATGAGCCTCTAGAACCAGAAGAGTTCGAGTCATCGGTGCTGACATAAAATCATGCTCATGGTCCTATCCATATATGGAAAGTTTATGTAGATGGATCATCCAACTTTGAAGGATCGGGAGTAGGAATAGTTGTTGTAAGCTTGGAAGGGATCATCACCAAGCACACACTCTGCTTCGAGTTCCTAGCAACAAACAATGAGATCGAATATGAAGCTATGATTGTAGGTTTTGAAATTGCCAAAGAGATTGGAGCATAAGATCTAGAAGTCTATAGTGATTTCCAACTAATCATTGGACAAGTTAATGGTGACTGCAATGTTCGGGAGGAAAATATGATGAAGTAATCATGAAAGGTCAAAGAGTTGGCCCTTACTTTCCACCACTTTGGAGTTCAATAGATCCTTAGGGAAGAGAACTCCCAAGTCGACTCACTAGCTAAAGCAGTGACAATGTCACCGATCTCACTACCAAGAGGTGCATACTTTGAAACAATCCAAAGGTCCATCATCGAGAAACCCTCAGTAGTATTGCAGTTGGACAACAAACCTTGCTAGATTGACCCTTGGTCAACTTCTTGAAGAATGGCCAACTCCTCGTAGATAGGAAAGTGGCCCACAAGATTACATATAAGTCCTCCAAATACTCGATGTATAAGGGAAAACTCTATAAATGATTGTTTTCTCTACCCCTTCTCAGGTGCCTATGGCTATCTGAGGCAAAGTATGCACCGAGGGAGGTTCATGAAGAAATCTATGGTGATCACATTGGAAAAAAGGGCATTAGCATATAAGTTACTCCAACAAGGTTATTATTAGCCTACTATGCAACAATATTCTGAGGACTTCATCATGCGATGCGAGGCCTGCCAAAGAAACTCCAATGTTCAGCACCTTCTCCTGGTGCCTATCAATCCCATATGTGCCCCATGACCTTTTGAGTAGTGGGGGATGGATATTCTCAGCCCTTCTCAATAGCTTTGGGGTAATGTAAGTTTTTGCTAGTCACTATTGACTACTTTATAAAGTAGGTAGAAGCCAAGCCAATAGCTCGTATTATCAAGTCCAAATAATATACTTTGTATGGATGGTGAACATCTACCACTTTGAGATCCCCCAAGTATTAATTACTAACAATGGATAACAGTTCGTCAGAAATAGATTTGAGGAGTTCTATGAAGAGCAAGGAATCTTGCATCATCTTACTTTTGTAGCACATCCCCAAGCTAATGGAGAAGTAGAAATCACCAACCGAACAAGGAATTGAGAAGAGGCTTGGCAAAGCTAAAGGGTCATAGGCCGACAAACTCCATCTATGCTCTAGGCATGTTGAACCACATTAAGAGTCCCGACAAGAGAAATGCCTTTCAGCCTAGCCTTCGGGATCAAAGTTATGTTGAACCACATTAAGAGTCCCGACAAGAGAAATGCCTTTCAGCCTAGCCTTCGGGATCAAAGTTATGATACCCGTCGGGTTTAGGGTGCCTTTAGCATGGGTTGCAAACTTGATGAGCAAACTAACTCCAAAAGGTGGCTTATTAATCTAGCTTTACTAGATGAAACCCATGAAAAAGCACATGTTATAATGGTGACTTACCAACAAAAGGTCACTTGCTACTTTTAACTCCAAAGTTTAAGATAAAGCATTCAGGATTGGCGACCTAGTGCTACACCAAGCATAAGTCTCTCAACCAGGTCAAAGAGCCAAGCTCTCCTTAAACTAGAAGGTGCCCTACCAAGTGGAAGAAGTCATCAGACCAGGAACATACAGCTAAAGCAATTGGATGGAACTTTTATACTCTATGGTGCAGACACCAGAGGCACCAGAATAAGACAGAGGCTTCTCAACCCTTTGTGGATTAATTAGTAGTGTTTGAGTCCATTTGTAGTAAGGGCTTAGTCCATTTGAGTTGTCATTTGAGTCCTGTACCAGTCAACTCATGTTGAGATAGTTTTCTTCCTGAGTCTTGTACATGTCAGTCCAAGTACAAGTGAAGACATGCTAGCCTAAGTACAACTGAAGATCGAGCCAGTACAAGTAAAGATCAACCCAGCCTGAAGACATGAAGACCATGGAAGGCCCAGTAGAAGAAATCAGAAATCCTGGAGTCACATCGAAAGCCCGGGAGCCTTGGACCGTAGCCTAAAGCAGATTAGGCCAGTCAAGGCCTAGGAGAAAAGCTAGGGAACCACATGCTTATGGTTACCTTCCCCTTGGTCGACCACTTAGAGTCACCCCTCTTGGCCGACCAAGGCAAGAGAGAGAAGCAAAATTTGAGAGATTTTTCTACCTAAACCTACCATGTATTCTAGCTAGGGTTTGGGTTGGATTCAAATTCCTAGGTAATGACTATTGTAACCTTACTTGGGGGCCAAGTCTAAGAGTCTATTTAAGAGACTCTACTCTCTTGTATCAAGACAACTTTTTTCATGAAATATAATTGAGTTCTTTCAATTGCTGTGTGCTACCTGCTGTGTGCTAAGGGGATTCTATATGAGCCTCTCCTTTTTTCTGGTGTTCTGCACCCAGTCTCCAGCCGCCATCCAACTCTCTAAACCTTAGCCCCCCAACCTCAAACTCTTTTTCCCCTTGCTATTTTCCCTTTATTACTTCATCCTTGCTTTGTTTTCTCACCCTTGGAAGGCTATTTGTAGGTCCCTCGGCTTCTACGAATCCAACGACTCCAGTCGGGCAGTGATCGGGTTACTGGGTAGAAAGCCGAGAATCCGTGGGTCTCCGGCTTGACTTTCCAGGCTGCATCCGGGAGCGAGAGCGATCCCTTCATCTACGATCTGTACTAGGTACATCAACCATTATTAGGTATACCCCCTCTACCTGCCTGTCACTTTATTGGAGAAGAACAAGCCCAACCAAATCTTCTCAGCCTCGGCGGTCCTCTTCTTATTACATTTTAGGTTCTACTTTGCATGCAGTTGTTTCTTTCTTGCAAAGAATTCTCTTCTTAGATTTATGGTCTATTCTTCGGGATTTAGATTCATAACTTAACCTAAAAAAATACAAAAATATATTTGCATGCAATTTTAGTTTCGCATCATTTGGAATCAAAGCCTATTTTGGGCTCAGTTCTTTTTGGATATTCGGATCGGGTGCTTCACCATGGCCATTTGGGTCATAGGAAACTAGTAGAGCTGCAAGACCCTCTCTTCCTAATCTACGGGATCTCCTATGGAGGTAGGGGTGCCACTGTGAATTGACCCCTGAAGAAGAACACAAAGAGTTCCATTAGGATTTTTGCATTCTCGGCCTTCTTAGTACATCCCCTATTTTTTTAATTGTTTCTACCTACACAGAACTTAGAAAATTCTGAAATTTACTTTTTTGAATTTATTATAATTGAAATTAATTTTCAAAATTTTCTTATGAATTATTTAGATCTGTGGATTTTCTCTCAGCTGAAACACTGCCTGAGAATAGTTCTGCTCTATTTTGGCAGCAAAGCCAATTTTGGAAAGTTTAGGGTTCTTTAGTATAATTTTTTGCATATCTTTAATTTTGGCATGTTCCCTGCATATTAGGTCATAATCTGCAAGTTATCTTTCTCTTTTAGAAAATACCAAAACAAAAAAACATTACATATATTCATAAAACTCCAAAAATAGCTAAAACCTAATTTGCATTTTCATCTGCCTACCATCATTGCATAAAATACCTTAAGGGCACTTTCTATATGTCAGATAAGGGGAGGAGTTGATAACCTCTCCTTAGCTCAAAACCACCTACCTTGCATTCAATCCCAAGCCTAATTTAAAATTAACTAGACTTAATTTGCCCTAGTGGGCTAGGGACACCTATCGATTAGGTTCAATCATTGTGGGATGACTAGTGCATCCAATTCATCTCTTATTACTGGATTCTGGTGTCTAGGCTAGAGGTATAGTGTCAAACAACCTAAGTAGATCGGTGGTTCCTTAATTGGGTCCCTGCGAGAGCAGGGGGCCTCCCACCATCTCACCTCTTACCTGGCCAGTTGAAGGACTAGGATTTAAGTTGTATGTAAGTTGAGTCAACCCATTCTGATTGGGCTCTAGGTCTAGGCAGCTGTAGTTGAGTGTTGCCCAGGTGGCTACCCAAGAGGGGGGTGAATTAAGAATTTAAAAAATTAAGCAGAAAATGTGCAATTAAAATCCCTTTTAAAGTGTTAGGTGCTGTGACAAGATAATTAATTATAGAAGCTAAATAAAATCAAAGAAGCATAATACAAACATACAGAAATTTATAGTGGTTCAGAGCAACCCAGCTCCTACATCCACTACCCAAGATACCACTTGAAATTTTCATTATATTCACATCCGAATATAGCAGGATTGTTTTACAGGATCATAATCCAAAATCTTTACACTTTGGTTTTAACGGGATCACCAAAGAAAACTCACACCCTTTGGTTTTAAACAGGATCACCAAAGAAACTCAGCTTGGTTTTCACAGGATCACCAAGATCCTAACTTGGTTTTAGCAGGATCACCAAGAACCCAATACTTGGTTTTTATCAAAGGCTCACCAAGAACCTATTTGGTTTTTCAAATGGGCTCACCAATAACCCAAACAATTCAAGAGTGAATTAAAATAAATGCAACAATAAATGAAAAACTCTAGTTGTCGGATAGTTGAGGTGCAGCTTGAGAGAAGTCAACTTGAATGTACTTCAATTCACTTTAATTGCTTCAGTGGCTTCTTTCCAAATTGCTTCAAGCTTCAGATCAGAGTTGGTGAAGGCTTGAAGACTGACTTGAATGCTCTTTGTGCTCTCTTTCTTGTTAGTAGGTTGGATATTCAATAAACCCTTGAAACATTTTGGAACTTAAAAAAAAAAACTTTTTTTAGGAAGTTCAAATCCTTCAAATATATGGTCTTCCATCATTGCAAGATAGTTCGAGACGTTGTAAACCATTGGGATGTGACATATGACCGTTGAAGCACTTTTTGGCATTCAAAAAAAAATTCTGGAACTAGCTATTATGTACTTGAAAATGATATTCGAGTCAGCTCGGATCCTTTGAGTCGATAGGTTGAGTTGCCATTTTTTCAGTGCAGTCAGCTCTTTGTCTCAGGGTGCAAAAACTTCACTCTGGACGGGTCGGCTCTTGATAGCTCGGGTCAGCTTGAACTTCTATCATTGAACACATTGAACTCAAGGGGCTGGCTCGCCTGAACTTGGGTAGGCTTTTCTCAGAATCAAAAATCTTTACTCTAGAGGAGTCGGCTTGTTGCAGATCAGGTTGGCTCGCTTTCTCAGGTCTTCAAAATTTGTTCTGGCAAAGTCGGCTCTTTCTGGTTGGGGTAGACTTGCCTGGCTATTCTCAAAAAAGAATAAAAATGGACTCTGGACAAGTCGGCTTGGTTCTCCTTGAGTCGGCTCGGATGCTACGTACCAAAATCCTTAGTGCATGCCATGAGGTGGAGTCGGCTCTTCTTCAGTCTGGGTCGGCTCGAGTGACTTCTTCAGGATTTTTACAATTAAACTTCAAGAAAACTCTTACCAACACTCTTAAACTTTTCATGCAAACCAACTCAAAATAAATTTAAGGCATAGCACACATAGAAGTAACCCTTTTATATAATTTTTCTTAACTTTTTCATTAGGTTCTTCTATACAAAATAAGATTACAACACAACTCAAAACAAGAAGTAGAGATGTAGGAGTTGAAGTTTGAACAAATAAATCATCCTACAAAAACTTGTAAACCACTTGAAGAGTTGTTACTAATATAAATGCATGCTCCAATATTTGGTTATCATCAAAATCACTTATGGGGTCAACAATCTCCCCCTTTTTGATGATGACAAAATATTGGGCATGAAAAAGTAAGATAAAACTTTACATTTACAGATTTACTTGTATAATTGTATTTGCAAGAGTGTATGAATAATTAAAAAGAGTTGACTTTAATTAGTGTCAAACCATAGAAGGAGAATTAGGGCAGTGAGAGGTAATCTCCCCCTCAATAAGATACTCCATGTTTTAACACACTTTCCATGCAAGTTCAAAGCCCAAAAGTTTCTAAGATACCACTTTAAGTATCAGAGCTTAAAATTTTTAAAACAATGTGTATCAGAGCTTAAAACATTATATATCAGGGCTTAACACATTTAAAACATTATGTATCAAAGTTTAATATATTATATATCAGAGCTTATTATATGTCCAAGCTTAAAAGGATCTTAATACATCAAAGCATATTGTTTTACATGTATCAGAGCATAAGCAAATAGATTTTATCCTTTTCAAGCTTTACGTATTAAAGCAAAAATAAAAATATCTTATCCTTTTCATGCAATATCTTCATAAATTTCTTCCCCTTTTTGTCAATCAATCAAAAAGGTGAAGTTAGAATGAAGCTCAGATTTTAAAATAGAATGAGAAAGTATTTAAAATTTGTTTGAGATAATTTCACTTTCTTTCATTCATCTTGATATTCTAATTAAAAAATCAGATATTGTATGATCAAAATATGAACTTTCTTTAAAAAAGCATAAAAGAGATAAAGAAATTCATGAGACAAAATATGAACTTTCATTTCATTTCAATTGGGGATTTTTAGTACAAGGTACAAAATAAAAGAAAGTCCATCTAGTCACTATCTATATCTACTCTAGGGTTTGTAGATCGACCAGGAATTTGGATGCCAGAAGGCATCGAGGCAATTGGGTCAGGATCTAACACATCAGATGGTGGAGTAGTATAGGGTCCCTGAGGCCTAAGATGAGGAGCTGGTTGTCTGGGATGAGCAGATGGACCAGCAAAAGATGAGGGTTGAGGTCTAGGTCTAGACTGTGGAACACTAAATGCAGCAATGACTCGGCTTGAAAGTTGATCCAGCTTGAATTGAACTGTGTCCACTTCTTCATCCACCTTCTTTAGATCTTTATGTGATTGAACCAATTCTGATGCTTGCTCATTAGCAAATGCTTCAGCCGATCCTCTTAGTCTTCCAAACTCAGCTCTAAGTATCCTAATTCCTTAAATATAGTCCTCCTCTATCCTTCTGCCTTCTTCTACTGAGCCCACTTTGAATTTTAGATTACTCATTTCCGTCCTGAATGCTTCAAGAGTAGTATTGATAGATTCTTTAAGTGATTTAGAACTGGATGCAATTTGTCAAGTCTGGGCTGAATGTTTGGTTGGGTTGCATTAGTTGTATCTTTGGAGGCTTCTAGTACATCCAATCTACTATGCAGATCTTCAATCTGACCCCCAAACTAATCAGGTCTCATATTAACAGACTGGCAGAATTCGCCAAACATTGTAGCCATTGTAGAGGAGATTGAATCAGTCAAATTACCCATCTATTATGCAATGAAGTTTTGTAATGCTGAAGTATCAACAACAGGTGCAGTATCAACTGAACTAGGAGCAGGAATGTCAGTAGCAGTCTGAGTGTAAATAGGTGTAACAGGAGGCATGTCGGGCACTAAAATATTAGGAAAAGGAGCCTCAAAATTAGTGAGCTCAGGTGAATATGGCTGAGGTAGTGACTCATGAATAGGTATAGTAGTATCTTCATCACCTCATACCTCACCTGCTTCTTCTTCAACTTCTTCAACCTCAGCAATATTATCAGATTTGTTTTTCCACACTCCTTCAGATAAAATGTAACCCATCATTTTTAGTGTCTTTGCAATGTAAGTGTCAGTGTGCTGCAGAGTTCTACTATCTTCATCACTTAGATCTACATGAGCTGCTTGGAAAAATAGGGTTAATACCATTCCATACGGCAAGCAGGCCTTCACTTCCTTATTGCTTCTTTCATTTGTGATACCATTATAGTTGGAAGGTTGATTTTATCTCCATGAATTATCAGTTCCATAAGACATAGGTCCCTTTCACTTACCCAATCAAAGCGACCTATTCTTGGTAGGAAAATTCTACTTATGAAGCTGTGGAGAAGCCTCATTTCCATTGAGAGTGAACTAGCCTTCAGTGTTCCTATTTCATTCACGTCTTCTCTTTCTAGAATAGTCTGAAGAGCTTTTGTTCTGTCTTTAAGTACCAAATGTTCTATTCCTTCATGCGGCATCTCAAGCATGCTGCCTAACCTTTCTGCTAAAATAATAATTCTCTTTCCTTTAACTACAGATTCTATATGCTGTTCCCCAAATATGTGATTTTCATAGAAAATTCTGACTAGGTTGGGATATGTATTAATATTCAATGAATACATGAAATCCCACCCCTGACTTTCAATTAGGTCACCCATAATCAAACCAATCTCCTTAAGAAATTCAAACATGATCTGTCTACCTATAGTGACGGGTCGCATTGCAAGAGAAACTTGTTGCCGAGGAGAGAGTTGGCTAGGTGCTTCAACAATTTGAACCGAAACCCTTGATGAACCTTCTTCCCAAAATTTTGAACGTCATTCCTGTGGAGCTTGTTCTTCATCCTGACGAGTCCTCTTTCTAGCTGACTTTTTAGGAGCCATTCCCACTGAAAATAGTGTTCCAAAGATTTTGGTAGAAAAGGAAGTTTTGGAATCAAAGTCTCGGAGGGAAAGAATGGAGAGTCGAGAGAGAAAAATTGGAAAGGAATACCCTAAGGCTCGACTTAAGATAGAGTCGGCCCGACATCCGAGTTGGCTTGACCGATAAGTCATCTGTTCGAGTCGGCTCGAGCAGAGGAAGCACAAAAGTGAATTGCAGCCTTCACTCAAAGTCTTTTTACACAGAAAAAAGTGAGACAGGGAGGTCACCTAGATAGTTTTTCCTTAAGTTTGTAGGGATGTTTCTAGAGTGGGTTATATAAACCTAGTTCACATCTAATCATTGCAAATCTATCAAAATTTAAAGGTTTAATAAAAATATCAGTAAGTTGGTTTTCAGTTGGCACGAATTCTAGTTCAATGTCACCATTCAAAAGATGATCTCTTATAAAATAGTGCCTAATTTCAATGTGCTTAGTTCTTGAATGCTCAACAGGATTCTTAGTTAAATTTATGGCACTTGTGTTATCATATTTGATTGGAATTTTAGATTGTGTAACATCAAAGTCTTCTAGCTGTTGTTTAATCTAAAGCACTTAAGCACAACAACTACCAGCAGCAACATACTCTGCTTCAACAGTGGATAATGCTATGGAGTTTTATTTCTTACAGTGCCATGTGATTAAATTCAACCCTAGAAATTGACATGTACCACTAGTACTCTTTCTATCAATTTTGCAATCAGCATAATCAGCACCAGAAAAACCAATTAAATTCAAAGATGATTCTTTAGAATACCAAAGATCTAAATTGCTTGTACCTTTCAGATATTTGATAATTCTTTTAATAGCAAGCATGTGTGATTCCTTAGGATTTGATTGAAAATGAGCACACACACATACACTATACAAGATATCTGGTCTACTGGTAGTCAAGTATAATAAGGATCCGATCATATCTCTATATAGCTTTTGGTCAACATTGGATCCATTTTCATCTTTGTCCAATCTGCAGGTAGGGCTCATGGGTGTGTTAGCTTCTTTGCTTGTCTCCATGCCAAACTTTTTGATTATCTCGTTGATGTAATTGGCTTGGTTTATAAAAATCCTTCCTTTGTTTGTTTTACTTGTAGTCCAAGGAAGTAGTTGAGTTCACCCATAAGGCTCATTTCAAACTTGCCCTGTATTAACTTAGCAAATTCTCCACAAAGATTTTCATTAGTTGCACCAAATATGATATCATCAACGTAAATTTGTACAACTAACATATCATTACCTTTCTTTTTAACGAAAAGAGTTTTGTCAACATTTTCTCTTTTAAAATCATTTTCAAGTAAAAATTTGCTTAGTCTATCATACCAGGCCCTAGATACTTGTTTCAAACTATATAAGGCTTTATTTAATTTAAACACATGATTTGAAAAAGCATGATTTTCAAAACCTGGTGGCTGTTCTACAAAAACTTGTTCAGAAATAAATCCATTTAGAAAAGCACTTTTGACATCCATTTAGAACAGTTTAAAATTCATGTAGCAAGCAAATGCAAGGAGTAATCTAATGGCCTCAAGTCTTGCTACGGGAGCATATGTTTTATTAAAATCAATGCCCTCTTCTTGATTGTATCCTTTAGCTACCAACCTTGCTTTATTTCTCATAACCTTACCATTCTCATCTAGTTTGTTCCTATAGATCCATTTGGTTTCTATGATGGGATGGTCTAGAGGTCTACTAACTAGAGTCCAAATATTATTCCTTTTAAACTGGTTTAATTCATCATGCATGGCCATCATCCAGTTTGGATCAGATTCAGCTTCTTCTAAACTATGTGGTTCAAGTTATGAAACAAAGGCTAGGTAGTCATGTGCATCTCTATGTGTAGACCTAGTCCTAACACCATGAGAAGGATCACCAATAATTAAATCTTTAGGATGTGAAGTTACATACCTCCATGCCTTTGGTAAATCAGTATGATCCTTGCTTACCACTTCTTCCCATCTTGTGTTGGCTTGTCTTGTATGCTTAGATCTTCCATCTCTTTTTGAATTGTACCTGCATCATTATCTACGCACTCATCTTTTCTAGATGGTGAGGGGTTAGCTTCATCAAAGACAACATGAATTGACTCTTCTACAGTAAGAGTCATCTTATTAAACACTCTATATGCTTTGCTGTTCAATGAATAACCAAGGAATATAGATTCATCAGATTTTGCATCAAATTTTTCTAGGTTATCTTTACCATTATTCAACACAAAGCATTTACACCCAAAAATATGAAAATAGTTAATATTTGGTTTTCTTCTATTCCAAAGCTCATAGGGGGTTTTCTTTGAAATTGGGCGTATTAAAACTCAATTCAATATGTAACAGGCAGTGTTCACTGCTTTTGCCCAAATGTACCTTGGAAGATTACCTTCATACAACATGGTTCGGGCTATTTCTTCCAAAGTCTTATTCTTTCTCTCTACAACATCATTTTGTTGTGGTGTTCTAGGAGCAGAGAAGTTGTGATCAATGCCGTACTTAGTGCAATATTCATCAAAAAATTGATTTTGAAATTCAGTCCCATGATCACTTCTTATAGAAATAACATAAAGATTTTTCTCATTTGAAACCTTCTTATGAAATTTTTGAAATACATCAAAGGTTTTATTTTTATGTGCAATAAATAATATCCATGTGAATCTAGAAAAGTCATCTACAATTATAAGGCCATATTTCATACCACCTAGGCTTGTGGTCCTAGTTGGTCCAAATAAGTCCATGTGAAGTAGCTCAAGGGGTCTAGTAGTTGAAATAACATTTTTTGATTTAAAACTCTCCCTAGTTTGTTTGCCTAATTGACACGCATCACATACATAATCAATATCCACTTTAAAGTGTTGCAAACCTCTAACTAGATTCTTTGAAATTAATTTGGCAATTGTATGCATGCTAGCATGACCTAATCATCTATGCCAAAGTAAACATGACTCCTTAGTCTTGGCATTCATTGCTACTAGACTGGAACTACTAGCATGGCTAGATCATTTAGATCTACCACATAGATGTTTCCAAGTCTATGACTAATGAATTTATTGCTAGAGTCAAGAGAGTTAGTTACTATACACATAGATGATTTAAAGATAACCTTGAAGCCTTTATCACAAAGTTGACTAATACTTAATAAATTATGCTTCAATTTATCTACTAGCAGCACATCTTCAATAAAACTACAGGGGGTTATCTTGATCTTACCGATTCCGATTATTTTTTCCTTACCATTATCACCGAAAGTAACCAATCCTCCTTCTTTCATTTGTAGGGTGATGTACTGATCCTTGTCACCCATCATATGCCTTGAATAGCCACTATCAAGATATCATCTTTTCTTCAATTTGTGGGCTGCAAGACAGTCCTGCAAAATAGTCAAGGAGTGATTTTAGGTACTCAAGCTAACTTGGGTCCTTTCGTGTTAGCAAAATTGGTTCCTTTTGGAATCCAAATGGTTCTATATTTTAATGCACCAATCATGGAATTTTTCAAGGAATTGCATTGATGAGATTTATGCCCAAATCTATGACATACATAGCAAACAATTTTATCATATTTGAATGATGCATGCTTTGAAGCTTTAACAGATGCAGAGATGGATATGTATGGTTTGAAAGATTTTTGAACAGAATTCTCAGAAACATACTTTAAGCCATTTGAAACATAATTTGATGGAAAAGCTTTTTGAATTTTTGTACTTGAAGCTGAAGCTTTCGAAGATATAAATTTTGTTGTTGAAATTCCTTTAGCATTTAAAGCATTAAATCTAATTCCAGCTTTGCTTTTTGAATATCTTTGCTCATTTAGAATTAGCTCAAGCTTATTGGAACTCAAGGTAAGTTTTTCTACCAAAGGCTTAAGCTTTTCAACCTCCTTTTTTAAATCAATGTTTCCGGCAACTAAAAGTTTGTTTGTCTCATTTAAAATATTCTTTTCATTTTTCAAAGCACTAACATTATTAGAAAAGATATTCAGTTCTTTTTGCAAAATATTATTCTTATCAAAAATCTCATCCTTGTATTTTAGTAAAAGATCATTTTGTTTCTTCAAGGATTTGATTTTAACCCCAGCTTTCTTGAATTCAATAAGCAAATCATGAAATGCGAAATTCAATTCATCATAAGTAAATTCAGTTTGAACCTCAGGGGATGATACCTCATTTTCAAGACCCATTAGACATAAATTCATAGATTTCGTGGTCTCTTCTTCTTCAGTAGATATGGATGCTTCGCTGTCGCTCCATGTCGCTACCATAGCTCTCTTTTTCTTTTTCTTGAACCCCTTTTTCAGCAATGGACAATCCAGTCGAATGTGCCCTGGCTTTTTGCATTCATAGCATATAGGCACTTCTTTTTCCTTCTCTTTTTCCTTGTCCTTTTCTTTGCTGTATTCTTTATTCTTGTGGAATTTTCTATAATTTCTTCCTTTTCGTCTTCCCAAGAACCTTTTGAATCTCCTAATGACCATGGCAACATCTTCATCTTCCATGTTGCTTTCAGTAGAGGAGCATTCTTCTTTCGATTCATCATCCTTTCTTGAATCCATAGCAGCTTTGAAGAAAACAAATTTCTTCTTCTTTTGATCATTCTCAGTTCTGTACTACATAGTCAGTTCATGAGTGATGAGAGATCCTAGCAGTTCATCCAGTTGTAAGGTATTCAAATCTTTTGCTTCCTGGATGGCGTTTACTTTTGGATCCCACTTGTCCGGAAGAGATCTTAAGATCTTCTACACAAGATCAGCATTGGAATATACCCTGCCAAGACTTTTTAACCCATTAATAATATTAGTGAAACATAAAAATATGGCAGGGATTATTTCATCAGGTTTCATTTTGAATAATTCGTAACTATGCACAAGAAGATTAATTTTTGAAGACTTTACTTGGGAAGTTTCTTCGTGGGTCACTTCAAGTTTATCCCAAATTTCTTTTGCCGAGGAGCAAATGAAAATTCGATTAAATTCATTACTATCCAAAGCACAATATAGCAAATTCATTGCTTTGGCATTTAACTCACCCATTTTCATGTCATGTTCATCCCAATCCTCTTCAGGTTTTGGAACGTCCACTCCATCAATTTTAACCATGGGGATATAAGGACCCTTTAGAATGACCTTCCATAACTGAAAATCAACTGCTTGAACATAAATTTTCATTCTAGCTTTCCAATATGCATAATTTGTGCCAGTGAAGAGTGGAGGTTTATTGGTTGATTGGCCTTCAACCAAGGACGTACTCATTGGATGAGCCATCAATCTTTACTCTTATGTATTTAGAGATATTGCTCTGTTACCAGTTGTTGCCCAAGTGGCTACCCAAGAGGGGGGTGAATTGGGAATTTGAAAAATTAAGCAGATAATGTGCAATTAAAATTCCTTTTAAAGTGTTAGGTGCTGTGACAAGATAATTAATTGTAGAAGTTAAATAAGATCAAAGAAGCACAATATAAATACACAGAAATTTATAGTGGTTCGGAGCAACCCAGCTCCTACGTCCACTACCCAAGATACCACTTGGGATTTTCACTATATTCACATTCGAATACAGCATGATTATTTTACAGGATCACAATCCAAAACCTCTACACTTTGGTTTTAACAGGATCACCAAAGAAAACCCAACACCCTTTGGTTTTAAACAGGATCACCAAAGAAACCTAGCTTGGTTTTCATAGGATCACTAAGAACCTAACTTGGTTTTACTAGGATCACCAAGAATCCAACACTTGGTTTTTATCAAAGGCTCGCCAAGAACCTATTTGGCTTTTCAAATGGGCTCACCGATAACCCAAACAATTCAAGAGTGAATTGAAATAAATGCAACAATAAATGACAAACTCTAGTTGTCAGATAGTTGCCGGTGCAGCTTGAGAGAAGTCCACTTGAATGTGCTTCAATGCGCTTTAATTATTTCAGTAGCTTCTTTCCAAATTGCTTCAAGCTTCATATTAGAGTTGGTGAAGGCTTGAAGACTGACTTGAATGCTCTTTGTGCTCTCTTTCTTGGTGGTAGGTTGGATATTCAATAAACCCTTGAAACTTTTTGGAACTTTCAAAAAAAAACTTTTTTTTAGGAAGTTCAAATCCTTCAAATATATGGTCTTCTATCACTCCAAGATAGTTTGAGATGTTGTAGACTGTTGGAATGTGATATTTGACCATTGGAGCACTTTTTGGCATTCAAAAAGAAATTCTGGAACTAGCTGTTATGTACCTGAAAATGATATTCGAGTCAGCTAGGATCCTCCAAGTTGATAGGTCGAGTTGTCATTTTTTCAGTGCAGTCGGCTCTTTGTCTCAGGGTGCAAAAACTTCACTCTAGATGGGTCGGCTCGAACTTCTGTCATTGAACAAATTGAACTCGAGGGGTCGGCTCGCCTGAACTTGGGTCAGCTCTTCTTCTCAGAATCGAAAATCTTTACTTTGGAGGAGTCGGATCATTGCAGATCAGGTCGGCTTGCTTTCTTAGGTCTTCAAAATTTATTCTGGCAAAGTCAGCTCTTTTTGGTTGGGGTCGACTCACCTGGATTCTCAGAAAATAATAACAATGGACTCTAGATGAGTCAGCTCAATTATCCTTGAGTTGGCTTGGATGCTGCATACCAGAATCCTAAGTGCATGCCATGAGATGGAGTCAGCTCTTCTTCAGTCTGGGTCAGCTCGAGTGACTTCTTCAGGATTTTTATAATTAAACTTCAAGAAAACTCTCACCAACACTCTTAAACTTTTCATGCAAACCAACTCAAAATAAATTTAAGGCATAACACACATAGAAGTAACCCTATTTTATAATTTTTCTTAACTTTTTCATTGGGTTCTTCTTTACAAAATAAGATTACAACACAACTCAAAACAAGAAGTAGAGATATAGGAGTTGAAGTTGAAGTTTGAACAAATAAATCATCCTACAAAAACTTGTAAACTATTTGAAGAGTTGTTAGTAATATAAATGCATGCTCCAATGTTTGGTTATCATCAAAATCATTTATCGGGTCAACATCGAGTTAGTGTTGAGTCTTGCATTTTGAGTCTTGCATGTGCACTAAATCAGGAGTCCCTTTTCATCCTCCATCTCCACCTTTTGGCTGAACCCATGGATAAGTTGGAAGCCCAACTTCAAGCCCTTGTGGACCAAGTGGCCTAGATGAACCATAAGTTTGGCTGCAAGGATTAGAAGCCCGTAGGACCTAGACTAGATCCAAACCTGAGCCACCTTTACCCACGCTACCCAGAACCTATGAACCTAGAACCTATGCATCCAGATCCTATGCACCCACACCCTATAAGCCCAGTAGACCCATGACCTATCAACCTAAACCCTATAAAATTAGTATCCCTAGATATGAACCCAATAGTCATCCACTACCCCTTAGTCAACATGAACCAACTAGGAGTAGTGCCCATAATCAGAAACCAGGACCTAACTAATTTTTCCTTAGCCGACCTTTCCCTACCATCCCTTTGATTCACAAGATTGACATTAAAGTAGAAGTGTATGAGGCTGATCCTAGTTTAGTAGACGAATACGAAGGAGAAGACTTTGAAAAGGATGAACCCCTTGAAAATTTAGAGAAAGAAACTCCTGAGCCCATTGAAAAATCTAAAGAGGCCATCTATAAGTTAAGTCAAGTAGAGGAACGTGTAGTGGAACAACAATTAGAGGAGGAGAACTTAGATACTGCTGCTAGAACCTTACCTGAGGAAACCATGGAGGAGAGCCAAGTTATAGAGTCTAGTCCTAAAATACAAGAACCAGATGAATTTATTAAGGACCTGATCTCTTTGAATCAGTACCCCCAGGATGAGTCGCCTCCAATAGTTTCCATTGAGGACCTCTTCCCAGAAATTGTTGACCCATCCTTCCATAGCATAGACCTTTTCTTGCCTAGAGGCATAACCCAATGCTCATACATTAAGGTCAGTCTCTTTAGCCCAGAACCAGTCCCTGAATCCCCTTCCTATTTTCTACCCTTCCCTGAGTCATCTCATATTTCTAGAACCATTGTATCACATTTTATTGGGATTACCAAGTTACATGAATCCTTAGAGCCCATCCCATTTGCCACCTACTTTTGGAAGACCCTCTGGCATCTATTAGGAGTTCCTGGCAAATTTTCTTCTGCATGTCATCCATCAACCATGACTCGTGCCCCATGCCCAAGTTGTAGTTAAGACCTAATAAACCTCTTTCGATAGGCATACATAGTCGAGTCTATTAGGTGTTAGTATGAGTCCTTTACATCACCTGTTAGGAGTCTGCATTTGCCCAGCATGTCCACACCTACACTGAACACCGCACAGCATATGCATCAGGTTATTAGCCATAAGAGTAATTTAAGTAATGAAACATCTAACAAACTAGCTAATTCTCGAATAAGAGCCAATGGATTCAATGTAGGGAATTCTGTCATAATTAGGCTTAGGTCTGAGCGGTTCCTACCTAGGATCGTTAAGAAGCTTCATGCTCACGGAGTCAGACCTTTTAAAGTGATAGAGAGGGTTGGACCAAATGCTTATGTGTTAGATTTGCCTCCAGATTTGGGCATCAGTTCTACCTTCAATATCGTAGACTTGGTTGAGTATAGGGAACCGGTAGCGATACCAAGTAAGGTCTTTGGACCTATTCCTTTCATTGTGAGTGACCCTAGCCCAGAATGTCCACCAATAAATTGGCCTGAGAGAGGAGAATGAACCGAGCATATCCTGAATGATCAAGCCATCATGACTCAGGGCCATGGCTATCAATGCTACCTGGTCCGATGGCAAGGTTGGCCAGAGTCAGACGATTCATTGATTCTTGAGAGGACTTTCAGCACCTCGACCCAGACCTTCTCGAGAGACATGTGAGCCACTATGATCCTTACTCGATAGGGTTGAGTTCCTCCGACCCCAAGAGAATTGGTGTGGACACCAGAGGCACCAAAATAAGATAGAGGCATCTCAACCCTCTGTGGATTAATTAGTAGTGTTTGAGTCTATTTATAATAATGGCTTAGTCTATTTGAGTTGTCATTTGAGTCCTGTACCAGTCAGCTCATGTTGAGCTTGTCTTCTTCCTAAGTCCTGTATATGTCAGTCCAAGTACAAGTGAAGACATGCTAGCCCAAGTACAAGTGAAGACTAAGCTAGTACAAGTAAAGATCAACCCAGCCTGAAGACATGAAGACCATGGAAGGCCCAGTAGAAGAAATCAGAAACCCTTGAATCACATCGAAAGCCCGGGAGCCATGGATTGTAGCCTGAAGAAGATTGGGTCAGTTAAGGCCCAGGAGAGGAGCTAGGGTGCCACATGCTTATGGTTACCTTCCCCTTGGTTGGCCACTTAGACTAACCCCTCTTGGCCGACCAAGGCAAGAGAGAGGAAAAAAACTTGAGGGATTTTTCTACCTAAACCTACCATGTATTCTAGCTAGGGTTTGGGTGGGATTCAAATTCCTAGGTAATGACTATTGTAACCTTACTTGGGGCCAAGTCTAAGAGTCTATTTAAGAGACTCTATTCTCTTATATCAAGATAACTTTTTTCATGAAATATAACTGAGTTCTTCCAATTGATGTGTGCTACCTACTATGTGCTAAGTGGATTTTGTGTAAGCCCATCCTTCTTCCTGGTGTTCTGCACCCAGTCTCCAGCCGCCATCCAACTCTCCAAACCCTAGCTGCCCAACCTCAAACTCTTTTTTCCCTTGCTAGTTTTCCTTTACTACTTCATCCTTGCTTTGTTTTCTCACCCTTGGAAGGTTGTTTGCAGGTTCCTCAGCTTCTACGAATCCAACAACTCCAGCTGGGTAGCGATCGAGTCACCGGGTAGAAAGCCGAGAATCCACGGGTCTCCGACTTGATTTTCCAAGCTGCATCCGGGAGCGAGAGCGATCCCTTCATCTATGATCTGCACCAGGCGCATCAATCATTGTCAGGTACACCCTCTCTACCTGCTAGTCACTTTATTGGAGAAGAACTAGCCCAACCGAGGCTTCTCTACCTCAGCGGTCCTCTTCTTATTGCTTTTTAGGTTCTACTTTGCATGCAGTTGTTTCTTTCTTGCATAGAATTCTCTTCTTAGATTCATGGTCTATTCTTCGGGATTTAGATTCACAACTTAATCTAAAAAAATATTAAAATATATTTGCATGCAATTTTAGTTCCGCATCACTCTGGCCTTGTAATACAACTAATATATGAAAGTTTTACCAGTAATGTGGCTTCTTACTAAATAAAAATGCTCTTCTTTCTTGCATTTAGCTTTTACTTATTAGTAATAAAAGGGCTCTCATAAAAGCTCCCTTCAATGAAGCAATGCCTCCTTTAAAAAGACTCATCAAATAAAGTTCTTGACTAGGAACCCGAGGGCTCGACGATTGAAACCCCCTAGTGGAAAACTTAAGTTCATCGGATGAGGGGCTTCTGGTTAGGAATTTGGGATCCGAGTGAAGACTTTGGTTGAAAACCAAGGACCCATCATAAAAAAACCCTCAATCGGAAATATGATGGTCCATTGGGTGAGGACTTGATATAAGAAACCCAAGGGCTCATCAGATGAGGACCCTCGATCGAAAGTCCAAAAAATCCATTGGATGGAAATTAAGTTGAGCTTGAGGGCTTAGATAAGGATTTTGATCAGAGATGCATTCCAATCAGATACCCACTAATTCCTCACCAGATTTGTTTGAGTGAAAGATATGGCTAAAATAGGCCTGAAACATAATCGGCCACAAACTTTATTTACTACTCTAGAATCCGTGCTACTCTGGGATTCATGCATACCGATGTCCCCATCATTCTCCTGAGGTGGGGATTACTCGACTCCATCGAGTTAGGCTCAGATCCAGCTAGCCATGAGGCATCTCTGAAAAGTCATGCAGTTCTTAGATCCCTATGCTTCGAGATCTATGCAGCTTCGAGAATCATGCAGCACTGAAAATCATGCAACACTGAAATCTATGGCTTTAAGGATCGTGTTCGTTGAAGTTGGCAACAGGGAGGGCAACTGCTTTAAGGAACATGTAATGCACTCACGTTCGTGCAGGCTTCTTCGTCTCCCTTCTCCATGGACCGAAACTAGAGATGGATGGACTTCACCGGCGATTCCGACGTACCGGTGGTCTTCACCGGTAGGCTATTCGATGAAGGTGTTGGGCGGAGACCGTGGATGGATGGAACGATGGCCGGCATGAAGATCGTCACGATCGGTGGAGGGGAGGGGTGGCCGACGGGGAGCCGGAAGGAAATGGAGTCGGTGGCATGGAGGGGAAGGTGGCCGGCATGGTGCTTTCCATAGGTGGAAGAGGCGGTGGCCGGCTTGCTTAGGGAGACGGCCGACGGATACTAGCGGTGTCAGGCATCAGGGCAGCAAGGCGGCGTTGGTGCCGGAGCGAAATTTCCCAGCGAAGACGATCTCGAAGGTGCAATTATCGGCGGGGGTGAGGCGGAAGCGGCGGTAGTCCCTGAGCGATGCCAAGATTTCTCTTTCCGATTGTGGAAGCGCTAGGTGGTGTCGCACTCGTCGGGCTTGGATCCGGTGATGGGGGTCTCATAGCCGAGGAAGATGATGGAGCGGAGAAAATAGATCCGGGAGTTGAAGCACTGGATCGTGGCAAGGATGAGGGGATCGGAGCAGTTGAGTGGCACGTCGGGGTCGTAGGCAGTGGCCATAGCGGAGGGGGGGCGGAGGCAACAAGCGGCGCGGCGACCAAAGGGGTGAAGAGGGAGGCGTTGGGTGGGAGGGGGACTGGGTCGTCGCCGGTGGGGAGGGATTCGTTGATGGTGAAGGTTGCGTTGGGGAGTGATGAATATAATTTATATAGAAATATTTAGATCTTAATTGTATAAAACTTAATTTAATTGTTATTAAGTTAGTAGCATTTGTAGCTATTTATGCTTAATTATTTTATTTGTTTCAGGTATGCGTGCCAAGAAGAGCCTGTAGAAGCTAGTCAGTTGGAGTTGTGCAAAGAAGATGCATCTATTTTGCCACGGAATTGTCAATGTTCTATATCGAAGAATGCTCTTAATTGGAGGAAAATAATTGGTTCAGCCAGGTTCATCCACCATATTTATTTTTTGGGCCAGTTCAACTTAAAAGGATGCATGCCAGGAGAGTATTTGAGAAGCTGCAGAATTGAAGCAGAAAAAATGGAGAGAAAGGACAAAAAAAAAGAAAAGGAGGAACAAAGTAAAATAAAAAAAAGAAAGCAACGTGAGGAAGTGGAGTAAAAGTAACATGCGGTGTAAAAAAGTAATGTGCGTGTAAAGGGAGTGGAGTAAAAGAGACGTGCGGTGGAGAAACAGGGCAGCGCGGAAGAAAAAAAAAAAAAAAGGAGAATAGGCGGCGAGTGAAAAGAAAAAGGAGTGGAAGCAAAGGAGGAAAAGCCCAGCGACGCACGGAAAACAGACGGACACAAGGAAGAAAATGCTCGGACGAGAAAAGAAATTATGCCTGATTTTATTTAATTTAATTTTTTTTCTATTTTTATATTATTTTTGATCATGAATATGTGCAACTAATTATTTCTACTAAGACTTAGGAATTTAACTGATATGGTGATTATAAATTTTAATGGTTGATTTGATTTTCTTCTTTTACTTGAGATTTTTTTTATTATCGTAATGCTTTGGAAGATTTGATTAATTTCTCAATGAATTTTATCTAGTGTTTAATTGATCTATTAAATTTCTATTTTAAAAATAAAAGAAATCCATAGATTTAAATCCTATCTGAATAACTAGGACTGATCTATGCAGTGATTAGGATTATAAAAATTTAATGCATTCTGAATTATTTAAATCATGTCTTAACCATCATGGTTAATAATTTTGGATATGATTAGTGCAATTTGAATGGAAGTACATTAATCAATTAAGAAAACTTGCTGGCTTGTAAAACCAGAAAATCAAATTAGCATATTCAGAAGAAATTATCGCATCGATTTAGTTAAATTTCCGACACCTTAGCTATTTTAGAATCTATCTCTTCCTGAAAGTTTGCTGCTACCTTAGTTTAATAGTTTGTTTAATTTTTAATTTATTTTTTTTTACTCGAAGTTAATTGTCCAAACAATATAAGTAGGTATTATAATTTGGGTGATTGTCGCTGATTCTAGAGGACGACATTGGGTTACTATCCTGTATTACTTGCATGACTTGTATGCTTGCCGAACATGTGTCAAGTTTTTGGCACCGTTGCCGGGATCAACAACGGACAACATTCAAATTCATATTTGCTAATTGATTTGGATTTTTTTTAAAATTTTTTTGCATCTTTTATTATTTTGTGTTATTAACTTTTTATGTTCCGGAGAACTACAGATACTTTGGAAAATTTCGATCCGAAAATAGAAAGAACGCTCAGGGAAAGATGACGTGGACTCAGACAACTACTGGAAGGGTTAAGTACAGATTTGGTGGATATCAAAAGCATAACCATGGAAGATGTTGGTGAACATAACCTTCAGAATCTCCCACACATACCCAATGAGGAGGTGCAAAACCCACATGGAGAAAGACCTTTGTTTGAGTATATCAGGCCTAGAGTTACAGGAGCACAATCAAGCATTAGGAGGCTACTAGTTCAGGCGAACAATTTTGAGATAAAGCCCGCCTCTATCCAGATGATCTAGAACTTGCTCCAATTTTTTGGTTTGCCTTCTGATGACCCTCACGAGCATTTAAGTCAATTTTTTGAGTTATGTGACACTTTTAAATATAATGGGGTTTCTGAAGATGCCATTAGACTTAGGCTGTTCCCATTTTCACTGAGAGATAGAGCAAAAAGTTGGTTAAACTCGTTTCCAACTGAATTCATAACTACATGGGATGACTTAGCTGATAAGTTCTTAAACAAATATTTTCTCCCCTCCAAAATGGCAAAGCTTAGATTAGACATCTCCATATTTACACGGTATGAGATTGAGAGCTTTAGTGAGGCATGGGAGAGGATCAAGGAATTATGTAGAAAATGTCCCCACCATGGTCTTGAAATATGGGAACAAGTACATGCATTTTATCGTGGCTTACTTCCTTCTGCGAGAGCAATTTTAGATGCAGCTGTAGATGGTTCGTTTTCAAAGAAGTACAGCCATGAAGCTTATAGCCTATTGGAAGATATGGTAGATAGCAATGTGAATTGGAACTCAGAAAGACAGAATCACAGGAGACCCAGTGGTGTATTTGGAGTGGATGTTGTGGCGACACTTTCAGCTCAACTTGATGCAATGAACAAAAAGTTTGAAGCTCTGGCAGTATTTCAACCACAAGCATCAACTACAGTGATGGAGTGCGAGCTATGCGGAGGATCTCACACATACAATAACTGCCCACAAGGTAACTTTTCAAATTCAATACCTGAAAATGCTAATTATGTATCTGGTAATTTCAGAAATAATCAGATGGGCAATACATGCAATCTAGGACTTCGCAATCATCCTAACTTATCTTGGAGAAGCCAGAACATTCAGAATCCACCACCACTTCAGAGGCCATATCAACCACCTGGTTTTCAGCAATGCCCACCACCACCACCATCACAACTGACTCAAGAAGAGAAGAGGCCTGGCTTGGAAGATATTATGTGGAAATACATGCAACAAAATGAGGCTAGATTCCAAGTAAATGAGGCAACATTGAAAAATTTGGAGATACAAGTTGGGCAGATAGCTGACATGTTGGCTAACAGAGGACCTGGAACTTTACCAAGCAATATAGAAAAGAATCCGAGGGAGCATGTGCAAGCTATTAGCCTACGAAGTGGAAGAGAGATAGAGGAGCCAAAAGTGCAACAAAAAGAGCCTGATGTAGAGGAGATTGTTGATGAAGAGAGGGACAAGAATAAAAAGGATGAGACACCAGCAATAGCTCCTACAGTTGCTCCATATAAGCCAAGACTGCCATTTCCCTAGAGACAACATCAGCAGAAAATGGATAAGCAATTTTCTAAATTTTTAAAAATTTTAAAACAATTGCATATTATTCTTCCATTTGTTGATGTTATTTCTAAGATGCCCAGCTATACCAAGTTCTTCAAAGAGATCCTATCAAACAAAAGGAAGCTGGAAGATTGTGAGATGGTGGCACTCAATGAAGAATATTCAGCCATCCTATTGAATAAACTACCACAGAAGCTTAAAGATACAAGGAATTTTAATATACCTTGCTTAATCGGTAGTTGCACTTTTAATGCATTAATTGATTTAGGAGCTAGCATCAATTTAATGCCACTCACAATATTTAAGAAACTAGGACTTGGTGAGCCTAAGCCAACCATTGTATCATTGCAAATGGCAGATAGATCTATAATGATGGGGACCCGAAGTGGACCGAGAGTCTATTTTATTTTATTTTATTTGAGTCCATTAGTCCTATGTCACTTTAGTCAAAGTGAGCCACTTGAGTCCTGTAATAAAGTGGGACAACTGAGTCAGTTGAGTCCATTTAGTCAGGTCCAGTCATTTTAGTTTAGTCAAGAGTCCAGTTAAGTTTTTCAAATCAAGAGGAGAGTCATCAGCAGCCAGGAGATTCACCAGACCCCTCCAACCAGAGCCAGCCTTCGTGCACCTGGACCCTTTCATGCCGCCAAGCTCGCAAGAGAGAGCTCCAGTCCAAGACAGGCCCACTATTGACCGGTCCACCAGGGTTTCTTGGCCCATAAGTTAGGGTTTCTTAGCCCTCAAGTAATATACCCTGGGATGAATCTATAAATATCACCCCTCTCCTCTTGTATTAAAGATCTTCTTCTCATGAATACAACTTAAAAAGTTATTTTGTCTGATTTTTGAGTTTTCTCCGGATTGGAGTGTGTGTGATGCCCGGGTTCTTGGTTCTTGAGTACAAGTCCTAATCCTCTAGTGACTTCTACGCTCGCTAGCGATCCTCCCCCACTTTGTTCCGCATCAATTTGGTATCAGAGCTAGAGGATTAGAATTTTTCTTCCTCCTCCCGGCACTGCATCCTTCCTCCCCTCCAAGACTTATCAAACTTTGATCAGCCAGTGAGGTCCGTCAATGCCCTGCACCCAAGCCCCATCTGCCCTCGTCGACGTGCTTCCGCCCAAGGCCGACTATAGCATATCTCTCCTCAGCCAGTCCGAGAAGCTTGACGTTCACCCATTGCCTTCTTGATATTTACCTCAACCGCCTCTACATACATCGGCTTTTGGTTCTTCTCCGGCTTTTTTCCTCTCTCTCGAATTCCTCTTTCTCCCTTTCTTCTCTTGCAAGCCTAGAACCTTCTCTCTACAATGGCGGCCTCCGCCATGGGTGTGGACACCAACGCTTCCCTCCGGCCATCTGGCCAACCACCCCCCGACGTCTTCAACTCCGTCTCTGACACCACCCCCGAGGAGGACGTCACCCTCTCCCTCATTCTGCTCTCACGTGACTTCTGGACCAAGACCAAGTCCGAAGCAGAGGACAATGACGAGAAATGGCAATCGGAAGGCTGGGAAGAAGATGATGAAGACTCCGGCGGTGGCGTCGCCACCACCAAGTTCCAGAGCATCGAACTAGTGATTGGCATCTCTGGCATCATCAACAACAGCCTCGCCGAGATCCTCCCCCTCTCCGACACCCCCGGCGAACCCTGGAAGGTCTACGGCATATCCCGCCACCCCTGCTCCATCTCTTTCCATTCCCTGACCGAGGGCCTCGTCGTAGAACACATCCAGTGCGATGTGTCCGACCCCGACGATGCCTTGGCGAAGCCCTGTTCCCTCATTGACATCACCCACATCTTCTACGTCGCGTGGGTGAACTGCATCATCGAGGCCGAGAACCGGGAAGTCAATTTGGCCATGCTCCGCAACGTTCTCACGGCCGTCTTCCAGACTGTGCTGCCTCTTGCCATCCAGTCGATCTCCACGTTCGTCATCATCGACGCGCCGCCCGAACTTGAGTGCACCTCCCAGGCTCCACCGCCTCCCACCCATCCGGAACCCCATGCCGCCGCCGCCTTCCTTCCCTTACCGTCACCGATGAAGGCGTGCCGATTTTCGCTGCTGGAGGACGTCCCCTATTCCAAATTTCGGTCCGTGGGGAAGAGGGAAATCCAATGCATGAACATGAAGGCAAATGCCTTCACTGTTGCCGACTTCAATGCAAGCTTTTTGGAGCAGCACAGATCTCAGCGTTGCATAATCTCCAAAGCTGCACTAATCTCTGAGCAGCAAAAAAACTCAGAGGAAAACAAAAAAAAAAGAAAGAAAGGTGAAAAAAAAAGAAACTAGCATTTTTGTTTTGATTTGGTTAGTTCTGGTTCCGTCAAACCCCACTGAGCTTGACTCAACGGAGTCGAGTTCTCTCCACCGCTGGGGAATGATGGGAACCCGAAGTGGACCGAGTGTCTGTTTTATTTTATTTTATTTGAGTCCATTAGTCCTGTATTACTTTAGTCAAAGTGAGCCATTTGAGTCCTGTAATAAAGTGGGACAACTGAGTCAGTTGAGTCCACTTAGTCAGGTCCAATCGTTTTAGTTCAGTCAAGAGTCCAATTAAGTTTTTCAAGTCAAGAGGAGAGTCATCAGCAGCTAGGAGGTTCACCAGACTCCTCCAACCAGAGCCGGCCTTCATGCACCTGGACCCTTTCATGCCGCCAAGCTTGCAAGAGAGAGCTCCAGTCCAAGACAGGCCCACTGTTGACCGGTCCACCAGAGTTTCTTGGCCCACAGTTAGGGATCTTAGCCTTCAAGTAATGTACAATGGGATAAATCTATAAATACCACCCTTCCCCTCTTATATTAAACATCTTCTTCTCATGAATACAACTTAAAAAGTTATTTTGTCCGAGTTTTGAGTTTTCTCCGGATTGGAGTGGGTGTGACGCCCAGGTTCCTGGTTCTTGAGTACAAGCCCTAATCCTTTAGTGACTTCTACGCTCGCTAGCGATCCTCCCCCGCTCTGTCCCGCATCATATAACCTACCCCAGAGGAATAGTAGAAGATGTTTTGGTCAAAGTAGATAAATTTATCTTGCCAGTTGACTTTATAGTCCTAGATATGGAAGAAGATCATGTTATACCTATCATTTTAGGATGACCATTTCTTAACATAGGTAAAGCATTGATAGATGTGCATGAAGGGAAACTGATATTGAGAATTCATAATGAGCAAGTAACATTCAATATTTTTAAAGCTATGAAAAAGCCACAAGATGTAGCATCATGTTTTCAGATTGATTGCATTGATTATCTTGTTCAGGAGAAGGTTGGAGAGATGATGACTGAAGATGAATTGCAACACACCTTAATTTCAACCAACAAAAATGAAGGAGGAAGCGAAGAACAAAGCCCATAAGCAGCAATGATGGATAACAGACAAATTTACACACAGAGGAGACCATTTGAAGAGTTGGAGAGAAGAGCTATAAATCACCTCATACCATCCATTAACCAACCATCAGAATTAGAACTGAAACAACTTCCCTCACATTTAAAATAAGCATTTTTATTACCTCCATCTCAGTTACCTGTTATAAATTCTTCTCTTTTGATAGATGTGATGGAGGAGAAGCTATTGAGGGTACTGAGAGCTCACTAAAGGGCCATTGGTTAGACAATAGTAGATACATGGAATCAGCCCAACAATATGCACACACAAGATACTTATGGAGGAGTGATTCAAACCATCAGTGCAGCCTCAAAGAAGACTCAACCCAGCTATGAAAGAGGTAGTTAAAGTAGAGGCGATCAAATTGCTTGACGCAGGTGAGAAAATAGCATTGCAACTGAATGAGATGGATGAGTTTAGAGAGCAAGCTTTCGAGAATGCCAAGATCTATAAAGAACGAACCAAGAGATGGCATGACAAATACATCATGAGAAAGGAGTTTGAGATGTGGTTGCCATTGCAGTCTCCAATTACCTATCAAAGGTGATCAAAGATGCAACTATAATATACAAAGATGGAGTGAACAAACAGAGGCACGATCACATATTACCTATCTCCAATTGAGTCTCGCAACCAGGGGAGTATCAGCTATCATTTTCCCTTTCTTCTGTATTAGCTTGCTTTATTATCTTCAAACATTAGGGACAATGTCTGCTTTTAAGTTGGGAGGTATTTGGTAAGGATTAGTGGAATTTTGAGATAGAAAATTATTTTGATCCAAATTTTTTATAAATTTTTTTTTTTTCATCAATCAACTGGAATCTTTGTTTGAACAGAGTAAGTGTATAAGATTTTATACCATTTTTTAAATAAGGAGTCTACTCATGTACTGATTAAATGAATCAAAAGTGACTTGGAATTGAAGACTTGATAAGATTAGGAGCTTAGAATTGAAACTATGAAAATGCATGAACTTTGATAGGCATGTTTTAATTAATTTAAATTAAGGATTATTTCTGTCATCTTAAATCAAATGTTAAGAAAGTTTTTGACTCCAAAGGTTATAGCTATGCATAATAAAATTAAGAAACACCGAGTAGATGCTAACTGCAATTACTAACCCATGCACCATACTCCGCTGTGTTGGGATGACTTAGTAACCGGAGGTTTGGCACTAGCAAATGTCAACATTTGTGTAAAACAGTAATCAATGCATGAGTACGCAAAGCACTCAACTGATGTGTTGTTTTGTGATAAAACCCAATTTTGAAACTTTTGCAGTAAAAGGCAAGTTTATAACAATTACAAAGTTGAGAACTGCCAAAACACTTAAAAAAAAAAAAAAAAAACTAACCCAATTGAAAGGTGTTGTCTTAGTTTTATTATGTTGGTAATAGCTTGAAGCAAAAGTGACAAGTATTTATTAATGTTTTAAGCAGACAGAAAGTAATCTTGAGTTGATTTCATTATAATATGTCTTGATAAGGAATTGCAGTTTTATGGTTGATATTTTGAGATCTTATGAATTGATCTTATGAATTCCAAAATATGTCTTGATATTTTGAGATATTTTGTTGGAGAAGATTTCAGTTATTACCTGGGTTGATTGTTTATTTAAAATTGATGTTGATTTTTATTTATGCTTTGCTCGGGATGACAAAGGTTTAAGTTAGGGGGTATTTGATGAATGCAATTTATATAAAAATATTTGGATCATTATTGTATAAAATTTGATTTAATTGTTATTAAGTTAGTAGTATTTGTACCTTATTTATGCTTAATTATTTTATTTGTTTCAGGTATGCGTGCTAAGAGGAGCCCGTAGAAGCTAGTCAGTTGGAGTTATGCAAAGAGGATGCATCTACTTTTTCACGGAATTGTCAAGGTTCTATATTGAAGAATGCTCTTAATTAGAGGAAAATAACTAGTTCAGCTAGGTTCATCTACCATTTTTTTTTTTTTGGGCCAGTTCAACTCAAAAGGATGCGTGAAAAAAAAAAAAAAAAAAAAAGCAACGTGAGGAAGTGGAGTAAAAGTAACGTGCGGTGAAAAAAAGTAACGTGCGTGTAAAAGAGACGTGCGGTGGAGAAACAGGGCAGCGTGAGAAAAAAAAAAAAAAAAAAAAAAAAAAGGGTGGCGAGTGGAAAAAAAAAGGAGCAGATGCAGAGGAGGAAAAGCCCAGCCACGCGTTGAAAATCGACGGACGCAAGGAAGAAAATGCTCGGATGAGAGGAGAAATTGTGCCTGACTTTATTTGATTTGATTTTTTTCCTATCTTTATATTATTTTTGATCATGAATATGTGCAACTAATTATTTCTGCAAAGACTTAGGAATTTAACTGATATGGTGATTATGAATTTTAATAGTTAGTTTAATTTTTTTTTTTTACTTGAGATTTCTTTTTTGATCGTAATGCTTTGAAAGATTTGATTAATTTCTCAATGAATTTTATCTAGAGTTTAATTGATCTATTAAATTTCTAGGTTGAAAAATAAAAGAAATCCATAGATTTAAATCCTATCTAAATAACTAGGACTGATCTATGCAGTGATTAGGATTATAAAAATTTAATGCATCTGAATTATTTAAATCACGTCTTAACCACCATGATTAATAATTTCAGATAGGATTAGTACAATTTGAACGGAAGTACATTAATCAATTAAGAAAACCTGCTGGCTTGTAAAACCAGAAAATCAAATTAGCATATTCAGAAGAAATCATCGCATCGATTTGGTTAAATTCTCGATCCCTTAGCTATTTTAGAATCTATCTCTTTTTGAAAGTTTGCTGCCATGTTACTTTAATAGGTTGTTTAATTTTCAATTTAATTTTTTTTTACTCGAAGTTAATTGTCCAAATAATATAAGTTGGTATTATAATTTGGGTGATTGTCTCTGATCCTAGAGGACGACATTGGATTACTATCCTGTATTACTTGCATGACCGGTATGCTTGCCGAACATGTGTCAGGGAGGATGGTGTCGAGGTTTTTGGTGAGGGCAGCGGAGGACTGGAGCCAGGGGTCCAGGGGCTGGTAGGTGACGGTGATGATGGTGAAGAAGAGCACGGAGAAGATGAAGGAGGTGAAGCACACATTGCTTATCACCTTAATCAGCTTCTGCCCCACCGGTAGCTCGGCCACCATGGTAGTCACGTCATTAGGGAGGAATTGGAGGTGGTTGGGGAAGGGATCTGTGATTGGGTGGTGGCATTAGGAACGTCGGTGGAGTTTGGGAGGAAGCTCGGAAAGAAGAAAATTAAATTGTTGGCAACTTGGATTTTTTTTTTTATTTTTATCTGGAAAGATGATAGGATTGAACAGATGGATCGGTGTAAGGGCTAGTGAGAGGGGATTTGGGGTGATATGAAGGTACCCTAATTTTCTAGCTCTGATACCAAAAATTGATGGGGGACAGAGGGTAGGATCGTTGGCGAGTCTAGAAGTCAGCAAAATTAGGGTATCATATTTTTTTTTTTGGAATTTTTTTGTAAGGGAGTGGTGAAGGAAATAATGGGGATGAAAGACAGAGATCTAGATCTCATGGACTTTGGGACTCACCCTAACGAAGAGACCTCTCACCTCTAGGGCATTCCACCCACCTCAATACTTGGAGGCGTTAGGATGAATCTCAAAGGACATGAGGGGATATAAAAAATGGAATCAAAGGGAAGGGGGATAACTAGGGCAGGGATGCCCTAGAGGTGGAGGTCTCTTTATTAGGGTGAGTCCCAAAGTCCATGAGATCCAGATCCTTGTCTTTCATCCCCATTATTTCCTTCACCACTTCCTTACAAAAAAAATCCAAAAAAATATGATACCCTAATTTTGGTGACTTCTAGGTTTGCCAACGATCCTATCTCCCTGTCCCCCATCAATTTTTGGTATCAGAGCTAGAAAATTAGGATACGGTTCTTATCATCCTAGATTTTCCTCCACCAGCCCCGCCGTTTCTTCCCAGTTCTTGCACCATCTGTCCCCATCATTATCTTATCCTATCTTGTATTTGAATTTGAATCATCCCTATCTTTTTATCTTGTATTTAAATTCAAATGAGGGTTGGATAGGTCTATAAATACCACCCTCAATCCTTAGTACAAAAATAGTTTTGAGAAAAAATATGAGTTTTTAGAAGAGTGATTGTTCTTGCCTTCGCCTTTGGGCATCGAGGGGCGTGAGGCTCTAGTTCTCCTCCTTCCCATTCTATTTTCTTTATCCCCTCATGACCTTTGAGATTCATCCTAACGCCTCCAAGTATCGAGGTGGGTGGAATGCCCTAGAGATGAAAGGTCTCTTTGTTAGGGTGAGTCCCAAAGTTTATGAGATCCAGATCCCTGTCTTTCATCCCCATTATTTCCTTTACCACTCCTTTACAAAAAAAATCAAAAAAATATGATACCCTAATTTTGGTGACTTCTAGGTTTGCCAACGATCCTATCCCCCTGTCCCCCATCACTCATGCTACCCAAGCCTCCAAGAGAAGGCATCCCTAGGTCCACCATCAACTGGCACCCTAAGTCCACAAGCCACTGGTGCTCCAGGCCCATTAGCACCCTAGGCCTTCATGATTGGCACCCTAGTCTAAGTCCACCAGGAGTTAGCGCCCTTCTAGCCCAACAAGAACCAGGCACCCTAGCCCAAGAGAGTTTTCTTGGCCCTCAAGTTTTGTTTTCTTGGCCCTCAAGTTTTGTAGTCCCAGTTTATTAGGAAGTCTAGGGACCTGGGTGAATCTATAAATACCCACCCCCTCCCCCTTGTAAAGAACAAGTTTTATGAATGAAAATATTGAGTTTTCCTTTCTATTTGTCTTTGTTGTTTGAAAACATCGACCTTTGTAAGGGTGTGGGTACGAGGCCCAAAGTTATCTTTCAAACCCTAATTTTCTTCCTAACCCTAGCCGTCCTCTTCTCTCCACTCCCCAGCAAACCCTAGCCACCCCTACTCTAAGCAAACCCTAGGCCGCCCCTCCTCTCCTCCCATCTAGGACGCCCACTCCTCTTCCCTCCTTAGCCACCCACTTCTTCTCTCCATCCTAGGCTGGAACCACCCATCAGCCCCTGACCCTTGGATGCCCATCCCTCCTCCTCCAAGCGTTCCCCTCCTGCTAAGCACCATCCCCTCCAGGCTGCTAGATCCCAAGCCAGGCATACAACATCCATCTAGGTCGCCAATCAGTCCAGGCGCACCTCCCACTTTCTATTCTCTTCCAACCATTTATTTCATATTTTTCCTATCATCTACTACCCTAACCTTTGATATTTGCAGGATCCCTCAGGAGAAAAAAACCTTGGATGAAGTCTTCCTTGCCCTACAAAACTAGCTGATAAAAAGCTGGCGGATCCGTGGGAACAAGGCTTCGTCATCCAGGCACCGACTGAGTGGTGGGATTGCTTCTATGACATCAAGGAAATCATTGCTAGGTAACTCTAACCCTTCCCTTCTCTCTTTGTCTCAGTTTTGAAGTTGAACATGTTCTTAATAGGTGTTTCTTAACCCTAGGATCCTTCTTTTCTTTATTATTTTGTTAGATCTTGCTATGCGGGTAGAATTAGATATTTACATAAAAGCCCAGCTTGTTTTTGATCTTTTTTTGGGAATCAAACCATCTAAAAACTAAAAATCTTTCTTTCATATAATCTAAAATTTCATCATGTCCATCAATAGCATATTTATCCCGCATCCATCTAGTTCATCCCTCATCAGAGTTCTTCCACTCATCTGCCCTTGGCCTTATCCAATCTGGTGCGAAATCCTTGTAAGATGGTTTGGATGGTCACCTCAGCCTCCCCGTTGGTCTGAGGATATGCCACCGAAGTGAATTGATGGTGGATGTTGAGGTCAGCGCAGAACTTCTTGAAAGCTTGGTTGTCAAACTGCCACCCGTTGTCAGTGATGACTGAGTGTAGGAGACCAAAATGGCAGATGACAGACTTCCAGAAGAATGATCTAACCTTGGCCTTGATGATCCATGCCAGAGGTTCGGCCTCGATCTATTTGGTAAAATAGTCAATGGCCATAATTAAATATTTCTATTGGTCGAACATGGGAGGAAAGGGACCTAGGATGTCCATTCTCCATTGGGTGAATAACCACGAAGCTAATAGCTAGGAGAGCGAGGTGGCTGGCTGATGCTAGATGTGGGTGTGATGTTGATAGCAGTTGCACCTCCTCACAAAATCAGCGGCATCTTCCTGCATGGTCTCCCAGAAGTATCCTTATTGGAGTGCCTTATAAGCCAGGGCCCTGCCCCCCATGTGATTCCCGTAGACACCTTCGTGTGTTTCTTGGAGCACATAGGTTGCTTCTGAGGGCTTCAAGCACTTCAATAGGGGGTAGAAATAATATCTCCTCTAAAGCTACCCATCCATCAACACAAACCGTGTAGCCCTTTTCTTAAGGAGGCTAGCTTCTTTGCAATCTTCAGGCAGGGCACCAATGGTGATGTATTTGATGTAGGGGTCCATTCAAATAGCTTCGGTAGTGACTTGTTGGACCTCCACTGCAGACTCGAAGCTGGGGATCTCTAGATATTTTATGAAGGTATGCCCCAGCAATGAATCTGGCAGGGTTGCCAATCTAGAGAGGACATTAGCTCGGGCATTCTCCGCTCGAGGGATGTGAAAAATATTGAAGTGCTGGAGGTTTACTATGTATGAGCGTACCTTCTCCAGATACTTCACCATCATGGGATCTTGAGCTTCAAACTCGCTAGAGACCTGCCCCACCATGAGCTGCAAGTCTGTGAAGACCTTTAGGCACTTGACACCCAGCTTATAGGACATCTTCAATCCTATGAGGAGTGCCTTGTACTTACCTGATTGTTGGTTGCTTTGAAGAAGAAACATAGCATGCATGTAGCAACGACTCTATCGAGGTTCGTGAGGATGAGCCCAGCTCCACTTCCTTCGATGTTGGACATCCCGTCGATGGGATGGATCCACGTCATCACTCTCAGGGTTGGATCTGGCCCGGGTTCGGCTTGCTGGTTTGCCTCCACCAGATCTTTGGATGCCCATGTGCATTCCACCAGAATATCAACAAGGACTTGGGCCTTTTGTACTAGTCACGTGTAAGGGTTTTGGTGACCATGGCGGAAGTGTGGATTTCAAAAATTTATTATGAAACCACTACCAAACCCTTAACCCAAGACCTCCTTACTAGGAATTAAAACATACAAACATGCATATATAATATAAACTAGAGTTTAGGCACCAACCTGAACCGCTAGTATCCAATCCGATGAAGAAAACCCTGATTCAGCCTTCTTCTCCATCAGGCACCCAAACGTTCACCCTCCAACGGTGATCCACACGAAACTCGGACCAAGGAAGAACTCCTTCTTCAAGTTGCTTGGATAAGTGGAACTCTTTCAGCAGCCTTTGGTCTATTGACCACTTTAGGACACCCTGTCCTACTGTAGGGCACTAAAGACACTCTCCTAAATCACTCTTGGTTTTAAGACAACCCTCCTCTAGGACCCCTTAGGCTTATGTCCTAAAACAAAGACTTGTCCTATTAGAAAAGACCTTGTCTTAATAAGATAAGTCTTGTCTTAAAGAAAGAAGGAGGGAGAGAGAGACACTCAAAATAGTACTTCGACGGAATTCTTCATTATCAAACTCATTTCACCGTCCCCTATTTATAGATACAAGAGGGGCGTGTGATATGTCCTCCCATCAACTTATCATATATGATTTTTCAAGACCGAAGATAAGTTATCTAGCTTGAAAAATCATATCTAATAAGCCCATTCATGCATCGAAGGCCTTATTCACATCCCTTCTTTTATCTGGACGAATTCTCACTTGCCACATGTCAATTACCGATCCCTAGGAAGCCAAGAGGCACCTCTTCAATCTCCAAACATCGGAGATTATGAAGAGTCCTGATAGCAGAAGGACTCTCCATCAGAACCGCGCGCCACATGAAGAATTGCGACTCTTCATGCACCGTACGCGCCATCCTTCTTCCACGCAAATTTCAAAGAATGTTGACCAGTCAAAACATAGGCAATAAAATTTTTTTTTCTGACCATATAAATTATATTCAAATCAGAGATCTGTAGCTCATTCTGTGCCCTTTTGAAGTTAAGGTAACATTTAGGTACCAAGAGTCCCATGCCATTGGGACTCTTCATGTATGGCACCTAAAATGCCCTTAAATCCAAATTAAAATCAGATTTAGCTCTGGTTAGGCTAGCCCCACTTAGGACTCAACCTAATTTAGGTTTCCCATAATTAGGTTAGCCCAATTAGCAAGCAACCGGACTCAATCTAATTGGGTTAGGAATTTGGTTAGCCTACATATGCTAGTATGTAATCCGGCTAACCAATTAGGATCCTATTGACTTTGGCTCCTTAGTTTTGATGATTAACAAAAGGTTGAGTATATGTTTGGACTAATGTTTCATCTCTAGATAAAGTTTCAGGACTTAGGTTATTCAAAAAGAGTATCAAAAGTACAATGATGAAACTAAGTTTGCATGATTTGGAAAAGAGCTCTTCTACCTTGGACAAGATCAAAATTCTCATAATGGACCTTCTTGTTAAGAAATATTTGACAAAAGAAACAAAGGTTTAAAGAAACTCAAGCATGGCACGCACATCTCAAAGAGTTTCAGAAAAATTCAGATCAGAGGTCGACCCCCAGAGGTCGACACCTTGTCAAAGGTCGACCACCAGAGGTTGACTCATGAAGAGAAGAAAAGTTCAGCATGGCCGGCACGGCAAAATCTCAGTGGCACGCACCAGAGGTCGACCACCAGAGGTCAACACCTGTCCAGAGGTCGACACTAGAGGTCGACTCATAGCCTGAGAATTCAAACCTGGCAGAACTATGGTATTCTGAATTTTTGTCTAAAATTTACTGGAGGTCGACTCATGAGGTCGACACTTGATCCAGAGGTCAACTCATGAGGTCGACTCATGGCATAACGGCTAGTTTTTCTGAACTTCTGATTTGATTTCTAACGGCCATAAACGGCCATATTTTTGAATCTAACGGTCTTGTGGAGTTGTTTCAGCATGAATGAGGTATTTAACCTCCACCAAACTTCAAAAAAGACAAGGAGACAAAGTGAAAAAGTGTAGATTCAAAGTACAAAGCCTTCAATCACTTCCAAGCCAAAAGTGTGAGAAAACCAAGAGATTCCTTAGCCAAAAGCTTTCCATCTTTGAGGAATCTAACTTTCAAGTGTTTGGCATTTAGTGAGGTCCAAAGATTCCAAGGGAAAAGGCTTGAAGAGTCTCCATCAAGAGCTTCAACGAATTTCTTATTGCTCAAAAAGGAGTTTGTTTTATTTTTATTCATTGTATTCAAATTCTATTTGTGGTAGGCTAGTTTCAAGGGAATTTGAAACTAGTGTGAGGTTTGTTGGTGAGCCAATTGATAAAACCAACTAGGATTGCTTGTAAGCCTGAAGCCAAAACAAGTGAGTGAGGTTTGTTGGTGAGCCAATTGATAAAACCAACTAGGGTTGCTTGTAAGCCCGAAGCCAAAACAAGTGTGTAAGGTTTTGACTTGTGAGCCTGGTAAAACAAGTCGGCTGTAATCTAAAGATTATAGTGGAAATTCCCAAGTGGAGCTTGGGGAGTGGATGTAGGTGCTAGGTGCACCGAACCACTATACTTCTTGTGTGTTTGCATTGCTCTTCTTTTGCTCTTTAATTGTTGATTTATTTCATTGCTTCCGTTGCATAATTATTTGAGCACTATCACTCTTCACCTTAAAACTTGATAGCACATATATTGCTTTAATTTTTTAAATACCCAATTCACCCCCCCTCTTGGGCACCATATCTGGGCAACAAGTGGTATCAGAGCACCGGTACTCTCTTGTAGGTCCAACGATCTTGAGTTAAAGATCATGGCCGCCCCAATTGGAATGGGTATAGTTGAAGGACAAGCATCAAATCGCCCTCCTTTCTTTAATGGCACAAACTACACATACTGGAAAACTCGTATGCGTATTTATTTACAAGCTGTAGATTATCATATATGGAGAGTAATCACTAAAGGGCCTCATCAGCCCACTCACTTGGTTAATGGCATTATCACCCCAAAATCTGAAGAAGAATGGGATGACAATGACATCAAACAGGCTGAGTTAAATGCTAAGGCGATGAATTTGCTATTCTGTGCACTTGATCCTAGTGAATTCAACAGAATATCAAATTGTATTTCCGCCAAAGAAATTTGGGATACACTTGAGGTTACCCATGAGGGTACACACCAAGTGAAGACCACAAATGTGAACATGCTCATTCATACGTATGAGATGTTCAAGATGGAACCAACTGAAAGTATAAGTGAAATGTACACTAGATTTACCAATATAGTAAATGGTATAAGGAGTTTGGGAAAAATTATATCTAATGGTGAACTGGTTAACAAACTTCTCAGGTCTCTTCTGGCTTCATGGGATGCGAAAGTAATAGCCATAGAAGAAGCCAAGGATGTCAATACTCTACCTCTCGAGCAGCTTCTTGGATCACTGATGACTTACGAGCATTCACTAAAGCAGAAGACAGTGGACAATGACAAGAAAAAGAAAGCCATAGCCTTCAAGTCCACTACAAAAGAAGAGTCAAGTGATGAATCAGAAGAAGAAGCTGATGATGATGAGACAGCCCTCATTACAAGAAAATTCAAAAGATTCATGAGAAAGAAGAAGGGCTTCTACAAGAAAAGGCCACAAAAAGGTGATCACAACAAGGAGAAAGAGAAAGAGAAAGAAAGGGATCCACCCATCTGCTTCGAGTGCAAGAAGCCTGGACATTACAAAATGGATTGCCCTTTGCTTAAGAAGAGTCGAAGGATGTTGAGAAAGAAAGCCATGATGGCTACCTGGAGTGAGAGTGAGGACTCCAGCAGTGAAGAAGAGCAGCAGGTAGTCGCCAACTTATGTTTCATGGCCAATGAAGATAATGAGGTAAATTCTGAACCTGAAACTGAATTTACTTTCAATGAATTGCATGATGCTTTTGATGACTTAGTTATTGAATATGAAAAATTAAAATTGAAAAATAAGAAATTAAGAAAGCAAAATTTTGAGCTTACTAAAAATTCAGAAAAGTTTTCAACTGAAATTAAAATTTAATTCAAGAAAACAAGAAATTAACTGAACATGTAAAGACTTTAACAAATGATAAGAATAATCTTTTAAAAGAAAATGATTCTTTGAAAAATAATAGAAATCTTAAAACTAATGAGAACATTGAAAAACAAAATAAAGAACTATTGCTTCAAAACAAGAATTACAAGGAAGAGTTAGAAAAAGTAAAACCTTTTGTAGAAAAGTTTACTTTTAGTTCAGAAAAACTAAATATGCTTTTAAATAGTCAACATACAGTGTTTAACAAAGCTGAACTTGGATTTAAGCCACACAATCAGCAAAAACTTTACAAAAACTTTTTCATACCTGCATCTTCTAATATTACCTGCTATGCATGTGGTAAATTAGGTCATAAATCATATGTTTGTAAAAGAAGAAAGTTAAATACCTTTAAAAAGATTTGGGTTCCAAAAGGAACCAATTTGACTAACCCTAAAGGATCCAAGATGACTTAGGTACCTAAAGTTTCAACTTGATCAATTTTTACAGGTGTGCCTTGCAACCAAAAATAAAAGAAGAATGTGGTATCTGGATAGTGGTTGCTTAAGGCACATGACTGGGGATGTGAAGCAATTCTCATCACTAGCTGCTATTGATGGTGGAAACGTTACTTTTGGTGATAATGGAAAAGGCAAAATCGTCGAAATTGGTAAAATCCATATCACCCCTAATGCTTATGTAGATAATGTATTATTTGTTGATGGCTTGAAGCATAATCTTTTTAGCATTAGTCAGTTTTGTGATAAGGGTTTTAAAGTAATTTTTGAATCATCCTTGTGCATGGTATCTAGTCTAGATGTCGATGGCATCAAGTTCACTGGTCTTAGGCATGGAAACATTTACATGGTTGATCTTGATGATCTAGCCATGGAAAGTGGTCAATGCCTAGTGGCTAAGGAAGCCAAGGCAAGTGAAACTAGTTGGCTTTGGCATCGTAGGCTAAGGCATGCTAGTATGCAGTTGATTTCAAAATTAAGCAAAAAGAATCTTGTAAAAGAATTTCCAAAACTCACATTTGAAAAAGATAAGATTTGTGCTGCATGTCAATTTGGAAAACAAACTAAATCTACTTTCAAACCTAAAGGAGTAGTATCTACTACTAGACCCCTTGAATTATTGCATATGGACCTCTTTGGACCAACCAGAACAACTAGTTTGGGAGGTAAAAAATATGGGCTAGTAATTGTAGATGATTACTCACGATTTACTTGGGTGATGTTTTTAGCTCATAAAGATGAAACATTTTCAGCTTTTGTTAAATTTCATAAAAGGGTTTCAAACGAAAAAGATCTCACTATTATTTCTTTGTGTAGTGATCATGGAACTGAATTTGACAATCATGATTTGAAGCTTTTTGTAATGAAAATGGTATTAGTCATTATTTTTCTGCACCTAGGACACCTCAATAAAATGGGGTGGTAGAAAGAAAGAACAGGACTCTTGAAGAAATGGCACGCACAATGCTTTGAGAAAATGATTTACCTAGATATTTTTGGGCAGAAGCCATTAATACTTCCTGTTACATTTTAAATCGTGTTTTAATTCGACCTATTTTGAAGAAAACACCATATGAACTTTGGAAAAATCGAAAACCTAATCTCAAGTATTTTCGTGTATTTGGTTGCCGCTGTTTCATATTAAACAATGGCAAAGATAATATCAGTAAATTTGATACCAAGTCAGATGAGGGTATCTTTTTAGGATACTCTACTTCTAGCAAGGCATACAGGGTCTTCAACAGAAGAACTTTTCTGGTTGAAGAATCAATTCATGTAGTGTTTGATGAATCTAACGAAAAATCTTCTAGAAAAGAAGATTCTATTGATGTTGAAACAGGTGCAAAGAAGCTTGAACAATTGACAATCAATGAAGATGAGCCCAAAGGAGATGATGATCAAGAGAATCAAGATCAAATTCAAGAGATCAATGCAACTTCACCAAAACCATTACCTAAAGAATGGAGGTATGCACACGGACACCCTAAAGAGCTAATAATTGGTGATCCATCAAAGGGGGTAAGTACACGCTCTTCTATTAGAAATGTTTGTGATTATTTAGCTTTTGTATCTCAGATAGAGCCTAAGTCAATAGAAGAAGCTGAAAAAGATTGTAACTGGATTAATGCTATGCAAGATGAACTAAATCAATTTAAAAGAAATAATGTTTGGACTTTAACTGAAAGACCCCTTAATGTTTCTGTAATTGGCACAAAATGGGTTTTTAGAAATAAACTTGATGAACATGGTATTGTAATTAGGAACAAAGCTAGACTTGTTGCTAAAGGCTACAACCAGGAAGAAGGGATCGACTTTGATGAAACCTTTGCTCCTGTTGCTAGGCTAGAAGCAATTAGACTTTTACTTGCTTTTGCTTGTTTTATGGATTTCAAGTTATTTCAAATGGATGTTAAGAGTGCATTTTTAAATGGATTTATTGAAGAGGAGGTTTATGTTGAACAACCTCCTGGTTTTGAAAATCATGAATTTCCTAATCATGTCTTTAAATTGCATAAAGCATTGTATGGTTTAAAGCAAGCTCCTAGAGCTTGGTATGATAGATTAAGTTCATTTTTTGATGAAAAATGATTTCTCTAGAGGTAATGTAGATAATACATTATTTTTGAAAAAGAAAAATGATGATCTCTTAGTAGTACAAATATATGTAGATGATATTATTTTTGGTGCTACTAACGAATGTCTTTGTCAAGAATTTGCAAAGTTAATGCAGAGTGAGTTCGAGATGAGCATGATGGGAGAACTCAACTTCTTCCTCGGACTCCAAATTAAGCAAACCAAAGAGGGGATCTCCATCAACCAAGCCAAGTACACAAGGGAAATTTTGAAAAAGTTTGGGATGGAGACTACCAAACCAATAGGTACACCTATGAGCTCTTCATGTAAATTAGACAAAGATGAATGTGGTAAATCAGTAGACCAAAAATTATATAGAGGCATGATTGGTTCATTGCTATATCTAACTGCCAGTAGACCAGATATAATGTTTAGTGTTTGTATGTGTGCACGTTTTCAGTCTGCTCCTAAAGAATCACATCTCTTAGCTGTAAAACGTATACTTAGATACTTATCTGGGTCTATCGAAATTGGTCTTTGGTACTCTAGAGAGTCATCATATGAATTAATTGCATATTCTGATGCTGATTTTGCTGGGTGTAAACTTGATCGAAAAAGTACTAGTGGAACTTGTCAATTCCTAGGAGTTAATTTGATTTCATGGAGCAGTAAGAAACAGAATTCGGTTGCTCTATCTACGGCAGAAGCCGAATATATAGCAGCAGGAAGCTGTTGTGCTCAGATTCTATGGATCAAACAACAACTCGAGGACTTTGGCATCAAACTAATTAAGACACCCATAAGATGTGATAATACTAATGCAATCAATTTAACAAAAAATCCTGTACAACATTCAAGAAGCAAACATATTGAAATAAGACATCATTTCATAAGAGATCACGTTCAAAACTCTAATGTGTTGTTAGAATTTATATGTACTGATTATCAATTGGCTGATATATTCACAAAACCATTGAATGAAGATAGATTTTGTATGATTAGAAGAGAACTGGGAGTCATTGATCCTTTTGCTTGAAACTCTTCAATTTTCATCAAAATTCCTCAAAAATGATTTATAAATTCTCAAATATGTTTAAGGGTTATTTTTCTAAATTATATCAATTTTTTTTAAATTTTTACAGAATTTTATTTTAGGTAATTAATTGTTGGAGGTCGACACTTTAATTTTCGGAGGTCGACACTTGAGGTCGACACCTAAGTTTTGGAGGTCGACACTTGAGGTCGACCCCTGAAAATTTTCAGAGGTCGACACTTGAACGGAAATCTGCTTTTTTAAAACCCGTCCGCAAGCCTATTTTTCTCCACTTTTTTCATTTCCTCCTTCGTGTGGTCCCCCTCCAACTTCCCTAAACCCCTAAATAGTGGATTTCCACCCTTCTCCTTCATCATTTTGGGAAATCCTCTCCTCTCCTCTTGCTTTTCTTGGAATCAACCCTCTTTTTGACCGTATTCTTGATTTTGGACAACCGAAAGCCTTCGCATCTTTCTACCCTCAAATCTCGGTTGTTTTTCAATTGAAAACACTTATTTCTTTCCTCCGTTTCTTACTTTTTCTTCATTTACTCTTGATTTTCTCCATTCTCACAAACCCTATCTCTACATTTCATCTTCTCCTCTTTTTCTCTCAATCCGTGAACCTCACTTTCCCTCTCCTTTCCTCTTAGCCTTACCTCCTTGTACTTCTCCCTAAGTTAACCCCTCTTCCTTCCATATGGGTCCGAGAAAGCACTTGGCAGTAAGGAAAAGGAGATTGGAACAAGGCCAGGGTAGTACTGAGCGGCGACGAAAGGTCAGACATGAGCGTGAGCTGACCCCAGAGCCACCTGCACCAGTGCCAGCCAGCTTGGTTCGGAAGAGCATTGCTAGTGGGAGGCGTGTGGATATACCATTCTGGGATCAGCATCACTTCTTTATTGGAGATGTACTGAGAGATGCAGGTCTGGTTCATTTCTGTACGATGTCTGAGAGATTCTACCCAGACCTCATCAGGGAGTTTTATGGATCCATGGCCACTGATGGAATTGGATGGTCTGCTACAGTACGAGGGATCGAGATTCCAGTGACACTGGAGGTCATCAGTCGCGTCTGGAGGATTCCACTTCATGGCCCTGCTGCCACTTCGATCAGCGATAGAGAGCACGCCTTCAGATGTATCCTAGAGCGTGAGGATGTTAGCGGCATTTCCACAGTAGCCGCTAACCAGCTTTCACTGGAGATGAGAGTGCTGCATCATATCATCGCCCGTATCTTGATTCCGAAGAGCGGGAGATTCGATTTTATCACTGAGCGTGAGCTGGTGTTGATGGTGTCCCTGAGACAGCGGACTCCCATCAACCTCCCCAAGATCATGCTTCAGCAGATGGGTGAGGCAGCTTCTCACAGGAGACTTGTTCAGCCTTATGGTATGGGACTGACTCAGATATTCAGAGAGCATGGTGTCTCATTTGACGGCATACCCTTCAGTCAGCTACAGCACACTGATACTTATGGAGAGAAATCCCTGCATAGGATGGGATTTCGACTGATCAGTGACCGTTGGGTACGACGAGAGTCTGGCCAGGAGCCAGATGAGGAGGATGAGATCCGAGCTGCTGAGGCAGGGCCTTCTGAGCCTACTGATCATGGTACACCTCCTCGCCCAGCACCGGAGATAGAGACTGCGGAGCCTGAGCCATTCACGCCACCACCCTCATCAGCTCCAGCACCTACTATTACTGCTACACCACGGAGGACTTCAGTGAGGATATCAGACTTCGAGTAGAGAGTGACTGATCATATTTCAGAGGTCCGGACAGAGATCACTGGTGTACGACAGGAGCTACATGATCTGCGGATACACACAGACATGCGCATTGGTGCTCTCTCAGCTAGTATGGATACAGGATTTCGACAGATCCTCAGCCTACTGAGATTAGCACTGCCATCAGGGACTGCAGATCCGACAGTATCTCCTCCACATGATGATGATGATGGTGATGACTCCAGTGGATACAGTGACAGTGATGGAGATCAGCCTGGAGCAGGGAGTTCTGAGGTTCCACCTGCAGATCCGATTCCAGAGATACCCCCTGCTACTGATCCTCCAGCTACAGATCTTCCGAGTACAGCTCCTCCAGATGTGCCAGTTGATACTGAGCTTATAGAGTCACTTTTTGAGACTATCACTGGGATTCCGGATGACATAGATGAGCATACAGAGACAGACATTGATGATCCCACAGCTTATGAGATAGTCAGCAGGCAGACCCCGGCTCAGTCTACTCAGCATACTGATCCGTCTACTCCTTCTGCTACTGCTTCAGTCGGGACACCTGTGGAGCCCTTTCCTAGGACATATAGATCTCGTAGGACTACCCCTAGGTCTGGTCCCTCTCTGAGGACTCGGAGTTCCTCACATAGGACTCCAAAATCCTCATCTAGGATCATGGCTCCTGTATCTTTTGATATACCTTCTGATGAGGAGTAGCCTCATAGATTTACTTGTTGTACTCAGTTTGCTTTGTATGGTCTGTTATATCAGTGTTTTTGTGCTTACTATGTAAGCAATTTTGTAACTGAATACATTTGTTTTTATCTATATTGTGACTTTTTATCTATATTGTGACATTTTGTGACATTTTACTGTCTGATACCAGCTCTTAGCATTTATCCTTTTAAACCCTCAAGTTAGAATATTTTGTTATATTGAATGCACAAATTGAGGGGGAGCATGTATTTTATGCACCTAAATACTTCATTATAATTGAACATAAGTTTCATTAATATATCTTTCACTACAAAAATGGACTTTTTGATTCTTGACAAAAAGGGAGAGTAGTAAAGTATATATGAGACTCATGATACCAGTAGTATAGTATATATGAGACTCCTTCTTATGAGTAGTAAAGTACTCCTTCTTATGAGTAGTAAAGTAAAATATGATTCTTATGAGTAAAGCTAGTATGTTTCTTATCTTTTTGACTCATGAGAATGTTTTCACAAAAAGAAAGAAGTAAATGAAAAGTAAATTTTTATGCATGTAAGGATTCTTTGAAAATTTTTATCATTGCTATATTTTGCTTTTGGACTTAATTGCATATATACTCAAGGTTTTGTCATCATCAAAAAAGGGGAGATTGTTGACTTTGGCTCCTTAGTTTTGATGATTAACAAAAGGTTGAGTATATGTTTGGACTAATGTTTCATCTCTAGATAAAGTTTCAGGACTTAGGTTATTCAAAAAGAGTATCAAAAGTACAATGATGAAACTAAGTTTGCATGATTTGGAAAAGAGCTCTTCTACCTTGGACAAGATCAAAATTCTCATAATGGACCTTCTTGTTAAGAAATACTTGACAAAAGAAACAAAGGTTTAAAGAAACTCAAGCATGGCACGCACATCTCAAAGAGTTTCAGAAAAATTCAGATCAGAGGTCGACCCCCAGAGGTCGACACCTTGTCAAAGGTCGACTACTAGAGGTCGACTCATGAAGAGAAGAAAAGTTCAGCATGGCCGGCACGGCAAAATCTCAGTGGCACGCACCAGAGGTCGACCACCAGAGGTCAACACCTGTCCAGAGGTCGACACCAGAGGTCGACTCATAACCTGAGAATTCAAACCTGGCAGAACTATGGTATTCTAAATTTTTGCCTAAAATTTACTGGAGGTCGACTCATGAGGTCGACACTTGATCCAGAGGTCGACTCATGAGGTCGACTCATGGCATAACGGCTAGTTTTTCTAAACTTCTGATTTGATTTCTAACGGCCATAAACGGCCATATTTTTGAATCTAACGGTCTTGTGGAGTTGTTTCAGCATGAATGAGGTATTTAACCTCCACCAAATTTCAAAAAAGACGAGGAGACAAAGTGAAAAAGTGTAGATTCAAAGTACAAAGCCTTCAATCACTTCCAAGCCAAAAGTGTGAGAAAACCAAGAGATTCCTTAGCCAAAAGCTTTCCATCTTTGAGGAATCCAACTTTCAAGTGTTTGGCATTTAGTGAGGTCCAAAGATTCCAAGGGAAAAGGCTTGAAGAGTCTCCATCAAGAGCTTCAACGAATTTCTTATTGCTAAAAAAGGAGTTTGTTTTATTTTTATTCATTGTATTCAAATTCTATTTGTGGTAGGCTAGTTTCAAGGGAATTTGAAACTAGTGTGAGGTTTGTTGGTGAGCCAATTGATAAAACCAACTAGGGTTGCTTGTAAGCCCGAAGCCAAAACAAGTGAGTGAGGTTTGTTGGTGAGCCAATTGATAAAACCAACTAGGGTTGCTTGTAAGCCCGAAGCCAAAACAAGTGTGTAAGGTTTTGACTTGTGAGCCTGGTAAAACAAGTCGGCTGTAATCTAAAGATTATAGTGGAAATTCCCAAGTGGAGCTTGGAGAGTGGATGTAGGTGCTAGGTGCACCGAACCACTATACTTCTTGTGTGTTTGCATTGCTCTTCTTTTGCTCTTTAATTGTTGATTTATTTCATTGCTTTCGTTGCACAATTATTTGAGCACTATCACTCTTCACCTTAAAACTTGATAGCACATATATTGCTTTAATTTTTTAAATACCCAATTCACCCCCCTCTTGGGCACCATATCTGGGCAACAGATCCTATGATCCTAATTAAATCATGAATGACTTCCTTGGCCAAGTCTCTATTGTGCGTGATCCATTGGGTTCCACATCTAGCCAGCAGTAGGTTTAGGTTTGAGCCGATTCGATCCGATCGAACTTGATTGACCTAATTAGGTCAAATTGGCTCACCTAATTGTCCAATTCGAATCACACATCGAATTGACTCAAGAAACCAAATCAATTGGTTCATGAAGACCTACAAGACAAGATTGATGTCTAGCAACATGTCATGCCTACCCGGAAGATAAGGAATTTTGGTGGATTTACCAAAATACCCTTCAGTGATGAGTTACCGGGCAATTCAGTCCTTTGATCTACTTTCACCCTGAATATGACTATGGATATGGATACTTGTCAAATCCAATTTCATATTCATTCCTTGCTCAATCTGATATGGATACTTTGATCAAAGATTTTTCGAATCTTCATTTGATTGAAATCATCTAGATGTGCTTCCCTCTTATAGGGTTGATCGATTCCTTTTTGACCTACTCACAACCTCAATATGCAATCCACCATACCCAGTATCACCCCATGCATGACTCAGTGTCATGATTGAGTGTGAACCAAAGTATGGATTCATGCATACAAGATACCATGGTAGTCTCAGGTCAAAGGACCACATGCACTACTCCCACTATGAGAACTATCTATTGACAAACAGATAAGGTTCCATTAGATGTTCTCAAGCTGGATTCATTCAGTGAACTCATTCTCTAATGAGCACCCATATCCTAGTATTAGTGTCAAATACAAGTGATTGTGAGATCAGTCACCCTCTTCACCAAGCATACATAGGATGTGCTGGTCTTACTGGAAACATTGATCCTCTACTCAATATCCCATCGACCAAGAATATTCTAGATTAGGGTTTTAAGGCTTTAGTTCTCACTGGTATGATCTCATCATAACCCTAGAACCATAGCCCTAATCTATGGGGTTCATCATATCTTAATAAAATTAATAAGACACAGCGTATGATGAAAATAAAATGCCTTTATTTATTGATAATGTCAATATACTGGTTTGGGATACAAAAGAAAATCCCATCGAAATACAACATTTCGATTGGCCTTTAGGGCATAATCCTTTCAATCTCCCACTTGCACTAAAGCCAATCGCCTTTAAATTTTAACCCCATACATTCGAGGTGGCGATCAAACTCCCGCTGTGGTAGAGCCTTAGTGAACGGGTCTGCTATGTTGTTCTTTGTTTCTACTCTTTTAATGCAGACTTCTTGTCTTTCAACAATCTCTCAAACGAGATGAAAGCATCTTAGAATGTGCTTTGATTTGTGATGAGCTCTAGGTTCCTTAGCTTGAGCGACGGCTCCAGTATTATCATAGTAAAGTGGTACTGGACCTTCAATCTTCGGAACAATGCTCAACTTTGAGATGAACTTCTTCATCCAAACAGCTTCCTTGGCAGCTTCACTAACAGTAATGTATTCTGCCTCAGTTGTTGAGTCAACTACAATCTGCTGTTTAGAACTCTTCCAGCTTACAGCTCCTCCATTTAGGGTAAAAACATATCCTAAAATAGATTTGCTATCATCTGGATCTGATTGAAAACTAGAATCTGAATAAGCTTCCAGTTTAAGATCAGATCCTCCGTATATCAAAAAAATATTCTTAGTCCTTCTCAAGTACTTAAGAATATTTTTCACAGCCTTCTAGTGATCCTCTCCTGAATCAGCCTGAAATCTGCTGGCTATACCTAAGGCATATGCCATATCAGGCCTGGTACATAACATAGCATACATTATAGATCCTATAACCAAAGCATAAGGTATAGAATTCATTCTATTTCTTTCTTCAGGTGTCTTAGGAGACATCTTCTTAGAAAGATGTATGCCATGACCAATGAGCAAGTAACCTCTTTTACTTCCCTCCATGCTAAATCTCTTTAGCACTTGGTCAATGTACCTAGACTGGGATAAGCCTAGCATCCTCCTAGATCTATCTCTATAGATCTTGATACCCAGTATATAGGATGCTTCTCCCAAGTCTTTCATGGAAAACTGTTTAGATAACCATACCTTGACTGATTATAACATTAGGATATCATTCTCAATAAGGAGTATGTCATCCATATACAGAACCAAGAAAACTATGGCACTCCCACTAGTCTTCTTGTACACACAAGGTTTATCCTCATTTTTGATAAAGTCAAACTCTTTGACTGTCTTATCAAAACAGATGTTCCAACTCCTGGATGCTTGCTTTAATCCATAAATGGATTTCTTCAGCCTACATACCTGATTAGGTTTAGTCTCCAAGACAAAACCTTCTGGCTGTGACATATAGACCTCTTCCTCAAGGAAACCATTAAGGAATGCGGTTTTCATATCCATCTGCCAGATTTCATAATCATGATATGCTGCTATAGCAAGCATGATCTGAATAGATTTAAGCATGGAAACAGGAGAAAATGTTTCATTATAATCTATTCCCTATTTTTGTCTGAAACCCTTAGCCAGTAATCTGGCTTTATAAGTTTTGACTTGGCCATCTGCCCCAATCTTTTTCTTATAGACCCATTTGCATCCAATAGGGTAACACCCTCTGGTGCATCAACCAAAGTCCACACTTGGTTGACATACATGGAGTCCATTTCGGATCTCATGGCTTCCAGCCATCTAAGTCCTTACTCATGACAGCATCCGTATAGGTTAGAGGCTCATCATTTTCAATGATCCAGGCTTCATTTTTTTCAATAATGAACCCATACCTGTTAGGTGCATGACGCACCCTATCAAACCTACGGATATGAGTGGTGTGTTCTAGTTCTATACTAACTATGTTATTATTTGGTTGAGATGTATCTATTTGTTGAACTTCTTTAAGTTCAATATTTCTCCCACTGCCCTTTTATAGGATGAACTCTTTCTCCAGAAAAGTGGCATGCCTACTGACAAAAACTTTTTATTCAGTAGGGTGGTATAACAGATATCCTATACTATCTTTAGGATATCGTACAAATAGACACTTACCTGCTCTAGCATCTAGCTTATGTCCAAAATTTCTTTTGACATTGGTTGGACATCCCCATATCTTAAGATACTTAAGATTGGGTTTCTTATCCCTCCTTATCTCATATGGAGTGCTAGAGATAGATTTAGATGGTACTCTATTTAAGATATTAGCCACGATTTCCAAGGCATATCCCCAGAAGGAAATAGGTAACTCTGTGAAGCACATCATGGACCGTACCATATCTAATAAGGTATGGTTTCTCCTTTCAGCAACACCATTTAATTATGGTGTGTAAGGAGGGGTCCATTCAGAGATAATCTCCTTTTCTTTAAGGTGATCGAGAAACTCGGTGGATAAGTATTTACCTCCTCGATCTGATCGAAGGATTTTAATACTTTTCCCCGTTTGTTTCTCTACCATACTTTGATACTCTAAAAATTTATCAAAGGCTTCGGACTTATGTTTCATAAGATACACAAATCTGCACCTTGAAAAATCATCAGTAAACGTGATGAAATAAGAGTATCCATCCTTGGTCTGAGTTGTCATAGGCCCACATACATCTGTATATATGAGTCCTATTAACTCAGTTGTCCTTTCTCTATATCCAATAAATAAAGTCTTGGCCATTTTACCCTTGAGACATGATTCACAAGTTCCTAATGATTCATAATCATAAGGATTAAGGAAATTTTTCTTGTATAACTTGCTAATCCTAGTCTCACTAATATGTCCAAGCCGATAGTGCCAGATTAAAGTATTGTTTACATCATCTCTCTTTCGTTTGTTACTTATATGAAGTATATTGTCATTAGTGGATAGAGTTAAAAGACCATTGAAAAATATGCCACAACATATAATTTCATTAGAAAAGCTGATTGAGCAACCATTGCTAATCACATTCATAGTATAACCTTGTCTAAGTAACAAGGGTACAGAAATGATATTTCTAATGACCTTAGGCATATAGTAATAATCTCTCAGCTCTAAAATCTTTCCCGAAGGTAATTTCAAGATATAAGTCCCTACGACCTCTGCTTGGATGGACTCTCCTCCAGCACCGTAGAGCTCGAAGTCTCCTTCCTTCAATACTCTAAGCCTCTACAGCTCCTGCAATGATTTGCATATATTATGACCACAGGCAGTATCCAATACCCAAATATTTGAAATAGAAGAATCCAATGACAAAATAGTATGAACTTCTTTCATACCTTTTGGTGCATCCGATGCACCAAGCTTCACACCTGCAAGGTAAGCCTTGCAGTTCCTCTTCCAATGACCTAGCTTGCCACAGTGAAAGCAGGTCATCTGTCTGGAGGCCTTCTTTCCTTTCTTCTTCTTGATGCCCCTTTTTGGGTTCAATCTCCTCTTGGAACCCTTTCTGCCCGACTTCTTCTTGTTGATCCCATCCACAAGAAGAAGTGGAGCTTTATTTTTCTTTAAATGGCTCTCTGTTATTTTTAACATGTTTAACAGCTCAGGCAAGGAAGTGTTAAGTTTGTTCATATGATATTTAAGAACAAACTGTGAAAATGACTTCGGGAGTGACTGCAGGATCAAATCCTGATTCAACTCCCCATCCATAACAAAACCCAATTAACCTAATCGAGTGATCAGGTCAATAACCATCAGTACGTGGTCTTGTATGGATGTACCTTCTATCATTCTCGCACGGAACAACTGCTTAGATATCTCATATCTAGCAGTTCGACTATGTTCTCCATATAGCTCTTTTAGATTGAGCAGTATAGAGTTAGTGTCCATGCTATCATGTTGCCTCTGCAACTCATTGGTCATAGAGGCGAGCATGATACATTTGATAGTGAGTGAGTCATTTTGCCACATCTTGTATGTGGTCTTTTCCTCTTGCGAGGCATCTTCCCCTAAAGGTTCTAAGGTAGGGGTATCAAGAATGTAAGAAAGTTTTTCCTGGCTAAGTACTATCTTTAGGTTTCTCAACCAGTCAATATAGTTTGATCCAGTTAATTTATTGGCATCAAGTATACTACGGAGTGAGAGTGAAGAGGCCATTTAATCTACATTAACAAAGAACATAACATAAGCAAACAACCAATGTTGACAAAACATAATTAAATTAGGACTTTAACTTAATTATGTCTCCCACTATTTTATCAAGCATCATAACCCTCTATATGATGATCGAGAAATCCTAATTGGTTTTCTTAGTGGGGTTGAGATCCTAATTCCTTATAAAAGACCTTGTGTGTACACAACAAATCTTTTATAAGTTAAAAGGTAGGAAAACTCTTTCCAATTGCATCTCATACAATTCTCAACAAAACCTGGCCTCTAAAATATTAATAGCCTTGTGTGTGCACAACAAATTATAATATTTTTAGTTAAGTAAGACCCTTCATTCCTTTATAATCATGATTGTAACAATAATATCCTTGTGTATTCACAACAAAGTATTATATTAAATCATGCCATAAGCATCAAATGCACCAGACCAAAATTGTGTTAGTTACCATAATAGGCCTTGTGTCTACACAACAAACCTAATACGGATCATAACATAATAATGACCTAGCATGAAGGAAGGCCTAATGTAGTGAATATTACACTAAGCATATCAATCAAGAATTAAGTTAATCTTATCGGCCAAGTAAGTGGGAGAGTAGTGGGAGTCCCCCAGTTGCTTTCCTAGACACCAATAAAAATTGGCCAGTACAGTCAACGGAACCAATTAAAAACCACGTCCTCTTTACCGATAATGAACCACTTTTCCTAGACACCGAATGATCAACTAATCATCTTGATTATTTTGCTTTTGGTATATGACACTACAACTTAATATAATTTTAATAAAGGGTAATTCAAATAGAAGCACATTCTAATATTACCATTCATCAACCATGCATCATATATCATTTTATAATATGCCAAGTGTGTCATCATACTAGGACAACAATCTACCACATAATGGATCCACCATTATGCCAGGGCAACTTTATTTCAGTATGATGACTAGAAAGCTAAACATATCTCTATATCGGTTAAGGTTTAAGTGAAAACCCTAATTAGTGACATACATATATGCATAAACATATCAATCATATGTAACTTTAAACTTTTGTAGAGTCCTACAAGATTGGGCAACTTCAAATTTTGTAGAGTCATACAAAAATGGGCAACCTCAATAGTCCTACAAAATTGGGCAACATTAAATTTTGTAGAGTCCTACCAAAATGGGCAACCTCAAGAGTCCTACAAAATTGGGCAACTTCAAATTTTGTATGATTTAGCCCTAATAAGGTGGCTCTGATACCACTATAAGGGTTTTGGTGACTAGGGCGGAAACGTGGATTTTAAAAATTTATTATGAAACCACTACCAAACCCTTAACCCAAGACCTTCTTACTAGGAATTAAAACATACAAACATGCATATATAATATAAACTAGAGTTTAGGCACCAAACTGAATCGCTAGTATCCAATCCGATGAAGAAAACCCTGATTCAGCCTTCTTCTCCACCAGGCGCCCAAACGTTCACCCTCCAACGGTGATCCACACGAAACTCGGACTAAGGAAGAACTCCTTCTTCAAGTTGCTTGGATAAGTGGAACTCTTTCGGCAGCCTTTGGTCAATTGACCACTGTATGACACCCTGTCCTATTGTAGGGCTCTAAAGACACTCTCCTAAACCACTCTTGGTTTTAGGACAACCCTCTTCTAGGACCCCTTAGGCTTATGTCATAAAACAAAGCCTTTTCCTATTAGAATAGACCTTGTCTTAATAAGACAAGTCTTATCTTAAAGAAAGAAGGAGGGAGAGAGAGACACTCAGAATAGTACTTCGGTGGAATTCTTCATTATCAGACTCATTTCACCACCCCCTATTTATAGATACAAGAGTGGCATGTGATATGTCCTCCCATCAACTTATCATATATGATTTTTCAAGATCGAAGAGAAGTTATCTGGCTTGAAAAATCATATCTAATAAGCCCATTCATGCACCAAAGGCCTTATTCACATCCCTTCTTTTATCTGGACGAATTCTCACTTGCCACATGTCAATTACCGGTCCCTAAGAAGCCAAGAGGTACCTCTTCAATCTCCAAACATCGAAGATTATGAAGAGTCCTGATAGTAGAAGGACTCTCCATCAGAACCGTGCGACACATGAAGAGTTGCGACTCTTCATGCACCGCGCGCGCCATCCTTCTTCCATGCAAATTTCAAAGAATGTTGACCAGTCAAAATATAGGCAATATGGGTGTCATTGGAAATAGCATAAAATTTCTTTTTTGACCATATAAGTTATATTCAAATCAGAGATCTATAGCTCATTCTGTGCCCTTTTGAAGTTAAGGTATCATTTAGGTGCCAAGAGTCCCATGCCATTGGAACTCTTCATGTATGGCACCTAAAATACCTTTAAATCCAAATTAAAATCAGATTTAGCTCTGATTAGGCTAGCCCCACTTAGGACTCAACTTAATTTAGGTTTTCCATAATTAGGTTAGCCCAATTAGCAAGCAACCGGACCCAATCCAATTGGGTTAGGAATTTGGTTAGCCTACATATGCTAGTATGTAATCCAGCTATCCAATTAGGATCCTATGATCCTAATTAAATCATTAATGACTTCGTTGGCCAAGTCTCTATTGTGTGTGATCCATTGGGTTCCATATCTAGCCAGCAGTAGGTTTAGGTTTGAGCTGATTTGATCCGATTGAACCCGATTGAGCTAATTAGGTCAAATTGGCTCACCTAATTATCCAATTCGAATCACACTTCGAATTGACTCATGAAACCAAATCAATTGGTTCATGAAGACCTACAAGACAAGATTGATGTTTAGCAACGTGTCATGCCTACTCGGAAGATGAGAAATTTTGGTAGATTTACCAAAGTACCCTTTAGTGGTGAGTTACCGGGCAATTCAGTCCTTCGATCTACTTGCACCATGAATATGACTATGGATATGGATACTTGTCAAATCCAATTTCATATTCGATCCTTGCTCAATCTGATAATTATGATTCATTAATGAACCATTAGAAACTATTTCTAATGTTCATACTCTGATCAAAGATTTCCCGAATCTTCATTTGATTGAAATCATCAGGATGCGCTTCCCTCTTACTAGGGTTGATCGATTCCTTTTTGACCTACTCATAACCTCCATATGCAATCCACCATACCCAGTCTCACCCCATGCATGACTCAGTGTCATGATTGAGTGTGAACCAAAGTATGGATTCATGCATACAAGATACCATGGCAGTCTCAAGTCAAAGGACCACATGTACTACTCCCACTATGAGAACTATCTATTGACAAACAGATAAGGTTCCATTAGATGTTCTCAAGCTGGATCCATTCAGTGAACTCATTCTCTAATGAGCACCCACATCCTAGTATTAGTATCAAACACAAGTGACTATGAGATTAGTCACCCTCTTCACCAAGCATACATAGGATGTGCTGGTCTTACCAGAAACATTGATCCCCTACTCAATATCCCATCGACCAGGAAAATTCTAGATTAGGGTTTTAAGGCTTTAGGTCTCATTGGTATGATCTCATCATAACCCTAGAACCATAGCCCTAATCTATGGGGTTCATCATATCTTAATAAAATTAATAAGACAGCATATGATGAAAATAAATTGACTTTATTTATTGATAATGTCAATACACTAGTTTGGGATACAAAAGAAAATCCCATCAAAATACAACATTTCGATTGGCCTTTAGGGCATAATCCTTTCATCACAGGTGGTAGGTGATGTCAAACTCATTGAGCTTTACCACCCTCTTAGCCAGGGCCCCGACGTGTCAGGTCGGTTGAGGATGGCCTTGAAGGGTTGATTAGTGAGAATGGTGATTGGATGTATTTGGAAATAAGGCTTGAGATGCTGTGCAGACATAATGAGTGCAAAGATAATCTTTTCGGATCGAGTGTACCTGGTTTCAGCATTGTGGAGTAGCTTGCTAGTATAGTAGACTAGCTGTTGGGAGCCATCCTTGTCGGTGCAGACCAGCATTGAGCTGACCACCTTCAATGAGACCACTAAGAATAGGAGGAGCTCTTGTCCGGGCTCTGGTCTGGACAACAACAGAGGGGAGGCAAGAAGCTTTTTCATCACCTCGAAAGCCTCCCAGCACTCCTCCTCCAAACGAAGCCATGCATCTTGCACAACTCCTTGAAGAAAGGTTGACAATGCTTGATGGAATGCGAGATGAAATGGCTCAACGCTGCTACGCATCTAGTTAGGTGATGAACCTCCTTCTTGGAAACAAGGTTTTTCATATTTGTGATAGCTTGGATATTCTTTAGGTTAGCCTCTATCCCCCTCTGGGTGACCATGAACCCTAGGAACTTTCTCATCGCCATGCCAAACATGCATTTGATAGGGTTCAGCTTCATCTGGTAGAGGCGGAGGTTGTCAAAGGCCTCCGCCAAGTCAGCAATGTGGTCCGACTCCTGGCCGCTCATGACGAGCATGTCACCATATATACCTACATGTTATGGCCGATCTGCTCTTTGAAGACCCTATTGACCAGATGCTGGTACGTGGCCCTTATATTTTTGAGGCCAAATGGCATCATCCTATAGTAATACATACCTCTGTCAGTCATAAATGCTATGTGCTCCTCGTTCTCCGCGTGCTTGTGGATCTGATTGTATCCGGAGAATGCATCCATGAAGCTAAGGAGCTTGGGGCCTGAGGTCATATCCACCAGCTGGTTGATCTTGGGGAGAGGGAAACTATCCTTTGCACACGTCTGGTTGAGATCGGTTTAATCTATGCAGATGCTCCACTTCCCAAAAGCTTTCCAAAACATCACTACATTAGCAAGCCAATCAGGATATCGTACCTCATGGACAAAGCCTGTTGCAAGTAGCTTCTCGATCTCCTAATCAATCATCTTCTGCCGCTCTGGGGCAAAGCTCCTTTTTTTCTGCAGGACAAGGTAGCAGTTGGGGTCGACGTTTAGCCTATGGGTGATCACTTCTGGTGGGATCCTAGGCATGTCTGCGGTGGTCCAGGTAAAGACATCCATGTTGGCCCGCAGGAAATTGAGTAGGCAGGATCTCTCCTCTTCGGGAAGTAGGGCTCCCACTTGCATAGTCTTCAGGGGATCCTCTCCCAGGAAAAAAGACAACAGGGGCTCAACTGGTCCACCCTTTGGCTCCTGCTTCGCTGGACCTAGTTGGACAATGGCTGGGCTCGGACTGGCCCCACGTGGACCTGGGATGGTCTGCAGGCAATGTTGGACCAGCTACTAGGACCCTCTCATCTCCCCGATCCCCCATGGGGTTGGGAACTGGACGAGAAGATGTTTGGTGGAAATGGTAGCATCGAGCAGATTGAGGCCGGGGTGCCCCAAGATTGCGTTATAAGGCAAGGGAAGCCTTATAACAGTAAATGTTGTCAATATAGTACTTTGCCGAGATGGCATCCAGGTGGTTATTAGGAGTGTGATCTCTCCTTCGACTCTGACTGAGTCCTCGATGAAGCCCACTAAGGGCATGAACACCGGCTTTATTTGGTCAATGGACAAGCTCATCCTTGTAAAAGCATCGTAAAAAAGGATGTCAGTAGAGCTTCCATTGTTAACCATAATTCTTTTTATAGGATGTTTCGCTATCATCATTTCAATGATGACAGCATCATTATTTGGGTTATCTATCCTAGTCGACCCTTCTTCCTTGTAGGGGAGAACATCATCATTCTTCTCTCCCCTTCGCCCTTTTTGAGGTTCTCCCTGCCCCCCAAGAGATCATCCCGACCGGCTTCTTAGTGGGCCGGTTATCGATGGCGAGCAATCATGGCTCTTCATTATGAGCTATTAGGGGAGCTCCTCCCTCCACGTACTTCCCGAGATAGCCATGCTTGATCAGGTCTTCTATCTCCCTCTTCAGGTGGTGGCATTCTTCAGCGTAGTGGCCAGGTCCTGTGAAAGCGGCAGTAGCAGGATCTGTCGCATCTAGTAGATGGCCTCATTGGGGGAGGGTAGTGCATGAAGCGCTCGCCCTCGATCTCCATTAGGATCTTTCCTCTCCGGGCAAGGAGAGGAGTGAACTTTTATTCCTTGGTGGGGTTGACCCTAAGCCTCAACCCTGGCCACGGGATCGGCACCATCTTCTGGGTCGGGGGAGTGGAAGTTTTCCCAATAGCCTGTCTCTTCAATGGCCTCTCATCTAGGTCTCTTCTGATGTGGTCAGCCTCCTCTGCACGGATATACTTGTGGGCCTGAAGGAGGAGCTTCGAGTAAGTCTTCGGCGCTTCTTATCGAGGGAGTAGGTGAAGTGGGAGGTCCGCAGCCTGATGTGGGATAATCATGAGAAACATAACATAAAGAAATGAAGTAATTGAGCTAATTAAAACTTCTAAACATATGATCAGATTTTAGTCATAATGGAGTCATTGAAATGCATTAAAGAAAACTAAATTAGAGGGCTTTGGTATCCCTCAATGCAACTCTGATTTAAATAAGAAAGAAAGGACCTTCGTGGCTAAAAGACCACTTGACTAGGACATTACTCTATTCATAATTTCATACCTTAAGAGGGAAGGATTGGGTTTGTGTACCAATAATGAGCTTCCAATAACCTTGCAATAGGATCACTCTTCAACCCTCAAGACTGGCGACTGGTTGAGCTAGCTCTACCATCCTTGGAAGTAGAGGCTTCCTACTATTGACCTGAAGGCAAAGAAGACTTCACCCAAGACTGGATACTACTTAGGATCCTGCAATTAGAACCATTAGTGGCATGGAAGAGGTGGAATCAAGTAAAGAAAATTGTCAATGGAAAGAAATAAGAGGAAGGAGATTTTGCTAGAGATCCTTGGATGAAGAGGGGGCGGCTTCCTTGAATGTTGGAGTTGGTGACCTTGGATGAGAATCTTGGCCAAATAGAAGCAAATTGGAAATATGTTGAGCCTCACACTCACTCCCTCTCAGAGGACATTTGCAAACACAAATGGAGTTGAAGAGAAACTTCAAATTTTTTCATTCCATCCAGCAAGAATACAAGGGCATGGTGAAGGGTTTTTAAAGATCTTCAAATCCAACAAATCCCCTAACAAAGTGAAAGATTACATGCCCAAAGAGAGGAGAGAAAAGTGGGCCAAACTGAATTTGAATTCCTTCCTTCATGGGCGCAAATTTTAATGGCTTGTTGGAGAGAAAAGAGGGCATCCCATTTGAATTTGAAATCCTCCAAGCTAGGTGACATGGTAGATGATGTGGCATGCTTGGTTGCCTTGGAGAATGAGGTGGCTGTGGGGTCCTTCAATCTTGGATTAGGCGCCTTGATGATGTAGCTTGATCTTGATTTTCTACTCCATCCAATGGACCATATCCATTGCTTCCTTAATTGGACTTGACTCTTTCTCTGTAAAGAAGACTTACTCTTGGACTTGACTTTGACTCAAGACTCAATAAGACTCATGACTTAATTCTATGACTTAGAGCTAAAATTAACAAGGCTCATGACTATTTATAAGACTCATGACAAGACTCAGGACTTGGAGCTGAAATTAACAAGACTAAAGTTCAATCTGCAATCCATAAAGAGTTGGTGTTAACCTGGTTTGATTGTAGTCTCCTTCTAATCCTGGTGTTCGCAGCAACTCTCCCGGGGTGGGAAGAACTCGACCCTGTCGAGTATGGGTCAGCTTTACTCTAGTGATATTCTAATAAGTCTGGGTTGATTCTTTGTAGATCCTCTCGAGTGATCCATGAATCTTCGAATTCTGGTCAACCTTGCCAACAAGCCAAATAGTGCTAATAACCTTTATTCCAGGGGTGATAGCTTGGTCATCCAAAATATGCTCAATCTTATCTTGCTATTCTAGTAAAATTACTGGTAGATACTCAAGGGTAGGCTCACTCTCAATAATTGGCTCAGGCCCAAAAAGCTCACTGGGTATCATTATTGGCTCCTTATACTCTACTAGGTCTGAAACATTGAAAGTTGAGCTGATACCTAAATTAGATGGTAATTCTAGCATATACGCATTAGGTCATACTTTCTTTATAATTTTAAACAAACCTGCACTACGGGTATGCAATTTTTTCATGGTTCCTGGTGGGAACCGTTCGGGTCTAAGCCTTATCATAACATAGTCTCCTTTAGTGAACTCTTTGACTCTTTTATGTGAATTTGCCATATACCTATAAGTTTCATTGCTCAACTAGATTTTCTTACTGATTTCTTTATGTGTATCCCTAATATGCTGTGCATATGACTTAATAGACTCAGAAACTCATGCATGTGTGGGTAAAGGGATAAGGTCAATAGGCTTCCTAGGTTTGTAACCATGGACCACTTCAAGTGGACTTTTCCCAATATACCTATTGACTGAGTTGTTATAAGCGAATTCAGCACGAGGTAATAAGAGATCCCAATTTTCCATGCTATCACCAACAAGGCATCTCAACAGGTTTCCTAGACTTTGATTGACAACTTTAGTTTGGCCATCAGTTTGGGGATGGTAGGCAGTAGAGATTTTGAGTTTGGTTCCTAGCAAATGCCAAAGGGTCTTCCAAAAGTAGCTACTGAACCTAACATCTTTATCTGACATAATGATTTTGGGTAAACCATGTAGCCTAACCACTTCATTCAGAAAAAGTTTTGCTATTCTCGAAGCATCGTAAGTCTGGGAACAAGGAATGAAATTTGTCATTTTAGAAAATTGATCAACCACAACATAGATTGAATCATATTTTTTCAGGTCTTTGGCAATCCTTGTACAAAATCCATACTAAGATCTTGCCAAGGACGATCTGGTACTGGTAAAGGTTTGTATAGACCGGTGTTTTGTCTTTGCTGTTTGGCAACAGCACAGGTTCGACATTGGGCTACAACTTGGGCAACGTTTCTTTTGAGGTTTGGCCAAAAGAATTGGTCTTCGACAGCTTAGATGGTTTTATTCCTACCAAAATGGCTAGCTAAGCCTCCAGCATGGATCTCCCAAATCAAGAATTCTCTAAGAGAGGTTCGTGGGATGCATAATCTATCTCCTTTAAAAAGGAATCCATCATGAGGGTGTAGTCTTTGTACAAGCTAGATGGTCCTTGATGCACAGATTGGAAAATTTCACTAAAGTCAAGACAATTCTCATATTCTTCCTTCAATCTTTCAAATCCTATGACTTCAATGCTCACAGAGGTCAGAAACATGGACCTATGGCTAAGAGCATCTACAACTCAGTTTTTGATGCCAGCACGGTGTTTCAACACAAAGGTGTATGCCTGAAGATATTCTACCCATTTCCTGTGCCTAGGGTTAATTTCTTTTGAAAATTATGGAATCAGAGTGCTTCATGATCAGAATAAAGTATGAACTCCTACGGTAAAAGATAATGTCTCCAATACCTCAAGGCTTGAACTACCACGTATAATTCCTTATTGTAGGTTGAATACCTAAGCTTGGCCTCATTCAACTTTTCATTAAAAAATGCCACTGGGTGATTTTCTTGACTTAAGACTCCACCAATTCCTACTGTAGAGGCATCACAAGCAACCTTAAATGCATTTGAAAAGTCCGGTAAACTCAAAATGGTTGTTTGGATCATTTTTTCTTTGATTTCTAGGAAGCCTCTATCGGCAGCTTTAGTCCATTCAAAAGTTTCCTTCTTAATGCAATCAGTAATAGGCGCGACGATCGTGCTAAATCCTTGAATGAATCTCTTATAGAAGGTGGCAAGGCCATGGAAACTATGGACATCATGCATAGTTTTAGGGATGGCCCACTCAACTAAGGATTTAACCTTCTCTAGGTCAGCAGACACTCCTTCTAGGGTAACAACAAAATCTAAGAAAATGACTCGATTGGTCAAGAAGCTACATTTCTTCATGTTGGCATAAAGGCTTTCTTTCCTAAGTGCTTGACTTACTTGGCCGAGATGGTCTAAATGGTCTTCCTTAGTCCTACTATATATCAAGATATCATCAAAGTATACTACGACAAACATCCCCATGAATGATCGTAGGACTTGGGTCATGATTCTCATGAAGGTGCTAGGGGCATTGAAAAGACCAAAAGGCATCACTAGCCATTCATACAAGCCATCCTTAGTTTTGAAAGCCATTTTACATTCATCCCCAGGTCTAATCCTAACTTGGTGATAGCCGCTCTTCAGGTCAATCTTTAAAAAAATAGTGGCTCCGGCCATCATGTCTAACATGTCATCCAAATGGGGAATTAAAAAATGATACTTTATCATTATCTTATTAATGGCTCGACTATCTACACACATTCTCCATGTACCATCTTTCTTGGGGGTCAAAAGGGTAGGTACTGTACATGAGCTTAAACTTTCCTTAATGAATCCCTTTTTAAGAAGATCTCCCACTTGTCTTTAAAACTCAACATGCTCAGTGGGATTCAACCTATAGTGGGGAAGGTTGGGTAAGGTGGCTCTTGGGACTAAGTCTATGGCATGTTGGATGTTCCTTAATGGTTGAAGGTGATCAGGATGGTCCTCAGGAAACACATCTTGAAATTTTCTCAAAAATTCTACTACTTCCTGAGGGAGTTCTTTTTGGGGTGGGTCTTGGGTTTCCTTAGTAGTCAAAATCCACACAGGTGAACCTTCATTAAATTCATGTTCTAATTCCTTAGCACTGATCAAGTTCATCTCTTGTTTCTTGTCCTTCAGGTTACTAGACCCTCTCTTAATGTTGTCCTTAGGTGGTGAAGGGTTGATCATAATTTTCTTTCCATTATGGCTAAAAGAACAAGAATTAGAATGACCATATAATGTAGCATCGTGATCATATAACCATGGTCAGCCTAAGATGATGCTACTAACCCTTATTGGAAGAACGTCACACCAAACCTTCTCCTAGTATGACTGAAACCTCTCAAAATCCCTAGCAATTTGGTAGGCCTGTTCTAGGTCATGGACCTCTCTCAAAAATAGTTTCCTTTGAATCTCCTCTCGCAGGCCAGCTCGAAATCTAGACAGGGTCATGGCCTCATATTCCACTATGTTACATCGCATGATAAATTCATCAAACTTAGTGATGTACTCAGATACAGTTCTATTCCCTTGGTTCAACCTTTGCCATTGGTCCAACAGTCTTTGCTCATAGGACATGGATAGGTATTTTTCTCTAAGCTTAATCTTTATAACTCTCCATGTGGCTATGGGCATTGATGCGGGACGATCCTAGGACTGATGCCAAATAGAAAACTATTTTTTTAGATTTTTGTTAGAATTTAATTTAGTGGATAAAGACCTGAAAATAAGTAAAGAATTAGCAGAAAGATTAGTAATGCAAGAAACTATCATACCTGTAAAATAACTCTTGCAGAATAATAAAGCCAGGAACCGAGAATTGAAAAACACCCAGCTTAGAATAGCCTACCTGTCACCAGATCAGAACTCAGGAGGGAGAAGGCTTTTACCAGGCAGTGATTGTAGTTCCTTTGAAGAAGAGATCCCTCAACACTTTGGATGGTGCCTAGAAGAACAAGCCTTTGGTTCCCGAATCTGAAGGCGATCTGGACCCGGTCTGAAGGCAAGAAAAGCCTCCTTTGGAGAGGGGAAACACCTCAGAGACCTTGCAAGCATCAAGGTTAGGAATGAAATAGGTAAGAAATGAAAGAAACAAAATATGAAAGAAAGAACAAGGGGAATCAGGGTTAGGGCTGGCGACAGGGAAGAAGAAGGAGCTCTTGATCTAGGGCATCTTCAAGGCTTCTCTTCTTGGATGTGGCTACTGCTTGGAGGCTTGATTTGCTGCTAGGGAATGGAGAATTCCAAGGAAGGGTGGTCGGCCAAGCAAGAGAATAAAGAACCAAAACCAAAGAGCCAAAAAACACAAGACACCAGTCTTAAAACAATTCAGCAGAATAATATTTTATAAGAGTTGATTGATTACAAGAGGAGGAGGGGTGGGGTATTTATAGAGTTCCCATTCCCTCTCCTTATTAGGATTGGAGCTCTCTCCTAGTTAGGATATGTTTACAAGCTTTGAGTGGGAGAAGGACTACAATATTAACCTAGAACTAAGAGTACATAGTTGAATGAAAGAAAAACTTGTTTTCCTACTTCCACTTGGATTCTTCCTCCTTCCTTGGACCGGTCAACCATTAAGGATGCCTCTTCTTGGTGTGTGGGCTTCATGGGAAGCAAGAGTGGGTGGCCAAGAGGCTAGGGTGCATGGGCTTTGGGCCCCATGGAAGCCTGGGATGCCTGGGCTAGCATATACCTGGAATCTTGGTTATGGGCTGGAATATACCTGGAATCTTGGTTCTTATGAGCTTGGGCCTAGTGCTTGGGCTGATTTCTTTTGGGCTGGGGCATAGATGGACCACTAGAATCATGGGTGCCCTGGTCTGGAAATATGCTTTGTTATTTGGAGAGGAATCTGGGCATCTGAAGAGCATCTGAAGGGAATCTAGGGTATCCTGAAGGTATTTTGGACTCTAAGGTGTCACACAAAATCTAATAAGCTAATGTAGTGGCCTCTGACTCCTGGATGAGACCTGGTGGGACTCCAAAATAGAGTATCCTTTTCTTTTATACATGAACTGGACTAATACTGGACTCATACTGAAATATAGGACTCAATACTGGACTAGGGTTGAGATACAATCAACTAGTCTTAACTTATTATAGGACTCAATCTTACTTGCTTATAAAATTGTGACACATGACTAAGGTTCTAAAAACCCTAATTAGTAAACCATATGAGATCTAGTGATCTTTGTCTATCATGGTATCCCCACCAATTCTCCTAGGACGGGAGGAACTCGACCACGTCGAGCAAGGGTCAATTTGGCTCTCATACTACTCAAGGAGGATCTGGGTTGAGGCATGGCAGATCCTTACTAGTGCTCCACAAGTCCTCAGATTCTGGTTGACCTTGCCACCAGACCAAATACCTTTGATAGCCTTTATTTTAGGTACTAATGGCTTGATCATCCAGGATTCACTCACTCCTTTCCTCACTATTTGGCCAAATTGTATGTGGACACTCTAGGGTGGGTTCACTCTTAAAGGGAGGGATAGGCTCAAGGTGCTCGCTAGGTATCGCTACTAGCACCTTGTGCTCCATAAGGTTTGAAATGTTGAAGGTGGGACTAATACCTAAATCGGGTGGTATCTCAAGCGCATTGGCATTGGGCCCAACTCTCTTCATTATTCTGAATGGGCTAGCTTTGCGAGCATGAAATTCCTTTACAATCACATAATCTTCTGAAAATTCTTTAACTTTCTTTCGGGAATTAACCAAGTTTTTATATAGTTCATTACTTATGTTTAGCTTTTGACTAATTTCCTGATGCAAATGCAAACATGCTGACACATGCAGACTCCCAACATATGATGTAGGGGACCATGACATGCAGACTCGACTATGCATTCCTATTGGACTCTTTGGGCCTAAGCTTAACAGACTATAGGCTCTCTAGGTTTCTGGTTTGGTATGCACATGAAAACTTATAATAGACTCCTAGAAAATTCCATAGGGTATGCCAAAATTAATATGCAAACCGAACATCGCAATGAATGTATGCATGAGGCTTACCTCTATAAAATGCAGGTGAATTATTAAAAAAATATAAGAAAATTCAAGAAAAGGAAAAAAATACAAGGTGGATTCGGGGTTAGTCTGGTGGGGTAGAAAGTAAGAAGGAGGTTCTGGAATGATCGGGTAGAATAAAGAGATAAGAAGGGGTTTCAGGGATGAGGCTACACTAATGAGGTTGACCTTATAGGGTTGAGGCATATCTAAAGGGTCTGCATAATGGAAGAAAGGATCATTGATTTCAGGGAAGAGATCAAGTGGAGTCAAAGAGATGACTTCATTCTGAGGGTACTGATTTAAAGAGATCAAGTCCTTAATAAATTTTTTTGGCTCACAAACCAAAGTACTGGGCTCTATAGTTGGGCTTTCTTTTAGTGGCTCCTCGGGTAAGGTTTTGATAGTAGTATTTAGCTTCTCTTCCTCTTCAATGTCATTTTGGTGAACCAATGAGGTGGTAAGAGGGGGTTGGCTAAGGAAAAATTGACTAATGTCTAGGGTAACATGGGTGGGTTGACTAAAGGGTTCCTGACTAATACTTGGTTCATCTCTAGGGGTACTAATCCTATGGGATTCAAGGTGACTAGGAAAAAACTGATTGGCACTAAGCTGATTCCTATGGACTATGGGTTCCTAGGGATCAGCTCTATGGGTCTTGCCTAGGGTTCCTACTTAGTCATCTAATGGATCAATCCTGTGGGTTGCTTGGTTATTGGATTGGATCATTAGGTCTAATCTATTATTTATTTATGTAAGTTGGGTTTGGGATTGGGTATTGGATCGGTCAAGCTTGAGGTTCATTTAGGCAAATTGGTCAGTTATGGTCTTCATGAAAGCTTCAAAATTGGGGTCCATGGTTGAATTAGGTTTGGGCTTAGACTGACTGTAATGGACTCCTGACTTGGTGGTCATGCAAACAAACAAACAATCAAGGTGGAATGAATGCAGCCAAGCATGCAAAGGGTTAGTATAATCTAGGGTATCCTAGACCTAGAGTCAAAACTGGATGGGTCTACTCAACTTATAATTAACCCAGCAGCTAATCCTTCCACTGGCTAGGTAGGGGGTGGGGTGGTGGGAGGCTCTCCCTACTTGTCACAGGGTCCTAATTATAAACCACCAGTCCACTTAGGTCATTTGACTCTGGACCCCAGCCTTAGACACCAGTTTTTAGTAATAGCCATAGGATTAAATGCACTAGTTGGCCCACACAGTTCGGACCCGACCTGTTGCGTGTCACCTAGCCCACTAGGGCAAATTAGGTCTAATTAATTTTACTTAAGCTTGGGTCAGTATGATGATGGTGGTTTTGGGCCCAGGACAGGTGATGAAATCCTGTCCTGATTTGAGATAGTGAATTACCCTTAAATTAGGTTAATCAAGATGCACATTCAATGAGCCCTAATGCAACTAATAATAATTAGAAAAATAAAAATATTTTATGTGTATTTTATGAGGTGGTAAATTAGGTTTAGGATGATTAGATTAGAAAACAAATTTGGCTTGGGATTGGGGTGTGTGGAAGTTGGTTAGGTTTGGTTGAGTCAAGTGTGCAGAGTTCACAGATTTCTGAGATTTAGGGTTCAGATTACCGCAAGATTTGGCATGGATTCCAATGTAGAAAAAAATCATAAAAATTCTAGGATAGAGGATGGATGGTGGTGATAACCTCTACCAAATTTTGATGCAAAACTAAAATTAGATGATGATGCAAATCCTAGGGTTTTCGGACTAATACCAAACTGATGCGGGACGATCCCAGGATTGATGCAGAAATCTCAGGATTTTAGTTAGGATTCCTATGATGCCAAATTTTAGGACATTTAGTTTTCTATAAAATTAATTAAAAATTATGATAAAATAGAGGACAAGATAGAGGACAGTTCACGCAAATTTCATAAGAAAATAAAATTTTTAGATGGTCAAAATCAGATAAAACCTAGACACCTAATGCAACTAGCAGGATGCAGAAATTAGGGTTTGTGATCCTAATGTAGATGAATGCTATCCTAAACCCACTCTGATACCAAACTAATGCGGGACAATCCTAGGACTGATGCCAAATAGAAAACTATTTTTTTAGATTTTTTTTAAAATTTAATTCAGTGGCTAAAGATCCAAAAATAAGTAAAGAATCAGCAGGAAGACTAGTAATGCAAGAAACTATCATACCCATAAAATAACTTATGCAGAATAATAAAGCCAGGACCCGAGAATTAAGAAACTCCCGACTTAGGATAGCATACCTATCACCAGATCAGAACTCAGGAGGAGGAAGGCTTTTACCAGGCAGCGATTGCAGTTCCTTTGAAGAAGAGATCCCTCAATACTCTGGATGGTGCCTGGAAGAACAAGCCTTTGGTTCCCGAATCTGAAGGTGATTTGGACCCAGTCTGAAGGAAATGAAAGCCTCCTCTAGGGAGGAGAAATACCTCGAGGACCCTGCAAGCATCAAGGTTAGGCACAAAATAGGTAAGCAATGAAAGAAACAAAATATGAAAGAAAGAACAAGGTGAATCAAGGTTAGGGCTAGCGGCAGGGAAGAAGAAGGAGCTCTTGATCTGGGGCATCTTCAAGGCTTCGGAGGCTTGATTTGCTACTAGGGCATGGAGAATTCCAAGGAAGGGTGGTTGGCTAAGCAAGAGAACAAAGAACCAAATAACATAAGACACCAGTCTTAAAAAAATTCAGCAAAATAATATTTCATAAGAGTTGATTGATTACAAGAGGAGGAGGGGTGGGGTATTTATAGAGTTCCCATGTCCTCTCCTTATTAGGATTGTAGCTCTCTCCTAGTTAGGATAGGTTTACAAGCTTTGAGTGGGAGAAGGACTACAATATTAACCTAGAACTAGGAGTACATAGTTGAATGAAAGAACTAGGACTCAATACTGGATAGGGTTGAGACACAATCAACTAGTCTCAGCTTATTACAAGACTCAATCTTACTTGCTCACAAAATTATGACACATGACTAAGATTCTAAAAATCCTAATCAATAAACCATATAAGATCCAGTGATCTGTGTCTGATCATGGTATCCCCACCAGGCATATATCCTCTTTGTCAACACAATCTTTCATCATTACCTTAATACAACCTAGCTTGTCGAACTAACTTCAATTTTGCAAACTTGAATTTTCTCTCTTCTGACATCTTGTACCACTCAAAATACTGATCCATGTCACTCTCCCAGTCTACGTACACCTTAGGATCTAGGTTTCCATCAAAGGTGGGTGCATCAAGTTTAATGTTCTTAAGGGCTCTTTCTTCTGATTCAGCAAAGTCATGGTGTGGTCGTTTAAGATTAGGTTATGGAGTGGGTTCATTGTGATGGGTCCTAGTACCAATGGGTGTTGGTCTTGGTGATAGTGGTTCGGTAGGGGTCATACGGGTTTCCTCGAGGGTCCCTATCCTTTTCTTCATTTGATCAAACCTAGTGCTTAGTTGCTTAAACTACTCAGTCATAGTCCTAAGTAAAGTTTCCAAATTTGTGTCCATGGTGACACTGGGTTGGGTTTAGAGGTGTTGATATGGGGTCCCTGATCTAGTAGACTGCAAACAATATACTCGTTCTAGGGTTTGCTAGACCTAGAAGTTCAATGTAGTATGAATCAACTAAGCATGGATCAAGACTACAATTACTCTTTCAACTGGCCAGGTAAGAGGTGGGGTTGTGGGAGGCTCTCCCTGATCTTGCAGGGTCCTAATTAAAAACCACAAGCCCGCTTAAGGCTTTTTCCGTTTGACCTCTAGCCTTAGACACCAATATCCCGAAGTAAATGAAGAACTGATTCACACTAGCCTCAACACACTACTTGAGCTTGACTTGTTGGTGTCCCTAGTTCTAATTAAGTTTCTACTCAATTTTATTTAAGGTTTGGGTTCGATGCAAGATGAGGTGGGTTATTTTTGGGCCAAGGAAATGTGATGAAATCCTTCCTTTATCTTATGATAGTATTACCCTTAAGTAGCTTTAATATGAATGCACAAACAATGATCTTAACTAATCAATAAAATTCAAAACTAGCTATTCAAATTTGAAAGTTTAAATTCAAATTTCAAATTCAAATTTTAGATTTTAAATTTCAAAATTCAAAATGTAAATTTTAAATTTTAAATTCCAAAACTCCTGGTGGGAAAGTTTAGGTTTGAATTATGCCAAGAATTGTGGAGTGTTCAATGTGCTTAACAAAGGAAAATCATGCACTTCCAACATCATTCAAATCACACACCAAGCATGCAATTAGCACATTAAACCTTTAATATAAAGATTTCATGTTCGGCCGTAGCTCATTACTCCAATGGGTCGTGGCAGTATACTTTCGTATACCCGCTCAGGAGACGTGAAACTCTAGATTAAAGTATGCAAACAATGCACATTAATGTCCTAGCCTACCATGCTCTGATACCAAATATGATGCAGGATAATCATGAGAAATATAACATACAAAAATGAAGTAATTGAGCTAATTAAAACTTCTAAACATATGATCAGATTCAGTCATAATGGAGTCATTGAAATGCACTAAAGAAAACTAAATTAGAAGGCTTTGGTATCCTGCAGTGCAACTCTGATTTAAACAAGAAAGAAAGGACCTTCGTGGCTAAAGGACCACCTGACTAGGACATTACTCTATTCATAATTTCAGACCTTAAGAGGAAAGGATTGGGTTTGTGTACCAATAATGAGCTTCCAATAACCTTGCAATAGGATCACTCTTCAACCCTCAAGACTGGTGACTGGTTGAGCTAGCTATACCATCCCTGGAAGTAGAGGTTTCCCACCATTGACTTGAAGGCAAAGAAGACTTCACCCAAGACTGGATACTCCTTAGGATCCCGCAATTAAAACCATTTGTGGCATGGAAGAGGTGGAATCAAGTAAAGAAAATTGTCAATGGAAAAAAAGAAGAGGAAGGAGATTTTGTTAGAGATCCTTGGATGAAGGGGGATGGCTTCCTTGAATTTTTGAGTTGGTGACCTTGGATGAGAACCTTGTCCGAATAGAAGCAAATTGGAAATATGTTGAGCCTCACACTCACTCCATCTCGGAGGACATTTGCAAACACAAATGGAGTTGAAGAGAAACTTCAAATTTTTTCATTCCATCCAGCATGAATACAAGGGCATGGTGAAGGGTTTATATAGACCTTCAAACCCAACAAATCCCCTAACAAAGTGAGAGATTACATGCCCAAAGAGAGGAGAGAAAAATGGGCCAAATTGAATTTGAATTCCTTCCTTCATGGGTGCAAATTTAAATGGCTTGTTGGAGAGAAAAGAGGGCATCCCATTTGAATTTGAAATCCTCCAAGCTAGGTGGCATGGTGGATGATGTGGCATGCTTGGTTGGCATGGAGAATGAGGTGGCAATGGGGTCCTTCCATCTTGGATTAGGTGCCTTGATGATGTGGCTTGATCTTGATTGGACCATATCCATTGCTTCCTTGATTAGACTTGACTCATGCTCTTTAAAGAAGACTTACTCTTGGACTTGACTTTGACTCAAGACTCAACAAGACTCATGACTTAATTCTATGACTTAGAGCTGAAATTAACAAGGCTCATGACTTTTTACAGGACTCATGACAAGACTCATGACATGGAGCTAAAATTAACAAGATTCATGACAAGACTTGGAGCTGGAATTAACAAGACTAAAGTCCAATCTGCAATCCATAAAGAGCTGGTGTTAACCTGATTTGATTGTAGTCTGCTTCTAATCCTGGTGTCCGCACCACAGCCCCCTCTTCAGGGCCAGCATAGCGACTAGCTCATCGAGATGGTAGATCTCCATGGTGGCAGCTTTAAACCAGGACACGTAGTCCTGAAGGAGCTCTCAGTCCTGCTAGCAGATCAAGAAGAGCCTATCAGCTTCACATGGCACCTTTTTGCATGCATCAAAGTGTCCCATGAACTTTTTATCCAACTTGATGAAAGAGTCAATACTTTCTGACTTGAGTATGGAAAACTAGGCTCGAGCAGCCTTCCAGAGTGTAGCTGGGAAGGCAAGGCAAAGGAGAGCATCTTATGCAGGATGACTCTAAAGATGATATGGATGTGAAAAAATAGTAAACTAAATTTTTTGTGATTTTTTAAAAAATTAATTTCAGATGCTAAAGTCCCGAAAAGTAGTAAAGTTCAATAGGAGAAGATGTAATAACCAGTTTACGATACCCACAATTAAGATCATGAAAAATAATAAAAGGACAGGACCTCGAGGATTAATAAAAGGATATCAGATCAGACATAGACTTTAAGCTTCAATTTGTTCTCTAAGAATGTGTTGGTCAATTTTGAGTCATGTAATGGAATTTAATTTTGAGTCTGTAATAAAGTTAGTCCAACAATTGAGTCCTGTAATAAGTTGAGACAAGAAGTCCAATTGAGTTATCTCAACCTCATAAGTTTAGTTGAGTCCTGTAAGTCTAGTCTTGTGTTAGTCTAGTCTTGTACAAGAGGAGCATTCACCAGGCCATCCTAGAACAAAGCAAGTCCAAGCCCAAGAATGGTGGGGACACTAGAGGCACCAGAATAAGACAGAGGCTTCTCAACCCTCTGTGGATCACTTAGCTACTTTCAAGTTCATTGTAATAAAGCTTAGTTCATCTAAGTTGTCTTTTTTTGAGTCATGTATTAGTCAGCTCATATTGAGCTAGTCCAGTCTAGTGCTAGTCAGCTCATGTTGAGCTAATTTTATTTTTCTAAGTCCTGTCCAAACACACTGAAGACTCAAGACCACATCATACAAGTGAAGACCAAGTCCAATCAGATTAAATACATGGAAGAGTAGCCCAAGTCCAATTCAGCTTGAAGATTTGAAGACCCCAGAAGAAGAAATCAGAGACCCTGAAGCCCTGGACCAGCTGGAAGCAAAATTGGGCCAGCCCAGGCACAGGAGGGAGCTAGGGCGCCAAGAGCTTATGGTGACCACCCTTGGTCGGCCACTTAGAGTCACCCTCTTGGTCAACCAAGGCAAGGAGAGAAGGAGGATTTTTAGGGATTTTTTCAACCTAATGTTTCCTTATTTTCTAGCTAGGGTTTGGGTGGGAATAAGACTCTTATGTAATTACTTTTGTATCCTTACTAGGATCCCAAGACTATGGGTCTATTTAAAGGACCCTAGTCTCTTGTATGAGAGTTAACTTTTAATATATGAATGATAATTGAGTTTTCTACAACTGCTGTGTGCTACCCTGCTGTGTGCTTGAGGGGTTTATTGGTGTCTTCTTCTTCCCGGTATTGCAACAGATTCCTACCGCCAGCCTATCCACCAAACCTTGGCCACCCACTCCAAAACTTCATTTTCCTTTGCTGTTTTCTCTTATTTTCTTCTTCTCCCTTGAGTTTCCTAACCCCTGACAGGTCGTTTGTAGGTCCCTCGACTCCGACGAATCCAACGACTCCAGCCAGGCCTCAATCGGACCATCGAGCAGAAAGCCAGGTATCCGCGGGTCTCTGGCTTGGTTTTCCAGGCCACATCCATCGAGGATGAGTGATCCCTTCACTACGATCTTCACCAGGCATATCAGACATTGCCAGGTACACCCCCTCTACCACCAGTAGTTTTATTGAAGATGAACAAGCCCAACCGAGACTTCTCAACCTCGGCGGTCCTCTTTCTTTTGCTCTTTAGGTCCTGTTATGCATGCTGTAGCCTCTTATTTTTATATAGAACCTTCTACATCATTCCTTAGTCTTCTCTTTAGGATTAATAATCTAACTTAATTAAAAACATACAAAAAAATTATTGCTTGCATATAGGTTCCGCTTCAATTTGGTATCAGAGCCTGTTCGGGCTCAGTTCTCTTTGGATACTCGGATCAGGTGCTTCACCATGGCCGTCCGGTCATAGGAGATTATTAGGGCTTCAAAACCCTCTTTTCCAATTGATGGGATCTCATATGGTGGTAGGGGTGCCTCTATGAATTGACCGGTGAAGAAGAACATAAGGAGTTCTTAGGATTTTCATTTTCGGCCCTTTTAAAATATACTCTGTTCTTTTAATTATTTCTCCCTGATAAAAAATCCAAATATTCTGAAATTTATTTTTCTGGATTCATCTTAATTCAAAATATTTTAAAAAATCTTTGTAGATTTTATTTCAGTTTTTGTAGTTTCTGAAAGCCAAAATACATCCTGCAAATTTTTGGCTTTGTTTTTTTTAGCAAGACAATTTTGGAAGATTTAGGGTTTTGTTTAGTATCTCTTTGCATATCTTTTAATTTTAGTATATTTCCTGCATATTAGGCCTTAATTTGCAAGTTTTCTCTTATTTAAGAAAAAACCAAAATATCAAAAAAAACTTACATATAATCAAAAACACCAAAAACATCTAAACCCTAATTTGCATCCTCATCTGCCTGCCATCATTGCATAATTTACTTTAAGGGCACTCTCTTTATGCCAGATAAGGGGAGGAGTTGATGACCTCTCCTTAGCCCAAAACCACCTCCCTTACATTCGGTCCCAAGCCTAACTTAAAATCTATTAGACTTAATTTGCCTTAGTGGGCTAGGGACACCAATTGGTAGGGTCCGGGTTAAGTGTCAGATCACTGTGTCAAGCTAACCTGTGTGTGCCTTGTGCTTAGTGTCTAGAATGGTGGTTCAGAGATTCAGTCCCTAAGGGCTTATGTGCTGGTCCGCCTACTTGGCCAATCCCTGATTGGTGTCTAGGATTGGCAATCAGGGACCTAACACTCCCCTTACACCTGCTTGGCTGAGTACAGGGTTACTATAGGCTAGTTTGCCCCCTGATTGAGCATCTAGTTTTGGACTCTAGGTCTAGGGAGCTGTAGTTGGTTTGATCGAGTCTTGCATGAGCACTAGATCAGGAGCATCATATCATCCACCATCTCCACTTCTGGCTGAATCCATGGACAATCTTGAAGCCCAGATTAAAGCCCTTGCTGACCAAATGGCCTAGATGACTACCCAGATGACTCAGTTGACTCAGTCCAATACCCGAACCCATAATTTACTTGATCAACTAGATGCCCGACTAGGAATCCTAGAGAAAACTCTTAGGACCCAGGCTAGATCCAAATCTGAGCCACCTTTACCCACACTACCCAGGTCCTATGAATCCAGAACCTATGACTCCAGATCCCATGACCATAGATCCTATGCACCCACACCCTATAAGCCTAATAGAACCATGACCTATAGATCTGAACCTATAGGCCATCGACCAGAACCCCATAAGGCTAGTATCCCTAGATATGAACCCAGTAGTAAGCCACTACCCCTTAGGCAACTTGAACCTACTAGGTTAGTGCCCATAACTAGAAACTAGGACCTAGCCAACCTTCCCCCACCACTTCTTTGATTCACAAGGCTTACATTAACACAGAAGTGTATGACACTGATGTGAACTTAGTGGATGAGTATGAAGGAGAAGAGAAGACACCCCTAGAAGACCTAGAACTAGTAGACCCCGTAGGTACCCGGCTAGAAGCCAATCTAAAGTTAGCTAACCCTGACCATGCCCAGATTAAACCAACAGTAGAGGATCAATTAGAGGAAGAGAACTCTAATACTAGGATTTTACCTGAGGAAGCACCAGAAAAGGGTCTAATTGTAGAGCCTATTCCTAAATTCCATGAACTAGAAGACTTTATTGAGGATTTGGCTTACTTAACCCATTGCCCTCAAGATGAATCCCATCCCGCCATTCCTATTGAAGATCTCTTTCCAGAAATTGTTGACCCATCCTTCCATAGCATGGACCTTTCCTTGCCTAAAGACATAACCCAATGCTCATACATTAAGGTCAGTCTCTTTAGCCCAGAACCAGTCCCTGAATCCCCTTCCTATTTCCTACCCTTTCCCAAGTCTTCTAATGTGTCTAGAATATTAGGTTACATTTTGTTAAGGTTACTAGGTTGCAAGAATCCATAGAGCCCATCCCATTTGCTACCTACTTTTGGCAGACCCTCTGGCATCTTTTAGGAGTTACTAGTAAATTTTCTTTTGCATGTCATCCATCAACCACAACTCATGCCCCATACCCAAGTTGTAGTTAAGGCATAATAAACCTCTTTCGATAGGCATACATAGTTGAGTCCATTAGGTGTAGGTATGAGTCCTTTACATCACCTGTTAGGAGTCTGCATATGCCCAGCATGTTCACCACCTGCATTAATTTTGAAAGAAACTAGCTAATTCCCGAAGAAGGGCCAAGGAATTTGATGTAGTGGATTTTATCTTGGTTAGGCTTAGGCCTAAAAGAAGCTTCATGCTCGCAGAGCCGGACCTTTTAAAGTGATAGAGAGGGTTGGACCAAATGCCTATGTGTTAGATTTGCCTCCAGATTTGGGTATTAGTTCTACCTTCAATATCGTAGACATGGTTGAGTATAGGGAACCGGCAGCGATACCCAATGAGGCCTTTGGACCTACTCCTTCCATTGTGAGTGACCCTAACCCAGAGTGTCCACCAATTAATTAGCCTGAAAGAGGAGAACAGATCGAGCGTATCTTGGACAATCAAGCCATTACTACCCGGGGCCGTGGATATCAATGCTACCTGGTTCGATGGCAAGGCCGGCTAGAGTCGGATGATTAATGGATTTCTCGAGAGGACTTGCAGTGCCTCAACCCAGACCTCCTCGAGAGATATGTGAGCCAGCCTGATCTTCACTCGACAGGGTTAAGTTCCTCCCATCCCGGGAGAATTGGTGGGGACACCAGAGGCACCAAAATAAGACAGAGGCTTCTCAACCCTCTGTGGATCACTTAGCTACTTTCAAGTCCATTGTAATAAAGTTTAGTTCATCTAAGTTATTTTTATTTGAGTCCTGTATTAGTCAGCTCATGTTGAGCTAGTCCAGTCCAGTGCTAGTCAGCTCATGTTGAGCTAATTTTATTTTTCTAAGTCCTGTCCAAACACACTGAAGACTCAATACCACATCATACAAGTGAAGACCAAGTCCAATCAGATTAAAGACATAAAAGAGTAGCCCAAGTCCAACCCAGCTTAATGATTTGAAGACCCCAGAAGAAGAAATCAGAGACCCTGAAGCCCTGGACCAGCTGGAAGCAAAATTGGGCCAGCCCAGGCCTAGAAGGGAGCTAGGGCGCCAAGAGCTTATGGTGACCACCCTTGGTCGGCCATTTAGAGTCACCCTCTTGGTCGACCAAGGCAAGGAGAGAAGGAGAATTTTTAGGAATTTTTTCTACCTAATGTTTCCTTATTTTCTAGCTAGGGTTTGGGTGGGAATAAGACTCTTATGTAATTACTTTTGTATCCTTACTTGGAGCCCAAGACTATGGGTCTATTTAAAGGATCCTAGTCTCTTATATGAGAGTTAACTTTTGATATATGAATGATAATTGAGTTTTCTACAACTGCTGTGTGCTACCCTGCTGTGTGCTTGAGGGGTTTATTGGTGTCTTCTTCTTCCTGGTGTTGCAACAGATTCCTGCCTCCAGCCTGTCCTCCAAACCTTTGCCGCCCACTCCAAAATTTCCTTTTTCTTTGCTGTTTTCTCTTATTTTCTTCTTCTCCCTTGAGTTTCCTAACCCCTGACAGGTCGTTTGCAGGTCCCTCAACTCCGACGAATCCAACGACTCCAGCCAGGCCTCAATCGAACCACTGAGCAAAAAGCCACGTATCCGCGGGTCTCTGGCTTGGTTTTCCATGCCGCATCTATTGAGGACGAGTGATCCCTTTGCTGCGATCTTCACCAGGCACATCAGACATTGCCAGGTACACCCCCTCTGCCACCAATAGTTTTATTGAAGATGAACGAGTCCAACCGAGACTTCTCAGCCTCGGTAGTCCTCTTTCTTTTGCTCTTTAGGTCCTGTTATGCATGCTATAGCCTCTTATTTTTATATAGAACCTTCTACATCGTTCCTTAGTCTGCTCTTCGGGATTAATCATCTAACTTAATTAAAAATATACAAAAAATTATTGCATGCATATAGGTTCCGCATCAATGAAGCATTCATCCAAGGAATATCCCAAGCTCCAGGTGCCCCATCCCAGAAGACCATTAGAAGATGGCACCCCAGCCTAAATTAAATTAGGCACCTAGGGTTTCTCTAGCTCGTTAAACAGCCCATGCGCCAAGCCCATTGAAGGCCGCCCAAGCCCATTGGGAGGATGCCATTTGTTGCCCAAAAGCCCATGCCCAATAGAAAGGGGCGTCCTAGCCCAAGAGGGGAGCCTTTTGACCAAGTCCAAGGAGCCCCTTGACCAAGTCAAAGAAGGAGAGATGTTCACTTCCTTTTAGGATTCAAGTCTTAATTCAATTCAACTTTGTAATCCTTTTCCTATCCAAATTATGTACTCCTAGTTCTAAGCAAATTTTGTAATCCTATCCTAACTAGGAGAGGGCATGGAAAAATCTATAAATACCCCACCCCTCTTCCTCTTGTAAGCATAACTCTTATTCATGAAATAAAACTATGGAGAGTTTTTCTTGTTAGCTTGTTGTGTTCTTTGAAGTGAGTGTGAGTGACTTGTGTGCCCTAATTTCTTCTAGCCCTAGACGCCCGAAGCAACCTTCATCCAAGTCCTAACACGCCCAAGGAAGGAAGCCCTAGCCATCCCCAGCAAGGAGTTCTCTTCCACTTCCAAGCTGCCAGCATCAGCAAACCCTAGTTCCATTTTTCCTTCAGCCCTAATCCCTTTTCTAATTTTTTTTGCTCTCTAACTGATCCCCTGACGTTTGCAAGATCCCTCCAGTGCCATGCCCCTTGGATGATGTTTTCCTTGCCCTAGAATGAAGCTAATAAAAAGCTGGCAGATTCGTGGGAACATGACCAGATCATCTAGGCACTGATTTGAGCGGAGCGATCTCTTCTACAGCAACTAGAAATCATTGCCTAGTATGATAAATCTAATTCCCATCTCTTTTTGTCTGATTTATTGAATTTGAACATGCTCCTAATAGGCTTTCTTAAACTTAGGATCTTGATTTTCTTTTCTTTTTGATTGAACTAGTATGTGGGTAGGATGCTAATTGATACAGGATAACCCTAACCTAATCTAGGCTAGTTCCGGGAATAAAACCATAAGAAAAATCAAAAAAAAATTATTTGCTTACTTTAATCTGATTTTCTTCATGTTCATCTCTTGCGTATCATCCTACATCATATTAGAATCCGGTCCCTCATCAATTTTGGTATCAGAGCATAGTTTAGGACATGTTCTTGCATCCTAGTTTAGATTTCTGCATCCTAAATTCTGCATAACCCCTCAAAATATAGGACTATTTCCCCTATCAAACATTTTTATGTTTTTCTTATTTTCATCGTGAATATTCTTTGTTTTGTCCTCTATTTTCATGTTATTTTTGTGGAATTTCTCAGGTCAAAAAATATAGAAAAAAATAGTAAAAATAAAACCCTAACAAAAATTGGCATCCTATCATCTGCATTAGGGGTCCAAGTTTAGATTTGTTTCATCAACTTAGGAATTTTATTTTTCTATGAAACTTGCATCACGTCATCTCTGTTGAGTCCTTTTTTTTACTGATATTTTCTCAGATTTTACAGAGTCTAAAATTACAAAAGAATCTGCATCCTAGAAATCCTAGGTTTTGCATCATCATACCATTTTTGTTTTGCATGAGATTTGGTAGGAAGCATCCTTACATGTCATTATCTATTTTGTAAATTCTTTATAATTTTTATGCATTGAAATACATGCTAACCTCTACAACAAAATAGACCCACATTTTCAATTTCTGCATATCTAACTAAACCAAACCTAATCAACTACCAAACCCCACCCAACCCCAAGCCAATTTTGTTTGATAACTTAACCAACTTAAATTTAATTTGCCACCTCATAAAAAGATCAAAAAATAATTTTTACTTTCTATTTGTTATTAGATTGCATTAGGGTTCATTGATTGTGCATCATCTCATCTAAACTAATCTTAAGGGCAATTTTCTATCTCAGATCAGGGCAGGAGGTCATGACCTGTCCTGGGCCCAAAACAACCATCTTGCATTTGTACCCAAACCTTAATTAAAATCAATTAGCAACCTAATTTGCTCTAGTGAGCTAGGGACACCAACATGTCGGGTTCGAGTTGTATGGGTAAACTAGTGCATTCAATTCCCTAACTATTACTAAAAATTGGTGTTTAAGGCTAGAGGTCCAGAGGCAAATGCCTTGAGTGGACTGGTGGTTTTTAATTAGGACCCTGTCATAGGCAGGGGGAGCCTTCCACCACCCCACCTCTTACCTAGCCAGTGGAAGGATTAGTTGCTAAGTTGAGTGTAAGTTGAGTCAACCCATTCCACTTTGGCTCTAGGTCTAGCAAACCTTAGTACGTGTTAACCTTGTATGCTTGATGATGGGGGACTAATATGCATGCAATTCTTTTTGTATGTTTTACATGTTGAGTTAGGTGATTAATTCCCGAATTTCAGATCAAAATTATTTGTAGGGAATTTTGTATGAATTTTTGAAGATCAGCATGCAGATTAGGACCTAGAAAAGTAACAAAGAAGGACCGCCGGGGCTGAGAAGCCTCGGTTAGGGCAAGTTCTCCTACAATAAAACTACTGGTGGTAGAGGGGTGTACCTGACAATGTCTGTGAAGATCGCAGCAAAGGGGTCTCTCGATCCTCGATGGATGCGGCTAGGAAAACCCGAGCCAATGACCCGCGGATACCCGGCTTTCTACTCGGTGGTTCGATTGAGGCTTGGCTGGAGTCGTTGAATTCGTAGGAACTCAGGGACCTGCAAACGACCTGTCAGGGGTTAGAAAATTTACAAAGGAACAAGAAAACAAAGGAAAAATAGCAAGGGAAGGCTTCTTTTGGAGTGGGCATCCAGGGATCTGGAGGGTTTGTTGGCAACAGGAAGATGATTGCAAACACCGGGAAGAAGAACTCTCACAAACCCCTTTATGCACACAGTAGAGTATCACACAACTCAATAGAAGAACTCAAGGTTTTAATTCATATCAAAAGTCCCCTTCATAGAAGAGGCTAGGGTCCTTTAAATAGACCCTTAACCTTGGGCTCCAAGTAAGGGTACGTTAGTCTTTACATAAGAATCCTTTTCCCTCTCAAACCCTAGCTAGAAAATAAGGAAACATTAGGTAGAAAAATCCCTAAAAATTCTTTTGACTTGGCCAACACTCCAAGGATGCCTAGGGGGGCGTGTTGGGCTTCTAGGAGCAGCAAGAGGCCAGCCCAAAGTGGCCCGGGTGCATGGGTTTGGGCCTCTGGATGCTGGGGTGGCCTGGTAGCTAGGTAGCAAGAATATTCCCTGGTATCTTGCTTCTTAGGGGCTTGGGCTTGGCGCCTGGGCTTGATTTCTTTGGGCTAGGATGCAGATGGACCTCTAAAATCATGGATGCCTTGGTCTATGAATATATTTTGGCATCTGGAAGGAAATCTGGGCATCTGGAGGGCATCTGCAAGGAATCAGGGTTTCTGATTTTCCTCCTGGGGTCTTCAAATCTTCAAGCTGGGTTGGACTTGGGCTAAACTTCCATGTCTTCAATCTGGTTGGACTTGGTCTTTACTTGTATGATGTGGTATTGAGTCTTCAATATGGTTGAATAGGACTCAAAAAAATAAAATTAGCTCGACATGAGCTGACTAACACTGGACTGAACTAGCTCAACATGAGCTGACTAGTACAGAACTGAAACTCAAAATACTCAAATAACAACTAAAATTGACTTAGATAGGCTAAGCCCTTATTACAGATGGACTGATAAATTATTGATCAATTCATAGAGGGTTGAAAAGCCTTTATCTTATTCTGGTGCCTTTGGTGTCCCCACCAATTCTCCCGGGGTGGGAGGAACTTGACCCTGTCGAGTGAAGATCAAGCTGGCTCACATATCTCTCGAGGAGGTCTAGGTTGAGGTGCTGCAAGTCCTCTCAAGAAACCCATGAATCGTCCGACTCTGGCCGGCCTTACCATCGGACCAGGAAATGTTGATAACCATGGCCCAGGGTCATAATGGCTTGATCATCCAGGATATGCTCGATCCGTTCTCCTCTCTAAGGCTAAATTTATTAGTGGACACTCTGGGTTAGGGTCACTCACAATGAAAAGGAATAGGTTCAAAAGTCTCACTAGGTATCGTTGCCGGTTCCTTGTACTCAGCTAGGTCTATAATATTGAAGGTAGAACTAATGCCCAAATCCGAAGGCATGTCTAACACCTAGGCATTTGATCCAACCTTCTCTATTACTTTAAAAAGTCCAGCTTTACGAGCATGAAGCTTCTTTTAGGCCTATGCCTAACCAAGATAGAATCCACTACATCAAATTCTTTGACCTTTCTTCGGGAATTAGCCATTTGTTTTAAGATTAGTGCGGGTGGTGAACATGCTAGGCACATGCAGACTCCTAACAAATGATGCAAAGGACTCATACTGACACCTAACAGACTCAACTATGCATTCCTATCGAAAGAAATTTTATTGAACTCTTTGGATCTAAACCTAATAGATTATAGGTTCTCTAGGTTTGATCCTATCTTGACATGCACATGAAAATTTACAGTAAACTCCTAGCAAATTCCAAAGAGTATGCCAGAAGTAAGATGCAAACCTAACATGCGTGATGAATGCATGCAGTATGCTAATCTCAGCTAAATGCAATCTAATGATCCTAGAAATGCTGGAGGTATCTGGAAAGGGCAGAAAATAGAAAGTGGATTCAAAATTAGTCTGGTAGGGTAGGGAAAAAGGTTCAAGGTTAGTTGGATAAAGTAGGATAAAAGAAGGGACGTTAGGGACTAATCCTAGACTAATGAGGCTAACCTTACGAGGTTGCAATATATCTATGGGGTTTGCATAATGGAAGGATGGGTTACTAATCTTAGGGAAGAGGTCCTTAATGGGAACTATATGAGGAGGCTCATCCTGAGGGTACTGATTCAAAGAGATCAAGTCCTTAACAAATTCTTCTGGTTCTTGTATTTTAGGACTAGACTCTATAATTTGGCTCTCCTCTATGGTTTCCTTAGGTAAGGCTCTAGTAGCAGTACCTAGGTTCTCTTCCTCTATTTGTTCTTCCACTATAGCTTTAGGTTGGATGTGGTCAATGTCAACTAGCTCTGGGTTGGTTTCTACCTGGGTATCTACTAGGTCAGCTAATTCTAGGTCTACTAAAGGTGTCTCCTCTTCTCCTTCATACTCATCCACTAGGCTCGCATCTGCTTCATACACTTCTGCGTTAATGTAAGCCTTGTCAAACTCAGGAATGGTTGGAGAAGGTCGGCTAGGGGAAAATTGGCTAGGTCCTAGTTTCTGATTATGGACACTAATCCTAGTAGGTTCAAGTTGCCTAAGGGATAGTGGCTCACTACTGGGCTCATATTTAGGGGTGCTAATCCTATGGGGTTCAAGTTGACTAAGGGAAACCTGACTAGTACTAGATTGATACTTAGGGGTTATGGGTTCTCTGGGCTCATAGGACAAGGGTGCAGATCTATGGGTCATGGGATTATAAGATCTGGGGTCATAGGATTTTGGGTCAGCTCTATGGTCAGGTTCTAAGGATGGATCATGGTATGGGGTCCTCCTAAGGTTGGGCTCTCTATATGGGTCAGGATATTGGGTCCTCCTAGGGTTGGACTCCCTATATGGGTCAGAATACTGGGTTCTCCTAGGGTTGGACTCCCTATATGGGTTAGAATATTGGGTTCTCCTAGGGTTGGACTCCCTATATGTGTCAGAATATTGGATGTTGGGTCTACTAGGCTCATAGGGTGTGGGTGCATAGGATCTATCTTCCTGGTCTATAAAATCCTGATTGGGTCTTCTAGGACTAACCTTAGGGATTGGGTCATGACGATGGGCTCTCCTAGGTTCAGCCTCAAGTTATGGATCAGGGTTTGGGGTCCTCCTAGGTTGAGGATTGTAGTACGGGTCAGGATAAGGGGCTCTCCTAGGTTCGACCTCATGGTATAGATCAGGGTTTGGGGTCCTCCTAGGTTGAGGGGAATCAGGATCTGGCTCAGACTGTGACCCATGGGTTTTTCTTGGGGTCCCTACCCGGACTTTTAACTGATCAAACCTATTGGCAAGATGGTCAATTCTATCATTGGTTTGAATACGAGACTGAGTTAACTGGGTCATCTGGGTAGCCATCTGGGCCATTTGATCAGCTAGGGCTTTCATTTGGGCTTGCAAATTTTCCATGGGTTCAGACATTTGTAAAGGAGGTGGGTGATATGAAACTCCTAATCTAGTGCTCATGCAAGACTTGATCAGACCGACTATAGCTGACTAGACCTAGAGTCCAAACTAAGGGCTCAATCAGGGAGGCAAACTAGCCTATAGTAACCCTGTACTCAGCCAGGCAGGTGTAAGGGGAGTGTTAGGTCCCTGATTGCCAATCCTAGACACCAATCAGAGATTGCCCAGGTAGGCGGACCAGCACATAAGTCCTTCGGGATTGAATCCCTAAACCACCGTTCTAGACACTGAGCACAAAGCACACACGGGCTAGCTTGACACAATGATCTGACACATAGTCCGGACCCGACCAGTTGGTGTCCCTAGCCCACTAGGGCAAATTAAGTCTAGTTAATTTTAGGTTAAGGCTTGGGACTGAATGCAAGGGGTGTGGTTTTGGGCTAAGGAGGGGTGATCAAATCCTCCCCCATCTAATATAGCAAGAGTGCCCTTAAAAGTAGATTATGCAATGATGGCAGGCAGATGATGATGCAAATTAGGGTTTAGATTTTTTTTTTTTGGTATTTTTGGAGAATATATAATTTTTTTTTTTTTGTTATTTTCTTAAATAGAAGAAAACTTGCAAATTATGGTCTGATATGCAGGAAATATACTAAAATTAAAAGATATGCAAAAATGCTAAACAAAATCCTAAAACTTCCAACTTGTCTTGCTGAAAAAAATAGAGCCAAAAATTTGCTGGCTGTATTTCGGCTTGAAGAAAATTCACAGGCCATAATAAAATCTGCAAAAGTTCTTAAAATTACTGTGAATTATGATAAATCCAGAAAAATAAATTTCATAATTTTTGAAGCTTTTATCATGGAGAACTAATTAAAAAAAAAGAGCATATACGGACTGAAAAATTGCAGAAAACAAGCCCTAATCTAAGCTCTGATACCAAATGATGGGGGACTAATATGCATGCAATTCTTTTTGTATGTTTTACATGTTGAGTTAGGTGATTAATTCCCGAGTTTTAGATCAAAATTATTTGTAGGGAATTTTGTATGAATTTTTGAAGATCAGCATGCAGATTAGGACCTAGAAAAGTAACAAAGAAGGACTGCAGGGGCTGAGAAGCCTCGGTTAGGGCAAGTTCTCCTACAATAAAACTACTGGAGGTAGAGGGGTGTACCTGACAACATCTGTGAAGATCGCAGTGAAGGGGTCTCTCATTCCTCGACAGATGCGGCCTGGATAACCGAGCCAATGACCCGCGGATACCCGGCTTTCTGCTCGGTGGTCCGATTGAGGCTTGGTTAGAGTCATTGGATTCGTAGGAACTCAGGGACCGCAAACGACCTATCAGGGGTTAGAAAATTCACAAAGGAACAAGAAAACAAAGGAAAAATAGCAAGGGAAGGCTTCTTTTGGAGTGGGCATCCAGGGATCTGGAGGGTTTGTTTGCAGCAGGAAGATGATTGCAAACACCGGGAAGAAGAACTTTCACAAACCCCTTTATGCACACAGCAGGGTATCACACAACTCAATAGAAGAACTCAAGGTTTTAATTCATATCAAAAGTCCCCTTCATAGAAGAGGCTAGGGTCCTTTAAATAGACCCTTAACCTTGGGCTCCAAGTAAGGGTACATTAGTCTTTACATAAGAATCCTTTTCCCTCTCAAACCCTAGCTAGAAAATAAGGAAACATTAGGTAGAAAAATCCCTAAAAATTCTCTTGACTTGGCCAACACTCCAAGGATGCCTAGGGGGGCGTGTTGGGCTTCTAAGAGCAGCAAGGGGCCGGCCCAAAGGGGCCCGGGTGCATGGGTTTGGGCCTTTGGAAGCTGGGGTGGCCTGGTAGCCAGGTAGCAGGAATATTCCCTGGTATCTTGCTTCTTAGGGGCTTGGGCTTGGTGCCTGGGCTTGATTTCTTTGGGCTAGGATGCAGATGGACCTCTAAAATCATAGATGCCTTGGTCTATGAATATATTTTGGCATCTGGAAGGAAATCTGGGCATCTGGAGGGCATCTGCAAGGAATCAGGGTTTCTGATTTTCCTCCTGGGATCTTCAAATCTTCAAGCTGGGTTGGACTTGGGCTAAACTTCCATGTCTTCAATCTGGTTGGACTTGGTCTTTACTTGTATGATGTGGTCTTGAGTCTTCAATATGGTTGAATAGGACTCAAAAAAATAAAATTAGCTTGACATGAGCTGACTAACACTGGACTGAACTAGCTCAACATGAGCTGACTAGCACAGAACCGAAACTCAAAATACTCAAATAACAACTAAAATGGACTTAGATAGGCTAAGCCCTTATTACAGATGGACTCATAAATTAATGATCAATTCATAGAGGGTTGAAAAGCCTCTATCTTATTCTGGTGCCTTTGGTGTCCCCACCACTTGACTACATCATAATCCCTTGATTGATTGTTTGCATTAGATTAAGAGCGCAACCAGAAATCTCAACCCCACCCAGCACAACCATGGAATCCAATCTTGAAACTCTCATTAAGGCCATGAATGAACAATTGACCACCTTGATAAACTACTTGACCCAATCCAAAACCCAATACCAAAATCAACTTGCCCAATTGACCACCCAGATGAACCAGATGAATGCCCAATTTACTACCCAAATGAATAATAGGTTTCATTAGATAATCCATAGGTCTAACTAAATAGGAGACCAATTAGGAAAGACCCCTAAAACCCATCCCAGATTTAAGCCCGAGCCCAGCCCTAGGAGAACCCCATACTATGACTCATACTCAGAGCCCAATCATAGGAGAGCCCAATACCTTGACCCATACTCAGAGCCCAGCCCTAGGAGAGCCCAATACCTTGACCCATACTCAGAGCCCAACCCTAGGTGAGCCCCATACCCTGAATCCTGATCCTATGAACCCAGATCCTCTGAACCCATAACTCATAGAACTGAACCTAGGAGATCCACAACCTATAGACCTGATTCCAAATCCTATGAACCTAGTTCATATGCACCCAGATCCTTTGTACCCCCATCCTATGAGTCCAAGGGACCCATGACCCTTAGTCGACCTGAATCTACTAGAAATAGTATCCCTAGATATGAGCCTAGTACTAGGCTAGTTTTCCTTAGCCAACCTGAATCTGATAGGATTAGTACCTTTGGGTATAGCCCAGTTTCCCTTAGTCGACCTGAACCCCATAGGATTAATACCCCTAGAGATGAACTAAGTATTATTCAGGTACCCCTTAGTCAACCCACCCCTGCTACCCCAGTCATTAGTCAATTTTTCCTTAGTCAACCTCCTCCTCCTACCACCCCATTGGTTCACAAGGTTGACATTGAAGAGGAGACATATGAAGTTGATGTGAGCTTAGTGGATGAGTATGAGGAAGAGGAAGAAAAGATACCTATAGAAGACCTAGAATTAGTTGACCTAGTAGATACCAGGTAGGAGCCAACCTAGAAATAGTTGACCCTGACCAAACCTAGATAGAAGGTAACCCAAAGTTAGTTGACCCAGACCCTGCCCAAACTGAACCTGTAGTGGAAGACCAGTTAGAGGAAGAGAACCCAAATACTACTATTAGAATCTTACCTGAGGAGCCACTAGAAGAAAGCCTTATTATAGAGCGCAGTCCTAAATTTCATGAACCAGAAAACTTTATTAAGGATTTGGCTTATCACTACCCTCAGGAGGAATCCCCTCCGGTAGTTTCCATTGAAGATCTCTTTCCTAAAATTAATGACCCATTCTTTTATATTACAGACCCTGTAGATAGACATCAACCCCATAAGATCAACCTCATTAGTCTAGGACTCATCCCTAAAACCCCTTCTTGTATTCTACTCTTTTCGATTAACCCTGAACCATCTTCTTATTTCTTACCCTGCTAGACTAACCCTGAACCAACCTTTTATTTTCTACCCTTTCCTAAAACTTCTTATATTTTTGTCACTATTAGATTGCATTTTGTAGAAGTTTGCATGTTGCATTCATTCATTAAGCATGTCATGTTTGCATCTTACTTTTGGAGGACCCTATGGCATCTGTTAGGAGTGCATGTCAAGTTCTCATCTGCATGTCACCCACCTGACCAAGGGTCAAATCCATAGCTGTAGTTTAGAGTTAGTTGAGTTTGCATATCAATAAGTGTTGCATGAGTTATTTGCCCGTATTAGGTGTTTTGTCTGCATATCAATAGGAGTTATTATGTGCCATTTGCACTGCTTGATTAGAGTGGTGGGGACACCGGAGGCACCAGAATAAGATAGAGGCTTTTCAATCCTCTGTGAATTGATCAATAATTTATGAGTCCATCTGTAATAAGGGCTTAGCTCATCTGAGTCCATTTTAGTTGTTATTTGAGTATTTTGAGTTGTTATTTCAGTTCTGTACTTGTCAGCTCATGTTGAGCTAGTTCAGTCCAATGCTAGTCAGCTCATGTTGAACTAATTTTATTTTTTTGAGTCCTGTCCAAGCATACTGAAGACTCAAGACTATATCATACAAGTGAAGACCAAGTCCAACTAGATTGAAGACATGGAAGTATAGCCCAAGTCCAACCCAGCTTGAAGATTTGAAGACCCAGGAGGAAAATTCAGAAAATCCTGATTTCTTGCAGATGCCCTCCAGATGCCCAGATTCCCTTCCAGATGCCAAAGTATATTCATAAATAAGGGCATCCATGATTCCAGAGATCCATCTGCATCCTAGCCCAAAGAAATCAAGCCCAGGTGCCAAGCCCAAGCCCCTAAGAAGCAAGATACCAGGGAATATTCCTGCTACCTGGCTACCAGGCCACCCCAGCTTCCAGAGGCCCAAACCCATGCACTCGAGCCCCTTTGGGCCAGCCTTTTGCTGCTCCTAGAAGCCCAACACGCCTCCCTAGGCATCCTTGGAGTCTTGACCAAGTCAAAAAATTTTTAGGGATTTTTCTACCTAATATTTCCTTATTTTCTAGCTAGGGTTTGAGAGGAAAAAGGATTCTTATGTAAAGACTTATGTACCCTTACTTGGAGCCCAAGGTTAAGGGTCTATTTAAGGGACCCTAGCCTCTTGTATGAAGGAGAATCTTGATGAATGAAAACCTTGAGTTCTTCTATTGAGTTGTGTGATAACCTGCTGTGTGCATGAAGGGGTTTGCGAGAGTTCTTCTTCCCAGTGCTGCAATCATCTACCTGCTGCCAACAAGCATCTCAGATCCCTAGACGCCCACTCCAAAAGAAGCCTTCCATTGCTGTTTTTTTTTTGTTTTCTTGTTCCTTTGTGAGTTTTCTAACCCCTGACAGGTCGTTTGTAGGTCTCCAAGTTCCTACGAATCCAACGACTCCAGCCAAGCCTCAATCGGATCACCGAGCAGAAAGCCGGGTATCCGCGGGTCTTTGGCTCGGTTTTCCAAGCTGCATCCGTCGAGAAACGAGAGACCCCTTCGCTGCGATCTTCATAGACGTTGTCAGGTACACCCCTCTACCTCCAATAGTTTTATTGCAGGAGAACTTGCCCTAACCGAGGCTTCTCAGCCCCGGCGGTCCTTCTTTGCTACTTTTCTAGGTCCTAATCTGCATGCTGATCTTCAAAAATTCATACAAAATTCCCTACAAATAATTTTAATCTGAAATTCGGGAATTAATCACCTAACTCAACATGTAAAACATACAAAAAAAAATGGCATGCATATTGGTTCCCCATCATAGAGGTTTGCATGAGGAATTAATCATAAGATTAATGTAAGCAATGTTTTTATAAAAATATGGTTAATTCCTGAAAAGAGTCTAAGAGTTTCCTAGAAAAATTTTGTAACAATTAGGCTACATACCTGTAAGCTAGATCCATCAAAGTGATAAAGAGAGTTGGACCTAGTGCCTGAGTTACCTCATTAGGCATTAAGCTCAGCCTTCGATATCTCAAACTTAGTAGAGTATAGGGAGCCAGCAATGATATCCAGTGAGATTGAGCCTAACCCTTTCTTTGAAAGCGAACCCAACTCTGAGTGTCCACCATCAAATTAGCCTATGAGAGGAATGATTGAGCATTTCCTGGATGACCAAGCCACTAGTACCTAGAACAAAGGCAACCATATCACTTGGTTTGTTGGCACGGTCGACCGAGATCTGAGGATTTGTGGATCACTAGAGAGGATCCGCAATGCCTCAACCAAGACCTGTCAGAGCAGTACCCAAGCCAGATCGACCTTCTTACTCGACAAGGTCAAGTTCCTCCCATCCCGAAAAAATTGATGGGGACATCAGATCAGACATAAACTTTAAGCATCAATTTGTTCTCTAAGTCATGTGTTGGCCAATTTTGAGTCCTGTAATAAAGTTAGTCCAACAATTGAGTCCTGTAATAAGTTTAGACAAGAAGTCCAATTGAGTTGTCTCAACCTTATGAGTTCAGTTGAGTCCTGTAAGTCTAGTCTTGTGTTAGTCGAGTCTTGTACAAGAGGAGCATTCACCAGGCCATCCCATAACAGAGCAAGTCCAAGCCCATGAAGCCTTCATCCAAGGAATATTCCAAGCTCCAGGTGCCACAGCCCAGAAGACCATTAGAAGATGGCACCCTAGCCCAAATTAAATTAGGCACCCAGGGTTTCTCCAACCCATCAATTAGCCCATGCGCCAAGCCCATCAAGGAGTTCTCTTCCACTTCCAAGTTGCCAGCATCAGCAAATCCTAGTTCCATTTTTCCTTCAGCCCTAAATCCCTGTTCTACTTTTTATTTGCTCTCTAACTGATCCCCTGATATTTGCAAGATCCCTCCAGTGCCATGTCCCTTGGATGATATTTTCCTTGCCCTTGAATGAAGCTGATAAAAAGCTGGGAGATTCGCAAGAACATGACCGGATCATCAGGCACCGATCTGAGTGGAGCAATCTCTTCTACAGCAACTAGAAATCATTGCTTGGTATGTTAAACCTAATTTCCATCTCTTTTTGTCTGATTTCTTGAAGTTGAACATGCTCATAATAGGCCTTCTTAGACCTAGGATTCTAATTTTCTTTTCTTTTTGATTAAACCAGCATGTGGGTAGGATGCTAATTGATACAGGATAACCCTAACCTTATCTAGGCTAGTTTCGAGAATAAAACCATAAGAAATATCAAAAAAAAATATTTGCTTACTTTAATATGATTTTCTTCATGTTCATCCCTTTCATATCATCCTGCATCATATTAGAATCCCGTCCCTCATCAGAAACCCTCGATTAGGATAGTTTTACCTTCAAAAAAATCAGAACTCAAGAGGGGATTAGGTGTTTACCTCACAACGATGTTAGATCCTGCCGTAGACAGGGTCGCTCATTGCTCTGGATTGGTGTCTGGATGATCAGTTATCAACCCTGTGAATCAGTCAACTTTTCTTTAGTTGGTCTTGGAGGCAAAGTAAGCTTCTTCCTCGGAGGTGGTCACCAGAAGGATCCTACACATGTCATGGGTTAGATGCAAGGATGTCAAGAAAAATAAGAATAAGAAGCATATTGAAGAGGGTGAGAGAGGGCTATTTCTAATGCTGGTGGCTTGCTCGGAGAAGAGGACACCGGGCTTGGATGAGGGGTGACCTGGCAGCAGAGAGGGGTGCCTGGGATTGAGTGCTTGGTGGCCTGGGTGCCAGGGATTGCCTGGAAAGGGAGATGGAAGGGGCGGCCAAGGTTTGGAGCACTTGGAGATGGTGGGTTGGATGGAAGATGGAAGACAGGTGATGGCCTGGAGGCTCTTAGGGTTGGCGGATTAGGGCTTGGTGATGGAGGCTAGGATGTCTAGGGTTTTAGGGAGGATAGAGAGTAGCAGGGGTGGCTAGGGTTGGCACACACATAATGTAACACGGGTCTCACACCCACTCCAAGAAGGAGGAATAATTGAACTAAATCAATCAAAGGTTTGTATTCATGAAAAAAGTTATTCATACAAGAGGTGAGGGGTGGGTATTTATAGAGTTACCCAGGTCCTTGGACTCCAAAATAGCTTAGAATTACATTTCTTGAGGGCCAAGTAAACTCTGGTAGGCTAGGTCAGCTGCAGGCCTTCTTCTTGGGCTAGGGCACCAGCTTAGAGGGCTTGGACCGGGGCGCCAATCATGAAACCCTGAAGGGGGTGGCAAGGCCTAGGATGTGGTGCCTTCTCTTGATGGGCCAGGGCATCTTGGGCTTAAGGGAGGGTGCCAGCTGGTGTGGACCTGGCAGGGTGCTGGGCCGAAGGAGGGCGCCATCTGGAGGGGCGCCTACACTGGGCTTGGTGGCATGAAGGCCCACCTTTTGGGCACCAAGGCTAGGGGCTAGAGTAGGGGCCCAGATACTTGTTCTCTTGCTCTAGTGGAGGGGCCTGGTGACTCTTGGTGACTCTCCTCTTAGATGAAATCAAAATTACAAGACTCTTGACATGGAACTAAACTCAACCGGATAAAAGAACTTAACTGGACTCACATGGACTCACATGTCCTACTTTATTACAGGACTCAATTGGTTCACTTGTATTACAAGACTCAAGTGATACATTATTAAGGACTACAAGACTCAGAAATCCTAATTAGTAAACCATATTGGGCCCAGCAATCATTGTTTGATCCTGGTGCCTGCACCAATTCTCCCCGGGCGGGAGGATCTTGACCCCATCGAGTAAGGGTCATCTCTGCTCTCGTACTACTCTAGCATGTCTGGGTTGAGGTACTGTAGATCCTCTCGGGTGATCCACAAGTCTTCAAATATGGCCAACCTTGCCATCGGACCAAATACCATTGATAGCCTTTGTTCTAGGTGCTGATGGCTTGATCATCCAAGATACGCTCAATCCTTTCCTCTCTTATGGGCTAATTTATCGGTGGACACTTTTTGATGGGTTCACTCTCAAGGGAAGGGTTAGGTCCAAAGGACTCACTAGGTATCATTGCTAGTTCCCTATGCTCCACAAGGTCTGAAATATTGAAGGTTGAACTAATACCTAACTCGAGTGGCAACTCGAGCACATAGGCATTGGGTCCAACTCTCTTTATTATTCTTAAGGGTCCAGCTCCACGAGCATATAGTTTCTTTACAGTCCCTGGAGGGAACTGCTCAGGCCTAAGCCTAATCATTATATAATCCCCTGCAATAAATTTTTTAGCTCTTTTTCAGGAATTAGCCAAATCTTTATAGAGTTCATTACTTATGTTAGTCTTTTGACTAGTTTCCTTATGCAAATCCCAACATGCTATGTAAATGACTCAGCTAACTTAGAGACTCGTGCATGCAAGGGTAAGGGGATTAGGTCAAGAGGTTTGTTGGGTTTGTAACTATGAACAACCTCAAATGGGATCTTACCTATGGACCTATTGACGAAACTGTTATAGGCAAATTCAGCTTTGGATAAAAGAAGGTCCCAATTCTCGGTGTTCTGTCCTACGAGGCATCTTAGTAGGTTTCCTAAGCTTCGATTCACTACCTTGGTTTGGCCATCGGTCTGAGGCTGGTAGGCTATGAAAAACTTAAGTTTGATTTCTAACAAGTGCCAAAGGGTCTTCCAGAAGTAACTAGTGAAATGGACATCCCTATTGGATACTATGGTTTTAGGAAGGCAATGTAACCTAACCACATGATCAAGGAAAAGTCGGGCTACCTTGGAGGCATCAAAGGTCTGAGAGTAGGGTATAAAATGGGCCATTTTCGAAAACCTATCGACCACTACATAGATGGAGTCATGTTTCCTTAGGGTCTTAGGTAGTCCTAGTATAAAGTTCATGCTAAGGTCTTGCCATGGGCGATCTGGTATAGGTAAAGGGGTGTATAAACCAGTGTTTTGCTTCTGCTGGTTGGCAATAGCACAAGTTCAACACCTGGACATTATGTGAGCAACATCCCTTTTCAAACTAGGCCTAAAGAACTGGTCCTCTATAGCTAAAATGGTCTTATTTCTACCAAAGTGACCAACTAGACCTCCTGCATGGATTTCCCAAATCAAGAATTCTCTAAGTGAGGTCCTGGGAATACATAATCTATTGTTTCTAAAAAGGTAACCATCCTGGAGGGTGTACTCACTATGAAAACTAGATGGTCCTTGATTGATGGTTTGGAAAATTTTACTGAAGTCTGGATAGGTCTCATACTCTTCCTTTAATCAGTCAAATCCAATGACTTCAGCTCTAATAGAGTTCAGAAGTAAGGCACGGTGGCTAAGGGCATCATTACCTTATTTTCAGTTCCAGCTTGATATTTCAGCACAAAGGTATAGGCTTAGATATACTCTACCCACTTAGCATGCCTAGGGTTCACTTTGTTTGGGAGTTTAGGAATCGGAGTGCTTCATGGTCAGAGTAAAGGACAAACTCCTCGGGTAGTAGATAATGTCTCCAGTATCTAAGGGCTTGTACTATCGCATAGAATTCCTTGTCATAGGTTTAGTACTTAAGCTTAGCCTCACTAAGTTTTTCACTAAAGAAGGCTACTTGGTGACTCTCTTGGCTCAAAACTCCTCCTATGCCTACTCCTGAAGCATCACAAGCTATCTCAAAGACTTTGGAAAAATCGGGTAACCTTAGAATGGGTGCTTGTGTCATCTTATCCTTAATATCTAGGATGGCTCTATCGGCAGCTTTGGTCCACTCAAAACTTTCCTTTCCAATACAGTCAGTTATGGGTGCTATAATGGTGCTAAATCCTCGGATAAATCTCCAATAGAAGGTGGCTAGACCAAGAAACTACGTACATCATGGATACTAGTAGGCACCAGCCACTCTACTATGGATCTAATCTTTTTAGGGTTAGCTGACACCTCTTCGAGGGTCACCACAAATCCAAGGAAGATGACTCTATGGGTCAAGAAATCATACTTCTTTAGATTGGCATAGAGTTTCTCCTTCCTAAGGGTTTGGCAGATTTGTCTTAGATGATCAAGGTGGTCTTCCTTAGTCTTGCTATAGATCAAGGTGTCATCAAAATAAACCACTACAAATTTCTCTATGAACATCCTTAGGACTTGGGTCATGATTCTCATAAAGGTGCTAGGGGCATTGGACAACCCAAATGGTATGACTACCCACTCACAAAGACCATCCTTAGTTTTGAATGTAGTTTTCCACTCATCCCCTAGTCTGAATCTAACATGATGATATCCAATCTTAAGGTCAATCTTTGAGAAGATGGTTGCACTGGCCATCATATCTAACATATCATCCAAGCGAGGGATGGAAAACCTATATTTCACCATAATCTTGTTTATGACATGACTGTCAATACACATTCTCCACGTGCCATCTTTCTTAGGTGTTAATAAGGCTGGTACAGCACAAGGACTTAAGCTCTCCCTAATAAACCCTTTTCTAAGGAGTTCTTCTACCTATTTCTATAGCTCAAGATGTTCAACTGGGTTCATCCTATAGTGGGGCAGGTTGAGTATGGTAGCTCCTGGGACTAAGTCTATGGCATGCTGGACATCCCTTAATGGTGGCAACTGGTCAGGTACATCTTCTGGAAATACATCTTCAAATTCACTTAAGATTTCCTTAACCTTCCGAGGGTACTCTCTATGGATCGGATCAGGTCCTTCCTTAGCAGCTATCATCCAAACTGTAGTCCCCTCAGCAATCTCTTTCTCTAGCTCTATTGAACCCTTGAATGATTTTGATGATAACAAAATATTGGAGCATGCACTTATGTTACTAACTATTTTTCAAGTGCTTTACAAATTTTTGTAGGATGATTCATTGCTAAATTACAATACCTACAATCTTATTATGTGTCATGAGTTGTGTTGTAAATGTGTCATGTAAAGAAGAGCCCAAATAATAATTAAAGAAATATTCTCATAAATGGGTTATTTCTAAGTGTTTTCAAGTTTAAATTCCTTAGAATCAATTGTTAGTTGAGTTGGAAAGAATCTTGAATGATAAAACATTGCTGGATGTAATATGGAGAAGAAACAGAAGCTATATTGAGAAACTCATCCGAGCGGACTTGAGTAAAGGGAGCCGACTCTAGTTTATGGCACATATGAAGGATTCTGGCACGTAGAGTTCCAAGCCGACTAGAAAGCAATCCAAGCCGACTCAATCATTCAGTAAGAGATCTGAGTCGACCCTTCAGAGATCCGAGTCAACTTCTCTAAAGTTAATGAAGAATCAGTTCTGAGAGAACAGCTAGGTGAGCCGACTCCAATGAGAAGAGCCAACTCCTCCAGAGTATAGTTTTGAAGACTTATGAATCCGAGCCGACTCGAACTGAGACAAGCTGACTCATCTAGAGTAAGAAATCAAGAATACTGTGAAAATGAGCTGACTAGAATGAGGTGAGGTGACTCGACCAGAACTTCTCTAAGAATCCAAGCGACTTGAAGGTCGATTCCAGGTAGGTAATGGCTAGTTCCAGAACTTTATTTTTGAATTTGAAAAGTGTTCCAATGGTCAAATATCACATCCCAACGGTCTATAATGACTATATCCACCTGAGAAGAGTACAAGACTCTATAAATGAGGGATTGGGACAACTTTTGAAGAGGCTAATGCTTAGTTGAACATTAAATGAGCTTGTGAGCAAGAGAGCACTAAAGAGCATTCAAGTTAGTCTTCAAGACTTCACCAACTCCAATCTGAAGCTTGAAGCATACATTGAAGAAGTTGAAGAAGCCACTGAAGAGCATTAAAGTGCAATTAAGAAGGCTTCTCTCGAGCTGCATTGGCAACCATAAGACAACATTAGTTTGTCATTTTGTTGCTTGTTTTCTTTAACTCTTTATGAGTTATTGGGTTATTGGTGAGCCCGATTTAAAAACCAAGTAGGTTCTTGGTTAGCCTGTCCAAAATCAAGTGTAGGTTCTTGGTGATCCTGTTTAAAACCAAGGTGGGTTCTTGGTGATTCTGTGTAAAACCAAGTATTGGATTTTTGGTAAGCCCAGTTAAAAAACCAAGTCAGGTTTGGATTGTGTGCCTGGTAAAACAATCTGACTGTATTCCAGTGGTGAATATAATGAAAATCCCAAGTGGTATCTTGGGTAGTGGACGTAGAAGTGAGGGTGCTCCGAACCACTATAAAATTATTGTATTTGCATTATGCTTTTTTTATTTATATTTGCTTCTGCTTTTATTTATTTGAATCACAGCACTATCACACTAAAGAAGAATTAAAAAAGTACATATCTATTTAAATTTTTTAAATTTTCAATTCACCCCCTCTTGGGAAAGCCACCTAGGCAACAACTGGTATTAGAGCAGTATCTCTAAATTTAATTAGAGTAAAGATTGATGGCTCATCCCATGAGTACTTCTTTGGCCGAAGGCCAATCTACTAATAGACCTCCACTGTTCACTAGCATGAATTATTCATACTAGAAAGTTAGAATGAAGATATACATTCAAGCTGTTGATTTTCAATTATGGAAGGTCATTCTTAAGGGTCCACAAATACCCATAATTAAAATTGATGGCATGGATGTCCCAAAACCTGAAGATGATTGGGATAAATACAACATGAAAATGAGAGAATTGGATGCCAAAGCCATGAACTTACTATATTGTACTTTGGATGCAAACGAGTTCAACCAAATTTCTATTTGCTCATCTGCAAAGAAATCTGGGATAAACTCGAAGTGACCCATGAAGGAACTTCCCAAGTGAAGACCTCCAAAATCAATATTTTAGTACATAGCTACGAATTATTTAAGATGGAACAAACGAAAACTATCTCTATCATATTTTCATGGTTTACAGATATTATTAACTATTTGAAAAGTCTTGGCAAGATTTATTCTAATACTAACTTAGTACAGAAGATTCTAAGATCACTTCCAAATAAATGGGACCCTAAAGTAACTGGCATCCAAGAAGCAAAAGATCTAAACACACTAACACTGGATGAACTGTTAGGTTCTCTCATCATATATGAATTGGCCATGCAGCATAGAAATGAGGATGATCAAAAGAAGAAGAAAATAATTGCCTTCAAAGCTGCACCGGATTCAAAGAAAAAAGATAAGGAATCGAAAGATGATTGCTCCTCCTTCGAAGATAATCTAGAAGATGAAGATATGCTATGGTCGTGAGGAGATTCAGAAGGTTTATGGAAAAGAATAAAGGAAGATATTTCAGAAAATTTCATAAGAAAGGGAAATATAGTAAGGACAAGGACAAAGGAAAAAAAAAAGTGATCAAATGCCAATCTGTTATAAGTTTATGAAACCCGGGCATATCCATCCTGAGTGTCCTCTATTAAAGAAAACTTTCAAGAAAAAGAAGAAGAAAGCGATGGCACTACTTGGAGTGACAGCGAGGAGTCAACTTCAACAGAAGAGAAATAGACCACAAAAACTGCAAACTTCTATCTTATGGGTCTCGAAGATGAGGTAACATCCCCCAAACCTCAAATAGAATTTACTTTGGATGAATTAAAATTTGCATTTCATGATTTATTATATGAATATAAGAAAATAGGAGTAAAAATTAGAGCTTTAAAGAATATCAATGATTCTTTACTAAAAGAAAATAAAAAGGAAAAGAAAAATATTCTTGAGAAAAACAAAGCTTTAAATGTTAAAAATTCTGAATTGAAAAAGGAGGTTGAAAAACTCAAGCCATTGGTTGAAAAACTTACATTAAATTCAAATAAGCTTGAGTTGATCTTGAAAGAGCAAAGAGATTCAAAAAGTAAAGCTGGAATTGGTTATAACTCTTCAAATGTAAAAGGAATTACAGCTACTAAATTTGTATCCTCAAAAGCTTATGTTCCAAAAATTTCATCTCAAAAAGCTTTTGTATTAAATCCTTCAATATCCATTTCTAGTGCTTCAAAGTATGTTCCAAAGATCTCAAATCAAAAATCTTTTAAATTGAATGATTTTTCATCTGCATCTACTTCTAGAACTTCAAAGTTTACATCCTTTCAAAATTCTAGAATTATTTGTTTTGCATGCAAATGGGTAGGACATAAGGCCTTTCAATGCAATATTTTTAGAAATGTTAAAATTAAGTAAGAAAGATTTGGGTTCCCAAAGGAACCACCTTTGCTAACCTACAAGGACCCAAGGTAGCTTGGGTATCTAAAAGAACTTGTTGATTATTTTGCAGGAATGTCTTGCAGCTCAAAAATTAAAAAAAAGATGGTATCTGCACAGCAGTTATTCAAGACATATGATGGGTGACAAGGATCTATTGATCACCCTAGAGATGAAAGAAGGAGGTTTGGTAACCTTTGGAGATAATGGCAAGGGAAAAATAATCGGTATTGGTAAGATCAAATTGACCCCCTGTATTTCTATTGAAAATGTATTGCTAGTAGACAAATTGAAGCATAACTTGTTAAGCATTAGTCAATTATGTGATAAAGGCTTCAAGGTTGTCTTTGAATCATCTATGTGTATAGTAATTAACTCACTTGACTCTAGCAATAAATTCATTGGACATAAACTTGGAAATATTTATATGGTAGATCTAAATGATCTAGCCATGTCTAGTAGTTCTAGTCTAGTAATGATGAATGCTAAGACCAAGGAGTCTTGTTTACTTTGGCATAGAATATTAGGTCATGCTAGCATGCATACTATTGCCAAGCTAATTTCTAAGAATCTAGTTAGAGGTTTGCCTAAGTTTAATGTTGATTTTGAACATGTTTGCGATGCTTGTCAAATGGGTAAAAAAACTAGGGGGAGTTTTAAATCCAAAAATATGATTTCAACTTCTAGACCCCTTGAGCTACTTTGCATGGACTTATTTGGACCAACTAGGACCACAAGCCTAGGTGGTATGAAATATGCTCTTGTGATAGTAGATGATTTTTCAAAATTTACTTAGGTCTTGTTTATTGCACACAAAGATGAAATTTTTAAAGTATTTCAAAAATTTTATAAGAAAGTTTCTAATGAGAAAAATCTTTCAATCATATATATTAGAAGTGATCACGGTACTGAATTTGAAAATCAATATTTTGATGACTATTGCACAGAGCATGACATTGATCATAACTTCTCCGCTCCTATAACACCATAACAAAATGGTGTTGTTTAGAGGAAAAATAGGACTTTAAAAGAAATGGCCCGAATAATGTTATGTGAAGGTAATCTTCCAAGGTACTTTTGGATAGAAGCGGTGAACACTGCTTGTTATATCATAAACCATGTTTTGATTTGTCCAATTCTAAAGAAAATCCCCTATAAGCTTTGGAATGAAAAGAAACCTAATATTAATTACTTTCATGTTTTTGGTTGTAAATGCTTTGTGCTAAATAATGGTAAGGATAATCTAGAAAAACTTGATGCTAAATCTGATGAAGCAATTTTTTTTGGTTATTCAATACATAGCAAAGCAAATAGAGTATTTAATAAAAGAACTCTAACTGTAGAAGAATCAATGTATGTTATTTTTTATGAAACTAACTCTTCACCTTCAAAGAAAGAAGAGTGTATAGATAATGATGCAGGTACACTTCAAAAGGAGATGGAAGATATGAGCAAACAAGAAAAACCAACTCACGAAGGAGAAAAAGTGGTAAGGATCATGCTGATCTACCAAGGGAATGGAGGTATGTAACCTCTCATCCAAAAGATTTAATTATAGGTGATCCTTCATAAGGTGTTAGGATTAGGTCATCACATAGAGATGCACATGATTACCTAGCCTTTGTATCACAAATAGAACCACATAGCTTAGAAGAAGCTAAAAATGATCCAAACTAGATGATGGCCATGTATGAAGAATAAAACCAGTTTGAAAGAAATAATGTGTGGACTTTAGTTGATAGACCACCAGACCATCCCATCATAGGAACCAAATAGGTCTATAGAAAATAAACTAGATGAACAAGGTAAAGTGATTAGAAATAAAGTAAGGTTGGTAGCCAAAGGATACAACCAAGAAGAAAGAATAGATTTTGATAGAACTTATGCATCCATAGCAAAACTAGAAGCCATAAGATTATTACTTGCATTTGTTTGCTACATGAATTTTAAACTATTCCAAATGGATGTGAAAAGTGCTTTTTTAAATGGTTTCATATCTGAACAAGTTTTTGTATAACAACCACCAGGTTTTGAAAGTCATGCTTTTCCAAATCATATATTTAAACTCAATAAAGCATTGTATGAACTTAAACAAGCACCTAGAGCCAGGTATGATAGACTAAGCAAATTCCTGCTTGAAAATAATTTTACAAGAGAAAATGTAGATAAAACTTTTTTTATTAAAAATAAAGATAATGATATATTAGTTATACAAATCTATGTATATGATGTTATATTTGGTGCAACTAACAAAGAACTTGGTGGAGAATTTACTAAGTTGATGCAAGGTGAATTTGAGATGAGTCTAATAGGTGAACTAAACTACTTCCTTGGACTTCAAGAAAAACAATCAAAGGATGGGATCTTCATAAACCAAACCAAATACATCAAAGAAATTATTAAGAAGTTTGGTATGGAGATAAGCAAAGAAATGAGCATACCCATGAGCTCTACCTGCAGATTAGATAAACATGAAGATGGCAACAACATTGATCAAAAGCTCTATCGAGGTATGATCATATCACTATTGTATTTAACTACTAGTAAACCTGATATCTTGTTTAGCCTATGTATTTGTGCTAGATTTTAATTTAATCTTAAAGAATCACATATGCTTGCAGTAAAAAGAATTATAAGATATCTAAGAGGAACAAGTAATTTAGGTCTATGGTATTCAAAGCAATATTCATTAAATTTAATTGGATTTTCTGATGCTGATTATGGTGGATGTAAAATAGATAGAAAAAGCACTAGTGGTACATGCCAATTTCTAGGGTTGAATTTAATCTCATGGCACTATAAGAAACAAAACTCGGTAGCACTATCTACTGCTGAGGCAGAGTATGTTGCTACTGGGAGTTGTTGTGCACAAGTGTTATGGATTAAACAACAACTAGAAGACTTTGGTGTTACATAATCTAAAATTTATATCAAATGTGATAATACAAGTGCTATAAATTTGTCAAAAATCTAATTCAGCACTTAAGAACAAAGCACATTGAAATAAGACACTATTTCATAAGTGATCATGCTTTAAATGGTGAAATTGAATTAGAATTTATTTCAACTGAAAACTAACTTGCTGACATTTCTATTAAACCACTCAATCAAGATAGATTTGAAATGATTAGAGAAGAATTAGGACTTTGTGACCCTTTTTAGAAAACTTAACCTAATCTTTTCAAAATTAAGGAAACACTATCTAGAAAGCCTCCTACATCAAACCAAGAACTTTGACCATCTCTCCTTGTAAATTTCTGCCATTAAATTTCAATTCTGAACCTTTTTGACTTTTTTGGATAGTTCTGGTTTGAGTCGACTCGAGCAACTATTGATGGGGACATCGCCATCACAGATCATGGAGTAAGCACGAACCTTGGAGCTGCACAAATCTCTGAGCATATCCAGAATAAATTTAGGATTTATCCTTATCAATTATTTTGAAATTTGATTAAGAATTTGGTTGGTTAGGATTGAGATATGGATAGGCCTTATCTTATCCTATCTTGTATTTGAATTTGAACCATCCCTATCTTTTTATCTTGTATTCAAATTCAAATAAGGGTTGGAAAGGTCTATAAATACCACCCTCAGTCCTTTATAAAAAAATAGTTTGGAGAATAAATATGAGTTTTTAGAAGAGTGATTCTTCGTCTTGCCTTCACCTCTGGGCATCGAGGGGTGTGAGGCCCTAGTTATCCCCCTTCCTTCATTTCATTCTCTTTACCCCCCATGTCCTTTGAGATTCACCCTACCGCCTCCAAGTATCGAGGTGGGTGGAATGCCCTAGACATGAGAGGTCTCTTCGTTAGTGTGAGTCCCAAAGTCCATAAGATCCAGATTCCTGTCTTTCATCTCTATTATTTCCTTCACCACTCCCTTACAAAAAATATATATAAAAATAAGTATCCTAATCTAGTTGACTTCTAAGCTCGCCAACGATCCTATCCCCCTGTCCCCCATCAATTTTTGGTATCAGAGCCCAAAAGATTAGGGTATTATCTTCTTCCTGAATCATCCCAGATTCACTCTTATCAGCCATCCCTCCACTTCCCAGATCCCAGATAAAAAAAAAAAATCAATGCCATCCATCCCGGCAGTCGATCGACACCGTCCTGGCGGTCTACCCCACCAAAGCCCTACCTGGAGTCACCCACAATCGAGCCAACCTTCATCTATTCTCTGTCACCCTCACCAACTTACAGAAAATCCCTCATCCCGTTCCACTGCCCACAACCACCACAACACCACTTCTAGCCCTCGCCCCCCTAATTTTTCCAGTGCCGACGATGCTGACTGGAACTCCATCCTCTACCGATCATCATCTTTTCCTCCTTAGATCCGAGGAGAACTTCATCGCTGCCAGCAATCCTGAGCATCACCTCCACCATGCCACTCCTCCGATGACCCCATTTCTCGAGTTTCACCAGACCTTCTTCGCTCAAATCACTGGATTCTTCATCATCAAGGATCGGATCCTCCACACCGATGGTGGACTGATCTCCCAGTCCACCATCGAACGCCATCCCCTCCCATGACCGTGCCTCCCTCTCATCGAGCCACCATCGTCTTCACCGTCACACCGCCCAAGATCGAGCGATGCCATCGCCGCCCCCTTGATGTTGTGACTGCCACCACCGCTCCCTGACTGCCATAGCCAACCTCCATCCACCTTTGCCTAGACCGAGCCCTCCTTGATGCAGGATGACTCTAAGAATGCTAATCATGCAGGAAAACAATAAACTATTTTTTTTATGATTTTTATAATTTAGGTTTATAGGCTAAATTCCAAAGTTAAGTAAAGAATTAGTAGGTAATCAGCAATTCTTAGAATCATCATTATCGCAAAGAACTCATGCAAAATAATAAGTAGCCAGGACCCAAGAGTTGAGAAACTCCTGGTTTAGGATAGCCTATCTTCATCAAATCAAAAAATAAGAGTTGGGAAGGTTTCTTACCAATCAGAGACTGAAAACTTTGTAGTGGAAAGGATCACTCACACTCTGATTGGAGCATGGATGAAGAAGCTTCAGTTCCTTGAATCAGATGGCTGATCTGGATCCAGTCTGAAGGCAAGGAAAGCCTCCTCAGGGGAGGTGAAACATCTTGGGGATCCTGCAAGCATTAGGGGTCAATCAAAATAGCAAATAAAAAATAGAAAAGAGACTAGGGTTTTGAATTGAAAGAACTAGGTTTAGGTGCAGATATCCTGGGAAAGAAGCAGTTGCTTAATTGGGGTAGTAGCTAGGGCATCTTTCTCTAGGAATTGCTGATCTCCAAAGATGTAGATGGAAGCTAGGGCAGCAGGGTTTCAATCTGGGAACACAAGGAGAGCACACAAGAACAAGAGAACCAACATTAGAACACTAAACACAAGGCAATATCACAAAATTTTAGCAAGTTGTATTCATAAAAAAGAGATCATTACAAGAGGGGGAGGGGTGGGGTATTTATAGAGTTTCCATGCCCTCTCCTAAAGGGATTACAAGTCTTCTCCTAGTTAGAATAGGTTTACATAATTTAAGTGGGAGAAAGACTATAAAATAAACCTAGAACTAGGAGTATACAAGTTGAATGAAATAAAAACTCAAACTCCTTGTATTTGAACTCTTCCACCATGTTGGACTTGGTCAGCTCATGGAGGACACCTATCCTAGGTGTGTTGGGCTTCAAGGGGCAGCAAGGGGTCATCCTCCTTTGGATTAGTGCATGGGCTTTGGGCCTTGGAAGCTGGGGTGTCCTGATATCAGCATATTCCTTGGAATCTTGGTTCTTCATGCTTGGGCTTGCTTCCTTGGCTTGGGATTTTAAGGCCTGGAGTGCTGGAATAACCTGGGAAACATGGGCTCCTGGCATATGGAATATTCCAGAAGCATCTAGAGGAAATGTGGCATTTGAAATGGCATTTGGAGGGAATTAGGGCACCTGGAGGGCATCTGGAGGGTATTTAGGGCTCCTGGGTGACAATTGAACTCCCATAAGTTGATGTAATTGCCTCTGGCTCCTGAATGAGGCCTAGTGAAACTCCAAAATAGGGTAACATCCTCTCTTGTACAAAATTTAGACTCATATTGGACTCATACTGATGTACAGGACTCAATATACTGGACTAGGTCGAGACAAATCAACTAGTCTCACCTTATTACAACTCAATCTTACTTTCTTACAAAATTGTGACACATGACTAAGTCCTAAACTTTAATCAGTAAACCATATGGGATCCAATGATCTGTGTCTGTTCCTGGTGTCCCCACCAATTCTTCCGGGGCGGGAGGAACTCGACCTCGTCGAGTATGGGATAACTTGGCTCTCATAGTGCTCGAGTATGTCTGGGTTGAGGTGCTGCAGATCCTCACGGGTGATCCACGAGTCCTCAAATTCTGGCCGACCTTCCCACCGGACCAAGTACCATTGACAGTCTCTATCCTGGGTACTGATAGCTTGATCATCCAAAGCTCTTTCAATATTTTCCTCACTTATAGGCTAATTTTTATGTGGACACTTTGGGGTGGGTTCTCTCTCAAAGGGAGGGATAGGTTCAAGGTGCTCACTAGGTATCACTGCTGGCTCCCTAAACTTTATAAGATATGAGATGATGAAGGTGGAGCTAATACCTAAATCAGGTAGTATCTCACACACATAGGCATTGGATCCATTACTCTTCATTATTTTGGATGGACCAGCTTCGCGAGCAGAAAATTTCTTTGTAATCATAAAATCCTCTACAGAAAATTCTTTATCTTCTCTTTGGAAATTAGCCAAGTTGTTATTTAGTTTATTACTTAGATTCAACTCTTGACTAATTTCATGATGCATATGCTGTGCAGAGGCTAGTGCATGTGTGGACAGATAGATTGGGTTTGTAAATTTATTGGACTCTAGACTGATACCTAAAAGACTCAGCTAGACATCCTTTCGAAGGGAATTTATTGGACTCTATGGGACAAAATCTAACATATTATAGACTCCTTACATTTGATCCTAGCATGGCATGCACATGAGAACTTACTATGTATGCCTACTAGGTGCCATAGGGTATGCCAAAAATATAATGCAAATCTAACCTATGCAATGAATGAATGCAATATGATTACCCCTATAAAATGCAAATGAATGGTTAAAGAAACATAAGAAAATTCAAGAAAAGGCAAAAAATATGAGGTGGATTCAGGGTTAGTCTGATTGGGTGGAAAGTAAGAAAAGGGTTCGGGGTTAATTGGATAGACTAAGATGTAAGAAGAGGTGTCGGGAATTAATCCTAGGCGAATGAGGTTTACCTTATGGGTTTGATGTCTATCTAAAAGGTCTACATAATGAAAGAAAGGGTCATTGATTTCAGAAAAGAGATCAAGTAGAGTCAAAGAGGTGACTTCATCTTAAGGGCATTGATCTAAAAAGATTAAGTTCTTAATAAACACTTCTAGTTCATAAATCAAAGGACTGGGCTCTCTAATTGGGCTTTCTTCTAGTGGCTCCTCAGGTAAAACTCAAATAGTGGGATTGGATTCCTCATGATCTTCTTCCTTTAAGGGTTCTTCCACTACAGGTTGGATGTGGTTAAAGTCAGCTAACTCTAGGGTGGCTTCTACTTGGGTTTTTACTGGATCAACTAACACTGGATTGGCTTCTACCTGGTTCAACCTATTGGTTAATTGGTCAAGCCATTGGTTGCTTGGTTGTTGGTTTGGGTCATTTGGTTGGTTTGGGTGGTTGATTGGGTAAACTAACTTTGGGATTGGGTGATCATCTGGTCAACCTGGGCTTGGTTTTGGGTAAGCTTAAGGTTCATTTGGGTCAATTGTTCACTCATGGCCTTAAGGAAGGTTCCTATATTGGACTCCATGGTTGAATTGGGTTGGTTACGCTGGACTTCTGGTTCAACAAATTCTAGGTTAGTTTCTATATGGGTTTGGTCATAATCAACTAATCCTAGGTCTTTTATAGGATACTCTTCTAGATCTTCAATAGACTCATTATCTTCATACTCCTCTACTAGACTTGGGTCAACCTCATCTATTTCTTCTTCTAAGTCATCTTGGTGAACCAATGGGGTGGTAAGAGGGGTTTGGCTAATGGAAAATTGACTAAGGTCTGGGGTAACAAGGATGGGTAAACTAAAGGTTATGGGTTCAGAGATTATGGGTCTAAAGGATATGGATTCAAATCTAGGGTTATCAATCCTATAGGGTTCAGGTCAACCGAGGAAAACTTGACTGGCTCTAAGCTGATAGCTAGGGGTACTAATCCTATTAGGCTCATAGTATGTGGGCTCAGATCTATAGAATGCTTAATCAAATCGTTGGTCTACTTGGCTGAATCTTTGGTTCATTTGGTCAAGCTTAGTATCGGATTGGTCAAACCTAATGTTTATCTGGGCTAATTGATTTTGGGTTTGGGATTTTGACTGGTTTATTTAGGCACACTAGTTTTGAGATTGGATATTTGCTTGGTTCATTTGGGTAGTTAACTGGGCAGCTAGTTCATGATGGCTTCAAAATTGGTATCCATGGCTGAGTCGGTTTGGGGTTTAGACTTCTGGTATTAGGTTCCTAGTCTAGTGGTCATACAATCAATCAAACAATCAAAATGGAATGGTGCAGCCAAGCATGAAAAAGAAAAAAGAAAGGCTAGTACAATCTAGGGTTTCCTAGACCTGGAGCCAAAACTGGGTGGGTCAGCTCAACTTACACCTAACCCAGTAGCTAATCCTTCCACTGGCCAGGTAGGGTGTGGGAGTGTGGGAGTGTGGGAGGCCCCTCTGCTTTCACAGGGACCCAATTAAAAACCACAAGACCACTTAGGTCATTTGACTCTGGACCCCCAGCCTTAGACACCAGCTTTTAATAATAGCTAAAGGATTAAATGCACTAGTTGGCCCACACAATTCTAACCCGACCTGTTAATGTCTCCTAGCCCTCTAGAGCAAATTAGGTCTAATTGATTTTAATTAGGCTTGGGTTAGTATGATGATGGTTGTTTTGGACCCAGGACAGGTGATGAAATCCTGCCCTGATATGAGATATTGAGTTGCCCTTAAGATTAGGTTAAAGATGATGGCAATCAATGATTTTGATGCAATCTAAAACAATTAAAAAATAAAAGTATTTTATGTATATTTTATGAAGTGGAAATTAGATTTGAGTTAATTATGGTTAGCAAACAAATTAGGCTTGGGATTGGGGGGTTTGGAAGTTGATTAAGTTTGAGTTAGTCAAGTGCAAAATTAGCAGAAATCAGAGAATTAGGGTTTCAGATGATGCAGAATTTGACATATTTAATGATACAGAAAAAAATCTAAAAAATTACAAAGTAGAGGATGGATGGTGATGATGATACCACCAAATCTTATGTAAAAAAAAATCAATTGAAGATGAAAACCCTAGGGTTTTCGAACTGATGCAGAATTTTCAGGATTTTAGTTAGGGTTCCTATGATGCCAACTTTTAGGACTTTAGGGTTTCTGTAAAAATAATTAAAAATTATGAAAAAATAGAGGAAAAAACAGAGGACACGGAATGAAAATATCACAGAAAACAAAAATCCCTAAGTGGATGAAATCAGATGAAACCTAGCGAACTAATGCAGTGGACAAGATGCAGAAAAATCAGGAATTAGGCTTTTATGGTTTTGATGCAGATGCAATGCTATCCTAAACCTGCTTTGGTACCAAACTGATGCAGAATGGCTCTAAGAATGATAATCATATAGGAAAATAGTAAACTATTTTTTTTTGTAATTTTTATAATTTAGGTTTATAGGCTAAATTCCAAAGTTAAGTAAAGAATTAGTAGGTAATCAGCAATTCTAAGAATCATCATGATCGCTAAGAACTCATGCAAAATAACAAGTAGCCAGGACCCGAGAGTTGAGAAACTCCTGGTTTAAGATAGCCTATCTTCATCAAATCAAAAAATAAGAGTTGGAAAGGTTTCTTACTAGTCAGAGATTGAAAACTTTGCAGTGGAAAGGATCACTCACACTCTGATTGGAGCCTAGATTAAGAAGCTTCAGTTCCTTGAATTAGATGGCTGATCTGGATCCAGTCTGAAGGCAAGGAAAGCCTCCTCAGGGGAGGTGAAACACCTCAGGGATCCTGTAAGCATTAGAGGTCAATCAAAATAACAAATAAAAAATAGAAAAGGGACTAGGGTTTTGAATTGAAAGAACTAGGTTTAGGTGCGGATATCCCGGGGAAGAAGCAGTTGCTTGATTGGGGCAGTAGCTAGGGCATCTTTCTCTGGGTGTGGCTGATCTCCAAAGATGCAGATGAAAGCTAGGGTAGTAGGGTTTCAATCCGGGAACACAAGGAGAGCACACAAGAACAAGAGAACCAACACTAGAACACCGAACACAAGGCAATATCATAAAATTTCAGCAAGTTGTATTCATAAGAAAGAGATCATTACAAGAAGGGGAGGGGTGGGGTATTTATAGAGTTTCCATGCCCTTTCTTAAAGGGATTACTAGTCTTCTCCTAGTTAGAATAGGTTTACATAATTTAAGTAGAACTAGGAGTATACAAGTTGAAGAAATAAAAACTCAAACTCCAACTTGTATTTGAACTCTTCCAATGTTGGACTTGGTCAACTGGTGCGGGCACCAGAATCAGAAGAAGACTTCAGGGTTCCATCTGGATCTCTGATTGACCTTGCCCGAGAAAATTAGGGTTTGTAATAAGGATTGACCTGATCAACCCAATTTTGAGTCTGTAATTTTGTCATTTCAATTTTGTTGAGTCATGTTGGCTCAGTCCAAGTCCATGTCCAGGTTGGCACCATTCCCTTTGCCATATGGTGCCACATTTTTTTCTTCCATGGTCCAGCTACAAGTGGGTGCCACACTCCCTGCCACATCTCCATCCAGTGTCTTTGGTCCCCACACCATAAGAAGTAAGTTCCCCTTTTTCTTGCATCACTTGGGGGAGAAATCCATCAAGATACCTCAATCCAAGGAGGAGCCAACTTCTTTCCAGATAAACCCAAGCCAGGATGGCAAGAATTTTTCTTAAAGAGAGGACCAAGGAGGTGCCCCACAATGTTCCATAAAAAATCCAAGTTATAAAAGGGAAGAGAGCATGTCTTGGGGAGAAAATCAAGGAGGCACCCAAAAGTTTCCTAAAGTGCCAAAGCCATGAAAAGAAGAAGCCTAAACTTGTGGAGCAAGACTAGGAGGTGTCCAAAAGAGCCAAACCATGAAGGAAAAATCCTTGATTCATGGAGAGATACTAGGAGACACCCCCAAAACCTGCCATTTGGAGCTGATTTTCAAGTTTTCTTGGAGTTTTTGGGCCGCTCACTCATGGAAGGAGTCTTGGTTGGCCAAGGGAAGAGAATTTGATGCCTAAAGTGTAGATTAGTCCTATTAGTCCCACATGGGAACTTGTATGGTTTTGATCTTTCTTATAGGTCTATATATTAGACCCCTTTTGTAACTTGAACTTATCTTATGAAATCTTATGAATGAAATCCCTTTATTTTTTAGCAAAGTCTTGTTCTTCCGCACTTATTCTGAGTGTTGAGCTCCGTGAGGGAGTAAATCTGGGTTCCCTAGGAACCTTGAGGAGGTGTGAGATCTCCAACCCCAAAACCCTAGCTTAGTCCACCCATCTCTACTCCACCACCACCAAACCCTAGCCTCTACACCATCTCCAAGGTTCTTCTTCCAAAGGGTGGCCGACCACCAGAACCCCAGTCCAGCCATCTTCAAGTCAGCTACCACTGCTTCAGAGTCCATCCAGCAAATCCAGGAGAAGAAGTCCCAAATCCACAGCCTAGGGTTCCAGATCAGCTGAAGACCTTCAGATCCCATCCTTTCTTCTACTCTGGTAACTCTCTTCCCTGAGTCTCTTGTTCCTAACCTTGTTCTTCTTCTCTCCAGGATCCAGGGTTCAAGAAGAGGCCAACTTTGCCAAGGACCATTATCGGAGTATCCATTGCGAAGATACCTTGTCTCCCGGGATCCAATAATCTGCTCGAGAGAGTCTTTTTTCCACCATATGGAGAGATATCACTGCTAGGTAACAAGAACCTTCCCTTCTCACTTTGTCTGTTTCGTTGAAACTCAGAGCAAACCCTAGATCTGGGGGTTTCTCAATCCCTAGCGATCTTACTTCTGAGTTACTCTGATAATCCACTCCTTTTAATTGTGCTTTCTGTCATTTCTTAGTTTCTTTCAACATTAGTTTATCTTTCCTTTGAGTCAAAGCCGACTTCTGAAAATATAAAAAAAAAAGAAAAAAGAAAAATACATTAATTTTAATTTGCTTCCGCATTCCATATATTCATTCTGCATCATTTTTGGTATCAGAGCTATTCGCTCTGCATCATTTTGGTATCAGAGCCCTGTCTAGGGTTCTTGCTTGTTTGATTATTTTTTCATTCCTTTTTACTTTTGCTGCCTGGAGTAGACTCCCCTGGCCGTCCGGTCCTAGGAACAAGCGAGACGCAAGCCTCCTCCTCCCATTCCATGGGGGTTTCTAGGGCGTGTAGGGGTGCCGCTGGGTTATAACTTCTAGGCAGGGATTGTAAACGGGACACACGTTCTATTTTCTGCCAGTAACTATCCTGTTATTCGAATTGTTTCTCTTTACAAAAAATTTTAAATTAAGTAATTCTTATTTTGCTGGAACCAGTATAATTGAAAGTAATTTACATAAAATTTTCATGATTTATTAATTTCTGTAGATTTTCTGAGATCAATTTTACTGTTGTTCTGCTTTTTATTTTTTGCAAGCTGTGTTTTTATTTGAGTGTGCATAAATTGAATCTATCTTAAGGGCACCGAAGTTGCAACATAAGGGGAGGATTGAGACCCTCTCCTTAGCCCAAAACCACCTCTCGTGTATTCGAACCTAAGCCTTTAATCTTAAAATTAATTAGACCTAATTTGCCCTAGTGGGCTAGGGACACCAACTGGTCGGGTCTAGGCTAGTGTTGAGTCAGTTTGTCTAGTTACTCTGTGTGTGCTTTGTACTCAGTGTCTAGAACGGTGGTTCAGGGATTCTATCCCGAAGGGCTTGTGTGCTGGTCCGCCTACCTGGCCAATCACTGATTGGTGTCTAGGATTGGCAATTAGGGACCTAACACTCCCCTTACACCTGCTTGGCTGAGTCCCGAGTTACTACAGACTAGCTTGCCACTCTGATTGGGCATCTAGTTTGGGCTCTAGGTCTAGTTAGCCCATAGTCATTTCAGTCAAGTCTCATTTGGTGTGCTTGCTTGCATCATCATGTCCACCCGGAACGGAGTACCCTACCAACCTGGTCAAACCCAACCTGGTTTAGAGGCCATGATTAGAACTCTTACCGAAAGTATGACCAAATTGAGTCAGGATATGAATGAGGGTTTTGCCCAGTTTAGAGACCAAGGTCAGGGACTTGAGAAACGTAGACATCAAAATTGGACCCCTGATCCAAAATTTAATAAGCCCCAACCTCACCCTTGCCAGGAGCCTAGGAGGACCAACCGTGATCCCGAGCATAACCCTAGGAGCCTATACCCATACTTGGTTGACTCAGAGAGTGGGACCCAATGCCTGTGTTGCCTCCAGAGCTAGGCATTAGCTCCACTTTCAACATTACAGACCTAGTAGAGTACAGGGAGCTAGCTGTGATTCCCATTGAGCCTTTTGAACCTAATCCTGTTATTGAGAGTGATCCCGAACTTGTGTGTCCACCAACAAACTGGCCTGTGAGGAAAGAGTAGATTGAAAAGATCCTGGATGATTAGGTTATCTCTACTCGTAATCGAGGATACCAAAGATACCTGGTCCACTGGCAAGGAAGGCCAGATTCTGATGACTCTTGGATCTCCGGAGAAGAATTACAAGAATTGGACCCAGACCTCTTGGAGAGATACCAAGAGTGTGTCAGGGTTTGTATTTACCCTGAACGGAGGAGCGATATGCTGGAAAAGTTCCAAGCAGGCAACTGTTGCAGACTCGGTATGCGAAGTAGAATATATTGCAGCATCAGAAGCAGTAAAGGAAGCTGTGTGGTTGCGAAAGTTCCTTCGAGAGCTAAGGATGGCACCTTCCCTAGATGGTCCTGTTCCGGTGTACTGTGATAGCACTGGAGCCATTGCTCAAGCTAAGGAGCCTAAAGCTCATCATCGCACCAAGCACATATTGTGACGCTACCACCTCGTACGAGAAATCGTGGAGCGAGGCGACATCAATCTTCTGAAGATCGATGGAAAAGACAATCTGGCCGACCCATTCACTAAAGCCCTCGGAATCAAAGAGTTTGACTATTGTAAATGGGAAATGGGTATAAGATACTCTTCTAATTGGCTTTAGTACAAGTGGGAGTTGTTGGGAATTGTGTCCCAAAGCCAATCGCCTGGGTTGTAGGCGGTTGTACTGAGTATTGTATTCATTTTATGAATTAATAAATTATTATTTTTGACAGCTCATCATATATTGTATTTTCCTAAAAATGAACTCTTTCCATGTGATGAAGTCCTTAGGGCTACATTGTTTTCGATACAGCGAGGATGTATCGACTGGTCCTTAAACCTTGTTCACAACCAAAGGATATATTGTACTGGATGATAAAATATCAAGTATAGGTTGTTGCAGTTCACATCGTTTGGTTGTCCTCTTAACCAAATGAGTGTGGTGACACTGATGTGATCTGCAAGTGGGATATATCATATCTCATTGAACGTGACTCCGTGAAGCCCTTTTCTGCCAAAGGGATACTCATGATAGGATATGGGTATATGTGTCCCTCTGACCTGAGGTCATCACGGTAGCTTGCAAGCAACTCCCTGTGCTTTGGTGCCAGACTACCCGGATTTATAATCCGGTAACGGAAGGTTTCTGGGTACAGGCAAGTACTTGTGGAGCAGTGATGGACCAAGATGGAATTGACCTGTCCAAACAGTTTGGTTTGAATGTCTCGCAGTATCTCAATTTAGCAAATCCTCAGCCGGGGTAGCCCTAGTGAAGAGTCACTAGGCTTGCGAGGTTGAGACATGTAGTCGACTGACTCAGTCTTGGTTGGCAGCCCAATATCAGTCATCCTGAGCATTAGAGGTCAAAGGGATGAATTATACAGTAACCATATGCCAGAGGTTCGATAGTATGCTCCCGCATCTTCGACCTATCCGGACGTCGGGACACATTGCTAGATGGTTTCCTGTGCTGGTACTGGAATTATTCCAGTGCTACCATTTAGGTTCAAACCTATGAGGTCACACGCCACACAGGATAACTCTCTGATTCGGATACCGATTACGATTGGGAATCGTCTCGGTTTTATGGTCACAGTAATTTTTGAGCACTCTTTTCCTGGTCTTGCCCTTGTTTGAGTCAACCAAAAATTATTCCGGGCTGACCAGGTCTGCGCCAGGATTTTTCTGAATCAGTTTTGAACTGATTCGGAGCTTGTTTCGGCCTCCAATTGGTTGTGAACCAATTGAACCCAAATTTATTTGGGCTTGAACCGGTTCAATTTGTTTGAACCATTGGGTTTAATAGGATTGAATCCAAATTTGTTTGAACCTTTGGTTTTAATAGGATTGAACCCAAAATTTTTGAACCGTTGGTTTTTTCTTCCAGTGACCGTTTACACGGTAATTTTCTTGCTGGATGAATTCCAAGCGTCGGAAGCCCAATCGACGTCTTCTCATCTCCCTCCACCCGATTGCCTTAAACCCTTTTTAATTCCTCCTAATGGCTGTTAATTGGAGTTTTATGCCACCGACGTCTTTTGGCCTCCCAGCAATTTCATTTGCTCTTCCGCTGCTGCTTCTTTTATAAACCCTACAGTCCCCTGGTTCAAGTTGGCCGCGACGTCACCGTGTGAGAGGTTAAAAACTGTGAGAGTTCTTCCTTCCTTGAAGAAATTCTTTCCCATTCCATCGGTGAAATTGAGGGCTTGGTTTTGGTGAGTGAAAGGAAGAGAGAACAACCCTTTAATCCCTGTTTTCTGGTGCTCAAAAACTGGAAGAAGGAACTCTGTTTTGCTGAAAACATTTTCAGGCTTCTGAAATTCTGTTTCCTACCTTCTTCCCTCCCACTTTTCCATGTCTTCCGGTGACTAGCATCGACCGAGAGACGGATCAGAGCTAGCCCCTGGCGTGTTCCCCCTCTTGAGAGTGTTCAATTGAGCATTTGGAAGCCGGATCAACCTCCTTGCTGCTACTTTTTATGCTCTGTTTTCAGGTTGCTGGTTTTCAGGTTGCTGAATTTTCTGGTGCTATTTTTGGTTGAAAGGAAGGGCACCAAAACGTTGAATCATCTTCTCCCTTTTGAAGGAAGACCAACCATCTTGTTCCCTAGCTTTTGGTGTTGGAAGGGAGATCAATTCGTTGGCAAAATTCCCTGTTGTTTTATTGCAGATTTTGGAGAAAAGAAGCAACCTGTCAACATGCTGGAAGTAGAAGACAACAGGAATAAATTTATTCCTGTTATCCCAGCAATTCCAGCTTTATACCAAGGCTATTCTAGGCAGGAATAAGGTTTAGTTTCTTGTTTTATTCTTCATGCATGTATAGATCTAGGTTTTTCAATTGTTTATAAATATTATATGCTCTTGAACATGCGTAGTATTGCCTATACATGCATCCAGAATTTGTTAGATCTTGTACGGAGCAGGTATTTTCCGCTGTGAATTTAAATTTTTTAAAATTCATGCCTGCTCCCTGCTTTGCATGCTTAGCGTAGGCACCTGCTACCGCGCTTCTTTATCTTTCAGTGGTATCAGAGCCAGGTTCTGTTGTAGCATTTCTTGACTGCATGTATAGTTGATTGAAATGTTTAATATTTGAAATTGTAAATCATAAAGTATGATTTGAGAGTACTTTTAGGAACCTAGTTGAGACCTTCACCATGACCGTGTGTCTTTGACACGATGCGGTTCATCTGTGTTGGCCTTTTCAGAAGGATCCTTTAAGGAAATCTTGGAATTAAAATTGTTTTAAATCAAATACATGTTTGTTAATTTCTATTGGGCTATGTAATGTTTATAAAAGATCAATCTAGATATGATGCATGATTTTTGGTTACGTAAAAATGTTTTACATTATGACTTAATTAAAAATTGTTTTAATTAAATCTTTGGCTTATTAAAATCTTTTAGGTTTATGAAATCTAAAACACTCGAATAAACCATTATGGGTTAATTGGGTTAGTTATCTAATTAGGTCCTTAACTGGGTTAGACCTAGGTTTAGTTGAACCGGATAAAAGAAGATTAATCAAAAGTTGATTAAGGTCCTTCTTTAGAACTATCTAATAGTTAGAATAGTTGATCTGTTCATCTAAAATGGATCCAATTAGTGGCTCTATGGACACCCGAGTCTATAGGCTAATCTGATCAGGTCTGGTAAACCGACTGGTGTCGAGGTAGGTTTGGCATCTGTGATCATGGTTGTATGAGGGTACCTCTTTTCTGGCCAACTTGGTTGGTGTCTAGGAAAGATGGTTAATGGCAGATACTCACCCATGATCTCACCTACCTGGCTAGTCGAGTCAACCAGAACTGATTGGAAAAGCTCAATGACTCGAGTTAACCCATGTCACCCAGGTTGATCGGTCTGACTGATCTTTAGGTGCCCATGGATCATTTGTTGATTTATTTCAACCCTCCTGAAATCTGATTGATTCAGTGGGAGGATGATCCATGTCCTTGTCTCTTTTCATCTGTCACAACTAAAAATCCTCTAAAATTATTAGGTCCTTAAAAGACTAAGTCAAAGAGTTGACAGTGTCTTAGCCTCCCATTAAGTTGGATAGAAATGTGTCCACTAGCTTGGTGTGCATCGGCAGTTCCAAAGAACGGGTGTACATCCGACGACTGGAATTTCTATCTGATCGATGATGGTTCAGTGCAACCTCCTAAACGGGACCAGGTGGGCCGGCCTTAGTCGGGCTTGGTCTTTAGTTAGCTGGAAGCATTGGATTTGTCATTTTAATGGTTGGACCTAACCAGAGACCCGCAATAGGAGGCCCCTAGGCTGATTGGGGTGTTCTCTGGAGCAAAATAAAATGCTGAAAATTGTTTAGAGAAACAATTGGTTTACGAACCTACCTTTAGGCTCGTATGGGTGAGCTGGCCTTAGTCGGGCTCATGCGAGGCCTATTGGATTTCAGTACCCACTTGAAAAGATGTTGTTTTCACGGATTAGAGTTAGAGGCTACCAATCTAAAAAATTAGTGGGAGAAACCTTTAGACTAAAGTCCAAGTCTTTTGGTTAAGTTATTAATTCATAAACTAATTTGGTCTTGTTTTCTTTTCAGATATCTTCAAACTTATCGCTCCGGTCACTTCTCGATAATGAGAAGTTGAAGGGTCATAACTTCGATACTTTGTATCGAAGGTTAAGAATTGTTCTGGAGCATGAATGGATCCTCTATGTGATAACGGATTCGGCGCCTGAAATTCCTCCTGCAAATGCACGGAGTGCGGTCAGAGACGCTTACTTGAAGTGAGTTTCTGATCAGACTACTGTCCGTTGCATTATGCTTGCGGCAATGAACGATGAGTTCAGTCGCAAATTCGAGGAGGCCCAACCTGATGAAATCCTTCAAAAATTGAAGGAATCCTTCGGCACCCCGGATGATGTAGAACGGTACAAAGTGTCTTGTGCCATCTACAACTCCAAGATGCCGAATGGTGGTTCAGTCACTGATCATGTATTGTACATGATCGAGCTGATTGAAAAACTGGGCAAACTCGGATGCCCCTTGCACGAGCAGCTCGGCAAGGATGCGATCCTGAATTCTCTTCCCTCCTCCTATCTTGACTTTCTTGATCATTACAGAATGAACAAGCCTGCAGTCAACTACCATGGTCTTTTGGGGTTGCTGCAGACTTTCGAGAAAGACCACCAACTGAATAAGGGGGTGGTGAATTTAGTGGGAGGAAGTAGAGGTCGTCGTCCCTTTAAGAAAGGGAAGAAGAAAATAAATAAAAAGGGAAAGAAGGTGCAGAATGCTCCTGGCCCGAGTCAGACCAGGAAGTATAAGGCAGATCAGTCTTCTGCAAAGTGCTTCTACTGCAAGAAGAAGGGACACTGGAAGAGGAACTGTCCTCTTTACATTGCGTCCCTTGATCCGAACAGGCCGAGAAAGCAAAAGTCTGCTGAACAAGGTATTTATATGATAAAACCTTGTAATTACTCAATTGTTGATACTGCTAACTGGGTATTAGATACTGGTAGTCCAATTCATGTTTGTAATGAAAGGATTATGCCCTATAAGCCAATATTTATATCTCCCAGACCATTGTAAATTGACAAGTTAATAAAGGCAATATTTTTTCATCATTCGCTGTGTCATTATATGATGAACCCCATAGATTAGGGCTATGGTCCTAGGGCTATGATGAGATCATACCAGTGAGATCTAAGGCCTTAAAACCCTAATCTAGAATATTCCTAGTCATAGGAACCCTGAGTTGGGGATCAGGGTTTCCGGTTAGACTGGCACATCCTATGTATGCTGAAAAGGGTGACTGCTCTCACAGTCACTTGTGTGGGACACTAATACAAGGATGTGGGTGCTCATTAGTGAATGAGTTCACTGAATAGATCCAGTTTGAGAACATCTAATGGAGCCTTAGCTGCATGTCAATAGATGTTTCACATAGTGGGAGTTGTACAAGTAGTCCTATGACCTGAGACTGCCATAATACCTTATGTACATGAACCCATGCTTTGGTTCAATCTCAATCATGACACTGGGTCATGTACGAGGTTGATGCTGGGTATGATGAATTGTATATGAAGGTAATGAGTAGGTCAACAAGGAATTGATCACTCCTAGTAGGAGGAGATTGCATCCAGCCAAATTAGGTCAGATGATGATTCAAGAAATCTTTGATCAAAGTACAGATATTAGAAATGATTTCTAATATCGAATTAATTGAATCATTAGTGTATGACTGAGCTGGGAATGAGTATAAGCTGGTTTTGACATGTTTCTATATCCATAGTTATATTCGGGATGCAAGATGATTGAAGGATCGAATTGTACGGGAACTTTCCACTGAAGGGTAGTTTTGGAATTTCACCAGAATTTCCATATCTTCCGGGAAGACATGACATGTTGCTAGACGTCAATCTTGTCTTGTGGGTTGATCAAATTAAATGGTTTAATTGGATCACTAATTAGGAGGAGTCCTAATTGACTAACTCGAGTTAGCTCGATTTGACCTAAATCGATTAGAATGAGTTCTGATCAAATTAGGTCAACTTGCACTCGGACCCACTGCTGGCTAGGTATGGAACCCAATGGGTCACACACTTAGGATAGATAATCAAGGATTTAATTTGGAATTAAATCTCGTTTGCAGATGAACACACTAGCATGTGTTGCAAACCATGGCTTCTACTTGAATCGGATTCGAGTTAGGGTTCCGATTTGGTCTTTTTAGATCCAAATTCATTCCGGTTTGAATCTAATTGAAGATTCAAGCCATTGGGCTAATAATAGGCTAGCAATTGGGCTAACCTAAGAGGCTAAAACCCCTTTCCACATCGCCTAAGCCCCTTCCCCTCTTTTCCCACGCGCGCGCGCAAGGAGAAGAGTCCACGCGCGCGTGGACTCTCTCCAAGTGACGTTTTTGCATGAGAAAAAGAAAGGGGTCGGCGTTTTTTGGCTGAAGAGGCGTGGAAGAGAGTCCACCTAGGCGTGGACTCTTCAAAAAAGGGATTACCGTGAGAGGAAAGAAAAAAAAAACACCGAAGGGGCGCGACTCTTCTCTTCTGCGCGCGCCCTTCTATGTTTTTCGCGACTCTTTCTTGCGTCTTCCCATCCCAAAGGCCGTGAGATTAATTCAAGGGCCGTGAGATAAAGGGAAAGGACGTGAGAAGGGAGAGAGGGGGCGTGAGACGGTGATTACAGATGGGTAGGCGCCTCTCTGTCGCCTATTTAAGGAGAAGACTTCACCGTAAAATCATTCTTGTTTTTCTACAGCGAAGCCTTGCCTCTTTATTTTCTCCCTCTCCAGAAGATTGTTCCCCCCTCCTCTCTTTCCTCTTTGATTCCTTTACAGAGCCTGGGCTCTGTCGAATCTCAGAACAGAAGGAGAGTCAGAGAGAAACTCTCCGATGGTAAAGGAAGAAGGCGCCTCTCCTTTCTTTCTTACATTAAGACAATCTTGTCTTAATTTTCTTCTCCCTCCAAGACAAGCCTTGTCTCATTTTAGGACAAGGGCTTATTCTTAAGACAAGAGTGTCTTAAGGGGCCAAAGTTGCTAAAAGACAAAGAGAAGGGTAAGAGAGAAGGTTTAGTCCCAGTTTGGCTAGAGGAGTCCTAGCCAATAGCCCATATATCAAGTTCTTGGGGTAGAACTTGATTGGAAGGAACCCAATTAAGGAGTCAGTGTCTTGATCATCTGCCCGTGTGGATCACCATCGGAGGGCGGACAAGTGGACGCCTGGTGTGTTCAAGAGGCTGCTCAATTTGGAATTCATTTCTGCATCGGACTGGTTATAGCAATCTGAGGTTAGTATTTAAACAATGTTTAAATTTGGACATGCATGTAGTCATAGTTTTTAATTGCTAATAAGGAGATTTGGGATTAGGGTTCGGACCTGGTTTCATAAATTTTTGAAATCCACGCTTCCGCACTGATAATCGAACCCAACAGTGGTATCAGAGCCTCCTTATTAGGATTAAAACTTATGCAGTTCAATTCATGATGTAGTATCATGTTAAAGTTTTTATATTGATGCACAATGCATGTCTTTGATTGAACATGAGTTTGATGATTGCCACCAGTTAGGGTTTTCCACTGAAACCCTAATTGTCTTAGAGATATGATTAGCCCTGGAGCCATCATACTGAAATAAGGTTGCCCTGGCATAATGGTGTATCCATTATGTGGTAAATGGTTGTCCTAGTATGATGGCACACATTTCACATATTTGCTTAGTTTAAAGCATGTATTAATATATGTGATAGCTTTTAATTGAATGTGCTGGCATTGCATGAATCCCTCTTAAAATTATATTAAGTGGTAGTATAGTTAACCGATAAGCATTATTAGTCATGATGGATAATTAGTCATTTCGGTGTCTAGAAAGGTGGTTCTGGGAAGGTAAAGGGAATCGTGGTTTTTAATTGGTTCCGTTGACTGACCTGGCCAATTTTAAATTGGTGTCTAGGAAAGCAACGGGGGGACCCCCACATCTCTTCCACTAGCCTGGCCGATCTGATTGATTTAATTCTTGACTAACATGCTTGGTGTTAAAATACTATTATTGGCCTTCATGATAGGTCATTATTGTGTTACGATCTATACTATGTTTGTTGTGTACACACAAGACCTAATATGGTGACTAACACAATTTTTGGCCTAATACAATTATTTGTTTATGGCATGATTTAAAGTAATATTTTATTGTGTACACACAAGGGTATTACTATTAAAGTCATGACTATATGGCTATGAAGGTCTTACTTAACTAAAATATTATAGTTTGTTGTGTATACACAAGGATATTAATATTTTAGAGGCCGGGATAAGTTGAGAATTGTACGGGTTACAATTGGAAAGAGTTTTCCTACCTATGAACTTATATAAGATTTGTTGTGTACACACAAGGTCTTTTATAAGGGATTGGGATCTCAACCCCACTAAGAAAGACTAATTAGGGTTTTCTCGATCATCGTATAGAGGGTTATGATGCTCGATAAAATAGTGGGAGACATAATTAAATTAAAGTCCTAATTTAATTATGTGTTGTCATTTCATGGTTGTTTGCTTATATATTGTTCTTTGTTTAAATGTAGATAAATGGCCTCTTCACTCTCACTCCGTAGTATTTTAGATGCCAACAAATTGACTGGGCCTAATTATGTTGATTGGCTGAGAAATTTAAAAATAGTACTCAGTCAAGAAAGAATTTCCTATATTCTTGATACCCCAATTTTGGAACCACCAAGGGAAGATGCCTCGCAAGAGGAGAAGACCACATATAATATGTGGCAAAATGACTCACTTACTGTCAAGTGCGTTATGCTTGCCTCTATGACTAATGAGTTGCAGAGGCAGCATGATAGCATGGATACTAACTCCATACTGCTCAATTTAAAAGAGCTTTATGGAGAACACAGTAGAACTGCTAGATATGAAATATCTAAGCAGTTGTTCCGTGCAAGGATGACAGAAGGTACATCAGTACAAGACCATGTATTAAAGGTAATTGATCTAATCACTCGATTAGGTCAATTAGGTTTTGTAATGGATGGGGAGTTGAATCAAGACTTGATCTTGCAATCACTCCCAGAGTCATTTTCACAGTTTGTTCTTAATTACCATATGAACAAACTTAATTCTTCCTTGCCTGAGCTGTTGAATATGTTGAAGACAGCAGAGAGCCATGTAAAGAAAAATAAGGCTCCAGTTCTTCTTGTGGATAAGAAGAAGACAGGCAAAAGGGGTTCCAGTAAGAGGATGAATCCCAAAGGGGGCATTAAGAAGAAGAAAGGAAAGAAGGCCTCCGGACAGATGACCTGCTTTCATTGTGGCAAGCCGGGTCATTGGAAAAGGAACTGCAAGGTTTACCTTGCAAGTGTGAAGCCTGGTGCATCAGAGGCACCAAAAGGTATGAAAGAAGTTCATACTATTTTGTCATTGGATTCTTCCATTTCAAATACTTGGGTGTTGGATACCTCCTGTGGTCATAACATCTGCAAATCATTGCAGGGACTTCAGGGGCTTAAAGTATTGAAGGAAGGTAACTTTGAGCTCTACGGTGCTGGAGGGGACCCCATCCAAGCAGAAGCTGTAGGGACTTATATTTTGAAGTTACCTTCAGGGAAGATCTTGGAGCTAAGGAATTGTTACTATATGCCAAAAATTATTAGAAATATCATATCTGTACCCTTGTTACTTAAACAAGGATATACTATGAATGTAATGAGCAGTGGCTGCTCAATTTCTTTATCTAATGAAATTATATGTTATGGCATATTCTGTAATGGTCTATTAACTCTTTCCACTAATGACAATATTTTTCATGTTTCTAACAAACGGAAAAGAGATGATGTAAACAATACCTTACTTTGGCATTGTCGACTTGGACATATTAGTGAGACTAGGATTAACAAGTTATACAAAGAAAATTTCTTTGATCCTTATGACTATGAGTCATTAGGAACTTGTGAATCATGTCTCATGGGTAAGATGACCAAGACTCCATTTAGTGGACATGGAGAAAGGACAAAAGAGTTATTGGGACTCATACACACAGATGTATGTGGGCCTATGACAACTCAAGCCTATGGTGGATACTCATACTTCATCACATTTACTGATGATTTTTCAAGGTATGGATTTGTGTATCTAATGAAACATAAGTCCGAGGCTTTTGAAAAATTTTTAGAGTATCAAAGTATGGTAGAGAAACAGACAGGAAAAAGTATAAAGATCCTCCGATCAGATAGAGGAGGTGAGTACTTATCCACTGAGTTTCTTGATCACCTTAAAGATAAGGGTATCATCTCTGAATGGACTCCTCCTTACACACCACAATTAAATGGTGTTGCTGAAAGGAGGAATCGTACTTTATTGGATATGGTACGGTCCATGATGTGCTTCACGGAGTTACCTTTTTCTTTCTGGGGATATGCTTTGGAAACAGCAACTTATATCTTGAATAGAGTACCATCTAAAACTGTCTCTAGCACTCCATATGAATTATGGAGAGGTAAGAGCCCAATCTTAAGTATATTAAGATATGGGGATGTCCAGCCTATGTAAAAAGAAATTTTGGACATAAACTAGATGCTAGAGCAGACAAATGTCTATTTATGGGATATCCTAGAGATAGTATAGGATATCTGTTCTACCACCCTACTGAACAAAAGGTTTTGGTCAGTAGGCATGCCACTTTTATGGAAAAGGAATTCATCCTACAAAAGGGCACTGGTACAAATATCGAACTTAATGAGATTCAACAAATAGACACTTCTCAGTCAAGTAACAACATAGTTAATATAGAACCTGAACACACTCCTATCCGTAGGTCTGATAGGGTGCGACAGGCACCTGAGAGGTATGGGTTCATAATTGAAAATAATGAAGCCCAAATCATTCAAAATGATGAGCCTCTAACCTATACGGAAGCAGTCATGAGTAGAGACTCAGACAGATGGCTGGAAGCCATGAGATCCGAGATGGACTCCATGTATGTCAACCAAGTATGGTCTTTGGTTGATGCACCAGAGGGTATTAACCCTATTGGGTGTAAATGGGTCTATAAAAGAAAGATTGGGGCAGATGGCCAAGTTGAAACTTATAAAGCCAGATTGGTGGCTAAGGGTTTTAGACAAAAACAGGGAATAGATTATGATGAAACATTTTCCCCTGTTGCCATGCTCAAATCTATTCGGATTATGCTTGCTATAGCAGCATATCATGATTATGAGATCTGGCAAATGGATGTAAAAACTGCATTCCTCAATGGTTTTCTTGAGGAAGAGGTTTATATGTCACAGCCAGAAGGTTTTGTCTTGGAGACTAAACCTAATCAGGTATGTAGGCTAAAGAAATCCATTTATGGATTAAAGCAAGCATCCAGGAGTTGGAACATCCGATTTGATAAAACAGTCAAAGAATTTGATTTTTTCAAAAATGAGGATGAACCTTGTGTGTACAAGAAGACAAGTGGGAGTGCCATAGTTTTCTTAGTTCTATATGTTGATGATATACTTCTTATTGGGAATGATATCCCAATGTTACAATCAGTCAAAGTGTGGTTATCGAAACAGTTTTCCATGAAAGACTTGGGAGAAGCATCCTATATACTGGGTATAAAGATCTATAGAGAAAGATCAAGAAGGATGCTAGGCTTATCCCAGTCTAGGTACATTGACCAGGTGCTAAAGAGATTTAGCATGGAGGAAAGTAAAAGAGGTTACTTACCTATTGGTCATGGCATACGTCTTTCTAAGAGGATGTCTCCTAAGACACCTGAAGAAAGAAATAGAATGAGTTCTATACCTTATGCTTCGGCTATAGGGTCAATTATGTATGCTATGTTATGTACCAGGCCTGATGTGGCATATGCCTTGGGTGTAGCCAGTAGATTTCAGGCTGATCCAGGAGAGGATCACTGGAAGGCTGTGAAAAATATTCTTAAGTACCTGAGAAGGACTAAGGATATTTTTCTTATATACGAAGGGTCTGATCTTAAACTAGAAGCCTATTCAGACTCTAGTTTTCAATCAGACCCAGATGATAGTAAATCCATTTCAGGGTATGTCTTTACCTTGAATGGTGGAGCAGTAAGTTGGAAGAGCACTAAACAGCAGACTGTAGCTGACTCAACTACCGAGGCAGAGTACATAGCTGTCAGTGAAGCCGCCAAGGAAGCTGTCTGGATGAAGAAATTCATCACAGAGTTGGGAGTAGTTCCTGAGATTGAGAGCCCGGTGCCACTCTATTGTGATAACACTGGAGCAGTTGCTCAAGCTAAGGAACCGAGAGCCCATCACAAGTCCAAGCACATTCTGAGACGCTTCCATCTTGTCCGAGAGATAATCGAGAGACAAGAAGTCTGCATCAATAGAGTGGATACAAAGAACAACATAGCAGACCCGTTCACTAAGGCTCTACCACAGCGGGAGTTTGATCGCCACCTCGATTGTATGGGGTTAAAGAATAAGAGCGATTGGCTTTAGTGCAAGTGGGAGATTGAAAGGATTATGCTCTATAAGCCAATATTTATATCTCCCAGACCATTGTAAATTGACAAGTTAATAAAGGCAATATTTTTTCATCATTCGCTGTGTCATTATATGATGAACCCCATAGATTAGGGCTATGGTCCTAGGGCTATGATGAGATCATACCAGTGAGATCTAAGGCCTTAAAACCCTAATCTAGAATATTCCTAGTCATAGGAACCCTGAGTTGGGGATCAGGGTTTCCGGTTAGACTGGCACATCCTATGTATGCTGAAAAGGGTGACTGCTCTCACAGTCACTTGTGTGGGACACTAATACAAGGATGTGGATGCTCATTAGTGAATGAGTTCACTGAATAGATCCAGTTTGAGAACATCTAATGGAGCCTTAGCTGCATGTCAATAGATGTTTCACATAGTGGGAGTTGTACAAGTAGTCCTATGACCTGAGACTGCCATAATACCTTATGTACATGAACCCATGCTTTGGTTCAATCTCAATCATGACACTGGGTCATGCACGAGGTTGATGCTGGGTATGATGAATTGTATATGAAGGTAATGAGTAGGTCAATAAGGAATTGATCACTCCTAGTAGGAGGAGATTGCATTCAGCCAAATTAGGTCAGATGATGATTCAGGAAATCTTTGATCAAAGTACAGATATTAGAAATGATTTCTAATATCGAATTAATTGAATCATTAGTGTATGACTGAGCTGGGAATGAGTATAAGCTGGTTTTGACATGTTTCCATATCCATAGTTATATTCGGGATGCAAGATGATTGAAGGATCGAATTGTACGGGAACTTTCCACTGAAGGGTAGTTTTAGAATTTCACCAGAATTTCCATATCTTCCGGAAGACATGACATGTTGCTAGACGTCAATCTTGTCTTGTGGGTTGATCAAATTAAATGGTTTAATTGGATCACTAATTAGGAGGAGTCCTAATTGACTAACTCGAGTTAGCTCGATTTGACCTAAATCGATTAGAATGAGTTCTGATCAAATTAGGTCAACTTGCACTCGGACCCACTGCTGGCTAGGTATGGAACCCAATGGGTCACACACTTAGGACAGATAATCAAGGATTTAATTTGGAATTAAATCTCGTTTGCAGATGAACACACTAGCATGTGTTGCAAACCATGGCTTATACTTGAATCGGATTCGAGTTAGGGTTCCGATTTGGTCTTTTTAGATCCAAATTCATTCCGGTTTGAATTTAATTGAAGATTCAAGCCATTGGGCTAATAATAGGCTAGCAATTGGGCTAACCTAAGAGGCTAAAACCCCTTTCCATATCGCCTAAGCCCCTTCCCCTCTTTTCCCACGCGCGCGCGCAAGGAGAAGAGTCCACGCGCGCGTGGACTCTCTCAAAGTGACGTTTTTGCGTGAGAAAAGGAAAGGGGTCGGCGTTTTTTTGGCTGAAGAGGCGTGGAAGAGAGTCCACCTAGGCGTGGACTCTTCAAAAATGGGATTACCGTGAGAGAAAAGAAAAAAAAAACACCGAAGGGGCGCGACTCTTCTCTTCTGCGCGCGCCCTTCTATGTTTTTCGCGACTCTTTCTTGCGTCTTCCCATCCCAAAGGCCATGAGATTAATTCAAGGGCCGTGAGATAAAGGGAAAGGACGTGAGAAGGGAGAGAGGGGGCGTGAGACGGTGATTACAGATGGGTAGGCGCCTCTCTGTCGCCTATTTAAGGAGAAGACTTCACCGTAAAATCATTCTTGTTTTTCTACAGCGAAGCCTTGCCTCTTTATTTTTTCCCTCTCTAGAAGATTGTTTCCCCCTCCTCTCTTTCCTCTTTGATTTCTTTACAGAGCTTTGGCTCTGTCGAATCTCAGAACAGAAGGAGAGTCAGAGAGAAACTCTCCGACGGTAAAGGAAGAAGGCGCCTCTCCTTTCTTTCTTACATTAAGACAATCTTGTCTTAATTTTCTTCTCCCTCCAAGACAAGCCTTGTCTCATTTTAGGACAAGGGCTTATTCTTAAGACAAGAGTGTCTTAAGGGGCCAAAGTTGCTAAAAGACAAGGAGAAGGGTAAGAGAGAAGGTTTAGTCCCAGTTTGGCTAGAGGAGTCCTAGCCAATAGCCCATATATCAAGTTCTTGGGGTAGAACTTGATTGGAAGGAACCCAATAAAGGAGTCAGTGTCTTGATCATCTGCCCGTGTGGATCACCATCGGAGGGCGGACAAGTGGACGCCTGGTGTGTTCAAGAGGCTGCTCAATTTGGAATTCATTTCTGCATCAGACTGGTTATAGCAATCTGAGGTTAGTATTTAAACAATGTTTAAATTTGGACATGCATGTAGTCATAGTTTTTAATTGCTAATAAGGAGATTTGGGATTAGGGTTCGGACCTGGTTTCATAAATTTTTGAAATCCACACTTCCGCACTGGTAATCGAACCCAACATGTAATTCGTTACAGGGACTTCAAGTTAGCAGAAGATTTGAAGATGGAGAACAGTTTCTGAGCGTCGGGAATGGAAATCGTGTTCCAGTACTGGCGGTTGGAGTCCTGCGTCTTGTCTTTGAGTCTTGTACTGTCGAACTAGTCGACTGTCACTATTGTCCTAGTTTCATTATGAGCATAATCTCTGTAGGCCTTTTGGCCAGTTGTGGTTTTGAACTATCAATAAAAGGAGATTTTTGCAATGTTATTTTGAATAATTGTGTCATAATGAAAGCTAGATTACATGATGGCATATACGTACTATCAAGGCCTGTTAGTGTAATGTACACTTCTAGCAAACACCCAAGGTTAGATAATGTCAATAATTTGTATCTTTGGCACTGTAGACTAGGTCATATTAACCAAAATAGGATAAACAAGATGCGAGGAGATGGACTTCTCGAGGTCAGTGATTCTAAATCACTGCCCACTTGTGAATCCTGTTTACTTGGTAAAATGACCAAGTCACCTTTTACTGGAAAGGGTGAACGAGCTACAGAACTCCTAAGTCTAATACATACTGATGTATGTGGACCGATGTCAATAAGTGCCAAAGGAGGATACAAATATTTCATTACATTTACAGATGACTTTTCGAGGTTTGGTTATGTCTTTCTAATGAGACATAAGTCTGAGTCGTTTGAAATGTTCAAATGATACCGTAATGAAGTAGAAAAGCAAACTGGAAAAAGTATTAAAATCCTTCGATCTGATCGAGATGGTGAATACTTATCTGGTGCATTTTTGACATATCTTGAGGAGAATGGAATTCTCTCTCAGTGGACTCCTTCAGGAACACCGCAGTTGAATGGTGTGTCCGAAAGGAGGAATCGAATCTTGTTGGACATGGTTCGATCAATGATGGGCTTTGCAACTCTGCCGCTATCCTTTTGGGGATATGCGCTTCAGACAGCCTGTTACTTGTTAAATAATGTTCCAAGTAAGTCTGTTGTCTCCACTCCGTATGAGATGTGGAATGGACGTAAACCCTCAATCTCACACCTTCGGGTCTGGGGTTGTCCGGCTTACGTAAAATATTTAGACGCAGACAAACTTGGTCCTAAGTCTGACAGGTGTTTATTCATTGGTTATCCTAAGGAAACCAAAGGGTATTTCTTCTACTTGGAGAATGAACAAAAGGTGTTCGTTGCTCTTAGAGCTATCCTTTTGGAAAAAGAGTTCCTTGGAGAAGGAACAATAGCTTCTAAGATTGAACTTGATGAAGTTCAGCTAATAGAAGAACCTGCACACTCTAAGGACATCATGGAACCGGCTATGATTGACTCACACCCTGAACCCATTAGGAGATCTGGTAGAATACCGCGTCAGCCGGATAGAAACTATGGTTTCTTGGTCCGGGACGGCGATCCCATTGAGCTCGATGAGAACAATGAGGATCCGATCACCTATATGGATGCACTTCAAAGATCTGACTCTGAGGCATGGCTTGGAGCCATGCGATCTGAAATGGAGTCCATGGAAATCAACAATGTTTGGACATTGGTTGATCCACCTGAAGGAATAAAACCCATCGGGTGTAAATGGATCTTCAAGAGGAAAAGGGACGCAGATGGGAAGGTAGAAACCTATAAGGCCCGTCTGGTTGCCAAGGGGTATCGTCAGCGATATGGTATCGATTATGAAGAGACATTCTCCCCTGTGGCAATGCTCAAGTCTATTCGGATCATGCTTGCTTTGGCAACATATTTTGATTACGAGTCTGGCAGATGGATGTCCGAACCGCTTTCCTAAATGGGGAGCTCGAAGAAGAGGTGTATATGATACAGCCGAAGGGTTCACATCCATAGATGAATCAAAAGTATGCAAGTTGCAGTGGTCCATCTATGGACTCAAGCAAGCGTCTCGAAGTTGGAACTTACGGTTTGATAGATGTATCAAATCGTACGGCTTTGTTAAGAATGGAGAAGAACCGTGCATCTATAAATGGGTTAATAGTTCTGTGATTGTATTCCTAGTACTGTATGTAGACGACATTCTCTTAATCGGGAATGATGTCGCAACATTACAAGGAATAAAGGTCTGGTTATCATCTCAGTTCTCCATGAAGGACTTGGGTGAAGCTTCTTACATACTAGGTATGAAGATCTATAGAGATAGATCTAAGAAGCTTTTGGGACTGTCCCAGTCTACGTACATAGACACCATGCTGAAACGGTTCAGCATGGAAAATTTCAAGAAAGGCTATCTTCCGATAGGTTCTAGAATTACTCTTTCCAAGAAGGATTGTGCGACAACTCCTAAGGAAAGAGAGCGCATGAGTAGAGTACCTTATGCTTCTGCAGTAGGCTCTATCATGTATGCTATGACTTGTACTAGACCAGACGTGGCATACTCACTAGGAGTAGTGAGTAGATACCAGTCTGACCCAGGTGAGGCGCATTGGAAGGTGGTTAAGACCATCCTTAAGTATTTAAGAAATACTAAAGATCAATGGCTGATTTATAGAGAACCTGACTTAAAACTTGTGGGGTACTCTGACTCCAATTTTCAGTCAGATAGAGATGATAGCAAGAGTGTGTCAGGGTTTGTATTTACCCTGAACGGAGGAGCGATCTGCTGGAAAAGTTCCAAGCAGGCAACTGTTGCAGACTCGGTATGCGAAGCAAAATATATTGCAGCATCAGATGCAGCAAAGGAAGCCGTGTGGTTGCGAAAGTTCCTTCGAGAGCTAGGGGTGGCACCTTCCCTAGATGGTCCTGTTCCGGTGTACTGTGACAGCACTGGAGCCATTGCTTAAGCTAAGGAGCCTAAAGCTCATCACCGCACCAAGCACATATTGCGACGCTACCACCTCGTACGAGAAATCATGGAGCGAGGTGACATCAATCTTCTGAAGATCGATGGAAAAGACAATCTGGCCGACCCATTCACTAAAGCCCTTGGAATCAAAGAGTTTGACTATTGTAAATGGGAAATGGGTATAAGATACTCTTTTAATTAGCTTTAGTACAAGTGGGAGTTGTTGGGAATTGTGTCCCAAAGCCAATCGCCTGGGTTGTAGGCGGTTGTGCTGAGTATTGTATTCATTTTATGAATTAATAAATTATTATTTTTGGCAGCTCATCATATATTGTATTTCTCTAAAAATGAACTCTTTCCATGTGATGAAGTCCTTAGGGCTACACTGTTTTCGATACAGAGAGGATGTATCGACTGGTCCTTAAACCTTGTTCACAACCAAAGGATATATTATACTGGATGGCAATATATCAAGTATAGGTTATTGCAGTTCACATCGTTTGGTTGTCCTCTTGACCAAATGAGTGTGGTGACATTGATGTGATCTGCAAGTGGGATATATCATATCTCATTGAACGTGACTCCGTGAAGCCCCTTTCTGCCAAAGGGATACTCACGATAGGATATGGGTAAATGTGTCCCTCTGACCTGAGGTCATCACGGTAGCTTGCAAGCAACTCCCTGTGCTTTGGTGCCGGACTACCCGGATTTATAATCCGGTGACAGAAGGTTTCTGGGTACAGGCAAGTACTTGTGGAGCAGTGATGGACCAAGATGGAATTGACCTGTCCAAACACTTTGGTTTGAATATCTCGCAGTATCTCAATTTAGCAAATCCTCGACCGGGGTAAACCTAGTGAAGAGTCACTGGGCTTGCGAGGTTGAGACATGTAGTCGACTGACTCAGTCTGGGTTGGCAGCCCAATATCAGTCGTCCTGAGCATTAGAGGTCAAAGGGATGAATTATACAGTAACCATATGCCAGAGGTTCGATAGTATGCTCCCGCATCTTCGACCTATCCGGATGCCGGGACCCATTGCTAGATGGTTTCCTGTGCTGGTACTGGAATTGTTCCAGTGCTATCGTTTAGGTTCGAACCTATGAGGTCACACGCCATAGAGGATAACTCTCTGATCCGGATACCAATTACGATTGGGAATCATCTCGGTTTTATGGTCACGATAATTTTTGAGCACTCTTTTCCCGGTCTTTCCCTTGTTTGAGTCAACCAAAAATTATTCCGGGCTGACCAGGTCTGCGCTAGGATTTTTCTGAATCAGTTTTGAACTGATTCGGAGCTTGTTTCGGCCTCCAATTGGTTGTGAACCAATTGAACCCAAATTTATTTGGGCTTGAACCGGTTCAATTTGTTTAAACCATTGGGTTTAATAGTATTGAATCCAAATTTGTTTGAACCTTTGGTTTTAATAGGATTGAACCCAAAATTTTTGAACCGTTGGTTTTTTCTTCCAGTGACCGTTTACACGGTAATTTTCTTGCTGGATGAATTCCAAGCGTCGGAAGCCCAATCGACGTCTTCTCATCTCCCTCCACCCGATTGCCTTAAACCCTTTTTAATTCCTCCTAATGGCTGTTAATTGGAGTTTTATGCCACCGACGTCTTTGGCCTCCCAGCAATGCTTCACCCTGCAGTCCCCTGGTTCAAGTTCTTCGTGTGAGAGGTTAAAAACTGTGAGAGTTCTTCCTTCCTTGAAATTCTTTCCCATTCCACCGGTGAAATTGAGGGATGGGTTTTGGTGAGTGAAGGGAAGAGAGAACAGCCCTTTAATCCCTATTTTCTGGTGCTCAAAAACTAGAAGAAGGAACTCTATTTTGCTGAAAACATTTTCAGGCTTCTGAAATTCTATTTCCTACCTTCTTCCCTCCCATCGTTCCATGTCTTCCGGCGACTAGCATCGACCGAGAGATGAATCAGAGCTAGCCCTTGGCATGTTCCCCCTCTTGAGAGTGTTCAATTGAGCATTTGGAAGCCGGATCAACCTCCTTGCTACTGTTTTTTATGCTCTATTTTCAGGTTGCTGGTTTTCAGGTTGCTGAATTTTCTGGTGCTGTTTTTGGTTGAAAGGAAGGGAACCAAAACATTGAATCATCTTCTCCCTTTTGAAGGAAGACCAACCATCTTGTTCCCTAGCTTTTGGTGTTGGAAGGGAGATCAATTCGTTGGCAAGATTCCCTGTTGTTTTACTGCAGATTTTGGAGAAAAGAAGCAACCTGTCAACGTGCTGGAAGTAGAAGACAACAGGAATAAATTTGTTCCTGTTATCCCAGCAATTCCAGCTTTATACCAAGGCTATTCCAGGCAGGAATAAGGTATAGTTTCTTGTTTTATTCTTCATGCATGTATAGATTTAGGTTTTTCAATTGTTTATAAATATTATATGCTCTTGAATATGCCTAGTATTGCCTATACATGCATCCGAAATTTGTTAGATCCTGTGCGGAGCAGGTATTTTCCGCTGTGAATTTAAATTTTTTAAAATTCATGCCTGCTCCCTGCTTTGCATGCTTAGCATAGGCACCTGCTACCGTGCTTCTTTATCTTTCACTTTGGGCCTTAGAAGCTGGGGTGCCTTGGTATCAGCATATTCCTTGGAATCTTGGTTCTTCATGCTTGGGCTTGCTTCCTAGGCTTGGAATTTTAAGTCCTGGAGTGTTGGAATAACCTGGGAAACATGGGCTCCTAACATATGGAATATTCTGGAAGCATCTGGAGGGAATATGGCATCTGAAGTGGCATTTGGAGGGAATTAGGGCACCTAGAGGGCATTTAGGGCTCCTAGGTGTCAATTGAGCTCCCATAAGCTGATGTAATTGCCTCTGGCTCCTGAATGGGGTCTGGTGGAACTCCAAAATAGGGTAACCATCTCTCTTGTACAAAATTTGGACTCATATTGGACTCATACTGATATACAGGACTCAATATACTGGACTAGGTCGAGACAAATCAACTAGTGTTACCATATTACAACTCAATCTTACTTTCTTACAAAATTATGACACATGACTAAGTCCTAAAACTTTAATTAGTAAACCATATGAAATCTAGTGATCTGTGTCTGATCCTGGTGTCCCCACCACCCCTCCTCTCCGTCCAGCACCGACGCCAGCGACACCCCTCCACGAGCCCTTGTTCTAGTTTTGATCTATGAAGATGAAGAGGGATTGCACGAACGTGAATGCAATTCCCTCCACCCCTGCTGTCGACTTCTCCACACCCTTGCTGCCAACTTCTCCACACCCTTGCTACCAACTTCTTCATCCCTTGCTGCCGAATTCAATTAAAGGAACTGCACGTTTCTTAAAGCAAGGTGCCATCCCTTATTGCTGAATCAAGATTCTGCACGCTCCTCAAAGCTACACAATCCTTGCTGATCCATACTTGAATAGTCAAGTTTTCCCCACCTCAAGGAAATGATGGGGACATCACCAGCATGGATATCGGAGTAAGCACAAATCTTGGAGCTGCACGAATCTTGGAGCATATTCAGAATAAATTTAGGATTTATCCTTATCAATTATTTTGAAATTTGATTTAGGATTTGGTTGGTTAGGATTGAGATATGGATAAGCCTTATCTTATCCTATCTTGTATTTGAATTTGAACCATCCTTATCATTTTATCTTGTATTCAAATTCAAATGAGGGTTGGAAAGGTTTATAAATACCACCCTCAGTTTTTTGTAAAAAAATAGTTTGGAGAATAAAATGAGTTTTTAGAAGAGTGATTCTTCGTCTTGCCTTCGCCTTCGGGCATCGAGGGGTATGAGGCCTTAGTTATCCCCCTTCCTTGATTCCATCCTCTTTATCCCCCATGTCCTTTGGGATTCACCCTAACGCCTCCAAGTATCGAGGTGGGTGGAATGCCCTAGAGATGAGAGGTCTCTTCGTTAGTTTGAATCCCAAAGTCCATGAGATCTAGATCCCTATCTTTCATCCCCATTATTTCCTTCACCACTCCCTTACAAAAAATTATAAAAAAAGTATCCTAATCTAGGTGACTTCTAAGCTTGCCAACAATCCTATCCCCCTATCCCCCATCAACTATCCTCAAGTCGAGCTGACTCGAATTCCTAATTAAGTCTTTTTATATCTCTACTCGAACCAACTCGAGCAAATTAGGGCTTGCTGAGCTGACTCAAAAATCGGGCAAGCAGTTTTTTATTAGAGTCATAGGACCTAATCTAAGGTTTTATGCTTTAAGTGTTCACTTCTTGCTAGCTTAGAACCCTTGTTTCCGACCTGAAAATACCTTCCATCCTTCAAAACCTACCTTTTCTAGCTTAAACTCTTGCATTCTTCTTGAGCTCGTGAGATGGCTCCGAAAAGGGTTGTCGGTAAGAGATCACAACAAGCCGAACCTACTGCTGAAAGGGAAAGAAGGACCAAGAGATGGCAAGAAGAGCCAACTCAGTCAATTGAAGTGGAAGAACAAGAAGTGGAACTGAATGCAACATCTTCGCCTCCAAGACAAGCTATTTCCACGTCTATCTGACCCGTCACAAGTGGAAGAAGAATAATCTTCTTATTCTTGAAAGAGCTAGGGCTTCAGATTGGAGACCTAATTGAAGACCAGGGTTGGAGTTTCTTCTATTTCTTAAATGTTCGAACATATCCCAACATGGTAAGATGTTTTTATGAGAATTTAAGATTGGAAGAGCACCACATTGAGTCTATAGTTAAGGGAAAGAGAATAATAGTGACAGAGGAAAGATTAAGTAGCATGCTTGAAATGCCAAATGAGGGTCTAAAGCATCTAGTTCTGAAAGAAAATAGAAAACACTCAGGACAATCTTGAATAGGGCTAATGTGATTGGAATTGGGAATGTGATGGCTAATACCCTGTCCCTTGAAATGAGATTACTGCACAACTTTATAAGTAGGATCTTCTTTCCAAGAACTGGTAGGTTGATTGGGTAAGTGAGAGAGATCTCAGCTTTATGGGATATTTAATTGAGGGGGAGGCTCTCAATTTACCTCATATTATGCTATTACAAATGAAAGAAGCAATCTGAAAAGTGAAGGCCTGTTTGCCGCATGGAATGGTTTTTACTTTGTTATTTCAGGCCTCCAAAGTGAACTTAGATGGTGAGGATGGTAGGCCACTTCATCACACTGATACCTACTCTTCCAAGTCTTTGCAAAGAATGGGTTACCAACTAATTGAAAGAGCTTGGAGGAAGAAAGGATCAGATCAAAGGGCTATTGGATCATCTAGCAGTGATGAGGATGATGATGATGAGGAGCAGCTACCTATGGAGATTATTATAACTACTGCTACTAAGCCTACTATTCATGATGCTGTGGAGTCAAAGCATAGAGAGTATGGGAGTCCCAGGATCTCTCCAGTACCTCCACCAGCACCATCATCTCCACCAGCACCTGCATCTCCACTGGCTCCACCACCTGCACCTTCAGTGACTGCATCTGCTTAGGGACCATCTGCTGACACTTCAGGAGCTTCATTGTCTCAAGCCTTCATTGCACATCAGATGAGACTACTTTCTCAGACCCTGACCAATACTTTTGGTTCAATGTTTGGCAACCTTCATCAAACAATCGAAACCAAACTTGAGAAGATATATGGTGAGATTAGACAACTTCATTCCAGGGTGGACAGTGTTCAGTCCATAGGACCTGCACCATAGGTGGATCTACAGTCAGTCATCAATTCTTTCAAAGTAGCTTTTGAAGGCATTAAGAAATCTGTTGACCACAGTATTCAAGAATTCAGAACTAAATTGAGAGAAATGAGCTACAAGATGGGATCTATGGAACAAGGAAAAAAAGTAGAAGATGATTACACCAAAGGAGTAGGAATTCTTAGAGCTGAATTTGGAAAATTGAGAGGGTCAGCAGAGGCATTTGCCAAAGCCCAAGCAAGTGAGCTAGTTGCACTCAATACAGGAATCAAGAAGATGGAAGAAGAGCTCAATTCAGTCTGGGTGACCCTTTCTCAGCTATCCACCACTATTATAGTAGCCTACTCTTCTACTTCCAGACAGCTTGCACCTCCTCCTGTGTTTGATCCAAATCCTATTTCATCTTGTCCACCTTCATCTTCTTATCACCCTAGACAGCCTCCACCACATTCTTGTAGGGGTAGAGGTTCTTCTAGTATTCCTAGGAGTTGGGAAGGTACATCTAGACCTGTCAAGGTGGAATCTAGTGATAGTGATTAGATTCATCTTATGTATTTTTGATTGTTTTGTGTGACTTGTATTGAAAATCTTAAATGAAATGAAAGTATTTCTTTTTCTAATCATTGTGTTTGAAATGTGATTTATGCAATATTATCATCTTTATACACAAATCAAGACAAATTTTAATTAGAGTATCAAATTTTTGAGAATGTGAAATTATCTCAAACAATATTAATAACATTCTTATTCTATTTTAAAAATCAAGCTTAGAGTACTTAACAAAGGGGAAGAAATTAATTGAATACCCTTTTGATTAATGACAAAAAGGGGGAGAATGGTATGTATATGTATGAGTGTGCATGAAAAATATACAATTAAGGGGGAGAATGATATAAATATTGGAAAATTGAAAATTGGCATCAATTTTGCATAGAAACTTGCTTATATTTGCTCTGATTACTCTGATATTTATTCAACTTAATAATTCTGATATAATTTGAATTGTTCTAATATATTGTCAATGGCTATCCACAAGCTCTAATATGGTATAGCTCTAATACAAATTGAAAGATGAACAAGCTCTGATATATACTGAAAGCTCTAATATATATTAAACTTATTCCTAAAAGCTCTGATATATATTGAACATATTCCTAAAGCTATGATACATTGTCAAATTCTTTCAAATACATTTCGATATACAACTCATACATGTCTATACTTATTTGCAAATATACTTTTGCATGTAATTGTAAAGCTTTCATGCCCGGTGTTTTGTCATCATCAAAAAGGGGGAGATTATTGAATCCTTGAATGATTTTGATGATAACAAAACATTGGAGCATGCACTTATGTTACTAACTACTTTTCAAGTGCTTTACAAGTTTTTGTAGGATGATTTCATTTCTAAATTACAATACCTACAATCTTATTATGTGTCCGAGTTGTGTTGTAAATGTGTCATGTGAAGAAGAGCCCAAAGATTAATTAAAAAAATATTCTCTAAAATGGGTTATTTCTAAGTGTTTTCAAGCTTAAATTCCTTAGAATCAATTTTTAGTTGAGTTGGGAAGAAGCTTGAATGATAAAATGTTGCTGGATATAATCTAGAGAAAAAATGGAAGCTTTACTGAAAAACTCATCTGAGCTAACTTGAGTAAAGAGAGCCGACTCTAGTTCATGTCACGCAGAGTTTCGAGCCAATCCAAAAGCAATCCAAGCCGACTCAACCATTCAGTCAGACATCTAAATCAACCTTTCAGAGATCCAAGCTGACTCCTCTAGAGTTCATGAAGAATCAGTTCTGAGAGAATAGCCAAGCCAGCCGACTCCAGTAAGCAGAGTCAACTCCTCCAAAGTATAGTTTTAAAGACCTGTGAATCCGAACTGACTCAAACTGAGGTGAGCCGACTCATCCAGAGTAAGAAATCAAGAATACTGTGAAACCAAGCCGATTCGAATGCGGCAAGGTGACTTGACTAGAACTTCTTTGAGAATCCGAGCCAACTCAAGGGATTTGAGCTGACTCGAAGGTTGATTCCAGGCAAGTAACGGCTAGTTCTAGAACTTCATTTTTGAATTTGAAAAGTACTCCAACGGTCAAATGTCACATCCCAATGGTCTACAATGACTATATCCACCTGAGAAGAGTACAAGACTCTATAAATGAGGGATTGGGACAACTTTTGAAGAGGCTAATGCTTAGTTGAACATTAAATGAGCATGTGATCAAGAGAGCACTAAAGAGCATTCAAGTCAGTCTTCAAGACTTCACCAACTCCAATCTGAAGCTTGAAGCATACATTAAAGAAGTTGAAGAAGCCACTGAAGAGCATTAAAGTGCAATTGAGAAGGCTTCTCTTGAGCTGCATCGGCAACCATCAGACAATATTAGTTTACCATTTTGTTGCTTATTTTCTTTAACTCTTTTATGAGTTGTTGGGTTATTTGTGAGCCCGATTTAAAAACCAAGTAGGTTCTTGGTTAGCCTATTCAAAACCAAGTGTAGGTTCTTAGTGATCTTGTTCAAAACCATGTTAGGTTCTTGGTGATCCTGTGTAAAACCAAGTATTGGGTTTTTGGTGAGCCTGGTTGAGAAACCAAGTTAGGTTTGGATTGTGACCCTGGTAAAATAATCCGACTATATTCCAGTGAAGAATATAGTAGAAATCCCAAGGGTATCTTGGATAATGGACATAGGAGCGAGGGTGCTCCAAACAACTATAAATTTGCTGTGTTTGCATTATGTTTTTTCTGTTTGTATTTGCTTCTGCTTTTTTTTATTTGAATCACAGCACTATCACACTAAAGAAGAATTAAAAGAGCACATATCTATTTAAATTTTTTAAATTTCTAATTCACCCCACTCTTGGAAAATTCACCTGGGCAACAAGCTCCTTAGCAGTAACTAAATTGATTCCAAACTTCTTTTCCTTCAACAAGCTAGATACTCTCTTGACTTTGTCCTTAGGTGGGGTTGGCTTAATCATAATCTTTATCCCATGAAAATTAAATGAGCATGAATTGGATCAACCGTACAGGGTTGCATGGTGGGGGCACTAGGATTAGACACAGATTACTGGGCCCTAATTGGTTTACTTCATCATGTGTCACAATTTTGTAAGAAGTTGAGGCTAGTTTATTGAGTCCTGTACTTAAGTATGAGTCCAGTAAGAGTTTACTTTTTATATAAGAGAAGAGGATACACTACTTTGGAGTTCCACCAGGTCTCATCTTGGAGTTAAAGGCCACTACATCAGCTTATTGGATTTTGTGTGACACCCTAGGATCCAAGATGCCTTTCTAGATACCCTGATTCCTTCTAGATGCTCTCTAGATGCCCAGATTCCTCCAGATGCCAGAGTATATTTCTAAACCATGGCATATCATGAGTCTAGAGGTCCATCTATGCCCAGCCAAGGAAAAATCAAGCATAAGTGCCAGGCTCAAGCCTTTAAGAACCAAGATTCCAGTCTGATGCCAGGAATATATTAGCATAGGGCACCCCAGCTTCTAGGAGGCCCAAAGCCCATGCACCCCAAGCCCTTGGCTGGCCCTTGCTACCCCTATGAAGCCCAACATGCCAAGAGGGGCGTCCTTAATGGTTGATCAAGTCCAAACATGGTGGAAGAGTTTAAATGAAAGAAGGAGTTTGAGTTTTTATTTCATTCAACTTGTATACTCCTAATTCTAGGTTTATTTTGTAGTCTTTCTCCCACTTAAATTGTGTAAACCTATTCTAACTAGGAGAAGACTTGTAATCCCTTTAGGAAAGGGCATGGGAACTCTATAAATAAATACCCCACCCCTCTTCCTCTTGTAATAACTTTTCTCATATGAATTAAACTTTGCTAAAATTTTGAGTTAATTGCCTCGTGTTTTGTTCTTGTGTTGGTTCTTTGGTTTTGTTTGAGTGCTCTCATTGTACCCTGGCTGAACCCCTGCTCCAAGTTTTCATCTATGCACTAGCTTGCTGCCTTCCAAGCCTTCATACGCCCAAAGAAGGAGTGCCCTAGGCTGCCCAAGCAAGGAGCATCATCCTTCTTCAAGCCGCCCACATCCAAACCCTGATTCCATCTTCTTCTAACCTTAATCTTTTTTTAATTGTCTGGTTGTTGCTTTCTAACCTTCCTCTGATGCTTGCAAAATCCCCGAGGTATTTCTCGTCCCCAGAGGAGGCTTTTCTTGCCTCTAGGATCGCCCAGATCAGCCATCAAATCCAAGGGAACTGAAGTTTCATCATCCAGGCTCTAATCAAAGTGTGTGTGGTCTCTTCATCTGTTGAATCTATAATCTCTGACTAGTAATATCCTTCCCTACTCTTGATTTCTGATTTGATGAAGATTATCTATCCTAAGCTGGGAGTTTCTCAATTCTCGGGTCCTGACTTTTATTCTTTTGCATGAGTATGCCTGCGATCACGATGATTCTTTGCATTGCTAAATATCTTGCTAGTGTTTACTTAACTTTGAGAATTTAGCCTTCAAATTAAAATTATAAAAAATTCTTAAAAAATTAGTTTACTATTTTTCCTGCATGTTTAGCAATCTTAGAGTTGTCCTGCATCAGTTTGGTATCAGAGCTGGTTTAGGATAGCATTCATCTGCATTAGGATCACAAACCCAAATTTCTGCATCCTGCTAGCTGCATTAGGTATCTATTTTTCATCTGATTTTGACTACCTAAAAATTTTATTTTTTTGTAAAATTGTATGAAGTGTTCTATATCTTGTCCTTTGTTTTATCATAGTTTTTAATTAATTTTATAGAAAATTAAAAGTCCTAAAATTTGGTATATTAGAAACCCTAACTGAAAACCTGAGATTTCTTCATCAGTCCAAAAATCCTAAGATTTGCATCATCATCTGATTTTTGTTTTGCATCAAATTTGGTTGAGGTCATCACCACCATCAATCCTTTGTCCTAGAAGTTTTTTGATTTTTTTCTACATCAAAATTCATGTCAAACACTATATTAATCCGAACCCTAAATCTCAGAATTCTGTGAACTCTACACACTTGACACAACCAAACCTAACCAACTTCCACACACCCCAATCCTAAGCCCAATTTGTTTGCTAACCTAATCAACCTAAACTTAACTTATCACCTCATAAGAAACATATAAAATATTTTTATTTTTTGATTATTTTAGATTGCATCAGGACCATCGATTGCCATCATTTCTTTAACCTAATCTTAAGGGCAATTTCTATATAACATCAGGGTAGGAGTTCATCACCTATCCTGGGCCCAAAACAACCACCAACAATCTGACCCAAGCCTAATTAAAATTAAATATACCTAATTTTCCGGAGAGGGCTAGGTGACACCAACAGGATCGGATCCAAGTAGAGAACCGATTAGGAACTGTAAAGAGAACCCAAGAGTCTAACACTGAACCTGACCTTGACTCCACCCTTTCCACCTCCCATAATCCTAGGAGAGTCCAAAATCATGAACCCTTTGTAGAACATAACCCTAGGAGACCTCAGAACCAGGATCAATTTAGGAAGCCTGACCATAGGGGAAACCAACATCGAGATCAATATCATGAACCTAACCTCAAGAGACCCAATCATAAGGACAAAGACCAGGATGATAGGATTCTTAGGAGCATTAGGGTAGACCCACCCACCTTCGATGGCAACCTAGATCTAAAGGTCTATATAGACTGGGAGAGAGGCATGGAGAGGTACTTCAAATTTTATGCCTTGAGTGATGAGAAAAGTTTCAATTTGTCTAGCTCAGGCTAACCGATCAAGATAGGTTATATTGGGAGCAAGTAGAGCGACTCGGTATGCAAAGAGACCACCCATCCATTGTCACCTGGAATGCCATTAAATTGAAGCTTAGGGCCAAATATGCTCCCCCATACTATAAGTAGTGTCTCTTAGATCAATGGCAGAGATTAAAACAAGGGACCAAAACTGTAAAGGAATTCATAGCCCGGTTTGATGAGTTCACCCTAAGATGTGGTCTAGATGAACCTGAGTTAGTTACCCTATCTAGGTTTAGAGCAGGTCTTAGAGAAGATATCCAAAGGGAGCTGTACCTTAGGAGAGTTGAACACATGGACCAAGCCTATCAAGTAGCTAAAAATCTTGAGAGGTTCCAGAGAGTACCTATAGTTAGGAGACCTGAACCCTTTAAGTCCAACACTCTTAGCTTTAGGCCCAACCCGAACCAGGCTTACCCAAACCGACCCAGCTTTAACCAAACCCACCCCAACCCCAACACAAGTCGGCCAAACCCAAACCTAAGTTGACCCAACCCCAACCCAACCCGTCCCAACCCTAATCCATCTCATCCTAACCCAAGTCCGAGTCAGGCTAGCTCAAGTAACTCAGCATCTTTTAGGAATGATAAGGGTAAGGCACCAGTTTTTCAAAAGAACCCAAGCCCCAGCCCCAATGCCTATTTTAGGTGCAACAAGGTAGGTCATTTTGCTAGCCAGTGTCTCACCAGGTCTTTGCACATAGGGGAGCTTGAAAAAGGTGAGCCTGAACCCAATGAGAATGAAGAAGAAGAGGTCTATGAGGCTGAACCAGACTTAATTGAGGAGTATGAAGGTGATGATGAGGAGTTTAATCAGTCTGACCTTGTAGGTGTAGTTAGATGCATCATGCCCCAAAGTAAAACCTAGGAAGATTGGTGTAGGACCAACATCCTACAGACTTTTGTAAAGATTGGGGACAAGTTGTGCAAAATAATTATAGATAGTGGGAGCTGTGTGAATGCCATATGCCATAAGGCTGTCTAAACCCTAGGCTTACATCCAGTTCCTCACCCAAGCCCCTATAAGGTATCCTAGATAGCTTCCACCTTTATACCCATTAAGTCTAGATACCAAGTCCAGATCCAGCTTTAGTCATACCAGGATAGAGTTTGGTGTGATGTTGTGCCCATGGGGGTAAGCAGTATAATCCTAGGATGGCCATGGCTTTATGATTATGATGCCACCCTTTATGGTCGAACTAATGCTTGTATGTTTACTTTTTATGGGAAGAATATAACCATAAACCCCACCCCACCTCAGGAATCAATTAAAAGAGGATCTAGCTCACTTAAAAAGAAGAAAACTAGAGTTAATTTAATCACTGCAAAAGAGCTAGAGAAAGAGATATCTGAGGGCACTACTATTTGGATGTTAGTTGTGAAGGAAGTATCTGATCCTATTGATAGAGAGTACCCTCAGGAGGTCAAGGGAGTCTTGAATGAATTTAGTGACATATTTTCTAAAGATTTACCTAACCAATTACCACCACTTAAGGATATCCAACATGCAATTGATTTAGTCCCAGGAGCTACCCTACCTAACCTGCCTCATTATAGGACGAACCTAACTAAACACTTAGAGCTTCAAAGACAAGTAGGTGAACTTCTTAGAAAAGGGTTTATTAGGGAGAGCCTAAGTCCTTGTACTGCACCACCCCTATTAACCCCTAAGAAAGATGGCACATGGAGGATGTGATAACTGTGAAGTATAGGTTTCCCATCCCCCACTTGGATGATATGTTGGATATGATGGTAGGAGCCACAATCTTTCCAAAGATAGACCTTAAGAGTGGCTATCATCAGGTTCGAATCATACCTGGGGATGAATGGAAAATAGCTTTTAAAACCAAAGATGGTCTATATGAGTGGGACGTAATGCCTTTTGGGTTATCCAATACCCCTAGCACTTTTATAAGAATTATGATCCAAGTCCTTAGGATGTTCATAGGTAAATTTATGGCAGTATATTTTGATGACATCTTGATTTATAGCAAAACTAAGGAAGATTATATAGAACATCTGAAACAAGTTTGCTTGACCCTTAGGAAAGAGAACCTCTATGCTAATTTGAAGAAGTGTGATTTCATGACCCATAGAGTTATCTTCCTAGGCTTTGTGGTGATCACTAAAGGAGTAGCAGCTGACCTTGAAATGGTCAGATCCATTGTAGAATGGCTAGTACCCACTAGTGTCCATGAAGTTAGAAGTTTCCATGGTCTAGCCACTTTTTATAGAAGGTTTATTACGGGATTTAGCATCATAGTAGCACCAATTACTGACTGTATTAGGAATGGTAGTTTTGAATGGACCAAAGCAGTAGATAAAGCCTTCCTAAAGATCAAGACTAAGATGACACAAGCACCCATTTTGAGGTTACCTAATTTTACCAAGGTCTTTGAGGTAGCTTGTGATGCTTCGGGAGTAGGCATAGGAGGAGTTCTGAGCCAAGAGAATCACCCAGTAGCCTTCTTCAGTGACAAACTTAATGAGGCTAAACTTAAGTACTCAACCCATAACAAAGAATTTTTTACGGTAATACAAGCTCTTAGATATTGGGGACATTATTTATTACCCCAGGAGTTTGTTCTATATTTTGATCATGAAGCACTCTATTTCTGAACTCCTAGAAGAAACTAAACCTTAGGCATGCTAAGTGGGTAGAGTTTATACAAGCCTATATCTTTGTACTAAAATATCAGGCTAGAACTGAAAACAAGGTAGTTGACACCCTTAGCAGACGAGCCTTACTGTTACATACTATTAGCACTGAAGTCATTGGATTTGATAGGTTAAAAGATGAATATTAAACATGTCCTGACTTTAGTGAAATTGTCCAATCCCTAACCCAAGGACCATCTAGTACCCATAGCGAATACACCCTTCAAGATGGTTAATTATTTAAGAATAATAGACTATGTATTCCCAGGACATCTCTTAGAGAATTCTTAGTCTGGGAAACCTATGCAGGAGGCCTTGCTGGTCACTTTGGAAGAAATAAGACTATTTTAGCTGTAGATGACCCATTCTTTTGGCCTAGTTTAAAGAGGGATGTTGCTAATATACTATCCAGATGTCAAACCTGTGCTGTTGCAAAACAGTAGAAACAAAATACTGGATTATATATCCCTCTACCCGTACCAGACCATCCATTTCAGGACTTAAGCATGGACTTTGTTTTAGGCCAACCTAAGACCCTCAAGAAACATGATTCCATATTTGTAGTGGTCGATAGGTTTTCCAAAATGGCCCATTTTATACCTTGCTCTCAAACTTTTGACGCTTCTAAAGTAGCCCATCTTTTTCTTGATCAGGTGGTTAGGTTACCTAGATTGCCTAAGACAATAGTGTTAGATAGGGATGTTCGCTTTACCAGCTACTTTTGGAAAACCCTTTAGCACTTATTAGGGACCAAATTAAAATTTTTCATAGCCTATCACCCACAGACTAATGGTCAAACCGAGATAGTGAACAGAAGTTTAGGAAACCTTCTTAGATGCCTCATAGGTGAACACACGAGAAATTGGGACCTATTGTTATCTCAAGCTAAATTTGCTTACAATAGTTCTATTAATAGGTCCATAGGGAAGAGTCCTTTTGAGGTTGTGCAAGGTTACAAACCTAATAAACCTTTTGATTTGATCCCCTTACCCTCACATGCACAAGTTTCTGAGTCAACTGAATCTTTTGCACAGCATGTTAGGGATCTGCATAAAGAAGTTAGCCAAAAGATAAATCTAAGTAATGAACTATATAAGAACTTGGCTAATTCCTCGAAAAAGAGCTAAAGATTTTTCTGCAGGAGATTTTGTGATGATCAGGCTTAGGCCTGAACGGTTCCCTCCAAGGACCGTAAAGAAACTTCATGCTCATAGAGCTGGTCCATTCAAGATAATAAAAAGAGTTGGACCCAATGCCTATGTGCTTGAGTTACCATCTGACTTAGGTATATGTTTCACCTTCAACATCTCAGATCTTATAGAGTATAGAGAGCCAGCAGCGATACCTAGCGAGCCTTTTGGACCTATCCCTTCCATTAAGAGTGAGCCAACCCCAGAGTGTCCACCAACAAATTAGGCAAATAGTGAGGAGAAGATTGAGAGAATCTTGGATGATCAAGCCATAAGTATCTAGAATAGAGGCTATCAGAGGTATTTGGTCTGGTGGCAAGGCCGGCCAGAATCTGAGGACTCGTAGATCACCCGCGAGGATTTGCAATGCCACAACCCAGACCTACTCGAGCAATATGAGAGCCAAATTGACCCTTACTAAATGGGGTTGAGTTCCTCCTGCATGGGGAGAACTGGTGGAGGCACCAGGATCAGACACAGATTACTGGGCCCTATTTGGTTTACTTAGTCATGTGTCATAATTTTGTAAGAAGTTGAGGCTAGTTTATTGAGTCCTATACCTAAGTATGAGTCCAGTAAGAGTTTATTTTTTATGTAAGAGAAGAGGATACACTACTTTGGAGTTCCACTAGGCCTCATCCAAGAGTCAGAGGCCATTACATCAGCTTATTGGATTTTGTGTGACATCTTAGGATCCAAGATGCCTTTCCAGATACCTTGATTCCTTCCAAATGCTCTCTAGATGCCTAGATTCTCTCCAGATGCTAGAGTATATTCCCAGACCAAGGCATATCATGAATCCAGAGGTCCATCTGCACCCAGCCCAGGAGAAATCAAGCTTAAGTGCCAGGCCCAAGCCTTTAAGAACCAAGATTCCAGTCTGACGCCAGGAATATACCAGCCCAGGGGCCCCAGCTTCTAAAAGGCCCAAAGCCCATGTGTCCCAAGCCCTTGGCAGGCCCTTGCTGCCCCCCATGAAGCCCAACATGCCAAGAGGGGCGTCCTTAATGGTTGACCAAGTCTAAACATGGTGGAATCGTTCAAATGAAAGGAGTTTGAGTTTTTATTTCATTCAACTTGTATACTCCTAGTTCTAGGTTTTATTTTGTAGTCTTTCTCCCACTTAAATTGTGTAAACCTATTCTAACTAAGATAAGACTTGTAATCCCTTTAGGAGAGGGCATGGGAACTCTATAAATACCCCACCCCTCTTCCTCTTGTAATAACTTTTCTCATATAAATTAAACTTTGCTAAAATGTTGAGTTAATTACCATGTGTTTTGTTCTTGTGTTGGTTCTCTTGATTTGTTTGAGTGCTCTCCTTGTACCCTGGCCGAACCCCTACTCCAAATTTTCATCCACGCCCTAGCTTGCTGCCTTCCAAGCCTTCGTATGCCCAAAGAAGGAGTGCCCTAGACCGCCCAAGCAAGGAGCATCATCCTTCTTCAAGCCACCCACATCCAAACCCTGATTCTATCTTCTTCTAACCCTAATCTCCTTTTAATTATCTTGTTGTTGCTTTCTAACCATCCTCTGACACTTGTAGGATTCCCGAGGTGTTTCTCCTTCCCAGAGGAGGCTTTCCTTGCCTCCAGGACCTCCCAGATCAGCCATCAAATCCAAGGGAACTGAAGTTTCATCATCCAAGCTCCAATCAGAATGCGTGTGATCTCTTTCATCTATTAAATCTACAATCTCCGACTGGTAATATCCTTCCCTACTCTTGATTTCTGATTTGATGAAGATTAGTTATCCTAAGTTGGAAGTTTCTCAATTCTCAAATCCTGACTTTTATTATTTTGCATGAGTATGCCTGTGATCATGATGATTCTTTGCATTGCTGAATATCCTGCTAGTCTTTGCCTAACTTTGAGAATTTAGCCTTCAAATTAAAATTATAAAAAATTATAAAAAAATTAGTTTACTATTTTTCTTGCATGTTTAGCAATCTTAGAGTCATCGCGCATCAGACGGTCATAAAGCCAGGGTCTACCTAGAATTATGCTACTAACTCCAATGGGTATAACATCACACCACACCTTATCTTTGTAAGACTGAAGCTGGATCTGGACTTGGCATCTAGACTTAATGGGTATGGATGTGGAGTCTATCCAAGAAACCTTATAGGGTCTGGGATGGGGAACTGGGCTCAAGCCTAGGGTTTTGACTGCCTTAAGTGAAATGGCGTTCACACAGCTCCCACTCTCTATAATAATTTTGCATACCTTGTCCTCTAATTTCATAAAAGTTTGTAGGATGTTAGTCCTACTCCAATCCTCTTGTGTCTTAGACTGGGCTAGGATACACCTAACTATCCTTAACATGTCAGACTGGTCAAGAACCTCATCATCATTTTCATATTCATCTATCAGGTTCTCCTCAGCTTCATAGATCTCTCCAATTTTCATCACTGGGCTCAGACTCTTCTTCCTCTACTTCACCTATATGTAGGGATCTGGTTAGGCATTGGCTAGCAAAGTATCCCATCTGACAACATCTAAAACAGGCATTTGGGTTGGGACTCGGATTCCTCTGGGTTTCAGGTGCCTTACCCTTATCATCCCTATAAGATACCAAGTTGCTAGAACTGGGTCGACTTGGGCTAGGGCTGGGATGATGTGGGTTAGGGTTGGGGTGACTTGGGTTAGGGTTGGATCGGCCTGGGTATGCTGGATTAGGGTTGAGTTGGCCTAGGTATGCTGGGTTAGGGTTCAGTCTAGAACTAGGGGCACTAAACCTAAGGTGCTCAGGTTTACGGGCTATGGGTGCTTTCTGAAACCTCTCATAATTCTCAGCCACCTGGTAGGCTTGATCTAGTTCAGTGACTCCCCTTAAGTATAATTCTCTCTGGATGTCTTCACGAAGGCTAGCCCTAAGCCTAGATAGGGTAACTAATGAGGGTTCGTCTAGGCAACACCTTATGGCACACTCATCGAACTTGGTAATGTACTCTGTCACAAACCTACTTCTCTGATTTAATCTTTGCCATTGGTCTAGAAGTCTCTGTTGGTAGGATGGGGGAACATATTTCTCGCTAAGTTTCAGCTTCATGGCCATCCAGGTATCTATGGGAGCTTCATTTTTCAGTTAGATTAGGCATTCTACATTTCCCCAATGTAACCTAGCCTAGCTGGTTAACCTAAGTTTGGCAAATTTACAACTCTTTTTCTCACTCAGGTCATACCATTCAAAAAATTGTTCCATTCCTCCTTCTCAATCTATGTAGGTCTTGGAATCTAGGGTGCCATCAAAGGTGGGTGTATCTATCCTGAGGCTCCTCAAAAGTCTCTCTTCCTTGTCCTGGAGCTCCTGATTGGGCCTCCTAGGGTTGGGTTCTTGGAATAGGTCATGGCATTGGGCTCTTCTAGGATTAGTGATGGGACATCAACAAGAAAAAAATATTTTTCAACTAATTCCCTTGATTTTTTTGCAGCTAAATAGTATACATAGGATTAATGAGAACCTTGGAATGAAGCCCACCAAACCCTTGAAGACAAAGACCAATTCATGAGCCGACTCATGAAAAAAGGCCACCAGTCCCTTGAGTCAACTCAATCCAGATCAAGACCAACTTCAAGCATGACCAAGTCAAAGCCCAAACAAGTCAAGATACCACCTTTTGAAGCCCATGATGCTACCTCTTAGAAGACTATTTTATTCTTCACATGGGACACATTTTTGGGGAGACATGAGAAACAACACATCAAGCATTTTGAGGGGAAGCATGGGACCACTCCTCACTCACCCAACAACCCCCCAACCAACTTGCCATGTAGGATGCCACATCACATGACACCTAGGGCTCCACATCAGTAATTAGAAGCCATGTCAAAGCCACCTAGGTGCCACATAGCAAGTTGTTACAACCTCTTATCTAGAAGTTGTTTCTTGTTGCAACTATGTAACCAAAGGAGTTGGATTTAACTAGAAATGGTTAGCTAACCTAACTCCACATCCCCTCCTCACTTTGGACGACCCCTAAGGCTATAAATAGGGTCCAAGGCTCCCCTTGTAAGGCATTCCATGTATGAAATATTTTGAGAATTAATGAAGGTTTTCTTTTTGTTGAGTTCTATCTTGAGTTCTTCTTGTATGGAGTGATTTAGTTCTTCTAGTTGGAGTGATTTAGTCCTTTAAGTTGGAGTGTTTAAATTTATATTTGATAAGGGAGTGAGAGGTCCTTTGAGTTCTTGAAAGGTGGAGTGCTTCTTGCTTGATCCAAGATCCAAGCATCATTCCTTGAAGGCGTCGGTTTCTACTTCCTTATTTTCCTTTTCTTCTTCTTCTTATTTTCATTCCAATTTTGAATTTTCCTTCCATGCCTAATCTCTGATTTGATGCAAGTTTTCTCTGATTTTCCAAGTCCAAGATGATGGTATCCAAGCCAAGGATCATGGCCAAGGTGAGTCCTAAAAGTAGGGAGTGCTAGTCTTATGGTTTAGACCCCAATCCTTGAGTGATGAGAGCTCCTTCTTCCACCAAATAATTAGCCATCATTGTTTGTAGGAAAACTTTTTCTAAGCTTCATTAGATCTGATCATTTGAAGGTTAACTTGCCCTAGTAGTGATGGTTTCCTTGCCATGAAGATCCTAATCTCTATCTTGAACTAGATTTATATTTTGGGTATTATAATTTAGATCAACTAGTCTCCTTATGAAGATTCTTTTCTTGGATTAATTTAGACCATTTATTCGATAATTAATTGCTAAAAGTTTGCTTGCTGGTTGGCTTGCTAAAACCCTCCATTCATCATTTTATTTTCATCCCCCATCAATTTTTTGGTATCAAGAGCTTAAGGTTCTACTAGGTTAAGTTGTTGATTGCTGAAATTTCTGTTCTAGTATTCACCCGAAATTTTTATGAATTTTAGTAAATGTTTTACATTGAAAAAAAAACCCATAAAAATACTTTTCTAGTACCTTAGTGTGTTGGGATTCGAAATATAAAATTCAAAAAAATATTTTTCATTGATTTCTAGATTTAGAAATACGAGTTCTTAGATCATTTCTGAAGTTCTGTCCAGAATTCTGTTTTTGCCTTCTATTTCATTTAATTTTTAAAAAATACAAAAATAGTTTTTCAAAATTTTTAATTTCTAGATCCAATATTTAGACTTCTATTTTTGTTATTTTTCACTATAATTTTAAATTTTAGAAGGATCTAGAGTTAGGAATTCAAAATTTGAATTCAGGTTATTAAGAGTTAGCTAAACTGCTGGAATCTTCTAGCATGTGCTTTCAAACTACCTTCTCAACCAAAATTCGAGTTAATCTGAAGTCAAAAATTTAAAATTTGAGAATTTTGATATGAGAGTTAACCAAATAAATCTTATTTTGAATTTTTGGGTTTTTAAAAAGATTAAAATTTGAATTTTTAAAACTAGCTAGTTGAAAGTTGTTCCCTGCTGAAATTTTTTTACAACTAGCTTTCAAAATAAATTTTTTATCCAAATTCTAGGAATTAAATTTCAAAATTTAGAATCTGGAATCTTCACTGAGGGATCTAACAATTCAAATTTTAATTTTTATTTTTTTGAAATTTTAAAATTTTAATTTTGCATTTTTTTAAAACTAGTTGACTAGAAGTTGTTAGGGCTGAAACTATCTTGCAACAACTCTAACTTATAGAATGATTTTTTAATCCTAATTCGAGATTTAAATTTTAAAATTTGATTTCTGAAATCTGGACTTCAAAATATAAATTTTTCAATTTAATTTTTTGAATTTTAATTTTTTAAAGTTCGGGTTTGAATCACATGTTTGTGCTAATACTAGTTATTGTGTTAACTAGTTGGTGAATTGTTTGTGCATCCGTTTCTAAATCTAATTAAGGGCATTCAATCATAACATAAGGGAAGGAGGTCATTATCTTTCCTTGGCCCAAAACAGTCACCCACATTTGTATTGACCTAAACCATAATTGAAATCGAGTAGGAACCTAAAACTAGGGACACCCACAAGTCGGGTTCAAGTACAAGGTAAGATAAAGTATTATTTGAGTTTGTACTTATCCCTTGAAATTGGTGTCTAAGGCAAGAGGTCAAATGGAAAACACCTTAAGCAGACTTGTGGTTTTTAATTAGGACCTCGCGAAAGTGAGGGGAGCCTCCCGCAACCCCACCTCTTACCTGGCCAGTGGACAGGGTAATTACATACTTAAATAGTATCTAGTTAAGTCTTATATTTTGAACTTTTAGGCCTAGGAGCCCTAGAAGTTAAGTTTGTACTGCTTGAAGCTCCATATCAATAGTCCCACACTCAGTCTATTTTTATTCAGTCTAGGAGCCCTAGAAGTTAGGTTGTTGCTGATACTAGTGGCCTACTCAGAGAAGAGGATGCCGGGCTTGGATGAGGGGCGGCCTGGTAGTAGAGAGTGGTGCTTGGGATGGAGTGCTTGGCAGCCTGGATGCCAGTGATTGCCTAGAAGGGGAGATGGAAGGGGCGGCCAAGGTTTGGAGCACTTGGAGGTGGCGGGTTGGATGGAAGATGGAAGACAGGAGGCGGCTTGGAGGCTCTTAGGGTTGGTGGATTAGGGCTTGGTGATGGAGGCTGGAATGGCTAGGGTTTGAGGGAGGAGATGGAGTAGCAGGGGCGGCTAAGGTTGGCACACACACAATGTAACACGGGTCTCACACCCACTCCAAGGAGGAACAATTGAACTAAATCAATCAAAGGTTTGTATTCATGAAAAATGTTATTCATATAAGAGGTGAGGGGTGGGTATTTATAGAGTTACCCAAGTCCCTGGACTCCAAAACAAATTAGAATTACATTTCTTGAGGGCCAAGTAAACTCTGGAAGGCTAGGTCAGTGGCAGGCCTTCTTCTTGGGCTGGGGCACTAGCTTTAGATGGCTTGGACTGGGGCGCCAATCATGAAACCCTGGAGGGGGTGGCAAGGCCTAGGATGGGGTGCCTTCTCTTGATGGGCCAGGGCATCTTAGGCTTGAGGGAGGGCGCCAGCTGGTGTGGACCTGGCAGGGTGCTGGGCAGAAGGAGGGCACCATCTGGAAGGGTGCCTACACTGGGCTTGGTGGCATGAAGGCCCACCTCTTAGGTGCCAAGGTTGGGGGCTAGAGTAGGGGCCCAGGTACTTGTTCTCTTGCTCTGGTGGAGGGGCCTAGTGACTCTTGGTGACTCTCCTCTTGCATGAAATCAAAATTACAGGATGCTTGACTTGGAACTAAACTCAACTGGACAAAAGAACTTAACTGGACTCACATGTCCTACTTTATTACAAGACTCAATTGGCTCACTTGTATTACAAGACTCAAGTGATACATTATTAAGAACTACATGACTCAGAAATCCTAATTAGTAAACCAGATTAGGCCCAGCAATCATTGTCTGATCCTGGTGCCTGCACTAGTATCGGTGGCACCCTGGACCCTCATGAGGGCCTTGTAGCTTTTCAAGTGGTCCATGGGGTCGGTTGTCCCGTTGTAGGGGTCAACTTGGGCATGTGGAATCGGCTGGGGATTAGTTTCTCTTGGATTCTACGGGAGAAGGGTGGACGGCTGTCATAACCCATGGGCTCACTAGGGGAGCCCTGGATCTCAGCAAACCGTTAGGACTGGTCGGCCAGCTTGTGCTCTTTCTGATGCGGAACAAGGGGGTAGGGCTAGGGATGCTAGATGCTAGTAAGGATGCTTATGATGCAAAGGAATTCTTTTTAGGGTTGATGATTTTTTTTTTATGTTTCTTGTTGTTTTACTTTGTTGTTTTAGGGTTTCGATTCCCGATCATAAGCAAAGGTAAGAAATATGAAGAACAGTAATGAAATCTTACGCTAGCAGTTCAAAGCCCTAAAAGTGAAAATGAGAACAGGACCCCGGGATTAAGAAACCCTGGTAGGACTAGCTCGACCTACAATATCTACCTAGGAGACAAAGAGAAAGCAAACCTCAAACTTCTGGAGCGCCCGGTGTAGAGATCGCTCAACTTGGCGGATGCGGCCTGGATGCACAAGCAGTCGAACCCGTGGGAGAACTAGCTTTGGGTTGGGAGGTTGCGATGGCAAAGCTGATTATCTCCAATTCCCGAGATGCCAGGGAGGACCTGTAGGCAAACAAAAGAAGGGTTAGCGAAATGTGGAGATGCACGGAAAGGAATTGAGAAGGAGTTGGGAAGGGGCTTTGAGCTTGATGTCCGGCTGGATTCCGAAATTGAAGTTGGAGATAACTTGGGGCCTCGCACCCCGCGATGTCCCGGAGGATGAAGGAATGTGGCCTCACACCACACGAAGTTCTGGAGGACTAATGATTCACGACGCCCAGGGGCGACGGACAGGTGGCCTCACACCACTCGACGTCCCTGGGGACGAAGGCAATTCCACTCAAACCTAGCCTAAGAGACAATGGTTGGAGGGTGGAAAAAACTCAAACTTTTCATTAATCACTCAATCATTCATTCCTTACAATGGAGGGATTGGGTCCGTTAAATAGGCACCCAAGGCCCATTTTAATTTCAAATGAAACAGAAATTACAAATTTTCATGGGTGGGCGCCAAAAGCATTGACTTTCTCCTCTCTTTGGCCGACCAAGGGTAGCTTGGATTGGGCGTGGCATGATGCATGGCTTGGAGTGAGGTTCTTGGCACCTTGAACTTGGTAAGAATCTTCTTGGTTTTGGAAGAAGGCATGAAGAGGGGCTTGGAGCAAGGCATGTGTTCTTCCTCCTTCCTTTGTTGGTGTTCTTTCTTTGGTACAAGGCTTGACAAGGGGAGTGTTAGGTGGAGGCATCCAAGGCTCTTGTCTTTCCCTTCCAAAGGGTGAAGCAAATTGGGAAGAAGGCTTGATTGGAGGGCTTGAGGTAAGGGATTTGAATTCCCTCCATTATCTTCCATTGAATTTCTCCTTGGCCGACCACCCTTACATGGAAATAAGCTTGATGGGGGGAAGGGACAAAGGATTGAACCAAGTGAAATGGTCCTCCCCATTTGGCGTCCTAGCATGCCAAGTGTGATGCTCACATGGCGAGATGTTATGGCACCATGTAGGATGCATAAGTGGGCCCTGAGTTGACTTGGCTTCTTTCCTTACTTGCTTCCAAGGAGACTAAATTTTATGACCCACTCTTGCAATGGACCCATACTTCTAATAGACTCAGACTGGACTCGATTTGCGACTCGACTTAGTACAGGACTCAATTTGACCTAATTGGTCAAGGTACAGACTCAATTCAAAGCAAAAGACAATTACAAATTTGAGGCTTGAAGCCTTATTACAAGACACAAAGAAGTGGAACACTAATCTGAGATCCACAGAGGGTTGAGGAGCCTCTGTCGGATCCTGGTGCCCACACCAATTCTCCCGGGGTGGGAGGAACTCGACCCTGTCGAGTAAGGGTTAGTCTGGCTTTGGTACCTCTCCAGGATGTCGGGGTCGATGCGCTGCAAGTCCTCCCGGGTGATCCACGAGTTATCAGATTCGGGTCAGCCTTGCCATCAGACCAAGTAACGTTGATAGACTTTGCCCCAGGTAGTGATAGCTTGGTCATCCAGGACATGCTCGATCCGCTCTCCTCGCTCAGGTATATTTGGAGGTGGACACTCAGGTTCAGGTTCACTCTCAAAAGAAAGGTCAGGCTCAAATGGCTCGCTAGGTATGTTTGCGGGTTCCCTATACTCGACTAAGTCAGAGATATTGAATGTCGAGCTAATTCCATAATCCGGAGGTAATTCTAGCACATAGTCATTAGGGCCCATTCTCCTAATCACTCTAAAGGGACCAGCCCCACGAGCATGAAGCTTCTTAACCGTTCCCGGTGGAAACCGTTCAGGCCTGAGCCTAATCATTACAAAATCCCTTATTTCAAACTCTTTGGCTTGCTTTCGGGAATAAGCCAAATTATTTTAAAATTGTATTTAATGCATAATCCTAACATGATGCAAAATGTAGACTCAACTATGCAATCTTATTGAGAAAAAAATTTATTGGACTCCTAGGGTTTAAACCTAATAGACTTTTGACTCTCTAGGTTTGACCCTAGTCTGATATACACAAGAAAAGTTATTAAGGATCCCTAGCAAATGCCATAAAGTATACCAGAAGTAGAGGGCAAAAGGGATGGGTTCTAAGGAGTCACGCATTCTGGTAATCTCAATAAAAAGCAACCCCCTGGCTCTAGAAATGTGAGAGGGTTCAGGGAAGGGTAGGAAATAGGAATCGGAGTCTTGGGGTGGCTTATGGAAAACATAAAATAGACCTGGGTTATTTAGGATGACCTTAAAATTTGGGCATCGTTCTATAGGTGTCATATGCTCCACTTGTTCCGGTAGATCTTGGGGCTCGCTAGGGTCAATCCCACAGTGAGGAAGGTTTGTTAAAGAGGATCCTGGGACCACGTCTATAGTATGATGGATGTCTCTCAGGGGTGGAAGTTGATCAGATAACTCATCGGGAATTTCATCCTCAATTTCTTTCCGAGCTTCAACCATCTCTTGAAGATGTTCTCTTTGGATCGGTTCATTAAGGGTTGTTTCCTGAACTCCTGTGGAAAAGACTGGTGAATCCTCATGTTTATTTACTAGATGTGATCCTGGCTCGGTCATTTCCTCTTCAAATTTTGTAGTGGGTTCAGGATCAATTTCCTTGGATTCCTCAATGATTTCACCCTCGGGGCCATCTTCTACTAAACTTGACTCATAGATGCTTTCTTTCAATTCTTTAATGGGCTCAGGAGTTTCTTTCCCTAGATTTTCAATGGGTTCAACCTTAAAGTCTTCAATGGGCTCAGGGGTTTTTGTATTCAAATTCTTAGAATGTTCACCCTTCTCTCCCTGAAACTCTTTAAAGGGTACTTTCCCAGTATTCTCTTCTTCTAACCCATTGTCCTTGATTGGGTTAACTTCAGGCTTCTTCTCTTTAAGGCTACTTGATCCTTTCTTGACTGGGTCCTTTGGCTGGATTGGGTTGATTGTAATCTTTTTTCCTTGGTGGAGAAAGATGCAGGTATTGGATCGACCATAAAGGGTGGCATCATGGTTGAAAAGCCAGGGTCGTTCTAGGATGATACTACCCACACCCATGGGTAAGACATCACACCAAATCGATTCTTCATAGGAACTCATTTTTATCTTGATTTGGCACCTAGATTTTACTGGGATTGAAGTTGAATCTATCCAGGAGACTTTGTAAGGGTTAGGGTGGTTAACTGTGGCTAGTCCTAAAGATTTGACTGTACTCAAGGAAATGGCATTAACACAACTTCCACTATCAATGATGACCTTACAAACCTTATCTCCTAGCTTGATCAGGGTCTGTAGGATGTTGGTCCTACGCCAGTCTTCCTGTACTATGTTTTGGGCTAGGATGCATCTGACTACTCCTAGAAGGTCTTCAAATTCATTTAGCTCTTCCTCTAGGGGTCTTAGTCTGGCCTCTATTTGATCCAATCTATTGTTCAACTGGCTCATGGATTGGGTTAAGGCTCCAATGTCGGCTTGCAGTTGGTCCATGTGTTGGGAATTGTGTCCCAAAGCCAATCGCCTGGGTTGTAGGCGGTTGAGCTAAGTACTGTATTTATTTTATGAATTAATAAAATTATTATTTGGCAGCCCATCACATATTGTATTTCCCTAAAATGAACTCTTTCCATGTGATGAAGTCCTTAGGACTACACTGACTTCGATACAGAGAGGATGTATCGAGTGGTCCTTAAACCCAGTTCACAACCAAAGGATATATTGTACTGGTCGGCAATATATCAAGTATAGGTTGTTGCAGTTCACATCGTTTGGTTGTCATTTGACTAAATGAGTGTGGTGACACTGATGTGATCTACAAGTCGGATATGTGGTATCTCATTGAACGTGACTCCGTGCAGCCCCTCTCTGCCAAAGGGAAACTCACGATTGGATATGGGTGTATGTGTCCCTCTGACCTGAGGTCATCACGGTAGCTTGCAGGCAACTCCCTATGCTTTGGTGCCGGACTACCCGGATTTTTAATCCGTGATGGAAGGTTTCTGGGTACAGGCAAGTACTTGTGGAGCAGTGATGGACCAAGATGGAATTGACCTGTCCAAACAAGTTTGGATTGAATGTCTCGCAGTATCTCAATTTAGCAAATCCTCGGCCGGGGTAGCCCTAGTGAAGAGTCACTAGGCTTGCGAGGTTGAGACACGTAGTCGACTGACTCAGTCTGGGTTGGCAGCCCAATCTCAATCGTCCTGAGCATTTGAGGTCAAAGGGATGAATTATACGGTAACCATATTCCAGAGGTTCGATAGTTTGCTCCCGCATCTTCGACCTATCCGAACGCCGGGACCCATTGCTAGATGGTTTCCTGTGCTGGTACTAGAATTGTTCTGGTGCTACCGTTTAGGTTCAAACCTATGAGGTCACACGCCACAGAGGATAACTCTCTGATCCGGAAACCGATTACGATTGGGAATCGTCTCGGTTTTATGGTCACGGTATTTTTGAGCACTCTTTTCCCCGTCTTGCCCTTGTCTGGGTCAACGGGAAAATGTTCCGAGTTGACCAGCTCTGCGCCAGGATTTTTCTGAATCAATTTTGAACTGATTCGGAGTTCGTTTCGGCCTCCAATTGGTTGTGAACCAATTTTATTCCTTGAACCAGATTCAATTGGATTGAACCGTTTGGTTTAAAGGGATTGGACCATTTTTGGTTAGACCGGTTTTGGATGAACCGGCGTTTTCATTTCCACTTGACCGTTTTACACGTTTTTTTTTTTTTTTTTCTTTCTTTCTCCACCCGTTGGAATTATTTTTTTCGCTGGAAGGAAAGCCAAACGATGAAACTTACAAGCTGGGCATTTTCCTCCTCTGTTGATTAATATTTTTAATCTTGGTTTAAGGCTACTAAATGGATTAACTGCTGCCAAAAGTCGCTTCACCTCCCTCTCCCTCCCAGCACCTTATATAATCCACACCCAGCCGTCCCCTGTTGCGGTATGGAAAATCCTAGCGTATGAGGAGCCCAAAAGAAAAGCAAGGTGTTCTTTGAGTGACCCCTGTTATAGAGCTTGAATACACTGGGATTTGGAGTGTGTGAGGGAGAGAAACAAGGCATCCATCCTCTCTTTAAAGTGCTCAAAAATCCCTGCTGCAGCAATTCTGTTTTGCTGTAGCAACCTGTGACCGTGAACCCCTCTTCCGGCGGCTAGCACCGTGCGTGGAGGCGGATCCCAGAGTCCTGGGCGTGTCTCCCCTCTAGAGGGAGTACCACTCTACTCCTCGGAGCAAACCTCGCGAGCCGGGATCGCTCCAATTGCCCGAAATCCAACGACGAAGATAGCTACTCCGTTCTTTTGCCATTTTCATGTAGCAGACTTCGGCGATTTTTTACGATTTATTGGCTTAGTTTTTCTTGCAGAACCAGTGCCAAATCGAAGATGACTTCCTTAAGAATCTACAGCTCAAATTTGGGAGCGATCAGAGGTCCAGAAGGTGGCGTTCCGGGGACTTTTCGGAAGCCCTGTTTTCAGCCCAAGGTGGAAGACGACTGGAATAACTTTATTCCAGTTATTCCAGTCTATTCCAGGTTTATCCCAGACTTATTCCAGCTGGGAATAAGGTATGTTTTTGGGTTTTAATTTCGGTGCATGTGTAGATCTAGATTTATTAAAATGTTTATAAATATTATATGTCATGAATCATGCCTATACATGCATCTTGCATATGCTAGATCCTGTGCGGAATAGGTTTTTTCCGCACTTATTTTAAAAATGTTTTAAAATACTTACCTATTCCCTGTGCTGTTGCATGCTTAGCGTAGGCACCTGCACCCACATTTTCACTATCACCATGGTGTCGGTAGAGGGTGGAGAAGGTGGGTGAAAAAAGGTTCCTGATCTAATGCACATGTAACAAAATGATGCTATGGTTTGCTAGACCTAGGAGATCTCTCCAAATGTAAAGTCAAGAAGATGAACCTGGAAGTAGTAACTTGGCACCTGGCCAGGTAAGTGTAAGGTTAGTGGAGGTTCCTCTTTGCTTGCCTAGACACCAATTAGAAATTGGCCAGGTAAGCGAACCAATCCACTTCCCTTCAGGCTCTAGTCCCTGAACCACTTACCTAGACACCAGCTACACAAGCACACACCAACAAGCAATCTAGCTTGGCTCGGCACTTGGGTTGACCCAACTTCGTGGGTGTCCCTAGCTCACTAGAGAAGATTAAACGTCTAATTGATTTTAGTTAATGGCTAGGGTTCGATATGCCGGGTGGTGGTTTTTGGGCTAGGGACAAGTAATGAAATCCTGACCCTATGTTAAATTGACGCCCTTAAGACAAGTTATGTAAAATGAAGTACAATAATAACTAATGAAATAACTTAAAAATTTTTTTGTTCTTTTGTGTCTTTTAGATGGGTGAATGCTAAACAAAATGCAAGAATTAAAACATGCAAGAAACAAGCTAAATGGAGGAATGAATCAAAATGAGATGCTTGCTGAAATTTTAGACCTGAGATTTTCTCAGGCAGTATTTTGGCTTGTAGAAACTCTACAAACTGAAATCAAATCTGAAAAAATAGAAAAACATACTTTGAAATTAATTCAATCTAACAAAATAGAAATCATGAAATTTGGATATCTCTACAGAGAGAAACAATCCAATGATCATACCATATACGGACTGACCAGAAAGCAGAAAATGAAACAAATGCACTAGTCCTAGCCTTGCTCTGATACCAAGATTGATGTGGAACAAGGGGGTAGGGCTAGGGATGCTAGATGCTAGTAAGGATGCTTACGATGCAAAGGAATTCTTTTTAGGGTTGATGATTTTTTTTTATGTTTCTTGTTGTTTTTCTTCGTTGTTTTAGTGTTTCGATTTCCGATCACAAGCAAAGGTAAGAAATACGAAGAACAGTAATGAAAGCTTATGCTAGTAGTTCAAAGCCCTAAAAGTGAAAATGAGAACAGGACCCCGGGATTAAGAAATCCCGGTAGGACTAGCTCGGCCTACAATATCTACTTAGGAGATAAAGAAAAAGCAAACCTCAAACTTCTGGAGCGCCCGGTGCAGAGATCGCTCAACTTGGCGGATGCGGCCTGGATGCTAGAGCAGTCGAACCCGTGGGAGCACTAGCTTTGGGTTGGGAGGTCGCGATGGCAAAGCTGACTGTCTCCAATGCCCGAGATGCCAGGGAGGACCTGTAGGCAAACAAAAGAAGGGTCAGCGAAATGTGGAGATGCACGGAAAGGAATTGAGAAGGAGTTGGGAAGGGGCTTCGAGCCCGGTGTCCGGCTGGATTCCAAAGTCAAAGTTGGAGATAACTTGGGGCCTCATACCCCGCGATGTCCCGGAGGACGAAGGAATGTGGCCTCACACCACACGCAGTCCTAGAGGATGAAGGATTCGCGATGCCCTGGGGCGACGGACAGGTGGCCTCACACCACTCGACGTCCCTGGGGACGAAGGCAATTCCACTCAAACCTAGCCTAAGAGACAATGGTTGGAGGGTGGAAAAAACTCAAGCTTTTCATTAATCACTCAATCATTCATTCCTTACAATTGAGGGATTGGGTCCTTTAAATAGGCACCCAAGGCCCATTTGAATTTCAAATGAAACAGAAATTACAAATTTTCATGGGTGGGCGCCAAAAGCATTGACTTTCTCCTCTCTTTGGCTGACCAAGGGTAGCTTGGATTGGGCGTGGCATGATGCATGGCTTGGAGTGAGGTTCTTGGCACCTTGAACTTGGTAAGAATCATCTTGGTTTTGGAAGAAGGCATGAAGCGGGGCTTGGAGCAAGGCATGTGTTCTTCCTCCTTCCTTTGTTGGTGTTCTTTCTTTGGTACAAGGCTTGACAAGGGGAGTGTTAGGTGGAGGCATCCAAGGCTCTTGTCCTTCCCTTCCAAAGAGGGTGAAGCAAATTGGGAAGAAGGCTTGATTGGAGGGCTTGAGGTAAGGGATTTGAATTCCCTCCATTATCTTCCATTGAATTCCTCCTTGGCCGACCACCCTTACATGGAAATAAGCTTGATGGGGGGAAGGGACAAAGGATTGAACCAAGTGAAGTGGTCCTCCCCATTGGGCGTCCTAGCATGCCAAGTGTGATGCTCACATGGCGAGATGTTATGGTTCCATGTAGGATGCATAAGTGGTCCCTGAGTTGACTTGGCTTCTTTCCTTACTTGCTTCCAAGGAGACTAAATTTTAAAACCCACTCTTGCAATGGACCCATACTTCTAATAGACTCAGACTGGACTCGATTTGCGACTCGACTTAGTACAGGACTCAATTTGACCTAATTGGTCAAGGTACCGACTCAATTCAAAGCAAAAGACAATTACAAATTTGAGGCTTGAAGCCTTATAACAAGACACAAAGAAGTGGAACCCTAATCTGAGATCCACAGAGGGTTGAGGAGCCTCTGTCAGATCCTGGTACCCACACCAATTCTCCCTGGGTGGGAGGAACTCGACCCTGTCGAGTAAGGGTTGTTGGGGATTCCATTGCAGCGCAGCGGAAGTCCAATTTCAAAAATGATGAAATTGGCACCAAAATCCCTTAGCCAAGATCTCCTTATTCAGAATTAAAACATACAAACTAACATTGTTAGAATTAGGGGACCAACCTTTTAACGCTAAGTCCAATTTTGATGTAGAATCAGAACTTGGTGTTGAATGCTTCTTTTGATTTCACCAGGCGTCCAAATGTCCACCCTCCAATGGTGATCCACAAGATGATTGATCAAGATGCAAGCTTCTTCAAAATTCCCTCACTTGAATTCTTATCCTAGAACTCAAGAGGACTATGGCTCTAAAACTTCAGGGTAGGGGCTCCTTACTTCCTTTCTTCCTTCTTCCTTTCCCTTTCTTAAGACCTTGTCCTAAGAATAAAACTCTTGTCTTGAAGGAGGAGATGGATTTAAGACACTAATGTCTTAAAGTAAAGGAAATAGAAACAGAGTAGGAGTTCCTTTCTTTTACCGATCAAGAGATTCTTCCTATCTCTTGTTTTGGACTTGAGTTTTAACAGAGAAGAGAACTCTGTAAGAGGGAAACTCTCTTTGTCCTAAACAAGCTAAGGAGGAATCAGTTTCCTGGAAAGAAAAGACAATAAAATAAACTTTGTTGTTCATTAGTATAAACACCCGAGACCTCTGTTGTTTAAATAGATTACAGAGAGATGTCTTCTCAGAAGAACACAACTCTCCGTAAACCCCATTCCACTTTGTCTCACGCCCCTTTCCTATTTCTCATGCCCAATCCACCCATCTCACGGCCTTCCAGATTAAATCCCATGGCTTTTCTTAAAGGAAAAACTGCGGTGTTTTAAAAGGAAGGAAGTCACGACTTTTCATCTCCGAAGAGATGTTATTTCGCGCGCCCGGGAGGAGTTAGCGCTTTCCTTCTTTCTCAAAATCCCATCAGCCATTGGATTCTCATCCAAGGGGGGAGAGATGGTGCGCTAATTGCTTAAGAAGGAGGCCGCCCCAAATAAAAACATCGGAGAAATTTTGGGGCGCGCCAAGAGTCCATGCGCCATGGACTCTTCCTTAAGGCGCGCCAAGAGTCCATATGCGCATGGACTCTTGGTATTTGGCGTGGAAAAATAAAGGGGGCGGGTGGGGAGGCTAGCCAAGCTACATGGCTAGCCAATAGGGTTAGCCATATTCTCGTTTTCTCAATTAGGGTCTAATTAGGTCCAATTAGAACCCAATTTGAACCAATCCGGAACCCTAATTCGAATCCGATCCGAATAGAAGCTAGGGTTTGCAACACCTGCTAGAGTGTTATCCTGCAAAGATGATTCAATTCCAAATTAAACTCTTGATCAATCCTCTTAAGTGTGTGACCCATTGGGTTCCATATCTAGCCAGCAGTGGATTCGAATACAAGTTGACCTAATTTGATTAGAACTCTTTCTAATCGATTTAGGTCAAACCGGGCTTACCCGATTCGATCAATTAGGACTCTTCCTAACATGTGATCTTTGAACTTGATCAACCCACAAGACAAGATTGATGTCTAGCAATGTGTCATGTCTACCCGGAAGATATGGAAATTCTGGTGAAATACCAAAATTACCCTTCAGTAGAGAGTTACCGTACAATTAAATCTTTCGATCAGCCTGCACCCAAAATATAACTATGGATATGGATATATGTCAAATCCAATATTATATTTATTTCTAGCTCAATCTTATAATGATGATCCGATTATCTTGATATTAGAAACCATCTCTAATATCTTCACTTTGATCAAAGATTCCCTGAATCATCATGCGATTGTTGACTAGCTGGATGCAATCTCCTCTTACTAAGAGTGATCGATTCCTTGTTGACCTACTCATTACCTTCATATCCAATTCACCATTCCCAGTATCAATCCTGTGCATGTCTCAGTGTCATGATTAGGATTGAACCAAAGAATGGGTTCATGTACATAAGGTACTTATGGCAGTCTCAGGTCAAAAGATTACTTGTACCACTCCCACTATGAGAACCTTCTATTGACATGTAGCTAAGACTCCATTAGATGTTCTCAAGTTGGATCATATCAGTGAACTCATTCTCCAATGAGCACCCACATCCCAGTATTAGTGTCATACACAAGTGACTGTGAGAGCAGTCACCCTTTCCAGTATACCCGGGATATGCTAGTCTTATCGGAAAAACCCTGATCCCCTACTCAGGGTTCCTTTGACTAGGATTACTTTAGATTAAGGTTTTAAGATTTTAGGTCTCACTGGTATGATCTCATCATAACCCTAAAATCATAGCCCTAATCTATGGGGTTCATCATATAATAATAAAAAAATAGCGTATGAAAAAACAATAATGCCTTTATTTAGAAAATTGTCAATTACAATGGTTTGGGAGATACAACATAGATTGGCTTGTAGGGCATATCCCTTTCAAGGGTTAGTCTGGCTTTGGTACCTGTTGCCGCTCTCGTCGCCGCGCCCGTGCCGAGGATCAGCCGATCCTCCCTGACCGCTTGGCAAGGGAGCCTCCCTTCCTGCGAGAAACCTGCAACAAAGGGGTTAGAGGACCCTGGCCGGGGATTCCGGCGAGGGGGCTCCGACGGTCAAGTCAGTAGACGACGAGGAGGAACAGACACTCCCTCCCAGGCCCTCTAAAGGGTCCTAGGTTTGGAGAGTTAACTAGTGAAGGGAAAGCGCCGGGGACCGGAATCTCGGCTGGGCCTGCCTGCCGAGCTCGCATCCAGTATTCCCCTCTCGGGATCTCTGGTTTCTTCCTCGGAGCGAGGCCTTGTGCCGGTGCTTCCCTCTTGTCCCAGGCTAGTTGGCTTACCTTGCAGTCTCCGGATCCTTCCCTCTTTATCTCCCTCCGTCGTGTGCTTGTCCTTTTCCTCCTCGAAAACTCCTCCCCCCTGTCTTCCTTTCTTTTCCCTTTTTGGTGAAGGAAGCCAGGCGGCTTTCCGACCTCGTCCGCCGGGCCCAGCAGGGAGAAGGCAAGGACAGAAGAGAAAAGGAGGGAGGGCGGCGCTGGCAGAGCGGCCAGTCGTCAGGCCTCGGGCTTCGTGAGAGTGCTCTTTTCCCCGAGCGTGGGTGCCATCCATTTACGGGGCCTGTTCCGTCAGGATCGGATCTCTCGACTGCGGGACCTGTCGGGCCAGTGTAAGTCACGTTCCGCGTGCCGCCGCCCTCCGTACGGGATGCCGTCTGGGGTCGGTACGGCCCGAGGGATGGCCTCGGGACCCGTTGCTTTCCCCCGGGGGCCTCTCCGTACGAGCGGTCTGACTTCGGCTGAGTTGGACCTGTCTCCGGGGGCCGACTGGCGAGAGGCGAGAGATCGGCCGACCTCGGCTTAGGTGGACCCCTCCGGGGTGGACACCTGGCGAGGTGGCAGAAGATCGCCTGGCTTCGGCCGAGGTGGACCCGTCTTCGGGTGGCCACCTGGCGCAAGGCGGGGGGTCAGCCGACCTTGGCCTAGGTGGACCCCTCCCGGGTGGACACCTGGCGAGGTGGCAGAAGATCGCCTGGCTTCGGCCGGGTGGACCCGTCTCCGGGTGGCCACCTGGCGCAAGGCGGAGGGTCGGCCGACCTCGGCCGACCTTACACGGGGCGGACTCCTCCGAGCCCGGGCGCAGATGAGTTGGTGGGGGAACTTCGCACCGAACTCGACCTCGGCGGGAGCTGTTTGCTTCAGACAGTATCGGGCGGTGCGGTCTTGCCGACCCCAGCCTTGAGGACGTGGCGCTGATTCTGGCAGGAAAACTCACACGTGGCTCGCTCGCATTCGGCGATACCTGAGCCTGGCCACGTCACTGTCACGGCTGTAACAGTTGCCCCCCAGCCCGCCGTTCCGTCGGGGCATCGTAGAACGGAACGTCGGGATTAATTACTGACATGACGTGGAGAGGCGAAGATCTTGCATCATAATTGGCACGATCTCCATTCGTCGTGGCTCGATGCGGCTGAAGACCTATGGGGAGTCGCCACGCGTCGTCCACTTGCCCGCAATCAATGCGTCGCTTCGGGGCAGAGGCCGTTACTCTGCTAACGAGGCGTCGGTGTCGGGCATGTGCCCACGTGGCGACCATCCAGTGGCCTGAGGCGGAATGATGGGTACGGCTGCTGCCGGCTGAGTTTGAAAGGGAGGGGACTTTCCAGAACGAGGCCTTTTCCCTTGCTTCGTGGGCGGTTCGCTGCAGGCTAACATCTTCTGCTGCTCGCGCCCGTCTGTGCATTTTTGGGTAAGTGTCTTCTTCTCCTTCTCTCTCGTTTCTTATTCAGCCCCCTTCTCCTTTCCTTCTCCATGGCGCGCCGTCGCCATGTCTCTTCTAACTCGGACGAGGCCGGTCCATCCCGGCCGAGGACTCCATCTTCTTCCTCCTCGGATGAGGAGGTAATTCCAGAGGAGGTCCGCCGGCGCTTGCAACCCGGGGGTGTCACTATTGGCATCCCCAGGGGGGTCCGGTCCCCTCCGGTTGCGCCTGCCGTGCCCCTCCGTTCACTCCCCGCCTTGGCTTCTCTTCCGGCTCCGCCACTTCTTCCCGCCGGTCCCTCCGGTCATGCCTCTACCATGACTGAAGGTGATCTTTCTCTGCTCCGGGATGCCTATGGCATCCTGGGATCTGTCCGTCTGTTTGCTCCGCGGTCCGGGGAGCGTGTCACCATGAGTGGCCCCGGCCGCATTGCCTTCTACGAAGACTTCCTCCTCGGGGGTCTTCGTTTTCCTCTGCATCCTTTCTTTCTTTCCTTCCTCAGCCATTTTCGGCTCGTCCCGGCCCAGCTGGCTCCTAACGCCATCCGGGTCATCTTCTCCTTCATCGTCTTCTGCCATTTCCACGGGTTTGTTGCCCGTTTTTCTCTCTTCAGGGCCCTGTTCACCCTGAAGAAGTGCTCCACCGATGATGGCTGGTGGTACATTTCGCCCCGGCCTAGGTGTCTCCGGTTCGACCTCCCTTCTTCGGTCAAGGGATGGAAGAGCCGGTTTTTCTTTGCCTCGGTCGACGACGTTGACTGGGCCTGGAGCGAACCGGACCGGTCGCCGAACCGGAATTCCCGAGTTGAGCCTGCGGACCAGGAGTCTTACACCCAGCTCCTGAGTGACGTGGTCCCGGCGCTCGAGGTTCTGCTCTCTGAGCAGAATCTTTTTGAGGCCGGCATCAGTCCCATCCGGGAGACCGGTGAGATTTGGCCCCGCATTAACTTCTGCCCCCCCCCTCTCTTTTTAAGATTGAACAGTCTAACCTTCTGATTTCTTCACTTTGCAGGGATGAAGTTTTCCCTGGAGAACCTGCTGGAGGGAGCGGCTCAGAGGGAGGTCGTCGACGTGGATGAGCTCGTGGCGAAGAGGGCTCGCACAGAGACGAGCCGGGAGGTCGCAGCGGCGACCGTGCCCGGCCCAGCTGCTGCCGTTTCCCCGCCCAGGCCTCCTCGAGGTGGCGCCCCTGGCGCCTCGGCCCCACGGCCTGGCGGCGCTGCCGAGAGTGCTCCGGCGCCCGCCGTTCTGCCCATCGCCGGGCCCGTTCCTGTAGGCAGCCCAACGGCACCGCCAGTGGCGACCGCCGGTCCGTCGGCTGCAGCTTCAGCAGAGGGGGCAGCTGTCGCGGGGGTCGGCCCGAAGGGCCCAGCGCCGGTGATCTCGCACCGAGACTCGGTCATCCTCGACCGAGGACTGGCGGAGAAGTTGATGGAGTACGCTTCCACCGCCCGGGACCGCCGAGCTCGGGGCGGCCGAGATTATGCGGACGCGCTGCTCGGCATCCTGCCCCAGCTTTTCACGGTAAGTTTGAGCTTTGATTCTTCTTTTCTTCCGATCCGAGGCCTTCTGCCTTGGTACTGATGTGCGTTATTTTTGCCCTTGCAGATCGGGAACGACGTCCTCCTACTGAGGAACTACCTTGTAGGGAACGCCAAGCGGGACTCCGATCGGGAGCAAAGGCTTGGCAAACTCGCGGCCGACATGAAGGACTTGATGGACAAGGGGGCCGAGCTGCGAGCTGAGAAGCAGGCCCTCCAGTCCGACCTGGCACGTTCCGAGGAGCGGAACAAAGAACTGGAGGCCTCCTTGGCGGAGGAGCGGACCTCCAACCAGCGCCGTACTGAGGAGGACGCGGCGGAGAAGGCCCGCCTGCAGGCCCACTCTCTGTTTTTGGAGCGCCAACTGGGCGAGGCCCGGCGAGAGGTGGCCGCGGCGAAGGACCGGAGCTCCTACATCAACGGGCTCCTGGAGGCGGCGAAGCGGGAAGCGCAGGAGGCCATCCCCAAGTTCCGGGCTTCCGACGAGTTCACGTCGGAAGTCCGGGAGGCCGCCGTGGACTCCTTCCTGAAGGGGTTCCGGATGTGCCGGGAAAAGGTGGGGGCCTTCTTCCCCCAGCTGGACCTGAGTGGGGTCGTCGTCGGTGGCAGGAAGCCGGGGAGCGAGGGCAGGGTCTCCGGCACGACCCAGGCGACGCCTCAGGCGACACCTGCAGCACCTCCGACTGATGACGCCGCGGCCCAGACACAGCCCCAGAAGCCGGTTGTCGCGGAGGTTGAAGAGGTGGCACCCGCACCTCCGGCGGACGGCGCCGACCCTGCGCTCCAGTGACCTCACCTTGTACTTTTGCTTTCTTTGTCCTTCTTTTTGGGGGGTCCCGGCCTGTCGGGGCTCCCAGTTTGTACTGAGTACCTGCTTTAATGAAGACTTACTTTCTACTACAACTTGTCTATCATCTTTGGTTCTTCTTTTTCTTCTTCTTTGTTTGTTTGTTTCTGAGATGTCGGTCTGGGGCACCTGAGACAACTGCGGGCCTGGTCCTTCTATACTAAATCGAAGGACGGGGTCTGCAAAGCCGCGTCGCGGCAAGGCAAGAATCTTGAGCAGGTCCGACTTTGGGCTGCCTTTATGCTTGTGCGGACAACACAGTTCCTGTATCATCTTCCGGGCCGAAACCCGGGATCTTCCGGACTGAGCTCGATGCCGCAGGCTTTCTTAAACCTTGCACGGCTCACTGAGCTAAAACTCCGGGCTTGCGCAGGCGAGGCGGATTCGGCGCCACCTTCCAGGCCGAAGCCCAGGATCTTCCGGACTGAGCTCGATGCCGCAGGCTTTCTCAAACCTTGCGCGGCTTGCTGAGCTGTGCTCCGGGCTTGCATGGGCGAACTGGGTTCGGCGCCACCTTCCAGGCTGAAGCCCAGGATCTTCCGGGCTGAGCTCGATGCCGCAGGCTTTCTCAAACCTTGCGCGGCTTGCTGAGCTGTGCTCCGGGCTTGCATGGGCGAACTGGGTTCGACGCCACCTTCTAGGCCGAAGCCCAGGATCTCCCGGACTGAGCTCGATGCCGCAGGCTTCCTCAAACCTTGCACGGCTTGCTGAGCTGTGCTCCGGGCTTGCGTGGGTGAACTGGGTTCGACGCCACCTTCCAGGCCGAAGCCCAGGATCTTCCGGACTGAGCTCGATGCCGCAGGCTTTCTCAAACCTTGCGCGGGTTGCTGAGCTGTGCTCCGGGCTTGCATGGGCGAACTGGGTTCGACGCCACCTTCCAGGCCGAAGCCCAGGATCTTCCGGACTGAGCTCGATGCCGCAGGCCTTCTTGTTGAAGTTAGAGAAGAATGTTTAAAGTGAAGAAGCTTTGTTAGAGAAACTGGGAGCCTTACATTACTGGTAGTACATTCTCAGGTTCGAGGGGTTCCATGTCCGGGGGAACCTGGCACCTCCCAACTCTTCCAAGTAACATGCTCCGTGAGGGAGGGCTTCTGCTACCCGATAAGGGCCTTCCCAGTTGGGTGAAAGCTTGCCGCACTCTCGTGGCTGGGAGGCTTCTGCACGCCAGAGGACCAAGTCCCCGGGACGAAAAGCCTTCGGCCGTACTCGGGAGTTGTAATATCTGGCTACACGTTGCCGATATGCCGCCATTCGAATTCGGGCCTTGTCCCTTGTTTCTTCGAGGAGGTCTAGGTTGAGCATCATCCTGGCCGGGTTTTCTATCTCGTCGTATTGTTCCACGCGCAGAGTGGGTATGCTGAGCTCGATCGGGATGACTGCCTCGGCCCCGAAGACGAGGTTGAATGGGGTTTCGTCAGTAGCCATCCTTGGGGTGGTGTGGTATGCCCAAAGAACGCTGGGAAGCTCGTCGGCCCACCTGCCCTTGGCTTGGCCCAACCGCGTGCGGAGGCCCTGAAGAATGGTCCTGTTCGTGACCTCAGCCTCCCCGTTGGTCTGGGGGTGCGCCACCGAAGTGAAGCGATGCTTGATGCCGAGGTCGTTGCAGAAATCTTCGAACTCTCGACAGTCGAACTGGCGTCCGTTGTCGGTGACCACGGTGTGGGGGAGGCCGAAGCGGCAGACGATGGACTTCTAGAAGAACTTGGCAACGTTTGCTTCGGTGATTCTTGCCAAGGGTTCGGCTTCGACCCACTTTGTGAAGTAGTCGATAGCCACTATCAGGAACTTCCGCTGGCCGGACGCCGGCGGGAATGGGCCCAGGAGGTCCATCCCCCACTGGGCGAACGGCCAGGGGGCTGAGAGCTGAGAGATCGGGTTGGAGGGTTGCCGTTGTACCGTGGCGTGACGCTGGCACCGGTCGCACTTCTTCACGAAGTCGGCGGCGTCCTCCTTCATCGTCTCCCAGAAGTAGCCTTGACGAAGGGCCTTGTATGCCAATGCCCTGCCCCCCACGTGGTTCCCACAGATGCCTTCGTGAATCTCCTGGAGCACAAGCTGGGCTTCTGTGGGTCCAATGCACTTGAGGAGGGGATAAGAGTAGGACCTTCGATACAGCTGCCCGTCCATCAGGATAAACCGTACGGCCTTCTTCCTGATGAGGCGAGCCGCGTCTCGGTCTTCCGGCAGGGTGCCGCTGGTGATGTACGCAGCGTACTTGTCCATCCAGCCGGGCTCCTGGCTGACCTGATGGACCTCCGCCGGTACTTCGAGGCTTGGGACTTCGAGTTGCTCCACATGAGTGCGTCCCAGCATCGTGTCCGGCAGGGTCGCCAGCCGAGAGAGGGCATCCGCGCGGGCGTTCTCCCTGCGGGGGATATGGAAGATGTTGAAGCGCCGGAACTTGGACGCGCCCGCCTTGACGAGCTCCAAATACCTTGCCATCTGGGGGTCGTGAGCGACGTACTCCCCGGACACCTGCCCCGCCACGAGCTGGGAGTCAGTGAAGGCTCTGAGATTGGTCACGCCCAGCTCGCGGGAGACCCTCAGTCCGGCGAGAAGTGCCTCGTACTCTGCTTGGTTATTTGTCGCGGGGAACTGGAAACGGAGCGCGCACTCGGCGACGACTCCATCGCCGTTGGCAAGGATGAGCCCAGCTCCGCTCCCGCCGGAGTTTGAGGCTCCGTCTACATGGAGGATCCAGGCGTCCTCTTCGGGCTCGTTGGTGCCGACCTCCATCGGCTGGGCCGGGGAGTCCTCCTCGGGCTCCTTGCCCAAACCTGCGCACTCGACCAAGAAGTCGGCCAGCACCTGTGCCTTCATTGCCGACCTCGGTCGGTATGTAATGTCGAACTCGCTGAGTTTCAGTGCCCATTTGGCCAATCGTCCCGAGGTATCGGGTCGGCTGAGCACCGCTTTCAGCGGTTGATCCGTCAAGACGGCGATGGGATGCGCTTGGAAATAGGGCCTGAGACGCTGGGCAGACACTATTAGCGCAAAAACGAGTTTCTTGGGCCGGGAATACCTGAGCTCCGTGTCCCGGAGGAGTTTGCTGGTATAGTACACCGGTCGCTGGATCCCGTGGTCGTCGGTTTGGACCAGGACAGAGCTGACGGCCTCCGGGGTAACGGCCAAGTAGAGGGTAAGCTCCTCCCCTTCCTCGGGCCTGGACAGCAGAGGTGGTGATGCGAGCGTCTTCTTCAACTCCTCGAAGGCCTGCTGGCATTCCTCGGTCCAGGCGAAACCATTCATCTTCCTTAGCACCTTGAAGAAGGGACGGCAGCGGTCCGCCGACCTGGAAATAAAATGGCTAAGGGCCGCAACCCGGCCGGTCAGCTGCTGCACTTGTTTCTTGGAGGCTGGCTGCTCCATGTCCAGGATGGCCTGGACCTTCTCCGGGTTGGCCTCGATTCCTCTCTGGGTCACCATGAACCCTAGGAACTTTCCGGCGGAGACCCCGAAGGCGCACTTCGCCGGATTCAGCTTCATCTGGTGGCGCCGGAGGTTGCCGAACGTCTCCGCCAGGTCGGCTACGTGGTCCGAGTCAAGTTTGCTCATTACCAGCATGTCGTCCACGTACACCTGCATGTTGCGGCCTATCTGGTCTTTGAAGACTTTATTGACCAGACGTTGGTACGTCGCCCCCGCGTTCTTGAGGCCGAAGGGCATCATCCTGTAACAGAAAGTCCCGCGGTCAGTTATGAAGGCGGTACGCTCTTCGTCCTCCGGATTCATCCGGATCTGGTTGTATCCGGAAAAAGCGTCCATGAATGACAGGAGACGGTGCCCCGAGGTGGTGTCGACCAGCTGGTCGATCTTCGGCAGAGGGAAGCTGTCCTTCGGGCAAGCTCGATTGAGGTCGGTGTAGTCCACGCAGATCCTCCACTTACCGCTGCTCTTCTTTACCATGACCACGTTTGCTAACCAGCTGGGGTATTGGACTTCTCGGACAAAACCGGTTGCGAGAAGTTTCTCTACCTCCTCGTCGATCGCCTTCTGCCTCTCCATGGCAAAGCTTCTCTTCTTCTGGCGGACCGGGCGGCTGCCTGGGTCCACGTTCAGGCTGTGCATGATAATCTCGGGTGGAATACCCGGCATGTCGGCCACCGACCAGGCGAACACATCGGTGTTGGCACGGAGGAACTCCAGCAGGCGGGTTCGCTCCTCTTCGGGGAGCTGGGCCCCGACTTGCACCGTCTTCAGGGGGTCCGAACCAAGGGGAAAGGAGAGCAGGCGCTCTACGGGCCCTCCCCTGGGTTCCTTTTCTCTCAGGTCGAGGTCCTCGATGTCGTGGGCGAGCTCTGCGCCCCTGGTGCCTGGGATTGTCTGTAGGCAGAGCGGGACTGGCTGAATCGTCCCCTTCATTTCCCCGAACCCGAAAGGCATGGGGAACTGCACCAGCAGTCTCCTTGTGGAGATGGTGGCGTCTAGTTGGTTGAGCCCGGGATGCCCAAGAATGGCGTTGTAAGGCGAAGGGAGCTTGACGACCGTGAAAGTTACCATGATGGTCGCCTGTCGAGGTGGGGATCCGGCGGTAACTAGGAGAGTGATTTCCCCTTCGACTCCCACGGAGTCCCCTGTAAAACCTACCAGTGGGGTGTGCACTGGCTTTAGCTGGTCGAGAGGCAAATTCATCCGAGAGAAAGCATCGTAAAAAAGTACATCGGCCGAGCTTCCGCTATCCACCATGATTCGATGTACAGGGTGTTTCGCGATGGTCATTTCGACCACCACGGCATCATCGTTTACATTGCCGTTAGACTCCCCTCTTTTGGGAGGGATTACATTCTCCGGGACTTCCCGGGCTCTCTTCTCTGCTCGGCCGGATCCGCGCGAGATCATGCCCACGGGCTTCTCAGTTGGCCGATTGTCGATTGCAGGGACAGGTGGTAGGGCCGCGAGCGGCCGCTTCTCGGAGGGGGCCTCGTTCTTGACGAACTTCCTGAGGTATCCCCTCCCGATCAGCTCCTCGATTTCCCGCTTCAAATGGCGGCACTCCTCCGTGTCATGCCCGTGCTCGCGGTGGAATTGGCAGTACTTTGATTTGTCTCGGGCGGCCCTCGGGTTCTGAGGTGGAGGTCGGCGGAGGTAGCGCTCGCCCTCGATTTCCATGAGGATTTTGGCTCGAGGCGCGAGGAGAGGGGTGTACCTTCGCTCGGGGGCAGACTCGGCCCTCGGCCTTGGGTTCGGGCGAGGGTCGGCTGATGGCCCGGGCCTCCGAGCTCCCGGGGCGTCCCTCGGGGTTGACTTCTTCAGAATCTTCCCGTCCAGCTCTCGACGGGTGCGGTCAGCCTCCTCCGCTCGGATGTACTTGTGGGCGCGGAGGAGGAGCTCGGAATACGTCCTGGGCGGCTTCTTGTCCAGGGAATAGGTCAGGCGGGACATCTTGAGCCCGCGCTTTAAAGCCAGCATAGCGACGGGCTCGTCCAAGCTGTAGATCTCCAGGGCTGCGGTCTTAAACCGGGCGATGTAGTCTCGGAGCAGCTCCTGGTCCTGCTGGCGGACGGAGAAGAGACTGTCCACCTTCCTTGGCACCTTTCGACAAGCATCGAAATGCGCCACAAACTTTCCTTCCAACTGCTGGAAGGAGCAAATGGATCCGGGCTCGAGACGGGCGAACCAAACTCGAGCGGCCTTCCGAAGGGTTGCAGGGAAGGCGATGCACAGAAGGGCGTCGGTGGCGCCCTGGACCCTCATGAGAGCTTTATAACTCTCCAAATGGTCCAGGGGGTCGGTGGTCCCGTCGTAAGGGTCCACCTGTGGCATGCGGAACCGTTTCGGGATCGGTTCCGCCTGAATTTCTTCGGAGAAAGGGGGGCGGGAGTCGTAGCCCGCCGGGTCAGCTGACGAGTTCTGCAGGTCGGCGAACCGTCGGGCGAACTCCGCCAACTTGCGCTCGTGCTCTTCTAGGCGCCTCTCGGCCTGGTACCTGATGGCTTCATCGGTGGAGTCTTCCACCGAGGCTGCAGGTGAGGGGGGCGCCGATCGGTCTCGGCGCGAGGTCTGGCCCCGGCGTCGCTTGCTGCGACGCGCCGTTTCGGCCCCATCGGCCGGGGATCGACTCTCGTGATCCTCCGAGCCGGAATAGTTTCTCTTCGGGGGAGATTGGCGGCTCCCTCGGGGGTTGGAGATGGCTTGCGGATGGGACGGCCTGCCCTGGATTGAGCGCAGGCTCCCGTGCTATCCCGCGACTCGGGCCGCGGGGGTCCCTGGCTGCGGCTGAGTGGCCAGGGACCGTTGCTGATGCTGAAGCTGTCGGACCGCTGAGGTCAAGGTCTGCAGCTGCTGGACGATGGCCGCAAGGGATCCGTCCGCCGGGGTAGGCTGCTGCAGAAGAGGAGGGGGAGCCGGAAGCTCCCGTTCGGGGGTGTGGCCCCCCGGAGGGGAGTGGGCTTCTCCCACACGGCTGGTGGACGCCTCGCGACCACGAGTGACCACCATTGCTGGAGAGCGTGACACCTGCAAAAAGCTAGTTCCCTCTGGGGGTTAGTGTCCTGCCCCCCTACCTGGTGCGCCAATCTGTTGCCGCTCTCGTCGCCGCGCCCGTGCCGAGGATCAGCCGATCCTCCCTGACCGCTTGGCAAGGGAGCCTCCCTTCCTGCGAGAAACCTGCAACAAAGGGGTTAGAGGACCCTGGCCGGGGATTCCGGCGAGGGGGCTCCGACGGTCAAGTCAGTAGACGACGAGGAGGAACAGACTCTCCCTCCCAGGCCCTCTAAAGGGTCCCAGGTTTGGAGAGTTAACTAGTGAAGGGAAAGCGCCGGGGACCGGAATCTCGGCTGGGCCTGCCTGCCGAGCTCGCGTCCAGTATTCCCCTCTCGGGATCTCTGGTTTCTTCCTCGGAGCGAGGCCTTGTGCCGGTGCTTCCCTCTTGTCCCAGGCTAGTTGGCTTACCTTGCAGTCTCCGGATCCTTCCCTCTTTATCTCCCTCCGTCGTGTGCTTGTCCTTTTCCTCCTCGAAAACTCCTCCCCCCTGTCTTCCTTTCTTTTCCCTTTTTGGTGAAGGAAGCCAGGCGGCTTTCCGACCTCGTCCGCCGGGCCCAGCAGGGAGAAGGCAAGGACAGAAGAGAAAAGGAGGGAGGGCGGCGCTGGCAGAGCGGCCAGTCGTCAGGCCTCGGGCTTCATGAGAGTGCTCTTTTCCCCGAGCGTGGGCGCCATCCGTTTACGGGGCCTGTTCCGTCAGGATCGGATCTCTCGACTGCGGGACCTGTCGGGCCAGTGTAAGTCACGTTCCGCGTGCCGCCGCCCTCCGTACGGAACACCGTCTGGGGTCGGTACGGCCCGAGGGATGGCCTCGGGACCCGTCGCTTTCCCCCGGGGGCCTCTCCGTACGAGCGGTCTGACTTCGGCTGAGTTGGACCTGTCTCCGGGGGCCGACTGGCGAGAGGCGAGAGATCGGCCGACCTCGGCTTAGGTGGACCCCTCCGGGGTGGACACCTGGCGAGGTGGCAGAAGATCGCCTGGCTTCGGCCGAGGTGGACCCATCTTCGGGTGGCCACCTGGCGCAAGGCGGGGGCTCAGCCGACCTCGGCCTAGGTGGACTCCTCCCGGGTGGACACCTGGCGAGGTGGCAGAAGATCGCCTGGCTTCGGCCGAGGTGGACCCGTCTCCGGGTGGCCACCTGGCGCAAGGCGGAGGGTCGGCCGACCTTACACGGGGCGGACTCCTCCGAGCCCGGGCGCAGATGAGTTGGTGGGGGAACTTCGCGCCGAACTCGACCTCGACGGGAGCTGTTTGCTTCAGACAGTATCGGGCGGTGCGGTCTTGCCGACCCCAGCCTTGAGGACGTGGCGCTGATTCTGGCAGGAAAACTCACACGTGGCTCGCTCGCATTCGGCGATACCTGAGCCTGGCCACATCACTGTCACGGCTGTAACAGTACCTCTCCAGGATGTCGGGGTCGATGCGCTGCAAGTCCTCCCGGGTGATCCACGAGTCATCTGATTCAGCTCGGTCTTGCCATCGGACCAAGTAACGTTGATAGCCTTTGCCCCGGGTAGTGATAGCTTGGTCATCCAGGACATGCTCGATCCGCTCTCCTCGCTCAGGTATATTTGGAGGTGGACACTCAGGTTCAGGTTCACTCTCAAAAGAAAGGTCAGGCTCAAATGGCTCGCTAGGTATGTTTGCGGGTTCCCTATACTCGACTAAGTCAGAGATATTGAATGTCGAGCTAATTCCATAATCCGGAGGTAATTCTAACACATAGGCATTAGGGCCCATTCTCCTAATCACTCTAAAAGGACCAGCCCCACGAGCATGAAGCTTCTTAACCGTTCCCGGTGGAAACCATTCAGGCCTGAGCCTAATCATTACAAAATCCCTTATTTCAAACTCTTTAGCTTGCTTTCAGGAATCAGCCAAATTATTTTAAAATTGTATTTAATGCATAATCCTAACATGATGCAAAATGCAGACTCATCTATGCAATCTTATTGAGAAAAAAATTTATTGGACTCCTAGGGTCTAAACCTAACAGGCTTTTGACTCTCTAAGTTTGACCCTAGTCTGATATACACAAGAAAAATTATTAAGGATCCCTAGCAAATGCCATAAAGTATACCATAAGTAGAGGGCAAAAGGGATGGGTTCTAAGGAGTCACACATTCTGGTAATCTCAATAAAAAATAACCCCATGGCTCTAGAAATGTGAGAGGGTTCAGGGAAGGGTAGGAAATAGGAATCGAAGTCTTGGGGTGGCTTATGGAAAACATAAAACAGACCTGGGTTATTCAGGATGACCTTAAAATTTGGGCATCGTTCTATAGGTGTCATATGCTCCACTTGTTCCGGTAGATCTTGGGGCTCGCTAGGATCAATCCCATAGTGAGGAAGGTCTGTTAAAGAGGATCCTGGTACCATGTCTATAGTATGATGGATGTCTCTCAGGGGTGGAAGTTGATCAGGTAACTCATCGGGAACTTCATCCTCAATTTCTTTCCGAGCTTCAACCATCTCTTGAGGATGTTCTCTTTGGATCGGTTCATTAAGGGTTGGTTCCTGAACTCCTGTGGAAAAGACTAGTGAATCCTCATGATTATTTACTAGATGTGATCCTGGCTCGGTCATTTCCTCTTCAAATTTTATAGTGGGTTCAGGATCAATTTCCTTGGATTCCTCAATGATTTCACCCTCGGGCCCATCTTCTACTAAACTTGACTCATAGATGCTTTCTTTCAATTCTTTAATGGGCTCAGGAGTTTCTTTCCCTTGATTTTCAATGGGTTCAACCTTAAAGTCTTCAATGGGCTCAGGGGTTTTTGTATTCAAATTCTCAGAATGTTCACCCTTCTCTCCTTGAAACTCTTTAAAGGGTCCTTTCCCAGTAATCTCTTCTTCTAACCCATTATCCTTGATTGGGTTAACTTCAGGCTTCTTCTCTTTAAGGCTACTTGATCCTTTCTTGACTGGGTCCTTTGGCTGGATTGGGTTGATTGTAAAGGAGGCCATCAAGGGTGAAGGAGGTGCGGAGTGGGGGAACCCTCGCCTGAGTTCCCCGCCACACTAGTGTCATCGATGTGAGTGTACACCATGGTTTGAGATCAGGGAGCGGCTCTGTCAGTTGGTCAGGCCATCATTCTACTTTTTTCTGACCGTCTGGTGGTATCCCTGCAAGTGGGAGGTTGCATGTAATGGCCCCTCCTGGAAGGACCATAGGCTGGTATGGGGATCGGAGGCGTGGGATGCCAACATCCCTAGCTGCTACTGCATTGCGAGGAACCAGTGTCTCTGATGAAGCTGGTGCACCACCACAGCTAGGACATGGACCTGCTAGGCCAATGCAGTGATCTGGGGATCCACCGAAGGTGGTAGTGGTGGAGCTGGGAGCTCTCCTTCAGGGCTCTGTAGGTCACCACAATGAGGGGGGGCCCCTGCATGGCTGGCAGAAGCCTCTCGTGCGCACGTTGTCACCATGAGGCCATAAATGTCCACGGGCGTTCTTCTTGTGGTGGGGGACTTGTTGTTGGACTTCCCATAGTCACTGGTGCTGCCCTCTACCTGGTGCACCAATCTATTACCACCTGGATCTCCATGGCCTGTAGCTTTGACATGTCGCGGACTCATTGGTCTCCCTCTGGGTGCTTGGTCCTCTCTACCGATCAGCTCCTTAGTCAGGTTGTCCTGGAAAAAATAGGAGACCCAGGTCGGGGATTCTAGCGGGGACACTCCAATGATCAAATCAGTTGGGACGGTCCAGGAAAATAGAACCTCTGTGACAAAAAGCTTGGGAACTCTCCATGTAGAGGGTGAAAGATAAGATGTAAGAAGTGGAAAGATAGGGTCGAGTGGAGATCAGAGAGCTGGGAGATTTTCTTAGCTAGTTCCTTGCCCGTTTGCTCTCTGAGTCTTATCAATTGCCTCTCTCTTCCCCCTCTCGGGAATCCTTTCTTCTGTTTTATACGAGAAGGATGGCCCAGACCAAGTCTGGGGCTTTAGTGAGATGTCCCTTTCCTGGTATCCCTTTTAGGAGGGGTTTTCCTTTATTTATGGCCTCCCCCGTGTCAGACCAGTCCTCGGAAGGAGATTCTTTCATTAAGGGTGTTCGCCGGCATAGTACAGATCTCGTCCCTCTAGTGGTACAATTTCCTATGGGAGGGGGGCACCATGCCACTGAGCCCTGAGCCATGGTGGGGCATTTCTATTCCAAGAGGGATCGTCAGAGTGTCGCAGGGCCAGGGACCTTGATGGAACTCTTCTTAGAGAAGGTACAAGTTCTATGTCACGGGGGTTGGAGCCCCTCGATTGCATGGTCGGGGATGTGGCGGCATGCTACATGTGAAGTGAGGGGGTGGAACGAGCAGCATAACAGAAGTGATCCAGGTGCATGGACAATCCTCTGCCAGCGATCCGAGATGGATGTAGTAGGATATAGGTCTTACAAAGGTCAATGGATTCTTTGGATTAATAGAGAAGAGAGAGGAAGAAGAAGAAGAAGATTTTCGGAGAAAATGGATTCCAATATATTGTATTTGGCTGCCACTCACTTCTTTTTACACAATACAAGACAAAACATACATATATATACCTAGGTCATATAAGACCTAGTCCCCCAAAAAACTCCACAGGCTGGCATCGTGAGATTCTGAAATCTCAACATTCGAGCCGGCTCACCTCCTACAAGTCGACTCATAGCTAGACATAGTCCACTGGATGAGTTGACTCTCAGACTGCGAGTCGGCTCGTCCAGAACATCACATTTCTGTCTGTACACACGAGCCGACTCCACCCTAAGTGAACCGACTCTCATAGAAACACTTCATAACTGTTCCAAGCTGTGCCAACCAATGAGTCAACTCTTAGACAACAAGTCGGCTCTTATGTACAGATTGACAAAACTCAGCCTATCACCTATGACTTGTCCCGGACTCACTCCTAGTCCTAGATACATCATGTGTGTGTTTTTTTTCTCCCAGGAATAGAAAATTACAATTAAACAGGCATCAGCAGCCTGTCACAGCGGAAGCAAATATAAAAATAATTTTATATCTAATCATGCAAATCATAAATAAATTTAATTTATTTATCATAAATTTCTAACATGCTACATAACATGAGAAAAATATTAGATCTGAAATAAAAATTATTTTAAACATAAAATACTTACCTTGATCGCTATCCGAGCTTGCTCTGAAGTGTGCAGATTTGCTACTGAAAAGCCGAGATTCTATCAGAGCCAAGCAATCGCTCGGCCTCTGCTGGTATCCACATGAAGCTCTCGCAAACAAGTTGTAGAGGGCACCGAACTGCTAGATCTTTGCAGCCCTCTCCTCTTTCAGCAAATGTCCACATTAAAAACTATGCCAATCCGAATCCAGACTGGCTTTCATCTTCTATCTTGCAAATCGAACTATGCAAGACCTTTGGACCCTTTCCTCTCCTTTTTTTTCTTATATAGAAAACCTCTCAACACTCTTGAAGATCACATGGAAGAAAATAAAGTGGAAAGGAGAGAAGAAAAGATGGCACCCATGAGAGAGATTATCTGGAGAGGATGCCCAAGTGAGAAACCGCATGCCAAAACCAAAGCTTGTAGTCGGCCACCCCTTTCTCTCCCTTTTATTTATTTCTTTCACGGTAAATCTCCCCAATTCTACACGCCACAAAAAAAAGGAGTTTAGTTTTATCTGGTTTAAAATTTCATGCTAATCTCATATTAGCACCCACCTATTCATGCCCCATCCTTCTTTTGTCGCACAAACATAGAGGGCCCACTTTGGCATGTGGAGGGAAGGGGAGACATGGAGAGAGAGTCCCAGTCTAACTGGACTCTAGGTCATGGTCCAAATGAAGTGATTTTATAGTCAAACTGAAGTTGATTTTAAATCCGATCGAACCATTTCGAAGCAAACGTTGACCCGAATCAATTAGGATTAACTAATTGAGTCTAACTCAATTAAATTAAATATAATTTAATTTAATTAACATTTAATCCATAATTAATTAATTGTAATATTTATAATTAGGTCAAATATTAATTATAACACTTACAATTAGGTCAAATTGATTTGCTGATTGGCTACTTGAGCTCCTAATGTGTGTGACCCCTCAGGTCCTATCCTGTCTGATAATGTGATATGCTATAATCTCCATTATATATCATCGAAACTCCTTTTGATGGATTGAAACAATTTCAGCTCAACCCTAATTAGGATTATCGATCCGAGAATGATCCTAACGGGCTCTTATAATCCACCAGTGACACCTAGCAGTATGTAGTGGCAACCCAGTAGAATAAGATTGGAACTCCTAGGTGTAGTTACCATGTGATTCGGTTCCTCTATCAAAATCTTGACATGATGTTGGTTACGGATACTCGTCAAACCCATTAGTCATATGCTTAACCTAATTGACTCAAGTCCAATTATGATACTAATAAAAATACCTTTTCATTATCACCCTACTATGGCCATAGATTTTTGGATATAGTCTCATTAAGCTTGCATAGGATTATACCTTACTACTAAGGCTGATAGATCCCTACAAGTGAACACCCTACTCCTATAATAAACTTACTGCAGCCAATGAACACCGCAAGGTCCCGTATGGATAGGAACCATGTTATTATGCTGTCAAACTACAGGAACCTTATTGTGAGTAGCCGAGACACTCTAGGTCAAGGAACTATTCATACAACTACAGCATCAGGAAGTTATCAACGAGTGAGTAGTCATCCGTATAACTTCTTGTACTTGGTCACGCTCAGTACCGTTGATCTCTATCAACTACTAGCACTCTTACTCCAGTGTCACCACACTGTAGGTCAGAGACTCATCTACCCAGAAAGGGAAGTGATATGTGCACCAATTTTAATGGATCAATCACCATCCTCGTGATATTCCAACAATCGGGAGCCTTTAGGAGTTAATCTATAAAGATACATGCCTCAGATTCTCAACTCTTGAGAATATGTGTCATTGTCCATTAACTCCATGGACGATTCATAGACACAACAATATGAATGATACTAATGCCCTTTTAATTAATAAGAAAAATTAAGTACAAAGTCCAAGCCCTAAAATTAAAAATGTATCAAGCAAACATGGCTTTCAGGGCATATATCTAACAGTATGACCATGACTAACTAGACCAAGACCTAAACCTTGGCCCCCCAAGCCTTGGATGCACCACCTGAGACTCAACAATCTCCACCTTGGTGCTCCAAGGCTTCAATCAACTATACCAGATTCCTCAGACCCATCAACCATGTACATGAGCGAAAGCTTTCTTTCAGTAGAGCCTTTGTAAGTGCATCAGCCTGGTTCTCCTTTGTATGGACTTTCACCATTGCCACTTCTCCTTCCTCCACCAGTTCTCTAATCTTGTGGTACCTCACATCTATATACTTTGTGCGTGCATGATAGACTAGGTTCTGAGTCAAATGTATGGCACTCTGGCTATCACTATGCAGGACCACCATGCACTATTTCATCCCCATTTTAGCAACTAGCCTTCTAAGCCACAGTGCTTCCTTTGCATCCTCTGTAATACCTATATACTCAGCTTCTGCTATAGATAGAGCAGTGATAGGTTAAAGGGTAGATCTCCAAGAAACTGGTCCACCATGCTTGCAGAAGATATAACCTGTAGTAAACCTTCTTGTATCAAGATCACCTGCATAACTTGCATCCACATACCCTTCCAAAGGACCCGAACCTCTATATAAATCCTTGGAGTTCCTTTCTTGTCCTTCTAGCTGCCCACCAAATACCAGTCCATGCTTTTGAGTTCCTTGTAAATACCTCAGGATCCACTTCAATGCCTTCCTATGTTCCTTCCTAGGGTTAGACATGTACCTGCTCACCTGGCTTACAACATATGCTATATCTAGCCTGCAACACACCATAGCATACATAACACTGCCCACTGCATTTGCATATGGAACTCTCTCTATGTACCCTCTCTCCTTATCCATCTGGGGACTTTGAATTTTAGAGAGAGATATGCCCTGGTAATGGTGTTTCTGCTAGTTTGGCCTTCTCCATCCCAAATCTCTCAAGTATCTTTTTGATATAACCACCTTATGATCAATGAAGTATTTCCTTGCTTCTATTCCTGCAAATCTCCATTCCAAGGATTTTCTTATGCTGGACCCAAATCCTTTATCTCAAATTCATCAAATAATGCTCTCTTCAGCCCTTTCACAGCCCTCATACTTCTGCTAGCTATCAGTATGTCATCCATATACAGAAGTAGATACAGAGCATTGTCATAATCCACATTCTTCACATACATACAACAGTCATGTTCACACTTGAGAAACCCAAGGCTTAAAATAAATGTATCAAATTTACGATACCACTAATGAGGTGACTGCTTCAGACTATAGAGTGACCTCGAGAGTATACATAACTTGTCCTCCTATCCAATCTTAATGAAGCCATCAGGTTGCTTCATGTAGATCTTCTCTTCTAGGCAGATCTTCTCTTCTAGGCTTCCATGTAGGAAGGCTGTTTTCACTTCTATCTGCTCCAATTTCATATCATGTTCCACCACCAATGACAGCAACACTCGAATTGAAGTATGGCATACCACAGGAGAAAACACCTCCGTGTAGTCAACTCCTCTCTATGAGTATCCTTTTGCTACCAGCCTTGCTTTGTATCTTACTCCACCTTGCTCTGATGGTAATATCTTCTTTGTGAACACCCATCTTGAGCCAATTGCCTGAGCATCTTCAGGTAGATCCACCAGCTGCCATGTCTTATTCCTCCTGAGAGATTCCATCTCTTCCATCATGCCTAGCATCCATGATTTTTTATCAGGACTTTTCATGGCCTCCTTGAAAGTTTCTAGATCTTCATTGATAGAGATGAGAGCATAAGATATAGTCTCATCCATGCCATATCGCATCGACTTCCGGATCGTGTGCAGAGGCTTATATAGTGCCACTCCCCTTGCACTATCCTACAAGTTTGCTGTGTGTGGCTCTTTCTGCACCTCCCTCTAAATAGTTGACTTTCCTTGTTGATTTTTCACTACCAAAGAATCTTTCCTGCCTAACTCCACCTTAATTGAAACACCCTTTCCAGTAGAAGTAGACAGCCTATCCTCCAACTGTGAAGGCCAATCACTACTGTTCACCTTTGTAGCTGCACTTCCATCCATACTCCTCGATCTCTCCAAGATGCTCCCTCATCAAAAATGACATCCTTACTTATCACTATCCTAAGACTGAGGATCCCACAGTAGGTAACCCTTGATTCCTCGTGGTTACCCGATGAAGATCATCTTTTTTGACTTAGGGTCCAACTTGCTTCTTTTGATTGCCTCCACATGTGCATAGGCCAGGAAACCAAACACCTTAAGGTGGCCAAGCTCCACCTTCTTCCTATTCCAAGCTTCCTCTAGAATGCCTCCATTCAACTTGAAGTGAGGGGACCTATTAACAAGAAAATAAGAAAGAGTTATAGCATCACCCTAAAAAGTTATCGGGAGTGATGTCTGTAGCCTCATACTCCAAGCCTTCTCCAATAGTGTCCGGTTCATCTTTTCTACAACATCATTCTGCTGAGGGGTCATCCTTACAGTGTAATGGCATCTGATCTCATTTTTCTCATAATAACTTTTGAACTCCTTACTAGAGTACTCCCCTCCATTGTCATATCGAAGGCACTTCACATGTCTTCCTATCTCCTTTTCTATCTTAGCTCTCCAGGCTTTGAATCGAACAAACACCTCTAATTTTTCTCTCATCAAATAAATCCACACCTTCCTTGAGTAGTCATCAATGAAGATGACAAAGTATCTTGCCCCACCTCTAGTAGATACAGGAGCTGGTCCCCATACATCAGAGTGCACTAAATCCAACACTCCATCACTTGGTTTGGTACTAACAGCAAACTTTACCTTATGCTATTTACCAAAAATACATGGCTCACACAAGTCATCTCCATCCTTCTTTAGAACTGGAATTTTTCCTCTTTTGCTTAATTTCATGAGCCCTTAGTCACTCAGGTGGCCCATCTAATAGCATAACAATTTATATGCTAACTGCTCCTCCTGTGCCCCTACAAGCACCTTTGCACTATCATTCACCACTGAGCCTTCCATCTTATACAGATTATTGCTCAGTCTTCATCCTCTCATCACCACCAAAGCTCCCATGGTAATTCTCAAACATCCACTACCAGACTGACAACTGAAAGCATAACCCTACTTCTCCAGGTAGCCCAAAGAAACCAAATTCTTCTTTAGTTCTGGTACATGTTTGACATTTGATAGAGTCCTTATCACTCCATCATACATCCTCATCCTAATAGTGCCAACTCCAGCTACCAGACAAGGGTGATCATCATCAAGGCTTACACTACCTCCATCTAACGTGTCATAGGTGTCAAACCACTCTCGATGCGAGGTATAGTGATAAGATGTTGCCCAGGTGGCTTAACCAAGAAGGGGGGTGAATTGGGGATTTAAAATTTTTGCAAGTATGTGCTCCTTTTTAAGTTCTTAGTACGGTATGTGATGTGAATTAAATTAACTACTGTGAAAGCAAGTAAGAACAAGAAACATAATCACAAACATAGCAAATTTTATAGTGGTTCGGAGCAACCTCGCTCCTACATCCACTACCCAAGATATTACTAGGGATTTCCGCTATATTAACCCTCAGAATATAACTGGATTGTTTTCATAAGCTCACAATCCAAAACCCAACCTTAGTTTTATCCCGGGCTCACCAAAAACCCAACCTTGGTTTTGTCCTAGGCTCACCAAAAACTCAATACAAAGTTAGTTTTGAATGGTATCACTAACAACCCACTACACTTGGTTTTTAAGGCTCACCAATAACCTAACAAACTCTAAGTTATAGTCCCAAGTATACTTGATACAACTCAAATAAAGAGTTAGAAGAATAAAGCAATAATATGAAAAATCGAAGTTATCGGATGGTTGCAGTTGCAACACTTGGGAAGCCCTCTTGATTGCACTTTGAATGCTCTTCAATGCTTCTTAAGTTCCTCAATGAATGCCTCAAGATTCTGATAAGAGTTGGTGAAGTCTTGAGTGCTTATTTTGAATGCTCTCTAGTGAGTTCTTTTGAATGTTTAGTGCAAGCTCTTTTATTTCTCATTCACTTCTCCAAAAGTGATTCAAATCACTTATAAATACTCTCTCCAACTGATTTCAAGTGGTTATAGCCATTTTAGATCATTGGGACTCGAAATATGACCATTGGAGACTATTTTGGATTCAAAATAAGAGTTCTGGAACTAGTCGTTACTCACCTGGAATAGTCATTAGAGTCGGCTTGGATAGCTCGAGTCGGCTCGGTTTCTTAGGTAGGTCAAAACTTCACTCTGGTCGAGTTGGCTCTTCTGCTTCGAGTCAGCTCGCCTGGCTGGTTCTTCAGAACTGAGATTTTCAGCACTCTAGAAGAGTCGGCTCTTCAATACTTGAGTTGGCTCAGTTGACTGTTAGAGAAACTTCCACTCTGGTCGAGTTGGCTTGGATACTTCGATTCAACTTGAATTCTCAAAACTTCAGAAATCACACTCTGCTAGAATTAGCTCTTCAGACTCAAGTTCGCTCAGATGTCTGTGTGCTAGAATACTGCTTGCCATGCCAAACTTCAAGTCGGATCTTCTATAATGAGTTGGCTCTAGTGACTTGTCTCCAAAAACTTTCCAAACTTCTCAGAATTCTTCCAAAGGCATTCAATTAAGTTCAGAATCTCTCCAATTCCATCAAACTTAATTCTAAGAGATTTCTACTTGTAAAATACATGGAAATAGCCCATTTTCATAAAAATGTAGTTGATTTTTCTTTAAGCTATACATTACAAAATTCAGTTTTACAAAATGAACTTATCATACACCAAGGTTGTAGGAAGAATAGTCCTTCATTTAAAATATCCTACAAAATCTTAGAAAACACTTAGAAAGAGATAGTAATCAAATGCATGCTCCAACATTTGGTTATCATCAAAATCATTCTAGGGGTCAACAATCTCCCCTTTTTTGATGATGACAAAACATTGAGCATGGAAAAACTTTACAGTTATATAAATATTTAAATGTATCAAAGTAACTTGTGTATGACTTTTAAAATTAAGATATATTCATATGTATCAACAAGTATTATGAATGTATTGAAAGTGTCAGGGCTTATCAATAGAGTATTAAAGCTTTTTAATTAGATCTAATATGTATCAGAGTTAATATCTATCAAAAGTTACTTTTGCCTAAAATAAATTGAAGTAAAAAATGTATTAGAGCTTAAAAAAAGTATCAAGACAAAATGTATCAGAGATTAGGCAAAAAATTATCAAGACAAAATATATCAGTGCAAAAAATGTATCAGAGCATGGTTATCAAAGAATATCAGAGTTGTTTCAAAAAGAAAACATCAAATCTACTATATCAGGATTGTATCAGAGCTATTATTATAGCAAATTGTGAATAACAAGGATGACTCCCCCTGTTTCACTCAATCCAAGCACAGTTTCAATAGATTTGCCAAAAGATTTTGCTAGTTTTCCATGCACATACAATTACTCTCCCTTTTTATCATTAGTCAAAAAGGTGTTTAGAAGCATATTACTTTATCTTTTTAAATAGAATAAGAACATTGATAACATAATTTCACCTTCTTATAGAATTTTTTCAATTGAAATTCTTCATTAACACTTTGGTGAGGTGTTTCTCCCCCTTATTAGGTTAATTAAAGAGATTAATCATTGAGATCATTTAAAGAAGCAATAAGATATAACAATAAGAGAGCTCATCATCAAAGCACACAATGATTTGCAAAAGAAAGCATTTCATTACTTTGAAGGAAAGTATAATAGATCAGAAAGTAATACATCCAAAAGATACATCAAAAAGAAACAACACAAAGATACAAACTAGTCTTCTTCCTCACTAGAGGAAGAGCCAATTTCTAAAACAACAGAGGTCTTAGTTTTCATAGGTTTAAATCAAAGATCCCTATTTTTAGTCATAGTAGGGGCCTACTAGGCCTTAGGAACTTTGGGTTTTTGCTTAGACCAAGATTTTGGTTTTGCTCTAGAGGGTGTAGGCTCTATTTTAACATCAGTAGGTGGCACACTAGGCTTTGCTGAAGGAAGTATAGGAGGGTGTAAAGAAATAGGTGTAGGATCAAATAGTCCTGTAGTAGGTGGTGAAGGTGAATGTGCTGGTGGCTGCCTGGAGGAAGATGCTTCGAACGCCTCGATGGTAGATGATAATTTGGATATGAAGACCTAAACTATCCACAGCTCATTCTTCAGTTCTTCTACTCCCCTCTGAATGCACTGTATCTCAGCTACCTGCTAAGCATTGAAAGAATCAGTAGCTCCTCTCAATCTACCAAAGTTCACATGCAGGTCTCTAATAATACATTGAATGGCCTCTTGCGGGTGTGGTTTGCTCTCCACTACCTCCACCCTGGTGGTCAACTATGCTAGCTATGCCCTTATCTCCTATAATCCAGTATCGACTGTTTGACGAAACTTGCCAAACATCGAAGCAAATGAGCTCAACAGGGACTCAGAAAGTAGTCTGATCTGCTGGGCTATGAAGGCCTATGAAGTTGATGGTGCTGAAGTAGAAGGTCCGGGAGTATGTCCAATAGAAGGTGCTGGGGGGTGTCCTAGGACTGTCAGGCTCTCTCTATGCCTAACCATGCTCATTAGTCTCAGCTTGTGTACCATCATCTCCTCTAGCTGCTGTAGTCTCAATATCACCAACTAGATTCCCTGTCTGATCATCCTCATCCTCGTCCTCATCCGAAGAGGTCGCAACTCTCTGTCCTGATATTCTCTTCGACCAAACTCCTTCTACTAGATGATAACCCATCCTTCGAAGGGATTTTGCCGAATAGGTATCCATGTGGTGTAAAGGCCTGCCATCCTCTCCAGTCAAGTCTAACCTAGCCTCCTGAAAGAGTAGTATAAAGACAATTCCATATGGCAAGCAAGCCTTTACTTTTCTGGCTGCCTCTCTCATCTATACCAACATGATGTACGGTAGATTGAGGGCCTCCCCCTCAATCAAACTCCTCATGAACACTAGGTCCCGTTCGCTTACCCAATCAAAGCGACCAATCCTAAGTAAGAAAATCCTACTGATTATATTGTGCAGCAATCTCATTTCCAATGAGAGCATATTTGCTTACCCATTCTTAACTGTGTCCACATCTGATATTTCCAAAATTAGCCTCAAAGCTCTTTGCTTGTTCTTTAATGCCAAGTGATTCACACCCTTATTTGGCATTTGCAGAATGTTGCTCAGCCTTTCCTCATCCATAATCAGTCTTACCCCCTTTCTTATTGATTCAATGTGATACTCTCCTAGGATAAGATACTCAAAGAATGTTCTCACTAAATTATGGTAGGTGGGGGTGTCTAATGAACAGAAAAAGGTCCAACCCTGGTTTTCAATCCAATCCCCTATTTTTACTCCTAATTCCTCCAAAAATGAGAACACTATCCTTCTACCACTAGTGACAGGTCGGTTAGCCATTGAAATTACTTGCCTTGGGGGTGAAGGTGACTCATTTTCCATTTCTTCTTCCTCTTGCTACCTTTTAGCTGACTCTTCTTCTTCTCTTCTTTTGCTTCTCCTTACTTTTTGAGCACTAGAGTTGACGGCCCGAGAATGTTTTCCCACTGCTTTTCTTGGAGCCATTTTGGAAATCAAAGATGGAAAGAGGTTAAACTCAAGGAAAGTGGGTAGGGAGAGTGATCCCTAAGCTTTGGAAGGGTTTTTGGAGGTTTGGCTAAGGTTCAACAGGAAACATAAGCCCTAGTTTGGTCTTACAGGTTTTATATATAAAGTCCTAACCCGACAATTGAGTCGACTCGGCCAGAGCCTTGCCTGCTTGAGTCGGCTTGAGCAAAAATGCTCGAAAAGGCATTAAAAAGCTATCAAAAAGATTTCTAAGGATAGTAGCACACTAGATAAGGTGGTCATTGTCCTTAAATTGATGTAGGAGGTTTTCTAGATAATTTTTCTTAATTTTAGAAGAAATTAGGTAAAAAAAATCTAAAAATGATCACACAAACCTAATTCACTTCTAATCATTTTAAATCTTTCTTCATTAAGTAGCTTAGTAAAGAAGTCAGCAAGTTGGTTTTTAGTTAGAATGATGATGGGGACCCGAGAACATCCATTAGTTTATTTGGTTGATCAAGTCAAAGAGGAGAGCCGCTGGACCTCACTTCAAGCCCCTCTTGAAGCAAAGAAGGAAGGTCAAGTGGATAAACATGAATCCCTTGATTCATGCCAAGAAACTAAAGAAAGATGTGGTCCTCCCAAGCCCAAAAGAGTAGGTGTTTGGCACCCCCCATGGTCCCCCTCTTCTTTCCTTTTTTTTTTTGAGCTTTTTTGGAAATTGTAAAAACCTTCCATATTTTCAATCAACAAACCAGGAAGGATTGTGGTGCATCATATTTTCTTTACTTGCTTCCTAAGTAATTTGTCCCTAAATAAGGACCCCTCTCTTGTATTGAAAAAAAAGGAATGAAGATGAGTTTTTAGAAGAGTGATTCTTCATTTGCCCCTGCATAGGGAGGGTGAGAGGCCAAATATTGTTGCTTTCATTCTTTGAGAATGTCGACCTCCATGAGGGAGTGGGTGTGAGACCCGTTATTTTCTTTGTTCTATGGAACATTGAGGGGTGTGAGGCCCTAGTTTGCCTTTGTCCTTCGAGATATCTAGGGGTGTGAGGTCCTAGTTATCCAACTATCCAAAAAAAAAAATAGTGGTACCCTAATCTAGGTGACTTCTAGGCTCACCAACGATCCCATCCCTTATCGGTCCCACATCAAATGAATAAAAATTCAATATCTCCATTTTGTACATGATCCCTAATGAAGTGATGTCTAATTTCAATATACTTTGTTCTTGAATGCTGAATAGGATTTTTTGTAAGATTGATAGCACTTGTATTATCACATTTGATAGGAATTTTAGTTTGAATAATATCATAGTCTTCTAGTTGTTGCTTAATCTATAACACTTATGCACAACAACTCCCTGCAGCTACATACTCTGCCTCAGTAGTAGATAGTGCTATTTGTTTCTTACAGTGCCATGAAATTAAGTTCAACCCTAGAAACTGGCAAGTACCACTAGTGCTCTTTTTATCAATTTTACATCCACCATAATCAGCATCAAAAAAGCCAATTAAATTTAATGAAGATTGCTTAGAATACCATAGACCAAGATTACTTATTCCTTTAAGAATTTTATGATTTTTTTAATAGTAATTAAATATAATTTTTTAGGATTTGATTGGAATCTAGCACATACGCACACACTGAACAAGATATCAAGCCTACTAGCAGTTAAGTACAACAGTGATCCGATCATACCTCGATAAAGCTTTTGATCAATGTTGTTGCCATCTTCATCTTTGTCTATAATCTATAGGAGGGGCTCATGGATGTGCTCGTTTCTTTGGATGACTCCATACCAAACTTCTTAATGATTTCCTTGATATACTTTGCTTGGTTGATAAAAATTCCTTCCTTCGTTTGTTTAATTTGGAGTCCAAGGAAGTAGGTTAGTTCATGCATTAAGCTCATCTCAAATTCACCCTGCATTAACACAGCAAATTCTCTATAAAGATTTTCATTAGTTGCATCAAAAATAATGTTATCTACATAAATCTGTACAACTAACATATCATTCTCTTTCTTCTTGATGAATAAAGTTGTATCTACATTACCTCTAACAAAATTATTTTTAAGTAAGAACTTGCTTAACCTATCATATCAGGATCTTAGTGCTTGTTTTAATCCATACAATGCTTTATTAAGTTTAAAAACATGATTTGGAAAAGTATGACTTTAAAATCCGGTAATTGTTCTACAAAAAGTTCTTCTAAAATGAAACCATTCAAAAATATACTTTTTACATTTATTTGAAATAATTTAAAATTCATGTAGCAAGCAAATGAAAGTAATAATCTGATAGCTTCTAATCTTGCTACAGGTGCATAAGTTTCATCAAAACCTATTCCTTCTTCCTGATTATAGCCTTTTGCAACTAATCTTGCTTTATTTCTAGTTACTTATCCTTGTTCATCTAACTTATTCCTATAAACCCATTTGGTTCCTATTACTGGATGGTCTGAGGGTCTATTTACTAAGGTCTATACATTATTTCTTTCAAATTGATTAAGTTCTTCATGCATGGCCATCATCCAATTAGGGTCATTTTCAGCCTCTTCTATACTATGTGGTTCTACTTGTGAGACAAAAGCTAGATAGTCATGTGCTTCTCTAAGTGAAGACCTAGTCCTAACACCTTATGAGGGATCACCAATAATTAAATCTCTAGGATGTGAAGTTACATACCTCCATTCCTTTAGTAGATCACCATGATCTTTACTTACCATTTCTTCTCCATCTTGAGTTGGTTTATCCTTTAAGCTCATGTCTTCCATTGCTTTATTAAGTGTACCTGCATCATTATCTATACACTATTCTTTTCTGGAAGGTGAGGGGTTAAATTCATCAAAGATAACATGAATAGATTCTTCTATTGTTAATGTTCTTTTATTAAACATTTATAAGCTTTGTATTAATTGAATAACCAAAAAAAATAGCTTCATTAGATTTAGCATCAAACTTTCCTAGGTTATCCTTTCCATTGTTTAACACAAAGCATTTACAACCAAAAACATGAAAGTAATAAATTTTAGGTTTTTTATCATTCCAAAGTTCATAGGGGGTTTTCTTCAAAATTGGTCTTATCAAAACATGATTTAAAATGTAGCAAACAGTGTTCACCTCTTCTGTCCAAAAGTACCTTAGAAGATTGCCTTCACATAATATTGTTCGGGCCATCTCTTCCAAAGTCCTATTATTCCTCTCTACAACACCATTTTGCTGTGGTGTTCGAGTAGAGAAGTTGTGATCAATACCATGCTCAGTGCAATAATCATCGAAATACTGATTTTCAAATTCTGTGCCATGATCATTTCTTATTGAAATAACTGAAAGATTTTTTTGATTTGAGACTTTTTTGTAAAATTTTTGAAAAACTTTAAATGCTTCATCTTTGTGTACAATAAATAGAACCTAAATCTCGAAAAGTCATCTACTATCATAAGTCCGTATTTTATACCACCTAGGCTTGTAGTCCTAGTTGGTCCAAATAGGTCCATGTGTAGTAGCTCAAGTATTCTAGAAGTTGAAACCATATTTTTTGATTTAAAACTCCTCATAGTTTGTTTACCTAGTTGACAAGCATCACAAACATGTTCAAAATCAACATTGAATTTAGGTAAACCTCTAACTAGATCTTTGAAAATTAACTTAGCAATTGTATACATGCTAGCATGACCTAATTTTCTATGCCAAAGTAAGCTAGACTCCTTGGTTTTAGCATTCATTGCCATAAGAGTTGTGCTACTAGACATGGCTAGATCATTCAAATCTACCACATATATGTTTCTAAGTCTATGACCAATGAGCTTGGTGCTAGAATCAAGTGAGTTAGTTATAATACACATAAATGATTCAAAGACAACCTTGAAGCCTCTATCATATAATTGACTAATACTTAGAAAATTGTGCTTCAATTTGGCAGCTAGCAATATATTTTCAATGAATGTAGAAGGGATTATTATGATCGTATCGATGCTAATTATTTTTCCCTTACCATTGTCACCAAAAGTGACCTTCCTCCATCCTTCATCTCTAAGGTGATGAATTGATCCTTGTCACCCATCATATGTCTTGAACAGCCGCTATCCAGATACCATGTTTTCTTTATGTTCTTGGCTGCAAGACATTCCTGCAAAATAATCATGGAGTTCTTATAGGTACCTAAGCCTTCTTGGATCCTTGCAGGTTAGTAGAGATGGTTCCTTTAGGAACCCAAATCTTTTTAATCTTACTTTTATTCTTCTTTTTCATATTGCATTGAAATAACTTATGACCAACCGCATTACATGCATAACAAATAACTCTTGAGTTTTGCAAAGATACAAAAGTTGGAGTTTTGGATGCAGATGTAGAAGCATTTGATACAAATGACCTTTGATTTGTAAACTTAGGTGCATAAAGTTTAGGTGCCGAAGACTTTGGTACAAAGGATTTTGAAGGCATAAATTTTATAGCTGAATTTCCACTTGTATTCAAAGGATTATAACCAATTCCAGCTTTATTACTTGAGTCTCTTTGATCTTTCAAAATCAATTCAAGTTTGTTTGAACTCATTGTTAGCTTTTCAACCAAGGGTTTAAGTTTTTCAACTTTTTTTTTGCAAGCCAACATTTTCTTCATATAAAGCTTTGTTCTTTTCAAAATAATTATTCTTTTCAACTTGCAAAACTTCATATTTTTTAGAAAAGGTATTCAATTATTTTTGTAAGATCTTATTCTTTTCTAAAATTTCTTCTTTTTTTTTCATCAAAATGTCATTGCTATTTTTCAAAGATTTTATTTTCAAACTGACCTTTTTATACTCAACTAACAATTCATGAAATGCATTATTTAGCTCTTTAAAAGTAAATTCATCATGAGGATCGGGGGACATTACCTCATCTTCAAGATCCATTAAACATATATTCTCTATTTTTGTGGTCTCTTCTTCTTCATTTGAAGTAGATTCCTCACTATCGCTCCAAGTTGCAACCATAGCTTTCTTCTTCTTCTTTTTCAAAGTTTTCTTCAAATTTGGACAATCTGATCTGAAATGTCCAGGTTTCTTGCATTCATAGCAAATGGGCTGTTGCTCTTTATCTTTATCTTTTTCCTTTTTCTTATCCTTGCTGTATTCTCCTTTCCTATGGAATTTTCTCCAATATCTTTCCTTTTTCTTGCCCATAAACTTTCTAGATCTCCTCACTACAAGTGCAATGTCTTTGTCTTCAAGATCATCTTTAGAGGAGGGGCTTTCATCATCAATTTCTTCTTCTTGTTTCTTCATCTCTAAAACAGCTTTGAAGGTAATCGACTTTTTCTTTTTCAGGTCATCTTCACTTTTATGATGCATAGCTAGCTTGTGAGTAATCAGGGATCCTAATAGCTCATCCAATGGTAGAGTATTTTAATCTTTTGCTTCCTGGATGATAGTTACTTTTGGGTCCCACTTATCTAGAAGTGATCTCAATATCTTTTGCACAAGATCTGCATTAAAGTAAGTCCTGCCAAGACACTTTAAACTGTTAACAACATCTATAAAATGTGAGAACATAGCAAAAATAGTCTCATTGGGTTCCATCTTGAACAGTTGATAATTATGTACAAGAAGATTAATTTTTGAGATTTTTACTTGGAAACTTCCTTCATGGGTTACCTCAAGTTTATCCCAAATTTTTTTTGCTAATGTGCAAGTAGAAATTTGATTAAACTCATTAGCGTCCAAAACATAATATAACAAGTTCATGACTTTGGCATTCAGCTCATCCATTTTCATGTCGTGTTCATCCCATTCCTCTTTAGGTTTTGGGACATCCACGCCATCAACCTTTTTCATGGATATGGAGGTCCCTTAAGAATGACCTTCCACGATTGAAAGTCTACAGCCTGAATATATATTTTCATTCAGGCTTTCCAATAGGTGTAGTTAGTGCCTGTGAACAGTGGAGGTCTATTTATGGATTGGCCTTCGGCCAAAGAAGTACTCATAGGATTTGTCATATAATCTTTACTCTAATTAAAATTCAGATACACTGCTCTGATACCAGTTGTTGCCCAGGTGGCTTACCCAAGAGGGGGAGTGAATTGGGTATTTTTACATTTATGTACTCCTTTTTAAGTTCTTAGTATGGTATGTGCTGTGAATTAAATTAACTATTGCAGAAGCAAGTAAGAACAGGAAACACAATCACAAACATAGCAAATTTTATAGTGGTTCAGAGCAACCTCGCTCCTATATCCACTATCCAAGATACCACTTGGGATTTTCACTATATTCACCCTCAGAATATAGCTGAATTATTTTTATGGGCTCACAATCCAAAACCCAACTTTGGTTTTATCCCAGGCTCACCAAAAACCCAACCTTGGTTTTATCCCGGCTCACCAAAAACCCAATACAAAGTTAGTTTTGAACAGGATCACTAACAATCCACTACACTTGGTTTTTAAGGCTCACCAATAACCTAACAAACTCCAAGTTATAGCCCCTGCTATACTTGGTACAACTCAAATGAAGAGTTAGAAGAATAAAGCAACAATATGACAAACCAAAGTTATCGAATGGTTGCAATTGCAGCACTTGAGAAGCCCTCTTGATTGTACTTTGAATGCACTTCAAGGCTTCTTAACTTTCTCAATGAATGCCTTAAGATTCTGATAAGAGTTAGTGAAGTCTTGAGTGCTTGCTTTGAATGCTCTCTTGTGAGTTCTTTTGAATGTTCAGTGAAAGCTCTTTTATTTCTCATTCACTTCTCCAAAACTGATTCAAATCACTTATAAATACTCCCTCCAACTGATTTCAAGTGGTTATAACCATTGTAGACCGTTGGGATTCGAAATATGAACATTGGAGACCATTTTGGGTTCAACATAAAAGTTTTGGAACTAGCCATTACTCACCTAGAACAGTCATTTGAGTCAGCTCGGATAGCTCGTGTCAGCTCGGTTTCTCAAGTAGGTCAAAACTTCACTCTAGTCGAGTCGGCTCTTTTGCTTCGAGTCGGCTCGCCTGGCTGGTTCTTCAGAATTGAGATTTTCAGTACTCTGAAAGAGTCGGCTTTTCAGTACTTGAGTCAGCTTGGTTGACTGTCTGAGAAACATTCACTCTAGTCGAGTCGGCTTGGATACTTCAAGTCGGCTCAAATTCTTAGAACTTCAGAAATCACACTCTATCAGAGTCAGCTCTTCAGACTTGAGTCAGCTCGGATGTTTGCATGCTAGAATACTACTTGCCATGCTAAACTTTGAGTCAGCTCTTCTACAATGAGTCAGCTCTAGTGACTTGTCTCCAAAAACTTTCCAAACTTCTCAGAATTCTTTCAAAGGCATTCAATTAAGTCTAGAATCTCTCCAATTCCATCAAACTTAATTCTAAGAGATTATACTTGTAAAATACATGGAAATAGCCCATTTTCATAAAAATATAGTTGATTTTTTTGGGGGCTATACATTACAAAATTCAATTTTACAAAATGAACTTGTCATACACCAAAGTTGTAGGAAGAATAGTCTTTCATTTAAAACATCCTACAAAAATATAGAAAATACTTGGAAAGAGTTAGTAATCAAATGCATGCTCCAATGTTTAGTTATCATCAAAATCATTCTAGGGGTCAATATAAGAGCATGCCGAATCCAACGTCCAGGTGTTATCCCAATCAATAGATCCATCTGAAGCTACCAGTACATCTTCTCCACTGCCTTCAAATGCATTAGCACCACTAGTATTGGCTTTCTCCTTCTCTATCTTCCAAAGAGGACAATTTCTCCTGAAATGCCCAGGTTGATGACACCTATGGCATTTTCTATTTTTCTGACTACTTCAAGATTGTGACCTATCCTTTGATTTCCCCTTAACTCTTTCCTTGGATCTTCCTTGCCTTTCATTCACAGCAAGTACCTCTGAGTTAGGATTTCCTTTATAGATATTCTTCCATTGCTCATTTAACCTGAGCACTCCAACAACCTCTTCATAGTTCAGGGTTTCCTTCCCATATACCAAGGTTGTTATAAGACCATCATACGATCCCGGGAACGAACATAACATCAACAATGCCCGATCCTCCTCATCAATCTTCACATCAAGACTCATAACCTCAGAACATACTTGGTTGAACCTCTGAATGTGAGTGATAATGTCTCCTCCTTCAAGCATCCTCAGACTATACAACTGATTCTTCAACCACAGCTTGTTTGTCAAGTTCTTCCCTATGTATGTGTTTTCCAGTCTCAACCAAAGGCCCTTTGCCATAGTCTCTATACATACCTTAGGCAAAACCTAATCCACCAAACACATCCTGATAGTGCTGAATGTAATCTCTTCTAACTCTTCTCAATCCTCAACACTGATCTTTTCCGGTCTCTCTTTAACCAAGACCTTGTAGATCCTTTATTGAACCAGCAAATCTTTTACCCTTTGCTACCATAGGGTATGTTTCCTTTGCCATCATACTTCTTAAAATCCACCTTGAAACTACTTGATGCCATTTCCACAATCAAGTAAAATCACTCCCAAAAAATAAAATTTCTGCAACCAATACCAGCAAAGAACTTTCCTTCCAACCCTATCCTTCCAGTCCTTCCATAAGAAAAAAGAAAATTCCCTCCACCTAAATCTAGAGATTTCTTCGAAAGGCAAATGGATAGAAGATTGAAATAACCTGGTATAGCATAAACCTTTGGATGTAGAGACCTTCCTTCCTCCACGCAACCTTTCTCTGATACCAAATGAAGTGGGGGGGTGGAACGAGCAGCACAGTGAAAGCAATCCAGGTGCGTGGACAACCCTCTACCAGCGATCCAAGATGGATGCGGTAGGATACAAGTCTTACGAAGGTCAATGGATTCTTTAGATTGATAAAGAAGAGAGAGAAAGAAGAAGAAGAAGATTTTGGGAGAAAAGGGATTCTAATATATTGTATTCGGCCACCACTCACTTCTTTCTACACAATACAAGACAAAACATACATATATATACCTAGGTCACATAAGACCTAGTCCCCCAAAAAACTTTCCAGGCTGGCACCGTGAGATTCTAAAATCTCGACATCCGAGTCGGCTCGCCTCCTGCAAGTCAACTCGTAGCTGGAAATAGTCCATTGGATGAGTCGACTCTCAAACTACGAGTTGGCTCATCCAGAATATCATGTTTCTATTTGTACACATGAGCTGACTCCACCTTGAGTGAGCTGACTCTTACAAAAATACTTCATAATTGTTCCAAGCTGTGCCAACCAAAATGTCGACTCTCAAACAACGAGTCAGCTCTTATGTATAGACTAACAAAACTTAGCCTATCACCTAGGACTTGTCTCGGACTCAATCCTAGCCCTAGATACATCATGTGTGACCATGACTAACTGGACCAAGAACTAAATCTTGGCCCCCTGAGCCTTGGATGCACCACCTGAGACTCAACTGATGCGGGATGGGGATGCAAGGGATGAACATAAATAAAATGCAAATTAAATAAAGAAATTAATTTTCAGATTTTTGGCAAACTTTGTTCTCGAAAAAGAGATGAAGAACAAACTAGGAGATAATGTAAAGACTAAAAACTACTAGCACAGATTAAGGACTGTCACGGGGATAAAAAACAGGATCCTAGGGTTAAGAAACCACTAATTAGGGCTTATTCAACTTTAATAAAACAGATCTAAAGAGAGGGTATGGTTCAAATACCTAGCAACAATGTCTTCCTTATCATAGACGGGGTCTTTCAGCACTCTAGATCGGTGCTTGGATGACAAAGTCTTATTCCCACAGATCCGCCAGCTTTTTATCAGCTGGTCTTAGGGGCAAGGAAGGCCTCTTCCAAGGACTGTTTCACTAGAGGGATCCTACAAATGTCAAAGGTTAGGGTCATAGTTGATGAGAAAAATAAAGAATTAGAAGATGGAAGAGAAGAGGGATGGGAGGGATGGGAGGGTTGCTCGGGTGGCTGGCGGCCTGCTGATGCAGATGCTTGAACTCTGGAGGGTGGCCTAAGATGGAGATGCATGATTGGAGGATGAAGACACCTAGGGAAGAGGTCAAATGTTGGCAATTAAGGTTTCAGGGGAGATGAAGGTTGGCGGCCAAGGGAGGATGGAAGATAGTGATGGCAGCCTAGGGTGTAGAGCTGGATGAGGGGTGTCCCAGGATTTAGACGAAGGCTAAGGTTTGATGGTAGATGGTAGGGGTGGTTAGGGATAGAAGAAACTAGGGTTTAGTTTGGGCCTCACACCCTCTCCCTCACGGAGGTCAATGCACTATAGCACAGAAGAAAAAACAAGCTCTCAATTTTCATTCAATAAGCATTAGTTACAAGAGGAAGGAGGGGTGGGGTATTTATAGATCACCCAGGCCGTCAAATTCCCTGTCAAAGTTAGATTACAAATTTGTGTGGGATAGGGAGTACAAAGTTGTGTAGAATAGGGAGACTTGACTCCTTGATGGACTTGAACTTCAACTCCTTGTTGAACTTGGACTTTCATCTCCTCTTGTGCTTTGGATGAGGTGCCAACCATAGTGGGCTTAGACTAGGTTGGGGTGCCAATTCTCCTTGTGGGCTTGTGCTGGGGTGCCAAGCTTTATGTGGACTTGGATTGGGGTGGCACTCTTGGTGGGCTAAGGCACCAAAGTTGGGGAGGCCCCCTTCTTGTGGGTTTGGGTGGCATGAAAGGCCCCAAGCACAGGGACTATTGGCATGAGCAGGGGTCCAGGCGCATGAGCTAGGGCCTTGTGACTTTCTAGGTCTGGTGACTCCCTCTTGAACTTGACTTGAATGAAAGGACCTAAATTATAGGACTCGATTAAATTTGACTGGATTGGACTGGCACACAAAGGGACTCAGTTGCTTGGACTGAATACAACTCAACTCAACTAACTTAACAAGGGACTCAATTGACTTATTTATTACAGGACTCAATTGGCTCACTTTAGTACAGGACTCAAGTGACTCAGGACTAATGGACTTTATAGAACTCAAAACCCTAATCAAAAATTCATAGCAGGCCCAGTAATCTCTGTCTGATTCTGGTGCCCATACCAATTCTCTCGGGGTGGGAGGAACATTGTAGATCCTCTCGAGTGATCCATGAATCCTCAGATTCCGGTCGACCTTGCCATCGGACCAAGTATCGTTGGTAGCCTTTGTTCTGGGTACTAATGGCTTGGTCATCTAAGATACACTCAATCTTGTATCCTCTCCAAGGCCAATTTGTTGGTGGACACTCTAGGATGGGCTCACTCTCAAGGGAAGGGTTAGGTCCAAATGGCTCACTGGGAATCATTGCTAGCTCCCTATATTCTACTAGGTTTGAGATATTGAAGGTTGAACTAATGCCTAATTCGGGTGGTAACTCGAGCACATAGGCATTAGGTCCAACTTTCTTTATCACTCTGAAGGGTCTAGCTCTATAAGCATGTAATTTCTTCATTGTACCTTGAGGGAACCACTCAGGCCTAAGCCTAATCATTACATAATCCCCCTCAGTAAATTCTTTAACTTTTTTTCGGGAATTAGCCAAATTTTTATAAATTTCATTGCTCACATTAATCTTTTGACTAATTTCCTTATGCAAATCCCTAACATGCTGTGCAAAAGACTCAGCTGACTCAGAGACTCGTGCATGTATGGGCAAGGGGATTAGGTATGGGGATTTGTTAGGCCTATAACCATGGACAATCTCAAATGGGCTCTTGCCTATGGACCTATTGACTAAACTGTTACAGGCAAATTCCCAATTCTTAGTGTTCTCACCTACAAGGCACCTCAACAGATTTCCAAGGATATGGTTCACTACCTCGATCTGGCCATCAATTTGAGGGTGGTAGGAGTTGGAAAGTTTAAACTTAGTTCCTAACAAGTGCCAAAGGATCTTCCAAAAGTAACCGGTGAAGCGGACATCCCTATCAGACACTATGGTCTTAGGAAGGCCATGTAACCTAACCACATGATCAAGAAAGAGTTTGGCCACCTTGGAAGTATCAATGGTTTGAGAGCAGGGTATGAAATGGGCCATTTTAGAAAACCTATCGACCACTACACAGATTGAGTCATGTTTCCTTAGGGTCTTAGGCAATCCTAACACAAAGTCCATACTGAGGTCTTGCCAAGGGCAGTCAGGTATAGGTAAAGGGATATGCTATTAGATGTATGCCCTAAAAGCCAAGTTGGTTTGACACATTATATTTTTAGGGCATGAATTTTGTACTTAATTTTTCTCATTAATAAAAAGGGAATTTACTTCATTCATATTGGTGTGACTATGAATCATCCATGGAGTTAATAGGTAATAACACATATTTTCAAGAGTTGAGAATTCGAGGCATGTGTCTTTATAGGTTGACTCTTAAAAGCTCCCGATCATTGAAACATCATGAGGATGGTGATTGATCCATTAAGATTGGTGCACAAATCACTTCCCTTTATGAGTAGATAAGTCTCTGATCTATAGTGTGGTGACACTGGAGTGAGAGTGCAGGTAGTTGATAGAGATCAACGATATTAAGCATGACCAAGTACAAGAAATTATATGGATGACTACTCACTCATCAATAACTTCTTGATATTGTAGTTATGTAATAGTTCTTTGACCTAGGGTGTCTCAGCTACTCACAGTAAAGTTGCTGTAGTTTGACAGCACATAAACATGGTTCTTATCCATTCAGGATCTTATGGTGTTTGTTGACTACAATAAGTTTATTGTTGGAGTAGGGTGCAAATTACAGGAATCTATCAGCCTTGGTAGTAAGAAATAATTCTATGCAACTTAGTGAGACTGAGTCCATAAGTCTATGGCCATAGCAGAGTGATAATGAAAAGGTATTTTCATTAGTATCACATTCGGAATCGAGTCGATTAAGTTAAGCATATGACTAATGGGTTTGATGAGTTTCCACGACCTGCATCATGTCGAGATTTTTGATAGAGGAACCGAATCACGTGGTAACTATACCTAGGGGTTCTAATCTTATTCTGCTAGGTTGCCACTATGTTGCCCAGGTGGCTTTTCCAAGAGGGGGGTGAATTAGGAATTTAAAAAATTTTAGGCAATAATGTGCTCTTTGAAATTATTTATAAGTGTTAAGTGTTGTGATAGAATAATTGAATGCAGAAGCGTAATCGAATAAGAAAAGCACAACACAAACACAAGCAAATTATAGTGGTTCGGAGCAACCCAGCTCCTACAACCACTATCCAAGATAACCACTTATGATTTCGACTATATCCCCCACTGGAATACAGTCGAATTGTTTTCATAGGCTCACAATCCAAACCTCTGCACTTTGGTTTTTAAACTGGGCTCATTAAAGAAACCCAACTTGGTTTTACCAGGATCACCAAGAATCCTACACTTGATTTTAACACAGGTTAACCAAGAACCTATTTGGTTTTTAAACCTGTTGACTCTGTTATTGATTTTGATAATAAGCAAAATGCTTAAGTATAAGTTGAGTACTAATCATTTCTTTGAAGTATGTTTTTATAGAAAAAGGTGCCCATCAACTTAACAAAAGATTAATTAATTGAAAAGTCCAAATATGGATGGAAGATCTGCTCAAAGAGGACTTTGGTAGTTGAAGAATGCTTGAAAGGACACAAGAAGTCAACAAAAATTTGTTTCAGCAAAAGTTTAGTTGTTTATGTTAAAATATTAATGAAGTGTCGACTCAAAGTGTCAACACATGACTGAAGAAGTATCGACTTAAGCCAGTACACAAATAAAGTTTCAGTGGCATGGCTGAAGTGTCAACACATAGATTTTGGTGTCGACTCAAAGTGTCGACACATGGATCAGCTCATTACCTGAGATTTTTGGGTTACAAAACTTGCTGAAGTTGAAGATTTGCCTGAAGTGTCGACACATGGATGCTAAGTGTTGACTCAAAGTACTAACTCGCCTAAGGAAGTATCGACACATCTGAGAATTCTAGAAAGCTTCATTGAAGATATTTGAACTAGGTATCGACTCATGGACTGGAAGTGTCGACCCTAAGTGTCAACTCACAACTTGAAGTGTCAACACTTGGAGTTCTGGAAACAGTAATGGCTAGTTTTTTCAAATGTAGAACTCACTCCTCTTGGCTCCCAATGGCTAGTTTTTCATGTCTAATGGCTTAAAACTGGGTTTGAGGCCTTGGGAAGGTATTTAATTGATTCAAATCAAATCAAAACACGAAAAAGAGAATGAAAAAGGAATAACCAAAAGAAAAGAAAAGAGAGCATTCACTCCTATTTATTGAGTTCAACTACTTTCAAGCCAAAAGCAAGTCTCCAAGCATTCAAGAGCCTTCAAAAGCTTTCAAGATCAACCTTCTTAAGCATTAAAAGAGGTTTCATCAAGTTGGAGGTAGAACTACAACAAAGCTTCAAAGACCTTTTATTAGAAAGCTTTCATTGTTTCTTTACTTCAAACTTATATTTGTTGTAAAGATTTTTAGTTAGCTTATTGAAAAACCATGGAGGTTATTGGTGAGCCTTTGAAAACCAATTAGGTTCTTGGTTAGCCCATAAAACCAAGGAAGGTTGGTGGTTAGCCTTAAAACCATTTAGGTTCTTGGTTAGCCCGAAAAACCAAGTGAGGTTTTGACTTGTGTGCCTTGTGAAAATAAGTCAAGTTTTGATTAGTGAGCCCAGAAAACTAATCAGCTATAATCGGTTGAGATTATAGTGAATTTCCAAGTGGGTCTTGGAGAGTAGATGTAGGTGCATTGGATAGCATCAAACCACTATATTTTCTTTGTGTTTGTGATTGCTTGTCTCTTCTATTTGCTCCTCTTTAATTGCTTTTACATTTCTGCTGCTTACTTATTAAAAGCACATTACACTTGCATTCATAGTACTAAGTTTAATTATTGGATTGGTACATACACATGCATTTAAATTTTTAGAAATCCAATTCACCACCCTCTTGGATTGCTTATTGGAAAATAGTGGTATCAGAGCCCTGTTCTCAGTTTATAGGTCTAACCACCTTGAGTAAAGATCTATGGCAGCCCCTATTGGTACTAGTGTAGTTGAAGGACAAGCCTCAAATAGACCTCCATATTTCAATGGAACAAATTATACTTATTGAAAAACTAGGATGAGAATATATATGCACTCTATTAATTATAATTTATGGAAGGTTGTTGATAAAGGTTCATATATTTTTGATTTTAGTTAATGGTGTTTCCATCCCAAAGCTCAAAAAGGATTGGGATGAAAATGACATTAAACAATCCGAGATCAATGCAAAAGCAATAAATCTCCTCTATTGTGCATGAGATCCTAGTGAGTTTAATAGGATTTCTACATGCACATCTGCCAAGAAAATATGGGACAAACTTGAAGTTACCCATGAGGGTATCGATCAAGTGAAGAATACAAAAGTGAACATGCTAGTACACACATATGAAATGTTTCGAATGGAACCTAATGAATCTATCACTGATATGTACACTAGATTCCCAAATATTGTAAATGAAATGAGAAGTTTAAGAAAAGTAATGTCTAATGCTGATCTTGTCAACAAAATTTGCAGGTCACTTTCAACATCATGGGATCCAAAGGTGACCACCATCCAAGAAGCTAAGGATGTTGACAAGCTACCATTGGAGCAATTGGTGGGATCACTCATGACTTATGATCTCAACCTAAAGCAAAAGTCTATGGATATGGACAAGAAGAAAAAGGAGATTGCATTCAAGTCTACTATTCAAGAAGAATCCTCAAATGATGAATATGAAGAAGAAGAAAGAAAAGAGAGTGAAGAAGCACTTCTTGCTAGAAAATTCAGAAAGTTCATGAAGAGAAGGAAGTTTCCTTATAAGAAAAAGTTTCAATCAACTAAAGAGAAGAAAAAAGAAAAAGAGAAAGAAAAGGAGAAGGAGAAGGAGATATCTACATGCTTCGAGTGCAAGAAGCCTGGTCACTATAAATTTGATTGCCCTCTCCTAAAGAAGTCAAGAAAGAAGCTTAGGAAGAAAGCTATGATGGCGACCTGGAGTGATAGTGAAGACTCCAGTTCAGAGGAAGAGCAAGCTGAAATTGCAAACCTATGTCTCATGGCACATCAAGAGCATGAAGAGGTAACTTCTGATACTGAAATAGATTTTACTTTTGATGAATTAAAAAATACTTTTGATGAATTAGTGCATGATTACAAATTAATTTTATCTAAAAACAAAAATTGAAAAGCATGCAAATAGTTTTTCTAATGAAAACAATACTCTTTTAAACAAAATTAGTGATTTGAAAACTAAATTTGATGTTTTGAAAAAGAAAAATAAGGCTTTAACTATGGAAAATGATGTTTTGAAAATACCTAAAACTATCATTTCAAATGGTGATCTTTTGAAGAAAAACAAGAATTTGGAATTTGAAAACAAAAATTATAAAAATAAGCTTGATAAAATAAAACCTTTTGTTGAAAAGTTTACTTTTAGCTTAGAAAAACTAAATCTTCTTTTAAACAACCAAAGAGCTATTTTTAACAAAGCAGGAATATGATTCAAATTTCAAAGACAACAAAAGTATTTGAAAAACTTTTTTGTACATGCATCATCTAGTATCACATGCTTTTCATGCAAAAAATAAGGATACAAAGCTTTTTAATGTAATATAAGAAAAATCAATAACTCTAGAAAAGTTTGGGTTCCGAAAGGAACCAATTTAAGTACTAACTATAAAGGACCCAAGTTGGCTTGGGTATCTAAAAACAAAACTTGATTTGTTTTATAGGTGTGTCTTGCAACCAAGGAGAATAAAAGACTATGGTATCTTGATAGTGGTTGCTTAAGATACATAACAGGAGATGTGAAGTACTTCACCTTTCTTGAGGCAATAAATGGAGGGAGTGTGACCTTCGGGGATAATGGTAAAGGAAAAATCATTGGCATTTGTAAGGTTCACATTATCCCTTCTACATGTATTAATAATGTACATCTAGTTGAAGGTTTGAAGCATCATCTTTTAAGTAGTAGTCAGTTTTGCAACAAAGATTTTCAAGTTATTTTTAAATCATCTTATTGCATGATTGCTAGTCCTGATAAAAATGAAGTACAATTCATTGGAAAAAGGCATGGTAATATTTATTTGGTAGATTTAAATAATCTATCATTGCCTAATGGAGAATGCCTAATTGCAATGAATTCTACTAAAGAAGAGATTAGTTGACTTTGTCATAGAAGATTAGGACATGCTAGTATGTATTTACTTTCAAAACTTTGTAAAAATGATTTAGTAAGAGATTTACCAAATCTTGTTTTTGAAAAAGATAAAGTTTGCCAAGCTTGCCAATTTAGAAAACAAGTCAAAACTTCTTTCAAACCTAAAGGTTTTGTTACCACTAGTAGGCCACTAGAACTACTCCATATAGATCTCTTTAGACCAACTAGAACATCTAGTATAGGAGGCAAGATATGGATTGGTTATACTGGATGATTTTTCAAGGTTTACTTGGATTTTCTTTCTTGCTCATAAAGATGAATCTTCTCTGCATTTGTAAAGTTTTACTGAACAGTTTCTAATGAAAAACGTATTTCTGTTATTTACATACGAAGTGATCATGGTTTTGAATTTGAAAATCAAGATTTCAAAAGTTTTTGTAATGAGAAAGGTATAGAACATAATTTTTTTGTACCTAGGACATCGCAAAATGGGATATTAAAAAGAAAAAATCATACTTTAGAATAAATGGCATGCACTATGCTTTACGAAAATGATTTTCCAAGATATTTTTGGGTTGAAGCAATTAATATTGCCTGTTACATCTTAAATCATGTTTTAATCCAACCAATTTTAAAGAAAACTCCTTATGAACTTTGGAATCAAAGAAAACCAACCTTAAAGTATTTTTGAGTTTTTGGTTGTCAAATTTTATTTTGAATAATGGTAAAGACAATCTTGAAAAATTTGATGCCAAGTTTGATGAAGGTATCTTTTTAGGATACTCTACATCAAGCAGGGCATACAGAGTTTTTAACAAAAGAATCTTAGTTGTAGAAGAGTCTGTGCATGTAGTTTTTGAAGAGTCTACTAACAAATCCTCTAGAAAAGAGGATACTTCTGATGCATGTGCAGGTGCTGATAAGTTACAAAAGCTGACTTTGGATAATCAATCCTCTCAAAAAAATGAAGAAAATCAAGACAAAAATGAAATGGAAGAAGCTATACAATCCACACCAAAGCACCAAGATATACCTAAAGAGTGAAGGTATGCTCATGGACATCTTAAGGAATTAATCCTAGGTGATCCATCAAAAGGAGTAAAAACTCGAGCCTCAATTAGGAATGAATGTGATTATATTGCTTTTGTTTCTCAAGTAGAGCCTAAATATTTTGAAGATATTGAAAAAGATCCTAACTGGATAAATGCTATGCAAGATGAACTAATTCAATTTGATAGAAATAATGTTTGGACATTAATAGAAAGACCATCTAATATTTCTATTATTGGCACTAAATGGGTGTTTAGAAATAAGTTAGATAAAAATGGAATTGTTATTAGAAATAAAGTTAGGCTGGTTGCCAAAGGCTACAATCAGGAGGAAGGAATAAGGAATTGATTTTGATGAAACTTTTGCTCCTGTTGCTAGACTTGAGGCAATTAGACTACTATTAGCATTTGCTTATTTTATGAATTTCAAACTATATCAAATGGATGTTAAAAGTGCTTTTCTAAATGGCTATATAGCAGAAGAAGTTTTTGTTGAACAACCACCTGGTTTTGAAAATCACACACATCCTGATTTGTTTTTAAATTACACAAAGCACTTTATGGTTTAAAGCAAGCACCCTGAGCATGGTACGAAAGACTCAACAAATTTTTGATTGAAAATAAATTTTCTAGAGGCCATGTTGATAAAACCTTATTTCTAAAGAAGAAAAATGATGATTTATTAGTAGCGCAAATCTATATTGATGATATTATTTTCAGTGCTACTAATGATATTCTTTGTCAAGAGTTTGCTAAGATAATGCAGGGTGAGTTCGAAATGAGCATGATAGGAGAACTCAATTTCTTTCTCAGACTCCAAATCAAGCAAACCAAAGATGGAATCTTCATCGACCAAGGTAAGTATATAAGAGAGATCATAAAGAAGTTTGGGATGGAGACTACTAAGTCAATAGGTACACCTATGAGCCCCTCTTGTAAACTTGATAAAGATGAGCATGGTAAATCTGTAAATCAAAAATTATACAGAGGTATGATTGGCTCTTTATTATATTTGACTGCCAGTAGGCTAGATATAATATTCAGTGTATACATGTATGCTAGATATCAGTCTGAGCCTAAGGAATCTTATCTGTTGGCTGTTAAGCACATTATTAGATACCTATCTGGTATAATTAATATCGGCTTGTGGTACTCTAGAGACTTATCTGCTAATTTAATTAGATATTCTGATGCTAATTTTGCTAGGTGCAAACTAGATAAAAAGAGTACTAATAGAACTTGCTAATTTCTTGGAGTTAACTTAATTTCTTAGTTTAGCAAGAAATAAACTTCAGTTGCACTATCCATAGTTGAGGTTGAGTATATTGCAGCAGGAAGTTATTGTGCTCAAATCTTATGGATTAACCAACAACTTGAAGATTTTGGAATCAAATTAACTTGCACCCCCATAAAATGTCATAATACTAGTGCTATTTGCTTAACTAAAAATCCTGTTCAGCATTCTAGAAGTAAACATATTAAAATTAGGAATCGTTTTATTAGAGATCATGTTGAAAATAATGATGCACTTGAATTTATTTGCACTGAATTATAATTAGCTGATATTTTGACTAAGCCTCTCCAAGAATATCGGTTCAATATGATTAGAAGAGAACTTGGAGTAATTAATCCTTTTGATCAAAAATTTCTACTCTTTGACCCATAAAAGATAAATTTTGACATCAATTACATTCAATTTCATTGTATTTCTAGTGATTTTGATCTACACTTCATTTTCTTTTTTTTCGGTTTTAAGTCGATGTGTCGACACCTGTAAGTGTCGATACCTTGAAGTGTCGACACTTGGCTTTGTGTCATGAGTTGACACATGAACGGCTACAGACCGAGAATAAAGATGGAAACATAGTGTTTTCTTGGCATTTTTCTCTCCAATTTGTGCCGACACATACCCTAGCACTGTTCTAACCACTGTTTCCCTCCAAATTCCATCAAAAACCCTCTCAAATTTCTATTTTGAACAGTTCTTGGTTCGGTTTTTGCTACAATCCCCCTTCCATTTTCTTTCTTGGACTGATTGAAACCCTAGTTTCCTCCCCTCTCTTGCTCAATCCGTGAATCTGTGGAATGGGAACTAGAAAGCAAGTGGTTCGTCGCCCTTGACCATCCAACCAAGAAGAAGAGAGAAGGACAAAAGCCAGACATAAAGCTAGTGCACCTAATCCATCTGCTCGACCACTTTTTCCAGCTTCCAGTCATATGGGTTCGAAGATAGTTGTTGGAGGATGCTGTGTAGACTTTGGATTCATCGACCAGCAGCACTTTCAAATTGGTCGTGGCTTAGAGATGCTGGTTAAACTTCATTATGCTCGTTGATTGAGAGATTCTACCCAGGCTTGATACTAGAGTTCTATGGATCCTTAGCCCATGGTAGTGATGGATGAATAGGTAGGTTCATGGCAAAGATATCCCGATGATTGCAGAGGTTCTGAGCAGAGTATAGGATATACCTTTGATAGGACTGTTGTTGACACCTTAGTGGACAGATTCAGTGGACTCCAATGCATTTTCGAGTCAGATTTCTACCTATGGGAGACACTATTGCAGCATCCCAACTTTCTGCTGAGATGAGGTTATTGCATCATATTGTTGCCCAGATTCTTCTACTGAAGACCAGATGTTTTGACTACATCATAGAGAGAGAGCTGATTGTGATGGTCTCTTTAGTTCAGCATGCACCTATATACCTTCCGGTACTTATGGTACATCAGATGATGGAGGCATCGATCAGTCAGAGACTATGTTTGCCCTATGAGATGGGCTTGACCTTGCTCTTCAGAGCATATGGAGTGGCATTGGATGATGAGCCATACCGGATGCTTTTACACACTGATGTCTATGACATCAGATCACTTCACCGGATGGGATATCAGTTAGTCAAAGGCCAGTGGTGTCGTCGAGTATCAGGGTAGGCCGTTGATAGAGATGAGGAAACTGTCAAAGACACATCTACCTAAGATCCAGCTTGAGCCCTCTGCACAGACTGAGCCAGCTCCTCAGCCTGAGCTAACACGTCCAAATGTTTCAGGAGCTTCTGAGAGTCTTATGGATAGAGTCGCTCATATAGAGACAGAGATTTTGACTATTCGATAGTGACTTGACAGTTTCATTATGGAGACCAGAGAAAGTCATCGAGGTTTGGGAGATGGTATCTCTATTATATTGTCTGCATTGTTTAGACCCTCTTTTGGGAGTGTTCCCGATTCATTTGCTCTAGCTAATTCAGCTCTAGCTCCAAATACTCTGGGACCGGATAGAGATGATGATGATGATGAGGTGACTGACTTGATGGATTCGACTTTTTAGATGTGATGATAAAGCCAGTACAGGAGACAGTAGCTGACTTGCCTAGGAGTTCCATTCATGATCCTTCGAGTTCATCCCTTCAAACTCCTATCCTGCCCACACCTCCTTCTAGATCTGTTGATCATTCTGCCATTCCTATACTTTCACTTGTTATTGATTTACCTGTTATTGATACACCTATTGTTGACACACCTATCGTTTCTTCAACTAATACACCTATTGTTGATACACCTATCATTTCTTCAGCTGATACACCAATTTATGATACACATGTAGTTGATACACCATCCTTGCATACATCTTTACTTATTCGGGAGCTAGGTTTCTACACACCTGGTTTCCACCATCATGATTCCAGTCCTTTATTTGATCATACACCACATCCGACAACTGTTGAGTCTATCACTCCGATCAGTTCTGTTCCTGCTGCTGACATAGTTTCTTTTTCTTTTGCTCCAGCTAGAGGGAGGACTTATGTTAGATGCAGAGGTCGTGGTATCGTACTCCTTCTAGACCAACCAGGACTCATCTTCATGATCTTAGATCGATGTGGCCCCGATCTCGTGCTTCTACTGATTCTGGACCGATCGAGATTGGATCCTCAGATGATGAAAATGATGATGATTAGGATTTTCTTTTTTCACATTTAGATAGTTTATATTTTTGCACTTCTTGTATGTTTTGATGCTCACTTTATGTACAAAATTCTGACTTTAAATGAAATCTTATGTTGTACTTCATGTTATAACTTTAAATGAATGAAATGCATTACTTTTCAGCAATTCAATATTTTATTATTTACATTTATATTTGAGCTTATTGCCTTCTTCCTTCCTTTTTAATGATAACAAAAAAGGGGAGAAATGTAACCTTGTTTGAGTGAAAAATTATGAAAAATTCATCAAGTGAGGGGAAGTAATACCTCCTTTAATTTGCAAATTCATTTTTAATTTGAAAATCTACCTTGAATTGAATTTCATGATCAATTCTTACCTTTAGATGTTTAAATTTCAGTCTTTTTGACATTAAAAAATGTTCAAAAATCAATTTTATTGATCATCTCTATAGGGGGAGTGTTTACACTCTTCACTGTATTGTTTGGTAAATTTATTACATTTATTAAGAGTATCTCGGCACATGTTTTTATCGCTTATATATATATATATATATATATATATATTTAATTTGATACTCTTAGCCATTGCAATACTCTTGCTCTGATACATCTTTTTCAATATTTCAATACCTATTGCAATTAGCTCTATGCACTTTGATAAGTTCATTTGAAAGCTTTTTATAAAAATTATACTCAAAGGTTTTGTAATCATCAAAAAGGGGGAGATTATTGACTCCTTTATTGATTTTGATGATAAGAAAAATGCTTAAGTATAAGTTGAGTACTAATCATATTTTTGAAGTATATTTTTATAGAAAAAGGTACTCATTAACTTAACAAAAGATTGATTAATTGAAAAGTCCCAAATATGGATGGAAGATCTGCTCAAAGAGGACTTTGGTAGTTGAAGAATGCTTGAAAGGACACAATAAGTCAACACAAATTTGTTCTAGCAAAAGTTCAGTTGTTTATATGAAAATATCAGTGAAGTGTTGACTCAAAGTATTGACACATGACTGAGAAAGTGTCGACTCAAGCAGGTATGCAAATAAAGTTTCAATGGCATGGCTGAAGTGTCAACACATGGATATTTAGTGTCGACTCAAAGTGTCGACACATGGATCAGCTCATTGACTGAGATTTTTGGGTTACAGAACTTACTAAAGTTGAAGATTTGCCAAAAGTGTTGACACATGGATGCTAAGTGTTGACTCAAAGATCGACTCACCTGAGGAAGTGTCGACACATCTGAGAATTCCAGAAAGATTTTTATTAAAGATATTTAAACTAGGTGTCGACTCATGGACTGGAAGTTTCGATCCTAAATGTCGACTCACAGCTTGAAGTATTGACACTTGGAGTTCTGGGAATAGTAATGGCTAGTTTTTTCAAATACAGAACTCACTCCTCTTGGCTCCTAATGACTAGTTTTTTTGTGTCTAACGGCTAGAAATCAGGTTTAAGGCCTTGGGAAGGTATTTAATTAATTCAAATCAAAACACAAAAATGAGAATGAAAAAGGAATAACCAAGAGAAAAGAAAAGAGAGCATTCACTCCTATTCATTGAGTTCAACTTCTTTCAAGCCAAAAGTAAGTCTCCAAGCATTCAAGAGCTTTTAAGAGCTTTCAAGATCAACCTTCTTAAGCATTAAAAGAGGCTTCATCAAGTTGAAGGCAGCACTACAACAAAGCTTCAAGGAGATATTCGCTTTTATTAGAAAGCTTTCATTATTTCTTTACTTCAAATTTATATTTGGTGTAAAGATTTTTGGTTAGCCTATTGGAAAACTAAGGAGGTTATTGGTAAGCCTTTGAAAACCAATTAGGTTCTTGGTTAGCCTGCAAAACCAAGGGAAGTTGGTAGTTAGCCTTAAAATAATTTAGGTTCTTGGTTAGCCCGGAAAACCAAGTGAGGTTTTGACTTGTGTGCCTTGTGAAAACAAGTCAGATTTTGTTTAGTGAGCCCGAAAAACTAATCGGCTGTAATTGATTGAGATTATAGTGAATTCCCAAGTGGGTCTCGGGGAGTGGATGTAGGTGCATTGGATAGCACCGAACCACTATATTTCCTTTGTGTTTATGATTGCTTGTCTCTTCTATTTGCTCCTCTTTAATTGCTTTTACATTTTTGCTACTTACTTATTAAAAGCAAATTATACTTGCATTCATAGTACTAAGTTTAATTATTGGATTGGTGCATATACTTGTATTTAAATTTTTAGAAATCCAATTCACCCTCCCTCTTGGGTTGCTTACTGGGCAATAAAACCGAGCTCACCAATAACCCAATGATGGGGAACTAATATGCATGCCATTTTTTTTGTATGTTTTACATGTTGAGTTAGGTGATTAATTTCCAAATTTCAGATCAAAATTATTTGTAGGAAATTTTGTATGAATTTTTGAAGATCAGCATGCAGATTAGGACCTAGAAAAGTAGCAAAGAAGGACCGCCGGGGCTGAGAAGCCTCGGTTAGGGCAAGTTCTCCTACAATAAAACTACTAGAGGTAGAGGGGTGTACCTGACAATGTCTGTGAAGATCGCAGCGAAGGGGTCTCTCGTTCCTCGATGGATGCGGCCTGGAAAACCGAGCCAAAGACCCGCGGATACCCGGCTTTCTGCTTGGTGATCCGATTGAGGCTTGGCTAGAGTCGTTGGATTCGTAGGAACTCAGGGACCTGCAAACGACCTGTCAGGGGTTAGAAAGCTCACAAAAGAACAAGAAAACAAAGTAAAAATAGCAAGGGAAGGCTTCTTTTGGAGTGGGCGTCCAGGGATCTGGAGGGTTTGTTGGCAGCAGGAAGATGATTGCAAACACCAGGAAGAAGAACTCTCACAAACCCCTTTATGCACACAGCAGGGTATCACACCACTCAATAGAAGAACTCTCACCCCTCAATGTTACAATTGTAACAAAGGCACTAGAGAAAACACTCCAGCAGTATTTCATTTCATCTTTTTTTTCTTCTTTTTCATACAAGAGAACCATCCCTGGACGCCCACTCCAGGGATGGTTCATTTCATTTCATCTTTTTTTTCTCCGTGAAGGTGAGTCCCCAATCCTAGAGTATCCATGTTTCCAATCCTCCATCCCATGTTTTTCCACCAAGAAAACTGAAAACCAAAAGAGTTGCTGTGGTGGTTGGTTGCTTGCTAATGCAGATGCTTGAACTCTGGAGGGTGGACTGAGATGGAGATGCCTGATTGGAGGATGAAGATGCCTAGGGAAGAGGTCAAATGTTGGCAGTTAGGGTTTCAAGGGAGATGAAGGTTGGTGGCCAAGGGAGGATGGAAGATGGTGATGGCGGCCTAGGGTGTGGAGGTGGATGAGGGGCGTCCAAGGGTTTAAATGAAGGCTAGGGTTTGATGGTAGATGGTAGGGGTGGTTAGGGCTAGAAGAAACTAGGGTATAGTTTGGGCCTTGCACCCTCTCCCTCATGGAGGTCAATGCACTCTGGCATGGAAGAAAAAACAAGCTCTCAAATTTCATTTAATAAGTATTAGTTTCAAGAGGGAGGAGGGGTGGGGTATTTATAGATCACCCAAGCCCTCAGACTCCCTGTCAAAGTTAGATTACAAATTTGTGTGGGATAGGGAGTACAAAGTTAAGTAGAATAAGGAGACTTGACTCCTTGATGGACTTGAACTTCAACTCCTTGTTGAACTTGGACTTTGATCTCCTCTTGGGCTTGGGATGGGGCACCAACCATAGTGGGCTTGGACTGGGTTGGGGCACCAATTCTCCTTGTGGGCTTGGGATTGGGTGCCAAGATTTGTGTGGACTTGGACTAGGGTGGCACTCATGGTGGGCTAGGGTGTCAAAGCTAGGGAGGCTCCCTTCTTGTGGGCTTGGGTGGCATGAAGGGGCCCAAGTGCAGGGACTATTGGCTTGAGCAGGGGTCCAGGTGCATAAGCTAGGGCCTGGTGACTTTCTTGGTCTGGTGACTCCCTCTTGAACTTGACTTGAATGAAAGGACTCAAATTACAGGACTTGATTAAATTTGACTGGACTAGACTAGCACACAAAGGGACTCAGTTGCTTGGACTGATACAACTCAACTCAACTGACTTAACAAGGGACTCAATTGACTTGATTTATTACAGGACTTAATTGGCTCACTTTAGTACAGGACTCAAGTGACTCTGGACTAATGGACTTTACAGGACTCAAAATCCTAATCAAAAACCTATAACCAGCCTAGTAATCTCTATCTGATCCTGGTGCCCGCACCATTAACAACTAGGCCTGGGGCCTTGTGGAGCATGCATTATACAGAACATGCGGGTAGCGCATTTGCAAAATTTGAATCTCTGGTAGGGTGTGTGCCATCTCCCGGAGGTTGCAAATGGCTTGGAGCTTCCATGGCATGGTATGAGCCTTTACTGATCTTCTCTCTCTTTTGCTTCTAACGGGAACTTCATCCTTAGCAGGATAGGGGGAGCTTTATCTCGGGAGCTCAGCCCCGAAAAGCATGAGCATGTCCTTGGCCGGGAGCTCGATCCTGGATGGGAGCTGACCTTGGTCGAGGGGCTCGCCCTCGGAAAGATGAGCACGTCCTCAACTAGGAGCTCGACCCCAGATGGGAGCTAACCATGATCGGGGGGCTAGCCCTCGGGAAGCATGAGCACGTCCTCAACCAGGAGCTCGACCATAGATGGAAGCTAACCTCGGTCGGGGAGCTCACCCTCGAAAAGCATGAGCACATCCTCGACCTAGAGCTCAATCCTGGATAGGAGCTGACCTTGGCCGGGGAGCTCGCCTTCGGGAAGCATGAGCACATCCTTGATCGGGAGCTTGATCCCGTATGGAAGCTGACCTCGGCCGAGGGCTCGCCTTTGGTACTTCATTTGGGCACCGCATTCAGGTGGCACTTCTCACCAGTGTAGCCACTAGCTGTTTCCGTCATTGGCTCCATGTCAGTGGTTGTGCCACATCACAAGGATTGAGCAATGATGGTTAGTTAAGTTATTTTCTACATGGCTTTCAAAACAGGTTTGACATATATTTAAAGAATATATGGATACATTTAACATTGAATAACTCATTAACGTTTGTTATTATTTTTTAGGTAACGATAGATTTAATAGTTTCATAATCAATAGTTTTAAATTCCATACTAAAGATCATGAAAAATTTAGAAAAATATAGAATAGCAGTGTTATGGTGGAAGCGGATGGATAAACTTATTATGGTGCACTTAAAGATATTTACGAGTTAAATTATTATGAAATATTTAAAGTAGTATTATTTAGATGTGATTGGGTAGACATAAACTCATCAAAGGGTTTGAAACAAGATGCAAATGGATTTACATTTATAAATTTTACAAGATTGATACATACTGGTATCTTATTGAAGAATGATCCATTCATTTTTTCTTCTTAAGCTCGTCAAGTATTTTTTGTACAAGATGCAAAAGATAAAGATCGGGCTACCATTGTTAAAACAAAATCTAGGAACTTATATGATATGGAAAAGCAGATGAAAGATGATGAAGATGATGATGCTTATATGCATTCCATGTCATTCAATTTTGTATCAATTGATGACATACATGATATAGTATCTTTGGTTAGAACAGAATTTGAAGGAAATGCCATTGCTTATTGTTATTGGTATTAAATTTTTACAATATATGTAATTTGTAGTAATTATTCTATTAAATTAATATTAATGTTCATTGATTCTGACTTTAATATAAATGATAGGTGATATTATGTCTCACTCATGATGATTTGCTAGTGTGTAGTTCCAACACTCATGAATAGAGGTTGGTACTTCTTCTTCGGGATAGCAGGTTGAGGCCAGTCCTTCTTCAGCATAGCAAGCTGAGGCTAGTACTTCTTCTTCAACATAGCAGGTTGAGACCGGTCCTTCTTCTTTTGTACTATAGACTGAGGCTGATCCTTCCCCACAGTAGTCTACTACAAGTCCATCATCCTTGGGGTAGCATGATCCTCCCATCGATGTAGCAGATGATGAGCTACATGTTCAGGATAATTTATTTTTTATTTGATTTGATAAAATTTCATTACACATCTTACTATAGTTTACTTATATGTATTTTTTATAGACAGATCTAGGAGGGGTAGACCTAGATGCGGGCCTATAGTAGTACGAGAAGTGTGGCAGATGCACAAGGGTGAGAGGATAGTTGTTGAGTGCAATGAGCTAGGATACCTAATTAAAAAAGCTGCCAGCTTATTGACTTCATTTTTAGAAACAATTGCATAGAGGCATCAACTGTGTCCCTTGAGTTATGCAAAACGGAATGACATGCTTCCGACTTACAAAGTTGAGCTTCTATGAGTTGTATAGGTAAAAAATTAAATCTAAATAATTTTTATTTTGTATGGTTGACATATTATGTTATGCTTTATATTATTTCAGTTATAAAACTTTGTATCAGCACGACATTGATGATGGAGGCCTGGAAAATTTTTTTATTTTTTTATTTTTTTGTATTTGCATGATTATTTCTAACATTTACTTGACTTAATGTTTGTTTTGTTTGTAGTCCAAGTTCGTACTCCCTCCATCCACTCATAATTTTGTATTGAAGTCTCTCAACTGAAAATGGAAAGAATATAAAGCACAATTGAAGATGAAATATAAGTTACCGGGTATGACTGAGGAGCAAGTAGTTAGTGCTTGTTCTCCTGATGTATTCCCTCATCAGTGGATGGAGTTGGTTCATTACTGGTTCTCTAAGAAGGGACAGGTATCTTGTAATACAATCTTTTAAACAACTTTATTAAAATATTTGATTTATATTATACATTATACATATATATACTTTACTTTCAGGATGTAACAAGTTATTTATTTGATCTTGCAAATATATTCTGATATTGGTAGAGCTGCACGAGCAGCTCTTTCTGTTCCTCATACATTGAGATCCATGAGTTATGTGTGAGTTAGATAGGAGTTTGTATATTCATTAAATTATAAACTTATGCTTTTTATATTAAAACATTTATACTTTTTAATGAAACTAAGATTATGTATCATGGATGATGTATGTATTGTGATATTTAAACAATTTTCAAATTTGTTTGTAATATTTGCTTAAAATTATAATTTTTTGTATAGATGGATGGGCATGGGAGGGAACCTGGTGAGGTGGAATTTTATCAGATGACTCATACTCATCGTGATGGCACTTTTGCTAGAGATGAGTCGAGAAAGTTATATGTAATTTTTTATTATAATTTTTTTTCATATAATGATTATAGTTTGATTTTGTTAGTTATTAAGATCTAACTATTCTTTGTAAATTAATACAAGAAAGAGCTATATCTTTCATTGCAGAGTGTATCGATAAGTCTGCAACATCTATGCAAAGTAGTCATATCGAGACCAAGGTGTTCATGGAACTAACGGGACTGGAGTGCTACAGTCGAGTGAGAGGTTATGGAGTCGGAGTCACCCCCACTCAGTTATCTACGGTGAATACATATACTCGTGATGCTGTAGATGGTGCTCAAGATGCATGTGTTCATAGACTTGAGGAGGAGATAGAGGAGATGCAATGGGATCGTGCCATCGATAGAGAGTGATGGAGACCATGAGAGAGCACATTAAGTGGCTTACATCTGTCGTACAAATATATGTTCCATATCAGGTAAATAAATATATTATTAAATATATATTCTTATATTAGATCAATGATATACAATATATTGTCATACATAGTTTTGCAACTTAAGCTTTTTAAATATTTCTTATAGACTCTTGGAGCATCAAATCCTTGTGGACAAGGTGACGACCTCCCTCCTGCAAATTATTGACCTCAATTTTTTTTATTTTATTCATATGTTTCATGTATTTTTTTATTTTGTTAAACTTTGAGTTGTAATAAACTTTATTATATTAGATTATAATGAATTTTATATTTAGGTTTTCAGTTTAGATGGAATGAAATATATATATGCATTCAATATTTATGCTTGTTATGATTTCATTATACAGGTTCAGTAAGGATTTGTATAATTTTTTTATTTAAAAATATTTTTTTATTTTTTTGAAAATTAATGTATCTACCGATGCTTTAAAGTGTTGATAGATAATATTATCTTTGATATTTTAAAACATCAAAAAATTACATTTAGCGATGCTTTTAAGCATTGCTAAAGTAAATTTTCCGACATTCTTTTTAAAAGCATTGGCAAAATATGGATTTTGGCCCGGTCAATTTTGATGCTTTATAGTATCAGTAATTTAAATTTTTTCAATGCTTTATAGCATCGGGATATTTTTTTGATGCTTTTTAAAAGCATCGGCAATAATTTTTTCCACGTCGTCACAGTCGACATTTTTTTTATGCTTTTTGAAGTGTTGGAAAACTTTTTACCAATGCTTATTAGCATCGGGAGAGGTCTTTTATAGCATTGCCTTATATTAGAATTGTTGTAGTGATGATAACATATGCAAGGAAGATATCAATAATGAAGCTACATTGATACCATCTCTCTTGATGACATTTCATACCTAGATTTAGTACCTGTAGACCACTCAAGTTCCTATGAAATGTCCTAGAAAAGTATTCTATCTATTTCTCTTAAGCATAGGTGTCTACTGAACCATGTTTATCCCAAAGAGTTCTATGCTGTGGTCCAAGTCCTAAGATTTTGGAGGCATTATCTACTTCCACAAGAATTTGTCCCATATTCAGACCACAAGACCTTTTTTTCAGGTTTTAAATTTACAAAAAAATTTAAGTCCAAAACTTGGAAAGTGAATTAAGTTTCTTCAGGCCTACACCTTTATCATAAGGTACAAAGTAGATATAGATACCAAAGTTGATATAAACCTCTTATCGGTTATAAGTTATGGGCTTTGATAGTTAAAAAAATATGAAGAATGCCCAAATTTTAAAAAATAATAAAAATAATAATAAAATAATAAAAATATTATACACTCCATTACTTGAGCATACTAGAATATTAAAGTCAACGTCATCCTTTATAGAGCATATTAGAAGTCTATGTGAAGAGAAAAATGATAAAATAAATATAGGTAATCAAGTAAATAATTAGCAGATTATCAGTGATAAGTCAAGAATTTTACTAAGGATGATTATGTCATAATTAGGATCAGACTTGAGCAATTTTCATCAAGAACTATTTAGAAGCTACATATCCGAGAAATAGGCATGTTCAAGATTTTAAAGAAAGTTGGATCTAATATATATATTAATGAACTACCATCTAGCTATGGGATTAATTCAACTTTTAATTATTAGATCTAATTGAATATAAAGAACCAATATTGATACCAGTGATTTGTTTGAGCTTGTAGCATCCTTTGTGACTGACCCTCCCCCTGAGTGTTCACAAACTAAAATGGTGATAAGTATAGGTTGTTACTGTAATCAATCATCAATTTTCATATTCCAAAATTTAGGAAACATATTGATAAAAGAAAGTAAATTAGCTTCATTGTAAAAGAACATTTTATGATCAATAAAATAAGGTCCTCATTATAGTAGGCTATGTGATCTCTATAAACTCATATATATATATATATATATATATATATATATATATATATATATATATATATATATATATATACATTCTTCTAATTTGTGCCTGTCATAGCTTTCCTTTTAAGAAAAGTGCTATATGGAACCCTATCAAACTAAAGGCCATTTCATAGTTAAGCTTGTTCCACAATGATGATTTTACCTAATCTTTATTTGTGCATGCAAACCATATTAATGCAGGACTATTAATATATGCTAGTTATTTTTTTGTGATTAGGTTTTAAGTTAGGAGTTTGTATCCCAAATCTCAAACCAAGATATTAAGTAGGGAATTCTATAGAAAATCTAAAACACATGCATGCAAAAATAAATCCTAAAAGTGAAGAAACAGGATCGTCGAGGCTAAGAAACCCCGGTAGGACTAGCTCTTCTGCAATACCGCTACCAGAAGAGTCTAAGAGGTGTACCTGGTAGAGATTTAAAGATCAATCCATGAAAAGTTCACTCTACACTCATCGGATGCAGCCTGAAAAAAAAAGCTGGAGACCTTGCGGATCCGTGGCTTTCAATCCAATGACCTGAAAGCTTGCCGATTGGAATCCTGGATTCGTGAACTCTGAGAGACCTACAAATCACCTAATAAGGGTTAGAAAATCAAGAAAAAGTAGGCTAGATGGCTGAAAGAAGAAGAACGGGAAGAGGTCTGAGGAAGGCAGCCAGGAGATGAAGAAGACTGGCGGCTTGGAGGCAGGGTACAGGGATCACACAGAAACCCCGAGGAATCACATAGATATCCTTAATCACACAAAAATTCACACAGAATTGGAGAAAACTCAATAATATTCAATCATTAATTATCAGCAAAAATACATAAGAAGGGGTCATTATATAAACTTACAAACTTAGGCTCCAAGTAAGGGCATACAAGAGAATTCCTATGTATCCTTTTTCCACTCAAACCCTAACTAGATTACATGGAAACCTCACTCTCCCAAATGAACTCAAACACTCTCTCCCTCTCCTTATCATGGTCGGCCAAAGGGTGGTGATCATAAGGGTGGACAATTTCATGATGGGCCAGGGCTTCGGGCAGCCCATTTTAGTGCTGGGCAGGCTTTAGGGTTTCTCCTATTATCCTTCTTTCCGGTGGGCTGATGTTGTTGTCATCTAGTCTTCAATGGTGCTGATCTCAAGGTCCTTCTCATGCAATCCAAGGTTGCACATCCAAGTATGACTGGGACTCCTTGAAGTTATCAAACTCTAGCTAGGGTCCATCAGTGTCTTGAATCTTCTCTTGTTGGACTGGACTGGACTCAATATGAGACTTACAGGACTCAAAATAATAAATGGCTCAACATGAGCTGACTTAACTCAAGACGTGACTTAACTTGACTCAATTGAACTGACCATATCTAAAAACCTAATACAGGACTCAAATGTAGAAAGGCCCAAAACAGGATTCAGGGGCCAGAATACAGACTCAAAACAGGACTCAGGGACCATAATACAGACTCAAGTGGGCTAAGCCCTTATTACAAAATTGGACTCAACTAATCAAACACTACTAAGATTTCCTTAGAGGGTTAAGAAGCCTCTGTCTTATTCTGGTGCCTCTGGTATCCGCACCAATTCTCCTAGGATAGGAGGAACTTGACCCTGTCGAGTAAGGATCACTCTAGCTCTGGTATATCTCAAGAATGTCTGGGTCTATGTGCTACAAGTCCTCTCGAGTAATCCACGAATTGTCAGATTCTGGTCAACCTTGCCAATGGACCAAGTAGCATTAATAGCCGCTGCCCTGGGTCATAATATCTTGATCATCCAGGATACGCTCGATCCGTTCACCTCTCTCAGGCCAATTTATAGGTGGACACTCTGGATTAGGTTCGCTCTCAAAGGATGGAGTAGGTCCCAAAGCCTCACTAGGAATCACTGCAGGTTTCCTATACTCAACCAAGTCCGTGATATTGAAGGTAGAGCTAATGCCAAAATCCGAGGATAGATCTAGCACATAGGCATTGGACCTTCTCTATCATCCTAAAGGGTCCAGCTTCGCGAGCATTAAGCTTATTAATGGTCCTTGGTGGGAACTGCCCATGCCTAAGCCTTATCATACTGAGTTTCCAACATTAAATTTCTTGCCTCTCTTTCAAGAATTAGCCAGTTTGTTTCAAAATTAGTGTAGGTGGTGAACATGCTGGGCACATGCAGACTCCTAACAGGTGACATAAAGGACTCATACCAATACCTAATAGACTTGACTATGCATTCCTATCGAAAGAGGTTTATTAGGTCTTAACTACAACTTGGGCATGAGGCATGAGTCATGGTTAATGGGTGACATGCAGATGAGAATTTGCCAGGAACTCCTAATAGATGCTAGAGGATCTTCCAAAAGTAGGTAGCAAATGGGATGGGCTCTAAGGATTCATGCAACCTGGTAATCTCAATAAAATGTGACCTAATGGTTCTAGAAACATGAGATGACTCAGGGAAAGGTAGGAAATAGGAAGGGGATTCAGGGGCTGGTTCTGGGCTAAAGAGACTGACCTTAATGTATGAACTTAAGTTATGTCTATGGGCAAGAAAAGGTCCATGCTATGGAAGGATGGGTCAACAATTTCTAGGAAGAAGTCTTCAATGGTGTTGCCTAGATATGGTGCCCAAGAGGGTGGGTGAATTGGGTATTTTAAAAATTAAAGCAATATATGTGCTATCAAGTTCAAAAGTGAAGAGTGATAGTGCTCAAGTAATTGTGCAACGGAAGCAATAAAAGATAACAACAATTAAAGAGCAAAAGAAGAGTAAAGCAATGCAAACACACAAGAAGTATAGTGATTCGGTGCACCTAGCACCTACATCCACTCCCCAAGCTCCACTTGGGAATTTCCACTATAATCTTCTCTAGATTACAGCCGACTTGTTTTACAAGGCTCACAAGTCAAAACCTAAGTTGGTTTTTCTACCTATGCTCACCAACAAACCTTACACACTTGTTTTGGCTTTGGGCTTACAAGCAACCCTAGTTGGTTTTATCAATTGGCTCACCAACAAACCTCACACACTTGTTTTGGCTTCGGGCTTACAAGCAACCCTAGTTGGTTTTAACAATTGGCTCACCAACAAATCTCACACTAGTTTCAAATTCCCTTGAAACTAGGCTAGCACAAATAGAATATGAATACAATGAATAAAAACAAGACAAACTCCTTTTTGAGCAAAAAATAATTCGATGTAGCTCTTGTTGGAGACTCTTCAAGCCTTTCTCTTGGAATCTTGGACCTCACTAAATGCCAAAGACTTGAAAGTTGGATTCCTCAAAGATGGAAAGCTTTTGGCTAAGGAATCTCTTAGTTTTCTCACTCTTTTTGGCTTAGAATTGATTGAAGGCTTTGTACTTTCACTCTCTTCTTTTTCACTTTGTCTCCTTGACTTTTTTGAAGTTAGGTGGAGGTTAAATACTTCATTCAAGCTGAAACAACTCCACAAGACCGTTAGAATCAAAAAAAATGGCCGTTTATGGCCGTTAGAAATCAAATCAAAAGTTCAGAAAAACTAGCCGTTATGCCATGAGTCGACCTCATGAGTCGACCTCTAGGTCAAGTGTCGACCTCATGAGTCGACCTCTAGCTTATCTTAGGCAAAAATCCAGAAAACCATAGTTCTGCCCAGTTTGATTTCTCAGGCGATGAGTCGACCTCTGGTGTCGACCTCTGGTGGTGGTCGACCTCTGGAGCGTGCCACTGAAATTTTGCCGTGCCGGCATTGCTAAACTTTTCTTTTCGTCATGAGTCGACCTCTGGTGGTCGACCTTTGGCAAGGTGTCGACCTCTGGTGGTCGACCTCTGATCTGAGATTTTATGAAACTCTGGAGAGGTGCATGCCATGCTTGAGTTTCTCTAAGCCTTTGTTTCTTTTGTCAATTACTTCTTAATAAGAAGGTCCAATATGAAAAATTTGATCTTGTTCAAGGTAGAAAAGGTCTATCCAAAATCAAGCAAGCTTGGTTTCATCATTGTACTCTTGATACTCTTTTTGAATAACCTATGGCCTGAAACTTTATCTTGAAATGAAACATTAGTCCAAACATATACTCAACCTTTTGTTAATCATCAAAACTAAGGAGCCAAAGCCAACAAATGGGAACTATGGGAGGGGATTCATCCTGAGGGTACTAAATTAAAGAGATCATGTCCTCAATAAATTCCTTGGGCTCTTGAATTTTAGGACTGGGCTCTATAATTAGGCTTTCTTCTAGTGGTTCCTCAGGTATGATTCTAATAGTAGGGTCAGGTTCCTCATGGTCCTCTTTCTCTAATCGTTCTTCCAAGATGGTTTCGATTTGGGTATCTACTGGGTCAACTAATTCTAGGTTGGTTTCAGTAATCTCCTTCTCTACTTCTTGAGCCTTAATCAGATTAACTCATGGTTTCTTCTCCTTAAGGCTACTAGAACTTCTCTTGACTGGGTCTCTAGGTTGAGTCGGATGGATCACAAACTTCTCCCCATGGTGGCTAAAGGCACAGATGTTGGTTCAACCAAATAGGGTTGCATCATGATCATAAAGCCATGGTCGACCTGGAATGATACTAGTGACTCCCATGGGAAGGACATCATACAAGTCTTCTCCTCATATGATTGCAGTTTGATCAAGATTTGGCACCTAGACTTGACTGGGATGGAGGTGGAATCTACCCATGAGACCTTATAAGAGCTAGGATGGAGAACTGAGATCAATCCTAAAGATGTGACTGTACTGGCAGAGACGGCATTGACACAACTCCCATTATCTATTATGATCTTGAACACCTTACCTCCTATCTTGACAAAGGTTTGTAGGATGTTAGTCTTATGCTAGTCTTCCTTAGTTTGGGTTTGGGTCAAGATGCACCTAACCACTCCTAATAGGTCTTTAGACTCAAGCACATCCTCCTCTCCATCATACTCTTCTACCAATTGGACCTTAACCTCATAAACTTTTCCCTCAGGCTCAACTATGGGTTTAGGTTCATTTTCATCTAGCTCACCTAGGTGTAGGGCACTGACTGGACACTGGCTAGCAAAATGGCCTGGTTTGCGACATCTAAAGCACACCCTTGGGATATTCTGGACCTCTACAAACTTACCTCTATCCTCTCTATGGGCTATAGGAGTACTGGGCTAAGGTCAACTCGGGTCGAGGTCGCTCGGATTGGGTCGACTCGGGCTGGGTCGGCTCGGTCCAGGTCGACTCAGATAGGCCTGGCTAGATCCTAGGTACTGACTAGGGCTCCTAGTGGGCTCAGGTTTATGATAGAAGGGCCCTCTCTGGAAGCGCTCATAATTTGTAGCAATTTGGTAGGCTTGCTCTATGTTGCTAACCTCTATCAAGTAAAGCTCCCTCTTTATGTCATCCCTAAGGACAGCTCTAAACCTAGACAAGAGGACATCCTCAGATTCATTCAAGTTACATCGCAAGGCATACTTATCAAATTTTGCGATGTACTCCTCTACACTCTTATTACCCTGATTCAATCTTTGTCATTGGTCCAATAATCCCTGGCAGTATGAGGTTGGGAGGTAATTTGATCTACGCTTAGTTTTCATGGCCCTCCAAGTAACTATGGGTTCAAGACTTGCTTGTCTAAGGGTTCTCTCAACAATGGCCCAATGTATCCTGGCCTAGCAGATTAACTTAAGCTTGGCAACCCTAAACTTGTGCTCCTCTGACATATCGTACCACTCGAAATACTGATCTATTTCTCCCTCCCAATTTATATAAACCTTTAGGTCAAGATAGCCATTGAAAGTGAGTGCTTCCAGTCTAATGTTCTTGTAGGCTCTCTCTTCCTGGTCTATGAAATCCTGATTGGTTCTCCTTAGGTGAATCTTTAGGATTGGGTCATGGCATGGGGCTCTCCTAGGTTGCCTCTAAGTAGGGATCATGGTGTAGGATTCTTCTAGGATGGGGAGGTGACTCAAGGTCTAGCTCAACGTGAGGCCCAAGTGCCTCCCTTAAGGGTCCTAGCTATCCTTCTAGGTGGGTAAGCCTATGGTTTTCTTGGGTACTGGCCTGGGTCAATTGCTCAAACCTTCGATCCATTTGGTCATACTTTTGGTTCATCTGGGCAAAGGATTGGGTCATCTGTTCAGTAAGGGCTCTGATTTGAGCTTCCAGACTAGAATTATCCATGGGTTCAGCCAACTGAAGGTGTGATGGATGATATGAGGCTCCTGATCTAGTTTACATGCAAGACTCACAAACGAATCGACTACGGTTTCCTAGACCTAGAGCCCAAACAGAATGGGTCGACTCAACTTACACATAATGCAACTCCTAGTCCTTCCACTGGCCAAGTAAGAGGTGGGATAGTAGGAGGCCCCCCTACTTTCACAGGGACCCAATTAAGGAACCACTAATTTGCTTAGGTTATTTAACTGTGTACGTTAACCTTAGACACTAGTCTTCCCACAAAGGTTGGACCCGACCTATTGGTATCCCTAGCTCACTAGAGCAAACTAGGTCTAATTAATTTTAATTAGGCTGGGATCGAATGCAAGGATTGTTGTATTGGGCTAAGGAGAGGTTATCAACTCCTCCCCCCATCTGGCATATTGAGAGTGCCCTTAGAGTAGTTTATGCATACGATGACAAGCAGATGAAACCCTAATGATGCAATGTCTCTATTTTTTTTGTATTTTTTGATTTTATATATTTTTTTGTTTTATATTTTGGTAGAAATATAATATGCAGGAAATTACCTAATATGCAGGAAATGTGTAGAAAAATTAAAATATACAAAAATTATGCAAAAAGAACCCTAAACATGCTGAAATTAGTCTTACTGAAAATTAGGACAGAACTGTTCTCATGCAGTTTTCTGGCGTTCAGAAAATCTATAGACCAAAATAAATCATGAGCAAATTTTAAAAAATACTATCAATTATGAGGAATCCAAAAAAGCAAAAATCAATTTTTTTAATCTACATACATGTAGAAACTGTAAAAATAATAGATCATGTATAGAAATTACGGGATGCAGAAACTAGCCCTAAAACATGCACTGATACCAAATGATGCGGGACTTTTTATGTATACTAGTTATTTTTATGTGATTAGATATTAAGTTAGAAGTTTTTATCCCAGATTCCCAGATTTCAAGCCAAGATATTTAGCAGGAAATTCTATAAAAAATCTGAAGCACATGCATGTAGAAATAAATCCTGAAGTGAAGAAACAGGACTGCCGAGGCTAAGAAGCCCCGGTAAGACTAGCTCCTCTGCAATACCGCTACCAGAGGAGTCTAGGGGGTGTACCTAGCAGAGACTTGGAGATCAATCCATAAAGAGTTTGCTCTATGCTCATCGGATGTGGCCTGAAAAAATAAGCCGGAGACCCTATGGATCCATGGCTTTCAATCCGATGACCCGAAAGCTTGCCGATTGGAATCCTGGATTCATGAACTCTGAGAGACCTGCAAATCACCTAATAAGGGTTAGAAAAACAAGAAAAAGTAAGCTAGATGGCTGAAAGAAGAAGAAGGGGAAAAGGTCTGAGGAAGGCAGCCAAGAGATGAAGAAGGTTGGCAACTTGGAGGCGGGTACAGGGATCACACAGAAACCCTGAGGGATCACATAGACATCCTTAATCATACAAAAATTTACATAGAATTGGAGAGAACTCAATAATATTCATTCATTAATTATCACCAAAAATACATGAGAGGGGGTCTTTATATAGACTTACAAACTTGGGCTCCAAGTAAGGGCATACAAGAGAATTCCTAGGTATCCTTTTCCCACTCAAACCCTAGCTAAATTACATGGAAACCTCACTCTCCTAAATGAACTCAAACACTCTCTCCCTCTCCTTATCATGGTTGGCCAAAGGGTGGTGATCATAAGGGTGGCCAATTTCATGATGGGCCAAGGCTTCGGGCAGCCCATTTCAGTGCTGGACAGGCTTTAAGGTTTCTCATGTTGTCCTTTCTGGTGGGCTGATGTTGTTGTCATCTGGTCTTCAATGGTGCTGATCTCAAGGTCCTTCTCATGCAATCCAAGGTGGCACATCCAAGTATGACTGGGACTCCTTGATGTTGTCAAACTTTGGCTAGAGTCCATCATTGTCTTGAGTCTTCTCTTGTTGGACTGGACTGGACTCAATATGAGACTTACAAGACTCAAAATAATAAACGGCTCAACATGAGCTAACTTAACTTAAGACGTGACTCAACTTGACTCAATTGAATTAACCATATCCAAAATCCTAATACATGACTCAAATGTAGAAAGGCCCAAAATAGGACTCAGAGACCAGAATACATACTCAAAATAGGACACAGGGACCATAATACAAACTCAAGTGGGCTAAGCCCTTATTACAAAATTGGACTCAACTAATCAAATACTATTAAGATATTCATAGAGGGTTAAGAAGCCTCTGTCTTATTCTAGTGCCTCTGGTGTTCGCACCACATATCCTTTCTACATGGAGCATTTGATAACTCAAAATTTTAAAAATTTCCATCAGACTCTCTAAGCTGGTCCCATATTCCTAGCCAAGCAAATCTTGGGCAAGGAAGGTGACTACTGCAAAAACTAGATGGCCTAGTTGATGGAATAATATTCTTTTCTTTTCTTTGAGAAATGCGATGGGAAAGCCCCCACCATGGACTCAAACACTTGCCCTATTCCAAGTGGATAGGGGTGCCAATCAGCTGAGAAGTATGGAATAATCGTTGTTGATCCCTTGAATGATTTTGATGATAACAAAACATTGATGCTTGATTTTGATACTAATGATCTTCAAAGTGCTTTAAAAGTTTTTGTAGGTAGTTCCAAATGGAAGTTTGACAATTATACTCTATTAAAACCATTGGCACACCTTCATGTATCAAAAATGAGTTCATTGTATCACTCTTGTCATTTGAAAGTCCTAATAATTGATATTTTGTAATATTTATGTAAAAAGGGCAAAACAATGAAATTTGATGTATTCTGTAAGAAAAACATGTCAAATTATGTTTAGAATCAATTTAGGAGTTGTTTGAAGAGTTTTTGGAACTTTTTGACGTGTGTCAACTCAAGCCGGCTCTATTGGTTCGAGCTGATACATGGGATGGCATGGCACGGCATAGAACTGAACCTTGGCATAGAGAGCTACTAGAGTTGACTCGACCAGAAGGGCTAAGAATCCGAGCCGACTCCTCTAGAGTGAAGAAAAACTCAGTTTTGAGAAACCAGTCATCCGAGCTGACTCAATTGAAGAGAGCTGACTCTGACAGAACTATATTTTTGTCTGTCTGAGCATCCGAGCCGACTTGAGTCATCCAAGGGAACTCGAATCCTAGTTTTTCAAAATCCAACGGCTAGTTCTAAAATCCTATTTTTGAATCCTTTATGCATTCCAATGGCTAGTTCTCGCCTCCTAAAGAACTCTAACGGCTATATTCTGCTGGGAATAGATAAGGAAGCTATAAATGAAGGATTAAAGTCAAGAAAAAGAGGATTGATAAACAAGAGAGAAGAGTAATAGATATCCTAAGTGTTTTCAAAAGAAAAGAACTCAAGTCTTCAACAACTTCCAATCATTTTGCTTGAGTCAATCATTGAAGAAGTGTGAGAGCCTTGAAGAGCATTGAAGAAGTATTGAAGCAGGCTTCAATTAGAGCTTCAACTGCAACCATCCAACAACCTTGGGTTTGTTATTGTGTTGCTTCAATTTTAAACTCTATTTTTGAATTATTCCAAGTACAGCAGGGGCTGTAACTTGTGAATTGTTTGTAGGCTTTTGGTGAGCCTTGAAAATCAAGTTTAGGTTGTTTGTGAGCCCGTGAAAACAAACGTTGTATTAGGTTTTGGTTTGTGAGCCTAGTATAAAACAAACCGACTATATTCATTGGTGAATATAGTGAAAATCCCAAGTGTGAACCTTGGACGGTGGACGTAGGAGCCGAGAGTTGCTCCGAACTACTATAAATTATGGTGTTTGAGTGTGCTTGTCTCTTTCCTCTGATCCCTTTACCTTATTGCTTCTGCATTGCATTGCACACCACTAGCACATACATAACCAAGTTTTTAAACTGTACATATTTACTTAAAGTTTTTAAAACATCCAATTCACCCCCCCTCTTGGGCTTGCCAACTAAGCAACAAGTGATATCAGAGCAGTGTCTCTATAACCTAATCATTTAGAGAAAAGATCTATAGCAAATCCCATGAGCACCTCTTTGGTCGAAGGCCAATCTACCAATAGACCTCCACTATTCACCGGCATTAATTATACATACTGGAAAGCAAGAATGAAGATTTACATTCAAGCGGTGGATTTTCAATTATGGAAAGTGATTTTAAAAGGACCTCACACATCCACTAAAAAGGTTGATGGCATAGACATCCCAAAACTAGAAGAGGAATGGGATTAATATGACATGAAAATGGAAGAACTAAGCACCAAAGTAATGAACCTTTTATATTATGCTTTGGATGCTAACGAGTTTAACCGGATTTTCACTTGCATTTCGACAAAGAAAATTTGGGATAAACTTGAAGTTACTCATGAAGGCACTTCTCAAGTTAAAACCTCTAAAATAAATATTCTTGTGCATAATTATGAACTATTTAAAATGGAGCCCAATGAAATAATATTTGTCATGTTTTCAAGATTTACAGATATTATTAACGGTTTAAAAAGTCTTGGCAGGATATATTCAATTGCTGACCTTGTGCAAAAGATTCTTAGATCATTACCAGACAAATGGGACCCCAAGGTCACTGCAATTCAAGAAGCCCAGGACTTGAACACACTCCCTTTGGATGAGCTTATTGGTTCCCTAATTACTCATGAATTAACCATGCAGCACCGAAGTGAAGATGATATTAAAAAGAAGAAATCAATAGCTTTTAAAGCTGCAGCTGAATTCAAGAAGCAAGAAGAATAGATAGAAGAAGAAAGCCCCTCCTCTGATGAAGAACTTGAAGATGATGACATTGCTTTAGTCATGAGGAGATTCAGAAAATTCATGGACAAGAAAAAGTCAAGGTACTAGAGGAAGCACCTTAGAAAGGGGGAACATAGTAAAGAAAAGGGAAAAGATAAAGAAAAAGATAAGGAGCAACAACCCATATGCTACGAATGTAAAAAGCTAGGGCATTACCGTTCCAAATGCCCTACATTAAAGAAGGGATATAAAAAAAAAAAAGAAGAAAGCCATGGTGGCTACATGGAGCGATAGCGACGAATCCATATCAAATGGAGAGGAAGAGACATCCAAAATTATAAATATATGATTGATGGGTCTAGAAGACGAGGTAACATCTATTGAACCTAATGATGAATTTACTTATGAAGAGTTACATACTGCATTTTATGAGCTTTTATCGAAATATAGAAATGCTGGATTAAAAATAAAAACTTTGAAAAATAATAATATTATTTTAATAAAAAAAGATTAAAATTCTTGAAAAGAATAATCTTTTATAAAAAGAATTGAATAGCATTTTTGAAAAATATAAGGTTTTGCAAGTTGAAAAAGATGAATGCTTTGAAAAGAACAAGAGCTTGCAAAATGAAATGAGTCGACTCAAGCCCTTGTTGACAAATTAACTTTAAGCTCAAATAAACTTGAATTGATTTTGACAAATCAAAGGGATTCAAATAATAAAGCTGGAATTGGATACAATTCATTGAATACAAACAAGTTTTCAGTTTCAAAATCTTATGTATCAAAGTTTTCATCTCCAAAATCTTTTGCATCAAAGTTTTCAACTTTTACATCTTTTCAAAAGCCAAAAATTGTTTGTTATTCTTATAATGGGGTTGGACATAAATCTTTTGAATGTAATCTGAAAAAGAAATATAAAACTAAAATGAAAAAGATTTGAATTCTTAAAGGAACCACTTCTACTAACCTTCAAGGACCCAAGAAAGCTTAGGTACCTAAAAATATTACTTGATTGTATTGCAAGATGTCTTGCAGTCTAGAATTCAAAGAAAAGATAATATCTGGATAGTGGTTGTTCAAGATATATGATGGGTGATAAAAAATAATTCATCACCCTAGAAATGAAAGAATGTGGATTAGTAACATTTGGTGATAATGGTAAGGAAAAGATCATTGAAATTGGTAAGATCAAGATAATCCCTTCTACTTTTATTAAAAATAAATTCCTACTAGACAAGTTGAAGCATAATTTATTGAGCATAAGTCAACTATGTGATAAAGGATTCAAAGTTGTATTTGAATCTTCAATGTGTATAGTAACTAACTCTCTTGATTCTAGTACTAAATTTGTTGGTCATCAACTTGGAAATATCTATATTGTAGACCTGAATGATTTAGTAATGTCAAGTAGTACAAGTCTAGTAGTAATGAATGCTAAAATCAAGAAATCTAGCTTACTTTAGCACATAGAAGATTAGATCATGCTAGCATGCATACTTTAGCCAAATTAATTTTCAAAAATCTAGTTAAAGGTTTATCTAAATTTAAAGTTGATTTTGATCATGTTTGTGATGCATGTCAGTTTAGTAAATAAACTAAGGAAAGTTTTAAATCGAAAAATATTGTTTCAATATCAAGATCCTTAGAGCTGCTATACATGGACTTATTTGGACCAACTAGGACAACAAGCCTAAAAAGTATGAAATATGGACTTGTGATAGTAGATGACTTTTTACTTTTGACATGGGTTTTATTTCTCGTACATAAAGATGAAGCTTTCAAAATATTTCAAAAATTTCACAAAAAAAGTTTCAAATCAGAAAAATCTTTCAATTATTTCAATTAGAAGTGATCACGGTACTAAATTTGAAAATCAATATTTTGAAGAATTATGCACTGAATATGGCATTGATCATAACTTCTCAGTTTCTAGAATACCATAACAATATGGTGTTATGGAGAGGAAAAATAGAACATTAAAAGAGATAGCCTGAACTATGTTATGTGAAGATAATCTTCCAAGATATTTTTGGACAAAAGCTGTGAACACTACATGCTATATACTGAACCGTGTTTTGATTAGACCTATTCTAAAGAAAATCCACTATGAGCTTTGGAATGATAGAAAATCAAGTATTCATTATTTCCATGTTTTTAGTTGTAAATGCTTTGTATTGAATAATGGTAAGGATAACCTTGAAAATTTTGATACTAAATCTAATGAAAGAATATTTCTTGGTTATTCAACTTCTTGAGAGGAAACTAAGCAGGTGGTTTGACAAAATCCTACACTAGGCATGCAAACATTTGTGGGAGCAAATTGGATTTTAAAATATTTTTTAAAATTCGTGCAGCGGAAATCTGCTCCGCCAGGAACTAATCTAAATCTAGTTGCATTTAGGCATGTATGACCATATAAAATATTTGCATAATATTAAACAATTAAGTCTATCCATGCATGATAAAAAAAAAATAATTTTTCATACCTTTATTCCACCTGGAATAACTCTGGAATAAACCTGGAATAGGCTGGAATAACTGGAATAAAGTTATTCCAGTCATCTTCCTCCTTGGGCTATTAGATAACTCTGTTTTTGGCTTTCAAAACGGTGTCGGAACACTGCCTTTCGGACCTCTGTTTGCTTCTAAATTCGAGCAGCAGCAACTTGGACAAGTGCTATTCAATCTCTAATTGAAATCTACAAGAAATTGTTAGCCAAATAATTATAAAAAATCACCAAAGTCTGCTGCCAGATTTCTGCAGCAGAACTGGGCAGCATACTTGGGCCTTCGTTTTGGAGCAGTTGGGGCGATCCCGGTCCGCGTAGCTTGCTCCTAGGAGTAGAAGGATACTCCCTCTAGAGGGGAGACACGCCTGGGGCTCTTGGATCCGCCTCCATGCATGGTTCTAGCCACTGGAAGAGGGCTTCACGGTCATAGAAATTTCTGCAACATGGCAGAACTTTGAGCACTTGAAATAAGGGATTTAAAGCCTTGTTTCTCTCCCTCACAAGCTCCTAAACCCTACACCAAGAGCACCTTATGGAAGCAAGGGTTAAACTCTCAAAAAAGGGGAGAACCCTCAGCCTCTCAAAAAAATGACGCCCTGATTTTGCTTACTATTTTTCTCTCTTCTTACATGCTGAAACAGGGTGCTAAATATATAAGGATAGCAGAGGGGAAGATGGAGAGGTAGCAGCTGCCGTTCATCCAATTAACCAGCAGTAAAACAGGGATTAATAGGGAGATAAGGCAGCAGGTGGAGGGAGGAGAAGGGACGCCCAGCATCCAACGTTTGGGTTCGGTCGTTTTGGCTTTCCTTTGACGTATAAAATTCCAACGAAAGAAGTTTCAACAACGTGAATAACACCGTGTAAACCGGTCCAAGTGGAAACAAATGTCGGTTCAATCAACCGGCCCAAATCTAATAAAACCACTTGGTTCAATTCAATTGAACCGGTCCAAGCCCAATAAAATTGGTTCAATTGGTTCACAACAAATTGGAGACCAAAACGAACTCCGAATCAGTTCAAAACTGATTCAGTAAAATCCTGGCACAGTGCTGGTCAACCTGGAATAATTTTCAGTTGACACAGACAAGGGTAAGACGGGGAAAAGAGTGCTCAACAATACTGTGACCATAAAACTGAGACGATTCCCAATCGTAATCGGTTGCCGGATCAGAGAGTTATCCACCATGGCGTGTGACCTTATAGGTTCGAACCTAAATGGTAGCATTAAAACAATTCTGGTACCAGCACAGGAAACCATCTAGCTATGGGTCCCGGCGTCCGGATAGGTCGAAGATGCGGGAGCAAACTATCAAACCTCTGGCATATGGTTACCGTATAATTCATCCCTTTGACCTCTAATGCTCAGGACGACTGAGATTGGGCTGCCAACCCAGACTAAGTCAGTCGACTACGTGTCTCAACCTCGCAAGCCCAGTGACTCTTCACTAGGACTACCCCGGCCGAGGATTTGCTAAATTAAGATACTGCGAGACATTCAATCCAAACTGTTTGGATAGGTCAATTCCATCTTGGTCCATCACTGCTCCACAAGTACTTGCCTGTACCAAGAAACCTTCCATCACCGGATTAAAAATCTGGGTAGTCCGGCACCAAAGCACAGGGAGTTGCTTGCAAGCTACTGTGATGATCTCAGGTCAGAGGGACACATATACCCATATCCAATCGTGAGTTTCCCTTTGGCAGAAAGGGGCTGCATGGAGTCACGTTCAATGAGATATCACATATCCCACTTGCAGATCACATCAATGTCACCACACTCATTTGGTCAAGAGGACAACCAAACGATGTGAACTGCAACAACCTATTCTTGATATATTGCCGTCCAGTACAATATATCCTTTGATTGTGAACAGGGTTTAAGGACCACTCGATACATCTTCTCTGTATCGAAGTCAGTGTAGTCCTAAGGACTTCATCACATGAAAAGAGTTCATTTCAGGAAAATTTAATATGTGATGAGCTGCCAAAAATATAATATTTTATTAATTCATAAAATGAGTACAATACTAAGCACAACAGCCTACAACCCAGGCGATTGGCTTTGGGACACAATTCCCAACAACTCCCACTTGTACTAAAGCCAATCAGAAGAGTATATAATACCCATTTCCCATTTACAATAGTCAAACTCTTTTATTCCGAGGGCTTTAGTGAAGTGGTCGGCCAGATTTTCTTTTCAATCGATCTTTAGAAGATTGATGTCGCCTCGTTCCACGATCTCTCGTACGAGATGATAGCGCCGCAGAATGTGCTTGGTGCGGTGATGAGCTTTAGGCTCCTTAGCTTGAGCAATGGCTCCAGTGCTATCACAATGCACCGAAACAGGACCATCTAGGGAAGGTGCCACCCAAAGCTCTCCAAGGAACTTCCGCAACCACACAACTTCCTTTGCCGCATCTGATGCTGCAATATATTCTACTTCGCATACCGAGTCTGCAATAGTTGCCTGCTTAGAACTTTTCCAGCAGATCGCTCCTCCATTTAGGGTAAATACAAACCCTGACACACTCTTGCTATCATCTTTATCTGACTGGAAACTGGAGTCAGAGTACCCCACAAGTTTCAAGTCAGGTTCTCCATAAATCAGCCATTGATCTTTAGTATTTCTTAAATACTTAAGGATGGACTTAACCACCTTCCAATGCACCTCACCTGGGTCAGACTGGTATCTGCTCACTACTCCTATTGAGTATGCCACGTCTGGTCTAGTACAAGTCATAGCATACATGATAGAGCCTACAGCAGAAGCATAAGGTACTCTACTCATGCGCTCTCTTTCCTCATGAGTTGTCGCACAATCCTTCTTAGAAAGAGTAATTCTAGAACCTATCGGGAGATAGCCTTTCTTGGAATTTACCATGCTGAACCGTTTCAACACAGTGTCAATGTACGTAGACTGGGACAGTTCCAAAAGCTTCTTAGATCTATCTCTATAGATTTTCATACCTAGTATGTAAGAAGCTTCACCCAAGTCCTTCATGGAGAACTGAGATGATAACCAGACCTTTATTCCTTGTAATGCTCTGACATCATTCCCGATTAAGAGAATGCCGTCAACATACAGTACTAGGAATACAATCACAGAACCATTAACCCATTTATAGATGCACGGTTCTTCTTCGTTCCTAACGAAGCCATACGATTTGATACACCTATCAAACCGTAAGTTTCAACTTTGAGACGCTTGCTTGAGTCCATAGATGGACCTCTGCAACTTGCATACTTTTGATTCATCTGTGGATGTGAACCCTTCAGGCTGTATCATATACACCTCTTCTTCCAGCTCCCCATTTAGGAAAGCGGTTCGGACATCCATCTGCCAGATCTCGTAATCAAAATATGCTGCCAAAGCAAGCATGATCCGAATGGACTTGAGCATTGCCACAGGGGAGAAAGTCTCGTCATAATCGATACCATATCGCTGACGATACCCCTTGGCAACCAGACGGGCTTTATAGGTCCCTTCCCATCTGCGCCCCTTTTCCTCTTGAAGATCCATTTACACCCGATGGGTTTTATTCCTTCAGGCAGATCAACCAATGCCCAAACATTATTGATTTCCATGGACTCCATTTCAGATCGCATGGCTCCAAGCCATGCCTTAGAGTCAGATCTCTGAAGTGCATCCATATAGGTGATCGGATCCTCATTGTTCTCATCGAGCTCAATAGGATCACCATCCCGGACCAAGAAACCGTAGTATCTGTCTGGCTGTCACGGTATTCTACCGGATCTCCTAATGGGTTCTGGGTGTGATTCAATCACAGCCGGTTCTACGATGTCCTTAGAGTGTGTAGGTTCTTCTATTGGCTGAACTTCATCAAGTTCAATCTTAGAAGCTATAGTTCCTTCTCCAAGGAACTCCTTTTCCAAAAAGATAGCTCTAAGAGCAACGAACACCTTTTGTTCATTCTCCAAGTAGAAGAAATACCCTTTGGTTTCCTTAGGATACCCAATGAATAAACACCGGTCAGACTTAGGACCAAGTTTGTCTGAGTCTAAATGCTTTACGTAAGCCGGACAACCCCAGACCCGAAGGTGTGAGATTGAGGGTTTACGTCCATTCCACATCTCATACGGAGTGGAGACAACAGACTTACTTGGAACATTATTTAATAAGTAACAGGCTGTCTGAAGCGCATATCCCCAAAAGGATAGTGGCAGAGTTGCAAAGCCCATCATGGATCGAACCATGTCCAACAAGGTTCGATTCCTCCTTTCGGACGCACCATTCAACTGTGGTGTTCCTGGAGGAATCCATTGAAAGAGAATTCCATTCTCCTCAAGATATGTTAAAAAAACACCAGATAAGTATTCACCACCTCGATCAGATCGAAGGGTTTTAATACTTTTTCCAGTTTGCTTTTCTACTTCATTACGATATCGTTTGAACATTTCAAACGATTCAGACTTATGTCTCATTAAAAAGACATAACCGAATCTTGAAAAGTCATCTATAAAAGTAATGAAATATTTGTATCCTTCTCTGGCACTAGCTGACATCGGTCCACATACATCAGTATGTATTAGACTTAGAAGTTCTATAGCTCGTTCACCCTTTCTAGTAAAATGTGACTTTATCATTTTACCAAGTAAACAGGATTCACAAGTGGGCAGTGATTCAGAATCACTAACCTCGAGAAGTCCATCTCCTCGCATCTTGTTTATCCTATTTTGGATAATATGACCTAGCCTATAGTGCCAAAGATACAAATCATTGACATTATCTAACTTTGGGCATTTGCTAGAAGTGTACATTACACTAACAGGCCTTGATAGTACATAAATTCCATTATTTAATCTAGCTTTCAATATCACAGAGTTATTCAAAATAACATTGCAGAAATCTCCTTTTATTGATAGTTCAAAACCACAATTGGCTAAAAGGCCTACAGAGATTATGCTCATAATGAAATTAGGACAATAGTGATAGTCGACTTGTTCAACAGTACAAGACTCAAAGACAAGATGCAGGACTCCGATCGCTAGTATTGGAACACGATTGCCATTCCCGACGCTCAGAAACTGTTCTCCATCTTCAAATCTTCTGCTAACTTGAAGTCCCTGTAACGAATTACAAACATGAATTGGACTACCAGTATCCAATACCCAGTTAGCAGTATCAACAATTGAGTAATTACAAGGTTTTATCATATAAATACCTTGTTCAGCAGACTTCTACTTCCTCGGCCTGTTCGGATCAAGGGACGCAATATAAAGAGGACAGTTCCTCTTCCAGTGTCCCTTCTTCTTGCAGTAGAAATATTCTGCAGAAGATTGATCAGCCTTATACTTCCTGGTCTGACTAGGGCCAGGAGCATTCAGTACCTTCTTTCCCTTCTTATTCATTTTCTTCTTCCCTTTCTTAAAGGGACGACGACCTCTACTTCCTCCCACTAAATTCACCACCCCCTTATTCAGTTGGTGGTCTTTCTCGAAAGTCTGCAGTAACCCCAAAAGACCATGGTAGTTAACTGCAGGCTTGTTCATTCTATAATAATCGAGAAAATCAAGATAGGAGGAGGGAAGAGAATTCAGGATCGCATCCTTTCCGAGCTGCTCGTGCAAGGGGCATCCGAGTTTGCCCAACTTTTCAATCAACTCGATCATGTACAATACATGATCAGTGACTGAACCACCATTCGGCATCTTGGAATTGTAGATGGCACAAGACACTTTGTACCGTTCTACATCATCCGGGGTGCCGAAGGATTCCTTCAACTTTTGAAGGATTTCATCAGGTTGGGCCTCCTCGAATTTGCGACTGAAATCGTCGTTCATTGCTGCTAACTTAATGCATCAGACAGTAGTCCGATCAGAGACCCACTTTAGATAAGCATCTCTGACCGCACTCCGTGCATTAGCGGGAGGGATTTCAGGTGCCGGATCCACTATTACATAGTGGATCCGTTCATGCTCCAGAACGATTCTCAATCTTCGATACCAACTATCGAAGTTGTGACCCTTTAACTTTTAGTTATCGAGAAGTGACCGGAGCGATAAATTTGAAGACATCTGAAAATAAAATAAGACCAAATTAGTTTATGAATTAAAAACTTAACCAAAAGACTTGGACTTTAGTCTAAATGTTTCTTCCACTAATTTTTCAGATTGGTAGCCTCTAACTCCAATCCGTGAAAATACTTTTTCAAGTGGGTACTGAAATCCAATAGGCCTCGCATGAGCCCGACTATGGCCAGCTCACCCATACGAGCCTAAAGGTAAGTTCGTAAACCAATTGTTTTCCTAAACAATTTTCAGTATTTATTTTGCCCCAGAAAGCACCCCAATCGGCCTAGGGGCATCCTATTGCGGGTCTCTAGTTAGGTCCAACCATTAAAATGACAAATCCAATGCTTCCAGCTAACTAAAGACCAAGCTCGACTATGGCCGGCCCACCTGGTCCCATTAAGGAGGTTGCACTGAATCATCATCGATCAGATAGAAATTCCAGTCGCCGGATGTACACCCGTTCTATGGAACTGCCGATGCACACCAAGCTAGTCGACACATTTTTATCCAACTTAATGGGAGGCTAAGACACTATCAACTCCTTGACTTAGTATTTTTAAGGACCTAATAATTTTAGAGGATTTTTTATAGTTGTGATAGAAGAAAAAGATAAGGACAAGGATCATCCTCCCATTGAAACAATCAGATTCCAAGAGGGTTGAAATAAATCAACAAATGATCCATGGGCACCTATAGATCAGTCAGACCAATCAACCTGGGTGACATGGGTTAACTCGAGTCATTGCGCTTTTCCAATCAGTTCTGGTGGACTCGACTAGCCAGGTAGGTGAGATCATGGGTGAGTATCCGCCATTAACCATCTTTCCTAGACACCAACCAAGTTGGCCAGGAAAGAGGTAGCCTCATACAGCCATGATCACAATGCCAAACCTACCTCGACACCAGTCGGTTTACCAGACTCGATCAGACTAGCCTAAAGACTCGGGCGTCCACTGAGCCACTAATTGGATCCATTTTAGATGAACGGATCAACTAATATAACTATTATATAGTTCTAAAGAAAGGCCTTAAACAACTTTTGTTTAATCTTCTTGTTATCCGGTTCAACTAAACTTAGGTCTAACCCAGTAATGGACCCAACTTGTCAGCTAACCCAATTTAACCCAAAATGGCTTATGCAAATTTGATTAGATTTCATAAACCTAAAAAATTTTTTATTAAGCCAAACACTTAATTAAAATAATTTTTAATTAAGTCTTTATGTAAAACATTTTTTTTACATAACAAATCATGCATCAAAATATTTTACAAATATTTTATAAAACATGCCTAAAACATGTATCTCCAAATTAAAACAATTTTTAATTTTTAATATTCTTTAAGGATCCTTCTAAAGAGGCCAACACAGACGATCCGCATCGTGTCAAAGACACACGGTCATGGTGAAGGTCTCAACTAGGTTCCAAAAAGAAATCTGGATACGTATTTAAGATTAAACAATTTTTAATCTATAAACATGCATACTAGATTAGATTACAAATGTAATCTGGCTCAGATACCACTGAGAGGAAACTAAGCAGGTGGTTTGACAAGATCCTACACTAGGCATGCAAATATCTGCGGGAGCAGATTAGATTTTAAAACATTTTTTAAAATTCGTGCAGCGGAAATCTATTCCGCCAGGAACTAATCTAAATCTAGTTGCATTTAGGCATGTATGACCATATAAAATATTTGCATAATATTAAACAATTAAGTCTATCCATGCATGATAAAAAAAAATAATTTTCCATACCTTTATTCTGCCTGGAATAACTCTGGAATAAACCTGGAATAGGCTGGAATAACTGGAATAAAATTATTCCAGTCGTCTTCCTCCTTGGGCTGTTAGATAACTCTATTTTTGGCTTTCAAAATGGCATCGGAACACTGCCTTCCGGACCTCCGTTTGCTTCCAAATTCGAGCAGCAGCAACTTGGACAAGTGCTCTTCAATCTCCAATTGAAATCTACAAGAAATTGTTAGCCAAATAATTATAAAAAATCACCAAATTCTACAGCTAGATTTCTGCAGCATAACTGGGCAGCAGACTTTGGCCTTCGTTTTGGAGCAGTTGGGGCGTTCCTGGTCCGCGTAGCTTACTCCTAGGAGTAGAAGGATACTCCCTCTAGAGGGGAGATACGTCCGGGGCTCTCGGATCCGCCTCCACGCATGGTGCTAGCTGCTGGAAGAGGGCTTCACGGTCACAGAAATTTCTGCAAAAGGGCAGAACTTTGAGCACTTGAAACAAGGGATTTAAAGCCTTGTTTCTCTCCCTCACAAGCTCCTAAACCCAGCACCAAGAGCACCTTATGGAAGCAAGGGTTAAACTCTCAAAGAAGGGGAGAACCCTCAGCCTCTCAAAAAAATGACGCCCTGATTTTGCATACTGTTTTTCTCTCTTCTTACATGCTGAAACAGAGTGCTAAATATATAAGGATAGCAGAGGGGAAGATGGAGAGGTAGCAGCTGCCATTCAGCCAATTAACCAGCAGTAAAACAGGATTAATGGGGAGATAAGGCAGCAGGTGGAGGGAGGAGAAGGGATGCCCAGCATCCAATGTTTGGGTTCGGTCGTTTTGGCTTTCCTTTGACGTATAAAATTCCAACGAAAGAAGTTTCAACAACGTGAATAACACCATGTAAACCGATCCAAGTGGAAAAAAATGTCGGTTCAATCAACCGGCCCAAATCCAATAAAACCACTTGGTTCAATTCAATTGAACCGGTCCAAGCCCAATAAAATTGGTTCAATTGATTCACAACCAATTGGAGACCGAAATGAACTCCGAATCAGTTCAAAACTGATTCAGTAAAATCCTGGTGCAGTGCTGGTCAACCTGGAACAATTTTCGGTTGACACAGACAAGGGCAAGATGGGGAAAAGAGTACTCAAAAATACTGTGACCATAAAACAGAGACGATTTCCAATCGTAATCGGTAGCTAGATTAGAGAGTTATCCTCTGTGGCGTGTGACCTCATAGGTTCGAACCTAAACGGTAGCATTAGAACAATTCTAGTACCAGCACAGGAAACCATCTAGCAATGGGTCCCGGTGTCCGGATAGGTCGAAGATGCGGGAGCAAACTATCGAACCTCTGGCATATGGTTACCGTATAATTCATCCCTTTGACCTCTAATGCTTAGGACGACTGAGATTGGGCTGCCAACCTAGACTAAGTCAGTCGACTACGTGTCTCAACCTCGCAAGCCTAGTGACTCTTCACTAGGACTACCCCGGCCGAGGATTTGCTAAATTGAGATACTGCGAGACATTCAACCCAAACTGTTTGGATAGGTCAATTCCATCTTCGTCCATCGCTGCTCCACAAGTACTTGCCTGTACCCAGAAACCTTCTGTCACCGGATTAAAAATCTGGGTAGTCTGGCACCAAAGCACAGGGAGTTGCTTGCAAGCTACTGTGATGACCTCAGGTCAGAGAGACACATATACCCATATCCAATCGTGAGTTTTCCTTTGGCAGAAAGGGGCTACACGGAGTCACGTTCAATGAGATGTCACATATCTCACTTGCAGATCACATCAGTGTCACCACACTCATTTGGTCAAGAGGACAACCAAACGATGTGAACTGCAACAACCTATTCTTGATATATTGCCGTTCAGTACAATATATCCTTCGGTTGTGAATAGGGTTTAAGGACCACTCGATACATCTTCTCTATATCGAAGTCAGTGTAGTCCTAAGGACTTCATCACATGAAAAGAGTTCATTTCAGGAAAATTTAATATGTGATGAGCTACCAAAAATATAATATTTTATTAATTCATAAAATGAGTACAATACTAAGCACAACCGCCTACAACCCAGGCGATTGGCTTTGGGACACAATTCCCAACAACTCCCACTTGTACTAAAGCCAATCATAAGAGTATCTAATACCCATTTCCCATTTACAATAGTCGAACTCTTTTATTCCGAGGGCTTTAGTGAAGTGGTCGGCCAGATTTTCTTTTTCATCGATCTTCAGAAGATTGATGTCGCCTCGTTCCATGATCTCTCACACGAGGTGGTAGCGCAGCAGAATGTGCTTGGTACGATGATGAGCTTTAGGCTCCTTAGCTTGAGCAATGGCTCCAATGCTATCATAGTGCACCGGAACAGGACCATCTAGGGAAGGTGCCACCCCTAGCGCTCCAAAGAACTTTCGGAACCACACAGCTTCCTTTGTCGCATCTGATACTGCAATATATTATACTTCGCATATCGAGTCTGCAACAGTTTCCTGCTTAGAACTTTTCCAGCAGATCGCTCCTCCATTCAGGGTAAATACAAACCCTGACACACTCTTGCTATCATCTCTATCCGACTGAAAACTGGAGTCAGAGTACCCTACAAGTTTCAAGTCAGGTTCTCCATAAATCGGCCATTGATCTTTAGTATTTCTTAAATACTTAAGGATGGACTTAACCACCTTCCAATGCGCCCCACCTGGGTCAGACTGGTATCTGCTCACTACTCCTAGTGAGTATGCCACGTCTGGTCTAGTACAAGTCATAGCATACATGATAGAGCCTACAGCAGAAGCATAAGGTACTCTACTCATGCGCTCTCTTTTCTCAGGAGTTGTCGCACAATCCTTCTTGGAAAGAGTAATTCCAGAACCTATCGGGAGATAGCCTTTCTTAGAATTTACCATGCTGAACCGTTTCAATATAGTGTCAATGTACGTAGACTGGGACAGTCCCAAAAGCTTCTTAGATCTATCTCTATAGATTTTCATACCTAGTATGTAAGAAGCTTCACCCAAGTCCTTCATGGAGAACTGAGATGATAACCAGACCTTTATTCCTTGTAATGCTGCGACATCATTCCCGATTAAGAGAATGTCGTCAACATACAATACTAGGAATACAATCACAGAACCATTAACCCATTTATAGATGCACGATTCTTCTCCGTTCCTAACGAAGCCATACGATTTGATACACCTATCAAACCGTAAGTTCCAACTTCGAGACGCTTGCTTGAGTCCATAGATGGGCCTCTACAACTTTCATACTTTTGATTCATCTGTGGATGTGAACCCTTCAGGCTGTATCATATACACCTCTTCTTCCAGCTCCCCATTTAGGAAAGCGGTTCGGACATCCATCTGCTAGATCTCATAATCAAAATATGCTGCCAAAGCAAGCATGATCCGAATGGACTTGAGCATTGCCACAAGGAAGAAAGTCTCGTCATAATCGATACCATATCGCTGACGATACCCCTTGGCAACCAGATGGGCTTTATAGGTCTCTACCTTCCCATCTGCGCCCCTTTTCCTCTTGAAGATCCATTTACACCCGATGGATTTTATTCCTTCAGGCGGATCAACCAATATCCAAACATTGTTGATTTCCATGGACTCCATTTCGGATCGCATGGCTCCAAGCCATGCCTCAGAGTCAGATCTCTGAAGTGCATCCATATAGGTGATCGGATCCTCATTGTTCTCATCGAGATCAATGGGATCACCGTCCCAGACTAAGAAACCGTAGTATCTGTCTGGATGACATGGTATTATACCAGATCTCCTAATGGGTTCTGGGTGTGATTCAATCACAGCCGGTTCTACGATGTCCTTAGAGTGTGTAGGTTCTTCTATTGGCTGAACTTCATCAAGTTCAATCTTAGAAGCTGTAGTTCTTTCTCCAAGGAACTCCTTTTCCAAAAAGATAGCTCTAAGAGCAACAAACACCTTTTGTTCATTCTCCAAGTAGAAGAAATACCCTTTGGTTTCCTTAGGATACCCAATGAATAAACACCGGTCAGTCCTAGGACCAAGTTTGTCTGAGTCTAAATGCTTTACGTAAGCCGGACAACCCCAGACCCGAAGGTGTGAGATTGAGGGTTTACGTCCATTCCACATCTCATACGGAGTGGAGACAACAGACTTACTTGGAACATTATTTAATAAGTAACAGGCTGTCTGAAGCGCATATCCCCAAAAGGATAGCGGCAGAGTTGCAAAGCCCATCATGGATCGAACCATGTCCAACAAGGTTCGATTCCTCCTTTCGGACACACCATTCAACTGTGGTGTTCCTGGAGGAGTCCATTGAGAGAGAATTCCATTCTCCTCAAGATATGTCAAAAAATCACCAGATAAGTATTCACCACCTCGATCAGATCGAAGGGTTTTAATACTTTTTTCAGTTTGCTTTTCTACTTCATTACGATATCGTTTGAACATTTTAAACGATTCAGACTTATGTCTCATTAAAAAGACATAACCGAATCTTGAAAAGTCGTCTGTAAAAGTAATAAAATATTTGTATCCTTCTCTGGCACTAACTGGCATCGGTCCACATACATCAGTATGTATTAGACTTAGAAGTTCTGTAGCTCGTTCACCCTTTCTAGTAAAAGGTGACTTGGTCATTTTACCAAGTAAACAGGATTCACAAGTGGGCAGTGATTCAGAATCACTGACCTCGAGAAGTCCATCTCCTCGTATCTTGTTTATCCTATTTTGGTTAATATGACCTAGCCTACAGTGCCAAAGATGCAAATCATTGATATTATCTAACTTTGGGCGTTTGCTAGAAGTGTACATTACACTAACAGGCCTTGATAGTACATAAATGCCATTATTTAATCTAGCTTTCATTATCACAGAGTTATTCAAAATAACATTGCAAAAATCTCCTTTTATTGATAGTTCAAAACCACAATTGGCTAAAAGGCCTACAGAGATTATGCTCATAATGAAACTAGGACAATAGTGACAATCGACTAGTTCGACGGTACAAGACTCAAAGACAAGACGCAGGACTCCGATCGCCAGTATTGGAACACGATTGCCATTCTTGACACTTAGAAATTGTTCTCCATCTTCAAATCTTCTACTAACTTGAAGTCCCTGTAACGAATTACAAACATGAATTGGACTACCAGTATCCAATACCCAGTTAGCAGTATCAACAATTGAGTAATTACAAGGTTTTATCATATAAATACCTTGTTCAGCAGACTTCTACTTCCTCGGCCTGTTCGGATCAAGGGACGCAATATAAAGAGGACAGTTCTTCTTCCAGTGTCCCTTCTTCTTGCAGTAGAAACATTCTACAGAAGATTGATCAGCCTTATACTTCCTGGTCTGACTAGGGCCAGGAGCATTCAGTACCTTCTTTCCCTTCTAATTCATTTTCTTCTTCCCTTTCTTAAAGGGACGACGACCTCTACTTCCTCCCACTAAATTCACCACCCTCTTATTCAGTTGGTGGTCTTTCTCGAAAGTCTGTAGTAACCCCAAAAGACCATGGTAGTTAACTGCAGGCTTGTTCATTCTATAATGATCGATAAAATCAAGATAGGAGGAGGGAAGAGAATTCAGGATCGCATCCTTACCGAGCTGCTCGTGCAAGGGGCATCCGAGTTTGCCCAACTTTTCAATCAACTCGATCATGTACAATACATAATCAGTGACTGAACCACCATTCGGCATCTTGGAATTGTAGATGGCACAAGACACTTTGTACCGTTCTACATCATCCGGGGTGCCGAAGGATTCCTTCAACTTTTGAAGGATTTCATCAGGTTGGGCCTCCTCGAATTTGCGACTGAAATCGTCGTTCATTGCTGCTAACATAATGCATCGGACAGTAGTCTGATCAGAGACCCACTTCAGATAAGCATCTCTGACCGCACTCCGTGCATTAGCGGGAGGGATTTCAGGTACCGGATCCGCTATTACATAGAGGATCCGTTCATGCTCCAGAACGATTCTCAATCTTCGATACCAACTATCGAAGTTGTGACCCTTTAACTTCTAGTTATTGAGAAATGACCGGAGCGATAAATTTGAAGACATCTGAAAAGAAAATAAGACCAAATTAGTTTATGAATTAATAACTTAACCAAAAGACTTGGACTTTAGTCTAAAGGTTTCTCCCACTAATTTTTCAGATTGGTAGCCTCTAACTCCAATTCGTGAAAATACTTTTTCAAATGGGTACTAAAATCTAATAGGCCTCGCATGAGCCCGTCTATGGCCAGCTCACCCATACGAGCCTAAAGGTAGGTTCGTAAACCAATTGTTTCCCTAAACAATTTTCAGTATTTATTTTGCCCCAGAGAGCACCCCAATCAGCCTAGGGGCCTCCTATTGCGGGTCTCTGGTTAGGTCCAACCATTAAAATGACAAATCCAATGCTTCGAGCTAACTAAAGACCAAGCCTGACTATGGCCGGCCCACATGGTCCCATTAAGGAGGTTGCACTGAATCATCATCGATCAGATAGAAATTCCAGTCGCCGGATGTACACCCATTCTATGGAACTGCCGATGCACACCAAGCTAGTGGACACATTTCTATCTAACTTAATGGGAGGCTAAGACACTATCAACTCCTTGACTTAGTCTTTTTAAGGACCTTATAATTTTAGAGGATTTTTTTATAGTTGTGATAGAAGAAAAAGATAAGGACATGGATCATCCTCCCACTGAAACAATCAGATTCCAGGAGGGTTGAAATAAATCAACAAATGATCCATGGGCACCTATAGATCAGTCAGACCGATCAACCTGGGTGACATGGGTTAACTCGAGTCATTGAGCTTTTCCAATCAGTTCTGGTCGACTCGACTAGCCTGGTAGGTGAGATCATGGGTGAGTATCCGCCATTAACCATCTTTTCTAGACACCAACCAAGTTGGCCAGGAAAGAGGTAGCCTCATACAGCCATGATCACAATGCCAAACCTACCTCGATACCAGTCGGTTTACTAGACTCGATCATACTAGCCTAAAGACTCGGGCGTCCATTGAGCCACTAATTGGATCCATTTTAGATGAACGGATCAACTAATATAACTATTAGATTGTTCTAAAGAAAGGCCTTAAACAACTTTTGTTTAATCTTTTTGTTATCCGGTTCAACTAAACTTAGGTCTAACCCGGTAATGGACCCAACTTGTCAGCTAACCTAATTTAACCCAAAATGGCTTATGCAAATTTGATTAGATTTCATAAACCTAAAAAATTTTTTAATAAGCCAAACACTTAATTAAAATAATTTTTAATTAAGTCTTTATGTAAAACATTTTTTTTTACATAACAAATCATGCATCAAAATATTTTACAAATATTTTATAAAATATGCCTAAAACATGTATCTCCAAATTAAAATAATTTTTAATTTTTAATATTCTTTAAGGATCCTTCTGAAGAGGCCAACACAAACGATCCGCATTGTGTCAAAGACACGGTCATGGTGAAGGTCTCAACTAGGTTCCAAAAACAAATATGGATACATATTTAAGATTAAACAATTTTTAATCTATAAACATGCATACTAGATTAGATTACAAATGTAACCTGGCTCTGATACCACTGAGAGGAAACTAAGCAGGTGGTTTGACAAGATCCTACACTAGGCATGCAAACATCTGCGGGAGTAGATTGGATTTTAAAACATTTTTTAAAATTCGTACAGCGGAAATCTGCTCCGCCAGGAACTAATCTAAATCTAGTTGCATTTAGGCATGTATGACCATATAAAATATTTGCATAATATTAAACAATTAAGTCTATCCATGCATGATAAAAAAATATAATTTTCCATACCTTTATTCTGCCTGAAATAACTCTGGAATAAACTTAGAATAGGCTGGAATAACTGGAATAAAGTTATTCCAGTCGTCTTCCTCCTTGGGCTGTTAGATAACTCTGTTTTTGGCTTTCAAAACGGCGTTGGAACACTGCCTTCCGGACCTCCGTTTGCTTCCAAATTTGAGTAGCAGTAACTTGGACAAGTGTTCTTCAATCTCCAATTGAAATCTGCAAGAAATTATTAGCCAAATAATTATAAAAAATCACCAAAGTCTGTTGCCAGATTTCTGCAGCAGAACTGGGCAGCAGACTTTGGCCTTCGTTTTGGAGCAGTTGGGGTGATCCCGGTCCGCGTAGCTTGCTCCTAGGAGTAGAAGGATACTCCCTCTAGAGGGGAGACATGCCCGGAGCTCTCGGATCCGCCTCCAAGCACAGTGCTAGCCGCTGGAAGAGGGCTTCACGGTCACAGAAATTTTTGCAACAGGGCAGAACTTTGACCACTTGAAACAAGGGATTTAAAGCCTTGTTTCTCTCCCTCACAAGCTCCTAAACCCAGCACCAAGAGCACCTTATGGAAGCAAGGGTTAAACTCTCAAAAAAGAGGAGAACGCTCAGCCTCTCAAAAAAATGATGCCCTGATTTTGCTTACTGTTTTTCTCTCTTCTTACATGCTGAAACAAGGTGCTAAATATATATGGATAGCAGAGGGGAAGATGGAGAGGTAGCAGCTGCCGTTCATCCAATTAACCAGTAGTAAAACAGGGATTAATGGGGAGATAAGGCAGTAGGTGGAGGGAGGAGAAGGGACGCCCAGCATCCAACGTTTGGGTTTGGTCGTTTTGGCTTTCCTTTGAGGTATAAAATTCCAACGAAAGAAGTTTCAACAACATGAATAACACCGTGTAAACCGGTCCAAGTGGAAAAAAATGTCGGTTCAATCAACCGGCCCAAATCCAATAAAACCACTTGGTTCAATTCAATTGAACCAATCCAAGCCCAATAAAATTGTTTCAATTGGTTCACAACCAATTGGAGACCGAAACGAACTCCGAATCAGTTCAAAACTGATTCAGTAAAATCCTGGCGCAGTGCTGGTCAACCTGGAACAATTTTCGGTTGACGCAGACAAGGGCTAGACAGGGAAAAGAGTGCTCAAAAATATTGTGACCATAAAATCGAGATGATATCCAATCGTAATCGGTAGCCGGATCAGAGAGTTATCCTCTGTGGTGTGTGACCTCATAGGTTCGAACCTAAACGGTAGCATTATAACAATTCTAGTACCAGCACAGGAAACCACCTAGCAATGGGTCCCGGCATCCGGATAGGTCGAAGATGCGGGAGCAAACTATCGAACCTTTGGCATATGGTTACCGTATAATTCATCCCTTTGACCTCTAATGCTCAGGACGACTGAGATTGGGCTGCCAACCCAGACTAAGTCAGTCAACTACGTGTCTCAACCTCGCAAGCCCAGTGACTCTTCACTAGGACTACCCCGGCCGACGATTTGCTAAATTGAGATATGCGAGACATTCAATCCAAACTGTTTGGACAGGTCAATTCCATCTTGGTCCATCACTGCTCCACAAGTACTTGCCTGTACCCAGAAACCTTCCATCACCGGATTAAAAATCCGGGTAGTCTGGCACCAAAGCACAGGGAGTTGCTTGCAAGCTAATGTGATGACCTCAGGTCAGAGGGACACATATACCCATATCCAATGATGAGTTTCCCTTTGATAGAAAGGGGCTGCACGGAGTCACGTTCAATGAGATATCACATATCCCACTTGCAAATCATATCAGTGTCACCACACTCATTTGGTCAAGAGGACAACCAAACGATGTGAACTGCAACAACCTATTCTTGATATATTGCCATCCAGTACAATATATCCTTTGGTTGTGAACAGGGTTTAAGGACCACTCGATACATCTTCTCTGTATCGAAGTCAGTGTAGTCCTAAGGACTTCATCACATGAAAAGAGTTCATTTCAGAAAAATTTAATATATGATGAGCTGCCAAAAATATAATATTTTATTAATTCATAAAATGAGTACAATACTAAGCACAACCGCCTACAACCCAGGCGATTAGCTTTGGGACATAATTCCCAACACTTCTAGCAAAGCATATAGAGTTTTCAACAAAAGAACACTAACTGTAGAAGAGTCCATTCATGTAATATTTGATGAAATAATCCCTCACCTTCTAGAAAAGAAGAGTACATTGATAATGATGCTGATATAATTGATAAAGCAATGAAAGACATGAGCTTAAAGGACAAACATGTAGAAGAAGGAGATAAAATGGTAAGCAAAGAACATGATGATTTACCTAAGGAATGGAGGTATGTACATCACCACCCTGAAGATTTAATTATAGGTGATCCCTTATAAGGAGTTAGAACTAGATCTTCACTTAGAGATGTACATGATTATCTTGCTTTTGTCTCACAAGTAGAACCTAATTGCATAGAAGAAATAGAAAATGAACTAAATTGGATGATGGCCATACATGAAGAACTTAATCAATTTAAAAGGAATAATATATGGACCTTAATAAACAGACCTTCTGAACATATTGTTATAGATACTAAATGGGTATACAGAAATAAATTAGATGAAAAAGGAAATGTAATTAGAAATAAAGCTAGATTAGTTACCAAAGGGTATAACTAGGAAGAAGGAATATATTTTGTTGAGACTTATACACCTGTAGCAATACTAGAAGCTATTAGACTATTACTTGCATTTGCTTGCTACATAAACTTTAAATTATTTCAAATGGATGTGAAAAGCACATTTTTAAATGGTTCATTTCTAAAGAAGTTTTTGTAGAACAACCTCCTGAATTTAAAAATCATGCTTTTCCTAATCATGTTTTCAAACTCAATAAAGCATTATATGGTTTAAAACAAGTACCTAGATCATGGTATGATAGATTAAGTAAATTCTTGAAAATAATTTTATTAGAGGTAGTGTAGACATAACTCTATTCATTAAAAGAAAAGAAGATGATATGTTAATTGTATAGATTTATGTAAATGATATAATTTTTGATGCAACTAATGAAAATTTATGTAGAGAATTTGCTGAGCTTATATAGGACGAATTTGAAATGAGCTTAATGGATGAGTTGACCTACTTCCTTGTACTTCAAATTAAGAAAACAAAAAAAGGAATACTTATCAACCAAGCTAAGTATATCAAGGAGATTCTAAAAAAGTTTGGTATAAAATCAATCAAAGAAAATGGCACACCCATGAGCCATACCTGCAGACTTGACAAGGATGAAGATGGAAATAATATTGATCAAAAGCTTTATCGAGGTATAATTGGATCATTGTTGTATTTAACTGCTAGTAGACTGATATCTTATTCAGTATTTGTATATGTGCTAGATTTCAATCTAATCCAAAAAAGTCACATATACTTGCTCTTAAAAGTATCATAAGATATCTAAAAGGAACAAGTAATCTTGGTCTATGGTATTCTAAACAATTATCCTTAAGTTTAATTGGTTATTTTGATGTTGATTATGCTAGATATAGAATTGATAGAAAAAGTACTAGTGGTACATGTCAATTTCTAGGGTTGAACTTAATCTCTTGGCATAGTAGAAAGCAAAACTCAATGGCACTATCTATTGCTGAGGTAGAGTATGTGGCTGTAGGGAGTTGTTGCGCTCAAGTTGTTGCCCAGGTGGCTTCCCAAGAGGGGGATGAATTGGGATTAAAAACATTTTGCAAATATATGTACTTTGAAATTCTTTTAGTGTAGAAGTGAAGTGTGCAAAGGGAAGTAAATAAATTAAAGCAATCAAGCAATGAAAGCACAATCACAAACACCAAGAAATAGAGTGGTTCGGAGCAACCGGCTCCTACATCCACTATCCAAGGATCACTTGGGATTTCCACTATATCCCCTAGCCAGAATACATTCGGATTGTTTTACTAGGCTTACAATCCAAACCTATACACTTTGGTTTTACCGGGATCACCAAAGAAACCCAAACTCTCTTTGGTTTTACACGGGATCACCAAAGAAAACCCGAACACTTGGTTTCAAACTGGGAAAACCAAGAACCCAAACTTAGGTTTTACAAGGTTCACCTAAAACCTTCAACTCTCTCTCTCTAGATACAGCCCCTTGCTATTCTAAGAGAGCAAACCAAGATAAAGAATGTAAAATAAGCAACTACAACAAACCAAAGTTGTTTTGATGTTGCCGATGAAGATCAAAACGAAGTCAAGCTTTAAGTACACTTCAATGCTCTTCAAAGTTGCTTCTTCTCTTCTTCAATGAGTAGATTTAATGATAGAGTGGAGTTGGTGAAGCTTTGAATCTTACTTGAATGCTCTTTGAGGTAGGTGAATTAATAACTTGGAAGCTTTCCTTTTTCTCAAAAATATTCAGCAATAAATCTTCATTAATTTCTTTTATCTATCAAAAATGATCCCCTTTATAGTTTTCCATGTGATATGGTCGTTGTAGGGCCTTGGGAATCGTGAAATGGCCGTTGGAGATGATTTGGCATTCAAATTTCAAATTCTGTAGCTAGTCATTGAAGCGCAGACAACGGCTCTACGAGCCGGCTCGAGCTCCAGGAGTCGGCTCGAAATCTCAGGAATGCCAAAAACAAAGTTCTGTAGGAGCCGGCTCTTGGACTAGGAGTCGGCTCTTGCCTTCAAGCTTTCAGTCTTGACAAACATGCATACCTGGAGTCTGCTCTTGATCTGGGAGTCGGCTCTAGTTCTCAGAACTTCAAAAACTATACTTCTATAAGAGTCGGCTCTTGAGCTGGGAGTTGGCTCTTAGTTCTAAAACTCTGAGTTTTTCTCCGTGCCATGCCATTTTGAGTCGGCTCTTACAAGTCTTTAAAAATTTGCTTCAAGCTTCCCAAAAACTTCATCACTGAAACAACTAGAAGCTACTTTACATGCTTTATCAAATTATTTACACTTTTAAGCCCATTTTTCATGATTACAATATTCATAACTAAGGGCCTTTATAAGCTTAATTGAATTTCCTTAAGTAAATTTGAATATCATTTTAAAACCAAGATAATTCATTCCTGCAAAAACTTCTTAAACATTTGTAAAGAGTTAGTATCAAATACATGCTCCAATGTTTTGTGATCATCAAAATCATTCCAAGGGTCAACACAAGTGTTATAGATTAAGCAACAACCAGAAAATTTTGGTGTTATTCAAACTAAAATTCCAATCGAATGTGATAACACAAGTGCTATTAATTTAACAAAGAATCCAATTCAGCATTCTAGAACTAAACATATTGAAATTAGATATCACTTCATTAGGGATTATGTTTAGAATGATGATATTGAACTTGAATTTATTCCTACTAAAAAATAATTAGCTGACATCTTCATTAAGCCACTTAATGATGATAGATTTCAGTTGATTAGAGGAGAATTAGGCCTATGTGACCCTTTTTAGATTTTTGACCTAATTTCTTCAAAATTAAGGAAAAATTATCTAGAAATCTTCCATCATCAATCTAAGGTAGATAACCACCTTATCTAGTATTTCAAAGTATAGGAACCTTTTTGCTGAGCTTTTGGATCCTTTTGCTTGATCTTTGCTTGAGCCGACTCAAGCAGAGAAATGTTCTAGCCGAGACGACTCGACTGTCGAACACATGCTTTTTAAAACCCGTAGGCCCCAAACCTAGGTCACATTTCTTTCTTGTTGAACCTTAGCTGATAACAGAAAATTTCTTTCCAAGCCTTAGGGACCACACCTTTTCCCATATTTCCTTAGATCTGTAATCTATGGCTCCGAAGAAGGCTCTAGCTTAACATGGAAAACGGAAGGCTTCGAGCTCTAGCACAGTGGAACGAAGAGCCAAGGCTCGCCATGAGGAGCCGACTCAGAGAGATCTACCCATATCCCCTCCAAGATAAATTATTTTAATGGGAAATCGACCGGTCACCTCTGAAAGAAAGGTAATCTTCGAATTTCTTGAGCAAGAAAATTTTTGGATTGGGGATTGGATCTCATTTCAAGGGTGGTAGTATTTCAGTTCTTTAAATTTACCCACATATCCCACTCTAGTAAGATCTTTCTTCGAAAACCTAACCTTGGGAGCAGACCAAATTACTTCAACTGTTAAAGGAGTAAATATCATTGTGGATGAACAAGTTCTAATAAGAGTGCTACAACTTCCCACTGGCGGAAAGTGCTACTTAACTTTGAAGAACAAGCAGGCTACCTTAAGAATAGTTTTAGAGAGGAGAAATGTAAGTGGGATTGTAAATCTGCAAACAAACCAACTCTTCTTAGAAATGAGGCTATTGCATAATTTTATTAGCAGGATATACTTGCCTAAAACTAGTAGATTTGATTGGGTAAGTGAGAGGGACATGATTTTTATGTGTTATATGATTGAGGGAGAGCAAATAAATCTACCATTTATTATGTTGACACAAATGAAGGATGCTGCCAGGAAGACTAGAGCATGCCTACCATATGGCATGGCTTTTACCTTGATATTCAAAGATTTTGGAGTTGATCTGACAGATGAAGATGTTAGACCTTTGCTACACACTGACAGGTACCTTGATAAGTCTCTTCACCGAATGGGTTATCACAAGATTGAAGGACAATGGATGAAGAAGACTTCGGAACAGAGGATAGTACATCCTGATTCTGATGAGGAGGAGATTGAGCCTGATACTACTACTGCTGCTAGATAGGAGGATTCAGATGAGGATTCAGACTCAGAGTCCAGCGACAGTTCAGACAGTGATGGTGACTCCACTGGAGAGGAGGTTGATGATGTTGGACCTTCACGTGCTAAGATGGATGGACAGACTAACAGTCCAAGGACTCCACCTGGCCCATTTACAGATCCTTCAATACCTTCCACTTCAACTGCTGCTTCTACTCAGTCTACAACGACTACAGAGCAGCTCACTCAGTTTGTGGACACCCTGAATGCCAAATTCAGCTCCATGTTTGGCAATCTTCGTCAAATAGTAAAGAGTGATCTTCAGGAGTTCGGTAATGATATGAGAGAGCTCACTTTAAGAGTGGAGACAATTGAGCACGGCCAGAGGATGTAGGAGGATTATCAGACCGACCTCAGAGACCTGCATTCAGACTTTGGCAGACTGTGTGGAGCCACTAATTCCTTTGCTACACATCAGGCATTGACTCTGCATGGTATTCAACAGGGCATACAGAGAATAGAGATGGTGCTTGGAACAATTCTACTTGGCTTCACTAGAGCAAGACCCAACTTCGGAGCTTCTTCTTCTAGATAGCCACCTAGGCCACCACCTCAGTCTACACCTAGGCCTAGACAGTCACCTCCACACTCCAGACCACCTCCTAGAACTGGACCAGCATGTAGGACCCATAACTCTAAAGGACCTTCACCTCCTATTAGATCTTCTAGATTATATACTACTGAAATCCTAGATTTAGATTCTAGTAGTGAAAGTAACCATGATATCTTTTAGACATACATTGTGTTGTATCTTTCTTTTATTGGATGACTTGTGCTTTGATTTAAAGTCTGTAATTTCTTGGATATATATGTAATGAATCTTTTGGATAATGAATGATATCTCTTTTGAAGTAATGATATACATGCTTTCAGCAATGTGCAATGTGTCTCTTATTCATTTTATTTTACATTTTGAGGACAAAAAGGGGGAGTAGCAATAACGATGCATGGAAAATGAAAACTTCATGAAAATATTTTATGTGATGTAAAATGTATGCATGAAAATATGCAAGAAAATGAGACAGGGGGAGAGTTGTTTTTGTATGGAACTTAATGGAACTTAATTGGAAATTAATTCAAAGAATATATAAATTCTAAAGCAGAGGAAGTTTTTGATGATAAATATTGGCTCTAAGACATTTTGATAATAGGCTCTGATACATTTTGATACATTTTGATACATAACTAATACATGTTGATACTTTCTGATACACCTCAATTTAAACATATACAAGTCACTTTGATACTTCTAAGTATTCATATAATACATACACATAATTGTAAAGTTTTTTTCATGCCCAGTATTTTGTTATCATCCAAAAGGAGAAGATTATTGACCCTAGAATGATTTTGATGATAATAAAATATTGATGCATGATTTTGATACTAATGATCTTCAAAGTACTTTAAAAGTTTTTGTAGATAGTTCCAAATGGAAATTGGACAATTATACTCTATTAAGACCATTGGCACACCTTCATGTATCAAAAATGAGTTCATTGTATCACTCTTATCATTTGAAAGCCCTAATGATTGATATTTTATAATATTTATGTAAAAAGGGCAAAATAATAAAATTTGATATATTTTGTAAGAAAAACATGTCAAATTAGGTTTAGAATCAGTTTAAGAGTTGTTTGAAGAGTTTTTGGAACTTTTTAAAGTGTGTCAACTCAAGCCGGCTCTATTGGTTCGAGCTGATACATGGGATGGCATGGCATGGCATAAAACTGAACTTTGGCACAGAGAGCTGTTAGAGTCGACTTAACCAAAAGGCCTGAAAATCCGAGTTGATTCCTCCAGAGTGAAGAAAAACTCAGTTTTGAGAAACCAGTCATCCAAGCTGACTCAACTGAAGAGAGCTGACTCTGATAGAACTATATTTTTGTCTGTCTGAGCATTCGAGCCGACTCGAGTCATCCAAGCCAACTCGAATCCCAGTTTTTCAAAATCCAACGGGTAGTTCCAGAATCTTGTTTTTGAATACTTTATGCATTCCAACGGCTAGTTCTCGTCTCCCAGAGCACTCTAATGGCTATATTCTGCTAGGAACAGTTAAGGAAGCTATAAATGAAGGATTAAAGTCAATAAAAAAAAAGATTGATGAAGAAGAGAGAAGAGCATTGAATATCCTAAGTGTTTTCAAAAGAAAAGAACTCAAGTCTTCAACAACTCTCAATCATTTTGCTTGAGTCAATCATTGAAGAAGTGTGAGAGCCTTGAAGAGCATTGAAGAAGGCTTCAATTAAAGCTTCAGCTGAACCATCCAACAACCTTGGGTTTATTATTGTGTTGCTTCATTTTTAAACTCTGTTTTTGAGTTGTTTTAAGTATAGCAAGGGCTGTAACTTGTAAATTGTTTGTAGATTTTTGGTGAGTCTTGAAAATCAAGTTTGGATTGTTTGTGAGCCCATAAAAACAAATGTTGTATTGGATTTTGATTTGTGAGCCCAGTATAGAATAAACTAGCTATATTCATTGATGAATATAGTGGAAATCCCAAGTGTGAACCTTGGATAGTGGACGTAGGAGCCGAGGGTTGCTCCGAACCACTATAAACTATAGTGTTTGAGTGTGCTTGTCTCTTTCCTCTAATCCCTTTACCTTATTGCTTTCACATTGTATTGCACACCACTAGCACATATACAACTAAGTATTTAAACTGCACATATTTACTTAAAATTTTTAAAACACCCAATTCAAACCACCCCCCTCCTCTTAGGCTTGCCAATTGGGCAACAATCTTATTATTAAAATTTGATTTTTCATGATTTTTCATTACTCTAAACAGTGGTCCATCTAGCCATTAGCCACATATGTTCATGCATCCTTCTCGCTGCATTACTCGGCGCTCAGGTGGCCGCCGTATGCATATGAACTGAATGTGAGGCATCAAGGTGGCTTGCCTAAACCTAGATACTTGCATATGTAGATTAGCAATGTGGATTACATAAAGCAAATTATGTGCTCTGGTCAGATAAGAAAGATTGAGTCCCAAGCCTCATCACCAAACGTTCACTGGTTAAGGGTGAAAGATAATAACCTAATTATAACTTCCTTTTCAAGCCGTGAAAGAGGCATCAAAGGCCGGTCTTTGGAAGGGGTGACGGACCATAAAAAGGCAGTAATTGCCTCCTTGCCCTCCTATACCCTTTTTCGACTACTCATCCCCTGCCTTCTTTGTTGTCCTCACCCCTCAATTCATCCCCTCACCCTCCTCTACCATTTTCTTTTCTTCTTTTCCTTTGAAGTCTATCCATTTCTAGTTTCCTATTTTCATCTATTTTTATATAGCTCATTTATTTTTGAATATTTTGCATGCACTGCCTAGTTTGGTGCATATCATGAGCTTTATGTGGTATCCTAGCAGCCCACATACAGTAGCCAAAATTTTTACAATATCAAACTTTATCAAGCAGTCAAGTTTTCTTTTGTATTTTGACAGAAACACTAAAATTCTCTTCCACATAAAATATGTAAATGATAAAGACTAGCTTTTTCATGAGACATGCGTGTACCAAATTGAATTAATGATAAAATGCAAGTCCTCTATACTCTAGCCAAGAATGACACGTACATATTATACCTGAATTCATTAATACTATAATGGGCTCCATCCATTTTCTGTTTATGATGCACTGTCTATTGAGGAACATAAACAACTTCAAATTCCTGACGCAAGATTATGGCATGGACTCCTTGATAATTCTACCCGGTAGATGCAAGACACCAGGCTAATAGCATAGGAAAAAATTTGCATCAACATTTTTAATCAATTGAAGGAGATATTCTATTTTGGAAAAAAGCTCCTCTGAAGATCCCCTTTATAATCCATTTGGCAATGAAATATTTCAGAAAACAGCACAATCATGTTCTTCCATCATGCCCGAGAGATCTTAGTACTTGGTGAATATTACTGTTGGGTGAGGTTTCCCATGAAACAAACATTACATATTCCACAAATTTGACATTCCCATTAACTGTATTAACTGTACGCAAGACAAAACGGCTACCACCAAATAACCACATTAGTGTCAATGGGCATCTCTGTTGTAAACTTCACTACCTCTATCAAAAGCTTCCTTTAAAACTTGACTATTTTTCTTTAATTGGTGCACATGCATTCGATGAGAGTGCAGTGGAGAACGAAGTGGACAATAGTTTTCTATTGGAAAGAAAACACAAATCTTATAGCCCACCAACAAAAGGCTATCATTTTCAAAGGAATTGGGCACAACCAGAAACAAGGAAGAAAGATTCAAGTCATACCAATGTTATTTATGTGCAAAGACTTCGCTGGAAAACAACATTAGTCTTCCACCTTTAATCTCGATAATCATGATCAACACCATTTAAATTCTTCTGCAGAAGATGCCATAACAATATTTCTTCTTTCTATATTCCTGTCAAAACTCCCTCCCTAAAAATATAAAACGAGCATCCATAGACTGCATCACAGAGTAAATCTGGCCCCTGGATTGAAGTTTATTTCCTTGATGCTTGAACATCTTCTGCCTCCCTAAAATACCATTATCTTTTTTTTTTCCTTTCATAGCATCACCATTAAAGAATACACAAAATGTAATCAGCTATGCACTTCCTCAAACAAAATGATCTGATTGGAGAAAGAGGGAAGTAACTCCAATCCACTCAATTCAGACCTCTCAACAAGGTAATAAAAATCACAGAATTTAGAAAGTAGGGTTCTAGGTCCCTTTTTTCTTTCATTAACTGAATAAGAAAACTGATTGCAATCCTTTTGTTTATGCTAGTCAGGTCCACCCTTAGAAAATCTGGCTTAGATTCCTCTTTTAGTTTAAAAGGTTACAACCATCCTAACATTGCCATGATTTTTGGAAAGAATCATAAAAATGGTAAAATCACTCTGGAGCTAGATCTCACCTTTTACATCAATTTTGCCTTTTCTCCCAAATTGGAAGATACAGCTTGGTGCTAAAAGGTTCCAAAAATGAGAAAAAATTGGCTTGGACATATATTTTGGAGGCCTAAAACGTCTTGACACAGGGTCATCTAGGGCCCAATGGGCCTACAGCTGGTTGCTACATGATCTTGAAAAGTTATCCAATTTCAGAAAAAAATCATCCTAAATAGAGACCATCTGTGGAGATTACAACCTCTAGAAGTTTTGATGCAAGAATAGGCCTCAAACATAGCGGATCTTGCTCCTAAACACTCAATAGGCATGCCTAAAATGGCCAAAGGTGGTCCATGATGGGTTTGGTAATGGTCCTTAATCATAAAAGTATATGCATGGTGCAGCTGACAATTCCAACCAGAAGTTTCAAGACTATGGACTTGTAATATAAAAGAATGTGACTACTTTCTGCATACGCTTGTATTAATTAAGAAGTTAGTGCGGCTTTGACCAGAATACAATTGGGTGAGCCATTTATAATTCATATGACAATATAAAATTTCAAAAAGAACTACATAACCATAGGTTTTCCCCCATGTCCAATGTATGCAATTCATGCTTAAGGATATAGTTGGCTATATAAAATATTAACTTCATAAAAAGACCATCCCAATGCACGAGTTTCTCACCATTATGAGGTCAAGGGTCAGACATACACAGCCTTAAACCTCGTATCAAAGAGGCCATTTCCATGTTTTGAATCCATGACACCCACCCAGGTGACAATGGAGCAATCTTACCATTGTACCAAGCTTGCCCTCTAGAATATTAAGTTTATGTAAACTAAAAAGGATGAGGGTCCTACTTGACATAAGGTGTGAAGAAACACTGTACATGTGTAGTTTGCCAACATGCATATGTTGGCTTAGAATGCTTTAATTGGATTCTTTGCCAAGCCCAATATTCTTTCAGATCATTGAGACTTAACCAAATTGCCAAAAAAATTCTGCATCTTTATTACAAAAACATAATTAAATAATCTATACCATAATATTTAAATTGAAAAACAACTCCTTTCTTGTTAGAATTCATAACTTTGTCAATATTGCTTGCCTTAATTCATAATAATTAACAGCCATAAAATGACCAAAGATTTATTGTTTATTTTGAAAAGAAAGTACTAAATAAGAATAATAATCAAACCAGACAACAAGGGAATCTCTATCTGATTTGTGTTTTCCCTGAGCAATTAGCTTATTATATATAGAGACTAGCAATTACACCTTCAAAAAATAAAAGTTTCACAATTAGGGTTATTCTACATAGATATAAATGGAGCTTGATTTTGAGAAGATTAAAAAGAAAATCTTCAACATCATCTTATCACAGAAAGTAACATTTTTGAGATCTAAATCTGAACTCAGTGCCATGGAGATGGTCCACAAAGTTGATGGTTGCAGGTACCATAGGTTTCACCTTTGGTGCCATCACCAAGGTTAGCCTCTGGGATCACTTGCTCCCAACTCATGATCAATCTCCAATAACTCTAAAAACATAAAAATGAAAATAAAAAAATTTGCAGTAATGGAATCAAGGCATAGGAGGGCAAGAGGGCCCATAAGGGCCTCGAAGCCATGACTGATTGTCCAGGATCACCAGACAAGGATGGTTCTTTATGGCAGTTTGAGCGTGAGAGAGAGACACTGAAGTTTGTTTGAAAATCAACATCCCAGAGTTTGCCAAATCTTTGAATCTTACAGAAGATTTTTCTATTTGAAATGCCAGACAATATCCTAAACAATATTCAGCAAAGCCTACTTGAATATTACAATGAAAATAGAACATTTTGGATCTACTTTTTCAGGTTTTGTCTTAGCATTTGATTTCCTCCCAGATGACTTCTAAGAAGCTACAAGAAACTTACTTTTCTATGGGAGAAATGAGAGACATTATCAGATGTGGAGATATTGAGGAGTTTGCCAATATAAGCAAATTGTATTTACCAAGACTACTTGTTCTATGTTTTCCAGCTATCTCAACCATTTACAGGCCACTAAACAATTAATAAAATTAAAAATATCACCATTTTCATAAAGCCCTTATAACCAACTAACCTGTATCAGCCTACACTAGCATCATATAGATGTCTAAGAACTTAGCCTCGGATACATGATAAATCACAAAACTGGAAAAAATAGAATTTAGTAGGCATTTGCAATTAAGTTTAAAATATTCTGGATATTGTAAACTTACATAAAGAGACAATGGAAGCTGCTGCATGTAACTTAACTTCAAATGCCTCAAAGAATCTATCTAAGACAGTACAAAACATTCTATAGCTTGACAATCAATAATTTGAAGCCAAAAATTGAACTACAGAATAGGTCATGGATCATAGAGGTGTACTTCTTGCCATCAGTTCAATTCATTATCTTGTGTTAAATTATGGAATGAACCTGATGAACGTATGGTGTATGATTCTGACAATACATGTCTATTAATCCAAAGCAGGATCCCATGTATAACTTCGGTTTCATGATGTGATGTATCCTTGGCAAAGAATTCATGCACAGTACCATTTATTTCTATGAAGGAGCATCCAGGTTGCTTTTGTATGCTTTGGACATACATAAATCTTCTCACCCTATTCACATCACTCCACCTTGATGCCACAGCATACACATTAGAAAGTAAGACATGCCCACCACATTTCTTTGGCTCAAACTCCATAATTCTTTCAGCCGCATATTCTGCCAATTTGACATTCCCCTTAATCCTACATGCAAAAAGCAGTGACCGCCAAATGACTGCATCAGGTTCAATAGGCATCTCTTTAATAAATTTCTCCGCCTCAACCAAAAGCTTTGCACGCCCCAAAAGATCCACCATACACCCATAGTGCTCTATTTTAGGTGCAAGCTTATAGGCTCTAGTCATGTGTTCAAAGTAGTGGAATCCTTTTTCAACCAAGCCTCCATGACTACAAGCAGATAAAACACCCAGAAAAGTTACTTCATTAGGCGTTACTTCACTCATTACCTCCATTTTTGAGAACAAATCCAATGCCTCATCAGAGTATCCATTCATAGCCAGCCCAGATATCATCACCGTCCATGAGAAGATATCCCGCCTGGCCAATCCCCAAAATATCTGAAGAGCTTTCTTGATGTCCCCACACTTTGAGTACATATCAATCAAAGCATTCTTCACTGAAATATCCTTTCCTATGCCATTAACATCACAATATGCATAAATATACCTCCCTTGATCCAATGCACCCAACTGTGCACATGAAGAAACAACAGATGCAACCGTGGCATTATCAGCTCTCACCCCAGCAACCTGCATTTCCCTAAAGAGTTCTATCGCTTCTCTAAATCGGCTTGATTGGGCATACCCAGAAATCATTGAAGTCCAGCAGACCACATTCCTATCAGGCATTCCATCAAACAGTTTTCGAGCATCCTCAATTAACCCACATTTTGCATACATGCTAACCAAAGAAGAGCCCAGATAGAAATCCATACCAAAACCATTCACCACGACCAATGCATGAATCCCCCTACCAAGATCGACTGCCCCAATCCTCCCACAAGCAATCAGCGAGCTCACTGCAGTGATCTTATCCATCCTAATAGATTTGTTCACCATTCTACTAAAAACCCCTAGAGCTTCTTCGCATAAATTGCTCTGCAGATAAGCCGAAATCATGCTGTTCCAAGAAACCACATCAACGACGGAAGCAGGGGCCGAATCAAAAACCTTCCTTGCGGTGCCCACGGAGCCACAAGCGGAGTACATATGGATGAGAGAGTTCTGCACAAAGGTATCGGATTTGAACCCGAGCTTCAGGCTCAAGGAATGAATCTCTTCCCCGCTTCTAGGGAGGGAAAGGCGGGCGATGGCTTTGAGGGCAGCGGTAAAGGTGTAGTTGTCAGGGGCGATGCCTTCTCTACGAATGAGGTCGAAGAGAGAAATGGAGAGGTCAGGGGATGGACCGAGAGCAAGGGAATGGAGGAGGGAATTCCAGATGTAAAGATGAGAGCTTTGGAGGAGGCCGGAGACAATGGTGTGAGAGAGGAACTGGTCGAGGTGGTCAGGGGACAAGATGGAGTGGGAGAGGAGAAGCCATTTGGAGTTAGAGTTGGGGGTCGAGGCGGTGGAGTTCGATCGGAGGAAGACGGCTTGGGGTTTGGATAGAGAGACGCGCATCAATGAAATGGGTGATGGAAGAAGAGAATATAGCGTCGTGGGCGGATAAATAATTTATGCACCGATGCGTGCGGCGAAAATAAAAAGTTATTTTCCTTTACTTTTGTCATTTCGATTCTTTTTTCATTTTTAAATATTTAAAAAAAATATAGTCACCTTTTAAAATTACTAAGTCAATGTTATTTTCTACTTTTAAGATTTGGTATAAATTTTTGAGACCGGAATAAAATTATCTTCCTAACAAAGTGTTTGCCTATATTAGATAACAAAGTTATGATGCTAAGATATTATTGATGTGGCAGGATTGCTGACGTAGAACTCATGTCAGATCCAGTCAGATGCCATGTAGGAGGAAGCTACCATGTCGAACGTTTCTTTTCGGACTCCTTCGCCAGGCGGCTCCCTCGAGGTCGAGACATCGTGGCCGAAGACGGGCTCCGCCTCTCTCTGGACTCCTTCGCCAGGCAGCTCCCTCGAGGTCGAGACGCCGTGGCGAAGACGGGCTCCGCCTCTCTCCTGACTCCTTCGCCAAACGGCTCCCTCAAGGTCAAGACGTCGTGGTTGAAGTCGAGCTCCGTCTCTCTCCGGACTCCTTCGCCAGGCGGCTCTCTCGAGGTCGAGATGCCATGGCCAAAGTCAAGCTCCATCTCTCTTTGGACTCCTTCGCTAGGCGGCTCCCTCGAGATCGAGACGCCGTGGCTGAAGCCGAGGTCTTCTTCCCTGAGCCAGCCCCACTTCAGACGAAGGGACTAACGGCTGAAGGACACCGCCAAGCCACCCAAGGACCACAGAGAGGCGCCCGTCAGGCCGCAATAATTACCCATCTACCACTTACACCGAAAGGGAAGGGGTACCTCGATCGAGGCACTACGCACCAGACCAACCGTCTGTGCCACCCAAAAGAGGAAGTCAACCTAGGAGATTCGAATTCAGGGGGCGACTGCCCCCCGATCGAGGCTCTGCCAGGTTTTCCAAAATGGAGCGACCAGAGGGAGGGTCAGAGCGCATGGTGTTGTTCCCTATCACGAATGGGGAAAGGCACCTCGCGCAAGGTAAGAAACGTCACCGCACGCGCCTGCAAGCGAGGGGGGATCCCAAGGCAGGTGGCTGGCAGCCATCCTAGTTTAAAGGAGTTTTCCAAGGTCCCAAGAAGAAGGTAAGTCACGAACGAGCGGAAGGTGTGGCATACAGGAGAGCATCCAGGAGACCAAGTGCTCTAGGCTATCGGAGACCCACAAGAAAGGTCTCGACAGACATAGCCAATTAATCTGAACTCTCCTCCGCTGCCACTTCTCTCGCTCCACTCTCAACCAGTTCATATTCTCCAAGCACATATTTTTCTCCTCCCAGTGTGGAGTCCACCTACGGGGCTCGATCAAGAGATTCTATTCCTCTGGATCGCCACTGACTTGAGCATCGAAGTGCCCCCACCAGGATCACCGGCCCGGGTCTCCTTTGTTTTGTAGGCTCGACCGCACGAGCAGGATCCCGAGTGACAAGGGCACGATCTGAGGTCGTCTTCAACTGTTGGCCATGGCATTCTAGGTGGCAACAGATTGGCGCACAAGGAAGGGGGGCAGGACACATCTTGATCCAAGTCAATCCCCTTGTAAGCAACCCCACCAGGAGCATGGTGATGACCCGAGTAAGGGAGGTTTCCACTAGCCATGCGGGGGATCCCCTTCCCGTGGGGACCCGCACAGTCCAGAGAGGGAACTCCATGCTCCACCGCAACTGCCTCCAGCGGACGCTCAGCTAGCCGCACTCGCCCAACAGATGCAGCCCCTGATGCTGCAGTGTGCCAGTTACAGCACCAACACCGATCCCTAGCCACCCTCAATAGCCAGGGACTCCCGCGACCCATGCCGCCGCACCTTGTGACAGCCTGCGGTCCTTCCAAGGAAGGCCTTCACAGCGGTAGGCCACAACAGACCACCGGGGAAGCCACAGGACCCTAGCGAAGAGACAGTGGACTGGGTCTACCGACCGGAAGAGCCAATCCTTGACATTCGAGCAGACTATTGTTAAGCACCGAGATCATAGGTGCAAGGCCCCCCGTCACGACCCCCCTCAGCTGCCACCTTCACCTCCTCCATCGGCTTCAGCAGAAGGCTCAACCGACGAGGCCATCAAGTGCATGGTAGAAAGGCGCCTGGAAGAACAGGAGCGCAAGCTAGCGGAGCTATCCTACTAGTTTACGAACTTGCAGGGCTCCTCCAGCGAGCCCGTGGGCTACGACGCCCGTCCCCCTTTCTCCTAAGAGATCCAATAGGAGCCGGTCCCGGGTTGGTTCCGCATGCCGCAGGTGGATCCCTATGACGGGACCACCGACCCGCTAGACCATCTTGAGAGCTACAAGTCCCTCATGAGAATCCAAGGGACGATCGATGCTCTCCTCTGCATCGCTTTTCTAGACACCCTTCGGAAGGCGGCTCAAGTCTGGTTCGCTCGTCTCGAGCCTGAAAGCATCAACTCTTTCGCTCAACTGGAGCAAAAGTTCATGGCCCACTTTGATGCCTATCAAAAAGTGCCATGGGAGGCAGACAGCATCTTCTCCATCAGGCAGCAAGACCACGAGCTCCTGCGAGACTACGTAGCCCGCTTCAAGGTTGCCGCACTAGAGATTTATAACTTGGATGAGCCAGTTGCCATGCTGGCGCTGAAGAGAGGGCTCAGGACTTCCCTAGACAAGAGCCCTCGAAGACGTACTCCGAACTCCTCCTCCATGTTCACAAGTACATCCGCGCCGAGGAGGCGGACCATACGAGAAGGGAGCTAGATGGGAAGCCGCTGAAGAAGCCATCTCCCAGGGAGATGTCTGGGGTGCGGAAGGCCGGACCGGCTACCCCGAACTTCTACCAAGGGCCGAAGCTGAAGAGCGGCCCCATTCCCAAAGAAAGATACACACATCTCCTAGCCCCGAGGATGAAGATCCTCTTGGAGATTGAGGGCGAGCGCTACCTGCGTCGCCCACCTTTGCTGAGGCCATCTAACGGTCGCGACAAGTCAAAGTACTGCCAATTCTACCATGACCATGGCCACGACACCGAGGAGTGCCGCCATCTCAAGAGAGAGATTGAAGACCTCATAAGGAGGGGCTACCTCGGAAGGTTCTTGGGGGACAAGACCCCGGCAGAACCTCAGGCGCTCACTGCTATCCCTCCAGTCCCTGTAGTAGACAACCGGCCCACTGAGAAGCCTGTGAGGATGATCTGTTGGGGAATCGAGCGTGCCCCGAAGAGGGCCCGGGGAGGAGAAAATCTGGAAAATATACTTCGCTTTGTGAGGGAGAGAGAATCTGGGAATGAAAATGTAAATAATGATGCCGTGGTCGTCAAGATGATGATCGCCAAGCATCCTGTAAAATGGATTATGATCGATAGTGGAAGTTCGACTGATATCCTTTTTTACGATGCTTTTTCTAAGATGAATCTGTCCTCTGCACAACTTAGACTTGTGCGCACTCCCATCGTCGGTGGTTTCACAGGGGACTCTATGAGAGTCAAGGGGGACATTACTCTCCTTGTTACTGCCGGGGTGCCACCTCGGCAGAGCACCGTCATGATGACCTTCATGGTTGTTAGGCTTTTCTTGGCCTACAACGTGATCCTTGGCCATCCTGGGCTCAATCTACTTGACGCAGTCATTTACACTAAGCAGCTATTGGTGTAGTTTCCCACTCCTTATGGTGTTGGAAAATAAGGGGGCACCTTAGCCGATCCAACACTATCTCCAAGCCATTCATGGGGCCAACACCTCCGAGGAAAACCCCAGTGCCGATGACCTCGACCAAAGGGTGTAGGACCCTAGAGGTGGCCCGATTGAGCACCTACTATCATATCCACTCGGAGTCGACCCGGCGAAGACGGTGCAAATTGGAGCCTAGTTGCAAGAGGAGGAATGGGCCCACCTGCTGGAGTTCTTTCGAGCGAATGCATACATGTTTGCCTGGATGGCAATCAATATGCCTAGGTTTCCCGCTGACATCATCACCCACAAGTTGAGCATCGACTCGAAGTGCTATCCTGTCTGGTAGAAGAAGAGAAGCTTCACCCCGGAAAGGCAACGGACGATTAATGAAGAGGTGGACAAGCTCCTTGCGGCTTTGTCCAAGAAGTACATATCTCAGCTGGTTGGCAAATGTACTCATGGTCAAGAATAATGGGAGGTAGAAGATCTGTGTGGACTACACCGACCTCAACCGGGCCTGTCCGAATGATAGCTTTCCCCTATCGAAGATTAACCAACTAGTGGACGCCACCTCGGGGCACCACTTGCTCTCCTTCATGGATGCATTATTTGGATACAATCAAATTCGGATGCATCTGGAGGACGAGGAGCACACTGCCTTCATCACCAAGCGAGGGACGTACTGCTACTAAATGATGCCATTCGACTTGAAGAATGCCGATGTCGCGTACCAGTGGCTGGTCAATAGGGTCTTCAAAGACCAGATTGGCCAAAACATGCAAGTATATGTGGATGACATGCTTGTCATGAGCAAGTCGAAGTCAGACCATGTCATCGATCTGGCGGAGGCCTTCCACAACCTCTGGATGCACTAGATGAAGCTAAATCCGGTGAAGTGCACCTTCGGTGTAGTAGCAGGGAAGTTCCTTGGCTTCATGGTCACCCAGAGAGGAATCGAGGCAAACCTGGAGAAGGTCCAGGCAATCGTTAACATGGAGAACTCCACCTCGAAGAAGCAAGTCCAGTGCCTGACGGGCCGGATTGCGGCCTTGAGCTGGTTCATCTCAAGGTTAGCTGACCGTTGCTTATCTTTCTTTAAGGTGCTGCACAATGTTCATGACTTCGACTGGATCGAAGAATACAAAGCAACCTTTGAGGAGTTGAAAAAGTTCTTGGCATCACCGTCGCTGCTCTCCAGGCCGGAGGAAGGAGAGGAACTCCTACTGTACTTGGCGATCACCCTGGGGGTCGTCAGCTCGGTCCTTGTCCACACAGATGGAGACGGATCCCAGAAACTGCTGTACTACACCCGCAAAATCCTTCGAGATATGGAGATCAGGTACACCCGCTCAGAAAAGTTAATTTTTGCTCTAATAATGTCTACCGAGTGTTTTAGGCCATACTTTCAAGCGCATCCTATTAGGGTCATGATGGATCAGCCGCTGAGGGCTGTACTTAGCTGCCCCGAGACCTCTGGGCATTTGGCAAGTGGTCCTGATGTTGAGTGAATTCGACATCTCTTATCGATCGAGGCCATCCTAGAAGGTACAAGTGCTGGCTGACTTCTTGGTCGAGTGTGCTAGCATGAGCGAGGAGACCACCTCGACCTCGAAACACCGGCTGGAGCCCATAATCGAGGAGGAGACATGGGTCCTCCATGTACACGATGCCTCCAACTCAGGAGGGAGCGGAGCGTGTCTCATCCTTGCTAATGAGGATGGGGTTGTGGCTGAATGTGCACTCCACTTTTGGTTCGCAACAACCAACAACTAGGCAAAGTATGAAGCACTCCTCGTTGGACTCAAAGTCTCCCATGAGCTGGGTGTACCCAGCCTGAAGGTCTTCACCGACTCCCAGCTAGTGGCTGGGCAGGTCTCAAGAGAGTATAAGGCTCGAGATCCTCAGATGATGAAGTATCTAGAGTGGGTCCGTTCGAGCACGATGGGTTTTCGGTGCTTCAGCATCTCCCACATCCCTTGTGGAGAGAACGCTCACGCTGATGCCTTATCAAGGCTCGCGACCCTGCTGGACTCATCATTGGGGCTGCCCACATTTAGTACCTGGAAAGTCCAAGCTATGAAGCTCCAGGAGAAGTCCAGCATGTCACCCTAAAGCCTAGCTAGATGGACCAGTACATCAGTTACATCACCGACGGCACGCTACCAGAAGAACAAACGGAGGCCGGCCATGTTAAGAAGAAGGCTGCGCAGTTTGTCCTGATGGACGGGTAGCTCTACCGCAGATCCTACTCCTATCCACTCTTGAAGTGCTTGAGACCCATAGAGGTGGCCTTCATGCTCCGAGAAATACATGAAGGCCTCTGCGGGAATCATGTCAGAGGGAGGACACTGGCGTACAGGCCCTCCATCAGGGGTACTACTGGGAAACAATGAGGGAAGATGCCGCCGACTTCGTGAGGAAGTGCGACCGCTACCAGTGCAATGCCTACATACAGCGTCGACCATCGGTGCCGCTCTCCTAACTCTCCACACCCTGGTCATTCTCCCAGTGGGGGATGCACATCCTTGGTCCATTCCCTCTTGCATCCGGACAACGCAAGTTCCTGATAGTAGCTATTGATTACTTCACCAAGTAGATGGAAGCGGAGTCGCTAGCACGAATTACCAAAGCCAAGGTCTGCCAATTCTTCTGGAAGTCAATCATCTACCACTTCGGACTCCCCCACAACGTCATCATCGATAATGGACGTTAGTTCGACAACTGAGAGTTCGAGGAGTTCTGTGTCGATCTTGGCATTCAACATCGCTTCACCTCGGTGGCTCACCCCTAGACCAATGGAGAGGCTGAGGTGACCAACCGGACAATCCTCCAGGGACTCCGAACTAGGCTAGACCGGGCCAAGGGCAGGTGGGCAGAAGAACTCCCCAACATTCTTTGGGCCTACCACACAACACCCAGGACAGCCATGGATGAGACTCCTTTTAGCCTCATCTTCGGCGTGGAAGCCGTTGTCCCTATCGATCTTGGTGTGCCCACACTACGGGTGGAACAGTATGATGAAGCAAAAAATATGGCCAGCCTTCTTCTAAACCTGGACCTCCTCGAGGAGATGAGAGACAAGGCTCGACTCCAGATGGTGGCCTACCGGCAGCAGGTAGCTCGGTACTACAATGCATGGGTGAGGCTGAAGATCTTCCACCCAGGCGACCTGGTGCTACGCCAGGCTGAAGTCTCGCAACCCCGGGAGTGCGGCAAGCTCTCGCCGAACTGGAAGTGCCCCTATAAGGTGGTCGAGGCTCTTCCTCATGAAGCCTATTACCTAGCGGAGCTGGACGGCGCCAGATTTCTGTGGACTTGGAATGCCAACAATCTGAGAATGTATTGTCAGTAATGTAAAACCTTCCTCCATTAATAATAAAAATCCTCTTTATGTAAATCACTCTTCCCTTACAAGAATATTGCTGCCCGACCCCAGGTCTGGCAAGCCAAGCCCAGAAACTCCTGAAGCCCGGCACTCTAAGCCCATAAACTCCTGAAGCCCGACACTCTAAGCCCGAAAACTCCTGAAGCCCGGTACTCCAAGCCCGGAAACATCTGAAGCTCGGCACTCCAAGCCTGGAAACTCCTGAAGCCCGGCACTCCAAGCCTGGAAACTCTTGAAGACCGGCACTTCAAGCTCGGAAACTCCTGAAGTCTGGCACTCCAAGCCGAGAAACTCCTGAAGCCTGGCATCTTAAGCCCAAAAACTCTTGAAGCCCGGCACTCCAAGCCCGGAAACTCCTGAAGCTCGGCATCTCAAGCCTGGAAACTCCTGAAGCCTAGTTCTCAAGTCCAGAAACTTTCGAAGCCCGGCACCTCATAGTCACCCAGTGGGCCCACCGAGCATAGAACCCTGGCTCAGTCGCACCATGTGCACATGGGGAGAGTCCATCCGAGGTTGAACAGGCCTATTCCAAGGAGGCATGCAAAGCTTCATGGCCATGCTACTCATGAGGTGGGAACGACTCAGCAAGTCAAAGACTTCCTTCCTAACCACCCCGCATACTCGAAACTCAACAGGAAAGAGCCCAAGAACTTGAAGCCTCAAAGCAAGATGCCTCAGCGAAGACATAAACATCGGTAGTTAAAAAAGAGAGAGAGAGAGAGAGAGAAGGAAAACTTCCAGAGCACTGAGAATCCAGAAAGTGCATAAGCAAACAAATGAAAGGAGTGGAAAAAGGAAATTTTCGTTAAATTTCCTAAGTCTTTATATTTTTTCTGGGCCCCGACAGGCCGGGAAGCCCGAACAGAAATTAAAAAAAAGAGGTACACATGAAGGGAGTTTCCTAAGCTACTTGGCTGGCTCCTTCTCGAGATGGTGAACAATGGGAGCGTAGTCTTATAGGGCCTCCAGTGGCAGGACCACGTCCAAGACCTCCGGTGGTGGGGCTACGTCGATGACGAACATAGGCTCCTCTGATTCATCCAAGGCCAAGGTCGGGCTCCCGTACGGAGTGACCGGGAAGGCCAGCCTATCCAGGTTCAGGTCTGAGAGGAGCTCCGCCACCCTTGTCTAGCAGAACATGAATCCTTTGAAGAAAGAGACCATGGCCAACTCATGGAATTTGGCATCGAACTCAGGTGAGGCCTTGTAACTGGCCACTACCTCGGCGGTCTCCTTCTTCGTGGCCTCCATCGAGTCGACCACCATCGTGACCTTCTCTTCGATGGCAGCGCCCTTCCTTTCGATGGCAACGGCACGCCCCTTCACCGCCTCCAGCTGAGCCCGAAGGTTTCGGGCCTACTCCTTCTCCCATGCCACCTCGATGTTGAGCTCTTCCACCTTGGCCTCCCTGGCCTTGAGCTCCTCGGCCCGACTCTTCTCCTGCTCCAGGGACTCTTCCATGCCTTTGAGGTGCCTCTCGGTGCCTGCCACAATGAACCTCAGCTCTCGGTTCTTCTGCTCGACCTCCCAGGCCACGTCTGTCTTTATCTTGACCTCGGCCTTTAGTGAGTCAAGCTGCTGCACCTTCTGCTGGTCCCTCTTGGCCCAACTCTTGCAGTAGTCCCATATCAGCAGAAGGTCTGTCCCAAGCTGTGCCAAGGAAGAATCAGCCAAAGGAAAAGAAAGAAGAGAAAGGGAAAAAGGGAAGGTTAGAAGCACTTACCGAGAAGAGCTGAGGGAACGTGCCTAGAATGGCATCGACCAAAAGCATCCTTGCCTATTCCCACCAATCATGCGGTTGGATGGCAAAGTCCATCATCTGCTTAGCGAGAGCCCGATCCCAAACCAAGGAGGCGTCCGGTGCCACCTCGAAGGGCAGCTTGCAGGAGGTCTTCTTCTTCGCCACCACGGCGTTGCCCCCGTGACTAGTCGAGAATGCTTCGGAGCCTCTATGGGGGCCCGCCGCCACTTCGGATGGGGCCGCTAGCGGCAGCTCCCTCCTATCTTGCTCTTCTTCGACCTTCACCTTGACAACTTCAGGGGGTGGGGGCGCCACGGCAGTGGCAGCGGTAGCGGATCTAGCCCAGACTACCACTTCTGTCTCCCAGACCGGGGGCAGGTCCCGCTGCCTCGGCGGCTCGGGGATGGGTTCGACCATCCTCCTGCTCGGCTCGGACGGCGCGATGGGTGTGGTCCTTGCGCTCTCTTCATTCCAAGCCCTCTTCGATGGGGACTCTCTGACCCCCACCGGTGCACCCCTCTTCCTAGAGACTGCAAGGAGTTCATCCATGGAGTACTTCATGCTTGCATGGCGGAAAACGAGATCAATTCTGAACTCGAAGAGACAAGCAAAAATAGAAGCAAGTGAAGGTCACGCCAAAATCACCTGATGTGGGCATCAGGGTTTGACTTGAGCCCTTCAACCTTCGGGGGATCTCTAATTAGGGTTCTACCCATTGAGTCCTGTAATAAGGCTTCAAGCCTTTAATTTTGTAATTATCTTTGCTTTGAGCCAAGTCTAAATCTTGTACCTTGACCAATTGGGTCAAGATTAGGTCAACTCGAGTCCTGTAATTTATTTTAATCCAAGTCTGGGTCTGACTGAACTTCGGGTCCCAACCCAATGAGAGAAAACTTGTCCTTTGGGTCAAGCCCATTTTAGTAGACCAAGCTTTGACTTGACACTGCCACTTCATCAGCTGCATGGTGCCACATCAATGCCACCTGTGCACCCAAGAATGGAAGCAAGGAGGCGCCCAAAGCTTTGGAGGGAGTTCTTCAAGGCCGACCAAGAGGGGAGAATAATGGCATGGCAAGATACAAGGCTTGGGGAGGGGAGTTTGTCCTTTTGACTTCCTTATTTGCTTGCTCAGTTTGGTAGAAAACTTGAAGTAGGGCAAGCTTGGAGGGATGTGTCCCCTTTGGAGTCTTCTTCCATACCTAGATGGAGTGATTCATGGCCGACCAAGGGAGAAGAAGATTGGGTATGGCTTGATGCTTGGCTTGAAGAGGGGGCTTGATGCTTGGCCTTCCTTCCTTTTGTGCATAGTTTTGGAAAGAAGCTTGGATGGAGGCAAGCTTGGTGGAATGTGTCCTCCAAAATTTCTTCTAGGCTTGATCCTTGGCTGACCAAGGGAGAAGAAGATTGGGCGTTGCACATTTGATGGCTTGGCATGGGGAGTGTGCTCCTTGGTCTTCCTTTCTTGCATGAATATTTTAGGAAGAGGACTTGATTGGAGGGCTTGCTTTGTGGCTTGAATCTTCAACAACCCAAATATGATGGCTCATGGCATGATATGGGGAGGGGATAATGGAGGCGTGTGGAATGCTTATGGGGTGCCTCCTTGCTTCCATTATTGGGTGCACAGGTGGCATTGATGTGGCGCCATGCAGCTGATGAAGTGGCAGTGTCAAGTCAAAGCTTGGTCCACCAAAATGGGCTTGACCCAAAGGACAAGTTTTCTCTCATTGGGTTGGGACCCGAAGTTCAGGCAGACCCAGACTTGGATTAAAATAAATTACAGGACTCGAGTTGACCTAATCTTGACCCAATTGGTCAAGGTACAAGATTTAGACTTGGCTCAAAGCAAAGATAATTACAAAATTAAAGGCTTGAAGCCTTATTACAGGACTCAATGGGTAGAACCCTAATTAGAGATCCCCCGAAGGTTGAAGGGCTCAAGTCAAACCCTGATGCCCACATCAATTCTCCCGGGGTGGGAGAAACTCGACCCTGTCGAGTGGAGGTTGATTTAGCTTTGGTACTTCTTCAGTGGGTTGATGCATGGCCGGTCCTCTTGGGTGATCCACGAATCATCAGATTTGGGTCGGCCTTGCTAACGGACCAAGAAATCTGAAAGCCGTTGTCCTGGGCTGCGGTAGCTCGACCATCCAAGACACGCTCGATCCGTACTCCTTACTCAGGTCAAATTGGAAGTGGACACTCGGGTCTAGTTTTCTCTCCAAAAAGGATTAGGCTCAAATCACTCGCTAGGTGGTTTGCTGGTTCCCTATACTCAACTAGGTGCAAGATATTAAGAGTCGAGCTAATGTCCCAAATCAGGGTATTAGGGTCACTCTCCTATCACTCTAAGGGACCAATTCAGCGAGCATAAAAACTTCTTTATTATTTCAGAATCCCCAATTCTCTACTTAGCTTGCTTTCGGGAACGACCAAACTTTAACTATTTAAATTAATTTTCGTGTCCCTAGTATGCAATGCAAGTGATCATGCATATTCTGATACTTAACTAGACACAAAAGTAATCTAAACTAGGTATTCCTAGTAAGAGAAATTTATTGGGGTCCTAGGGCCTAAACCTACTAGACCATTGGTTCTCTAGGCTTGACCTAGCCTGGTATGCACAAGAAAAATTTTTAAGGATCCCTAACAGATGCCATAAAGTATGCCAGAAGTAGAGGGCGAATGGGATGGGCTCTAAGGAGTCATGCAAAATGATAATCTCAACAAAAAGTGCACTCATAGCCCTAGAAATGTGCGAAGGTTCGGGGAAGGGTAGGAAAAAAGGAGGAGACTCATGGACTGGTTCAAGGTTTAGGCTACTGACCTTAATATGTGAATGTATGTCTACAGGCATGCTCATCTTAAATTCATGGTCAGTACTAGGAGGATCGATAGGTGCAAGTTCTCGGGTAGGCGGGATGCTCCTAGATAGTGGAGAGCTTTCGGGAAGGTCTTTAGAAGAAATCAGATTGACTCCAGTCTTCTTTTCCTTAAGGCTGCTAGATCCCTTCTTGAATGGGTCCTTGGGTTGGACTGGGTTGATGGTAACCTTCTTCCCTTGGTGGAAGAAGACACAGGTATTGGATCGACCATAAAGAGTGGCATCATGGTCGAAGAGCCAGGGTCGCCCTAAAATAATGCTACCCACACCCATAGGTAAGACGTCACACCAAATCATTTCTTCATATGAACTCATCTTGATCTTGATTTGGCACCTAGATTTGATTGGGATGGAGGTCGAATCTATCCAGGAGACTTTGTAAGGATTGGGATGGGGAACTGTGGTTAGTCCTAGGGATCTGACAGTGTTTAGAGAAAGGGCATTGACACAGCTTCCACTATCTATGATGACCTTACACACTTTATCTCCTAGCTTAATCAGGGTCTGTAGGATATTGGTCCTATGCCAGTCCTCCTGTACTACGTTTTGGGCTAGGATGCACCTTACAACTCCTAGATGGTCTTCTGGCTCACAGAACTCTTCCTCTCCCTCATATTATTCCAACAATTGGTTCTCAGGGTCATAGACGTCCTCTTTTGGCTCAACAGTGGGTTCTGGTTCCGGCTCAGTCGGTTCTTCTATGAAAAGGGCAGGGGTGGTGCACTGACTAGCAAAGTGTCCAGGTTTATGGAACCTAAAATAGTTACCCTGGGGGTTAGGTCTTCTCTGGACTTCAACAACCTTACCCTTGTCTTCTCTACTGTATTGGGGTCGACTTGGGCTAGGACGACTGGGACCAGGTCGAGCTAGGCTGGATTGATTTAGATCAGATCGGGTTGGTCCTGGTCGACTTGGGTAGGCCGGGTTGTATCCTTGTGCTGGGCTAGGTCAGTTCTGGCTCTTAAAGGTCTCAGGTCTTCTATAGGTGGGAGCTCTCTGGAATCGCTCACAGGTCCTAGCGATTTGGTAGGCTTCTTCTAAGGTTCCGGTCGACCTAAAGTAAAGTTCTCTCTAGATGTCTGGGTGAAGGCCAGCCCTAAACCTAGACAGGGTTACATCAGGTGACTCGATAACCTTACACCGCATAACATATTCGTCGAACTTCTCGATGTACTCAGACACACTCTTACTTCCCTGAGTCAGGGTTTGCCATTGGTCCAATAATCTCTGGGTGTAGGATTGGGGTAAATACTTTCTCCTAAGCTTTTCTTTCATCTCCCTCCAGTCTGTTACAGGAAAATGACCTCACTGCTCCATGTAGTTCTAAACACTATTCCAGAACAACCTAGCTTGCTTAACCAACCTAAGTTTGGCAAACTTAAACTTGGTTCTATCAGTCATGGAATACCAATCAAAATATTCCTCCATTGCAGACTCCCAATCTTCATATACCCTGGGATCTAGACTCCCGTCAAAGGTGGGTGCTTCAAGTTTAATACTTCTAATGGCTCTCTCCTCAGGGTCCTCTAAATGGGCTATTCTGGGGTGAGTATTCACAAAGGGGGTGGGGTTTCTTCCAAACTCATCCTCAAAGAAAGGGTCTTGTTGCGGGATCCTCCTAGGGTGAGGGGATGCAGGGCCGGCTTCAGATTGGGGCTTAGCATTTTCTTCTAAAGGTATGAGTCTCGCCTCTACTTAGTCAAGCCTATCATCTAACCGGATGCTTAACTGAGTTATGGCTCGAGTCAGGGATTCGTTCATGGCTGCAAGCTCAACACGAAGTTGGTCTATGTCTTCGATAGGGGTTGGAGACGGTGGGTGAAAAAGGGCTCCTGATCTAGTGCACATGCAAACACACAAAACGGTACTATGGTGTGCTAGACCTAGGAGATCTCACCAAATGAAAAGTCAAGAAGACGAGCCTGGTAGTAGTAACTTGGCACCTGGCCAGGTAAGCGTAAGGTTAGTGGAGGTTCATCTTTGCTTGCCTAGACACCAATCTTGCAATTGGCCAAGTAAGCGAACCAACCCACTTCCCTTCGGGATCTAGTCCCTGAACCGCTTGCTTAGACACCAGCTACACAAGCACAAACTTCCAAGCAATCTAACTTGGCCCAACACTTCGGTTGACCCGACTTCGTGGGTGTCCCTAGCTCACTAAAGCAGATTAACGTCTAATTGATTTTAGTTAATGGCCAGGGTTCGAAATGCCGGGTGGTGGTTTTTGGGCTAGGGACAGGTTATGAACTCCTGACCCTATGTTAACTTGTCGCCCTTAGGTGTATTATGAACAATGTTTGCACACAAATGTCTGAGAAAATGATTTTTTTTTTTTTTTTGTATTTATATTTTTGTGTCTTTCAGATGTATGGATGATAAGCAAAATGTAAAAATCTAAACATGAACTAAATACATGAACTAACTAAATGAGACAAGAAAGAGATGCTTGCTAAAACTGCAGGCCTGAGATTTTCTCAGGTGGTATTTTGGCTTGTAGAATTTCTATAGGCTGAAATAAAATCTGAGAAAAGAGTAGAAAAATCCTCTAAATGCAACAGATCCAGTAAAAGAAAAATCAAATAAAACGAAGATTCCTACAAAGAGATAAAATTAAAATAGCAGACTATATATGAGCTAGACAGAATGCAGAAATCTAAATGCAAGAGCACTAGTCCTAGCCTAGGCTCTGATACCAAAAAATGATGGGGAAAATAACGCATGCTCTGATACTAAAAAATGATGCGAAAAAAGAAAAAAGGATGAGGTGATGATGATGCTAGCACGGATGATGCAAAGGTGGTTATATTTTATTTTCTTTTTAGGGTTTTATCTTTGGTTCCCGATTGCAAGCAAAGAGAACCCAGGAAAACTGAAAGAAAAGAGATCTATGCTAGCAGATCAATCCATAAGAAATGATAGACCAGGACCCCGAGATTAAGGAACCCCGGGATTAGGACTAGCTTGATACACCCAATACCTACCTAGGAGATGGGGATGCAAACCTTTCAAATTCTGAAGCGCCTGGTGCAGAGATCGCTCCACTCGACGGATGCGGCTTGGATGTCCGAGCAATCGTGCCCGTGGATGCGCCGGTTCCCGATCATGTGGCCATGATGGTAAGACGACCCATCTTCGATGTCCATAGAACCGAGGAAGACCTGTAGGCAGCAAGAGAAAGAACGGTTAGCGAAGAGATGAGAAGTGTTGAAGTTGAAATAGGGTTAGGGTAGAGAAACAGGGCTTCGAGCCCGGTATCCGACTGGAGTCCGAAATAAAAGTTGATAACTTGGGGCCTCGCACCCCGCGACGTCTCAGAGGATGAAGGAATGTGGCCTCTCACCACGCGACGCCCTCAGGCGAAGGAATATGGTCTCTCACCACGCGACGCCCTCAGGCGAAGGAATGTGGCCTCTCACCACGTGATGTCCCGGAGGACGAAGGAAGCTCTCACTCAACCTAGCCTAAGAGACAAGGAATGAAGAAGATGATGGAACACACAAGCTTTCTTTCATTAATCATCAATAATCTCTACAAGGAGAGATTGGGTCCCCTTTTATAGACATCCTAGAGTACATTCAAATTTCAAATGAAAAAACCATTCAAATTTTGAACCCAAAATACAATCCAAATAAAAGTGGCGCCCAAAGCTTTCGATGGAGTTCTTCAAGGCCGACCAAGAGGGGAGAATAATGGCATGGCAAGATACAAGGCTTGGGGAGGGGAGTTTGTCCTTTTGACTTCCTTATTTGCTTGCTCAGTTTGGTAGAATACTTGAAGTAGGGCAACCTTGGAGGGATGTGTCCCCTTTGGAGTCTTCTTCCATACCTAGATGGAGTGATTCATGGCTGACCAAGGGAGAAGAAGATTGGGTATGGCTTGATGCTTGGCTTGAAGAGGGGGCTTGATGCTTGGCCTTCCTTCCTTGTGTGCATAGTTTTGGAAAGAAGCTTGGATGGAGGCAAGCTTGGTGGAATGTGTCCTCCAAAATTTCTTCTAGGCTTGATCCTTGGCCGACCAAGGGAGAAGAAGATTGGGCGTTGCACATTTGATGGCTTGGCATGGGGAGTGTGCTCCTTGGTCTTCCTTTCTTGCATGAATATTTTAGGAAGAGGACTTGATTGGAGGGCTTGCTTTGTGGCTTGAATCTTCAACAACCCAAATATGATGGCTCATGGCATGATATGGGGAGGGGATAATGGAGGCGTGTGGAATGCTTATGGGGCGCCTCCTTGCTTCCATTATTGGGTGCACAGGTGGCATTGATGTGGCGCCATGCAGCTGATGAAGTGGCAATGTCAAGTCAAAGCTTGGTCCACTAAAATGGGCTTGACCCAAAGGACAAGTTTTCTCTCATTGGGTTGGGACCCGAAGTTCAGGCAGACCCAGACTTGGATTAAAATAAATTACAGGACTCGAGTTGACCTAATCTTGACCCAATTGGTCAAGGTACAAGATTTAGACTTGGCTCAAAGCAAAGATAATTACAAAATTAAAGGCTTGAAGCCTTATTACAGGACTCAATGGGTAGAACCCTAATTAGAGATCCCCCAAAGGTTGAAGGGCTCAAGTCAAACCCTCTCCCTTGGTCGGCCAAGGATCAAGCCTAGAAGAAATTTTGGAGGACACATTCCACCATGCTTGCCTCCATCCAAGCTTCTTTCCAAAACTATGCACACAAGGAAGGAAGGCCAAGCATCAAGCCCCCTCTTCAAGCCAAGCATCAAGCCATACCCAATCTTCTTCTCCCTTGGTCGGCCATGAATCACTCCATCTAGGTATGGAAGAAGACTCCAAAGGGGACATATCCCTCCAAGCTTGCCCTACTTCAAGTTTTCTACCAAACTGAGCAAGCAAATAAGGAAGTCAAAAGGACAAACTCCCCTCCCCAGGCCTTGTATCTTGCCATGCCATTATTCTCCCCTCTTGGTCGGCCTTGAAGAACTCCCTCCAAAGCTTTGGGCACCACTTTTATTTGGATTGTATTTTGGGTTCAAAATTTGAATGGTTTTTTCATTTGAAATTTGAATGTACTCTAGGGTGTCTATAAAAGGGGACCCAATCTCTCCTTGTGGAGATTATTGATGATTAATGAAAGAAAGCTTGTGTGTTCCATCCTCTTCTTCAATCCTTGTCTCTTAGGCTAGGTTGAGTGAGAGCTTCCTTCGTCCTCTAGGACGTCGCGTGGTGAGAGGCCACATTCCTTCGCCTGAGGGCGTCGCGTGGTGAGAGGCCACATTCCTTCATCCTCCGGGACGTCGCGGGGTGCGAGGCCCCAAGTTATCAACTTCGATTTCGGACTCCAGTCGGATACCGGGCTCGAAGCCCTGTTTCTCTACCCTAACCCTATTTCAACTTCAACACTTCTCATCTCTTCGTTAACCGTTCTTTCTCTTGCTGCCTACAGGTCTTCCTCGGTGCTACGGACTTCGGAGATGGGTTGTCTTGCCATCACGGCCACATGATCGGGAACCGGCGCATCCACGGGCACGATTGCTCGGACATCCAGGCCGCATCCGTCGAGTGGAGCGATCTCTGCACCAGGCGCTTCAGAATTTGAAAGATTTGAATCCCCATCTCCTAGGTAGGTATTGGGTGTATCAAGGTAGTCCTAATCCCGGGGTTCCTTAATCTCGGGGTCCTGGTCTATCATTTCTTAGGGATTGATATGCTAGCATAGATCTCTTTTCTTTCAGTTTTCCAGGGTTCTCTTTGCTTGCAATCGGGAACCAAAGATAAAACCCTAAAAAGAAAACAAAATATAACCACCTTTGCATCATCCGTGCTAGCATCATCATCACCTCATCCTTTTTTCTTTTTTCGCATCATTTTTTGGTATCAGAGCGTGTGTTATTTTCCCCATCATCACCCAACTCCCGGATTGGGCTGACTTCGGCTTTGAACAGGTTCTGCTCTGACAGCAAAACCTTAAGAGAAGGTTTTTGGTTGGTGTGGAGCTGGTCGTAAACTTCCCGATTAGCCACCTCGACAGTAGCATTCCAGTTTGGGGTCCAGTCTGGGTCGCTCCAAACCTAATCAACCCCCTCGATGAAAGCGAAGAAGTACTTGCTCTTCCATCCTTTGATGGAAGAGGGGAGCTCGAATTTGATGCCCTTCAGGTGCGGAGAAATGAACCACCACCCCTCCTCGGTCGGGTGAAATTTCAAGATAAAGAAGATCCTAAACATGGAGAAACAGGCAACGATCCCGTGAAAATGGTAGAGAATGATGAAGCAGAAAATTGACCTAACTGCGTTCGGGACTGAGTTGGAACCAGACGATAGTGGCTCTGTATAGAAAAGAAAAAGGGATGAAATGAAAATCGGAGGCCCCCTGCGAGGGTCTCCTCATAGAGAGCAATTTAGCCTAGGCCACTGGAGGTGACCCATTCCCCGATCATGGGACCGAGAGCCGAACAAAATCCAGGACATCAAAGATCTCCCAGATGATTGAAAGCTCCTCGCTGGTTATCACCGAAGCAATACCACTAGGACCAGTCGACCGCAGAGATTCCAGAGAAGGTTCAGGAGGAGGAGGCGAGGGACGGACCCTAGGTTTCCCTATGATGATTCCTATGGGATGAGGCCTTCTACAGATCTCGAACTGAACCTGATGCGGCAAGAATATGATTAATGTTTTGAATATGGTTTGTAGAGCAATGAAACCTAATTACACTAGCATGGTACTCATCATAATAAGACTTAAGGATTATAAGAAATGGGACTTTTACTTGATTAGACACAATCCTAAACTAAGAGGGAAGAAGATCTAGACAATAGGGGCTAATGATTGTGGACTTACCTTGATGAGCTTTCCAACCTTCTTTTGATTCATACCTTGAAACTACCAACGCTCATAACTGAAGAACCTGGATAACAGAGATCATAACCCTGGACTTGGGGGCTTCAGCTTGTTGGTTCTTTGTCAAGGTGAACCCGGCCCATAACTCAAAGTCTTCGAAGGACCCTACAATGAAGATCAAAGTTAAGGAAGAAAGATAAGAACATACAGAAGGGATGGGAGAATTTATGAACTAAGAACAGAAATTTTGGTAGATCTGGCTGACTCCAATGCCTTCACTTGAGCTTGGAAGATGCTTTGCTAGGAAAAAGAATGGCTTTGGCGTGGAGGAAGAGGATGGGAAACTTTCACATAAGGGAAAAAAAAAAAAAATACAAGACAACTTCTACTTCCAAAATTCAACTTCAATTTTCATTCATTCCCAAAATCAATCCCCTTTACAATGGGCATCCAAGGCCTTTAATAGCCTCACAAAGCTAGCTTTTGAAATTTAAAAACTCCCCAAATTAAGGAGGATTACAAGGGGGGGTTGGAGGATTTGGTGGAGAGTTTGGAGGGATGGGGGGGGTTGGAGGATTTGGTGGAGGACTTGGATGGGTGTGGCCAACCTCCTTGAATTTGAATCTTCCTTGTTGGTGCCAAAGAGTGATGAGGTGGCTAGTGAGGTGGCGCTTGATGATGTGGCATGATGAGATGGTCTTCTACTTGGATAAGGAATGACATGTGGCGCTAAGTGGTCCTAGTTGATGGTCCTTTTCTCTTGCTTGGTTGATGTGTCTTCTCTTCTTCATGTGGTCAAATTCAGGGGTCCAGAATTTGAGTCTTGTTGCTGGCTTTCATTGCTTTAAGACTTGATTAACTTGAAATAGACTTAACTCAACTGAACTGACTTGACTGACCTAAACTTTAAAACTTGAAACGACTTACAGGAAATGAAATTTCTTTAAAAGTAATTACATGACTCAATAAACACTCTTGATCATTTACAGGACTCTTGAAAAGGAAATGGCTCTTGAAAATAAAACATTTTTGAACTAAAGAATACAAGGTAACCTAATTATCTTCGATCCAAATTGGGATAAGGCTAACCTTGTTGGAGTGAAGTTTCTTTCGGTTTCTGGTGTCCACACCAGAACCTCTTCTTCCTCATTAGAGGAAGAAGGAGTCCTTTGCCGTGAAGACCCAGCCTCATTAGGATTGGTCGAAGGGTGAAAGTTCCGACCCCAGCGAGACATCTCAAAGAAGAAGACAAAGGAGAGAAAGCAGAGAAGGAGAAGGAAGGAGTTGGACGAAGCCTGGGAAGGTCCTGACCCTAAAGGAGAGCTCTACCCAACCAAAGGAAGAAGAAGAAGAATAAGGAGGACGAACCTGGCTAGCCTTGGAGGAAAGGGATGGCCGAGGGAGGAGAAGGGACTTTGGTTCACTGGCGGGCACGAGGAGTTTGAAAGAAGAAGTGTTTTCATGAAACTATCTTTTCTTTCAAAGTGACCAACCGCAATAATACCATTCCAGAGCCACCACCGTCGGATCTACATCATGTGTTAGTGATCGGCAGAGGGCAACGCTTCGTTTCGCTCATGACCATTTCAAATTCTGTGTCAGCAATAATGCCTCCTCAAACAGGTCCACGTGTCATCATCGCATTGGCTTGGAGGTCCGTCCCACGAGGTGCTTGCGATCATGGCAATAATGACATCAGAATTTGGTCTTTCCATGTCAGCACCGCATTTACTCAATTCACCGAAAGGAAAACTAGTAGCGAGCATGCTTTGTATTTTAAAACATTTTCAAAATAACATGCAGCGGAAGCATGATAAAATAATTAACATTTAATCTAAGCATGCTTTAAAACTTTTCTATGCTACTTGTCCCAAGATCTTGCATGAATGATTAATATAAACAGTGAAATCATGAATTCATGCTATGAACATTTCAGAGCAACATATCTATATATGTAAAACCATACCTTGTATAAAATGGAGACGCTCTCCGCTGTGAAAGATCCAGGAGCAGGAGGAAGAACTCTGCTTAGCCGCACACGTGTCCGGCCTCTACAGGTGGTTCACACCAAGGCTCTTTCAAAATCTACTTCCACTCCAAGTGCTAGCTTGTTGTGGAACGATTTGATCGGGACTCCTTTTCTTCTTTCGATGCCGGACTCTCCAAATGAATGAAGAAGCTCAAGAGGTGGAGAATGAGTGGTTGGAACCCTTCCAAACACTCAATCCTAAGACCTAGATCTCTAGGTACAAAAATGCACACTTTTCTCCAAAAATCTCACACCTATAAAATTAGAACTTTTTTCTAATTTCTTCCCTTTCTTCCCTTTGATTATTCCAGCATTTCTTTGCTGAATTTTTCCTTATTTTCGTCCTCCCATTTCAGCCCCTTAAGTAGATGGAGAGGGAGAGGGAGAGTGGGGAGTTATAGGTGTGGTAATGGGTAGTTATGGGGAGTTATGGTCATGGAAAGTTACATAACTCCCCAAAAATGAATTTAAACTTATTTAAATTCAGATTAAATGTATTAATTGATTTTAATTCATAATTAAAATCAATTGGGTCAAGTGTGCATACATTCGGTTCAACCCGATTGGACCCAAACCCATTTTGAACCAAATCCTATTTGATTCGTTCCAGATTTTTATAGTTCAATCAAATTGGGCTATTAAGTAATCACATTACTTAATTCACCTCCATGCATCACCAACTATTAGTGAAAATTTCATGTCACAACTTTTGTGACATCAAGTGTCTACACTTGCGAAATCAACAAGTGTCGACACTTACACAAGTGTCGACACTTTCAAGAATATCAAGTGTTGACACTTGGATAAAAAAAAACCCTTTTTCTCTGTGAGTCCACGAACGATTTCCAATCGTTCTCCGATCACTAGATCAAGTAGAAACCCCTATGGTGTGTGACCCCATAGGTTCGAACACTAAGCCGGTAGCACTGGAACATTTCCAATACCAGTCAAAGTCGCCATCTAGCAATGACACCCGACGTCCAGATAGGTCAAAGTTGCAGAGCAACAATCAAGAACCAGGAGATATGGAAACCTTGTAATTAATCCCTTTGACCTCAATGCTCAGGAAGACTTACGGTTTAACTGCCCAACCCATAAAGTCCATCAACAATGTGTCTCAATCTCACAAGTCTTGTAACACTTTACAGTGACTACCCTAGCCAAGGTTTTGCTAAATTGAAACACAGTAAGATATCTGCTCCAAACACTTTGGAGGGGTCAATCCCATCTTGATCCGATCACCGCTACATGAGTACTTAACTGTACCCAGAAACCTTCCGTCCCTGGATTAGAAATCCAGATAGTCCAGTATCAAAGTACAGTGAGTTTCTCGCAAGCTACCATGACGATCTTTTGTCTGAGGGATAACTACGTCCATATCAAAACTCTAGGCAGAAAAAGTACAGACGGGTCACGTTCGATGAAATGTCAAACACAACATCTGCATGCCATACCAGTGTCTCTATACTCCTTGGTTAAGAGGACAACCAACGACTATGGCACACAACGACCTATACTTGATATACTATCATCCTGAAATAAATGTATCATTTGGTCGCGAACAATTTTAGGACTATATGATATATCCTCTCTATATCACATACAAATAGTCCTAAGGACTTCATCACTGAAGAACTCATTACAGAAAGATGAAATAGTGATGAACTACCAGAATAAATATTTTATTCAATAATATAATTCATATATAATTACATCAAATGTACAACTGTTTACAGTAGAAATTGGCTTTGGGACACATTTCCCAACAACTCCCACTTGGACTAATGCCAATCAGAACAGTATCGTATACCCATCTTCCATTTACAATTATTGAGTTCTTGAATTCCAACGGCTTTAGTAAAGGGGTCAGCCAGGTTCTCCTTTCCGTCAATCTTCAGAAGGTCGATATCACCTCGTTCCATGATTTCTCGCACAAGATGAAATTGGCATAGAATATGCTTGGTACGCTGATGGGACTTCGGCTCTTTGGCTTGAGCAATGGCTCCAGTGCTGTCACAATACACTGGAACAGGACCATTCAGGGAAGGTGCCACTCCCAGCTCGCCAAGAAATTTTCGCAACCAAACAGCTTCCTTTGCTGCATCAGATGCTGCAATATATTCTGCTCCGCATACAGAGTCTGCTACAGTGTGCTGCTTGGAACTCTTCCAGCATATCGCTCCACCATTCAGGATAAAAACAAAACCAGATACACTCTTGCTATCATCCCCATCTGACTAGAAACTGGAGTCAGTATACCCCACAAGTTTCAAGTCAGGTCCTCCAAAAAGAAGCCACTGGTCCTTGGTATTTCGCAAATACTTCAGGATGGTCTTTGCAACCTTCCAGTGTGCTTCACCTGGGTCAGACTGGTATCGACTTACTATTCCTAATGAGTATGCCACGTCTGGTCTAGTACATGTCATGGCGTACATGATGGACCCTACTACCGAAGCATAAGGAATCCTACTCATACGCTCTCTTTCCTCAGGAGTTGTCGGACAATCCTTCTTGGAAAGAGAAATTCCATGGCCTATCGGAAGATAGCCTTTCTTGGAATTCTCCATGCTGAACCTTTTTAGCACGGTATCAATGTACGTAGACTGGGATAAACCCAGAAACTTCCTTGATCTATCCCTATAGATCTTCATACCTAGTATGAAAGAAGCTTCACCCAAGTCTTTCATAGAAAACTGGGATGACAACCAGACTTTTATTCCCTGTAATGCAGGGATGTCATTCCCGATTAAGAGAATGTCATCCACATACAGTACAAGAAATACAACTACAGAACCATTTGCCCACTTATATATACAGGGTTCTTCTTTGTTCCTAACAAAACCATACGTCTTGACACACTTATCAAAACGCATGTTCCAACTCCGAGATGCCTGCTTTAGTCCATAGATGGACCTACTAAGCTTACATACCTTAGATTCATCTGTGGATGTGAACCCTTCAGGCTGCATCATATACACCTCCTCATCTAGCTCACCATTGAGGAAAGCTGTTCGGACATCCATTTGCCAGATTTCATAATCCAGATATGCAGCTAAGGCAAGCATAATCCAAATAGACTTGAGCATTACCACAGGAAAAAATGTCTCGTCATAGTCAATACCATAACGTTGACGATAACCCTTGGCAACCAGACGGGCTTTATAGGTCTCTACCTGCCCATCTGTGCTCCGTTTCCTTTTGAAGACCCATTTGCACCCAATGGGTTTTACCCCTTCAGGTGGATCAACCAAAGTCCATACTTTGTTGATTTCCATGGACTCCATTTCAGATTTCATGGCTCCCAGCCACAACTCAGAATCAGACCTCTGTATCGCGTCCATATAGGTGATTGGATCCTCGTTGTTCTCATCGAGCTCAACGGGATCACCGTCTCGGACCAGAAAACCATAGTATCTGTCCGGTTGACGCGGTACTCTACCAGATCTCCTTAATGACTGGTCAAGAGGCTCAAGGTTTGATCTTATCATAACGGGTTCTGTAGCAGTCCTTGAGTGATTTGGTTCTTCTATCTGTTGAACTTCAGTAAGATCAACATTGGCAGCTTGAGCACCTTCAGTAAGGTACTCCCTTTCCAAAAAGGTAGCTCTAAGACTGACGAACAATTTTTGTTCCCCAGGCATATAGAAGAAATAACCCTTAGACTCTTTAGGATACCCAACAAAGAGGCACCTGTCAGACCTAGGTCCAAGTTTATCTGTTTCCAAATGCTTGACATAAGCCGGACATCCCCAAACCCGAAGGTGTGATAGACTCGGCTTACGCCCATTCCATATTTCATATGGAGTTTTGTTAACAGACTTACTCGGAACTCTATTTAGAAGATAGCATGTTGACTCCAAAGCATACCCCCAAAAGGAAGTTGACAGATTTGCAAATCCCATCATGGATCTGACCATGTCTAACAGAGTCCGATTCCTCCATTCAGACACACCATTTAACTGAGGCATCCCAGGAGGTGTCCATTGAGAGAGAATCCCATTCTCTTCAAGATAAGTTAGAAACTCCCCAGAAAGATATTCTCCACCTCGATCTGATCGAAGGATTTTAATAAGCTTCCCGGTTTATTTTTCAACTTCATTACGATACCGTTTGAACATCTCAAACGATTCAGATTTATATCTCATCAAAAAGACATAACCGTACCTTGAGAGGTCGTCCGTAAATGTAATGAAAAATTTATACCCACCCTTGGCATCGACATTCATTGGTCCACATACATCAGTATGTACTAGACACAAAATGTCATCGGCTCGTACACCTTTTCCAGTAAAAGGTGACTTGGTCATCTTACGAAGTAAACAAGATTCACAAGTTGGCAGTGATTCACAATCACTAACGTTTAGGAGACCTTCTCCCACTAACCTGTTGATTCTATTCTTGTTTATATGACCTAGCCTACAATGCTAGAGATAAGCATCATTGACATTATCTAATCTAGGGCGTTTGCAAGAAATGTACATTACACCAATAGGCTGTGATAAAACATAAATGCCATTTTTAATATGTCCAATCATAACCACAATATCATTCATAATGACTTTGCAAAAATTACTCTTGATTAATAGTTCATAACCATTACTGGCCAACTGGCCTACAGAGATAATATTTACAAGGAATGATGGACAATAGTGACAATCACTAAGAACAACTTTACAAGACTCGAAAAATAGATTGACAATTCCCAATGCCAGGACTGGAGCTTGACTTCCGTTCCCCACATTCAGAAATCTCTCACCATTCTCGAATCTTCTACTAACTTGTAGTCTAGACAACGTATTGCAAATATGATAAGGACTACCAGTATCTAATATACAGTTAGTAGTATCACAAATAGAAAAACAACAAGGATTTATCATATAAATACCTTATCCAGCAACCTTTTGCTGCTTCTTCTTCTTCGGCCTGTTCGGGTCAAGTGTAGCTAGGTAAGCAGAACAATTCCTCTTCCAATGACCCGGCTTCTTACAGTAGAAGCATTCTGCCTGACTCTAGTCAGCCTTCTTCTTAATCTGACTGGGCCCAGTACTTTGCACCATTTTATTTTTTTTTTTTCTTTTTCCGTTTCTTAAAGGGGAGACGCCTTGCCGCACTGCCTCCCACTAAATTCACCAAGCTCTTTTGGAGCTGGTGATCCTTTTCATAAGTCTGTAGTAACCCCATCAACCCATGGTAGTTGACTACAGGCCTTGTTAATCTATAGTGATCTAGAAAAGGTAAGTAGGAGGGAGGTAAAGAATTCAAAATCGCATCCTTCCCAAGCTGCTCGTGGAAAGGATATCCGAGTTTGGCCAAGCGCTCGATCATCTCGATCATGTACAATACATGATCAGTGACCGAGGACCCTTCAGTCATTCGAGCGTTGAAGATGGTAGAGGAAACCCTGTACCTTTCAACATCGTCTGGAGCACCAAAAGATTCCTTCAACTTTTGAAGGATTTCCTCCGGTTGGGCCTCCTCGAATCTGCGACTGAACTCGTCGTTCATAGCCGCCAACATAATGCACCGCACTGTAGTACGGTCAGAGACCCACTTTTGATAAGCATCTCTGACTGCAGTATGTGCGGTGGGGGCTGGCCCCTCAGGTGCCGGATCCGTTAATACATAAAGGATCCGTTCGTGCTCGAGAACAATTCTCAGTCTTCGATACTAGCTATCGAAGTTGGGTCCCATGAGCTTGTCATTATCTAATAATGACCGGAGTGATAGATTAGTAGACATTATCTGAAAAAGAAAACCAAGACTATTTAGTATATGAATTATTTAAAACTTAAAGACATGGACTTTTGTCTAAAAGCTCCTCCCACTATTTTATTCAGACTGGTAGCCTCTACCTCTAATCCGAAGAATAACACTTATCCCTTAGTGGGTACTAGAATCCTATAGACAATACATGAGCCCGACTATGGTCGGCCAACCCATGTTCATCTAAAGGTAGGTTCATAACCAGTTGTTTCTCCAAACAACTCCTAGTAATTTATTTTGCCCTAGGAACACTTCAATCGGCCTTTGGGCTACCTGCTAAAGAAGGTCCCAGTTAGGTCCAACCATTAACATGACTGATCTTAATGCTTCTAGCTAACAAATGATCAAGCCCGACTTTGGCCGGCTAACCTGACCACCTGTTTAAGAAAGTTGCATTATGTCATCATATAATGAATGACAATTCCAATAGTATGATGACCACCCGATCTATGGATCTGCCGATGATCACCCATAGATCGCCGATGATCACCCCACTACTGGACTCATTACCAAACATCTTAATGGGAGGCTAAGACAAAAAATTATCATATAATTTCCATCTTTTTAAGGACCTAATAATTTAGAGATTTTATACATGTTGTGACAGAAGAGAAAGGATAAGTCATGGATTATCTTTCACTAACTTCATATGTTAATGAAAGGGTTACATGAACCACAAAATCCATGGGCACCTAAATCAGTCAAGCTGATTAACCTTATTGGCATGGGCTAACTCGAATCAATGAGCTAACTAATCAAAACTGGTTGACCATATTGGCCAGGTAAGTGAGATCAAGGTTATGGGTTAAGCCATTAACCATCTTTCCTTAGACACCAATATCATTGGCCAGGAAAGAGGTAGCCCCAAAAATCATAGATCAAAAGCCATACTTACCTTAGACACCAATTGGTTCACCAATTTTGATTAGACTAGCTTAAGGAATCGGGTCCTACCACGAAGCCAAGATTAAGTCCATTTAGATATATGGACCAATCAATCTAACTATTAGATAGATACTAGAGAAGAACCTTAACTCAACATTTGATTAAGTTAATTCTCTATTAAGTCCTATTCATCTAAACTTAGGTCTAACCCAATTAGGACCTAATTCAAGCTAACCCATTTAAACCAAAGTTATGAATATGACTTAGATCTTAAAATCATATCCTTAGATCATTTAGTCACTTAGATTTACTTAATTCATAATTAAGTTAATCATACAACAGATTGAAACATTTTAAAAAAACTATATAAAATATTTTTACAAGAAAATCCAATTTTTAAATTTCTGTTCACTGTGAAGTGTCGACACTTCAGTAGCAAGTGTTGACACTAGGTGTCGACACTACTCTGAGACAGGTCGACACACAGAGAACCGATTTCTGTATTTTTGTTCATGAGTCGACACCTAGAAGGCCAAGTGTCAACACATAGACACCCAAGTGTCGACACTAGGTAAACCAAGTGTCGACATTTGATCAAATCCGAGCACAGAAATGCTGAAATCCAAACTTTGTCTTTTCTAAACTTGAATTTTATGTTAAACTATTTAACATAACAATCATAAACTAACTTTAGAACATTTCTAAAACATTTTATGACTTCAAATTTAGAACATAATAAAGATCAAAATATTTTAATCTTTACTTTTTTTTTTTCTTTTTCTTCTTCATGAGTCCTTCACAATGGCACCCCTACACGCCATATGAGATCCCTTTGAATGGGAAGTGAGGGTCTTGCAGCCCTACTTCTCTCCTATGACCGGACGGCCTGGTGAGGCACTCAATCCGAGTACTTGCAAGAAATTAAACTGATTTTATAATGTTTATAGTAAACATTCATGCTAAAGCAACCTTGTTGCTCTGATACCAATTGAAAGGAAAACTAGTAGCGAGCATGCTTTGTATTTTAAAACATTTTCAAAATAACATGCAGCGGAAGCATGATAAAATAATTAACATTTAATCTAAGCATGCTTTAAAACTTTTCTATGCTACTTGTCCCAAGATCTTGCATGAATGATTAATATAAATAGTGAAATCATGAATTCATGCTATGAACATTTCAGAGCAACATATCTATATATGTAAAACCATACCTTGTGTGAAATGGAGACGCTCTCTGCTGCGAAAGATCCAGGAGCAGGAGGAAGAACTCTGCTTAGCCATACACGTGTCCGGCCTCTACAGGTGGTTCACACCAGGACTCTTTCAAAATCTACTTCCACTCCAAGTGCTAGCTTATTGTGGAACGATTTGATCGGGACTCCTTTTCTTCTTTCGATGCCAGACTCTCCGAATGAATGAAGAAGCTCAAGAGGTGGAGAATGAGTGGTTGGAACCCTTCCCAAACACTCAATCCTAAGACCTAGATCTCTAGGTACAAAAATGCACACTTTTCTCCAAAAATCTCACACCTATAAAACTAGAACTTTTTCCTAGTTTCTTCCCTTTCTTCCCTTTGATTATTCCAGCATTTCTTTGCTGAATTCTTCCTTATTTTCGTCCTCCCATTTCAGCCACTTAAGTAGATGGAGAGGGAGAGGGAGAGTGGGGAGTTATAGGTGTGGTAATGGGTAGTTATGGGGAGTTATGGTCATGGGAAGTTACATAACTCCCCAAAAATAAATTTAAACTTATTTAAATTCAGATTAAATGTATTAATTGATTTTAATTCATAACTAAAATCAATTGGATCAAGTGTGCATACATTGGGTTCAACCCAATTGGACCCAAACCCATTTTGAACCAAATCCTATTTGATTCGTTCCAGATTTTTATAGCTCAATCAAATTGGGCTATCAAGTAATCACATTAATTAATTCACCTCCATGCATCACCAACTATTAGTGAAAATCTCATGTCACAACTTTTTGTGACATCAAGTGTCTACACTTGCGAAATCAACAAGTGTCGACACTTACACAAGTGTCGACACTTTCAAGAATATCAAGTGTTGACACTTGGATAAAGAAAAACCCTTTTTCTCTGTGAGTCCACGAACGATTCACAATCATTCTCTGATCACTAGATCAAGTAGAAACCCCTATGGTGTGTGACCCTATAGGTTCGAACACTAAGCCGGTAGCACTAGAACATTTCCAATACCAGTCAAAGTCGCCATCTAGCAATGACACCCGACGTCCAGATAGGTCGAAGTTGCAGAGCAACAATCAAGAACCAGGAGATATGGAAACCTTGTAATTAATCCCTTTGACCTCAATGCTCAGGAAGACTTACGGTTTAACTGCCCAACCCATAAAGTCCATCAACAATGTGTCTCAATCTCACAAGTCCTGTAACACTTTACAGTGACTACCTTGGCCAAGGTTTTGCTAAATTGAAACACAGTAAGATATCTGCTCCAAACACTTTGGAGGGGTCAATCCCATCTTGATCCGATCACCGCTACACGAGTACTTAACTGTACCCAGAAACCTTCCGTCCCTGGATTAGAAATCCAGATAGTCCAGTACCAAAGTATAATGAGTTGCTCGTAAGCTACCATGACGATCTCATGTCTGAGGGATAACTATGTCCATATCAAAACTCTAGGCAGAAAAAGTACAAACGGGTCACGTTCGATGAAATGTTAAACACAACATCTGCATGCCATACCAGTGTCTCTATACTCCTTGGTTAAGAGGACAACCAACGACTATGGCACACAACGACCTATACTTAATATACTATCATCCTGAAATAAGTGTATCATTTGGTCGCGAACAATTTTAGGACTATATGATATATCCTCTCTATATCACATACAAATAGTCCTAAGGACTTCATCACTGAAGAACTCATTACAGAAAGATGAAATAGTGATGAACTGCCAGAATAAACATTTTATTCAATAATATAATTCATATATAATTACATCAAATGTACAACTGTTTACAGTAGAAATTGGCTTTGGGACACATTTCCCAACACGCCAAGCACCAACGAGACTTGAGAGTAGGGGGCAAATAATGTGACAGGATTGCTGGCGTGGAACACATGTCAGACCCAACTAGATGCCACGTTGGAGGAAGCTACCATGTTGTACATTTCTCTTCGGACTCCTTCGCTAGGCGGCTCCCTCAAAGTCGAGACACCATGGCCGAAGTCGAGCTCTGCCTCTCTCTGCACTCCTTCACCAGGCAGCTCCCTCGAGGTCGAGACATCGTGGCCAAAGTCGAGCTCCATCTCTCTCCGGACTCCTTCGCTAGGTGGCTCTCTCAAGGTCGAGACGCCGTGGCCGAAGTCGAGCTCCACCTCTCTCCGGACTTCTTCGCCAGGCGGCTCCCTCGAGGTCGAGATGCCATAGCCGAAGTCGAGCTCCATCTCTCTCCAAACACCTTTGCCAGGCAGCTCCCTCGAGGTCGAGATGCCATGGCCGAAGTCGAGCTCCACCTCTCTTCAGACTCCTTCGCTAGGCGGCTCCCTTGAGGTCGAGATGCCATGGTCGAAGTCGAGGTCTTCTTTTCTGAGCCAGCCCTACTTCGAACGAAGGGACCAATGGCAGAAGGACGCCGCCAAGCCATCCAAGGACCACGGAGAGGCACCCGCTAAGCCGCAATAGTTGCCCCAGCTACCACTTACACCAAAAGGGAAGGGATCCCCTGATCGAGGCACTGCGCTCTAGACCAACTGTCTGTGCCACCTAAAAGAGGAAGTCAATCCAAGAGATTTGAATCTAGGGGATAGCTGTCACTCGATCGAGGCTCTGCTAGGTTTTCCAAAATGGAGCGACCAGAGGGAGGGTCAGAGCACACGGTGCTGTTCCCTATCATGAATGGGGAAAGGCACCTCATGCATGGCAAGGAACTTCACCGCACACGCCTGCAAGTGAGGGGGGATCCCAAGGTAGGCGGGTAGCAACCATCCTAGTTTAAAGGAGTTTTCCAAGGTTCCAAGAATAAGGTAAGTCACGAACAGGCAGAAGGCATGGCATACAGGAGAGCATCTAGGAGACCAAGTGCTCTAGGCTACCGGAGACCCACCGAAAAGGTCTCGATGGACACAGCCAATCAGTCTAAACTCTCCTCCGCTACCACTTCCCTCACTCCACTCTCAACTAGTTCATATTCTCCAAGCACATATTTTTCTCATCCTAGTGTGGAGTCCACCTATGGGGCTCGACCTGAAGGATCTGTTCCCCTAGATCACCACTGACTTGAGCATTGAAGTGCCCCCGCTGGGATCACCGACCCGGGTCCCCTCTGTTTTGCAGGTTCGGCCATGCAAGCAAGATCCCAAGTGACAAGGGCACGGTCCGAGGTCATCTTTAACTACAGGCCACGACGTTCTAGACGGCAAAAATTATAAATATATTAAGGAACTTATGCATATTTATCAATATTATATTTTTATACCTTATTTGTTTATTTTGCGCTAACAAACTATATTGTTAGTTAGTTATTTATTTTATATATTTATGTTGATAAATTTTATAATGTATTTTGAGGTTTTGCTCTCCATGAAAATTCAATTAACAACTTGTGTAAACGTGATTACAAACTTTTGCAAATTTTCAACATGCCAACTTGCCAAAGAAAAAGAATTCCAAAAATAGTTAGGAGCCCTTCAATATTAGCTCATCAGCCTATAGAATTTTATGCAAGTTTGTCAATATATTAACTGTATACTCATTTATTAAGCTCTATCAAGTTGTAGTTTAGTTGTTTATCTATATTTATCAAATGTTGTGTTTTGACCTCTGTCCTTTACAAGTTTGTTTAAACCCTATGCAAAGCTTGTGTACAATGTATTAAAAATTTATGCAAGTTCTTAATAGGAAAGGTTGAAAAAAAAAGGAAGGCTAGAGAAAATTTTGTCCAAATTTGAAATTCTGTATGGAAGTTGGAAAAAATTAAAATGATACTAAATTTGTAAAATAAAAAAGTAGATAAATTTTCTTTCATAATCTTTTTGTTATACAATTCATTTCTTTTCTTTTAGGAAATTGGGAAGTGGTGGCAAATTACACTACAGTGAATCTGGACTTTAGCGACGCTTTTTTTGACCTTTTTCGATGCTTTTAAGCGTCGCTAAGTAATCTCCCGACGTTTTGTAAAGCGTCGCCTATGCAAGCATTGGGACGCAACCTGCCGACGCTTCAAAAAAGCATCGCTAAATTTTTATTTAACGATGCTTTAAAGCGTCACTAGTTTTAAATCTAGCGACGCTTTAAAGCATCGGCATTTAGCAACTCTTTAAAATGTCGCTAGGTCCAAACCTAGAGACGCTTTAAAGCGTCGATAGATTTTTTTTTTTTAAAAAAAAATAAATAGCCATATATACAAACCCATAACCTGTATACATTATGAAAATGAAACATTCAAACCTGTATCACATCCAACATACACAAACAAATGAAAATATTCAAACCTGTATCACATATCACATCCAACATACACAAACACAAATACAAACCAAATATAAAAAGTTTTGTATATATATATAAACATATCAATCCAAGTTCAAATAAACAAAAGACATACATAAATAATAAAAAAACCATCTAGCATCATTGATCCGTGGGAGGCTGGTCGTCGTCAGGTCTGCGACTCGCAGATGCACCAGGAACTTGCAAGATATACATTAGGAATTATAATACATACATTATATATATTCTAAATTATTAGATACATACAAAATTAATAAATAATTACTTACCTGAGATGACATGAACATATGCAGCACAGATGTAACATGCTCTAGCTGAGACCTAATGGTCTGCATCTCTGCTCTGTCTACATCACGTGTTTGTCGGAGCTCTACTATCTCCTCCTGGAGCTGACGAACATGTAACTGATCATGACTCTCTCTAGTATCCCGAGTATATCTACGCACCTCAGATAACTGAGTAGGGGTAACTCCAATCCCATAACCCCTCACTCATCCAGGACGCTCTGGTCCCAACAACTTCAAGAATACCTTGGCCTCGATGCTACTACTCTGTGTAGATGATGAACCCTCGCCAGCATGCTCGAAGATCATAAAGGTAGCCCTATTCTATATTTTATAAAAACACATATATCAATACTTAATAAAAATAAAAATATAAATCATAATATAACATAAATAAAAAAATACATATATATCTCTGGACTCGTCCCGAACAAAACTGCCATCCTGGTGAACGTGAGTCATCCGATAGAACTCCACCTCACCAGGCTCCCTCCCCTGCTGATCAGCCTATATAAAGAATAAATATTACAAAAAAATTCAAAATAACACATCTTATATCCCCGTACCATTATACATGGCACATGCATGATACATGATGATACATGATGTTAAAACTAAAAGTATACTAAAAGTATTATGTGATGAGAAATATACAAACTCATGCCTGAGCCGTGCATAACTCTTGGACCCCGCTGTGTGAGGAACAGACTGAGCAGCTCGTGCAGCTCTACCAATATCAGAATACGTCTATAAAATAAAATTAAAACAATGTTATATATTGTATAAATATAATTATGACAATTGAAAATTAATAAATTTTGAAGTGTTTGATGATGCTACACAACCTGTGCCCTCTCGGAGAACCAATAGTGCACCAGCTCCATCCACTGATGAGGGTGAACATCAGGAGGACAGGTAGCTACAACCTGCTCCTCTGTCCTACCCTCTAGCTTGTAGTCTCTCTTTAGCTTCGCCCTATATTCTTTCCACTTGTGATTGAGAGACTTAAGTACAAAATCAGATGAATCTGAAGGAAGAACGAACTTGCTCTACAATTTAATTAAACAATAAAATAAATATTAAATGAAATAAGCAATTCAATTGTTAAAAACCTAATATATAAAATAATATATTAATTTTTTTACCTGCACAACTCGTAGCATTTCTATTTTATATGCAGGAAGCATGTCGTTCCACTTCGAATAATTCAGGGGACATAGCTGACCACGGTGTGCTACTGTCCCTAGAAAGCTAGTCAACAAGCTAGCAGCTTTCTTAATAGGCTACCCTAGCTTGTTGCACTCTATCACTATCCTCTCACCCTCAGGTAACTGCCATATATCACGGACTAATGTGGGTCCTCGCCTACGCTTCAGTCTCCCGAATCCATCTACAAAAAAAAAATACAGAACATTGTATATCAAAACTATTGCATATTCAAGAATTGAAATGAGATAGAATTATTAAATTATGTACCCTGTATCTATATATTATCGACGATAGGCTCGTCATCAGGATGATCTTTAGATGGATCGTGATGTGCGACTCGGAGGGAATAGCGTCGTCCTGAGGTGTAGAGGTAGTAGCATCGGCCTGATGTGCAGAAATAGATGGACTGCCATCAGACCGATGTGAAACTGATCGACTGCCCTCGGGCTGCTGTGATGAAGAAGTACCAGCCTCGGTCTGGGAAAACTGAAACTGTACATCTGTTAATCGCTTCCTTCGAGGCATGGTGTACCTAACCTGCATTATTTAAAAACAAGTCAGTCAACATTATAATCAAATTATAATGGAAATGAATTACAATTTAAAATATAACATAATCATTAATGCAAAAATGTAAACCATCTTATAAACTACTTGTCATAATCAACCAATTGTTCCTTCCTCGGAATCCAACCTAACCGAAATGGTTGTATCATTTATATGATCATCCGGTACAATATTATAAGGCATACACTGAGTGTAAGTATCATCATCTTCTTCTTTCATCCTTTTTCCCATGTCATACAAGTCTCTGGATTTTGTCTTAATAACAGTAGCCCATTCTTTATCTTTCGAGTCTTGTACATAAAAAACTTGTCGAGCTTGAGATGAAAAGATAAATGGATCATCCTTCAATAACACACCCATATGTATCAATCTTGAAAAATTGACAAGTATGAATTCGTTTGAGTCCTTTTTCAAACCTCTCGGTGTATTTATATCCACTTAATCGCATCAAAATAATACAACTTTAAAATTTTCATAATAATCCAACTCCAAAATATCTTTAAGTATACCATAATAATATTTTTCATCTGCTTCAACCATAACACCACTGTTCTGAGTTTTTCTAAGTTTCTCGCGCTCCTTGGTATGAAATTTAAAACCATTTATAATAAAACCATTATATTTGTTCACAATATAATTTGGACCTCTGGCAAGTGCAATTAATTCTGTTGAACTATTTTTCTCCATCAGTACCGGTACCTAAGAAATATAATATTAATTATCGATCATTTATTCGATGTTAAAAATATATAAAATTATTATACGACTTATATATACTAACCTGATTGGCAAGCCAATTAGGGAATAACTCAACCAACAATCTTTGTTCAATCCTTGGATTAGGACGAGTGGAATGATTGGCTTGTCGTTGTATAGATAAAAATTCACTACATGACAATCAAATATAAGTTTGACAACAACATGTCTAATATTTAGTATTATCCATGTGTAGATAGACTAACCTGCGATAGTCAGATATTATGTCACTATGTAGCAATACATAACGGTGTGCTTATGACATGGATTTATGGTCAAGAACAATACTTTCAGCTTTTCCTATAAATCTTCCGGATGATGTAAATTTGTATAGATCTGTATTCTCCATTGTATCACCATGACGTTGAGGTCGATTGAATACAGTCTCAACATCTTCGAGATATCTTGAACAAAATGTTAAACACTCTTCAGCAATATATCCCTCTACTATTAATCCCTCAGGATGGACTTTGTTTCGTACATAATCCTTCAAACGTACAAGATACCTTCAAAAAGTATGATATTTATATCATATTAAATAATGAAAAAGTTATATAAATTATAAAATTTAAGTTTTACAGCATTATCTCTCGATAGGGTACATCCATCTGTACTGTACCGGTCCACCAAGTTTAGCTTCCAAAGCTAGGTGAATGAGTAGATGAACCATAATCGTAAAAAATCCAGGAGGAAAAATCTTTTCCATCTGACATAATGTAAGTACGACTTGAGACTGCAACTGATCAAGTTCCTGAGGATCAAGAACATTAGAACATAATGCCTTGAAGAATGATGATAACTGAAAAACAACCGTAATAACTTGTTTTGGCATTGACGACCTTAAAGCCAATGGAAGAATATCTTGCATTAATATATGTCCATCATGACTTTTAAGATTTGAAATTTTGTGCTCTTTCATATTTACACATCGTGAAATATTTGAGGCATATCCATCAGGAACTTTGATATTCTTTAAAACTGTCAGGAAGAGATCTTTTTCTCGACTAGACATTGTATAACATGCATGAGGGATATAAGTTCTATCATTTGCAAGCACTTGTGGATGAAGTTCATGTCGGATGCCCATTTCTTTTAAATCAAGACATGCCTTCATGTTATTTTTAGTCTTTCCATCAAGATTTAATATTGTTCCAATCAAATTATCACAAACATTCTTTTCTATATGCATAACATCAAGATTATGCCGGAGTATATTATGCTCCCAATAAGGTAAGTCAAAGAATATGCTTCTTTTCTTCTATAATTGTTTAGTATGCTGATGGGTAGTTGCTGTGATTATATCATCATCATTTTCAACTTCAAAGAAATTATCCGGATCCTCGAACACTGTCGTATCTAAGGTGCAAGTATTGACTTCCTCCGATACTTCTTCTTGTACCAAAGTCTCAACATCATCTCTTCCTCGCTTTTTAGAGGACTTTGTCATCTTTCCATAACTGTGTCTGATACCAAGCATTTGTCTACGAATATCAGAACTAGAAAGTAGAATTGGAGCAGATCCCAACTCTGTAGTACCATCAAATAAATCCTTCTGAAATCAAAATGGATGATTTGCCTCCAACCATCGACGATGTCCCATATAACAGAACTTTCCTCCATGTTTTAACCAAATTGAATGGGTTGATTCACCACAAGAAGGACATGCAACTCGTCCCTTAGTGCTCCAGCCAGATAAATTAGCATATGCAGGAAAATCGTTAACAGTCCATAATAGAGCTGCCCGTAGATTGAATGTTTGGCCATTCAAAGCATCAATTGCACTGATACCCTCCCACAGTTGTTTCAATTCATCTATTAAAGGTTGTAAGAAAATATCAATATCATTGCCTGGACCCTTATCACCTGGAATGACCATTGATAAAATAAGTGAAGACTGTTCCATGCATATCCATGGTGGCAAATTATAAGGAATCAATACAACTGGCCAGGTGCTATAGACAGAACTTAAGGTTCGAAATGTATTGAACCCATCACTGGCTAAACCCAGCCTGACATTACGAATATCAAATGCAAAATCAGGATGTCTGTCATCAAATACTTTCCATGCTAAAATATTCGCTGGGTGTCTCAGCATTCCATCTTTTGTACGGCTTTCATCATGCCATCTCATTAACGAAGCTGTCTTTGATGATGCATAGATCCTTTTCAATTGACGGGTCTATGTTTCAATGCAATGCAAGTTTTTAAAAAAATATATAAAAAATCATAATTGATCGTAACAAAACTACAAATGGTATTGAAATCAAAGATTTGCAATAATGAAACTAACCTTAAAGCATAACATGCTCAGTAAGATGCAGGTATATACCAAGAAATTTATAAATAAACAGAAATAATCTACTAAGAAAAAGAATAATAAATAATAAAAAGTAAAGAGGAGGCTCAGTTATATACTATTTAATCTGCAATTGGACTAGTGATATGACAGGTTGTCGATCTATCACTAGGTATTATTTTTAATTTGGAGACTCTCTCATATTGTGGCATAACAAGGAACAAATTGTAGTCACCCACTCAAGCACTAAAGCTAGATATTGAGCCTTAGCGAACACTATGGCTAAACTTCCATGGCATAGATTGTTGTTGAGTGACATGGAAGTTTCTCATTCTAGGACTACTACACCTCATTATGATAATCAGAGTACCAAGTAGTTGCTCATAATAATGTATTCTATGAATGAATCAAACCTATTAAAATTAATTGTCACTTCATTCATCAACATTATGATAGCCCGACATAAGTTAACAAGTTTTTCATCTATGTTTCTATGAAATGCAAGTTTTTTAAAAAATATCTAAAATATCATAATTGATCGTAACAAAGCAACAGATGATATTGAAATAAAAGATGCAGGTATATACTAAAATATAGCTTCCATATATAAACCTTAAACCAATTTTGACATTGGTTACAGAGCTTATTTTCTCTCCAAGCAAATACCTGATAAGAAAACAATTCATCCAAGATTTCTCCCAACTTTCAAAAAAGAAAATTGTAATACCCAGCCAACCTTATGTGCCTCAAATATAACCAAAGAGATATGCCCAAGCATCACCAATTAGCTTCTCCATTTTTGACCAGCTTGTTAATATGATTATAAGTTTTTTCGGTAGCACGCAAAAATATAATTTACTAGGAAAGCTATGTTTGATGATGCTATATGTACCTTGGATTGGATAATTTTGCTATCATGCATGGTATGTACTCTTGCCAACATTTACCTATTTGGTTGAAGCCATGGTTAAAGTCATGAGACCAAGGATAGGTATCCCCATTCACCATTTACAAAAAAAAAAAACAAAATGTTGGATAAAAAAAAAAGTTAAGGATTGCTCATCCATCTTGATGTGTGTATCAAATGATAAGCTAAAGATGACCTAAAGTAGAATTGAGATGCATGATGGATAGAACGGCGGAGGTGTATGGCAAAATATGAATCAAAATCATAGACTTGGTCATTTCTTCTAGTAGTGGTTATGTGACTTCTATCTATGAAGAGTAGTGAGTCATCTCTTCGGTTAAAGTATGATCTCCTCTAGTCAGGAAAATGACTTACACTCCCAATAGGTGGCATTGCGAATAGAAGTAAGTTGAAATATGATGGGAACAGGTATAAAGGGAGAAGGGGTTTGCCAATGTGCTACTTTCCATAGAGGCCATAGATGAACTTGTAATGAATGCATAACTCCAAATAGGAATATCAAGATATTGCCAACAAATATGACAGTAATTAGCTTCATCTAAAACTTATTTCATGAGAAAAAGAATTCTGACATTTTCTCTCTCTTTTTTCCTTTGGTGAAATAAAATCTAAACTTTTCTTCATCCTCTTCTCCTTCTCTTAGTAAATTATGAGCATCTCTCACATGTTAAACATTGTAGATTGGAGCACATGCAAGGCCATATATGGAAGAATTTTAGAGGTTCATATATATATATATATATAAGATTTGTTCCATCATGAAGTAGTAATTAGCAAGAGGTAGATAGATTGATGCAAATTATTGGATCCAAAATTTAACATTTTAAGATTTTAGATTGATGCCAACCATAGCTTCACGAGGTATCAGATTATAAATACACAAGCCTTTTACTACATATAATTTGTATTTGACAGCACAAAATGAACGATCGATCTATATATATATGTACATAAATTTGATAATTGTATCAATAAAGCTTGTTAAAGCTCAAAGTTAGGCAGCAAACTAATCCACTTTTGTTTTTCATCAGTTACTCGGTAACATATAGAGTAAGTCGAATCAATGCTATCCAAAAAAAAAAAAAAAGTATCTTTTGATTATGAGGAACTAAACTTTCCTTTAACAAGCATAAACTAATAATCTAAAAAAAATGTACATTACCTTGTTTATAAATGGCAGTAATGATGACGTTTGACAGGAGGGCAGCGATGAAAGTAGGATAAGAACCTGAAGAATCAAAGAAAAACTTAGTCTTCGAAGTGAACTATTTTCCACATAAAAAAGGTTTTAAGTAAAAAAAAAGAAAACCCATCTTGGAAAATGAGGTCACAAAATCATGCACACGATAAGCGAATTACAAATAGTTATAATCCTGATGATTCTTATTTCATTAGGAGAATCACGCATGCTGAATGACCCTAGCATGCACATGAACCCATCTCCTGTTTTTAGATAGCTACAGCATCCAAAGACATAGTAGGAATCATTCATTTAATATGCATTTCTTTCCAATATAATAGGTGACCTGTAGAAGATTTCCAGATCAATCAAAGGGCAAGGTTATGTTAAACAATTTCTGCTGTGTTGCCAATATCAATTTTCTAATTAATAATTATTTATTCTGATTCCTTATTATACCTTTTATAGAGAAAGTTCACATGATATATATTATCTTCAAGAAGTTGAACAAAACCAAAAAAAAAAACCAAATCATTGATGACAATTTCATACTTCCTCTAAACCTAATCTACAGCAGAGCCCTGATTTGGCCTGATGCTCATGTGTAGAACACCAACTTAACAAAACCTCGGTACCATTTCGGTCCCTGACCCTAGACCTAATTTTCTTTAAGCTAGCTAGATCTTTGAAGAAAGTATTGGAATAGAGTCACTTGGTCATTGTTTTCCTTCTAAAGAGTAACCATGTGCAAGTCCAAAGGAGGAAAAGAAATGAAGGACAGAGAGTAGGTAACGCCTAGATCTAGAGCTTGGCTGCAGATATAATTGCTCATGCAGAACATTGATATATTAAAAATAGCAAGAGATTTGAAGGAGTAATTAATTAATAGCAACAACTATAGTATCCCAAACACCTAGTGTTTCACAACTCCCTCCGGGCCTTCAATACCTTAAGAATCGTGATCATTATTCTAAGCATGCCCTCATTGTTCATATTTTTCAGGCCGATGTATGTAAACATGCCTGCCTGCAGCATTCACACACTTGCTAGTTTTCCTCTTTAATTCTCAAATTCTAACCAAAGATGAACAAACAAGAGCATCCGATCATTTTACATAAACTAATTTATCCCAGAAAAAAAATTATATATATATATATATAAACTAATGGAAACCTAAAAGCAAAGAAAAGTTTCAGCAACATAAAACCTTATATATAGGTAAGTAGGAACGATAATTAATTCTATCACCATGCATATTATTCCACAAGCATTGAAGCTAATAAAGAACATCTACTCCGTTCCTTTTCTTAGCTTAATCTTCTTTCCTTTTGTAAAGAAGACGGTAATGGGAAAAGAGATGGAACGGGACATACCACAGAAGTTCTTATTTATGAAAGATTGGAGGAGCTATCGGCCGAATGAGGAGGAGGAGGAGGAGAAGGTTCGGCGGCTCGGACGGGTGCTGCGTCGGTGGAACGAGCGGAGGAGGAGGAGGAGGAGGAGGTTCGGCGACTCTCACGGATGCTGCGTCGGCGGATCGAGCGGAGGAGGAGGAGGATCGGAGGTTCGGCGGCTCAGACGAGTGCTGCGTCGGCGGATCGAGCGGAGGAGGAGGAAGAGGAGGAGGAGGAGGAGGAGGAGGAGGAGGGGGGTTCGACGGCTCGGGCGAGATCTAGGGCTCGGGTGGGGGGGTTTGGGGGTATAGGGGTTGGGAGAATCTGGCGATGCTTATAAGTATCGGTAAAGGTCCGGTGATGCCGACGCTTTCCAAAAGCATTGGCGGATTCCAGGGTAGCGACGGTTATAGGCGTCGGTAATTGCCAATGCTTAAAAGCGTCGACGAGTTTTGGGATGATGCCGGCGCTTGACAGAAGCGTCGGCGGGTTCTGGGTCTTCCCGGCGCTTCCCGGAAGTGTCGGCAAAGAGGCGTCGTCCTTCTCCCATTTTACTGTAGTGACATCTGATAGATTTTTAGCTCTCATCATCTCCACTATTTTATTTTAATGGATATCAAACGTTTTTCTTAATAGATTAGTTTTAATTAAGTTGAATTTGGTTTCAAATTCATTTGGCTTTATTGGAACATGACTCAGTCTATATGGTGGTTTTTATGGAGGCCATGAGACAATTTTTTTTTCCTTTTCTTTAATGATAATTTATGAAGCTTAAAGATGATTACTTACTCATTTAGCTCGATATGATAAAGATGCATGCAACCGCACCACCTCAAGAAGGAACAAATGTAGGTAGGGCTTGGATTGCCATTTGAAACCAAATTTCTGAATTTAATCGAGTCATCAATGAAATTATGTCTCAAACCCGTGACCGATTGGTAGCGAGGCAAGGTCTCTACCAACCTGGCTATCACCTTAGCGATACAATGATTGCTTTCAATGCAAACTCTAAATACTATATAAGCACATATTTCATTTTTTTATAGAAATATTAATTTTTACCGTCACGAGAACTATAATTGTACGGTCTGTATATAGAAAAAGTAAATGAGGTTTTTCTATGCCATAATTTTATTAGTTTTCAAAATCATCCGTCTATTCATTTAGCCTAGCGTGGCTATAGCAAATGCAGAACTATAATTATTATTCAATTCATAAGAGAAAAAAAAAAAATCCCACTAACCTTATAGCTAGCCTACATTACAATAAATAGCATGACAAGTTGCAAAACCACAAGAAGACATTGCCAAACTATCAAAATTGATAGCCAAAGTTAGATTGTCGATCGGATACCGTTAGGTGCCCGGCATTGCCATTAGAGATGGCAACCAAATGATGTTAAGGTGTTTTCTTGACCTTAGATTGGTTGTTAGTCATCTTTATTATTTGACTCAACCAATCATTACTGCACTCACTCTTCATCCATCAACATTAATTGATCTTAAAGAAATCTCAAGTGCTTCCCTGTCCCTATGAACACCTATAGAAAGGGGTGAGATGATTCAAAACAAGCTTGCGCAACAACGATTACAAATATAGGATCCCTCTGAAGACAATAAGTACCACTCTTAGGCCAGCACTTGGGAGGGATGAAGAAAAGGAAAAAGATTGGCCCACGGTATGTACAGCCAAAGTTTTGAAATCTTAAACTACAAATCGCTGGGAGCTCTAAAATATTGGATTAATCCTATTTTTTGGTACAATCCAAAATAAATGACAGAGCAAGAAAAGAAAAATACTTACAGATCGAGCTTCGGTGCAATGCGATGGAGATGAAGGCACCGGAGATCGAGCTTTGGCGGCGAGGGACCGAAAGTAACGCCGGAGATGAAGGACTAGGGAGAGGGAGGAGGAAGAAAGGGGGTTCGGGCAGCGGCAGCTGAAGCAAATGAAGGCCTAGGGCTCGGGTGGGAGGGGGGGAAAGAAAAACTTAGCGACACTTTTTCCGGCAACGCTTCTAAGCGTCGGAAGATGTCGACGCTTTCTAAAAGCATCGGCGGGTTTGCGGGCGGCGACGCTTACAAGCGTCGTTAAATTCTTCATGTCCGACGATGCTTATAAGCATCGTTAATTTTTTCTTGTCCGGCGATGCTTTCCACAAGCGTCGGCGGGTATACGGGAGCTCCCAACGCTTCACAGAAGCATCGGGATAAAATAGTTGCTGATTCCCCTGTTCCCTGTAGTGTTAGTTTGTGCTTACGAGTTGAGTTATTGTGCTTCTCGCACATCAATCATCATCCATTTGTTGAAGGGTTATCATAGGATTAGGGAGCCATGAGAAGCTAGAAAATTAACAAGTTAATGTGATCAACTCATTTTAGAAAAGAGGCATTTGAACTTGAGTGGAACCGTACAGCATGCATCCAAGCTTCGCTTCATCATGATTTGAATCAAGTTAAAATGAACTTATCAAATCATACATATTACCATCAAATCCTCGGTCCTAGAGCTTTTGTGACATCAGCTCGTCCCGCAGCCTTCTTCAGTGGACAAAGGTCTTGCTTCTGGGTGTCCATTAGATAGATACCTACAAGAATAGTCTAGTTTGATCGATATTTACTGGCAAAGGATCCTTCGACACTCAAATCAATGAAGAAAATGAATAATAGTAGAGTTGAGAGTAACAACGAGAGAGACTAAATGAGTGCTTGGAAGTGATAAGATATGATCTACTAGTTGGGAGTCCCCTCTTATCAATTTATAGAGTTACTTGGAATAATTGAATTCTGCTAGGATGTGGTCTCCTCTAGTGCAGATAATAGCATTCTGTTGGATGTTAGGATCCTATCTCCTGGAATTTTTTTATTAGGGACTTTCCATTAGAAAAACAACATTTGTCGAGACCTTGTCTGCCAAGATGCCTATTGGAATAGCTATGTTTTGTCTACTTTTTGCTACTTTTTTTAATATTGTAGGCTCCAGGCATCAAGATGTCCTGCTTATCACTGACTGTGTTAGCCTAGATATTGTATCCTGGCATACCTGACTAAGTCTCTCTTGATAGACTTAGTCAAGTATGAGTTGTTACTCAGCCAACGTGCATCATGGGATGTTATGTCAATTAGGCTTATAATCATTTGTAGATTCTCGATCTTTGGTACCAAAGTTGCTCGATGTAGTTGCTGGCTTAGTCATCTTCTTCTTAGTTGATGGCCCAATTATTTCTCAAGATCGAATAAGTAGTTATAGTAACAGTTGCCCTCCACTCACAAGTCCAGAATGTTGCCGACTAATTTTTTTGAGTTTTGTCATTTTTGGGCGACTTCGAGACATGGGAGGCTGAGGTGAGGCTTGGAGGAGAGCTCGCCTCACACTTTGGGCTGACAACCTCATGTGGGGAATGCGTAGCTATGTAGTAGGGGCAACCCCTATCTCGTGAAGGAGATGATCCAGTGAATCCATGCCCAGTAGAAGCGATCCAAGTATGCGAAAGACCCTCTTCCAACAATCAATAATGATCATGGTAGGATACAGGTCAAACGAAGATCAATTGATCCCTTGGATTGATTGAGAAGTGAAGAAGAGGGAAAGGAGAAAGAACAAGATCTGGAAGAAATAGAGGGGTTTCTTGATTCCGATTGTTTCGTTGGACTTGTTACAAATGACCTTCTCTCTCTACTTCTCACTCATAACTGTCCCAACTTACATATATATATATACCTAGATCGCAAAGGACCTAGCCCTCCAGAACTTTCTTGGTGCGGCAACACATGATTTGAAAAGATCTTATCATCCGAGTCGGCTCGATTCCTCGAGTCGACTCCATGCTATAAAGAGCACTCTGGATGAGTCAGCTTGAATCCCTTTAGTTGCTCGTCCAGACCACATTTTATCTATTCTGTGGAATCAAGCTGACTCCTAGTTGTTCGAGTTGACTCTCAGTAGAACCGAGGCAACTCTCAGCAAAACTCGTCTCTGCATCCATGCCATGCCAACCATTAGAGTCGACTCAGACCAAAACCGAGCCAGCTTTAATGCCCAGACTGACCAAAACTCAGTCTAATATCTAGAACTCATCTCAGACTCACTCCTAGCCCTAGATACATCATGTGTGACCATGATAAACTGGACCAACCTGAACATTGGCCCATTCCCCCTAAAATCTTGGATGCACCACCTGAGACTCAACAATCTCCACCTTGATGCTCCAAGATTACAGGTTATTATACCAGAAACCACAGACCCATCAACCACATACATGAATGAAAGCTTTCTCCCGGTAGAGCCTTTGTAAGTGTATTAGCCTGGTTCTCCTTTGTATGGACCTTCACCAGCATCACTTCTCCTTCCTCCACCAGCTCTCTGATTCTGTGGTATCTCACATCTATATGCTTGGTGCAAGCATGATAGATTGGGTTTTGAGTCAAGTATATGGCACTCTGGCTATCATTGTGCAGGACCACCATACATTGTTTCACCCCCATTTTAGCCACTAGCCTTATTAGCCATAGTGCTTCCTTTGCAGCCTTTGTAATCCCTATATACTCTGTTTCTATTGTAGATAAAGTAGTAATAGGTTGAAGGGTTGATCTCCAAGAAATCGATCCACCATACATGCAGAAGATGTAACTTGTTATAGACCTTCTTGTATCAAGATCGCCTGCATAACTTGTATCAACAAACCCTTTCAAAGGACCCGAATCTCCATACAATTTTCCAGAGTTCCTTCCTTGTCCTTCTGGCTGCCCACCTAATACCAGTCCATGCTTTTGAGTCCCTTGCAGATATCGCAAAATCCACTTCAATGCCTTCCAGTGCTCCTTCCCAGGGTTGGCCATGTATCTGCTCACCTGGCTTATAGCATATGCTATGTTTGACCTGCAACAAACCATAGGATACATCACACTGCCTATTGCATTAGCATATGAAACTCTTTTTATGTACTCTCTCTCCTTCTTTGTCTTGGGGCTCTGATTTTTCGAGAGAGAAATATGCCCTGGTAATGGTGTTTCTGTTGGTTTGGCCTTTTCCATCCCAAACCTCTTGAGTACCTTCTTGATGTACCCACCTTGTGATAAATGAAGTATTCCTTTGTATCTATCCCTGCAAATCTCCATTCCAAGGATTTTCTGAGATGGATCCAAATCCTTCATCTCAAATTCATGAGACAATGCTCTCTTCAGCCCTTTCATAGCTTTCATACATCTGCTGGCTATCAACATGTCATCTATATACAGAAATAAATACAGAGCATCCACAGTATCCACATCCTTGATATAAACATAATGGTCATGTTCACATCTGAGAAACCCAAGGCTCATGATAAATGTATCAAATCTATGATACCATTGACGAGGTGTTGTTTCAAACCATATAATGACCTCTGGAGTAGATATACATTGTTCTCCTGTCCAATTTCAATGAAGCCATCAGGTTGCTTCATGTAGATCTTCTCTTCCAGACTTTCATGTAGAAAGGCTGTCTTCACATCCATTTGCTCCAATTCCATATCATATTTTGCCACCAATGACAACAACACCCGAATTGAAGTATGGCGTACCACAGGAGAAAACACCTCTGTGTAGTCAACTCCCTCCCTCTATGAATATCCCTTTGCTACCAGCCTTGCCTTATATCTCACTCCACCTTGCTCTGAAGGTACTAATTTTCTTGTGAACACCCAATTGGAGCCAATTGCTCGAGCATCTTTAGGTAGATTTACCAACTACCATGTCTTATTCCTCCTGAGAGATTCCATCTCTTCCATCATGCTGAAGGGGACCCGAGAGCCCAGCCACCTCAGCAGCCAAGTGGAGTCCTAGTCACATCCAGGATTGCACCACCTAGGATTACATGGAGAATCACATGAAGACGGCCTATGCATGACCACATGCCAGCACACCCCTTCCACCCTCCAGGCACATCAACTCCACATGCCATCAAGTAAGAAAGGAAGTTCAAGTGGATAAACATGAATCCATTGATTCATGCCAAGCAACTAAGGAAAGATGTGGTCCCTCCTAAGCCCAAAAGAGCAGGTGTTTGGCACCCTACATGGTCCCCCCATTGGTCCCCCTCTTCTTTCCTTATTTTTCTTGAGTATTTTTGGAAATTGTATAAAACCTTCCATGTTGTCACTCAGCAAATCAGGAAGGATTGGGATGCATCATATTTTCTTTACTTGCTTCCTAAGTAATTGGTCCCTATATAAGGATCACTCTCTTATACTGAAAAAATAATGAAGATGAATTTTTGAAGAAAAAACATGTTCTTGGTTTTGCCTCCTCCGTTAGGAGTGGGCATGAAGCCCATCTTGCCTTCGCCTTCGAGCATCGATGGTGTGGGCACCAGATCTCTTATTAGGGTTTCAATTTTTGGGTCCTCTAATAAGGCTTCAAGCCTAAAGCATTGTATTTTTTTTTAGTCATGAATTTAGTTTCAATTGCTTTTGTTTTAGTCTTGTACATTGACCAATTTGGTCAAGTTGGGTCAATGGATCCTGTACTTAGCTAAATTGGTTCTAGTCCGAGTCTATTGGAAGATTGGGTCCAAGCCTATTTGAAGGAGTGGTCATTGAGTCCAGTCAAATTATTAATGGGTCAAGACATTTTCCACACCTTGAAGGATGCCACCTCAGCCCTTGAGCACCACCTCACCCATCCCATGTGGCACCACATCATCATGACAAGTGGGCGGCCCAAATCAAGAGGAAGTGAAGAATTCTTGGACACCATCAAGCCATATGGACAAAATCTCTTGATCCAAGCCTCCCTTCCCTCCCCCTATCAAGTTTTCTCCCAAAGAAGGGTGGGCGAAAAAGGAAGGTCAATGGGAGTTGAAAATTTGTGAAGACATGTCCCTTGCTTCAAGCCCCCATATCACGCCTTCTTCCCAAAGTGTTTGATCAACCATGGAAGAAATTCAAAAGTCCAAAATTGCCAAGACAAGATCCATGCTTCATGCCCCCATATCAAGCCTTTCTCCATAAAAGCTTGGATGGTCAAGGAAAGAAGCAATGATCAAGTGGGTGCCCATGATTCTTGAAGACATGCTCCCCTCCTCACTCCACCTTATCAAGCACTCTACCATTTCAAGGTCGACCAAGAGAGGATTCCATGGAGAAAAATCTGATTTTATGGTGCCATCTTCATGAAGACTTGTAATATTTTTCATTCAAATTTTGAATGAGTCTTAAGGTGCTTATATAAATGCTAATGATGATGAATGAAAAAACAAGTTTTGAGAGCCATTCTCTTTTAGTTTCCTTTGTTCCTTAAGAACGTCGATCTCCGTGAGGGAGCGCCTTCGTCTTTGGGTGTCGAGAGGTGTGAGGTCTTGGGTTACTATCTCTTCTGCAAATCCATCCTCCAACTTCAAGTTGGAGTCCATCGGGATCATCCAACTGGGCGACAAGCAAGAAGAACTCTATCCACCACCAACATCAATTCTCATTCCTTCATCCCTTGCTTTCTTTTTGTTGAATCCTAACCTTCTCTTGAATGCTCGCAGGTCCTCTAGGTTCCACGAACACGGAGTCGATTCTCCTTGCCTTCGAGACCTACGGACAGCAAACCGGCGTATCCGCGGGGTTGAAGGCTCGATCATCTAGGCCGCATCCGCAAGAGCGAGTGAACTCGGCATCGGGTGCTTCGGATCTTTTGAGGTTTGCCACTCTAACTCCTAAGTAGGTATTGATCCGAGAGCTAAGTCCTATGGGATTTCTCAATCCCGGGGTCCTCTTTTTATCCTTGCTTAGGGGCTAATTTACGTGCTAGTAGTTCTTATCATTATAAAATCCCTAGATCTATTCTCTCTTATCTTCGGGAATCCTTAACTTAATTAAAACCCTAAAATCACAAAGAAAAATCACCTACATCATCCTAGAATCTAGTTAGTCTTGTATCATGTTTGGTATCAGAGCATGGTTAGGACTTAGCATTTCTTAAGTACTCGGATTAGGTGCTTCACCAGGCCATCCGGTCTTAGAAGAAAAGCAGGGTTCCAAGACCCTCTCCTCTCATTCCACGGGGATCTCCTAAGGCGTGTAGGGTGCCACTATGATTGACCTTTGAAGGAGAACACAAGAAGAAACGTTTTCAAAATCCAAAAGAAAATATTTTTGCATCATTAGATCTCATCTTCTTTTAATTTCTGCATTTTTTTCCTTTCCGTATATAGTCTGTTGTTTTAGGCATTGCTATTTGTAAAAACCTCTAAATTCTTTGATTTTTGTTTTGTTAGATCACACATAATTGAAAGTAGTTTTGTTAATTTTTTTCAGGTTTTATTGCAGTTTGTAGAATTTCTACAAGCCAGAATACTACCTGAGAGCAAATTTTGTTCTGTGAATTTCAGCAAGTGCATCTTTTTCATGTTTTCATTTGTCAAATAGTTTAATCTTGCATTTAGGGTCATATTTTTTTATTTCCATCATCTTATTTTTATTATTATACATCAAAAATCCAAAAATATAACTTAGATACATCTCATTAGATCATTTGTATGCCATCATTTTCATAAATCATCTTAAGGGCATCAATTTGACATAGGGTCAGGATTTCATCACCTGTCCCTGGTCCAAAAAAATCATCCCCCTACATATCGAACCCAACTTCTAATTAAAATTGAGTAGACACTTAATTTGCTCTAGTGAGCTAGGGACACCCACGAAGTCGGGTCGAACCAAGTGTCAAGCCAAGTTAGACAACTTGATTGTGTGTTCTTAAGTAGCTGGTGTCTAGGCAAATGGTTCAGGGACAAGAGCCCGAAGGAAGGTGGGTTGGTTCGCTTATCTGGCCAATTTCAAATTGGTATCTAAGGCAAGCAAAGAGGAACCTCCACCAACCTTACACTTACCTGGCCAAGTGCCAAGTTACTACCACCATGTTTGTCTTCTTGACCTAACATTTGGTTTGATCTTTTAGGTCTAGCAAACCCATAACATCTTTAGTTGTGTATTGTATGTCATCTAGATCAGGAGTCCCCTATCACCCCCATCATTCCCAATCAAGTGAATCCATGGAGAACGATCGCAAGGATAAAATAAAGGTCATCTTTGAACAGATAACTAGGATGAACAATAAGCTTGATAAGTTTGATCAAAGTTTAACAAGACTAGAAACTCGGGTTAGGATCCAGAAGCCTCATACTAAACCGGAGTTTAAATCACTTCCCCATCCTAGGAGTTTCCCTCAACATGATCCCTCCTTAGAGGTTGAGTCCAGAAGATTCCCACATCAAGGGAGCAAGAGTGTGGCTGAATACATTGCAAAGTTTGATGAGTATGTCATGCGATATAATATCAATGAATCAGAATCTGTAACCCTATCTAGGTTTAGGGCTGGCCTACATCCCGATCTTCAAAGGGAGCTTTATTTTAGAGAGGTCAACAATTTAGAGCAGGCTTACCAAACTGTGAGGTATTGTGAGCGTTTCCAAAGGGCACCACCCTATTGTAGACCTGAACCCTTTAGGAACCATAGCCGAGCCCTAGGATCTAGCCAAGGGTCAAGTCTACCCGAGTCGAACTAGTCAAACCAACCTGACCTGAGTCGACCCACCCCTGCTACCCCATGTGTTCACTAGGGTAACATTAAAGAGGGGGAGTATATTGCTAACCTGGGATTGGTTGACCCAGAAAACACCCAGGTGGAAGCTATATTGGAAGGACCCTTAGAAAATCTTGAACCCACCAGTGAGCCTGAAGTAGAAGTATATGAAGCTGAAGCACACTTAGTGGATGAATATGAAGAACAGTTAGAGGGAGAAAGCTAGTTAGAGGGAGAAATATGATATACTATATTGACTTTACCTGAGGAGACTCTAGAAGAAAGTCCAATTATCAAGCCTAGTCCTAAAATCCAAGAGAAAATTATTGAGGATATGGTCTCTTTAGTTTGGTACCCTCAGAAGGAGCTCATCCCTTCAATTCTAATTCAAGATCTTTTCCCTGAAATTGTTGACCCATCCTTCCATAGCATGGACCTTTTCTTGCCCAAAGATAGAGATCAATGTCCAAATTTTAAGATCACCCTGAATAACCAAGGTCTATTTCATGCTTTGCATAGTTTGCCCCAAGACTCTGATTCCTATTTCCTACCCTTCCCTGAGTCTTCTCATGTTTCTAGAGCCATAGGGTTATATTTCGTAGAGATTACTAGGTTGCAAGAACCCTTAGAGACCATCCCATTTGCTACCTACTTTTGGTATACTTTATGGCGTCTGCTAGGGATTCATGGTAATTTTTCTTGTGCATACCAGGCCAGGGTCAAACCTAATGAGTCAATAATCTGTTAGGTTTAGGCCCTAAAGAGTCCAATAAAATTTCGCTCTAAAGGAATGCATCGTTGAGTCTGCATTTTGCATCATGCATTAAGTACAAATTTTAAAATAATTTGGTTGATTCCCGAAAGAGAACCAAAGAGTTTGATCAAAGGGATTCTATAATGGTTAGGCTTAGGCCTGAACGGTTTCCATGAGGAGCCGTTAAGAAAATTCATGCTCGTGGAGATGGCCCCTTTAAGGTGATAAGGAGAGTTGGCCCTAATGCCTATGTGCTTGAAATATCCTGGATTATGGCATTAGCTCGACTTTCAATATCCCAGACTTAGTCGAGTATAGGGAACCAGCAAACATACCCAGCAAGCCATTTAGGCCTAACCTTTCATTTGAGAGCGAACCCGACCCAGAGTGTCCACCTCCAATTTTACCTGAGAGAAGAGAGCGGATCGAGCATGTCCTGGATGATCAAGCTATGACCACCCGGGGCAAAGGCTTTCAGCATTACTTGGTCCGATTGCAAGGCCGACCGTAGTTCGATGATTCATAGGATACCCAAGAGGACTTGCAGCACCTCGACCCCGACCTTCTAGAAAAATATCAAAGCCAAATCAACCCATACTCAACAGGGTCGAGTTCCTCCCACCCCGGGAGAATTAGTATGGGCACCAGACCTCTGATTAGGGTTTCAATTTTTGGGTCCTGTAATAAGGCTTCAAGCCTAAAGCATTGTATTTTTTTTTAGTCATGAATTTAGTTTCAATTGCTTTTGTTTTAGTCTTGTACATTGACCAATTTGGTCAAGTTGAGTCAATGGGTCCTGTACTTAGCTAAATTGGTTCTAGTCCAAGTCTACTAGAAGATTGGGTCCAAGCCTATTTGAAAGAGTGGTCATTGAGTCCAGTCCAATTATTAATGGGTCAAGCCATTTCCCATGCCTTGAAGGATGCCATCTTAGCCCTTAAGCACCACCTCACCCATCCCATGTGGCGCCACATCATCATGACAAGTGGGTGGCCCAAATCAAGAGGAAGTGCAGAATTCTTGGACACCATCAAGCCATATGGACAAAATCTCTTGATCCAAGCCTCCCTTCCCTCCCCCTATCAAGTTTTCTCCCAAAGAAGGGTGGGCGAAAAAGGAAGGTCAATGGGAGTTGAAGATTTGTGAAGACATGTCCCTTCCTTCAAGCCCCCATATCACGCCTTCTTCCCAAAGTATTTGATCAACCATGGAAGAAATTCAAAAGTCCAAAGGCGCTAAGACAAGATCCATGTTTCATGCCCCCACATCAAGCCTTTCTCCATAAAAGCTTGGATGGTCAAGGAAAAAAGCAATGATCAAGTGGGCGCCCATGATTCTTGAAGACATGCTCCCCTCCTCACTCCCCCAAATCAAGCACTCCACCATTTCAAGGTCGACCAAGAGAGGATTCCATGGAGAAAAATCTGATTTTATGGTGCCATCTTCATAAAGACTTGTAATATTTTTCATTCAAATTTTGAATGAGTCTTAAGGTGCCTATATAAAGGGCCTTACCCCTCCCTTGTAATGCTAATGATGATGAATGAAAAAACAAGTTTTGAGAGCCATTCTCTTTTAGTTGCCTTCGTTCCTTAAGAACGTCAATATCCGTGAGGGAGCGCCTTCGCCTTCGAGCATCGAGAGGTGTGAGGCCTCGGGTTACTATCTCTTCCGCAAATCCATCCTCCAACTTCGAGTCGGAGTCCATCGGGATCATCCAACCGAGCGACTAGCAAGAAGAACTCCATCCACCACCAACATCAATTCTCATTCCTTCATCCCTTGCTTTCTTTTTGTTGAATCCTAATTTTTCTCTTGAATGCTCGCAGGTCCTCCAGGTGCCACGAACACGGAGTCGATTCTCCTTGCCTTCGAGATCTACAGACAGCAAACCGGTGCATCCGCGAGGTTGAAGGCTCGATCATCCAGGTCGCATCCGCAAGAGCAAGTGAACTCGGCATCGGGCGCATCGAATCTTTGGAGGTTTGCCACTCTAACTCCTAAGTAGGTATTGATCCGAGAGCTAAGTCCTATGGGGTTTCTCAATCCCGGGATCCTCTTTTTATCCTTGCTTAGGGGCTAATTTATGTGCTAGTAGTTCTTATCATTAAAAAATCCCTAGATCTATTCTCTCTTATCTTCGGGAATCCTTAACTTAATTAAAATCCTAAAATCACAAAGAAAAATCACTTGCATCATCCTAGCATCTAGTTAGTCCCGCATCAATCGAGGGGTGTGAGACCCTATGCCTTCTCCTTCAGGCATCGAGGGGTATGAGACCCTAGTTATCCCCTTTCTCGTCGAGTCCCCCTCTAGGTTTTAGGGATTTTCCTTTATGACCCCAGGTAGTGATTTGGGTGGGATGTCCTAGGCTCCGCATGTAATGAGATGGATGAGATGCCCTAGGCTACATGTAGTGGGATGGGTGAGATGTCCTAGAGGTAAGAGGTCTCTCCGTAAATGTAAGTCCCTAGTCCTAGAGTGTCCAATTTTTCTACCCTCCATCCTCATTATTCCTTCACCACCCCATTACAAAACAAAAAAAATCAAAAGAAAAAAAGGTACCCTAATCTAGGTGACTTCTAGGCTCACCAATGATCCTCCCCCCCACCTGTCCCACATCAACTTGGTATCAGAGCCCAGAGGTTTAGGATATCCGTTATTTCCTTTTTGTCCCATTTTATTCTTCTTATTCTTGCTATCCTCTACTTATCCCCAACTTATCCTTGAGTTATTCTATCATCTTTTTCCTTGATCCATCCGACCCCTCATCTCCCCATCGAAATTCTTCACCATTGTGATGCCTCACCAATGCCACCATCGAGCGACGCCGCACCATCATCCCAACTGATTAGGAACACCCGATTCCCCATCCACAGCACCATCGTGAAGTCCCGGATCGCCACCTCACTCATGGTCTTCCCTTCCCACCATCCGAGTCCACAACCTCCGATCGATGCTCCGTCCTCCACCTTCCTCCCGTACCGTGCTGCCATGCTGATCCTCCATCATCGCCTTAGATTAACGCCTCAGCCCACGGTAGCCCATCCTCCATCCACCCGTGAAGCCATGAATAGCCACCAACCACCAGCGAAGGACCCCATCGCCGCCACACCATCTCCCCTTCAGATCTGTGGAAGATCCCTGCTGCCGACGAACACCAGTTCATCATCCTCACTGAGTTATCCTTCCCCCGATGAACGGCCACCACCCAAGACCTCCGATGATTGTGCTCCACCGTCAGTAATGTCTCCTCCCTCCCATCCGGAGCCCACAGATGTTCCCTCCGTCTCGCTCATCTCCGACCGTCGTTGACCCTCTGTTTGCCATCACCCGTGAAACCACCGAATGCCTCTTCCGTTGAGCATGCCACAGTTGATCCCTTCCATGCCGACCTCCATCCAAGACATCATGCAGTCTGGCCCCCCTTCCACGGTTGCTAACAGCCACCAAAACTGCCATCCTTCCATCTATGCCGCCACCAACAGCCGGTGGAGATCGTGCCTCTGCCTCCCTGCACCCCTACCTGCCCTCCATTACCATCGCTGGTGAGATCTGGCTGGGAGACCCCCTTGCTCTGTTCCCCTTTGGTCCTTGGTGAAGAAACCCAGCTACACAAACATGAAAGCACTTCACATTCCTGTTACCGACTTTAGGTCCCGCACGAGTTTCAGAGCTACACACATTTCAAAGTGCAAAGATTTCAAAGCTGCATGGATCTCAGAGCTACATGGATCTCAAAGCTTCATAGATCTCAGAGCAAGGCTGTCAAAAAAAAATCATCAAGTGCTGCATAGACTTCAAATAATGGGTTTCAGTTTCATCCAAGTCATCTTCAAACTCGACGGAGTCAAGTTTTCACTACATCAGGGGAATGATGGGGACTCGAGAGCCTAGCCACCTCAGTAGCCAAGTGGAGTCCCAATCACACCCAGGATTGCACCACCTAGGATTACATGAAGAATCACATGAAGATGACCTATGCATGACCACATTGCAGCACACCCCTTCTACCCTCCAAGCACATCAACTCCACATGCCATCAAGTGAGAAAGGAAGTTCAAGTGGATAAACATGAATTCCTTAATTCATGCCAAGCAACTAAGGAAAGATGTGGTCCCTTCCAAGCCCAAAAGAGCGGGTGTTTGGTGCCCCACATGGTCCCCCCATTGGTCCCCCTCTTCTTTCCTTATTTTTCTTGACTTTTTTTTGAAAATTGTATAAAACCTTCCATGTTGTCACTCAGCAAATCAGGATGGATTGTGGTGCATCTTATTTTCTTTACTTGCTTCCTAAGTAATTGGTCCCTATATAAGGATCCCTTTCTTGTATTGAAAAAATAATGAAGATGAATTTTTGAAGAAAAAAAGTGTTCTTAGTTTTGCCTCCGTTGGGAGTGGGCATGAAGCCCGTCTTGCCTTCGCCTTCGGGTGTCGAGGGGTGTGAGACCCTATGCCTTCGCCTTCGGGTGTCGAGGGGTATGAGGCCCTAGTTTTCACCTTTCCTGTCGAGTCCCCCTCTAGGTCTTAGGTATTTTCCTTTACGGTCCCAGGTAGCGATTTGGGTGGGATGCCCTAGGCTCCGCATGTAATGAGATGGATGAGATGCCCTAGGCTACATGTAGTGGGATGGGTGAGATGTCCTAGAGGTAAGAGGTCTCTCCGTAAATGTAAGTCCCTAGTCCTAGAGTGTCCAATTTTTCTACCCTCCATCCTCATTATTCCTTCACTACCCCATTACAAAACAAAAAAATCAAAAGAAAAAAAAGGTACCCTAATCTAGGTGACTTCTAGGCTCACCAACGATCCTCCCCCCCCCACCTGTCCCACATCACATGCCTTGCATCCATGACTCTTTATCAGGACTTTCCATGGCTTCTACAAAATTTTATGGGTCTCCATTCACAAGCATAAGAGCATAAGATATATTCTCATCCATGCCATATCTCATCGGCTTCCGGTTGTGCGCTGAGGTTTATGTAATGCCACTCCCCTTGCACTGTCCTGCAAGTGTTCTATTTGTGGCTATTCCAACACCTCACTTTGAACAACTGTGATGGGGGACCCGAAACCCATCTGGATTTTCTTTTAATTTCTAGTTTTTCTTATTTTTCTTATCCCTGCTATTCTAACTATCCCTTTTATTCCCGTTTTATTCCATGTTTATCCCCGTTTTATTCCTAGCTTATTCCATCATCAAACTTCTCCGACCCTTCGTATTCTTTTATAAAACCTAGCCGCCACCCCCATTCCACCCCATCCGGGCTGTCCGACCCCCAGCCGCCCCCCCCCACGCCGGTCCGCCGCCGACACTCGCCGGCCCCCGCCCTCACCAGAGAAACTACCACCGCCGCCCATGCTCATGGGAAGACAAACGGATGCCGGAGGCGTCCGTCCGCCCACCTACAACCGTGCCGCCCTGCATCGTCGCCGGCCTGCTGCCCGCCGCCGTCCCCGCCACCCGCTGCCCCCCAGCGCGGCCGCCGGTGGGGTCCGCCGTAGCCCACGCCTATGGGAAGACGAACGGGCGTGGGAGGCGTCCGTCCGCCCCGTGCTCCCGCGTGACGCCACCGTCGGGCCGCCCTGCCACCGCCGCCTGCCCGACGGTGCATCGCCGATCCACCGCCCCGTCGCCTCGCCGGCGTCCCTGGGCCCCACGCCCGCGGGAAGACCGAACGGCATGCTCGTGCATGCCGTGCGACCGCCCCACTCTTGCCCGCCGCCCATAGCCGCCGTCCGCACCTGGTCGACGCCCCGCCACCACCGCCCGTCGGCCATGCTGCCGCCCGCCGCCCGCCGGCCCCCCCGACCGACCGGAGTTCGGGTTTTTCCCTCCCTGTTGCTCGGTCGAGAAGGACCTGCACGCCTCTCAAAGCATCCCAAGAAGCCTCTACACGCTTCTCAAAGCAGCTGGAAGGAGGTGTATGATTTTTGGAGCGGCACGACTTTCAGAGCGGGAAGGGATTTCAAATTTTGAATAAACGGGATTTATTTGGTATTTTTCTTAATGAATATAATTTGGGAAATTTGGGATTTTGATTTTGAATTTGAAGTCAAAATCAAGGAAGGATTTCAAGGGATTTTATTTTTGAATTTCAAAAGGGATCTGGGCATCTATAAATACCCATACTCCTCTTGTAATAAAGTAGTTGATGAAAATGAATTTTTAGAGTGTTTTTTCCACTTGTGTGTGGTTTTGGGCTGAGGCTTGTTTGCCTTCATCCTTCGGGACGTCGAGGGGTATGAGGCCCCAACTTGCCTTCATCCTTCGGGACGTCGAGGGGTGTGAGGCCCCAGGTATCCCATTCTTTTCTCCCATCTTCATGTCTCTTCCTGTTCCCCTCGTGACCTTAAGATTCATCCTAGCGCCTCCAAGTATCGAGGAGGGCGTAATGCCTTAGAGGTGAGAGGTCTCTTCGTTAGGATGAGTCCCAAGGTCCATGAGTTCCAGTCCCCTGTCTCCCATCCCCATCCTTCCTTCGCCACCCCCGCTAAGAAAACTGAAAATCAAAAGAGTCTGGCTATTTTAGGACTTTCGGGGTCATCCTATCCTAGTCCCGGGAGGCTTCTTAGCCCTCCCACGATCCTTGGTTTGCTTTAGGTTTTTCCATTTCCAAATAACCCCAGGTTTCTTCGTGTCCGCCATCACCACATCAAACTGATTTTCCTTTCTAATCCTTCATCACTAGAGGACCTTTCTTGCCTCACTCCACCTCAATTGAAACATCCTTACCAGTTGATGTAGATGGCCTATCCTCCACCTATGAAGGACAGTCATTGCTGTTCACCTTTGAAGCTGCAAACTCATCCGTACTACCCGATCTCTCCAAGATGCACCTTTCATCAAAAATGACATCCCTACTAATCACTACCTTTTGAGACTGTGGATCCCACATTAGGTAACCCTTGACTCCTTATGGATACCTGATGAAGATCATCTTCTTTGACTTAGGGTCCAACTTACTTCTTTCAGTTGCCTCCAAGTGTACATAGGCCGGGCAACCAAACACCTTCAGGTGACCAAGCTCCACCTTCTTCCCACTCCAAGCTTCCTTTGGAAGTCCTCCATCTAGCTTGAAATGAGGGGACCTGTTTACCAGAAAACATTATAGAGTAATAGCATCATCCCAAAATATTTTCGACAGTGATGACTGCAGCCTCATACTCATTGCCTTCTCCAATAGTATTCAGTTCATCCTTTCCGCAACACCATTCTGCTGTGGGGTCATCCTTACTGTGTAATGGCATTTAATTCCATTTTCTTCACTATAACTTCTGAACTCTTTACTATTGTACTCCCCATCATTATCAGACTGAAGGCACTTCACATGTATTCCAGTCTCCTTCTCCTCAACCCTTCAGGCTTTGAACCAGGCAAATACCTCTGATTTTTCTCTCATCAGATACATCCATAATTTTTTAGATAAGTCATCAATGAAGGTAACAAAATACCTTGCTGTACTCCTGGACAAAATAGGTACCGGTCCCCATACATCCGAGTGAATTAGCTCTAAAACATCCTCACTCTGCTTGGTACCACTGGCAAACTTTATGATGCGGCAAGCATATGAATAATGTTTTGAATATGGTTTGTAGAGCAATGAAACCTAATTACACTAGCATTGTACTCATCATAATAAGACTTAAGGATTATAAGAATTGGGACTTTTACTTGATTAGACACAATCCTAAACTAAGAAGGAAGAAGATCTAGACAATAGGGGCTAATGATTGTGGACTTACCTTGATGAGCTTTCCAACCTTCTTTTGATTCATACCTTGAAACTACCAATGCTCAGAACTGAAGAACCTGGATAACAGAGATCAGAACCCTGGACTTGGGGCTTCAGCTTGTTGGTTCTTTGTCAAGGTGAACCCGGTCCACAACTCAAAGACTTCGAAGGACCCTTCACGTGAGCTTGGAAGATGCTTTGCTAGGGAAAAGAATAGCTATGGCGTGGAGGAAGAGGATGTGAAACTTTCATATAAAAAAAAACACAAGACAACTTCTACTTCCAAACTTCAACTTCAATTTTCATTCATTCCCAAAAAAATCCCCCCTTTACAATGGGCGTCCAAGGCCTTTAATAGCCTCACAAAGCTAGCTTTTGAAATTTAAAAACTCCCCAAATTGAGGAGGATTACAAGGGGCGGTTGGAGGATTTGGTGGAGAGTTTGGAGGGATGGGGGGGTTGGAGGATTTGGTGGAGGACTTGGAGGGGTGTGGCCAACCTCCTTGAATTTGAATCTTCCTTGTTGGCGCCAAAGAGTGATGAGGTGGCTAGTGAGGTGGCACCTGATGACGTGGCATGATGAGATGGTCTTCTACTTGGATAAGGAATGGCATGTGGCGCCAAGTGGTCCTAGTTGATGGTCCTTTTCTCTTGCTTAGTTGATGTGTCTTCTCTTCTTCATGTGGTCAAATTCTGGGGTCCAGAATTTGAGTCTTGTTGCTGGCTTTCATTGCTTTAAGACTTGATTAACTGAAATAGACTTAACTCAACTGAACTGACTTGACTGACCTAAACTTTAAAACTTGAAACGGACTTACAGGAAATGAATTTTTTTTAAAAGTAATTACAGGACTCAATAAACACTCTTGATTAATTACAGGACTCTTGAAAAGGAAATAGCTCTTGAAAATAAATATTTACAGGACTCTTGAAAAGGAAATGGCTCTTGAAAATAAAACAATTTTGAACTAAAGAATACAAGGTAACCTAATTATCTTCGATCCAAATTGGGATAAGGCTAACCTTGTTGGAGTGAAGTTTCTTTCGGTTTCTGGTGTCCACACCACTTTACCCTATGCTATTTGCCATAAATGCAGGGCTCACACAAGTCATTTCCATCCTTTTTCAGTGCTGGAAGATTTCCTCTTCTGCTTAATTCAGTAAGCCCTTGATCACTCAAGTGACCTATCTGATAGTGCCATAACTGGTAGGAGAGCTTCTCCACCATTGCTACTACAAGTACCTCCGCACTGTCATTCACCACTCAGCCTTCCATCTTGTACAGATTATTGCTCAGTCTTCTCCTCTTATCACCACCAAAGCTCCCTTGGTTATCCTCAAACATCCACTACCAGCCCGGCAATTGAAGGCATAACCCTGCTCTTCCAAGTAGCCCAAAGAAATCAAATTTTTCTTTAATTTTGGTACATGTTTGATATTTGATAGAGTCATTATCACTTCATCATACATTCTCACCCTAATGGTGCCAACTCCAGCCATCGGACAAAGGTGATCATCACCAAGGCTTACACTATCTCCATCAAACCTTTCATAGATATCAAACCACTCCCGATGTGAGGTATAATGATGAGAGCACGCTGAATCCAACATCCAAGTATTATCCCAATCAATCGATCCATCTAAAGCTATCAGTACATCTTCTCTACTACCTTCAGATACACTAACACCACTAGTATTGGCCTTCCCTTTTTTGGTCTTCCAAAGAGGGCAATTCCTTTTGAAGTGACCAAACTAATGACATTTGAAACACTTCAAACCCTTCTTACTGCCTTGAGACTGTGATCTGCCCTTTGATTTCTCCCTAACCCTTTCCTTTGATCTTCCTTGCCTTTCATTCACAACAAAAACCTCCGAGTTAGGATTTCCTTTGTAGATCTTCTTCCTTTGCTCATTTGACCTGAGCACTCCAATAACCTCTTCATTGATCAGGATTTCCTTCCCATATACCAAGGTTGTTATTAGACCATCATATGATACTGGGAGCGAACACAACAGCAACAATGCTCGATCCTCATCGATTTTCATATCCAGACTCATCACCTCAGAACATACCTGGTTGAACCATTGAATGTGAGCAACGAGGTCTCCTCCTTCAGGCATTCTCAGACTATACAGTAGCTTCTTCAACCACAGCTTGTTTGTCATATTCTTGCCCATATATGTGTTCTCCAATCTCAACCAAAGATCCTTTGCCGTAGTCTTGGTACACACCTCTGACAAAACTTGATCTGCCAAACACATCCTGATGGTGTTGAATATGATCTCTTCTAACTCTACCCAATCCTTGACACTAATCTTTTTCGGTCTCTCTCTAACCAAGACCTTGTAGATCCTCTGTTGAACCAGCAAGTTTTTTACCCTTTGTTGCCATAGAGTAAAATTTTCTTTGCCATCATACTTCTCGAAATCCACCTTGAAACTGCTTGACGCCATTACCACAATGAAGTAGAATCAATATGTACTAGATTTTACCATCTAGCACTTCTTGGATGTAGAGATCTTCCCTTCTTCATGCAACCTCACTCTGATACCAAATTGAAGGAGATAATCTGGCGAATCCATGCCCAGCGGAAGCGATCCATGTGCGCAAAAGACCCTCTGCCAGTGATCAACAATGATCATGGTAGGATACAGATCAAACGAAGATCAATTGATCCTTTGGATTGATCGAGAAGTGAAGAAGAGGGAAAGGAGAAAGAACAAGATCTGGAAGAAATGGAGGGGTTTCTTGATTCTGATTATTTTCTTGGACTTGTTACAAATGCCCTTCTTTCTCTACTCCTCACTGATTACCATCCCAACTTACATATATATATATACCTAGATTGCAAAGGACCTAGCCTTCCAGAACTTCCTCGGCGCGGCAACACATGATTCAAAAAGATCCTATCATCTGAGTTGGCTCGATTCCTTGAGTCGACTCCATGCTGCAGAGAGCACTCTGGATGAGTCAGCTCGAACCCCTCGAGTCGACTCGTCCAGATCATAGTTTATCTGTTCTATAGAACCGAGCCGACTCCTAGCTGTTCGAGCCGAGTCTCAGTAGAACCGAGCTGACTCCAAGCAAACCAAGCTAACTCTCAGCAAAACTCCTCCCTGCATCCATGCCGTGCCAACCATTAGAGTCGACTCGGACAAGAACCGAGTTGGCTCTAATGCCCAGACTGACCAAAACTCAGTCTAACATCTAGGACTCATCCCGGACTTACTCCTAGCCCTAGATACATGATGTGTGATCATGATAAACTGGACGAACCTAAACCTTGGCCCATCCCCCTTGAAATCTTGGATGCACCACCTGAGACTCAACATCTCAGTCTGTGCCCCAAGCTTGCCATGTGGTGCAGGCTGTTCACCCTACTTAGGGGAAGGCGGGTGTGAGGTGGATGGACAGTGAGTAGACTCTACCTCGAGCCTAGGTGTGGCATGCTAAAGACTCTATACCAAGGTTGTCAGTGCCTGAACTGTTGGAAATTGTGTTCCAAAGCTGATCATCTAGACTGTAGACGGTTGTGATACTTTATATTTGTATATGAATTATTTTTAATAAATAAAAGTTTTTTATTTTTGGCTATCCATCATTTTACATTTTCCTGTAATGAACTCTTGTATGATGGAGTTCTTAGAACTACTTTGTTTTGATATAGAGAGGATATATCAAGTAGTTCTTAAACTGATTCACAACCAAAGGATACATTGTTATAGGACGACGATGTATCAAGTATAGGTTATTGTATGTCACATTTATTGGTTGTCCTCTTAACCAAGGAGTGTGGAGACACTGGTGTGACATACAAGTGAAGTGTATGACATTTCACTGAACATGACCATCTACAGAGCTCCCTTCTGCCAAAGGGTTGCTTGCAAAGGGATATGGGTATATGTTCCCTCAGACCTAAGGTCACCATGGCAGCTTGCAAGTAATTCACTGTACTTTGGTGCCAGACTACCTGGATTTCTAATCCAGTGATGGAAGGTTTCTGGGTATGGTCAAGTACTTGTGGAGCGGTGGTGGATCAAGATAGAATTGACCTCTCCAAATAGTTTGGAATGAATGACTCACTATATCTCAATTAAGCAAAACCTTGGCCAGGGTAGTTCTTGTGAGGAGTCACAAAACTTGTGAGGTTGAGACATGATCTGGATAGACCAAATTAGGATTGGCAGTCGAACTCTAGGTCATCCTGAGCATTGTAAGGTCAAAGGGATGAATTATGCGACAACCATATACCAGAGGTTCTTGCGAGGTGCTCTGCATCTTCGACCTATCCAAACGTCGGGTATCAATGCAAGATGAGGACTTTGACTGGTACTAAAAATGTTCCAGCGCTACCAGCTTAGTGTTCGAACCTATGGGGTCACACACCCTAAAAGATTTCTATCTGATCTTGTGGCTAATCAACAATTGAGAATCGTTTTCCATCACCTGAAGTCAATATGGTTGACTTTGCTCCAAGTGTCGACAATTGGATTTTTGCAGGTGTCAACACTTGGTGAAGTGTCGACACTTGGTAATTTTCGAGTGTCGACACTTCCTGTGATGTGCAAATTTTCTAGGAGGATTTCATGGAGGATTTTTAGGCATGTTTTGACCTGGTTTGAATTTCAAATTCAAACCAATTTTGGATCCAAGGTTTTATGGTATGAAGGTCATACTTTCCTCTTTGGGTTGGACCCATTTGGAATGACCTTGATCCTCTCCCCCATTCTCTCCTCTCATCTCTCCTCCTTCCTTCTTCTCCCTCTCCCTGTTGCCCCTATAAATGTAGGACATTGTGGTGGCTGCTGGGGTTACAACACAACAACAGTAAAAGAATTTTTGGAAGAGGATTGAGAAGAGTGTGAGCTTTAGGGATTGGGTGTGTGCTACCTAGCAATCAAGCTAGGTTTTGGGAGTGAGGTTTTGCGAAAGGGTTCTTGCTCTCCTCCTAGTCTTCCTGGAAGAAGAAGATCAGCCAAGGATCCCGAAGAGCTAGCACTTCGAGGGAGTTGATCAGAGTCGAGCCCAGGTGTGGACATCCTATAGAGGCCAGACACTTATGTGGCTCGAGCACCCTCCTTCTCCTCAGAGCTCTTCATAGCTTCTTTCCAGCACTCACCGAGGTATAAAGGTATGACCTTTATATTTGTGTTGTTTTTTATGTTATATGCATGCTAGGTCTTTATACTAGTTCCTGTTGGTGGCATATCGATAGATAGTTTAGATCTATCTATCGAGCCTTCCGCTGTGCATGTCTAAAAATATTTTAAAATATATTTCTTCTGCCCTATTTTTCTTGCATAATGTATACTAGGTGTATGTATTTTTCACCTCCAATAGTATCAGAGCAATAGGTTCATTTTGTAGTATAATGATGCTAGCATGCTAATAACGTCTCATTTCTTCTTAAGTACTTGGATTTAGTGCTTCACCAGGCCATCCGGTCATAGGAGAGATGTAGGGCTGTAAGACCCTCTCTTCCCATTCAATGGGATCTCCTATGGCGTGTAGGGGTGCCACTGTGATTGGCTCATGAAAAAGAAAATAAGAAGAAAGAAAATTAATAGGTTAAAAATGTTTTAATCTAATGGCATGATCATAAAATAACTTTAGATAAGATCTAAAAGTTATTTTTGATCGGATTTGTTGAATGTTTGGTGAAACATTAGATTTGAAATCATTGTTTTTTCGTTGTCTCAGGCTGTGAGTCGACACTTGGCCTTTGAAGTGTCGACTCATGAAAAAATTTCCTGAGATCTGGTTTCTATTTTTGTTCTGAGACAGGCTGGAGTGTCGACACTTGACCCTGAAGTGTCAACATTTGACCCTGAAGTGTCAACATTTGAGCCTGAAGTGTCGATACTTGGCCCTTAAAGTGTCGACACTTAGGCGCATGCTAGAAAATATGTTGTTCTATTTTCTGTTCCCTGTCTCAGGCCTTGAGTCAACACTTGCTCTTGAAGTGTCGACACTTGGCTACAGAAAATACTGAAAATAGTGAATTCAAATTTTGTTTTATTATAAAATTATTTTATACTGATAAATTAAATTTGTTTTAATTTATTTTAAGATTATTGAACTTAATTTTGAATTAAGATTGACTAAGAACTCTAGGAATATGATTCAAAGATCTTAAGTCATTTCAATAAGCCTTAAGGGTCATGGGTTAGCTTCTATTAGGTCCTTAATTGGGTTAGACCTAAGTTTAGATGCATTGGACTAATTAGAGAACTAATCTAATCAAATGTTGAGTTAGGATTTTATCTCTAGATCTATCTAATAGTTAGATTGATTAGTCCATAATCTAAATGGATCTAATTTGTGGCTCAATGAAAAACCTGAGTCTTTAGGCTAGTCTAATCGAGTCTGATGAACCGATTAGTGTCGAGGTAAGTTTGGCATTGTGATCATGGTTCTTTGGGGCTACCTCCTACCTGGCCAACTCTATTGGTGTCTAGGAAAGATGGTTAATGGTGGAACCCAATCCATGATCTCACTTACCTCGCTAATGTGGTCGATCGGGATTGATTAGATAGCTCATTGACTCGTGTTAACCCTTGTCACTTAGGTTAATCAGTCTTGACTAATTTTAGATGCCCATGGATCATTGTTATGTATAACCCTCCTAGATTGCTGATGTGGTCAGTGGGAGGTTGATTCATGTCTTCTCTTCTCTTCTTCTGTCATATTAGTTAAAACGTTCTAAATTATTAGGTCCTTAAAAGGATAAAGTTATAGAGATAACCAAGTCCTAGCCTCCCATTAAGTGGGATAGTAATGTGCCCATTAGTTCGGTGTTCATCGATAGATCCAAAGATCAGGTGTTCATCAGGATATTGGAATTGCTATTCCTAATATGATGGCTCAGTGCGACTGGTGCGGGCACCAGACTCAGAAGAAGACTTCAGAGCTCCATCTGGATCTCTGATTAACCTTGCCCGAAGAATTAAGGTTTTTGGTTTGTAATAAGAGTTGACTAGAACAACTCAATTTAGTTTGAGTCTACATTACCTGTATTTTATTTTGTTGAGTCATGTTGACTCAGTAGTGGACTAGGGCTTCAACCTGGGGTGTTACATTTTCTCCCAAGGCCTAGCAAGTGGGCGCCACACTCCCAGCCACACTCCCAGCCATACGCCTGAGTCCAAGGGGCGCCATATCTACATCCAGCAGCCTTTGGTCCCCACACCACAGATAGCAGCTTCCTTCTCTCATGCGCCAGTTGAGGAGAAATCCACCAGGAGTCCACAAATCAAGGGGGCGGCCCAAGTCTTTCCCAAAAGAACCAAACTAAGAAAGGGAAGAAATTCTCTTGGAGAGAACTTCAAGGAGGCGCCCACTACCTGCCAAAAATATCCAAAACAAAGATGGGAAGGGCCTTGACTTAGGGAGGAAGAAAAGGAGGAGTCCAAAAGAGTTGATCCATGGAAGGAAAGAAATCCTCTCTTGAAGACCCAAGCAAGGAGGCGCCATCTACCTGCCTTTTATAACCCAAATCAAATTTTTTGGTACCTTGGCCGACCATATGTGTATGGATTATCCTGATTTGTAGATCCCCTCCTTTAGTCCCACATGGGAAGATGTAAAACCCTACTCCCTTGTAAAGCCCTATAAATTAAACCCCTCTTGTAAGTTTAAATCAATCAGATGAATGAAACCAATTTTTTTGTGAGCAAACTTTGTGTTTTCTCTCTTCCGCACTTGCATCCAGGTGTTGAGCTCCGTGAGGGAGTAAATCCGGGTTCCCCAGGAACCTTGAGGAGGTGTGAGATCTCCAAAACCCAAACCCTAGGTTAGCCACTCCACTGAAAGAAAAAAATGTGATGCAGATGCCTACGCTAAGCATGCAACAGCACAGGGAGCAGGTAAATATTTTAAAACATTTTTAAAATAAATACGGAAAATACCTACTCCGCACAGGATCTAGCATATACAAGATGCATGTATTGGTTTGATACAGGACATATAATATTTATAAACATTTTAATAAATCTAGATCTACACATGCACCGAAATTAAAACCCAAAAACATACCTTATTCCCAGCTAGAATAAGTCTGGGATAAACCTGGAATAGACTGGAATAACTGGAATAAAGTTATTCCAGTCGTCTTCCACCTTGGGCTGAAAACAGGGCTTCCAAAAAGTCCCCGGAACGCCACCTTCCGGACCTCCGATCGCTCCCAAATTTGAGCTGTAGATTCTTAAGGAAGTCCTTTTCGATTTGGCACTGGTTTCTGCAAGAAAAACTAAGCCAATAAATCGTAAAAAATCGCCGAAGTCTGCTGCACGAAAATGGCAGCAGAACAGAGTAGCTGCCTTCGTCGTTGGATTTCGGGCAACTGGAGCGATCCCGGCTCGCGTGGTTTGCTTCGATGAGTAGAGGAATAGTCCCTCTAGAGGGGAGACATGCCCGGGACTCTCGGATTCGCCTCCACGCACGGTGCTAGCCGCCGGAAGAGGGCTTCACGGTCACAGAATTCTGCAGCAGAACTAGGCAGAATGGGAGCTTGAAACAATGGGATTTTCTCTCCCTCTAAGGCTTCTAAACCCAACCCAAAACCCTCTCCTTAAGCCTCTCAAAGAATGCCCAAAGCTCTCCTTTTTTAGGCCTCTCTCACGGTGGAAAAAAAATTCTCTCGTTGAAAACTTTATCACATGAAACAGGATGCTGGTTTGGCTTTTATAAGCAAGTTGGGAGGGAGAGGGAGTTGGAGCGTTGGAAGGTGGAGAGGCAGTAGCAATGGGTAGCAATAAACTCAATAAACCAGCCATTAATCAACCATTAAACCCATTAACCAAGGATTAATGTAATGGGTTGGGAAAAGGAAGAGACGGGACGTTTGGAGTTCTCATCCAGCGAAAGGAATTCCAGCGTTTTGGTCTTTGGGTCTCTTCATTTCAACCATTGAATCACCGTGTAAAACGGTCATGAGGAGAAAATGCACCGGTTCAAAACTGGTCCAAGCCAAAATATTATACCTTGGTTCAATCCCATTAAACCAAGCCAATTAAATGGTCCAATCCCATTTAAACCAAGTTGGTTCAAACCTTTTGAATTTTGGTTCAATTGGTTCGCAACCAATTGGAGGCCGAAACGAACTCCGAATCAGTTCAAAACTGATTCAGAAAAAACCTGGCGCAGTGCTGATCAACCAAGAACAATTTTCGGTTGACACAGACAAGGGCAAGACGGGGAAAAAGAGTGCTCAAAAATACTACTATGACCATAAAATCGAGACGATTCCCAATCGTATTCGGTATCCGGATCAGAGAGTTATCCTCTATGGCGTGTGACCTCATAGGTTCGAACCTAAACGGTAGCACCAGAACAATTCTAGTACCAGCACAGGAAACCATCTAGCAATGGGTCCCGGCGTCCGGATAGGTCAAAGATGCGGGAGCAAACTATCGAACCTCTGGCATATGGTTACCGTATAATTCATCCCTTTGACCTCAAATGCTCAAGACGACTGAGATTGGGCCGCCAACCCAGACTGAGTCAGTCGACTACGTGTCTCAACCTCGTAAGCCTAGTGACTCTTCACTAGGGCTACCCCTGCCGAGGATTTGCAAAATTGAGATACTGCGAGACATTCAATCCAAACTGTTTGGACAGGTCAATTCCATCTTGGTCCATCACTGCTCCACAAGTACTTGCCTGTACCCAGAAACCTTCCGTCACCGGATTAAAAATCCGGGTAGTCCGGCACCAAAGCACAGGGAGTTGCTTGCAAGCTACCGCGATGACCTCAGGTCAGAAGGACACTTATACCCATATCCAATCGTGAGTATCCCTTTGGCAGAAAGGGACTGCACGGAGTCACGTTCAATGCGATATCACATATATCCCACTTGCAGATTATATCAGTGTCACCACACTCATTTGGTCAAGAGGACAACCAAACGATGTGAACTACAACAACCTATACTTGATATATTGCCGTCCAGTACAATATATCCTTTGGTTGTGAACCGGGTTTAAGGACCACTCGATACATCCTCTCTGTATCGAAGTCAGTGTAGTCCTAAGGACTTCTTCACATAGGAAAGAGTTCATTTCAGGGAAATTCAATACGTGATGAGCTGCCAAAAATTATATTTTATTAATTCATTGAAAAAGTACAATACTTAGCTGGTGGGGACACCGGAGGCACCAGAATAAGACAGAGGCTTTTTCAACCCTCTGTAAATTGATCAATAATTTATGAGTCCATCTGTAATAAGGGCTTAGCTCATCTGAGTCCATTTTAGTGTTTATTTGAGTATTTTTAGTTGTTATTTCAGTTATGTACTAGTCAGCTCATGTTGAGCTAGTTCAGTCCAATGCTAGTCAGCTCATGTTGAGCTAATTTTATTTTTTTGAGTCCTGTCCAAGCATACTGAAGACTCAAGACTATATCATACAAGTGAATACCAAGTCCAACTAGATTGAAGACATGGAAGTATAGCACAAGTCCAATCCAGCTTGAAGATTTGAAGACCCCAGGAGGAAAATTCAGAAAACCCTGATTTCTTGTAGATGCCCTCCAGATGCCCAGATTCCCTTCCAGATGCCAAAGTATATTCATAGATAAGGGCATCCATGATTCCAGAGGTCCATCTACATCCTAGCCCAAAGAAATCAAGCCCAGGTGCAAAGCCCAAGCCCCTAAGAAGCAAGATACCAGGGAATATTCCTGCTACCTGGCTACCAGGCCACCCCAGCTTCCAGAGGCCCAAACCCATGCACCCGAGCCCCTTTGGGCCGGCCTTTTACTGCTCCTAGAAGCCCAACACGCCCCCCTAGGCATCCTTGGAGTCTTGACCAAGTCAAGAAAATCTTTAGGGATTTTTCTACCTAATATTTCCTTATTTTCTAGCTAGGGTTTGAGAGGGAAAATGATTCTTATGTAAAGACTTATGTACCCTTACTTGGAGCCCAAGGTTAAGGGTCTATTTAAGGGACCCTAGCCTCTTGTATGAGGAGAAGTTTTTGATGAATGAAAACCTTGAGTTCTTCTATTGAGTGGTGTGATACCCTACTGTGTGCATAAAGGGGTTTGTGAGAGTTCTTCTTCCCGGTGTTTGCAATCATCTTCCTGCTGCCAACAAACCCTCCAGATCCCTGGACGTCCACTCCAAAAGAAGCCTTCCCTTGCTGTTTTTACTTTGTTTTCTTGTTCCTTTGTGAGCTTTCTAACCCCTGACAGGTCGTTTGCAGGTCCCTGAGTTTCTACGAATCCAACGACTCCAGCCAAGCCTCAATCGGATCACCGAGCAGAAAGCCGGGTATCCGCGGGTCTTTGGCTCGATTTTCCAGGCCGCATCCGTCGAGGAACGAGAGACCCCTTCGCTGCGATCTTCACAGACATTGTCAGGTACACCCCTCTACCTCCAGTAGTTTTATTGTAGGAGAACTTGCCCTAACCGAGGCTTCTCAGTCCCGAACCGAGGCTTCTTAGGTAAGGGCAAGTTCTCCTACAATAAAACTACTGGAGGTAGAGGGGTGTACCTGACAACGTCTGTGAAGATCGCAGCGAAGGGGTCTCTCGTTCCTCGATGGATGCGGCCTGGAAAACCGAGCCAAAGACCCGCGGATACCCAACTTTCTGCTCGGTGATCCGATTGAGGCTTGGCTGGAGTCGTTGGATTCGTAGGAACTCAGGGACCTGCAAACGACCTGTCAGGGGTTAGAAAGCTCACAAAGGAACAAGAAAACAAAGTAAAAACAGCAAGGGAAGGCTTCTTTTGGAGTGGACGTCCAGGGATCTGGAGGGTTTGTTGGTAGCAGGAAGATGATTGCAAACACCGGGAAGAAGAACTCTCACAAACCCCTTTATGCACACAGCAGGGTATCACACCACTCAATAAAAGAACTCAAGGTTTTCATTCATCAAAAACTTCTCCTCATACAAGAGGCTAGGGTCCCTTAAATAGACCCTTAACCTTGGGCTCTAAGTAAGGGTACATAAGTCTTTACATAAGAATCCTTTTCCCTCTCAAACCCTAGCTAGAAAATAAGAAAATATTAGGTAGAAAAATCCCTAAAGATTTTCTTGACTTGGTCAAGACTCCAAGGATGCCTAGGGGGGCGTGTTGGGCTTCTAAGAGCAGCAAAAGGCCAGCCCAAAGGGGCTCGGGTGCATGGGTTTGGGCCTCTGGAAGCTGGGGTGGCCTGGTAGCCAGGTAGCAGGAATATTCCCTGGTATCTTGCTTCTTAGGGGCTTGGGCTTTGCACCTGGGCTTGATTTCTTTGGGCTAGGATGTAGATGGACCTCTGGAATCATGGATGCCCTTATCTATGAATATACTTTGGCATCTGGAAGGGAATCTGGGCATCTGGAGGGCATCTGCAAGAAATCAGGGTTTTCTGAATTTTCCTCCTGGGGTCTTCAAATCTTCAAGCTGGGTTGGACTTGTGCTATACTTCCATGTCTTCAATCTAGTTGGACTTGGTATTCACTTGTATGATATAGTCTTGAGTCTTCAGTATGCTTGGACAGGACTCAAAAAAATAAAATTAGCTCAACATGAGCTGACTAGCATTGGACTGAACTAGCTCAACATGAGCTGACTAGTACAGAACTGAAATAACAACTAAAAATACTCAAATAAACACTAAAATAGACTCAGATGAGCTAAGCCCTTATTACAGATGGACTCATAAATTATTGATCAATTTACAGAGGGTTGAAAAAGCCTCTGTCTTATTCTGGTGCCTCCGGTGTCCCCACCAATTCTCCCGGGGTGGGAGGAACTCGACCCTGTCGAGTGAAGGTCAGACTGGCTCACATATCTCTCGAGAAGGTCTAGGTTGAGGCGTTGCAAGTCCTCTCGAGAAATCCACGAATCGTCCGACTCTGGCCGGCCTTGCCATCGGACCAGGAAGCGTTGATAAACATGGCCCTGGGTCGTGATGGCTTGATCATCCAGGATACGCTCGATCCGTTCTCCTCTCTCAGGCCAAATTTGTTTGTGGACACTCTAGGTTAGGGTCACTCACAATGAAAAGGAATAGGTCCAAAGGCCTCACTAGGTATCGCTGCCGGTTCCCTATACTCAACCAGGTCTGTAATATTGAAGGTAGAACTAATGCCCAAATTCGAAGGCAATTCTAACACCTAGGCATTTGATCCAACCTTCTCTATCACTTTAAAAGGTCCGGCTCTGCGAGCATGAAGCTTCTTTTAGGCCTAAGCCTAACCAAGATAGAATCCACTACATCAAATTCTTTAATCCATCTTAGGGAATTAGCCAGTTGTTTCAAAATTAGTGCAGGTGGTGAACATGCTGGGCACATGCAGACTCCTAACAAGATGATGCAAAGGACTCATACTGACACCTAAAGACTCGACTATGCATTCCTATCAAAGAAAATTTTATTGAACTCTTTGGATCTAAACCTAATAGATTATAGGTTCTCTAGGTTTGATCCTAGCTTGACATGCACATGAAAATTTACAGTGAACTCCTAGCAAATTCCAAAGAGTATGCCAGAAGTAAGATGCAAACCTAACATGTGTGATGAATGCATGCAGTATGCTAATCTCAGTTAAATGCAATCTAATAATCCTAGAAATGCTGGAGGTGTTAGGCAAGGGCAGAAAATAGGAAGTGGGTTCAGAATTAGTTTGGTAGGGTAGGGAAAAAGGTTCAATGTTAGTTGGATAAAGTTCGATATAAGAAGGCATGTCAGGGACTAATCCTAGACTAATGAGGCTAACCTTACGAGGTTGCGGTATAGCTATGGGGTTTGCATAATGGAAGGATAGGTTACTAATCTCAGGGAAGAGGTCCTTAATGGGAACTATAGGAGGAGGCTCATCCTGAGGGTACTGATTCAAAGAGATCAAGTCCTTAATAAATTCTTCAGGTTCTTGTATTTTAGGACTAGACTCTATAATTTGGCTCTCCTCTATGGTTTCCTCAGGTAAGGCTCTAGCAGCAGTACCTAGGTTCTCTTCCTCTATTTGTTCTTCCACTATAGCTTTAGGCTGGATGTGGTCAAGGTCAACTACCTCTAGGTTGGCTTCTACCTGGGTATCTATTAGGTCAGCTAATTCTAGGTCATCTAAAGGTGTCTCCTCTTCTCCTTCATACTCATCCACTAGGCTCGCATCAGCTTCATACACTTCCGCGTTAATGTAAGCCTTGTCAATCTCAGGAATGGTTGGAGAAGGTCGGCTAGGGAAAAATTTGCTAAGTCCTGGTTTCTGATTATGGACACTAATCCTAGTAGGTTCAGGTTGTCTAAGGGGTAGTGGCTCACTACTGGGCTCATATTTAGGGGTGCTAATCCTATGGGGTTCAAGTTGACTATGGAAAACCTGACTAGTACTAGATTGATATCTAGGGATTATGGGCTCCCTAGACTCATAGGATAAGGGAGCAGATCTATGGGTCACGGGATCATAAGATCTGGGGTTATAGGATTGGGTTCAGCTCTATGGGTCTTGGGTCTACTGGACTCATGGGATATGGGTTCGTAGATTTTAGAGTCAGAGGATTTGAAGTCATAAGATCTATAGGTTGTGGGTATACTAGGCTTATAGGATGTGGTTAAATAGGATCTAGAGTCATAGGATCTAGGTTCAGTATCATAGTATGGGTCAGGCTGAGTGGCTCTCCTAGGTTCAACCTCATGATATGGTTCAGGGTTTGGGGTCCTCCTAGGTTTAGGATTATAGTATGGGTCAGGCTGAGGGGCTCTCCTAGGTTCAACCTCTCGGTATGGATCAGGGTTTGGGGTCCTCCTAGGTTGAGGATTGTAGTACGGGTCAGGATAAGTGGCTCTCCTAGGTTCGACCTCATGGTATAGATCAGGGTTTGGGGTTCTCCTAGGTTGAGGGGACTCAGGATCTGGCTCAGATCGTGACCCATGGGTTCTTGCTATGGTCCCTACACGGCCTCCTAACTGGTCAAACCTATTGGCAAGATGGTCAATTCTATTGTTGGTTTGGGTAGCAGACTGAGTTAACTGGGTAGTCATATGGGCCATTTGATCAGCTAGGGCTTTTATTTGGGCTTGTAAATTTTCCATGGGTTCAGACATTTGTGAAGGAGGTGGGTGATATTAAACTCCTAATCTAGTGCTCATGCAAGACTCGATCAGACCGACTATAGCTGACTAGACCTAGAGTCCAAACTAGATGCTCAATCAGGATGGCAAACTAGCCTATAGTAACCATGTACTCAGCCAGGCAGGTGTAAGGGGAGTGTTAGGTCCCTGATTGCCAATCCTAGACACCAATCAGAGATTGGCCAGGTAGGCGGACCAGCACACAAGCCCTTCGGGATTGAATCCCTAAACCACCGTTCTAGACACTGAGCACAAGGCACACACAGGTTAACTTGACACAGTGATCTAACACTAGCCCGGACCCGACCAGTTGGTGTCCCTAGCCCACTAGGGCAAATTAAGTCTAGTTAATTTTAAGTTAAAGCTTGGGACCGAATGCAAGGGATGTGGTTTTGGGCTATGGAGAGGTTATCAACTCCTCCCCCCATCTGATATAGCAAGAGTGCCCTTAAAAGTAGATTATGCAATGATGGCAGGCAAATGATGCAAATTAGGGTTAGATGTTTTTGGTATTTTTGGAGAATATGTAATTTTTTTTTTTTGGTATTTTATTAAATAGAAGAAAACTTACAAATTATTGCCTAATATTCAGGAAATATACTAAAATTAAAAGATATGCAAAAAATGCTAAACAAAACCCTAAAACTTCCAAACTTGTCTTGCTAAAAAAAACAGAGCCGAAAATTTGCAGGCCCTATTTCGGCTTGCAGAAAATTCACAGGCCATAATAAACTCTGGAAAAATTTCTAAAATTATTGTGAATTATGATAAATCTAGAAAAACAAATTTCAGAATTTTTGGAGTTTTTAACAGGGAGAAATAATTAGAAAAATAGAGTATATACGGACTGAAAAATTGCAGAAAACAAGCCCTAATCTAAGCTCTGATACCAAATGATGGGGAAACTAATATGCATGCAATTTTTTTTGTATGTTTTACATGTTGAGTTAGGTGATTAATTCCAAAAATTCATACAAAATTCCCTACAAATAATTTTGATCTGAAATTTGGGAATTAATCACCTAACTCAACATGTAAAACATACAAAAAAATTGCATGCATATTAGTTTCCCCATCATTAGCACAACCGCCTATAACCCAGGCGATTGGCTTTGGGACACAATTCCCAACAACTCCCACTTGTACTAAAGCCAATTAGAAGAGTATCTAATACCCATTTCCCATTTACAATAGTCAAACTCTTTTATTCCGAGGGCTTTAGTGAAGGGGTCGGCCAGATTTTCTTTTCCATCGATCTTCAGAAGATTGATGTCGCCTCGTTCCATGATCTCTCGTACGAGGTGGTAGCGCCGCAGGATGTGCTTGGTGCGGTGATGAGCTTTTGGCTCCTTTGCTTGAGCAATGGCTCCAGTGCTGTCACAGTACACCGGAACAGGACCATCTAGGGAAGGTGCCACTCCTAGCTCTCCAAGGAACTTTCACAACCACACAGCTTCCTTTGCTGCATTTGATGCTGCAATATATTCTGCTTCGCATACCGAGTCTGCAACAGTTGCCTGCTTGGAACTTTTTCAGCAGACCGCTCCTCCGTTCAGGGTAAATACAAACCCTGACACACTCTTGCTATCATCTCTATCTGACTGGAAACTGGAGTCAGTGTACGCCACAAGTTTCAAGTCAGGTTCTCCATAAATCAGCCATTGATCTTTAGTGTTTCCCAAATACTTGAGGATGGACTTAACCACCTTCCAATGCGCCTCACCTGGGTCAGACTGGTATCTACTCACTACTCCTAGTGAGTATGCCACATCTGGTCTAGTACAAGTCATAGCATACATGATAGAGCCTACTGCAGAAGCATAAGGTACTCTACTCATGCGCTCTCTTTCCTCAGGAGTTGTCGCACAATCCCTTTTGGAAAGAGTAATTCCAGAACCTATCGGAAGATAGCCTTTCTTGGAATTTTTCATGCTGAACCGTTTCAGCACGGTATCTATGTACATAGACTGGGACAGTCCCAAAAGCTTCTTGGATCTATCTCTATAGATCTTCATACCTAGTATGTAAGAAGCTTCACCCAAGTCCTTCATGGAGAACTGAGATGATAACCAGACCTTTATTCCTTGTAATGCTACGACGTCATTCCCGATTAAGAGAATGTCGTCAACATACAGTACTAGGAATACAATCACAGAACCATTGACCCATTTATAGATGCACGGTTCTTCTCCGTTCTTAACGAAGCCGTACGATTTGATACACCTATCAAACCATAAGTTCCAACTTCGAGATGCTTGCTTGAGTCCATAGATGGACTTCTGCAATTTACATACTTTTGATTCATCTGTGGATGTGAACCCTTCAGGCTGTATCATATACACCTCTTCTTCCAGCTCCCCATTTAGGAAAGCGGTTCGGACATCCATCTGCCAGATCTCGTAATCAAAATATGCTGCCAAAGCAAGCATGATCCAAATAGACTTGAGCATTGCCACAAGGGAAAATGTCTCGTCATAATCGATACCATATCGTTGACGATACCCCTTGGCAACCAGACGGGCTTTATAGGTCTCTACCTTCCCATCTGCGCCCCTTTTTCTCTTGAAGATCCATTTACACCCGATGGGTTTTATTCCTTCAGGCGGATCAACCAATGTCCAAACATTGTTGATTTCCATGGACTCCATTTCGGATCGCATGGCTCCAAGCCATGCCTCAGAGTCAGATCTCTGAAGTGCATCCATATAGGTGATCGGATCCTCATTGTTCTCATCGAGCTCAATGGGATCTCCATCCCGGACCAAGAAACCGTAGTATCTGTCCGGCTGACGCGGTATTCTACCGGATCTCCTAATGGGTTCTGGGTGTGATTCAATCACAGCCGGTTCTACGATGTCCTTAGAGTGTGTAGGTTCTTCTATTGGCTGAACTTCATCAAGTTCAATCTTAGAGGCTATAGTTCCTTCTCCAAGGAACTCCTTTTCCAAAAAGATAGCTCTAAGAGCAACGAACACCTTTTGTTCATTCTCCAAGTAGAAGAAATACCCTTTGGTTTCCTTAGGATAACCAACAAATGAACACCGATCAGACCTAGGACCAAGTTTGTCTGAGTCTAAACGCTTTACGTAAGCCGGACAACCCCAGACCCGAAGGTGTGAGATTGATGGTTTACGTCCATTCCACATCTCATACGGAGTGGAGACAACAGATTTACTTGGAACATTATTTAATAAGTAACAGGCTGTCTGAAGCGCATATCCCCAAAAGGATAGCGGCAAAGTTGCAAAGCCCATCATGGATCGAACCATGTCCAACAAGGTTGATTCCTCCTTTCGGACACACCATTCAACTGTGGTGTTCCTAGAGGAGTCCACTGAGAGAGAATTCCATTCTCCTCAAGATATGTCAAAAAAGCACCAGATAAGTATTCGCCACCTCGATCAGATCGAAGGGTTTTAATACTTTTTCCAGTTTGCTTTTCTACTTCATTACGGTATCGTTTGAACATTTCAAACAACTCAGACTTATGTCTCATTAAAAAGACATAACCGAACCTTGAAAAGTCGTCTGTAAAAGTAATAAAATATTTGTATTCTCCTATAGCACTAACTGTCATCGGTCCATATACATCAGTATGTATTAGACTTAGAAGTTCTGTAGCTCATTCACCTTTTCCAGTAAAAGGTGACTTGGTCATTTTACCAAGTAAACAGGATTCACAAGTGGGCAGTGATTCAGAATTACTGACCTCGAGGAGTCCATCTCCTCGCATTTTGTTTATCCTATTTTGGTTAATATGACCTAGCCTACAGTGCCAAAGATACAAATCGTTGACATTATCCAACCTTGAGCGTTTGCTGGAAGTGTACATTACACTAACAGGCCTTGATAGTACGTATATGCCATTATTTAATCTAGCTTTCATTATAACAGAGTTATTCAAAATAACATTGCAAAAATCTCCTTTTATTGATAGTTCAAAACCACAACTGGCCAAAAGGCCTACAGAGATTATGCACATAATGAAACTAGGACAATAGTGACAGTCGACTAGTTCGACAGTACAAGACTCAAAGACAAGACGCAGGACTCCAACCGCCAGTACTGGAACACGATTTCCATTCCCGACGCTCAGATATTGTTCTCCATCTTCAAATCTTCTGCTAACTTGAAGTCCCTGTAACGAATTACAAACATGAATTGGACTACCAGTATCCAATACCCAGTTAGCAGTATCAACAATTGAGTAATTACAAGGTCTTATCATATAAATACCTTGTTCAGCAGACTTCTGCTTTCTCGGCCTGTTCGGATCAAAGGATGCTATATAAAGAGGACAGTTCCTCTTCCAGTGTCCCTTCTTCTTGCAGTGGAAGCACTCTGCAGAAGACTGATCAGCCTTAAACTTCCTGGTCTGACTCGGGCCAGGAGAATTATGCACCTTCTTTCCCTTTTTATTTATTTTCTTCTTCCCTTTCTTAAAGGGACGACGACCTCTACTTCCTCCCACTAAATTCACCACCCCCTTATTCAGTTGGTGGTCTTTCTCGAAAGTCTGCAGCAACCCCAAAAGACCATGGTAGTTGACTGCAGGCTTGTTCATTCTATAATGATCAAGAAAGTCAAGATAGGAGGAGGGAAGAGAATTCAGGATCGCATCCTTGCCGAGCTGCTCGTGCAAGGGGCATCCGAGTTTGCCCCAATCAACTCGATCATGTACAATCAACTCAGATCACTGTACACCGCCATTCGGATCAGTGACTGAACCGCCATTCGGCATCTTTGTAGATGGCACAAGACACTTTGTACCGTTCTACATCATCCAGGGTGCCGAAGGATTCCTTCAACTTTTGAAGGATTTCATCAGGTTGGGCCTCCTCGAATTTGCGACTGAACTCGTCGTTCATCGCCGCTAACATAATGCACCGGACAGTAGTGCGATCAGAGACCCACTTCAGATAAGTGTCTCTGACCGCACTCCGTGCATTAGCGGGAGGGATTTCAGGTGCCGGATCCGTTATCACATATAGGATCCGTTCATGCTCCAGAACAATTCTTAATCTTCGATACCAACTATCGAAGTTATGACCCTTTAACTTCTCGTTATCGAGAAGTGACCGGAGCGATAAGTTTGAAGACATCTGAAAAGAAAACAAGACCAAATTAGTTTATGAATTAATAACTTAACCAAAAGACTTGGACTTTAGTCTAAAGGTTTCTCCCACTAATTTTTCAGATTGGTAGCCTTTGACTCCAATCCGTGAAAACAACATTTTTCAAGTGGGTACTAAAATCCAATAGGCCACGCATGAGCCCGACTATGGCCGGCTCACCCATACGAGCCTAAAGGTAGGTTCGTAAACCAATTATTTCCCTAAACAATTTTCAGTATAAAATTTTGCCCCAGAGAACACCCCAATCGGCCTAGGGGCCTCCTATTGCGGGTCTTTGGTTAGGTCCAACCATTAAAATGACTAATCCAATGCTTCCAGCTAACTAAAGACCAGGCCCGACTAAGGCCGGCCCACCTGGTCCCGTTATGGAGGTTGCACTGAACCATCATCGATCAGATAGAAATTCCAGTCGTCGGATGTACACCCATTCTATGGAACTGCCGATGCACACCAAGCTAGTGGACACATTTCTATCCAACTTAATGGGAGGCTAAGATACAGTCAACTCCTTGACTTAGTCTTTTTAAGGACCTAATAATTTTTAGAGGATTTTTTTTTTTTTTTTGTGACAGGAGAAAAAGGTAAGGACATGGATCATCCTCCCACTGAATCAATCAGATTCCAGGAGGGTTGAATTAAATCAACAATTGATCCATGGGCACCTATTGATCAGTCAGACCGATCAACCTGGGTGACATGGGTTAACTCGAGTCATTGAGCTTTTCCAATCAGTTCTGGTCGACTCGACTAGCCAGGTAGGTGAGATCATGGGTGAGTATCCGCCATTAACCATCTTTCCTAGACACCAACTAAGTTGGCCAGGAAAGAGGTAGCCTCATACAACCATGATCACAATTGCCAAACCTACCTCGACACCAGTCGGTTTACCAGACTCGATCAGACTAGCCTAAAGACTCGGGCGTCCACTGAGCCACTAATTGGATCCATTTTAGATTAACGGATCAACTAATCTATCTATTAGATAGTTCTAAAGAAGGACCTTAAACAACTTTTGTTTAATCTTCTTTTAATCCGGTTCAACTAAACTTAGGTCTAACCCAGTGATGGATCCAACTAATCAGCTAACCCAATTAACCCAATTTGGCTTATGCAAATTTTATTAGATTTCATAAACCTAAAAATCTTTATTAAGCCAAATACTTAATTAAAATATTTTTTAGTTAAGTCTCTATGTAAAACAATTTTACATCTTAAATTATGCATCATATCTAGATTTATACTTTTATAAATATTATATGACCCAAATGACAAAATTATAAATCATGCCAAATTTATAATTTTAATTTCTTTTTGATTTCCTTAAAGGATCCTTCTGAAGAGGCCAACACAGACGAACCGCATCGTGTCAAAGACACACGGCCATGGTGAAGGTCTCAACTAGGTTCCTAAAAGTACTCTCTAATCCCAAGATTAAACAATTTAATCTACTATACATGCATCAAGATATGTTACTCTAGAACCTGGCTCTGATACCACTGAAAGAAAAAAATGTGGTGCAGATGCCTACGCTAAGCATGCAACAGCACAGGGAGCAGGTAAATATTTTAAAATATTTTTAAAATAAATACGGAAAATACCTACTCCGCACAGGATCTAGCATATACAAGATGCATGTATTGGTTTGATACAGGACATATAATATTTATAAACATTTTAATAAATCTAGATCTACACATGCACCGAAATTAAAACCCAAAAACATACCTTATTCCCAGCTGGAATAAGTCTGGGATAAACCTGGAATAGACTGGAATAACTGGAATAAAGTTATTCCAGTCGTCTTCCACCTTGGGCTGAAAATAGGGCTTCCAAAAAGTCCCCGGAACGCCGCCTTCCGGACCTCCGATCACTCCCAAATTTGAGCTGTAGATTCTTAAGGAAGTCCTTTTCGATTTGGCACTAGTTTCTGCAAGAAAAACTAAGCCAATAAATCGTAAAAAATCGCCGAAGTCTGCTGCACGAAAATGGCAGCAGAACAGAGTAGCTGCCTTCGTCGTTGGATTTCGGGCAACTGGAGCGATCCCGGCTCGCGTGGTTTGCTTCGATGAGTAGAGGAATACTCCCTCTAGAGGGGAGACATGCCCGGGACTCTCGGATCCGCCTCCACGCACGGTGCTAGCCGCCGGAAGAGGGCTTCACGGTCACAGAATTCTGCAGCAGAACTAGGCAGAATGGGAGCTTGAAACAATGGGATTTTCTCTCCCTCTAAGGCTTCTAAACCCAACCCAAACCCTCTCCTTAAGCCTCTCAAAGAATGCCCCAAGCTCTCCTTTTTTAGGCCTCTCTCACGGTGGAAAAAAAATTCTCTCGTTGAAAACTTTATCACATGAAACAGGATGCTGGTTTGGCTTTTATAAGCAAGTTGGGAGGGAGAGGGAGTTGGAGCGTTGGAAGGTGGAGAGGCAGCAGCAATGGGTAGCAATAAACCCAATAAACCAGCCATTAATCAACCATTAAACCCATTAACCAAGGATTAATGTAATGGGTTGGGAAAAGGAAGAGACGGGACGTTTGGAGTTCTCATCCAGCGAAAGGAATTCCAGCGTTTTGGTCTTTGGGTCTCTTCATTTCAACCATTGAATCACCGTGTAAAACGGTCATGAGGAGAAAATGCACGGTTCAAAACCGGTCCAAGCCAAAATATTATACCTTGGTTCAATCCCATTAAACCAAGCCAATTAAATGGTCCAATCCCATTTAAACCAAGTTGGTTCAAACCTTTTGAATTTTGGTTCAATTGGTTCGCAACCAATTGGAGGCCGAAACGAACTCCGAATCAGTTCAAAACTGATTCAGAAAAAACCTGGCGCAGTGCTGATCAACCAAGAACAATTTTCGGTTGACACAGACAAGGGCAAGACGGGGAAAAAGAGTGCTCAAAAATACTACTATGACCATAAAATCGAGACGATTCCCAATCGTATTCGGTATCCGGATCAGAGAGTTATCCTCTGTGGCGTGTGACCTCATAGGTTCGAACCTAAACGGTAGCACCAGAACAATTCTAGTACCAGCACAGGAAACCATCTAGCAATGGGTCCCGGCGTCCGGATAGGTCGAAGATGCGGGAGCAAACTATCGAACCTCTGGCATATGGTTACCGTATAATTCATCCCTTTGACCTCAAATGCTCAAGACGACTGAGATTGGGCCGCCAACCCAGACTGAGTCAGTCGACTACGTGTCTCAACCTCGTAAGCCTAGTGACTCTTCACTAGGACTACCCCGGCCGAGGATTTGCAAAATTGAGATACTGCGAGACATTCAATCCAAACTGTTTGGACAGGTCAATTCCATCTTGGTCCATCACTGCTCCACAAGTACTTGCCTGTACCCAGAAACCTTTCGTCACCGGATTAAAAATCCGGGTAGTCCGGCACTAAAGCACAGGGAGTTGCTTGCAAGCTACCGCGATGACCTCAGGTCAGAAGGACACTTATACCCATATCCAATCGTGAGTATCCCTTTGGCAAAAAGGGACTGCACGGAGTCACGTTCAATGAGATATCACATATATCCCACTTGCAGATTATATCAGTGTCACCACACTCATTTGGTCAAGAGGACAACCAAACGATGTGAACTACAACAACCTATACTTGATATATTGCCGTCCAGTACAATATATCCTTTGGTTGTGAACCGGGTTTAAGGACCACTCGATACATCCTCTCTGTATCGAAGTCAGTGTAGTCCTAAGGACTTCTTCACATAGGAAAGAGTTCATTTCAGGGAAATTCAATACGTGATGAGCTGCCGAAAATTATATTTTATTAATTCATTGAAAAAGTATAATACTTAGCACAACCGCCTATAACCCAGGCGATTGGCTTTGGGACACAATTCCCAACATCCACTCCCAAACCTAGCCGCCATCACCCTTCTCTTTCCACTAAGCCCTAGCATATTCCACCTCCCACGGCCTCTCTCTCCAAGTCCAGGCTGACCACCAGCATCCAGCTACAGTCCAGGTACTTCAGATCCAAAGCTCTTTCCAGTGGGAGTCGAATCAGCCTTCAAGAGAATTCCGGATCTCAGCGACATCAGCCTTCAAGTTCTTCAAACTGGTAAATCCTTCCCAGAGTCTCTGAATCCCTCACTTATTTTTCTTCTTCCCAGATCTTGAGTCCAGGAGAAGCCGACCAAACCATAAGACCAGTATTGGAGGATCCATTGCGAAGATAGCCGACTCCGAGGATCCAACAATCTACTTGAGAGAGTTCTTCCACCCAAATTCTGAGAAGATCACTGTCTGGTTAGTAAACCATCTCTCCTCTCTATTTCTATCCTGTTGAAAGTTCAGAGCGAAACCCTAGGTCTGGGAGTTTCTCAACCCCCAGCGATCCGTTACTTCTGAACTACTCTGATAATTTAGTTTCTTCTAACTTGTGTTTTCAATCCTTACCTAGTTTCCTTCAACTTAGTTTAGCTTTACTTTAAGTCAAAGCCAATTTCTGAAAATATATATATAAAAAAAAAGAAATTAATCCTAAATTTACTTCCGCATACGCTTCTTTGTTCTTTGTTCTGCATCAGCGACTCTCTTAATGGTGGTCAGGTGAGCCGGCCAAAGTCGGGCTTGACCATTCATTAGTTAGAAGCATTGAATTTTATCATGTTAATGGTTGGACCTAACCAGGACCTTCAATACGAGGCCCAATGGTCGATTGAAATGCTCATTGGGGCAAAACCCAATTACTAGAGGTTACTTGGAGAAGTAATCGGTTAAAGAACCTACTTTTAGACATGCATGGATGGGCTAGCCAAAGTCGGATTTATGTGTTGTCTATTGGACTCTAGTACCCACTAAGGAATTAAAGTAATTCCTCGAATTGGAGGTAGAGGCTACCAATCTAAGCAAAATAGTGGGAGGGACCTTTATACTTAAGTCTATGTCTTTAGGTTAATTATTCATATACACTAGTTAGTTTTGGTTTTCCTTTCAGATGTCTTCCAACTTGTCACTCTGGTCTCTTCTCGACAACGAGAAGCTCAATGGACCCAACTTCGATAGCTGGTATCGAAGGCTCAGAATTATCCTGGAGCACGAACGGATCCTATATGTCATATCGGATCCGGTACCTGAGATCCCTGCTGCTAATACTCGGGGTTCGATCAGAGACACTTATCAGAAGTGGCTCTCTAACAGGACCACTGTCTGATGCATCATTGTTGGCTACGATGAATGACGAGTTCAGTCACAATTCAAGGAAGCCTAGCCGGAAGAAATCCTTCAAAGGTTGAAGGAGTCTTTCGGAACACCAAACGATGTTGAGAGGTACAGGGTCTCCTGTGCTATCTACAATGCACGGATGCGTGATGGGGCTCAGTCACTGATCATGTACTGTACATGATCGAGATGATTGAGTGCCTGGGCAAGCTTGGATGTCCCTTGCATGAACAGCTTGAAAAAGATGCAATTTTGAATTCTCTCCCCTCCTCCTATCTAGACTTTCTCGATCATTATAGAATGAATAAGCCTGCAGTCAACTACCATGGTCTGTTGGGGTTGATTCAGACTTATGAGAAAGACCACCAGTTGAATAAAGGGGTGGTGAATCTAGTGGAAGGTTCCTCGGGAGGGCGTCATCCCTTTAAGAAAGGGAAGAAGAAGAATAAAGGGAAAAAGGTGCTTGGTGCTTCTGGGCCCAGCCAGGCCAAGAAAGTGAAGGCTGATCAAAGTCGTGCAGAGTGCTTCTTCTGCAAGAAGAAACAGGGACACTGGAAGAGGAATTGTCCTCTTTATATTGCATCCCTTGATCCGAAACAGGTCCAAGAAGAGAAAGCTGCAAGATGGTCCTGGACAAGGTATTTATATGATAACATCTTGTAGTTTCTCTATTTACGATACTACTAATAGGTATTGGATATAGGAAGTCCAATTCATATTTGCAATTTTTGTAGGGACTTCAATTAGTAGAAGATTCGAGGATGGTAAGAGGTTCTTGAACAGGCCAAGAAAGTGAAGGCTGATCAAAGTCGTGCAGAGTGCTTCTTGCAAGAAGCAGGGACACTGGAAGAGGAATTGTCCTCTTTATATTGCATCCCTTGATCCGAACAGGTCCAAGAAGAGAAAGCTGCAAGATGGTCCTGGACAAGGTATTTATATGATAACATCTTGTAGTTTCTCTATTTACGATACTACTAACTAGGTATTGGATATAGGAAGTCCAATTCATATTTGCAATTTTTTGTAGGGACTTCAAGTTAGTAGAAGATTCGAGGATGGTAAGAGGTTCTTGAACATGGAAAATGGAAGCCGAGTTCTAGTTCGGCGTTGGGAGTCCTTAAACTTGTTTTCGAGTCCTGTACTATCATTTTGAATGAGTGTAATTTTTGTCTTTCTTTTATTTTGAATGTCAGTTCTGTAGGCCAGTTGGCCATGTATGGTTATGAACTATTAATAAAGAATGACATTTGTAAAATCATTTTGAATGATTATGTTGTTTTGAATGGACAAATGAGTGATGGCATTTATGTACTGTCGCGACTTGTTAGTGTAATGTACACGTCTAGCAAACGTCCTAGGATAGATAATGTCAGCTATGCATACCTATGGCATTGTAGGCTAGGTCATATAAACAAGAACAGGATAAACATGTTGAAATCGAGGGTCTTCTCAATTTTAGTGAAGATAGTTCACTTCCAACTGTGAGTCTTGTCTTCTTGAAAAATGACTAAGTCACCTTTTACTGGAAAAGGTGAACGAGCCAATGAAATTCTGAGTCTAATATATACTGATGTATGCGGACCCATGAATGTTTGTGCAAGGGGAGGGTACGATTATTTCATTACTTTTACAAATGACCTTTCGAGGTATGGTTATGTCTTCTTGATGAGACATAAATCTGAATCATTTAAAATGTTCAAACGATATCGTAATGAAGTAGAAAAACAAACCAGAAAGTGTATCAAATCCTTCGATCTTATCGAGGCGGTGAATACCTTTCCAGTGAGTTTCTGGTATATCTTGAGGAGAATGGGATTTTCTCTCGGTGGATACCTCCAAAGACACCTCAATTAAATGGAGTGTCTGAGAGGAGGAATCTAACCCTGTTAGACATGGTTTGGTCCATGATGGGCTTTGCTTCTCTGCCGTTATCATTTTGGGATAGCTTTAGAATTAGCCTGTTACCTTCTGAATAGGGCTCCAACGGTAAGTCCATTAGTAAAACACCATATGAGATGTGGACTGGACATAAGCCAACACTTTTACACCTTCGGTTCTAGGGGTGCCCGGCTTATGTTAAATATTTGGAAACGGACAAACTTGGACCTAGGTATGATCGGTGCCTATTTGTTGGGTATCCAAAGGAGTCTAAGGGGTATTACTTCTACTTAGCTGACGAACAAAAGTTGTTCGTTAGTCTTAAGGCTATCTTTTTGGAAAAGGAGTTCCTTGGTGAAGGAACTGTAGCCTCTAAGATTGAACTTAGTAGAAGAACCGCCACACTTAAGGGACAATATAGAACCGGCTATGATTAGATCACACCTAGAGCCCACTCAGGAACCATTAAGGAGATCCGGTAGAGTACCGAGCTGACCGGATAGATACTATGGTTTCTTGTCCTGGACGATGATCCTATTGAACTCGATGAGAACAATGATGATCCGATCACCTATATGGATGCGTTGCAGAGGTCCGACTCTGAGTCATGGCTAGGAGCCATGAAATCCGAAATGGAGTCCATGGAGTCAACAATATATGGACATTGGTTGATCCACCTGAAGGGATAAAACCCATTGGGTGCAATGGATTTTCAAAGGGAAAGGGTGCAGACGGAAAGGTAGAGACCTCTAAAGCCTGTCTGGTTGCCAATAGGTATCATCAATGTTATGGTATTGACTATGATAAGATGTTCTCTCCTATGGCAATGCTCAAATCCATTCGGATTATGCTTGCTTTAGCAGTGCACTTTGACTATGAAATTGGACAAATGGATGTCCGAATAGCTTTCCTGAATGGTAAGCTAGAAGAGGAGGTATATATGATACAACCTGAAGGGTTCACATCCACAGACGAGTCAACAGGTGTGCAACGCTTCAAAAGTCCATCTATGGATTGAAGCAAGCATCAACGGAGTTAGAACATGCGATTTGTAAGTGTATCAAGTCGTATGGCTTCGTTAGGAACGGAGAAGAGCCTTGCATTTACAAATGGGCTAATGGTTTTATGATTGTATTCCTTTTGTTGTATGTGGATGACATTCTCTTAATCAGGAATGACATCACAGCACTGCAAGGAATAAAGGTCTGGTTATCATCTCAGTTCTCTATGAAGGACTTGGGTGAAGCCTCTTACATACTAGGGTATGAAGATCTATAGAGATAGATCTAAGAGGCTTCTGGGACTGTCCCAGTCTACGTACATCAACACCGTACTGAAACGGTTCAGCATGGAGAATTCCAAGAAGGGCTATCTCCCTGATAGGCATGGAATTGATCTCTCCAAAAGGAATTATGTGACAACTCCTGAGGAGAGAGAGCGTATGAGTAGAATTCCATATGCTTCGGCAGTGGGTTCTATCCATGTATGCCATGACATATACTAGATCAGATATGGCATACTCACTAAGTGTGGTGAGCAGATACCAGTTTGACCCATGTGAAGCTCATTGGAAAGTGGTTAAAACCATCCTTGTATTTACGAAATACTAAGGACCAATGGTTCATTTATAGAGAATCTGACTTGAAACTTGTGGAGTATACTGACTCCAGTTTTCAGTCAGATAAAGATGATAGCAAGAGTGTGTTAGGTTTTCTTTACCCTGAACGGAGGAGCTGTCTACTGGAAAAGTTCCAAGCAGTCTACTATGGCGAACTCAGTATGCGAAGGAGAGTACATTGCAGTATCTGATGCAGCGAAGGAAGCTATGTCGTTGCAAAAGTTCCTTAGCAAGCTGGGAGTGGCACCTTCCCTAGATGTTCCCGTTCTGGTGTACTGTGACAACACTAGAGCCCATTGCTCAAGCCAAAGAGCCGAAGTCTCATCACCGTACAAAGCATATTCTACGCTCTATCACCTGTACAGAGATCGTGGAACGAGGTGACATTGACCTTTAGAAGAGTCGATGGAAAGGAGAACCTGGCTGATCCCTTCACTAAGGCAGTCGGAGTTTAAGAGTTTGACTGTTGTAAACGGAAAATGGGAATGAGATTCTGTACCGATTGGCTTTAGTCCAAGTGGGAGTTGTGGAAAATTGTGTCTCAAAGCCGATCATCTAGACTGTAAACGGTTGTGCTACTTTGTATTTGTATATGAATTATTTTTTAATAAATAAAAGTTATTTATTTTTGGCTATCCATCATTTTACATTTTTCTGTAATGAACTCTTGTATGATGGAGTCCTTAGAACTACTTTGTTTTGATATAGAGTGGATATATCAAGTAGTTCTTAAACCAGTTCATAACCAAAGGATATATTGTTATAGGACGACGATGTATCAAGTATAGGTTGTTGTATGTCACATTTGTTGGTTGTCCTCTTAACCAAGGAGTGTGGAGACACTGATGTGATATACAAGTGAAGTATATGACATTTCACTGAACATGACCATCTGCAGAGCTCCCTTCTACCAAAGGGTTGCTCGCAAAGGGATATGGATATATGTGTCCCTCAGACTTGAGGTCACCATGGCAGCTTGTAAGCACTCACTGTACTTTGGTGCCAGACTACCTGGATTTCTAATCCAGTGACGGAAGGTTTCTGGGTATGGTCAAGTACTTATGGAGCAATGATGGATCAAGATGGAATTGACCTCTCCAAATAGTTTGAAGTGAATGATTCACTATGTCTCAATTCAGCAAAACCTTGGCCAGGGTAGTTCTTGTGAGGAGTCACAGAACTTGTGAGGTTGAGACATGATCTTAATAGACCAAATTAGGGTTGGTAGTCGAATCCTAGATCATCCTGAGCATTGTAAGGTCAAAGGGATGAATTATGCAACAACCATATGCCAGAGGTTCTTGTGAGGTGCTCTGCATCTTCGACCTATCAGGACGTCGGGTATCATTGCTAGATGAGGACTTTGACTGGTACTGGAAATGTTCCAGTGCTACCGGCTTAGTGTTCGAACCTATGGGGTCACACACCATAGAGGATTTCTTTCTGATCCTGTGGCTAATCAACGATTGAGAATCGTTTGCCATCACTTGAAGTCAATATGGTTGACTTTGCTCCAAGTGTTGACACTTGAATTTTTGCAGGTGTCGACACTTGGTGAAGTATCGATACTTGGTAATTTTTGAGTGTCAACACTTCCTGTGATGAGCAAATTTTCTAGGAGGATTTCATGGAGGATTTTTGGACATGTTTTGACCTGGTTTGAATTTTGAATTCAAACCAGTTTTGGCTCCAAGGTTTTATGGTATGAAGGTCATACTTTTCTCTTTGGGTTGGACCCATTTGGAATGACCTTGATCTTCTCCTCCATTCTCTCCTCTCATCTCTCCTCCTTCCTTCTTCTTCCTCTCCCTGCTGTCCCTATAAATGTAGGACATTGTGGTGGCTGCTGGGGTTACAACACAACAACAGTAAAAGGATTTTTGGGAGAAGAGGATTGAGAAAAGTGTGAGCTTTGAGGATTGGGTGTGTGCTACCTAGCAATCAAGCTAGGTTTTGGGAAAGGGTTCCTGCTCTCCTCCTAATCTTCTTGGAAGAAGAAGATCGGCCAAGGATCCTGAAGAGCTAGCACTCTGAGGGAGTTGATCAGAGTCGAGCCCAGGTGTGGATATCCTGTAGAGGCCAGACACTTGTGTGGCTCTAGCGCCCTCCTTCTCCTCAGAGCTCTTCACAGCTTCTTTCCAGCACTCACCGAGGTATAGAGGTATGACCTTTATATTGTGTTGTTTTTGATGTTATATGCATGCTAGGTCTTTATACTAGTTTCTATTGCAGGCAGATCGATAGATAGTTTAGATTTATCTACCGAGCCTTCCGCTGTGCATATCTATCAATGTTTTAAAATACATTTTTTCTACCCTATTTTTCTTGCATAATGTATGCTAGGTGTAGGTGTTTTTCACCTTCATGAACTTTATAAGAGAGTTGCTAGAACTGCTTAATGGTGACAATCGAAGTAGTTGGATGCCCTGCCTTTCCTCCTTCTAGTAGGAACAGAGAGGGGATGGCCAAGGCTACAAATTCCTTGGTAGAGGTGGACGCGATGATCCTCTTTCCCTTGGCCATAGCATGAACTAAGGACAAAGCAGTACCAGAGGTAAACTCTAGTCCCTAACAAAGTTTTAGATAGGTCCTTTCCTCTAGCACTAATCTATTACAGATCTTCGAGAGATTGTGCTAACTTGAGCTTGGCTCAGACAGGGCTAGAGCAGGAGTGGATGCTAATGAGGAGTCGGGAAGCCTTATAGGGTTCTATCATTAGGAGTCAAATTTGCAAGATAGAGAATATCAGAAAGTCTGACACACTGGGGATAGGTTGCCTGTGATAGACCCTCCAATGCCTATGTCAGTCTCTTGGAGCGATGAACAAACGAGGCTTGGAGTCCTCTCTGTTTGGAGTTAGAGTAAGAGAAGAGCTAGAGAAAAAACAGAGGAGAGATTAAGAGAGGGATGGAATGGAATCTATGAAGGAAGGGGACTTCGATGCATTTAAGTCCTGCTTCCCAAGGGATGGCATACAGATGAGTGGAGTCATGGAAGTCGAAGTACCTCAAAGAAAATGGAAAGTATGTGTGAATAGCCCATGAGATCTCACTTAGGTGGCAAACTTATAGAAGACTCAATCCAATGAGCTTGAGGTGTGAATTTTTGAGAGGGTAAGAAGAGGGTTCTTTTATAATGGAAGGAGGTAGATCTTGAAAAGAATGGGCTCTCGGTGTCGTCTCCATTGTCTCTCCTTTTTCTTCTCCTTGTATCCTTACTATACCCTTGTTTGACTTTGGCCCTCTCACCTGGAGGATTACCGGGAACCAAGTTATAGGCATATACTTGACACCTAATGATAGGGGATGATGGCTAGCATGTTTTGGCCACTACAAGTATGCTCAAAGTGGGGTATCATATTGTAGTAGGTAAGATAGAGTATGGTGGCTGGCACAGCACATCTCTGCGATAGAGCATTCCTCAGGTGACCAATAGGGAGCACGCACACTATGGACTAAGCAAGCCGGTAACTGTGCAAGAGTCCCGGTAATGGTTGACATGCATGCAGGGTTGAGTCCACGGATCGAATCTTGGGAGGTTGCATCACCTCCTGAGCTGGTTGCATCCAAGATGGAGCTTGGTTGCTATTCGAATGATGCACAACTAATTAATTATTTACTTACTTAAATTAATATCTACATAATAAAATAAATAATAATTAATAAATTAAATAAATAATTTTAATTAAAAAACTAAATAAATAAATAAATAAATATCTAATTAATTAATTAATTATCTAACTAATTCATCAATAAATAAATATTTACTTAATTAAATAAATAACCAATCAATTAATTAATTAAGTAAATAACTAATTAGTTAAATATTAAATTAAATATAATTAACATAAAAAATTAATTTTAATTATGGCTCTAACACCGTCGCCACCTCCATCGCTAATACTCATAAAAAAAAAATCATACTCTTAATACAGGCAAGGTAGACCCACGGATGGTGGGGCCTCATGGATGGGGATGGCAGATCCTGATTTAGCATGTAAAAGTAAGGAGAATCTACAGTAGGGAGGAAATAGTGGGGCAAAGCTCGATGGACAACGATAGAAAGGAAACCCATGGGACGGGAAGTGATGTGAACTTTAAGTTATAACTGCAAGCCAATGGTATATAGAGTAGCACATCCAGCGAGTACGGGTCGATCCCACGAGAAATTTGTATTTGAACTGTGTTCAAACCCTCACTTAGATAGACTGACAAGAATGAGTAGAAGTAAATTAAATCGATGAAATAAATAATTTAAAAATCTAAGGCTTTTGAATCCACTGGACTAATGATTTCGAAAACATTTCTAGGAATCTTTTTTATAAAACCTTTCAATCTTTTCGTTTGTAACAACCAAGAATAGATTACGAAGAGATTTAACTCAACTATAACTCATCAAGATTTTACAAGGAAAGAAAGAAAAAAAATAAAAAATAAATTATTGAGCTATCTATCTTTCATCCTTCTTGTATCAAGCATGAACTATGAAGAGATTGAAACAACTATAGCTCATCAAGTCTCTTGGCAAGAAATTTAAAAAAGAAAAATAAACTCTTAAAAATTAAAGCCCGAAAAAAAATCCAAAGAATGGCTTCTAATCATGGTCTAGCTTCATCGCCAATCCAGAAGGTACGCTTAGCCAGACATGATTAAAATAAAAACTTTAAAAATTATCATTTAAAAAATTATTAAATCAATTCTACTCTATTTACTAAAATATAAATTGCAAAAAATTAAAGTTGCAAAAATTAAACTATTCTATTTGAAGAAATTAAGTTGCAGGAATTAAACTAACCTACTTGCAAATATTTAAATGACAGTAATAAATTTTAATAAATTAAACTAGCCATGGAGCAGAAATTAAAATGATAAAAATAAAAATAATAATAATACAATTTTATTACTAAAAAAAAAATTTTTTATAAAAAAATAACTTTTAAATTATTAAGGAAGCTTAGAGTTGGAACAAATAAAATTCTCTAAGAATGCTCTCGGTGCTTAACCCCTTTTAGGAAACAAAATAAAGCGAAGTCTCTCATATTTAAAGGGAAGGAATGCGTGAGAAATCCGCGTTGTACTGTGGTATCAGTTTCTTCGGGTTCTCTATCTCATTCCCGTAACCAACACAACCACCGCTCTCTCATCTCATTTAAACTACTTCGGTGTTATCCCGAATCCTGGAAGGCGTTATCCATCGATCCTCTGCTCCTTCGGACATCCAGGCTCTTGAGCAAAGACAGTGACAATGACGAAGAGGCAGTGATGGGCTCGGACAGAGGACCGGTGATGGTTGTGTGGTTGTTCGAAAGCTCGGACAGTGGTTGAAGATAGAAAGAGGCAACCGTGATGAATCCCATGGGAGTAGCAGGTGGTAGCTTTAGACAGAGACAGCCGGTGGAAGGAATCGGAGAAGGAAAAGGAGCGGCGACTCATGGTGGACTGGGGAGGAGACGGACAGCAGGGAGGCTCTAGGCAACTTCCTCACGGTTCGGTGTAAGCGGCGATGATGAAGGGGCTGAGAGAACAGGGCAGCAAGCTTGAGGACGGTGATCGGTCTTGGACGGACATCGACACGGCTTGGAGGAAGAGGAGACGGTGAACTGGGATTTTCCGGTAGCTTGAGGTGATGTCCGGCGAAGAAGACGAAGCGGCAGATGAGAACATGGTGGAGAAGAAGACGAGCATGAGAGGAGGAGACCGGCGGTGAAGATGGCATTTTGTTGGAGTTTTCCGGCAAGATCCGACTTCTCTGGCCGTGAGGACGCTCCCAGCGATGAAGAGAAAGGTCTCCGACAAGTTTCCGGCAAGATCTTGGCTTGGAGAGGCCTGTGGTCCACGGGTATGTTCGGTGGACCAGCAACAATGGCTACTGTGGACCAACTGGGCATCCTGTGAACCAAGCTGCTGGTTCACAGTGGACCGACCCTTTAATTTCCGTGCTATTCCTTGTATTAATCCTTCAAAAATTAATTCCTAGCTCAATTGAAGTCCAAATTGTACCCGTTCATGCCATTGGATCCCGTAAATCATGCTCTTCGCATTGGTAGAGTTCTTTCATTAAAACACTACATAAAAATATTAATTTTAATAAAACAAAGTCAATTTGATCCCTAAATTAATGTACGTATTACTAATTTTTATGTGCTTATCAGAAAGCTTGACCGCTGGTGGTAAGGAGTAAACCCATAGGGGAGAGGGAAGCTCGATGATCAATGGCAAGGAGGATATCCTAGGGGAAGCTTGATGACGGGTGGTGGGGAGGAAACCCAAGGGAAAGTTTAATGGTCGATGGTAGGGGGCAAGCTCGGTGACTGGCAGTAAGGAGGAAACCCATGGGGGGAGCTCAGTGGCTGATGACAGAGAGAAAACCTAGGGGGAAGCTTGGTGGCTAGTGGTAAGGAGGAAACTCAATGGGGGGAAGCTTGATGGCCAATGGTAGGGAGGAAACTGTTAGATGTATGCCTTGAAAGCCAAGTTGGCTTGACACATTTTAATTTTATGGCATGAACTTTGTACTTAATCTTTCTTATTAATAAAAGAGCATTAGTTTCATTCATATTGATGTGTCTACGAATCATCCATTAAGTTAATGGGTAATGACACATATTCTCAAGAGTTGAGAATCTGAGGCATGTGTCTTTATAGATTAACTACTAAAAGCTCCCGATTGTTGGAATATCACGAGGACGGTGATTGATCCGTTAAAATTGGTGCATAGATCATTTTCCTTTCTAGGTAGATGAGTCTCTAACCTATAGTATGGTGACATTGGAGTGATAGTACAGGTAGTTGATAGAGATCGACGGTACTGAGCATGACAAGTATAAGAAGTTATATGGATGACTACTTACCCGTCGATAATTTCCTGATGCTGTAGTTATGTGAATAGTTCTTTGACCTAGAGTATCTCGGCTACTCATAATAAGGTTGCTGTAGTTTAATAGCACAATCACATGGTTCCTATCCATTCGGGATCTTGTGGTGTTCGTTAGCTACAGTAAATTTATCGTAGGAGTAGAGTGTTCACTTGTAGGGATCTATCAATCTTAGTAGTAAAAAATAATCTTATACAGCTTAATGAGACTAAGTCTAGAAGTCTATGGCCATGCAGGGTGATAATGAAAATGTGTTTTCATTAGTATCACAATTGGACTTGAGTCGATCAAGTTAATCTATGACTGATGGGTTTGACGAGTTTCCGTAACCAACATCTTGTCGGGATTTTTGATAGAGGAACTGAATCATATGGTAACAACACCTAGGGATTCCAATCTTATTCTGTTGGGTTGCCACTATATACTGCTAGGTGTCACTGGTGGATTGTGAGAGCTCATTAGGATCATTCTCGGATCAATGATCCTGATTAAGGTTGAGCTTAAATTGTTTCAGTCCATCAAAAGAAGTTTCGATGATGTATAATAGAGATTATAGCATGTCTCATTACCAGACATAATAGGACCTAAGGAGTCACATACATTAGGAGCTTAAGTAACCAATCAACAAATCAAAATATTACTAAAATTAACAATTTTAGTATATTTGGACCTAATTGTAAATGTTACAATTAATTAATTATGGATTAATTATTAATTGAACTAAATTAGATTTAATTTAATTGAGTTAGACTCAGTTAATTGATCCTAATTGAGTTGGGTCAATAGCCTTTTCGAAATAGTTCGATCATATTTAAAATTAGCTTTGATTTGACCGTCAAATCACTTAATTTGGACCTATGACCTAGAGTCCCATTAGACTGGGACTCTCTCTCCTTGTCTCCCCTTCCCTTCACATGCCAACCTAGTGGGCCCATACATTTTATGCAACAAAAGGAGTGGGGCGTGAATATTAGATTGCGCTAATCTCATTTTGGGGTGAAAGAATATGAGGAGGAGTCCTTCTCATTCCTCCTCTTAAATCCTAACCAGATAAAATAAAACACTAGTGTTTTGGTTTGGAAGGGTGGGACAACTGGATTTTAAAAAGGGAGGAGAAGTGGCCGACTACATGGGATCATAGTTGGCGTGAAAAGACTTCTTTCACCGTGAAGAATTTTTGGGTGTGCTTCTTCTTGGGTGTCTTCTCTAAGGAGTCTCTCTCCTGGGGCGCCAACTCCTCCTCTCCCTTCTAGTTTATTTTTTCTTCCTTGTATGAGGTTCAAGAATTTGGAGAGATCTTTTTCATAAGAGGGAAAAGAAAGTAAGAGGTCCAAAGATCTTGCATAGTTTGATTTGTAAGATAAAAGCCATAAACTGGTCTAGATTCGGATCGGCATGATTTTTAAAGTGGCTGATTTGTTGAAAGAGGAGAGGGCTACAAGGATCTAGCAGTCTTGTGCTCTCTATGAATCGGTTACGAGAGCTCTGTATGGATACCAGCAGAGATTGAGCAATTGCGCGGCTCTGGTAGAATTCCAGTTTCAGAAGCAGATCAGCATGTTTTTCAGAGCAAGCCAAGATAGCGATCCAGGTAAGTATTTTATGCTTAAAATAATTTTATTTTTAGATCTGTTATTTTTTTCATATATTTCAGCATGTTAGAAATTTATGATGAATAAATTAGATTTATTTATAAATTGCATCATTAGATATAAATTATTTTTATATCTACTTTTGCTGCGTCAGGCTTTTGATGCCTGATTGATTGCAATATACTGTTCCTGGGAGAACTCCAACAGTGGTATTAGAGCTAAGTTCTCCTTTCTTTAACATGCATGGATGAGAATCAGATTTGAAAAATATTCAGATCAAAAGATAGATTATAATTGTTTCAAATCTATGCTGAATATGAGATTATTTTAGCAAAGAATTGTTTTGCTTTGAAAATTGTTTTCAAAATTAAAATCATAATTTTTAGATCTGAAATTAAATGTGATAATCTGAGATTTAATTGATCAAAGGTTGCACAAAGTGACATAAGGTTGTCCTGCTATAGGGTTTACTCCCAATAGTGCAAACGTTGTCCTAATTTGATGTATACCTGGTTTTGAAAAAGGGTTTTCAAAAGGATTTGATCAATTTATGATTATGTATGTTGTTGTATGCGATGCTCCAAATTAGGGTTTAGATCTTAAATGTGATTCATGATCATAAGCCATTAAAGTCATGCACTTGAACCTAATTTTAAAATTGGTTTGATCTAGAAAATCAAATAAGGTGCATGAGGGTTTGGGTTGAACAAATTAGGTCTAGTCACCTTAAAATTGTTTTTAGATGATGTCTGGTCAGATCGATTCATTTGATAGTGAATCGATAAGTTAAGATCTAATTTGGCTCAGTGATGAGCCCAAATCACTAGCTTGACCTAATTGAATCATATCAATTAATTAGTATCTAAGGAAGGTTTCGATCATGGTTTTTAATTGGGGCTAACTCTTTCTCAACCAACTAGTTTGGCGGAAATAGGGCATATTGGCAAAACCCTTTCATGGATCAAACTGACCTGGCCAATTTGGTTGATTAAGTTTTCAAAAGGGTCACTTTTAATTTGAGTTCACCCATGATAGTTATTTTAGTCAGACATGAGATTGTCATGAGATTGTGCTGACTGAATGTAATTAGTCAGACATGAGACTGTGCTGACTTAATATAATTGGTTAGTTATGATTTGGTTGATCAATTTAGAAGAGACCTGAACCTAGGCTCCCTATAAATATTAAGTCTTAGGTCTTCCATCATTGTAGGTATGCGGGTGTCCTACTGGTATTGATTATTCTCGGCTGGTTATAGTGGTCTAGTTGCATTGAGAAGACACAACTACCCTATTAGGCATGAGATGTTGCTAGGCACTGATGGGGTTGGGCCCAATAAATGGGCACGTTGAGATGATGGCTTTGTCTTGCAGGAATAGTGGGTCTAACTTAACTAATGATTGGACTAATAAACAGGCACGTTGAGGTTCCATGATTTAGAGACTAAGATGCTACAACTTGTATCAGATACATTGGACAAGAGTTGGCCACTTATTGGTGTAGCATGTTATCAATAATCTGGCATGGTGAGGTGTCGTACATCGATTGGACCGTAGTACCCACTAGAAACCTACAGTCGCAGGGTTTCTGCATCTCCATGGGGAGTGTGTGAGATCCAAGAAAATAGTGGAAGTTTTAAAATTATTTTTTAAAGACCCTAGAATAATTTTATAATTAAGTATAAAGCATCTAATTTGAATCTTCTACTCTTGTAGTTAACCACGTTTGCTTCAAATCCCTTAGTCCGTATTCTAGAGACAAACTGACTTGTCGGCCTTAATTTTAAAGATTGGTGGAAAAACATCAAAATTGTTTTGAGTTCTAAGAAGTTGGGCTATGTGCTTGACCAGGAACCCCCTGTTTTACCTGACCATCCACATGCTCATTAGACAACTACATATGAGAAATGTATGGAAGATAATAATAAGGTTAAGTGTTACATGTTGGCTTCAATGTCAAATGAATTGCAAAGCCAACATGAGGATATGCTAACAGCTAAATCGATTTTGATTCACCTACAAGAGTTATATGATGAACAAAGTCAGATTACACGCTTCGAAGTATCGAAAAGGCTTTTCAACAACAAGATGCATGCAAGGCAGTTAATCCATGATCATTGTTTGACACTGATCAAGGACATCGAATTGCTTGAGAAGCTGGGCATTCCTATTCATAAGGAGCTTCAGGTAGATTTGATCCTCCAGTCCTTGACTAGTTCATATGCTCAGTTTGTTATGAACTATAATACAAACAAGTTGAATTACACTTTGCCTGAATTATTGAATATGCTGGTTAGTAATGAGGGGACCGTGAAGAGTTCAAGGGGCTCTATTTTCTCTGTGGAGCAGTCTTCCTCCAAAAGAAAGTCTACCTGGAAGAAGAAAAAACCTGCAAAAAAGCAGAAAAAAGAGAACAAACAGAAGAAGAAGGACACTCCTAAGAAAGCCAAGGTTAGCAAAGGAAAATATTTTCACTACAATACAGATGGCCACTAGAAAAGAAATTATCTTCTCTACTTGGAAAGCTTAAAGAAATAGAAGGAGGATGCACCTTCTGAAGGTAAGTCCATACTCGTTATTGAATATAACCTAACGGTTTCATCTACTTCCAGTTAGATTTTAAACTCTAGCTCTAGTGCTCAATATGCATTTCAATGCAGGTTCTAGAAAGAAGTAGAATGCTAAGAGAAGGTGAGATGGTCCTACGTGTTGGAAATGGAGCAAAAGTTGTTGCTCAAGCCATTGGATCATATTCTCTGATGTTACCTTTAGGATTTAGATTAGTACTTAGTGACTGTTATTTTATGTATGGAGCTAGTAAAAATTTGATTTCTATCTTTGTATTAGCATAGGAAGGATTTGAATTTACATTCAATAAAGACTTTTGTAGTATTTATTTGAGAAATAAATTGGTTGCAAAAGCTATTTTAATTGACAGTCTCTATCATTTGCATGCCGATGCATCTTTTGTTGCCACCAAGACCGTCATGGCCCGTAGCTGCTGTCAGTACCGGAGTGCGCTCCTCCTGCCGCTCGACATCCTCGGGTCCCGGACCTCCATGCTGGGTGTGGTCATCTTGCCGCTCGGCAGTCCTCCGCTCCCAGACCTGCGAGATAGGGATTAGAGACCTGGGCCGAGGTTTCCGACGGGGGCACTCCGATGATCAAGTCAGTGACGATCTAGGGGAACAGATCCTCCTAGTTGGGCCCCTCTTGATGGACTCCACTCTAGGAGGAGTGTAAGATGTGTGCGAAGGTGAAAACATTGCAGGAGGAGAGTGATAGCGGGGACAGAGGGGTGCCCTGTTCCTCCGCCTCTCCTTGTATCCCTCATTTTCTTTCGAATATGGTGGTAGTGGCGGTCCGCCCTCTTGGTCGGGCTTGCGCTTGTGCTCGTGGTGGTGGTGCCATGCCCCTCTTCTTGGTGGGGGTTGCACTCCCTCCCTTTTTTTTTGCTTGTGTTGGGGTTGTTGTGTTACCTCTGAGTTTGTTGCAAACTAGGTTACCATTGGAAGCTTGTTTCGGGATCCCCGTTGGGTTATCAGGTGCATGCGACGGTGTCCCGAGGAGTCTTCCCTGATTCATGATAAGGAGAGTTGTCGGGTGCTTTGGCACTCCTCTTGGTTGTCTCATTCTGGAAAATTTGGCAGTGCCTCGAACGGCGGGCCGCCACCCGCGAGATTCGAATCTTCTGGTTGGCCTTTTCTCTTGGATAATTTGAGTGGTTGGTGAGGAGTGTGGCATCTCGATCAACATGTTGCTTGCCTTTCTGGTGTAACTGGCAGTCGCAGGTGGTCAGTACGGCCTGGAAGGCGCTTCGGTGCAGTCCTCGGGCGGATCACCGGTATTCTGGGCTGGTGAGGATCTCGTTTGGGCTGGGACCGAGCTAGGATGACAGGACTCACTCCGACCTAGATGCTCCGAGCTCGCGGGGTTGTCTCGGTGGAGGAGGGCAGAGTGCGGGCCCGGTCTGGAGGGTGTGCGCTCGGAGAGGCTCCACATCGACGAGTGAGAGCTGGGCTCGACCTCGATCGCAGGGCACTAACCTCCGAGGGTCTCACTCCGGAGGGCGGAAGGTGGACCCGGTCTAGAGGGCGCACGCTCGGAGAGGCTCCACATCGATGGGTGAGCTCTTGGCTCGACCTCGACTGCAGGGCACTAGCCTCCGAGGGTCTCGCTCTGGAGGATGGAAGGCAAACCCGATCTAGAGGGCATGCACTCGGAGAGGCTCCACATTGGTGGGTGAGCTCTTAGCTTGATCTCGACCGCAGGGCACTAGCCTCCGAGGGTCTCACTCTAGAGGGCGAAAGGCAGACCCGGTCCAGAGGGCGTGCGCTCGGAGAGGCTCCACATCGATGGGTGAGCTCTTAGCTCGACCTCGACCGCAGGGCACTAGCCTCCGAGGGTCTCGCTCTGAAGGGTGGAAGGCGGACCCGGTCCAGAGGGCGCACGCTCGGAGAGGCTCCATATTGGCGGGTGAGCTCTTGGCTCGACCTCGACCGCAGGACACTAGCCTCCGAGGGTCTCGCTCTGGGGCATAGAAGGCGGCTCTGACCTAGGCGTCACGATCTCGCGGGCACGACCTGGCGGAGGACTGAGCTTGGCTTATTGTTCTGAGGGAGCTCAGCTCAGCTCAGTAGTGGGATCCGGGCTAGAGAATCGATGTGGCATCTTTTCTTGACATGGCACCTGCTGGTTCCTCCATGTCAACGATCCCTTCACATCATTTGCCCCCCACTCCCGAGGCCCGTTAGTGCACGGTACTCGGGTCGAAGGGAGTAATTGCGGTGATGACATGTAAAAGCAAAAATCTGGCATGAAGATGGCCATGATTGCTGGCGCTTCGGGGACCAACCCTGCGGACCAATGCAGGGATGCCATGTGGCCATGTTCGATGAGTAGTTAATGTTGGCATAGAATGTAGAGCTGCCGAGATGCCATTCTCACCAATACATAGCACGTGGCATAGATCCGTTGGCGGAAGGGTTGAATCGGTACGAATCTCTCGGGTCATTTCAAAATGAAAGGAAAGCCTTACCCGAACCATCCATTCTTTTTGAATTCCCCATGCCTGCTGCTGCTGCGCTCAAGCTTCTTCCTCCTTCCGGTCATCCCGAATTTTCTAAGGCAACAAGTCAGCTTCTTCTCCCTCCTTCCCCTGCTAGAATAGGGTTCTTTCCCGGGGTCTGGAGTCTTCTTTAGGTTGAGTCTTCTCTTCCGTCCTCGAGTCCTTCTTTCCCCTCATTCTCGAGGATGTCCCATTTTGGTCCTGGCTTTCGCCCCTCCACTGATCAGGGCAAGGCCGATCCCTTCGAGTGGAGGCCGGCATCTTCTTTTTCTTTTTCTTCTGACAGAGAGGAAGATGCAACTCGCTTTGAGCTCAGTAGGAGGCGTCCTCCCGGTCCTATGTTCATCAGGGAACCGGAATTTGGCCCTTCTTTGCCTCCTCCTTCTCCTTCTATCCTCGTCTTTGAGTCAATCCGGTCTGTGGGTCCTGGTGGGGTCACCTCGATGATCACTGCCGGGGAACTGAGGACCGTCCGGGATGTCTATGGCATCCCGACTTCCGTCCGGCTCATGATCCCCCAGCCGGGGGAATGGGTCACTTCTAGTGGCCCGGGCCGTCTTGCATTTTATGAGGGGACCTTCTCCGGGGGTCTTCGATTTTCCTTCCATCCTTTCTTCCTGTCCATCCTGGACAATTATCGTCTGGTCCCCGCACAGCTAGTGCCAAAAGCCATTAGGGTCGTTTTTTCCTTCATTATACTTTGTCACCTCCACGGGTTCATTGCCCACTTTTCCTTGTTCAGGGATTTCTTTGCCTTGAAGCGCCACCCAACCGAGGATGGATGGTGGTCCTTGTCCTCCTGCCCAAAGGGCATCAAGTTCGAGCTTCCCTCTTCTATCAGGGGATGGAAGAGCAAGTTTTTCTTTGCTGAGGTCGAGGGGGTCGACTGGGTCTGGAGCGATCCGGACAAGTCTCCCAACCAAAATTCTGTGGTCGATGCGGCTGACCGGGATGATCATGAGCATCTCCGCACCGCCCAGATTCCTCCTCTGGAGGTCCTGTTGTCTGAGCAAAACCTCATCGACTCCAGGATCAACCCAATGAATGGGTTGGGTGAGTTCGACCTGAACTTTTTTTTTCCTTTTTTCTTGCACTTCTCACACTATTCCCCATAGATTCTAACTGTTGTGTGGTCTGCAAGCAGGAATGATCTTCTCTGAGAATGACCTCCTGGCAATCACCAAGAAGAGGCCGCCGACCAGGCTAGCCGGGGAGCCTTCGTCGAGGCGGGCATGGAGTGAGAGTGCCCCTGCGGCCGCCCCCACGGTGGTGATCGGTCTGAGCTCGGCAGCTCCAGCGGGTCCAAGTTCAGAGGTGTCCCGCGCAGCTCCTGTGTCGGTGGAGAGGGCAGCTTCCATGGCACTAAGGCAAGCCCAGCAGGCCCTCGCTGTAGAGCCTGAGGTAGTTGTCCGGGCGAGGGCCGTGGCTGCTGCCGCTGCACCCTGCAATCCTCTGAGTCCGCCCGTCACCGACATCAGGGGTGAGGAGATCTGGGCTACGCCCAGGGCCACGACAGAGGTGCCGCCTGCACCAGCTTCTCAGTCTGCCCCACAGGGTCCTTCAGCCAGCGGGGCGAGGCCGCCCACCCCCAGAGAGGGTAGAAGGGAGGAGGCACGACGTCGGCTCCCCTTCAGGATGGGGCCGGAGAGCTCTTTCTTCCAGAGCCCCAAGTTGGCCAAGCGTATGATGGTTTTTTTAATCTAGTTATGTGACCGGCAAGAGATGTCCAAGATGTGGCTGGCCGACGTTATCAGCAACATCTTTCCCCAGCTGTACTCGATAAGTTATCCTCCTCTTTCTTTTCTTCTTCTTTCTCCTTTTTTTTTTAGCTGACCTCGTTTCATGGTGTAGATCGGTGTCGAGGCCCTCTACATCAAGGGCCACTACTAGAGCTGGGAGCGTCTCGAGTGGCAGCAGGCCGCCGAGATCGAGTCTTTGAAGGTCGACCTGAAGGGGAAGGTCGGGGCAAATGGGGTCCTTGAGTTGAAGGTCAAGGACCTTGAGAAAGAGCTCGCCGATGCTGAGGGGCGAGCGAAGGCACTCTTGATGGCTCACGATTTGGAGCGGAGCCATTCGAAAAAGGCGATTGACGACCACTCCATCATTGAGAAGAAGCTTAACTGGTATAGTGCCTAAGCTGATCGGCACAAGGAGATCGCCCAAGCTGCCCAGGCGGAGCTGGCAGCTTTGAAGGAGAAACTTGCCGCTGCTGAGAAGGTGGCAGAGATGGTAGCCAACTCGGTGGAGGCAGCTAGGTTGGAGGCCGCTGAGTCAAAGAGGGTGGCTGCTGAGGCCCCGAAGGGGGCTGAGAACGCCGTTGCCAACTTCAAGGCTTCATAGGAGTTCGTCACTGAAATCCAGCAGATGGCGTCGGATTCCTTTTATAAGGATTTCATGTATCTGCGTGGCCGGGTGGAGGCGCTTATCCCTGACAAGAACCATGGCTACCTCAGGTATCCTTCGACCTCGGAGGCGAAGGCTGACGAGGAGGTCACCGCGGGAGCCGTGGGCACAGAGCCTTCGACACCAGCTAAGGGCGATCCTCTCGAAGTTAGGGCAGCTCAGCCGGAGACTTCTCGACCTCAGGATCCAACAGTGAAACTGGCCGGCGTGGAGTGACCCTTTTCTTCCTTGTCTTGTTTTGTACTTGTGTTTCTTGCTTTCAGCCAGGGTCACCCGGCATGTCGGGGGCCCAGAAAATACTTGTAATTTGCGTTTAGTCAATGAAACTTAAGTTTCTTTGCCACCTATTTTCTTTCACTCCCTTCTCTTTTCTTCCTTTCTTTTTTCTCTCTTCTTTTTTTATTTTTTATTTTTTTATGGGGAGATCAGATAGAAGGGCTGCACCTTGCTTGGGGCCAAGTTATGACACTTGAGAGCTGCTGGGCTCGAAAGTGTTGCTGATTGAGAGCCATGCAGCTCAGAGGTCCCTTGGCCGGGGTTCTGAGATTCGGTCTTGAGTGGGCATCCTGGAGCTGGGCTCGGGGATGTTGGTGACCGAGAGCTACTTGGCTCAAAGTTCTCTTGGTCGGAGATCTGAGCTCCAGTCTTGAGAAGGCATCCTGGAGCTGGTCTCGGGGATGTTGGTGACTGAGAGCTGCTGGGCTCAAAGTTCTCTTGGCCGAAGATCTGAGCTCCAGTCTTGAGAGGGCATCCTGGAGCTGGGCTCGGGGACATTGGTGACTGAGAGCTTCTGGGCTCGAAGTTCTCTTGGCCGGAGATCTGAGCTCCTATCTTGAGAAGGCATCCTGGAGCTGGGCTCGGGGATGTTGGTGACTGAGAGATGCTGGGCTCGAAGTTCACTTGGCTGGAGATCTGAGCTCTGGTCTTGAGAAGGCATCCTGGAGCTGGGCTCGAGGACGTTGGTGACTGAGAGTTGCTTGTCTCAAAGTTCTCTTGGCCAGAGATCTGAGCTCCGGTCTTGAGAGGGCGTCGTGGAGCTGGGCTCGGAGACATTGGTGACTGAGAGCTGCTGGGCTCGAAGTTCTCTTGGCTGGAGATCTGAGCTCCAGTCTTGAGAAGGGAAAGTGTAGCTTCGATGATGCTGTATTTTTCTCTTGTTCTCTCTTTCTTTCCTTCCCCTCTCTTCTTTCTTTCTCCTTCTTCTTCTTCTTCTTCTTTTTTTTTTTTAGAGTGGGGAGATTAAAGAAGAGGATGTTGGTTGTGCCCCCATTTTGTTCTCTTTCTTTCCTTCCCCTCTCGTCTTCTTTTTGAGTGGGGAGATTAGAGAAGGGGGTTGCCGGGCTCCCCACTTTGTTCTCTTTCTTTCCTTCCCCTCTCATTTTTTTTTCGAGTAGGGAGATCAGAGAAGGGGGTTACCGGTCTTGGTTGCCTTGGAGCTAGGCTCGAGGCCTTCCTAGACATGGAGCTAGGCTCGGGCCCAAGGGTTGCCTGAGATCTTGGCTCAGGTCTTTGGCACCTTGGAGCTACGCTCGAGGCGTTGATGGGAGCTACGTGGCCCTATGATCTCTTGGCATCTCGGTGCTGGGCTCGGAGACATTTGAGATGGAGAGTGGCTTGGCTCGAAGTTTTCTTGGCTAGAGATCTGAGCTCCGCTCTTGAGCCGGTGTCCTGGAGCTAGGCTCGGGGATGCTGTTGAATGGGAGCTACGTGGCTCGAAGATTCTTTGACATCCTGGAGCTGGGCTCGGGGATGCTTTGAATTGGAGAGCTACGTAGCTCGAAGATTCTTTGATGTCCTGGAGCTGGGCTCGGGGATGCCTGGAATTGGGAGCTACGTGGCTCGAAGATTCTTGACATCCTGGAGCTGGGCTCGGGGATGCCTGAAACTTGGTGCTACGTGGCTCGAGGATTCTTTGACGTCCTGGAGTTGGGCTCGGGGATGCGTGGAATTGGGAGCTACGTGGCTCGAGGTTCTTTGATGACCTGGAGTTGTGTTCGGGGATGCCTGGAATTGGGAGCTACGTGGCTCGAGGTTCTTTGATATCCTGGAGCTGGGCTCGGGGATGCCTGGAATTAGGAGCTACGTGGCTCGAAGATTCTTTGACATCCTGGAGTTGGGCTCGGGGATGCCTGGAATTGGGAGCTACGTGGCTCTAGGACTCTTTGATGTCCTGGAGTTGGGCTCGGGGATGCCCGGAATCGGGAGCTACGTGGCTCAAGGATTCTTTGACGTCCTGGAGTTGGGCTCGGGGATGCCTGGAATTGGGAGCTATGTGGCTCGAGGTTCTTTGATGTCCTGGAGCTGGGCTCGGGGGCGCCGTCGATTCTTTCCTGCAAGATGCACGAATACCCATACAAGGGAAAAATCATTGTTATGATTGTTGGTAAGGGAACTTACCTTATTGGGGGCATCTTTGTAGGGCACAGGCCCTCCTCCCTCGAGGGAGCCTGACGCCATCGAGTTCCTTGAGGTAATGGACCCCTCGTGATGGGGCTTCGGCCGCCTCATGGGGGCCTTCCCATGGTGGCTCGCGACCGTCGTCCTGGAGTCTATGGCATCTTTATTTACCTTTCTCCTTTGCTCTCTTCTCCCCTCATAGCGGGGCGATTACTCTCCTGGTCCCCTATCCCCTGAGTCTTCTTAGACGCACACGCAATTCTGCAGGCAATCACGCCCACCGGTTTCGCGGTGGGGTGATTGTCGGTTGTCGAAGCTAACAGGAGAGTGGCGAGCGCTTGGGACCCCGCTTGAGGCCTGCCCCCCTGCAAACCTTTAGAGGAGAGCCTCCTTGACGAGCATCTCGATCTCCTTCTCACAGTTGCGACATTTTTCGATGCCATTGACCGTGAGCACGGTGGAAGTGATGATACTCTGCCTCGCCGCAACCGGTGAAGGGCTTCACTGGTGGTGGGTGTTATAGTCCGGTGGCACGCCGGCTGAGCCTCGCATGCTGATGAACCGGTGGAAGAATCCTGCCATCTTGTGTTCATGCTTCTCTAGGCGCGCTTCTGCTGTGTGCTTGATGGTTTTGCCAGCGGATTCTTCGTCGAAGGGGACAGAGGGGGTGACGTCCCGGAGAGGCTTAGAGAAGATCACCAATCTGTTAACCTTTCCAGCTTGTGTCGTCACCGTTCTTCCACGGTATGTTGACCTGTGAGGAGGTGGAGGACTTAATGATGCCCGCCCCCTACCTGGCATGCCAATCTGTTATCACCAAGACCGTCGTGGCCCGTAGCTACTGTCAGTGCCGGAGTGCGCTCCTCCTACCGCCCAATATCCTCGAGTCCCGGACCTCGGCGCTGGGTGTGGTCATTTTGTCGCTCGGTGGTCCTCTGCTCCCAAACCTACGAGACAGGGGTTAGAGACCGAGACTGGGGTTTCCGGCGGGGGCACTCCGATGATCAAGTCAGTGACGATCCAGGAAAATAGATCCTCCTGGTCGGGCTCCTCTTGATGGACTCCACTCTAGGAGGAGTGGAAGATGTGTGCGAAGGTGAAAATGTTGCAGGGGGAGAGTGATAGCGGGGATAGAGAGGTGCCCTGTTCCTCCGCCTCTCCTTGAATCCCTCATTTTCCTTCAAATATGGTGGTAGTGGCACTCCGCCCTCTTGGTCGGGCTTGCGCTTGTGCTTGTGGTGGTGGTGGTGCCGTGCCCCTTTTCTTGGTGGGGGTTGCACTCCCTCCCTTTTTTTTTGCTTGTGTGTTGGAGTTGTTGTGTTACCTCTGAGTTTGTTGCAAACTAGGTTACCGTTGGGCGCTTGTCTCGGGATCCCCGCCGGGCTATCAGGTGCATGCGGCGGTGTCCCGAGGAGTCTTCTCTAATTCATGATAAGGAGAGTTGTCAGGCACTCTGGCACTCCTCTTGGTTGTCTCATTCCAGGAAATTTGGTAGTGCCTCGAACGGCGGGCTGCCGCCCATGGGATTCGAATCTTCTAGTTGGCTTCTTCTCTTGGGCGATTTGAGTGGTTGGTGAGGAGTGTGGCATCTCGATCAACGTGCTGCTTGCCTTTTTGATGTAACTGGCGGTCGTAGGTGGTCAGTACGGCCTGGAAGGTGCTTTGGTGCAGTCCTCGGGCAGCTTATTGGTGTTCTGGGCCGGTGAGGACCTCGTCCAGGCTAGGGCAGAGCTGGGATAGTAGGACTCACTCCGACCTAGATGCTTCGAGCTCACGGGGGCATCTCGATGGAGGAGGGCAGAGTGTGGGCCCGGTCTGGAGGGCACGCACTCGGAGAGGCTCCACATTGATGGGTGAGCGCTGGGCTCGACCTCGACCGCATGGCACTAACCTCCGAGGGTCTCACTTCGGTGGGCGGAAGGCGGACCCGGTCTAGAGGGTGCATGCTCAGAGAGGCTCCACTTCGACAAGTGAGCTCTTGGCTCGACCTCGACCGCAGGGCACTAGCCTCCGAGGGTCTCGCTCTGGAGGGCGAAAGGCGGACCCGGTCCAGAGGGCACGCACTCGGAGAGGCTCCACATCGGCGGGTGAGCTCTTGGCTCGACCTCGATCGCAGGGCACTAGCCTCCGAGGGTCTCGCTCTGGAGGGTGGAAGGCAGACCTGGTCTAGAGGGCGCACGCTCGGAGAGGCTCCGCATCGATGGGTGAGCTCTTGGCTCGACCTCGACCGCAGGGCACTAGCCTTCGAGGGTCTCACTCCGGAGGGCGGAAGGCGGACCCGATCTGGTGTGGACACCAGAAGCCGAAAGAAACTTCACTCCAACAAGGTTAGCCTTATCCCAATTTGGATCGAAGATAATTAGGTTACCTTGTATCCTTTAGTTCAAAAATATTTTATTTTCAAGAGTCATTTCCTTTTCAAGAGTCCTGTAATTAATTTTGAGTTTCAAATCAAGAGTGTTTATTGAGTCCTGTAATTACTTTTAAAATTTCATTTCCTGTAAGTCCATTTCAAGTTTTAAAGTCTAGGTCAGTCAAGTCAGTTCAGTTGAGTTAAGTCTAATTCAGTTGAGTTAAGTCTAATCAAGTCTTAAAGCCATGAAAGCCAGCAACAAGACTCAAATTCTAGACCCCAGAATTTGACCACATGAAGAAGAGAAGACACATCAACCAAGCAAGAGAAAAGGACCATCAACTAGGACCACTGGGCGCCACATGTCATTCTTATCCAAAGTAGAAGACCACCTCACCATGCCACGTCATCAGGTGCCACTTCACCAGCCACCTCATCACCCTTTGGGCGCCAACAAGGAAGATTCAAATTCAAGGAGGTTGGCCACATCCCTCCAAGTCCTCCACCAAATCCTCCAACCCCCCCCACATCCCTCCAAACTCTCCACCAAATCCTCCAACCCCCCCTTGTAATCCTCCTTGATTTGGGGAGTTTTTAAATTTCAAAAGCTAGCTTTGTGAGGCTATTAAAAGCCTTGGACACCCATTGTAAAAGGGATTGATTTTGATGAGATGAATGAAAAATGAAGTTGAAGTTGAAGTTGTAGTCTTATATTATTTCTTTGAGTGATTATTCCTAAGCCCCTTTTCCCCCCACTCGAATCTACTTTCTTCTCCAAGCCATCCAACGCCAAGTTCAAGAAGGATACATTGGAGCCGGCCAAACCATCTCAGACTTCCTTCCTTGCTCATAAATTATTCCATCCCTTCCATATGCCTACTTTCTTCTTCCTTAACTTTTGATCTTCAGTGCAGGGTCCTTCGAAGTCTTTGAGTTGTGAACAAGGTTCCCCTTGACAATGAACCAACAAGCTGAAGCCCAAGCCCAGCGTTCTGATCTCTGTTATCTGAGTTCTCCAGTCCAGAGCATCGGTAGTTTCAAGGTTTGAAATCATTAGAAGGTTGGAAAGCTCAACAAGGCAAGTCCTCAATCATTAGCCCCTATTGTCTAGATCTTCTTCCTTCTTAGTTTCAGGATTGTGTCTAATCATGTAATAGTCCCTTTTCATGTAATCCTTAAGACTTATTATGATGAGTACAATGCTAGTGTAATTAGGTTTCATTGCTCTACAAACACGAATCAAATCACTAATCATATTCTTGCCGCATCATCTTGGTATCAGAGCATGGTAGAATAAGTTCCTGATTGCATAGCATTAAGTCCTTGAAGTACTTGGATCGGGGGCGTTACCAGGCCGTCCGGTCTTAGGAGAAAGTAGGGTTTAAACACCCTCTCTTCCCATTCCACGGGGATCTCCTAAGGCGTGTCAGGGTGCCATTGTGATTGACCCGTGAAAAAGAAAGCCAAAGGACTTCTTAGATTTCATTTGTGAATTTTGCATTGGGCACGTTCTGTTTTTCTGCTTGCTGTATTTTCTGTAGGCTGACTGTAATCCACCTGCAACTCCAAAGGCAAGTCACTGATTTTTTATTGAAATATTTTTTTTCTTGTTCCTTTTTAAGTCAGTTATCACCATATTAAATTTCATCATCAAAAAAAATTATAAAAAAAATAAAAATTTCTGCAGTTCGACACTATCATTAGGGTTATGTTCTGTCCTTTTTATTTATCTTCATTTGTAGGATCTGCTTAGATTAGTATAGATTTTAGTTTTAAAATTCCTTTCATATACATTGAAACATATAAGTTAGGAATCCTTTGTGAATTTTTCAGAATTTTTGGACATTTTTTTCATCACGTTTTCCACACCACTTTCAAATTGCAACACACTTCTGCAGCACCTTTGCATTTCATTCATCTCATGAGAAATCAAATTAAGGGCATCAATTTGACATAGGGTCAGGGTTTCATCACCTGTCCCTAGCCCAAAAATCACCAACCAGCATATCGATCCCAGCCCGTTAATTAAAATTGAGTAGAACGTTAATTGCCCTAGTGGGTTAGGGACACCAACAAGTTGGGTTCAGGTTAGGGTCAAGTTAACTGTGTCAGCTAATTGGTGTGTGCTTACTGGCTTGGTGTCTAGGATTGGTGCATCAGGGCTTGTGATTTGGTTTGCCTACCTGGCCAATCTCAGATTGGTGTCTAAGGTTGGCAATCAGGGACCTACACTCCCCTCCACCTACCTGGCTAAGTCCCATAAGTACTACTAGCTAGTTGGTTCACTTAATTAGACTTCTAATTTGTGCTCTAGGTCTAGGAAACCTTAGCTCGAACTTGAGTCCATTTGCATGCATGACAACTAGAGCAGTAACACCATATTCACCAATCCAAGCCCAGTCCAGTGTAGCCATGGACCCGAATCTTGAAACCATGCTGAAAGGCCTAAATGATCTAATGGCCCAATTGAACCAAATGCTGGCTAAACAATTTTTCTTAGACCAACCAACTCCTACTTTCCCATTAGCTCATATGAATGATAGGAGTAAGAACCCTGAAGTACAAGTTGAGTTCATGAATACTCAAGACTTAGGGTATCCTCAAACTGAAGGGCTAGGGAAGGAAAAAGGCAAATTTGAACAACCTAGTAAATATGTGTATGAGACTGACATAAGTTTAATAGATGAATATGAAGGGGAAGACTGTGAAGAGAACAACTTTAGTACCTTACCTGAGGAAACCTTTGGTAAAGAAAAGATTATTGAGCCAAGTCCTGAAACATCAGAACAACCAAAATTTAGTGAGGACTTGGTTCCCGTAAGACAATGCCCTCAGGAAGAACCCAATACTTTAGCTTCGACACAAGAACTCCTTCAAGTACCTGAGAAGAACCCAATCATTATTTTAGAAGACTTTCCTAATTACCTTCAACTACCTAGAAGCATCCCGCCTATAGATCAAAATTCTAATCTTAAGGTCATCATAATTAGCCAAGGTCTGTTTCAAGATTCCCCTAAATTATCCCAAGTCTCGGATTCCTATTTCCTGCCTTTCCCTGAGTCTTATCATAATTTTAGAGACATTAAGTTTCATTTGGATGAGATTACTAGGATGCATGAGCTTTTAAAGCCTATTCCTTTTGCTACCTACTTTTGGAAAACCTTATGGCATTTGCTAGGAACCCATGGTAAATTCTCATGTGCATACCAAACCAGGGTCAAACCTAGAGAGTCAATAATCTATTAGGTTTAGGTCCTAGAAAGTCCAACAAAATTCCTCTCAATAAGGATGCCTAGTTCAGTCTGCATTTTGTAAGTGCTTGTGTAATTTTCTAAGTTTGCTGAATCTTTCGCACAGCATGTCACTAATTTGCATAAAGAAATCAGTAATAAGATCAAACTGAGCAATGAAACTTACAAACACTTAGCTGACTCACATAAGAGGGCTAAAGAATTCTACGAAGGGGATTATGCGATGATTAGGCTCAACCCTGAACGGTTCCCCTCTAGAACCATAAAGAAGCTGCATGCCCGTGGAGCGGGACCTTTCAAGATCTTAAAGAAAATAGGGCCTAATGCATATATTTTGGAACTTCCACCTGATATGGGTATTAGTACAACCTTTAATGCTTCAGACCTAGTAGAATACAAATAACCAGTACTAATACCTAGTGAGCATTTTGGGCCAGAAACTTTCATTGAGAGTGAACATATTTCCGAGTGTCCACCACCAACCCTATCTGAGCGAAGAGAGAGGATTGAGAGAATCCTAGATGACAAGACCATTACTACCAGGAATAAGGACTATCAGCGATACCTGGTTCAATGGCAAGGTCGACCTATGTCCGACAACTCTTGGATTACTCGAGAGGACCTGCAAAGACTTAACCCAGACTTGTTCGAGCATTACCAAGGCAAAACTGAACCATACTCGACTGGGTCGAGTTCTGCCCATCCCAGGAGAATTGGTGTGGACACCAGAAGCCAAAAGAAACTTCACTCCAACAAGGTTAGCCTTATCCCAATTTGGATCGAAGATAATTAGGTTACCTTGTATCCTTTAGTTCAAAAATATTTTATTTTCAAGAGTCATTTCCTTTTCAAGAGTCCTGTAATTAATTTTGAGTTTCAAATCAAGAGTGTTTATTGAGTCCTGTAATTACTTTTAAAATTTCATTTCCTGTAAGTCCATTTCAAGTTTTAAAGTCTAGGTCAGTCAAGTCAGTTCAGTTGAGTTAAGTCTAATTCAGTTGAGTTAAGTCTAATCAAGTCTTAAAGCCATGAAAGCCAGCAACAAGACTCAAATTCTAGACCCCAGAATTTGACCACATGAAGAAGAGAAGACACATCAACCAAGCAAGAGAAAAGGACCATCAACTAGGACCACTGGGCGCCACATGTCATTCTTATCCAAAGTAGAAGACCACCTCACCATGCCACGTCATCAGGTGCCACTTCACCAGCCACCTCATCACCCTTTGGGCGCCAACAAGGAAGATTCAAATTCAAGGAGGTTGGCCACATCCCTCCAAGTCCTCCACCAAATCCTCCAACCCCCCCCACATCCCTCCAAACTCTCCACCAAATCCTCCAACCCCCCCCACATCCCTCCAAACTCTCCACCAAATCCTCCAACCCCCCCTTGTAATCCTCCTTGATTTGGGAAGTTTTTAAATTTCAAAAGCTAGCTTTGTGAGGCTATTAAAAGCCTTGGACACCCATTGTAAAAGGGATTGATTTTGATGAGATGAATGAAAAATGAAGTTGAAGTTGAAGTTGTAGTCTTATATTATTTCTTTGAGTGATTATTCCTAAGCCCCTTTTCCCCCCACTCGAATCTACTTTCTTCTCCAAGCCATCCAATGCCAAGTTCAAGAAGGATACATTGGAGCCGGCCAAACCATCTCAGACTTCCTTCCTTGCTCATAAATTATTCCATCCCTTCCATATGCCTGCTTTCTTCTTCCTTAACTTTTGATCTTCAGTGCAGGGTCCTTCGAAGTCTTTGAGTTGTGAACAAGGTTCCCCTTGACAATGAACCAACAAGCTGAAGCCCAAGCCCAGCGTTCTGATCTCTGTTATCCGAGTTCTCCAGTCCAGAGCATCGGTAGTTTCAAGGTTTGAAATCATTAGAAGGTTGGAAAGCTCAACAAGGCAAGTCCTCAATCATTAGCCCCTATTGTCTAGATCTTCTTCCTTCTTAGTTTCAGGATTGTGTCTAATCATGTAATAGTCCCTTTTCATGTAATCCTTAAGACTTATTATGATGAGTACAATGCTAGTGTAATTAGGTTTCATTGCTCTACAAACACGAATCAAATCACTAATCATATTCTTGCCGCATCACGATCCATAGGGCGCGTGCTCGGAGAGGCTCCACATTGGCGGGTAAGCTCTTGGCTCGACCTCGACCGCAGGGCACTTTCCTCCGAGGGTCTCGCTCTGGGTGGCAGAAGGCGGCTCCAACCTAGGCATCTGGTGTGAGGCCACCTTTTCGTCACCTCAGGGCATCACAAATCCTTCATCCTCCTGGATGTCGAGTGGTGTGAGGCTACAATCCTTCATCCTTCGGGATGTCACGGGATGCGAGGCCCCAAGTTATCTCCTTCTTCGACTTCGGAATCCAGCCGGACACCAGGCTTGAAGCCCCTTCTCAACCCTATCTTAGTCCATTTTAATACGTCTCTCCATTTCGCTAATCCCTAATTTGATTGCCTACAGGTCCTCCTTGGTATCTCGGGCATCGGAGATAGTTTGGTTTGCCATCGCGACCATCCGACCGAAAGCCGGTGCATCCGTGGGTTTGACTGCTCGGGCATCCAGGCTGCATCCGCCGAGTTGAGCGATCTCTGCATCGGGCGCTTCAGACGTGTGAGGTTTGCCCCTATCTTCTAAGTAGGTATTGTGTATCGAGCTTAGTCCTACCGGGATTTCTTAATCCCGGGATCCTGTTCTCGTTTTCACTATTTAGGGATTTGACTTGCTAGCGTAGGCTTCTATTATTCAGCTTCTCTTATTTCTAATCTTTGTTTGTGATCGGGAATCAAAAAAACCTAAGAAAAAACATCTAAAACTCATCAACTATAAAAAGAAAAAAAAAAATTTCTTTGCATCATAGGTATCCATACTAGCATCTCTAGCCCTATTCTCCTCCTGCATCATTAGTGGTATCAGAGCAAGGCTAGGACTAGTGCATCTTTTCCTTTCATTTTCTACATTATGGTCAGCCCGTATATAGTCTGAACATTAAATTGTTTCTCTCTGTAGGGACCCCCGAATTTTGTGATTCCTATTTTGATAGATCACGTTTATTTCAAATTATTTTTGGCTATTTTTTCAGATTTTATTTCAATTTGTAGAATTTCTACAAGCCGAAATACTACCTGAGAAAATCTCAGGTCTGAAATTCCAGCAAGCATCTCATTTCTTGCTTCATTCATCCATCTAGCTTATTTCTTGCATTTAGGGGCATATTTTAATTCCTCCATTTTGGTTTAGCATTCACACATCTGATAGACACAAAAAAAACAAGAAAATTTTAAGTCATTTTATTAGTCATTTTTGTGCATCATTTTACATAACTTATCCTAAGAGTGTCAAATTAACATAGGGTCAGGATTTTATTACCTGTCCCTAGCCCAAAAACCACCACCCGACATATCGAACCCTAGCCGTTAACTAAAATTGATTAGACATTTAATCTGCTCTAGTGAGCTAGGGACACCCACGAAGTCGGGTCGACCCAAGTGCTGAGCCAAGCTAGATCACTTGTTGGTGTGTGCTTGAGTAGCTGGTGTCTAGGCAAGTGGTTCAGGGACGTCGAGGGGTGCGAGGCCCCAACTTGCCTTCATCCTTCGAGATGTCGAGGGGTGTGAGACCCCAGGTATCCCCATTCTTTTCTCCCATCTTCATGTCTCTTTCTATTTCCCCTTGTGACCTTGAGATTCATCCTAGCGCCTCCAAGTATCGAGGAGGGCATAATGCCTTAGAGGTGAGAGGTCTCTTCATTAGGATGAGTCCCAAGGTCCATGAGTTCCAATCCCCTGTCTCCCATCCCTGTCCTTCCTTCGCCACCTCTACCAAGAAAACTGAAAATCAAAAGAGTCTGGCTATTTTAAGACTTTCGGGGTGGTCGTCCTATCCTAGTCCCGGGAGGCTTCTTAGCCCTCCCACGATCCTTGGTTTGCTTTAAGTTTTTTTTTCCATTTTCAAATAACCCCAGGCTTCTTCGTGTCCGCCATCACCACATCAGCGTCCCGAGCTCGCGGGCATGACCTGGTGGAGGACTGAGCTCGGCTTGTTGTTCTGAGGGAGCTCAGCTCAGCTCGGTAGTGGGATCCGGGCTGGAGAATCGATGTGGTGTCTTTTCTTGACGTGGTGCCTACGGGTTCCTCCATGTTTGCGATCCCTTCACATCATCTTCGAATATTAATGAGAAAATTAAAGTGAATGCCCTAGGGCATAAACGTCATAGAGATGACCTAAATCATAAATATATGTGACATCTAAAGCTTGGTCATATAGGTGAGGATAGAATAAACAAACTGGAAAGGAATGGGATCCTAAATTCAGTTAATTCTAAATCATATCCACCTTGTGAGTCATGTCTTCAAGGTAAAATGACCAAGTTACCCTTTGTAGGACATGGGGAGAGGGCCACAGAATTACTTGCCCTGGTACACACTGATATGTGTGGTCCATTTGATGTGCAGTTCAGAGGTGGTTTTTACTCCTTCATAACCTTTACTGATGATTGTTCACGGTATGGTTATGTGTTTCTTATAAGACTCAAATCTGAAGCTTTTGAAACGTTCAAGGAATTCAGACATGAGGTAGAAAAAAAAAAAGTAAAATCCTTAAGATTTTTTGATTAGATTGGGGAGGTGAATACCTTAGTAGGGAATTCTTAGCTTATCTTAAGGATAATGACATAGTCTCACAATGGACTCCACCTGGTATGCCTCAGCTCAACGGGATGTTTGAGAGGAGAAATAGAACATTATTAGATATGGTCCGATCAATGATGAGCTTCATTGACTTGCCTTTATTTCTTTGGGGATATGTCCTACAAAATTTAATTTATATTTTAAATAGAGTTCCATCTGTTGCCGCCAAGATCATCATGGCCTGTAGCTAATGTCGAGCTTGGAATATGCTCCTACCACTCGAGATCCTGCTCAGATGCCCGGACCTGCAAAACAGAGTTAGTAACCCGAGCCGGGGATTCCAACGGGGGCACTCCAACGATCAAGTCAGTAACGACCCAGGGGAACATATCCTCCTGGTCGAGCCCCGAGAGTGGACTCCATGCTAGGAGGAGAATATAATGCACTGGGAGAGTGTAAAGGAGTTGAGCACGGAGTAGGGGAAGTGCCGACTGAGGAGCTGAGATGGCTGTGTCCATCAAGACCTTCCCGCAGGTCTTCGGTAGCATGGAGTTCTCAGGCTAGTTTGTAGCTCTCCTGTGTGCCTGGCTTGCTTCCCCTCTGCTCCCTCGTCTCTCTTTTTTGCTTACCTTTCTTCTGGAACTATAAGGAGTACCTTTATGCCGTTGGGGGACTGCCAAGTACTTGCCTTGGGATCTTTGCACCATTCGCTGGCGCGCGCGGCGTCACCTGGTGCCATGTGCGGGATGTCTTTCCCCATCCATGAAAGGGGATGGTACCGCACGCGCTGACATTCCATCCAGTCGCTCCACTTCCGGAAGCATGGCAGGGCCTCGATCAGCGGACCGCCACCTTCTGGATCCAAATCTGCTGGTTGACTTCCTCCTTTAGGGGGGGATGCGGATGGTTGGTGAGGAGTGCAGGACCTTGATAAGGGGTCTCTTTCCATTTTGGTGTAAGTAACGACTGGAACCATCATCGCGGCCTAGCAGACATCTTTTCATAGTCCTTGGGCATCGAGCCACCATCCTGGGAGGGTGGCGACTTCCTTCAGCGGTGGATCTCTTCGTTCGAGGTGGAGTTGATATGGAGAGGCGGAGCTCGACTTTGACCTTAGCGTCTCGACCTTGGTGCGGGTACCAGAATCAGAAGAAGACTTCAGGGTTCCATCTGGATCTCTGAATGACCTTGCCCGAAGATTAGGGCTTGTAATAAGGGTTGACATGGTCAACCAGATTATTTTATTTCTTTGAGTCTGCATTTCATTTTGTTGAGTCATGTTGACTCAGTCTAAGTCCAAGTCAAGTCCTGGTTGGCGCCATTCCCTAGGGCGTCATTTTTTCTTCCAAGGCCAAATGCAAGTGGATGCCACACTCCCAGCCACACTCCCAGGACCAGTTGGCACCACATTTCATCCCAGTGTCCCTGGTCCCCACGCCCAAGAGAGCAAGAAAATTTTCTTAGGAGAAGTCAAGGAAGGTGCCCACAAGTTGCCAAAAGTAACCAAGCTAAAGGAGCAGGGGATTTTTCTTGGAGAGGACTTTAAGGTAGGCGCCCACACCTACCTAAAGTACCTGGCTATGAATGGAAGGAGCCTAGTCTTGGGGAGAAAGACTAGGAGATGAGTATTTTCTTCCAAGAAAGAGCAAGTCATGGAAGGAAAACCCATGACTTAAGGAGAAGAACTAGGAGGTGCCCCACATACCTGCCATATGAAGCCATCACCTTGCATTTGAGGCTGCCCACTCTAAGGAAAGAAGCCTGGTCGGTCAAGGAAAAGTTTTTCATGCTTAGGATGAATGTTTAGTCCCACATGGGAAGTAGTGTAATTTTGTTTCTCTTGCAAGGTCTATATATTGGACCCTTATGTAATCTTTTGATTAGAATGAGTAAATGAAATCTTTTCTTGTGTTGAGCAACCTTGTGTTCTCTACTTCCGCACTTCTTTGAGTGTTGAGCTCCGTGAGGGAGTAAATCCAGGTTCCATTGGAACCTTGAGGAGTTGAGAGATCTCCAAAGTTACCAAAACCCTACCCCGCTTTCATCCCTGGCCGCCAACCCTAATTTCCTTTCATCATCCTAGCCGCCAACACCCAAATTCCTAAACCCTATTCCCACTTCATTCAAGGCCACCATCTCCTTCTCCAAGCCACCACCCACTATATCAAGCCCTAGGTCCTTTTCATCTGCAAGCCGCCGCCCTACCAGCCAAACCCTAAATCCACTCCATCTTCCACCGCCACCTCCATACTCTTCCCTCATCTTCAAAGTTCGAGCAGTCCGGAGCTATCCCAGGTAAAGGTCTCTTCCTTGAGTTTCTTACATCCTTATCTTGTTCTTCATCTTTTCCAGATCCAGAGTACGAGAAGAAGGCCAACCTTTCCATAGGACTACAATCCGAGGATCCATTACGAAGATACCCAGTCTCCAAGGATCCTACAATCTGCTCGAGAGTGTCCTTCAATTGAAGCAAAGAGAGATATCACAGTCAGGTATAAAACCTTCTCTTCTCTCTTCGTCTGTTTCTTGAAAGAGGAGTAAACCCTAGGTCTGGGGGTTTCTCAATCCCCAGCGATCCTACTTCTTTATTACTCTAATAATCTACTCTTTTGAATTGTGCTTTCTTTCAGTGCATATTTTCTTTCAATATTAGTTAGCCTTGTTTTTGAGTCAAGCCAACTTCTAACAAAACACAAAAAAAAAAAAAAGTCTTAATTTACTTCCGCATCGCATCATCTTATTCATTCTACATCAGACTTGAAAGGAGTGTGGGCGGGCGAAGGAGGGCGAAGCTCAACTTCAGCTTCGACATCTCAAACCGAAGGGAGTGCGGCCGGGCAAAGGAGGGAGAAGCTCAACTTCGGCCTCGGCGTCTCGACCCGAAGGGAGCGCGACCGGGCGAAGGAGGGCGGAGCTCGACTTCAGCCTCGGCATCATGACCCGAAGGGAGTGTGGCCAGGCAAAGGAGGGTGAAGCTCGACTTCGATCCCGACATCTCGACCCGAAGGGAGCAAAACCGGGTGAAGGAGTCCAGGCAGAAGTGTCCCACGTGGTAGCTTCGTTCACTATTTTGCCCATGAAATCTGACATGGGTTCCACGTCAGTGACCCTGCCACATCATTTTTTCCCCACTCTCGAGTCTCGTTGGTGCACGGTGCTCAGGGCGAAGGGAGTTAATGCGGCGCTGACAAGGAAAGTCAAGAATCTGGCAAAATAATTGCCATGATCAGCGGCACTTCATAAAGCGGTTTATCAAGCCAATACGGGGGAGACACATGGCCACTTTCGAGGAATAGTTATTGCTAGCATGGGATTCGGAGCAGTCGTGACTGAAATGAGGAGCCTCCCTTACTGATAGCTAACACGTGGCACGAATCTATCAATGAGGGCGCTACGACGGTACAGTTAGGCATTGTCGTTTCGAAAAGAAAGGCAATCTTTTTCCAAAATACTTCTTCTTTCAAACTTCACGTGCCCTCCATCGTACCAGTGCCCTTCTTCTTCTTTGGTTGCTCTTGTCTCCACAGTTAGCCAGGTTCGTCCCCCTTCCCCTTCTTCCAGCTAGGCAGAGACTCCTTCTAGAGACCAGACCTCTCCGGACCTCTTCTACTCTTGCTTTATGCTTCTTCTTCGTTCTCCTTCATCTTCTTCTTTACCATGTCCTGCTTCGGTCCAGGTTTTAGTCCCACGACCAACCAAGATGAGGCCGGGCCTTCCCAGTCAAGGTCACCTTCTTCCTCCGATGAGGAGGAAGAGGTGGCACACTTTGAGCTTAGTAGGAGGCCCACACCCCGAGGCATAGTGATTAAGGAGCCTTCATCCAATCTTCCATCTCCTCCTTCACTTGAACCAGTCCTCGAACCTGCTAGATCGATGGGTCCTGGTGGGGTCACTTCAAAGATCTCCGTTGAGGAGCTGGCGACCATTCAGAAGACCTATGGCATCTCGGACTCCATCCAGCTTTCGGTTCCTCGACTCGGGGAGCGGGTTACTTCTAGTGGCCCACGTCGGATTGCCCTCTACGAGGAGACACTTGCAGGGGGCCTCTGATTTCCTTTGCACCCATTCTTTCTTTTTGTTTTGAGCCACTACCGCCCTGTCCCTGCTCAACTTGTTCCTAATGCTGTGAGGACAATATTTTGCTTCATAGTCCTCTGCCATTTTCACAGGATTGTTGTCCGTTTTTCCTTGTTCAAGGCCTTTTTCACCCTGAAGCGCCACCCTTCCAAGGAGGGGTGGGGGTCCATCTCTTCTCAACCAAGAGGCCTGAAATTTAAGCTCCCCTCTTCCACCAAGGGATGGAAGAGTAAGTACTTTTTTGCTTCGGTAGAGGGGGTCGACTGGGCTTGGAGCGACCCGGATCGGATGCCAAACCGGAATTCCACAATCGAGTCAGCTGATTGGGAAATCTACGACCAACTTCGTGCCAACCAGGTCACAACCCTCGAGGTTCTATTGTCAGAGCAGAATCTGTTCGAGGCTGGGGTCAGCCCAATCCAACAGTTGGGTGAGTTTGGCTTGGGCACTATCTCCTTATGTCTACTCTTCAGTACTCCGAGCTCAGAACTTACCTTTTCCTTTTTACAGGTATGAAGTTCTCCTTGGACGATCTCCTCTCCTTTTCCCAAAAGAGGGCCACACTAGAGGGGGCCGGCGAATCTCCTTCGAAGAGAGCTCGCATGGAGGGCGATGCGAGGACTACTCCCGCTGCACTAGTTGAGCCGAGCAAGAGAGTGGCCATGCCCGACCCTGAGCCAGACAGGAGGGTGGTAGAGTCCACTCCCAAGCTAAGTGGGACCACCGTGCTCAGTCTTGAGGCACCGAGACAGGTCGACCTGCCCCTAGTCCAGGAGCTCGAGGTGATAGTCCGGGCTAGATCCGCTGCGGCCACTGCCGTAGTGATGTCTCCCCCTTCGGAGATCGTCGAGGTCGAGGAGGAGGAGCAGCAGGTGGCGGAGCCTGCAGTAGTGGCACAGCCCGAGGCGGCACCAAGCTCCCAGCATGCCCCAAACACTCCCCCAGAAAGAGGAGCAGATGATCCCGCATCGGCGACGGGCAGGAAGGAGCGAGACCACTATAGGGTTCCCTTCAAGCTGGCACTGAATGTCTCCCTTGTTCGAGACCAGAAGCTTGTCGAGCGCATGATGGACTTCACCATCCAATCATGTGACCAACGGGAGAAGTTGGGAAGGTTCCTTATCGATGCCATCGATAGCACCTTCCCCCAGCTCTACTCGGTGAGTGTTTCCTCGCTTTGTTATGCTTTATTCTTCTCAGCTTACCTTTGAGGCTGATGTTCTTTTCTGGTGCAGCTCAGCACTGAGCTCCTCCTTATCAGGGACTACTACCGAAACTGGGCTAAGAGGGACATGCTGCAGGAGGCAGAGCTCGAGTCCCTTCTGGCAGAGTTGGAGGCGGCAAAGGACTGGGACACTACCATCGAGAAGAAGGCCACAGTCGCGGAAGAGAAGACTGCCGCAGCGGTTAGCTCGGTAGAGATTGCAGAGAAGAAGGTCGTCGAGGTGATCTACCAGGCTGGGATCGTTAGAAAGAAGGCTACAGAGGCGGTGGTCGAATATAAGGCCTCTAGCAAGTTTAGGGCCGAATCTTGGCATGCGGTGACAGATTCCTTCCACAAGGGATTCATGTACTGTCGATCCGAAGTGGAGGGTCTGGTCCCGGAGAAGCAACTGAGCGCATTGAGACTCCCAGGCATGATGGAGGAGCCAGCTGCTACCGGGCCAACCCTGCCACCAGAGGCCGCCGAAGACGGGGCTCTACCACCGGAGGCTCCAGAGGACGCCACCCCAATCGAACGCCCTCATGAAAAGGGGACGGCCGAGTAGGGTAGGCCCCTTGTAATTTTTCTTTTTTCTTCTCCTTTCTTCTCTAGGCTGCCCAGCCTGTCGAGGCCTGGAGATACTTGTAAGAACCTTAGCAGATGTCAATAGAACTTCTTCTCATGGAGGACAAAGGATAGGATCGTTGGTGAGCCTAGAAGTCACCTAAATTAGGGTACTATTTTTTTTGGTATTTTTTTTCTAGAGATAGCGAAGGAATAGTGGGGATGGAAGACAGGGATTTGAATCTCATGGACTTTGGGACTCACCCTAATGAAGAGACCTCTCACCTCTAAGGCATTACACCCTCCTCGATACTTGGAAGTGCTAGGATGGATCTCAAAGGTCACGAGGGGATAAAGAAGATGGAATGGGAAGGGAAATAACTAGGGCATCATGCCCATGCCCGAAGGCGAAGGTAAGAAAAATCACTCTTCTAAAAAACTCAAATTCCTTTCTCCAAAAACTTTTTTTTTTATGAAGGACTGAGGGTGGTATTTATAGACCTATCCAATCCTCATTTGAATTTGAATACAGGATAAAAAGATAGAGATGATTCAAATTCAAACACAAGATAGGATAAGATAAGACTATCCATATCTAAATCATAACCAACCAAATCCTAATTCAAATTTCAAATAAAAGATAAATTCTAAATTTATTCTAGATATGCTCCAAAACTCGTGCAGCTCCAAGATTTGTGCTTGCTTCAAGATCCGTGCTGGTGAGGTCTCCATCATTCCCCTGAGGTGGGGGAAACTCGGCTCCGTTGAGTTAGGCTGGCTCTAGATGCACATAACCCAATTTAAAGTAAACAGGATTTATTCCAAGTTGGAATAAATCAGGGATATATGTGGAATAGCCAGAATAGCTAGAATAGCTATTCTGGTCTTCTTCAATAGCCGCTCAACAATTCGACTTGCACGCTTCTTGGAACAGGAGTTTTGAAGCTTCATGGGGGAGGAGATCGGAGGTGTAGACGGCTTCAGGCAGACCGGAGGAAGGAGATTCGGCGATGGAGAAAGACCGGAGAAGGAGATCCGGTGATGGAGAAGCCGGGAGGAGGCTTACGGACGGGCTTCTTTGGATGAGTGAACAGGGGCTTCGTGGAACAGGGGATCTGGGCGGCTCTCGGTGGAGTGGTGGCTCGGAGAAGACGCGGCGACGGGGAGGTTGGGCTCCGGTGGAGATCGGCCGGGCAGATGTCTGGCACGGTTACTGAGACCCGAGGAGCAGGGGGGAGGGAAGATGTGCCTGGTTCGGGCAAGCACTCCATGGAGGGAAGCTGGGGCTGTTGACGGTGTCACGGCAAACTGGAGGAGGGACGCCTGGCGACGAGAGGCTGGAGGAGGGACATCCGATGATGGAAGATGGAGGAGAGGGGATCTGGCTTCATGAAGACTGGAGGAGGCGCCGTTAGTGCTCGAGAGGACCGGGTGAGGGTTCACGGATGATCGAGATTGGAGGAGTCAGCTTCGAAGGAGGAGCTGCAGTCGAGCAACCTTCCAGAATGAAGCAGGGGAGGTGAGCCAGGTTCGGAGACGACCGGGTGAGGGTGGTTGGGTGACGGTGGACCAGGATGAAGCTCACGGGCTGTAGGAGACCGGGGGGGAACTTTCGGATGGTAGGTGATCGGAGGGGTTCTCGGATAATGGGATTTGGAGGAGGGAGGCATGGGAAGACCGGGGAAGGTCATCTGGTGTTGGGCGATGGAAGACCGGGAAAGGCTGGTTTGGCGGCTTGGGGTCGTCTAGAAGAACACCGAGGGACGGGAGCTTCTTTGATGGCAGAGTGATGCTCGGGGAAGATGGATGGGAGAACAATGGGATGACGCATGATGGGATCGGCTGCAGGGAGCACCCGTGGGAGGCCAGCGGATGAAGGTGAAATTGCTGCCGCCGATCTGATGAGCTTCGGCCACGGCGATCGGCTATTTCTGTTTACAGGCTGAAGGGACTGGTGGCCGACAGGGAGAAGGGAAGATTCGATAGGGAGGCGGCCAAGGGGTGTTGGACCGGGTGGAAGATGGAGGACGTGGACGATGAGGGCTGGCAGGAGAGAAGGGAATATGGGGTACCCTAATTTTTTTTTGAGCTATGATACCAAAATTGATGGGGGACAGATGGTAGGATCGTCGGTGAGCCTAGAAGTCACCTAAATTAGGGTACTATTTTTTTTGGTATTTTTTTTCTAGGGATGGTGAAGGAATAGTGGGGATGGAAGACAGGGATTTGAATCTCATGGACTTTGGGACTCACCCTAACGAAGAGACCTCTCACCTCTAAGGCATTACACCCTCCTCGATACTTGGAGGTGCTAGGATGGATCTCAAAGGTCACGAGGGGATAAAGAAGATGGAATGGGAAGGGGAATAACTAGGACATCACGCCCATGCCCGAAGGCGAAGGCAAGAAGAATCACTCTTCTAAAAAACTCAAATTCTTTTCTCCGAAAACTTTTTTTTTACAAAGGACTGAGGGTGGTATTTATAGACCTATCCAACCCTCATTTGAATTTGAATGCAGGATAGAAAGATAGAGATGATTCAAATTTAAATACAAGATAGGATAAGATAAGCCTATCCATATCTCAATCCTAACCAACCAAATCCTAATTCAAATTTCAAATAAAAGATAAATTCTAAATTTATTCTAGATATGCTCCGAAACTCATGCGACTCCAAGATTTGTGCTTGCTCCAGGATCCGTGCTGGTGAGGTCTCCATCATCTTCTTGATCATTTGCGTATGTGTTCTCCTTTTCTTTTTCTTTGTGTTGTTGAACTTTTTCGAGCTTGAACATGTGATGAAGTTAGAGAGATGTCCTTTAACTTGCTGAGTTGCCACCACTTCATTCGTGAAGTGGATAAGTGCTTCTGAATGCTTTCTTTTTCTCTTTTTTATATATGTAGGATCCTTTCGGTCTCACCGGGATCAGCTCCAGGCATGCCGGAGAGCTGGACTCCGGGCTTCAATGTTGAAGAGCTGGGCTCCAGGCTTTGGTGCCAGAGAGCATGCGATCCGGGCTTGAGTGCCAGAGAGCTGGGCTCCGGGCTTTGGTGCCGAAGAGCATGGGATCCAGGCTTGAGTGCTGGAGAGCTGGGCTCCGGGCTTTGGTGCCGAAGAGCGTGGGATCCGAACTTGAGTGCCAGGGAGCTGGGCTCCGGGCTTTGGTGCTAGAGAGCATGGGATCTGGGCTTGAGTGCTAGAGTGCTGGGCTCTGAGATTTGGTGCCGGAGAGCGTGGGATCCGGGCTTGAGTGCCGGAGAGCTGGGCTCCTGGCTTTGGTGCCGGAGAGCGTGGGATCCAGGCTTGAGTGCCGGAGAGCTGGGCCTCGGGCTTCATTATTGGAGAGCTGGGCTCCGGTCTTCGGTGCCGGAGAGCCGGGCCCCGATCTTCATTGCCGGAGAGCTGGGCTCCAGTCTTCGGTGCGGGAGAGTTGGTAGGACCGCGGGGTTGTCGTTAAAACACCGTGGCTATCAGTTTAAAATCCGACTTCTTAAAATATTAAAAAAATGCGTAGCAAGAGGAGTCGGGTCGAATCCACAGAGAAGGCGGTGTTTAGGATTTGAAATCTTTTTTATTTTGTAAAAAAAATATTTGAAGTCGAAAAGTATAAAAAAAATTAAAATTCTAGGAAAAGTAAACTTGGTACTAGGATCTATTATTTAGATCCTAGCATCTACGTGCAGACAAGACGAAAGACAGGAGTAAAAAAAATATTGCATTGATTGAAATTTAATGTCTAGATACAATGCAAAAAAACCTAAATTAACAAAACAAATAACAAAGATAAGAACAGATCGGCGCAGCCTCGTCGGGAAGATAGCTCCTTCCTTCGTACTCCTTGGAGCGAACTGGGCTTCCTCTGCGTCTTCTTCTTCGGATCCTGATCTCAGAGAGAGAAGGCTGGAAGATGGTGTAGGGACACGCTCTCCTTTGAGAAACCTCACTCCCAAAAGCCAACCCGTAACCCAAGCAATGCCCTTTACCCTGTACCTTCTCTTTTCTCCGGGATCCCCCTATCTTGTGCATTGGGGTTCAATTTATAATTGACCGAAGAGGGGAGCTTGTTGCGCACTAGCGATGTGGGACAAAAAAAAATTACCGCGATCGCTCCAATGATGCACTGTTGATTTCGCCGCTCGTGGACTGCGCTGGTGCTCGTGGATTGCGCCGTGGAGCTCGCGGAGAATGCCCAGCGTCCGTGGAGAATGCCCAGCGTCCGTGAAGCTCGCCCGTGGACTGCGCGTGGACTGCCCGTGGACGTGCGTGGCCGTGGAGAACGCCACCGTGGAGGGCATGGGGAGGCTTGGCCATGCGCGTGGAAGAGGTGGCCGTGGGGAGGCTTGGCCATGCACGTGGAAGAGGTGGCCGTGGGGAGGCTTGGCCATGCGCGTGGAAGAGGTGGCCGTGGGGAATGCCACCGTGGACGTGCGTGGCCGTGGAGAACGCCACCGTGGAGGGCGTGCGTGGCCGTGGAGAACGTGGACTGCCACCATGGAGCTCCTCCTCCGGCTGTGGACTGCACCACCGTGGAGAAAGTGGGCTGCATCACCGTGGAGTTCCTCCTCCGTTTGCCGCCAAAAAACACCACCACCACCCGTTAAACCACCGCCGGAGCTTCTCCTCCGGCCAGGGATACCGCCGGCGTGCTTCCCGGCGAATTTCGGCGCTTCTGGAGGGCTGTGGTCCACGGCCTATTCCGTGGACCGGCAGCCATGGCTGCTGGTGAAACGAATGAAGTTTTGTAAACCCAGCAGCCGGTCCATGGTGGACCGGCTGCTCTAAAAAGCGTGCAACATCAAAAAATGTGCAAAAATATTAGAAAATTCATATCTTCTTCGTTTCAAACCTGATTTAAGTACCGTTTGCGTCGTTGGATTCCATAAATCAAGCTCTACCTATTGGCGAGTTTCAAACTTATTAATTTTACCGATTCCATGATCATTAATTATAATTATTTAATCATTTAAATGGGTGTGTGGTGCTTTGACTTGAAATATATTTTTTTCATGAACGTACTCTAATTTCACACTTTTCAAAGATATTTTTAAAATAATTAGTTTTGCAAGAAAGTCCAAATTAATTATGAAATTAGGTTATTAAAAGAATGTTAGCCCCAATAATTAACTAAAATACTTAAAATATCGTGCAAATCCATGATTTATCACACCCCCCAACTTAAATATTGCTAGTCCCTTAGCAATGCAAAAAGTATAACCATGTGTCACAAAGATTATCCTTTACAAAAATAGATCAAGGTTTGAAAGTAAAAAGATCTAGCAAGTATCACTAACTAAGTATTGAGTTTCAGAAATAAATTTTGCAGTCAGCATAATTAGAAACTTTCTTAGAGTTCATCTAAAGATCTACAGCACTTGTGTTTGTGATGACTAACTTAACATTTCGGTACTAGTTTGCAAGAACAAATGTATCTTTGATTAACACTTACTTTGGTTAATTTTCTATACATCCCTAAATTAAGCTTATGAACTGAGTTAGCTTTCACACTACCTGATTTTTTTTTTTTTTTTTTTTTTTTTTTTTTTTTGCTGAGCATCCTGGCCTTCCCTTCACCGTTTGACGCGAACCTCCACACTTGACTTAGGTGCAGAGACCCGGTTACTAAGTTTAGGGCGATCCACATATACTCTATGTTTTGCACTTTTATTTCAGGTAGGTAGCTCTTTCCTCAAAAAAAAAATTTTAAATTGGGATATATATCAATTACCAGTTTTCAGTGATAATTAAGTCCTCAATTGTCCTTACAACTAATACTTACTTTGTCTCGTCAGCGTGCATGTGCAATGGAAGTGCTAATAGCCTTTAGGTGATCTAAGTAGGCCCTAAAAGTTTGACACGCTAGTTTACTTCTTGACTCGCTAACAGTCATTAGCAACACTCTCTAACTCTTATTACTTTTCCTAGTCTATCGTGCTCCAGATTTATTTTTGACACATGAATTTTTTTTTTTTTTAAAAAAATTATTTATTATTTTTTTATTTTATTTTTATTATTTTTATTTTTTTTTTTTTTTTATTTTATTTTTATTATTTATTTATTTATTTATTTATTTATTTATTTTTTTTAAAAAAAAATTAAAAATATTTGTCCTGACCCCCCAACTTAAATACCATTGTCCCTAATGGTATGAAAAGAACTAAAAATGTAAAGGGATACATGAGAAGAGGAGCTCATGAACAATGTAGAGGCTGCAAAAAATTTTTTTTTTATTATTATTATTTTTTTATTTTTTTTATTTTATTTTATTTTTTTTATATTTTTTTTATATTTTTTTTATTTTTTTTTTTATTTATTTTTTTTTTAATAAAGAGTACATATTGGGTTGCCTCCCAACGAGCGCTAAGTTTAATGTCTTCAGCCAGACATAATGCAGCTCAGTTTAGTGTGGGTCAGTTAATGTTACTTGGTCAATGGTTCGATTTGTTGATATTCCTTCAATGTATGGTTTTAAACGTTGACCATTTACCTTAAAGAAGTTTCCTGACCTAGGATCATAAATTTTGACAGCACCATGGGAAAAAACTTGGTTAACAATGTAAGGTCCATCCCATCTAGATCTCAATTTTCCAGGAAATAATCGAAGCCTTGAATTAAATAACCAGACTTGTTGATTTGGCTTAAAGATTTTCCTAGAAATAAATTGATCATGAAAGGCTTTCATTTTCTCTTTATAAATACGCGAGTTTTCATAAGCATCTCGCCTCAGTTCATCTAGTTCACTCAGCTGCAACATCCGGTTAGAACCAGCTTGCTTTAAATCAAAATTTAATTGCTTAATCGCCCAATAGGCTCTATGTTCAAGTTCTACCGGAAGATGACATGCTTTCCAAAGATCAGCCTATAGGGAGACATTCCAATGGGATTCTTGTAAGCTGTCCGATAGGCCCATAATGCATCATCTAATCGATCTGACCAGTTTCTACGATCGGGCCTAATAGTCTTTTGCAAAATGTTCTTGATCTCCCTATTGGATACTTCTACTTGGCCACTTGTTTGCGGGTGATAAGGTGTAGCTACTTTATGTGTGACCCCATATTTTTGCAAAAGCATTCGAAATTGGTAGTTTGTGAAATGGGCACCTCCGTCACTAATGATGGCACGAGGAAATCCGAACCTAGAGAAGATATTCTTTTGAACAAACTTTATGACTACCTTATGATCATTGGTTCGTGTAGCCATTGCCTCAATCCATTTAGAAACATAATCGACAGCCACCAAAATATATTCAAAACCATTAGAGGGTGGAAAGGGTCCCATAAAATCAATTCCCCAAACGTCAAAGATTTCAACTACCAAGATTGGATTTAAAGGCATCATGTCTTTTCTTGAAATATTTCCTAAGGCTTGACATTTAAGACATTCTTTGCCAAAAGTATAGGCATCCTTAAACAAAGTCGGCCAGTAAAATCCACTTTGCAAAACTTTAGCCGCAGTTTTTCGACCAGAAAAATGTCCTCCACAGGCAAGGGTGTGGCAAAAATTCAAAATACTCAGATGTTCAGATTCAGGAACACACCTACGGATGATTTGATCAGCACAGATTCGAAAGAGTTCAGGATCTTCCCAAAAGTAGTATTTAATTTGAGCAAAGAATCGATCCTTTTCATTCTTGGACCAGCCATCAGGGATTTGTCCAACCACTAAGTAGTTCACAATATCTGCAAACCAAGGGGCCTTTGCATGTGAAACTGCTAAGAGTTGTTCATCTGGAAAAGATTCTTCAATTGATGCAGGTTCACACTCTTCAACTAAAATCCTAGATAGATGGTCTGCTACAACATTCTCGGATCCTTTCTTGTCTCGAATTTCAATATCAAACTCTTGTAGCAGTAAGATCCATCTAATCAATCGTGGTTTAGCATCTTTCTTTGAGAGCAGGTATCTCAAAGCTGAGTGATCCGAATAAACCACAATCTTGGAACCTAAAAGATATGATCTAAACTTTTCCAGGGCAAACACCATGGCTAGCAACTCCTTTTCAGTAGTGGTATAATTTTTTTGGGCATCATTCAAAGTTCTACTAGCATAATAAATCACTATGGGACATTTGTTTACCCTTTGGCCCAAGACAGCTCCTATGGCAAAGTCTGAAGCATCACACATGATTTCAAAAGGTAGTGACCAATCTGGGGGTTGGATGGTTGGGGCTTGGGTCACAGCTTCCTTTAGAAACTCAAAAGCCTTAAGACAATCTTCATCAAAATTGAAAGGAATGTCCTTGGCGAGCAGATTACACAAAGGACGGGAAATTTTGGAAAAGTCTTTGATGAAGCGACGATAGAATCCTACATGGCCGAGAAAAGATCGAATTTGTTTGATAGAGATGGGTGGAGGAAGTTTAGAGATCAATTCAACCTTTGCTTTATCTACCTCGATCCCTCTCTTAGATACAATATGTCCTAAAACAATCCCTTCTCGAACCATGAAATGGCTCTTCTCCCAACTCAGAACTAAATTAGCCTCAATACATCGTTTTAAAATTTTCTTCAAATTATTGAGGCAACTCTCAAAAGATTCTCCAAAGACTGAAAAATCATCCATAAAAATTTCCAAGAAATCTCCTATCATGTCCGAGAAAATTGATATCATGCACCTTTGAAAGGTTGCAGGTGCATTACACAAACCGAAAGGCATTCTACGGAAAGCAAAGGTTCCAAAGGGACATGTGAAGGTGGTCTTTTCCTGGTCTCCTGGATAGATAGCTACCTGGTTGTATCCTGAGTATCCATCTAAGAAGCAAAAGTATTGCTGGCCAGCTAATCTTTCTAGGATCTGATCAATAAATGGTAAGGGAAAGTGGTCTTTGCGGGTAGCTGCATTAAGTTTTCTATAATCTATACAAACACGCCACCCAGTAGAAAGTCGTGTTGGCACTAAATCCCCATGGTCAGTACGGACAACCGTGAGTCCAGATTTCTTTGGAACGACTTGAGTAGGACTCACCCAATGGCTATCAGAAATAGGATAAATAATACCAGCATCTAACCATTTAATCACTTCCTTCTTGACCACTTCTTGCATGTTTGGGTTGAGCCGTCTTTGCATTTCTCTAGTAGGCTTGGCACTATCCTCAGTATAGATATGGTGCATACAAATTGATGGACTAATGCCTTTTAAATCAGCAATGGCCCAACCTATGGCCTCCCTATGTGTTTTCAGAACATCTATCAATTGGTTTTCCTGCTCAATGGTTAGGTCAGATGCAATGATCACAGGCAGGGTTTTGTCAGGTCCTAAAAACACATACTTAAGTGATTCAGGCAAAGTTTTTAGTTCAAGTTGTGGTGGGGCCTGAATCAAAGGGTGCAAAGGCTCAGTTCCTAGGTCAGGTAAGGATTCAGTTTGCATTGACCAAGGTGGTGAAGGTTGAGGTGAATCAGGTAGGGCATTTACCTCTTGGACTTGGGTTTCAGTAATAGGCTCATCATCTTCCATCAAATTGGAGGAAAATTCAGACTCAACAATCTCATCTACTAAACTAATCACAGAACAATTTTCCTCCTCTCGAGCAAACTTTGAGGCATTAAAAATATTGATTCTCACCTTTTGATCCCCAAAAGAAATGTCCATAGCTCCCGTTTTACAATTGATATTGGCATTGGCAGTGGCTAGGAATGGACGACCTAAGATTATGGGATTCTGATTTAGCTCTTGGGATGGTTCCATGTCTAGTATAAGGAAGTCTACTGGGAAATAACATTGGTTCACTCTAACTAAGACATCCTCAATCAAACCACGTGGTGTCTTGACAGATCTATCGGCTAGTTGAAGAATGACTGACGTGGGTTTTAGTTCACCTATCCCAAATTTTTCATAGACCGAGGTTGGAAGAAGGTTCACACTAGCTCCTAGGTCTAACAGGGCTCGGTCAAAGGTAATGCCTCCTATAACACAAGAAATCAAAGGAGCACCGGGGTCTTTCATTTTCTGAGGTAATTGATTCAACAAAACTGCACTTACATCCTCAGACAAAATGATTCTCTTTATGGTTCGTGGCTCACGCTTTTGGGTGCAGAGTTCTTTGAGAAATTTAGCGTAAGCTGGAACGTGCTGAATTGCATCGAGGAGGGGTAAATTAATATGAACTTGCTTGAATAATTCCATTAGCTCCTCGTTGCATGCTCCTTGCTTTTTACGGGAAAAGCCAGCTTCTAGGGCTGAAGGGAACGGGACTCTAGGTTTATAAGTCTCAGGTAATTCATCTGCTCCCTTCTTCCCTTTCTCATTTAAATCGGAACCAGTATTAGTACTAGTCCCGGGCTCAGGCTCTTCTACATGGTTAGTCTCATCTTCTAACTTCTCATTCTTGCTAGCATCAGTACTAGCCTCTCTCTCCTGGTTTTGATATGGGTTCCTAAGAATCCTACCACTTCTAAGCTCAGAAATTGCTTTAGCATTCTCAAATTCAGGGTTCTTAGGTGGAACATTAGGCTGAAGAATGAGTGGGTTGTTTCTAGGATTCGGTATTGGTTGACTCGGTAGTTGACCTGGTTCTCTCCTCATAGTAGATTCAGCTAACTGTCCTATTTGAACTTCTAAACTGGCGATAGATTGTTGTTGGGTCATGATTAATTGTTGAAGTTGATCAAACCTATCGTCGGCTAGATTGGTCTGTTGAGGAGGTTGATATGATGACTGATGATGATATGGTGGCTGATATGGTGGCTGAGCAGGCTGACTAGGCTGACCTCTATTATAGGCATAGTTTTGGTATGGGGGCCTATTTTGAAAGTTCCGTGCAGGAGGAGTTTGGGTCTGAACCTGAGTCTGTTGTGGTTTCCAAGAAAAATTAGGATGGTTTCTCCAACCCGGGTTATAAGTATTTGAAAATGGGTCATTACCCGGCTTGGAGCAACCTTGAGCAGCTTGGACTTGTTCTTGGATGAAAGGTGGTAACTGTGCAATCGTAGGACATTCATTCATTTGATGGGCTGGGCTAGCACAGATAGAACAAATCTCCTGATGATTAGAGGGTGATGGGTATTGTGATGGGTGTGATGGGTATTGTGCAGGAGATTGAGATTGTTGACTGAGGGCTAGGACTTGATCCAATTTTTTAGAAAGGAGGTCGACTGTATCTAATCTTTGGGATATTAGGTTCAAGTCGACATTAGAATTTGAATGTGTAATTTCATAAATCCCTGCCCGCTTTTGGTGAGGAATCGATCTTTCATATGAAGTCAAAGAAGCATGGTTGATCGAATTTTCACTTAGGGTTTCAAACAAGGTATAGGCCTCATCCTCACTTCTACTCATGAATGCACCTCCACAAGATGCATCCACCATCTGTCTATACTGGTCTCCTAATCCCTCATAAAAAGCTTGGACAATTTGCCACTTAGACAGACCATGATGTGGGCATTTTCTAAGGAGTTCCTTAAGTCTCTCCCATGATTCATGAATTTGTTCACCAGGAAGCTGAGCAAATCCAGTGATGGCTCGCCTCATGGTGTTGGTTCGACCTATAGGATAGAATTTCTTAAGGAACTCGTGCTGCATTTCAGCCCAAGTTCGAATTGGTTTCCCTAGTGTGCCAAGCCAGTACTTGGCCTTATCCTTAAGTGAGAAGGGGAACAAGGTTAGCCTAAGGGCATCATCAGTGAAATCTTGGATCTTCACCGTAGAACAGATTTCTAAAAATTCATCTAGATGCTTATAAGGATCTTCATTGGTATTCCCATAAAAGGAAGGAAGCATCTGGATTGTGGCAGACTTGATCTCATATTGTCTAGCAGGTATTTCAGGTAAATGGATACAAGTCGATGGGTTGTAGGTGGAAGGAATAAAGTATTCCTTCATCTGTCTAGGTGGTTCTTCTGGGTTTCCAGCCATTTGATTTTTTGGTGTACTATGGATCAGCCGTTCAATTTCAGGGTTGAAGTCAACTAGGTCTGTAAATAGAGATCTTCTACCGTGCATGAAACAGTGCAACCCAAAAAAATTTTTTATTTTATTTTATATATATATATGATTTTTTTGTTATTTTCAAACACTTATCAAACAGATTTTTATCCTAGGCTCCCTAATTCTAGACAGCTCCTAACTTCCAAGACCGCCTTGGAGCCCTCCAAGTCAAAGACCAATTAGCTAACTGGCCAGGTAAGGGTAAGGTCGGTGGAGTTTCCCTCTTTGCTTGCCTTAGACACCAATTAAAAATTGGCCAGGTAAGCGGATCCAACCACCTTCCTTCGGGACGTAATCCTGAACCCCTTTCCTAGACACCAGTCAACCAACTAATCTTGACCCGGTCCAACTCTTCCGGGTGCCCTGTCCTATTGAGCTCGAGTTCCTTAGAGCTGACGTCTAGTTAATTTTATTTAGAAGGCTTAGGTATGCAAAATGAGGGGTGATGGTTTGTGGGCTAAGGAAGGGTATTGAACTCCCCACCTTATCTTGTTTATGGAAAAGTGCCCTTAAGATGATTATGAGCTTATGAAATGCAATATGATGTCCAAAATAAAAGTTATAAACACACAAAATTAAATTAAAGCTATATATTTTTTTTTAATTTTGTGATTAAGTTTCTAATCCTAATAAATTATGAAATGTCTGGGCAATTTTTTTTTGGATTTTGCAGAAAAGATAAATTTACCTAAATGAATCTAAAAATGAAAAAAAAAAAAAAATTTTAAAATTTGAAATTTGAATTTTTTTTTTAAATTTGAAATTCGAAATTTTTTTTTTTTAAAATTTGAAATTTGATTTTTTTTTTAAAAATTTGAAATTTGATTTTTTTTTAAAATTTGAAATTTGATTTTTTTTTTTTTTTGGAGATAAAAAAGATAAATAATTAATATGTAAAAGAGGAAAGAAAGTTTACTAATTGGGAGACTTCCTTCCTCTTCTGCTTTTCTTCCCCTTTTTTTTTTTTTTAATCTGCAAGAAAAAGAAAAGTTAGCATGGTATATAAAAAAAAAATCAAAAAGATCAAAAACTATTATTTTAATGCCCTCCCCGGCAACGGCGCCAAAAACTTGGTAGGACCGCGGGGTTGTCGTTAAAACACCGTGGCTATCAGTTTAAAATCCGACTTCTTAAAATATTAAAAAAATGCGTAGCAAGAGGAGTCGGGTCGAATCCACAGAGAAGGCGGTGTTTAGGATTTGAAATCTTTTTGATTTTGTAAAAAAAATATTTGAAGTCGAAAAGTATAAAAAAAATTAAAATTCTAGGAAAAGTAAACTTGGTACTAGGATCTATTATTTAGATCCTAGCATCTACGTGCAGACAAGACGAAAGACAGGAGTAAAAAAAATATTGCATTGATTGAAATTTAATGTCTACATACAATGCAAAAAAAACTAAATTAACAAAACAAATAACAAAGATAAGAACAGATCGGCGCAGCCTCGTCGGGAAGATAGCTCCTTCCTTCGTACTCCTTGGAGCGAACTGGGCTTCCTCTGCGTCTTCTTCTTCGGATCCTGATCTCAGAGAGAGAAGGCTGGAAGATGGTGTAGGGACACGCTCTCCTTTGAGAAACCTCACTCCCAAAAGCCAACCCGTAACCCAAGCAATGCCCTTTACCCTGTACCTTCTCTTTTCTCCGGGATCCCCCTATCTTGTGCATTGGGGTTCAATTTATAATTGACCGAAGAGGGGAGCTTGTTGCGCACTAGCGATGTGGGACAAAAAAAAATTACCGCGATCGCTCCAATGATGCACTGTTGATTTCGCTGCTCGTGGACTGCGCTGGTGCTCGTGGATTGCGCCGTGGAGCTCGCGGAGAATGCCCAGCGTCCGTGGAGAATGCCCAGCGTCCGTGAAGCTCGCCCGTGGACTGCGCGTGGACTGCCCGTGGACGTGCGTGGCCGTGGAGAACGCCACCGTGGAGGGCATGGGGAGGCTTGGCCATGCGCGTGGAAGAGGTGGCCGTGGGGAGGCTTGGCCATGCACGTGGAAGAGGTGGCCGTGGGGAGGCTTGGCCATGCGCGTGGAAGAGGTGGCCGTGGGGAATGCCACCGTGGACGTGCGTGGCCGTGGAGAACGCCACCGTGGAGGGCGTGCGTGGCCGTGGAGAACGTGGACTGCCACCATGGAGCTCCTCCTCCGGCTGTGGACTGCACCACCGTGGAGAAAGTGGGCTGCATCACCGTGGAGTTCCTCCTCCGTTTGCCGCCAAAAAACACCACCACCACCCGTTAAACCACCGCCGGAGCTTCTCCTCCGGCCAGGGATACCGCCGGCGTGCTTCCCGGCGAATTTCGGCGCTTCTGGAGGGCTGTGGTCCACGGCCTATTCCGTGGACCGGCAGCCATGGCTGCTGGTGAAACGAATGAAGTTTTGTAAACCCAGCAGCCGGTCCATGGTGGACCGGCTGCTCCAAAAAGCGTGCAACATCAAAAAATGTGCAAAAATATTAGAAAATTCATATCTTCTTCGTTTCAAACCTGATTTAAGTACCGTTTGCGTCGTTGGATTCCATAAATCAAGCTCTACCTATTGGCGAGTTTCAAACTTATTAATTTTACCGATTCCATGATCATTAATTATAATTATTTAATCATTTAAATGGGTGTGTGGTGCTTTGACTTGAAATATATTTTTTTCATGAACGTACTCTAATTTCACACTTTTCAAAGATATTTTTAAAATAATTAGTTTTGCAAGAAAGTCCAAATTAATTATGAAATTAGGTTATTAAAAGAATGTTAGCACCAATAATTAACTAAAATACTTAAAATATCGTGCAAATCCATGATTTATCAAGAGTCAGGCCCTGGTCTTCGTTGTCGGAGAGCCGGGCTCCAAGCTTCAGTGCTAGAGAGCCAGGCTCCGGGCTTCGGTACTAGAGAGCTGGGCCCCGGGCTTCGGTCCCGGAGAGCTGGGCTCCGGGCTTCAATGCCGGAGAGCTGGGCCCCGGGCTTCGGTGCCGGAGAGCTGGGCTCTGGGCGGAAGTGTTCCTGCAAGGCAAGATTGATTTGCTCAAAGAGAGTCATTATCATCATTGCTGGATTGAAAACTTTACATTACTAATAATATATTCTCAAATTGCTGGCATTCCATATGCACGGGAATTTGGCACTGTCCAGGTCTGCTAGATAATATGCTCCATGAGGAAGGGCCTCAACTACTTTGTAGGGGCCTTCCAAGTTTGGCAAGAGCTTGCCGCACTCTCAAGGTTGTGATGCCTCAGCTCGGTGCAATAGTAGGTAGCCAGGGTGGAAGGTCTTCAGCTTTACCCGTGCATTGTAATACTGGGCTACATGCTATTGGTAGGCCACCATCCAGAGTCGGGCCTTATCCTTGGTTTCCTCGAGAAGTTCCAGGTTGAGAAGAAGGTGGGCCGGATTCTTCGCTTTGTCGTACGGCTGTATCTGCAGCGTGGGAATGCCAAGCTCGACTGGGATAATAACTTCTGCACCGAAAGTGAGGTTGAAAGGCGTTTCATCCATAGCCATTCTGGGCATTGTGTGGTAGGCCCAAAGAATGCTGGAAAGTTCTTCAACCCACCTTCCCTTGGCTCTATCTAGCCTAGTTCTGAGCCCTTGGAGAATGGTTCGATTGGTCACCTCGGCTTCTTCGTTGGTCTGAGGGTGAGCTACCGAGGTGAATCGATGCTAGATGCTGAGATTGGCACAAAATTTTTTGAACTCCTGGTTGTCGAACTGCTGCCCGTTATTGGTGATGATGCTGTGGGAAAGCCCAAAGCGACAGATGATCGACTTCCAGAAGAACTGGTGGACCTTGGCTTCCATGATCCATGCTAGTGGCTCTGCTTCTACCCACTTGGTGAAGTAGTCGATGGCCACTATCAAAAACTTCCATTACCCTGATATAGGAGGAAATGGACCAAGGATGTCCATTCCCCACTAGGCGAAAGGCCATGGGGTGGAGAGCTGGGAGAGTGGTGCCACTGGCTGATGCTGCATGTGGGCGTGGCACTGGTACCGGTCACACCTCCTCACAAAGTCAGCAGCATCCTCTCTCATGGTTTCCCATTAGTATCCTTATCGGAGGGCCTTGTATGCAAGAGTTCTCCCCCCTATGTGGTTTTCGCAAAGGCCTTCGTGTATTTCTTGTAGTATGAAGGTGGCCTCTGCGGGCCTTAAGCATCTCAGGAGCGGATAGGAGTAAGATTGGCGGTAGAGTTATCCTTCCATGAGGATAAACTGCGAGGCCTTTTTTTTGATAAGGCCAGCCTCTGCTCGGTCTTCCGGGAGCGTGCCATCGGTGATGGACCTGATGTACCTATCCATCCAGTTCGGCTCTGGGGTGACTTGCTGCACCTCATGGGAGCTTCATAGCTTGGATTTTTGAGGTACTCGATGTGGGCTCACCCTAGTGACGAGTCTGGCAAGGTTGCAAGCCTTGATAGTATATCGGCTCGAGCATTCTCATTTCGAGGGATGTGAGAGATGCTGAAGCATTGGAAACCTGTTATGCTTGAGCGGACCTGCTCCAAGTACCTCATCATGGGGTCTTTGGCTTATACTCTCCGAAAACCTGTCCGGCCACCAGTTGGGAGTCGGTGAAGACCTTCAAGCTTCGTACACCCAGCTCGTGGGAGATCCTGAGGTATGTGAGGAGTGCCTCGTACTCCACCTGGTTTTTGTCACGACGAACTTGAAGCAGAGTGCGCATTCGGCTACAACTCTATCATTGTTGGTGAGGATGAGACCTGCACCGCTTTTTCCCACATTGGATGCACCGTTGACGTGGAGGATCCAGGACTCCTCCTCGATTATGGGCTCCACAGGTTGCTCCAGGATTGTCTGCTCTGGCTCTTTGGCGAGCCTTGCACACTCGACCAGGAAGTCGGCCAGTACCTGGGCCTTTTGTGACGACCTCGATCGGTACGTGATGTCGAAATCGTTGAGCTTGAGCACCCACTTAGCCAAGCATCCAGATGTATCGGGACGACTGAGCATAGCCCTCAGGGACTGTTCCGTCAATACCACGATCGGGTGTGCTTGGAAGTATGGCCTGAGATATTGAGCAAACATGATGAGAGCAAAAATGAGTTTTTTGGATCGGGTGTACTTGATCTCGGCATCCCGAAGGATCTTGTTGGCATAGTACACTGGCTTTTGGGATCCATCCTGATTCGTGCGGACAAGGACCAAACTGATGACTCTGGGGGTGATCGCCAGGTATAGTAGGAGCTCCTCTCCTATCTCTAGCATGGAGAGCAGTGGTGGTGACACCAGGAAGTCCTTAAGCTCTTCGAAGGCCACCTTGCACTCCTCTGTCTAGGTGAAGCCGTTCATCTTGCACAGGACCATAAAGAAGGGAAGGCATCGATCTGCTGACCTCGAGATGAACCGGCTCAGCATGGCAATCCGACCTGTCAAGCATTGCACCTACTTCTTCGAGGTCGGGTGCTTCATGTTGATGATCGCCTGGACCTTCTCCGAGTTCACCTCAATTCCTCTTTGGGTCATCATGAAGCCAAGGAACTTTCCTGTCGCCATGTCGAAGGTGCACTTTACCAGGTTCAGCTTCATCTTGTGCTCTCAAAGGTTGTGGAAGGCTTCCGTGAGGTCGGCGACGTGGTCCAACCTCGACTTGCTCATGATAAGCATGTCGTCCACGTAGACTTGCATGTTTCTGTCAATCTGGTCCTTGAAGACCTGATTGACCAGTTGCTGGTACATGGTGCCAGCATTCTTTAAGCCTAATGGTATCATCCGATAGCAGTACGTCCCTCGACCAGTGACGAAGGCAATGTGCTCCTCATCCTCTGGGTGCATCTGGATCTGGTTGTATCCAAAAAATGAATCCATGAAGGAGAGCAACGGTGCCTCGAGATGGCATCACTAGCTAGTCGATCTTCGGCAGAGGGAAGCTATCATTTGGACAGGCTCGGTTAAGGTCAGTGTAGTCCACATAGATCCTCCACTTTTCATTATTCTTCTTCACCATGACCACATTTGCCAGCCAGCTTGGATATTGTACTTCCTGAATGAAGCCGGCTGTGAGGAGTTTGTCCACCTCCTCGTTGATCGCCCTTTGTCTCTCTGGTGCAAAACTTCTTTTCTTTTGCCACACAGGGTGATATTTTGGGTCAATGCTCAGCTTATGAGTGATTATCTCTAGTGGGATCCTAGGCATGTCGGCAGCCATCCAGGCAAACACGTCGATGTTCGCCCAGAGGAACTCCAGCAGGTGGGTTCGTTCATCATCATGCAGCTCTGCCCCAATCTGCACCGTCTTCACCGGGTAGGTTCTGAGAGGGTACGATAGCAGGTGCTCGATCAGGCCACCTCTGGGGTCTCGCGCCCTTTGGTCGAGGTCGTCTATGCTGGGGTCATCCTTGGCAGCCTTGGCCCCAGGGACGGTTTGGAGGCAATGTTGAATTGCCTAAGGTGCCCCCCTCATCTCCCCAACACCATAGGGGATTGGAAACTGCACCAATAGCTGCTTGGTGGAAATGATCGCGTGGAGCAGGTTGAGCCCTGGTCGGCCAAGGATGACATTGTAGGCTGAGGGAAGCTTAACAACAGTGAAAGTCATCATGACGGTACTCTACCGAGGTGGCGTCCCGGCGGTAATGAGGAGAGTGATCTCCCCTTCGACTCCTATGGAGTCACCCATGAAACCAACAAGGGGTGTGTGCACGGGTCTGAGCTGAGCAGAGGAATTGAAGATTCATCCTGGAGAAAGTATCATAAAAAAGTACATCCATGGAGCTCCCACTATCAACCATGATGTGTTTTACAGGATGCTTCGCGATCATCATCTCGATGACCATGGCATCATTGTTTATATTTTTATTTTCATCCCCCCTTCACTCACAAAGGGAAGTACATTCTCAAAATTTTTCCCACCTCGGGCCTTCTTTGGAGCGCACTCGACTCCCCAGCATATCATTCCCACCGGCTTCTCGGTAGGACGGTTGTTGACAGCAGGGACTGGAGGGAGTGTGGCGAGCACCTGAGGTTACGTTGGGGGTCTGCCCCTCATGAACCTTCCGAGGTAGCCCCTCTTTATGAGTTCTTCAATTTTCCTCTTGAGGTTCTGGCACTCCTCAGTGTCGTGGCCGTAGTCACGGTGAAAATTGCAGTACTTCATCTTGTCCCGACCATTGGATGGCTTCAGTGGAGGTGGGCGTCTCAGGTAGCGCTCACCCTCGATCTCCATGAGGATTTTTGCCCTCGGGGCTAGAAGTGGGATGAAGCTCTCTTCTAGGATGGGGTCTCTTCTCGGCTTCAGCCTCTGGCGGGAGTCCAGCATGGCTGATTCGGGCTTTCATGTCTTGGAGGTCTCCCCGGGAGTTAGCTTCTTCAGAGGCCTTCCATCCAGCTCCCTCCTCATTCGATCCACCTCCTTGGCATTAATGTACTTCTATACTTGGAGGAGGAGCTCAGAGTAAGTCTTGAGGGGCTTTTTGTCAAGAGAGTAGGGCAGGCGAGAAGTCCTGAGCCCTCTCTTCAGTGCCAGCATGGCGACTGGCTTGTCAAGGTTGTAGATCTCCAGCACGGCAACCTTGAAACGGGCCACGTAGTCCTGTAGGAGCTCATGGTCCTATTGCATGATGGAGAAGAGGTTGTTCGCCTCTCGCGGCACCTTCTAGCAAGCATCGAAGTGAGCCATGAACTTTTGCTCCAACTAAGCGAAGCAGCTGATCTCTCTGGCTCTAGGTGGGTGAACCACACCCGAGCTACTTTCCGGAGAGTAGCAGGAAAGGCGATGTAGAGGAGAGTGTCGGTCACCCCCTGGACTCTCATGAGGGCCTTGTAGCTCTCAAGATGATCTAGGGGGTCGGCGGTCCCATTATAAAGATCCACCTGTGGCATGCGGAACCAGCTCGGAACCGGCTCCTCTTGGACTTCTCGAAAGAAAGGGGGATGGGTGTTGTAGCCCACTGGCTCGCTAGCAGAGCCCTGCATATTTGCAAACTGGCGGGTAAGCCCTGCCAGCTTGCACTCCTGCTCCTCCAGGTGCTTCTCTGCCATGTGCCTGATGGCCTCGTTGGTTGAACCCTCCACGGAGGCTGCAGGAGATGGAGAAGGGGACATGAGGTGGTGTCCATGATGGGGGGTCTTGCCTTTTCGACCTTGGCAGGCTCTAGCTATCACCCACTCGAGGGTCGAGGACCGGCTCTCTTGATCGGCAGATTTGGCCCGTTGTCTCTTCATCGGGGTCCGGTGACTACCTCGATGGTCGGTGATGGCCCACGACTGCAAAGGCCTTCCTTGGAAGGAATGCAGGCTATCGTGGGGTGCTGTGGCATGGGCCGCGGGAGTCCCTGGCTACTGATGGGTAGCCAAGGATCGGTGCTGGTGCTGGAGCTGGTGCACTACTGCAGCGAGAATCTGCATCTGCTGGGTGAGTGCGGCCAGCTAAGCATCTGTTAGAGGTGTTTGGGCTTAAGTGGGGAGTTCCCCTTCTGGACTGTGCAAGTCCCCATGGGAAGGGGGATCTCCCGCATGACTGGTGGAGACTTCTCTCGCTCGTGTCATCACCATCTTCCCGGTGAGCTGCTTGCAAGGGATTTAGTTTGGATCAAAATGCATCCTGCCCTCGCCCCTACTTGGCACGCCAATCTATTACTGTCAAGATCATCGTGGCCTGTATCTAATGCCGAGATCGAAATGTGCTCCTGCTGCTCGAGATCCTGCTCGGGTGCCCGAACCTACAAAACAGAGTTAGTAACCTGAGCCGGGGATTCCGATGGGGGCACTCCAACGGTCAAGTCAGTAACGACTCGAGAGAGCAGATCCTCTTGGTCGAGCCTCGGAGTGGACTCCATGCTAGGAGGAGAATATAATGCACTGGGAGAGTTTAAAGGAGTTGAGCACGGAGCAGGGAAAGTGCCTGCTAAGGAGCTGAGATGGCTGTGTCCTTCAAGACCTTCCTGTAGGTGTTCGGTAGCCTAGAGTTCTCAGGCTAATTTGGAGCTCTCCTGTGTGCCTGGCTTGCTTTCCCTCCACTCCCTCGTCTCTCTTTTTTGCTTACCTTTCTTCTGGAACTATGAGGAGTTCCTTTATGCCATTGGGGGATTGCCAGGTACTTGCCTTGGAACTCTGCACCGTTTGTTAGCATGCGCGACGTTACCTGGTGCCGTGTTCGGGACGTCTTTCCCCATCCATGAAAGGGGACGGTACCGCATGCACTGACATTTCTTTCGGTCGCTCCACTTTCAGAAGCATGGTAGGGCCTCGATCAATGGACCGCCACCTTCTGGATCTAGATCTACTAGTTAACTTCCTCCTTTGGGGGGGTGCGGATGGTTGGTGAGGAGCGCAGGACCTTGATCAGGGGTCTCTTCCCATTTTGGTGTAAGTAATGGCTGGAACCATCATCGCGGCCTGGCAGGCATCTTTCCGCAGTCCTTGGGCATTGAGCCACCATCCTAGGAGGGTGGCTACTTATTTCAGCGACGGATCTCTTCGTTCGAGGTTGAGCTGATATGGAGCATCTCGACCCGAAGGGAGCGCGATCGGGCAAAGGAGGGTGGAGCTCGACTTTAGACTTGGCATCTCGATTCGAAGGGAGCGCAACTGGGTGAAGGAGGGTGGAGCTCGACTTCGGCCTCGGCATCTCGACCCGAAGGGAGTGCGGTCGGGCGAAGGAGGGTGGAGCCCGACTTTGGCCTCGGCGTCTCGACCCGAAGGGAGTGCAGCCGGGTGAAGGAGTCCAGGTAGAAGTGTCCCACGTGGCAGCTTCGTCCACCGTGTTGCCCATGGAATCTGACATGGGTTTCACGTCAGCGACCCTGCCACATCACCATCTAAATCTGTTCCTACCACACCATATGAGATTTGGCATGGTAAGAAACCAAGTCTTGCTCATTTCAAGATTTGGGGTTGTCCAACCTATGTCAAAAGACTAATGACGGATAAGTTAAAATTTAAATTTGTGAAAGCTCAGTTTATAGGATATCTTAAAAAAACTTTAGGGTATTTCTTTTACCTCCTAGAAGATCATAATGTGATTGTGAGCAGACATGCCACATTTCTTGAAAAACAATTTATTCAGGAAGGTGGTAGTGGAAGGTTAATCGAGCTCGATGAAAAAGTTTCTGAAGAGCTGCCAGCTATAGATCAGATCAAACCTAATCAACCAATACACATAAATGCTCTTCTACCTCATAAGTCTACTAGAGTCTCCATACCTCTTGAAAGGTACTTGGATATGCTTATAGAGGATATAAAGGAAATGTTTCTAGTTAGGGATAAGGATCAATTGATTGATCCTAAGACTTATGATGAGGTGATGTCAGACATCGACTCCGAGAAATGGTTGAATGCTATGAAGTCAGAAACTGAATCAATGCATTCTAACCAAGCATGGTCCTTTGTGGATCCACCAGAGGGTATCATACCTATTGGATGCAAATGGATCTACAAAAGAAAAATAGGTGCATATGGTAAGGTAGAGACCCTTAAAGCTAGGTTAATGGCGAAAGGGTATAGTCAATGTGAAGGCATTGACTATCATGATACCTTTTCACCGGTAGCTATGCTGAAATCCATCCGTATATTGCTTGCAATTGTAGCATGTCATGATTATGAGATATGGTAGATGGATGTGAAAACTGTATTCTTGAATGGATATCTTGAAGAAGATATCTATATGGAGCAGCCTTTGGGTTTCACTTCCAATGATGAAGATCAAAAGGTCTACAAGCTGCATAGATCAATCTACAAATTGAAGCAAGCTTCTCGGAGTTGGAATACTCATTTTAATGATACAATCAAATCATTTGATTTTATTAAGAATGAGGATGAGCCATGTGTTTACAAGAAGGCTAGTGGGAGGGTAGTGACATTCCTCATATCGTACATGGATGACATGCTTCTTATAGGGAATGATATTCCCATATTGACTTCGATTAAAAGTTGGTTATCTAAGAAATTCTTTATGAAAGACTTAGGTGAAGCACATTATATTTTGGGGATTAAGGTCTATAGAGATAGATCTAATAGGATGCTTGGCCTTTCACAAAAATTATACATAGAGGAAGCGTTGAAAAGGTTCAGCATGGAGAACTCTAAAAGAGGATTGTTACCTCTTCGGCATGGCATTAATCTCTCCAAGAAACTGTGTTCTAACATACCTGAAGAGATTCAACGCATGAGCAAGATTCTATATGCTTCGATAATTGGAAGCCTTATGTATGTCATGTTGTGTACTCGACCTGATATAGCTCTTGATATGAGTGTCACGAGCAGATATCAGTCGAATCCAAGTGAAGAACACTGGATAGCTATGAAGAACATTCTTAAGTACTTGAGAAGGACTAAAGATTTATTCTTAGTCTTTGAAGGGAGTTCAAAATTAGGGATAAAGGGATATACAGACTCAGACTTTATGTCTGATCTTGATGATAGAAAGTCTACATCAGGGTCTGCATTTTTGTGCAAAGGTGGAGCAACTAGTTAGAAAAGTTCCAAGCAGCCCATCATAGCAGATTCAATAATGGAAGCAAAATATATTGCTACCTCTGAAGTTGCAAAAGAAGCCTTTTGGTACAAAATATTTGTTGTGGAGCTTGGAGTGATGCCATATGATGCCGTCCCCATATATTATGATAATAATGGTGCAATAGCTCTTGCTAAGGATCCTAGGTCTCACAAGAAGTCTAAGCATATTGAGTAGCGATTTCATATCATACGCGACTACCTCGAGAAGAAGTATGTTGAGGTGTGAAGAGTAGACTCCACAAATAATGTGGCAGACCCACTGACTAAGACTCTGAGCCAGTAGAAGGCTGAAGTCCACTTTGAGAAGATGGGACTTAGATATGTAACTAATTGGCTTTAGTGTAAGTAGGAGTTATTAGATGTATACCTTGAAAGCCATGTTGGCTTGACACATTTTAATTTTAGGGCATGAACTTTGTACTTAATCTTTCTTATTAATAAAAGGGTATTAATTTCATTCATATTGATGTGTCTATGAATCGTCCATGAAGTTAATGGGCAATGACATATATTCTCAAGAGTTTAGAATCTGAGACATGTGTCTTTATAGATTAACTCCTAAAAGCGCTCAATTATTGAAATATCACGAGGACGATGATTGATCCGTTAAAATTGATGCACAGATCACTTTCCCTTTTAGGTTGATGAGTCTCTAACCTATAGTGTGGTGACACTAGAGTGATAGTGCAGGTAGTTGATAGAGATCAACGGTACTGAGCGTGACCAAGTACAGGAAGTTATACAGATGACTACTCACTCGTCGATAATTTTTTGATGCTGTAGTTATGTGAATAGTTCTTTGACCTAGAGTGTCTTAGCTACTCGCAATAAGGTTGCTGTAGTTTGACACATAATCATATGGTTCCTATCCATTCGGGATCATGCGGTGTTTGTTGGCTATAATAAGTTTATTTTAGGAGTAGAGTGTTTACTTGTAGGGATCTATCTGACTTAGTAGTAAGGAATAATCCTATATAGCTTAATGAGACTACGTCCAGAAGTCTATGGCCATAGCAGGGTAATAATGAAAAAGTATTTTCATTATTATCATAATTGGACTTGAGTCGATTAAGTTAAGCATATGACTGATGGGTTTGACGAGTTTCCATAACCAACATCAAGTCGGGATTTTTGATAGAGGAACCGAATCACATGGTAACTCACATAGGGGTTCCAATCTTATTCTACTAGGTTGCCATTACATACTGCTAGGTATCTTTGGTAGATTGTGAGAGCCCATTAGGATCATTCTCTGATTGATGATCCTGATTAAGGTTGAGCTAAAATTATTCCAGTCCATCGAAATGAGTTTCGATGATGTATAGTGGAGATTATAGCATGTCTCATTACCAGACATGATAGGACCTGAGGGGTCGCACATATTAGGAGCTTAAGTAACCAATCAACAAATCAAAATATTACTAAAATTGACAATTTTAATACATTTGGACCTAATTATAAATGTTATAATTAATTAATTATGGATTAATTATTAATTGAATTAAATTAGATTTAATTTAATTGAGTTAGACTTAGTTAATTGATCTTAATTGAGTTGGGTCAATAGCCTTTTCGAAATGGTTCGATTGGATTTAAAATTGGCTTCGATTTGATTGTTAAATCATTTAATTTGGACCTATGACCTAGAGTCCCATTGGACTAGGACTCTCTCTCCTTGTCTCCCCTTCTCTCCACATGCCAACCTAGTGGGCCCATGCATTTCGTGTGACAAAAGGAGTGGGGCGTGATTATTAGATGGCGCTAATCCCATTTTGGCGTGGAAGAATATGAGGAGTCCGTCTCATTCACTACTCTTAAATCCTAACCAGATAAAAAAAAACTCTAGTGTTTTGGTTTGGAAGAGTGGGACAATTGGATTTTAAAAAGGGAGGAGATGTGGCCGACTACATGGGATCATAATTGGTGTGAAAAGACTTCTTCTTTCACCATGAAGAATTTTTGGGCATGCTTCTTCTTGGGCATCTTCTCCAGGGAGTCTCTCTCATGGGGCACCAACTCCTCTCCCTTCTAGTTTATTTCTTCTTCCTTGTGTGAGATTCAAGAATTAGGAGAGGTCTTTTTCATAAGAGGGAAAAAAAGTGAGGGGTCCAAAGGTCTTGCATAGTATGATTTGCAAGATAAAAGCCAGAAGTCGGTCCAGATTCTGATCGGCACGATTTTTAAAGTGGCTGATTTGCTGAAAGAGGAGAGGGCTGCAAGGATCTAGCAGTCTGGTGCTCTCTATGACTCAGTTATGAGAGCTTTATGTGGATACCAGTAGAGGCTGGACGATTGCGCAGCTCTAGTAGAATCCTGGTTTCAGAAGCGGATCAGCACGTTTTTCAGAGCAAGTCAGGATAGTGATCTGGGTATGTATTTTATGCTTAAAATAATCTTATTTTCAGATATGTTATTTTTTTCATATATTTCAGCATGTTAAAAATTTATGATGAATAAATTAGATTTATTTATAAATTGCATCATTAGATATAAAATGTTTTTATATCTACTTTCGCTGTGTCAAGCTTTTGATGCCTGATTGATTGCAATATACTGTTCTAGGGAGAACTCCAACAGAAACCTGGGAGGAAGGTGAGGCACTGGGTAGGGGACCAGGGAGGGAATCCAAAGTGACAAAAATGAGAAAAAAAATGATCATGGGGGAGATTTAAAGGAGAATTATTAGTGATGATAGCTTGCCATCCCTAATAATAAGAATGTCATCGGTAATGACAATATTAGTGATAACAAAACTTTGCATCACTAATATTGGTCGGGAATACTTAATTTTCCATTTTCATTATTAGTGACATATACCTACTATTGTTAATAATCAAAATGTCGTTGCTAATAGTCTTTTTCATTATGAAAATATTTTAATTTTCAAAATTACTAGTGATGGTGGAATGACATTTACTAATAACCAAAATGCTATCACTAATAATATTTTTCCTAAATTAAAATTCTTTAGAATTTGAAATATGATTAGTGACAACAAGTTGCCATTGCTAATAATTTAATATTCATCATTAATAATATTTTTTTTAAAAGTCTTTTAAAATTTTAAAATTATTAGTAATAGTATATGCCATTGCTAAAAGTGTCACTAATACTATTAGTAATAGCATATTTTATCATCATCTTTGGTGTCATTATATACCATTAGTAGCGATGGCTAATTAGCTATTACAATAGCTGTTACTAATGCTTCATTTTCTTGTAGTGGAAGAACTTTGATGCTTACTACCCTTTGTTTGCATAGGAATCATGCAATGTTCGACTATCTACCTAATGATGGGTTTACATCGTTCAGTCATTCAGTGGCCCCTTATTCATCTAACTAGTCTTTATTACTCCATACAATATGCCACTTGGGATGTACATGAAGAATGAAACATCTTTCTTATATTAGTTATTCCTAGACCATGACACCCTGGTAGAAAATTTTGATGAATAAAGCCTCTTATTGATGAACTAAAATTTTTATGATTTGATAGTACATATACTTTTGATGAATCAAAGAAACAAAATTTTATAATGAAGGCTGTAGTGATGTGGACCACTAACGATTTTTCTGCTTATAGAATACAATCAACATAGAGCACTCAAGGGAAGCTAGCATGTCTATATTGCATGAAGAATATAATATCATTTTAGCTTGAGCATGATCATAAGTCTTGCTAGTTTGATTGTCATAGTCAATTTCTTTCCAAGCAACATTCCTTTCGAAAGTAGAAAAATACTTTTAGGAATAAGATAGAGAATGATAGTGCACCCCCATGCCTCAATGATATGAAAGTGTTTAAGAGGGTATCCCAACTTGATAAAGTCTAGTTTGGCATAATATTTGACAAGTAAAAATCTTAGAGATTTGGTATAACTCATAACTGGATGAAGCACACATCTTTTGGGAGTTGAAGACTGATCCACCAACTTGATCTGTTATAACCTTGACATCATACACGTTGAGAAGAATATGTTCAATAATATTTCCTATACTATTATGAATGTCAAGGGTATGGTAAAGGATAACCCTAGGGCTCGAGCATATATGAAGAACATATGTAAGCATCCTCTATTAGAGTTGGTTAAGGTATCACATAGAAAATCTCAGAAGCCAAAAGCATCATAATGAGGACATTGGCAAGAGAAAAAAATTACAAACTAATAATCTTTTGTTGTAGTCTAATCTTTCCTTTTTTTTCAGGTTCCCACAAATGTATGAAGCACCTCTTGAAGACTCCTATTTCCATGAAGCAAGATTGAATTGTTTAAAGCAAAAATCAAGTGAAGATTTTTTTTCCAAGCCCATGGGCCGGCCAAGCTATGAATAAGTCTTCTACCTTGAAGCCTAATTGAAAGACCAAACCTTAAAGAACATGTGGAAGGATTAGATGAAGACAAGTGTTGCAAGGAGATGGCGTCACATGGAGCTTCTAGGACTTTCTCTTGTTAGGATTAGTTAGACTAGGAACTAATCATATAATTAATTACCAACTAAATCTGAATTAGTTGGCTCCTTAACCCATCCATTATGGCTACCCTTGGCCTATAAATAGGACCAAGGCCTCCTCTTGTAAAGCAATGAATGACTTGAGTTGAATGAAAGCTTTCTTGTTTGAGTTCTCTTCCATTTTGCCAAGTTCTCTTGAGTTCTTCCAAGAATTTTGAGTGTTTTCCTTTAAGTTTGAGTTGGAGTGATGAGTTTGATCTTGAATTTGAGTGAGTGCCTTAAGTTTGGAAGGCCAAAGTTCCATTTCCAAGTTTGTCTACATAAGATCCAAGTAATCCAAGAAGAAGAGGAAGTGCTGTCCAAAAATTCCAGCAACTCTCTTCACTTCTCTTGTTGATTCCTTCCTTTTTTTTTCTTAATTTCTTTGAATTTTGACTTACCTTGACTCTTTGAAGATTTTTCTTGGTGATTTGAAGATGAAGATGAAGGCTCCATGCCAAGGATCAAAGCTCCAATGGTGAATCCAAGAAGGGAGTGTAGATCTTGTCTCTAGCCTTCAATTTTTGAGTAGTGAGTGCTTCCCTTCCATTTGAACTTTGATTTCTCTTCATTGTTAGGAAAAAACCCTCTTGATCCTTAGATCTGAGGTTCTTAAAGGTAGCTTAGCCTAGTTTGAGGGTTTCTATGCCCTTAGATCCTCTCTTTTATTTTTTTGAAAGGAAGCTTGCATAAGGGTGTCAGATTTTCTGCTTATCTAGTTCCTAGCTTGAAATTCTTCATCCCTTCTATCCATGAATCCGGCCATATCTGCAGCTCTAATGCTGATGTATTGTTTCTAGGTAAGTAGATCATATCTCTACACACCCATTTCATCAAATTCATCCCCCATCAATTTTTGGTATCAGAGCTTTGTTTCTAGGTTAACCTTTGCAAGCTGCTACAGTCTTGTCTCACTATCTTCTAAGCTTTCTATGATTTTTTGTAATTTTTAAAGTAATCATAAAAATACAAAAAAATACTTTTCTAGTACCGTAGTATGTTAGAATTCAAAAAAAAATTAAATAATATATATATTTTTTATTTTTAGATTTAAAAATACGAGTTCTTAGGTCATTTTTGAAGTTCTATCCAGAATTCTGTTTCTGCCTTCCATTTCATTTAATTTTCAAAAAATAAAAAATATTTTTTATTAATTTTATAATTTTAGATTTGAGATCTATACTTTTTATTATTTTTCATAAGAATTTTGAGTTTTAGAGAGGTTTATAGCTCGAAATTCAAAATTTGAATTTAGGTTGTTAAGAGTTAGCTAAACTGCTGGAATCTTCTAGCGACTATTTTCAAAGTACCTTCTCAACCAAAATTTGAATTAATTTGAAGTCAAAATTTAAAATCCAAGATTTTATATCTGAGATCTAACCAAATCAGTTTTATTTTGAATTTTTTGATTTTTAAAATTTTAAATTTTGAATTTTCAAATTCAGGTTAATAGGAGGTTAGTTGGAAGCTGAAATTTATATTTTAACCACTTTGCTTCCAAGGATGAATTTTCTAATCAAATTTTGAAATTTAAAATTTAAAATTTGGTTACTGTGATTTAGACTTCAATATTTGAATTACCCAATTTAAATTTGTATTTTTTGAAATTTCAAAATTAGGTTAAAAGTTCATGCATTTGTACTAGGTAAGTTGATTGTGCTCATTGTTTTGCTGAAAATGTTTACATCCATTTTTAAAATATCCTAAGTGGTGGGGGCACCAGGTTCAGAAAGAAGCTTCAACTAATATCAAGTTCTTTATGGATTGAGACTAGGAACTCAAGTCTCGTATGAGTCCTGTATGTTTATTGAGTCTTATTTTATTTTCTTTTGGGGTTTTAAAGTTCAATTAGAGTCAATTAGGCTTTATACTGAGTCAAGTTCAAAAGCTACTTGAAATTAGGCCAGACCAGCTTTACTTGGAGCGCCACATCATCATGAACCACCTATGCCAACTCATCACCAAAGAATGCCACATCACCTTTTTGCCAAGTCATCTCCAAGGGGTGCCATGGAGAAGGATGCGCCATGTCACCATGCCATTTCACCTTGCCACATCATTGGATTTGGAAACCACCTCGCCATGCCAACTCACTTTGCCAAGTCATCACCAAGTGGTGCCACATCAAAACAACTTCAAAGTGGGGACCTCACCATGCCAACTCACCTTGCCAAGTAATCACCAAGAGGCGCCAACTTCAAGTGGGGACCAAGGATTCAAATCCTCCACATTCCATGTAACCCTCCACCAAATCCTCCACATTCCATGTAACCCTCCACCAAATCCTCCACATTTCATGTAACCCCCCCCTAATATTTCTCCATGATATGGGGAATTTCAAATTGATTGAAAGGCCAATAAAAGCCTCTTGTACGCCCATGGTAAAGGGAGCTTTTGGATGATGAAACAAGAAGGAGTAGTTTTTTTTTATGAAGCAAGTGTTTTGTAGTGTGGTTGTGTTTCAATCTTGGCGTGTGATCTTCTACCTCCCAAGCCAACGACTTCTCCAAGGATCCCATCTTCCCTCAACGACTACTTGTTTTCTTAATTCCTTCCTCCTACTTTGATTTGGTATTCCTTCAAATTAGCTTAGTCCTAATTCCTTCATTGCGTAGGGTTCCTTCTATGATCCGGAGTTCAAGAAGGGGGTCATTGCCATCAGATCAAGTATGGTGAGAACTTGTTTCGATGGAAGACTCATCTTTTCATCCAGGGCTTATTTATTTAATTGCTTCAACGAATCTACACCAACAAGGAGTGCTCATCATGGTAACAATTCCCTTATAATATTCTTAAGTCTAGGTTATCGAAGACAGTTTTCCTAGGTTTAGATTCCATAATCATTAGCCCTAATCTTCTCTAGGATTTAAATAACTACATCGCGGCGTAAGTTCCAAATTTCCGTGCTCCTTCCATAGCTTTACCTTAATACTTTTGATCTGAAATTTAGTACCTGTTAATAGGCTTCATTGCTCTCATTTCTCAATTTATCATTTAGATTGCATTCTCATCATAGTGCCGCATCAAATTGGTATCAGAGCATGGTTGCATTAGGTTAGGGTTAATTTCTATTTTCTGTATTAGGGTCTGCTTGCTGTTTTTTTTTTCTGTGTAGGCTGATTGTAATCCGTCTGCAGCTTCAAAGGCAAGTTACATATTTTGCATTGAAATAATCTTTTTCATGTCCCATTCTAAGTCGTTTATCACCGTATTAAATTTCATCATTAGAAAAAAACCACAAAAAAAATGAAAATTCCCGCATCATTTCCCTGTTCTATTATAAATAGTTCCACAAATATGGTCTAAACATTAACTCATTTATCTCAGCACAGAAACCCAAATTTAGTGATTCTTATTTTGTTAGATCCATTATAATTGATAGAATTTTTCATAATTTTTCCAGAATTTTTGTTTAATCATAGAATTTTTGGACTGTAATTCTTGTACTGTTCTGCTTTAAATTTCAGTAGGATAAATTTCAGCATGATTGTGTGCATCCATTTTAATCCAATTAAGGGCACCAATATGACATGGGGGCAGGATTGATCACCTGTCCTTAGCCCAAGAACAACCGCCCACATTGTGCATCGAACCCAACCCCTAATTAAAATCGATTAGAACCTTAATTGCCCTAGTGGGTTAGGGACACCAACAAGTTGGGTTCAGGTTAGGGTCAAGTTAACTGTGTCAGCTAATTGGTGTGTGCTTACTGGCTTGGTGTCTAGGATTGGTGCATCAGGGCTTGTGATTTAGTCCGCCTACCTGGCCAATCTCAGATTGGTGTCTAAGGATTGGCAATCAGGGACCTTCACTCCCCTCCACCTACCTGGCTAAGTCCCATAAGTACTACTAGCTAGTTGGTTCACTTAATTAGACCTCTAATTTGTATTCTAGGTCTAGAAAACCTTAGCTCGAGCCTGAGTCTACTTGCATGCATGAAAACTAGATCAGGGGCCTCATATTCACTAGTCCAAACCCAGTCCAGTGTAGCCATGGACCCGAATCTTGAAACCATGCTGAAAGGCCTAAATGATCTAATGGCCCAATTGAACCAAATTCTGGCTAAACAATTTCCCTTAGACCAACCAACTCCTACTATCCCATTAGCTCATATGAATGATAGGAGTAAGAACCCTGAAGTACAAGTTGAGTTCATTAATACCCAACACTTAGGGTATCCTCAAACTGAAGGGCTAGGGAAGGAAGAAGGCAAATCTGAACCTATTAAATATGTGTATGAGACTAACATAAGTTTAATAGATGAATATGAAGGGGAAGACTATGAAGAGAACAACTTTAGTACCTTACTTGAGGAAACCTTTGATAAAGAAAAGATTATTGAGCCTAGTCCTGAAACATCAAAACAACCAAAATTTAGTGAGGACTTGGTTCCCGTAAGACAATACCCTCAGGAAGAACCCAATACTTTAGCTTCGATACAAGAACTCCTTCAGGTACCTGAGAAGAACCCAATCATTATTTTAGAAGACTTTCCTGATGACCTTCAACTACCTAGAAGCATCCCGCCTGTAGATCAAAATTCTAATCTTAAGGTCATCATGAGTAACCAAGGTTTGTTTCAAGATTCTCCTAAATTATCCCAAGTCTCGGATTCCTATTTCCTGCCTTTCCCTGAGTCTTATCATAATTTTAGAGCCATTAAGTTTCATTTTGATGAGATTACTAGGATGCATGAGCTTTTAAGGCCTATTCCTTTTGCTACCTACTTTTGGAAAACCTTATGGCATTTGCTAGGAACCCATGGTAAATTCTCATGTGCATGCCAAACCAGGGTCAAACCTAGAGAGTCATTAATCTATTAGGTTTAGGCCCTAGATAGTCCAATAAAATTCCTCTCAATAAGGATGCCTAGTTCAGTCTGTATTTCGTAAGTGCTTGTGTAAGTTTCTGAGTCTGCTGAGTCCTATGCATAGCATGTTGAGGATTTGCATCATGAAATAAATTTGAGCAATGAATCCTATAAACATAGGACTAATTCAAGAAAGAAAGTCAAGGAATTCTATAAGAGAGATCATGTTCCCATCCGGGACTTTCAAGAAACTACATACCCGTGGTGCAGGCCCCTTTAAAGTCCTAAAGAAGATTAGATCTAATGCTTACATATTGGAATTACCTTCAGACCTAGGTATCAACCCGACCTTCAATGTCTCAAACTTGATAGAATATAAGGAACCCATGATGATACCTAGTGAGCCTTTTGGGCCTGACCATATTTTTGAGAGTGAACCATTACCCGAGTATCCACAAACAACCATTCCTCAAAAATGAGAGAAAACTGAACAAATCCTGGATAATAAGATTGTCACTACCAGAAACAAGGATTACTATCGAAAACTGAACAAATCCTGGATAATAAGATTGTCATTACCAGAAACAAGGATTACTATCGATATTTGGTCTGTTGGCAAGGGAGACCAAAATCTGACGACTCCTGAATCGCTAGAGAGGACCTGCAACGACTGGACCCGGACTTATTTGAACAATATAAAAGCCAGGTTGGACCATACTCGATAGGGTCAAGTTCCTCCCACCCGGGGAGAATTAGTGGGGGCACCAGGTTCGGAAAGAAGCTTCAACTAATATCAAGTTCTTTATGGATTGAGACCAGGAACTCAAGTCTTGTATGAGTCCTGTATGTTTATTGAGTCCTGTTTTATTTTCTTTTGGGATTTTAAAGTTCAATTAGAGTCAATTAGGCTTTATACTGAGTCAAGTTCAAGAGCTACTTGAAATTGGGCCAGACCAGCTTTACTTGGAGTGCCACATCATCATGAACCACCTATGCCAACTCATCACCAAAGAATGCCACATCACCTTTTTGCCAGGTCATCTCCAAGGGGTGCCATGGAGAAGGATGCGCCATGTCACCATGCCATTTCACCTTGCCACATCATTGGATTTGGAAACCACCTCGCCATGCCAACTCACTTTGCCAAGTCATCACTAAGTGGTGCCACATCAAAACAACTTCAAAGTGGGGACCTCACCATGCCAACTCACCTTGCCAAGTAATCACCAAGAGGCGCCAACTTCAAGTGGGGACCAAGGATTCAAATCCTCCACATTCCATGTAACCCTCTACCAAATCCTCCACATTCCATGTAACCCTCCACCAAATCCTCCACATTTCATGTAACCCCCCCTAATATTTCTCCATGATATGGGGAATTTCAAATTGATTGAAAGGTCAATAAAAGCCTCTTGTACGCCCATGGTAAAGGGAGCTTTTGGATGATGAAACAAGAAGGAGTAGTTTTTTTTTATGAAGCAAGTGTTTTGTAGTGTGGTTGTGTTTCAATCTTAGCATGTGATCTTCTACCTCCCAAGCCAACGACTTCTCCAAGGATCCCATCTTCCCTCAACGACCACTTGTTTTCTTAATTCCTTCCTCCTACTTTGATTTGGTATTCCTTCAAATTAGCTTAGTCCTAATTCCTTCATTGCGCAGGGTTCCTTCTATGATCCGGAGTTCAAGAAGGGGGTCATTGCCATCAGATCAAGTATGGTGAGAACTTGTTTCGATGGAAGAGTCATCTTTTCATCCAGGGCTTGTTTATTTGATTGCTTCAACGAATCTACACCAACAAGGAGTGCTCATCATTGTAACAATTCCCTTATAATATTCTTAGGTCTGGGTTATTGAAGACAGTTTTCCTAGGTTTAGATTCCATAATCATTAGCCCTAATCTTCTCTAGGATTTAAATAACTACATCGCGGCGTAAGTTCCAAATTTCCGTGCTCCTTCCATAGCTTTACCTTAATACTTTTGATCTGAAATTTAGTACCTGTTAATAGGCTTCATTGCTCTCATTTCTTAATTCATCATTTAGATTGCATTCTCATCATCGTGCCGCATCACTAAGGGCATTCAATATCACATAAGGGAAGGAGGTCATTACCTTTCCTTAGCCCAAAACAATCACCCATATTTGTATTGACCTAAACCCTAAAGTAAAATCAAGTAGGAACCTAAACTAGGGACACCCACAAATCGGGTTCAAGTGCAAGGTAAGACAAAGTATTATTTGAGTTTGTACTTATTCCTTGAAATTGGTGTCTAAAGCAAGAGGTTAAATGGAAAACGCCTTAAGCGGACTTGCAATTTTTAATTAGGACCTTACGAAAGCGAGGGGAGCCTCCCGCAACCCCACCTCTTACCTGGCCAGTGGACAGGATAATTACATACTTAAGTAGTACATAGTTAAGTATTGTATTTTGAACTTTTAGGTCTAAAAACCCTAGAATTAGGTTTTGCTTGCTTGTCCATTGTATTGATTACCCTCGTACTATGTCCTATAAACCTTATATCAAAGTCCACCCTTAGTCTGGTTATTACCCATGGATCCTAATCTTGAATTTATCATGAGGACCCTAACTGAAAAATTTGACCATGTAACTGAGCAATTAGGGCAAATTAACAAGGAACTAGGTCAAGTCAAAGAGAGAGTTGGAACCCTTGATAAGACCCCCACTGAACTTGAGTCATCTAAGTCAATCCCAAGAGGACCAAGAGCCCAACATTTGAGCACACCCCTAAGTACAACCCAAGAAGGCTTCGCCCTGATTTCATAGAAGAAGCCCATAGAGCCCATATTGAACCTGATTTTCCTAGACCAACTCATCGAGCCCAACGTTATGACTACACTCTTGAGCCCACTCCTAGGCAACCCTACCAAGACCACTTTGATCAAGATGAAAGGATGATGAGGAACATTAGATTAGAGGCTCCTATCTTTGATTGAAGCATGGACCCTAAGCCTACATTGACTGGGAGGGAGAGATGGACCAATACTTCAAATGGTATGAAATGACTGAGCATAAGAAGTATAAATTTGCCAAGCTTAGATTGGTTCGACAAGCTAAGTTATACTGGGAAAATGTCGAGAGAATAATTAGACAAAGGGGAGACATGCCTATAACCACATGGAGAGCAATGAAAGCTAAGCTGAGAGAGAAGTACCTCCCTATGTCCTACCATCAGAGATTGTTAGACCAATGGCAAAGATTGTATCAGGGTACTAAGACTGTATCGGAGTACATTGCCAAATTTGATGAGTTTTCCATGAAATGCAACATTAATGAGTCAGTAGCTGTGACACTATCTAGGTTTAGAGCTGGTCTAAGAGAGAAAATTTAAAGAAAATTATTTTTAAGAGAAGTCACTGACCCAGACCAAGCCTAACAGATAGCCAGGGATTGTGAAAGATTTCATAGGGGACCAATAACTCGATGACCTGAACCAACTAATGTTAGTACCCCTATTCAGAAACAAGGGTTCGACCAATTACATCAAAATCGCACCACCCCTCCAGCCCCATCGTGCCAATCAAATGACAAGGGTAAGGCCCCTGAAGCTCAAAAGAGTGGTAGCCCAAATGTCCAATGTTTCAAATGTCACAAAATGGGACACCTTGCTAGCCAAAGCCCTACCCGATCCTTACATATAGGAGAGCTAGTTGATGAAAAAACTGATCCCACTAAAGAGTTTGAAGAAGAGGTATATGAGGCTGAATCCAATCTGATCAATGAGTATGATGAAGAAGAAGAAGGAGGTTATGATAAGACATCAAGTGTTGTTAGAATGTTGACCCAAATTAAGGAGAAGAAGGATTGGAGAAGGACTAACATACTCCAAACATTTGTCAAGATAGGGAAGAAAGTTTATAAAATCATTATAGACAATGGGAGTTGTATAAATGCAATTTCAACCAAAGCCCTTAGAGACTTAGGCTTGACCCCTATTCCATATCCTAATCCATCTAAAGTCTCTTGGATAGATTCTGCTTCAAACCCCATCAAGTCCAAATGCCAGGTTTCCATTCAAATCTAGTCCTATCAAGAACAAAACTGGTGTGATATTCTTCCCATGAGGATAGGTAGTATCATTTTGGGTAGACCATGGTTATATGACCATGATGTAACTTTATATGGTCAATCCAATTCTTGTGCCTTCACCCATCTAGGAAAGAAGCTTGTCATTAACTCGACCCCACCTAAGGACAATATCAAAAGATGGTTTAGTGACTTGAAAGAGAAGAAGCAGCGGTTAAATTTAATTAATGCCAAGGATGTGGAGAAAGAAATCAAGGATCACCCATGTGGATTTTAACCCTCAGGGAAGCCCAGAAACAAAATCATGAAGAACAACCTGAGGAGATAAAAGAAGAGGACCCAGAATTAATGTTAATCAATAATAAGGGTTCAAGACAAGAAATCATTAAGGAATTATCAATTGGGGTGATGACCTGTCAGGAAGTCCAGAAGCAAAACCTTAAGGAACGAACCCAAGAAGTCATAAAAGAATTAAAGAAAATTCAAGACAAACTTCCTAAAACTTTGTTTGATCACTTCTCATCTTGGGACCACCAGCATGTTATCAATTCAGTCCCACGATATAGGATGAACCCAATCCAACATTCCAAGATGACACACTTTTTACCCTTGTTGCCCAGAGAGCAACCCAAGAGGGGGGGTGAATTGGGTCTTAAAAAAAATTAAAGCTAAGCTTGATAAAACAAGTAGCAAACTTCACAAGACAAGATATGCAATTCAATTCAACAAGGTACTAAAATTAAAGTGCAATGTTCTAATGTAAAAGTGCAGTGGAAATTAAAAGCAATAAGCGAAATGTAAAGAGCAAGGAGGGAGAGAATAAGCAATCACAAACACAACAATCTATAGTGGTTCGGTGCCAATAATGCACCTACATCCACTCCCCAAGATCCCCTTGGGAATTCACTATAATCCAATGATTATAGCCGATTAGTTTTTCGGGCTCACTAATCAAAACCCGACTTGTTTTCACAAGGCTCACAAGTCATAACCTCACTTGATTTTACAGGCTAACCAAGAACCTAATTGGTTTTCACAAGGCTAACCGAAAACCTCCCTTGGTTTTCCGGGCTAACCAAGAACCTAAGTGGTTTTGCAGGCTAACCACCAACCTAATTGGTTTTCCAACGCTTACCAATAACCTCACTTGGTTTTCCAATAGGCTAACCAATAACCTTTACAAGATAAAATATGAAGAAATAAAGAACCAATGTAAGCTTTCAATAAAAAGCAAATAAGTCAATGTAGCTCGATGTAGTGTTGCTTTGCTCTTGTTAAAGCCTTTTGAATGCCCAAGATTGAGTGATCTTCAATGAACTTGATAGCTTTGAATGCTTGGAAGGCTTCCCTTTGCTTGAGAGTGGTTAAGCTTTGAATGAATAGGAGTTAAGGCTCTTCTCTCTTCTTTTCTCTTTAAACTCTTTAAGGATATTCAATACTTATCTTCTTGATTTGATTTGGAGCCTTTATATACCTTTCCAAATCTCCAAAATCGAAATCTAGCCGTTATACTTGAAAAACTAACCGTTGGAGAGCATTTGGGAGAGTTCTGCACTTGAAAAAACTAGCCGTTATTGTTGTCAGAACTCCATGTGTCGACACTTCCTCTTCACGTGTCGACACATTAGGTCGACACATGTTCTTCTTGAGTCGAAACAAGTTCAAAATGTTCCATTCAAATTCTCTGAAAAAATCAGCTGAGTCGACACATTCTCAGTTGAGTCGATACATTGAGTCGACACATAAGGTCCGTGTGTCGACACATCAACTGTTCCTTCAACTTTTGCAAGTTCTGTGGCTTGAAATTCTCAGGTGATGTGTTGATCCATGTGTTGACACCTTGAGTCAACACATAAGGTCCATGTGTCGATACATCATCTGTGCCATTTGAAATTTTGCTGCGTACCGGCCTAAGTCAACACACCATCTTCATGTATCGACACATCATGTCATGTGTCGACACCTTGATTCGACACATCATTAAAAAGGTACAGAAATTGCTGAACTTGTGCTGGAATATGTTTCCATTTGCCTTAGTCATCCATTCAACCAACTCTTTGAGTGTCCAAGTCTTGTTTTGTGCAATCATTCCATTCAAACTTGGTTCTTCAACATAATTGGGCTACTTCAAATTTTGTGAGCATCCTTTCAATGAAAATATACTTAAAGCAAATCGTTAGTCCTCAAAATCAATTAGTGGATTCAACAATCTCCCTCTTTTTGATGATGACAAAACCCTTAAGTATAAATTGCTTCAAAGGTAAAGCTTTAAGAGAATTGATCAAGATGCACAATATTGAAAGCATTAAGTATATCAATCATTACTTAAAGATATAATCATTCAAAACACACGTGATAGAATTTGAGCTTGTTTCAAAGATAGAGAGTATCAGAACTTAGTCAGAACTTTGATATTTATTTAAATGCAATAAGAACATGTATCATGATACTCTTACAATGAAAATCTCAGCAATTAACAAAGCTCCCCCTGAATTAATGATTCATAACAAAATTTGTGAGAAACTTTTCAAAAACATTGAAAGAAGGGTTTTGAGAATCAAATTTACTTTGACAAAAAGTGAAGCTCCCCCTTTCATAAATTTAGGTTTTCAAAGTATAAAAGTTTTACTCCCCCTTTAGTTTGGAGAAGTAAACACGTAAACACATTTATATTTAAATAAAATCATGAACTACTCCCCTTTTTGTTATAATTAAAAAGGTAGGAAGTAAAGGAAATGAATAAACAAGACAAAGCATAGTCATTGAATGTATAAAAGCAATTCAAGACATCATTTATGTTCATCAAAGATATAGAAATGAGAAAATACAAGGTTTTTTCATATATGTCAGGAACTTGTACATCAAGTATACAACAAGGATAAAAGTACATGTAAGCATGAAAGTAAACTATTTAGAAATATAAAACTATTGAGAAATACATCAATATCCTAATCCTCATCCATCGAGTCATCAGAAGATGAACCAATCTCGATCGATCCGGTATCAGTAAAAGATCGAGCTCGTGGCCATCATGGTCGAAGATCTCGAAGTCTAGTCCTGATCGGCTGAGGAGGGGTACGGCGTCCACGTCCTTTGCGATGAATATAGGTCTGACCTCTAGTTGAAGTAGTAGAGGTAGAAGCTATGTCCTCTACAGGAATTGAACTGATCAGGCGAATCATCTTAGCAACAGCTGGAGCAGGAGTACGATCAAAAGTGGGGCCTGAATCGAGATGCTGAAAGCTGGGTGTATAAAACCTAAGCTCTCGAATGACTGATGAAGTATGAAGGGTAGGACTATCAAAAGTAGGTGTAACAGCTGATGATACAGGCATATCAAGAACAATAGTATCGGCTGTGGAAGGTATCGGTGTATCTATAATATGTGTATCAAGTGAGGGGGTCTTGATGATAGGTGTCTGAATGTCAGGAGATCAATGAATGAAATATCAACGTCAGGTAGGTCAACAACAGGACTGAGAATAGGAATTGGAACTGGAACTGAAGTGTGATCAAGCGATCTGGAAGGAGAGGATAGATCAGGTATCAGAGCAAGTGAGAAGGATGGGTCAATAAATGGGCTCGTAGGCATGTCATCCGTCACCTCCGCAATTGGCTCTGACATAAGATCAGCAATGTCGAAATGGTCTGAGTCAGCCACCTCACCTCCATCAATATCTCCAATCACTGTATCTCCATCTCCATCTCCAACTCCAGTCTCAACACCAGTGTCGATATCAGCAATGTCATCAATTGGTATTGGGGCAGGTATATCAACAGAAGCAGGAACTGTGTCTACAGTAGGAGCACTCGTAGAAGCTTTGGACAGTGCTGAGAGAATAGCCAAAATACCATCACTAAGACCAATGTGGCTCTCTCTCGTCTCAACAATAAAGACATCTAGATGCTGCCTCATGATGAAAACATCGATCTCTATGCATCTGACTCTGTCCTCTAGAGTATCTAAAATACCAGGAATCTCTGTCTGCTCTGGCTGTGGCTGGGTTGATGTAGAAGGATCAGACTGAGCTTGCTGTGCTGCCATCTTAGGCTATGTCTCGCTCGGTCCAGCCTCACCAGAAAGAATCCGCTCCTCCTCTGTTGTATCCTCATCAATGTCAGCTGTATCCTTGGCCTATCCTAATGTCCTCCGTGTCCACTGGCATCGGACTAAGTGATAACCCATGTGATGAAATGACCTAATGTCATATACATCGGTATGGATCAAAGTACGATAAGGATCATCTTGGAAGCTGACTCCATACTCTCTGAATAGTACTGTCAAACCCATGCCATACGGTAAGCAGAGCCGCTGACTAGATGCCGCCTCAGTAATCTGATGGATCATCAGAACAGGAAGACAAATTGGCATCATCTAAATCAGGGAGACCATCACGAGCAGCTCTCGCTCGGCAATGTAGTCAAATCGATCGATCTTCAGCAGAAGAATCCGGGCAACTATATGATGTAGCAATCTCATCTCCGTAGACAGTCTTGAAGCAGGAACAGTGGCTCCCTCTAGTAAGATATCAGACTTAAAAATACACCGGAGCCCACTAACTCTGTCTAACAGATTGTCAATAACTGATCCAGTCATGGGTATATCCCATACCCTGCTCAGAATCTCTGCTGAAATGGGAATATCCCGTCCTCTAACCTAAGCAATCAAGCCATCTGATCCACGGGCAAGTGATCCATAGAACTCTCTCATCAGCCCGGGATAGTATCTCTCGCTGAGCGAATAGAAAGATGCCAAACCAGCATGTCGGATCTACTCTCCTATCCAAAAATGCTAGTGGTTCAAGAAAGAGAAGTCCACTCGACGTCCTCCAACCACTGTCTTGGAGCTCATCCGACTAGAAGGTGCAAACAACTGTCGTGCTGGCAGATCCAGAGCCCTAGACTCATGCCGTGCCTTCGTTCTCCGCTCTTCTTCATGCTGTGACTGACGCGGTCGGCGAACGACTTATTTGCGAGGACCCATTGTCAACAATCAAGGTTTGGGCAAGGTTTTTGGTGGAAATAGGGAGTTTCTAGGGTTTAGGAGCTAAAACCTAGAAGGAAATCCAACAAAAACGACCACCGAAACTTCAAATCCGAGAAAACGATGGGTAAAAGCAAAGAAATGAGAGGATGAACAGGATGGATACCTGGAATCGAGGTGTCGGCTCGGAGGAGAATGAATTTTGGGAGAAAAATGGTTCGAAAATCCTTAAAATCTCAGTTTCCCATCGGGCATGTGTCGACTCACGCATGTGTCGACACATCAACTTAAAAACTGAAAAATTTGGAATTTCATTGAATGATCAAAATCAATTGAAGTAACATGTTTTTTGAGTCAAAACAGTAATGATCAATCATGATATATCATAAATAAGGCTGAATTGATCTATTTTGAGTCAAATTGGGAGGAAATATTTAATCAATTGGATTGATGATCCCGAGCTCTCTTCTAACCATACAGAATCGATCTTTCAAGAGAGGTTTAGTTAAAATATCAGCTAATTGAAATTCAGTACATATAAATTCAAGCAAAATATCATTATTTTCAACATGATCTCTAATAAAGTGATGTCTAATTTCATTGTGCTTGCTCCTAGAGTGTTGAACAGGATTTTTAGTCAAGCAAATAGCACTGGTATTATCATATTTAATAGGAGTTCTAGCCAACTTGATTCCAAAGTATTCAAGTTATTGCTTAATCCATAAGATTTGAGCATAACAACTTTCTACTGCAATATACTCAGCATTAGCTATGGATAGTGCAACTGAAGTTTGTTTCTTGCTAAACTATGAGATTAAGTTAACCCCAAGAAATTGGCAAGTTTCACTAGTACTCTTTCTATCTAATCTACAACCAGCAAAGTCTGCATCAGAATATCCGATCAATTCAGCAGAAGAATTTCTAGCATACCACAAACCAATACTAATAGTACCAGACAGATATCTAATAATGCGCTTAACAGCTATAAGATGTGATTCCTTAGGTTCAGACTGATATCTAGCACACATACAAACACTGAACATAATATCTGGTCTACTAACAGTAAGATACAGTAAAGAGCCTATCATGCCTCTATATAATTTCTAATCCACAGATTTACCATTTTCATCTTTATCTAGTTTACATGAGGGGCTCATAGGCGTACCTATTGACTTAGAAGTCTCCATCCCAAACTTTTTAATAATTTCTCTTGTGTACTTAGCTTGGTTGATGAAGATACCATCTGAAGTTTGCTTGATCTGGAGTCTGAGAAAGAAGTTGAGTTCTCCCATCATGCTCATCTCGAACTCACCCTACATAAGCTTAGCAAACTCTTGACAAAGAATTTCATTAGTAGCACCGAAAATGATGTCATCAACATATATTTTATTACCATTAAATCATTGTCTTTCCTTTTTAAAAATAGTATTTTGTCAACATTTCCTCTAGAATATTCATTTTCAATAAGAAATTTGCTTAACCTTTCATACCATGCTCTAGGTGCTTGCTTTAATCCATAAAGTGCTTTATGCAGTTTGAAAACATGATCAGGATGTGCATGACTTTCAAATCCGGGTGGTTGTTCAACAAAAACTTTTTCATTTATAAAACTATTTAAGAAAGCACTCTTAACATCCATTTGAAATAACTTGAAGTTCATAAAACATGCAAAAGATAACAATAGTCTAATTGCTTCAAGTCTAGCAACAGGATAAAAAGTTTCATCAAAGTCAATCCCTTCCTCCTGATTATAACCTTTAGCAACTAGCCTAGCTTTATTTCTAATGACAAAACCATTTTCATCTAATTTATTCCTAAATATCCATTTAGTGCCAATAATTGAAACATTAGATGGTCTTTCTACAAGTGTCCAAACATTATTTCTGTCAAATTGTATTAGTTCTTCTTGCATAGCATTGATCCAATTAGAGTCTTTTTTAGCTTCTTCAAAATATTTAGGTTCTACTTGAGATACAAAAGCTATGTAATCACATTCATTTCTAATAGAAGCTCGAGTTCTTATCCCTTTAGATGGATCACCTAAGATTAGTTCCTTAGGGTGTCCATGAGCATACGTCCACTCCTTAGGTAGATCTTGATGTGCTGGAGTGTCAACTTCCTTTTCATCCTTGTCCTGATTTTCTTCATTTGGTTGAGCATGATTATCCAATGTCAGCTTCTGAAGTTTGTCAGCACCTGCACATTCATCAAATGTATCCTCTTTTCTTGAGGATTTGTCAATAGATTTTTCAAATACAACATGTTTTGACTCTTCTACAACTAAAGTTCATTTGTTAAATACTCTATATGCCCTGTTTGATGTAGAGTATCTTAAGAAGATACCTTCATTAGACTTGGCATCGAACTTCCCTAGATGATCTTTTCCATTGTTCAAAATAAAACATTTACAACCAAAAACTTGAAAATATTTTAAGGTTGGTTTTCTTTGGTTCCAAAGCTCATATGGAGCTTTCTTTAAAATAGGGCATATCAAAACTCGATTCAAAATATAGCAGGCTGTATTTATAGCTTCAGCCCAAAAATACCTTGGCAAATCATTTTCATAAAGCATAGTGCGTGCCATTTCTTCTAAAGTATGATTTTTTCTTTCTACTACCCCATTCTGCTGAGGTGTCCTAGGTGCAGAGAAATTATGTTTTATGCCTTTTTCATTACAAAAGTTTTCGAAATCTTGATTTTCAAATTCGGTTCCATGATCACTACGAATACAAATAACTGAAACACCTTTTTCGTTTGAAACTTTTCTATAAAACTTTATGAATACAGAAAATAACTCATCTTTTTGTGCTAAAAAGAAAATCCAAGTAAATCTCGAAAAATCATCCACAATAACTAATCCATATCTCTTTCCTCCTAGACTTGATGTTCTAGTTGGTCCAAAGAGATCCATATGGAGTAGTTCAAGTGGTCTACTAGTAGTTACAAATCCTTTTGGTTTAAAAGAAGTTTTGACTTGTTTTCTAAATTGACATGTTTGGCAAATTCTATCTTTTTTAAAACTGATTTCAGGTAAATCTCTAACTAAATTTTTTTTGCAAAGTTTTGAAATAAGGTACATACTAGCATGCCCTAACCTTCTATGCCACAACCAATTAGTTTCTTCTTTGGTAGAATTCATTGCAACAAGGCATTCTCCATTAGGTAAAGATAGATCATCAAGATCTACAAGATAAATATTTCCATGCCTTTTTTCAATGAATTGTACTCCATTTAAATCTGGACTAGAAATCATGCAATATGATAATTTGAAAACTACTTGAAAACCTTTATCGCAAAACTGACTAATACTTAAGAGATTATGCTTTAAACCATCTACTAGAAGTACATTACTAATACTATTAGAAGGAGTTATGTGAACCTTACCAATTCCAATGATTTTATCTTTACCATTATCACCGAAGGTCACACTCCCTCCATTCAAAGCTTCAAGAGAAGTGAATTGCTTCACATCTCCAGTCATGTACCTTGAGCAACCACTATCAAGATACTAAATTTGTTTGTTTTTCTTGGTTGCAAGACACACCTGCGATAAGATCAAGCTTTGTTTTTAGGTACCCAACCTAACTTGGGTCCTTTTGGGTTAGCATTCAAAATGGTTCCTTTTGGAATCCACACTTTATCAAAAGACATGATTTTTCTAAAACTGCATTGATATGATTTATGACCTAGTTTTTTGCAAGTAAAACAAGTAATACTGGATGATGCAGGTACAAAAAAAATTTTAAAATATTTTTGTTGCTTTTGGGGTTTATATCCTAAACCTGTCTTGTTGAAAAATGTTCTTTCATTACTTAGAAGTAAATTCAGCTTTTCTGAACTAAAGGTGAACTTATCAACAAAAGATTTGATTTTCTCAAGTTCATTTTTGTATTTTTCATTTTCAAGTTCCAAATCCTTGTTTTTCTTTAAGAGATCATTGTTAGAAACAATATGTTTAGGTCTTTTTAGAACTTCATTTTCCATAGCTAAAGCATTATTTTTCTTTTCCAAAACATCTAGCTTAGTTTTCAAAGAACTAACATCATTAAGTAAAGAATTGTTTTCTAATGAGAAACTATTAGCATGCTTATTTAATTTCTTATTTTTAGATAATACTAACTTATAGTCATGCATCAATTCTTCAAAAGCACTTCTAAGTTCATCAAAAGTAAAATCAACTTCAGAGTCGGAACATACCTCTTCGTTATCCTGATATGCCATGAAGCAGAGATTTGCAATTTCAGTCTGCTCTTCTTCTGAACTGGAGTCTTCACTATCACTCCATGTGGCCATCATTGCTTTCTTCCTTAGTTTCTTTCTTGATTTCTTGAGGAGAGGACAATCAAATTTGTAGTGCCGGGCTTCTTGCACTCGAAGCATATAGGTACTTCCTTCTCCTTTTCCTTTTCTTTCTCTTTTCTTTTTCCTTTCCCTTTTCCTTGGATTGAAATTTCTTTTTGTAGGGAAACTTCCTCCTCTTCATGAATCTTTTAAATTTTCGGGCAATGAGGGCTTCTTCACCTTCTTCTTCTTCATCATCATTGGACTCATCAATCGAGGATTCTTCTTGAATATTTGATTTAAAAGAGATCCCCTTCTTCTTTTTATCTAAGTCCATTGATTTCTATTTCAAGTTGAGCTCATAGGTCATGAGCAATCCTAATAGCTGCTTAAGTGGAAGCTTGTCTAATCTTTTGCCTCTTGAATTGTGGTCACCTTTGGATCCCACGATGTCGGTAGTGACCTAAGAATTTTATTCACAAGATCAGCATTAGATATGGCTTTACCAAGACTCCTCATAGCATTTACAATATTTGTAAAATGTGTGTACATATCAGTAATAGATTCATTTGGTTCCATCCGAAACATCTCATATGTGTGCATTAACATATTGACTTTAGTGTTCTTCACTTGATCGGTACCCTCGTGGGTAACTTCAAGTGTGTCCCATATTTCTTTAGCGGACATGCATGTAGATATCCTATTGAACTCGTTAGGATCTAATGCATAATACAAGATATTCATTGCCTTAGCATTGATCTCGGATTGTTTAATATAATTTTCATCCCAATCCTCTTCAAGTTTTGGGATGGAAACACCATTAACCACCACCGAAGGAATATCAGGACCTTTATCAACTACTTTCCACAAATTGTAATCTATAGAATGCATATAAATTCTCATCCTAGTTTTCCAATAAGTATAATTTGCACCATTGAAAAATGGAGGTCTGTTTGAGACTTGTCCCTCAACTACACTAGTACCAATTGGGGTTGCCATAGATCTTTACTCAAGGCGGTAAAGCCTATATACTGAGAACAAGGCTCTGGTACCACTTGTTGCCCAGAGAGCAACCCAAGAGGGGGGTTGAATTGGGTCTAAAAAAAATTAAAGCTAAGCTTGATAAAACAAGTAGCAAACTTCACAAGACAAGATATGCAATTCAATTCAACAAGGTACTAAAATTAAAGTACAATGCTCTAATGTAAAAGTGCAATGAAAATTAAAAGCAATAAACAAAATGTAAAGAGCAAGGAGGGAGAGAACAAGCATTCACAAACACAACAATCTATAGTGGTTCGGTGCCAACAATGCACCTACATCCACTCCCCAAGAGAATTCACTATAATCTAATGATTACAGCCGATTAGTTTTTTGGGCTCACTAATCAAAACCCGCTTGTTTTCATAAGGCTCACAAGTCACAACCTCACTTGGTTTTACGGGCTAACCAAGAACCTAATTGGTTTTCACAAGGCTAACCAAAAACCTCCCTTGGTTTTCCGGGCTAACCAAGAACCTAAGTGGTTTTGCGGGCCAACCACCAACCTAATTGGTTTTCCAAGGCTTACCAATAACCTCACTTGATTTTTCAATAGGCTAACCAATAACCTTTACAAGATAAAAGATGGACAAATAAAGAACCAATGAAAGCTTTCAATAGAAAGCAAATAATTCGATGTAGCTCGATGTAGTGTTGCTTTGCTCTTGTTGAAGTCTTTTGAATGCCCAAGATTGAGTGATCTTCAATGCACTTGATACCTTTAAATGCTTGGAAGGCTTCCCTTTGCTTGAGAGTGGTTGAGCTTTGAATGATTATTGATGTGGTAAGACCATTGACGTGGAGAAACCTGCAGGCGCCATGTCAAGAGAAGACGCCATGTCGACCCTCCAGCTCGGATCCCACTACCGAGCTGGGCTGAGCTGAGCTTCCCCAGGGCAGCAAGTCGAGTTCAGTCCTTCGCCAGGTTAGGCTCATGAGCTCGATGTCTAGGTCGGAGCTGCCTTCTGCCCTATAGAGCGAGACTCTCGAAGGCTAGTTCCCTGCGATCGAGGTCGAGCCAAGAGCTCACCCACCGATGTGGAGCCTCTCCGAGCGCGCGCCCTCTAGACCGGGTCCGCCTTCCGCCCTCTAGAGTGAGATCCTCGGAGGCTAGTGCCCTGCGATCGAGGTCGAGCCAAGAGCTCACCCGCCGATGTGGAGCCTCTCCGAGCGTGCGCCCTCTGGACCTGGTCCACCTTCCGCCCTCCAGAGCGAGACCCTCGGAGGCTAGTTCCCTGCGGTCGAGGTTGAGCCAAGAGCTCTCCCGTCGATGTGGAGCATCTCCGAGCATGCACCCTCTGGACCGGGACCGCCTTCCGCCCTCCAGAGCGAGACCCTCGGAGGCTAGTGCCCTGCGATCGAGGTCGAGCCAAGAGCTCACTCGGCGATGTGGAGCCTATCCGAGTGCGCGCCCTCTGGACCGGGTCCGCCTTCCACCCCTCTCTGCCCAGGCATCCCCGCAAGCTCAGAGGACCTAGGATAGAGCAAACCTTGCCATCCCAGCTCGGCCTCAGCCCGGACGAGGTCCTCACCAGCCGAGGACACCGACGAGCCATCCAAGGACCATACCAGAGTGCTCCCTAGATCGTACTGACCACCTGATACTGCCAGTTACACCAAAAAGGCAGGCAGCGTGTCGATCGAGATGCTACATTACTCACCAACCACTCAGATTACCTAGAAAAGAAGGCCAACCGGGAGATTCGAATCCGCGGGCGGCGTTCCACAATTCGAGGCACCCCCAAATTTCCCGAAACGAGACAACCAAGAAGAGCGTCAGAGCGCCTGATAATGCACCTTATCATGAATCAGGAAAGCCTCCCTAGGACACCATTGCATGCATTTGACAGCCCAGAGGGAATCCCGAGACAAGCACCAAACGGTAACCAAGTTCGCCATGAACCTGAAGGTAAAACAACAACTCGAACACACAGGCAAAAAAGAGGCCAGAAAAAAAAAAGAGAGAGGGGGCATGGCACCACCATGATTGCCATCACCACTACCAACACAAGCGCGAGCCCATCCACGAGGGTGAAGTGCTGCAACCACCACCAATGGAGGGAGTCGAGGGGTACAAGGAGAGGTGAAGGAACAGAGCATCCCTCTGTCCTAGCCATCACTCTCCCCCTGCGACGTTCACGCCTTCACGCACATCTTTTACTCCTCCTAGTACGGAGTCCATCAAGAGGGACCTGACCAGGAGGATCTATTCCCTTGGATCGTCACTGACTTGATCATCGGAGTGCCCCCACCAGAAATCCCGACCCGGGTCTCTAACCGTTGTCTCACAGGTCTAGGAGAGGAAGATCAACGGGTAGCGAGGTGGCCACACCTAGCATGGAGATCCGGGAACCGAAGAATGGCGGGCGACAGGGGGAGCGCACTCCGGTGCCGGTGGGAGCTACGGGCCACGACGGTCTTGGCGGCAACAGATTGGCATGCCAGGTAGGGGGAGATGGGCATGACTAAGTCATTCACCACTCCCCAGGTCAACACATCGCAGAAGAATGGTGGCAACATGAGTTGGAAAGGTCAACAGCCAGGCGATCTTTTCCAGGCCTCTCCAGTACGTCACTTCCCCCGTCCCCTTCGACGAGGAATCTGTTGACGAAACCAACTGGCATATAGCGAGAGCGCGCCTGGAGAAGCATGAGCACTAGCTGGTGGGATCCCCCCACTGGTCTGTCAGTACGGGAGACTCAGCTGTCGAGCCTCCGGACTGCAACGCCCACCACCAGTGGAGTCCTTCACCGGCCATAGTACGGCGGAGTGCCATTGCCTCCACCGCGGTCATGGCCGTGATATCAAAAGGCATCGCGACTGTGAGCAGGAGATCGAGAAGCTCAACAAGGAGAACCACCTCCCAGGATTTGTGGGGGGCAAACTCCAAACCGGGCCCCCAAGCGCTAGCCGGTCCCCTGTCGGCTTCAACCATCGATAGCTGCACCACCACGAAAGCAGCGAGTGTGATCGCCTAAAGAATCGTGCATGCACTCAAAAAGACTCGGGGAGCATGGAGCCCCGAGGGCAATCTCCCCACCATATGGAAAGAAGAAAGCTAAATAAAGGCGTCACGGTCGTCAGCACGATGGTGGTGGACCACCATGGGAAGGCCCCCATGAGGTGGCCTATGTCCCATCATGAGAGGTCCATTACCTCGAAGAACTCGATGGCGTCAGGCTCCCCGAGGGAAGAGAGCCTACCGCCCATGAAGACGCCCCCGATAAGGTAAGTCCCCTCACCAGTAATTATGGTAATGATTTTTTCCCTTGCATAGGTGTTCACATGATTTGCAGGAAATGGTCAGCAACATCCATGAGCTCAGCTGCAAGATGTCAAAGAATTTTTGAGCCACATAGCTCTCACTTTCCAACGCTCCCGAGCCCAGCTCCAGGGTGCTAGAGGAACTTTGAGCCATGTAGCTCCCACTTCTCAGTGCTCCCGAGCCCAGCTCCAGGGTGTCAGAGGAACTTCGAGCCGCGTAGCTCCCCAACTCCAAGCATCCCCGAGCCCAGCTCCAGGATTGCAAAGAATCTCCGAGCCACGTAGCTTTCACTTCCCAGTGCTCCCAAGCCCAGCTCCTGGGTGCTGGAGGAACTTCGAGCCATGTGGCTCCCACTTCCCAGCGCTCCCGAGCCCAGCTCCAGGGCGCCAGAAAAATTTCGAGCCGCGTAGCTCCCTAACTCCAAGCATTCCCGAGCCTAGCTCCAGGACGTCGTAGAATCTCCGAGCCACCTAGCTCCCACTTCCCAGCACTCCCGAGCCCAGCTCAAGGGTGCCAGAGGAACTTCGAGCCACGTAGCTCTCCAACTCCAAATGTCCCCTAGCCCAGCTCCAGGACGTCGAAGGAACTTCGAGCCAAGCAGCTCTGTATCTCAAATATCTCTGAGCCTAGCTTTGAGATGCCAAGGGATCACGGGGCTACGCAGCTCCTGTCAACGCCTCGAGCCTAGCTCCAAGGTGCCAAAGACCTGAGCCAAGATCTCAGGCAACCCCCTAGGCCCGAGCCTAGCTCCACATCCAGGAAGGCCTCGAGCCTAGCTCCAAGGCAATCAAGATCGGTAACCCCCCTTTCCCTGATCTCCCCACTCGAAAAGAAGACGAGAGGGGAAGGAAAGAAAGGGAACAAAAGGGGGAAGTCCGGCAGCCCCCTTCTCTGATCTCCCTACTCGAAAAGAAGACGAGTGGGGAAGGAAAGAAAGAGAACAAAATGGGGGTCCAGCCAGCATCCTCTCCTCTGATCTACCCACTCTTAAAAAAAAAAAGAAAAAAAGGAAAAAAATGATGAAAAATGATGAAATGAATGAAGAGAAAAGTGAAAGGTAAAAGGAAAAAGAGAAAGAAGAAGAGTGGGGAAGGAAAGAAAGAGAGAACAAGAAGAAAATACAGCATCATTGAAGCCACCACTTTCAGCAGCTCTCAGCAATCTTCATCCCCGAGCCCAGCTCCAGGACACCTTCTCAAGACCGGAGCTCAGATCTCCGGCCAAGAGAACTTCGAGCCAAGAAGCTCTCAGCAATCTTCATCCCCGAGCCCAGCTCCAGGACACCTTCTCAAGACCGGAGCTCAGATCTTCGGCCAAGAGAACTTCGAGCCAAGCAGCTCTCAGCAATCTTTGTCCCCGAGCCCAGCTCCAGGACACCTTCTCAAGATCGAAGCTCAGATCTTCGGCCAAGAGAACTTCGAGCCAAGCAGCTCTCAGTAATCTTCATCCCCGAGCCCAGCTCCAGGACACCTTCTCAAGATCGAAACTCAGATCTCCGACCAAGAGAACTTTGAGCCAAGCAGCTCTCAGCAATCTTCGTCCCCGAGCCCAACTCCAGGACACCTTCTCAAGATCGAAGCTTAGATCTCCGGCCTAGAAAACTTTGAGCCATGCAGCTCTTAGCAATCTTCGTCCCCGAGCCTAGCTCCAAGACACCTTCTCAAGATCGGAGCTCAGATCACCGGCCAAGAGAACTTCGAGCCAAGCAGCTCTCAGTAATCTTCGTACCCGAGCCCAGCTCCAGGACACCTTCTCAAGATCGGAGCTCAGATCTCCGGCCAAGAGAACTTTGAGCCAAGTAGCTCTCAGCAATTTTCATCCCCGAGCCCAGCTCTAGGACACCTTCTCAAGACCGGAGCTCAGATCTCCGGCCAAGAGAGCCTGGAGCTGCATGACCCTCAGCCAATGACACCTTTGGGCTTAGCGGCCCTCAAGTGTTGTGACTCAACCTCAAGCAAGGTGAATCCCTTCTCTTTGATGTCCTCAAACAAAAACAACAAAGCAAAAAAAAATAAAAAAAGAGAGAGAGAGAGAGAAGGGAAGAGAGCATCTGATAAAGCAATCCAAGCTTCATTGATTAAAAAAAAACTACAAGTGTCTTTTGGGCCCCCAACATACCGGGAGACCCTGAACAAGTACAAGAAATAAAAAGTGCGAAGCAAAGCAAGGAAGAAAAGAGTCACTCTGCACCGGCCAGCTTCGCTGCCGGGTCCTGAGGCTGAGAGCTCCCACCCTTAGAAGACTTCGGCTGAGTTGCGCTAGCCACGGAAGAGCCACCCTCCGCCGGTGCCTAAGGCTCTAAGCTTGAGCCTCCCGTGATGACCTCTTCATCCGCTTCCTCCTCCATGGCCGAAGGGTACTCGAGGCAGCCACGGTCCTTATCAGGAACATACGTCTTGACCCGGCTGTGCAGGTACATAAAACCCTTGTAAAAAGAGTTTGATGCCATCTGCTGGATATTGGCGACGAACTCCTCCGAAGCCCTGAAGTTGGCGATGGCATTCTTGGCATTCCTCGTGGCCTCGACGGCCACCCTCTCTAACTCGGCAGCCCTCAGCCTGGCTGCCTCTGCCGAGTCGATTGCCATCTTTGCGACTTTCTCAACAGCAGCGAGCTTCGCCTTCATGGCTGCCAGTTCTGCCTGGGCGGCTCGGGTGATCTCCTTTTGCCGGTCAGCCTCAGCACTGTACCAATTTAGTTTCTTTTCGATGACGGAGAGGTCATCGATTGCCTTCTTTGAACGGCTCCGCTCTAGATTGTGAGCTACCAGGAGCCCTTTCGTTCGCCCCTCGGCAATGGCGAGCTCTTTTTTAAGGTCCTTGATCTTCGACTCAAGGGCCCCACTTGCTCGACCTTCTCTTTCAGGTCGGCCTTCAAAGATTCGATCTCGGTGGCCGTTGCCACTCGAGATGCTTTTTTCTTTGGAAATGGCCCCTGATGTAAAGGGCCTTAGCACCAATCTGCATAGTAGGAAAAAAGAGAGATAAAAAAAAAATGAAATGAAGAACAAATGAAAGAGGTGAAGGGACTCACCAAATATAGCTGGGAGAAGAAAATTTTGAAGACATTGGCCACATGCATCCTGGCCATCTCCTGCCAGTCGCACGCTTGGATGGAGAAGTCCATCAAGCATTCGGCAAGCTCAGGGCTCCGGAGGACCGAGTTCTTCGGCCCCATCCTGAAGGGGAGATGGCATCGCCCCTCCTCCCTTCGACTCTCTCCATGTGCGGGCGGCCGTGCACCGCTGGCTGAAGGACCCCGGGGGGCAGGCTGGGAGGCTGGTGCCGGCACAGGCGGCACATCTATCATGGCCTTGGGAGTGGCCCGGGTCTCCTCACCCCTGGCGTCGGTGACGGGCAGACCCGGAGGAGGGCAGGGTGCAGCAGCAGCAGCGGCAGCCATCGCCCGGACTACCACCTCGGGCTTTGCGGCGGGAGCCTGCTGGGTGGACCTCAGGGCCACGAGAGCTACCCTCTCCACCAGTACGGGAGCAGCGTGGGGCTCCTCTAAGCTTGAGCCAACAGCCGCAGTCGTGCCCAGACTAATCACTACCATTTGGGCGGCCGCAGAAGCGCTCTCATCCTGGACCCGCTTGGAAGTAGGCTCCTCGGCCAGTCCGGTCGGCCACCTCTTCTTGGTAATGGCCAAAAGGTCACTCTCGGAGAAGATCATGCCTGCATGCAAATTGCACAGTGATCAGAACCTATGGGAAACTACACAAGGAGTGCATAAAGGAAGGAAAAGAAGAGTTCAGGTTGAACTCACCCGACCCATTCGCTGGGTCGACCCCAGAGTCGGCGAGGTTCTGCTCAAACAACAGGACCTCGAGAGAAGGAATCTGCATGCTGCGGAGCTGCTTGTAATCATCTCGGTCAGCCGCATCGACCGTAGAGTTTCGATCGGGGGACTTGTCCGGATCACTCCAGACCCAGTCAACCCCCTCGACCTCGACAAAGAAGAACTTACTCTTCCATCCCTTGACGGAAGAGGGGAGCTCAAACTTAATGCCCTTCAGGCGAGAGGACAAAGACCACCACCCATCCTTGGTTGGATGGAGCTTCAGGGCAAAGAAAGCCCTGAACAAAGAAAATCAGGCCACGAACCCATGAAGATAACAAAGCACAATGAAGGAGAAAATAACCCTAATAGCGTTTGGCACCAGTTGTGCGGGGACCAAATGATAATTGTCTAAGACTGACAGAAAGAAAGGGTGGAAGGGAAAGCGGAGACCTCCAGAGAAGGTCCCCTCATAGAAGGCAAGACGACCTGGGCCACTCGAAGTGACCCGTTGCCCCGGACGAGGGATCATGAGCCGGACAGAAGGTGGGATGCCGTAGGCATCCCGGACAGTCCTGAGTTCCCTGGCGGTGATTGTGGAGGCAACCCCACCAGGACCTGCAGGCCGGACAAACTTGGGGACAGGAGCAGAAGAAGGAGGAAGAAGAGAAGGACTAGATCCCGGTTCCTTAATGAGAACCAGACCAGGAGGGCGTCTCCTACTGAACTCAAAGCGAGCCACATCTCCCTCCCCGTCAGAAGAAGAGGAAGAAGATGCCGGCCTCCGTTCAAAGGGACCGGCCTCGCCCTGATCAGTGGAGGGACGAAAGCCCAGACCAAAACGGGACATCCTCAAAGCTAATGACCGAAGAGGAGACGACAGACTTCGGGAAGGAACCCTATTTTAATGGGGGAAGGAAGAAGAAGAAGCTAACCTATTGCCTTAGAAAAATTCGGGGTGACTGGAAGGAAGAAGAAGCTTGGACGCGGTAGCAGTAGGCACGGAGAATTCAAAAAGAATAGATGGTTCGAGTAAGGCCTTCCTTTCATTTCGAAATGACCCAAGGGATTCGTACCGATTCAACCGTTCCACCAACGGATCTGCGCCACGTGCCTCCCATCGGTGAGAATGGCATCCCAGCTGCTCTGCATTCTGCGCCAGCATTAACTGCTCCTTGGACGTGGCCACGTGGAATCCCCGCATTGGCCCACATGGGTGGTCCCCGAAGTGCCAGCAATCATGGCTATCATCATGCCAGATATTTGCCTTCCATGATAGCATCGCAATTACTCCCTTCGACCCAAGCACCGTGACTAACGAGCCTCGGGAATGGGGGGCAAATGATGTGGCAGGACCGCTGACATGGAGAAACCTGCAGGCACCACGTCAAGAGAAAACGCCATGTCGACCCTCCAGCTCGGATCCCACTACTGAGCTGGGCTGAGCTGAGCTTCCCTAGGGCAGCAAGTTGAGTTCAGTCCTCCACCAGGTTGGGCTCATGAGCTCGATGTCTAGGTCGGAGCCGCCTTCCGCCCCTCCAGAGCGAGACCCTCGGAGGCTAGTGCCCTACGGTCGAGGTCGAGCCAAGAGCTCACCCACTAATGTGGAGCCTCTCTGAGTGCGCGCCCTCTGGATCGGGTCTGCCTTCCGCCCTCCAGAGTGAGACCCTCGGAGGCTAGTGCCCTGCGATCGAGGTCGACCCAAGAGCTCACCCACCGATGTGGAGCCTCTCCGAGCACGCGCCCTCTGGACCGGGTCCGCCTTCCGCTCTCCAGAGCGAGACCCTCGAAGGCTAGTACCCTGCGGTCGAGGTCGAGCCAAGAGCTCACCCGCCGATATGGAGCCTCTTCGAGCGTGCACCCTCTGGACCGGGTCCACCTTCCGCCCTCCAGAGCGAGACCCTTAGAGGCTAGTGCCCTGCGATCGAGGTCGAGCCAAGAGCTCACCTACCGATGTGGAGCCTCTCCGAGCGTACGCCCTCTGGACCGGGTCCGCCTTTCGCCCCTCTTTGCCTAGGCATCCCCGTAAGCTCGGAGCACCTAGGATAGAGCGACCCTTGCTGTCCCAGCTCAGCCTCAGCCTAGACGAGGTCCTCACCAGCAGAGGACACCGGCGAGCCGCCCAAGGACCGTACCGGAGCACCCCCCAGACCATACTGATCGCCTGAAACTGCCAGTTACACCAGAAAAGCAGGCAGTGCATCGATCGAGATGCTACTTTCCTCACCAACCACTCGGATTACCCAGAAAAGAAGGCTAACCGAGAGATTCGAATCCCGCGGGCGACGGCCTACCATTCGAGGCACCCCCAAATTTCTCGGAATGAGGCAACCAAGATGAGTGTCGGAGTGCCTAACAATGCACCTTATCATGAATCAAGAAAGGCTCCCTGGGACACCGCCGCGTGTGTCTGACAGCCCGGTGGGAATTCCGAGACAAGCACCAAACGGTAACCAAGTTCGCCATGAACCTGAAGGTAAAACAACAACTCGAACATACAGGCAAAAAAGAGGCCAGAAAAAAAAAAGAGAGAGGGGGCATGGCACCACCATGACCGCCATCACCACTACCAACACAAGCATGAGCCCATCCAAGAGGGCGAAGTGCTGCAACCACCACCAATGGAGGGAATCGAGAGGTACAATGAGAGGCGGAGGAACAGAGCATCCCTCTGTCCCGGCCATCACTCTCCCCCTGCGATGTTCACACCTCCATGCACATCTTTTACTCCTCCTAGTATGGAGTCCATCAAGTGGGGCCTGACCAGAAGGATCTTTTCCCCTGGATCGTCACTGACTTGATCGTCGGAGTGCCCCCACCCAAAACTCCGGCCCGGGTCTCTAACCGTTGTCTCGCATATCCAGGAGAAAAAGATCGCCGGGCAGCGAGGCGGCCGCACCTAGCACGGAGATCCGGGAACTGAAGAACGGCGGGCTGCAGGGGGAGCGCACTCCGGCGCTGGTGGGAGCTACGGGCCATGACGGTCTTGGTGGCAACAAATAGGAGTTAAGGCTCTTCTCTCTTCTTTTCTCTTTAAACTCTTTAAGGATATTCAATACTTATCTTCTTGATTTGATTTGGAGCCTTTATATACCTTTCCAAATCTCCAAAACCAAAATCTAGCTGTTATACTTGAAAAACTAACCGTTGGAGGGCATTTGGAAGAGTTCCGTGCTTGAAAAAACTAGCCATTACTGTTGTCAGAACTCCATGTGTCGACACTTCCTCTTCATGTGTCGACACATTAGGTTGACACATGTTCTTCTTGAGTCGAAACAAGTTCAAAATGTTCCATTCAGATTCTCTGAAAAAATCAGCTGAGTCGACACATTCTCAGTTGAGTCGATACATTGAGTCGACACATAAGGTCCGTGTGTCGACACATCAACTGTTCCTTCAACTTTTACAAGTTCTATGGCTTGAAATTCTCAGGCGATGTGTTGATCCATGTGTTGACACCTTGAGTCAACACATAAGGTCCATGTGTCGACACATCATCTGTGCCATTTGAAATTTTGCTACGTACCGGCCTGAGTCGACACACCATCTTCATGTGTTGACACATCATGTCATGTGTCGACACCTTGAGTCGACACATCATCAAAAAGGTGTAGCAATTGCTGAACTTGTGCTAAAACATGTTTCCATTTGACTTAGTCATCCATTCAACCAACTCTTTAAGTGTCCAAGTCTTGTTTTGTGCAATCATTCCATTCAAACTTTGTTCTTCAACATAATTGGGCTACTTCAAATTTTGTGAGCATCCTTTCAATGAAAACACACTTAAAGGAAATCATTAGTCCTCAAATTATACTTAACTATTTTGCTTATCATCAAAATCAATTAGTGGAGTCAACAACCTTGTTCACGAATGTTTGATATTTCTAAAGTGGCCAAACCATTTCTAGAAGAAGTGGATATATTGTAGAACCTACCAAACCCTACTGTGTCAAATAGGGTTATTGGAGTCATCAGCAATTTTAGAAAGCCCAATGACATAAATCTGGAGATAAACTGAATTCTTTCACCCACTATTAGAAATTTGGAACTTTGTTTCCTAGCCCCAAAAAAAAAAAGTTGAGTCATTAGTTAATAAAGTCCATTTGAGCTTGTCTTTTGTTTTAATATCATTTGAGTTTGTTTTGTCATTAGGTGTCATCCATACATAAGTCTGCCGAATCATATGTACAACATCTTAGGGATTTGTGCAAAGAGATTAACAAAAAAAAACCAAATAAGCAATGAGAGCTACAAGCATATGGCTGATTCTCATAGAAGGGCCAAAGAATTTCAAGTAGGGGACTTTTTGATGATCAGGCTAAAACCTGAATAGTTTGCACTGGGAACTATGAAGAAACTCCATGCCCATGCTGCAGGTCCTTTTTAAATAGTAAAAAGAATAGGACCTAATGCTTATGTGCTGGACCTACCTTCTGACGTTGGCAATAGCTCTACTTTTAATATCATAGATCTGGTAGGTTACAAGAAGCCCACAATGATTCCCAGTGAGTTCCTAGAACCTGATCCATTCCTTGAGAGTGAACCAATCCCAGAGTGCCCACCAGCCACACTACCAAAGCGGGGAGAATAAAATTGAAGGTGTCATAAATGACAAAATTATCACTACATGGAATAAAGATTACTAACGATACTTAGTCAATTGACAAGGCAGACCTGATTCTGAAGATTCATGGATTACTCAAGAAGAACTACAAAGGATCAATCCAGATATACTTGAATACTACCAAAGCCAAAATGATCCATACTCGTAAGGGCCGAGTTCTTTTCACCCGGGGAGACTTAATGAGGACATTAGCAAGAGGAAGAAATTATAAACTAATAATCTTTTGTTGTAGTCCGATCTTTCCTTTTTTTCAGGTTTCCATAAATGTATGAAGCACCTCTTAAAGATTCCTAATTCCATGAAGCAAGATTGAATTATTTAAAGCCAAAATCAAGTGAAGATTCATTTTCCAAGCCCATGGGCCAGCTAAGTTATGAAGAAATCTTCTACCTTGAAGCCTAATTGAAAGACTAAACCTTAAAGAATATGTGGAAGGATTAGATGAAGACAAGTGTTGCAAGGAGATGGCGGCACATGGAGCTTATAGGACTTTCTCTTGTTAGGATTAGTTAGACTAGGAACTAATCATGTAATTAATTACCAACTAAATATGAATTAGTTGGCTCCTTAACCCACCCATTATGGCTGCCCTTGGCCTATAAATAGGACAAGGCCTCCTCTTGTAAAGCAATGAATGACTTGAGTTGAATGAAAGCTTACTTCTTTGTGTTCTCTTCCACTTTGCCAAGTTCTTTAGTTCTTCTTAGAATTTTGAGTGTTTTCCTTTAAGTTTGAGTTGGAGTGATGAGTTTGATCTTGAATTTGAGTAAGTGCCTTGAGTTTGGAGGGCCAAAGTTCCATTTCCAAGTTTGTCTACATAAGATTCAAGTAGTCCAAGAAGAAGAGGAAGTGCTGTCCAAAAATTTCAGCAACTCTATGCACTTCTCTTGTTGATTCCTTCGTTTATTCCCTTAATTTCTTTAAATTTTGACTTACCTTGACTCTTTGTAGGTTTTTCTTGGTGATTTGAAGATGAAAATGAAGGCTTCATGCCAAGGATAAAAGCTCCAATGGTGAATCCAAGAAGGGAGTGTAGATCTTGTCTCTAGCCTTTAATTTTTGAGTAATGAGCGCTTCCCTTCCATTTGAGCTTTGATTTCTCTTCATTGTTGGGAAAAGACCCTCTTGATCCTTAGATCTAAGATTCTTAAAGGTAGCTTAGCCTAGTTTGAGGATTTCTATGCCCTTGGATCCGCTTTTTTATTTTTCTGAAAGGAAGCTTGCACAAGGGTGTCAGATTTTCTGCTCACCTAGTTCCTAGCTCGAAATTCTTCATCCCTTCTATCCATGAATCCGGCCATATCTGGAGCTCTAATGCTAATATGTTGTTGCTAGGTAAGTAGATCACATCTCCACACACCCATTGATGCAGAACAAATAAAGGGATGCGATGCGGAAGTAAATTAAGATTAACTATTTTTTTTTGTTGTTTTTATATGTTTGTAGAAGTTGGCTTCAAATCAAAGAAAAGTTAACCTAACATTGAAAGATACTAATATGATAATTGAAAGCACAATTTTAAGGAAACTAAATTATCAGAGTAGTTCAGAAGCAACGGATCGCTGGGGGTTGAGAAACTCCCAGACCTAGGGTTTCGCTCCGAACTTTCAACAGAACAGAAATAAAGAGAAGAGATGGTTTATCTAACCAGACAATGATCTTCACAGATTTTGGTGGAAGAACTCTCCCGAGCAGATTGTTGGATCATCGGATTCAGATATCTTCGTAATGGATCCTCCAATACTGGTCCTTTGGCGGGTTGGCTTCTCCTGAACTCAAGATCTGGAAGAGAAGAAAAATAATTGATGGAATCAGAGAGTCAAGGGAAAGATTTACCAGGTTGATGAACTTGAAGATTGAAATTGCTGAAAACTGGATTCTCCTGGATGTTGATGTGATTTTCCTCGGAACTTGCTCTGGATCTGAAGTAGCCGGACTGGATTTGGATGAAGGTGGACGGCCTGGACTTGTAGAGAGAGAGAGGCCGTGGGAGATGGATGGGGCTAGGGTTTGATGGATTGAAAATAATGAAGGGCGGCTAGGGTTTTGGAATTTCAAGTGGCTAACCTAGGGTTTTGGATAAAGATGGAGATCTCTCACCTCCTCAAGGCTCCAATGGAACCCGGATTACCCCCTCACGGAGCTCAACACTTAGAATAGTGCGGAAGAAGAGAAACCTAGGTCACTCAACACAAGAGAATAGCAAAAAAATAATTTTCTTCATTAATTTTCTAAAGTTACAAAGAGAGGTCTATTATATAGACCTAAAATTTTCTCCAAGCTTGTACAAATTCCCATGTGGGACTAAACACCTCCAACCCCTAGATTAGGTAGAAAATCTTCTCTCTTGGCCGACCAAGAGTTCAAAAAAATTGGGACGGCCATAAAGGAATTTTTTTGGAATTTTTATGGCGCCTCCTTTGGAGTTGGATTTGGATTTGGAGTCCTCTTCTTCTTATGGCATTTCTTCTTTTCTTCCACTCCAAGTTAAGCTCTTTGATTTTGATTTGAACTTCAATTAGGAGTAGGTTGGATGTCCTTCTTTGATTTCTTCTCCAAGAGAAGTCTTCTTCCTTCTTTGCTTAGGTAAAATAGGCAGGTATGGGCGCCTCCTTTAAAGTAGCCTCCAATTTGATTTTTTTCTTCTTTGGATGTGGGGACCATGACACTGGGATGCCTCTGTGGCACCTCCTGGACTCTGGCGTGTGCTCGGAGTGTGGCTGGGCGTGTGGCTTGGAGTGTGGCCTCCACTTGCTTGAACCTTGATTTGATTGGAAGACAATGTGGCACCATTTTGGACCAAATTGAAACCACATGGGACTTGCACCGAGTCAACATGACTCAACAAAATTTAAATGGTGACTCAAGAAATAAATAAATAAATAAACTGGTTGACCAGGTCAACCTTTATTACAAACCCTAATTTCTCGGGCAATGTCAATCAGAGATCCAAATGGAGCTCTGAAGTCTTCTTCTGAGTCTGGTGCCCGCACCAATTCTCCCAGGGTGGGAGGAACTCGACCCTGTCGAGTAAGGCTCAAGTTGGCTCTGGTATCTCTCCAAGAGGTCTGGGTCCAATTCTTGTAATTCTTCTCGGGAGATCCAAGAGTCATCAGAATCTGGCCTTCCTTGCCAGCGGACCAGGTACCTTTGGTATCCTCGATTATGAGTAGAGATAACCTGATCATCCAGGATCTTTTCAATCTGCTCTTTCCTCACAGGCCAGTTTGTTGGTGGACACACAGGGTCAGGATCACTCTCAATGATAGGGTTAGGCTCAAAAGGCTCACTAGAAATCATAGCTGGCTCCCTGTACTCTACTAAGTCTGTAATGTTGAAAGTAGAGCTAATGCCTAGTTCTGGAGGCAACTCGAGCACATAGGCATTGGATCCTACTCTCTTTACCACTCTAAATGGTCCAGCTCCCCTAGCATGTAACTTTCTAACGGTTCCAGGAGGAAACCGTTCAGGCCTTAACCTAATCATCACATAGTCTCCCTCAACAAAAGATTTGACTCGTCTTTGAGTATCAGCCAACTTCTTATAAGTTTCATTACTTAAATTTATTTTGGCATGAATTTCTTTATGCAAGTCTTTTACATGCTGTGCAAAATTCTCAGCAGATTCGGAGACTCGAGTGTGGACAGGTAAAGGGACTAGGTCAAGAGGTGTGTGAGGTTTGTACCCATGTACAATTTCAAATGGACTCTTACCCGTAGACATATTGACCGAGTCATTGTACGCAAATTCTGCCCTTGGTAGGTATAAATCCCAATTTCTGGTGTTTTCACCAACAAGACATCTCAGCAGATTTCCTAGGCTACGGTTCACTACTTCAGTTTGGCCATCAGTTTGGGGATGATAGGCAGTTGAAAACTTAAGTTTTGTCCCTAACTTATGCCAAAGGGTCTTCCAAAAGTAACTGGTGAACCGGACATCCCTATCTGAAATGATTGTCTTAGGTAGGCCATGGAGTCTAACTATCTCATTGAAAAAAAGTGTGGCTACCTTAGACGCATCAAAGGTTTGGGAACAAGGCAGGAAGTGGGCCATTTTAGAGAATCGGTCGACTACGACACAGATAGAATCATGTCTCCTCTGGGTCTTAGGTAAACCTAACACAAAATCCATACTCACATCTTGCCAAGGATGATCTGGGACAGGGAGTGGGGTATAAAGGCCAGTGTTTTGTTTTCGCTGTTTGGCAACAGCGCAGGTTCGACATCTAGCTACAATATTAGCTACATCCCTTTTCAAGCTAGGCCAGAAAAAGTGGTCTTCAATAGCTAGAATGGTCTTGTCTTTTCCAAAATGGCCGGCTAAACCTCCAGCATGGATTTCCCAAATCAAAAATTCCCTAAGAGAAGTTCTAGGGATGCAAAGCCTATTTTTGAAGAACAAAAAACCATCTACAAGGGTATAATCCTGGTGATTACTAGATGGTCCTTGAACTAGATCCTGATACACAGTTGTGAAATCCGGACAAGACTCATATTCCTCTTTGATTTGCTCAAACCCTATGACCTCAGTTCTAACAGAAGTTAATAACAGAGATCGGCGACTAAGGGCATCAGCTACCTTATTCTCAACTCCAGCCTTATGTTTCAGGACAAAAGTATAGGACTGGATATATTCTACCCACTTATCATGCCTAGGGTTAAGCTTCTTTTGAGAGTTCAGAAATCTAAGAGCCTCATGGTCCGAAAATAGTACAAATTCCTGCGGTAGCAAATAATGTCTCCAGTAACGCAAAGCTTGCACCACCGCATAAAATTCCTTATCATAGGTAGAATACCTAAGCTTAGCATCATTAAGTTTTTCACTAAAGACTGCTATGGGATGATTCTCTTGGCTTAGGACTCCACCTATTCCTACACCTGAAGCATCACAGGCAACCTCAAATACTTTAGAAAAATCGGGTAATCTCAGAATGGGTGCCTGGGTCATTTTATCCTTAAGATCTAGGAAGGCTTTATGGGCTGACTTAGTCCAATGAAATTCTCCCTTCCTAATACAATCAGTGATAGGAGCAGCTAAAGTACTAAACCCCTTGATGAATCGCCTATAGAAGGTAGCCAAGCCGTGGAAACTTCTAACTTCATGCACATTGGTTGGCTCTGGCCAGTCTACTATGGACCTAATTTTCTCAGGATCGGCCGCCACGCCGTCAGGGGTTACTACAAAACCAAGAAAGATAACTCTACTAGTCATGAATTCACACTTCTTAAGATTACCGTAGAGTCTCTCATTCCTCAAAACTTGGCAGACTGCTCTAAGGTGGCCTAGGTGATCTGCTGGGGTCTTACTATAGATCAGGATGTCATCAAAATAGACCATCACAAATTTTCCTATGAAAGCTCTAAGTACCTGGGTCATAATTCTCATGAAGATACTAGGGGCATTGGACAACCCAAAAGGCATAACAACCCATTCATAAAGACCATCCTTAGTTTTGAAAGCAGTTTTCCATTCATCCCCGGGTCTAATCCTAACCTGATGATAGCCGCTCTTGAGATCAATCTTAGAAAAAACCATGGCACCAGCCATCATATCAAGCATGTCATCTAGTCTAGGGATGGGAAACCTATATTTGATTGTAATTTTATTGATGGCATGACTGTCAACACACATCCTCCACGTGCCATCTTTCTTTGGGGTCAGTAAGGCTAGGACTGCACAAGGGCTAAGACTTTCTCTAATAAACCCCTTCCTCAATAATTCTCCAACCTGCTTTTGCAGTTCTTCATGCTCAGATGGATTCATCCTGTAATGGGGCAAGTTGGGCAAAGTCGCTCCTGGGATTAGATCTATGGCATGCTGGATATCCCTAAGAGGTGGAAGGTGGTCTGGCAAATCCTCGGGAAAGACATCCTCAAATTCTTTTAACACAGGTTTAACTTCTTGAGGAGGCTCTGAGGGTTCCGAAGTTCTAAGTTCCTTAGCAGTCAACATCCAGATGGGTGAACCACTATGAATTTCTTGTTCTAGATCCTTAGCACTGATTAGGTTCACTCCAATTTCCATCTCCTTAACCTTACCGGCTCCTTTAGTTACCTTGTCCTTAGGGGGAACTGAATGGATCGTAATCTTCTTCCCATTGAAACTAAAGACACAGGTATTGGATTTTCCTAAGAGGGTGGCATCATGATCATACAACCAAGGTCTTCCGAGAATTATACTGCTCACCCCCATGGGTAAGACATCGCACCAAATCTTTTCGTGATAAGATTGCATTTGGATTTGGACTTGACATCTAGACTGGATGGGTATGGAGGTAGAATCTACCCAAGAAACCTTATAGGGGTTGGGATGGGGAACTGGGATTAAGCCTAACATCTTGACAGTGCTAGTAGAGATGGCATTTACACAGCTCCCACTATCTATGATGATCTTACATACCTTATCCCCTAATTTAAGAAAAGTCTGTAGGATGTTAGTCCTACGCCAATCCTCTTGAACTAGATTCTAGGATAGGATGCATCTTACAACTCCTAATTGGTCAGATTCATTGGGTTCCTCCTCTCCTTCATACTCCTCAACCAAATTCATTCCGGCCTCATAAACTTCTTCTTCAAATTCCTCACTGGGCTCGGAATTATCATTCTCTCCCTCTTCTATGTAAAGGGATCTCCGTGGGCACTGGCTAGCAACATGACCTACCTTATGACACTTGAAACAGGCTATGGCAGTACACTGACTGGAAATGTGACCTGGTTTCTGACACTTAAAACAGGTGATATTTGAACTAGGGGTTCTCTGGGTGTCAGGTGCCTTACCTTTGTCCATGGGCCTAGGGGTAGAAGTACCCTGAAAAGGTTTACTAGGGATAACTTGGCTAGGTCCATTCCTTGGGATTGGGGCACTAACCCTAGAAGGTATAGGTCCTCTCTGAAATTTCTCAGTGTTCAGTGCAATCTGGTAGGCTTGGTCTAGATCAGTAACCTCTCTCAGAAATAGTTCTCTCTTGATATCTTCCCTCAGTCCAGCCCTAAATCTAGACAAAGTGACTTCGTGGGCTTCACTCACATCACATCTCATTAGGTATTCATCAAAAGTAGCTATATAGTCTGAGACAGATCGGTTTCCTTGTTTCAGGTTTTGCCATTGGTCTAACAGGTTTTGCTGGTATGAAATGGGTAGGTATTTATCTCTCAGTTTTTCTTTCATACCCTGCCAAGTGGTTATGGGCTCAACATTCCGTCTCCTAGTGGTTAGCTCAATGTTCCCCCAGTATAACCTAGCTTGACGCACTAATTTCATCTTGGCAAACTTATATTTCCTCTCCTCAGACATAGCATACCACTCAAAGTATTGGTCCATCTCACCCTCCCAATCAGAATACACCTTAGGGTTCAGACTACCATCAAAAGTGGGTGCATCTAATTTGATGTTCCTGATGAACCTATCATCTCTATCTTCAGGCTCTGGGTCAGGCCTCCTATGATTAGGTTCAGGATCTCTATATAAAGGCCTTCTAGGCTCCTGATGTGGGTGAGGTTGAGGCACATTAAAATCGGGGTCAGGAGTCCAATTCCGATGTCTAGGTTCTTCAAGTACTTGGACTCGGTCCCTAAGTTGGGTAAGATCCTCATGAATTTGTGCGCTAAACTGGGCCACAGTGTTTGTCATATCCTGATTCATTTTAGCCATACTTTCAGTAAGAGTTCTGATCATGGCCTCTAAATCAGGTTGGGTTTGACCAGGTTGATATGGCACTCCGTTTCTGGTAGACATGATGATTCAAGCAAGCACACAAAATGAGACTAGACTAAATCGACTACTGGATCACTAGACCTAGAGTCCAAACTAGATGCCCAATCAGGGTGGCAAGCTAGCCTGTAGTAACTCAGGACTCAGCCAGGCAGGTGTAAGGGGAGTGTTAGGTCCCTGATTGCCAATCATAGACACCAATCAGTGATTGGCCAGGTAGGCGGACCAGCACACAAGCCCTTCGGGACGTAGTCCCTAAACCACCATTCTAGACACTGAGTGCTAAGCACACACAGAATAACTCGGCAAACTGACTCAACACTAGCCTAGACCCAACCAATTGGTGTCCCTAGCCCACTAGGGCAAATTAGGTCTAACTGATTTTAAATTAGGTCTAGGTTCGAATGATTGGATGGTGGTTTTGGACTAAGGAGAGGTAATCAACTCCTCCCTTATCTTAGATGCTCAATTGCCCTTAAGTAAATTATGAGATGATCACTCCAAAAAGAATTGAATTGCAGAACACAAAAAATAGAGTTGCTGTATTTTAATTCTTAGAATTTTTACCGAAACCAATAAATCACAGAAAAATTATGGAAAATAGGTTCAATTATACTGGTTTCAACGAAGCAAAAATCATATAATTCAGAGTTTTATGCAAGGAGAAACAATTCAGATAACAGGGAAATTACGGGCTGCAACTAGATTGTCTTCCCCGTTTATAATCCCTGCTACGAAGTTATAACCCAATGGATCCCCTACACGCCCTAGGAACACCCCGTGGAATGGGAGGAGGAGGCTTGCGCCTCGCTTAGTTCCTAGGACCGGACGTCCTGGGGAGTCTACTTCGAGCAGACAAAATAAAAAGAGAACAATCAAAGCAAGCAAGCAAATCAGAAACCCTAGACTGGGCTCTGATACCAAAAATGATGCAGAACAAATAAAGGGATGCGATGCGGAAGTAAATTAAGATTAACTAATTTTTTTTTGTTGTTTTTATATGTTTGTAGAAATTGGCTTCAAATCAAAGAAAAGTTAACCTAACATTGAAAGATACTAATATGATAATTGAAAGCACAATTTTAAGGAAACTAAATTATCAGAGTAGTTCAGAAGCAACGGATCGCTGGGGGTTGAGAAACTCCCAGACCTAGGGTTTCGCTCCGAACTTTCAACGGAACAGAAATAAAGAGAAGAGATGGTTTATCTAACCAGACAATGATCTTCACAGATTTTGGTGGAAGAACTCTCCCGAGCAGATTGTTGGATCCTCGGATTCAGATATCTTCGTAATGGATCCTCCAATACTGGTCCTTTGGAGGGTTGGCTTCTCCTGAACTCAAGATCTGGAAGAGAAGAAAAACAATTGATGGAATCAGAGAGTCAAGGGAAAGATTTACCAGGTTGATGAACTTGAAGATTGAAATTGCTGAAAACTGGATTCTCCTGGATGTTGATGTGATTTTCCTCGGAACTTGCTCTGGATCTGAAGTAGCCGGACTGGATCTGGATGAAGGTGGACGGCCTGGACTTGTAGAGAGAGAGAGGCCGTGGGAGATGGATGGGGCTAGGGTTTGATGGATTGAAAATAATGAAGGGCGGCTAGGGTTTTGGAATTTCAAGTGGCTAACCTAGGGTTTTGGATAAAGATGGAGATCTCTCACCTCCTCAAGGCTCCAATGGAACCCGGATTACCCCCTCACGGAGCTCAACACTTAGAATAGTGCGGAAGAAGAGAAACCTAGGTCACTCAACACAAGAGAATAGCAAAAAAATAATTTTCTTCATTGATTTTCTAAAGTTACAAAGAGAGGTCTATTATATAGACCTAAAATTTTCTCCAAGCTTGTACAAATTCCCATGTGGGACTAAACTCTTCCAACCCCTAGATTAGGTAGAAAATCTTCTCTCTTGGCCGACCAAGAGTTCAAAAAAAATTGGGACGGCCATAAAGGAATTTTTTTGGAATTTTTATGGCGCCTCCTTTGGAGTTGGATTTGGATTTGGAGTCCTCTTCTTCTTATGACATTTCTTCTTTTCTTCCACTCCAAGTTAAGCTCTTTGATTTTGATTTGAACTTCAATTAGGAGTAGGTTGGATGTCCTTCTTTGATTTCTTCTCCAAGAGAAGTCTTCTTCCTTCTTTGCTTAGGTAAAATAGGCAGGTATGGGCGCCTCCTTTAAAGTAGCCTCCAATTTGATTTTTTTCTTCTTTGGATGTGGGGACCATGACACTGGGATGCCTCTGTGGCGCCTCCTGGACTCTGGCATGTGCTCGGAGTGTGGCTGGGCGTGTGGCTTGGAGTGTGGCCTCCACTTGCTTGAACCTTGATTTGATTGGAAGACAAATGTGGCACAATTTTGGACCAAATTGAAACCACATTGGGACTTGCACTGAGTCAACATGACTCAACAAAATTTAAATGGTGACTCAAGAAATAAATAAAATAAATAAACTGGTTGACCAGGTCAACCTTTATTACAAACCCTAATTTCTCGGGCAATGTCAATCAGAGATCCAAATGGAGCTCTGAAGTCTTCTTCTGAGTCTGGTGCCCGCACCACCCATTTCATCAAATTCATCCCCCATCACATCATAATCTTAAAGAGGGAGCAGTTGAAAGATGAATATGAATAGTGTAAAAATCTTAAATTTTCTGATGGTTATATAAGTAATCTAGCTTGGTGTGTCAATATCAAAGATTGTAGGTTTTATAACCTAAAGAGCCACAACTACCATGTCTTCATACAAAAATTACTATCATTGGCTTGGCATAATCTCCTTTCCAACTCTATATGAAGTTCTTTGACCAAGCTTAGTCTTTTTTTCAAAAATATTTGTGCTACCAAAATATTAATCAACCACATCCCTAATTTAAGGCTAGCAGTGTTGAAACCATTTATAAGTTGGAGACGATATTCTCTCACAACTTCTTCAACTCCATGGAGCACCTCATGATTCATCCGGTATATGAAGCTAGGGTGGTGGGACCAATGCAATAAAGTAGATGTATCTTTTTGAAAGATACATGCAGAGTCTTAAGAAGAAAGTAAAAAATAAAACCAGAGTTGAAGGTTTTATTGTGGAGACTTACATAATAGAAGAAATATCAAATTTTAGCTGATACTATTTTAATCTTAGAGTATAGATAAAGTTGACTCAAGATGGTTAAAACAATGATGGTGGTGGTGAGGGATCAGAGTGGCAGATCTCAATATTTTCCTATTTTGCTTATGAATTTTGTTATGAGATTCGCCATGGTTTAATTGATACTAAATTTTGATAGGCAGAGATATAAATTTTGCTAAACTACAAGAAGGTTGACCCATATATTGAGTAAGTATCCATCACAATTCTAACTTCTCAATCACTTATTACAATATACTTATCTTACATATATTTAATCAATATGATGGGATGCTGAGATGGGACAACTTGAGAATAAATGAGCAAGAAATTTCTACATGATGCTTAAAGAACTTTACATATTGGTTCTGCCAATTGGTAAACAACTATTATCATTTCATATATTTTGATTTCTCTCAATTTATTCTTCTTATAATATGCAGGTAATGCAAGGAGGCGAATTCATACCTAGAAAGCTAAGACCATTAGGTTACAGGCCAACAAAATACATAACATGTTATAATGATTGTAATGTAAATAATTTTAAATTTTACATCTATAAATATGGATATCATAAGAGCATAATGAACAATAGTGTGTATAAAGGGCAGCTAGTGGAAAAAGATGAACAATGACTACTATGGAATCCCAAAGAAATGATCAAGTTGATCTACATTGGAGGTAATAGTGTCATTCTATTTAAGTACTAATGGTTTCATAATGACAATGATATGAAAGTTAATCTATGGCATAGCTTATTTAAATCAGACATGGATTAAAAGCATACATTAACAAGTCATTTGTGCTAGCTCAATAAGCTGCTCAAGTATATTATACTCCTTTTCTATTGTAGAAGAGAGGAAAGAAAGATTAATGGATAGTATGCAAGGTTAAGTCTCAAGCTATTCATTACATGCTCGAAGAGAAAGAAGAGCCCTAATTACTAAAATGCTTTCAAGAGAATGAAATATTAAGAGTTCATCAGTCTTTTATAGATACAGAGTTAGATGCTCTAGGAATTCTCCTCCATGATGACTAACATGAGAAAGTAGATTGTACCGAGTTTGCTGTAAAAGGCAATTCTATTCTGCAAAGGAATGAAGAGGAAGATAAAGAAATGAAAGGATGAAGAAGATGAAGAAACGGAAGAAGAGAAAAAATTGAAAGAATAATCTAAAGGATATCAAATATTTGAAGAAGCTGATGAGTAGTGCTTAGTATATAATTCTTGAATTATTTTAAATACTTATCTTGCATCATTTTATATCTTACATTACCATCCATAATTAATTTGGTTAATCTATTTATTTTTATTTTTAGATATTATATATTTTATCTTCTAGAGGCCAGAGCCATGCTAACCGAGGAGAGAATTCTAGAGGATAGAATCTCGAGAAGAGAGTGATCATACTGCCAACTCATATGATTCTGCACCACTCACATCATGCAGTAAACTTTAAAACTTTAGATAGTTTTTTATATTATTTTGTACTTTATTATCTAATAGAAGATTCTTTATATTAGATATTTTGCGATCAAATTCAAAGTGTTGGGAATTGTGTCCCAAAGCCAATCGCCTGGGTTGTAGGCGGTTGTGCTAAGTATTATACTTTTTTAATGAATTAATAAAATATAATTTTTGGCAGCTCATCACATATTGAATTTCCCTGAAATGAACTCTTTCCTATGTGATGAAGTCCTTAGGACTACACTGACTTCGATACAGAGAGGATGTATCGAGTGGTCCTTAAACCCGGTTCACAACCAAAGGATATATTGTACTGGACGGCAATATATCAAGTATAGGTTGTTGTAGTTTACATCGTTTGGTTGTCCTCTTGACCAAATGAGTGTGGTGACACTGATGTAATCTGCAAGTGGGATATATGTGATATCTCATTGAACGTGACTCCGTGCAGTCCCTTTCTGCCAAAGGGATACTCATGATTGGATATGGGTATAAGTGTCCCTCTGACCTGAGGTCATCGTGGTAGCTTGCAAGCAACTCCCTGTGCTTTGGTGCCGGACTACCCGGATTTTTAATCCGGTGACGGAAGGTTTCTGGGTACAGGCAAGTACTTGTGGAGCAGTGATGGACCAAGATGGAATTGACCTGTCCAAATAGTTTGGATTGAATGTCTCGCAGTATCTCAATTTAGCAAATCCTCGGCCAGGGTAGCCCTAGTGAAGAGTCACTAGGCTTGCGAGGTTGAGACACGTAGTCGACTGACTCAGTCTGGGTTTGCGGCCCAATCTCAGTCATCCTAAGCATTTGAGGTCAAAGGGATGAATTATACGGTAACCATATGCCAGAGGTTCGATAGTTTGCTCCCGCATCTTCGACCTATCCGGGCGCCGGGACCCATTGCTAGATGGTTTCCTATGCCGGTACTAGAATTGTTCTGGTGCTACCGTTTAGGTTCGAACCTATGAGGTCACACGCCACAGAGGATAACTCTCTGATCCGGATACCGATTACGATTGGGAATCATCTTGGTTTTATGGTCACAGTATTTTTGAGCACACTTTTCCCATCTTGCCCCTGTCTGTGTCGACCAGAAAATGTTCCAGGTTGACCAGCACTGCGCCAGGATTTTTCTGAATCAGTTTTGAACTGATTCGGAGCTTGTTTCGGCCTCCAATTGGTTGTGAACCAATTGAACCAAATCAAATTGGGCTTGGATCGTTCAATTGGATTGAACCAAGGTTTTTTTTGGGATTGGACCAGTTTTCTTTTGAACCCATATTTTACTTCTCCCTTGACCGTTTTACACGTAAGAGAAGTTTTACGTTGGATTTTTTTCCAAGCGTCATGAAGCCCTTTCGCGCATCTCTTCTCCTCCCTCAACCCGCTGGAATTAAACCTTGTTTAATGGCTTTAATCCCCTGTTAATGGCTGCCACTGCCTCTTGGCCTTCCCTCCCTCTCTATTTCCCTCTCTCCGCTGCCTTCTTATACCTCCCAGCCGTCCCCTGTTTTTTTTTGAGGGAATAAAGTTTCAACGAAGGTTTCACTGTGAGTTCAATCATCCACCGTATGAGATCCAAAGGAAAGCAAGAAAAAGATCTGGGCATTCCTCTTCTTTGAGAGGCTTAAGGAGAGGGTTTTGGGCTGGGTTTAGAAGCCTTAGAGGGAGAGAAAATTCCATTGTTTCAAGCTCCAATTCTGCCCAGTTATGCTGCAGAATTCTGTGACCGTGAAGCCCTCTTCCGGCGGCTAGCACCGTGCGTGGAGGCAGATCCGAGAGTCTCGGGCGTGTCTCCCCTCTAGAGGGAGTACCACTCTACTCCTCGAAGCAAACCACGCGAGCCGGGATCGCTCCAGTTGCCCGAAATCCAACGACAAAGGCAGCTACTCCGTTCTGCTGCCATTTTCGTGCAGCAGAATTCGGCGAGTTTTTACGATTTGTTGGCTTAATTTTTCTTGCAGAAACCAGTGCCAAATCGAAGAGGACTTCCTTAAGAATCTACAGCTCAAATTTGGGAGCGATCGGAGGTCCGGAAGGTGGCGTTCCGGGTACTTTTCGGATGCCCTATTTTCAGCCCAAGGTGGAAGACGACTGGAATAACTTATTCCAGTTATTCCAGTCTATTCCAGGTTTATCCCAGACTTATTCCAGCTGGGAATAAGGTATGTTTTTGGGTTTTAATTTCGGTGCATGTGTAGATCTAGATTTATTAAAATGTTTATAAATATTATATGTCCTGTATCATGCCAATACATGCATCTTGCATATGCTAGATCCTGTGCGGAGTAGGTATTTTTCGCATTTATTTTAAAAATGTTTTAAAATATTTACCTGCTCCCTGTGCTGTTGCATGCTTAGCGTAGGCACCTGCACCACATTTTTACTTTCAGTGGTATCAGTGCCAGGTTCTAGAGTAACATATCTTGATGCATGTATAGTAGATTAAATTGTTTAATCTTGGGATTAGAGAGTACTTTTAGGAACCTAGTTGAGACCTTCACCATGGCCGTGTGTCTTTGACACGATGCGGATCATCTGTGTTGGCCTCTTCAGAAGGATCCTTTAAGGAAATCAAAAAGAAATTAAATTTTTTTTTATAAATTTGGCATGATTTATAATTTTGTTATTTGGGTCATATAATATTTATAAAAGTATAAATCTAGATATGATGCATAATTTAAGATGTAAAATTGTTTTACATAGAGACTTAATTAAAAAATATTTTAATTAAGTATTTGGCTTAATAAAAATTTTTAGGTTTATGAAATCTAATAAAATTTGCATAAGCCAAATTGGGTTAATTGGGTTAGCTGATTAGTTGGGTCCATCACTGGGTTAGACCTAAGTTTAGTTGAACCGGATTAAAAGAAGATTAAACAAAAGTTGTTTAAGGTCTTTCTTTAGAACTATCTAATAGTTATATTAGTTGATCCGTTCATCTAAAATGGATCCAATTAGTGGCTCAGTGGACGCCCGAGTCTTTAAGCTAGTCTGATCGAGTCTGGTAAACCGACTAATGTCGAGTTAGGTTTGGCAATTGTGATAATGGTTGTATGAGGCTACCTCTTTCCTGGCCAACTTGGTTGGTGTCTAGGAAAGATGGTTAATGGCGGATACTCACCCATGATCTCACCTACCTGGCTAGTCGAGTCGACCAGAACCGATTGGAAAAGCTCAATGACTCGAGTTAACCCATGTCACCCAGGTTGATCGGTCTGACTGATCAATAGGTGCCCATGGATCAATTGTTGATTTAATTCAACCCTCCTGAAATCTGATTGATTCAGTGGGAGGATGATCCATGTCCTTACCTTTTTCTTCTGTCATAATTAAAAATCCTCTAAAAATTATTAGGTCCTTAAAATGACTAAGTCAAGGAGTTGACAGTGTCTTAGCCTCCCATTAAGTTGGATAGAAATGTGTCCACTAGCTTGGTGTGCATCGGCAGTTCCATAGAACGGGTGTACATCCGGCGACTGGAATTTCTATCTGATCGATGATGGTTCAGTGCAACCTCCTTAACGGGACCAGGTGGGCCGGCCATAGTCGGGCTTGGTCTTTAGTTAGCTGGAAGCATTGGATTAGTCATTTTTATGGTTGGACCTAACCAGAGACCCGCAATAGGAGGCCCCTAGGCCGATTGGGGTGTTCTTTGGGGCAAAATAAAATACTAAAAATTATTTAGGAAAACAATTGGTTTACGAACCTACCTTTAGGCTCGTATGGGTGAGCCGGCCATAGTCGGGCTCCTGCGTGGCCTATTGGATTTCAGTACCCACTTGAAAAATGTTGTTTTCACGGATTGGAGTCAGAGGCTACCAATCTGAAAAATTAGTGGGAGAAACCTTTAGACTAAAGTCCAAGTCTTTTGGTTAAGTTATTAATTCATAAACTAATTTGGTCTTGTTTTCTTTTCAGATGTCTTCAAACTTTCCGGTCACTTCTCGATAACAAGAAGTTAAAGGGTCACAACTTCGATAGTTGGTATCGAAAGTTGAGAATAGTTCTGGAGCACGAACGGATCCTGTATGTGATAACGGATCCGGCACCTGAAATCCCTCCCGCTAATGCACGGAGTGCGGTCAGAGATGCTTATTTGAAGTGGGTCTCTGATCGGACTACTGTCCGTTGCATTATGCTAGCGGCGATGAACGACGAGTTCACTCGCAAATTCGAGGAGGCCCAACCTGATGAAATCCTTCAAAAGTTGAAGGAATCCTTCGGCACCCCGGATGATGTAGAACGGTACAAAGTGTCTTGTGCCATCTACAACTCCAAGATGCCGAATGGCGGTTCAGTCACTGATCATGTATTGTACATGATCGAGTTGATTGAAAAACTGGGCAAACTCGGATGCTCCTTGCACGAGCAGCTCGGCAAGGATGCGATCCTGAATTCTCTTCCCTCCTCCTATCTTGACTTTCTTGATCATTATAGAATGAACAAGCCTGCAGTCAACTACCATGGTCTTTTGGGGTTGCTGCAGACTTTCAAGAAAGACCACCAACTGAATAAGGGGGTGGTTAATTTAGTGGGAGGAAGTAGAGGTCGTCGTCCCTTTAAGAAAGGGAAGAAGAAAATAAATAAAAAGGGAAAGAAGGTGCAGAATGCTCCTGGCCCGAGTCAGACCAGGAAGTTTAAGGCTGATCAGTCTTCTGCAGAGTGCTTCCACTGCAAGAAGAAGGGACACTGGAAGAGGAACTGTCCTCTTTATATAGCGTCCCTTGATCCGAACAGGCCGAGAAAGAAGAAGTCTGCTGAACAAGGTATTTATATGATAAGACCTTGTAATTACTCAATTGTTGATACTGCTAACTGGGTATTGGATACTGGTAGTCCAATTCATGTTTGTAATTCGTTACAGGGACTTCAAGTTAGCAGAAGATTTGAAGATGGAGAACAGTTTCTGAGCGTCGGGAATGGAAATTGTGTTCCAGTACTGGCAGTTGGAGTCCTGCGTCTTGTCTTTGAGTCTTGTACTGTCGAACTAGTCAATTGTCACTATTGTCCTAGTTTCATTATGTGCATAATCTCTGTAGGCCTTTTGGCCAGTTGTGGTTTTGAACTATCAATAAAAGGAGATTTTTGCAATGTTATTTTGAATAACTCTGTTATAATGAAAGCTAGATTAAATAATGGCATATACGTACTATCAAGGCCTGTTAGTGTAATGTACACTTCTAGCAAACGTCCAAGGTTAGATAATGTCAACGATTTGTATCTTTGGCACTGTAGGCTAGGTCATATTAACCAAAATAGAATAAATAAGATGCGAGGAGATGGACTCCTCGAGGTCAGTGATTCTGAATTACTGCCCACTTGTGAATCCTGTTTACTTGGTAAAATGACCAAGTCACATTTTACTGGAAAAGGTGAACGAGCTACAGAATTTCTAAGTCTAATACATACTGATGTGTGTGGACCGATGACAGTTAGTGCTAGAGGAGGATACAAATATTTCATTACTTTTACAGACGACTTTTCAAGGTTCGGTTATGTCTTTTTAATGAGACATAAGTCTGAGTTATTTGAAATGTTCAAACGATACCGTAATGAAGTAGAAAAGCAAACCGGAAAAAGTATTAAAACCCTTCGATCTGATCGAGGTGGCGAATATTTATCTGGTGCTTTTTTGACATATCTTGAGGAGAATGGAATTCTCTCTCAGTGGACTCCTCCACGAACACCACAGTTGAATGGTGTGTCCGAAAGGAGGAATCGAACCTTGTTGGACATGGTTCAATCCATGATGGGCTTTGCAACTCTGCCGCTATCCTTTTGGGGATATGCGCTTCTGACAGCCTGTTACTTATTAAATAATGTTCCAAGTAAATCTGTTGTCTCCACTCCGTATGAGATGTGGAATGGACGTAAACCATCAATCTCACACCTTCGGGTCTGGGGTTGTCCGGCTTACGTAAAGCGTTTAGACTCAGACAAACTTGGTCCTAGGTCTGATCGGTGTTTATTTGTTGGTTATCCTAAGGAAACCAAAGGGTATTTCTTTTATTTGGAGAATGAACAAAAGGTGTTCGTTGCTCTTAGAGCTATCTTTTTAGAAAAGGAGTTCCTTGGAGAAGGAACTATAGCCTCTAAGATTGAACTTGATGAAGTTCAGCCAATAGAAGAACCTACACACTCTAAGGACATCGTAGAACCGGCTGTGATTGAATCACACCCAGAACCCATTAGGAGATCCGGTAGAATACCGCATCAGCTGGACAGATACTACGGTTTCTTGGTCCGGGACGACGATCCCATTGAGCTCGATGAGAATAATGAGGATCCGATCACCTATATGGATGCACTTCAGAGATCTGACTCTGAGGCATGGCTTGGAGCCATGCGATCCGAAATAGAGTCCATGGAAATCAACAATGTTTGGACATTGGTTGATCCGCCTGAAGGAATAAAACCCATCGGGTGTAAATGGATCTTCAAGAGGAAAAGGGGCGCAGATGGGAAGGTAGAGACCTATAAAGCCCGTCTGGTTGCCAAGGGGTATCGTCAACGATATGGTATCGATTATGACGAGACTTTCTCCCATATGGCAATGCTCAAGTCCATTCGAATCATGCTTGCTTTGGCAGCATATTTTGATTACGAGATCTGGCAGATGGATGTCCGAACCGCTTTCCTAAATGGGGAGCTGGAAGAGGAGGTGTATATGATACAGCCTGAAGGGTTCACATCCACAGATGAATCAAAAGTATGCAAGTTGCAGAGGTCCATTTATGGACTCAAGCAAGCATCTCGAAGTTGGAACTTAAGGTTTGATAGGTGTATCAAATCGTACGGCTTCGTTAAGAATGGAGAAGAACCGTGCATCTATAAATGGGTTAATGGTTCTGTGATTGTATTCCTAGTATTGTATGTTGACGACATTCTCTTAATCGGGAATGACGTCGCAGCATTACAAGGAATAAAGGTCTAGTTATCATCTCAGTTCTCCATGAAGGACTTGGGTGAAGCTTCTTACATACTAGGTATGAAGATCTATAGAGATAGATCCAAGAAGCTTTTGGGACTGTCCTAGTCTATGTACATAGACACCGTGCTGAAACGATTCAGCATGGAAAATTCCAAGAAAGGCTATCTTCCGATAGGTTCTGGAATTACTCTTTCCAAGAAGGATTGTGCGACAACTCCTGAGGAAAGAGAGCGCATGAGTAGAGTACCTTATGCTTCTGCAGTAGGCTCTATCATGTATGCTATGACTTGTACTAGACCAGATGTGGCATACTCACTAGGAGTAGTGAGTAGATACCAGTCTGACCCAGGTGAGGTGCATTGGAAGGTGGTTAAGTCCATCCTCAAGTATTTGAGAAACACTAAAGATCAATGGCTGATTTATAGAGAACCTGACTTGAAACTTGTGGGGTACACTGACTCCAGTTTTCAGTCAGATAGAGATGATAGCAAGAGTGTGTCAGGGTTTGTATTTACCCTGAACGGAGGAGCGGTCTGCTGGAAAAGTTCCAAGCAGGCAACTGTTGCAGACTCGGTATGCGAAGCAGAATATATTGCAGCATCAGATGCAGCAAAGGAAGCTGTGTGGTTGCGAAAGTTCCTTGGAGAGCTAGGGGTGGCACCTTCCCTAGATGGTCCTATTCCGGTGTACTGTGACAGCACTGGAGCCATTGCTCAAGCTAAGGAGCCAAAAGCTCATCACCGCACCAAGCACATCCTGCGGCGCTACCACCTCGTACGAGAGATCGTTGAACGAGGCGACATCAATCTTCTGAAGATCAATGGAAAAGAAAATCTGGCCGACCCCTTCACTAAAGCCCTCGGAATAAAAGAGTTTGACTATTGTAAATGGGAAATGGGTATTAGATACTCTTCTGATTGGCTTTAGTACAAGTGGGAGTTGTTAGGAATTGTGTCCCAAAGCCAATCGCCTGGGTTGTAGGCGGTTGTGCTAAGTATTGTACTTTTTCAATGAATTAATAAAATATAATTTTTGGCAGCTCATCACATATTGAATTTCCCTGAAATGAACTCTTTCCTATGTGATGAAGTCCTTAGGACTACACTGACTTCGATACAGAGAGGATGTATCGAGTGGTCCTTAAACCCGGTTCACAACCAAAGGATATATTGTACTGGACGGCAATATATCAAGTATAGGTTGTTGTACTTTACATCGTTTGGTTGTCCTCTTGACCAAATGAGTGTGGTGACACTGATGTAATCTGCAAGTGGGATATATGTGATATCTCATTGAACGTGACTCCGTGCAGTCCCTTTCTGCCAAAGGGATACTCACGATTGGATATGGGTATAAGTGTCCCTCTGACCTGAGGTCATCGCGGTAGCTTGCAAGCAACTCCCTGTGCTTTGGTGCTGGACTACCCGGATTTTTAATCCGGTGACGGAAGGTTTCTGGGTACAGGCAAGTACTTGTGGAGCAGTGATGGACCAAGATGGAATTGACCTGTCCAAACAGTTTGGATTGAATGTCTCGCAGTATCTCAATTTAGCAAATCCTCGACCGGGGTAGCCCTAGTGAAGAGTCACTAGGCTTGCGAGGTTGAGACACGTAGTCGACTGACTCAGTCTGGGTTGGCGGCCCAATCTCAGTCGTCCTGAGCATTTGAGGTCAAAGGGATGAATTATACGGTAACCATATGCCAGAGGTTCGATAGTTTGCTCCCGCATCTTCGACCTATCCGGATGCCGGGACCCATTGCTAGATGGTTTCCTGTGCCGGTACTAGAATTGTTCTGGTGCTACCATTTAGGTTCGAACCTATGAGGTCACACGCCACAGAGGATAACTCTCTGATCCGGATACCGATTACGATTGGGAATCATCTTGGTTTTATGGTCACAGTATTTTTGAGCACACTTTTCCCGTCTTGCCCTTGTCTGTGTCGACCAAAAAATGTTCCGGGTTGACCAGCACTGCGCCAGGATTTTTCTGAATCAGTTTTGAACTGATTCGGAGCTTGTTTCGGCCTCCAATTGGTTGTGAACCAATTGAACCAAATCAAATTGGGCTTGGATCGGTTCAATTGGATTGAACCAAGGTTTTTTTTGGGATTGGACCGGTTTTCTTTTGAACCCATATTTTACTTCTCCCTTGACCGTTTTACACGTAAGAGAAGTTTTACGTTGGATTTTTTTCCAAGCGTCATGAAGCCCTTTCGCGCATCTCTTCTCCTCCCTCAACCCGCTGGAATTAAACCTTGTTTAATGGCTTTAATCCCCTGTTAATGGCTGCCACTGCCTCTTGGCCTTCCCTCCCTCTCTATTTCCCTCTCTCCGCTGCCTTCTTATACCTCCCAGCCGTCCCCTGTTTTTTTTTGAGGGAATGAAGTTTCAACGAAGGTTTCACTGTGAGTTCAATCATCCACCGTATGAGATCCAAAGGAAAGCAAGAAAAAGATCTGGGCATTCCTCTTCTTTGAGAGGCTTAAGGAGAGGGTTTTGGGCTGGGTTTAGAAGCCTAAGAGGGAGAGAAAATCCCATTGTTTCAAGCTCCAATTCTGCCCAGTTCTGCTACAGAATTCTGTGACCATGAAGCCCTCTTCCGGCGGCTAGCACCGTGCGTGGAGGCGGATCCGAGAGTCCCGGGCGTGTCTCCCCTCTAGAGGGAGTACTACTCTACTCCTCGAAGCAAACCACGCGAGCCAGGATCGCTCCAGTTGCCCGAAATCCAACGACGAAGGCAGCTACTCCGTTCTGCTGCCATTTTCGTGCAGCTGACTTCGGCGAATTTTTACGATTTGTTGGCTTAGTTTTTCTTGCAGAAACTAGTGCCAAATCGAAGAGGACTTCCTTAAGAATCTACAGCTCAAATTTGGGAGCGATCGGAGGTCTGGAAGGTGGCGTTCCGGGGACTTTTCGGAAGCCCTGTTTTCAGCCCAAGGTGGAAGACGACTGGAATAACTTTATTCCAGTTATTCCAGTCTATTCCATGTTTATCCCAGACTTATTCCAGCTGGGAATAAGGTATGTTTTTGGGTTTTAATTTCGGTGCATGTGTAGATCTAGATTTATTAAAATGTTTATAAATATTATATGTCCTGTATCATGCCAATACATGCATCTTGCATATGCTAGATCCTGTGCGGAGTAGGTATTTTTCGCATTTATTTTAAAAATGTTTTAAAATATTTATCTGCTCCCTGTGCTATTGCATGCTTAGCGTAGGCACCTGCACCACATTTTTACTTTCACAAAGGATATGGAGTCACCAGTTATCCCACAATCATATGCAATAGTGCCTAGCTCTCAGACTTAGCATCGTGGTCGATGACCCACCTAAATCGTGGCACCTCTAACTTAATCGGAGGATAGAGAGCTCATCCATATTTAGAGCTTCTTGTAAATACTATATTTTTAATTAATATATTTAAAATTTAATCATTTTTGATTTAATGCTTACTATTAAATTTTAATTTTGTAGCATATTTAGAGAGACTAGAGTACAGGGATCGCCGAACCATGCCAAACCGACTAGTTCAGGTCATACCGAATCAACCAGTTCAGGATGTACTGAACCGAACTGGTGGCCGGTGGCATGGTTCGGCCTTTAAAAATGGTTTCCATGCTTTAAAAGAATAAAAAAAATACTTATACTGGCCCGAACCAATGTAGAACTAGGCTGAATCGGGCCTGAATCGACCGAAACCATGCCAAACCTCTCGATTTGGTTGGTTTGGGACTGGTTTGATCCAGTTCAAACTGGTTCAAACCATTTTTTTTCCCTGATGGCTACTGTAGCCATGTGGGGATAGGGTGGGGAGAAATCAGTTGGTTGGCCTTTTAACAAAATCAATAGAGAGCTCCTGAGAGCTCTTTGTGTGTTCTTCGTTTGACTTAACAACAGCCCGAACAATGATTTCCCTCCATTTCAAGAAAATCAGACATCCAAAAATTGAAGAAGAAGATAGAATGAAGGTATGTATAGCTTTCCTTTCCCCTCTTTCCCTCTTTCCTCTCTTTTTTTTGTTAAAATCTATGCAAAATAGAAATTAAGAAAAAATACTATCAAATTTTTTTGTTAGCTATGATTTTAAAGTATGTGATTAATCTAGGATAGATCTACATAATGATACTAAGATCTTAATTTTTTTATTAAGTATATAATTTTTAAATTAAAAATTAATTTTAGATTAAAAAATTAATTAATAAATAATTAATAAAAAAATTATAATTATAAATTATTAATCTGGGACTCGTAAGCTACTCTCACTATAAATTTCATGTCGATTTAATCAAGTTTTGATGCATCTTATGAATAGTACTATAGGTCTTAAATTGAAGAAAAATTAGCTTTTAATGTATTTCAAGGGTCTTAAAAAAATATATGTAGCATGTATGATAGAATCCTACATGAATTTAAGATCAAATTTTTTAATAACTTTTTTATTTTTTAAATTTTTTAAATTAAAAAACTTTAAAAAATAGTTTAAATTTAAAAAAAATTGGTTAATAAAGTATTAATTAATAAATATTATTATTGACCTTATATGTAATTTAAATATTCAGGTATGGATCCATCGAGGAGGAAGAAGGATCCAGAGCATGACATTGATTGGTTGCATGGAGAGATGCTCTCGAGTCGGAATCACTGGAGGTGTAAATGGTGCAATACCGAATTCAAAGGTAGGGGTGATAAAGTTGAAGCAACACTTGGCTGGCAGCTATCCTGATGTATCTGCATGCTGATAGTGTTCACAAGAGGTCCGTTAGTTGATGAAGAAATACTTTGCTGATTTCAAAGTTGGGAAGGAAGGAGCAGCAAAAAAGAAGGCAGAGGTGGACTGTAGAGCCGTAGAACCACCTTCTTATTACTCCAAGGAGTTAGAAGGAGCATCTATTCTTTTTGATGAGGAGGCATAGATTGAGGTTACTATTCAAGAGAGCTTATATGAGCAGAGGCAGCTAAAGGAGATGGCCAGACATAGATAGTGATTTAGGCCATTAGTTTTTAAGTCAGGATCGGGATCCAATTTTGCTAGTATTGTAGGAGAGTTTGAGACATAGTTTAGGAGAACCTCCTTAGTCAAAGAGCCCATCAAGAAAGGCACCAGCCAAATTGCATCTATGCTGGAAGCATTTGGTAGTTGAAGGAAGTCTTCCAGGAACATTCTAGTAGGAGCCACTATCAATGATGTCGATCCATGCCTTTTACAGCAGAGAATCCAAGTAACAGATGATTGACACAATACTGAAAAAGGATAAAAAGAAGGATATGTGGTGGGCTATCTTCTCTTGGTTTCATTTCAGTCATATCCCAGCGCATGCAGTAAACGATTCGTATTATCGCTCTGCTATTTCATCTATACAGGCTACTGGTATAGGTGTAGATCCTCCAGGATTGAGGGATATTTATGGTCAGCTTCTGGATAGCAATAAGGAGGAGCTAAAAGGATGGATAGCCCCTATCAGAGTAAGTGGCCCATATATGGGTTGATAGTGATGTATGATGGTTAGACTAGTCCTACTAGATGGAGCATCGTTAGTTTCTTGACTTATTATGATGGAAAAACTTTTTTAAGAAGTCTGTTGATGCTTCAGATTAGGTGCACAATGCTAGTTATATCCTCAGATTGATGGAGGAGATGATTGATCAGATAGGAGAGCATAATATCGTGTAGGCATCACAGATAATGGACCACAGTACAAGGCTATAGGGTAGATCTTAATGCAGCGGTGACCACATATTTTCTGTACCCCTTATACTATACATTATATAGACCTCATGTTGATGGATATTGAAAAAATCTACAAGGTACAAAAGAATGTTGAGCTAGCACAGTCTATCACTAGATTTATATATAACCATACATGGATCTTAACATTGATGAAGAACTTTATAGGAAAAAAATATTGAGACCAGGGGTTATATAATTTTCTACTAATTACATAACACTTAAAAGTCTTCTCGGCAAGAAAGCAAAGCTACGCTAGATATTTGTCAGTTAGGAGTGGCAGCAGAGTAGATATGTTAGGGCAAATACTAAGAGAAGCAATGTAGAAAATTTAGTGACGAGACAGAAATTCTGGCAATAGGTTGAGAGTATAGTGGAGGCTATTAAGCCTCTATATGAGATACTTTTCATCGTGGACTCTGAGAGGTATGCTCAGATGGGCTTCTTGTATTTCATGATGTAAAAAGCAAAGAAAAAGATTCAGGAGGAAGATCCATTACATGCATCTGAGTATATCTGGATCATTGATGGATGATGGAGTTATCAAATGAGTTCGAATTTGTATCTAGAGGTATGCAATAATTTATGAAGTTCCTAAAATTTAAATTTAATTAGATTTGTACAAGTATGCTTGACTAATTCTTAAAATATATGTGCAGCTTATTATCTGAATCCAAGATATCAGTACTCCATACTGAACATTGCCATGGACGAAGAGCTTATGTCTGCCTTATGTAATGTTATATATAAGATGGAGCCTGATCCAGATATAGCTGCTATGTGCCAAGAAGAAGTAAGTTAGGTTAAAATTATTGAATGATTTTTATTAGCATTAATTTTAATAAGTAGTACATGATAACAAAAAATTTTTCTAGTAGACAATTTTTTAGGAAGGACACAATTCATTTGGATCAACTATAGCAATCAGAAGTAAATCAAAGATGAATCCTGGTAGGTACTACTAAGGAGTAAATATAATATTATATTAGGATTGAGTTTTTATTTTCTCAAATCTAAAATTCTAAATGATATAATATTTTTTGCAGCTGAATGGTGGGTGCATTTTGGTGGATCTACAAAAAATCTGAAGGTTCTTGTAGTTAAGATCCTCTCCCAGGTAGTGTCATCGAGTGGATGTGAGCACAACTGGTCTACATTTGGCCTTATCTACTCCAAGCAAAGGAACCGTCTGAAACAGAAATGTCTCAACTATCTTGTGTATTTACACTATAATTTAAGGTTGAGGCTAAAGTGCATTCAGGAGGAAGTAGATTTAAAATATCCAGATCCCATTACAAGTTCATATATTGATGAAGATGAAGATCTGATGATTGGGTGGGTCATAAGTTAGTAGCAGGAGACAGAGCTTGATGAGCCAGGATCGTCTCCTTGACCAGCCAGTTTTGTAGCTAGTGAGACGGGTGGATGCTGGATAATATGCAACAAGCCATATTCCTTATAGGGCTTTAGCAGACACAGCACATCGTCCCTCCCTGCCAACTATTCGATCAGGAGATAGAGAAAAAGGAAAGGTAGTTGCACCTCCATTGGAGCACTCAGTCCATTTAGATTCAGATACTAGAGAGAGTGGTGAAGTGCTTTTTTAGAAAGTGGAGGATCCAGTGATCAGGAAGGGACTGGAGGATAGGAGTCATAGTTACCTATTTATATTCGATTCACTTGGGAGTCACAGTTTAGCCATGCCATATAGGATACAGATTATGGAGTATTATCTAGTAGATCCCATGGTGATATGATTCCATATAGGTGATGGGCTCCACAAGATCATTCGGGACACGATGCAACTACAGCTTTTGCACGTGGAGTAGGATCAATGGATGTATCAGGTCCATCCTCATTTTTAGGATCCTCTGACCCACGGCTACTTGCAGCTTCTAGTCCATATGGTCCATATGATGCATCTAAGACATCATCTTCTGTAGTTATTATCCCATGCAGCCCAAAGCATCTTATGGATCTAATTTTGCTGCTGGTATATTTGAATCGGTTCTTGCACTGCCATATCATTAATCTCTAGATAGCTCTCAGAGTTGGGATATCAGCAAGGGATTTGCGATGAGTTATGATCCATCATGCATACCTCCTTGGATGACCTTTGAGGAGTATCATGGTGCATGGCTAGAGGGATATACTGATATTTCTACAGAGTATATAAATAATCCCTATATTTATGGACATCGACACTCTACCCGATTCTATATTGATATATAATTATTTTTATATATTACCTTTCACTTTCATTAATTGCTGATAATCTTAGTTTAATTATCATTTTATGTCTTATTTCAATTAGAATTGATGTATTAGCATTTTTTAAATTCTAAATCCTAAACCTTGAAGTCTTCAATCCTAAACTCTAAATTTCAAATCCAAAAGGCCCTAAACACTAAATTCTAAACCCTAAATCCCAAAACAACAAAATAAAAACCTTAAAAATTCAAAAATCATCAACCCAAATCCACAAAAAAAATGGGCAAACCCATTCATACTGGCACGCCCAGCCATACCGCGTGTCGATACGATACGGTACCAGTATCATACCATACCAGCTAACCATCGGTTCGGATCTCTATACCGGTATTGGGAACCTTGCTGGAGTGTCTCAGGTGGCTATTGATCAGGGTCATTCATCGATTGATACCGGGGTCAGTGATTTAGTTCTCCAATTGGCCATTGGGGGCTCATGATGTAGCTTGGGAGATATTCCTGGTAAGTCAAATATGTTTAATTTTTAAATTTATAAAATATTTGTATTTAATTTATTTAATGCAAGCTTGTTTATATTTGCAGGAGTACTACAGATTCAAGACTCATAATGGGGAGGCTGGTCATCCAATATTTGATGAGGTGACCACTTGTAGGCCCTGGGATGGGCTGAAATCTCAGCCAATCTGCTATAAAGCAGTCCAATTCTAAGTCACCATCGAACTGGATGTCTTTCAATGATCACTGGATGTGGATGGACGTATGGAAGGCCCTCTAAAACCAATGGATCAATGAGGAGTACTCTAATAGGTAGCAAAGGGCACAACAAAACCAAAAGCCTAGCAAGATCTGATCAAGCATACCAGTGGTTCCTTGCCATATACGTGGTGGCAGATAGATTGGCAAAAATTCTATACTTATATTAATCTCATATAGAATTGATCATTTATATATTTTAATTAATTTATTTTTATTATCTATTTATCATAGACATGGTGGCTCAATCGTGCACTAGTGTAAATGTAGTTGTGGGAGGCCACACACCAGTCTAGGAGGATAGTGATTGCTTAGATCTAAGATCTCAATCTATCATGGTAACAACTTCAAATATTATTTATTAATTTTTATTATAATAATATTATTAATTGGGCTAATCAGTTGGTAAACTATATAGGCTAATTATGCAGAGTATGTTGTATCATGGTACAATAAGGATCCATCCTCTCGGCCCCTCCTTGACCTCGAGGGATGGCTTGGGATCATCGAAGGGGTGAGTAGGAGTTGGGTCACAGGATTTGAGCACAACTCAACCCTTCAGCCCCTTGCTAGTTTATAGCATCTTCCTCTCAAACCTCGACAATCCAAACATAAGGTGATGCACATGTCGAGGATGTCATGATCAATCTTTTTACCCAATTATCTCAAAGCTTCTAGGGCACTATCCGCGCTAAGGTCATAGAGATTTTCTAGGATCAACATCTATGCGATCAGCTGGCCTCATTGTTATAGCTATCACAGTAGGTAAATCTATTAATAAGTTCTTTATTTTTAATTTTTATAGTTAGAAACTTTACATATTTGGACTAGATTCGGAGAAGGAGATCTAGAGGGTAAAAATTCAATCCAACCATCCAATTGATGGGCCGTGGATGTCTATAGCTCTGTATCATCGAATGGAATGTGTAGGAATATATTGTTTGAGAATTGAACAAGTATATTGAAATACATATCTCTGTATTGATATATACATTTCCATATCAAAAATTATTAATAATATTTTATTTTTATTTGTTACAAGATGTTGGGACATCCGGCTCTCATTATTGGCTATTGGAGAAGATGTATAGGAGTAGTAGGAGGAGGACAGTGACGACGAGTAGGTTCTCACATAATTTTTTTATGATATTATGTATTTACTTTTGATATCTATAAAGTTGTATTAATTTATAAAATTATAAAATTTATACTGTTAATATAATATAATTAGATTTTTATTATGATTATGGCTTGTGGCATTTCATTTTTAATTTATTATAATTACTTATTATTATAGTTTTAAAAATAAGTTTTAAAAAATATATTTATGAGTTTTTAAAAAATAATAAAAATTATTACTAATGGCATCAATGATGATAAAGCTATCGATAATAATTTATTAGCAAAGGCAGTATTATTGATAGCAATATGTTGTTACTAATTTTTTTAATTCATTTAGAAAAACCTAGAAAAAATTATTACTGATGGCTTTAGCCATTACTAATGCAATTGGTAATAAGTTATTAGCGACGACAAGTATTAGTGACAACAATAAGTTGTCATTAATTTCAAAAAAAATTTTAAAAAAACTTTGAAAACAATTATTAGCAATGGCCTTGCCATTATCTAAGCCATCGCTAATATCTATTTTTAGCGATGATATTTTTTCCATCACTAATAATAAGTATTAGCAACAAGGATTGTTCTAATATACTTTTAGTGATGACAATCCATTATTAATGGCATTAGCAATGGCAAATCCATTATTAGCGATGACAATTATCCATCGCTAATAATGGAATTTTTTATAGCAAGGGTGGCCCAATTGCCATTGCTAATAATGGAATTTCTTATAGCAAGGGTGACCCTTCTATGTCACTTAACAAGAAACTCAAAAAGAGTAGGGTATCCTTCCTTAGTTTGGATCGAACTAACTATGGTCTTAGTGGGGTCTACCCTAGATGTCTTCACTTTTCTAATAGCATTTTTCTCCCTAGGGGCCATGGCTACAAAGTAAGAAACTATGAAAAAAATAAGGAACTATGGCCTCTTATCGAAGGAAGTAGGATCTGTCACCTGAAGAAAATAAGCCAAACTTTGAAAAAGGGCCACCTGCTAGGTCTCCTGGAGACGAAGACAAAGGAATAGGAAGGCTAATGATTCATATTGAAAAATGAAACCACTATTTATAATGGTGCTTAATGATTCATATTAAATCATCTCACCATTGGATGATAACCACATTGCAAATCCTCAGCCCAAGGTGTAGGCCACTCTTTTCTTGACATGTGGGCTACCCTTATTGGCTGAGGGGAAAGCCACCAAAATGTTTTCAAGAGAATGAAATATTAAAAGTTCATCAGTCTTTTATAGATATAGAGTTAGATGCTCTAGGAACTCTCCTTCATGATGACTAACATGAGAAAATAGATTGTATCGAGTTTGTTGTAAAAGGCAATTCTATCCTGAAAGAGAAAGAAGAGGAAGATAAAGAAATGAAGAGGATGAAGAAGATGAAGAAACGGAAGAAGAGAAAAAATCGAACGAAGAATCCAAAGGGTATCAAATATTTGAAGAAGCTGATGAGTAGTGCTTAGCATATAATTCTTGAATTATCTTAAATACTTATCTTGCATCATTTTAAATCTTACATTACCATCTAGAATTAATTTGATTAATCTATTTACTTTTATTTTTATTTTTAGACATTATATATTTTGTCTTCTAGAAACCAGAGCGATGCTAACCGAGGAGAGAATTCTGGAGGATAGAACTCTTAAGGAGAGAGTGATCATACTTCCAGCTCATATGGTTTTGCACCACTCACATCATGTGGTAAACTTTAAAACTTTAGATATTTTTTTATATTATTTTGTACCTTATTATATAATAGAAGATTCTTATATTAGATATTTTACAATCAAATTCGGAGGATATGGGATCACCAGTGATCCCATAATCATATGTAATAATGACCAGCTCTCAGACTTAGCATCATGGTCGAGGACCCACCTAAATCGCAACACCTCTAACTTAGCTGGAGGATAGAGAGCTCATCCATATTTAGAGCTACTTGTAAATACTATATTTTTAATTAATATATTTAAAATTTAATCATTTTAGAGTTAATTCTTATTATTAAATTTTAATTTTGTAGTACATTTAGAGAGACTGGAGTGTCTCAGGTGGCTATTGATCAGGATCATTCATCGATTGATACCAGGGTCGGTGATTTAGTTCTCTAGTTGGCCATTGGAGGCTCATGATGCAACTTGGGAGATGTTTCTGGTAAGTCAAATATGTTTAATTTTTAAATTTATAAAATATTTATATTTAATTTATTTAATGCAAGCTTGTTTCTATTTGCAAGAGTACTACTAATCAAGACTCCTCAGAATGAGGAGGCTGGTCATCCAATCTTTGAGGAGATGACCACTTGTAGGCCCTGAGATGGGCTGATAGTCTCAAGCAGTCTGCCATAAAGCAGTCCAACTCTAAGTCACCATCGAACTGGATGTCTTTCAAGGATCACTAGATATGGGTGGACGTATGGAAGGCCCTCTAAAACCAATGGAGCAATGAGGAGTACTCTAATAGGTAGCAAAGGGCACAACAAAATCAAAAGCCTAGCAAGATCCGATCAAGCATACCAGTGGTTCCATTGCCATACATGTGGTGGCAGATAGATTGGTAAAAATTCTATACTTATATTAATCTCATATAGAATTGATCATTTATATATTTTAATTAATTAATTATTATTATTTATTTATTATAGACATGGTAGCTCAATTGTGCACTAGGGTAAATGTAGTTGTGGGAGGCCACACACCAGTCTAGGAGGATAGTGATTGCTTAGATCTGATATCTCAACGTATCATGGTAACAACTTCAAATATTATTTATTAGTTTTTATATATACTAATATTATTAATTAGGCTAATCAGTTGGTAAACTATATAAGCTAATTATGCAGAGTACGTTGTATCATGGTACAATAAGGATCCAACTCTCAGCCCCTCCTTGACCTCAAGGGATGGCTTGGGATCATCAGAGGGGTGAGTAGGAGTTGGGTCATAGGATTCGAGCACAACTCAACCCTTCAGCCCCTTGCTAGTTTTTAGCATCCTCCTCTCAAGCCTCGACAATCCAAACATAAGGTGATGCACATGTCGAGGATGTCATGATCCATCTTTTTGCCTAATGATCTCAAAGCTTCTAGGACACTATCCACGATAAGGTCATAGAGATTTTCTAGGATCAACATCTATGCGATCAACTAGCCTTATTATTATAGCTATTACAGTAGGTAAGTCTATTAATAAGTTCATTGTTTTTAATTTTTATAATTAGAAACTTTACATATTTAGGCTAGATTCGGAGAAGGGGTTCTAGAGGGTAAAAATTCAATCCAACCATCCAATTGATGGGCTGGGGATGTCTATAGCTTTGTATCATCGAATGGAATGTGTAGGAACAATTTGTTTGATAATTGAACGAGTATATCGAAACACACATCTCCGTATTGATATATACATTTCCATATCAAAAATTATTAATAATATTTATTTTTATTTGTTACAAGATGTTGGGACATTCAGCTCTCATTATTGGCTGTTGGAGAAGATGTATAGGGGTAGTAGGAGGAGGACAATGATGATGAGTAGGATCTCACATGATTTTTTTATGATATTATGTATTTACTTTTGGTATCTATAAAGCTGTATTAATTTATAAATTTATAAATTTATATTATTAAAATAATATAATTAGGTTTTTATTATGATTGTTGCTTGTGGCATTTCATTTTTAATTTATTATAATTACTTATTATTATAGTTTTAAAAACAGGTTTTAAAAAATATATTATGATTTTTTTAAAAATAAGAAAAATTATTACTAATGGCATCAGTGATGATAAAGCTGTCGATAATAATTTATTAGCAATGGTAGTATTATTGATAGCAATATGTTGTTACTAAATTTTTTTAATATTTTGGAAAAACCTAGAAAAAAATTATTATTGATGGCTTTAGCCATTGCTAATGCAATTGGTAATAAGTTATTAGCGACAACAAGTATTAGTGACAACAATATGTTGTCGTTAATTTTTAAAATTTTAAAAAAAAAAATTGAAAAAAATTATTAGCAATGGCCTTGCCATTGCCTAAGCCATCACTAATATCTATTTTTAACAATGATATTTTCTCCATCACTAATAATGAGTACTAGTGACAATGATTGTTCTAATATACTTTTAGTGATGACAATCCATTGTTAATGGCATTAGCAATGGCAAATCCATTATTAGCGATGGCAATTATCCATCACTAATAATGGAATTTCTTATAGCAAGGGTGGCCTTTCTATGTCACTTAACAAGAAACTTAAAAAGAGTAGGTTATCCTTCCTTAGTTGGGATCAGACTAACTATGGTCCTAGTGGGGTCTACCCTAAATGTCTTCACTTTCCTAACATCATTTTTCTCCCTAGGGGCCATGGCTACAAAGTAAGACACTATGAAAAAAATAAGGAACTACGGCCTCTTATCAAAGGAAGTAGGATCTGTCACCTGGAGCAAATAAGCCAATCTTTGAAAAAGGGTCACCTGCTAGATCTCCTGGAGACGAAGACAAAGGAATAAGAATACTAATGATCCATATTGAGAAATGAAACCACTATTTATAATGGTACTTAATAATTCAGATTAAATCATCTTACCATTGGATGATAACCACATTGCAAATCCCTAGCTCAAGGTGTAGGCCACTCTCTTCTTGACATGTGGGCTACCCTTATTGGCTAAGGGGAAAGTCCTGCGGATCGAGGGGTCATTCTTATTTCAAGAACTATCCACTGCTAAGACTAATGATGTTTTTCATGAAAAGTGCTTGCCACATTTAATATTGTACATTGAAACGGTAATACAGATAGTAATCAATTATCATTTCCTTATTAGAAAGTGTGTAGAATCTTTTTATTGTACTTTCAAGTTTAGTTGAGTAAATCACTTTGAAATTAGAAGTAAAGGATAATTGTTACAGGGTTGATAACCTATCATAAGTAACTACTAGTATGTAGAATAATATTTGACCAAGAGCCAATCACTTATTCAAGGCATAGGTACCCAATGGTTAGGAGCAAATCACTTATTCAAGGCACAGGATATCCAATGACCAAAAACTAATTACATATTTGAGGAATGGGGTTCCCGATGGCTAGGAGCCAATTACTTATTTGAGGCACAAGGTACTCAATGGTCAGGAGCCAATAACTTATTCAAGGCACAAGAAGCCAAATGGCCAGGAGCCGATTACTTATTTAAGGCATAGGATACCAGATGGTCAAGAGCTGATCACTTACTTGAGGTGCAGGACGCCTAATGGCTAGGAACTAATTACTTATTTATAGCACAGGGTGCTCGATGGCTAGGAGCCAATCACTTAACTAAAGCACGGGGTGCCTGATGGCCAAGTGTTGGTCACTATTCAAAGCACAGGATGTCGATTGCCAGAAGTTAATCACTTGTTCAAGGCAAAAGATACCCAATAACTACAAGTTGATCACTTATTTAAGGTACAGGATACTAAATAGCCAAGAGCCGATTACTTATTTAAGGTACAGGATATTCGATGGCCAGGAGTTGATCACTTATTTAAGACATAAGATGCTCAATTACCAGGAGCCGATCACTTATTCAAGGTACAAGATGCACAAATGTCAGGAACTGATCACTTATCTAAAGCATAGGTTGCTCAACTACTCATCAGATAGGTGCCAACTAATTACCTAGACTAGGTATAAAGTTTCATAATTATATTTTGTGGAGCATATATCTTAAAATAGTTAGAACCATTATGAAAAGATTAGTAAAATGATTATCAAGAAGTGTAATGGATTACTAACAAACTACTTCACAAACTGACCTTTTAATAGTTTAACTGACTTAACAACTTTCTTCATGGTATAACCACCTAACCAACTTGGTCCTGAACCTCTATAAATAGAAGATCAAGAGAAACTCCAGGAGACTTCATATATACATTCACACTCTCTCCATTTTCTTCTTATTGTTCTTTCTCTAAGCAAACTTAAGTATCGGAGGGTCCCTCATTAAAAAAATTCTACTATTTTTTTCAACATCGAGGATTTTTTTGCAAGTCAAGGAGCTGATCGAGTCTACTTCTGAAATCATTGGTCAATTTCTTGAAGACTCTCAGTAGCCTGAAAGCCACTCTAACACAACTTGTTTATTAAGCTTAGAGAGATGAAGTAACAAATTGGTACTAGAGGAAGGGTCTTGCCTAAATCTTTTAAAAAAATAGCACAGAGAAGACCTTCACTCAACCCTACTCCCAATAACAATCTCAAGGATTTTTTGGCATCATTATACCACCATTTAACGAAGATGGATCTAGGACTTCCCAAGGATTTTTTGACATCATTATACCACCGTTCAAAGAAGATGGATTTGTACAGGGATAGAGGTGTTGCAATAGGCTATGCTAGTAGAAATTCTAGAATATAGCTACTTTTCCTAAGATTGAAACTACTAATAGACCATGATCTAAAATAAGATAAAATACATCAATTTGGATTATCAAAGAATTTTTTACAAAGTATAATTTTTACTTATTTATATTAAAAGATAATAATTGCCCACTCTGATTGTTTCCACCATGTTTATTCTTCACTTATGGTAGTTTTGATAATTGATATCAATTGCCCTCCTCTATGCATGTTCATTGGCATGGTTACTCTACACCAACTATCAAACCCATTATCATACCCTATCAGTTTTGTCCTATCTCAATGTTGCTCGCATTAATTAGTTGTCTCTCTTCATTCGGCCTACAATACATACGATCTTTCATATTTGGGGGCATCTAGAAGATCAATCAATTGACCTTAGTTTATTCCTTTTGTTGGCCATCTAGGCAAATGCACATGCCTTGGCTTAGGCTCAAAATGCTTTATCTGATTCTTCTTCAAATCTGCCATGTGTATGGGGATTCTTGGATTTTAGATGTAGTGTAAACAAATTCACACTTCTCTGCTGGTATTATATCACTTCATACAGAACCTTCTAAACTTGCACCAAAATAGAAGGGCCTAGAAGATACACAAAGATTACCATGGATTAGTCAAACCATAACAAGGTGGAACCAAATTACTAAAGCACTTATAAGAGAGCTTCAAAAACTTTGATGGTGCTGAAATCCGCTTGAATGCTGGGGTGACCTAGAGAGGGGACGTAGATGGCTGTACCTAAAAAAAAAGTCCTGGTTGAAGATGGTTCTGGTGAAGGCCCTTTGACAATCAAGTCAGTATCTCATATCACGAGGTAGAATAAGGATGCTAACACATGAGAATACATGTGGAGTGTGTCAAGGAGTGCATACCTCTAGAGGGTTCACTGAGAATCCCCTTTTATACTCAAGCAGTAGGGGTATTCCGGGGATGTTTCAATATGTTAGGAAGCGGGCAGAAAATGATTAGGTTTTGGCCTGTACTAGGACTTTTGGAGAAGAAATCATCACTTATTATCAGGAACGTCTCCTTCTCATTAATTGAAGGTTTTGTTTTTCATGTCTTCCACTGTTTACCTTAATGACTCCAGGAGATATGGCTTGAAGAGGGGCCACGCTTCCTTAATGACTGTAATTTGCTCTAAATAATAGGACTTGACAATTTATCTATTGTGAGGGATATTTTAGGATGAGCATCGGTAAATTTCTCACCATTAAACGGATGCTTTTATAGGAGTGGCTGAAAAGGTCAGGATCTTATACTAAGATTCAAAATGGCTGGATGTGATCTCCCTTTATCTTGAAACAGATTTGATCAAATTATCCTCAATTCTGAAACTTTTGGGATCCTATGTACGGGGTTTCCCTCTACATCAAACTTCAATTCGCTATACGTGATGCAAAAGAGGGTTTTCAAGAGGAGGTCAGAGATTTCTAAGACTTGTTGGCTTTTATAATTCCAATAAAAAAATTAATTTAAAAAGATAATAAAAATTGTCTCATCAATTAAATAGGACTAACTCTTGTAACAAGCGTGAAGAAAGAGTTAAATTTGACTTAGAGCATGAAAAATCATCTTTTCATAAATAATTGAACTTCATCACTGATGATCAATCTTCAATAGATTGGTCATAACTTCTAGTTAACTCGATTTGAGTTGCATTAGAATGGTCCTTGATGAGAAACACTATAGAAATAGTTCCATCTCAAAATTCTACTTGTGATATTTTTCAAGAATTTTGGAATTGCTGGTACCTATGACACAACCTGATACTCTAGTCATTTGCGCTCTCTAGAAATTTGTAAGTCAATTGCGATCACATAGTTGTGCTGGCCTTCAATTTAGGTTCCCTTGAGATCATCAATGGTGCCTTTGTACTAATCATTTGCCTTGGGCATGGATCTTGAAGTATCGGTCTTCTATTAAATACCAACATGTTTTCATGCGCATCCGTGTTTTCTTGCATGCCCCGTTGTGTTAATCCTTCGAGGCCTTTGGTCATAGAATTTTATACATGAGATCTGAGTTACGTAAGTAGAAGTTATTGGGTTCCCGGCCTGTATCATCATCGCTTTGATAGGGCCAAGCTTCTCCAAGGTCCTATTGAAGATTTGAATTAAGGAAGAAACAATAAAAATCTTATCATCTCGATTGTTATAATTGGTGTTGATATTTTGCTAAAAGGATAATTTATCAGTGACTTGTCATCCAAATAACTAACAACTTCAGTCTTATTTGGAATTTGTGTTGGGATTCACAAATTCTTTCCATAAGTGGCCATCAAAGTGGATGAATTAATTTTTGAAGTCTTCGTGTAGGATATGCGGATTCTATAGGCACTTAGAGGACTCCAAGACTAACCAATCTTAACACCATTTAAACAAAAGGAATTAAAGAGCAGCATGGAGTAAGTATGAATTTTTCATTTCAAAGAAATAGGATGCATATGTTACGCAGTGATCAATATTAACCAAAAATACAAATTAGCTAGGCTTATTACTTATGCAATTATTTTGCTTTATTTTTTTTTTAATTAACTAAACCAGGAGGATGGAAGGACGAGAAAGGTTTGTGAGAAGCGTACCTCGATTACTGAAAAACCAACACAAAGATGTGAAAGGTATGAGCTTTGAAATTTACTTCACCGCCAATCTATTTTTTCTCCAAGATGAGGGTGTGTGCTCTTCATCCCCCTCTCCGGCTGGAAGCCTTTGAGGGAGATGAAGAACAAACACCTCAAAATTTTCACCTTCTTTCAGTGTTTACCACTCGGATCATTTTGTTCCTCACCCATGACGGAATAAGTGGCTATATAGAAACATTCCTAGGAAATCTAGGAGCTTATCCAATAATGATGCACATTATCTGTCTCTCTCTGCAGTTGCTGTTGCTATGGTAAACTGCCCATCAAGATGAATTTATATAGACACGACAGAATCTCGCATCTTATCATGGACTAATCTTGTAAATTCTCTATTATCTTCCATTATCCAGTATCCAATCAAGCCTTAAAATGCTGCAAATCTGTGGAGAACATTTGCCCTGACACATTTCTATTACAATCTACTTGAATTCATGCTTATCTTAACAACTAGTAACAATAAAGTGCAAGAATCTTAGTTGACCAGTAAGTTGAAGGGCCATTAGAATGTACATATCCTCCTGAGAATTCTTGAGAATAGATGTTGTGGGGCACACTTGAGTGGACTTCACCCTAGTCAATGCATCACCACTTGATAATTAGACATGGGAATGGGGTTTGATGATGTGACTTACTATATTGATTAGGATATTTGAATTAGGATTTGTACAAATGTGAACATATTCCTATTTTTTTTTAGTGTAGAACATATTCCTATTGTTTTATGAAAGCAGGCATGGATAATCTAGCTGTCTGCAGTATGTGTAGCACTCTAACCAGACCTGTAATTTGAGCTTCTCTCAGTTAATGACCATACTCTTGAGATAATTAAATTTTTTCCTCGAAAGTAAATGCCTGCTAATTTCACAAGAAGGAAGACAAAAAAGGGGGACGGAAGGAAACAGACACCCTAAAAGTTACAATCAATACATAGGAAATCTGACAACCAGAAGAGTTATACCAATTCCCTTTGATTTCAAATTAATATACTGACAGCTGAATTAAGTTGTTCTAACTTGTTAGACAATAATGCTGGGATTGGTGCATGTACAGGATGACCATAAAACCATGGTCGACAAAGAGCAAGGTCCACAAACTGAGCAAACGGAAGGTGGTTTTGAGGTTAATCACCCATTAGTTCTACAGTTAGCATTCATTAAGTTGACCTCATGCATTAAAGGTTAGGAACACAGTACGGGGAATTTAGTAGAAGCTATAGATATGAAGAGAATTGAAGATAACATGAAGTTATAATCTTTGGCTATTGACTTTCTATGATGCATTGCACAACATCTGGTTCCCTGATTATTAAATGCTTCAAGTGATTTGGCTTCCTTTATGGATATTATTTGCTTAAATTCTATTTTTCTTACACTGATGAGCCATGCTGATTTGACTTAACCAAAAGCTTTACTTCATGATGTCATGAATAGGAAGCTAATTATATGCATAAAATTACCTGCGAGACCAAGCTCCATAATAATTGCCCGAGTTAGTATTGTGATGAACTTTAGTGATCTGTAAACTTTGCGCACTCACATTTTGGTCCAAGTACTATCCATGTTGACTTTTCTTATTTTTCTTTCACCTTCTCTGTCAAAATACCAATATAGTGCTATGTCGTGTTTGGCTTATAGGACTGGGCGGTGAGGAATGATGGAAATCATTTTCCCATTCTCGCCCATTTCTATCCTCGCAAACTAAATATGACCTTGGATGTCATTTTTGCCGGTATTCAATATGTACCTAAGTAGAAGGATTTTCATATATATTATAAATTTTAATATTTTATATACTAAAGTATATTATAATAATTAATATATTGCTTATTATATATAATTATTTCTATCATATACTTTATTAATACTATATTATATTTATAGTCACTATAAGAATTTAGAATTTTCCTAACGAATTTTTAGTGACAAAACACAAGTCTAGTCAACAAAAATTTCATATCTAGTGTTGAAAATAAAAAATGATCATAACAAATCATTTTGGCCAATATTTTTAATGAAAAAATAAGATTTCATTACAAAATATATATCTTTTATGGTGACTTTTATTTTATCATAAAAAACTCATCATTAGATAGGGTTTTTTAAAATGAAAAAAATAATTTTAGTACCAAAATTAATTTTAGTCAACTTACTTTTATAATTTATCACCAAAACTTATATCTTTAGTGATAAAACTTTAATGACCATTTTCATTTCATCACTAACTGTATCAACTTATTGTGGCCTATAAAATTTCATCACCAAAAAAGATTTTAGTGAATGTAATATATTATCTTTAAACTACTTATGCTTCAAGTAGTAAAAAAAAACATGTATTATTTTATTTTGTTTAGACAATCTAATTTTTAACCACTTGATGCGAAGGCTTGGGATCTGTTGTTAAATCCTATAATTTTGGTATTCATATATATAAATATATTTATTGTTATACCCTGTCGGTTTACCGTCAGACCGGACCGGTCCCTCTTTGCCATCCGATCGAGCCGCTCTTCCAAAGCTCTGACGGCCACACTACTCAGAAGTCCGACCCACCAGAGCAGAGGTCCAAACGACCAACTCCTGCTGGGATCCGGCCCACTGCTCTCTTTCAGAAGTCCGACCCACCGGAGCAGAGGTCCGAACGACCCACTCCTGCTGGGATCCGGCCCATTGCTCGTTTTTGGGAGTCCGACCTCCTGTCTGAGCGACTGGCCTTCTCGATCAGCCTCTGACAGACACGCTCCAGGATCCGAAGGATTCCAGAAGCTCCCTTCTGTTACAACAGAATCCTGCCATACCGGTAGTCCTGCTCCACTACTTCCACGGTGTTGCTCTGTCTGGGCGCCACATGGCCACTCTCCAGATTCTCTTAGGGGCAGATCGGTCCTTTTCGGCTTCTCCCCTAATAGATTTTGGACTGTTTCGTGCCTATATAAGGTAACCGGGGGACCCCGTTCAAAGTAAGGACTCTCTTCCCTCTCCATACGTGATCTCCTTGATTCCTCTATTCTGTTGCCTTCGAGCTTTTGCTAACTTAAGCATCGGAGTATCCCCCACCGGAACACCACCGGTGCCTTGAAGACTTTGTTGCAGGTCAACCGGGAGAGGAGCGCTCCAGCATAGCCGATCGAACCCGATCCAGGAGAAGTTGCGTCAACAGTTTGGTGCTAGAAGAAGGGCCTCTCCTGCTCCCTTCTCTAAAAGGAGGAATCTGCTTATCCATAGAGCGATGGCTAAGGGAAGAGCACAGAACACCTCTGCTAGAGGTTTTTCTTCATCCAGGTCCGAAGAACCTCCAAGGGAAAACGCCACCGTCTCCACCGCCTCTGCGAAGCCCACCATCACTCTGGGGCTGCAGCAGTTCCAGATGTTGGTAAACCGCATTGAAACGCTCATCATGGTGGTTTAGCCTTTTTAGGAGGCGGTCGATAACCGGCAGCAACCGCCCACCGCATCCTGTACCGACCTTCAACCTGCTGCTAATGGGAGCCGACAACCAGAGGTCCCTCAGCATTGTTCTCACGCCGTTGCAGAGCCTCAAAGGTCCCTGGGAGCTCGCACCGATGGCAAGAGGTAAAGATCTGCCTCGCCCTCCTACGCTGAATCCATCCCGGTGACACTCGGCCTCTAGCTAAACTCTCGAGAGACTACACCAGCAAAATTCTGTGCATGGAGGAGAGCATAGATGAGATTGTTCTCTGGTAGAAAGCTGAAGGGAGGCAGGTATACGCCTTCCGTCCACCCTTCTCCAATGAGATTCTGGCGGAGACGATTCCCTGCCACTTCAAAATTCCTCAGGTGGACCCCTACGATGGCACCACCAACCCGCTAGACCATCTGGGCACTTACAAGGCCCACATGATGGTATAGGGCACCTTCGACACCCTCCACTGCATTGCATTTCCAGCAACCTTGAAGAAGGCCGCTCGGATGTGGTTCAATGCCATCCGACCAGGTACAATCCACTCTTTCTCCCAGCTTTAAAACCTTTTTCTTTTCCATTTTAGGACATGCAATCGGACCACGAGGAACACTGACTGCCTCTTCCTCATGTCATAAAAGGAGGGAGAGACCCTCCGGGACTACATGGTCCGTTTCAATTCAGCGGCCATGGAGGTCTCGGACTGAACGAGGCGGTAGCTATGTCGGCCGTCAAAAGAGGGCTCCGATCATCTAGGCTTACTTTCTTCCTGGACAAGCGATTCCTGACAAGCTACCCTAAGCTATTGGCCCGGGCGCAGAAGTATGCATTGGCCGAGGAGTAGGCGGCGAGCCAACGCCAGGAAGAGGGGAGATTGGCCCCCAAGAAACGGAGCAACAAGGCTCCTGAAGTCCGACCTCCGAACGACAGCCACCGGTCAGCCCAGCATCGAAGTCTGAAGCCGAAGGACTTTCCCTAGAGGTTCGAGACCTATGCGCCCCTCTCCCTTCCAAGGGAGAAGATCCTCCTGGAGATCCAGAATGAGACCTTTCTTCAAAGGCCTCGATCGATAAGGGGCCCTCCGACATCCAGAAACAGAGATAAATTCTTTCGGTTCCATAGGGACCATGGGCACAGCACCAAAGAGTGCCTACAGCTGAAAGATGCCATTGAAGACCTCATCCGGAGGGGGTACCTGTGCAAATATGTCCGACCCTATCAGGATCGGGCCGAAGCCTCAAATGCCAGAAACCCTCTGGAGGAGGTAGAGCTTCCCAACCAATGGCCGACCAGCGGGGATGTCAGCATGCTGCATCGACGGTCCGAGTGGAGCTAAAAAGATGGTCCGGACATTCTCAAGAGGCCCAGGGGCTCCAATGCAATCACCTTCTCCGATGAAGACCTTCTGGAGTCCCATGTTTTCGAAAATGATCCTACAGTCATGTCAGCAGTAATTGCAAACTATGATGTAAAGAGGATACTTATAGATAATGGAAACTCCACAGAGGTATTATTGTATGATGCATTTCTGAGAATGAACCTGTCTAGGTCAATTCTACATGAATCTCCCATATCGTTGACAGGTTTTGAAGGAAATTCTGTTGGAGTCGAGGGAGAGATAGTTCTCCCCATAATGATCGGGATGGAGCCCTTCCAGAAAGCTCTCCCCATCAACTTTGTGGTCGTCCGGATGACCTCGGCTTACAATGCCATTTTGGGCTGACCGGCTCTCAACAAGTTCCAGGCCATCGTATCTACTTATCACATGTTGGTGAAATTCACAACCAGGAATGGGGTTGGAGTTATGAGGGCAAACCGTCGGATGGCCAGACAATGTTTAACCATTCTGAACCAACAGTTCGAAGGCCGTCCTACTCTGGAGTAGCTCGATCCGAGGGCTGAGGCCGATGGCCGTGGTCATCCGGACAAAAAAATCTTGTTCATCCCCTTTCGAGAAGATGACCCCACCAAAGTCCTCCAAATCGGAAGCTTCCTTAGTGAAGACCTCAAGTCAGAGCTGATCGGCTTCCTGAGAGCCAACACTGACATCATTGCCTAGTCGGCTTCGGACATGCCGGGTATCCAGTCAGATGTCATCACCCACCAACTCAAGGTAGATCCAACCTACAGGCCCGTCCGGCAGAAGAAGATGAGCTTCGCTGCCGAAAGGCAGAGGGCTATCGATGAAGAAGTAAAAAAGCTCTCAGACGCCAGCTTTATCAGGGAAGTCCATTACCCTGAGTGGCTGGCGAATGTAGTTATGGTGAAAAAGGTCAATGGGAAGTGGAGGATCTGCGTGGACTACACCGATCTCAACAAGGCTTGTCCGAAGGACAGCTTCCCTGTACCGAAGATTGATCAGCTGTGGATGCCACGACCGGCCATCAGCTTTTGAGTTTTATGGATGCCTTCTCCGACTACAACCAAGTCAGGATGCACCCGGAGGATGAGGAGAAGACCGCCTTTATCACTATCAAAGGTTTATACTATTATAATATGATGCCCTTCAGATTGAAGAACGCTGGTGCCACCTTCCAAAGACTGATTAACTGAGTGTTCGAAGGGCAGCTAGGCAGAAATATGGAGGCTTACATAGATGATACGATAGTAAAGAGCCTCCATAAAGCCGACCACATCAAAGACTTGCAGGAATCCTTTGACGCACTCAGACGTCATCGGATGAAGCTGAATCCCACGATGTATACTTTTGGAATAACTTCTGGCAAATTCCTTGACTTCTTGGTCACACAGAGAGGAATTGAATTGAACCCCGACAAGATAAGGGCCATCATTGAGATGGCACATCCGACCAACAAGAAGCAGGTTCAAGAGCTCACAGGCCGAATTGCCTCCTTTAGTCGTTTCATCTCCCGTTCGGTTGAAAAGTCCCTACCATTCTTCAAGACCCTGCATCAATTAGAAAACTTTGTTTGGACTGACGAATATCAGTCAGCTTTTGAAGCACTGAAAGAATATTTGAATAATCCCCTATTACTGGCCAAATCGGTGGAGGGGGAGCCTTTATATCTTTACCTACCGGCATCCGATGAGGAGGTCGGCACTGTCTTCATGCGAATCAGAGAAGATGGTCAGCAGAAGCCTATCTATTATATCAGTAAAGTCCACCATGATGCCAAAACAAGGTACCCCAAGATGTAGAAACAAGTTTATTCTTTGGCTATATCTACCAAATGGCTCCAATCATACTTCCAGGCACATCCGATTATGGTGATGATCGACCAACCTCTTAAAGCAATCCTTCAGAGTCCGGACACATCCGGTTGGCTCGCCAAGTGGGGCATCAAACTTGGCGAGTTCGACATCTCTTTTCAGTCACGGTCTGCTTTGAAGGTCCAGGTAATTGCTGACTTCATTGCAGAATGCACATGGAAGCAAGAGGCGCCCCCTCAAACAATCGAAGCACCTGAAGCTGATGCCATCTATGAAGCCAAACCAGCCTGGACCCTCCATGTGGATGGAGCGTCCAACCTTGCAGGCTGTGGGGCCAGCCTGATCTTAGCTGACCCAGATGGAGAAAGCCTGGAGTATGCATTGCATTTTTTATTTCAGGTGTCAAACAATCAGGCAGAGTACGAAGCCCTCTTCACAGGATTGCAAATCACCAATGAGCAAGGCATCAGCCGGGAGAGAGCCTTCTCCGATTCCCAGCTGGTGGTCAATCAAGTGAAAAGTGAATTCAAAGCAAGGGACCCGACCCTGGCCAAATACTTAAGCAAGGTACAACACTTCATCTCTCGGCTCAAATTCTTCAAAATCCTCCATATACCCCGAATGCAGAACTCTCGGGCGGACGCTCTATCACGGTTGGCTACGACCGCCACCAGTACCTCCGACCGAACCTTCGTGGAGCATCTGTAGCATCCAAGTATTACGAAAGAGCCGACCGAGATCCACCAAGTTGTACAAGAAGCTTCTTAGATGGATCCAATTCTTGCTTTCCTGGTCAAAGGGACTCTTCCGGAAGATCCGGTTGAGGCCAAGCGAGTGTGCTAGACGGCCTCCAAGTACATCATTCTTGTTGGCATCCTGTACAAGCGATCATTCTCACAGCCACTACTGAAGTGTTTGGGGCTGACCGATGCAGATTATGCACTCAGAGAAGTCCATGAAGGCATGTTTGGTGACCACCTTGGAGGAAGGTCCCTGGCCTACAAGATCATCCGATAGGGATACTATTGGTGGCCTACCCTTCAAAAAGACATGTCGGACTTCGTCCGAAGGTGCGATGCATGTCAAAGATACTCCATTATACAAAGGAGACCTGCCAGCCAGCTGACTCCGATTACTGCACCATGGTCGTTCGCACAGTGGGGGATGGATATCTTGGGGCCCTTTCCCTCGGCGTCCGGGCAATGAAAATTTCTACTTGTGGACATTGACTACTTCACCAAATGGATGGAGGCTGAACCACTGGCATAAATAATGGAGGCCAAAGTGGAGAGCTTCATCCGGAACGGTATTATCTTCCGGTTTAGCATTCCACGGACAATCATTACCGATAATTGAAGACAGTTCGACAACTCTAAGTTCCGGGACTTCTGTCAGCAATATCATATCTCCCATCGGCTTACGTCAGTCGATCATCCTTAGTCCAATGGAGAAGCGGAGGTCACCAATCGGACGATCTTGCATGGACTGAAGACCCGACTAAACGAAGCCAAAGGGCTTTGGGTAGAAGAACTCCACTCAGTGCTATGGGCATATCGGACGACCGTCTGAATGGCGACCGGGGAGACTCCATTCAACTTTACTTACAGAAGTGAAGCCGTCATCCCCGTTGAGATCTCTCTGCAATCCCTACGGATTGACCACTATACCGAACCGGCTAACTTTAAGCAGTGAAGGGCTGACCTGGACCTACTTGAAGAAACTAGACTCCAAACAAGCCTGAAGATGGTGACCTACCATCAGAAAATAATGAAATATTACAACTCACGGGTCAAACCATGAGTTTTCCGGGTCGGAGATCTAGTCTTGCGGAGGATGGAAATCTTGAGATCGACCGAGCAAGGGAATCTTTTCCCAAATTGGGAAGGACCTTATCGAGTCGTTGAAGTAATCTAGGCCAGAACCTACCGACTCGAGCGTTTGGACGGATGGCTGATAGCATGCCCGTGGAATGTAGACAACCTTCGCAAGTATTATCAATAAAGTCCACAACACTTCTTTATGAACCACTTCTGAAAGTCTGACTCCGGTCGGCAAAGGCTCTAGGGCAGCCCACTTTTGAAAGTCCGACTCCGATCAGCAAAGGCTCTAGGGCAGCCCACTTTCGAAAGTCTAACTCCGGTCGGCAAAGGCTCTAGGGCAGCCCACTCCCGAAAAGTCCAATTCTGGTCGGCACTATCTCTGGGTTCGGACAAGCCCATGGACCAACACTTGGGAAGAAATCTTCTAAGTAAAAGAGTCCGGCCTGAGCTACCATCCGTTGCCTACCTCACCATCTCCGGATTCGGACGAGCCGATGGACCAACACTTGGAAATAAATCTCCTAAGTAAAAGAGTCCGACCTGAGCTACCGTCCATTGCCTACCTCAACATCTTCGGGTTCGGATGAGCCGACGGATCGGAGTTCGGCACCTACTTCAGAAGGTCCGGCCGTGTCATTCGACTGACCGAAGGGATACACTTAGAAAAAGTTTTGGTGTCTTATATCGAGCCACCATTCGGCCTGCTGTTCAACTATTTACGGACCTACCTAGCTGACGGACCACCACTTAGGGTAAAAATCCTAGGGGAGCTTGGTCCGGCCTGAGCTACTACTCGACGACTCTGTCGGAGGTCCGACTGTCCACTCAAACTAGCCGATGGGCAAACACTTAGAAAGTTTTTCAGAAGAAAGTGATGTTGGCCAGTCATATCAGTCGGCAACACAAGTATGCGAAAGAAACGATATAAAGAAATTTTATTAAATCAAAAAGTTCTTTACAAAAAGGGAGGGTTAGACCTTTACAAACACCTAGGTTTGACCCTTGGGAAGTACCGGCACAATGTCGACTTCGGCCTCCTCGATGCCTCCCGAAGCTCCGACGGGAATGGCCGCTGCTCCCACATTGGCTTCTACCTCGACCTCGGCTTCGGCGGGGGCCTCGGCCGCATTAGCAGTCGGATCCGCCACCTCAGTGCTCTCCTCTTTCACCAGCTTCAGTGGCTGAAGGAAGGAGAGATTGAGTTCTAGAAAGGCAGCGCTAACCTTTCCCAGACACTCTTCGTACCCAAAATCGAAGCCGACTGTTCCAACCTTGTTCATCTCTTCCATAAATTCTTCGAAGACTTTGTATTTTGCAATGGCCTTTTCATTAGCCATCTTCAGCAATTCCTGGGTTGTCTTCAGTAGACCCTTGTATCGCTCTGCCACCGCCTCGTGGACCCTCGAACGCGCCTCGGCTTCGGCCAGGCACCCCTCCTCCTCTACTAGCTGATGGGTCAGGGTTTTGACCTTCCGCCTCTTATCTTTCAACATCGCCTCCTGGTCAGCCTCCCGAGCCAGTGATTCCTCGAGCTATTTCTTTTGGGCCTCCAACTTGGCCCGCAGGGTGGACACTTCTCCTTCGATGACCCGTAGATAGGTCAGCTCCACCCTGGAGGCTGTCAGCACCACCCAGGCAATGTCTCTTACCACCTCTGCCACCTTTGCCCTTTTGGTCAGGTGCTCCTTTAGATGGAGCAACTAGCCCAGGTCGTCATCTATGAGTAGACTGTCTCGAAGGAGCTACCGACAGACACACAGTTAGAAGATTGTAAATAATAAAGTTATAGCAAAAGGCTAGGATTTGAAACTTACCCCCAAGATATGATGAAGAGAGCTCCTGATGGCCTCGTTCACTGATCGTCCGTCGACACCGTCAACAGCCCTCTGGAGCTGCTCTTTGACTTGTTCAGCATCATGGATATCTTACCACTTTTGGCGGTCCTCATTGTCACCGACGTCGTTGGCCCTGAAAGATAAATGGTACATTTGCAGGTGCCTACACTAAGCATGCAACAACAGGGAGCGGGTAAGTATTTTAAAAAAATTTTAAAATGCACAGCGAAAACATGCTCCAACCAGGATCTAACGTAATCAGGAAGCATGTTCAGACTATAACATGTTGTTGTAACATGGGCATGTAATGTTTATAAAACATTATAAAAGCATAGATATACACATGCATGAATGTAAAATACAAAATCCATACCTTATTCCTGCTAGGAATAAATGTGGTATAAGCCTGGATTAGCAGGGATAACAGGAATAAAATTATTCCTGTTGTCTTCACTAACAGCACGTTGACAAATGTTGTTCTTTCCACCAAAAAGCTGCAGAACAGAGGAAGGTTTTTGCCAACGTTTGATCTTCCTTCCAGCACCAAAATGTAGGGAACAAGATGTTTAAACTTCCTTCAAAGGGGAGAAGAAGATTCAAAGGTTTTGATTCCCTTCTTGTCACCCAAAATCTGCACCAGAAATTTCAGCAACTTGGAAAACCTGCAACCAAATACAGAGCAGAAAATGGAAAGCTGCAAGGAGGTCGATCCGGCTTCCAAGTGTTCGCTTGAACACTCTCAAGAGGGGGAACACGCCGGGGGTTAGCTCTGATCCGTCTCTCGGTCGATGCTAGTCACCGGAAGACACGAAACAGTGGGAAGGAAGAGCAGGATTTCAGAATCTGTTTTTCAGCAAAACAGAGTCCGTCCTTCTTCCAGATTTGAGCACTAGGACAGGGATTAAGGAGCTTTCTCTCTTCCTTTCACTCACCAAAAACAGCCCTCAACTACACCGGTGGAAGGGGAAAGAATTTTCAGCCAGCAAAAGGGATTCTCACAGGCTATTTTTCTTCTTACATGCTAATTTTTCTTCTCACACGCTGACAAAAAAAATGGAACAGCAGCTTAAGAACCAGGGGATGGCAGCGAGTTTAAAAAGAGCAGCAGCAGGGGAGAAAACAAAAACCGCTGGGAGGCCAAAAGACTTCGGAGGGTTTAACACGAATTAACTAGTGATTAGAACTAATTAAATGGGTGTTAAGGCAATTTGTGGAGGGAGGCGAGGAGACGTCCAAGGTGTCCGACGAATGGAATTCTCCCAGCATAAAAGACGTGTGAACCGGTCAAAAAAGGAAACACGATCCAAATGAAGGGTTTAATCCAATTAAAACCTATGGTTCAAAAGAAAAATCGGTTTAACTGATTTTGGGTTCAAATCAATTAAACCCAAAGGTCCAATCCCAAAAAAGGATACGGTTAAATTCAATTTGAACGGTCCAAGCCCAGCTAGATAAAATTCAATCGGTTCACAACCAATTGAAGGCCAAATTTAGCTCCGAATTAGATCAAATATGATTCAGAAAAATCTTGGCACAGACCTGGTCAGCCCGGAACAATTTTTGGCTGACCCAAACAAGGGCAAGACCCCGAAAAAGGTGCTCAAATAAATACCGTGACCATAAAACTGAAGCGATTCCCAATCGTACTCGGCATCTAGATCAGAGAGTTATCCTCTGTGGCGTGTGACCTCATAGGTTCGAACCTAAATGGTAGTACTGGAACGATTCCAGTACCAGCACAGGAAACCATCTAGCAATGGGTCCCGACGTCCGGATAGGTCGAAGATGCGGGAGCATACTATCGAACCTCTGGCATATGGTTACTGTATAATTCATCCCTTTGACCTCTAATGCTCAGGACGACTGATATTGGGCTGCCAACCCAGACTAAGTCAGTCGACCACGTGTCTCAATCTTGCAAGCCTAGTGACTCTTCACTAGGGCTACCCCAGTCGAGGATTTGCTAAATTGAGATATAGCGAGACATTCAATCCAAACTGTTCGGATAGGTCAATTCCATCTTGGTCCATCACTGCTTCACAAGTACTTGTCTGTACCCAGAAACCTTCCGTCACCAGATTAAAAATCCGGGTAGTCCGGTACCAAAGCACAGGGAGTTGCTTGCAAGCTACCGTGATGACCTCAGGTCAGAGGGACACATATACCCATATCCAATCGTGAATATCCCTTTGGCAGAAAGGGGTTTCACGGAGTCACGTTCAATGAAATATCATATATCCCACTTGCAGGTCACATCAGTGTCACCACACTCATTTTGGTCAAGAGGACAACCAAATGATGTGAACCGCAACAACCTATACTTGATACATTGCCGTCCAGTGCAATGTATCCTTTGGCTGTGAACAAGGTTTAAGGACCAGTCGATACATCCTCTCTGTATCGAAGTCAGTGTAGCCCTAAGGACTTCATCACATGGAAAGAGTTCATTTTAGGAAAATTCAATATGTGATGAGCTGCCAAATAATAATTTTATTAATTCATAAAATGAATACAGTGCTGAGCACAACCGCCTACATCCCAGGCGATTGGCTTTGGGACACATTTCCCAACAGGCCCTCCCCTGGGAAGCCGTCGGCCCTTCAGCCACTTGGTCCCCCTGAATCGTTAGAGAAACTCCTCTGTCAGATCTAGTGGCGGAGAGGATGGAGTCACCTCTACTCCAGTCGGTGCTGGATGTTCCTCCTCCGCTCAGGCGGCTGACTGCCCAATCGAAGAAGACTGCTTCGATGCCATCACCTTTTGGCGATCTACTAGTGGTATGTCATCTTCCGACTCCACTGACACTACCGTGGTTGACAGCTCCTCCGTCTGTCACTTCTTTAGCCTCTCGAGCACTGGCTCTACCGCCCTCTGCCTCTTCGGCTCCCGAGGAGTCGGCTCAAAAATACGGACGGCCCTCCTTTATGCTGACCGCACTGAAAGGATCGCCCGATCTGGTTTCATTTTGCCGCCTGCCAACAAACAAGACTAGAGTTAGTAACAGAACTAATAAAAGAAAGGATAGTAGGTCCCTCTCAACGGCCTCCGTCCTACCCAGTGCTCGATGTTGGCTGATCCCAGCCTGATGGAGGCTCCCCTCGTGGAGCATGAAGCCGACAAACTTCGGGTCCTTTGCATGAAGCCTCCTTTAAGGGGTTCCACCCCATGTCATGTTTCGAAGCAAACAGCCTTGACTCCTGTTGTTGACACACCACTGGTTCATCCTTCTCCGAAGGATAAAGGCAAGGCCCCCTAAGCCGAAGAGGGGTTATGAAGGGATACCCCTTTGGAGCAGGACTATGACTTAAACTTCACAAGGTTCGTAGATGTGCGGGGTTTAGCACACCTCGAAGTAGCCAGAGAAGTACTGAAGGCTACCCTCCTTCTCTAAGATTGGGAAGCCACAAAGAACCATCGCCTCAATGAAGTGTCAGCTTTAGTGTATCCTGCCATATTGAGGGTAAAGATTCTTCTTTCTTCTTGTTTCTTTATAACCATATTCAATATATCTAACTTGATGATTTGGCTATTCGATGTAGCTGATCCATGACATCACTCTTATGGAGGAAAGTATAGAAGAATAAGGAAGCTTCAGCTGTAGAATGCGAGAGGAACTCCAAACGATGAAAATCGAGAGGGAGGTGGTCGAGGAGCTAAAGTCGGCAATGGAAGGAAAGTTGGTGATGAGTGATGCTAAAGTTCAAAATATAAGGGCCAAACTAAAGAAGGCTCAGCTGAAGATTCTGAGCAAGAAGCTAAGCTTAGAAAAAAAAAAGAAGAGAATTTGTTTCTTGGAACGGTCAGCCAAGAAAATTCAGAAGAAGGCTGAAGATGCGATCAAGGAGGTCAAAGCTGTGGCCAGGGAGTTTGAAGCCTAGAGGAACCAGGTAATCAGGGCAATTAAAGACTTTAGAAAGTCTTCAAAATTTAAGGAGGAGGTAGCTGAATCAGGAGAAGTTAGTTACCAACTTAGATTCAATGATGGGATCAAAGAGGTCCAGAGGCTTTATCCTGAACTAGATCTCTCAAGCATCCCACTATATGAGGTCACCGAAGAAGAAGAAGTTGAAGCCCCGACCAAAGCTGAGGAGGTACCGGGATAATTTGAAGAAGTCCCGATTGTAGTTGAAACTTTCAGGGTTCAAGCAACAGATCCTGTACCTTCAGTTCAGACTGAGGGAGTTCCCCCTGTGATCGACCTAGAAGCTTTTGCGATGGTCGAAGTTCTTTCTGTGACCGATCCTGAGGCTCCTGCGATGGTTGAAATAGATGGATAGGTTTTTATGTTTCTATCTTTTGTCTTTTGCTTTGTAAGAAAGAAGAAATGTAAACAAGCTCTCTTTTTGATATAAATAAAGAGTGGGTTTCTCTTCTAAACTATGTTATGCCGTGATTTTTCTTCAAGTGTGAAGTCTTTGGATAAGCTATAGCAGTTTCTGAATATATCATAACTTCTACTTTAGTGAAAACTTTTCAAGTATGAAGTCTTTGGATAAGATATAGTAGTCTTCGGATATATCAAGGTCTTTAACTTGAATACGGGTTCTTTCAAAATATAAGGTCTTCGGATAAATTGATCAATCTGGCTTATTACAAGATTGACCTTTTTTGTTCATAAATCTGATCCTTGAGCTTTTGGACTCATAATTTAAGGAGCCTAGACTTTTATGGGCGATTTTAGTTCTTTAATAAGGTGACGTATCACCTCTGCTAACCGTCCAATTATTATTGACAAGGCAGTTATTGCCTAGATCATGGGATGGCGGTGACAAGAATCATTAAAGCTACATGCTTCTGGGATCGGACCGGTCGTAACCTTCTAAATTCCTATAACCGTCTGCAAGTGGATCGAGGCCATTATTCCCTCCTTTATTAATTGAAGCAGGCACACGTGGCATAATCAAAGGGCCACTTGAAAAGTTGAGTAGGAAATCTGGACCGTAGATGGCCTTTATATAAGGGATTTGCGACCTTGAGGATTAAGTTTTCTTAAATGCTAATAGCATCATCTCCTTTGAGCAATCTCTCTGGTGCGGGCACCAGACTCAGAAGAAGACTTCAGGACTCCATCTGGATCTCTGATTGACCTTGCCCGAAGAATTAGGGTTTTCTGGTTTTGTAATAAGGGTTGACTTGGTCAACTCAATTTTAGTCTTGAGTCTGTATTTCCCTGCAATTTAAATTTTGTTGAGTCATGTTGACTCAGTACAAGTCCTAGTAGTGGTCTAGGTCTTCTCCAGGTTGGTGCCACTTTTTTTTCAGTCAAGTCAAGGTCCAGGGTGCCACATTTTTTTCTCCCAGGCCCAAGAAAGTGGGCGCCACACTCCCAGCCACACGCCAGAGTCCAGGAGGCGCCACATCTCCATCCAGTGTCTTTGGTCCCTATACCACAAGAAGTAAGTTCCTTTTTTTTCTTGCACCACTTGGAAGAGAAATCCATCAAGATACCTCAATCCAAGGAGGAGCAAATTTCTTTCCAGATAAACCCAAGCTAGGATGGCAAGAATTTTCTTGAAGAGATGATCAAGGAGGTGCCCCACAATGTTCCATAAAAATCCAAGTTATAAAAGGGAAGAGAGCATGTCTTGGGGAGGAATTCAAGGAGGTTCCCAAAAGTTTCCAAAAGTGCCAAAGCCATGAAAGGAAGAAGCCTAAACTTGTGGAGCAAGGCTATGAGGTGTCCAAATGAGCCAAACCATGAAGGAAAAATCCTTGATTCATGGAGAGATACTAGGAGACACCCCCATAACCTACCATTTGGAGCTGATTTTCAAGTTTTCTTGGAGTTTTTGGGCTGCCCACTCATGGAAGGAGTCTTGGGAAGAGAATTTGATGCCTAAAGTGTGGGTTAGTCCTATTAGTCCCACATGGGAAATGTATAAAATCTTATTTCTTTGTTATGTCTATATATGTAACTCTATGTAACTCTTGAATTTAATGATGAATGAAATCAATTTCTGTGTGAGCAACTTTGTGTTTCTCTCTTCTGCACTTGTATTCAGGTGTTGAGCTCCGTGAGGGAGTAAATCCAGGTTCCCTAGGAACCTTGAGGAGGTGTGAGATCTCCAACCCCAAAACCCTACCAAAACCCTAGGTTAGCCACTTCAATTCCAAACCCTAGTCGCCATCATCTTCTTCATTCCACCAATCATCCAAACCCTAATCTACCTCATCATCTCACGGCCCCTCTCTTCCAAGTAGAGGCCGACCACCAGCATCCAGGTCCAGATCGGCTACTTCGAATACAGAGCAAATCCCAGAGGAAATCAGATCAGCATCCAGGAGATTCAGGATTTCAACAACATCAACTTTTCAAGTTCTTCTTATCTGGTAAATCCTTTCTTTGAGTATCTGGTTCCTTAACTTGTTCTTCTTCTTTCCCAAATCCTGAGTTCAGGAGAAGCCAACTCTGCCAAAGGGCCAGTATTGGAGGATCCATTACGAAGATATCTGAATTCGAGGATCCAACAATCTGCTCGAGAAAGTCCTTTCACCAAACTCTATGAAGATCACTGCCTGGTACATAACCCTTCCCTTCTCTTTACTTCTGTCCTGTTGAAAGTTCAGAGCGAAACCCTAGGTCTGGGAGTTTCTCAATCCCCAGCGATCCTTTACTTCTGAACTACTCTGATAATCTAGTTTCTTTGAATTGTGCTTTCAATTATTATATAGTTTCTTTCAATTTAGTTTAACTTTCCTTTGAGTCAAAGCCGACTTCTAAAAATAAAAAAAAAAGAAGAATTAGTCTTAATTTACTTCCGCATCGCATCATCTCTTTTGTTCTGCATCACTCTCTCCCTAAGGATCTTTTTACTCACCACCTTTCTCCTTCTTCCTCCATTAGAAAACCTCAGGAGCCTATTAATCATGAGGCCAGACACGGCATGGCTCTAACAGGCAGCGAGAAAAAGACCGGTGATAGACATTTCATTGGGAAGATCGAATCGAAAGCAGGTTCGCATTCAAGCTCTCCCATAAGTTCTAGCTGGGGATTGAGTCCTCATTATCATAGAGTCTTCCTCAGAGGGAAAGCAGATTCCCTCACCTAGAAGCTCGGCTGAACATCCGACGAGATCTCCCATTACTGGGCCATCTGGGGAGCCAGGCTTGCCAGGCAAGGGTAAGGCTCCTGTTATTGATGAAGATGTCAAGCTCGAACTCCAAAATGCTAAAGGGGAGGGCTTGAGAAGCTATAGTATATTTGCTGCCAATGCTGTTCTCGATAATTCGAGGCTGGCAAAAACTTTGTTGAAGGCGGTCATCCTCCGGAAGGACTGGTAGGAGACTAAAAAGCTGGGACTGGAGGACACTCTTTCCTCCATTTATCCTAGAATTCTACAAGTGTTGAGATAGTTCATAAGATTTTCTTTAGTATATCACTATCGATAGGGCTGACTTCATATGTGTTTCCTTCGGTAGATTGTCCACGATGTTTCTCTACTGGAAGAGAATATTCGTGGATTCATTGACCTTGGTGATGGCCTCAGAAGCTAGCTGGCTTCGGCCTTAACCAAAAGAGAAGCGATTGAAGAGTTTCAAGTTGTTGCTGAACAAAAATTGAGTCATACCACCACCACCAATGATTCTTTAAAGAAGGAATTGAAGGTGGTTCAGACGTATGCGATTGAGTTGGCGGCTAACCTAGAGAAGTGGCAGAAGAAGTTAATCTCGACTAAACTATTATTAAAGGATAGCCTTAGGAGTGCCGAAGAGGTGGCAGCTCGTAGAGCCAAACTAGAGAATAAAATCACATCTTTGGAGTAGGAAGTAATATCGGCTAAACAAAAGGCAGAACAAGCCGAGGAGGATGCTCTCCAAGCTTTCGAGAGATACAAAAAATCCAAGGCCTTCATCGATGAAGTACATGAGACAGGGGTGGAAAGCTACCACATTAGTTAAATGGACTGCCTTGAAAAAGTCGTAGGAATGTATTCAAATATAGATGCCTCACTCCTGGCCATACCTGTTGGTGATGAGGGGGAGAAAGAAGTGAAAGATCTGACTGATGAAGTGCCAGTTTCCCCTACTGATGATGCTGCACATGAGACTTTTGCTCCAGCCTATGAATCGGCCAAAAATAAATAACCTTTTGGTGTAATCTTTTTCCCTTTTTTACTGATATAATTCAATGGGGTGTACCATTTTCTCTTTGATGAATTGGTGCGGGCACCAGGCTCAGGAAGAGGCTTCAACTAATGCCAAGTTTTTTATGGATAGAAGACTAGGAATTTAAGTCCTGTAATAAGTCTATGAGTCCTGTATTTATTTTTATTTGAATAATTGAGTCCTGTTTTATTTTAATTTGGGTCCAATTAGAGTTAAATTGGCTTTGTATTGAGTTGAGTTCAAGATCTACTTGCGTTGGGCTTCAATTAAGCAAGAATGAGTGCAACCAACTTCACCAACTACTTGGAGCACCAAATCATCAAAGCACCATGCCACCTTGGAAGACAAGTCATGCCAACTTGGAGGATAAATCATGCCACATCACCAAGACATATCAACCATGAATTTTCAAATTTGAATGAAGCTCCACTGTTTATGGGCACCCACCTTGTAATTAGGAGATTTAAATTTGAATGGGCCACTCCTATCTTCATGGGACGCCCCTTGATTTTCTCCATCAAAGGAGGTTTAGTTTGAATTTGAAAGGGAGCTTAAGGTTTATAAAAGCTCCTACATCCTCTTGTAATATTGATGTTGTTGATGAATGAGAAATGAGTTATTTTCTTGAAAGTTCTTTCCTTTGCTAGACAAAGCCCCTTGAGAGAAGGTAGGTGTGAGACCTAGGTTACTTAGCCAATCAAGCTTCTAACCCTTCTTCCATTCCCATTCGGCCAACATTGAAGATCCCTCTTCAAGCCATTCCAAGTTCGTCCACCCCTCTTCCAAAGGATGTCATCTTCAAGGAGGTTCTACATGCCACTAAGGGAAGAAGATTCATGCTATGGGCGCCAAATGAGATCCACTTAAAGTCAAGCCTAAGCCTCTTTCCTCCATTCCCAACTTTCCTTCTCCATTCCTCCAAACTCCTATCTAAACCTTCTAATATTTCCATCTATCTGTGCAGGATCCCTGAGTCTCATGGTTTCCAAGATGAAGGTCTACTATACCAAAGAATCAGATGCAGGATGCCTTAAAACCTAGAGTAATTCCTTCGCCATTTAAGTACTTCATCTTGAGTGTTCCTTATCCCATTTTCAGAATATTAATGGCCGGGTAACCATTCTTTATAACTTTCTTTCATATCTGAAATAGGAAAGTAAGCTAACCCTAACCTCTATGGTTTCCTAACCATAAAGGTCCCTTCTTAATTACTTTGAAAGAGTTTCTTTCTAGTCCTGTTTTTTCCTATGTTCCTTTCATGAATTTCTATTTCTTTTACGTAGAATAGCTGTATGCCTATTTGCCTCATCATCATTTAGTCTCTTTAATTCTTAGAAATGCATCATTTGATACTTGTTCCCCATCATCATGGTATCAGAGCATGGTAGGTTAGGGTTAATTCTAAAGTTTTATATTTAGGTAGGTTGCTGAGATTTTCTGCATGCATAGCACTTATACTTGCTATATAATTTTTTGTAAATCCAATCTAGATCTAAGATTCACACCTCCTGAGCGAGTGTACACTAGTACACTATCACGACCCATGGGAATAATGAGCCCCTGGCCAGACATGAATCATTAGGTTGAAGTTTGGTATGCAAATACCTTTGTTTGTTTAAATTCTGCTTGCTGTATTTCTGGGTCGGCTGATTGTGATTTGCATAAAATTCTGAATGAAAGTAATTAATTTTTTGTTAAAATAATTTTTTTCCTACTCCATATTACGTTAGTTATCATCATGCAAAATTTTATCTTCAAAAAAAAATAAAAAAAAAATGAAAATTCCCGCACTCCATCACTATTGCTAAAATTTCTGCTGTTATGTTATGTTCTTTTTACATTATCTAACTTTTAGTATCTGCTCAGCATAGTATAGATTTTATCTTTAAATTTCCTTTCATATGGTATATCCCCTGCAAGTTAGGAGTGTTTTGTGACTTTTTCAAATTTTTATGAGATTGATACATGTCACTTTTCTGCCCCACATTAGAACTGTAACACACTGATTTCTGCACCTGAAATTTGGATCCATATGCTTGTTGCATTCATTTCATTGTAAAACAAGTTAAGGGCATCAAATTGACATAGGGTCAGGATTCCATCACCTATCCCTAGCCCAAAAATCACCAACTTGCATAACGAACCCAACCCTAATTAAAATGAAGTAGACATTTAATTGCTGTAGTGAGCTAGGGACACCCATAAAGTCGGGTCGAATCAAGTGTCAAGCCAACTTTGACAACCTGTTTGTGTGTGCTTGTATCTAGTGTCTAGGCAAGTGGTTCAGGGACAAGAGCCCGAAGGAAGGTGGGTTGGTTCGCTTACCTGGCCAATTTCAAATTGGTGTCTAAGGCAAGCAAAGAGGAACCTCCACCAACCTTACACTTACCTGGCCAGGTGCTAAGTTACTACAACCTGGATTGTCAATTTGACCTAACATTTGGTTTGGGCTCTAGGTCTAGCAAACCCCTAGTCTGAGTTTGAGTCCGAGTGTGCATGGAAACTAGATTAGGAGCACCCTACCAGCAAACCCAAGCCCAATCTAGTGTAATCATGGAACAAAACTTTGAGAGTTTGATGAAATCTTTGAATGACCAAATGACCCGTCTGAACCAGAACTTGACTGATCAATTGGCCCAGACCCACCAAAACATGACTGATTAGATAACCCTCATCACTGCTAGGCTTGATTGATTAGAAGCTCGTACCCCTGGAGGAACTCATGAAGTCCAGAATGAGTTAGAGCCTGAACCTGAGTTTGAGACACCCATCAACCCTAGAAGGGTTCTTCATCAAGACCATTTCTTCAAGCCAAATCCTAGGAGGCCCAATCCTAATCGAGTCCATGACCCGAACCCTAGGATAGCACACCATGACCCAATCTATGAGCCAAACCCTAGGAGACACAATCAGGATCAAACAGACTGTGACGAGCGAACCCTTAGGAGTATTAGGTTGGAAGCACCAACATTTGATGGAAATCTAGATCCTAAGGTTTATATAGATTGGGAGGGAGAGATGGACCAATACTTCGATTGGTATGACATGACTGAGGAAAAAAAATGCTAATTTGTGAAGCTTAGGTTAATTCGTCAGGTTAGGCTTTACTGGGAAAACGTCGAGAGGTTCATTAGACAAAGGGGTGATGTTCCCATAGTAACTTGAAGGGCAATGAAACTTAGGCTTAGAGAGAAATACCTTCCTATGTCCTACCACCAGAGACTTCTAGACCGGTGGCAGAGATTGACCCAGGGAACCAAGAGTGTAGCTGAATACATTGCGAAGTTTGACGAATTTGTGATGAGATGCAATGTAGATGAGTCCGAGTCAGTTACCTTGTCTAGGTTTAGGATAGGATTAAGAGAAGAGATTCAGAAGGATTTATTCTTGAGGGAAGTCCATGCCTTAGAGCTAGCTTATCGGGTAGCACGAGATGCCGAGAGATTCCATAGGGGACCAATTTATCGCAGACTCGAACCCCCTAGAACTAGTGCACCTAGTCAGCAGCCAGGACCGAATCAGATGCGAACCAGTCGACCCAATCCTAGCACCCCTCTGACCCATAGAGATGATAGGGGTAAAGCACCAGAAGTTCAGAGGACTCCAAATCCTAATGTTGCGTGTTTTAGATGTCATATGTTAGGCCATTATGCTAGCAATTGTCCAACTAGGGCCTTACACATAGGAGAATCAGAAGAAAATGAGCTTGAACCCATAGAGCCCCTAGGTGATAATGTTGAGGAGGTATATCAGGCTGAGGAAAATTTGGCTGAAGAGTATGAAGGTGACGAGGAGCAAATAGAGCCTGATCTATTGGGAGTAGTTAGATGCATCCCTACCCACACCGTGACACAGGAAGATTGGCATAGGACTAACATCCTACAAACATTTGTCAAGTTAGGGGATAAAGTATGTAAAATAATCATAGATAGTGGAAGTTGTGTAAATGCCATGTCCACTAGTGCTGTTAAAACTTTAGGCTTGTCTATAGTTCCCCATCCAAATTCCTATAAGGTTTCTTGGATAGACTCCACTTCAATTCCTATCAAACATAGGTGCCTAGTCCAAATCCAATTACAGTCCTATCATGAGAAAGTGTGGTGTGATGTCTTACCAATGAGAGTGAGTAGTATCATCCTAGGTCGATCCTGATTATTTGACCATGATGCAACCCTAAACGGTCGATCAAATTCCTGCTCATTCATGCACCTAGGAAAGAAGTTTGTGATCAACCCAACACCACCTAAGGATCTGTTAAGAGAGGATCGAGCCACCTAAAGGAAAAGAAAATAGGAGTCAATTTGAGAACTGATAAGAAGATTGAGAAAGAACTCACTGAGGGTACACATGTTTGGATTTTAGCCACTAAGGAAATTCAGGAGCCTTCCCAAAAAGAACGCCCTCAGGAAGTGGCTAAAGTACTAGAAGACTTTAAGGATGTGTTTCCAGATGACCTACCTGACCAACTTCCATCGCTTAGGGACATCTAGCATGCCATTGACTTAGTCCCAGGAGCCACCCTACCCAACCTTCCACATTATAGGATGAGCCCTACCGAACACTTAGAGTTACAAAGACAAGTAGGGGATCTCCTTAGGAAAGGATTTATTAGAGAAAGTTTGAGTCCCTGTGCAGTACCCGCATTACTGATCCCTAAGAAAGATGGTACTTGAAGGATGTGCATTGATAGTCATGCCATTAATAAGATCACAACAAAATACAAGTTTCCCATACCCCGTTTGGATGACATGTTAGATATGATGGCCGAAGCAACAATATTTTCAAAGATTGACCTTAAGAGTGGCTATCATCAGGTTAGGATTAGATCTGGGGATGAGTAGAAGACCGCATTCAAGACCAAGGATGGTCTTTTTGAGTGGGTAGTAATACCTTTCGGACTGTCCAATGCTCCTAGTACCTTTTATGCGGATTATGAATCAAGTCCTACAGTTATTTATAGGAAAGTTTGTCGTAGTTTACTTTGACGACATTCTTATATATAGCAAGACCAAGAAGGATCATTTGGACTATTTGAATCAAGTCTGTTTAGCACTTAGGGAAAATAGTCTCTTCGCTAATCTTAAAAAATGTGATTTTTTCACCCGTAGAGTCATTTTCCTAGGTTTTGTTATTACACCTGATGGAGTTTCTACTGACCCTGAAAAGATTAAGTCAATTGTAGAGTGGCCTGTGCCAAAAAGTGTTCATGAAGTATGAAATTTTCATGGCCTTGCTACTTTTTATAGAAGATTCATTCGTGGGTTTAGTACCATAGTTGTGCCAATCATGGATTGCATTAGAAAAGGCCAATTTGAATGGACAAAAGCTACCGATAGGGCCTTCTTAGATGTTAAGAAGAAAATGACACAAGCACCTATCTTAAGATTGCCCGATTTTTCTAAGGTTTTTGAGGTCGCTTGTGATGCATTTGGAGTTGGAATAGGTGGAGTTTTAAGCCAGGAGAGCTACCCCATAGCTTTCTTTAGTGAAAAATTAAATGAAGCCAAGCTTAAGTATTCCACCTATGATAAGGAGCTCTATGCGGTAGTGCAAGCTTTAAGATACTGGAGGCACTATCTACTACAGCATGAATTTGTCCTATTTTTTGATCACGAGACCCTTAGATTCCTTAATTCCCAGAAAAAGTTGGATCCTAGGCATGCTAAGTGGGTAGAATATATCCAGGCCTACACATTTATCTTGAAACACCATGCCGGAACTGAGAATAAGATAGTAGATGCATTAGGTCATAGAGGCCTACTTCTGAACTCGATTAGCACTGAAGTCATTTGATTTGAAAGAGTTACGGATGAGTACGATACCTATCCAGACTTTAGTAAAGTTTTTTAAGCTTTGAAATTGGGACCATCTAATGACCACAGTGAGTATACCCTTTTAGATGGTTATATGTTTAAGGAAAACAAGCTTTGTGTTCCAAAGATTTCCTCGAGAGACTTTTTAATTTGGGAAACCAATATTGGAGGTTTGACTGGCCTTTTTGGAAGAAACAAGACCATATTGATACTTGAGGAGAAATTTTACTGGCTAGGCCTTAAGAGACAGGTAGCCAATATTGTTGCCCGATGCAGGACATGTGCGGTTGCCAAACATCAAAGACAAAACACCAGGTTATACACTCCTTTACCTGTGCCAGATTGTCCATGGCAGGATCTTAGCATGGACTTCATTTTAGGACTGCCCAAGACCCTTAGAAAGCACGATTCAATCTTTGTAGTGGTCGACAGATTTTCGAAAATGGTCCATTTTATACCCTGCTCCCAAACTTTTGATGCCTTTAGGGTAGCCAAGCTTTTTCTCGATCAAGTAGTCAAGGTACATGGGTTACCTAAGACCATTGTTTCTGATAGGGAAGTCCATTTCACAAGCTATTTTTGGAAAACCCTCTGGCACCTACTAGGAACAAAACTAAAATTTTCAATTGCTTACCACCCTCAGACTGATGGACAAACCGAAGTTGTAAATAGAAGTCTAGGAAACTTATTGAGGTGCCTTGTTGGAGAGAGTCTGGGAAACTGGGATTTGCTTCTACCTCGTGCTGAATTCGCCTACAATAGCTCAGTCATAGGTCTACTGGTAAAAGTCCCTTTGAGATTGTCCATGGTTACAGACCTAGGAGACCTATCGACCTCATTCCATTACCCACACACGCACGAATGTTTGAGTCTACCAAGTCATATGCACAGCATCTTAAAGAATTACATAAAAAAATTAGTAAGAAGATTCAAATAAGTAATAAAGTTTATAAGCATATGGTTGATTCACGTAAATGAATAAAAGAATTTAATGAAGGGGACTCTGTCATGATAAAACATAGACCTGAAAGGTTTTCACCGAAAACTTTGAAGAAATTGCATGCTCGGGGAGCTGGACCTTTCAAAATAATTAAGAAAATTGGATCTAATATATATGTGTTAGAGTTACCACCTGATTATGGCATTAGCTCCACATTTAATATTTCTGATCTGAAAGAATTTAAAGAACCGGCATTAATTTCTAGTGAGCCTTTTGGACTTCACCCTGCCTTTGAGAGCGAAACCCTACCTGAGTATCCACCAGCAATTCCACCAGACCGGAGAGACAAGATTGAACATATCTTGGATGATCAAGTGATTACTACTAGAAATAAGGGTTATCAATGTTATCTGGTTCATTGGCATGATCGACCAGAATATGAAGACTCCTGGATCACCCGAGAGGATCTACAACAAATTGACCCAGATTTATTAGAAAAATATCACAGTCAAACCGATCCTTACTCTACAGGGTCGAGTTCCTACCACCCGGGAAGAATTGGTGCGGGCACCAGGCTCAGGAAGAGGCTTCAACTAATGCCAAGTTCTTTATGGATAGAAGACTAGGAATTTAAGTCCTGTAATAAGTCTATGAGTCTTGTATTTATTTTTATTTGAATAATTGAGTCCTGTTTTATTTTAATTTGGGTCCAATTAGAGTTAAATTGGCTTTGTATTGAGTTGGGTTCAAGATCTACTTGCATTGGGCTTCAATTAAGCAAGAATGAGTGCAACCAACTTCACCAACTACTTGGAGCACCACATCATCAAAGCACCATGCCACCTTGGAAGACAAGTCATGCCAACTTGGAGGATAAATCATGCCACATCACCAAGACACATCAACCATGAATTTTCAAATTTGAATGAAGCTCCACTGTTTATGGGCACCCACCTTGTAATTAGGAGATTTAAATTTGAATGGACCACTCCTATCTTCATGGGATGCCCCTTGATTTTCTTCATGAAAGGAGGTGTAGTTTGAATTTGAAAGGGAGCTTAAGGTTTATAAAAGCTCCTACATTCTCTTGTAATGTTGATGATGTTGATGAATGAGAAATGAGTTATTTTCTTGAAAGTTCTTTCCTTTGCTAGCCAAATCCCCTTGAGAGAAGGTAGGTGTGAGACCTAGGTTACTTAGCCAATCAAGCTTCTAACCCTTCTTCCATTCCCATTCGGCCAACATTGAAGATCCCTCTTCAAGCCATTCCAAGTTCGTCCACCCCTCTTCCAAAGGATGTCATCTTCAAGGAGGTTCTACATGCCACTAAGGGAAGAAGATTCATGCTATGGGTGCTAAATGAGATCCACTTCAAGCCAAGCCTAAGCCTCTTTCCTCCATTCCCAACTTTCCTTCTCCATTCCTCCAAACTCCTATCTAAACCTTCTAATCTTTCCATCTATCTGTACAGGATCCCCGGGTCTCATGGTTTCCAAGATGAAGGTCTACTATGCCAAAGAATCAGATGCAGGATGCCTTAAAACCTAAAGTAATTCCTTTGCCATTTAAGTACTTCATCTTGAGTGTTCCTTACCCCATTTTCACAATATTAATGGTTGGGTAACCATTCTTTATAACTTTCTTTCATATCTGATATAAGAAAGTAAGCTAGCCCTAACCTGTGTGGTTTCCTAACCACAAATGTCCCTTCTTAATTACTTTGAAAGAGTTTCTTTCTAGTCATGTTTTTCCCTATGTTTCTTTTCATGAATTTATGTTTCTTTTACGTAGAATAGCTGTATAACTATTTGCCTCATCATCATTTAGTCTCTTTAATTCTTAGAAATGCATCATTTGATACTTGTTCCCCATCATGAATGAAAATCCTCTTTTCTTGAAATTGGAGCTTTTCTTTTGATGCATGAATGCATTCCAAAATAATGCCAAGTATGAATTCTTCAGCATCATGAATACTGAACTAGGGCATTTATAAAGAGTCCCAAGATTTCTTGTTAGCCCTGATTAATTTGTCTTTGTCTTAGATTGAAAAGTCTGAGCTTGTGGAAGCCATAGTGAGATTTAACTGCTTGCCTTGATCGAAATTGTTGTTAGGGTAGGCCGAAGAGGCCATCCTTAAGCACTTTTATTGATAGTAATGGGATAGGCTGGTTAGGCCCACCTTGTTATGTCTTTTATTCTTCCGTAGGATAGGTTATTTTGACCATTCCTATGCCCTTGGTTGATAGTAAGATAGGCTGGTTGGCACGTCATCAGATTTACCATAGAGTAGATCACTTAGACCATCCCTGTGCCTTTGATTGGTAGTAAGATAGACTGATTAGGCCCACCTCGGCAATTCATCGGATTTACCGTAGAGTATCACTTAGACCATCCCTGTGTCTTTAATTGGTAATAAGGTAGGCTGGTTTGGCCTGCCTTTGCATGGATGTTTTACTGAGGTCTTCCAAAGAGAAACCTTTTATTGATAGTACTTGCGAAGGTTTTCTATATTCCAAGGCTGAGGTAGTAGTGAATCGTCCAAAGTTTCAAGCCGATAAGCTCCCAAGCGTATGACTTCTCTGATCTGATAAGGGCCTTCTCAGTTGGGGGAAAGCTTACCTTGTTCCATTGGCTTGGACACTTTGGACCTTCGCAGCACTAAGCCTTCGGGCCAGAAGACTCATTCTTTTATCCTGGAGTTGTAATATTTGGCAACCTTTTGGCAGTAAGCCACCATCTTCATATGGGCATGAAGCCTGGTGCCTTTTAGTAGATCCAGATCTATTCTTCTACACTCTAATTTTTGGGTTCCTTGTAGTAGTCAATCCTTAAGGATTGCAGAGTGACTTCCATAGGGAGGACCGCTTCGGTGCCATAAGCTAAATGAAATGGAGATTTGCTAGTAGCTGTTCTGAGAGTTATTTAATAAGCCCAAAGAACTGAATACAACTCTTCAGCCTAGAGCCCTTAGTATCATTTAGCGTGGTCTTAAGACCATGGAGGATAGTCTTGTTCATCATTTCAGCTTCCCCGTTAGATTGTGGATGATCGACGGAGGTCAGTTTGTGGATTATGTAGTATTGCGCACAGAAGTCTTCAAACTTCAGATTATCGAACTACCGTCCATTGTTAGTGATGATGGCATAAAGGATCCCAAATTGAAAGATAATGGAATTCCTTACAAAACCTTCGACTTTTCCTTCGGTAATATGTGCCAAAGGTTCGACTTCCATCCATTTGGTAAAGTAATCAATAGTTACAATGAGAAACTTTCGTTGTCCTAAAGCTGGAGGGAATGGACCAAGAATATCTATTCCCCATTAGGCGAAAGGCCATGGCATGGTTAATTAAGTCAGTTGACTTGCCATATTCCTTTAAATATTGGAGTACTTCTAGCATTGGTCATATCTTCAGACAAAGTTGGCAGAGTCTTTCTGAATAGTTGGCCAATAATAATGTTGGCATATTATTTTGTAGGCCAGAGATCTGCCCCCCATGTGGTCTCCGCATATACCTTCATGCACCTCTCTTAGGGTATAGTCGGCTTCTGGCAGCCCTAGACATTTAAATAAAGGCTATGAAAAGGATCTCTTGTATAGAGTTCCATCCAAGATAATATATTGGGATGCCATCCAGTGAACTTACTTGGCCTTGGCCCTGGCTTTGGGCAAAACACCTTCATTCAAGAACTTGAGAATGGGATCCCTCCAGCTAGGCTCATGTTCAATCTGATGTACCTCCAATGTTTCCTTTGCTATGCTCGAAGTTTCAAGGTATTCTTTGAAGGTGCCACTAAGGGAGTCTAAAGCAGTAGTAGTGAGCCTGGACAGGGCATCGGCTCGGAAGTTCTCCATTCATGGCACATGGGAAATTTCAAAGACTTCTAGTTGGAAAACTAAAACCCGCACTTTCCCCAAATATTGGATCATAGTAGGATCTCGAGCTTCAAATTTGCCTTTTACCTGGTTCACCACCAGCTAAGAATGTGAAAAGATCTGAATCTTTCAAATCCCTAATTCCCTAGCGATTTAGAGTCCTGCTAATAGGGCTTCATATTTAGCCTGGTTGTCAGAAGCATGGAAGGAAAAATGTAGAGCATACTCTACGGTGTGCCCATTCGAATTGGCCAGTATTAGATCAGCTCCACACTCTGTAGAATTGGAGGCCCCATCTTCATGACGTATCCATATGAATTCAGAATCTTTGTCGATGGCTTCCTCTTCTTCGGCATTCTACAGATTGTCTTATTGCCCCCATGTGCATTTGGCTAGAAAGTCAGCTAATATTTGCGCTTTTATGTAGATTTAGGTTGGAATATGATGTCAAACTTACCCAGCTTATCGGTTCATTTGGCTATACTTCAAGACGTATCTGGACATTGGAGGATTTATTTTAGGGATTGATCTACGAAGACTATGATGGTGTGGGCTTGGAAATAGGGTTGCAAGCATTTCACCGCGATCACCAATGAGTAGACAAGGTTTTGCACTCTGGGATATCTTACTTCAACATCATGTAATACTTTGCTGGTATAATAGATCGACTTTTGAAGATTATCAGCTCCCTTTCGAACAAGCACTGAATTGATTGCCTCGTCTGAAGCAGAGAGGTATAAATAGAGGTGTTCCCCGTCCTAAGGCTTGGAAAGTAAAGGAGGAATTTTCAAGTATTTCTTCAGTTCTTCGAAGGCAAGCTGACAGTCTTCAGACCATTCAAAATCTTGGGATTGATGAAGAACTTTGAGAAAAGGAAGACATCTTTCAGTCGATCGGGAGGTTAATCGACTTAAAGAGGAAATCCTTCCTGTCAACTATTGTACTTCTTTTTCACAAGAAGGATGCCTCATGCTTTGGATAGCTTGAATTTTTTCTTGATTAGCTTCTATTCTTCGTTTAGTAACCAGGAATCCCAGGAATTTCCTTGAAGATACCCCAAAAATGCATTTGGAAGGATTCAGCTTCATCCGATGACGTCGCAAGGTATCGAAAGATTCTTCTAAATCCTTGATGTGATTGTCTTTAAGGAGACTTTTCACAATCATATCATCAACGTATGCCTCCATGTTCCTTCCCAACTGCCCTTCAAAAACTTTGTTTATCAACCTTTAGAATGTCGCTCCAGTGCTTTTTAATTCGAAGGGCATTATCTTATAGTAGTAATGGTGTGGGCACTAGGATTAGATAGAGGCTCCTCAACCCTCTAAGGATCTTGGATTAGGGTTTTAATTTGTTGGGTCTTGTAATAAGGCTTCAAGCCTAAGCATTTTACTTTTGAGTCATGTATTTAGTTTCAATTTTTTTGTTTAAGTCATGTACCTTGATCAATTTGGTCGAGTTGGGTCAATGGGTCCTGTATTTAGCTAAATTGGTTCTAGTCCAAGTCTACTTGAAGATTGGGCCCAAGCCTATTTGAAGAAGGAGTGGTCATTGAGTCTAGTCCAATTATTAATGGGCCAAGCCATCTCCCATGCCTTGGATGATGCCACTTCAGTCCTTGAGCGCCACCTCATCCATCCCATGTGGTGCCACATCACCATGACAAGTGGGCGGCCAAGGCATGAAAAAAATGCTGATTTTTGTGGACAACATCTCTTGATCCAAGCCTCCCTTCCCTCCCCCTATCAAGACTTTTTCCAAAGAAGCCATGGGCGGCCAAGGAAGGTCAATGGGAGTTGAAGATATGTGAAGACAAGATTTTTGTTTCAAGCCCCCATATCAAGCCTTCTTTCTAAAGTGTTTGATCAACCATGGAAGAAATTCAAAAGTCCAAAGGTGCCAAGACAAGATCCATGCTTCATGCCCCCACATCAAGCCTTTCTCTATAAAAGCTTGGATGGTCAAAGAAAGAAGCAAAGATCAAGTGGGCACCCATGATTCTTGAAGACATGCTCCCCTCCTCACTCCCCCAAATCAAGCACTCCACCATTTCAAGGCCGGCCAAGAGAGGATTCCATGGAAAAAAATCTAATTTTTGGATGCCCTCTTCATGAAGCCTTGTAATGTTTTTTCATTTAAATTTTGAATGGGTCTTAAGGTGCCTATATAAAGGGCCTTACCCCTCCCTTGTATGGTTAATGCTTATGAAATGAGAAAAAAAGTTTGAGTGCTATTCTTCTAGCTTGTTGCCTTCATTCTTTAGGAACGTCGATCTCCGTGAGAGAGCACCTTCGCCTTCGGGCATCGAGGGGTGTGAGGCCCTAGGTTATCATCTCTTCTGCACAAGCCATCTTCCATCATCGAGTTTGGATGCCATCTGGATGATCCATCTGGGCGCCTAGCAAGAAGATCCCCCATCACCACCATTTTCAACCTTTGTTCCCTCATTTTTTCTTGCTTCATGTTGACTCCTAACCTTTCTCTTGATTGCTTGCAGGTCCTCTAGGTACCACGGATATGAAGTCGGTCTCCCTTACCTTCACAACCTTCGGACGGAAAGCTGGCATATCTGTAGGGTTGAAGGCTTGATCCTCTAGGCCGCATCCACTAGAGCGAGTGAACATGGCATCGGGCACATCTGAGCTTTACAAGGTTTGCAACCCTACACTCCTAAGTTGGTATTGATTCAAGAGCTATGTCCTATGGGGTTTCTCAATCCCGGGGTCCTTTCCTTATCCTTGCTTAGGGGCTTATTTACTTGCTAATAGTTCTTATCAGTACCGCATCCCTAGATCTACTCTTGTTTATCTTCGGGAATCCTAAATCCATAAGAAAACTTAAAAAGCACAAAAAGAAAAATCACTTGCATCATTCCTCTCATCTTTGCATCTAGTTAGTCCCACATCATATTTGGTATCAGAGCATGGTTAGGACTTAGCATCTTTTAAGTACTTGGATTGGGTGCTTCACCATGGCCATTCGGTCATAGAAAAAAGAAGGGCTGCAAGACCCTCACATCCCATTCCACGGGGATTTTCTATGGCGTGTAGGGGCACCGATGTGATTGACCCTTGAAGGGGAACATAAGGAGATAGGGTTAGATCTATAAGAAAAAAAAAGTTTTGAATCTTTGATTTCAGCATTTTTGAAATTCAGTATTCCAGTACATAGTCTGCTATTTTCATTATTTCTACCTATAGGAAACTTGGATTTTTGTGATTTTTATTTTTTTGGATCCTATATATTTGAAGGTATTTTTAAATTTTTTTAAAGATTTTATTACAATATATAGAATTTCTACATGCTGGAATACTACCTGAGAACAATTCTATTATGAAATTCCAGCAAGTGCATCTCATTACACTTTCATCTCTTCTAAGTAGTTAGTTTTGCATTTAGGTTCATATTTTATTATTTCCTGCATTTTAATTCTGCTATCATACATCAAATTCCAAAAACAAAACTCAGATACATCTTATTAGATCATTTGTATGCCATCATTTTCATAATTCACATAAGGGCTTCAATATCATAAGATAAGGGAAGGAAGTCATTACCTTTCCTTAGCCCAAAAATAACCACCCTTGCATTTTGAACCCCAACCTAATCTAAAATCTAGTAGCAACTTAATAGATTAGGGACACCCATAAGTCGGGTTTAACCACTTTGAGAAAGCTAGTGCATGCAACCCATCAATTGGTACTGGGAAGCTGGTGTCTAAGGCAAGAGGTTTAGCATCAAACAACCTAAGCAGTGTTGTGGTTCTTTAATTAGGTCCTTACGAAAGTAAGGGGGGCCTCCCACACTCCCACCTCTTACCTGGCTGGTGAAAGGGCTAGTTGATTGTGTTGTGTGTCTTCTACGTTGATTCATTGTGATTGAACTCCTAGGTCTAGCAAACCCATAGCACCATTCGTTGCATGTTGCATGTTGACTAGGTTAGGAGTCCCCTATCACCTCCATCACTCTCAGTCAGGTAAACCCATGAACAACTGTGAGAATCAACTTTGGCTCATCGCTGAGTAGCTTACCAAGTTAACCCAAAGAGCTGATAAATTTGTAACAAGGCTAGAAACTCTGGAGAGGACCCGGGAGCCTCACACTAAACCAGAGTTTGAATCACCTCCCCACCCTAGGAGATTCCCTCAACATGATCCCTCCTTAGAGGCTGAGTCCAGAAGAGTCGCACACCCTAACCCAGCCCGAGAGGTTCACCCTAGGGGACCCAATCAGGAGTTCATGAACCAGGTTAAAAGAGGATCTAGTAGCCTAAAGAAAAAGAAGCCAGAAGTCAACCTGATCAAGGCCAAAGTGTTAGAGAATGTGATGACTGAGGGAACCCTTGCCACAAAAGAGATTTATAAACCAACCTAGAGAGAAGAACCTTCTGGAGAATTTCAGGGAGAAAAGATTGAGCCCACTAAGAATTTAAGTGAAGAAACCCCTGAGCTTATTGAGGAATCCCAAGAAGAAATCCATGAATCAAGTTTAGTGAAAAAGTGTGATGAAGATGGACCCAAGGTTGAAATCATTAAGGAATCAAAGGAAAAAGATCCTGAACCCACTACAGAATTTGAAGAAGAAATGACCAAGCTAGGATTAAACAAAGTAGATGAAAGTGAAGGTTCTAAAGTATTGCCTATAGAGAAGGTCCAGGAATAAGTCTCTAAGGAACAACCCCAAGAAGTAGACATTAGTTTAGAGGACATTCAAGATAAACTTTTCAAAGACCTTCTTGATGACCTTCCACCTTCTAGGAGCACCCAGCCTGCCCTAGAACTTGCAGCTATAGATCCTCCTAGTACTAATCATGAGGTTAAGACAAGTACACCCATAGATCAATATTCATACATTAAGGTCAGTCTTTTTAGCTTTGAACTAGTCCCTGAGTCTCCTTCCTATTTCTTACCCTTTCCTAAGTCTACACTTCTTTTTAAAGCCATTAGGTTACATTTTATTGAGATCGTCAGGTTGCATGAACCCTTAGAGCCCATCCCATTTGCGACCTACTTTTGGAAGACCTTATGGCATTTGATAGGAACCCATGGTAAATTCTCATGTGCATACCAAACCAAGGTCAAACCTAGAGAGTCAATAATCTATTAGGTTTAGGCCCTAGAGAGTCTAATAAAATTCCTATAAATAGGAATACATAGTTGAGTCTATTTTGTCAAGTGTTAGTTGAGTCTCAAAGTTCACAAAATCATTTGCACTGCATATTAGAGGCATGCATAAGGAAATTTGCCTGAAAATCAACCTAATACAAGAAATTGGCTGACTCCCAAAAACAAGCCAAAGAATATGAAATAAGGGATTCTGTAATGATTAGGCTTAGGCCTGAATGATTTCCACCAAGAACCGTTAATAAACTTCATGCTCGTGGAGCTGACCCCTTTAGAGTGATAAGGAGAGTTGGCTCTAATGCCTATGTGCTTGAGCTACCCCTGGATTATGGCATTAGCTTGACTTTCAATATCTTGGACTTAGTCGAGTATAAGGAACCAGCAAACATACTTAGCGAGCTATTTGGGCCTGACCTTTCATTTGAGAGCGAACTCGACCTAGAGTGTCCACCTCCATTTTTACCTGAGAGAGGAGAGCAGATTGAGCGTGTCCTGGATGATTAAGCTATCACCACCCAGGGCAAAGGCTATCAGTATTACTTGGTTCGATGGCAAGGCTGACCGAAGTTCGATGATTCATAGGATACTCGAGAGGACTTGCAGCACCTCGACCCCGACCTTCTGAAGAAATATCAAAATCAAATCAATCCTTACTCGACAAGGTCGAGTTCCTCCCACCCCGGGAGAATTGGTGTGGGCACTGAAAGAATAACAGTGCAGGTGGTTTGACATGATCCTACACTAGGCATGCAAACAACTTCAGGAGCGGATTGGATTTTAAAAATATTTTTAAAAATCCACGCAGCGGAAATCTGCTCCGCCCAGAAACTAATCTAATTCTAGTTGCAAAAAGGCATGTAAGATGATATAAGATTTTTATAAAATATTTGAATTAAAAATTCAATTCATGCATGATTAAAAAATAATTTTTCATACCTTATTCCGACTGGAATAACTCTGGGATAAAGTTGGAATAGGCTGGAATAGCTGGAATAAAGTTATTCCAGTCTTCTTCTTCTTCCAGCACCTGTTGGAAAGTTCTCTTCACGTCTTCTCCAACAACAGCTAACCCAAACACCAATGGGCAATTCCTTGGTCTCTTCTTCTTCACCTATGGCAAGGGAACAGCTAGATGGAGATGGCTTCAAGGGAGTGCAATTGGATCAAACTTCCAACGAGGTTTGTAAACTCGTTCACCCAGAAATTCTAGACTGAAATTTCTGCAACAAAACAGAACAAAGAACAACACAGCAGCAATGGAAGTGGCAGCAGCTCTTAGGTGCTCAAGTGAACACCCTCTAGAGGGGGGACACGCCAGGGGCTTCCTCTGATCCGCTTCACGCGCGATGCTAGTCGCCGGAAAGCTTTGAAACAATGGGAGGGAGGAAGGAAGAAACAGAACTCCAAGTTCTGAATTTGTTTTCACCAAAACTGAGCTTCCTTCTTCCACTGATTGAGCACCAAGAACCACAGGGAATCAATGAACATTCTCTCTCCCAATCACTCACCACACTCAGCCCCAAGAACAACCGGTGGAAAGAATGAAGAAGATTTCAAAGGGAGAAGAAGCTCTCACAGTTTTTCAGCACTTCACACGGTGTCACAATGCACGGTGTAACCACTTACTTGAAATAGGGGACTGCAGTGGTTTATATAGGCAGTAGAGGAAGAGCGAGGTGGAGAGACGGGGAGGCCAAGAGGCAGCAGTTGCCAACTCCATTTAAACCAGCAAATTAACAGGGATTAAAAGGACGGGTGGAGGGAGGAGAAGAGACGTCGCCCAAGGGTTGCACTTCGGTTGTTTGGCCTCTTGACGCAAAAGAATTTTCCCAGCAAATGAATACCGTGTAAAACGACTAGGAGATAGAAGATCACCGGTTCAAAAGAAACCGGTCCAAACCCAATAAGGTTCAATCCCATTAAACCTTTTGGTTCAATCCAATTGAACCGGTCCAAGCCCAATAAAATAGGTTCAATTGGTTCACAACCAATTGGAGGTCGAAACGAACTCCGAATTAGTTCAAAACTGATTCAGAAAAATCATTGCGCAGAGCTGGTCAGCCCGGAATAATTTTTGGTTGACATAGACAAGGGCAAGATGGGAAAAAGAGTGCTCAAAAAATACTATGACCATAAAACTGAGATGATTTCCAATCGTAATCAGTATCCGGATCAGATAGTAATCCTCTGTGGCGTGTGACATCATAGGTTCGAACCTAAACGGTAGCACTAGAACAATTCTAGTACCAGCACAGGAAACCATCTAGCAATGGGTCCCGGTGTCCGGATAGGTCGAAAATGTGGGAGCAAACTATCGAACCTCTAGCATATGGTTACCGTATAATTCATCCCTTTGACATCTAATGCTCAGGACGACTGAGATTGGGCTGCCAACCCAGACTGAGTCAGTCGACTACGTGTCTCTGTTGGGTTCCGGTTTAATGCAGTGGAAGTATAATTTAAAAAATGGAATTCACACCAAGAATCCTAAACCAGGAACTCCTTAAATAAGACTAGAATATATGGCAAGCATATCTATGTAAATTAGGATTAGGGTACCAACCTGTAATTGCTAATTCCAACAAATTTGATGTTGAAGGGGCTAATTGAATTCACCAGGCATCCAGGTGTCCGCCCTCCGATGGTGATCCACATAGAGCAATGATTAAGAAACACTAACTTCTTTTCAATGGTCCCTCCAATTGAGTTCTTCTTCCTAGAACTCAATTGCTCGGATTATGGCTTGAATTCTTCCACATAAGAGGTAGCCTCCCTTTCCTTGATCTCTTCTCCTCCTTCCACTAAGACCTTGGCCCTTTAGACACCCTTGTCTTGAAGAAAAGACCTTGTCCTAAGAGGATATAGTCTTGTCTTAAGTTGGAGGAGAAATTAAGACAATAATGTCTTAATGTAAGAAAGAAGGAATAAATCAGAACTCCTTTCTTTCCTTTACCGTCGGAGACTTTTACTCTTATTCTTGCTCAGTAGTAGAGTTTCGACAGAGGTGTACTCTGTAAAAGAAACAGTGCAAGAGCAAGAAAAGAATAAAAGAGTCTTTAGGAGAGGAAGAAGGAATAAAAGAAAAAAAATCTTAACCCGGTTCTGATCTTTCCTGCCCCTTAAATAGTTTTTAGAGAGGCGCCTACAAAACTCTCTGTAAACTCCTTCTCATGCCCTTCTCATTTTCTCATGCCCCATCCTCCCATCTCACGGCCTTCCAGATTAAATCCCATGGCTTTTCTTAAAGGAAAAAATACGGTGTTTTAAAAGAAAGGCGTCGCGACTTTTCATCTCCGAAGAGATGTTATTTCGCACGCCTGGGAAGAGTCAGCGTTTTTCTTCTTTCTTAAAAACTTTCCAGCCGTTGGATTCCCATCCAAGGGCACACATGTGAGGTGCTAATTTTTAAGAAAGGAGGCCGCCCCATCTTAATTCATCAGAGAATTAAGTGGGGCGCGCTAAGAGTCCATGCGCCATGGACTCTTCCAAATGGCGCGCCAAGAGTCCATTAGCGCATGGACTCTTGGCATTTTGGCATGAAAAATGCTAAGGGGTGGGTGGGGGCTAGCCTAGGTGCATGGCTAGCCAATAGGGTTAGCTATAATCCCTATTTTCACAATTAGGATCTAATTAGATCCAATTAGAACCCAAATTGAACCAATCCGGAACCCTAATTCGAATCCGATTCGAATAGAAGCTATGGTTTGCAACACCTGCTAGAGTGTTATCCTGCAAAGATGATTTAATTCCAAATTAAACTCTTGATCAATCCTCTTAAGTGTGTGACCCATTGGGTTCCACATCTAGCCAGCAGTGGGTTCGAATACAAGTTGACCTAATTTGTTTAGAACTCTTTCTAATCGATTTAGGTCAAACCGGGCTTACTCGATTTGATCAATTAGGACTCTTCCTAATAAGTGATCTTTGAATTTGATCAACCCACAAGATAAGATTGACGTCTAGCAACGTGTCATGTCTACCCGGAAGATATGGAAATTCTGGTGAAATACCAAAATTACCCTTCAGTAGAGAGTTACCGTACAATTAAATATTTCGATCAGCCTGCACCCAAAATATAACTATGGATATGGATATATGTCAAATCCAATATTATATTTATTTCTAGCTCAATCTTATATTGATGATTCAATTATCTTGATATTAGAAACCATCTCTAATATCTTTACTTTGATCAAAGATTCCCTGAATCATCATCCGATTGTTAACTAGCTGGATGCAATCTCCTCTTACCAAGAGTGATCGATTCCTTGTTGACCTACTCATTACCTTCATATCCAATTCACCATTCCCAGTATCAATCCTGTGCATGACTCAGTGTCATGATTAGGATTGAACCAAAGCATGGGTTCATGTACATAAGGTACTTATGGCAGTCTCAGGTCAAAAGATTACTTGTACCACTCCCACAATGAGAACCTTCTATTGACATGTAGCTAAGACTCCATTAGATGTTCTCAAGTTGGATCATATCAGTGAGCTCATTCTTCAATGAGCACCCACATTCCAGTATTAGTGTCATACACAAATGACTGTGAGAGCAGTCACCCTCTCCAGTATACATGGGTGTGCTAGTCTTACCGGAAAACCCTGATCCCCTACTCAGGGTTCCTTTGACTAGGAATATTTTAGATTAAGGTTTTAAGACTTTAGGTCTCACTGGTATGATCTCATCATAACCCTAAAATCATAGCCCTAATCTATGGGGTTCATCATATAATAATAAAACACAGCGTATGATGAAAAATAATGCCTTTATTAGAATTTTTTGTCAATTACAATGGTTTGGGAGATACAACATAGATTGGCTTGTAGGGCATATCCCTTTCAATCTCCCACTTGCACTAAAGCCAATCACCTTTAAATCTTAATCCCATACACTCGAGATGGCGATCAAACTCTCGCTGTGGTAGAGCCTTAGTGAACGGGTCTGCTATATTGTTCTTTGTATCAACTCTATTTATGTAGACATCTTGTCTTTCTATTATTTCTCGAACGAGATGCAAGCGTCTCAGAATGTGCTTGGACTTATGATGAGCTCTTGGTTCCTTAGCTTGAGCAACAGCCCCAGTGTTGTCACAGTAAAGTGGCACTGGGTTTTCAATCTCAGGAACAACACCCAACTCTGTGATGAACTTTTTCATCCAGACTGCTTCCTTGGCGGCTTCACTGACAGCTATGTATTCTGCCTCTGTGGTTGAGTCAGCTATAGTCTGCTGCTTGGTACTCTTCCAACTCACTACTCCACCATTTAGGGTAAAAACATATCCCGAAATGGATTTGCTATCATCAGGGTCTGATTGAAAACTAGAATCAGAATAAGCTTCTAGTTTAAGATCAGAACCACCATAAACTAGAAAAATATCCTTAGTCCTTCTTAGGTACTTAAGAATATTTTTAACTGCTTTCCAATGATCCTCTCCTGGATCATCCTGAAACCTACTGACAATGCCTAAAGCATATGCCACATCAGGCCTGGTACATAACATGGCATACATTATGGACCCTATTGCTAAAGCATAAGGTATATAATTCATTCCATTTCTTTCTTCAGGTGTCTTAGGAGACATCATTTTAGAAAGATGTATGCCTTGACTCATAGGAAGATAACCTCTTTTACTTCCATCCATGCTGAATCTTTTCAGCACTAAGTCAATGTACCTAGATTGGGATAAACCTAGCATCCTCTTAGATCTATCTCTATAGATCTTAATACCTAGTATATAGGATGCTTCTCCCAAATCTTTCATGGAAAACTAGTTTGATAGCCAAACCTTAACTGATTGCAACATTGGGATATCATTCCCAATGAGGAGTATGTCATCTACATACAGAACCAAGAAGACTATGGCACTCCCACTAGTCTTCTTATAAACACAGGGTTCATCCACATTTTTGATAAAACCAAACCTTTTAATAATTTCATCAAAGCGGATGTTCCAGCTCCTGGAAGCTTGCTTTAATCCATAAATGGATTTCTTTAGCTTGCATACTTGATTAGGTTTATTCTTTGAAATAAAACCTTCTGGCTGTGACATGTAGACTTCTTCCTCAAGGAAACCATTGAGGAATGCAGTCTTCACATCCATCTGCCAGATCTCATAATCGTGGTACGCTGCTATAGCAAGTAAAATCTGAATTGATTTGAGCATGGCAATAGGTGAGAATGTTTCATCATAATCAATTCCCTGTTTTTGTCTAAAACCTTTAGCCACTAATCTGGCTTTATAGGTTTCAACTTGGCCATCAGCCCCAATCTTTTTCTTATAGACCCATTTGCACCCAATAGGATTAACACCTTCTGGTGCATCGACCAAAGACCATACTTGGTTTACATACATAGAGTCTATCTCGGATTCCATGGCTTCTTGCCATCTATCTGAATCAGTGCTCAAGATAGCTTCCGTATAGGTTAGAGGTTCATCATTTTGAATGACTTGGGCTTCATTATTTTCAATAATAAACCCATACCTCTCAGGTGCCCATGGCACTCTATCAGACCTACGGGGAGGAGTTTTGTGTTCTGGTTCTGTCCTAACTATATGTTCTAATGGTTAAGAACTGTCTATCTGTGTTTCTTGTACTTCTCCAAGTTCAACAGTTCTACCATTGCCCTTTTCTAAAATGAACTCCTTTTCTAGAAAAGTGGCATGCCTGCTGATAAAAATATTTTGTTCAGTAGGATGGTAGAACAGATATCCTCTACCCTCTCTAGGATATCCTACAAATAGACATTTATCCGCTCTAGGTTCCAACTTATGTCCAAAATGTCTTTTAACATAAGCTGGACATCCCCATACCTTAAAATATTTAAGATACAGTTTCTTTCCACTCCAAATTTTATATGGAGTACTAACAACGGATTTAGAAGGTACCTTGTTCAAAATGTAAACAGCAGTTTCTAGGGCATGACCCCAGAAGGAAATGGGTAAATTTATGAAGCACATCATGGATCGTACCATATCTAATAAGGTACGATTCCTCCTTTCAGCTATACCATTTAGCTGTGGTGTATGAGGGGTCCATTCAGAAAGAATTCCATTAACTTTAAGATAGTCTAAAAACTCCGTGGATAAGTATTCTCCTCCTCGATCAGAATGAAGAACTTTAATACTTTTCCCGGTTTGTTTTTCGACCATACTTTGATACTCCTTAAATTTATCAAAGTCTTCAGATTTATGTTTTATAAGATACACCCATCCGAACCTAGATAAATCATCTGTAAAAGTGATAAAATATGAGTATCCACCTCTGGCCTGAGTTGTCATTGGACCACATACATCAGTATGTATAAGTCCTAATAACTCAGTTGACCTTTCTCCATGTCCAGTAAATGGAGTCTTGGTCATCTTACCCATGAGACATGATTTGCAAGTTCCTAATGATTCATACTCATAAGGATCAAGGAATTTTTCCTTATATAACTTGCTTATCCTAGACTCATTAACATGACCAAGTCGATGATGCCAAAGTAAAGTATCATTAAAGTCTTTTCTTTTTCTTTTATTATTGACATGAAAAACACTATCATTGGAAGAAAGAGTTAAGAGCCCATTGCTAAATATGCCAGAACAAATAATTTTATTAGATAACATTATGATGCAGAACAAATAAAGGGATGCGATGCGGAAGTAAATTAAGATTAACTAATTTTTTTTTGTTGTTTTTATAGGTTTGTAGAAGTTGGCTTCAAATCAAAGAAAAGTTAACCTAACATTGAAAGATACTAATATGATAATTGAAAGCACAATTTTAAGGAAACTAAATTATCAGAGTAGTTTAGAAGCAACGGATCGCTGGGGGTTGAGAAACTCCCAGACCTAGGGTTTCACTCCGAGCTTTCAACAAAATAGAAATAAAGAGAAGGGAAGGTTTATCTAACCAGACAATGGTCTTCACAGATTTTGGTGGAAGAACTCTCCCGAGCAGATTGTTGGATCCTCAGAGTCGGATATCTTCGTAATGGATCCTCCAATACTGGTCCTTTGGCGGGTTGGCTTCTCCTGAACTCAAGATCTGGAAGAGAAGAAAAACAATTGATGGAATCAGAGAGTCAAGGAAAAGATTTACCAGGTTGATGAACTTGAAGATCGAAATTGCTGAAAACTGGATTCTCCTGGATGCTGATGTGATTTTCCTTGGAACTTGCACTGGATCTGAAGTAGCCGGACTGGATCTGGATGAAGGTGGACGGCCTGGACTTGTAGAGAGAGAGAGGTCGTGGGAGATGGATGGATCTAGGGTTTGGTGGATGGAAAATAATGAAAGGTGGCTAGGGTTTTGGAATTTCAAGTGGCTAACCTAGGGTTTTGGATAAAGATGGAGATCTCTCACCTCCTCAAGGCTCCAATGGAACCCGGATTACCCCCTCACGGAGCTCAACACTTAGAATAGTGCGGAAGAAGAGAAACCTTGGTTACTCAACACAAGAGAATAGCAAAATATTTTTTCTTCATTGATTTTTTAAAGTTACAAAGAGAGGTCTATTATATAGACCTAAAATTTTCTCCTAGCTTGTACAAATTCCCATGTGGGACTAAACTCTTCCAACCCCTAGATTAGGTAGAAAATCCTCTCCCTTGGCCGACCAAGAGTCCAAAAGAAATTGGGACGGCCATAAAGGAATTGTTTTGGAACTTTTATGGCACCTTCTTTGGAGTTGGATTTGGATTTGGAGTCCTCTTCTTCTTATGGTATTTCTTCTTTTCTTCCACTCCAAGTTAAGCTCTTTGATTTTGATTTGAACTTCAATTAGGAGTAGGTTGGATGTCCTTCTTTGATTTCTTCTCCAAGAGAAGTTTTCTTCCTTCTTTGCTTAGGTAAATTAGGCAGGTGTGGGCGCCTCCTTTAATTTAGCCTCCAATTTGATTTTTTCTTCTTTGGATGTGGGGACCATGACACTGGGATGCCTCTATGGTGCCTCCTGGACTCTGGCGTGTGCTCGGAGTGTGGCTGGGCGTGTGGCTTGGAGTGTGGCCTCCACTTGCTTGAACCTTGAGTTGATTGGAAGAGAAATGTGGCACCATTTTGGACCAAATTGAAACCACATTGGGACTTGCACCGAGTCAACATGACTCAACAAAATTTAAATGATGACTCAAGAAATAAATAAAATAAATAAACTGGTTGACCAGGTCAACCTTTATTACAAACCCTAATTTCTCGGGCAATGTCAATCAGAGATCCAAATGGAGCTCTGAAGTCTTCTTCTGAGTCTAGTGCCCGCACCAATTCTCCCAGGGTGGGAGGAACTCGACCCTGTCGAGTAAGGCTCAAGTTGGCTCTGGTATCTCTCCAAGAGGTCTGGGTCCAATTCTTGTAATTCTTCTCGGGAGATCCAAGAGTCATCAGAATCTGGCCTTCCTTGCCAGCGGACCAGGTACCTTTGGTATCCTCGATTACGAGTAGAGATAACCTGATCATTCAGGATCTTTTCAATCTGCTCTTTCCTCACAGGCCAGTTTGTTGGTGGACACACAGGGTCGGGATCACTCTCAATGATAGGGTTAGGCTCAAAAGGCTCACTAGGAATCACAGCTGGCTCCCTGTACTCTACTAAGTCTGTAATGTTGAAAGTAGAGCTAATGCCTAGTTCTGGAGGCAACTCGAGCACATAGGCATTGGATCCTACTCTCTTTACCACTCTAAATGGTCCAGCTCCCCTAGCATGTAACTTTCTAACGGTTCCAGGAGGAAACCGTTCAGGCCTTAACCTAATCATCACATAGTCTCCCTCAACAAAAGATTTGACTCGCCTTTGAGTATCAGCCAACTTCTTATAAGTTTCATTACTTAAATTTATTTTGGCATGAATTTCTTTATGCAAGTCTTTTATATGCTGTGCAAAATTCTCAGCAGATTCGGAGACTCGAGTGTAGACAGGTAAAGGGACTAGGTCAAGAGGTGTGTGAGGTTTGTACCCATGTACAATTTCAAATGGACTCTTACCCGTAGACCTATTGACCGAGTCGTTGTACGCAAATTCTGCCCTTGGTAGGTATAAATCCCAATTTCTGGTATTTTCACCAACAAGACATCTCAGCAGATTTCCTAGGCTACAGTTCACTACTTCAGTTTGGCCATCAGTTTGGGGATGATAGGCAGTTGAAAACTTAAGTTTTGTCCCTAACTTATGCCAAAGGGTCTTCCAAAAGTAACTGGTGAACCGGACATCCCTATCTGAAATGATTGTCTTAGGTAGGCCATGGAGTCTAACTATCTCATTGAAGAAAAGTGTGGCTACCTTAGACGCATCAAAAGTTTGGGAACAAGGCAAGAAGTGGGCCATTTTAGAGAATCGGTCGACTACGACACAGATAGAATCATGTCTCCTCTGGGTCTTAGGTAAACCTAACACAAAATCCATACTCACATCTTGCCAAGGACGATCTGGGACAGGGAGGGGGGTATAAAGACCAGTGTTTTGTTTTCGCTGTTTGGCAACAGCGCAGGTTCGACATCTAGCTACAATATTAGCTACATCCCTTTTCAAGCTAGGCCAGAAAAAGTGGTCTTCAATAGCTAGAATGGTCTTATCTTTTCCAAAATGGCCGGCTAAACCTCCAGCATGGATTTCCCAAATCAAAAATTCCCTAAGAGAAGTTCTAGGGATGCAAAGCCTATTTTTGAAGAACAAAAAACCATCTACAAGGGTATAATCCTGGTGATTACTAGATGGTCCTTGAACTAGATCCTGATACACAGTTGTGAAATCCGGACAAGACTCATATTCCTCTTTGATTTGCTCAAACCCTATGACCTCAGTTCTAATAGAAGTTAATAACAGAGATCGGCGACTAAGGGCATCAGCTACCTTATTCTCAACTCCAGCCTTATGTTTCAGGACAAAAGTATAGGACTGGATATATTCTACCCACTTAGCATGCTTAGGGTTAAGCTTCTTTTGGGAGTTCAGAAATCTAAGAGCCTCATGGTCCGAAAATAGTACAAATTCCTGCGGTAGCAAATAATGTCTCCAGTAACGCAAAGCTTGCACCACCGCATAAAATTCCTTATCATAGGTAGAATACCTAAGCTTAGCATCATTAAGTTTTTCACTAAAGAATGCTATGGGATGATTTTCTTGGCTTAGGACTCCACCTATTCCTACACCTGAAGCATCACAGGCAACCTCAAATACTTTAGAAAAATCGGGTAATCTCAGAATGGGTGCCTGGGTCATTTTATCCTTAAGATCTAGGAAGGCTTTATGGGCTGACTTAGTCCAATGAAATTCTCCCTTCCTAATACAATCAGTGATAGGAGCAGCTAAAGTACTAAACCCCTTGATGAATCGCCTATAGAAGGTAGCCAAGCCATGGAAACTTCTAACTTCATGCACATTGGTTGGCTCTGGCCAGTCTACTATGGACTTAATCTTCTCAGGATCGGCCGCCACGCCATCAGGGGTTACTACAAAACCAAGAAAGATAACTCTACTAGTCATGAATTCACACTTCTTAAGATTACCGTAGAGTCTCTCATTCCTCAAAACTTGGCAGACTGCTCTAAGGTGGTCTAGGTGATCTGTTGGGGTCTTACTATAGATCAGGATGTCATCAAAATAGACCACCACAAATTTTCCTATGAAAGCTCTAAGTACCTGGGTCATAATTCTCATGAAAGTACTAGGGGCATTGGACAACCCAAAAGGCATAACAACCCATTCATAAAGACCATCCTTAGTTTTGAAAGCAGTTTTCCATTCATCCCCGGGTCTAATCCTAACCTGATGATAGCCGCTTTTGAGATCAATCTTAGAAAAAACCATTGCACCAGCCATCATATCAAGCATGTCATCTAGTCTAGGGATGGGAAACCTATATTTGATTGTAATTTTATTGATGGCACGACTGTCAACACACATCCTCCACGTGCCATCTTTCTTTGGGATCAGTAAGGCTGGGACTGCACAAGGGCTAAGACTTTCTCTAATAAACCCCTTCCTCAATAATTCTCCAACCTGCTTTTGCAGTTCTTCATGCTCAGATGGATTCATCCTGTAATGGGGCAAGTTGGGCAAAGTCGCTCCTGGGATTAGATCTATGGCATGCTGGATATCCCTAAGAGGTGGAAGGTGGTCTGGCAAATCCTCGGGAAAGACATCCTCAAATTCTTTTAACACAGGTTTAACTTCTTGAGGAGGCTCTGAGGGTTCCGAAGTTCTAAGTTCCTTAGCAGTCAGCATCCAGATGGGTGAACCACTATGAATTTCTTGTTCTAGATCCTTAGCACTGATTAGGTTCACTCCAGTTTTCATCTCCTTAACCTTACCAACTCCTTTAGTTACCTTGTCCTTAGGGGGAACGGAATGGATCGTAATCTTCTTCCCTTTGAAATTAAAGACACAGGTATTGGATTTTCCTAAGAGGGTGGCATCATGATCATACAACCAAGGTCTTCCGAGAATTATACTGCTCACCCCCATGGGTAAGACATCGCACCAAATCTTTTCGTGATAAGATTGCATTTGGATTTGGACTTGACATCTAGATTGGATGGGTATGGAGGTAGAATCTACCCAAGAAACCTTATAGGGGTTGGGATGGGGAACTGGGATTAAGCCTAACATCTTGACAGTGCTAGTAGAGATGGCATTTACACAGCTCCCACTATCTATGATGATCTTACATACCTTATCCCCTAATTTAAGAAAAGTTTGTAGGATGTTAGTCCTACGCCAATCCTCTTGAACTAGATTCTGGGATAGGATGCATCTTACAACTCCTAATTGGTCAGATTCATTGGGTTCCTCCTCTCCTTCATACTCCTCAACCAAATTCATTCCGGCCTCATAAACTTCTTCTTCAAATTCCTCACTGGGCTCGGAATTATCATTCTCTCCCTCTTCTATGTAAAGGGATCTCCGTGGGCACTGGCTAGCAACATGACCTACCTTATGACACTTGAAACAGGCTATGGCAGTACACTGACTGGAAATGTGACCTGGTTTCTGACACTTAAAACAGGTGATATTTGAACTAGGGGTTCTCTGGGTGTCAGGTGCCTTACCTTTGTCCATGGGTCTAGGGGTAGAAGTACCCTGAAAAGGTTTACTAGGGATAACTTGGCTAGGTCCATTCCTTGGGATTGGGGCACTAACCCTAGAAGGTATAGGTCCTCTCTGAAATTTCTCAGTGTTTAGTGCAATCTGGTAGGCTTGGTCTAGATCAGTAACCTCTCTCAGAAATAATTCTCTCTTGATATCTTCCCTCAGTCCAGCCCTAAATCTAGACAAAGTGACTTCGTGGGCTTCACTCACATCACATCTCATTAGGTATTCATCAAAAGTAGTTATGTAGTTTGAGACAGATCGGTTTCCTTGTTTCAGGTTTTGCCATTGGTCTAACAGGTTTTGCTGGTATGAAATGGGTAGGTATTTATCTCTCAATTTTTCTTTCATACCCTGCCAAGTGGTTATGGGCTCAACATTCCGTCTCCTAGTGGTTAGCTCAATGTTCCCCCAGTATAACCTAGCTTGACGCACTAATTTCATCTTGGCAAACTTGTATTTCCTCTCCTCAGACATAGCATACCACTCAAAGTATTGATCCATCTCACCCTCCCAATCAGAATACACCTTAGGGTTCAGACTACCATCAAAAGTGGGTGCATCTAATTTGATGTTCCTGATGAACCTATCATCTCTATCTTCAGGCTCTGGGTCAGGCCTCCTATGATTAGGTTCGGGATCTCTATATAAAGGCCTTCTAGGCTCTTGATGTGGGTGAGGTTGAGGCACATTAAAATCGGGGTTAGGAGTCCAATTCCGATGTCTAGGTTCTTCAAGTACTTGGACTCGGTCCCTAAGTTGGGTAAGATCCTCATGAATTTGTGCGCTAAACTGGGCCACAGTGTTTGTCATATCCTGATTCATTTTAGCCATACTTTCAGTAAGAGTTCTGATCATGGCCTCTAAATCAGGTTGGGTTTGACCAGGTTGATATGGCACTCCGTTTATGGTAGACATGATGATTCAAGCAAGCACACAAAATGAGACTAGACTAAATCGACTACTGGATCACTAGACCTAGAGTCCAAACTAGATGCCCAATCAGAGTGGCAAGCTAGCCTGTAGTAACTCAGGACTCAGCCAGGCAGGTGTAAGGGGAGTGTTAGGTCCCTGATCGCCAATCCTAGACACCAATCAGTGATTGGCCAGGTAGGCGGACCAGCACACAAGCCCTTCGGGACGTAGTCCCTGAACCACCGTTCTAGACACTGAGTGCTAAGTACACACAGAATAACTCAGCAAACTGACTCAACACTAGCCTAGACCCGACCAATTGGTGTCCCTAGCCCACTAGGACAAATTAGGTCTAACTGATTTTAAATTAGGTCTAGGTTCGAATGATTGGATGGTGGTTTTGGGCTAAGGAGAGGTAATCAACTCCTCCCCTTATCTTAGATGCTCAATTGCCCTTAAGTAAATTATGAGATGATCACTCCAAAAAAGAATTGAATTGCAGAACACAAAAAACAGAGTTGCTGTATTTTAATTCTCAGAATTTTTACCGAAACCAATAAATCGCAGAAAAATTATGGAAAATAGGTCAATTATACTGGTTTCAACGAAGTAAAAATCATGCAATTCAGAGTTTTATGCAGGGAGAAATAATTCAGACAACAGGGCAATTACGGGCTGCAACTAGATTGTCTTCCCCGTTTATAATCCCTGCTACGAAGTTATAACCCAATGGATCCCCTACACGCCCTAGGAACACCCCGTGGAATGGGAGGAGGAGGCTTGCGCCTCGCTTAGTTCCTAGGACCGGACGTCCTGGGGAGTCTACTTCGAGCAGACAAAATAAAAAGAGAACAATCAACACAAGCAAGCAAGCAAATCAGAAACCCTAGACTGGGCTCTGATACCAAAAATGATGCAGAACAAATAAAGGGATGCGATGCGGAAGTAAATTAAGATTAAATAATTTTTTTTTTGTTGTTTTTATAGGTTTGTAGAAGTTGGCTTCAAATCAAAGAAAAGTTAACCTAACATTGAAAGATACTAATATGATAATTGAAAGCACAATTTTAAGGAAACTAAATTATCAGAGTAGTTTAGAAGCAACGGATCGCTGGGGGTTGAGAAACTCCCAGACCTAGGGTTTCACTCCGAGCTTTCAACAAAACAGAAATAAAGAGAAGGGAAGGTTTATCTAACCAGACAATGGTCTTCACAGATTTTGGTGGAAGAACTCTCCCGAGCAGATTGTTGGATCCTCAGAGTCGGATATCTTCGTAATGGATCCTCCAATACTGGTCCTTTGGCGGGTTGGCTTCTCCTGAACTCAAGATCTGGAAGAGAAGAAAAACAATTGATGGAATCAGAGAGTCAAGGAAAAGATTTACCAGGTTGATGAACTTGAAGATCGAAATTGCTGAAAACTGGATTCTCCTGGATGCTGATGTGATTTTCCTTGGAACTTGCACTGGATCTGAAGTAGCCGGACTGGATCTGGATGAAGGTGGACGGCCTGGACTTGTAGAGAGAGAGAGGCCGTGGGAGATGGATGGATCTAGGGTTTGGTGGATGGAAATTAATGAAAGGTGGCTAGGGTTTTGGAATTTCAAGTGGCTAACCTAGGGTTTTGGATAAAGATGGAGATCTCTCACCTCCTCAAGGCTCCAATGGAACCCGGATTACCCCCTCACGGAGCTCAACACTTAGAATAGTGCGGAAGAAGAGAAACCTTGGTTACTCAACACAAGAGAATAGCAAAATATTTTTTCTTCATTGATTTTTTAAAGTTACAAAGAGAGGTCTATTATATAGACCTAAAATTTTCTCCTAGCTTGTACAAATTCCCATGTGGGACTAAACTCTTCCAACCCCTAGATTAGGTAGAAAATCCTCTCCCTTGGCCGACCAAGAGTCCAAAAAAAATTGGGACGGCCATAAAGGAATTGTTTTGGAACTTTTATGGCACCTTCTTTGGAGTTGGATTTGGATTTGGAGTCCTCTTCTTCTTACGGTATTTCTTCTTTTCTTCCACTCCAAGTTAAGCTCTTTGATTTTGATTTGAACTTCAATTAGGAGTAGGTTGGATGTCCTTCTTTGATTTCTTCTCCAAGAGAAGTTTTCTTCCTTCTTTGCTTAGGTAAATTAGGCAGGTGTGGGCGCCTCCTTTAATTTAGCCTCCAATTTGATTTTTTCTTCTTTGGATGTGGGGACCATGACACTGGGATGCCTCTATGGTGCCTCCTGGACTCTGGCGTGTGCTCGGAGTGTGGCTGGGCGTGTGGCTTGGAGTGTGGCCTCCACTTGCTTGAACCTTGAGTTGATTGGAAGAGAAATGTGGCACCATTTTGGACCAAATTGAAACCACATTGGGACTTGCACCGAGTCAACATGACTCAACAAAATTTAAATGGTGACTCAAGAAATAAATAAAATAAATAAACTGGTTGACCAGGTCAACCTTTATTACAAACCCTAATTTCTCGGGCAATGTCAATCAGAGATCCAAATGGAGCTCTGAAGTCTTCTTCTGAGTCTAGTGCCCGCACCACATTATCGAGCAACCAGTGCTCATTACATCCATTACATATCCTTGTTTTAATAACAAAGGAATAGATATAATGTTCCTAATAATCTTAGGCATATAGTAACAATTTTCTAACTCCAAGATCTTCCCTGAAGGCAACTTCAGAATATAGGTCCCTACAGCTTCTGCTTGGATGATATCACCACTAGCACCATGGAGATTGAAGTCACCTTCCTTCAATACTTTAAGCTTGTGGAGGTCCTGCAAAGATTTGCATATATGGTAACCACAAGCGGTATCCAATACCCAAGTATTTGATATAGACAAATTTAATGTCAATATAGCATGTATCTCATACATACCTTTTGGTGCATCTGACGCACCAGGCTTCACAGTTGCAAGGTAAGCCTTGCAATTCCTTTTCCAATGTCCCACTTTGCCACAAAAGAAACAGGTTGACTGTTTTGAGGCCTTCTTTCCTTTCTTATTCTTATTGATGCCACCCTTAGGGTTTAGCCTCCTATTAAAACCCTTTTTGCCTGATTTCTTCTTATTGGTCTTATCAACAAGAAGAAGTGGAGCCTTTTCTTTCTTAACGTGGCTCTCTGCTATTTTTAACATATTTAACAGCTCAGGCAAGGAAGTGTTCAGTTTGTTCATGTGATAATTCAAGACAAACTGAGAAAATGACTCCGGGAGTGATTGCAGGATTAAGTCCTGATTCAGCTCCCCATCCATAATAAAACCTAATTGACCCAATCTGGTGATTAAGTCAATTACCTTCAGAACATGATCTTGAACGGATGTTCCCTCTATCATCCTAGCATGGAATAACTGCTTAGATATTTCGTATCTAGCAGTTCTGCTTTGTTCTCCATAAAGCTCTTTTAAATTGAGCATTATGGATTGAGTATCCATGCTTTCATGCTGTCTCTGTAACTCATTGGTCATGGAGGCCAGTATGATACACTTGACAGTGAGGGAGTCATTCTGCCACATTCTGTATATGGCCATATCTTCCTGTGTGGCATCATCCCCTAGTGGATTAAGACTAGGGGTATCAAGAATATAAGAAAGTTTTTCTGAACTCAGCACAATCTTTATATATCTCAACCATCCACATAGTTTGGACCAGTCAGTTTGTTGGTATCTAAGATACTTCGCAGTGATAATGATGATGCCATTTATCTACATTTAATAAAGAACAATACATAAGCAAACAACCATGAAATGACTTATATAATTAAATTAGGTCTTCAATTTAATTATGTCTCCCACTATTTTATCAAAAATCATAGCCCTCACTATGATAATCGAGAAGAATCCTGATCGATTTTTCTTAGTGAGATTGAGATCCTAATAACTTATAAAAGATCTTGCAGAAAACACAACAAATCTTAATAAGCTCAAAGGTAGGAAACTCTTCCAATTATATCTCATATAATTCTCAAAAATAACTTGGCCTCTAGAATATTATTAGTCTTGCAGAAAAACACAACAAACCATAATGTTCTAGTTAAGTCAAGACCCTTTCATTTCTATACAGTCAGTACTCAAATATAATGCCCTTGCAGATAACACAACAAGGCATTATACTGAACATACTGTAAGTATATCTGTGCACTAGACTAGTATTATGTCAATCACCATATTAGGTCTTGCAGATAACACAACAAACCTAATGTGGTTCATAACACAATAATGATCCAGCATGAAGGAAGGACAATATATAGTATTTTTAACACTAAGCATTTTAGTCAAGATTTAAATATAATCAAATCGGCCAGGCAAGTGGAAGAGATGTGGGAGTCCCCCCTTTGCTTTCCTAGACACCAATAAAAATTGGCCAGGTCAGTCAACGGAACCAATTAAAAACCACAATTCTCTTTACCTTCCCAGAACCACCTTTCTAGACACCGAATGATCAATTATTCATCATGACTAGTGATGCTTATTAGTTAAATATACTATGACTTAATATAATTTTTAAGATGAGGGTTTTATAAAATTGCCAGCACATTCTTATAGAACATATCACAATCATATCATTCTGATAAACAAATATGTGCTAAGTGTGTCATCATACTAGGACAACCATCTACCACATAATGGATCCACCATTATGCCAGGGCAACCTTATTTCAGTATGATGACTTCAAAACTAATCATATCTCTATAATAATTAGGGTTTGAGTGAAAAACCCTAACTAGTGGCATACACCAAAACATATATGCAACCAAAAAATATGCTAAGTGTAATAGCATATTAGGACTTAAAAAACCCTAATATGTAACACACAAAATATCATAGATTATAGTCCTAATTAAGGTGGCTCTGATACCACTGTTGGGTTCCGGTGCAACACAGTGGAAGTGTAATTTCAAAAATGGAAATTAAATTCACACCAAGAACCCTAAACCAGGAACTCCTTAAATAAGACTAGAACATATGGCAAGCATATCTATGTAAATTAGGATTAGGGTACCAACCAGTAATCGCTAATTCCAAAAAATTTGATGTTGAAGGGGCTAATTGAATTCACCAGGCGTCCAGGTGTCCGCCCTCCGATGGTGATCCACACAGAGCAATGATCAAGAAACACTAACTTCTTTTCAATGGTCCCTCCAATTGAGTTCTTCTTCCTAGAACTCAATTGCTCGGATTATGGCTTGAATTCTTTCACACAAGAGGTAGCTTCCCTTTCCTTGATCTCTTCTCCTCCTTCCACTAAGACCTTGGCCCTTTAGACACCCTTGTCTTGAAGAAAAGACCTTGTCCTAAGAGGATATAGTCTTGTCTTAAGTTGGAGGAGAAATTAAGACAATAATGTCTTAATATAAGAAAGAAGGAATAAATCAGAACTCCTTTCTTTCCTTTACCGTCGGAGACTTTTACTCTTATTCTTGCTCAGTAGCAGAGTTTTGACAGAGGTGTACTCTGTAAAGGAAACAGTGCAAGAGCAAGAAAAGAATAAAAGAGTCATTTGGAGAGGAAGAAGGAATAAAAGAAAAAAAATCTTAACCCGGTTCTGATCTTTCCTGCCCCTTAAACAGTTTTCAGAGAGGCGCCTACAAAACTCTCCGTAAACTCCTTCTCATGCCCTTCTCATTTTCTCATGCCCCATCCTCCCATCTCACGGCCTTCCAGATTAAATCCCATGGCTTTTCTTAAAGGAAAAAATGCGGTGTTTTAAAAGAAAGGCGTTGTAACTTTTCATCTCCGAAGAGATGTTATTTTGCGCGCCCGGGAAGAGTCAGCATTTTTCTTCTTTCTTAAAAACTTTCCAGCCGTTGGATTCCCATCCAAGGGCACACATGTGAGGTGCTAATTTTTAAGAAAGGAGGCCGCCCCATCTTAATTAATCGGAGAATTAAGTGGGGCGCGCTAAGAGTCCATGCGCCATGGACTCTTCCAAATGGCGTGCCAAGAGTCCATTAGCGCATGGACTCTTGGCATTTTGGCATGAAAAATGCTAAGGGGCGGGTGGGGGCTAGCCTAGGTGCATGGCTAGCCAAAAGGGTTAGCCATAATCCCTATTTTCACAATTAGGGTCTAATTAGATCCAATTAGAACCCAAATTGAACCAATCCGGAACCCTAATTTGAATCCGATTCGAATAGAAGCTAGGGTTTGCAACACCTGCTAGAGTGTTATCCTGCAAAGATGATTTAATTCCAAATTAAACTCTTGATCAATCCTCTTAAATGTGTGACCCATTGGGTTCCACATCTAGCCAGCAGTGGGTTCGAATACAAGTTGACCTAATTTGATTAGAACTCTTTCTAATCAATTTAGGTCAAACCGGGCTTACTCGATTTGATCAATTAGGACTCTTCCTAATAAGTGATCTTTGAATTTGATCAACCCACAAGACAAGATTGACGTCTAGCAACGTGTCATGTCTACCCGGAAGATATGGAAATTCTGGTGAAATACCAAAATTATCCTTCAGTAGAGAGTTACCGTACAATTAAATATTTCGATCAGCCTGCACCCAAAATATAACTATGGATATGGATATATGTCAAATCCAATATTATATTTATTTCTAGCTCAATCTTATATTGATGATTCAATTATCTTGATATTAGAAACCATCTCTAATATCTTTACTTTGATCAAAGATTCCCTGAATCATCATCCGATTGTTAACTAGCTGGATGCAATCTCCTCTTACCAAGAGTGATCGATTCCTTGTTGACCTACTCATTACCTTCATATCCAATTCACCATTCCCAATATCAATCCTGTGCATGACTCAGTATCATGATTAGGATTGAACCAAAGCATGGGTTCATGTACATAAGGTACTTATGGCAGTCTCAGGTCAAAGGATTACTTGTACCATTCCTACAATGAGAACCTTCTATTGACATGTAGCTAAGACTCCATTAGATGTTCTCAAGTTGGATCATATCAGTGAACTCATTCATCAATGAGCACCCACATCCCAGTATTAGTGTCATACACAAATGACTGTGAGAGCAGTCACCCTCCCCAGTATACATGGGTGTGCTAGTCTTACCGGAAAACCCTGATCCCCTACTCAGGGTTCCTTTGACTAGAAATATTTTAGATTAAGGTTTTAAGACTTTAGGTCTCACTGGTATGATCTCATCATAACCCTAAAATCATAGCCCTAATCTATGGGGTTCATTATAAAATAATAAAACACAGCGTATGATGAAAAATAATGCCTTTATTAGAATTTTTTGTCAATTACAATGGTTTGGGAGATACAACATAGATTGGCTTGTAGGGCATATCCCTTTCAGTCTCAACCTCGCAAGCCCAGTGACTCTTCACTAGGGCTACCCCGACCGAGGATTTGCTAAATTGAGATACTGTGAGACATTCGATCCAAACTGTTTGGACAGGTCAATTCCATCTTGGTTCATCATTGCTCCACAAGTACTTGCCTGTACCCAGAAACCTTCCATCACCAGATTAAAAATCCGGATAGTCCGGCACCAAAGCACAGGGAGTTGCTTGCAAGCTACCGTGATGACCTCAGGTCGGAGGGACACATATACCCATATCCAATCGTGAGTATCACTTTGGCAGAAAAGGGCTGCACGGAGTCATGTTCAATAAGATATCACATATCCCACTTGTAGATCACATCAGTGTCACCGCATTCATTTGGTTAAGAGGACAACCAAACGATGTGAACTACAACAACCTATACTTGATATATCGCCGTCCAGTACAATATATCCTTTGGTTGTGAACAAGGTTTAAGGACCACTCGATACATCCGCTCTGTATCGAAGTCAGTGTAGTCCTAAGGACTTCATCACATGAAAAGAGTTCATTTCAGGGAAATACAAAATGTGATGAGCTGCCAAAAATAATATTTTATTAATTCATAAAAAAATACAATACTGAGCTCAACCGCCTACAACCCAGGCGATTGGCTTTGGGACATAATTCCCAATAACTCCCACTTGTACTAAAGCCAATCAGAAGAGTATCTAATACCCATTTCCCATTTACAATTATTGAACTCTTTAATTCCGAGGTTTTTAGTGAAGGAGTCGGCCATATTTTCTTTTCCATTGATCTTCAGAAGATTGATATCGCCTCATTCCATGATTTCTCGTACGAGGTGGTAGCACCGCAGTATGTGCTTGGTGCGGTGATGAGCTTTAGGCTCCTTAGATTGAGCAATGGCTCTAGTGCTGTCACAATACACTGGAACAGGACCATCTAGGGAAGGTGCCACCCCTAGCTCTCCAAGGAACTTCCGCAACCACACAGCTTCCTTTGCTGCATCTGATGCTGCAATATATTCTGCTTCGCATACCGAGTCTGCAACAGTAGCCTGCTTGGAACTTTTCTAGCAGATCGCTCCTCCATTCATGGTAAATACAAACCCTGACACACTCTTGCTATCATCTCTATCCAACTGGAAACTGAAATCAGAGTACCCTACAAGTTTCAAGTCAGGTTCTCCATAAATCAGCCATTGATCTTTAGTATTTCTCAAATACTTAAGGATGGACTTAACCACCTTCCAATGCACCTCACATAGGTCAGACTGGTATCTGCTCACTACTTTTAGTAAGTATGCCAAGTCTGGTATAGTACAAGTCATAGCATACAAGATAGAGCCTACTGCAGAAGCATAAGGTACTCTACTCATGTGCTCTATTTCCTCAGGAGTTGTCGCACAATCCTTCTTGGAAAGAGTAATTCCAGAACCTATCGGGAGATAGCCTTTCTTGGAATTTTCCATGCTGAACCGTTTCAGCATGGTGTCAATGTACGTAGACTGGGACAGTCCCAAATCTATCTCTATAGATCTTCATACCTAGTATGTAAGAAGCTTCACCCAAGTCCTTCATGGAGAACTGAGATGATTAGCAGATCTTTATTCCTTGTAATGCTGCGACATCATTCTCGATTAAGAGAATGTCATCAACATACAGTACTAGGAATACAATCACAGAACCATTAACCCATTTATAGATGCACGGTTCTTCTCCGTTCTTAACGAAGCCATACAATTTGATACACCTATCAAACCGTAAGTTCCAACTTCGAGATGCTTGCTTGAGTCCATAAATGGACCTCTGCAACTTGCATACTTTTGATTCATCTGTGGATGTGAACCCTTCAGGTTGTATCATATACACCTCCTCTTCCAGCTCCTCATTTAGGAAAGTGGTTCGGACATCCATCTGCCAAATCTCGTAATCAAAATATGCTGCCAAAGCAAGCATGATCCGAATGGACTTGAGCATTGCCACAGGGGAGAAAGTCTTGTCATAATCGATACCATATCGCTGACGATATCCCTTGGCAACTAGACGGGCTTTATAGGTCTCTACCTTCCCATCTGCGCCCCTTTTCCTCTTGAAGATCCATTTACACCCAATGGGTTTTATTCCTTCAGGCGGATCAACCAATGTCCAAACATTGTTGATTTCCATGGACTCCATTTCGGATCGCATGGCTTCAAGCCATGCCTCAGAGTCAGATCTCTGAAGTGCATCCATATAGGTGATCGGATCCTCATTGTTCTCATCGAGCTCAATGGGATCGCCGTCCCGGACCAAGAAACCATAGTATCTGTCCGGCTGACGCGGTATTCTACCGGATCTCCTAATGGATTCTGGGTGTGATTCAATCATAACCGGTTCTACGATATCCTTAGAGTGTGCAGGTTCTTCTATTGGCTGAACTTCATCAAGTTCAATCTTAGAGGCTATAGTTCTTTCTCCAAGAAACTCATTTTCCAAAAAGATAGCTCTAAGAGCAATGAACACCTTTTGTTCATTCTCCAAGTAGAAGAAATACCCTTTGGTTTTCTTAGGATAACCAATGAATAAACATCGATCAGACCTAGGACCAAGTTTGTCTGAGTCTAAACACTTTACGTAAGCTGGACAACCCCAGACCCGAAGGTGTGAGATTGAGGGTTTACGTCCATTCCACATCTCATACGGAGTGGAGACAACATACTTACTTGGAACATTATTTAACAAGTAACAGGCTGTCTGAAGTGCATATCCCCAAAAGGATAGCGGCAGAGTTGCAAAACCCATCATGGATAGAACCATGTCCAACAAGGTTCGATTCCTCCTTTCGGACACACCATTCAACTGTGGTGTTCCTGAAGGAGTCCACTGAGAGAGAATTCCATTCTCCTCAAGATATGTCAAAAATGCACCAGATAAGTATTCACCACCTCGATCAGATCGAAGGGTTTTAATACTTTTTTCAGTTTGCTTTTCTACTTCATTACGGTATCGTTTGAACATTTCAAACGACTCAGACTTATGTCTCATTAAAAAGACATAACCAAACATTGAAAAGTCATCTGTAAAAGTAATGAAATATTTGTATCCTCCTCTGGCACTGACTGTCATCGGTCCACATACATCAGTATGTATTAGACTTAGAAGTTCTGTAGCTCGTTCACTTTTTCCAGTAAAAGATGACTTTGTCATTTTACCTAATAAACAGGATTCATAAGTGGGCAGTGATTCAGAATCACTGACCTCGAGGAGTCCATCTCCTCGCATCTTGTTTATCTTTTTTTGGTTAATATGACCTAGTCTACAGTGCCAAAGATACAAATCGTTGATATTATCCAACCTTGGGCATTTGCTAGAAGTGTACATTACACTAACAGGCCTTGATAGTACATATATGCCATTATTTAATCTAGCTTTCATTATAACAGAGTTATTCAAAATAACATTGCACAAATCTCCTTTTATTGATAGTTCAAAACCACAATTGGCCAAAAGGCCTACAGAGATTATGCATATAATGAAACTAGGACAATAGTGACAGTCGACTAGTTCGACAGTATAAGACTCAAAGACAAGATGCAAGTCTCCGACCGCTAGTACTAGAGCACGATTTCCATTCCCGACGCTCAGAAACTGTTCTCCATCTTCAAATCTTTTGCTAACTAGAAGTCCCTGTAATGAATTACAAACATGAATTGGACTACCAGTATCCAATACCCAGTTAGCAGTATCAACAATTGAGTAATTACAAGATTTTGTCATATAAATACCTTGTTCAGCAGACTTCTGCTTCCTCGGCCTGTTCAGATCAAGGGATGCAATATAAAGAGGATAGTTCCTCTTCCAGTGTCCCTTCTTCTTGTAGTAGAAGCACTCTGCAAAAGATTGATCAGCCTTATACTTCCTGGTCTGACTAGGGCCAGGAGCATTCTGCACCTTCTTTCCCTTTTTATTTATTTTTTTCTTCCCTTTCTTAAAGGTACGACGACCTCTACTACCTCCCACTAAATTCACCACCCCTTTATTCAGTTGGTGGTTTTTCTCGAAAGTCTGCAGCAACCCCAAAAGACAATGGTAGTTCACTGCAGGCTTATTCATTCTATAATGATCGAGAAAATCAAGATAGGAAGAGGGAAGAGAATTCAGGATCGCATCCTTGCCGAGCTGCTCGTGCAAGGGGCATCCGAGTTTGCCCAGTTTTTCAATCAGCTCGATCATGTACAATACATGATTAGTGATTGAACCGCCATTCGGCATCTTGGAATTATAGATGGCACAAGACACTTTGTACCGTTCTACATCATCTGGGGTGCCGAAGGATTCCTTCAACTTTTGAAGGATTTCATCAGGTTGGGCCTCCTCGAATTTGCGACTGAACTCGTCATTCATAGCCGCTAACATAATGCATCGGACAATAGTGCGATCAGAGACCCACTTCAGATAAGCATCTCTGACCGCACTCCGTGCATTAATGGGAGGGATTTCAGGTGCCGGATCCATTATCACATAGAGGATCCGTTCATGCTCCAGAACTATTCTTAATCTTCGATACCTACTATCAAAGTTGTGACCCTTTAACTTCTCGTTATCGAGAAGTGATCGGAGCGATAAATTAGAAGACATCTGAAAAGAAAATAAGACCAAATTAGTGTATGAATTAATAATTTAACCAAAAGACTTGGACTTTAGTCTAAAGGTTTCTCCCACTAATTTTTCAGATTGGTAGCCTCTAACTGCAATCCGTGAAAACACTTTTTCAAGTGGGTACTAAAATCCAATAGGCCTCGCATGAGCTCGACTATGGCCAGCTCACCCATACGAGCCTAAAGGTAGGTTCGTAAACCAATTATTTCCCTAAACAATTTTCAGTATTTTATTTTGCCCTAGAGAACACCCCAATCGGCCTAGGGGCCTCCTATTGCGGGTCTCTGGTTAGGTCCAACCATTAAAATGACAAATCCAATGCTTCCAGCTAACTAAAGACCAAGCCCGACTATGGCCGGCCCACCTGGTCCCGTTAAGGAGGTTGCACTGAACCATCATCGATCAGATAGAAATTCCAGTCACCGGATGTACACCCATTCTATGGAACTGCCGATGCACACCAAGCTAGTGGACACATTTCTAACTGACTTAATGGGAGGCTAAGACACTGTCAACGCCTTGACTTAGTCTTTTTAAGGACCTAATAATTTTAAAGGATTATTAGTTGTGACAGAAGAAAAAGAAGAAGGACATGGATCATCCTCCCACTGAATCAATTAGATTTCAGGAGGGTTGAAATAAATCAACAAATTGATCCATGGGCATCTATAGATCAGTCATACCGATCAACCTGGGTGACATGGGTTAACTCGAGTCATTGAGCTTTTCCAATCAGTTCTGATCGACTCGACTAGCCAGGTAGTTGAGATCATGGGTGAGTATCCGCCATTAACCATCTTTCCTAGACACCAACCAAGTTGGCCAGGAAAGAGATAGCCTCATACAACCATGATCACAATGCCAAACCTACCTCGACACCAGTTGGTTACCAGACTCGATCAGACTAGCCTAAAGACTCGGGCGTCCACTGAGCCACTAATTGGATCCATTTTAGATGAACGGATCAACTAATCTAACTATTAGATAGTTCTAAAGAAGGGCCTTAAACAACTTTTGTTTAATCTTTTTGTAATCCGGTTCAACTAAACTTAGGTCTAACCCAGTTATGGACCCAACTAGTCAGCTAACCCAATTAACCCAAAATGGCTTATGCAAATTTGATTAGATTTCATAAACCTAAAAAAATTTTTAATAAGCCAAACACTTAATTAAAATAATTTTTAATTAAGTCTCTATGTAAAACAATTTTTACATACCAAATCATGCATCAAGATATTTTACAAATATTTTATATCCAATATAAAACATGCCTAATACATGTATCACCAAATTAAAATAATTTTTAATTTTTAACATTCTTTAAGGATTCTTCTGAAGAGGTCAACACAGACGATCCGCATCGTGTCAAAGACACACGATCATGGCGAAGGTCTCAACTACGTTCCAAAAAGAAATCATGATACATTTTAGATTAAACTAATTTTAATCTATAAAACATGCATACTAGATTAGATTACACATGCAACCTGGCTCTGATACCACTGAAAGAATAACAGTGCAGGTGGTTTGACATGATCCTACACTAGGCATGCAAACAATTACGGGAGTAGATTGGATTTTAAAAATATTTTTAAAAATCCGCGCAGTGAAAATCTGCTCCGCCCAGAAACTAATCTAATTCTAGTTGCAAAAAGGCATGTAAGATGATATAAAATATTTATAAAATATTTGAATTAAAAACTCAATTCATGCATAATTAAAAAATAATTTTTCATACCTTATTCCGACTGGAATAACTCTGGGATAAAATTGGAATAGGCTGGAATAACTGGAATAAAGTTATTCCAGTCTTCTTCTTCTTCCAGCACCTATTGGAAAGTTCTCTTCACGTCTTCTCCAATAGCAGCTAACCCAAACACCAATGGGAAATTCCTTGGTCTCTTCTTCTTCACCTATGGCAAGGGAACAGCTAGATGGAGCTGGCTTCAAGGGAGTGCAATTGGATCAAACTTCCAATGAGGTTTGTAAACTCCTTCACCCAGAAATTCTGGACTGAAATTTCTGCAACAAAACAGAACAAAGAACAACACAGCAGCAATGGAAGTGGCAGCAGCTCTCAGGTGCTCAAGTGAACACCCTCTAGAGGGGGGACATGCCAGGGGCTTCCTCTGATCCGCTTCACGCGTGATGCTAGTCGCCTGAAAGCTTTGAAACAGTGGGAGGGAGGAAGGAAGAAACAGAACTCCAAGTTCTGAATTTGTTTTCACCAAAACTGAGCTTCCTTCTTCCATTGATTGAGCACCAAGAACCATAGGGAATCAATGAACATTCTCTCTCCCAATCACTCACCACACTCAGCCCTAAGAATAACCGGTGGAAAGAATGAAGAAGCTTTCAAAGGGAGAAGAAGCTCTCACAGTTTTTCAGCACTTCACACGGTGTCATAATGCACGGTGTAACCACTTACTTGAAATAGGGGACTACAGTGGTTTTTATAGGCAGCAGAGGAAGAGGGAGGTGGAGAGACGGGGAGGCCAAGAGGCAGTAGTTGCCAACTCCATTTAAACCAGCAAATTAATAGGGATTAAAAGGACGGGTGGAGGGAGGAGAAGAGACGTCGCCCAAGGGTTGCACTTCGGTTGTTTGGCCTCTTGACACAAAGGATTTTCCAAGCAAATGAATACTGTGTAAAATGGCTGGGAGATAAAAGATCACCGGTTCAAAAGAAACTGGTCCAAACCCAATAAGGTTCAATCCCATTAAACCTTTTGGTTCAATCCAATTGAACCGGTCCGAGCCCAATAAAATAGGTTCAATTGGTTCACAACCAATTGAAGGCCGAAACGAACTCCGAATCAGTTCAAAACTGATTCAGAAAAATCCTGGTGCAGAGCTGGTCAGCACAAAATAATTTTTGGTTGACATAGACAAGGGCAAGATGGGAAAAAGAGTGCTCAAAAAATACTGTGACCATAAAACAGAGACGATTCCCAATCGTAATCGGTATCCGGATCAGAGAGTAATCCTCTGTGGCATGTGACCTCATAGGTTCGAAGCTAAACGGTAGCACTAGAACAATTCTAGTACCAGCATAGGAAACCATCTAGCAATGGGTCTCGGCGTCTGGATAGGTCGAAGATGCGGGAGCAAACTATCGAACCTCTAGCATATGGTTACCGTATAATTCATCCCTTTGACCTCTAATGCTCAGGACGACTGAGATTGGGCTGCCAACCCAGACTGAGTCAGTTGACTACGTGTCTCAACCTCGCAAGCCCAGTGACTCTTCACTAGGGCTACCCCTGCCGAGGATTTGCTAAATTGAGATACTGCCAGACATTCGATCCAAACTGTTTGGACTGGTCAATTCCATCTTGGTTCATCACTGCTTCATAAGTACTTGCTTGTACCCAGAAACCTTCTGTCACCTAATTAAAAATCTGGGTAGTCCAGCACCAAAGCATAGGGAGTTGCTTGCAAGCTACCGTGATGACCTCAGGTCGGAGGGACACATATACCCATTTCCAATCGTGAGTATCCCTTTGGCAGAAAAGGGCTGCACGGAGTCACGTTCAATAAGATATCACATATCCCACTTGTAGATCACATCAGTGCCACCACACTCATTTCGTCAAGAGGACAACCAAACGATGTGAACTACAACAACCTATACTTGATATATCGCCGTCCAGTATAATATATCCTTTGGTTGTGAACAAGGTTTAAGGACCACTCGATACATCCTCTCTGTATCGAAGTCAGTGTTGTCCTAAGGACTTCATCACATGGAAAGAGTTCATTTCAGGAAAATACAAAATGTGATGAGCTGCCAAAAATAATATTTTATTAATTCATAAAAAAAATACAATACTGAGCTTAACCGCCTACAACCCAGGCGATTGGCTTTGGGACACAATTCCCAACAGGCACCAGGATCAAACAGAGGCTCCTCAACCCTCTGAGAATCTTGGATTAGGATTTTAATTTGTTAGGTCCTGTAATAAGGCTTCAAGACTAAGCATTTTACTTTTGAGTCATGTATTTAGTTTCAATTTTTTTGTTTAAGTGATGTACCTTGACCAATTTGGTCGAGTTGGGTCAATGGGTCCTGTATTTAGCTCAATTGGTTATAGTCCAAGTCTACTTGAAGAATGGGCCCAAGCCTATTTGATGGAGTGGTCATTGAGTCTAGTCTAATTATTAATGGGCCAAGCCATCTCCCATGCCTTGGATGATGCCACTTCAGCCCTTGAGCACCACCTCATCCATCCCATGTGGCACCACATCACCATGACAAGTGGGTGGCCAAGGCATGAAGGAAATGCTGATTTTTGTGGACAACATCTCTGATCCAAGCCTCCCTTCCCTCCCCCTATCAAGACTTTTTCCAAAGAAGCCATGGGCGGCCAAGGAAGGTCAATGGGAGTTGAAGATATGTGAAGACAAGATCCTTGTTTCAAGCCCCCATATCAAGCCTTCTTTCTAAAGTATTTGATCAACCATGGAAGAAATTCAAAAGTCCAAAGGCGCCAAGACAAGATCCATGCTTCATGCCCCCACATTAAGCCTTTCTCTATAAAAGCTTGGATGGTCAAGGAAAGAAGCAAAGATCAAGTGGGCGCCCATGATTCTTGAAGACATGCTCCCCTCCTCACTTCCCCGAATCAAGCACTCCACCATTTCAAGGCCGGCCAAGAGAGGATTCCATGGAGAAAAATCTGATTTTTGGGTGCCCTCTTCATGAAGCCTTGTAATGTTTTTTCATTTAAATTTTAAATGGATCTTAAGGTGCCTATATAAATGGCCTTACCCCTCCCTTGTATGGTTAATGCTTATGAAATAAGAAAAAAAGTTTGAGTGCTATTCTTCTAGCTTGTTGCCTTCGTTCTTTAGGAACATCGATCTACGTGAGAGAGCGCCTTCGCCTTTGGGCATCGAGGGGTGTGAGGCCCTAGGTTACCATCTCTTCCGTGCAAGCTACCTTCCATCATCGAGTTCGGATGCCATCTGGATGATCCATCTGGGCACCTAGCAAGAAGATCCCCCATCACCACCATTTTCATCCTTTGTTCCCTCATTTCTTCTTGCTTCATGTTGACTCCTAACCTTTCTCTTGATTGCTCACTGGTCCTCCAAGTTCCATGGATATGGAGTTGGTCTCCCTTGCCTTCGTGACCTTCAAATGGAAAGCCGACACATCCGTAGGGTTGAAGGCCTGATCCTCCAGGCTGCATCCATGAGAAAGAGTGAACTCGACATTGGGTGCATCAGAGCTTTACAAGATTTGCAACCCTAAACTCATAAGTTGGTATTGATCCAAGAGCTAAGTCCTATGGTATTTCTCAATCTTAGGGTCCTTCCTTATCCTTGCTTAGGGGCTAATTTACTTGCTAGTAGTTCTTATCAGTACCGCATCCCTACATATGCTTTTGTTTGTCTTCGGGAATCCTAAATCCATAAAAAAACTTAAAAATCACAAAAAGAAAAATCACTTGCATCATTCCTCTCATCTTTGCATCTAGTTAGTCCCACATCAAGTAAAGCCCTTTCTCTGTTATAAAGGCTATCTTTTATTTGTCTTCGGGGTCCATCTGGATTTGATTATATCCAGAAAAAGCATCCATGAAGCTTAGTAACTAATGTCCTATGGTGATGTTGACCAGCTGATCTATTTTTGGAAGAAGAAAGCTATCCTTCGAGCAAGCTTTGTTAGGATCCGTATAATCGATACAGATTCTCTACTTACCATTAGCTTTCTTTACCATTACGACATTAGCTAGCCAATCAGAATAGTATATTTGTTTGATAAATCTGGCTTTAAGAAGCTTGTTAACTTCTTCATCGATCACTTTCTATCTTTCAGGGGCAATGTTCTTCTTCTTTTGTCAAACCGGCTTGTAACCAGAGACAACTTCTAGCCGATGAGTGATTACTTCGACCGGAATTCTAGGCATATCCGAATTCGACCAGGCAAAGATATCAGCATTACTCTGAAGAAAGTGGATTAGCCTTGGCTTTGTTTCTTCATCTAGCAGACTCCCGATCTACACGATTTTTGTTGGGTCATCTTCGATTAGAGGTACGAAGATAGTTCTTTCCATGAGCTCCCCACAATTGTCAGTCCGATCTCTTGGATCTAGTTGATCTAGTGTCATGGGATCAAATGATTGCTTGTGTTGTATAGTAGGCACTGCTGGGTGACTCGCTGATCTCCTTTTGCTTCTTCGATACCATTTTTGATGAGGAACCGCACCAGAAGATGATATGTCGAGCCTATGGCTCGAAATTCATTTAAAGCGGGCCATCCTAAGATGGCGTTATAAGCCAATGCTGGTTGCACTATTATGAAGTTGATGGGGAGCATTCTTTGATATGGTTCGGTGTCGAGTGTTACAGGAAGGATTATTTCTCCTTCGACTTTGACTTGGTTGCCTCCAAATCCAGTCAGGGGCACAGAAGACTTTTGTAATTGATTTCATGGCAAACCCATTCAAAGAAAGGCATCATACAGCAAAACTTCAATAGAACTTTCATTATCCACCAGGATTCTCCTTACATCGTATTGGGCTATGATAGCCAAAATTACAACAGGGTCTTCGTGGGGGACATGGATTCCTTGTAAATCATCATCGGAGAAGCATATGGGATTATTGCTTTTGAGTCTCTTCGGAGCATCTTCTTCAGCTCCGCTTCTCCATCTAGGTCGTTGGTGGAGCATGCCTACCCTCCCATCGGTTGGCCTCTAGTTGGGTAGTTCAGCTTCTTTTGTAGTCCTTTGAGGGACGGCAACTTCAGTTCTGGGTTTTGGGTGGCTGACGTACTTTTCCAGATATCCCCTCTTGATCAAGTCTTCTATGGCATCCTTTAGTTGGAAGCATTCTTCGGTATTATGGCTGTGATCCCTATGAAATCGACAATATTTATTCTTGTTCCTTATAGTGGAGGATGTCTTCATAGGGCACGGCCTTTGCAAGTAGCTTTCTTTCTCTGTCTCCATCAAAAATTTTTTCCTTGGAAGGTTCAGAGGAGTATAGGAATCAAATCTTCCGCCCAATGCCTTAGGCTTGGGATTGCGTCGTCGAGTAGAGTCATCATTATTGGGGGGTACAGGAGGATTTGACCCCTTGTTGCTCTTCTTCTTGTGGATGGACTTCCCTTTAGCCAGGCGCTGATTCAGTGCTTGTTCTTCAACATCTGCTTACTTCTGGACTCTTGATAAGAGTTCAGCAAACTGGTCAAAAATTTCTTATCCATGGAAAATATGAACCTTGATGATCGGAGTTCTTTTTTTAAGGTGGACATGGCTATGTACTCATTGAGATCGAGGATCTCAAGGGTGGCAGAGTTGAACCTTGCAATATAATCCCTAAGATTTTTACCTTCATTTTGGTGAAGGAGGAACAAACTGTTCATATTGCGGGGTGCTTTGCGACAGGTCCTGAAATATGAGATAAACAATTTTTTTAATTCAGAAAAAGAATTGATGGTACTTGGGCGTATGTCGAATACCATATTCGAGCTGCCTTCTTCAAAGTGGCAGGAAAAGCCAGGCAATGTAATATATCGGAGGCTCCTTGCACCATCATGTGGGCTTTGAAGCTGCCCAGATGGTCAAGAGGATCGGTGGTCCCATCATAAGATTCCATCTGAGGGACCTTAAAGTACCGTGGGATGATTTCCTCCATTATTCTAGAGGTAGAAGGAGGTCGCGAGTCATAAACCATGATCTCACTATCCCTTTGTTGATCACGAAGCCTCGTGATCTATGATTTAGGCATCTTGAACTTCTCTTTGAATCATAGCAAGTCTCTTTTCGCCCAGCATCTTCTGGTGTAGAATCTTCAGAAGAGACCGAGGGAGAATGCCTAGTCCTCTTCTTATCGAGTTGGCTATCAGTCTGCCCCTGATGTTGGGAGCTTCTTCCTTCATGAGAGAGTCGATCTCGAGGAGAGTGCCAGGCATATTCGTGGTGATGATCTCCTCTTGTTTTGGATCGGTGATTGAGTCTGGAGGTGGCGGTGGGTACCTTGCTTGGAGTGCTGCCTCTTGGAAGTTCTGAACCATGGTTGTTAAAGCATCAACCTGGTTCATGAGAACCTCAAATTTCTGTTGTCCCATAGCAAGTGCAGGCGGTGGCATGTTGTTTCCTGCCAGAGGATCGTCCCTCTGAGAGGAAGGGTGTCCCCTACTAGCTGAAGTATTTTGGGCCTTTCATTTCACCATTCTTACTTCTCAGAATCCTCCTTTTCAAAATAAATAACTATTTTGAAACTAGGAGTGGGGGGCAGCTGTTACGATAAGCTAGCTCAATGAAGACATATTATTGGTTCAGGGGTCCCATTGATCCCTTATGGACTGGTCGCCCAAGCCAGAAGACCTGAAGATTACTCCGAAGCTCGATAAAGTAGCAATTCGACATTTTCATACTAATCATAGCAGAAGGTAAGTCTTTGGACTATGTCGAAGAGGCTGGTTTTGAAGAAGACCTGAGACCTACACTACCTTAGAATAATTAGCAACTCCTTCTTCGCATCGATCTGAAGAAGACTAGTCCGAGGAAGGAAGTTAACTCTTCTCCCAACTTGCCCCGAAGAGAACAAGTCCGAAGGAAACACTCTAGCATATTCCGAAGAAGGTAGCTCTGAAACGAATGCTAAGATGTCTTCAGCTTACTCCGAAAAGGATAGGTATGAGGCAAATGACCAATTTTAGTCCCTTCTAGAAGAATGGCTATGCAGTAAATCCTTGGTTAATATCAACCTATAGCTGTCGGAAGTGGGTACGGTTGTTATAACCAACCATGTGGTCAACAACTCTAGCTTTAACAATATTGAGATAACCAACATTCGACAACAGCCATATCCTGTTATAGGGATGTTAAACTAACTAACTCTTCTAACTAAATTCAAGTGGGCTCAACTATATTCTTTTACGACTACTCCTATAAATATCAGTAAGAGGGAACCCCTAAGGTAAAGGATTCAAAGGCACAACAGGGCCAGCCCAGGGCTCACTCTTGGATGCCACTCAAACCCACCTCTCCTTTCACTTCACTCCACTTTCTCAGAACTCTTCATTCTGTTGCCTGGATCCTTACTGATTTAGGCATCGAAGTGTCCCCCACCAGAGGAAATCTAGTCAGGGACATGTTTTGCAGGGACTCCGAGAGGTGAACCAGCAATCCAGCTGCTCCGTCCGGTCCGCGAGGTTTCAGCACCAGGACCACCTTTTATTGATGCCAAACTTCATCCTTTTCTACAGGATTACTGGCAAATGTTGCACAAATTGCTCTTTATTAAGGTATCACATATCTATAGACAAGGAAGCTATAATAATAAAATGATTGGATGGTAGCTTATGTGGCAAGCCATGCTAAGATTATAGTATAAGATTCTTCATCCAATCTTCTTGTTCAATTTTTGAATATTTTGTCTTCTGATTTCTATGGATATATCTATACTCAGATGGTTTAATTCATCCAAATTACCACCCAAAAAAAAAGAATCCAAGACCAACATCCTAATGGCATCTACCTTGAAATCATGAATTAATTCTTTGTCGATCAATTAGATTTTTATTAGAGTTTAGATTCAACAATAACCATAGCTATAGTTTGAGTTTAGCTTGGATCCTACTTCATCTAGCCGATGCATTTAGTTAACTTGTCATCTTAATGTAAGAGTTTTTTCTTAATTTGGGCTAACATTAATTGAAATTTTTTTTTATTAAAATTTGGTTGATTTTATAATCCATGTTGATAGACATAGGTTGAGCCCATTGTTATGTGATCATTATTTGGGCTAGGAGCACCTCATGTGATTTGGTGTGATTGAGGTGGCACAGTATATGCCTTAGCCTGACTTGACTGATGATGGGAGGGTTAGGATATTTTTATTTTATTGGCTAGGTCGCTCTCCGCTTCCTTTATTTATATTTCATGTGAGTTGTGATTTATGCACAGTGATTTTTCCCACCGAGAGCTGCCTATCTGAGAAAGCCTGGAGAGAAGGATTCTGCCTATGGTATTCATGTGAGTATCAAAATCAGGATGTTGACAAATACAAGTATGCAATCCTACTCTGTCCGCGGTGTTCATGTGAGCATCAGAATCAGGATACTAGCGAATACATGTATGTAATCCTTTTTCTTAAATTTATTTTCAGGATTCTAATCTTCTTGATCAATCCAAGGGGTTGGAAAATTTTTTTTCCTACATTTGATATCAGAGCCCTAGTATCCAAAAAGATTGGAATCATCTAGATCCTGTTTTCAATGCTTTAGATATGGTAAAATAAAACCTTTTTTTTTGTTGTTGTTCCCTTCCTTCCTTCCCATCGATTGTCATTGGCCCGATCTATTTGTGCCCGACCATTATTGGGTGTGGAGTGGCCGACGACAATGAGATGGAAACTAGCGGGTGCAGAGATGACTGGCAGCCTCAATGTTTTGACACCCCGAGAGAACAAAAATATAAACAAACAAACAAAACTCTCCCAGCAAATCCGATCCTGGTGATCGGGAACTTTAGATCTCAACTAGTGGGTTGAGATCACAAACAAAAACATATAAACAAAAAAAAAAGGATAAGGCTTGAGAGCCGGTGACCGTGGAGGCCATGGTTAGCCGTCCCTACGGGGTCTCAGTAGTCATGATCTCCTTTCCCCTCCCCCCTTCCCTTCCCCCTCAGTGGCAGCGATCAGAGATCCAGATCTCCGCCGGTGGACTGAGTATAAAAAAAAAATTAGGAAGGATGCAAGCCATCCCACCGGCCATCAGATGCATTCCGACCTCTAGTGTTACCACCAAAGCTGGCAACCAGCTATTCTCAGCTAGCCCTGGTGGCGGTCTCACCGGCGGCTATGTCGGCGGGGTGGATCCATGGGAGTGGCCGATGGGTTTTGGGAAGACCTATTTTTCTTTTGGGTCTCGTGGGGAAGAAGATGTCTAACGGGTTTTGGGTTTTAGGTTTTAACCCAAAATCCAATAACCCATTACCTAATAAGCCTTAAAAAAATAGTGGCCATTTTGCATTTAGACCCATAAATTTTCTAATATTATGTATTAGCCCTTTCACAGTTTAGTTCCTCCAAAATTTATAATTACATTTTGGTCCAAAGGATCATTTTGCATTTAGGACCCTGGACTTTCTGATATTATAAATTAATCCTTTTACTATTTAGACCCTGAAAAGTATATAATTATATAATGGTCCAAAAAAAATGTAGGAGGGGCACAGGTGGATCCTTTTGGTTATTTTTGTCTATGGTGTATATTTCAATTGGAATGTAGTGGTATTTATAAAATGGATTAGTGGGTATATATTGATTGGTATCCTATTTACGACTGATCGTATTAGACATACATATGTTTTGAGAGTATCATTTTATTTTTGCCTTGAATATTTATTTCCTGTATGCATAATTTTATGGGTTGGCATAAATATTTATCACCAAAGTGGTTTGTTTGTGTCAGTCCATTGAATTGTTCATCATGTGAGGGATTTTTTCTGGTTATGACATACAACCGCCTGTCCAAAAGAGGTTGTTGTATATTTTAACTAGAAAATATGGCATGGAGCATTATGTTGCTAAGGCACTCTAGCTTTCTTAGGTGTGTCTACCCAAAGGGGATAGGTTCATGAATGCTAGAATATTTGATTAGCTTGTGGCTTCATGCAAAGAGCACTAATACATATTGCATGTCTGTCCAAAGAAAAATATGTATTATTGTATTTGTACTCTTATTTGTTATTGTGAGATGATATGTTTGTAGTATGTCTGTCAATTAATGTTTGGCATTTTTTATTTTTGATTGTATAGTTACTTTTGGTGTGAACAACAATAATGCTGTTGTTGAGGTGCTTATCAAGTCAAATTATAAGAAGTGGGGGCAAGACCTAGAGTTTGCTCTTGGAATTGCTGACATTGTTCTTGCATTATATGAGGCTAGATCTAATGATTTGAATGATCAAAGCACTCTTGAATGGAAGGACCACCTTGCCAAATGTGAGAAGTCAAACAGACTTAGTCTGATTGCTATTAAGATGTCAATTTTAGAACATCTCCTGAGTGGTTTACCTAAGTCTGTCATTGCGAAAGAGCTGTTGATGCTATTGAACAGAGGTATCTTGTATCTAATAATGTTGAGATCGGATCTCTGATGAAGGTATTGATACGATAACATACAATAATGTTGGGGGTGTTAGAGAGTACATTCAGAAGATGGTTCATTTTCAATCTAAGCTTAAGGGTCTGAAGATTGATCTACCGGATTCCTTTCTAGTGTCACAGGCCTTGAGTTCCTTGCTTATAAAATTTTCTCAAATCAAGACTGCCTACAATACTTTTGATAAAATATAAAGTGTTAATGATCTGATCACCAAGTATGTTGCTGAAGAAGAAAAGGTCAAGAAAGAGAAGAATGATAGTGCCCTCCTTACTCTTCAACATCAAACTCAATCTGGCAAGCATTTTATGCATAAGAAGAAGGGAAAGCCTACTAGTCCTAAATAGTCTTAGGATTCCAAGAGGGATGGAAGAAGTCACGATCATAATTATTTTGTAGGAGGATCCGAAGCTGCCATTAAGAAGAAGATCAAGTGCTTATGTTGCCCAGGTGGCTTTCCCAAAAGAGGGGTGAATTGGAAATTTAAAAAAATTATCAGATATGTGCTTTTTAAAATCTTCTTGTGTGGTAGGTGCTGTGATTCAAATAACTAAGAGCAGTAGCAAACACAAACAGAAAAAACATAATGCAAACACAGCAAATTTATAGTAGTTCGGAGCACCCTCACTCCTACGTCCACTACCCAAGATACCACTTGAAATTTTTACTATATTCACTATCGAAATATAGTCAGATTGTTTTACTAGGATCACAATCCAAAACCCAACTTGGTTTTTCAATCAGGCTCACCAAAAATCTAACACTTAGTTTTGAACAGGATCACCAAGAACCTAACCTTGGTTTTGATCGAGCTCACCAAAAACCCTTACACTATTAGTTTTAAAATGGGATCGCTAACAATCCACACTTGGTTTTTAAACCAGGCTCACTAATAACCCACAATCTCATAAAAGAGTTAAAAGAAAGTAAGCAACTAATGACAAACCCAAGTTGTTTGATGGTTGTAGTTGTAGCTCAAGAGAAGCCTTCTTAAATGGGTTTTAATGCACTTTAATAGCTTCCTTTTCTTTATCAATAAGTGCTTCAAGCTTCTGATTAGAGTTGAGTCTTGTATTCTTCTTAGATGGATATAGTAGTTGTAGACCATTGGGACTTGACATTTAACCGTTGGAGCACTTTTTCAATTCAAAAATGAAGTTCTAAAACTAGCCATTACCTGCCTGGAATTGATGTTAAAGTTGGCTCAGATTCTTTGAGTCAGCTCGGATCCTCAGAGAGTTGATTCTTCACTCTGGTCGAGTCGGCTAGCCATAATTGAGTCAGCTCGGATCCTTAGTGTCGATAATTCTTTACTTTGGTTGAGTCGGCTCAGATTCTCAGGTCTTCAAAATTATACTTCTAGAGGAGTCAGCTCGGGTTCCTTTGAGTTGGCTCTTCTAGCTGTTCTCTCAGAATTGATTTTTCCTAGACTTTGGAAGAGTTGGCTCGGATTACTGAAGGGTCGACTTGGATGCCTGACTGAATGGTTGAGTCGGCTCGGACTGCCTTCAGGTCGGCTCACCTGTCTGATCCAAAAAATGATGCTCTGGATGAGTCGGCTCGGGTTCCTTCGAGTTGGCTCAGATCTCTACATGCCAGAATCCTTCAACCATGCCAAGGATTAGAGTCAGCACTCTTCACACGAGTCGGCTCGAGTGAATCTTCAATAAAAACTTTAACTCATCTCTAGAATTCATCCAGCAACTCTTCAACACTTAAGACTCTTCCCAACTCTACTAACAACAAATTCTAAAGAAATTTAAGCTTGAAAAATACACAAAAGCAACCCATTTTCATGAATATTACATTAATCTTTCTTTGGGTTTTTCTTTAATGAAACATTTACAATGCAACACATAACATATAACAAGGTTGTAGGAGTTTTAATTGGGCATTAAGATCATCCTACAAAAACTTGTAATGCACTTGAAGAGTTGTTAGTAAGATAAATACATACTCCAATGTTTTGTTATTATCAAAATCACTCAAGGGTTTAACAATCTCCCCCTTTTTGATGATGACAAAACACCGGGCATGGAAAACCTTTACAATTACATGTATAAATATATTTGGAAGTAAATATTAATATGTATGAGCTGTATATTAAGAATGTATTTGAAAGAATTAAAGCATATTAACAATGTATTAGAGCTTTTAAAATAAGTCCAATAGTATCATAATAAATACTTATCAAAAGTTATTTTTGCCAGAAATGAATCAGAGTTTCAGATTGGCAAAAGGTATCAAATCTTGAGATATCAACAAATGCTTGTAGCAAGTTCTAAACAGAGCAAATTTACAAATATTTGAGAGCAAATGTAAATGAATTCAAGCCATTCAACAAATTTTTCTCCCCCTTGTTGTATGTTCTAAAACAAATTTGAAACTTGTGAGGTTTCATTCATCTTTACTTCTGCCATTTTTCCATGCATACATTATCAATACTATTCTCCCCCTTTTTGTTAATGATAAAAAAGGTAATCAATTAAAATCATTCTCCCCATTTATTAAGTACACAAATCTTGATTTTTGAAATAGAATGAGAAGATTGTCATGATTGTTTGAGATAATTTCACTTTCTTAAAGAAATTTTGATAATCTAATTTAAATTTATCTTGAGTTGCATACACAAATAATATCACTCCACAAATCATATTGCAAACATAATAAGTAAGAGAAATACTTTCATTTCTTTCAAAATGTTCAATCAACTGATAGAATCACAAACAAAAATACAAAAGATTGGTCTATTCACTATCACTAGGTTCTTCCTTAATGAGTTCAGATCTACCTCCCTAAGATTTAGGTTTACTAGAAGGTCCTCTAGTGCTAGTGGATGGTCCAGGTGGTGGTCTAGAAGAGATAGGCTCTAGATCAAATAAACCAGGAAGTACAAAAGGTGGTGGCTGTGAAAAATGTGGTGCAAGCTGTCTAGGATGAGGTGCACGCTGTCTATGATGAGGTGCAGGCTGACTAGGTGTAGGTCTAGCTCCTCCAAGAGTCTCAATGACTGAAGATAGCCTCATTAGAAAAACCCATATAGTGCTCAGCTTTGTCTGAATCTTCTTGTTTCCTTCTTGGAGAGCAATGAGCTCACTAGCCTACTTGTTTCCAAACTCTGCTATGAGAACTCCCACTCCTTTTGTATAATCATCTTCCATCTTCCTGCTCTGCTCAATAGATCCTATCCTATAGCTCATCTCTCACAACTTAGATCTGAATTCTTTAATGCTATGAGCTACAGTCTGTCAGATGTCATCAGATGCTGTCGTGAAGGAGTCTGATAGTGCCTGTATATCAATATGTGGTTGTGGTATGGCAAACTCAACACTGTCTACCCTAAAGTGTACCTGTCTGATCTCACCACAATCTTCTCAAGTTTGGTGTCAACTGTTTGACGAAGCTCGCCAAATATCGAACCAATGGAGCTGGTTAGAGTCTGAGATAGTTGTCTCATCTACTGGGCAAAGAATGCATAAGATAATGAAGGTCCTGGAGTATCAATAGATGGACCCAAAGTATTAGTAGATGGACCTGGAGCAGGTGTAGCAGTCACTGGAGGTGCTAGTGTAGATGGTATTAGTGCTGGTGAAGATGGTACTAGTGCTAGTGAAGTCCTAGGACTCCCAGGCTCACTCTGTAAAAGTGCATCCATGTTAGTCTATATATCCTCATCAGCTCTATCAACTATATTAGTCCCAATAACAGGATCTGCTGTCTGGTCATCATCATCCTCATCCTCATCTTATGATGCTCCACCTCTTTAATTTGATCCCTTCTTCAACCAAGCCCCTTCAACCTGATGGTAACCCGTACGTTGAAGTGATTTAGCTGAGTAGGTATCAGTCCGATGTAATAACCTACTGTCCTCACCATCTAGCTCAACACCAAAATGTTTGAAAATGAGTGTGAAGCCCATACCATAGGGTAAACATGCCTTGGCCTTCCTGTCTGCATCTCTCATCTGAGTCAGCATAATGTATGGGAGATTAAGGGCTTCCTCCTCAATCATATATCTCATGAAGACCAAATCTCTCTCGCTGATCCAGTCAAATCTACCGGTGCGAGGAAAAAATATTTTGCTAATAATGTTATGAAGTAGCCTCATCTCTAGGGAAAGGACATTAGCCTTTCCATTAGAAATTTCATCCATAGTATTAGTTTCTAAGATCAGCCTCAAAGTCCTTTGTCTTTCTCTCATAACCAGATGGCATCTTCCATTGCTTGGCATTTGGAGAACTTGGCTCAGACATTCTTCATTCACAATCAATCTAACCCCTTTAACAGTTGAAGCAACACCATTTTCCTCTAGGGTTAGGTTTTCATAGAAAGTTCTGACTATGCTAGGGTATATAGGTAAATCCAAAGTACAGAAAATACCCAGCCCTGAGATTCTATCCAATCACCAATTTCAAAATCCTGGATTTCTAAAAATGTAAAGTTAATTTTCCTACCAGTAGTCATGAATCGGTTCCCCATCAGAATGGTCGGTCGTGGCTGCACAGGTGATGGATTTCGATCTTTCTCATTGTCTTCCTGTTCTTCCATTTCATCAATCTGAGTCGACTCTTCTTACCTTTTCTTTGTTCTTCTTTCTCTTTCAATAGGAGTTCAGGTCGTTGAGATCTTTTGCCGACAGCATTCATCGGAGCCATTAGGACCTATTAGGTTCGGATAGAATAGATTTTGGGACAATGCAGGGTAGGAATTTTAGATTTTGAGCTTGGAGAGTGTAAGCAAGAGCTTTGCTAGGGTTTGAATGAACTTATGGCTCTAAGAGGGGTTCTGTGAATTTTATATAAAAATGCTTAACCCAAAATTTGAATCGGCTTGACTTGAGCACTATAGCTCGAGTCGACTCGAACCAAAACACCATAAAAGGTTCCAAACAGTTCAATAGTCATCTAAATTGAAAGGTATACATTAAGAGAATTTGTCATTATCCTTAATTTGATATAGGAGGCTTTTGAGATAATGTTTCCTTAATTTTGAAGAATTTAGGTTAAGTTTTCTAAAATGTGTCACATAGACCTAATTCACCTCTAATCAGTTAAAATCTATCTAAATTAAGAGGTTTAGTAAAAATATTAGCAAGTTGATTTTCAGTAGGAACAAATTCAAGGACAACATCACCATTTAAAATATGATCCCTAATAAAATAATGTCTAATCTCTATATGCTTTGTTCTAGAATGTTGAATTGGATTTTTTGACAAATTGATGGCACTTATGTTATCAGATTTGATAAGAATTTTGGATTGTGTAACACCAAAATCTTCTAGTTATTGTTTAATCCAAAGCACTTGTGCATAACAACTCTCTGTAGCTACATTTCTACCTCAGTAGTAGATAGTGCTATAAAGTTTTATTTCTTATAGTGCCATGAGATTAAATTCAACCCTAGAAATTAGCATGTACCACTAGTGCTTTTTCTATCTATTTTGCATCCACCATAATCAGCATTCGAAAAACTAATTAAATTTAATGAAGATTTCTTTGAATACCATAGACTAAATTACTTGTTTGATGCGGGATGACTCTAAGAATGCTAAAGATGTAGGAAAAATAATAAGCTAATTTTTTTTGTAATTTTCTTAACATTTAATTTGCAGTCTAAATTCACAAAATTAAGTAAGAACTAGCAAGATAATCATCAATGCAAAAAATCATCATATCGCAGGCATACTCATGCAAAATAATAACAGTCAGGACCCGAGAATTGAGAAATTCCTGGCTTTGGATAGCTTATCTTCAACAAATCAGAAATCAAGAGAAGGAAAGGATGTATGCAGTCAGTGATTATAGATTTAGCAATTGAAGAGATCACTCACACTCTAATTGGAGCCTGGATGATGAAGCTTACGTTTCCTTGGATTAGATGGCTAATTTAGGCAGTCCTGGAGACAAAGAAGGCCTCCTCTAAGGAGGAAAAATACCTCGGGGATCCTGCAAGTGTTAGAGAATTGTTAGAAAGTAATAACAAAATAATAAAAGGAGATTAGGGTTTGAAGGAGGTGGAATCAGTGTTTGGAGAGGGTGGCTTGGTGAAGGATGATGGACTCCTTGCTTGGGCGGCCTAGGGCAATCTTCTCTTGGGTGTATGAAGGATTGGATGGCAGCAAGCTAGGGTGTGGAAGAATGCTAGGGCTACAGGGATGGCTAGGGCACATAAAGCAACCAACAAATACCAAAACACCAACACCAACACAAGAGCACAAATAAATTAACTCAAAATTTCAGCAAAGTTTAATTCATATGATTAAAAGATTGATTACAAGAGGAAGAGGGGTGGGATATTTATAGAGCTCTCATGCCCTCTCCTAAAGCGATTACAAGTCTTCTCCCACTTAGGTTACAAGTCTTCTCCTAGCTAGGTTAGAATTAGAAGTCCTAAAACATTTAGGAAAACAAATCCCAACTAGGTTAGGAACTTGACCTAGTCTTCTCCCTCCCTCTCTCCACTTGGCTTGGACCAAGTCAACACTTGAAGGATGCCTAGGTTTGGCATGTGGTTTTCAAGGGGCAGCAATGGGCCGACTCCTCATGGGCTTGGGCGGCCTTGAATGGGCTTGGGCGCATGGGCTTTGGGCCTCTTGGAAGCTAGGGCACCCTGGGCTAGAATATTCCTGGAATCAATATGGAATCTTGGTTCTTTGTGGACCTGGGCCTTGAATTTTCCTGGGTCGGGGTGCAGGTATGTCTTTAAGATCCTGGGATGGCCTGGTATGTGAAATATTTCCTAGAATATGGAGGAGATTTGGCATCTAGAAATCATCTGGAGGGCATCTGGGCATATTGCAGGAATCTTGGATCCTAAGATGGAATACAAGGTTCAATTGGCTGATGTGAAGACCTCTGGCTCCTGGATGAGGCCTGGTGGAACTCTTAAATAGGGTATCCTCTCCTCTTGTATAAAAACTAGACTCTCACTAGACTCATACTTAAATACAGGACTCAGTAGACTGGACTAGGTTGAGACAAATCAACTAGTCTCAACTGATTACCGGATTCATTCTTACTTGCTCACAAAATTATGACACATGACTAAGGTTCTAAAAAAAATCCTAATCAGTAAACCATATGGGATCCAGTGATCTGTGTCTAATCTTGGTGTCCTCACCAATTCTCTTGGAGTGGGAGGAACTCGACCCCGTCGAGTCGGGTCAATTTGGTTGCTCAAGGAGGGTCTGGGTTGGGGCACTGCAGATCCGCACCAGCGTTCCACAAGTCCTCAGATTTTGGCCGACCTTGCCACCAGACCAAGTACCACTGATAGTCTCCATCCCAGGTACTGATGGCTTGATCGTCCAGGGTTCTCTCAATCTTTTTCTCACCAAAAGGCCAAATTATATATGGTTTCTCTAGGGTGGGTTCACTCACAAAGAAAGGGAGTGGCTCAAGGGGCTCGCTGGGTATCACTGCTAGCTCCCTAGACTCTACAAGATCTGAGATGATGAAGGTAGAGCCAATACCTAAATCAGGTGATCTCTCAAGCGCATAGGCATTGGGTCCATTACTCTTCATTATTTTGGATGGGCTAGCTTTGCGAGCATGAAATTCCTTCACAGTCACATAATTCTCTGCAAAAAATTATTTATCTCACTTTTGGGAATTAGCCAAGTTTTTATTTAATTCATTACTTATGTTCAGCTTTTGACTAATTCTTATATGCAAATGCTGTGCAGAGGCTAGTGTAGGTGCAGATAGATAAATCAGATTTGTGGATTCAAAATTAGAGGTTATTTCATTACCTACACCTATTTCTTTTGGTTATTTTTTAGGGATTTGATCCTATGCTTCCTCTATGAACAACTCTTGTAAATTCTTAGTTTCACCTATAATGTTTGATCCTGGCTTAATTACTTCTTCTTTAGTTATTATAGTGGGTTCAGGATCAATTCTCCTTAATTCCTTAATGGGTTCAGAAGGGTATTCCTCTAATTCTTTAGCCTTAATTAGATTAACTCCTGGTTTTGCTCTAAGGCTACTAGAATTTCTCTTGATTGAATTTATGGGCTGAGTGGGGTAAATCACAAATTTCTTTCCATGATGATGAAAGGTACAGATGTTGGTTCGACCAAAGAGGGTAGCATCATGATCATAAAGCCATGGTCGACCTAGAATGCACTATTAACCTTCATGGGAAGGACATTACACCAAATCTCTTCTTCATATGATTGTAATTTAATTAAGATTTGGCACCTACACTTGATTGGCATGGAAGTGGAATCTACCCATGATACTTTATAGGGGTTGGGGTGTGGAACTAGGGTCAAGCCTAGGTATTTAGCTGTTCAGTAGCAATGGCATTGACACAACTCCTACTGTCTATTATAATCTTACATACTTTATTCCCAAGTTTTACAAAAGTCTGTAGGATGCTAGTCCTACACCAATCTTCCTCAATTTGGGCTTGGATCAAAGTATATCTAACTACCCCTATTTGATCAAATTCCACCTCATCTCCTTCGTATTCTTCTATCAAGTCTGGTTCAGCCTCATAAATTTCTTCTTCTACATTCTCATTATTGGGTTCAGGTTCTTATTCCTCTAGCTCCCCTATGTGTAATGATATGGTGGGATATTGGCTAGTATAGTGGCCTACCTTATTACACCTAAAACAAGCATTGGGGCTGGGGCTTTCTGACATGCAGGTGCCTTACCCTTATCAATTCTAGAAGGTGTAGAATTACTTGAACTAGATGGACTCATACTCGAGTTAGGTCGAGATGGGTTAGGGTTGGGATGATTTGGGTTGGGACAGTTTGGGTTGGGATTGAATCGGATTGGATTAGGGTTGGGTTGGACTAGGTTAGGGCTTGGCCTGACTGGGTTAGGGTTAAATCAAACTGGGTTGGGATTGGGATTCGGTCTACCTTAGTATACCTGGTTTGAATTTGACTTTGAGAATGGGGTATTATTCCTAACAGTTTCAGATTTTTGATACGTAAGTCCTCTTTGGAATTGTTCATAATGTCTAGCTATTTGATAGACTTGTTCTCTCTCATGTATAGTTCCCTTTTGATGTCTTCACATAATCCAATTCTAAACCTTGACAGGGTTTGTTCTAAAGACTCGGTTACACTACACCTAACAGCAAACTCATCAAATTCAGCAATATAATCTGACACTGATCTATTCCCTTGACGAGTTTTGTTCCATTGATCTAAGAGCTATTGATTGTAGGATTCTGGTAGGTATTTCTCCTTGAGTTGCAATTTCATCTCTTGCCAAGTAGTTATAGGTGGAAGGGCTCGTTGTCTCCTAGTATGCTCAAGATTAGTCCAATGTAATCTATCATGATGAATCAACCTCATCTTGGCAAATTTATATTTTATCCCTTCACTCATTTCATACCATTCAAAATAATAATCCATATCTCCTACCCAGTCTACATAGACCTTTGGTTCAAGACTTCAATCAAAGGTGGGTGCTTCTACCCTAATATTTCTCATGGCCCTTTCATCTTGATCATGAACTTCATGTTGGGGCCTTCTACAGTTGGGTTCCTGGATAGGGTCAGGGTTGTGGACTCTCTTATTGTTGGGCTCTTGATATGGTTCCTGATGTTGAACTCCCCAATGATTAGGCTCTACAAATGGTTCTTGAGTTTGGGTTCTCCTAGGGTTGGGTTACATAAATTGGTCTTGATTTAAGGGTCCCCTAGGGTTCTGAGAGGTGGAATAGGATGGGTCAGGATTAGGTTCAGCATTAGAGTCTTAGGTTTTCTCTATAGTACCTAATCATTCTTTTACTTGGTCTAATCTAGTGGTTAATTGGTCGATCCTAGTGGTTGTTTGGTTGTTTGTTTGCGTCATCTGGTTGATCTGACTTGTCAATTAGGCAAGCTGGGTTTGGGTTTGGGGGGTTGATTGGTTCAGCTGGGTATTAGTTTGGTCAAACCTGTGGTCCATCTGGTCAAATCATTCAATCAAGGTTTTCATGAAGGCCTTTAGACTGGGGTCCATGGTTGAGCTAGGTTGGGGTTTAGACTTCTGGTATTGGGTTCCTAGTCTAGTAGTCATACAATCAAATAATCAGTCAGAATGAGATGGTGCAACCAAGCATGCAAAGGATCAGTAATTCTAGGGTTTCATAAACCTAGAGCCAAAACTGAATGGGTCAGCTCAACTTACACTTAACCCAGCAGCTAATCCTTCCTCTGGCCAGGTAGAGGGTGGGAGTGCGGAAAGCCCCCCTGCTTTTGCAGGGACCCAATTAAAAACCACAACACCACTTAGGTCATTTGACTCTGGACCCTCAGCCTTAGATACCAAATTTCAGTAATAGTCACAGGATTAAATGCACTAGTTGGCCCACACAATTCGGACTCGACTTGTTGGGTGTCACATAGCCCTTTAGGACAAATTAGGTCTAATTAATTTTAATTAGGCTTAGGTCAAAATGATGATGGTTGTTTTGGGCCCAAGACATGTGATGAAATCCTGCCCTGAAGTTAGATAGCAGTTGCGCTTAAGATTAGGTTAAAAAGATGATGGCAATAGATGGTCCTGATGCAACTAAAATTAATCAAAATATAAAAAATATTTTTTTTAATTATTTTATGTTGTGACAAGTTAGGTTTAAGTTAACTGGGGTTAGCAAATAAAGTTTGGCTTGGGAGGGGGGGTTTGGAAGTTGGTTAGGTTTGGTTTAGTCAAAGTGCAGAAATAGCAGAATTCAAAAAATTAGGATTTCAGATGATGTAGGTTTTGACATAGTTATTGATGTAGAAAAAAATCTAAAAAAATTATGGAATAGAGGATTGATGGTGATGACAAACTCTACCAAATTTTATACAAAACAAAAATCAGATGATGATGCAAATCCTAGGGTTTTTAGACTAATGCAGAAATATTAGGATTTTAGTTAGGGTTTATAATATGCCAAATTTTAGTAAATTAGTTTTCTATAAAATTAATTAAAAATATAAAAATTATTAAGACAAAACAAAGGACATGCCATGCAAATTTCATAAAAAAATAAAATTTCTAGGTGGTTTAAATCAGATAAAAAATAGACACCTAATGTAGCTAGTAGGATGCAAAAATTAGGGTTTGTGATCCTAATGCAGATGAAGCCTAACCTAAACCCGCTCTGATACCAAACTGATGTGGGATGACTCTAAGAATGCTAAAGATGTAGGAAAACTAGTAAAATAATTTTTTATAATTTTTTAACATTAAATTTTTAGGCTAAATTCTCAAAATTAAGTAAGAACTAGCAAGATAATCAGCAATACAAAGAATCATCATATCGTAGGCATACTCATGCAAAATAATAACAGTCAGGACCTGAGAATTGAGAAATTCCCAGCTTAGGATAGCTTATCTTCAACAAATCAAAAATCAAGAGAAGTGAAGGATGTAACCAGTCAGTGATTGTAGATTTAGCAATTGAAGAGATCACTCACACTCTGATTGGAGCCTAGATGATGAAGCTTCCGTTTCCTTGGATTAAATGGATGATTTGGGCAGTCTTGGAGGCAAAGAAGGCCTCCTCTGTGGAGGGAAAACACCTCGGGGATCCTGCAAGCATAAGAGGATTGTTAAAAAGCAACAACAAAATAATAAAAGGAGATTAGGGTTTGAAGGAGGTGGAATCAGGGTTTGGAGTGGGCAGCTTGGTGAAGGATGATGGACTCCTTGCTTGGGCAGCTTAGGGCACTCTTCTCTTGGGTGTATGAAGGCTTGGATGGCAGCAAGCTAGGGTGTGGAAGAATGCTAGGGCAGTAGGGATGGCTAGGGCACATAAAGCAACCAACAAATACCAAAACACCAACACCAACACAAGAGCACAAATCAATTAACTCAAAATTTCAGCAAAGTTTAATTCATATGATAAAAAGATTGATTACAAGAGAAAGAGGGATGGGGTATTTATAGAGCTCCCATGCCCTCTCCTAAAGGGATTACAAGTCTTCTCCCACTTAGGTTACAAGTCCTCTCTTAGCTAGGTTAGAATTACAAGTCTTAAAACATTTAAGAAAACAAATCCCAACTAGGTTAGGAACTTGACCTAGTCTTCTCCCTCCCTCTCTCCACTTGGCTTGGACCAAGTCAACACTCCAAGGACTCCTAGGGTTGGTGTGTGGGATTAAAGGGGCAGCAATGGGCCTGCTCCTCATGGGCTTGGGCAGCCTTGAATGGGCTTGGGCGCATGGGCTTTGGGCCTCTTAGATGTTGGGGCGCCCTGGGCTGGAATATTCCTGAAATCAATATGGAATATTGGTTCTTTATGGACCTGGGCCTTGAATTTTCCTAGGCTGGGGTGCAGGTATGTCTTTAGGATCCTGAGGTGGCTTGGTATGTAGAATATTTCTTAGAATCTGGAGGAAATCTGGCATCTGGAAATCATCTGGAGGGTATCTGGGCATCTTGCAAGAATTTTGGACCTTAAGATGGCATACAAGGTCCAATTGACTGATGTGAAGTTCTCTGGCTCCTGGATGAGGCCTGGTGGAACTCCAAAATAAGGTATCCTATCCTCTTGTATAAAAAGTGGACTCTCACTGGACTCATACTTAAATACAGGACTCAATAGACTGGACTAGATTGAGACAAATCAATTAGTCTCAACTTATTACAGTACTCAATCTTACTTGCTTACAAAATTGTGACACATGATTAAGGTTCTAAAAAAATCCTATCAGTAAATCATATGGGATCCAGTGATCTGTGTCTGATCCTGGTATCCTTATCATTGTTCCTCTTAAATATTTTATGATTCTTTTTGCTGCAAGTATATGTGATTCTTTTGGATTAGATTGAAATCTAGCACAAACACATACACTAACAAGATATCAAGTCTACTAGCAGTTAAGTATAACAGTAATCCGATCATACCTCGATAGAGTCTTTGATCAATGTTGTTGCCATCTTCATCTTTATCTAATCTATAGGTAGGACTCATGGGTGTGCTTGCTTCTTTGCTTGTCTCCATACCAAACTTCTTAATAATTCCCTTGATGTATTTGGCTTGGTTTATGAAGATCCTTTCCTTTGTTTGTTTCACTTGAAGTCCAAGGAAGTAATTTAGTTCACCTATTAGACTCATTTCAAATTCATCTTGCATCAACTCAACAAATTCTCTACAAAAATCTTTATTAGTTGCATCGAATATAATATCATCAATATAAACTTGTACAACTAATATCTCATTATTTTTCTTTTTGATAAACAAAGTATTATCAACATTTCCTCTTGCAAAATCATTTTCAAGTAAGAATTTACTTAATCTATCATATCAGGCTCTAGGTGCTTGTTTAAATCCATACAATGCTTTATTAAGTTTAAAAACATGATTTTGAAAAGCATGACTTTCAAAATCTGGTGGTTGTTCTATAAAACTTGTTCTAATATAAAACTATTTAAAAATATACTTTTTATATCCATTTGAAAAAGTTTGAAATTCATGTAGCAAGCAAATGCAAGTTGTAATCTTATGGCTTCTAGTCTTGCTATGGGTGCATAGGTTTCATCAAAGTCTATTCCTTCCTCTTGGTTGTATCCTTTGGCTACTAATCTAGCTTTGTTTCTAACTACTTTACCTTATTCATCTAATTTATTTTTATAGACCCATTTGGTTCCTATAATGGGATGGTCCGATGGTCTATCAACTAAAATCCACACATTATTTTTTTCAAACTAGTTTAGTTCTTCATGCATAGCCATCATCTAGTTTGGATCACTTGTAGCTTCTTCTAAACTATATGGCTCTATTTGTGATACAAATGCTAGGTAATCATGTGCATCAATATATGATGACCTAGTCCTAACACTTTGAGAGGGATCACCAATGTAAATCTCTTGGATGAGAAGTTACGTACCTCCATTCACTTGGTAAATCAGCATGATGCTTACTTACCATCTCTTCTTCTTTTTGAGTTGGTCTCTCTTGAATGCTCATATCTTCCATTTCCTTTTCTAGTGTACCTGCATCATTATCTATGCACTCTTCTTTCTTTGAAGGTAAGGGGTTAGTTTCATCAAACATAACATATATAGATTCTTCAATAGTTAGAGTTCTTTTATTAAATACTATATATGCTTTGCTATGTATTGAATAACCAAGGAAAATTGCTTCATCAGATTTAGCATCAAATTTTCCTAGATTATCCTTTTCATTATTTAGCACAAAGCATTTACAACAAAAATATGAAAATAGTTAATATTTGGTTTCTTTTCATTCCAAAGCTCATAAGGGGTTTTCTTCAAAATTGGATGTATCAAAACATGGTTCAAAATGTAACAAGTAGTGTTCACCGCTTTTTTCTAAAAGTATCTTAGAAGATTGCCTTCACAGAATATTGTTTGGGCCATCTCTTCCAAAGTCTTATTCTTCTTTTCTACAACATCATTTTGTTATGGTGTTCTAGGAGTGGAGAAGTTATGATCAATGCCATTTTCAATGCAATAATCATCAAAAAAATGATTTTTAAATTCCATGCCGTGATCACTCCTAATAGAAATAATTGAAAGGTTTTTCTGGTTTGAATCTTTTTTGTAAAATTTTTGAAAAACCTTGAAAGTTTCATCTTTATGTGCAATAAACAAGACACAAGTAAATCTAGAAAAATCATCTACTTTGACAAGTGCATATTTTATACCACCTAGGCTTGTGGTCCTAGTTGGTCCGAATAAGTCCATGTGAATTAGATCAAGGGGTCTAGAATTGAAATCATATTTTTTGATTTAAAACTCCCCTTAGTTTGTTTATCCATTTTGCAAGCATTGCAAACATGTTCAAATTTAACCTTAAATTTGGAAAAACCTCTAACAAGATTCTTAGAAATTAATTTGGCAATAGTATGCATGCTGGCATGACCTAATCATCTATGCCAAAGTAAACAAGACTCCTTGGTCTTAGCATTTATTGCTACTAGACTGGAACTGCTAGACATGGCTAGATCATACAGATCTACCACATAAATGTTTCCAAGTCTATGTCCAATGAATTTGTTGCTAGAATCAAGTAAGTTAGTTACTATACAAATAGATGATTCAAAGACAACCTTGAAGCCTTTATCACACAATTGACTAATACTTAACAAATTATGCTTCAATTTATCTACTAACAATACATTTTCAATAAACGTAGAGGGGGTTAATTTGATCTTTCCAATATCGATTATTTTTCCCTTGCCATTATCTCCAAAGGTTACCAAACCTCCTTCTTTCATCTCTAAGGTGATGAATTGATCATTGTCACCCATCATATATCTTGAATAACCACTATCAAGATACCATCTTTTTTTCATTTTTTAGGCTACAAGACATTCTTGCAAAACAATCAAGAAGTTCTTTTAGGTATCCAAGCTACCTTTGGTCCTTGCAGGTTAGCAGAGGTGGTTCCTTTGGAAACCCAAATCTTTCTAAATCTATTCTTTCCATTTCTATTTTTCTTTAACAAATTATATTGGAAAAACTTATGTTCAACCCCATGACATGCATAACAAACAATTCTAGTATTTTAAAAAGAAGTAAACTTTGAAGTTTTAGATGTAGAAGCATGTGATGCAAATGTAGAAGAATGTGACACAAAAGCATTTTGAGAAATAGATTTTGGTACAAATGCTTTCGAAGATACAAATCTAGTAGCTGAAATTTCATTTGAATTTGAAGAATTATAACCAATTCCAGTCTTGTTACTTGAAATTCTTTGCTCTTTTAAAATCAACTCAAGCTTATTTGAACTTGTAAGGGTTTTGGTGACCAGGGCGGAAGCGTGGATTTCAAAAATTTATTATGAAACCACTACCAAACCCTTAACCCAAGACCTCCTTACTAGGAATTAAAACATACAAACATGTATATATAATATAAACTAGAATTTAAGCACCAACATGAATCGCTAGTATCCAATCCAATGAAGAAAACCCTGATTCAGCCTTCTTCTCCACCAGGCGCCCAAATGTTCACCCTCCAACGGTGATCCACATGAAACTCGGACCAAGGAAGAACTCCTTCTTCAGGTTGCTTGGATAAGTAGAACTCTTTCGGCAGCCTTTGGTCTATTGACTAATGTATGACACCCTGTCCTACTATAGGGCACTAAAGACACACTCCTAAACCACTCTTGGTTTTAGGACAACCCTCCTCTAGGACCCCTTAGGCTTATGTCCTAAAACAAAGCCTTGTCCTATTAGAAAAGACCTTGTCTTAACAAGACAAGTCTTGTCTTAAAGAAAGAAAGAGGGAGAGAGAGACACTCGGAATAGTACTTCGCTGGAATTCTTATATCAGACTCATTTCATCGCCCCTTATTTATAGATACAAGAGGGGTGTGTGATATGTCCTCCTATCAACTTATTAGATATGATTTTTCAAGACCGAGGAGAAGTTATCTGGCTTGAAAAATCATATCTAATAAGCCCATTCATGCACCGAAGGCCTTATTCACATCCCTTCTTTTATCTGAACGAATTCTCACTTGCCACATGTCAATTATCGGTCTTTAGAAAGGCAAGAGGTGCCTCTTCAATCTCCAAACATCGGAGATTATGAAGAGTCCTGATAGCAGAAGGACTCTCCATGAGAACCGTGCGCCACATGAAGAGTTGCGACTCTTCATACACCGCGCGCGCCATCCTTCTTCCATGCAAATCTCAAAGAATATTGACCAATCAAAACATAGGCAATATGGGTGTCATTGGAAAGAGCATAAAATTTCCTTTTTGACCATATAAATTATATTCAAATCAGAGATCTATAGCTCATTCTGTGCCCTTTTGAAGTTAAGGTATCATTTAGGAAACAAAAGTCCCATGCCATTGGGACTCTTCATGTATGGTGCCTAAAATGCCCTTAAATCCAAATTAAAATCAGACTTAGCTTTGATTAGTATAGCCCCACTTAGGATTCAATCTAATTTAGGTTTTTCATAATTAGGTTAGCCCAATTAGCAAGCAACCGGATCCAATCCAATTGGGTTAGGAATTTGCTTAGCCTACATATGCTAGTATGTAATCCGGCTAACCAATTAGGATCCTATGACACTAATTAAATTATGAATGACTTCCTTGGCCAATTCTCTATTGTGTGTGACCCATTGGATTCCACATCTAGCCAGCAGTAGGTTTAGGTTTGAGCTGATTCGATCCGATCGAACTCGATTGACCTAATTAGGTCAAATTGGCTCACCTAATTGTCCAATTCGAATCACTCATTGAATTGACTCATGAAACCAAATCAATTGGTTCATGAAGACCTACAAGACAAGATTGATGTCTAGCAACATGTCATGCCTACCCGAAAGATGAGGAATCTTGGTGGATTTACCAAAATACCCTTCAGTGTTGAGTTACCGGGCAATTCAGTCCTTCGATCTACTTGCACCCTAAATATGACTATGGATATGGATACTTGTCAAATCTAATTTCATATTCATTCCTTGCTCAATCTGATAATGATGATTCATTAATGAATCATTAGAAACTATTTCTAATGTTCATACTTTGATCAAAGATTTCTCGAATCTTCATTTGATTGAAATCATCTGGATGCACTTCCCTCTTACTAGGGTTGATCGATTCCTTTTTGACCTACTCACAACCTCCATATGCAATCCACCATACCCAGTATCACCCCATGCATGACTCGGTGTCATGATTGAGTATGAACCAAAGTATGGATTCATGCATACAAGGTACCATGGCAGTCTCAAATCAAAGGACCACATGCACTACTCCCACTATGAGAACTATCTATTGACAAACAGATAAGGTTCCATTAGATGTTTTCAAGCTGGATCCATTCAGTAAACTCATTCTCTAATGAGCACCCACATCCTAGTATTAATGTCAAACACAAGTGGCTATGAGATCAGTCACCCTCTTCACCAAGCATACATAGGATGTGCTGGTCTTACCAGAAACATTGATCCCCTACTCAATATCCCATTGACCAGGATTATTTTCGATTAGGGTTTTAAGGCTTTAGGTCTCACTGGTATGATCTCATCATAACCCTAGAACCATAGCCCTAATCTATGGGGTTCATCATATCTTAATAAAATTAATAAGACACGGCGTATGATGAAAATAAAATACCTTTATTAATTGATAATGTCAATACACTGGTTTGGGATACAAAAGAAAATCCCATTGAAATACAACATTTCAATTGGCCTTTAGGGCATAATCATTTCAGAACTTAAAGTAAGCTTTTCAACCAAAGGCTTAAGTTTTTCCATCTCCTTTTTCAAATCAGAATTTTCATCAACTAAAGCTTTGTTTTTCTTAAGATATAGAATTTTCTTAATTTTCAAAGCTTTGTTGTTTTCAGAAAAGATAGTTAATTCCTTTTGCAATAATTTATTCTTTTTTGAAATCTCTTCCTTTTTTTTACTAAACAATCATTAATGTTCTTTAAAGCTCTAATTTTTGCCTTTTTAAATTCAAAAAGCAAATCATGGAATGCAGAACTTAGTTCATCAAAAGTAAATTCAGCTTGAGGTTCAGGGGACATTACCTCATCTTCAAGATCCATAAGACATAAATTGACAGTTTTTATGGTCTCTTCCTCTTCTATTGAAGTTAACTCCTCACTGTGGCTCTAAATAGCAACCATTGCTTTCTTTTTCTTCTTCTTCAATGTTTTCTTTAGTAAAGGATAATCGAGATAGATATACCCTGGTTTCTTGCACTCATAACATGTGGGCATTTGATCCTTTTCTTTTTCTCTTTCTTTGTCCTTACTGTGTCACCTCTCTTGTGAAACTTTCTGAGGTATCTTCTTTTCTTCTTTCCCATAAACCTTCTAAATCTCCTCACGACCATAGTTATATCTTCATCTTCTAAGTCATCTTCGGAGGAGGAGCAGTCATCTTCTGATTCTTCATCTTGTTTCTTTGATTTTGATGCAGCTTTGAAGGCATTCTTTTTATGTTCATCTTCATTCTTATGCTGCATGGCCAGTTCATGTGTGATGAGAGAACCCAACAGTTCATCAAGTGTTAGTGTGTTTAGATCTTTTGCTTCCTGGATGGCAGTTACTTTAGGGTCCCATTTATTCGAAAGTGATCTTTGAATCTTCTGTACTAAGTCTGCATTAGAATAAACCCTGCCAAGACTTTTCAAATTGTTAATAATATTTGTAAACCATGAAAATATGGCAGAGATAGTTTCAGTTTACTCTATCTTAAATAATTCATAGCTATGTACTAGAAGATTAATTTTTGAGGTCTTCACTTGGAAAGTTCCTTCATGGGTCACTTTGAGTTTATCCCAAATTTCTTTTGTAGATGAACAAATAGAAATTTGGTTGAACTCATTTATATCCAAAGCACAATATAGTAAGTTCATGGCTTTGGCATTCAGTTCATCCATTTTCATGTCTTGTTCATCCCAATCCTTTTCAAGTTTTGGGATATCCATGCTATCAACTTTAATCATGGGTATTTGTGGACCCTTAAGAATGACCTTTCATAACTGAAAATCAACAACTTGAATGTATATCTTCATTCTAGCTTTCCAGTAAGAGTAATTCATGCCAGTGAACAGTGGAGGTCTATTAGTGGATTGGCCTTCGACCAAGGAGGTACTCAAGGGATGAGCTATTAATCTTTACTCTAAATAAGTTCAGAGCTGCTCTGATACTAGTTGTTACCTAGGTGGCTTTCCTAAGAGGGTGTGAATTGGAAATTTAAGAAATTAATCAGATTTGTTCTCTTTTAAATCTTCTTGTGTGGTAGGAGTTGTGATTTAAATGACTAAGAGTGGAAGCAAACACAAACAGAAAAAGCATAATGCAAACACAACAAATTTATAGTGCTTCGGAGCACCCTCGCTCCTATGTCCACTATCCAAGATACCACTTAGAGTTTTTACTATATTCACTACCGAAATACAATCAGATTGTTTTACCAGGATCACAATCCAAAACCCAACTTGGTTTTTCAATCGGGCTCACCAAAAATCCAACACTTGGTTTTGAACAGGATCACCAAGAACCTAACCTTGGTTTTGACCGAGCTCACCAAAAATCCTTACACTGTTAGTTTTAAAATGGGATCACTAACAACCGATACTTGGTTTTTAAACTGGGCTCACCAATAACCCACAAACTCATAAAAGAGTTAAAAGAAAGTAATCAACTAATGACAAACCCAAGTTGTCTGATGGTTGTAGTTGCAGCTCAAGAGAAGCCTTCTTAAATAGTCTTTAATGCACTTCAATGGCTTCCTCTTCTTTTTTAATAAGTGCTTCAAGCTCCTGATTGGAGTTGGTGAAGACTTGAAGGCAGACTTGAATGTTCTTTATGCTCTCTTACTCACAAGCTCATTTAATGTTCAATTAAGCTTTAGCTTTTTCAAAGGTTATCCAAATCCCTTATTTATAGAGTTTTATACTCTTCTTAGGTGGATATAGTCATTGTAGACCATTGGAACATGACAATTGACTATTAGAGCACTTTTTTAATTCAAAAATGAAGTTTTGGAACTAGCCGTTACTTTCTTGGAATCGACGTTCGAGTCGGCTCGGGTTCTTCGAGTCGGCTCGGATCCTCAGAGAGTTGATTCTTCACTCTGGTCGAGTCGGCTCGGATCCTCAATGTTGATAATTCCTTACTCTGGTTAAGTCAACTCGCCTCAATCGAGTCAGCTCAGATTCTCATGTCTTCAAAACTGTACTTCTGGAGGAGTCAGCTCGAGTTCCTTCTAGTCGGCTTTCCTGGCTATTCTCTCATAATTGATTTTTCCTGGACTCTAGAGGAGTCAGCTTGGATTACTGAAGGGTCAACTCGGATGCTTGACTGAATGGTTAAGTTGGCTCGGACTGCTTTCAGGTTGGCTCGCCTGTCTGATCCAAGAAATGATGCTCTAGATGAGTCAGCTCGAGTTCCTTCGATTTAGCTCGGATCTTTGCATGCCAGAATCCTTCAATCATGCCAAGGATTAGAGTTGGCTCGAGTGAATCTTCAATAAAAACTTTAACTCATCTCCAGAATTCATCCAGCAACTCTTCAACACTTAAGACTCTTCCCAACTCTAATAACAACAAATTCTAAAAAAATTTAAACTTGAAAAACACACATAAGCAACCCATTTTCATGAATATTACATCAATCTTTCTTTGGGTTCTTCTTTATATGAAACATTTACAACGCAACACATAACATATAACAAGATTGTAGGAGTTGTAATTGGGCATTAAGATCATCTTACAAAAACTTGTAATGTACTTGAAGAGTTGTTAGTAAGACAAATGCATGCTCAATATTTTGTTATCATCGAAATCACTTAAGGGGTCAAAAGCTTCCACTATAAAAAGAAAGGATATATAAGAAGTCAGTGCTTTAAGTTCAAGTCCTGGTTAGAAAAGAAAGAAAAATAGAGAGGTAACCCCCTTGATTTAGTCTGTTTGTGAGTCTAATATGGTCAATGTTCCTATTAATTCTTGGTGGATAGATGGTGGAGCTTTGACTTATGTTGTTATTTCTCTACAGGAGCTAATAAACAAATGGAAGCCAAGCCTAAATTAGAGCAAGTTAAAGGTTGGAAATGATTTTGAAGTCAAAGTTGAGTGTGTAGGAGTTATCAAGTTATCCTTAGAGTTAGGTTTTGTAATTATTTTAGAAAATACATTTTATGTACCTTCCTTTAGAAGGAATTTGATCTCTATTTTATCTTTAGATAGGCTTGGTTATGGATTCATGTTTAGTAATAAAAGAGTTGATTTGATATTCAATTCAAAAATTATTGGCTATGGTGTTTTGGTTGATGGTTTATATAGATTGTCTTTGGCCACTAGCAATTCTAATGCTTCCTTAAGTATTGAAAGTGTTGTTGCCAAATGTCCTAGGACTAATGATAAATCCTTCATATTATGGCATAAATGCCTGGGACATATTTCAAAGAAAAGATTAACCAGATTAATTAATGATGACATCCTACCTATTTTGGATCTTGGGGACATGGAGACTTGGTGGGGGCATCAGGATCAGATATAGATTACTAGGCCCTATCTGGTTTACTTACTCATGTGTCACAATTTTGTAATCAAGAAAGATTGAGTCCCGTAATAAGTTGAAGCTAGTTGATTTGTCTCAACCCTAGTCCAGTCATTGTGTCCTGTACTTATGTATTGTCTAGTACCGGTCTAACTTTGTACAAGAGAAGAGATTACACAGTTTTGGAGTTCCACCAGGCCTCATCCAGGAGCCAGAGGCCTTCATATCAGATTATTGGGCCTTGTTTGCCACCCCAGGGTCTAAGATTCCTTCCAGATGCCCAAATGCCTTCCAGATGCCTTCTAGATGCCTAGATGCCCTCCAGATGCCTTCTAGATGCCTTGATACCCTCCAGATGCTAAAGTATATTCTAGATGCCAGGCATTCCTTGATTCCAGGAATATGCTAGTACCCTAGGCCAAGAGATTCCAAGTGCAGGAGTCAAGCCCATGAGCCCTAGAAGCAAGATTCCAAGGAATATGCCGATACCAAGGCATCCCAGTTTACAGGGCCCAAGCCCATGCATCAAGGCCCAAAGGAGGACGCCCCTAGCTGCCCATGAAGCCCACATGCCCAAGCCCAATACATGTAGGTGTCCAAGCCCTTTGACCAAATCCAAGCCTTTGACCAATTCAAAGGAGGAAGGAAATCCAAGTAGAATTAAGAGAACTAGTTTCATTCAAAGTATATTCTTCCAATCTTAATCAAACTTGTAATCCCTTTCCCTCACTACTTTGTATTCCTATCCTAACTAGGAGAGGACTTGGGGAACATCTATATAAACCCCATCCCTCTCCCTCTTGTAAGTAATCTTTATTCATGATATCAAAACTCTGGTGAATTTTATTTGAGATTATTCTTGTGTTCTTGTGTTACTTTATTCTTGTGTTGAGGTATGAGTGTCCTTGAGTGCCCTAGTCTTCCAAGCCCTAGTTGACCAAGCTTGCTGCCTTTAAGCCCTAAGATGCCAAGGAAAAGGAAGCTCTAGGCCGCCCAAGCATAGAGTTCATCTTCCATCTTCAAGCCGCCCAAATCCAAAACCCTAATATCTTCCTTTCTAACCCTAGTTCCATAATTCCACTTTTTATTTGTTCTCTAACTAATCCTATGATGCTTGTAGGATCCCTATGGTATTCACCTCTGAAGAGGAGGCCCTCTTTGCCTCTAGGACTGATCCCTGATAGCTGCCTGAACTGAAGAACCGAGGCTTATCTTCCAGGTGCCAATCCCAAGTGCTGTGCGACCCTGGCTTCGAATAGTTTGTCGAATCGGTGCTTTGTAAGATCCTTCCCCCTCCTAATTTCTGATTTGATGAAGGTAAGCTATCCTAATCGAGGGTTTATCAATCTACGAGATCCTATCTTTTATTATTTTGCATGAGTCTTATGCGGGTATGCTAGTTTCTTTCATTACTAGTTTCCTAGTTACTCTTTACTCGATTTTGAGAACTTTAGTCTGCAAATTAAAATCCTAAAAAAATTCTAAAAATTTGGTTTCTATTTTATTGCATGCATATGAGTCTTAGGATTGTCTTGCATTAATTTGGTATTAGAGCTAGTTTAGGATAGCTTGCATCTTCACCAAAAACACAAAAATATGCATTTCTATTTTTTCTGCATCCTATCATTTACAATAGGTGTCTGAGATTCTGTCTAGTTCATTATCTTAGTAGTCTTATTTTTCATTGAGATTTGCATGACATGTTCTCTGTTTAGTCATGGTAATTATCATAATTTTTAATTATTTTTATCAAAACAAAAAAATATAAAAATTTTGCATCTTAGGAACCCTAACTAAAATCTAAAATCCTGAGGCTTCTGTATCAGTCCGAAAACCCTAGGATCTATATCATCATATGATTTTTTTTTTTGCATCAAATTTGGTAAAGATCATCATCATAGTCCATCCTCTATTTTTCAATTTTTTAGATTTTTTTATGGATCAAAAACTATGTCAAATTTTGTATCAAACTGAACCCTAAATTTTGTTCTGCATACTTGTTCAAACCAAACCTAATTAACTTCCAAACCCCTCAATCCCAAGTCCAATTTTGATTGCTAACCTAATCAACTTAAACCTAACTTGCCATCTCATAAAACACCCAAAAATATTTTTATTTTTCTGATTGTTAGTAGATTGCATCAGGACCATCGAATGTCATCATCTTTATTAAACTAATCTTAAGGGCACTTTCACTATCTCAGATCAGGACAGGAGGTCATAACTTGTCCTGGGCCCAAAACAACCTCCTTGCATTCTCACCCAAGCCTTAGTTAAAATTAATTAGACTTAATTTTTCCTAGTGGGCTAGATGACACTAACAAGTCAGGTCTGAATTGTGTGGGCCAACTAGTGCATTCAATTCACCAACTATTACTGGAATATGGTATCTAAGGCTGAGTGTCCAGAGTCAAACGACCTAAGTGGTATTGTAGTTTTTAATTGGGTCCTTGCAAAAGCAAGGGGGCCTCCCACACTCCCACCCCCTACCTAGCCAGAGGATGGATTAGTTGTTGAGTTGGGTGTAAGTTGAGCTGACCCACTCAGTTTTGGCTCTAGGTCTAGGAAACCCTAGTTTGTACTAACCCTTGCATGCTTGGCTTCATCATTTCACCTTGATTGATTATTGAGTGCATGACTACTAGACTAGGAACCCAATACCAAAAGTCCAAACCTCAACCCAGTACAACCATGGAGTCCAACCTTGAAGCCCTCCTAAAAGCCATGAATGAATAGATGGTTGCCCAATTAATCACCTAGATTAACCAATCCAATACCCAATTGAACCATAAGTCTGATCAATCCAATACCCATATCAACAATCAACTTGACCAGTTGATCCAATCCAATAATCAGGCAACCCATAGGATTGATCCATTAGATGACCAAGTAGGAACCCTAGACAAGACCCATAGAGCTGAACCCTATAGGTTTAATATCCCTAGATTTGAACCTAGTATTAGTCAATTTTTCCTTAGTCAACCCCCTCTTACCATCCCATTGGTTCACCAGAATGACCTTGTAGAGGATATATATGAAGCTGATATGAGCCTAGTGAACGAGTATGAGGAAGAAGAAGTGGAGTTCCTTATAGAAGACTTAAAGTTAGTTGAATCAATAGATACCCAGGTAGAAGCCACCCTAGAATTAGATGACACTGATCACACCCAAGCTATAGTAGAAGATTAGTTAGAGAAAGATAATCTATATACTATAGTTAGAATTTTACCTAAGGAGCTACTAGAAGAAAGCCCAATTATCGAGTCTAATCCTGAGATTCAAGAACCAGAAGAATTTATTAAGGACCTAATCTTTTTAAATCAGTACCCTCAGGATGAAGTCACTTTTTTTACTCCAATTGATCTCTTTTCTGACATTAGTGATCCATTTTTCCATAAGGCAGACCCTATAGATAGATATCAACCCCATAAGGTCAACCTCATTATTCTAGATTTAATCCTTGACACCCCTTCTTACATCCTATTCTATCCAATCAACCTCGAATCCTTTTCTTACTTTCTACCCTGCCAAACTAACCCAAAACTCACCTCGTATTTCCTACCTTTTCTTGAATTTTCTCATATTTGTTTAACCATTCATCTACATTTTATAGAAGTTTGCATGTTTCATACGTTCATTGTGCATGTTAGGTTTGCATCTTACTTTTGGTATACTCAATGGCATTTGCTAGGAGTCCATTGTAAATTTTCATATGCACGTCAAACTAGGATTAAACCTAGAGAGTCTATAGTGTGTTAGGATTTTGACCCAAAGAGTCCAATAAATTTCCTTCGATAGGGATGCCTAGTCGAGTCTATTAGGTGTTAGTTTTGAGTTCAATAAATCCACAGCCCTGGATCACCTGTCCACACCTGCACTAACCTCTGCACAGCATTTGCATCAGGATATTAGTCAAAAGTTAAACATAAGTAATGAACTATATAAAACATGGCTAAATCTTAAAAACAAGTTAAAGAGTTTTATGCAGGAGATTATGTGATGTTTAGGGTTAGACTTGAGTGGTTCCCTCCAGGGACCATAAAGAATTTTCATGCTCACGAAGTTAGACCATTCAAAATAATGAAGAGAGCTGGATCCGATGCCTATGTGCTCGAGTAGCTACCCAAATTAGGTATTGGCTCCACTTTCAGCATTTCAGACATTGTGGAGTATCGGGAGCTAGCAGTGATACCTAGTGAGCATTTTGAGCCAATTCCTTTCCTTGAGAGTGAACCCACCCCAAAGAGTCCACTTCCAAATTGACCTGATAGTGAGGAAAGGATTGAGCGCATCCTAGATGACCAAGCCATCAATACCCGAAACACAGGTTATCACCAGTATTTGGTCCATTGACAAGGTTGGCCAGAATATGAGGACTCGTGGATCACCCGTGAGGATCTGCAGCTCCTCAACCTAATCCTTCTTGAGCTATATGAGAGCCACATTGACCCTTACTCGATGGGGTCGAGTTCCTCCCGTCCTGAGAGAATTGGTGGGGGCACCAGGATCGGACATAAATTACTGGGCCCTATCTGGTTTACTTAGTCATGTATCATAATTTTGTAATCAAGTAAGATTGAGTCCTGTATTAAGTTGAGACTAGTTGATTTGTCTCAACCCTAGTCCATTCATTGAGTCCTGTACTTATGTATTAGTCCAGTCCCAGTCTAATTTTATATAATAGAAGAGGTTACATAGTTTTAGAGTTCCACCAGGCTTCATCCAGGAGCCAGAGGCCTTCACATCAGCTTATTAGGCATTGTTTGCCATCCTAGTGTCTAAGATTCCTTCCAGATGCCCAAATGCCCTCCAGATGCCTTCCAGATGCCTTAATACCCTCCAGATGCTAGAATATATTTCAGATGCCAAGCACTCCTTGATTCTAGGAATATGCCAACACCATAGGCCAAGAGATTCCAAGCCCAGGAGTCAAGCCTATGAGACCCATAACCAAGATTCCAAGGCATCCCAGTTTCCAGGGCCCAAATCCCATGCATCAAGGCCCAAAGGAGGACACCCCTTGCTGCCCTTGAAGCCCACATGCCCAAGCCCAATACATGTAGGCATCCAAGCCCTTTGACCAAGTCCAAGCCTTTGACCAATTCAAAGGAGGAAGGAAATCCAAGTAGAATAAGGAGAACTAGTTTCATTCAAAGTGTATTCTCCCAATCTTAATCAAACTTGTAATCCCTTTCCCTCTATACTTTGTATTCCTCTCCTAACTAGGAGAGGACTTGGGGAACATCTATATAAACTCCACTCCTCCCCCTCTTGTATTCATGATATCAAAACTCTGATGAAATTTATTTGAGATTGTTCTTATGTTCTTGTGTTACTTTATTCTTGTGTTGAGGTGTGAGTGTCCTTGAGTGCCCTAGTCTTCCAAGCCCTAGCCGACAAAGCTTGCTGCCTTCAAGTCCTAAGATTCCAAGGAAAAGGAAGCCCTAGGCCACCCAAGCATAGAGTTCATCTTCCACCTTCAAGATGCCCACATCCTAAACCCTAATCTCTTTCTTTCTAGCCTTAGTTCCATAATTCCACTTTTTATTTGTTCTCTAACTTATCCTCTGATGCTTGCAGGATCCCCATGGTATTCACCTCTGAAGAGAAGGCCCTCTTTGCCTCTAGGACTGATCCCAGATAGACACCCAAACTGAGGAATCGAAGGCTTATCTTTCAGGTACCAATCCTGAGTGCTGTATGACCCCAGCTTTGAATAGTTTCTCGAATCGGTGCTTGGTAAAATCCTTCTCCCTCCTAATTTCTGATTTGATGAAGGTATGCTATCCTAATCGAGGGTTTCTCAATCTCCAAGGTCCTATCTTTTATTATTTTGCATGAGTCTTATGCGGGTATGCTAGTTTCTTTCATTACTAGTTTCCTAGTTACTCTTTACTTGATTTCGGAAACTTTAGTCTGTAAATTAAAATCCTAAAAAATTTTAAAAATTTAGTTTCTATTTTCCTGCATGCATATGAGTCTTAGGATCATCCTGCATCAAGACTTGTGTTGATTGTATTAAAGAAAAATTGACCAAGACCAAGAAGAAAGGGGCAATATGGAGTTCAAACATTTTGGAAATCATTTATACTAACATTAGTGGATCTCATTCTTCTACAATTTATGATAATAGATATTTTATCACTTTTATTGATGATTTTTCTTGATATGACTTGTTTGTTTAATTAAAAAAAAGTTTGATGCCCTTCAAAAATTTAAGATTTTTAAAATTGAAGTCAAGAAACAATTGAAAAAAGTCATCAAGATTGTGAGATCTGATCGTGAAGGTGAGTACAATGGCAGACATGATGTGGCTGGGTAGCAAATGGGTTTGTTTGCCAAGTATTTACAAGATTATGGGATTGTTCCTCAATATACCATGCCTAGAAGTCCTGAGCAAAATGGTGTAGCTAAAAGGCAAAATCACACCCTTAAAGATATGATGCGGAGTATGATGAGTAAGTCTAATATGCCAAAATTTTTATGGGATAAAGCTCTCAAGACTACTTTATATATTCTCAATAGAGTCCCTAGTGAATATATATTGAAGATACCTTTTGAACTCTGGACTGGAAGAAAACCTAGTTTGTATCTTTTCTGGGTTTGGGGTTGTCCTGCAGAAGTAAAATTATATAATCCTACAAAGAAAAAGACTCATCTCAAAACCAGTCATTATTACTTTATTGGATATTTGGAACATTCAAAAGGATATAGGTTTTATAATCCAGGAAGAGGTAACGAAATCGTGGAGTCTCTTACTGCAAAGTTTCAAGAACTTGATGTGGTTGATGAGGGATCTTCCCTTACTACTGATGATGACAATGCATAAGGCAAAACTGTTTCTTATTCCATATCCAGTCATAATGAAAATTTAATTCCTGCTCCTATTGAAGGAATGGATAATGAAATCTTTGATCCTCTTGAGCTGTTGACCCCTGGAATGATTTTGATGATTACAAAATATTGGAGCATGTACGGATTACTAATTCTTTCAATTACTTAAGAAGTATTTGTAGGAAGTATTTATCATTGTATCATGAGGTTCTCTATTCAATTAATGTGTATTTCAATATTGTATGAACTCTTGTACATCTCAAGTTATAAAGCCCTAATTTTATCCTTTTAATCTTGTAAAAAGGGCTAAAAGTTAGTATAAAGTGAGTATAAATAGGTTGGACATCTATGGTAAGTTTTTTGAAGTGTTTGGAAGACTTGCTCTTGTTGGAAATCTACTTTGAAGAAGTTTTGCTTGAACTGACTCACGAATCTCGAGCCGACTCATGTTCTGGCATGGCATGAAGAGTCTCAAAGTTTTAGAAGTTCGAGCCGACTCAAGCATAATGAGCTGACTTGCACAGACTATGCAATTCACAAGTTCAAAAACTCAGAACCACGAGCCGACTCCAGCTAGAAGATCTGACTCATCCAGAGTTTGTATTTTTCCTGACTAAGACTTCGAGCTAACTCAACTCAGAAGAGCCGACTCGTCCAAAGTTTGTTTTTGGTCTATCTATGACTTCGAGCCAACTCAAGGATCTCGAGCCGACTCGAGTGACTGGTTCTAACATTTTAATGGCTAGTTGTTGAATCAAATTTTTGAATTCAAAAGGACCTCCAACGGCACTATTTCAGTTCCCTAAGCCCTACAATGGCTAGTTTTGATTGAAGACTATAAAAGGGAGTATTTATGATGGATTAAACAATTAATCATTGATTATTCATTGAGAGAAAAAGAGCATTCAAGGAAATTTCAAGTCTTTCATCAACCAACTTCAAGTGAGTATTCAAGAAAGGATTCAAAGCTTCTCCAACTCATCTTTATTCATTGAATCCAACTTTTGAGGAAGTCAAGAAGCAACTTTAAGAGCGTTTAAGAGCATCTAAAGCAAGGATTCGATTTGATCTTCATTGGCAACTACCAAACAAATTGGGTTTGTCGTAAAGTTGCTATTTTCATTTGATATATCTTGTTTTCTCTCCAAGAGCAGCAAGGTGCCATCTCTTATGAGTGTTGAAGGTTTTTAGGTGAGCCTATTAAAACCTAAGTTTGGGTTTCTTTGGTGAGCCAAGTTCTAAAAAAACAAAGGGAGTTAGGTTCTTGGTTAGCCTTTGTTAAAACCAAGTGTGCATTTCTTTGGTGAGCCCGGTTTAAAAATCAAAGTGTAGAGGTTTGGATTGTGAGCCTGTTAAAACAATCTAATAGTATTCCGGTAGGAGATATAGTGAAAATCCCAAGTGGTGCTTGGGTAGTGGATGAAGGAGCAGGTTGCTTCGAACCACTCTATTTCTTTGTGTTTGTGATTGTGTTGATTGACATCTTTGTGTTGTTGATTTATTTGCTTCTGCATTGCATTATCTATCACAACACCAACACTAAAAGATTTTCAAAGTGCATATATTTGCAAGAAAGTTTTATATCTCAATTCACCCCCCTCTTGGAAAGCCACCTGGCCAACAAATGGTATCAAAGTAAAGTCTCTAAAATTCCTTGGAGTAAAGATTGATGGCACATCCCATGAGCACCTCTTTGGCCGATGGCCAATCCACAAATCGACCTCCACTTTTCACTAGAATTAACTAAACATATTGGAAGGCTAGGATGAAAATATACATTCAAGCTATAGACTTTCAATTATGAAAGATAATTCAAAAAGGACCTCACACACCCACTATCAGAATTAATGATATTGAGGTTTCCAAACTTGAAGAGGAATGGGACAAGAATGATATGAAAAAGGTCGAGTTAAATGCCAAAGCCATGAATTTACTTTATTGTGCTTTATGATGGGGACACCAGGATCAGACACAGATCACTGAATCTCATATGGTTGAATTAGTCATATATCAAAGTTTTGAAAATTTTGTAATTAATTAAGATTGAGTCCTGTAATAAGTTAAGGTTAGTTGATTTGTCTCAACCCTCAACCTAGTCAAGATTTTGAGTCCTGTACATCAATTATGAGTCCAGTATGAGCCCATTTTTTATACAAGAGAGGAGGGCACCCTACTTTGGAGTTCTACCAGGCCACATCCAGGAGTCAGAGGCCACTACATCAGCCCAGTGTATTTTGTGTGATAACCCAGGATCTAAGATGCTTCCAGAAACCCTAATTCCTTCCAGATGCCCTCCAGATGCCAAGATTCCAGTCCAAATACCAGAACATATTCCTAAACAAGGGCATCCATGATTCTAGAGGTCTATCTGCATCCTAGCCCAAGGAAATCAAGTCCAAGCACCAAGCCCAGGTCCATTAAGAAGGAAGATTCCAAGAATATTTTTTTATCAGGCCATCCCAGCTTCAAGGGCCCAAAACCCATGTGTCCAACCCAAGGCCCAAGTGCCCAAGCCCCCCTTGGCCAGCCCACTTGCTGCCCATGAAGCCCAACATGCCATTCCAAGAGAGCTTAGGCATCCTCACATGTTGACTTGGTCCAAAGCCAAGTGGGGAGAGGAAAGAGGAGAAGACTTGGTCAATCCTAACTTAATGGTGATTTATTTTTCTATCCTAGCTAGGAATGGTTATTATAACACAAGTATGTAACCCTATTTAGAGGGCATGGGAGCTCTATATAAACCCCACCCCTCCCCCTCTTGTAATCAACTTTTATTTATGATATCAAAATCCTTGTGAAATTTATTTGAGCTTGCGAGCTTGTGTTACTTTGTTCTTTTGGTTCTTTGGTTTGTCTTTGTGTTATCTTGCTTGGTCGAATTCCTTGCTACCTTAGCATCCTTCCACGCCCTAACTCACTACCATCCAAGCCTTCACACATCCAAGAAGGAGTGCCCTAGGCTGCCAAGCAAGGAGATCTTCATCAAGCTTCAAGCTGCCCAGCTTCTAAACCCTAACCTGATTTCTTCTAAACCCTAGTTCTTTCCTTTATTTAATTGCTGTTTTGATTGACCCTTGACATTTTGCAGGATCCCCAAGGTGTTTCACCTCCCCAGAGGAGGCTTTCCTTGCCTCCAGGATTGTCCAAATTAGCCATCTAATCAAAAGAACCAAGCTTCGTCTTCCAGGCATCAATTTAAGAGCTGGTGACCCCTTCAATTGCAGATTCTTCAAATCACTGATTGGTAACATTCTTTCCTTCTTTTAATTTCTAATTTGATGAAGATAAGCTATCCTAATCTGGGAGTTTCTTAATTCACGGTTCCTAAAATTAATTATTTTGCATGAGTTTGCCTGTGATACGATAATTCTTTGCATTGCTATTCCTTATGCTAGTTCTTACTTAATTTTGGAAATCTAGCCTTCAAATTAAATTATAGAAAAATATAAAAAAAATTAGCTTACTATTTTCATGCATGTTTAGCAATCTTAGAGTCATCCCACATCACTTTAGACCCAAACAAATTTAACAGAATTTCCACATGTAATTCTGCTAAAGAAATTTGGGATAAGCTCGAAATCACACACGAGGGCACATCACAATTAAAGACTTCTAAGATTAACCTTCTTGTGCATAATTATGAGTTATTCAAAATGGAGCCAAATGAAACTATATCTATTATGTTTTCATTCTTTACTAACATTATAAATGGCTTTAAAAGTCTTGGTAGGATTTATACTAATGCTGATCTAGTGCAAAAAGTTTTGAGATATTTTTCAGAGAAATGGGAAGAAAAAGTTATAGCTATTTAAGAGGCAAAGGACTTAAACACACTACCATTAGATGAGTTGGTTGGGTCATTGATCACTCATGAGCTAGCCATGCAGCAAAGAATGGAAGAAGACACAAAAAAGAAAAAGGCCATTGCATTTAAAGCAACTGAAGAGGATAAAGATAAAGATTCAGATACATCTGATGATGATGATATGGAGAATGATGAAATTGCCCTAGTAATGAGAAAGTTCAAAAAAATTATGGGCAGAAGAACTAATAGATGGAGAAAGCAATTCAAAAGAGGAGAATATGAAAAGGAAAGAGAAAAAGATAAAGAAAAGGACAAGGACAAAGATCAAATTCCAATTTGTTATGAGTGCAAGAAACAGGACACATACGCCCTGATTGTCCAGAAGCTAAGAAAAAGTTGTTTAAAAGAAAGAAAAAGAAAGCAATGCTTACGGTATGGAGCAACAGTGATTGGTGCGGGCACTAGGACCAAAAGAAGTCAACAGGTTGAACCTAGATCCCTGTAGATCACCTATGTAAAACCATGAACCCAACCCTATTTATCATGTAAATATTTTATTTTAATTTTATTATTTTGGTTTAGTTAGGTAAACCCATTTTACCAGCTAAAATTAGTGTTTCGATTATTTTGGGATAAAACCCTTTTTTACCCAGTTGAGTCGAAATCTCAATTGAGTCAAACCCTAATTATCCAATTAGGATCTTAGTGGTCCAATTTAATTATCCCTTTTTACCAACTTTAATTAGGATTTTTATTTGAAAGCCTAATCAAGTATGGTTATTCAATTAGTTGGTTAAATCATGTGGTTAGTTATTTGTTTTGAGTCCTGTAAAAATTAGTTATTGAGTCCTGTATTACAAGAGAGACCCAATTGAAGATCCATGTGATTCAGATCAAGATCCATATGCACCTAAATCAAGACACACCATGTGACTCCATGTGCTAGCCCAAGATAAGCCATGTGCTAGCCCAAGACAAGCCATGTGCTAAGCCAAGTAAATTTATTTATGGCACCACCTTTTTAAGGATTTGGACATCAACACATGTCATGTTTGGACATGTTATTGGGATAACACTACTTGGCACTTCAAGCAGGACAAGAACATTAGCCATACATCCAGACATCCAGACATCTAACATTGGAACATTCAGACAATATTTGAAATTTCATCCTTATCCAAGGAGGGCACCTTGTTTTTTTTCTTCTCATCGCCTATTTGAAATCTGTCACCACTTTTAAGATAAGTAAAGCAGGACGACTTCTCATCTCACTTTCGCCCACATCCAAGTAGTGCCTCATTCTACCTTTTGTCGCCCAACAAGGAGGAATTCTAATATAAGGGGAGTTCATTCAAATCCAAAATCAAAGAGTCCAAGATAAGGCAATCTTTCAAGTTTGAAATGCAAGAAGATTAAGGAGTCTAAGACATAAGTTGGTGCCAAGAATAGGAGAGGGATTCACGCCAAAGAGGAGTTAACACCATCTTATTTTTGTCGCCCCATCCATTCTAGAAATTAAGAGAAGTTATCCAAAAAGACTCCTCACTTCATCGCCCATTTCATCATCCAAGTTGTCGCCCCTTTGAAGAAGCCTAACTCATGTTGTCACCTAACATAAAGAGAGGTCTAGATCAGCCCAGAGACAAGAGTCTAGGATGCCTTAGAGCAGGATTCTAGGAGTTATAGTCTAAGGGAGCACAAGACTAGTGTTTGTATCCCTTACATTACTGGTTGGGAGTCTATAAATACCCCACCAGCCCCCCTTGTAATTCATAAAAAAATATTATTGAAATACAACAAAATTCTGCGAAGTTTTTTCTTTATTCTTTAGAACATCGCAGGGTGTGAGGCCATTTTCCTTTATTCTTCGAAACATCATGAGGTGTGAGGCCCTATTTATCCAAGCCATCAAAGATCCAAATTCAGCATTTCTAAACCCTTCTTTCTTTTATTCTTTCCTTTCATTTGTTGCTTCCTAATTCATATTTCTTTGTTGAGTGTGCAGGTGATCAAGAATTGAAGCCAGGTTTTCTTGCCTCCAAACTAGCATTGCGTGAAAAATTGGAACCCGGAAGCAAGGTCTCGAAATCCTGTCTCTACGATCTTGAGAGTCCTTACAAATCTACATCAAGAGAGCGATCTACGTTGGTAACACGAAACCTTTCCCTTCTTATAAATTCTGAATCATTGAATAAATCCTAGTTTATGGTGGTTTCTCAACCACCAGGTCCTGCTTTTTAATTGCTTTATAGGTTTACTAGTGCGGGTAATAGATTTATTAGTTTCCTTTACTGTCTCCTTTGAGCTCTCTTTTAACATCTGAAAATATAAAAAAAATATTAATTGTTATTTTTATTATTTTTTTATCTATCCCGCATCAGTTTTAATATTAGAGCAGGTTAAACTAGGGTTTAATCTCTCTTGTGCTGAAATTTTTTGTAACTAGTTTCTCTTTAAGTACTCGGATCGGGTGCTTCACCATGGCCGTTTGGTCATAAGAAAAAGTAGGGCTGCAAAACCCTCACAACTCATTCAAACAGGTTTTCCTATGGCGTGTAGGGGTGCCGCTGTAAATTGACCCCTGAAGAAGAAAATGAAGAGATAGGTTTTAATTTCTGCATCTCGGCCATCTTAGTATATTCCCTGTTTTAATTGTTTCTACATGTAGAAAACCTAGAATTGCTTGATTCTTATTTTGTTGGATCCATCATAATTGAAAGTATTTACTAAATTTTTCTCATGAATTATTGCAGTCTGTAGATTTTTTTCTTGCAAGAATATTGATGGAGAACATTCTATTATGAATTTCAATAATTCTAGTTTAGGTTTTTTTTCCATAAATCTAGTATATTTTAATTTCTTGCATCTTAGGGTTTTTTCCACAAACTATATCTCTGTTGAAAAATAAAAAAATACAAAAAAAAATAATTAATTTTATTTTTTCTATTATTTTAATTTGATTGCATCTAGGGTTTCATCTTGTGTATGCATCATTTAAACCTAATCTTAAGGGCATTCAATATCTACATAAGGGAGGGATTTCATCACCCTTCCTTAGCCCACAAACAACCTCCTTTGCATCCAAGCCTAATCCTAATTAAAACTCAATTAGACTTAATTGCTCTAGTGAGCTAGGGACACTAACAGGTCGGGTTCTAAGTATTGTGTGTAAGCTAGTGCACCCAATCCTCTGATTATCACTTGAACCTAGTGTCTAAGGCTAGAGGTCTAAAAGATTAGGTTTTTAATTAGAACCTACGAGAGCTAGGGTTCTCGTAGGTTTTTAATTAGAACCCTACGAGAGCAGGGGGAGCCTCCCATGACCCCACCTCTTACCTGGCTAGTGGACAGGATAATTATTGAATTGGCTGTAATTTGAGCTGACCCATTTCTACTTGAGCTCTAGGTCTAGGAAATCCTAGTCCGAGTCGAGTTCGATGTGTTTGCATTGCATGACCCATAGATTAGGAGCCCAATACAAGTAGTTCGAACCCAAACCTAACCTAGCTTGACCATGGAGTCTGACCTTGAGACCTTCTTGAGGACCATGATTGAACGTTAGGACAACTTAACACTAGGTTTGACTGACTTGATGAATGATTAGGTAATCTACGAGAAAACCTGTAAGACCCGTACTGAACCTAAACTTGAGACCCCATGTCCTATACCTCCCAATCCTAGGAGAGCCCCACAATAAGACCAAATCTAGGAGACTAGCCATACGAGACCCAATTATGATTTCGTAGACCAGGTTGAGAGAGCCACTAGGTATATTAGTTTACCAACACCTACTTTTGGTGGTGATCTTGATTTTGAGGATTACCTTAATTGGAAAAGAGGTATGGATGAGTATTTTGCTTGGGATGTAATGTTAGAAAAAAGGAAATATAAGTTTGCCGAAACCAAGTTAGTTCGCTAGGCTAGAACCTATTGGGATAAATTTGAAAGGATGATTAGACTACAAGTAGAAATCCCCATAACTACCTGGAGAGCCATGAAAAGCAAGCTTAGAGAAATGTACCTTCCTGCACCCTACCATCAGGGATCCTATGAACCCAAACGATACGAACCCAGATCTATAACCCATAGATCCAAACCCATATCCTATGAACCCATAGAACCCATAACCCCTAGGTATCAATCTAGTGTTAGCTAGGTTTTGTTTAGTCAACCATAACCCACTAAGATCAGTACACTTAGTCAAAACCCCGGAATCAGTCAATTTCTCCTTAGTCGACCCACCTCTACTACCTCATTGGTTCACCAAGATGCCATTGAGGAAGAAGTTTATTAAGCTGATGTGAGCTTAGTAGATGAGTATAAAGAAGAAGAGAAGATACCTATAGCTGACCTAGAATTAGCTGACCCGATAGGTACCTAAACTAAATCCAACTAAGAGATAGATAATCTTGACCATACCCAGACTAAAACTAGCCTAGAGTTAGTTGGCCATGACCGTACCCAGACTGAAACTATAATGGTAAGACCCTTAGGAAAAGAGATCCAAGAGGAACCTAACCCTACTGATGAGACTTTACCTGAGGAAATACAAGAAGAAACTCAAGTCATAGAGCCCATTAAGGACATGATTTCTTTAGTCTGGTACCCTTAGGCTGAAGTCACTCCTTTGACATCAATTGAAGATATCTTCCCTGAGATTAGTGACCCATTCTTCTATAGGACAGACCCTGTAGAAATATCCCAAACCTTTAAGGTCAACCCCATTAGTTTAGGACCAATCCCCGAACCCTTATCTTATTTCCTACCCTACCAAGTCAACCCCGAACCCAGTTCTTATTTTTTACCTTTTCCTAAAGCTTTCAGCATTTTTAGGACCATTAGTTTACATTTTATAGAAGTTAGCATGTTGCATAAGCCTATTGAGCATGTTAGGTTTATAACCTATTTCTGGCAGACCCTATGGCATTTATTAGGAGTGCATGTCAAGTTTTTATCTGCATGTCATCCATCGACCAAGGGTCAAGCACAGAATTGAAATTAAGGACTTAAATAAATAAAATAATAATAATAATAATAAATAAATAAATAAATAAATTTTTACTATAAATGCATAGTTGAGTCTATTAGATATTTGTAGAGTCATATGCATAATATATTAAAGAATTGTATAAGAATCATATGGCTAACTTAAGAGAAGACTCAAAGAATACAATAAAGAAGACTTTGTCATGGTTAGACTATGACCTGTACTAGTTATATGCCCGTAGTAGTGGACCATAAAATGTAATTAAGAAAATTGGACCTAGTGCTTGCGTACTTGAATTGCCACCTGAACTAGGCATTAGCTCTACTTTCAACGTTTCAGATCTCATTGAGTATAGGAAACCAACGTTGATTCCTAGTGAACTATTTGGGCCTAATCCAGTCCTTGAGAGTGAACCAACCCAAGTGTGTCCACTTGCCATACCACCAGCCCAGAGAGACAAGATCGAACGGATCTTGGATGACAAGATCATTGCTACCTGGAGCAAAGATTACTAGTGATATCTGGTTCATTGGCAAGGATGACCTGAGTCTGATGATTCTTGGATCACTAGAGAGGACTTGCAGAGAGTTTTCCTTGACCTACTAGAGTATTATCATAGTGAAATTGATCCATACTCGACAGGGTCGAGTTCCTCCCACCCGAGGAGAATTATTGTGGGCACCAGGGCCAAAAGAAGTCGACAGGTTGAATGGTGGGGACACTAGAGGCACCAGAATAAGACAGAGGCTTCTCAACCCTTCGTGGATTACTTAGTCATATTCAAGTCCATTTGTAATAAAGCTTAGTTCATCTAAGTTATTTTTTTTATCACTTGAGTCATGTACTAGTGAGCTCATGTTGAGCTAGTCATTTTTCGGAGTTCAATACATATTCAGTAATGACTCATACAAGTGAGGACCAAGCCATCCAAGTGAAGACTAACCCAATTAAATCTATGAGGATCATGGAAAGCCTAGAAGAAGAAATCAGAAGCCCGGGAGACAAGCCCGAAGCCCTGAAACACAGTCCTGAAGCCCTGAAACGTAGCTTGAAGCAAACTGGGCCAACCCAGGCCCAAGAAGGGAGATAAGTGGTGCCAAGACCTTATTCTTACCACCCTTGGTCGTCCACTAGGGTCACCTCCCTTGGCCAACCAAGGAAAGAGGAGGGAGAGAAATTTTAGGGATTTTTTCTACATATTTTTTCCTTATTTTCTAGATAGAGTTGGATGGGGATTCAAACTCCTATGTAATGTCTCTTTTAGCCTTACTTGGGGGCCAAGTCTAGAAGTCTATTTAAAGGGCCCTAGTCTCTTGTATGAATAACAACTTTGATATATGAAATATTATTGAGTCTCCAATTTTTGTGTGCCTCCCTGCTGTGTGCATTAAGGGATCATCTGAGAGCTTTCTTCTTCCCAGTTTTGCAACTGAATCCAGCCGCCATCCAATCCTCCAGAGCCCTAGCCGACCACTCTAAAAACACTTCATCCTTTGCTATTTTCTCTTATTTTCTTCTTCTCCCTTGAGTTTTCTAACCCCTGATAGGTCGTTTGCAGGTCCCTCAACTCCGACTAATCCAATGACTCCAGCCAAGCCTCAATCGGACCATCGAGCAGAAAGCCGGGAATCCGCGAGTCTCTGGCTTGGTTTTCCAGGCCGCATCCATCGAGGATGGGTGATCTCTTCGCTGCGATCTTTATCAGATGCTTTAGATGTTTCCAGGTACACCCCCTCTGCCACCAGTGGTTTTATTAAAGATGAACGAGCCCAACCGAGACTTTTCAGCCTCGGCGGTCCTCTTTCTTTTGCTCTTTAGGTCCAGTTATGCATGCTGTAGCCTCTTATTTTTATATAGAACCTTCTACATCATTCCTTAATCTGCTCTTCGGGATTAATCATCCAACTTAATAAAAAAACATACAAAAAAATCATTGCATCCAACCCTATTTATCATGTAAATATTTTATTTTAATTTTGTTATTTTGGTTTAGTTAGGTAAACCCCTTTTACCAGCTGAAATTAGGGTTTTGATTTTTTTGGGGTAAAACCCTTTTTTACCCAGTTGAGTCGAAACCCCAATTGAGTTAAACCCTAATTACCCAATTGGGATCTTAGTGGTCCAATTTAATTAGCCCTTTTTACGAACTTTAATTAGTGTTTTTATTTGAAAGCCTAATTAAGTATGGTTGGTTCAATTAGTTGGTTAAATCATGTAGTTAGTTATTTGTTTTGAGTCCTGTAAAAATTAGTTATTGAGTCCTGTATTAGAAGGGAGATCCAATTGAAGATCCATGTGATTCAAATCAAGTCTCATGTGCACCTAAATTAAGACAAGCCATGTGACTCCATGTGCTAGGCCAAGTAAATTTGTTTATGGCGCCACCTTTTCAAGGATTTGGATATCAACACATGTCATGTTTGGACATGTCATTGGGACAACACTACTTGGCACTTCAACCAGGATAAGAACATTAGCCATACATCCAGACATCCAACATTGGAACATTCAGACAATATTTGAAATTTCATCCTTATCCAAGGAGGGCACCTTATTTTTTTTTCTTCTCATTGCCTATTTAAAATCCATCGCCACTTTTAAGATAAGTAAAGTAGGAGGACTTCTCATCTCACTTTCTCTTTTGTCACCCACATCCAAGTAGTGCCTCATCCTTCCTTTTGTCACCCAGCAAAGAGGAATTCTAATGTAAGGGGAGTTCATTCAAATCCAAAATCAAAGAGTCCCAGATAAGGCAATCTTTCAAGTTTGAAATGCAAGAAGATTGAGAAGGAGTCTAAGCCATAAGTTGATGCCAAGAATAAGAGAGGGATTCATGCCAAAGAGGAGTTAACGCCATCTTATTTTTGTCGCCCCATCCATTCTAGAAATTAAGAGGAGTAAGCCAGAAAAACTCCTCACTTCATCGCCCATTTCATCATCCAAGTTGTCGCCCCTTTGAAGAAGCCTAACTCATGTTGTCGCTCAACATAAAGAGAAGTCCAGATCAGCCCAGAGACAAGAGTCCAGGATGCCCCAGAGTAGGATTCTAAGAGTTATAGTCTAAGGGAGCACAAGACTAGTGTTTATGTCCCTTACATCAATGGTTGGGAGTCTATAAATACCCTACCAGCCCCCTTGTAATTCATAAAAAATTATTATTAAAATACAACAAAATTTTGCTGAATTTTTTCTTTATTCTTCGGAACATCGTGGGGTGTGAGGCCCTTTTCCTTTATTCTTCGAAACATCACGGGGTGTGAGGCCCTATTTATCCAAGCCATCAAAGATCCAAATCCATCATTTCTAAACCCTTCTTTCTTTTATTCTTTCCTTTCATTTTTTGCTTCCTAATTTGTATTTCTTTGTTGAGTGTGCAGGTGATCAAGAATTGAAGCCAGGTTTTCTTGCCTCCAAACCAGCATTGCGTAAAAAATCGAAGCTCGGAAGCAAGGACTCAAAATCATGTCTCTACTATCTTGAGAGTTCTGACAAATCTACATCAGGAGAGCGATCTACGTTGGTAACACTGAACCTTTCCCTTCTCATAAATTATGAATCATTGAATAAATCCTAGTTTATGGTGGTTTCTCAACCACCAGGTCCTGCTTTTTAATTGCTTTATAGGTTTACTAATGCAGGTAATAGATTTATTAATTTCTTTTACTATCTCCTTTGAGCTCTCCTTTGAAACCTGAAAATATATAAAAAAAATATTAATTACTATTTATATAATTTTTTTATCTGTCCCGCATCAGTGATGAATCTACATCAACTAAAGAAGAAGAAGATGCAACAAAGACTGCTCAAATTTGCCTTATGGATTTGGAGGATGAGGTAACAACTTCTGAACCAAATTTAAATTTTACTTATGATGAGCTTCATAATGCTTTTTGTAAACTATTGATTGAATACAAAAAGGCTGGTTTGAAAATGAAGAGTTTGAAAAATAATTGTGATACTTTTGAAAAAGATAAGAATGAGGTTTGTGAAAGAAACAAGATTTTATAAAGAGAATTAAGTATGACTTGTGAAAGAATTAAAGCTATCCAATTTGAAAAGGAAGAACTCTTTGAAAAGAATAAAATTTTGCAAAATAAAAATATTGACTTGCAAAAAAAAGTTCAAAAGCTTAAACCATTAGTTGAAAAATTAACTTTAAGCACTAAAAAACTTGAATTGATTTTGAAAAATCAAAGAGATTCTAGTAACAAGTATGGAATTAGTTATAAAAACACAAATACAAATAAGTTTTCTGCATCCACTTCTTATGCTCCCAAGTTTATTACATCAAAGCAATAGGGATCTAAGTTTGCATCACATGCTTCTTATTCAAAGTCAAGAATTATTTGCTATGCATGTAATAACATCGGTCACAAAGCATTTGAATGTCATTTAAAATATAATGGCAAAACGAAAATCAAGAAAATTTGGGTTCCAAAAGGAACCAATCCAACTAACTTGCAAGGATCCAAGAGAGCTTGGGTACCTAAATCTATTACTTGATTATTTTATAGGGATATCTTGTAGCCATGAATGCAAAGAAAAGATGGTACCTTAATAGTGATTGTTCAAGACATATGACGGGTGATATAGATCAATTCTTCATCCTGGAACAAAAAGATGGTGGCATGGTAACCTTCGGTGATAATCGTAAGGGAAGGATAATTGGTATTGGTAAAATTAAAATTACTCCTTCTACCTTTATTGAGAATGTATTATTAGTAGAAAAATTAAAGCATAATCTATTAAGTATCAATCAGTTATGTGATATTGGCTTTAATGTTTTCTTCAAGTCTTTAATGGGTATAGTAGTTGATCCTCTTGACTCTAGTACTAAGTTCATTGGATATAGACTTGGTAATATATATGTAGTAGATCTTAATGATCTAGCTATGTCAAGCAATACAAGTCTTGTGGCAGTGAATGATAAGAACAAGGAATCAAGTCTACTGTGGCATAGATGACTTGGACATGCTAGTATGGATACTATTGCAAAACTTATTTTAAAAGATTTAGTTAAAGGTTTGCCAAAGTTTAAAGTAGATTTTGATTACATCCATGATGCATGCTATTGTCGCTAAGATCATCGTGGCTTGTAGCTACTGTCGAAGGCGGATCGTGCCACCTGATGCTCCTGGGTGGTCCTATTCTTCTGGACCTACAAGAAACATGGTTTGTGACCCGGGCCGGGGATTCCGGTGGGGGCACTCCAACGGTCAAGTCAGTGACGATCCAGGAGAATAGATCCTCCTGGTCGAGCCCCTCTTGATGGACTCCATGCTAGGAGGATTGAATGGTGTGATAGTGGGATGCAAGTGTGTCGAGAGGATGGTGGCTGAACTAGAGGGATTCTCTATGTGGCCCTTCCCCCTTCCCTTGCTTGAATTTATGGTGTGTTGCTCTGTGATCGAGCTTGCACTTGTGTTTGCACTTGCGTACCTCCCCCCTTGGGGGTGTCGAGCATTCTTTATAGTCTAGGTGACCGTTAAGTGCCTGTCTTGGGACCTTCGCTGGGTTGTTAGGCACGTGCGGCGGTGTCCTGGGCCATGGACGGGACATCTTTCCCGATTCATGATAAGGGAAGCTGTCATGTGCTCTGACATTCCTTCTGGTTGCTCCATTCTAGGAAGCCTAGCAGTGCATCAATTGGAGGGCAGCCACCCTTAAAATTTGAATCTCCTAGTTGACTTCGTCTTCTGGGTGGTTCAGATGGTTGGTGAAGAGTGTGGTGCCTCGATCGGAGAGCTTCTCTATTTTTCGGTGTAAGTAACAGTCATGGGTAGTTATTACGGCCTGGTGGGTGTCTTACTGCAATTCTTGGGTGGCTCGCCGGCATCCTGGGATGATGGCATGGTCTCCATGCTTGTCGGTACCTTCGCCCGAACTGGGGCCGAGCTGGAGTGGCAGGGCTCGACTCCATGGGGGCTCAGCCTTGATGTGGCTCCACTTGGCAGAGGAGGGCTGAGCTCCACTCTAGACCAGTGGAGCTCGACATCAGGCGAGCTCGACCTAACAGAGGAGGGCAGAGCGCAGCACTGGCCCAGAGGACTCGGCCTCGAAGAGGCTCCATGTGGTGGAGGAGGGCTGAGCTCAACTCCAGACCACGAGGCTCGATCTCGAGGGGTTCGATCTGGGGGATGCTGCTAGGCTCTAGCCTGAGCACCCCAAGCTCACGAGCTCGACTCGATGGAGGATGGAGCTCGACCTTAGTGGGCGACCCTGCTATTTTGAGGGAGCTCAGCCCGACGAAGGAGTCCAAGTAGAGGATCTATCATGGCGCTTCCTTTGACGTGGCATCTGACAGCTACTCCATGTCAGCGATCATGCCACATCATTTGCCCCCCACTCTCGAGGCTTGTTAGTGCACGGTACTCGGGTCGAAGAGAGTAATTGCATTGCTGACATGGAAAGGTGAAGATCTGGCATAATTATGACCATGATCACCAGCACTTTGTGAAACGGTTCCCTAGGCCATTATGGAGGTGCCATGTGGCCATGTCCGAGGAGTAGCTATTGCTGGCATGGAATTCAGAGCGGCCGGGATGCCTTATCCATCGATGGCCAGCACATGGCATGAATCCATTGGTGGAGGGGCTGTAACGGTATGGATGAGATGGGTCATTTTGAAATGAAAAGAAGCTTTTACCTAAAATAGCTATTCTTTCTAATTCTTCGCGCCCGCTACCGTATCCAAGCCTCTTCTCCTCCTCGATTGCCTCCGACCCTCTAAGGAACCAGGTTGGTCTTCTTTCTCTTCTTCTCCCCATCAGAGTAGAATTCTTTTTTCGAGTCTAGGGCCTCCTCCAAACTGAGTCCGTCCCTTCTTCCTCTTGTGTCTCTTGCTCCTTTCTTCTCGGAAGATGTCTCATTTTGGTTTGGGTTTCCATCCCTCTACCAATCAGGGTGAAGCCGGCCCTTCTGTGTCGAGACTACCATCTTCTTCCTCCGATGAGGAGAGGGATAGGGCGCATTTCGAGTTCAGTAGGAGGCGTCCCCCTAGTCCCGTAGTTATTAGGGAATCGGGGGATGGTCCTTCCTGTCCTTCTCATCCTCCTCCCCCATCTGAACCTGTCTCTGAGTTTGTCTGGTCAGCAGGTCCTGGCAGGATCACTTCGACGATCACTGCTCAGGAACTGGGGACCATCCGGGATGTCTATGGCATCCCGCATTCCATCCGGCTTTCAATCCCCCGACCAGGGGACCGGGTTACTTCTAATAGCCTAGGCCGAATAGCTTTTTATGAGGAGACCTTCTCAGGCAGGCTCCGCTTCCCCTTTCATCCTTTTTTCTTGTCAGTGCTAGATAATTATCGACTTGTCCCTGCTCATTTGGTCCCGAACACCATTAGAAACATCTTCTCCTTCAATGTACTCTGCCATTTCCATGGATTTGTTGTCTGGTTCTCCTTGTTCAGGGCGTTCTTCACCCTGAAGTGCCACCCTACTGAGGAAGGGTGGTGGTCCTTGTCTTCTCGCCCGAAGGGCATTAGGTTTGAGCTCCCATCTTCCATCAAGGGATGGAAGAGCAAATTCTTCTTTGCCTCGATTGAGGGGGTTGACTGGGTCTGGAGCGACCCAGATCAGTCTCTCAACCAAAGCTCTGTGGTTGATGCAGCTGACTGGGATGACTACGAGCAGTCTACATTGCCCAGATTCCTTTCCTTGAGGTCCAATTGTTAGAGCAGAACCTCAATGAAGCCGAGGTCGACCCAACGAGGGGGTTGGGTGAGTTTGGCTCAAGCTTTCTTTTCTTCTGTGCTCTTCGTACCTTCCCTTATGAGCTCTAATCATTGTGTGGTTTGTGTACAGGTATGATCTTCACGAAGAGCGACCTACTGGAGATCAATAGGAAGAGGCCAACCGGGTTGGCCGATGAGCCTCCATCGAGATGGGCTTGGGGTGGCCGCTCCTGCCACGCCGGCCATCCTAAGTAGGAGGGAAGCTGAGGTCGCTCCCGTGCAGGTGGAGAGGACGACGTCCGCGGTGTCAAGGCCAGTCAGCTGGTAGTCCAGAAAGTTCCAGGGTGGTTGAGGTAATAAGAGATGGCCCCTGCCCCGGAGCTTGAGGTGGTCATCCGGGCTAGGGCCGCCGCTGCTGCCACCGCCGTGTCCCCGTAATCTCCAGGGCCTTCCATCATTGAGTTCGAGGAGGAGGAGGCTCGTGGGGGAGCCGAACATGCGGCTGAGGCACCGCCTGAGAGGAGGCCGAGCCCTCAACTCACACAAAAGAGCGCTTCCATTGAAGGGGTGAGTGACCCAGCTCCCGAGGCGGGCAAGAGGGAAAAGGAGCACCATCGAATCCCTTTCAAGTTGGGGTCGGAGAACTCTTTTCTCTGGAACCAAGCATTGGCGGAGCACATGATGAATTTCTCTATCCAGGCATGCGACCGTCAGGAGATGGCCGGGCAGCATTTGGGGGATGCGATCAGCAGCATCTTCCCCTAGCTCTTTTCGGTAGGTGATTCTACCCTTTTCATTTCTTTCTTTTCTTCTCTTTTTCCTTCTTCTCTCTTTTTTTTTTTGCTAACCTTTTACATGATGTAGATCGGCATTGACGTCCTCCTGATTAGGGACTGCTGCAGGAACTGGCTGAAGAATGATCAGTAACGAGTAGCAGAGGTCGAGTCTCTGAAGGCTGACCTGAAGGAGAGGACCGATGCCAACGGGGTTCTTGGTCAGAAGATCAAGGATCTCGAGAAATAGCTCACCGACTCTGAGGGGCGAGCAGAAAAGCTCTAGGAGAGCCTCGACCAGTAGCAGAGCTGGTCGAAGAGGAAGGCTGAGAAACTCACGGCCACTAAGAAGAGGTTGACTTCGTTCAACACCGAGGCAGTTTGGTAGAAGGAGGAAGCACAGTCCCTTCAGACCGAGCTGGCGGCGGTGAAGGAGAAGTTGGCTGTAGCTAAGAAGGCGGTAGCAGAGGTGGCTAAGTCAGCAGAGACGGCAAGGAAGCAAGCCACCGAGGCAAGGAAAGAGGCTGAGGGGGTCGTGGCTAGGTACAAAGCTTCGGAGGAGTTCACCGCCGAGATCCAACAAACGATGTCGGACTCCTTCTTCAAAGGCTTCATGTACCTGCATGGCCGGATCAAGGGATTCATTCCTGATGAGGGCCGCAGCCACCTCAGCTACCCTCGGTTTTCGGATGCTGATCCGAGCCCAGAGGTAGACATCGGGGAAGCCGTCGCACCTGAGCCTTCCCCATCGGTCGAGGCTGGGGCTGTAACACCTGAGGCTAGAGCTGCATAGTTGGAGGCCCTCAGGGATAGAACATCATAGCCTCGTAACTCGGCTTGGGGCCATCCCAAGTAGAGTAGGTCTTTCTTGCTTCCTTCTTTTCTTGTACTTGGTTCGAGTCACCCGGTATGTCGGGGGCCCAAGGATGCTTTTATGAACAAATTTTGCTAATGAAATGAATATTTTTATCTACCTCATCCTGAGCACTCCTTGCCTCTCCCCTCTTCCTTCTTTTCTTCCTGTCTTTTTTTTCTTTTTTTTTTTTTGAGGTGTGTGGTGAGATTAGAGAGAAGGGTTCCACCTTGTCTGGGATTTGGCCTTCAGGCTTTAATGTTGGTGAGTTGGGCTTAGGACTTCGATAGTTTGAAGCAGCTGGGCACAAAGACTTGTTGGCCGGAGAGCTGGGCCCCGGTCCAAGGTTGCCTGAGAGCTGGACTCAGGTCTTGGCATCTTGGAGCTAGGCTCGAAGACTTAATGGCCGGAGAGTTGGGCCCCAATCTAGGGTTGCCTGAGAGCTGGGCTCAGGGCTTAATGTCTTGGAGCTAGGCTTGAAGACTTCTTGGTCGGAGAGCTGGGCCCCGGTTCAAGGTTGCCTGAGAGCTGGGCTCAGGTCTTGTCTTGGAGCAAGGCTTGAATACTTTTCTCCCAGAGAGCTGGGCCCCGGGTCTTGGTCGCATGAGAGCTGGGCTCAGGAGTTGGTGTCTTAGAGCTGGGCTCGAAGACTTGTCTTCCGGAGAGCTAGGCCCCGGGTCTTGGTCTCATGAGAGCTGGGCTCAGGAGTTGGTGTCTTGGAGCTGGGCTCAAAGACTTGCTGGCCGGAGATCTGGGTCCCGATCTAGGTTGCCTGAGAGTTGGGCTCAGGAATTGGTGTCTTGGAGCTGGGCTCAAAGACTTGTCTTTCAAAGAGCTGGGCCCCAGGTCTAGATCATCTGAGAGCTGGGCTCAGGAGTTGGTGTCTTGGAGCTGGGCTCGAAGACATGCTGGCCGGAGAGCTGGGCCCCGGTCCAGGTTGCCTAAGAGTTGGGCTCAGGAATTGGTGTCTTGGAGCTGCGCTCGAAGACTTGTCTTCCAGAGAGCTTGGCCACGGGTCTTGATCGCCTGAGAGCTGGGCTTAAAAGTTGGTGTCTTGGAGCTGGGCTCGAAGACTTGCTAGCCGGAGAGCTGGGCCCAGGTCCTGGTTGCTTGAGAGCTGGGCTTAGGAATTGGTGTCTTGGAGCTGGGCTTGAAGACTTGTCTTCCGGAGAGCTAGGCCTCGGGTCTTGATTGCCTGAGAACTAGGCTCAGGAGTTGGTGTCTTGGAGCTTGGCTCGAAGACTTGCTGACGGAGAGCTGGGCCCCAGTCCAGGTTGCCTGAGAGCTAGGCTCAGGAATTGGTGTCTTGGTGCTGGGCTCGAAGACATGTCTTCCAGAGAGCTGGGCCCCGGGTCTTGGTCTCCTGAGAGCTGGGCTCAGGAGTTTGTGTCTTGGAGCTGGGCTCAAAGACTTGCTGGCCGGAGAGCTGGGTCCCGATTTAGGTCGCCTGAGAGCTGGGCTCAGGAATTGGTGTCTTGGAGCTGGGCTCGAAGACTTGTCTTTCGAAGAGCTAGGCCCCAGGTCTTGATCATCTAAGAGCTGGGCTCAGGAGTTAGTGTCTTGGAGCAAGGCTCGAAGACTTGCTAGCCAAAGAGTTGGGCCTCGGTTCAGGTTGCCTGAGAGTTGGGCTCAGGAATTGGTTTCTTGGAGCTGGGCTCAAAGACTTATCTTCCGGAGAGTTGGGCCCTGAGTCTTGATCGCCTGAGAGCTGGGCTCAGGAGTTGGTGTCTTGGAGCTGGGCTCGAAGACTTGCTATCCAGAGAGCTGGGCCCAGGTCCAGGTTGCCTGAGAGCTGGGCTCAGGAATTGGTATCTTGGAGCTGGGCTCGAAGACTTGTCTTTCATAGAGCTAGGCCCCGGGTCTTGATCGCTTGAGAGCTAGGCTCAGGAGTTGGTGTCTTAGAGCTAGGCTAAAAGACTCGCTGGTGGAGGGCTGGGCGCCGGTCCAGGTTGCCTAAGAGCTGGGCTCAGGAATTGGTGTCTTGGAGCTGGGCTCGAAGACCTGTCTTCCGAAGAGCTGGGCCCCGGGTCTTGGTCTCTTGAGAGTTGGGCTCAAGAGTTGGTGTCTTGGATCTGGGCTTGAAGACTTGCTGCCCAGAGAGCTGGGCCCCAGTCCAGGTTGCCTAAGAGCTGAGATCAGGAATTTGTGTCTTGGAGCTGGGCTTGAAGACTTGTCCTCCGGAGAGCTGGGCCATAATCTATGTTGCCTGAGAGCTGGGCTCAGGAATTGGTTTCTTGGAGCTAGGCTCGAAGACTTGTCCTCCGGGGAGCTGGGCTGTAGTCCAGGTTGCCTGAGAGCTGGGCTCTAGAATTGGTGTCTTGGAGCTGGGCTCGAAGACTTGTCGGAGATTCCCCTGCAAGGTAGATAGCTATTTGTGCAAAAGAGAATCTTTATTATTAATGGAAGAAAACCTTACACTATTGATAGTATCTCCTCAAATTGTAGGCATTCCATGTTCGAGGGAACCTGTCACCGTCCATGTCCTCGAGGTAGTAGGCCCCATGCGAGAGGACCTCAACCACTTTGTAAGGGCCTTCCCAGTTCGGTGAGAGCTTGCCGCACTCCCGAGGTTGAGATGCTCAGCTTAGTGCAGCACCAAGTCCCCGGGCCTAAAGACTTTTGGCCTTACCTGCATGTCATAGTACCGAGCCACTCGTTGCCAGTATGCTGCCATTCGGAGCCGAGCTTTGTCCCTTGTTTCTTTGAGGAGGTCTAGGTTGAGCAGAAGGTGCGTCGGGTTTTGCGCCTCATCATACTGTTGTACTCGTAGCGTGGGCACGCCGAGCTTGACCAAGATGATCGCCTTGGTGCCGAAGATAAGGTTGAATGGCGTCTTGTCGGTCACCGTTTGGGGCATTGTGTGGTAGGCCCATAGAACACTTGGGAGTTCCTCCGTCCATTTGCCCTTGGCTTGGTCCAGCCGGGTTCTAAACCCTTGGAGGATGGTCCAATTGGTTACCTCGGTCTCTCCATTTGTTTCGGGATGAGCTACCGAGGTGAAGCAGTGTTGGATGCCATGCTTAACGCAGAACCCTTCAAACTCCCGGTTATCAAATTATCACCTGTTGTCGGTGATGATGCAGTGAGGGAGTCTGAAGCGGCAGATAATCGACTTCCAGAAGAATTGGCGGACATTGGCTTCAGTGATCCGAGTTGGTGGTTCTGCTTCGACCCACTTGGTGAAGTAGTCAATCACCACTAGCAGGAACCTTCATTGTCCAGGTGCAGGGGGGAATGGCCCTAAGATGTCCATTCCCCACTAAGCAAAGGGCCAAGGGGATGTGAGCTGGGAGATCGGTGCCACCGGCTGGCGCTGTATGTGGGCGTGGTGCTGCCATTTGTCACACCTTTTAACAAAGTCGACGGTGTCCTCCCTCATGGTCTCCCAGAAGTACCTCTGGCAAAGAGCTTTGTAAGCTAGTGTTCGTCCTCCCACATGATTCCCATAGAGGCCTTCGTGTATCTCTTGGAGTACGAAGGTCACCTCTGTGGGCCTGAGGCACTTCAGGAGTGGGTAGGAGTGAGACCGGTGATAGAGCTGGCCTTCCATCAAAACAAATTGGGAGGCCTTCTTCTTGATGAGGCTGGCTTCCATGCGGTCCTCTGGCAAGGTACCATCAATGATGTACCTGATGTACTTGTCCATCCAGCTTGGCTCGGGGGTGACTTGGTGCACCTTTTCTGGGCTTTTGTAGCTTGGATTATTGAGGTACTCGATGTAGGCGCACCCCAGTGATGAGTCTAGGAGGGTCATGAGCCTTGACAGTGCATCCACGCACGCGTTCTCCTCCCGGGGGATATGGAAGATGCTGAAGCATCAGAAGCCTGCCATGCTAGAGCGGACCTGATCTAGGTACTTTATAATCTGGGGGTCTCTGGCCTCATATTCTCTGGAGACCTGCCCGGCAACCAATTGGGAGTCGGTGAAGGCTTTCAAGATCTGCATGCCTAGCTCACAGGAGACTTTCAGACTCGCGAGGAGCGCCTCGTACTCTGCTTGGTTGTTTGTTGCGGTGAACTTGAAGCAAAGGGCACACTCTGCCACCACCCTATCGCTGTTGGTGAGGATGAGGCCCGCTCCGCTCCCGCTAGAGTTGGACATGCCATCCACATGGAGGATCCAGGGCTCCTCCCTTAGTCCGAGCTCCATTCGGGGCTCCGTTATTGTCTGCTCTGACTCCTCGACGAGCCCGGTGCATTCGACCATGAAGTCGGCTAGGACTTGGGCCTTCTATGAAGACCTCGACCGATACACTATGTCAAACTCGCTGAGCAGCAGGGACCACTTAGCCAGTCTTTCTGAGATCTCGGGGTGGCTAAGTATGGTCCTCAGTGACTGATCCGTCATGAGCACGATAGGGTGTGCTTGGAAATAGGGCCTGAGGCACTTAGCAGACATTATTAGTGCAAAAATGAGTTTCTTAGAGTGAGTATACCTGATCTACGCATCACGAAGGATTTTGCTGGTGTAATACACCAGCTTCTGGGATCCGCCCTTGTATGCATGGATGAGAACCGAGCTGACGGCTCTAGGTGTGACCGCTAGGTAGAGTAGGAGCTCCTCCCCTTCTTTCGGTCTGGAGAGCAACAGGGGAGAAGCCAGGAATTCTTTCAGCTCCTCAAAGGCCATCCTGCACTCCTCCGTCCAGTTGAAGTCGTGCATCTTGCACAGCGCCTTGAAGAAGGGAAGGCAGCGATCGACCGACCTCGAGATGAACCGGCTCAACATGGTGATATGCCCCATCAAGCGCTGAACCTTCTTCTTGGACGTCGGGTGCTCCATGTCAATGGTTGCCTGGACCTTCTCCGGGTTGACTTCGATCCCCCTCTGAGTGACCATGAAGCCCAGAAACTTTCCCGCTGCCACTCCGAAGGTGCACTTCGCAGGATTCAACTTCATCTAGTGCTGTCGGAGGTTATGGAAGGCTTCGACGAGGTCGGCGACGTGGTCTGAGCTCAGCTTGCTCATGAAAAGCTTGTCATCCACGTATACCTGCATGTTCTGACCGATCTGGTCTTTGAAGACCCTATTGACTAGATGATGGTATGTGGCCCCAGCATTCTTCAGACCAAAGGGCATCATCCTGTAGTAGATATCCCTTGGTTGGTGATGAAGGTGGTGTGCTCCTCATCCTTAGGATGCATCCGGATCTGATTGTATCTAGAGAATGCATCCATAAATGAAAGCAGCCTGTGTCCCGAGGTGGCGTCCACCAGCTGATCGATCATCGACAGGGGGAAGCTGTCCTTTGAGCATGCCTTATTGAGGTTGGTGTAGTCTACACAGATCCTCCATTTGCCATTGTTCTTCTTCACCATCACCACATTCACCAGCCAGCTCGGATATTGTACCTCCCAAATGAAACCAGCGGTGAGGAGTTTGTCTACCTTCTCATTGATGGCCACCTCCCTTTTTGGGGCAAAACTTCTTTTCTTTTGCTAAACTAGCCTATACTTTAGGTCAATGCTCAGCTTGTGAGTGATGACGTCGGGGGGAATATCTGGCTTGTCCACAGCCATCCAAGCGAACACATCTGCATTCACCCGCAAGAACACCAAAATGTGGGCCCTCTCCTTCTCCTATAGCTGGGCTCCAATCTGCACCATCTTTGCGGGGTCATCCCCGAGTGGGTAAGAGACAGGCGTTCGACCGGGCCTCCCTTGTGGTCTTGAGCCCTTTGCTCAAGATTGTCCATCCTGGGATCATCCTCGGGAGCCTTGGCCCCGAGGAGGGTTTGGAAGTAGTGCTGCACCGGCTGGGGTGCTCCCTTCATCTCCCGACGCTGCAGGGAGTTGGGAACTATACAAGCAGTCTCTTGGTGGAGACGACGGCGTTGAGCAGGTTGAGCCCGGGCCAGCCTAGAATCACATTGTAGATTGAAGGAAGCCTGACAACCGTGAAGGTCACCATGATGGTGCTCTGTCGATGTAGGATCCCGGTAGTGACTGGGAGAGTAATTTCTCCCTCCACCCTTATAGAATCACCTATGAAACCAATAAGGGAAGTGTGCACGGGCCTGAGTTGAGCAGGAGAAAGATTCATCCTGGAGAAAGCATCATAGAAAAGCACATTTATGGAGCTTCCACTATCAACCATGTTGCATTTTACAGGACGCTTCGCGATCGTCATCTCAACGACCACGGTATCATTATTTATATTTTTCTCCCTGTCTTCCCTTTCCCTCATAAAGGAGAGTACATTTTCAGAATGCCATGCCCCCCGGGCCTTCTTAGGTGTGCACTCGGCTCCCCAACATATCATCCCTACTGGCTTCTCGGTAGGGCAGTTGTCGACTACTGGAACTGATGGGAGAGCGACGAGCACCTGAGATTATGCTTGAGGTCTGCCTCCCACAAATCTCTTGAGGTAGCCCCTCTTGATGAGCTCTTCGATTTCGCACTTGAGGTTGTGGAATTCCTTGGTGTCGTGGCCATGGTCACGGTGGAAATGACAGTACTTTATCTTATCATGGCCAGAGGACGGCTTCGTCAGGGGTGGGCACCTCAGGTAGCTTTTGCCTTTGATTTCCATGAGGATCTTCATCCTCGGGGCAAGGAGGGGGGTGTAACTGATGCAGAACGAAAACTCTGATACCAAAAATGATGCAGAACAGATATGTGGAATGCGGAAGCAAATTAAAATTAATGTATTTTTATATATATATATTTTCAAAAGTCGGCTTTGACTCAAAGGAAAGATAAACTAATATTGAAAGAAACTAAGAAATGACAGAGAGCACAATTAAAAGGAGTGGATTATCAGAGTAACTCAGAAGTAGGATCGCTAGGAATTGAGAAACCCCCAGATCTAGGGTTTGATCTAAGTTTCAACGAAACAGACAAAGTGAGAAGGGAAGGTTCTTGTTACCTAGCAGTGATATCTCTCGTTGCTTCAATTGGAGGACACTCTCGAGCAGATTGTAGGATCCTTGGAGACGGGGTATCTTCGTAATGGATCCTCGGATTGTAGTCCTATGGCAAGGTTGGCCTCCTTCTCGAACTCAGGATCTGGAAGAAGAAGAATAAAAGAAGAACCAGAAACTCAAAGAAAGACACTGACTTGAGGACTTAATGAAGATTGTTGGATGTAGAAGTTCCGGAGATCTTGATACTGATCTGACTCTCCTTTGAACTGGCTCTGTAGTTGAAACAGTTGATCTGAACCTGGATGCTGGTGACCAGCTTTGATGTGGAAGAGAGGGGCCGTGGGATGAAGATGGAAAATTAGGGTTTGGTGGTAGTGGAGTAGAGATGGGTGGACTAAGCTAGGGTTTTGGGGTTGGAGATCTCACACCTCCTCAAGGTTCCTAGGGAACCCGGATTTACTCACTCACGGAGCTCAACACCTGAATACAAGTGTGGAAGAGAGAAACACAAAGTTGCTCACAAAGAAATTGATTTCAATCATCATTAAATTCAAGAGTTACATAGAGTTGAATATATAGACATAACAAAGAAATAAAATTTTATACATTTCCCATGTGGGACTAATAGGACTAACCCACACTTTAGGCATCAAATTTTCTTCCCAAGACTCCTTCCATGAGTGGGCAGCCCAAAAACTCTAAGAAAACTTGAAAATCAGCTCCAAATGGCAGGTTATGGGGGTGTCTCCTAGTATCTCTCCATGAATCAAGGATTTTCCCTTCATGGTTTGGCTCATTTGGACACCTCCTAGTCTTGCTCCACAAGTTTAGGCTTCCTCCTTTCATGGCTTTGGCACTTTTGGGAACTTTTGGGTGCCTCCTTGATTTTCTCCCCAAGACATGCTCTCTTCCCTTTTATAACTTGGATTTTTATGGAACATTGTGGGGCACCTCCTTGATCCTCTCTTCAAGAAAAATTCTTGCCATCCTGGCTTGGGTTTATCTGGAAAGAAGTTGGCTCCTCCTTGGATTGAGGTATCTTGATGGATTTCTCCCCCAAGGGATGCAAGAAAAAAGAACCTGCTTACTTGAGGCGTGGGGACCAAGGTACACTGGATGGAGATGTGGCAAGGAGTGTGGCACCCACTTGTAGCTGAAAAATGTGGTGCCCTATGGCAAAGGGAATGACACCTACCTGGGCCTTGGACTTGGACTGAGTAAACATGACCCAACAAAAATTGAAATGACAAAATTACAGACTCAAAATTGAGTTGATCAGGTCAACCCTTATTACAAAATCAGAAAACCCTAATTCTTCGGGCAAGGTCAATCAGAGATCCAGATGGAGCCCTGAAGTCTTCTTCTGAGTATGGTGCCCGCACCAGTAACTCTCCACGGGGACGGGAGCGCCTCTCAGCCTTGGTCCTTGCCGGGAGCTCGGAGCTGGGGGTCCTGACTTCCGCATCCCAGATGCTTCAGCGGGGGCTGGCTTCTTCAGTGGCTTCCCATTGAGCTCTTGCCTCGTACGATCCGTCTCCTCGATGCGGATGTACTTCTGAGCTCGAGGGAAGAGCTTGGAGTAGGTCTTTTGAGGCTTCTTGTCGAACAAGTAGGTCAGGTGGGAGATCTTGAGTCCTCGCTTCAGGGCCAGCATAGTGACCAGCTCCTCAAGATTGTAGATCTCTAACATGGCAGCCTTGAAACGGGCCACGTAGTCCCATAGTGGCTCACGATCTAGCTGCCTGATGGAGAAGAGGCTGTCTGCCTCTCATGGCATCTTCTGACAAGCATCAAAGTGGCCCACGAACCTCTGCCCTAGCTGGGCGAAGGAGTTGATGCTCTCCGGCTCTGGGTAGGTGAACCACACCCGGGCTACCTTCCGGAGAGTAGCAGGAAAGGCAACGCAGAGGAGGGCATCGATGGCCCCTTGGACACTCATGAGGGCCCGGTAACTTTTCAGGTGATAGGGATCTCAGAGCAGCACTGATCTCGAATTCGCATTGATCCCGGAGCATCACTGATCCCAGAGCAGCACCGATCCCGGAGCAGCATTGATCTCGGAGCAGCACATATTTCAATAAATTTATTTAGGATATATCTTTATCTTTTGAATTTTGAATTATGATTTGGTTGGTTAGGATTTAGATATGGATAAGCTTATCTTATCCTATCTTGTGTTTGAATTTGAATCATCTCTATCTTTTTATCCTGTATTCAAATTCAAATGAGGGTTGGACAAGTCTATAAATACCATCCTTAGTCCTCTATAAAAAAATAGTTTTTGGAGTTTAGTCAAGTTTTGGGGATGAAAATGAGTTTTAGAATAGAGTGGTTTTTTTATTTCACTCCATGAGGAGAGGGTGTGAGGCCTAATCCCAGGACATGATGTGAGGTCATGCCCAGTTATCCTCCTTCCCATTCCATCTTCTCTATCCCCTCGTGGCTTTTGAGATCCATCCTAGCGCCTCCAAGTATCGAGGAGGGTGTAATGCCCTAGAGGTGAGAGGTCTCTTCGTTAGGGTGTGTCCCAAAGTCCATGAGATCCAGATCCCTATCCGACATTTCCACTATTCCTTCGCCACCCATTACCTAAAAAAATTCCAAAAAAAAATATGATACCCTAATTTTGGTGACTTCTAGGCTCACCAACGATCCTTTCCCTGTCCCCCATCAATTTTGGTATCAGAGCCCAAAAAAATTAGGGTACCTTCAAATTAACCTAAATCCTTTTTTTTACTAGTCCTTACACCGATCCATCTGTTCTATCCTATCATCCTCCCACATAAAAAATAAAAAAAAAAATTAGATCTCCCAACCAGTGTCTTCCCTTCCCTGTGATCCACTGCCCACCGCCACCGTCGCCGCCCTTCTGCCCCGCCGCCTCACCACAGTCCCCCCACCTTCTCCGGTGAACTACCGTAGCCACCACGTGCCCATCTTCCCCTTCGATCCGGTCATCCCCAAAATCTGCAATCGCCTCGGCTGGCTCATGGCCATCCACAGCAGCGATCTCGTCTTCATCTGCTGACCTCCCATGAGTGCTCCCCTCGCCGTCCCCAAAAAGAAGAAGCACGGCCACGTGAGCGTCGAGCACAGCCATATCGGCAAGCAACGGAAGCACCCCGCGGTAACGCCGGCAGCCTGCACCACCACCGCATCCTCTTCGACAAGTATCACCCCGGGTACTTTGGGAAGGTCAGCATGCATTACTTCCACTGTGAGTGCTTCCCGATCCCATGGATGAGCTCGGGTTTCCGGCTCAAAGCTCTGGACTTCCTCGCGCGGTCTCCATCTATCTCACCTCGTAGACGTTTGGACCTCGCTGGCCCGCACCATGGTTCGCCTCACCGAGAGCTTCCCCACTGACGGACTCATCCGATCGCCCATCATCTCCGGATCTGCCTGGAGTCATCTCCATTGTCCGCCTTCTTCTCCAGTGCCTGATCTGACAATGCAAGTCGCTTTCCGGAGTAGAGAACCCTAGCTACCAGTCCCCCATCGCAACCGGTGGCATTGATGCAGGTGGATCCCGGAAAGGAAAGACCATCGACCCAATCTCCGCTGCCCTCGCCACCCCCTCCGCCATCTCCCAAAGCTTTCATACGATCTTCCGGTTCTAAGCTCTCGCATGCCGTCTCATTGCTCATCAGCATCCTCATCGCCGTCCGAGGACCACCCATCCAGATCTGATCACCGGCCCTCACCGATGCCCATGGTGCCCAGATCGAACCGCTTCTCCCAGGCCGAGCGCCCCCCCCCCTCCTCTCTGCCTCACGTGAAGCCTGACATTGTCGCCACCGGTGCCCTTCGCCCCCTCGAGGTTGTCCACTCCGCCTCCTCCTCTGGCCAACACCCAATACTGCCGGAAGACCCCCCCCACGACTCCATTGGCGCCGGCCGAGAACATCCTCCGCCCCTCCGTCGGCCATTTCCCCAAGCACCGTGCCGACCACCTTCCTCTCCGTGCCGCCACCTTCAGTCCATCACCGCCTCCGGCGAGAACCCGTCGGATTTGCCCTTTGGAAGACCTCCCTTGCATTAGTCGGTCCGTGGATAGGGAAGATGTGCACGAACGTGAAAGCACACGGATTTCAAAGCAAGACTCCCTGCATGCTTCTTAAAGCAAGATGCCTACCTGTTTGCAGACTTCTAGAGAATGAGGGAAATAAAAAAGAAAGAAGATAGAGAAAAAAAATGGAGAAAAAAATAATTTGGGATAGTGTCTAGAGCTGCACAATTTCAAGGCTACGTGGATTTCAAAGCTACATAGATATCAAAGTAGAGCCTTTGGATGGGTTCATCAAAGCTCCCCATTGATCCTGACTCGACGGAGTCGAGTTCTCCCCACCTCAGGAGAATGATGGGGATCTCAGAGCAGCACCGATCTCGAAGCCGCATTGATCCCGGAGCAACACTGATCCCAGAGCAGCACCGATCCCGGAGTAGCACTAATCTCGGAGCAGCACATATTTCAATAAATTTATTTAGGATATATCTTTATCTTTAGAATTTTGAATTATGATTTGGTTGGTTAGGATTTAGATATGGATAAGCTTATCTTATCCTATCTTGTGTTTGAATTTGAATCATCTCTATCTTTTTATCCTGTATTCAAATTCAAATGAGGGTTGTACAAGTCTATAAATACTATCCTCAGTCCCCTGTAAAAAAATAGTTTTTGGAGTTTAGTCAAGTTTTGGGGATGAAAATGAGTTTTAGAATAGAGTGATTTTTTTATGTCACTCCATGAGGAGAGGGTGTGAGGCCCAATCCCAGGACATGATGTGAGGTCATGCCCAGTTATCCTCCTTCCCATTCCATCTTCTCTATCCCCTCGTGACCTTTGAGATCCATCCTAGCACCTCCAAGTATCGAGAAGGGTGTAATTCCCTAGAGGTGAGAGGTCTCTTCGTTAGGGTGTGTCCCAAAGTCCATGAGATCCAAATCCCTATCCTACATCCCCACTATTCCTTCGCCATCCATTCCCTAAGAAAATTCCAAAAAAAAATATGATACCCTAATTTTGGTGACTTCTAGGCTCACCAACGATCCTATCCCTGTCCCCCATCATCAGGTGGTCCAGGGGATCGGTGGTCCCATCATACGGATCCACCTATGGCATACGGAATGACCTGGGATCAGCTCTCCATGGATTTCTTGGGAGAATGTGGGATGGGCGTCACAGCCCGCTGCCTCGCTAGTGGAGCCCTATAGATTGGCAAACCGGCGGGATAATTTTGCCAGCTTGCGGTCATGTTCCTCCAGGCGCTTCTCCACCATGCGCCTGACGGCTTCATCAGTGGACCCCTCCACCGAGGGAGACAGAGAAGGTGACATGGGTGCATGGTGCCCATGGCGGGGGATCCTACTTTTCCTACCTTGGCGAGGCTCGAACACCGCTCGCTCGAAGTTTGGTGAGCGGCTCTCCCTGTCAGCAGACCCGGCTCGTTGTCTTTTTGTCAGAGTTTGACGGCTACCTCGGTTGTCAGTAATGGCCCGTGACTGCGAAGGCCTTCCTTGGAAGGAATGCAGGCTATCGTGGGGGACTGCGGCGTGGGCCATTGGGGTTCTTGGCTGCTGGTGAGTAGCCAAGGACCAGTGCTGGTGCTGAAGCTGGTGCACTGCCATGGCAAGGATCTGCATATGCTAGGTGAGTGCAGCCAGCTGAGACTCCGACGGAGGTGGTTGAACTGGAGTGGACGGCTCCACCTCCAGGTTATGCAGGTTCCCTCAAGAATGGGAACCCCGTGCACGACTGGTGGAGGCCTCTCTCGCCCGTGTCGTCACCATCCTTCTGTCGAACTGCTTGTAAAGGGGGCTTGAACCATATCAGAGATCTTTCTGCCCCTTCCTCGTGTGCCAATCTGTTGCCTCCAAGATCGTCGTGGCCTGTAGCTGCTGTCGAAGTCGGATCATGCCACCTAATGCTCCTGGGTGGTCATGTTCTTCTGTACATGCAAGAAACAGGATTAGTGACCCGGGCCGAGGATTTCGGTGGGGGCACTCCGACAGTCAAGTTAGTGATGACCCAGGGAAACAAGTCCTCCTGGTCGAGCCCCTCTTGATGGACTCCATGCTAGGAGGAGTGAATGGTGTGGGAGTGGGATGCAAGTGTGTCGGGAGGATGGTGGCCGAACCAGAGGGATTCTCTGTGTGGCCCTTCCCCCTTCCCTTGCTTGAATTTTGTGGTGTGTTGCTCTGTGGTCGAGCTTGCACTTGTGTTTGCACTTGCATACCTCCCCCCCTTGGGGGTGTTGAGCATTCTTTGTAGTCTAGGTGACTGTTGAGTTCCTATCTCGGGACCTTTGCTGGGTTATCAGGCATGTGCGGCGATGTCCTGGGTCGTAGACGGGACGTCTTTCCCGATTCATGATAAGGGAAGCTGTCATGTGTTCTGACATTCCTTCTGGTCGCTCCATTCTGGGAATCCTGGCAGTGCCTCGATTGGGGGGCTGCCACCCCCGGGATTCGAATCTCCTGGTTGACTTTCTCTTCTGGGTGATTCAGATGGTTGGTGAAGAGCGTGGTACCTCGATCGGAGGGCTTCACCCTTTTTTGGTGTAAGTAATGGCCGTGGGTAGTTATTGCGATATGGTGGGTGTCTTACTGTAATTCTCGGTGGCTCGCCGGCATCCTGGGATGATGGCGCGGTCTCCCTGCTCACCGGTACCTTCGCCTGAGCTGGGGCCAAGCTGGAGTGGCAGGGCTCGACTCCGTGGGGGCTCAGCCTCGATGTGGCTCCACTTGGCGGAGGAGGGCTGAGCTTGACTCCAGACCAGTGGAGCTTGACTTCGGGTGAGCTCAACCTAACGGAGGAGGGCAGAGTGCGGCCTTGGCCTAGATGACTCGACTCGGAGAGGGTCCACATGGTGGAGGAGGGCTGAGCTCGACTCCGGACCATGGGGCTGATGCGAGGGCTTCGATCTGGGGTGCGCTCGGCTCTGGCCTGAGCAACCGAGCGCGGTGGCTGACTCAGCAGAGGACGGAGCTCAGCCGCGGTGGGGGCCAGCTATTTTGGGGAGCTCAGCTCGGTGAAGGATCGAGTAGAGGATCTGCCTTGGTGGCTTCTTCTGATGCGGCGTTTGACAGCTACTCCATGTCAGCGATCGTGCCACATCACATGCCAATTAGGAAAACAAGTGAGGGGGAGTTTTAAATCCAAGAATAGTATTTCTTCTACTAGACCTTTAGAGCTACTTCACTTGATCTATTCGGACCACTAGGATAATAAGCCTAAGTGGTATGAAGTATGGTTTTGTGATTGTAGATGATTTTTCAAGATACACTTGGATTTTTTTTATTGCACATAAAGATAAAACTTTTAAAGCATTCAAAAAGTTTTACAAAAGAGTTTCAAACTTAAAAAATATGTCTGTTATTCTATTCATAGTGATCATAGTACGGAATTCGAAAATCAATATTTGGATCATTTTTCACAAACACGGTATTGATCATAACTTCTTGCTCCTAGAACACCATAGCAAAATGGTGTTGTAGAGAGAAAGAATAAAACCTTGGAAAAAATGTCCAAAATAATGCTTTGTGAAGGAAATCTTCCAAGAACTTTTGGGCAGAAGCTATAAAAACCACTTGTTATATTTGAACAAAGTTTAATCAAACCTATCATAAGAAAAACCTCTATGAACTGTGGAACAATAGAAAGCCTAACATTAATTATTTTCATATTTTTGGTTGCAAATGTTTGTACTTAATAATGGTAAAGATAACCTTGGTAAGTTTGATGCTAAATCTGATAAGACTATCTTTCTTGGTTACTCTACAAATAGTAAAGCCTATCGAGTTTTCAATAAAAGAACTTTAACTGTAAAAGAATTGATTTATGTATTTTCAATGAAACTGACATGACATCTTCTAGGAAAGAAGATTGTGCTGATGATGATGCAGGTACGCTTGAACATGGATTAAAGGATGACTATCAAAGATAAGCAAGCAAGGTGAACCACAAGAAGAGACAGGTAAGTAAGAATCATGAAGATATACCTAAATAATGGAGGTATTGATGGGGGACTAATATGCATGCAATTCTTTTTGTATATTTTATATGTGGGGTTAGGTGATTAATTCCAAATTTCAGATCAAAATTAGATGTAGGGAGTGTTTTGTATGAATTTTGAAGCCAAGCATGCAGATTAGAACCTAGAAAAGTACTAAAGAAGGATCGCCGGGGCTGAGAAGCCTTGGTTAGGGCAAGTTCTCCTACATATAATTACTGGAGGTAGAGGGGGTGTACCTGACAACGTCTGAAACACCCGATGAAGATCGCAGTGAAGGGATCTCTCGTTCCTCGATTGATGCGGCCTGGAAAATCGAGCCAATGACCCGCGGATACCCGGCTTTCTGCTCGGTGGTCTGATTGAGGCTTGCTGGAGTCGTTGGATTCGTAGGAACTCGGGGACCTGCAAACGACCTGTCAGGGGTTAGAAAACTCACAAAGGACAAGAAAATAAAGGAAAAAAAAGCAGCAAGGGAAGGCTTCTTTTGGCATGGGCGTCCAGGGATCTGGAGGGTTTGTTGGCAGCAGGAAGATGATTGCAAACACCGGGAAGAAGAACTCTCACAAACCCTTTATGCACACAGCAGGGTATCACACAACTCAATAGAAGAACTCAAGGTTTTAATTCATATCAAAAAAGTGAGTTTCATACAAGAGGCTAGGGTCCTTTAAATAGACCCTTAACCTTGGGCTCCAAGTAAGGGCACTTTAGACTTACATAGGACTCCTTTTCCTTTTCAAACTCTAATTGGAATACAAGGCAAATAGGTAGAAAACTTCAACTCAAACACTCTCCTCTTGTCCTTCTCTTGGTCGGCCAAGGTGGTGACCATAAGTGGCCAACCAAGAGGGGAGGTGACCCTAGGGAGGGGCGCCCTAAATTCTACTGGGCCTGGGCTGGCCCAAATTCTTCCAGCTGGTCCAGGGTTTCAAATTTGTTCCTGATTTTTTCTCTTCTTTCCTGGACTCTTCAAGTCTTCAAGCTGGGTGGACTTGGGCTTAACTTTTATGTCTTCAATTAGGTTGAACTTGGTCTTCACTTGTATGATGTGGTCTTAAGTCTTCATTTGATTGGATAGGACTCAAAAATTGAAATTAGCTCAACATGAGCTGACTAGTACTGAACTGAACTAGCTCAACCAGAGCTGGACTAATTACAGGACTCAATGTAGCTGGACTAAGCTTTATTACAGGGGACTCAAATATTAACTAAGTGATCCACAGAGGGTTGAGAAGCCTCTGCCTTATTCTGGTGCCTCTGGTGTCCGCACCAAGTATGTACATTCACATCCCAAAGAACTCATTATAGAAGATCCATCACAAGGTGTTAGAACTAGAGCTTCACAAAGGGATGTACATGATATGATTACTTGTATCTCAAGTGGAACCACATACCATAGAAGAAGCTAAAACCAACCCTAATTGGATGTTAGCTATGCATGATGAGTTAAACCAGTTTAGGAGAAATAATATTTGGACACTTGTAAAAAATACCAGTTGACTATCCTGTTATAGGTACTAGATGGGTTTAAGAAACAAGCTAGTTGAGCAAGGTAATGTAATTAGGAATAAGGCTAGACTAGTAGCTCAGGTTAAAAGAAGAAGGAATAGATTTTGATGAGACCTATGCACCAGTAGCTAGGCTAGAAGCTATTAGATTACTCTTGGCATATGCATGTTTCATGAACTTTAAATTATTTCAAATGGATGTAAAGAGTGCTTTTCTAAATGGTTTTCTATTCGAAGAAGTTTTATAGAACAACCACCTGGTTTTATCGATCACAATTTTCCAAATCATGTTTTAAGCTAAATAAAGCTTTATATGGTCTGTAAATAGGCACCTTGAGCCTCATATGACAGATTAAGAAAGTTTTTACTTGGAAATGATTTGTAAGAGGTAGTGTTGATACTACCTTGTTTATTCAAAAGAAAAACAATGATATTTTGGTGTTCAAATTTATGTTGATGATATAATATTTGGATCTACTGATGAATCCTTGTATCAAGATTTTGCTAAGTTAATGCATGGAGAATTCGAAATGAGTCTAATGGGTAAGCTAAGCTACTTCTTTGGGCTTCAAATCAAACAATCGAAGGAAGGGATCCTAATCAATCAAGCCAAAATATATTAAAGAAATTATCAAAAAGTTTGGCATGGAATCAAGCAAAGAAGTTGGTACACCATGAGTCCTGCATGCAGATTAGATAAAGATGAAAATGGCACAAGTGTTGATCAAAAATTGTATGAAGGTATGATCGGATCTCTACTTTATTTAACTATTAGTAGACCTAATATTTTATTTAGTCTTTGTATATGTGCATGTTTTAATCAAATCCAAAAGAGTCACACATTATTGCTGTTAAAAGAAATTTCAAATATTTTAAAGGCACATGTAATATAGGATTATGTATTCCAAGCATCCATCTTTGAAGTTAATTAGTTATTCTGATACTAATTATGGCAGTTGTAAGATTGATAGAAAGAGCACCAATGGCACATGCCAATTTCTAGGTGTCAACTTGATTTTATGCACTGCTGTAAACAAAACTCCGTAGCACTGTTGTGCACAAGTGTTGTGGATCAAGCAATAGGTAAAAGATTATGGTGTTATCTAGTCTAAGATTCCTATCAAATGTGAACACTAGTGCTATTAATTTATCAAAAATCCAATTCAGCATTCTAGAACAAAGCATATAGAAATTAGACATCATTTCATTAGAAATCATGTCTTAAAAAATGTCATAGAATTAGAGTTTGTACCAACTAAGAACCAATTAGCGGACATTTTACCAAACCTCTTAGCCAAGATAGATTTGAAAAGATTAGAGGTGAGCTAGGTCTGTGTGACCCATATTAAAACTGTTGACCTAATTTTTTAAAAAAATATAAAAAAATTATCTAGAGTTTTCAAAAATCAATTTAGAGCTTTTGATTGCTTGATCTAGTATTGATTTACCCATAGAAACTGGTAGTTTGACAGTTTGAGCTTTTTCCTGTGTTTTGCTTGAGCGACTTGAGCAATCCCCTGTCCTGTCGAGCTGACTCGAAGGATGGGCCGAAGCTTTTTAAATAGGGTTTCGTTAGTTTTCAAGCCCATTTTCTTTTCGTTTCTACTATTGAACTCCAACCGTTCCCCTCCCAAGCCTTAGAAAAACCTCTAGAACCCTTCCTAATCTTCAATCCAAGCAAGATGGGTCCTAGGAAGGTTGTTGCAAAGAGACCAAAGAGGGTTGTGCAATCGATTGTGGAAGAACGGAGGACAGAGATGACTAGATGCATGGCTTCACATTCTATGGAAGAACAGCATGAAGAGCAACAATTCGATGCTCCAGAAGCCCCCAGATAGATTGTTCTTATGGGAAATAGACAGGTAACATCCGGAAGATTTGTGGATTTTGATTTTGCTTGAGCAAGAACACCTAGGGATAGGAGATTGGCTAAATGCTCAGGGTTGGAAATCATTTTGCATGCTAAATTTGCCTACATATCCAACCCTAGTGAGACAGTTCTTTGAGAAACCTATCCATAGGCACTTTTCATTTGGAATCAACTGTTAAAGGTAAAAGCATTATGGTAAATGAGCAGAAATTGAGTAGCATTCTTTAAATTCCTAAAGAATGGGATAGTTTTTGGTGGTTGAAAGAAAAGTAGAGGACATTGAGAAAAGTCCTAGAAGGAAGTGATGTTTCTGGGATATCCATGTTAGGGCAAATTTTTTGTCTTTGGAGATGAGGCTTACTCATAACATTATTAGCCGAGTGTCTTACCCATAATTGGAGATTCGACTGGGTAAGTGAAAGGGATTTAATGTTTATGAGATGTTTGATTGAGGGGAAAGCCCTCAACTTGCCCTACATTATGATCTCTCAGATGAGGGAAGTAGCTCGTAGGGCACGAGCCTGCCTTCCCTATGGTATGGTGTTTACCTTTTTTTTTCAAGATGCTGAAGTTGACTTATCAGGTGAGGACAGTAGGCCCCTGCTACACACTGATAGGTACAATATAAAATATTGAGCAGAATGGGGTTTCTCAAGGTGAATGGACACTGGATTCGGAAGACCTTCGTGTAGAGAGCTACACATTCTGATGAGGAGCCTGATGAGGATGACCAGGCTCGTTAGCCACAGGGCATTGAGGCAGAGAGACTTACTGATAAGGCTGGACCCTCTGAGCAAGCACCCACTCTACGTCGGTCACCTATGAGAGAGACTGATATTGGTGGTCCAAGAGATGATCACAGATTGCAGGATATCTTGGATGAGCTTTCTACTTTGTAGAGAGGCAGGGCAGAGACTGATGCCAAGATAGTTGCTCTACAGACCGAGATGCGGGATGGTTTTCAGCATATCTTGATAGAGCTTCAAAAGATCAGTGTAGGTGGCCCATCAGCACCTCCTTCACCACCAGTGGGATGAGATGATGATGCTGACATTGCACATGGAGAGACTGAGCCTTCTATTGACACACCTATTGTAGATACTCCTATAGTTGGGGATGGTACTGGTGCACAGGTCACTGAGGGATAGAGCACTAGTGTATTTGACACTCTAGTGACTCAGATCTTTCGAGCACTAGCACTTTAGTCTTGTTTGATCCTCCTTCTGTGCAGCCCACTCCCATCCAGATCTCTTCAGAACCTCCTTCCAAATCTAAACCAAGAGTTCCTAAACCTACTCCTCCCATTAGGGCTAGACTAAGGGACCTTAGGCCTAGGTTTCCAAAATTTAAACCTCAACCTGGTATTTTAGAAGTTGGATCTTCTTCCAATGAAGATGAGTCTATTGAAGATGAGTCTAGTGCTTCTTTTTGAGCATTAGGTCTTTAAGTTTTTCTGCATTCTCTCTTGTATGTGATACTTTTGTTATGCTTAGCACTTTTGTATTGTATCACATCCTGTACTGACTTTATATATATATATGTTTTGAAAATTTTGTGTTCGATTGATACATATGTATGAATGATTGTGAATGAATGTATATGTTTTGTTGATGACAAAAAGGGGGAGAAGTGCATGAAGTGAATAGATGAGTATGATAAAAAGGAGGAGCAATGATACATTATTGAAATAAGGGGGAGCTATTATTGAAATTTCTATTATATAAGAAAGGAAAAGAAATTATTGAAATTTCTTCCAAATTTTAAATGAAAAGTTCTCCTAACTAAGTTGGAAATTAGTATATGATGACTTGTATATAATATGACACTTGCTTACATGAATAGCATAGTAACCTTATTGCCTTGATACATTTGATACGTTGTTTTTATACTAATTCATTTCAACATCTTGATATTTCATTTGTTTTGATACATACTACCTTGAATACACACTAATACATGTGAATATTGATACATAGTATGTCATTACATGCAATTGTAAAGTGTTCTAAAAATTCTCATGCCCAGTGTTTTGTCATCATCAAAAAGGGAGAGATTGTTGACCCTTGGAATGATTTTGATGATTACAAAATATTGGAGTATGTACGGATTAATAATTCTTTCAATTACTCAAGAAATTTTGCAGGAAGTATTTATCATTGTATCATGAGGTTCTCTATTTAGTTACGGTGTATTTCAATATTGTATGAACTCTTGTACATCTCAAGTTTTAAAGCCCTAATTTTATCCTTGTAATCTTGTAAAAAATGCTAAAAGTTAGTATAAAGTGAGTATAAATAGGTTGGACATCTATGGTAAGTTTTTGGAAGTGTTTAGAAGACTTGCTATTGTTGGAAATCTACTTTGAAGAAGTTCTACTTGAGCCTACTCATAGACCTCGAGCCGACTCGTGGACCAAGAGCTGACTCATGTTCTAGCATGGCATGGAGAGTCTCAAAGTTTCAGAAGTTCGAGCCGACTTGAGCATAATGAGCTGACTCGCACAGAGTATGCAATTCACAAGTTTAGAAACTCAGAGCCATGAGCTGACTTGAGCTAGAAGAGTCGACTCATCCAGAGTTTGTATTTTTCCTGACTGAGACTTCGAGCCGACTCAACTTAGAAGAGTCGACTTGTCCAGAGTTTATTTTTAGTATGTCTGCGACTTCGAGCCAACTCAAGGATCTCGAGCTGACTCGAGTGACTGTGATGGGGGATGAATTTGATGAAATGGGTGTGTGGAGATGTGATCTACTCACTTAGCAGCAACATACTAGCATTAGAGCTCCAGATATGACCGGATTCATGGATAGAAGGGATGAAGAACTTAGATCTGGGAACTAGGTGAGCAGAAAATCTGATATCCTTGTGTAAGCTTCCTTAAAAAAAAATAAAAAAGAGGATCTAAGGGCATAGAAACCCTCAAACTAGGCTAAGCTACCTTTAAGAACCTCATATCTAAGGATCAAGAGGGTATATTCCCAACAATGAGGAGAATTCAAAGCTCAAATGGAAGGAAAGCACTCACCACTCAAGAATTGAAGGTTAAAGACAAGATTTACACTCCCTTCTTGGATTTACCATTGGAGCTTTGATCCATGGTGTGGAGCTATCATCATCATCTTCAAATCACCAAGAAGAACCTGCAAAAGAGTCAAGGTAAGGTCATGATTCAAAGAAATTAAGGGAAAAGGAAGGAATCAACAAAGAGAAGTGAAGAGAGTTACTGGAATTTTTGGGCAGCACTTTTTCTTCTTCTTGGACTACTTAGATCTTAGGTAGAAGAGCTTGGAAATGGAACTATAGTCCTTCAAACTCAAGGCACTCACTCAAATTCAAGATCAAACTCAACACTCTAACTCAAACTTAAAGAAAAACACTCAAACATCAAGAAGAACTCATGACTTGGCAAGGTGGAAGAGAACACAAACTAGCAAGCTTTCATGCAACTCAAGTAATTCATATCATACAAGAGGAGGCCTTGGTCCCTATTTATAGGCCAAGGGCAGCTACTTTGGGTGGCAAAGAAGGGGATTAAGAGACCAACTAATTCAAGTTTAGTTGGTAGCTAATTACAAGATTAGTTCCTAGTAACTAATTCTAGTAACTAATCCTAACAAAAGAAATTCTAGAAGCCCATGTGGTGCCATCTCCTTGAAACACTTGTCTTCATCTAACCCTTCCACATGTCCTTTAAAGTTTGGTCCTTCAATAGGCTTTAAAGTGAATGATTTCTTCATAGCTTGGCCGGCCCATGGGCTTGGAAAAGGAGTCTTCACTTGGTTTTGGTCTTGAATACTTGTTTCATGGAATTAGGAGTCTTTACTTCAAGTGGTGCTTCATACATTTATGGAAACCTAAAAAAAAAAAGATTGGACTACAACCAAAAAATGTTAGTTTGTAGTTTCTTCCTCTTGCCAATGTCCTCAATAATTCTCCCTGGGTGAAAGGAACACGGCCCTGACGAGTATGGATCATTTTGGCTTTGGTAGTATTCAAGTATATATGGATTGATCCTTTGTAGCTCTTCTTAAGTGATCCATGAATCTTCAGAATCAGATCTGCCTTGCCAATGGACCAAGTATCATTGATAATCTTTATTCCGAGTAGTGACAATCTTGTCATCTATGACCCTTTCAATTCTTTCTCCCCGCTTTGGTAGTGTGGCTAGTGGGCACTCTGGGGTTAGTTCACTTTCAAGGGATGGATCAGGTTCTAAGAACTCACTGGAAATCATTGTTGGCTTCTTGTATCCTACCAGATCTGAGATATTAAAGTATAGCTAATGCCAAAGTCAGAAGGTAGGTCCAGCACATAAGCATTAGGTCATATTCTTTTTATTATTTGAAAGGACCAGCACCACGAGCATGGAGTTTTTTTATAGTTCCTGGTGGAAACTATTCTGGTTTTAGCCTGATCATCACAATGTCCCTTACTTGAAATTCTTTAGCCCTTCTATGAGAATCAGCCATATGCTTGTAGCTCTCATTACTTTTTTGGATTTTCTTGCTAACCTCTTTGTGTAGATCCTTAATGTGTTGTGCATATGACTCAGCAGAATCAGTTGTTTGTGCATGCATGGGTAATGGAATGAGGTCGATGGTTTTCGTAGTTTATACCTATGAAGAATCTCAAAAGGCTTTTTCTAGTGGACCTGTTAACTGAGCTATTATAGGCAAACTCTATACATGGCAGTAATAGGTCCCAATTCCCAGTTTGTTCTCCCACTAAACATCTCAACATGTTCCCAAGACTTCTATTTACCACTTCCGTTTGACCGTCAGTTTGGGGGTGATAAGATGTGGAAAAGCTCAGCTTGGTTCCTAAGAGATGCCATTGGGTCTTCCAAAAGTAACTGGTGAACTTCACATCCCTATCAGACACTATGGTTTTAGGTAACCCATGTAACCTAACCACTTCATCTAGGAATAATTTGGCCACTTTAGATGCATTAAAGGTTTGGGAACAAGGCAAAAAATGGGCCATCTTAGAAAATCGGTCGACTACCACAAAGATAGAATCATGCTTCCTTAACGTCTTTGGTAGTCCCAACACAAAGTCCATAATGATATCTTGCCATGGTTGATTAGGGACAGGTAACGGAGTGTATAGTCCAGTATTTTATTTTTGCATCTTGGCAACAGTACATATTTTACACTGGGCTACAACTTGGGCAACATTTCTTTTCAAGCTAGGCCAATAGAATTGTTCCTCCAAAGCTAAATTAGTCTTATTCCTCCCAAATGGCATGCTAATCCCTCGGCATGAATCTCCCAAATCAAGAACTCTCAGATAGAAGTCCAGGGAACACACAACTTATTCCCTTTGAAAGAAACCCATCATCAAGGACATAGTGTTAATACTCCTTAGATGGTCCTAGACTGATAGACTCAAAAATCTTGCTAAACTCAAGGTAACTATTGTATTCCTCTTTTAACTTATTAAACCCTGTGACTTCAGTACTCAATGAAGTTAAAAGCATGGAACGTCGACTTAAAGCATCAACCACTTATTTTCAATCCCAGCACGGTGTTTTAGGACAAAGGTATAGGCTTGGATGTATTCTACCCATTTTTCAAGCCTAGGGTTTAACTTCTTTTGGGAGCTAAGAAAATGGAGTGCTTCATGATCAGAAAACAAAACAAATTCTTGCAATAACAAATAATGTCTCTAATGTTTCAAAGATTGAACTATCGCATATAACTCCTTATCATATGTGGAATACTTCAATTTCGCTCCATTTAATTTCTCACTAAAGAATGCTACCGGGTGGTTTTCTTGACTTAGAACTCCTCCAATCCCTATTTCCGAAGCATCACAAGCAACTTCGAAAACTTTAGTGAAATCAGGTAATCTCAATATTGGTGCTTGGGTCATTTTCTCTTTAATTTTAAGAAAGGCTTTGCTGGCTTGTTTGGTCCACTCAAAATCTCCTTTCATAATACAATCCATGATTGGGGCGACGATGGTACTAAATCCTCTTATGAACCTCTTATAGAAAGTGGCAAGGTCGTGAAAACTATGGACATCATGTATACTCTTGGATTCAGGCCACTTAACTATGGATCTAACATTTTCGAGATCAGTAGATACCCCTTCAGTAGTGATAAGAAATCCTAGAAAGGTCACTCTCTTGGTCAAGAATTCACACTTTTTCAAATTGGCATGGAGATTCTCTTTTCTAAGGATGCGGGTGATCTAGATGGTCTTCCCTAGTTTTGCTATAGATAAGGATGTCATCAAAGTATACTACAACAAACTTCCCCATGAATGGCTTTAAAACTTGAGTCATGATTCGTGTGAAAGTACTAGGGCGTTAGATATACCAAAGGGCATTACTAGCCACTCATAAAGACCATCTTTTGTCTTAACTACCATTTTCTATTCATCTCCAGGTCTAATCCTTACCTGGTGATATCCACTCTTAAGATCTATTTTGGAAAACATAGTGGCTCCGGTCATCATATATAGTAAGTCATCAAGACGAGGAATGGGAAATCGATATTTGACCGTAATCTTGTTGATGGCATGACTATCAATGCACATTCTCCAACTACCATCTTTCTTTGGGATTAATAGGGCAGGTACGGCACATAGACTTAAACTCTCCCTAATGAACCCTTTTTGGAGGAGGTCTCCTACTTGTCTTTGTAGTTGAGCATGTTCAGTAGGATTCATCCTATAGTGAGGTAAATTGGGTAAAGTGGCACCTAGGACTAAATCGATTGCATGTTGAATGTCCCTAAGTGGAGGTAGGTGGTCAGGTAAGTCTTCAAGGAATATGTCCTTAATGTCCTCTAAAACCTTTATGACTTCCTGAGGTGGCTCCTTAGGATCTTGTTCAGGTACTTCCCTAAGGGTTAAAATCCACATGGGTGATCCTTCTTTAATTCTTTCTTCAAATCCTTAGCATCAATAAAATTCAAACCTAGCTTCTTTTCTTTCAATTCACTAGACCCTTTCTTGATATTGTCCTTAGGTGGGGTCGAGTTAATGGTAAGCCTTTTTCCAAGATGGGTGAAGGCACAAGAATTGGATTGACCAGACTTGTTCCTGATAGGATTGAATTTGAATGGGAACTTGACATCTGGATTTGATTGGAATGGATGTTGCATCTATCCAAGAAACTTTGTACGGATTGGGATGGGAAACAAGGGTCAAACCTAAGGTATTAAGGGCCTTAGTGGATATGGCATTTATACAACTTCCATTGTTTATGATGATTTTATAAACTTTATCCCCTATTTTGATAAACATTTGAAGTATATTTGTTCTTCTCAATCCTCCTTCTTATTTGGGTTAAAATCCTAACAACACCCAAATTTTCTTCATAGTCAATTTCTTCTTGTTCTTTAACATACTCATTGATCAAGTTAGACTCAGCCTCATACACTGCTTCTTCAATTTCCTTAGTGGGTTCGTTCTCCTCATCAACTATCTCCCCTATGTGTAATGAATGGGTAGGGCATTGGTTGGAGTAGTGTCCCTTTTTGCTACATTTAAAGCATTGAACATTAGGGTTACTACTCTTTTGAATTAGAGGGGCCTTACCTTTATCACTTGCTTGACCTATTGGAGTACTAGGAATGGGACTATTGGGTCGCATCTGATTGAATCCTGGTTTCTGAGTAGGGGTGCTAACCTTACTTGGTTCGGGTCGCCTGGTTTTTGGTCCCCTATGAAACCTCTCATAGTCCCTGGCTATATGGTAAGCCTGGTCTAGGTCTGTAATCTCTTTCGAAAATAATTCCCTTTGAATCTCTTCTCTCAAATCGGCTCTAAACCTAGACAAAGTCACAGCTTCTGATTCATCAATATTACACCTCATCACAAATTCATCGAACTTGGTGATGTACTTCGATACAGTCTTAGTACCCTGATACAATCTTTGCCATTGGTCTAACAATCTCTAATGGTAGGACATAGGGAGGTACTTCTCTCTTAGCTTAGCTTTCATTACTCTCCATGTGGTTATAGGCATGTCTCCCCTTTGTCTAATTATTCTCTCAACATTCCTCCAATATAACCTAGCTTGTTGAACCAATCTAGGCTTGGCAAATTTGTACTTCCTATCCTCAGTCATTTCATACCACTCAAAGTATTGGTCCATCTCCCCTTCCCAGTCAATGTAAATCTTAGGGTCCAGGCTTCCATCAAAGATAGGAGCCTCTAGTCTAATGCTTCTCATGACCCTCTCATCTTGGTCTATGTAGTCCTGGTGGGGTTGCCTAGGGGTGTGATCATGGGTGAAATCAGATCAATAGGCTTGGTGAGTAGGCCTGGGTGACTCATGCTCGAAGTGGGCTCTCCGGGCCTCCTCCATAAAATCAGGGTGAAGTCTTCTAGGGTTGTACTTAGGGGTGTGCTCAAAATGTTGGGCTCTTGGTCCTCTTGGGATTGACCTAGATGACTCAGGTTCAATGGGGGTCCTTTTAAGGATCCCAACTCTCTCTTGACTTGACCTAGTTCTTTGTTAATTGTCCTAATTGCTCAGTTACATGGTCAAATTTTCCAGTTAGGATCCTCATGATGAATTCAAGATGGGATCCATGGGTAATAACTAGACTGAGGATGGGCTTTGGTATAGGGCTTATAGGACACAGTACAAGGATAATCAATATAATGAGCAAGCAGACGAGACCTAATTCTAGGGCTCCTAGGCCTAGAGTTCAAGAATATAAGACTTAACTAGGCACTACTTAAGAATGTAATTATCCTGTCCACTAGGCAGGTAAGAGGTGGGGTTGTGAGAGGTTCCCCTCGCTTTCACGAGATCCTAATTAAAAACTACAAGTTTGCTTAAGGCGTTTGCCATTTGACCTCTAGCCTTAGACACCAATTTCAAGGAATAAGTACAAACTCAAATAATGTTTTGTCTTACCTTGCACTTGAACCTGACTTGTGGGTGCCCCTAGTTTAGGTTCCTACTTTATTTTACTTATGGCTTAGGTCAATACAAATATGGGTGATTGTTTTGGGTTAAGGAAAGGTAATGACCTCCTTCCCTTATGTAATATTGAATGCCCTTTGGATATTTTAAAATTGGATGCAAACAATTTCAGCAAAACAATGAGCACAATCACAAATACATGAATTTTTAACCCAATTTCAAAATGTCAATTAACACAAATTTAAATTGAGTAATTCAAATCTTGAAGTCTAGATTCTAGCAACCAATTTAAAATCTTTAATTTTGAAATTTGATTAGAAAATTCATCCTTGGTGGCAAAGTGGTTAAAATGTAATTTTCAGCTTCCAACTAACCTAAATTTGAAAATTCAGAATTTAAAATTTTTAAATCCAAAAATTTGAAAAAATTGACTTGGTTAGATCTTAGGTCTGAAATCTTGGAATTTAATTTGTGACTCCAAATTAATTCTAATTTTGGTTGAGAAGGTAGTTTGAAAATAGTTGCCAGAAGGTTCCAGCAGTTTAGCTAACTCTTAACAACCTAAATTCAAATTTCGAATTTCAAACTCTAAACCTCTCTAAAATTCAAAATTATAATGAAAAAAATAAAACATTGAATCTGGATCTCAGATCTAAAATTTGAAATTTATGAAAAATACTTTTGTATTTTTTTAAAAATTAAATGAAATGGAAGGCAAAAACAGAATTCTAGACAGAACTTCAGAAATGACCTAAGAACTCATATTTTTAAATCAAATAAAAAGAAAATACTTTTTTGAATTTTATATTTCAAATTCAAACACACTAAGGTACTAGAACAGTATTTCTTTGGATTTTTTTGATCACTATGAAAATTATGAAAAATCATAGAAAACTCAAAAGATAGTGAGACAGAACTGCAGTAGCTTACAAAGCTTAACCTAGAAACAAAGCTCTGATACCAAAAAATTGATGGGGGACGAATTTGATGAAATGGTGTGTGGAGATGTGATCTACTCACTTAGAAACAACATACTAGCATTAGAGCTCCAGATATGGTCAGATTCATGGGTAGAAGGGATGAAGAACTTCGATCTGGGAACTAGGTGAGCAGAAAATCTAACACTCTTGTGCAAGCTTACTTTCAAAAAAAAAGAGAGAATCTAAGGACATAGAAACCCTCAAACTAGGCTAAGCTACCTTAAGAACCTCAGATCTAAGGATCAAGAGGGTCTATTCCCAACAATGAGGAGAATTCAAAGCTCAAATAGAAGGGAAACACTCACCACTCAAGAATTGAAGGTTAGAGACAAGATCTACACTCCCTTCTTGGATTTACCATTGGAGCTTTGATCCATGGCATGGAGCCTTCATCATCATCTTCAAATCACCAAGAAGAACCTGCAAAAGAGTCAAGGTAAAGTCGTGATTCAAAGAAATTAAGGAAAATGGAAGGAATCAACAAAGAGAAGTGAAGAGAATTGTTGGAATTTTTGTACAGCATTTCCTCTTCTTCTTGGACTACTTGGATCTTAGGTAGAAGAGCTTGGAAATGGAACTATGGTCCTTCAAACTCAGGCACTCACTCAAATTCAAGATCAAAACTCAACACTCCAAATCAAACTTAAAGAGAAACAATCAAACATCAAGAAGAACTCATGAACTTGGCAAGGTGGAAGAGAACACAAACTAGCAAGCTTTCATTCAACTCAAGGAATTCAATCATACAAAAGGAGGCCTTGGTCTCTATTATAGGCCAAGGGCAGCTACTTTGGGTGGCAAAGAAGGGAATTAAGAAACCAACTAATTCAAGTTTAGTGGTAGCTAATTACAAGATTAGTTCCTAGTAACTAATTCCTAGTAACTAATCATAACAAAAGAAATTCTAGAAGCCCTATGTGGTGCCATCTCCTTGCAACACTTGTCTTCATCTAACCCTTCCACATGTTTTTTAAAGTTTGGTCCTTCAATAGGCTTCAAAGTGGATGATTTCTTCATAGCTTGCGCGGCCCATGGGCTTGGAAAAGGAGTCTTCACTTGGTTTTGGTCTTGAACACTTGTTTCATGAAATTAGGAGTCTTTACTTCAAGAGGTGCTTCATACATTTGTGAAAACATTTGTGGGAACCTGAAAAAGAAAATATTGGACTACAACCAAAGATTGTTAGTTTGTAGTTTCTTCCTCTTTCCAATGTCTTCATTAGACTGGTTCTGGCATTCTAACGGCTAGTTGTTGAATCAATTTTTGAATTCAAAAGGCCCTCTAACGGCTCTATTTCGGTTTCCTAGGCCCTACAACGGGTAGTTTTGATTAAAGACTATAAAAGGAAGTATTTATGATGTATTAAATAATAATCATTGATTATTCATTGAGAGAAAAAGAGCATTCAAGGGAATTTCAAGTCTTTCACCAGCAAACTTCAAGTGAGCACTCAAGAAAGGATTCAAAGCTTCTCCAGCTCATCTTCATTCATTGAATCCTACTTTTGAGGAAGTTAAGAAGTAGCTTTAAGAGCATTCAAGAGCATCTAAAGTAAGGCTTCGATTTTATCTTTATTGGCAACTACAAAAAAAATAGGTTTGTTGTAAAGTTGCTATTTTTATTTGATATATCTTGTTTTCTCTCTAAAAGCAGTAAGGGACTGTGTCTTGTGAGTGTGAAGGTTTTTAGGTGAGCCTATTAAAACCTAAGTTTGGGTTTCTTTAGTGAGCCCAGTTCTAAAAGCCAAAGGGAGTTAGGTTCTTGGTTAGCCTTTGTTAAAACCAAGTGTGGATTTCTTTGGTGAGCCCGGTTAAAAATCAAAGTATAGAGGTTTGGATTGTGAGCCTATTAAAACAATCCAACTGTATTCCAGTTGGGGATATAGTGGAAATCCCAAGTAGTGCTTAGGTAGTGGACGTAGGAGCGAGTTGCTCCGAACCACTCTATTTCTTATGTTTGTGATTGTGTTGATTGACATCTTTATGTTGTTGATTTATTTGCTTCCGCATTGCATTATCTATCACAACACCAACACTAAAAGATTTTCAAAGTGCACATATTTGCAAGAAAGTTTTATATCCCAATTCACCCCCCTCTTGGGAAGCCACTTGGGCAACATGGGCCTATTCAGAATCTTCAACCAATGGAAGAAGTTCAAGTAAGAAGATCTGTTAGACAAAGAAGATCAGTAATTTTAGATGATTTCTATGTTTATCTGGGAAGAATGATTTTGATATTAGGCATTTAGTTGACCCAATTACTTATATTGATGTTGTCAATTCTTCCCAGTCTTATCTATGGATAAATGCTATGAAAGAGGAGATATAGTCTATGGCCAATAATGATGTGTGGGTGCTTGTTGAGCCTCCTGATGGTTATAAAACTATTGGATGCAAATGGGTATATAGAACTAGAAGAGCTTCCAAGGGAAGAGTTGAGTATTTCAAGGCTAGACTGGTAGCAAAAGGCTTCACTCAAAGAGAAGGAATTGATTTCACTGAAACTTTCTCTCTACTATCTTTAAAAAAAATTTCAGAATCATTATGTCATTGGTGGCTCATTATGATCTAGAGCTGCATCAAAAGGATGTTAGAATTGCTTTCCTGAATGGTAACCTCAGTGAAGAAGTCTACATGAAGCAGCCAGAAGGTTTTCAAGAAAGTGATAATGAACATTTGGTATATAAATTAAAGAGATCCATCTATGGTTTGAAGCAAGCATCATGACAATGGTACCTAAAGTTTGATGAGGTTGTAACCTCTCTTAATTTCGAGAAAATAAAATTGATCAATGTATCAATCTTAAAATCAATGGAAAAAAACACATCTTCCTTGTTTTGTATGTTGATGATATCCTGCTTGCTAGCAGTGATTTTGGTTTGCTTTCTGAGACCAAACAAATGTTGTTAGAGAATTTTGATATGAAAGATCTTGGTAAGGCATCCTTTGTTTATGAATTAAATTCATAGGGATAGATCTTGTTATCTTTTGGGTTTGTCACAAAAGGCATACATTGACAGAATTCTTTAGAGATTTAATATGCAAAATTGTAGACTATGTGAGTTTCATGTTGTTAAAGGTGACAAGTTCAGTAAAGATCAATATCCAAAGAATCAGCTTGAGAAAGATCGAATGAAAGATGTGCCTTATGCAAGTGCTATAGGAAGCTTGATGTATGCTCAAGTCTGCACCAGACCTAACATTGCCTTCATAGTGGGTGTTCTTGATAGATATTTATCGAACCCAGGCTATCAACATTAGGTTGCTGCAAAGAAGGTGATGAGGTATTACAAAAAATCAAAGATTATATGCTCGTGTATAGGAGAGTTAACAATCTTGAATTGATTGGACATTTGGATTCAGATTATGCCGGGTGTCCGGATAATTTGAAATCAATCTCTAGATATATTTTTATATTGGCTGGTGGTGCAGTATCATGAAAAAGTGTTAAATAGACACTGACTGCTTCTTCTACCATGCAAGCTGAGTTTATATCCTGTTATGGAGTTGCTATTCAAGATATTTGGTTAAAAAATCTTATGGTTGAACTTCAGATTTTATATTCGAGTTCCAAACCTGTGTTGATATATTGTGATACTAAGGCTGTGATATTCTTCATAAGAAATAATAAGTCTTCCAGCAAGTCTAAATACATTGAGTTGAAGTATTTGGCCATCATAGATCTTGTGAAGAATGGAGATATATTATTGATTACATTGATACAGAGTCTATGTTAGCTGATCCTCTGACCAAAGATTTGAGGCCTATATGCTTTGCAAAGCTTGTTGAAAATATGGACATATTAAGCTCTTTTGATGTACTTGGTTAGTGGGAGTGACTCTGTAATTAGAGTTTATTATCATCATGAATTTATTTTTTATTTACATATATCATGAGTTTTTGCATGCATTATTATCATGATAAATTTTATTATATGGTTTTATATGTACATATGTGGAATAAAGTATAATATAGTATCTCAAGATTGTATATTTATCTTGAGAATGATAGTTGTATGAGTATGTCTCATTTGATAATTATGAGATTTTATTGTGCTTAGAGACATACAGACTTCTTTTTAAGTCGTGAGATTTTTCTAGCATGTGATATAGAATATGGTTAAAGAAAAATCATGATTGAGGGTACATATATTTAATTTATTTTGATTATGAGATATCTCTTTTGGTTATGTCTTGACTAAGACCAGGCATCAAGTTTCAAATTTATTATGCTATCTTGTCATTGACACCATTGTTGAGTATGTGAGATAGAATGGCTTGTTGTTTGATGCTTGTTGCTGCCTGGAACATCATGGCCTGTAGCTCTGATGTATCATGGATGCGTCGGACTCCTATAGGGTGCTTGGTCCTCTACTCCGGTGCACTCCTTGGTTAGCTGCCCTGCAAAATAGAGGAGTCCCAGGCCAGGGATTCTGTCGGGGATACTCCGACGATCAAGTCAGTGGAACGATCTAGGAGAATGGAACCTCTATGATGGAGAGCTTGGGGACTCTCCATGCGTAGAGGGTGAAAGACAAGATTGAGATGTAAAGACAAGGTGGAGTTGGAATTGGAGAGCTTGGGAGGCTCTACTAGTTGGTTCCTTGCCCATTAGCTCTCTGTCACTTACCGATTGCCTTCCTTCTCATTTCAGGGATTCTTTCTTCCATTTTATATGAGAATGATGGCCTAGACCAGGTCTGGGGCTTTCCTAAGATGTCCTTTTCCTGGTGTCCCTTTTGGAGGGGGTCTTTCTACTATCCACCTTGTTCCCCCCTTCGGACCGATCCTTTGAAGGGGATCCTCCTATTGGAGGGCTTTCATTGACGTGGCACAGACCTTGTCCCTTGGGTGGTGTAGTTCCTCGTGGGAGGGGTGGGCACCGTGCTGCTAAGCCCTGAGCCATGGTGAGACGTTTCTATTCTTGGAGGGACCGTCGAAACATTACAGGGCCTATGGCCTTAATGGAATATTCTTCTTGGGGGAGGTTTAGGTTTCGTGTCGCGAGGGTTGAAGCTTCCTGGTTGCACGGTCGTTGACGTGGCTGCATGATACAAGGCTTGGGGCCTGGAGGAGCACACCTTGTAGATCAAAGGAGCTGGATAACATCATGCCTTACTCCCATTCCCGATGCAGCCAAGTGTGCCCACTGCCAAGGTAGAACCGGAGCCAGAGTCGGGGGTAGCCAAGGTTGAGGCCAGATCCAGAGCCGCCCAGGATGCCCCTCAACTAATCGAAGTCACCCACCAGCCAGGGAAGGAGCTGGCGATAGAAGAGAAGGCCTTTACTTTTTTCTTCATGTAACTTAGGCCAAGGCTCTTCTTGGATTTTGTGAGAGAAAGGGGGGAGGTGTTGTAACCCGCATGCTTACTGGGGAGCCCTAGATCTCTAAAAATCAACGGGAGAGGTTAGCCAATTTGCTCTTCTGCTCTTCGAGGTGCCTCTCCACCTAGCGATGGATGGCCTTGTTAGTGGAACCCTCGGTAGAGGCCATCAGGGGTGAAGGACGTGTAGAGTGGGGGAACTCCCGCTTGAGTTCTCGGCCATGCTAGCGCTACTGGTGGGAGTGCGTGCGTACCATGGTCCAAGACTAGGAAGCAGCTCTCCTGGCCGGTCGGCCATCGTGCTACCTTTTTTTGGCCGCCTGATGGTCTCATCTCGGGTGGGAGATCACATGCAATGGCCCCTCCTGGAAGGACTGGAGGTTGGTACGAAGGTCAGCGATGTGGGCCACTGACATCCTTGGTTGCTGTTGTGTTGCCAGGGACCAGTGTCTCTGATGAAGTTGGCGCACCACCACTACCAGGGTATGGACTTGCTGGCCAGTATGGTGATCTGGGGATCCGTCGGAGGCGACAGTGGTGGAGCAAGGATCTCACTCTCTGGACTTTGATCATCACGATGGGGGGTCCCCACGCTGCTTGCCAAAGCCTTGTGCACTCGAGTTATCACCATGAAGCTTTGGGGCTTCTACAAAGGCTTCACTGGTGGTGGGGGACTCACTGCTGGACTTCCCATAATCAAAGTTCTAGTGCTCCACCCCCTACCTGGCATGCCAATCTGTTTCCACCTAGATCACGTGGCCTACAACTCTAACATGTCATGGATGTGTCGGGCTCCTGTAGGGTGCTTGGTCCTCTACTCCAGTGCACTCCTTGGTTGGCTTCCCTGTAAAATAGAGTAAACCCAGGCCGGAGATTTTGGCGAGGACACTCCGATGGTCAAGTCAGTGGGACGATCTAGGGAAATAGAATATTTATGGCAGAGAGCTTGGGGACTCTCCATGCATAGAGGGTGAAATATAGGATTGAGATGTAAAGACAAGGTGGAGTTGGGATCGAAGAGCTTGGGAGGTTCCACTGGCTGGTTCCTTGCATGTTAGCTCTCTGTCTCTAACCGATTGCCTTCCTTCTCATTTTGAGGATTCTTTCTTCCATTTTATATAAGAATGATGGCCCATACCAGGTTGGGGCTTCCCTGAGATATCCTTTTCCCGGTGCCCCCTTTAGAGAGGATCTTTCTGTTGTCCACCTTCTTCCCTCCTTCGGATCGATCCTTTAAAGGGGATCCTCCTATTGTGGGGTGCTCGCCGGTGGGCACTGACCTTATCCCTTGGGTGATGCAGTTCCCTGTGGGAGGGTTAGGCACCATGCCGCTGAGCTCGAGCCACAGTGGAATGTTTCTATTCTTGGAGGGATCATCGAAGCATTGCAGGGCCGGTGGCCTTAATGGAATACTCCTTTTAGGAAAGGTTTAGGTTTCATGTCGCGAGGGTTGAAGCCCACAACTGCATGATTATCGACATGGTGGCATGCTATAGGGATTGGGACTTGGAGGAGCACACTTTACGTAGAGCATGCGGGTGATGCATTGCAGAGCTTGAATTTATGACAGGGCATGTACCACCTCCCAGAGGTTGTAAGTGGCCAGGAACCTCCGTGCTGTGGTTTGAATTCCTATTGATCCTTCCATCTTTTGCTACTGGCGGGAATCTCGACCTCCGCAAGGTGGGGAGGGCTCACTTTGGGAGCCCCACCTCAGTAAGCATGAGCATAACCCCGATCGGGAGCTTGCATCAAATGGAGGCTTGGCTTATGATCATGATCCTGGTTGGGAGCTAACCTTGACAGGAGGGCTTGCCTTAGCAGTATGAGCATGACTCCGACCAGGAGTTGGCATCAGATAGAGGGCTCGCCTTATGAGCATGACCCCGATTGGGAGCTGACCTCGGCAGGAGGGCTCGTCTTGGTAGCATGAGCACGACCTTAGTCGGGAGCTAGCCTCAGACGGAGGGCTCGCCTTATGAGCATGATCCCAGCTAGGAGCTGACCTTGACAAGATGGCTCACCTTAGCAGCATGAGTATGACCCTGACCGGGACATAGCCTAAGACGGAGGGCTCTTCTTATGATCACGACCCCGGCTGGGAGCTGACCTTGGCATGAGGGCTCACCTTAGCAGCTTGAGCAAGACCTGGTCGGGAGATGGACTCAAATGGAGGGCTCGCCTTATGAGGATGAACCCGATAGGGAGCTGACCTCAGTAGGAGGGCTCATCTTGGCAGCATGAGCATGACCCTAGTCAAGAGCTGGCCTTGGATGGAGGGCTCGCCTTATGAGCATGACCATGGTTAGGAGCTGACCTCGACAGGGGGCTCACCTTGGCAGCATGAGAACGACCCCGACCGGGAGCTGGCCTCGGACGGAGGGCTCACCTTATGATCATGACCCTAGCTGGGAGCTGACCTTGGAAGGGGCTCGCCTTGGCAGCATGAGCACGACCTCAACCGGGAGATAGCCTCAGATGAAGGGCTTGCCTTATGAGCATGACCCCAGCTAGGAGTTGACCTCGGTAGGGGGCTCACCTTGGCAGCATGAGCACGACCCCGGCTATGAGCTAGCCTCAAATGGAGGGCTCGCCTTATGAGCACGACCCTAGCTAGGAGTTGACCTTGGTAAGAGGGCTCACATTGGCTCTTTACTTGGCCACCGCATCTAGGTGGCGGACTCTTGCCAGCGCAACCGCTAGCGAAGGCTCCATGTCATCGAATGTGCCACATCAATGCCATTAACACTTCTCTTGCTTATTTTATTTCTAAGCATGTTGAAGAGAAATTAGAGGACTAGCAATGAAAATAGCATGTTTTATTTTGATCACCATGATGCTATTTTTTTGCTACACTATCATAACAAGACTCATATCGATGGTGTTTATGATGCTTGTAACCATGGATATGTCTTATATCGGATAATTAGTACAATAACCCATGATTCGGCATCATGGATATTATTGGATCGAGTCATTTGTTGGTGCTATCTATAGATCATATGGTGCCATATTTTATTTTCAACCCGAGAGTTATTTTTAAAATAAAATATTTTAAAACTATAATTAATATAGCTCAAGTGAGAGAATGTAAGAGTTTTTTCTTAATTTAGGCTAACATTAATTGGAATTTTCTTTTATTAAAACTGGATTGATTTTATGGTCCATGTTGATAGATATAGATTAAGTCCATTATTTTGTGATTATTGTTTGGGCTAGGAGCACCTCATGTGATTTGGTATGGTTGAGGTGGCATAGTGTAGGCCTTAGCCCGACTTGACTCATGATGGGAGGGTTAGTTACGGTATTTTTATTTTATTAGCTAGGTCCCTTCTCCGCTTCCTCTATTATATTTCACATGACTTGTGATTTATGCATGATGATTTTTTCCATCGAGAAACACCTATTTAAGAAAGCCCGGAGAGAAAGACTCTGCCTGTAATGTTCATGTGATATAAAATTAAGATCATGGCGAATATAAATATGCAATCCTTTTTCTCAGATCTATTTTCAGAATTCTAATATTCTTGATCGATCCAAGGAGTTGGAAAAACATTTTTTTACACTTAAATCCTATCTCCTGTATTATTTAGAGGATTCAATCAGTCTGGCCTGAGTTTTTCCATAATCATAGGATAGTAGGAGTAGAACAGAAGCCATTGTCTATTCAAAATAATGTGAAAATACTGGTCACGAACCATTCATTCACACACACATATATATACATCATAATAGACCTCTCTGGATTTCCCACATCATATATATGAATAAAAACCTGATAAGCATCAAGTAAATAATTAAAGAGCATAAAAATAAATGTTTTATATTATAGGGTAAGTGACTTGCCCAATCTTTTATGATCAATCACTAATAAGCAAAATGTATTCGGCAAGAGCCAATCACTTGCCAAAGTATAGGACACCTATCAGCCAGAAGCTGATCTTTATTGAAATATAAGATGTTCAACAACTTATCAGATATGTATTGATCACTTACCTAAGCTAGGTACGATGTTCTATAACTTCATTTAACCCGAAGCATATCCCTTTAAAATGTTAAAGTTGTTATGACAAGGTTAGTAAAGTGGTGGTGCGGGTACCAGAATTTAAAGAGACTTCAATCAAACCCAATCAATCTAGGCTCCTTGTGGATTACCAGTGAATAAGTCATTTTAGTTTCAACTTTTAATTTCAGCTGAGTCCTGTAGGGTCAAGTTAATTTTAGCTTAAAAATTTCAACATGAGTCATGCAATTAGAGTCAAGTCAATTTTAATTTCAGCAAAAGTCTTGTAATTAGTCATAAGAGGCAAGTTGGATTCAATTAGTCTTGTAATTGATCAAGTTGGGTTCAAATTAATCAAGGCAAGATCAAGACCATGAAGCTTGAAAGCATCAAGATTGGATGGAGCAAACCACCTCAACCTCCATGCCATGATAGAATGCCACCTCACCCTCCATGCCAAGATGGAATGCCACCTCACCTCCCATGCCACATTAGCTCCATTTGTATGCCCAAAGCCTAGGAAATTCAAATATGAAATCAAGTTGGGATACTCCACTTTTTCATGCTTGTAATTGAATTTTCAAGACATTGAATGAATGAAAAAAAAAAGGTCTTTTTTCTCTTCCAATTCCTTGTTGCATTGTCACTCCATGAGGGAGAGTGTGTGAGGCCCAATCAGTTCATCCAAGCTCCAAGAATTTGCCAACAATCCTTCTCTTTCCCTTCTTCAATCATTTTCCTCTCTTCTCTTTCCTTCCATGCCCACTAATATTCTCTATTATAGGAATTCCTCCATGGCCACGAGTTAAGGATGGAGTCTACCTTGCCTTGGAATCAACTACGTTAGATGTCTTCAATCAAGGGGTAGTCTTCTCATCTAGCTGCTAGTCCTTGAGTGTTGAAGTTTGAGCCACCTACAAAGTTGAGACTTCATTGTTGGTAAGATAATCCTCTACTAAACTCTTAGGTCTGATTTCTTGAAGGTAATTGTCCTAATTAGATAGTTTCTCAGCCATTAGATCCATTTACTTTCGAATGAATAAACCTCCATTGTAGGTAACAACTTTCTAGTAGTCTATATCATTAAGCTCATTTGCTCTCTTAGAATGAAACTTGTTGATATGTGGTAGATTCATTGCTCTCTTTAGGCTCATAAGTTCTTTAGTTTAAAAACTCATTTCCATCTCGCATCATTTTGGTATCAGAGCATGGTTAACTAGGACAAGATATGCCAATTGCTGAAAATTTCTGCATCATCTAAGGACTAGACTTGAAAGCTCATCTCATAGCTTTTCAAATCTTAGTTTAACATGTATTTCCTAAGTAACCCTTCCAGATCAAACCAGACTTGGAATCCTTTCCCATAGATTTCAGATCTAAATTTTTAGAATTTTTTTTTGTTTTCCTAGTTTACTTTCTAATTGAAGGAATCATGCCACCTGAGCGGGTACACGAAAGTATACTTATGACTCATGGAAATAATGAGCCAACGCCGAACAAGAGATCCCAAGATTGGAGGGTCTGTTGTGCTAAGTGCATGCTTGCATGATTGGAATTAATGAATGCTACATTGTATATTTTCTCCTTTAGCACAACCTAAGTTTTAAATTTCTAGTACAATTCAAATTTGAATTCTTCTAACTATAATTTTAAAATTCAAAATTTAAAATTTAAATTTTGAATTCTGAAATTTAAAATTTAAAATTTTAAAATTTAAATTTAAAATTTGAATTTAAAATTTAAAATTTAGAAATTTAAATTTTGAAATGAATTCTATCTTAGTCTTTACATTCTATTGATTTGTTAGATTCTTGATTGTGCATTCATTCTAAAATATATTGCATTAACCCAAGCCTAATCTAAAATGAGTAAGAACCTAAACTAGGGACATCAACAAGTCATGTTTGTTGGGAATTATGTTCCAAAGCCAATCGCCTAGCCTGTAGGTGGTTGTGCTCAGTATTGTATTTGAATATGAATTAATAAAACATTATTTTGGCAGCTCATCATATTATTCATTTCCCTGTAATGAACTCTGTTTATGTGATGAAGTCCTTAAGACTGCACTAATTTCGATATAGAGGATATATCGAGTGGTTCTTTAAAAAGGTTCACAACCAAAGGATACATTGTACAGGATGGCAATATGTCAAATGTAGTTATTGTGATTTACATCGTTTGGTTGTCCTCTTGACCAAAGGAGTGTGGCGACACTGATGTGATCTGCAAGTTGGATGTGTGACATATTATTGAACGTGACTTCGTGGAGCTCTTTCTGCCAAAGGATTACTCACGATTGGATATGAGTATTTGTGTCCCTCGGACCTGAGGTCACAATGGTAGCTTGCAAGCAACTTCCTGTGCTTTGATGCCAGACTACCCGGATTTTTAATCCGGTGACGGAAGGTTTCTTGGTACAGGCAAGTACTTGTGGAGCAGTGGTGGACCAAGATGGAATTGACCTGTCCAAATTAGTTGGATTGAATGTCTCGTAATGTCTCAATTTAGCAAATCCTCGACCGGGGTAGTCCTAGTGAGGAGTCACTAGACTTGTGAGGTTGAGACATCTTGTGGATTAACTCAGTTAGGGTTGGCGTCTAACCCTAGGTTATCTTGAGCATTAGAGGTCAAAGAGATGAATTATACGGTAACCATATGCTAGAGGTTCGATAGATTGCTCTCGTATCTTTGGCTTATCCGGACATCGGGATCCATTACTAGATGGTATCTTGTGCTGGTACTGGAAGTGTTCCAATGCTACCGTTTAGGTTCGAACCTATGAGGTCACATGTCATAGATGATTTCTTTCTAATCCGGAAGTCGATCAATGATTGGGAATCGTTTCGGTATTAAGGTCAAACGGTCTAATTGAGCACACATTAGATTTTTTGATCTACCTGGTTTGATTTGGATCGACCAGGATTGGTTTGGATCAACCAAGAATTGTTCTTGGTAGACCAGGACTGGATCCTGATTTTTTTATTGATCGGGTTTGGCGGACCGTGGTTTTTATGAACCATTTTGGGTTTGTTTGAACCGGTTTTAATCATGGGATTTTTTACACGTGTTTTATGTTTCCTTTGCTCTTCTTCCCTTGTGTTTTTACCATGTGATGGGATAAAGACTTGATGGCTTCCCCTGCTCATTGTTTCACCGATTGAATTGGATTTGATCTGCTTGAAGATCGTTTGATGTTTGGGATACCATATTTTATCTCTTTGCACCGTCTTTTCTGCCGCACGTCGCTCATCCACTCGATCCCTGTTTCATGGTGGTTTGGCATTATTTGTTCTCATCCTTTCATCGTTTCCTATGTGTAAACCGATCCAGAGCAATTTCAAAGGGAGTTTGATTTGATCTGGACTTCTTCACGCGTCTCCTTGCTCCATGGTGTTTTCTAGCCTTCGCGCATTTTTCCGTCGGGTGTGTATCTGGTTTTCATCTTGGGGTTGCTGGCCATATGAGGGAGCAAGAGAGGATGATGAAGGCCGTGAGTTGTATTTGAGGGGAAGAACAGAGCATTTGCACAGGCTTGCCGTGAGAGAGAGAGGAATTGTGGTTTGTGAGCGAGGGGAAGAACTGAGCTCATCTTCGTTTTCTCTTGGTCCATGACTCACGGGTTATCTCAGTGATTTCATTCTTCTCGGGTTCAGGCTATGAGAGAGGTTGATGGGTTGAAGGTCTGCGGTTTTGGTTTTGAGATAAAAGAAACAGAGCGTGGGAGAAAGAGAGGGAGAGAGAACGGGGGAAGTAACATAGTTTTCGTGAAAGATTTTTGGGACGGTTTTCTTAGTGCAAAAATTCTGGAGCGTCCCTGTTTTTGATTCCCTATTTTAGTTTTCCTTTGTGTGCTCTTCATGGAGTATGGGCGGTCTTGGAGAAGTCTGTTCGCGAGGATTGTTTGGCTTTCCATGCTTCACCTATCTCAGATATGTTTTTAGATTCCCGAAGGACTAGTATCCTTTCAGGAGTTAGGATCAGCGAGAGCCCGCGCGTGGATACTCTAGAGGGTGGACATTTGGACATCTCAAGAAATTGGATCGATCTCTTCTTCTTGCTGTTGCAGATATGTTTTGCTATTGAAGGAGTTCAACCGGCTGTCTTGATTTGCTGCTAATCTATTCTAAAGACTGAGGGAGTCGGCTTCTTCCTGCTTTGATCAGGTATATTATTATTTTTGTTATCATGCATGCTTAGATCTAGAAATTATCATATTATTTATAATTATTGCATGCCTTTACATGCCTCTATATCTATTTCATGCATCATTTTATGTTAGATCCTGTGCATGAGTAGGTTTTTTTCGTATGCATGTTAAAAAATTTAATTATGCAATACCTACTCCCTGTGTAACATGTCTAGGGTAGGCATCAGGTGCACTAGTTTTCCTTCAGTGGTATCAGAGCCACAGGTTCCTATGTAGATCATGATTGCATGTATTGTGATTAGGATTATTTTGGGAACCTAGTTGAGACCTTCACCATGGCCGTGTATTTGTAGAGATTAATCAGGGTTAAAATCCCTAAGTTTCTATGGCACGAGGCGGTTCATCTGTATTGGCCTTTTCAGAAGGATCCTTAAAGGAAACCTACGATATTTAAAATATTTTAATCCTGATATATATACATTGGCATGTCTAAAATGTTTAAGGCTTGCAATATTATAAATTGATATGATAGAACTAGATATGATGCATAAAAGATGTAAAAATATTTTACATGAATTTAATTAAAAATATTTAATTAAAAGTTGACTTATAATCTAACAATATGAATTGAAAGATTAATTAAATGACAAGCCATATTAGGGTTTATGAAACCTAATGTCATTTGAATAAGCCATCTGGGTTAATTGGGTTAGCTGTCTGATTGGGTCTATTTATTGGGTTAGACCTAAGGTTAGTTGAATTGGACTTAAGAGAACTAATCAAATGTTGATTAAGGACATTCTCTTTAGTATCTATCTAATAGTTATATGGATTAGTCCATTCTTCTAAAATGGATCTAATTAGTGGCTCTGTGGTAAGCCCGAATTCTTAGGCTAGTCTAATCAAGTCTGGTAAATCGATTGGTGTCTAGGCAGGTTTGGCAGTTTGATCATGGCTGCATGAGGCTACCTCTTCCTGGCCAACTTGGTTGGTGTCTAGGAAAGATGGTTAATGGCGGATACTCACCCATGATCTCACCTACCTAGCTAATCCGGTCAACTATATTGATTAGAAGAGCTTATTGATTCGAGTTAACCCATGTCACCCAAGTTGATCAGCCTATCTGATCTTTAGGTGCCCATGGACCAACTTGTTGAATTTAATTCACCCTCCTAAGAATTGATTTGATCAGTGGGAGGTTGATCAATGTTCTTCTCTTTATTCTTCTATCATAATTTAATTAAAATTCTCTAAAATTATTAGGTCCTGAAAAAGACTAAGTCAATGAGTTGATGGTGTCTTAGCCTCCCATTAAGTGGGTTAGTAATAAGTCCTTTAGCTTGGTGTACATCGGCAATTCCAAAGAACGAGTGTGCATCCAGTTACTGGATTACTCTCCCATAGATGATGGTTCAGTGCAATCTTCTTAACAATGATCAAGTGGGCCGGCCAAAGTCGGGCTTGGTCATTCGTTAGCTGGAAGCATCGGACTTGTCATATTGATGGTTGGACCTAACCAGAGACCCGCAATAGGAGACCCCAAGGTCGATTGGGGGTTCTGTGGGGCAAAATTTATTACTGGAAGTTGCTTAGAAAATAATTGGTTAGAGAACCTATTTTAGGTGCGTATGGGTGAGCCGGCCAAAGTCGGGCTCATACGTGGTCTATTGGATTTCAGTACCTACTATGAAATGATGATTTCATGGATTGGAGTTAGAGGCTCCCAATCTGAAAAATTAGTGGGAGGGATCTTTAGACTAAAGTCCAAGTCTTATGGTTTAATTAATTAATTCATATACTAATTTGGTCTTTATTTTCCTTTCAGATGTCTTCAAACCTTTCGCTCTCGTCACTTCTCGATAGCGAGAAGTTAAAGGGTGGAAAATTTCGATAGCTGGTATCAAAAATTGAGGATTGTCTTGGAGCACGAGTGGATCCTTTATGTGATAATGAATATAGCATCCGAAATCCCTCCTGCCAATGCTCGGAGTTCGATCAGGGATACTTATTTGAAGTGAGTTTCTGATCGGACTACTGTCTGATGCGTAATGTTGGCGGCAATGAACGACGAGTTTAGTCACAAATTCAAGGAGGCCCAGCCAGATGAGATTCTTCAAAAGTTGAAGGAATCCTTTGGCTTGCCAGATAATGTGGAGCGGTACAAAGTATCTTGTGCCATCTATAATGCCAAAATGCGGAATGGCGGTTCAGTCACCGATCATGTATTGTACATGATCGAGATGATCAAACGATTGGGCAAGCTCGGATGTCCCTTGCACGAGCAACTTGGTAAGGATGCGATCCTGAATTCTCTACCCTTCTCCTATCTTGACTTTCTCGATCATTATAGAATGAATAAGCTTGCAGTCAAATACCATGGTTTTATGGGGTTGTTGCAGACTTACGAGAAGGACCACCAACTGAATAAGGGGGTGGTGAATTTAGTGAGAGGTTCCAGAGGTCGTCGTCCCTTTAAGAAAGAGAAGAAGAAAGGTAAGGGAAAGAAGGTGCAGAGTGCTCCTGGCCCAGTCAGGCCAAGAAAGTGAAAGCTAATCAAGCTTGTGCAGAGTGCTTCTATTGTAAGAAGCAGGGACACTGGAAGAAGAACTGTCCTCTTTATCAAGCATCTTTAGACCGAACAGGCCAAGGAAGGGAAACCAGTAAGGTGCTGGACAAAGTATTTATATGATAAAACCTTGTAATTTCTCTATTTGGGACACTACTAACTGGGTATTGGATATTGGTAGTCATATTCAAGTTTATAATTCATTACAGGGACTGCAGGTTAGCATGTTACGGCCTGTAATGTAATGTACACGTCTAGCAAATGCCCAAGTATAGAAAATGTCAGTGATTTGTATCTATGGCACTATAGGCTAGGTCATGTTAACCAAAATAGGATAAATAAGTTGCGAGGAGAAGGCCTCCTCGAGGTCAGTGATTCTGACTCACTGCCCACTTGTGAATCATGTTTGCTTGGTAAAATGACCAAGTCACCTTTTACTGGAAAAGGTGAACGAGCTACAGAACTTCTGAGTCTCATACATACTGATGTATGCGGACCCATGACAGTTAGTGCCAGAGGTAGATATAGATATTTCCTTACATTTACATATGACATTTCTAGGTATGGTTATGTCTTCTTGATGAGATATAAATCTAAGTCGTTTGAAATGTTCAAACGATATCGTAATGAAGTGGAGAAATAAACTGGAAAGTATATTAAAACCTTTGATCTGATCGAGGCAGTGAATACCTATCCAGTGAGTTCATGACATATCTTGAGGAGAATGGGATTCTCTCTCAGTAGACTCTTCCAGGAACATCTCTGTTAATGGTATGTCTGAAAGGAGGAATCAAACCCTGTTGGACATGGTTCGATCCATTATGGGCTTTGCAACTCTACCGCTGCCCTTCTGGGGATATCAATTTGAGACAGTTTGTTACTTGCTGAATGATGTTCCGAGTAAGTTTGTTGTCTCCACTCCATATAAGTTATGGACTGGACGTAAGCCCTCAATTTCATACCTTCGGGTCTGGGGTTGTCCAGCTTATGTAAAGCATTTAGACTCAGATGAACTTGGTCCTAGGTCTGATCGGTCCCTGTTTATTGGGTACCCTAAGGAAACAAAAGGGTGTTTCTTCTACTTGGAGGATGAACAGAAAATGTTCGTTGCTCTTAGGGCTATCTTTTGGAAAGGAGTTCATTGGAGAAGGAACTGTAGCCTCTAAGATTGAACTTGGTGAAGTTCAACCAGTAGAAGAAGAACCTGTACACTCTAAGGACATCATAGAACCGGCTATGATTGAATCACACCCGAAACCTATTATTAGGAGATCCGGTAGAGTACCGTGTTAGCCAGATAGATACTATGGTTTCTTGGTTCGGGACGGTGATCCCATTGAACTCGACGAGAACGATGAGGATCCGATCACCTATATGGATGCACTTCAGAGATCTGACTCTAAGGCATGGCTTGGAGCCATGCGATTCCAGATGGAGTCCATGGAAATCAACAATGTATGGATATTAGTTGGTCCACCTGAAGGGATAAAACCCATCGGGTACAAATAGATTTTCAAGAGAAAAAGGGGCATAGATGGGAAGGTGGAGACCTATAAAGCCCGTCTGGTTGCCAAGGGGTATCGTCAGTGATATGGTATTGATTATAACGAGACGTTCTCCCCTGTGGTAATGCTCAAGTCCATTCAGATCATGCTTGCTTTGGCAGCACATTTTGACTATGAGATGGCAGATGGATGTCCGAACCGCTTTCCTGAATGGGGAGCTGGATGAGGAGGTGTGTATAGATATAACATGAAGGGTTCACATCCATAGATGAGTCAAAAGTGTGCAAATTGCAGAGGTTCATTTATGGACTCAAGCAAGCATCTTGAAGTTGGAACATGCGATTTGATAGGTGTATCAAATCGTATGGCTTCGTTAGGAATGGAGAGGAACCCTACATCTATAAGTGGGTTAATAGTTCTGTGAATGTATTCCTGGTACTGTATGTTGATGACATTCTCTTAATCGAGAATGACATCCCAGCATTGCAAGGAATAAAGGTCTGGTTGTCATCTCAGTTCTCCATGAAGGACTTGGGTGAAGCTTCTTACATACTGGATATGAAGATCTATAGAGATAGATCTAAGAGGCTTCTGGGATTGTCCCAGTCTACGAACATTGATACGTGCTGAAATGGTTCAGCATGGAGAATTCCAAGAAAGGCTATCTCCCGATAGGTTCTGGAATTACTCTTTCCGAGAAGGATTGCGCGACAACTCTTAAGGAAAGAGAACATATGAATAGAGTTCCTTATGCTTCTATAGTGGGCTCTATCATTTTTTCTATGACATGTACTAGACCAGACATGGCATACTCACTAGGAGTAGTGAGCAGATACCGGTCTGACTCAGGTGAGGTGCATTGGAAGGAAGTTAAAACCATTATGAAGTATTTGAGAAATACTAAGGACCAATGGCTGATTTATGGAGAACCTGACTTGAAACTTGTTGGATATACTGACTCCAATTTCCAGTCAGATAGAGATGATAGCAAGAGTGTGTCAGGGTTTGTGTTTACCTTGAATGGAGAAGTGATCTGCTAGAAGAGTTCCAAGCAGGCAACAGTTGCAGACTTGATATGCGAAGCAGAGTACATTGCATCATCAAATACAGCAAAGGAAGCCGTGTGGTTGCGGAAGTTCTTTGGAGAGCTAGGGGTGGCACCTTCCCTAGATGGTTCTGTTCCAGTGTATTGTGACAGCATAGGAGCCATTGCTCAAGCTAAGGAGCCAAAGTCTCATCATCGCACCAAGCACATTCTGCGGTGCTATCACCTCATGCAAGAGATTGGGAACGAGGCGACATTAATCTTATGAAGATCGATGAAAAGGAGAATCTGGCTGACCCCTTCACTAAAGCCCTCGGAATCAAAGAGTTCGACTATTGTAAAAGGGAAATGGGTATTAGATACTGTTCTGATTGGCTTTAGTACAAGTGGGAATTGTTGGGAATTGTATCCCAAAGCCAATCGCCTAGCCTGTAGATGGTTGTGCTCAGTATTGTAATTCGAATATGAATTAATAAAACATTATTTTGGTAGCTCATCACATTATTCATTTTCTTGTAATGAACTCTGTTTATGTGATGAAGTCCTTAGGAATGCACTAATTTCGATATAGAGAGGATATATCAAGTGGTTCTTTAAAAATGTTCACAACCAAAGGATACATTTATAGGATGGCAATATATCAAGTGTAGGTTGTTGTGGTTCATATTGTTTGGTTGTCCTATTGACCAAAGGAGTGTAGTGACACTGATGTGATATGCAAGTGGGATGTATGACATCTCATTGAATGTGACTTCGTGGAGCTCCTTTCTGTCAAAGGATTGCTCACGATTGGATATGGGTATATGTGTCCCTCGGACCTGAGGTCACCATGGTAGCTTGCAAGCAACTCCCTGTGATTTGGTGCCAGACTATCCGAATTTCTAATCTGGTGACGGAAAGTTTCTGGGTATAAGCAAGTACTTGTGGAGCAGTGGTGGACCAAGATAGAATTGACCTGTCCAAATTGGTTGGATTGAATGTCTCGTAGTGTCTCAATTTAGCAAATCCTCGACCGGGATAGTCCTAATGAGGAGTCACTGGACTTTCGAGGTTGAGACATGTTGTGGATTGACTCAGTTAGGGTTGACAGTCTAATCCTAGGTCATCTTGAGCATTGGAGGTCAAAGGGATGAATTATACGGTAACCATATGTCAGAGGTTCTATAGATTGCTCTCGCATCTTCGGCCTATCCAGATGCCAGGACCCATTGCTAGGGGTGTCTGTGCTGGTACTGGAAGTATTCCAGTGCTACCATTTAGGTTCGAACCTATGAGGTACACGTCATAGAGAATTTCTTCCTGATCTGGGAGCCGATCAATAATTGAAAATCATTTCGGTATTAAGGTCAAACGGTCTAATTGAGTACACATTGGATTTTTTCTGATCCACCTGGTCTGATTAGATCGACCAGATTGGTTTGGGTCAACCAGAAACTGTTCTTGGTAGATCAGGACTAGACGTGATTTTCTATTGATTGGGTTGGTCGGACCGGGGTTTTATGAACTGTTTTGGGTTTGTTTGAACCGTTTTAATCATGGGATTTTTTACACGGTGTTTTATTCTTCCCCTGCTCTTCTTCCTTTGTGTTTTTACCATGTGATGGGATAAGGACTTGATGGCTTCCCCTTCTCATTGTTTCATTGATTGAATTGGATTTGATCCGCTTGAAGATCGGTTGATGTTTGGGATATCAGATTTTATCTCTTTGCACCGTGTTTTCTCCCGCACGTCCCTCATCCCTCTCGATCCCTGTTTCACGGTGGTTTGGCATTATTTGTTCTCATCCTTCCATCATTTCCTGCATGTAAACCGATCCAAAGCAATTTTAAAGGGAGTTTGATTTGATCTGGACTCCTTCACGCGTCTTCCCTTGCCTCCACTGTGTTTTCTAGCCTTCACGCATTTTTCCGCCGGGTGTGTATCTGGTTTTCATCTTGGGGTTGCTGGCCGTATGAGGGAGCAAGAGAGGATGATGAAGGCCGTGAGTTGTATTTGGGGAAGAACAGAGCATTTGCATAGGCTTGCCGTGAGAGAGAGGAATTGTGGCTAGTGAGCGAGGGGAAGAACTGAGCTCGTCTTCGTTTTCTTTCGGTCCATGACTCACAGGTCATCTCAGTGATTTCATTCTTCTCGGTTGCAGGCTGTGACAGAGGTTGATGGGTTGAAGGTCTGCGGTTTTGGTTTTGAGATAAAGAAACAGAGCGTGGGAGAAAGAGAGGGAGAGAGAATAGGGAAGTAACATAGTTTCCGTGAAAGATTTTTGGGACGGTTTTCCTAGTGCAGAAATTCTGGAGCGTCCCTATTTTTCATTCCCTGTTTTAGTTTTCCTTTGTGTGCTCTTCATGGAGTATGGGCGGTCTTGGAGAAGACCCTTCATGAGGATTGTTGGCTTTCCCTGCTCCACCTATCCAAGACCTGTTTTTAGATTCTCGTAGGACTTGCATCCTTCCGAGAGTTGGATCAGCAAGAGCCCGCGCGTGGATACTCACATTGGGACACCTCGAGAAATTAGATCGATCTCTTCTTTTTGCTATTGCAGATATTTTGCTATTAAAGGAGTTCAACCGACTGCCTTGATTTGCTACTGATCTGTTCTGAAGACTGAGGGAGTCGGCTTCTTCTTGCTTCGATCAGGTATATATTTATTTTTGTTATCATGCATGCTTAGATCTCGAAATTATCATGTTATTTATAATTATTGCACTTGCCTTTACATGCCTCTATATCTATTTCATGCATCATTTTATGTTAGATCCTGTGCATGAGTAGATTTTTTCCGTATACATGTTTAAAAAGTTTAATTATGCAATACCTACTCCCTAGTGTAGCATATCTAGGGTAGGCATCCGGTGCACTAGTTTTCCTTCATAGTTCATATTTCATGTTGAGACTTAGTTTTGGTTAATTCTGTATTTACTCTGGATATTGGTGACTAAGGCTAGGGGTCCAACAGCAAACACCTTAAGTGGATCTGAGGTTTTTAATTAGGACCTCGCGAAAGCGAGGGGTGCCTCCCATAATTTCATCTCTTACCTGGCTAGTTGAAAGGGTGACTGTAGTTCTGATTGGTGCTTTGGCAATTCATGCAACCTTGAACTTCTAGGTCTAGGAGCCATAAAAACTAGGTTTTGTATGCATGACCACTAGATCAGGAACCCCAAACCAACATTTCCAAACTCAACCAAGTCTCATCATGGACCCCAATCTTGAAACTTTGATGAGAACCATGACTGAGCAATCCGAACAACTAAACAATAGGTTTGACCAAATGGAGTGAATCAGGACCCTGAAGATACCCGTATGACCCATACTGAGCATGAATCACCTAAATCAACTCCCCTTGGCCCAAGAACCCATCACCATGATCCTAACCCTGAACAAAACCTAGACTCCCACACCAAGATTTTACTGATTTGGAGGAAAGAGCCCTTAGGAACATACATCTCGATGCACCCACTTTTGATGAAAATCTAGACCCTAAGGTATATGTTGATTGGGAGAGTGACATGGATCAATACTTTGAGTGGTATGAGATGTCAAAAGAGAGAGAGTTCATATTTGCTAAACTTAGGTTAGTCCGACAAGCTAGGTTGTATTGGAAAAATGTTAAGCATATTTATCGTCAAAGAGGAGACATGCCCATAGTCAAATGGAGGGCCATGAAGATCAAACTTAGGGAGAACTACTTATCCTTGTTCTATGAGCAAAGGCTTTTAGATCAATGGTAGAGATTGAGCCAAGGTAACAGAACCGTATCCGAGTACATTGCTAAGTTTGATGAATTTATCATGAGATGTAGCATGGTTGAGTCGGAGGCTATTATCCTATCTAGGTTTCGAGTAGGCCTTCATGAGGAAATTCAGAGGGAACTATTCTTGAAAGAAGTCCATGACCTAGAACAAGCTTATCAAGTTACTAGAGACTGTGAAAAGTTTTAGAGGGGACCTATGATCCATCGACCTGAACTCAATAGGATTAGTACCCCAGGATATAAGCCAACTTCTAATCAAGTTCTTTCAACCCGACCCACTCCTACTACCCTATTAGGTCACAAGGATGACATGGGTAAGGCCCCTAAAGTTCAAAGGGATAATCACCTAAATGTGCATTGCTTCAGGTGTCATAAAGTTGGCTATTATGCTAGTCAATATCCTACTCGAGCCTTACACATAGGAGATTAGAAGATGAAGCTCCTGAATCCCTTGAAGAATTTGAGGAAGAAGTGTATGAAGCAGGAACAAACTTAGTAGATGAGTATAAGGGAGATGAGGAAACTATAGATCCACATGAGTTACTAGGAGTCGTTAGATGTATTTTGACCCAAACAAGAGAGCATGAGGATTGGCGTGGAACCAACATCCTACAAACTTTTATAAAAATAGGGAAAAAGGTTTGCAAGATCATCATAGATAGTGGAAGTTGTGTTAATGCTATTTTCACTAGTGCTATCAAGAGTCTAAGATTGACCACTGTTCCCCATCCCAATCCTTATAAGGTATCTTGAATGATTCAACCTCCATTCCTATTAAGTTAAGATGCCAAGTTACATTCAATTCCAGTCATACCAGGAGAAAGTTTGGTGTGACGTTCTTCCTATGGGGATTAGTAGTATCATTATAGGCCAACCCTGGTTGTATGATCATGATGCTATCTTGTACGGTTGATCAAACTCTTGTTCATTCACCCGCCAAGGAGAAAATCATTATAAACTCTTCACCACCTAAGGACAACACCAAAATAGGGTCTAGTAATATGAAGGAAAAGAAACAAGGATTAAATTTGATCAATGCTAAGGATTTGGAAAGAGAGATTAATGAGGGTTCACCAGTTTGGATATTGTCCAAGGAAGGCCAGGATCAACCCCAGAAGGAGCAACCCCAGGAAATAGTAGAATTTTTGAAGGATTTTCAAGATGTATTTCCAAAAGATCTTCTTGTTCACCTCCCACCATTAAGGGACATTCAACATGCCATAGACTTAGTCCCAGGAGCCACCTTACCAAACCTTCCATATTATTGGATGAATCCCACTGAACATTCAGAGTTACGAAGGCAAGTTGGAGATCTCCTTCAAAAGGGATTCATTAGGGAAAGCCTAAGTCCTTGTGTGATATCTGCCCTTTTGACCCCCAAGAAGGATGGTACTTGGAGGATGTGTGTAGATAGTCATGCCATCAACAAGATAATGGTCAAGTATCATTTCCCTATTCCCCGACTTGATGATATGTTAGACATGATAGTCGGAGCCACTATTTTCTCTAAGATTGACCTTAAGAGTGGCTATCACCAAGTTAGGATTAGGCCTGGGGACGAGTGGAAGACAGCTTTCATGACTAAGGTGGCCTTTATAAATGGGTAGTGATGCCTTTTGGCCTTTCTAATGCCCCTAGTACTTTCATGAGAATCATGACCCAAGTTCTAAGATTGTTCATCATAAAGTTTGTTATAGTTTATTTTGATGACATCCTAATCTATAGTAGGACTAAGGAATACCACCTGAGCCATCTTCAACAAGTATGCCAAGCTCTTAGAAAGGATAGCCTCTATGCCAATCTTAAGAAATGTAGCTTCTTGACCCCTAGAGTCATTTTTCTAGGTTTTGTTGTTACCCCCGAAGGAGTGTCTACCGACCTAGAAAAAATTAAGTCTATAGTTGAGTAGCATATACCTAAAAGCATATATGATGTACGTAGCTTCCATGGCCTTGCCACCTTCTATAGGAGATTCATTCGAGGTTTTATTACGATTGTTGTATCTATCACTGACTGTATTAGAAAGGGAACTTGAATGGACTAAGAATGCCAATAGAGCCTTCCTTGAGATCAAAGAGAAAATGATCAAAGCACCAATTTGAGGCTATCTGACTTTCAAAGGTTTTTGAGGTTGCTTGTGATGCCTTCGAAGTTGGAATTGGAGGAGTTTTGAGTTAGGAGAATCATCTTGTAGTCTTTTTTAATAAAAAACTAAATGAAGCAAGGTTAAGATATTCAACTTATGATAAGGAATATACACGGTAGTTCAAGCCTTAAAGTATTGGAGATACTATCTACTATCATAGGAGTTCTTTTATATTCATACCACAAGGTGGTCTGATTCTTTAATTCTTAGAAAAAGTTGAACACTAGGCATGGAAAGTGGGTAGAGTATATCCAGGCTTATATCTTTGTTTTGAAACACCATGCTAGCACTGAAAATCAAGTTATCGATTTGCTCAGTCGTCGTTCCATGCTCTTGACCTTTGTAAGCATTGATGTCATAGGATTTGATAAGTTGAAAGAAGAATATGAAAATTGTCTTGACTTTAGCAAGATTTTCCAATCTGTTCGCCAAAGACCATCTAGTTTATATAGTGACTATACCTTTCATGATGAATTCCTTTTCAAAGGAATAGGTTGTGCATCACTTGAACTTCCATCTAAGAATCCTTAATTTAGAAAATCCATAAGGGGATTTAGCTGGCCATTTTAGTAGGAACAAAACTGTTGCCCAGTAAGGTAGCCCAAGAGGGCGGTGAATTGGATATTTTAAAAATTTAAGCAGCTATGTGCTTTACTTTAAGTATTTGTGTAACTAAGTGATTGTGCCAAGAAGATATGTAGCAAAAATAACAAGTTACATGCAGAGTAATGAGAAGCAAGTAATAAAGGAGGCAATCATGCACAAACATAATGGTTTACAGTGGTTCATGCACTCCAAGCACCTATATCCACTCTCTAAGCTTTTTCTTGGGTATTTCACTATAATCTCATCAAGATTATAGCCAACTTGTTTTCCAAGGCTCACAAGTTAAAACCTAAGTGGTTTTATCACCTAGGCTCACCAACAACCTTACAACTGTTTTAATCTAGGCTAACAAGTCAAACCCAAGTTGGTTTTGTCTCTTAGGCTCACCAACAACCTTTAACACTAGTTTCAATACCTTTAAAACTAGAATAAATAAATGAAATCAAGTGTACAGAAAGTAAACACAGGAATTAGCTCCTTAATGAGCAAAAATAAATTTCGTTGAAGCTCTCTTGGTTGCTTGAGTTGACTCCTCCTTGGAATCTCTTAAATGCACACTTTTGGCTAAAGACTTGAAAGCTCAAATGCTAAAAAATGGAAGCCTTTTCAGGTGAAATTTCTTAAAAACTCTCTATCTTTTCAAATGATTAAATCATGTCTCTTCTTGATTCTCTTTCTTTCTTGTTGACTTTAAGAGGTTTGGTGAGTGTTAAATAGCTCAAATCCATTGAAAAAGTCATTGGAGACCGTTGGAGGGATCGAACTAGCCATTTGGAGCCGTTTGGAAATAAATCTCAACTTATGAAAAACTAGCCATTGCACCAAATGTCGACACTTGAGTTCTTCATGAGTCGACACTTTGAGTCCACACTTGGATCGGCTCAAGGGAAAATTTGATTTTCCTATGCTCTGCTCCACTTCTGGTCTCAGGCTATGAGTCGACATCTTGAGTCGATACTTTGACTGTGAGTCGACACTTCGAGTTGACACTTAAGAAACTTCAAAAAACACAAGTTTTATGATGCAGGATGAAGCTCTGATACCAAACATGATGTAGGATGAAGCTCTGATACCAAACATGATACATGACTACCACTAGGATGATATATAGGTGATTTTCTTTTTTTGTAGTTTTTATATTTTAGGGGATTGACCGATTCTCGAATTCGAAGTAATAATAGATTTAGGGATTTGCATAACGATAAGAGACTCTAGTATGCAGACATAGCCCCTAAACAGTGATAAGAAAAGGACCCCGGGATTGAGGAACCTCGATAGGACTTAGCTCTAAGACAATACCAACTTACGAGACTAGGGAGTGCAAACCTTGAAGATTCAGATATGCCCAATGCTGAGTTCGCTCACACTCATGGATGTGACCTGGAAGATCAAGCCTTTAACCCTGCTGATTCGTCGACTTTTCATCCGATGGACCCGAAGGCAAGGAAGACTGACTCTTCTGTCCATGGCACCTGAAGGACCTGCGAGCAACCAAGTGAAGAGGTTAGAAAATAGCAAGAAGAGGGTATAAGAAAGTAAGAAGTGATGGAGAAAAGAGTTACGGATGGTGGTCGAGAAGGGCTCTTCTCGTTGGGCTTCTAGGTGGATCTTCCAAGGGCGTCCAAGCTTAAAGATGGATTGGTGGCTTGCGAAGGAAGAAGGTAACTCAGGGCTTCTCACCCCTCGATGTCCCGAAAGACAAAGGCACTCTCTCACAGAGTTCCTTGTCTAAGAGGACAAGGGTTAAAGGAAGAATAAACTTCTCAAATTTTTATTTCATCAAAACTAACTTTACAAAAGGGGTAGGGCCCTTTATATAGGCTCCTACATCCCATTCAAATTCAAATGAAAAAAAGTTACAAGTCTTCATCAAGGGGGTGCCAAAAATCTGAAATTCAACTCTTCTCTTGGCTGATCATGATCCTTGCTTATGCTTTGGTGGAGTGGCTTGATTTGGGGGAGTAAAAGATGGATGTTGTCTTCAAGAATCAAGGGATGCTCTTTTGACCTTCCTTGGCCGACCATGGTTCTTTGGAAAAAGGCTTGATCGGGGGAGTGGGATGGGATGTTGTCTTCAAGAATCAAGGGTTGCTCTTTTGACATGAGGAACCTTCCTTGGCCAACCATACTTCTTTGGAAAAGGGCTTGATATGGGGAGTGGGGGATGTTGTTGGCTTGGATCAAGAAGAAGCTTGATGGGGCATCCACATGGCTTTGACTTTGAAGCTTCCATCTTCTCTTGGCCGCCCAAGTGGCTTGGTGATGTGGTGCTTCATCATGCCAAGTGGTATTGATGAGGTGGTGCTGCATGAGCTGAGGTGGAGCTCTTACTTGGCATGGAGAGAGGGCTTGACCTATCCATAATTGGGCTTGACTTGAATGCCCACTTGTGGACCCAACTTCAAATAGGCTTGAGCCCAACTTCAAGTTAACTTGAGCTTGTGAACCGGTTCAGCTAATTATAGGATCCATTGACCCTAACTTGACCAAATTGGTGAAGATACATGACTAAAACAAAATTAAAACCAATTACATGACTTAAAAGTAAATTGCTTAGGCTTGAAGCCTTATTACAAGACCCAATAGATTAAAACCCTAATCAGAGATCCATAGAGGGTTGAGGAGCTTCAGTCTAATCCTGGTGCCTGCACCAATTCTCTCGAGATGGGAGAAACTCGACCCTGTCGAGTAAGGGTTGTCTCGGCTTTGGTATTTTCAAAAAGGTCGAGGTCGAGGCGCTGCAAGTCCTCTCGGGTAATCCACGAATCATCAGACTCTGGTCGGCCTTGCTAACGAACCAAGTAATGCTGATAGCCTTTGCCCTGGTTTGTGATAGCTTGATCATCCAGGACATGCTCGACCCGTTCTCCTCTCTTGGGTATAATTAGATGTGGGCACTCAGGGTCGGCTTCACTCTCAAAGGATAGATCATGCCTAAATGGCTCGCTAGGTATAGTTGCAGGTTCCCTATACTTGACTAAGTATGAGATATTGAAAGTCGAGCTAATGAAATAATCCGAGGGTAGCTCAAGCACATAGGCATTAGGGTCAACTCTCCTGATCACTCTAAAGGGGTCAGCTCCATGAGCATGTAGTTTCTTAACAGTTCCTAGGGAAAATTGTTCAGGCCTAAGCCTAATCATTATAGAATCCTTTATTTCAAATTCTTGGCTCGCTTTCGGGAATCAACCAAATTATTTCAAAATTAGTGCTTAATGCAAAACTCTAACATGATGCAAAGTGCAGACTCAACTATGCATTCTTGTTGAGAGAAATTTTATTGGACTCCTAGGGCCTAAACCTAATAGACTATAGACTCTCTTGGTTTGACCCTGGTGCGGGCACCAGGCTCAGGAAGAGGCTTCAACCAATGCCAAGTTCTTTATGGATAGAAGACTAGAAAATTAAGTCCTGTAATAAGTCTATGAGTCCTGTACTTGTTTTTATTTGAATAATTGAGTCGTATTTTATTTCAATTTGGGTCCAATTAGAGTTAAATTGGCTTTGTATTGAGTCGGGTTCAAGAGCTACTTGAATTGGGTTTCAATTAAGCCAGATTAAGTGCAACCAGCTTCACTAACTACTTGGAGCACCACATCATCATTGAACCACGACACCTTGGAGGACAAGTCATGCCATTTGGAGGATAGATCATGCCACATCACCAAGACAATTCAAACATGATTTTCACCCATGATAAATTCAAATAAAGCTCCATGGGACGCCACCTTGCAAGAGCCATCCCATTTTCTTTGGGATGCCTTGATTTTCTCTCTTGTAATTAGGAGTTTCAAATTTGAAAGGGCCACTCCTCTCTTCATGGGATGCCCCTTCATTTTCTCCATGAAAGGAGGTGTAGTTTGAATTTGAAAGGGAGCTTAAAGTCTATAAAAGCTCCTAAGTTCTCTTGTAATGGGATGAATGAAATGAACTCTTTCTTTAAGAAAATTCTCCTTTGCTAGCCAAAGTCCCTTGAGAGAAGGTAGATGTGAGGCCTAGGTTACTTAGCCAATCAAGACTCTAACCCTCCTTCCAACCCCATTCGGCCACCTTGAATATTCTTCTCCAAGCCAATCCAAATTCGTCCATCCCCTCTTCCAAAGGATGTCATCCTCAAAGGAATTCTCCATGCCATCAAATGAAGGAGATTCAAGCTATGGATGCCAAAGGTGATCCACTTCAAGCCAAGCCTAAGCCACTTCTTACATTCCTAATTTTCCTCTTCCATTTCTCCAATCTTCCATCTAAATCTTTTAATTTTACCATCTATCTGTGCAGGATCCCCGGGTCTCCTGGTTTCCAAGGTGAAGGTCTACTGTGCCAAGGAATCATAAACAAGGTGCCTTTAGACCTAGAGTAACCCCTTGCCATCTTAATACTTGATCTTGAGTGTTCCTTTGCTAAATCTCAGAATATTAATAGCCGGATAGCCATCTTTATAACCTAATTTCAGATCTGAAATAGTAGAGTACGCTAGCCCTAACCTGTGTGGTTTCCTAACCACGAAGGTCCCTTCTTAATTACTTTGAAAGATTCTTTTCTAGTCAAGTTATTTCCTTATGTTCCTTTCATATAAATCTATTTCTTTTACGTAGAATAGCTGCATGTTTATCTATTTCATTTTCATTTAGTCCCTCTAATTCCTAGAAATGCATCATTCTATATTTGTCCCCCATCAGACCTTGGTTTGGCATGCACATGAAAATTACAATAGGCTCCTAGCAAATGCCATAGAGTATGCCAGAAGTAAGATGCAAACCTAACATGTGCAATGACTGTATGCAGTATGCTAATCTAAACAAGATGCAATCTAATTATCCTAGAAATGCTGGAGGCTTCTGGGAAGGGCAGAGAATAAGAGGTGGGTTCAGGGTTAGTCTGGTAGGGTAGGATATAAGAAAGGGTGTCAAGGATTTATCCTAGACTAATGAGGCTAACCTTACGAGGTTGTAGTATATCTACAGGGTTTGCATAAGGGAAGAATGTGTTACTAATCTCAGGGAAGAGATCTTCAATGGGAACTGTAGGAGGGGGCTCATCCTGAGGGTACTGGGTTAAATAAGCCAAATCCTCAATAAATTCCTCGGGTTCCTAGATTTTAGGACTGGGCTCTGTAAGTGGGCCTTCTTCTAGTGGCTCCTCAGGTAAGACTCTAATGGTAGGGTGGGTTCCTTAGTAATCTCTTTTTTTACCTCCTCCACTAGACTTGATTCATAGATGTCTGCTTTGGATTCTTCGATAGGGTCAAGAGTTTCTTTCTCTAGATTTTCAATGGGTTCAACCTTGTCAAACTTAAAGTCATCACTGGGCTCAAGGGTTTCTTCATTTAAATTCTTAATAAGTTTAGCCTTTTGTCCCTGAAATTCTTCAAAGGGTTCTTCCTCAAATTCTTTCAGAGCCTCAACTGCTTCTCGAGGGTGTTCTCTTTGGGTCAGCCATGATTATCTTTAGTGGCCAAGATCCAAGCAGGGGTTCCCTTAGTAACCTCTTTTCTAACTCCTTGGCCTTGATCAGGTCAATTCCTGACTTCCTTTCCTTTACACTACTGGATCCTCTTTTAGCCTGATCCTTAGGTTGAGTTGGACTGATTACAAATTTCTTCCCATGGTGACTAAAGGCATAGGTATTGGTCTGACCAAAAAGGGTGGCATCATGATCGTAAAGCCAGGATCGACCTAGGATAATGCTACTGACTCCAATGGGAAGGACATCATACCAAATCTCTTCCTCATATGATTACAATTTGATCAAAACTTAGCATCTAGACTTGATAGGTATGGAAGTTGAATCTATCCATGAGACCTTATAGGGGTTGGGATGGGGAACTGGGGTCAATCCTAGGGACTTGACAGTACTTAATGAGATGGTGTTGACACAGCTCTCACTATCTACTATGATCTTGCACACCTTATCTGATGCAGAACAAAGAACAAAGAAGCATATGCGGAAGTAAAATTAAGATTAATTCTTTTTTTTTATATATATTTTTTTGAAATTGGCTTCGACTCAAAGTAAAGCTAAACTACGTTGAAGGAAACTAGGTAAGGATTGAAAGCACAGTTTACAAGAAACTAAATTATCAGAGTAGTTCAGAAGTAACGGATCGCTGGGGGTTGAGAAACTCCCAGACCTAGGGTTTCGCTCTGAACTTTCAACAGAACAGAAATAGAGAGAAGAGATGGTTTACTAACCAGACAATGATCTTCTCAGGATTTTGGTGGAAGAACTCTCGAGCAGATTGTGGGATCCTCGGAGTCGGCTATCTTCGTAATGGATCCTCAATACTGGTCTCGTGGTTTGGTCGGCTTCTCCTGGACTCAAGATCTGGGAAAGAAGAGGAACAAATGATGTAATTCAGAAACTAAAGAAAAGATTTACCAGGTTGAAGAACTTGAAAGCTGAAGTGGCTGAAATCAGGATTCTCCTGGAGGCCGATCTGACTTCCTCTTAGAGTTGCTGTAGATCTGCAGTATCTGGACTGGAGCCTGATGCTAATGGTCGGCCTGGACTTGGAGATGGTGGCCGTGAGAAGGGAAATAGACTAGGGCTTGGTGGAAAGAGAAGGGTGATGGCGGCTAGGGTTTGGGAGTGGAGTGGCTAACCTAGGGTTTGGGATTTTGGAGATCTCTCACCTCCTCAAGGTTCCAGGGGAACCGGATTTACTCCCTCACGGAGCTCAACACCTGGAAGCAAGTGCGGAAAAGAGAAAACACAAGTTTGCTCACAAGAAAATTTTCTTTCATTCATCTGATTTTTAAACTTACAAGAGGGGTTTAATTTATAAGGCTTTACAAGGGAGGAGGGTTTCACATCTTCCCATGTGGGACTAAAGGAGGGGATCTCCAAATTAGGGCAAATCCTTCACATATGGTCGGCCAAAATACTAAAAAAATTGGATTTGGGTTATAAAAGGCAGGTAGATGGCGCCACCTTGCTTGGATCTTCAAGAAAAATTTTCTTCCTTCCCTGGATCAACTCTTTTGGACTCCTCCTTTTCTTCCTCCCTAAGTCAAGGTCCTTCCCATCTTTGTTTTGGATGTCTTTGGCAGGTAGTGGGCGCCCCCTTGAAGCTCTCTTCCAAGAGGATTTCTTCCCTTCTTTGCTTTGGGTTTCTTGGGAAAGTCTTGGCCGCCCCCTTGATTTGTGGTCTCTTGGTGGACTTCTCTTTATCTGGCGCATGAGAGAAGGAAGTTGCCATCTGTGGAGTGGGGACCAAAAGCTGCTGGATGTAGATATGGCACCCCCTAGACTAGGAGTGTGGCTGGGAGTGTGGTGTCCACTTGCCTGGTCTTGGAAGAAAGTGTAACATCCCAGGTTGAAACCCTAGTCCACTACTGAGTCAACATGACTCAACAAAATAAAATGCAGGTAATGTAGACTCAAGCTAAATTGAGTTGATCTAGTCAACTCTTATTACAAGCCAAAAACCCTAATTCTTGGGCAAGGTTAATCAGAGATCCAGATGGAGCTCTGAAGTCTTCTTCTGAGTCTGGTGCCCGCACCAATTCTCCCAGGGTGGGAGGAACTCGACCCTGTCGAGTATGGATCAAGTTGGCTCTGGTATCTCTCCAAGAGGTCTGGGTCCAGCTCTTGTAACTCTTCTCGGGAGATCCAAGAGTCATCAGAATCTGGCCTTCCTAGCCAGCGGACCAGGTATCTTTGGTATCCTCGATTACGAGTAGAGATAACCTGATCATCCAGGATCTTTTCAATCTGCTCTTTCCTCACAGGCCAATTTGTTGGTGGACACACAGGGTCAGGTTCACTCTCAAGAGCAGGATTAGGTTCAAAAGCCTCACTGGGAATCACAGCTGGCTCCCTATACTCTACTAGGTCTGTAATGTTGAAAGTGGAGCTAATGCCTAGTTCTGGAGGCAACTCGAGCACATAGGCATTGGATCCTACTCTCTTTACCACTCTAAATGGTCCAGCTCCCCTAGCTTGTAACTTTCTAACGGTTCCAGGAGGAAACCGTTCAGGCCTTAACCTAATCATTACATAGTCTCCTTCGTCAAAAGTTTTGACTCGCCTTTGAGAATCAGCCAATTTCTTATAAGTTTCGTTACTTAAATTTATTTTGGCTTGAATTTCTTTATGCAAGTCTTTTTATGCTGTGCAAAAACTTCGGCAGACTCGGAGACCCGTGTGTGGACTGGTAAAGGAGCTAGGTCAAGAGATGTGTGGGGTTTGTAACCATGCACAATTTCAAATGGACTCTTACCCGTAGACCTATTGACCGAGTCATTATATGCAAATTCAGCTCTAGGTAAGTACAAATCCCAGTTCCTAATGTTTTCACCAACAAGACACCTTAGCAGATTGCCTAAACTACGGTTCACTACTTCGGTTTGGCCGTCAGTCTGGGGATGATAGGCAGTTGAAAACTTAAGTTTCGTCCCTAACTTATGCCAAAGGGTTTTCCAGAAATAGCTAGTGAACCGAACATCCCTATCTGAAACAATGGTCTTGGGTAGGCCATGGAGTCGAACTATCTCATTAAAGAACAGGGTGGCTACCTTAGACGCATCAAATGTTTGGGAACAAGGCAAGAAATGGGCCATCTTGGAAAATCGGTCTACTACAACACAGATAGAGTCATGCCTCCTCTGGGTCTTAGGAAAACCTAACACAAAGTCCATGCTCACATCTTGCCAAGGACGATCTGGGACAGGGAGTGGGGTATAAAGGCCAGTGTTCTGTTTTCGCTGTTTGGCAACAGCGCAGGTCCGACACCTAGCCACAATGTGTGCTACATCTCTTTTTAAGCTAGGCCAGAAACAATGGTCTTCAATAGCCAGGGTGGTCTTATCTTTTCCGAAATGGCCAGCTAAACCCCCAGCATGAGTTTCCAAATCAAGAATTCCCTAAGAGAGGTTCTAGGGATGCAAAGCCTATTCTTAAAGAACAGAAAGCCATCTAAAAGGGAATAATCCTTATGTTCACTAGATGGTCCTTGAGTTAGATCCTGGTATACAGTCTTGAAATCCGGACACGACTCATATTCTTCTTTGATTTGCTCAAACCCTATGACTTCAGCCCTAACAGAATTCAACAACAAAGATCGACGACTAAGGGCATCAGCTACCTTATTTTCAGACCTAGCCTTATGCTTCAAAACAAAAGTATAGGACTGGATATACTCTACCCACTTAGCATGCCTAGGGTTAAGCTTCTTCTGAGAATTCAAGAATCTAAGAGCCTCATGGTCCGAAAACAGCACAAATTCTTGCGGTAGTAAATAATGTCTCCAGTAACGCAGAGCTTGCACTACCGCATAAAATTCCTTATCATAGGTAGAATACCTAAGCTTAGCATCATTAAGTTTTTCACTAAAGAATGCTACGGGATGGTTCTCTTGGCTTAGGACTCCACCTATACCTACTCCTGAAGCATCATAGGCAACCTCAAATACCTTTGAAAAGTCTGGTAGTCTCAAAATGGGTGCCTGGGTCATCCTATCCTTAAGATCTAGGAAGGCTTTATGGGCTGCTTTGGTCCACTGAAATTCTCCCTTCCTGATGCAGTCTATGATAGGAGCAACTACGATACTAAACCCCTTGATGAATCGCCTATAGAAGGTAGCCAAGCCATGGAAACTTTTGACTTCATGCATATTGGTCGGCTCTGGCCATTCTACTATGGACCTAATCTTTTCAGGATCGGCAGCCACGCCGTCAGGGGTTACAACAAATCCAAGGAAGATAATCCTACTGGTCATAAATTCACACTTCTTGAGATTACCGTAGAGACTATCATTCCTCAAAACTTGACAGACTTGTCTAAGGTGGCCTAGGTGATCTGTAGGGGTCTTACTATAGATCAGGATGTCATCAAAATAGACCACTAGAAACTTCCCTATGAAAGCTCTAAGTACCTGGGTCATAATCCTCATGAAAGTACTAGGGGCATTGGACAACCCAAAAGGCATAACAACCCATTCATAGAGACCATCCTTAGTTTTGAAGGCTGTTTTCCACTCATCCCCTGGTCTAATCCTAACCTGATGATAGCCGCTCTTGAGATCAATTTTAGAAAAAACCATGGCACCGGCCATCATATCAAGCATGTCATCTAGTCTAGGGATAGGGAACCTATACTTGATTGTGATCTTATTGATGGCACGACTGTCAACACACATCCTCCACGTGCCATCCTTCTTCGGGGTTAGAAGTGCAGGGATTGCACAAGGGCTAAGACTCTCTCTAATGAACCCCTTCCTCAACAATTCGCCAACCTGCTTTTGCAGTTCTTTATGCTCCGATGGATTCATCCTATAATGGGGCAAGTTGGGTAAAGTAGCTCCTGGGACTAAATCTATGGAATGCTGAATATCCCTAAGAGGTGGAAGGTGGTCTGGCAGATCCTCGGGAAAAACATCCTCAAATTCTTCTAATAAAGGCTTAACTTCCTGAGGAGGCTCTGAGGGTGTAGGAGTCCTAAGTTCCTTAGCAGTCAACATCCAAATGGGTGAACCACTATGAATCTCTTGTTCCAGATCCTTGGCACTAATTAGGTTCACTCCAGTCTTCATTTCTCTGACCTTACTAGTTCCTTTAGCTACCTTGTCCTTAGGTGGGACTGAATGGATTGTGATTTTCTTCCCATTGAAACTAAAGACACAGGTGTTGGATTTTCCTAAGAGGGTGGCATCATGATCATACAACCAAGGTCTTCCAAGAATTATACTGCTCATCCCCATGGGCAAGACATCACACCAAATCTTTTCTTGATAGGATGCATTTGGATTTGGACCTAACATCTAGACTAGATGGGTATAGAGGTAGAGTCTACCCAAGAAACCTTATAGGGGCTGGGGTGGGGGACTGGGGTTAAGCCTAACATTTTGACAGTGCTAGTAGAAATGGCATTCACACAGCTCCCACTATCTATGATGATTTTACAAACCTTATCCCCTAGTTTAAGGAAAGTCTGTAGGATGTTAGTCCTACGCCAATCTTCCTGGACTTTGGTCTGGGATATGATGCATCTTACAACCCCTAAGTGGTCAGATTCAATGGATTCTTCCTCTCCTTCATACTCATCAACCAAATTCATTCCGGCCTCGTAAACTTCTTCTTCAAACTCCTCATTAGGCTCGGAATTCTCTCCTCCTCCCTCTTCTATATATAGGGATCTACGAGGGCACTGGCTAGAAACATGACCTACCTTATGACACTTAAAACAAGCTATGGCTGTGCACTGATTAGAGATATGACCGGGTTTCTGACACTTAAAACAGACGATACTAGGGGTTCTCTGGGTGTCAGGTGCCTTACCTTTGTCCATGGGCCTAGGGGTGGGAATACCCTGATTAGGCTTGCTAGGGGTAACCTGGCTAGGTCCATTTCTTGGGATTGGGGCACTAATCCTAGAAGGCATGGGTCCTCTCTGAAACTTCTCAGTGTTCAGTGCAATCTGATAGGCTTGGTCTAGGTCAGTAACCTCTCTCAGAAATAACTCTCTCTTAATATCTTCCCTAAGTCCAGCCCTAAATCTAGACAAAGTAACTTCATGGGCTTCACTCACATCACATCTCATCAGGTATTCATCAAAGGTGGTTATGTAGTCTAAAACAGATCGGTTCCCTTGTTTCAAAGTCTGCCATGGTCTAATAGATTTTGCTGGTATGAAATGGGTAGGTACTTGTCTCTAAGTTTCTCTTTCATACCCTGCCAAGTGGTTATGGGCTCTACATTTCGTCTTCTAGTGGTCAGCTCAATGTTCCCCCAGTATAACCTAGCTTGACGTATTAATTTCATCTTGGCAAACTTGAATTTCCTCTCCTCAGACATGGCATACCACTCAAAGTACTGGTCCATCTCACCCTCCCAATCAGAATACACATTAGGATTTAGGCTACCATCAAAAGTGGGTGCATCTAACTTGATGTTTCGAATGAACCTATCATCTCTATCCTCAGGTTCTAGGTCAGGCCTCCTATGATTAGGTTCAGGATCTCGGTATAGAGGTCTTCTAGGCTCTTGGTGGGGTGAGGTACATTAAAATCTGGGTCAGGAGTCCAGTTCCGATGCCTAGGTTCCTCTAGCACTTGGACTCGATCCCTAAGTTGGGCAAAATCCTCATGGACTTGTTCTTTAAATTGGGCAATAGTGGTAGTCACATCCTGACTCAGTTTGTTCATACTCTCAGTAAGAGCTCTAACCATGGCCTCTAAATCAGGTTGGGTTTGACCAGGTTGGTAGGGTACTCCATTCCGGGTAGACATGATGCAAGCAAACACACAAAATGAGACTCAACTGATCGACTACGAGCTAACTAGACCTAGAGCCCAAACTAGATGCCCAATCAGAATGGCAAGCTAGCCTGTAGTAACTCAAGACTCAGCCAGGCAGGTGTAAGGGGAGTGTTAGGTCCCTGAATGCCAATCCTAGACACCAATCAGAGATTGGCCAGGTAGGCGGACCAGCACACAAGCCCTTCGGGATGGAATCCCTGAACCACCATTCTAGACACTGAGTACAAAGCACACACAGAGTAACCAGACAAACTGACTCAACACTAGCCTTGACCCGACTTGTTGATGTCCCTAGCCCACTAGGGCAAATTAGGTCTAATCAATTTTAGATTAAAGGCTTAGGTTCGAATGAAGGGGTGGTGGTTTTGGGCTAAGGAGAGGTTATCAACTCCTCCCCTTATCTTAGATGCTCAAATGTCCTTAAGTTGATTTAAGAGATGAACACTCAAAAATAATGGATTGCAGAACACAAAAACAGAGTTGCAGTAATTTAATTCTCAGAAATCGTACGGAAACCATAAATAATGAGAAAATTATGAAAATTAGTTTCAATTATGCTGGTTTCATCAAAACAAAAATCACTTAGTTTGGAGTCACCTGCAGTGAGAAATAATTCCTGCAACAGGGCACTTACGGGCTGAAAACAGAGCACTTCCCCGTTTACAATTTCTGCTACGAAGTTGTAACCCAACGGATCCCCTACATGCCCTAGGAATACCCCGTGGAATGGGAAGAGGAGGTTTGCACCTCGCTTCGTTCCTAGGACCGGACGTCCTGGGGAGTCTACTTCGAGCAGACAAAGTAAAAATAGAGGGACTCAAACAGGCAATCAAACAGAAACCCTAGACAGGGCTCTGATACCAAAAATGATGCAGAACAAAGAACAAAGAAGCGTATGCGGAAGTAAAATTAAGATTAATTCTTTTTTTTTATATATATATATATTTTGGAAATTGGCTTCGACTCAAAGTAAAGCTAAACTACGTTGAAGGAAACTAGGTAAGGATTGAAAGCACAGTTTAGAAGAAACTAAATTATCAGAGTAGTTCAGAAGTAACGGATCGCTGGGGGTTGAGAAACTCCCAGACCTAGGGTTTCGCTCTGAACTTTCAATAGAACAGAAATAGAGAGAAGAGATGGTTTACTAACCAAACAGTGATCTTCTCAGGATTTTGGTGGAAGAACTCTCTCGAGCAGATTGTGGGATCCTCGGACGGCTATCTTCGCAATGGATCCTCCAATACTGGTCTCATGGTTTGGTCGGCTTCTCCTGGAATCAAGATCTGGGAAAGAAGAGGAACAAATGATGGAATTCAGAAACTCAAGAAAAGATTTTACCAGGTTGAAGAACTTGAAAGCTGAAGTGGCTGAAATCAGGATTCTCCTGGAGGCCGATCTGACTTCCTCTTAGAGTTGCTGTAGATCTGCAGTATCTGGATTGGAGCCGGATGCTGATGGTCTGCCTGGACTTGGAGATGGTGGCCGTGAGAAGGGAATAGACTAGGGCTTGGTGGAAAGAGAAGGGTGATGGGGCTAGGGTTTGGGAGTGGAGTGGCTAACCTAGGGTTTGGGGTTTGGAGATCTCTCACCTCCTCAAGGTTCCAGGGGAACCCGGATTTACTCCCTCACGGAGCTCAACACCTGGAAGCAAGTGCGGAAAAGAGAAAACACAAGTTTGCTCACAAGAAAATTTTTTTCATTCATCTGATTTTTTAAACTTACAAGAGGGGTTTAATTTTAAGGCTTTACAAGGGAGGAGGGTTTCACATCTTCCCATGTGGGACTAAAGGAGGGGATCTCCAAATTAGGGCAAATCCTTCACATATGGTCGGCCAAAATACTAAAAAAATTGGATTTGGGTTATAAAAGGCAGGTAGATGGCGCCACCTTGCTTGGATCTTCAAGAAAAATTTTCTTCCTTCCCTGGATCAACTCTTTTGGACTCCTCCTTTTCTTCCTCCCTAAGTCAAGGTCCTTCCCATCTTTGTTTTGGATGTCTTTGGCAGGTAGTGGGCGCCCCCTTGAAGCTCTCTTCCAAGAGGATTTCTTCCCTTCTTTGCTTTGGGTTTCTTGGGAAAGTCTTGGCCGCCCCTTGATTTGTGGTCTCTTGGTGGACTTCTCTTTATCTGGCGCATGAGAGAAGGAAGTTGCCATCTGTGGAGTGGGGACCAAAAGCTGCTGGATGTAGATATGGCACCCCTGGACTGGGAGTGTGGCTGAGAGTGTGGTGTCCACTTGCCTGGTCTTGGAAGAAAGTGTAACATCCCAGGTTGAAACCCTAGTCCACTACTGAGTCAACATGACTCAACAAAATAAAATGCAGGTAATGTAGACTCAAGCTAAATTGAGTTGATCTAGTCAACTCTTATTACAAGCCAAAAACCCTAATTCTTCGGGCAAGGTTAATCAGAGATCCAGATGGAGCTCTGAAGTCTTCTTCTGAGTCTGGTGCCCGCACCTTATCCCTTAATTTGATGAAGGTTTGTAGGATGTTAGTCCTATGGCAATCTTCTTGCACTATGTTTTGGGTCAGGATGCACCTAACTACTCCTAACAGGTCATCAAACTTGTGTAATTCCTCATCTTCCTGGTCCATGGGATCCTGATTGGGTCTCCTAAGGTGAACCTTTAGGCTGGGTTAGGATGTGGGGCTCTTCTGGGCTCAGCCTCTAAGGGGGAATCACATTGAGGGAATCTTCTAGGGTGGGGAGGTGACTCAGACTCTGGTTCAGTAAGTGTCTCCCAGGTCCTCTCCAAAATTCCTAGCCTTGTTTCAAGTCCATCAAATCTTTGGTTCATCTTGACAATCTACTCAGTAAGGATCCTAATTTGATTTTCAAGGTTATCCATGGGTTCACCTGACTGAGAGTGATGTGGGTGATATTGGACACCGGACCTAGTTGACATGCAACACACAAATGAAGGTATTACGGTTATGCTAGACCTATGAGTTTAAACATAATGGGTTAACTTAGACTATACGCAACACAACAACCAGCCCTTTCACTAGCCAAGTAAGATGTGGGAGTGTGGGAGGCCCCCTGCTATTTGCAAGGACCCAATTAAGGAACCACAACACCACTTAGGTCGTTCGATACTAGACCTCTTGCCTTAGACACCAGCATCCCGGTACTAATTGCAGGGTTGTATGCACCAGTTTTCCCACAATGGTTAAACCCAACTCATTGATGTCCCTAAGCTATTAGGTTGCTAATAGATTTTAAGTTAGGCTTAGGTTCAAAATGCAAAGTTGGTGATTTTCGAGCCAAGGAAAGGTAATGACCTCCTTCCCTTATCTTATGATATTGTCGCCCTTAAACTAAGTTATGCATATGATGGCATACACATGATGTCTAATGAAATGAATTAAAGTTTTTTTATGTTTTGATATGTAGAGGCAGAAATATGATTTGCTAAAAATTAAATGATATGAACCTAAGTGCAAAAATTAAACTATGAAAGTATGCTGAAATTGGACTTGCTGGAATTTCAGGATAGATTATTCTCAAGTAGTAATCAGGCATGTAGAAAACTTATAGACTGAAATAAAATCTAAGAGAATTTAGAAAAATACTATCAATTTTATGGAATCTAATAAAGTAAGAATCAGTAGATTCCGAGACTCCTACAAGCAGGAACAATCAAAATAATAGAATATATACTGGTTGGACAATATGCAGAAATTTAATGATGCTGAAATTACTTATCTCCTTGTTTTCTTCTTCAAGGATCAATCACTTCGGCATCCCTACATGCCATAGGAAATTTCCTTTGAATGAGATGTGAGGGTCTTGCGGCCCTACTTTTTCTTATGACTAGACGGCCACGATGAAGCACCCGATCCGAGTACTTAAAGAGAAACTAAGTCCTCACCATGCTTTGATACCAAACATGATGCGGGATGAAGCTCTGATACCAAACATGATGCGGGATGAAGCTCTGATACCAAACATGATGCAGGACTACCAACTAGAATGATATGCAAGTGATTTTCTTTTTTTTGTAATTTTTATATTTTAGAGAATTGACCGATTCTTGAATTCGAAGTAAGAATAGATTTAGGGATTTGCATAATGATAAGAGACTCTAGCAAGCAGACATGCCCCGAAACAGTGATAAGAAAAGGACCCCGGGATTGAGAAATCTCGATAGGACTTAGCCATAAGACAATACCAACTTAGGAGACTAGGGAGTGCAAACCTTGAAGACTCAAATGCGCCTGATGCAAAGTTCGCTCAAACTCATGAATGCAGCCTGGAAGATCAAGCCTTCGACCCTGCGGATTTGCTGGCTTTTTATCCAATAGTCTCGAAGGCAAAGAAGACCAACTCCTCTATTCGTGGCACTTGGAGGACTTGCGAGAAACCAAGTGAAGGGGTTAGAAAATAGCAAGAAGAGGGTATAAGAAAGTAAGAAGTGAAGGAGAAAAGAGTTGGGGATGGTGGTCGAGAAGGGCTCTTCTCATTGGGCATCCAGGTGGATCTTCCAGGGTCATCCAAGCTTGAAGATGGATTGGTGGCTTACGAAGGAAGAAGGTAACTTAGGGCCTCTCATCTCTCGATGTCCCGAAGGACAAAGGCACTCTCTTACAGAGTTCCTAGTCTAAGAGGACAAGGGTTAAAGGAAGAAGAAACTTTTCAAATTTTTATTTCATCAAAACAAACTTTACAAAAGGGGTAGGGCACTTTATATAGGCTCCTACGTCCCATTCAAATTCAAATGAAAAAAGGTACAAGTCTTCATCAAGGGGGCGCCCAAAATCTGAAATTCAACTCTTCTCTTGGCCGATCATGATCCTTGCTTATGCTTTGGTGGAGTGGCTTGATTTTGGGAAGTGAAGGGTGGTTGTTGTCTTCAAGAATCAATGGATTCTCTTTTGACCTTCCTTGGCCGACCATGGTTCTTTGGAAAAAGGCTTGATAGGGGGAGTGGGATTGGGAAGTTGTCTTCAAGAATCAAGGGCTACTCTTTTGACTTGAGGAAACTTCCTTGGCCGACCATGCTTCTTTCGAAAAGGGCTTGATGTGGGGAGTGGGGTGGGGATGTTGTTGGCTTGGATCAAGGAGAGGCTTGATGGGGCATCCACATGGCTTTGACTTTGAAGCTTCCATCTTCTCTTGGCCACCTAAGTGACTTGGTGATGTGGTGCTTCATCATGCCAAGTGGTATTGATGAGGTGGTGCTCCATGAGCTGAGGTGGCACTCTTATATGGCATGGAGAGAGGGCTTGACTTGTCCATAATTAGGCTTGACTTGAATGCCCACTTGTGGACCCAACTTCAAACAAGCTTGAGCCCAACTTCAAGTTGACTTAAGCTTGTGAACCAGTTCAGCTAATTATAGGACCCATTGACCATAACTTAACCAAATTGGCCAAAATATATGACTAAAACAAAAATTGAAACAAATTACATGAATCAAAAGTAAATTACTCAGGCTTGAAGCCTTATTACAGGACCCAATAGATTAAAACCCTAATCAGAGATCCATAGAGGGTTGAGGAGCCTCTGTCTAATCCTGGTTTCCACATCACTCTATTCATTTTGTTCTCAAGCGATGAGTCGATCTTTGAAGTGTCGACACTTGTCTATGAGTTGATACCTTGAGTCGACACTTACTATGCCAGTTTGAAATTTCTGCATGCCAGTCTTCTGAAGTGTCGACACTTGATCCATGAGTCGACACTTGCTCTGTGCCAAATCAAAAACATGTGCCAAACTCTGAAGTTTTCAAGATCTCATCCAAAAATCCTTTAGATGCTTCTCTATAAAGGCCAAAAGGAATGTTCCAAAGTTAGGGTATCACTCAAACATTGAAAAATATCTTACTTTGATATTAGTGAGCTTGATACACTTAAATGGGAAATTTTATGTACCTCTGACATGAAATTCATACTCAATTTGAAACATTAGTCCAAACACATACTCAATGTTTTGTTATTCATCAAAATCAAGGAGCCAAAGCCAACAATCTCTCACTTTTTGATGATGACAAAACTTTGAGTATAAAAGAAATTAAGTTCCAAGAAATAAAATAGTATAGTATCAACAGATCTGTAATTGAATGACTTTATCAAAAATAACTCCACATTTATTTTTCAACAAAGTTCAATGTTTATTCAATAAAATTTCAAGAGTTTCAAAGGTAAAAAGTTTCAAAGACTCCCCCTGTCTTAAGTAACATTTGAAAAACATTTGAATTTACTTATAAAACTATTTATACCTTAAGTAATGCCATTACCTTAAGTAACACCATTACCTTAAGTAACACCATAACCTTTTATACCAATTATCTACTCCTCCATTTTGTCATCATTAAACATTAAACATTAAGCATTAAAAGGAAATTTTCTCCTCCTAAAATAGTGCTTTCATCATAATACAATATTCATTTTCACAAAAGGAAGAGAAATCATAGAAACAACATAAGCATACATAAACCGAACTTTCATTTAATAAAGGTTTCAGTACAACATCAGCATAAACTGCAACATAAACATACATTAGCTGAAACATAAGATAAGCATAATCTAAGCATGAAAATACAAGCATAACAAGTGTTTGTGAGGCTACTCCTCATCAAATGGAAGCTCAAAGAAGATAGCTACCATGATCCTAGTGGCTGAAGATCTAGAGGTCTTGTGGGTCAGGCATTTAGTCCTAAGTGAAGGGCCAGAGTGAGGAATAACCCTAGAAGTCCTAGTAGCAGTGTGTGAAGGAATGGTCTTTGCAAGAGTCTGAAAGGCTGAAGCAGTGTTAGGTTGAATATCACTAGGAGTGACTGTAGAGTGATCATGAGTATTCGATGCCTGTCCCTCCCTGCTAACAATCTGAAAGTCTGCTGCTCCACCACTGTCATCACTGTCAAAATCAATAACATCAGTGTCATCACCTGCATCACCATGAGTTGTGCCATCACCATCTGCCGCTGCATGACCATGATCAGAAGGAGTACCACCACCAGGAGGGGCATCATGTGTATCACCATGATCATCATTATCTACTAGCGGAGGTGGAGGTCCTATCAAAGGTAACAAGGATCTCAGTAGATCTTGTATCTCTATGAAACCAGCCTCCATCAACGGTCGGATACCTGAGAGCTACTTATTTATATGAGCCCTCAGTCCATGAATTTCCATATGAAGTCTGGTAGCCCAAACAGCTAGTCTAGTAACCTCCTCTCTGACATCAACTATCTGGGCTGTAATGCACTCCTCGAAGGTGGATACTATCTCTGAAGCAATGTAAGGAGCAGCAACTAAGTATGTGTAGATGCTGGTGTAGTTGGCTCAGAACCTGATGCAGTGACAAGTGCAGGTCTCGGAGGGGTAGTGATGCGGGATGACTCTAAGACTGCTAAACATGCATGAAAAATAGTAAAAAATTTTTTAATAATTTTTATAAGTTTATTTGCAGGCTATATTCCAAAAATAAAGTAAGAACCAGTGGAAAGACTAGCAGTGCAAAGAATCATCAGGTCGCAGGCATACTCATGCAAACCAATGAAATATCCAGGACCCGAGAGTTGAGAAACTCCTGGTTTAGGATAGCTTATCTTCATTAAATTAGAAAATAAGAGTTGGGAAGGTTTCTTACCAGTCAGAGATTGAAATTCAGAACAGCAGGGATCACTCACAACTCTGATCGGAGCCTGGAAGAATGAGCCTTTTTTCTTTGAATCTGATGGCTGATCTGGGCGAATTTCGAAGGCAAGGAAAGCCTCCTCTGGGGAGGTGAAATACCTCAAGGATCCTGCAAAACATCAAGGGTCAATCAAAATAGCAATTAAGTAAAGAAAAGAACTAGGGTTTAGAAGGAATCGGGTTAGGGATTAGAAGCAAGGCTGTTGGAAGCTTGTTGAAGATCTCCTTACTTGGCGGCCTAGGGCACTCCTTCTTGGACGTGTGAAGGCTTGGATGGTAGCGATTTAGGGCGTGGAAGGATGTTAGGGCAGCAAAGAATTCGTCCAAGCTCAAGAACACCAACCAAAGAATCAAAACAAAACACCAACACAAGGCGATGACTCAAAATTTTAGCAAATTGTATTCATAATAAAAGATGATTACAAGAGGGGGAGAGTGGGGTATTTATAGAGTCCCATGCCCTTACTAACCATGGTTACACTTGGGATACAAGTCCTCTTCCAAATTGGAATACAAGTCCTTTCCTAGCTAGATTAGAATTACAAAGTTTAAAAAGACTAGAAATCCCAACTAGGTTAGGAATAAATTTGGTCTTCTCCTTCTTCTCTTCAACTTGGACTTGGTCAAACCTCTTTGGACATCGTCAAAACTTCAAGGATGCCTAAGAGGGCATGTTTGGCCTCTAGGAGCAGCAAGCAGCCAGCCCAAAGGGGCTTGGGTGCATGGGTTTGGGCCTTTGGAAGCTGGGGTGGCCTGGTAGCCTGGTAGCAGGAATATTCCCTGGAATCTTGCTTCTTAAGGGCTTGGGCTTGGCACCTGGGCTTGATTTCTTTGGGCTGGAATGTAGGTGGACCTCTGGAATCATAGATGCCATAGTTTAAGAATATGCTCTGGAATCTGGGGAGGAATCTGGACATCTAGAGGACATTTGGAAAGAATTAGGATTTCTGGAAGCATCTTGATCCTAGGTTGTCACACAAAATCCAATGGATTGATGTAGCGGCCTCTAATTCCTGGATGTGGCCTGGTGGAACTCCAAAATAGGGTAACCTCCTCTCTTGTACAAAAATTGGGCTTATATTGGACTAATAACTGATGTACAGGACTCAAAATACTGACTAGGTTGAAGGTTGAGACAAATCAAATAACCTCAACTTATTACAAGACTCAATCTTAATTGATTACAAATTTGACACATGGCTAGGTAAACCAAATAGGGCCTAGTAATCTTTATCTAATCCTGGTGCCCCCACCAATTCTCCCGGGGTGGGAGAAACTCGACCCCGTCGAGTGTGGGATAACTTGGCTCTCATAGTGCTTGAGTAGGTCTAGATTGAGGTGCTGCAGATCCTTACGGGTGATCCATGAGTCCTCAGATGCTGGCTAACCTTACCACCGGACCAAATACCTCTGATAGCCATGATTCTGGGTACAAATGGCTTGATCATCCTGGATTCTCTCAATCTTTTCCTCACTATTTGGCCAATTGGTTGGTGGACACTCTGGGATGGATTCTCTCTCAAAGGGAGGGATAGGCTCAAGGTGCTCGCTTGGTATCACTGCTGGCTCCCTAGACTCTATAAGATCTGAGATGATGAAGGTGGAGCTAATACCTAAATCAGGTAGTATCTCACGCACATAGGCATTGGGTCCACAGATATTCATTATCTTGGACGGGCCAGCTTCGCGAGCAGAAAATTCTTTATAACTACAAAATCCCCTGTAAAATTCTCTCTCTTTTGGGAATTAGCCAAGTTGTTATTTAATTCATTAGTTATGTTCAGCTTTTGACTAATTTCCATATTCATATGCTGTGCAGAGGGTAGTGCAGGTTCAGACATGTAACTCAGGTTGTGCATTTATTGGACTCAACTAATACCTATTAGACTCGACTAAACTTTCCTATCAAAGGAAATTTTATTGGACTTTCTAGTGTCTAACCTAATACACTATAGACTCTCTAGGTTTAACCCTAGCATGGCATGCACATGAGAATTTACTATGTATGCCTACTAAATGCCAAAGGGTATGCAAGAAGTAAGATGCAAACCTAACATGTGCAAGAAATGAAAGTAACATGCAAACCTCTACATGATGTAGGTGAATGGTTAATGAAATATAAGAAAACTCAAGAAAAAGAAAAAAATATGAGGTGAATTCGGGGTTAGTCTGGTTGGGTGGAAAGTAAGAAAAGGGTTTGGGGTTAATTGGATAGACTAAGATATAAGAAGGGGTGTTAGGGATTAATCCTAAACAAATAAGGTTGACCTTAAAGGGTTGGTGTCTATCTACTAGGTCTACCTTATGGAAGAATGGGTCACTAATTTCAGGAAAAAGATCTTCAATAAGGATCAAGGAAGTGACTTTATCTTAAGGGTACTGGGTGAGATAAGCAAGTCCTTAATAAACTCTTTTGGCTCAGAAAATTCAGGACTAGGCTCTACATTTGGATCCTATTCTAAAGTCTCCTCTAATTGCTCTTCCATTGCAACATGGGTGTGATCTGGGTTATTTAATTTTGGGTTGGCCACTAACTGATTATGGTCAAGGTTAGCTAAATCTAGATTGGTTACTACTTGGGTATGGTCAGGGTCAACTGATTCTGGGTCTTCTATAGGTGGGTCTTCCTTTAATTCTTCTGTGGACTCATCGTCTTCGTACTCCTATACCAAACTTGGGTCAGCCCCATATATTTCTCCTTCCAGGTCATCTTGGTGAACCAATGGGGTAGTAGGAGGGGTTTGGCTAAAGGAAAACTGGCTAGGGTATGGGGTCCTGATCTTATGGGGTTCAGGCTGACTAATGGTTATGGGTTTAAAGGTTATGGGTTCAAAGGTTATGGGTTCAAATCTTGTGGTATCAATCCTATAGGGTTCAGGTTGACTGAGGGATAGTAGGTTACTACTGGATTCATATCTAGGGACTATGGGTTCCTGGGGTTCAGCTCTATAGGTCTTGCCTAGGATTCCTACTTGGTTGAATCTTTGGTTCATTTGGTCAAGCTTAGTTTTAGATTGGTCAAATCTACGATCTATTTGGGTAAGCTGATTTTGAGATTGGACATTGGCTTGGTTCATTTGGGTAGTTAATTGGGCAAGCTTGGCTTGGGTTTGGGTATTGGCTTGGTTCATTTGGGTAAGCTGTGCTAGGATGGCCTCCAAAGTGGGATTCATGGTTGGGCTGGGCTGGGGTTTGGACTTTTGATATTGAGTTCCTAATCTAGTGGTCATGCAACAAATCAAACAATCAAAATGAAATGATGCAACCAAGCATTTAAAAGAGAAAGAAAAGGCTAGTATAATCTAGGGTTTCCTAGACCTAGAGCTAGAAATTGGGTGGGTCAGCTCAACTTACACCTAACTTAATAGCTAGTCCTTCCACTGGCCAGGTAAGGGGTGGGAGTGTGGGAGGCCCCCCCTGCTTTCATAGGAACCCAATTAAAAACCACAACACCACTTAGATCGTTTGACTCTGGACCCCCAGCCTTAGACACCAGCTTTCAATAATAGCTAAAAGGATAAATGCACTAGTTGGCTCACACAGCTCGGACCCGACCTATTGATATTTACTAGCCCACTAGGGCAAATTAGGTCTAATTGATTTTAATTAAGATTTGGATGGAAATGCTAGGTGGTTGTTTTGGGCCCAGGATAGGTTATGACCTCCTGCCCTGATGTTATATTGATCACCCTTACGATTAGATTAAAAGATGAACAATCAATGGTCTTGATGCAAACTAAAATACAGCATAAAATAAAATATTTTTTAATTATTTATGATGTGTCAAGTTAAGTTTTAGTTAATTGGGGTTATCAAACAAAGTTTGGCTTGGGATTGGGGGTTTGGTAGTTATTAGGTTAGGTTGAGTCAAGATGCAGAATGTAGCAGAAATTAATGAATTAGGGTTTCAATTGTTGTAAGTTTGATATAGATCCTGATACAGAAAAAAATCAAAGAAATTTTGAAATTTAGGATTGACGGTGATGATGATGCCTACCAAATTTCATGTAGAACAAAAATCATATGATGATGTAAACCTAGGATTTTATGGACTGCTGCATAAATTATTAATATTCTATTAGGGTTTCTATTATGCTAAATTTTAGAGATTTAAGTTTTCAATAAAAATAATTAAAAATATTTATAATTACTAGGATAGAATATAGGACATTCAGTGTAAATTTCATAGAAAAATAAATATTTATGATTCCAAAATTTGATGAAAACTAAACATCTAATGCAGTGGACAGAATGCAGAATTAGGGTTTATGAATGCGAAAAAAAAAAAAAACTATCCTAAACCCACTCTGATACCAAGTTAATGTGGGATGACTCTAAGACTGCTAAAAATATATCAAAAATAGTAAAATAGTTTTTTTGTGATTTTTATAAGTTTATTTGTAAGCTAGATTCCCAAAATAAAGTAAGAACTAGCGGAAAGACTAGCAGTGCAAATAATCATCGGGTCGCAGGCATACTCATGCAAACCAATAAAATATCCAGGACCCGAGAGTTAAAAAACTCTAGGTTTAGGATAGCTTATCTTCATTAAATTAGAAAATAAGAGTTGGGAAGGTTTCTTACTAGTCAGAGATTGAGATTTAGAAGAAGAAGGGATCACTCACAACTCTGATCGGAGCCTGGAAGAAGAAGCCTTGTTCCCTTAAATCTGATGGCTGATCTAGGTGATTCTGGAGGCAAGGAAAGCCTCCTCTGGGGAGATGAAACACCTTGAGGATCCTACAAAATGTCAAGGGTCAATCAAAATAGCAATCAAGTAAAGGAAAGAACTAGGGTTTAGAAGGAATCAGGTTAGGGATTAGAAGCAGGGTTGTTGGAAGCTTGTTGAAGATCTCCTTGCTTGGTGGCCTAGGGCACTCCTTCTTGGATGTGTGAAGGCTTGGATGGTAGTGATTTAGGATATGGAAGGATGCTAGGGTAGCAAGGAATTCATCCAAGCTCAAGAAGACCAACCAAAGAACCAAAACAAAACACCAACACAAGGCGATGACTCAAAATTTCAGCCAATTGTATTCATAAGAATAGATGATTACAAGAGGGGAAGGGGTGGGGTATTTATAGAGTTCCCATGCCCTCAATAACCATTGTAACACTTAGGTTACAAGTCCTCTTTCAAATTAGAATACAAGTCCTTTCCTAGCTAGGTTAGAATTACAAAGTTTAAAAGGATTAGAAATCCCAACTAGGTTAAGAATAAACTTGGTCTTCTCCTTCTTCTCTTCAACTTGGACTTGGTCAAACCTCTTTGGACATGGTCAACACTTCAAGGATGCCTAGGGGGGCATGTTGGACCTCTAGGAGCAGCAAGGGGCCGGTCCAAAGGAGCTTGGGTGCATGGGTTTGGGCCTTTGGAAGCTGGGGTGGCCTGGTAGCTTGGTATTAGGAATATTCCTTGGAATCTTGCTTCTTAAGGGCTTGGGCTTGGCACTTGGGCTTTATTTCTTTGGACTGGGATGTAGGTGGACCTCTAGAATCATGGATTCCATAGTTTAGGAATATGCTCTAGCATCTGGAAAGGAATCTGGGCATCTAGAGGACATCTGGAAAGAATCAGGGTTTCTCGAAGCATCTTGGATCCTGGGTTGTCCACAAAATCCAATGGGCTGATGTAGCGGCCTCTGACTCCTGGATGTGGCCTGGTGGAACTCCAAAACAGGGTAACCTCCTCTCTTGTACAAAATCTGGCCTCATATTGGACTAGTAACTGATATACAGGACTCAAAATATTGACCAGGTTGAGGGTTGAGATAAATCAACTAACCTCAACTTATTACAGGACTCAATCTTAATTGATTACAAAATTTGATACATGGCTAGGTAAACCAAATAGGTTCCAGTAATCTATGTCTGATTCTGGTGCCCCCACCAGGTAGTATGCTCATCAGGTCCAGATTGATGGGACATCAACAAGAAAAAAATATTTTTCAACTAATTCTCTTGATATTTTTTTCAGTTAAAATAGTGTACTTAGGATTAATGAGAACCTTGGAATGAAGCCCACCAAATCCTTGAAGACAAAAACCAATTCATGAGCCGACTCATGAAAGAAGGCCGCCAGTCCTGTGAGTCGACTCAATCCAGATCAAGACCAACTTCAAGCATGCCCAAGTCAAAGCCCAAGCAAGTCAAGATACGACCTTTTGAAGCCCATGATGCCACCTCTTAGAAGTCCATTTTATTCTTCATATGGGATACATTTTGGGAGATATGAGAAACAACACATCAAGCATTTTGAGGGGAAGCATGGGACCACTCCTCACTCACCCAACAACCCCCCAACCAACATGCCAAGTGGGATGCCACATCACATGACACCTAGGGCTCCGCATCAGCAATGTCAAAGCCACCTAGGTGCCACATAGCAAGTTGTTACAACCTCTTACCTAGAAGTTGTTTCTTTTTGCAACTATGTAACTAAAGGAGTTGGATTTAACTAGAAATGGTTAGCTAACCTAACCCCACCTCCCCTCCTCACTTTGGATGACCCCTAAGGCTATAAATAGGGTCCAAGGCTCCCCTTGTATGGCATTCCATGTATGAAATATTTTGAGAATTAATGAAGGTTTTTTTTTCTTGTTGAGTTTATCTTGAGTTCTTCTTGTATGGAGTGATTTAGTTCTTCTAGTTGGAGTGATTTAGTCCTTTAAGTTGAAGTGTTTAACTTCATGTTTGAGAAGGGAGTGAGAGGTCCTTTGAGTGCTTGAAAGGTGGAGTGCTCCTTGCTTGATCCAAGATCCAAGCATCATTCCTTGAAGGCGTCGGTTTCTACTTCCTTGTTTTCCCTTTTTTCTTCTTCTTGTTTCCATTCCAATTTTGAATTCTCCTTCCATGCCTAATCTCTGATTTGATGCAGGTTTTCTCTAATTTCCCAAGTCCAAGATGAAGGTCTCTAAGCCAAGGATCATGGCCAAGGTGAGTCCTAAAGGTAGGGAGTGCTAGTCTTATAGTTTAGACCTCAATCCTTGAGTGAAGAGAGCTCCTTCTTCCACCAAATAATTAGCCATCATTGTTGGTAGGAAAACTCTTCCTAAGCTTCATTAGATCTGATCATTTGAAGGTTAACTTGCCCTAGTAGTGATGGTTTCCTTGCCATGAAGATCCTAATCTCTATTTTGAACTAGATTTACATTTCGGGTATTGTAATTTAGATCAACTAGTTTCCTTATGAAGATTCTTTTCTTGGATTAATTTAGATCATTTATTTGATAATTAATTGCTCAAGTTTGCTTTCTGGTTAGCTTGCTAACACTCTCCATTCATCATTTTATTTTCATCCCCCATCAGTTTTTGGTATCAGAGCCAGGTTCTACTAGGTCAAGTGTTTGATTGCTGAAATTTCTGTTCTAGTATTCACCCAAATTCTTCATGAATTTTAGTAATTTCATTGAAAAAAAATCCATAAAAATACTTTTCCAGTAAAATAGTATGTTAGGATTCTAAATTTAAAACTCAAAAAAATATTTTCCATTTATTTCTAGGTTTAAAAATAAGAGTTCTTAGATCATTCCTGAAGTTCTATCCAGAATTCTATTTCTGCCTTCCATTACATTTAATGTTTAAAAAATATAAAAATATTTTTTCTAAATTTTTAATTTTTAGATATGAGATCCAGACTTTGATTTTTATTATTTTCCACCAGATTTTTGAATTTTATAAGGATCTAGAGTTAGAAATTTGAAATTTGAATTTAGGTTGTCAAGAGTTAGCTAAACTGCCGGAACCTTCTAGCATGTGCTTTCAAACTACCTTCTCAACCAAAATTCGTGTTAATCTGAAGTCAAAACTTTGAAATCCGAGAATCTTTATCTGAGAGTTAACCAAATCAATTTTATTTTAAATTTTTGGATTTTTGAAAAGATTAAATTTTGAATTTTTAAAACTAGCTAGTTGAAAGTTGTTCCCTGCTGAGATTTTTTTACAACTAGCTTTCAAAATGAATTTCTTAACCAAATTCCAGGAATTAAATTTAAAATTTAGAATCTGGAATCTTCACTAAGGGATCTAACAATTAAAATTTTAATTTTAATTCTTTTGAAATTTTAAAATTTTAATTTCAATTTTTTTTAAAAACTAGTTGACTAGAAGTTGTTAGGGCTGAAACTATCTTGCAACAACTCTAACTTCTAGAATGAATTTTTAATCATAATTTGATATTTAAATTTTAAAATTTGATTTCTGAAATATAGAATTCAAAATATAAATTTTTCAATTTAATTTTTTAATTTTTAATTTTTTTTAAAATTCGGATTTGAATCACATGTTTGTGCTAATACTAGTTATCTAGTTGGTGAATTGTTATGCATCCATTCCTAAATCTAATTAAGGGCATTCAATCATAACATAAGGGAAGGAGGTCATTACCTTTCCTTGGCCCAAAACAATCATCCATATTTGCATTGACCTAAACCATAATTGAAATTGAGTAGGAACCTAAAGCTAGGGACACCCACAAGTCAGGTTCAAGTACAAGGTAAGACAAAGTATTATTTGAGTTTGTACTTATTCCTTAAAATTGGTGTCTAAGGCAAGAGGTCAAATGGCAAACGCCTTAAGCGGACTTGTGGTTTTTAATTAGAATCTTGCGAAAGCGAGGGGAGCCTCCCGCAACCCCATCTCTTACCTGGCCAGTGGACAGGGTAATTACATACTTAAGTAATACCTAGTTAAGTCTTGTATTTTGAACTTTTAGGTCTAGGAGCCCTAGAAGTTAGGTTTGTACTGTTTGATTTGAAGCTCCATACCAATAGTCCCACACTTAGTCTATTTTACCCATGGAACCTAATTTTGAATTCTTTTTAAGAACCCTGACTAAAAGGTTTGATACCATAAATGGGCAATTAGGGCAAATGAGAAAGGAATTAGGTCAAGTGAAGGACCATGTTGGGACACTTGAAGAGACCCCAATGACCCCCACCAAACCTGAGTCACTTAGGTCAATTCCTCGAGGTCCAAGAGTCCAACATCATGAATTTACTACTGAATACAATTCAAGATGACTTCACCATGACTTCATAGAAGAAGCCCATAGGATCCATGCTGAGCCTGAATCACCTAATCCACCTCTCCTTGGTCCAAAAGCCCAATGTCATGATCTCACCCCTGAGTATAACCCTAGATATCCCTACCAAGACTTTGTAGATTAGGAGGAGAGAGTCCTTAGGAACAAGCAACCCTATGCACCCACTTTTGATGGAAACCCTGAGATGTATGTCGATTGGGAAGAGAAAATGGATCAATACTTTGAATTTGATGAAATGTCAGAAGTAACAAAGTATTAATTTGCCAAATCAAAGTTAATCTGACATGCTAAAGCATATTGGGGAGAAGTTGAACGAAAAAGTTATTATAGTGGGGATAAAATAAATACTTGGAGAAAAATGAAGAGTAAACTGAGGGAAAAGTACCTAGGTAAATATTATGAGTAAAAACTTTTAAACCAATGGTACAAATTGAGACAAGATGATACAACTGAATCTGATTATATTTCCAAATTCAATAAGTATGAGGGAGATGAAGAAGAGACTAAACCCATAAAAAAATTAGAAAAAAAATCTCCTGAACCTATTGAAGAATTTAATGATGAAACAGAATCAAAGTCTTGTCTAAATGAAAGGCTAGAAAAAGAAAATAGTAAACATGTTGAAGAACCTAAGGAAGAAGTTTATGAAGCTGGGTCTAACCTTATGGATGAATATGATCAAGATCAATTATTTGAAGATAAAATAATTACCTAGCACAAAGAAATCAACAACGAGGATGATCAAAATGAGTTCCAAGAACAAAGCCATGACAAACAATTCGAGAAGATAATAGAGGACCCGGAATTAATCACTATTGAGGATTTACATCTAGAGATTAATGAAGGATCACCTAATGGGATATTGACCATTAAAGAAAACTAGAACCAAGTTCAAAGGATCAACCCCAAGAAATTATGGAACTTGCAAAAGAATTTAACATGAAGATTAGAAGTGAAGAGATGGTAGGAATTGAAAGATGGAAGTGTAAGAGAAGGAAGATAGAAATTGAATTCCTTGATAATTGCCCAAAGCCTGGTTCACCCTTCTGGAACATCCCCAATCCAAATCCACCCAGCTGGACATCCACCATACAATTGATCAAGTCCCAATAATATTCAACAATTACTTTTGGAAGACAATATGGCATTTATTGGGCACCAAACTAAGATTCACTGCCACCTACCTAAAGTTATGTGCTAGAGTTTTCAAAGCCATTTAGAGAAATATTGGAAATTAGGAACATTTGTTTCCTAGCAATAAAGTTTAGTTCATATATAATAAAGTCCATTAGAGCTTGTTTTGTTTTGGTGTCATTTATGTTTTGTCATTTGATGTCATTTGACTTTCCCATGCATAAGTGTCCATGACTGCGAGAGTCATATGCATGCATGATTAGTAAGAAAATTTGAGTAATGAAATTAACAAGCATATGATCAACTCACATAAAAGAGCCAAAGAATTTCAGAAAGGAGACTATGTCATGGTAAGGCCAAACCTGAACAATTATATGCCCGTGGTGTAGGTCATTTTCAAAATAGTAAGGAGAATTTGGACCTAATATGTGCTAGATTGACCATCCGACTTTGGTATCAGTTCTACTTTCAACAATTTAGATCTGGGAGGTTAAAGGAACCAACAATGATACCTAGTGAGCCTTTCGAGCCTGATTCTATCTTTGAGAGTGAGCCAACCATGAGTGTCCACCAACCAAGTTACCAAAGCAGTAAGATAGGATTGAGCGAATCTTAGACAATAAGACTATCACTACCCGAAACAGGGACTATCAATGCTACTTAGTTCATTGGCGAGGATGCCCTGATTTTGAAGACTCATGGATTACTTGAGAAGACCTACAAAGAATCGACCAGACCTACTAGAGTATTACTAAAGTTAGACTGATTCCTACTCGACGGAGTCGAGCTCTTTTCCACCCCGGGAGAATTGATGGGACATCAACAAGAAAAAAATATTTTTCAACTAATTCTCTTGATATTTTTTTTAGATAAAATAGTGTACTTAGGATTAATGAGAACCTTGGAATGAAGCCCACCAAATCCTTGAAGACAAAAACCAATTCATGAGCCAACTCATGAAAGAAGGCCGCCAGTCCCTTGAGTCGACTCAATCCAGATCAAGACCAACTTCAAGCATGCCCAAGTCAAAGCCCAAGCAAGTCAAGATTCGACCTTTTGAAGCCCATGATGCCACCTCTTAAAAGCCCATTTTATTCTTCATATGGGATACATTTTGGGAGACAGGAGAAACAACACATCAAGCATTTTGAGGGGAAGCATTGGACCACTCCTCACTCACCCAACAACCCCCCAACCAACTTGCCAAGTGGGATGCCACATCATATGACACCTAGGGCTCCACATCAGCAATGTCAAAGCCACCTAGGTGCCACATAGCAAGTTGTTACAACCTCTTACCTAGAAGTTATTTCTTTTTGCAACTATGTAACCAAAGGAGTTGGATTTAACTAGAAATGGTTAGCTAACCTAACCCCACCTCCCATTCTTACTTTGGATGACCCCTAAGGCTATAAATAGGGTCCAAGGCTCCCCTTGTAAGGCATTCCATGTATGAAATATTTTGAGAATTAATGAAGGTTTTTTTTTCTTGTTGAGTTCTATCTTGAGTTCTTTTTGTATGGAGTGATTTAGTTCTTCTAGTTAGAGTGATTTAGTCCTTTAAGTTGAAGTATTTAAATTCATGTTTGAAAAGGGAGTGAGAGGTCCTTTGAGTGCTTGAAAGGTGGAGTGCTCCTTGCTTGATCCAAGATCCAAGCATCATCATTCCTTGAAGGCGCCGGTTTCTACTTCCTTGTTTTTCCTTTCTTTTTCTTCTTGTTTCCATTCCAATTTTGAATTCTCCTTCCATGCCTAATCTCTGATTTGATGAAGATTTTCTCTGATTTTCCAAGTCCAAGATGAAGGTCTCCAAGCCAAGGATCATGGCCAAGGTGAGTCCTAAAGGTAGGGAGAGCTAGTCTTATAGTTTAGACCTCAATCCTTGAGTGAAGAGAGCTCCTTCCACCAAATAATTAGCCATCATTGTTGGTAGGAAAACTCTTCCTAAGCTTTATTAGATCTGATCATTTAAGGTTAACTTGCCCTAGTAGTGATAGTTTCCTTGCCATGAAGATCCTAATCTCTATTTTGAACTAGATCTACATTTTGGGTATTGTAATTTAGATCAACTAGTCTCCTTATGAAGATTCTTTTCTTGGATTAATTTAGACCATTTATTTGATAATTAATTGCTCAAGTTTGCTTGCTGGTTAGCTTGCTAACACTCTCCATTCATCATTTTATTTTTGTCCCCCATCACAGATGGCCCTGCCTCGGCTGCACGAAGCTCGTCCTCCTTGTTTGGCTCCTGACCAGACAATATATGCACCCATTTCCCAGCCACTCTTCGGTAACCCATCCTATGAAGTGATTTCTCTCCATACGTGTCTGTATGGAGGATCTCCTTGGAGGGCTCTCCCTCTAATGGGATACCGAACTCACAAAAGATTCTAGTGAGCCCCATGCTGTAGGGTAAACAAAGACAGCACTAGGTGGCGGCCTCACCCATCTGGTGAACCATGATCATTGGCAAATTGATGGGATATGTTGTCTCAAGGATACCATCAATACAAGCTCTTGCTCGGTAATGAAATCAAACCTAACGGTCTTCGGTACCAAGATTTGAGCAATAATATGATATAAGACTCTCATCTCTGCTGACAGCTAATTTGCAGAAAAAATTGATACTCCGTTGACATCCTCCCTCTCAAGTATACATCAAAATGCAGTAGCCATATCTCCAACACAATTTGCGGCCCTACCACAAAGTGGAATCTGCCGTACTCTATTGATAAGCTCAAGGGTCATTGGAATTGGAATCTGAACATCCCTGACCTCAACAATCCATCTCAAACCATCAGTGGCCAAGGACCCGTAGAACTCCTTGATGAGCTGGGGAAAATATCTCTCATTCAGAGTGCAGAAATGGACAAGTCCAGCTCCTCTAAGCAGATCTCAAATGATAAAACTCTCTGAGTCCCAGAACTACACATCTACTCTCCTACTAGAGGCAATAGCCTTCCCAGCCACTTGTGCTTCTCCTGGGGAAACTGGTGGAGGCTAGTCCTGTGGCTCCTGCTCGTGCTGACTAGTGGGGTCCTGACGAACTTTAGTCCTTCTCTCTACTGGACTCACCCTGCTCAGATCTCCTCTTGTGGTAAGCTAACTGCTTTCTTGGGGCAATTCCATATAGAGACAACACATAGTAGAGTAGATAGGGAAGAAAGAGTGAACTGGGGAAGGAAAGAGGGAAGAGAGGAAGTGTCGGCCAAAAGTGGACCAAAAGGGAAGAAAGGGTTCGGAGGAAAGAAAACCACGAAAGAAACAAAAAAACTTGCACCGAACCATAAAAAACAATGAAGATCGGTGTGAAAACGGATGGATTGAAGATAAAATAAGAAGAAAAAGAAGAAGATTACCCAAAAAAGGAGGGATAGAGCTGGGAATCCACTATTCATGAAAGTTAAGAGGGTTTTTGGGACCACAAGAAGCTAAGGAATGAAAAAAGAATGGGTCACAAAGGTTTCGGGATGCCCTAAAAAACCTCAGACCCAACGGTCATGAGTCGACACTTCAAAATTGTTCAAGTGTTAATAGTTCACGTGAGTCAACACTTGGGCAATATGTAAGTGTCGACCCCTGACCTCAGAAAATTTGAATAAAATCCAATAAATCCCAATAAAATCAAGAAGAGTCATGAGGTCATTCTAAGTGATATTTTAAGGGATTTGAATCATTTTTGGAGGATTTCATTAAGAATTTGAAGAGTTTAGACAAAAGGATCAATGATTCCTAACTCTCTTCTAATCATGAAAAATTTATCTTCACTTAGGGATTTTGTGAAAATATTAGCAAGTTATCTATCAGTACGTACAAAATCAAGCATTACATCACCATTTTGCACATGATCTCTTATGAAATGATGCCTTATTTTAATATATTTGCTTCTTGAATGTTGTATAGGGTTTTTAGATAAATTGATTGCACTAGTATTATCACATTTTATGGGTGTCTTAGTTAATTTGATGCCAAAATCTTTGAGTTATTGTTTGATCCACAAGATTTGTGCATAATAGCTTCTAGCTGCTATAGATTCGGCTTCCACCGTAGATAGAGCAACTAAATTTTATTTTTTGCTAAACCATGAAATCAAATTAACTCCAAGAAATTGATAGGCTCCACTTGTATTTTTGTATCAATTTTACACCCAGCAAAATTAGCATCAGAATATGCAATCAATTCAATAAATGAATCTCTAGAGTACTATGTCCAATATCAATAGTGCTAGATAGATATCTAAGTATACGTTCAACAGCCAATAAATGAGACTCTTTAGGAGCAGACTGATATCTAGCACACATACATACATTGAACATTATATCTGACTTACTTGCAATCAAATATAATAATAAACCAATGATACCTCTATATAATTTTTGATCTACATTTTTACCTGATTTATCTTTATCTAATTTACAAGAAGAGCTCATAGGTATACCTAATGGCTTGGTAGTCTCCATTCTAAACTTCTTTAAGATTTCTCTTGTATACTTAGCTTGGTTGATGAAGATCCCTTCTTTTGTTTGCTTGATATGGAGTCCGAGGAAGAAATTAAGCTCTTCCATCATGCTCATCTCAAACTCTCCCTGCATAAGCTTGGCAAACTCTTGGCAAAGACCTCATTAGTAGCACCGAAAATGATATCATCAACATATACTTGAACTAGTAATAAGTCAACATTTTTCTTTTTCAAAATAATGTAGTGTCTACATTTTCTCTAGAAAAATCATTTTCAAGCAAAAACTTACTTAATCTATCATACTAAGCTCTTGGAGCTTGTTTCAAACCATACAAAGCTTTATGAAGTTTAAAAACATGATCAGGGCATTCATGATTTTCAAAACCTGGGAGCTGTTCAATATAAACTTCTTCTTTAATAAATCCATTTAAAAAAGTACTTTTGACATCCATTTGAAATAGTTTGAAATCTATGAAACATGCAAATGCTAATAATAGTCTAATTGCCTCAAGTCTAGCAACAAGAGCAAAGATTTCATCAAAATTAATTCCTTCCTCTTGATTGTAGCCTTTGATAACTAGCCTAGCTTTATTTCTTGTTACAATACCATTTTCATCAAGTTTATTTCTGAAAACCCATTTTGTTCTTATTATTGAAACCTTTGAAGGTCTTTCAACTAAAGTCCAAACTTTATTTCTTTTAAATTGATTCAATTCATCTTGTATATCATTTATCCAATTGCAATCATTTTCAGCTTCTTCAATTGATTTTGGTTCTATTTAAGAAACAAATACCAAGTAATCACAAACATTTCTTATTGAGGAACGAGTACTTACCCCTTTCGATGGATCACCAATGATAAGTTTTTTAGGGTATCCATGGGCATACCTCCATTCTTTAGGCAATGTCTTGGATGTTGATGCTTTAGTTTCTTGTACTTGTTCTTCATTTTCTTGATCACCATCTTGTTCTTTGGAAGCTCCTTCATTGATTGTCATTTTTCAAAACTTTTGAACACCTGTTTCATCATCAAGAGTATCTTCTTTTCTAGAAGATTTTTCATTAGTTTCATCAAACACTACATGGATGGATTTTTCAACTAAAAGAGTTATTCTGTTGAAGACCCTGTATGCCTTACTAGAAGTAGAGTATCCTAAGAAGATACCCTCATCTGACTTGGCATCAAATTTAATAAGATTATCTTTACCATTATTTAGAATGAAACAATTGCATCCAAAAATATGAGAATATTTAATGGTAGTTTTTCTATTTTTTTAAAGTTCGTTTGGTATTTTCTTCAAAATAGGTTGGATTAAAATGTGATTTAACACGTAACACACAGTATTTATAGCTTCCACCCAAAAATATCTAGGTAAATCATTTTCACAAAGCATTATGTGTGCCATTTTTTCAAGAGTCCTATTCTTTTTTTCTACCATCCCATTTTGTTGAGGTATCCTAGGTGCAGAGAAATTATAATCAATACCATTTTCATTACAGAATATTTCAAAATCATGATTTTCAAACTTGGTACCAAGATCACTATGTAAAGAAATGATTGAAACATCTTTTTCATTTGAAACCTTTTTATGAAATTTGATAAATGCAAAAAAAGTTTCATCCTGGTGTGCCAAAAGTATTACCCATGTAAAACTTGAATAGTCATCTACAATCACTAAACCATACTTCTTACCTTCCAAACTAGTTGTTCTAGTTGGTCCAAAGAGGTCCATATGAAGCAAATCTAAGGGTCTAGTGGTAGATACTACTCCTTTAGGTTTGTGTTGCCCAGTAAGCAACCCAAGAGGGGGGGTGAATTGGGTCTCTAAAAAATTTAACAAACTTAATATTACTTGATACAAACCAAAGCAATCCAATTCAACAAATATATTAGCAAGGTACTATCAATTAAATTGTAATGCTCTAAAAAAAAGTGCAGTAGAAATAAAGAGCAATAAGTAAAGAACAAGGAGAGAAAGATCAAGCAATCACAAAGACCAAGAGCTATGGTGGTTCGGTGCTATCCAATGCACCTACATCCACTCTCCAAGATCCCTTGGGAATTCACTATAATTACACAGATTATAACCGATTAGTTTTTCGGGCTCACTAATCAAAACCTGACTTGTTTTCACAAGACTCATAAATCAAAACCTCACTTGATTTTACGGGCTAACCAAGAACCTAATTGGTTTTCTCAAGGCTAACGAACAACCTCCCTTAGTTTTTCAGGCTAACCAAGAATCTTAGTGGTTTTACGGTCTAACCACCAACCTAATTGGTTTTCCAAGGCTCACCAATAACCTCACTTGGTTTTACAATAGGCTAACCAAGAACCCTTACAAGAAATAAGATTTTAAAGTAAAGAACCAATGTAAGCTTTCTAAAACAAAGCGGATATCTCTTTGTAGCTCGATATAGAGTTGCTTTGAACTTGTTAAAGCCCCAAGAATGGATGATCTTCAATGCTCTTGAAAGCTTTTGAATACTTGGAGGCTTCCTTTAGCTTGAGAGTGGTTGAGACTTCAATGAATAGGAGTTAAAGCTCACTTTTCTTCTCTCTTCTCAAAACTCTTTAATGTTCTTCAATATGTTGTATTTTGATTTGATTTGGGGCATATAAATACCTTTCCAAGGCTTCAAAACCAATTTCTAGCCATTAGACTTGAAAAACTAGCCATTGGAGGCAATTTGCACGAGTTTTGTGTTTGCAAAAACTAGCCATTACTGTTGCCAGAACTTTATGTGTCGACACTTCAGGTTGAGTCGACACATAAGGTTGACACTTGATCTTCTTGAGTCGACACCTAGTTCAAATTGCTCCATTCAGATTCTCTAGAAATCTCAGATGTGTCGACACTTCCTTAGTTGAGTCGACACCTTGAGTTGACACCTTGCTTCCATGTGTCGACACTTCAGTTGTTCCTTCAACTTCTACAAGTTCTGTGGCTTGAAAGTCTCAGGCGATGTGTTGATCCATGTGTCGACACTTTGAATCAATACTTTAGGTCCATGTGTTGACACTTCATCTGTGCCATTTGAAACATTGCTGTGTACCAGCCTGAGTCGATACTTTATCTCCATGTGTCGACACTTCATGTTATGTGTCGACACTTTAAGTCGACACTTCTCTGAAAACTTCATAGAAAGTGCTGAATTTGAGCTGGAACATATTTCCATTTGTCTTAGCCATCCAATCAACCAACTCTTGAGTGTCCAAATCTTCTTTGAGCAATCTTTTCATTCAAACTTGGCTTCTTCAAAATAATTGGGCTTCTTCAAATTTTGTAGGCACATTTTCAATAGAAACACACTCAAAGCAAATCATTAGTCCTCAACTTATACTTAACCATTTTACTTATCATCAAAATCAATTAATAGAGTCAACAGTTTGAAAGAAGATTTTGTTTGTTTTCTAAGTTGACATGCACTATAAATCTTATCTTTTTCAAAAGTAAGTTTTGGCAAATCTTTTAAAAGATTATTTTTGTTTAATTTTGAAATCAAATGCATACTTGCATGCCCTAGTTTATGATGCCAAAGCCAACTAGTTTCATTTATCTTGGCTTCTTTTACCACTAGGCATTGACCATTTTCCATGGATAGATCATCAAGATCAACCATATAAATTTTTCTATGCCTATGATCAATGAACTTGATGTCATTGTCATTAGACTAGATACCATGCACAAAGAAGATTCAAAAACTACCTTAAATCCTTTATTATAAAATTGACTTATGTTAAACAAATTGTGCTTTAAACCATCAACAAATAAAACATTATCAACATAAGTAGTAGGGGTTATATAGACTTTACCAATACTGATAATTTTGCCCTTTCCATTATCATCAAATGTCATATTTCCACCATTCAAAGCTTCTAGAGATGACAATTATCTTACATCCCCAATCATGTGTCTTGAGCAACCGCTATCGAGATACCACATTCTTCTTTTATCCTTGGTTGCAAGGCACACCTACAACATAAATCAAGTGGAAACTTTAGGTACCAAAGTCATCTTGATCCTTTAGGATTAGTTAAATATGTTCCTTTTGGAACCTAAACTTTTCTAACAGTATTTAATTTTCTTTTGTTACACATATAAGATTTGTATCCTACTTTACCACATGCATAACAAGTAAAACTAGAGGAAGCAGGTAAAAAAAAAATTTTAAAATACTTTTGTTGCTTTTGTGGTTTAAATCCTAACCTAGCTTTATTAAAAACTATCCTTTGATATTCAAAGTATATTTAATTTTTTAGAGCTATATGTAAACTTTTCAACAAAAGGCTTTACTTTTTCTAGTTCTTCTTTATATTTCTTATTTTCTAGTAAAAACTCCTTATTTTGTTTTGCAAGTTTTTCATTTGTAGCAAAAATTTTGTCCTTCTTCAAAGAGTCTTTTTCTTTTAAAAGATCTTCTTTTTCATTTTTCAAAACATTGATTTACTCACTCAGGTTTTGTTTTCTTGAATCAAGTTTTCATTTTCTATCAAAAACACATTTGTTGATTTTGAAAGCTCTAGGTTTTGCTTTTACGAATCTTTGTTTTTCAATTTAAGTTTTTGATATTCCATAACTAGCTCATCAAAAATATCATGTAATTTATCAAATGTAAAGTCATTTTTAGGTTCAAGGCTTACCTTGGCGGGGACACCAGCGGCACCAGAATAAGACAGAGGCTTCTAAACCCTCTGTGGATTATTTAGTAGTGTTTGATTTCAATTTGTAATAAGGGCTTAGCCAATTTGAGTTGTCATTTTCATTATTTGAGTCATATACCAGTTAGCTTAGGTTGAGCTAGTTTTCTTTCTAGGTCCTATATATATTAGTCCAAGTCCAATGAAGACTCAATACAAGTGAAGACCGAGCCAGTACAAGTGAAGACCAACCTAGTTTAGAGACATTGAAAACCCAGCAAGAAAAGTGAAGGCCCCGAAATCCTGGAATGCAGCATTGGAACCCTGGACCGTAGATTGGAACATACTAGGCTGCCCAAGGCCCAAGTGGAGCATCATAGGCGCCAACCACCCTTATGGTCGGTCACCACCTCTTGGTTGACCACTTAGGATTACCTCCCTTGGCCGACCAAGACATGAGAGAGAGGGAGAATTTGAGGGAAAGAGGGCCATTGACCTACCATGTATTCTAGCTAGGGTTTGGGTGGGAATGAAATTGTTATGTAAAGACCTTTCTATCCTTACTTGTGGGGCAAGCCTATGAGTTTATAAAAGAAGCCCTCCTCTCTTGTATGAAACTTTTGATGAATATAATTGAGTTTTCCAACTATTGTGTGCTTATTGCTGTGTGCTAAGGGGATTTTGTGTGAGCCCCTCCTTCCTCCTTGTGCCCTGCGCCCTGTCTCCAGCCACCATCCACTTCTCCAAGCCTTGGCCGCCCACATCAAACCTCTCTTTCCTTTGCTGTTTTAACTTCATTTCTTCATCCTTGCTTTGTTTTCTCATCCTTGATAGGCTGTTTGCATGTCCCTCAACTTTTATGAATCCAACGACTCCAGCCGGGCAGCGAACGGATCACGTGTTAAAAGCCGAGAATCCGCGGGTCTCTGGCTTGATCATTTAGGCCACATCCGGGAGCGAGAGCGATCCCTTCATCTACAATCTTCATCAAGCGCATCAACCATTTTTAGGTACACCCCCTCTGTTTGCCAATAGCGTTCTTCAAGGGGAACTAGCCCAACCAAGACTTCTCAACCTCGGCGATCCTCTTTTCTATTACTTTTTAGGTCCTATTTTGCATACGATTGCTTCTTGTTTGCATAGAACTCTCTACTTAGGTTCTTGGTCTGATCTTCGGGATTTAAATATCTAACTCTTAATATAAAAAATTATAAAAATACTTATGCATGCATTTTAGTTCCGCATCATTCGGTATCAAAGCCTGTTTGGGCTCAGTTCTCTTTGAATATTCGGATCAAGTGCTTCACCATGGCCATCCGGTCATAGGAGAAAAGTAGGGCTGGAAGACCCTCTCTTCCTAATCTATGGGATCTGCTATGGCATGTAGGGGTGCCGCTATGATTTGACCCCTGAAGAAGAAAACAAAGAGTCCATTAGGGTAGTTTTGCATTTCAGCTTTCTTAGTACACAGCCTGCTTTTTAAATTGTTTTGCTAGTAGAGAACTTAGAAAAATCTAATTTTATTTTGATAAATTCCTTATAATTAGAGTTAATTCTCAAAATTTTCTAAAGAATTATTTCTATTTGAGTTTTCTGCCAGTCGGAATACTGCTTGAGAATGTTCTGCCCTGTTTTTGGCAGCCAAGCTAATTTCAGCAAGTTTAGGGCTCTTTTAGTATAATTCTTGCATATCTTAAAATTTTGGTATGTTTCCTGCATATTAGGTCATTATCTACAAATTAGCTTTCTGTTTTAAAAAAATACCAAAATAAAAAAAAATTACATATACTTATAAAACACCAAAAACACTTAAAATCCTAATTTGCATTTTCATCTGCCTGCCATCATTGTATAATTAATTTAAGGGCATCAATATCCAAGATAAGGAAAGGAGGTCATTACCTTTTCTTAGCCTAAAAACCACCACCCTTGCATCTGAACCCAACCCTAATTAAAATCGAGTAGACTTAATTTGCCCTAGAGAGCTAGGGACATCAATAGGTCAGGTTCAACCATTATGGGATGACTAGTGCACCCAATTCATTTCCTATTGCTGGATGCTGTGTCTAGGCTAGAGGTATAGTGTCAAAAGACCTAAGCAGATCGATGGTTCCTTAATTGGGTCCCTATGAGAGCAGGGGGGCCTCCCACCATCCCACCTCTTACCTGGCCAGTTGAAGGACTAGGAGCTGAGTTGTGTGTAAGTTGAGTCAACCCGTTCTGATTAGGATCTAGGTCTAGGTACCCATAGTCAAGTTGGTATTGAGTCTCGCATGTGCACTAGATCAGGAGTCCCATTTCATCCACCCCCCCATAATTGATTGAATCCATGGATAATCTTGAAGCCCAGATTAAAGCCCTTACTGAGCAGGTAGCCCAATCTTTCACCCAGGCGAATCATAGATTTGACCAAGTAGATGTTTGGATATGAACCCTAGAAAAACCCGTAGGACCCAGACTAGATCCGAACCTGAGCCACCTTTACCTACACTACCCAAATTATATAAACCTAGAACCTCTATACCCAAACCTATGAACATAGATCCTATGCACCCACTCCCTATAAGCCTAGTAGACCCATGACCTATAGATCCTAACCCATAGGCCATCAACCGGAATCCCATAAGGCTAGTATCCCTAGATATGAGCCCAGTAGTAATCCATTACCCCTTAGTCAATCTGAACCCACTAAGAGTAGTGCCCATAACCAAAAACTAGGACCTAGCCAATCTTTCCTTAGTTGACTCTTACCTACCATCCCACTGGTTCACAAGAGTGACAGTAAAGTGGAAGTGTATGTAGATGATGTGAGCTTAGTGGATGAGTTTGAGGGAGAAGAGGAGACAACTCTAAAAGACCTAGAATTAGTTGACCCCATAGGTACCTAGGTAGAAGCCAATCTAGAGTTAGTTGACCCTGACTATACCCAGCCTAAAGCTGTAGTAGAAGAACAATTAGAGGAAGAGAACCTAGATACTGCTGCTAGAACCTTACTTGAGGAAACCATAGAGGAGAGCCAAATTCTAGAGTCTAGTCCTAAAATACAAGAACCAAAAGAATTTATTAAGGACCTAATCTCTTTGAATCAGTACCCTCAAGATGAGCCCCCTCCTATAGTTTCCATTAAGGACCTCTTCCCTGAGATTAGTAACCCATCCTTCCATTATGCAAACCCTGTAGATATATCTCAACCTTTTAAGGTTAGCCTCATTAGTCTAGGATTAGTCCCTGACACACCTTCTTATATCCTACTTTATCCAACTAACCTTGAACCTTTTTCCCTACCCTACTAGACTAATCCTGAACCCACCTCTTATTTTCTACCCTTTATAAAAACCTTCAGCATTTCTAGGATCATTAGATTGCATTTAGTTGAGATTAGCATACTACATACATTCATTATGTATGTTAGGTTTGCAACTTACTTCTGGCATACTCTATGGAATTTGCTAAGAGTCAACTATATATTTTCATGTGCATGTCAAGCTAGGATCAAACCTAGAGAACCTATAATCTATTAGGTTTAGGCCCAAAGAGTTCAATAAAATTTCCTTCAATAGGAATGCATAGTCGAGTCTGTTAGGTGTTAGTATGAGACATTTGTGTCACCTGTTAGGAGTCTGCATGTGCCCAGCATGTTCACCACCTGCACTAATTTTGAAACAAACTGGCTATTTCCCGAAAAAGGGCCAAGAAATTTAATGTAGTGGATTCTATCATGATTAGGCTTAGGCCTGAGTGGTTCCCATCCGGGACCATTAACAAGCTTCATGCTCGCGGAGTCGGACCTTTTAAAGTGATAGAGAAGGTTGGACTAAATGCCTACGCATTAGATTTGCCTCTGGATTTTGGCATTAGTTCTATCTTCAATATCGTAGACTTGGTTGAGTATAGGGAACCGGCAGTGATACCCAGTGAGGCCTTTGGACCTACTCCTTCCATTGTGAGCGACCCTAGCCCAGAGTGTCCACCAGTTAATTGGCTTGAGAGAGGAGAATAGATCGAGCATATCCTGGAAAATCAAGCCATCACGACCTTGGGCCATGGCTATCAACGCTATCTGGTCCAATGGCAAGGCCAGCCAGAATCGAACGATTCATGGATTTCTTGAGAGAACTTGCAGCACCTTAACCCAGCCTTCTTGAGAGATATGTGAGCCAGTGTGATCCTTACTCGACAGGATCGAGTTCTTCCCACCCCGGGAGAATTGGTGGGGACACTAGAGGCACCAGAATAAGATAAAGGCTTCTAAATCCTTTGTGGATTACTTAGTAGTGTTTGAGTCCAATTTGTAATAAGGACTTAGCCAATTTGAGTTGTCATTTTTATTATTTGAGTCCTGTACCAGTCAGCTCATGTTGAGCTAGTTTTCTTTCTAAGTCCTGTATATGTTAGTCCAAGTCCAATGAAGACTTAATACAAGTGAAGATCGAGCCAGTACAAGTGAAGACCAACCCAGTTTGAAGACATTGAAGACCCAGCAAGAAATGTGAAGGCCCTGAAACCCTGGAATGCAGCCTTGGAACCCTTGACTATAGATTGGAGCATACTGGGCTGCCCAAGGCCCAAGTGGAGCATCATAGGCGCCAACCACCCTTATGGTCACCACCTCTTGGTTGGCCACATAGGGCCATTGACCTACCATGTATTCTAGCTAGGGTTTGGGTGGGAATGAAATTGTTATGTAAAGACCTTTCTATCCTTACTTGGGGGGCAAGCTTATGAGTTTATGAAAGAAGCCATCCTCTCTTGTATGAAACACTTTTGATGAATATAATTGAGTTTTCCAACTATTGTGTGCTTATTGCTGTGTGCTAAGGGGATTCTGTGTGATCCCCTCCTTCCTCCTTGTGCCCTGTGCCCTGTCTCCAGTCACCATCCACTTCTCCAAGCCTTGGCCGCCCATCAAACCTCTCTTTTCCTTGTTGTTTTAACTTTATTTCTTCATTTTTGCTTTGTTTTCTCACCCTTGATAGGCTGTTTGTAGGTCCCTCAACTTTTATGAATCAAGCGACTCCAGCTAGGTAGTGATCGGATCACTGGGTTAAAAGTCGAGAATCCACGGGTCTCCAACTTGATCATCCAGGCCACATCTAGGAGCGAGAGCGATCCCTTCATCTACGATCTTTATTAGGTGCATCAACCGTGATGCAGAACAAAGAACAAGGAAGCGTATGCGGAAGTAAATTTAAGATTAATTCTTTTTTTTTTTTCTTTTTTTTTTTTTATATTTCAGAAATTGGCTTTGACTCAAAGTAAAGCTAAACTAAGTTGAAGGAAACTAGGTAAGGATTGAAAGTACAATTTAGATGAAACTGAATTATCAGAGTAGTTCAGAAGTAACGGATCGCTGGGGGTTGAGAAACTCCTAGACCTAGGGTTTCGCTCTGAACTTTCAACAGAACAGAAATAGAGAGGAGAGATGGTTTACTAACCAGACAGTGATCTTCTCAGGATTTTGGTGGAAGAACTCTCTCGAGCAGATTGTGGGATCCTCGGAGTCGGCTATCTTCGCAATGGATCCTCCAATACTGGTCTTGTGGTTTGGTCGGCTTCTCCTGGACTCAAGATCTGGGAAAGAAGAGGAACAAGTGATGGATTTCAGATACTCAAGAAAAGATTTACCAGGTTGAAGAACTTGAAAGCTGAAGTTGCTGAAATCAGGATTCTCCTGGAGGCCGATCTGACTTCCTCTTAGAATTGCTGTAGATCTGAAGTAGCTGGACTGAAGCTGGATGCTGGTGGCCAGCCTGGACTTGGAGAGGGTGGCCGTGAGAAGTGGAATAGACTAGGGCTTGGTGGAAAGAGAAGGGTGATGGCGGCTAGGGTTTGGGAGTGGAGTGGCTAACCTAGGGTTTGGGTTTTGGAGATCTCACACCTCCTCAAGGTTCCTGGGGAACCCGGATTTACTCCCTCACGGAGCTCAACACCTAGATGCAAGTGCGGAAGAGAGAAAACACAAAGTTTGCTCACAAAAAATTTGGTTTCATTCATCTGATTGATTTAAACTTACAAGAGGGGTTTAATTTATAAGGCTTTACAAGGGAGTAGGGTTTTACATCTTCCCATGTGGGACTAAAGGAGGGGATCTACAAATCAGGATAAATCATACACATATGGTCGGCCAAGGTACCAAAAAAATTTGATTTGGGTTATAAAAGGCAGGTAGATGGTGCCTCCTTGCTTGGATCTTCAACAGAATTTTTTTCCTTCCATGGATCAACTCTTTTGGACTCCTCCTTTTCTTCCTCCCTAAGTCAAGGTCCTTCCCATCTTTGTTTTGGATTTTTTTGGTAGGTAGTGGGCGCCTCCTTGAAGTTCTCTCCAAGAGAATTTCTTCCCATCTTTACTTTGGTTCTCTTGGGAAAGTCTTGGCCGCCCCCTTGATTTGTGGACTCTTGGTGGATTTCTCCTCATCTGGCGCATGAGAGAAGGAAGCTGCTATCTGTGGAGTGGGGACCAAAGGCTGCTGGATGTAGATATGGCGCCCCCTGGACTCAGGCATATGGCTGGGAGTGTGGCTGGGAGTGTGGTGTCCACTTGCTTGGTCTTGGGAGAAAATGTAACACCCCAGGTTGAAACCCTAGTCCACTACTGAGTCAACATGACTCAACAAAATAAAATGCAGGTAATGTAGACTCAAGCTAAATTGAGTTGATCTAGTCAACTTTTATTACAAACCAAAAATCCTAATTCTTCGGGCAAGGTTAATCAGAGATCCAGATGGAGCTCTGAAGTCTTCTTCTGAGTCTGGTGCCCGCACCAATTCTCCTAGGATGGGAGGAACTCGACCCTGTCGAGTATGGATCAAGTTGGCTCTGGTATCTCTCCAAGAGGTCTGGGTCCAGCTCTTGTAACTCTTCTCGGGAGATCCAAGAGTCATCAGAATCTGGCCTTCCTAGCCAGCGGACCAGGTATCTTTGGTATCCTCGATTACGAGTAGAGATAACCTGATCATCCAGGATCTTTTCAATCTGCTCTTTCCTCACAGGCCAATTTGTTGGTGGACACACAGGGTCAGGTTCACTCTCAAGAGCAGGATTAGGTTCAAAAGCCTCACTGGGAATCACAGCTGGCTCCCTATACTCTACTAGGTCTGTAATGTTGAAAGTGGAGCTAATGCCTAGTTCTGGAGGCAACTCGAGCACATAGGCATTGGATCCTACTCTCTTTACCACTCTAAATGGTCCAGCTCCCCTCCCAATCAGAATACACCTTAGGATTTAGGCTACCATCAAAAGTGGGTGCATCTAACTTGATGTTTCGAATGAACCTATCATCTCTATCCTCAGGTTCTGGGTCAGGCCTCTTATGATTAGGTTCAGGATCTCGGTATAAAGGTCTTCTAGGCTCTTGGTGTGGGTGAGGTTGAGGTACATTAAAATCTGGGTCAGGAGTCCAGTTCCGATGCCTAGGTTCCTCTAGCACTTGGACTCGATCCCTAAGCTGGGCAAAATCCTCATGGACTTGTTCTTTAAACTGGGCAACAGTGGTAGTCACATCTTGACTCAGTTTGTTCATACTCTCAGTAAGAGCTCTAACCATGGCCTCTAAATCAGGTTGGGTTTGACCAGGTTGGTAGGGCACTCCATTCCGGGTAGACATGATGCAAGCAAACACACAAAATGAGACTCAACTGAACGACTACGGGCTAACTAGACCTAGAGCCCAAACTAGATGCCCAATCAGAGTGGCAAGCTAGCCTGTAGTAACTCAGGACTCAGCCAGGCAGGTGTAAGGGGAGTGTTAGGTCCCTGAATGCCAATCCTAGACACCAATCAGAGATTGGCCAGGTAGGTGGACCAGCACACAAGCCCTTCGGGATGGAATCCCTGAACCACCGTTCTAGACACTGAGTACAAAGCACACACAGAGTAACCAGACAAACTGACTCAACACTAGCCTTGACCCGACTTGTTGATGTCCCTAGCCCACTAGGGCAAATTAGGTCTAATCAATTTTAGATTAAATGCTTAGGTTCGAATGAAGGAGTGGTGGTTTTGGGCTAAGAAGAGGTTATCAACTCCTCCCCTTATCTTAGATGCTCAAATGCCCTTAAGATGAATTAAGAGATGTACACTCAAAAATAAATGGATTGCAGAACACAAAAACAGAGTTGCAGTAATTTAATTCTCAGAAATTGCATGAAACCAATAAATCATGAGAAAATTATGCAAATTAGTTTCAATTATACTGGTTTCAACAAAACAAAAATAACTGAATTTGGAGTTACCTGCAGGGAGAAATAATTCCTGCAATAGGGTAATTACGGGCTGAAAACAGAGCACTTCCCCGTTTACAATTTCTGCTACGAAGTTGTAACCCTACGGATCCCCTACACGCCCTAGGAACACCCCGTGAAATGGGAAGAGGAGGTTTGCACCTCGCTTCGTTCCTAGGACCGGACGTCCTGGGGAGTCTACTTCGAGCAGACAAAGTAAAAAGAGAGGGACTCAAACAAGCAATCAAACAGAAACCCTAGATAGGGCTCTGATACCAAAAATGATGCAGAACAAAGAACAAGGAAGCGTATGCAAAAGTAAATTTAAGATTAATTCTTTTTTTTTTCTTTTTTTTTTTTATATTTCAGAAATTGGCTTTGACTCAAAGTAAAGCTAAACTAAGTTGAAGGAAACTAGGTAAGGATTGAAAGCACAATTTAGATGAAACTGAATTATCAGAGTAGTTCAGAAGTAACGGATCACTGGGGGTTGAGAAACTCCCAGACCTAGGGTTTCGCTCTGAACTTTCAACAGAACAGAAATAGAGAGGAGAGATGGTTTACTAACCAGACAGTGATCTTCTCAGGATTTTGGTGGGAGAACTCTCTCGAGCAGATTGTGGGATCCTCGGAGTCGGCTATCTTCGCAATGGATCTTCCAATACTGGTCTTGTGGTTTGGTCGGCTTCTCCTGGACTCAAGATCTAGGAAAGAAGAGGAACAAGTGATGGATTTCAGATACTCAAGAAAAGATTTACCAGGTTGAAGAACTTGAAAGCTGAAGTTGCTGAAATCAGGATTCTCTTGGAGGCCGATCTGACTTCCTCTTAGAATTGCTGTAGATCTGAGGTAGCTGGACTGAAGCTGGATGCTGGTGGCCGGCTTGGACTTGGAGAGGGTGGCCGTGAGAAGTGGAATAGACTAGGGCTTGGTGGAAAGAGAAGGGTGATGGCGGCTAGGGTTTGGGAGTGGAGTGGCTAACCTAGGGTTTGGGTTTTGGAGATCTCACACCTCCTCAAGGTTCCTGGGGAACCCGGATTTACTCCCTCACGGAGCTCAACACCTGGATGCAAGTGCGGAAGAGAGAAAACACAAAGTTTGCTCACAAAAAATTTGGTTTCATTCATCTGATTGATTTAAACTTACAAGAGGGGTTTAATTTATAAGGCTTTACAAGGGAGTAGGGTTTTACATCTTCCCATGTGGGACTAAAGGAGGGGATCTACAAATCAGGATAAATCATACACATATGGTCGGCCAAGGTACCAAAAAAATTTGATTTGGGTTATAAAAGGCAGGTAGATGGCGCCTCCTTGCTTGGATCTTCAAGAAATTTTTTTTCCTTCCATGGATCAACTCTTTTGGACTCCTCCTTTTCTTCCTCCCTAAGTCAAGGTCCTTCCCATCTTTGTTTTGGATTTTTTTGGCAGGTAGTGGGCGCCTCCTTGAAGTTCTCTCCAAGAGAATTTCTTCCCATCTTTACTTTGGTTCTCTTGGGAAAGTCTTGGCCGCCCCCTTGATTTGTGGACTCTTGGTGGATTTCTCCTCATCTGGCGCATGAGAGAAGGAAGCTACTATCTGTGGAGTGGGGACCAAAGGCTGCTGGATGTAGATATGGCGCCCCCTGGACTCAGGCGTATGGCTGGGAGTGTGGCTGGGAGTGTGGTGTCCACTTGCTTGGTCTTGGGAGAAAATGTAACACCCCAGGTTGAAACCCTAGTCCACTACTGAGTCAACATGACTCAACAAAATAAAATGCAGGTAATGTAGACTCAAGTTAAATTGAGTTGATCTAGTCAACTCTTATTACAAACCAAAAACCCTAATTCTTCGGGCAAGGTTAATCAGAGATCCAGATGGAGCTCTGAAGTCTTCTTCTAAGTCTGGTGCCCGTACCAAACTGTTGTCAGGTACACCCCCTCTGCTTGCTAATAGCATTCTTGAAGGGGAACTAGCCCAACTGAGACTTCTTAGCCTCGGCGATCCTCTTTTCTGTTACTTTTTAGGTCCTATTTTGCATGTGATTGCTTCTTGTTTGCATAGAATTTTCCACTTAGGTTCTTGGTCTAATCTTCGAGATTTAAATATCTAAATCTTAATATAAAAATTTACAAAAATACTTATGCATGCATTTTAGTTCCGCATCATACCTCTTCTTCATTGGCCATAAAATAAAGGTTGGCCACCTCTTGTTGTTCTTCATCGGAGCTTGAGTCTTCACTTTCGCTCCACATTGCCATCATAGTCTTTTTCTTAAATTTCTTTTTGCTTTTCTTGAGAGTGGGGAAATCTAACTTGTAATGACCTGGTTTCTTACATTCAAAACATATTGGTTGCTCCCTTTCCTTTTCTTTTTCTTTCTCCTTACTATGATCTCCTTTTGTAGGCTTTTTCTTGTAAAAATTCTTTTTCCTCCTCATAAATCTCTTGAACTTTCTAGTAATGAGGGTTGTCTCATCTTCTTCATCCTCTTCATCGGATTCATCACTTGATTCTTCCTTGGTGGTGGACTTGAATGCAATGGCTTTCTCTTCTTATAATTATCCACAGTTTTCTGCTTCAAGAATAGCTCATATATCATCAATGAACCCAAAAGCTGCTCAAGTGGAAGTGTATTGACATCTTTGGTTTCTTCAATGGCTGTGACCTTTGGATCCTAAGAAGCCAGAAGAGATCTAAGGATTTTGTTAACAAGTTTAGCATTAGAAATTACTTTTCTCAAACTCCTCATGCCATTAACAATATTAGTGAATCTAGTATACATTTCACTAATAGTTTCAGTTGGTTCCATCCTAAACATCTCATAAGTATGAATAAGCATATTTACTTTGGTGGTCTTCACTGATGTGTACCCTCATGGGTAACTTCAAGTGTATCCCAAATCTCTTTAGCAGAAGTATAATTTGATATTCTATTGAATTCACTTGGATCAAGTGCACAAAATAGTAAATTCATGGCCTTGTCATTAAGCTCAGCTTGCTTAATGTCATTCTCATCCCAATCTTTTTCTATCTTGGTAGTGGAAATGCCATTAACCAAGAGAGTGGGTTGATGAGGACCTTTAACTATTATTCTCCAGATATTTTAATCAATAGCTTGAATGTATATGTGCATGCGTGTGTTCCAATATGTGTAGTTTGTGTCATTAGATAATGGGGGATGGTTAGAGGCTTGCCCTTCTATAATACCCATACCAATTTGAGCTGTCATGATCTTTAACTCAAGATCGTTGGACCTACAAGCAGAGTACCAAGCTCTGATACCACTTGTTGCACAACAAGGTAGCCCAAGAGGGAGTGAATTGGGTATTTCAAAAAATTTAAGCAGTTATGTGCTTTACTATGAGTGTTTGTGTAACTAAGTGATTGTGCCAATAAGATATGCAGTAGAAATAACAAGTTAAATGCAGAGTAAAAAGAAACAAGTAATAAAGGAGGCAATAACACATAAATACAAAGGTTTATAGTGGTTCGGTGCACTCCAAGCACCTACATCCACTCCCCAAGCTTTTTCTTGGATTTTTCACTATAATCTCTTCAAGATTATAGCCGACTTATTTTTCAAGGCTCACAAGTCAAATCCTAAGTTGGTTTTATCACCTAGGCTTACCAACAACCATTATAACTTGTTTTAATCTAGGCTAACAAGTTAAATCCAAGTTGGTTTTGTCTCTTAGGCTCACCAACAACCTTTAACACTAGTTTCAATACCTTTGAAACTAGAACAAATAAATGAAATCAAGTGTACAGAAAGTATGTTGCCCAGATATGGTGTCCAAGAGGGGGGTGAATTGGGTATTTAAAAAATTAAAGCAATATATGTGCTACCAAGTTTTAAGGTGAAGAGTGATAGTGCTCAAATAATTGTGCAACGGAAGCAATGAAATAAATCAACAATTAAAGAGCAAAAGAAGATAAAAAGAGAAGCAATGCAAACACACAAGAAGTATAGTGGTTCGTGCACCTAGCACCTACATCCACTCCCCAAGCTCCACTTGGGAATTTTCACTATAATCTTTAGATTACAGCCGACTTGTTTTACCAGGCTCACAAGTCAAAACCTTACACACTTGTTTTGGCTTCGGGCTTACAAGCAACCCTAGTTGGTTTTATCAATTGGCTCACCAACAAACCTCCCTCACTTGTTTTGGCTTCGGGCTTACAAGCAACCCTAGTTGGTTTTATCAATTGGCTCACCAACAAACCTCACACTAGTTTCAAATTCCCTTGAAACTAGCTAAAGACAAAAGAATATGAATACAATTAATAAAACTAGACAAACTCCTTTTGAGCAATAAGAAATTCATTGTAGCTCTTGATGGAGACTCTTCAAGCCTTTTCCCTTGGAATCTTTGGACCTCACTAAATGCCAAATACTTGAAAGTTGGATTCCTCAAAGATGGAAAGCTTTTGGCTAAGGAATCTCTTGGTTTTCTCACTCTTTTTGGCTTGGAATTGATTGAAGGCTTTGTACTTTGACTCTAAACTTTTTCACTTTATCTCCTTGTCTTTTTTGAAGTTTGGTGGAGGTTAAATACCTCATTCATGCTGAAACAACTCCACAAGACCGTTAGAATCAAAAATATGGTCATTTATGGCCGTTAGAAATCAAATCAAAAGTTCAGAAAAACTAGCCGTTATGCCATGAGTCGACCTCATGAGTCGACCTCTGGATCAAGTGTCGACCTCATGAGTCGACCTCCAGTTTGTTTTAGGCAAAAATCCAGAAAACCATAGTTCTGCCCATTTTGAATTCTCAGGCTATGAGTCGACCTCTGGTGTCGACCTCTGGACAGGTGTTGACCTCTGGTGGTCGACCTCTGGAGCGTGCCACTGAGATTTTGCCGTGCCGGCCATGCTGAACTTTTCTTCTCTTCATGAGTCGACCTCTGGTGGTCGACCTTTGACAAGGTGCCGACCTCTGGTGGTCGACCTCTGATCTGAAATTTTCTGAAACTCTTAGAGATGTGCGTGCCATGCTTGAGTTTCTCTAAGCCTTTGTTTCTTTTGTTAATTATTTCTTAACAGGAAGGTCCAATATGAGAAATTTGATCTTGTCCAAGGTAGAAGAGCTCTTTTCCAAATCAGGCAAACTTAGTTTCATCATTGTACTCTTGATACTCTTTTTGAATAACCTAAGTCCTGAAACTTTATCTTGAGATGAAACATTAGTCCAAACATATACTCAACCTTTTGTTAATCATCAAAACTAAGGAGCCAAAGTCAACAAAGTAAATACAAGAATTAGCTCCTTAATGAATAGAAATAAATGTTGTTGAAGCTCTCTTGGTTGTTTGAGTTGACTTCTTGAAATCTCTTGAATGCATACTTTTGGCTAAAGACTTGAAAGCTCAAACTCTCAAAAATGGAAACCTTTTTCAGGTGGAATCTCTTAAAAGCTCTCTTTGTCTTTTCAAATGATTGGAACTGTCTCTTCTTGATTCGCTTTCTTTCTTGTTGACTTTAAGAGGCTTGGTGAGTGTTAAATAGCTCAAATCCATTAAAAAAGTCATTGAAGACCATTGGAAGGATCAAACTAGCCATTTGGAAATAAATCTAAATTTTTGAAAAACTAGCTATTGCACCAAGTGTCGACACTTGAGTTCTTCATGAGTCGATACTTTGAGTCGACACTTGGATCAGCTCAAGGCAAAATTTGAATTTCTTGCGCTCTGCTCCACTTATGGTCTCAGGCTATGAGTCCACACCTTGAGTTGACACTTTGATTATGAGTCAACACTTTGAGTTGACACTTGAGAAACTTTAAAAAACACAAGTTCTGTTCATTTTGTTCTCAGGCGATGACTCAGGCGATGAGTAGATCTTTGAAGTATCGACACTTGACCGTGAGTCGACACCTTGGATCGATACTTTCCATGCCAGTCTAAAATTTCTACATGCTAGTCTTCTGAAGTGTCGACACTTGATTCATGAGTCGATACTTGCTCTATACCAAATCAAAAATCTATACCAAACTCTAAGATTTTCAATATCTCATCAAAAAATCCTTTAGATGCTTTTTCATAAAGGCCAAAAAAAATGTTCCAAGGTTAGGGAATCACTCAAACATTGAGAAATATCTTGCTTTGATATTAATGAGCTTGATACACTTGAATGGAGAATTTTATGTACCTATGACCTGAATGGTGCGGACATTAGAGGCACAAGAATAAGGCAGAGGCTTCTCAACCCTCTATGGTTATCAGATTAATGTTTTAGTGTTTGAGTTTAATTTTGTAATAAGGGCTTAGTCCATTTGAGTCCCTGTTTGGTCCCTGAGTCTTGTTTTGGGCCTTTCTATATTTGAGTCCTGTATTCAGAGTCACCCATACCATTAGGGTTTTTGGGATTAGTCTTGGGATATGTCTAGTTCATTTGAGTAAAGTTCTGTTGAGTCAAGTCATGAGTCTGCTCATGTTGAGCCTTTTTTTCATTTTTTTGAGTCCTATAAGTTTTATATTGAGTCTAGTTTAGTATGAGGACTCAAGACACTGTTGGACCCCATCCAAAACAAGAATTTGACAACTTCAAGAAGTCCCAGTCACATCTAAATGTGCTATATTGGATTACATGGGAAGGATCATCACTATGTCAGCCTACTAGGAGAAGGACAACCGAAAGAAACCCTAGAGCCTGCCCAACACTGAAGTGGGACACCCTAAAGCCCAAAGTCCTTCATAAATTGGCGCCCCTCCTAAAGATTACCACCCTTGGTCAGCCACACTTATGGTCACCACCTCTTGGCCGACCAAGATAAGGAGAGGGAGAGAGAGAATACCAGTATATTTGGGAGAGGACTCTTCTATGTATTTGTTGTTGAAAATTATGTCCCAAAGCCAATCATCTAGGCTATAGATGGTTGTGCTAATTTTATAATTGTATATGAGTTTTTTAATGAATAAAAGTTATTCTTTTGGCTGTTCATCACATGTGTATTTTTCTAAAAAGAACTCATGTGTGATGGAGTCCTTAGAACTACATTATTTTGATATAGAAAAAATATATCAAGTAGTTCTTAAAATAGTTCACAACCAAAGGATACATTGTTATAGGATGATGATGTATCAAGCATAGGTTGTTGTATCTCACATTGGTTGGTTATCCTCTTAACCAAGGAGTGTGGTGACACTGATGTGACATACAAGTGAAATGTATGACATTTCACTGAACGTGACCATCTGCAGAGCTTCATTCTGCCAAAGGGTTGCTCGAGTAGGGATATGGGTATATGTGTCTCTCAGACTTGAGGTCACCATGGTATCTTGCAATCAACTCACTATACTTTGGTGCCGGACTACCTGGATTTCTAATCCAGTGATGAAAGATTTCTGGGTACAGTCAAGTACTTGTGGAGTGGTGATGGATCAAGATGGAATTTACCCTTCTAAATAGTTTGGAGTGAATGACTCGCTGTGTCTCAGTTTAGCAAAGCCTTGGCCAGGGTAGTTCTTGTAAGGAGTTACAGAACTTGTAAGGTTGAGACACAATCTGGATAAACCAAATTAGGGTTGGCAGTCGAACCCTAGGTCACCCTAAGCATTATAAGGTCGAAGGGATAAATTATACGATAACCATATGCTAGAGGTTCTTATAAGTTGCTTTATAATCTTCAACCTACCCAGATATCGGGTATCATTGCTAGATGAGGACTTTGACTGGCACTGGAAGTGTTCCAGTGCTACTGGCTTAGTATTCGAACCTATGGGGTCACAAATCATAGGAGTCTCTATCTGATCTTAAGGCTGATCGATGATTAAGAATCATTTGCTGTCACTGGTGATCAATATGATTGACCATGTGTCGACACTTGAGGGGTCGACACTTGGCTGTGACAAGAAGTATTTTTGGAAGACTTTTCTGGACTAGCCGACACGACCCCTGCTCGAGCCAACTCATTCCTGTTGAAAGAACAGTCTGACTGTTCTGTGTTCTGGACGAGCCGACTCGAGCCCTACTTGAGTTGACTCATCTTTGCTCGACCAGAAAATCCTGAACAAAATTTCTGGAAAGCTTTATGAGAAGGTTTTGACCTGGTTTGAATTTTAAATTTAAGCTATTTTGGCTCCAAGCTTTCATGGAATGATTGTCATTCCTTCTTAATATGGTTGAGCCAAATTGGTATGCCCTTGACCTTCTCCCCCAATCACTCCTCCTTCCTCTTTCTCCCTCTAATGGCTGCCTCTATAAATAAAGGTTAGTTTAGGGGCTACTGGTTGGTAGAAGAACTAGAAGAGAAAAGGCATTTTGTGAGGACTTGGGATTAGATGTGAGAATACCTAGCATTCAAGCTAGGTCTTGGGAAGAGAGAAAGTTAGGAAGGGCTCCACCTCTCCTCCTTGTCTTTTGAGAAGAAGAAGATCGGCTCGAAGGATCCCAAGGAGCTAGCACGCCGAGGGAGTTGATCAGTATCGAGCCCTGGTGTGGATTACCTGTAGAGGCCAAACACGTGTGTGGCTCGAGCGCTTTATCCTTTTCCACAGTATTTTCAAAGGTATAACAGCAAGGTACTTTTATTTCTTTAATTATTTCTCTTGCTCTTGGTGTATATTGCATGCTGCATTATCTTACTAGATTCTATTGCTGGCTGATTGGTAGATCATTTTGATCGATCTACCAAGCCTTCCACTATGTTCATTTTAAAATTATTTTAAAATATTTTCTTTTTGCCAGCTATGTTTATCCATCAAATGGTATCAGAGCCAGGTTTTCTTCATAGTATTATAATGCTAGCATGCTTTAACATCATTATTTTCTATTAAGTACTTGGATTCAGTGGTTCACCATGGCCATCCAGTCATAGGAGAGAAGTAGGGCTTCAAGTCCCTCTCTTTCCATTCAATGGGGTCTCCTATGGTGTGAAGGGGTGCCGCTTGTGATTGATAGAAAAGTGTTCTAAGAGCCAATCATTATGAAGGCCTTTTTGTAAACTTCCAGCTCATGTATGACATATTTTTCATATTAATAAAGGCATTTGATTCATCATATACTGGTATGTCATGTTTTGTTGATTATGATGAACCCCATAGAGTAGGGCAATGAAATTAGGGTTATGATAAAATAACAGTGAGACCTAATTCCTATAAACCCTAATCTAGAATGTTCCTAGTCATTGGACCATCGATTCGGGGATCGATGAATCCGGAAAGACTAGTTTATCCTATGCATGCTCAGTTGATGAGGGTGGTTGAACTCATACCCACTTGTGTAGAGATACTAATACAAGGATAAGGGTGCTCATCAAGGTATGAGTACATTGGACTGATCTGCACCGGGACTATCTTATGGAAGTCTTACTGCTTGTCAAGAGATAGGTCCCAGAGTAGAAGTTATGCATGTGATCTTTAGACCTGAGGTCACCATGGTTCCTTATGCATGCTAAGTCATACTTTGGTTCATACTCATTCATGCCATTGCGACATGTATGGGCTGTTCTGGGTATGGTGGAAGGTGTATGAAGGATGTGAGTGGACCAACAAGGAATCGATCTTTCCTGGTAAGAGAAATTGTTATCCCACGTAATCTCTTCGATGAGTGACTCAAGGAGCCTTTGATCAAAGTAGGATAAGATTAGAATTAGTTTCTAATTAGTCATCAGTTGAGTCCTCATGATCGAGATGATATTCGATATGATTAAGTATTAGGGTTTGACATATATCCATACCTATCACTTAATCAGGATAATGAGAGATTGAAAGATTGAATTGCACGGTAACTTACTACTAAGGTACTTTGATAATTTCTACCAAATTTCTCATCTTCCGGGTAGGCATGACATGTTTCTAGACGTCAATCTTGTCTTGTAGGTTTTCATGAACCAATTGATTTGGTTTCATGAGTCAATTCGATGTGTGATTCGAATTGGACAATTAGGTAAGCCAATTTGACCTAATTAGGTCAATCGGGTTTGATCGGATCGAATTGGCTCAAACCTAAACCTACTACTAGCTAGATGTGGAACCCAATGGGTCACACACATTAAGGCGTTGACAAAGAAAGTCATTCATAATTTAATTAGGGTCATGGGATCCTAATTGGTTAGCTAGGTTGCACACTAGCATGTGTAGGCTAACCTAATTCCTAACCCGAGTTGATTTGGGTCTAGTTGCTTGCTAAATTGATCAACCAATTTAAAGGAAACTTAAATTGGGACATGTCCTAATTAAGGCAGCCTATATCAGATTTTATCTGATTTAATTTGGACATGTAATGCAACTTGAACAAGAGTCCAAGGTGCATGGGACACATGGGCGCCTATTTGCGTGCGCCAAAGAAAGGAATCTGCAGATGAATCACAAATGCTGGTTAGAGTCCAAAGGGACTCCTCCTTATCTCCATGCCACATTAGATAGGATTGGACCAGTCAAAGTATGTGGTTTTTGTATGAAAAGGCTTGGTGCATAATGAAGAGATGCGTCTCTTCATTATGGCGCTAATTGAGATCAAGAGTCCTTTTGCTTGAAGGCTCTTGAATTTTTTTCGATGCCACATTTTAGAAGTCACAGTCCTTAGCTTCAAATTGACCGGTATTCCAAGTGTAGAAGGGGATTAATTGATGGAAATTGAAGAGACAAAAAGGTGTCTCTTGGCACATGAAAAGGGCTTATCATGATATGCTTATCCATCCATAAGACTCCTTCTTATTGAAGGGTCATATTAGATGGTTGCAGAAGAGGCATATCAGGTGCCCCATCCACTCTATAAAAGGCACGGTAATCTGATGCTTTGGAAATTCTTTTCTGATAAAAAAGAAACGCCACCTGCTATTCTTCTCTCCCTCCTTTAAGACAAAGCATGTCTTTTTAAGACAAGGCTTTTTCCTCTAGGACAAGTCTTAGATTTTAAGACATAAGCCTAGAGTGTTCTAAAGGAGGGTATCCTAAGTCTAAGAGTGATTTTGGAGAGCATTCAGAGTGCCCTACAGGACGACACGGTGTCCTACTAAAGAGGAAGTCAAGAAGGCTATCAAAGAAAGTTCTAGTCAAGCAAGCAACTGAAGTAGGAATTCTTTCTTGGGTCAATTCTTGTGTGGATCACCGTTGGAGGCCTTGCACTTGTGAGCCTCTTGGAAAGGATTGGATTTTAGCGATCCAGGTATATTTTTCTGACTCCATTTATGTTTTAATAATTGGTATTACATGAGAGATTCCTGGGAATTAGGGTTTTCTTGCCATATTAGGATTTCATGCTTAGTATTTATTTTGAAATTCACTTCCACATGTTGCATGATTCCCAGCACCTTGGGATAATTTTCATCAGTGATTGACTCGTGAAAAGAAAAATAAGAGAAAATGTAGATTAAAAAAGTTTTAATCTAATGTTATGATCATAAAATAAATTTAGGTAAGATCTAAGAGTTTTGTTTTGATCGTGTTTAATCTCTAACTTTGAATAGTTCAAGTAAGATGCATAAATTTGAAGTCACTATTTTCTGTCCATGTACACGAGCCAACTCGACTTTTGCTCGACCCAACTCGTTCATGCTGGCAGAACAGTCTATCTGTTCTGGTTCTGGATGAGCCAACTTGACCCCTGCTCGAGCCGATTCATCTCTGCTAATAGATGAATCGGTCAGTTTTTAGTTTTGGATGAGTCGACTCACATTCTACATGAGCCAACTTGACCAGAATGCCCTGAAATAGTGAATTCAAATTTGTTTGTAAAATTATTTTACATTCTTAATTGAAATTGTTTCGATTAATTATGGCTATTGGACTTAATTGAGACTTAAATTATATTGAATGACAAAAACTCTAGGAATAGGATTCAAAGATTTTAAATCATTTCAATAAGCCTTAAGGGTCATGGGTTAGCTTCTTTTGGATCCTTAATTGGGTTAGACCTAAGTTTAGATGCATTGAACTATAAAGAGAACTAATCTAATCAAATGTTGAGTTAGGGTTTCTTCTCTATAGATCTCTCTAATAGTTAGATTGATTAGTCCATATATCTAAATGGACCTAATTTGTGGCTCAGTGGTCAGCCCGAGTCTTTGGCTAGTCTAATCAACTTTGATGAACCAATTGGTGTCTAGGTAAGTTTGGCAGATTGATCATGGTTCTTTGGGGCTATCTCTTACCTGGCCAACTCGATTGGTATCTAATGCAAAACGGTTAATGTCAGAACCCAACCATGATCTCACTTACCTGGCCAATATGGTCGATCAGAATTGATTGGATAGCTCATTGACTCGTGTTAACCCATGTCACCCTAGGTTAATCAGTCTTGACTGATTTTAGGTATCCATGGATCATTAGTTATGTGTAACCCTCCTTGATTGCTGATGTGGTCAGTGGGAGGTTGATCCATGTCTTCTCATCTCTTCTTCTATCATATTAAAATTAAATTCTTTAAATTATTAGATCCATAAAAGGATGAAGTTATAGGGATAACCAAGTCCTAGCCTCCCATTAAGTAGGATGGTAATGGATCCAATACTTAGGTGTTCATCAGCAGATCCAAAGATCGGGTGTTCATCGGGCTATTAGAATTGCTGTTCTTAATTTGATGGCTTAGTGCGACTCTCTTAATGGTGATCAGGTGGGCCAACCAAAGTCAGGCTTGACTATTTATTAGTTAAAAGTATTGAATTTTGTCATGTTAATGGTTGGACCTAACCGGGACCTTCAATAGGAGGCCCAAATGCCAATTGAAGTGCACCTTGGGGCAAAACCTAAATACTAGAGATTACTTGGAGAAGTAATCAGTGGAAGAACCTACCTTTAGACGTGCAAGGATGGGCCGGCCAAATTCGAGCTCATATGTTGTCTATTGGACTCTAGTACCCACTTAGGAATCAAAGTGATTCCTCGGATTGGAGGTAGAGGCTACCAGTCTAAACAAAATAGTGGAAGGGCCTTTAGACTAAAGTCCATGTCTGTAGGATAATAATTCATATACACTAATTAGCTTTGTTTTCCTTTTAGATGTCTTCCAAACTGTCGCTTCGATCTTTTCTCGATAATGAAAAGCTTAAGGGTCTCAACTTTGATAGCTGGTATCGAAGGCTCAGGATTGTCCTGGAGCATAACGGATCTTGTACGTGATATCGGATCCAGCACCTGAAACCCTTGCTTCCAATGCTCGGGGTTTGGTCAGAGATACTTATCAGAAGTGGCTCTCTAACAGGACCACTATTTGATGCATTATGTTAGCAGTGATGAACGATGAGTTCAGTTGCAAGTTCGAGGAAGCCCAGCCAGAGGAAATCCTTTAAAGGTTGAAGGAGTCTTTTGGCATACCAGATTATGTTCAGAGGTACAAGATCTCCTGTGCTATCTACAACATGTGGATGCATGATGGGGCCTCAATCACTGATCATGTATTGTACATGATCGATATGATTGAGTGCTTGGGCAAGCTCAGATGTCCCTTGCATGAACAGCTTAGGAAGGATGCGATTTTGAATTCCCTGCCCTCTTCCTATCTAGATTTTCTTGATCATTATAGAATGAATAAGCCTGCAGTTAACTACCATGGTCTGTTGGGGTTATTGCAGACTTATGAGAAAGACCACCATCTGAACAAAGGGGTGGTAAATCTAATGGGAGGATCTTCAACAGGGCATCGTCCCTTCAAGAAAGGAAAAAAGAAAAGTAAAGGGAAACAGGTGTAAAATGCTTCTAGGCCCAGTCAGGCCAAGAAGGAAAAGGCTGATAAGAGCCAAGTAGAGTATTTCTTCTGCAAGAAGCGAGGACATTGGAAGAGGAACTGTCCTCTTTATGTTGCATCCCTTGACCCGAACAAGTCCAAGAAGAGGAAGCAGCCAGAAAGTGCTGGACAAGGTATTTATATGATAACACCTTGTAGTTTCTCTATCTATGATACTACTAATTGGGTATTGGATACATGAAGTCTAATTCATATTTGTAATTCTTTGCAGGGACTTCATGTTAGTAGAAGATTCGAGGATGGCGAGAGATTCTTGAATGTGGAAAATGGAAGCCAAGTTCCAGTCCTGGTGTTGGGAGTCCTCAAACTAGTTTTTGAGTCTTGTACAATCATTTTGAATAAGTGTCATTATTGTCCATCTTTTATTTTAAATATCATTTATGTAGGCCAATTGGCCATGTATGGTAATGAACTATCAATAAAGAATGACATTTACAAAATCATTTGGAATGGTTCTATTGTAATGAATGGATATATGAATAATGGCATTTATGTACTATCATGACCTGTTAGTGTAGTGTACATGTCTAGCAAACGTCCTAGGATAGATAATGTCAGCGATGCATACTTATGGCATTATAGGCTAGGTCATATTAACAAGAACATGATAAATAGGTTGAAGTGCGAGGGTCTCCTCGACTTTAGTGAAAGTGGTTCACTTCTAACCTGTGAGTCCTATCTTCTTGGAAAGATGACAAAATCACCTTTTACTGGAAAAGGTGAATGAGCCAAAGAAATTTTAAGTCTGGTATATACTGATGTATGCGAACCCATGAATATTAGTGCCAGAGGTGGGTACAGTTATTTCATTACATTTACATATGACCTTTCGAGGTACGGTTATGTCTTCTTGATGAGACATAAATCTGAGTCGTTTGAAATGTTCAAACAATATCATAATGAAGTAGAAAAATAAACAAGAAGATGAATTAAAACCCTTCGATCATATCAAGGCAGTGAATATCATCTCGAGGAGTTTCTGACATATCTCGAGGAGAATGGGATTCTCTCTTAGTGGACACCTCCAGGAACACCTTAGTTAAATAGAGTGTCTGAAAAGAAGAATCAAACCCTATTAGACATGGTTCGGTCCATGATGGGCTTTGCTTCTCTACTGTTATTCTTTTGGGCATATGCTTCGAAATAAGCCTGTTACCTTTCGAATAGGGCTCTGAGTAATTCCGTTAACAAAACCCCATATGAGATATGGACTGGACGTAAGCTGACACTCTCACACCTTCGGGTCTGGGGTGCCAGGCTTATGTAAAACATTTAGAAATGGATAAACTTGGACCGAGGTCTAACCGGTGCCTATTTGTAAGGTATCCAAAAGAGTCTAAGGGGTATTACTTCTACTTGGCTGAGGAACAAAAATTGTTCATCAGTTTTAAGGCTATCTTTTTGGAAAAGGAGTTCTTTGGTGAACGAACTGTCGTCGCTGAGATTGAACTTAGTAAAGTTCAATAAGTAGAAGAACCGACACACCTAAGGGATAACATAGAACCGGTTGTGATTAGATCACACCCAGAGCCCACACAGGAACCATTAAGGAGATCCGGTAGAGTACTGAGTCGATCGAATAGATACTATGATTTCTTGGTCCGGGATGATGATCCCATTGAACTTGATGAGAACAATGAGGATCCGATCCCTATACAGATGCGATGTAGAGGTCCGACTCTGAGAAATGGCTAGGAGCCATGCAATCCGAAATGGAATCCATGGAAATCAATAATGTATGGATATTGGTTGATCTGCTTGAAGGGATAAAACCCATTGGGTGTAAATGGATTTTCAAGAGGAAAAGGGATGCAAACGAGCAAGTGGAGACCTATAAAACCTATTTGGTTGCCAAAGGAAGTCGTCAACATTTTGGTATTGACTATGACGAGATGTTCTCTTCTGTGGCAATGCTCAAGTCCATTCGGATCATGCTTGCTTTAGCGGCACACCTTGACTATGAAATCTAGCAGATGGATGTCCGAACAGCTTTTCTGAATGGTGAGTTGGAAGATGAGGTGTATATGATATAACCTGAAGGGTTCACATCCATAGATAAGTCAAAGGTGTGCAAGCTTCAAAGGTCCATCTATGGACTGAAACAAGCATTACGTAGTTGGAACATGCAATTTGATAAGTGTATCAAATTGTATGGCTTCATTAGGAATGGAGAAGAACCTTGCATTTACAAGTGGGCTAATGGTTCTGTGATTGTGTTCTTTATGTTGTATGTGGATGACACTCTTTTAATCGGGAATGACATCCTAACACTACAAGGAATAAAGGTCTGGTTGTCATCTCAGTTCTCTATGAAGGACTTGGGTGAACCCTCTTACATACTATGTATGAATATCATAGAGATAGATCTAAGAGGCTTTTGGGACTGTCCTAGTCTACGTACATTGATACTGTGCTGAAGCGGTTCAGTATGGAAAATTCCAAGAAAGGCTATCTCCCGATAGGCACTGAAATTGTTCTCTCCAAAGAGGATTGTATGACAACTCTTGAGGAGAGAGAGCATATAAGCAGAATCTTATATGCTTCGGTAGTGGGTTCTATCATGTATGCTATGACATTTACTAGACCAGACATAGCATACTCACTAGGCATAGTGAGCAAATACCAATCTGATCCAGGTGAAGCTCATTGAAAAGTGATAAAGACCATCCTCAAGTATTTATGAAATACTAAGGACCAATGGCTGATTCATGGAGAACCTTACTTGAAACTTATGAGGTATGCTGACTCCAGTTTCTAGTCAAATAAGGATGATAGCAAGAGTGTATCAGGATTTATCTTTATCGTAAATGGAGTGATCTGCTGAAAAGGTTCCAAGCAGCCTACTATGGCGGACTTAGTATGCCAAGCAGAATACATTGCAGCATCGGATGCAGCGAAGGAAGCTGTGTGGTTGCAAAAGTTCTTTGATGAGCTGGGAGTGGCACCTTCCCTGGATGGTCCTATTTCGTTGTATTGTGACAGCACTAAAGCCATTGCTCAAGCCAAAAAGCCAAAGTCTCATCACCGTACAAAGCACATTCTATGGTGCTATCACCTTGTATAAGAGATCGTGGAACGAGGTGACATTGACCTTCAAAAGATTGATAGAAAGGAGAACCTGGCTGACCCCTTCACTAAAGCAATTGGAATTCAAGAGTTCGATAGTTTTAAATGGAAAATAGGAATAAGATTCTGTACCGATTGGCTTTAGTCCAAGTGGGAGTTGTTGGAAATTTATCCCAAAGCCAATCATCTAAGCTATAGACGGTTATGCTAATTTTGTAATTATATATGAATTTCTTAATGAATAAAAGTTAGTCTTTTGGCTATTCATCACATGTGCATTTTCCTGAAAGGAACTCTTATGTGATGGAGTCCTTAGAACTATATTATTTTGATATGGAGAGGAAATATCAAGTAGTTCTTAAACTAGTTCACAACCAAAGGATACATTGTTATAGGATGATGATGTATCAAGCATAGGTTGTTATATCTTACATTAGTTGGTTGTCCTCTTGCCCAAGGAGTGTGGTGACACTGATGTGACATACAAGTGAAATATGTGACATTTCACTGAATGTGACCATCTACGGAGCTCCCTTCTACCAAAGGGTTGCTCGTATAGGGATATGGGTATATATGCCCCTCAGACCTGAGGTCACCATGGCAGCTTGCAAGAAACTCACTATACTTTGGTGCCGGACTACCTGGATTTCTAATCCAGTGATGAAAGGTTTCTGGATACAGTCAAGTACTTGTGGAGCGATGGTGGATCAAGATGGAATTGACCCTTCTAAATAGTTTGGAGTGAATAACATACTGTATCTAAATTTAGCAAAACCTTGGCTAGGATAGTTCTTATGAGGAGTCATAGAACTTGTAACGTTGAGACATGATCTGGATGAACCAAATTAGGGTTAACAATCCAACCCTAGGTCACCTTGAGCATTATGAGGTCAAAGGGATAAATTATATGGTAACCATATGCTAGAGGTTCTTGTAAGTTGCTCTGCAATCTTCGACCTATCCTAACATTGGTATCATTGCTAGATAAGGACTTTAACTAGTATTGGAAGTGTTCCAGTGCTACTGGCTTAGTGTTCAAACCTATGGGGTCACACACCATAGGTGTCTCTATTTGATCTTAAGGCTGATCGATGATTAAGAATCGTTTGCTATCACTGGCGGCCAATATGATTGACCATGTGTCGACACTTGAGGGGTCGACACTTGGCTGTGATGAGAAGTATTTCTGGAAGACTTTTCTGGATGAGCCGACTTAACCCCTACTCGAGCCGACTCATTCCTGCTGAAAGAACAGTTTGATTGTTCTGTGTTCTAGACGAGCTGACTTGACCCCTGCTCGAGTCGACTCATCTCTGCTCAACCAGAAAACCTTAAACAAAATTTCTGGAAAGCTTTTTGAGAAGGTTTTGACCTTGTTTGAATTTCAAATTCAAGCTATTTTGGTTCCAAACTTTTATAGAATGATTGTCATTCCTTCCTAATATAGGCAGAGCCAAATTGGTATGCCCTTGACCTTCTCCCCCAATCACTCCTCCTTCCTCTTTCTCCCTCTCATGGCTGCCTCTATAAATAAAGGTTGTTTTAGAGGCTACTGCTTGGTTCCACCTCTCTTCCTCATCTTTCGAGAAGAAGATGATCGGCTCAAAGGATTCCAAGGAGCTAGCACTCCGAGGGAGTTGATCAGTGTCGAGCCCCGGTGTGGATTACTTGTAGAGGCTAGACATGTGTGTGGCTCGAGCACTTTATCCTTTTCCACAGTATTTTTAGGGTTTTATATGTATATCCTTTCTTGGAGCCCAAGTTTTGTATGCGTATATAAAGGCCCCTCTCATGTATTTTTAATCATCTATTATGAATGAAAAAAATTTCTTGAATTCTTCTCAACTTTCTGTGTGAATTTTGTGTGATTTTTGTGTGATCCCAACCCCTGCGCCCTACCTCCAAGACTTCTAGCAAGCCGCCCCCTGCTATAAGCCAAGGACGCCTACCTTTTGGCCACCCCTCATCCTTCCCTTGCTTCCCATCTTCTTTCAGCCTTCTACCCTCTTTCTTCTTATTTTTCTAACCCTTGTTAGGTGCCTTGCAGGTCTCTCAGTTTTCATGAATCCAGGATTCGAGTTGACTAGCTTTCGGGCCACCGAATTAAAAGCCACAAATCCGTAGGGTCATCAGCTTGATTTTTCAGGCCGCATCCGGGAGAGACGAGCGAGCTCTTCATGGATCCATCTTCAAATCCTTGCTAGGTACACCCCCTTGACTCTTTAGTTATGGTATTGCAGAAGAGCTAGCCTTACCAGGGCTTCTCAGCCTTGACAATCCTTCACTTTCTCTGTTTAAGGTCTTTTTTGTGTGCCTGTGCTTCTGAATTTTCTATAGAATTACTTAGTTTATTGGCTCAAAACTCAGGATACAAACTCCTAACTTGATGCCTAACAACAAAAAAACTAGTTTGCATAGATAATTAGTCCCGCATCATTTGGTATCGAGCATGTTTTAGGGCTAATTTTTGTATCCCGTAATTCCTATACATAGTCTATTTTTTTTACTGTTTGTGCATATAAATAGATCAAAAAATTCTGATTTTTGTTTTTCTAGATTCCTTGTAATTTATAGTGTTTCTAAGAATTTTTTTATGACTTATTTCAGTCTTTAGAATTTCTTCACATCGGAATACTGCTTGAGAATAGTTCTGCCCTAATTTTCAGTAAGACTAATTTCAGCCTGTTTAGGGTTCTTTTTGCATAATTTTTGTATATTTTAATTTTTCTTCATATTTCCTATATATTAGGTACTTTTCTACAATTATATCTCTTCTAAAATCAAAAAAGAAAAATAAAAAATAAAAAATATCAAAAAAATTTAGAAACCCTAATTGCTTGTTCATATGTGTGCCATCATGTGCATAAGCTACATTAAGGGCAATTCTATTATGCCAGATGGGGGGAGGATTTGATCACCTCTCCTTAGCCCAAAACAACAACCCTTACATTCTGTTCCAACCTAACTAAAATTAATTAGACCTAATTTGCTCTAGTGAGCTAGAGACACCAACAGGTCGGGTCCAATCTTTGTGGGAAGACTAGGCACCCAATACCTCTCCTATTACTGGAAACTGGTATCTAAGGCTATAGGTACCGAGTTAAATGACCTAAGCGGATCAGTGGTTCCTTAATTGGATCCCTGCAAAAGCAGGGGGGCCCTCCCACCATCCCACCTCTTACCTGGCCAGTGGAAGGACTAGGAGTTGTGTTGTGTATAAGTTGAGTCGACTCATTCTGTTTGGCTCTAGGTCTAGGAAACCGTAGTCGGTTTGTCTTATGTGTGTTGCATGTGCACTAGATTAGGAGTCAATATGTGTGTTTGATTGCATAACCTTTAGATTAGGAGTTTAACCCCACCAGGAGTCTCAAACCCAACCCAACCGAACCATGGAGTCCCCTGCAGTAACCATAGAAACTTTAATGAAGACCTTTAGTGACCAAATGGCCCAATTGACCACCCAGATGAACCAATTGACCCAATCCTATACCCAAACCCATGATAGGCTTGTCCACTTAACCAATATGTTTGACCAGGTAGGGAACTGATTAGGAAATCTAGGAAAAAACCCTAAGACCCATAATAGACCTAAACCTGAACTTGACCTTAGGACCCCTTGTTCCCCACCACCCAACCCTAGGAGAACCCCACACCATTAACCATACTTGGTTGACCCAAAGGAAAAACCCATTAAGAGCACCCAACCTTATGTACCCACTTTTGATGGAAGTCTTGACCCAAAGGTTTATATAGATTGGGAGGGAGAAGTTGACCAGTATTTTGAGTGGTATGATATGTCTGAGGAGCATAAGTTTAAGTTTGCCAAGCTTAAGTTAGTTTGCGAGGCCAGGTTATATTGGGCTAATGTTGAGAGAATACTTAGGCAAGAAGGCCGTGAACCCATAACTACCTGGAGTGACATGAAACTTGAACTAAGGATAAAGTACCTACCCAAGTCCTATGAGTCCAAGAGATCCACAACCTATAAATCCTATGACTCCAAATCCTACAAACCTAGAACCTATGTACCCAGAACCTATGAACAAAGATCCTATGACTCTAGATCCTATGACTCCAAATCCTATAAACCTAGACCTATGTACCCAAATCCTATGAACCTAGATCCTATGACTCTAGATCCTATGCACCTAGATCCTATGCACCCTATAAGCCCAGTAGACCCATGACCTATAGATCTGAATCCATGACCTATGAGCAGAATGAACCCATAGGCCATCGACCTGAACCCCATAAGGTTAGTATTCTTAGATATGAACCTAGTAGTAATCCACTACCCCTTAGTCAACCTGAACCCACTAGGAGTAGTGCCCATAATCAGAAACCAGGACCTAGCCAAATTTTCCTTAGCCGACTCTCCCCTACCTCCCCACTGGTTCACAAGAATGACAATAAAGTAGAAGTGTATGAAGTTGATGAGAGCTTAGTGGATGAGTATGAGGGAGAAGAGGAGTTCCCTATAGAAGACCTAGAATTAGTTGACCCAATAGAAACCCAGGTAGAAGCCAACCAAGAATTAGCTAACCCTAACCATACATAGACCGAAGCCAATTTAGAGTTAGCTAACCCTGACCACACCCAGACTAACCTGTAGTGGAAGTACAGTTGAAGGAAGAGGGCCATGAGGAACCTAACTCTACTATTAGAATCTTACTTGAGGAACCACTAGAAGAAATCCTAATTATAGATCCCAGTCCTAAAATCCAGGAACCTGAGAACATTATTAAGGATTTGGCTTATTTAACCCAGTACCCTCATGATTTATTTCTTCTTGCCGTTCCCATTAAAGACCTCTTCCCTGAGATTAGTAACCCATTCTTTCATTATGCAAACCCTTTAGATATACCTCAACCCTATAAGGTCAACCTCATTAGTCTAGGACTAATCCCTGAAACCCCTTCTTGTATCCTGTTCTTTCCAATCAACCCCAACCCTTTTCTTATTTTCTATCCTACTAGACTAACCCTGAATCCACCTCTTACTTTCTACCCTTTTCTGAAACTTCTTATATTTTTCTGACTATTAGATTGCATTTTGTAGAAGTAAGTCTAATGCATACATTCATTGTGCATGTTAGATTTGCATCTTACTTCTGGTATACCTTATGGCATTTGCTAGGAGTCCAATGTAAATTTTTATGTGCATGCCAAACCAGGGTCAAACCTAGAGAGTCTATAGTCTGTTAGGTTTAGGCCCAAAGAGTCCAATAAAATTTCTTTCAATAGGAATGCATAGTTGAGTCTGCACTTTGTTAGGTGTCAGTATGAGTCACAGGTGCCTCATATTAGAGATCTGCATTAAGCATTAATAATGAAACATATAAGAAACTGGCTAATTCCTGAAAGAGAGTAAAGAAATTTAATGTAGTGGATTCTGTTATGATTAGGCTTAGGCCTAAGCCATTCCTACCAGGGACCATTAAGAAGCTTCATGCTCACAGAGCTGGACCCTTAAGAGTGATAGAGAAGGTTGGACCCAATGCCTATGTGCTAGATTTGCCCCCCAATTTTGGCATTAGCTCTACCTTCAATATCATAGACTTGGTTGAGTATAGGAAATTGGTAGTGATTCCTAGTGAGGCTTTTAGACCTATCCCATCCTTTAAGAGTAAACCTAATCCAGAGTGTCCACCTATAAATTGGCTTGAGAGAGGAGAACGGATCGAGCGATGATCAAGCTATCATGACCCGGGGATGCGGTTATCAATGCTACTTGGTCCGATGGCAAGGCCGACCAGAATTTGATAATTCATGGATTACTCAAGAGGACTTGTAGTGCCTCGACCCAAACGAGCGATACCAGAGCTAGAGCAACCTGTACTCGACGGGGTCGAGTTCCTCCCATCCCGGGAGAATTGGTGTGGACACTAGAGGCACCAGAATAAGACAGAGACTTCTTAACCCTCTGTGGTTATCGGATTAGTATTTTAGTGTTTGAGTCCGATTTTGTAATAAGGGCTTAGTCCATTTGAGTCCCTGTTTGGTCCCTGAGTCCTGTTTTGGGCCTTTCTATATTTGAGTCCTGTATTCAGAGTCACCCATACCATTAGGATTTTTAGGATCAGTCTTGGGATATGTCTAGTTCATTTGAGTCAAGTCAAGTTGAGTCAAGTTCTATTGAGTCAAGTCATGAGTCTACTCATGTTGAGCCTTTTTTTCATTTTTTTGAGTCCTGTAAGTTTCATGTTGAGTCCAGTCCAGTATGAAGACTCAAGACACTATTGGACCCCAGCCAGAATAAGAATTTGATAACTTCAAGAAGTCCCAATCACATCTGGATGTGCCATATTGGATTATAAGAGAAGCATCATCACTACGTCAGCCTGCCAGGAGAAGGACAACTTGAAGAAACCCTAGAGCCTGCCTAGCCTAAAGTGGACCACCCTAAAGCCCAAAGCCCTTCATAAATTAGCGCCCCTCCTTAGGATTACCACCCTTGGTCGGCCACACTTATGGTCACCACCTCTTGGCTGACCATGATAAGGAGAGGGAGCGAGAGAATACCAGTATATTTGGGAGAGGACTCTTCTATGTATTTGTATGGGAAAAGGATACGTAGGGTTTTACATATATACCCTTTCTTGGAGCTCAAGTTTTGTATGCCTATATAAAATCCCCTCTCATGTATTTTTAATCATGTATTATGAATGAAAAAAATTTCTTGAGTTCTTCTCAACTTTCTGTGTGATTTCTGTGTGATCCCAATCCCTGCGCCCTACCTCCAAGCCTTCTAGCAAGAAGCCCTAGCCGCCCCCTGCTACAAGCCAAGGATGCCTACCTCTTGGCCGCCTCTCATCCTTTCCTTCCTTCCCTTCTTCTTTCAGCCTTCTACCCTCTTTCTTCTTGTTTTTCTAACAATTGTTAGGTGCCTTATAGGTCCCTCAGTTTTCATGAATCTAGGATTCCATTTGACTAGCTTTTGGGCCACCAGATTGAAAGCCGCAGATCTGCAAGGTCATCAGCTTGATTTTGCAGGCCACATCTGGGAGCGACGAGTGAACTCTTCATGGATCCATCTTTAGATCCCTACCAGGTACACCCCCTTGACTCTCCAGTTATGGTATTGTAGAAGAGCTAGCCTTACCAGGGCTTCTCAGCCTTGGCGATCCTTCACTTTCACTATTTTGGGTCTTTTTCTATGTGCCTGTGCTTCTGAATTTTTTATAGAATTACTTAGTTTCTTGGCTCAAAATTTGGGATACAAACTCCTAACTTAATGCCTAATAATAGAAAAATAGTTTGCATGCATAATTAGTCCCGCATCATTGAAATTCATACTCAATTTGAAGCATTAGTCCAAACACATACTCAATGTTTTGTTATTCATCAAAATAAAGGAGCCAAAGCCAACAAAAACCATTCTAGCAGTTGAAGACTAGTTTTTTTGGCCTAGCCTCAAGCAGCAAAAACCATTCTAGTAGTTGAAGACCAGTTTTTTGGCCTAGCCTCAAGCAAAATATGGCCCAAGTAGTGGCCTAGTGTCGAACATGTGCTATTGCTAAATACCAAAAACAAAACACCAACCTATACACCCCTTTGCCAGTACTTGATTATCCATGGCAAGACCTTAGTATGGATTTTATGTTAGGGTTACCAAAGACCATGTGAAGACATGACTTTATCTATGTGGTGGTCGATTGCTTTTCCAAGATGGCATACTTCTTACCTTATTCCCAAACTTTTGATGCTTCAAAAGTGGCTAAGCTATTCCTAAATGAAGTGGTTAGGTTACATGGTTTGCCCAAAACCATTATGTCTGATAGGGATGTCCGATTTACTAGCTATTTTTAGAAAACCTTATGGCACATATTAGGAACCAAACTGAAGTTTTTTACCACCTACCACCCATAAACTGACAGCCAAATAGAAGTTGTGAATAGGAGTCTTGGAAACCTATTGAGATGTCTAGTTGGTGAGAGTACTGAAAATTGGGACCTTTGACTACCATATGCTTAATTTGCCTATAATAGCTTAATCAATAGTTCCACTGAAAAAAGCCCATTTGAGATTGTCCATGGATATGAGTTAAAAAAGTCCATAGACCTTATCCCTTTACCCATACATGCACGAGTTTTTGAATCTGCAAAGTCATATGCATATAAAGAAAGTAGGATCTAATGCGCATGTGCTAGAGTTACCATCTGATTTAGGTTTCAGCTCGACTTTCAATATTTCAGACCAAGTAGAGTATAAGGAGCCAATAATGATACCTAGCAAGCCATTTGAGCCTAAGCTAATTATTGAGAGTGAATCCATCCCTGAATGTCCACCAACAATTCTACCAGAACGGTGACATAAGATTGAGCATATTCTGAATGACCAAGCCATCACCACCCGGAATAAAGGTTACCAACACTATTTAGTTCATTGGCAAAGTCGACCTGAGTCCGAAGACTCATGGATTACTCGAGAGGATCTTCAAAGAATCAACCCAGACTTATTAGAGTACTAGCAGAGTAAAACAGATCCCTACTCGATAGAGTCGAGTTTTTCCCACCTCGGGGAAATTGGTGCGGGCACCAAAGTTTAAAGAAGACTTCAATCAAACCTAGTCAACTCTAATTCCTTATGGATTGCAAATTAAGTTCCAACCTTGTTAACTTGTTCTTGGTCTGAGTCTTGAGTCTAGTTAAGTCTTCTTGTATCATGAATTTTATGTTTGAGTCTTGCTAAGTATTAGGTCTTGAAGCCTTGGGTCAATTGAGTTGTAAGAGTCAAATGTACTTAAGTCCAAATTGAGTTGTAATTTTTCTTTGGAGCTTGAGTCAAGTCCAACCAAGGGAGCATATAATTGGACCAAGGGATGAACCAAAGCTATATTAAGTAAATCTTCAAATCAAGGGTGCATGAAATAAGAGCCATTGGATGGAATGAAGCTTTGATTGAAGCCACCTCACCAAGACACCTTATCCAAGAGAATGGACACTTGGCATCCATACATGAAGATTTTTAGATTTGGACACTTGGCACCCATACATGAAGATTTTCAGATTTGGACACTTGGCACTCATGCATGCAGATTTTCGGATTAGGACACTTGTCACCCATATATAAGGATTTTCAGATTTAGACGCTTGGCACCCATGCAAGTAGATTTTCATATTTGGTGCTCCCTTTTCATGAATTTTGAAATTCAAATATGTAACTACATTTCCCCCTCTTTTCATATAAAATTTGAATTTCAAATGGGGCTTAGAAGGTTATAAATAGGCCCCTAATCTCTTTGTAAAAGGATGCTTTTGAATGAATGAAATCCAGAATTTTCTTATTTCCATTTTTGTTTGCAAATGCCATCCATGAGGGATTGAGTGAGTTGCTCAACCAAGTGCTTTAGTTCTCAAATTTCAGCAAAAGTTCTTCTTCCATTGATGCCTACCTCAACTTCAAGAGCAGCCGGCCACACTCCACCAAGATCACCAACAATCCTCTACTTCTCTCCCTTCCATTATTTCTATTCCATACTATCTTCCATCTCCTCCACAATACTAATGGTTGTTCTTGCAGGATCTTAAGGAGTATCCAGTCTAGGATGAAGTCTTCCTTGCCTTCAACTCAGCAGCAGGAACCTCTACATCCAACGGGTGGGTTAGCTTGATCAGTTAGTCGCCAATCCTGAGTGTGAAGGAGTGAACCTCGTGTAAGGTTATTGGAGAGTCATTATTAGTATCTAAATCCTTTCCTTTCCTCTTATGGTCTGAACTTTTGAATAGGGTATAGTCCTAATTAGACGGTTCTTCTAGCTACGTTGGTCCTAGTTCATTAACTTAATTCAGATTTGCACTCCGAAGCATATGAGCCTTCTAGCTTAGTCTTCTTTAATGCATCTTAATGACTCCACTATGACTGAAATTAGATAATATATTTTAGAGTTTTAATTAGCTTAATTGCTTTAGTCATTCGTGCCATATTTTCTATAAGTATGCCATATCACTCTTGTATAGGGACCCCTCCTAGATGATGTACTAGGACACCATCCATCAGGGCCACTTGGCTTTGGTGGTGTCTTCAGGCAAGGTTCCGTCAGTCAAGTTTTTGATTATCAAGTCCATTCAGCTGGGCTCTTGTTAGATATGGTGGACCTCTTCCCCTTCTTCGATAAAAATGCTGGGGGTTTTCATGTATTCAATTAAAGTCCGACCCCTAGAGTCGTGCATCATTGTGGCCAGGCAGGATAGCGAAATAGCCTGAGAATTCTTCATTTTGGGGATGATACATCTATATCCACTGACATGGGATCGATCTGGATGCCAGCTGCTAGCTGACAGGTGGAGGTGTCACCTGAGCATTGTGCCCAAGCGAGGAGCCGAAGTGAGCCCCCCTACCGAGGTCAGCTCCCGGCTGGGGTCGAGCTCATCCCTCCACCAGCTGGGAGAAGGAGGATGACAGGGATTCAAATCATGGTGAGAAAGAGGGTTATCTCCATCATGACCTTGCCACTGAGATGGTACGACTGGTAGGCGGCATCCTATCGCCTAGGGCCTACAGAGGGAGATGCCTCACCAGAGTACCAGGAACCCCTCAGACCCCAGTTTTCATCGATCAGGAAGGGATGTCCCATCCAAGGCACGGTGCCCTTCCACCTACCATTTGCATCACCCACAAGAAGAAGGTCATGCCAGAGGATTCAAATGCTGGGCAGCCGCCCGCATACCAATTGTTGCCCAGAAATGGAGTCCAAAAGTGGGGGTGAATTGGGTCTTATAAAAAATAAAACAATTATGTGTAGGCTATGTAGTGTTTTTGGATAATGCACATAAGTTTATGCAGCAAAAAATAATAAGTAAAGAGCTGAAAATAATGTGCAAGAAGAAAAGGAGATAATCACACACAAACATCGATATTTATAGTGGTTCGGTGCTCTCCAAGCACCTACATCCACTCCCCAAGCTTTCCTTGGAAATTTCCACTATAATCTCTTCAAAGATTACAGCCGACTTGTTTTCCAAGGCTCACAAGTCAAAACCTAAGTTGGTTTTATCACCTAGGTTCACCAACAAATCTTTACACTTGTTTTATCTTTGGGCTCATAAGTCAACCCTAGTTGGTTTTGGCTCACTAACAACCTTACAACCTACTTTCAAGAATCTTGAAAGCTAGGTCAAACAAAAATAAATTTAGAATACAAGAATTTAAACATAAACAAACTCTCTTCTTAGAGTAGATGAGATATCTTTGAAGCTCTTGAATGATTGCTTGATGTGACTTGACTTGGAATCTTCTCAAGAACACTTTTGGAAAGATGAAATGAAAGGAATGTAGGCTTTTTCAATAGAATCTCTCCTTTTAGCTTTTGGAAGTAGAGTTCTTGAAGAAGAACTTTAACTCTTGGATATTTCATTGCTTTTCTCTTTTCTCTTACTTCATGAATGAGTTTGGTGAAGCTTAAATACAGGAAAAATATCCAAAAAACTATTTTAGACCGTTAGGGATCAAGAACTAACCGTTGAAGTTAAAAACCATAATTTCAGGCTGTCAAAAAATATTTTCGTTGAGGCTATCAGAACCCAAGTGTTGACACTTGGCTGTCAGGTGTCGACACTTGGCTTTCAGGTGTCGACACTTGAACTTTCAAATGTCGACACTTGACTCCCAGGTATCGTCACTTGACATAAAAATTTCTCCATGGGCAAGTTCTGTATTTTCAAAAAGTCTCAGGCCTTGTGTTGATACCTGGAAACTTAAGTGTCGATACTTGAATTTCAAGTGTCGACAATTGAGTTCTGAGTGTCGACACTTGGTGTGCCATGGAAGATTTCTGCATGCCAAATGCTGAAGTGTCGACACTTGGGCTCCCAGGTGTCGACACTTGGTTCTGCAATTTTTAAAAGCAAGTGCCAAACATGCCAAAAACATAAAGTTTTTCAATGAAACTTAAATGCAACATATATAAACAATAATTGAACTTATTTGTGTCCTTTCTGAATGAAGAAGACTTCTCAAATCATGAAAAATGCTTTGTGCCAAAGCATGCCATGATACTCTTAATTTTGAGAATTTGAGGTGATTGATTCCTGAAAACTTATAACTATAAATAATCATTAGTACAAAATATGTACTCAACATTTTGTTATTCATCAAAATCAAGGGTAGACCCAACAATCTTCCCCTTTTTGATGATGACAAAACCTTGAGTAAATAAACATTCAAATTTAATTTTTTGGTATGATACTTCATAAACATGATCTCAGGCTCATACAGCACAATTTTAATAGATGAGAGGTATAAGTTAAGTAGGAAAACTATATCTACTCTCTCCCTTAGTGAAACATTTTGTGTCTGATCATTTCAGAGCATTTCGTATCAGAGCAAGTTTTAATTGAAATATAAAATATAAAATTTGAAAACTTTATATATCCTACTCCCCCTTTTTGTCAATCATTAAACAGTAAAGGGAGAAAGCTCCCCCTCAATAAATGCACTTAGACAAAGAAGGTATTAGAGCTCACACAAGGTTCAGTTTTTCAAACATAAACAGGTATCAGAGCTTAAGAGTAGGGTATCAAAGTCAATATTATCAAAGCAAAATTTAAATAGTGTGAATTCAATCACTATAAGCATGAAAGTGGAATATATATATTGTTGATCCCTAAAGTGATTTTGATGATAACAAAACATTGGAGCATACATTTGGTTATCTAACAACTCTTCAAATGATTGACAAGGTTTTATAGGACAACTACATTGACACACTTTCTAAATCCTACAATCTTTAATATTTTGTGTTGAGTTGTAAAGTGCCTAGAATCTTGTAAAGAAGAACCCTACAAAAAATTTTCTATTTAAATCAATTTTAAGGGTTACTTCTAGTAGTTTTCAAGCTTCAATTTTTCTTGAATTTATTGTAAGAACTCCTTGAAAAAGACTTCAAAGCTTGGCACAAGTGTTCTGGAGAATTGGATTTAATATGGCTGAAGAACAACTCTCGAGCCGACTGGATGGAGGAACCAGTCGACTCTGGCACCGGCACAGGAAAGAAGTTCTCTGGCACACAGATCTAGCCTACTGGCACCTAAGCCCAGTCGACTCATCCAGAGCATGGTTGAGAACATTCTGAGATTCTCAAGGATTCAAGCCGACTGGAATTCAGCCTAGCCGACTCGTCTAGAACTCGGTTGAGAATGGTCTGAAAGCCTCTGAGATCCGAGTCGACTAGAGTCTAACCTAGCTGACTCGTCCAGAGTAAGGTATTTTCTCAACTGTGGAAGCTAACCGACTGGCATTCAGCCCAGTCGACCTGAACTTGATCCGAGCCGACTCAAAGACTGTCCGAGCTGACTGGAATGACGAGGTCACCTCCAACGGCTAGTTCCAATTTCCAATTTTTAAATTCCAAAAGTGTTCCAATGGTAACCTGTCACCTTCCAACGGTCTACAACGTTCAAAATCAAGGTAAGGCAGTTGAAGTCTCTATAAATAAGATATGAGAATATCTTTGGAGAGATTAATGAATTATTGAGCATTTATTGAACACTTATTGAAGTGAAAAGAGAGAGCACTTGAGCTTTAAAGTCAGCCTTCAAGTCTTCACCAACTCTTACCAGAAACTTGAAGCACCTTTTGAAGAAAGCAAGGAAGCCATTGAAGTACATTGAAGAGCATTCAATAGAGCTTCACTCGAGCTATCTTGGCAACCACCCGATAACAGAGTTTGACATTTTTATTGCTTTTTTATTCTATTCTTAGAATATTTCGGTTATTGGTGAGCCCGGTTGTAAAAACCAAATAGGTTTCTTTGGTGAGCCTTTTAAAAATCAAAGTGAAGAGGTTCTAAGTGAGCCTGTAAAAATCTAATGTAGGTTTCTTTGGTGAGCTCGGTTTTAAAAAACCAAAGTATAGAGGTTGGGATTGTGAGCTTGTAAAACAATCCGACTGTATTCCGGTTTGGGGGATATAATGGAAATCCCGAGTGGTGAACTTGGGTAGTGGACATAAAAGCTGGGTTGCTCTGAACCACTATAAATCTGCCTTGTTTGTGTTGTGCTTGATCTACCTTTTAGCTTCTACATTTATACTCTGTTTAACACAGCACTTAACCACTAAAAGGAATTACTTGTGCACATACTTGTGAAAATTTTGTAATTCCCAATTCACCCCCCTCATGGGAAAAAGCCACCTGGGCAACAACTGGTATCAGAGTAGTGTCTCTGATTACTTGAGTAAAGATTGATGGCTCATTCCATGAGTACATCCTTGGCCGAAGGCCAATCAACAAATAGACCTCCACTATTCACAGTCACTAATTATACATACTGGAAAGCACGAATGAAAATTTACATACAAGCTGTAGATTTCAATTATGGAAGGTCATCTTGAAAGGGCCACACATTCCCACAATTAAAGTTGATGGCGTGGACATCCCTAAGCCTGAAGAGGACTGGGATGATTATGACATGAAGATGGGAGAATTGAACGCCAAAGCAATGAATTTATTATATTGTGCTTTGGATGCAAACGAGTTCAACTGAATTTCCACTTGCTCTTCAGCAAAGGAAATCTGGGATAAACTCGAAGTGACCCATGAGGGAACTTCCCAAGTGTAAACCTCCAAGATAAGTCTTTTAGTTCATAATTATGAATTATTTAAAATGGAACCTTCTAAAACAATTTCTGTCATGTTCTCTAAATTTACAGATATTATTAATGGTTTAAAGAGTCTTGGCAAGATATACTCTAATGCTAATCTAGTTCAGAAGATCCTTCATTCTTTGCCTGACAAATGGGATCCCAAAGTGACTATAATCCAAGAAGCCAAAGATCTAAACACATTGATGCTGGATGAACTGCTGGGATCACTCATCACCTGCGAGCTGACAATGTAGCACAGAACGAAAGATGAACAAAAGAAAAAGAAGATGATAGCCTTCAAAGTTGCTTCCAAATCAAAGAGGGATGATGAAGAATCTGAAGAAGAAAGTACCTCCTCTAATGACAACCTAGAAGACGATGGCATTTCTACGGTTGTGAGGAGATTCAGAAAATTTATGGGAAGAAAGAAAGGAAGGTATAACCAAAAATTTCATAGGAAGGATTATGGAAAGGAAAAGGAAAAGGATAGAGAGAAAGATAAAGAGGTAGTCCCTACATGCTACGAATGCAAGAAGCTGGGGCACATACGTCCGGACTGTCCACTGTTAAAGAAATCCTTCAGACAGAAGAAGAAAAAGAAAGTCATGGTTGCCACATGGTCCGACAGTGAAGACTCATCTTCATCTGAAGAAGAAGAGACCACCAAGACTGCAAATCTTTGCTTAATGGGTCTCGAAGATGAGGTAACATCCCCTAACAATTGTAGTGAATTTACTTTCGATGAATTAAATTCTGCTTTTCATGACTTACTTTCTGAATTTAAAAAAGCTGGAGTAAAGATAAAATCATTAAAAAATATGAATGATTCTTTACTCAAACAAAAGGATGAAATCTCAGAAAATAACATTTTATTACAAAAAGAATTGCATGACTTTTCTGAAAAATTTGAAAAACTGAAAAATCAGAATCTTTCATGTGAAAAGAAAAATAATGATTTACTTGCTGAAAATAATGAATTGAAAAAGGAGGTTACAAAACTCAAGCCCTTAGTTGAAAAACTCACTTTATCTTCAAATAAGCTTGAGTTAATTTTAAAAGAACAATGAATTTTAGAAAATAAAGCTGGAATTGGCTTTGAAACTTCTTTTATGAATGGAATTTCAGCAACTACTTTTATGAAATCCAAAACACCTATTCAAAATGTTTTATCTCAAAAAGTTTCAGCCATACCAAAAACTGTTTCTACTTCAAAGTCTTTGTTATATGTTCCTAAGAATTTGAGCAAAAATGCATATATTTCAAAAAGTTCAAATTCTGCATCAAGTGCATCAACCTTTAGAACTTCAAATTCTATTTCTATCAAAAATTCTAAAGTTGTTTGCTATGTTTGTAAAAGAATAGGACATAAAGCTTTTGAATACAATAATGTTAGAAATGTCCTTAAAAAAGTAAGAAAGATTTGGGTTCCCAAAGGAACCGCCTCTGCTGACCTGCAAGGACCCAAGGTAGCTTGGGTACCTAAAAGAATTCTTTTACTGTTTTGCAGGAATGTCTTGCAGTCCAAAAATTAAAGAAAAGGTGGTACTTAGACAGTGGCTGCTCAAGACATATGACGGGTGACAAGGACCAATTCATTACCCTTGAAATGAAAGAAGGAGGCTTGATCACCTTTGGAGACAATGGCAAAGGGAGAATAATCGGTATTGGTAAGATCAAAATAACTCCCTTCACTTTTATTGAAAATGTCTTACTAGTAGACAAATTGAAGCTTAATCTCTTAAGTATAAGTCAATTGTGTGATAAAGGCTTCAAGGTTGTCTTTGAATCTTCTATGTGTATAGTAACTAACTCTTTAGATTCTAGTAATAAATTCATTGGACATAGACTCGGGAATATCTATATGGTAGATCTTAATGATCTTGCCATGTCAAGTAGCCCTAGTCTAGTTGCAATGAATGCTAAGACCAAAAGTCGGGTTTACTATGGCTTAGACGATTAGGTCATGCTAGCATGCATACCATTGCCAAATTAATTTCTAAAGATCTTGTTAGGGGCATGCCAAAGTTTAAAGTTGATTTAAATCATGTTTGTGATGCATGCCAAATGAGTAAACAAACTAGGGGGAGTTTTAAATCAAAGAATATAGTTTCTACAACAAGACCTCTTAAACTACTTCACATGGATCTTTTCGGACTGACTAGGACCACAAGCCTAGGAGGTATGAAATATGCTCTTGTGATAGTAGATGGTTTTTCGAGATTTACTTGGGTTTTGTTTATTGCTTCGAAAGATGAAACTTTTCATGTTTTCAGAAAATTTTATAAAAAGGTTTCAAATCAAAAGAACTTATCCTTGATTTTAATTATAAGTGATCATGGAACTAAATTTTAAAATCAATTTTTTGAAGATTATTGTACTGAATTTGGCATTGATCACAACTTCTCCGCTCCTAGAACACCTCAACAAAATGGTGTTGTAGAGAGGAAAAATCGGACATTGGAAGAAATGGCTCGCATAATGTTATGTGAAGGCAATCTTTCAAAGTACTTTTGGGCAGAAGCGGTGAACACTGCATGTTATATTTTAAACCATATTTTGATCCGTCCTATTTTAAAGAAGACCCCCTATGAGCTTTGGAATGACAATAAACCCAATATTAGTTATTTTCATATGTTTGGATGTAAATGCTTTGTGCATAACAATGAAAAAGATAATTTAGGAAAATTTGATTCTAAAGCTGATGATGCAATTTTCCTAGGTTATTCATTACATAGCAAAGCATATAGGGTTTTTAATAAAAGGACTCTTACTATTGAAGAGTCAATTCATGTTGTATTTATTGAAACTAACCCTATACCTTCTAGACAAGAAGAGTGCATAGACAATGATGCAGGTACATTACAAAAAGGAATGGAGGACTTGAGCATTCAAGACAAAGACACTCAAGATGGAGAAGAAACGGTAAGTAAGGATCACACCGATCTACCGAGGGACTGGAGGTATGTTATATCTCATCCTAAAGAATTAATAATAGGAGATCCTTCACATGGTGTTCGGACTAGGGCAGCACATAAGGATGCACAGATTACCTAGCCTTTGTGTCACAAATAGAACCCCATAGCTTAGAAGAGGCTGAGACTGACCCAAACTAGATGATGGCAATGCATGAAGAATTAAACCAGTTTGAAAGAAATAAGGTATGGACACTTGTAGATAGACCTACTGACCATCCAATAATAGGAACCAAATAGGTCTATAGGAATAAATTAGATGAGCAAGAAAACATTATAAGGAACAAAGCTAGATTAGTGGCTAAGGGATATAACCAAGAAGAAGGTATTGATTTTGATGAAACTTATGCACCCGTAGCAAGACTAAAAGCCATTAGATTACTACTTGCATTTGCTTGCTACATGAACTTTAAACTCTTTCAAATGGATGTAAAAAGTGCATTTCTTAATGGTTTTATCTCTGAACAAGTTTTTGTTGAACAACCACCAGGTTTTGAAAATCATACTTTTCCAAACCATGTATTTAAATTAAACAAAGCATTGTATGGTTTGAAACAAGCACCTAGAGCCTGGTATGATAGACTTAGCACTTTCTTAATTGAAAATAATTTTTCAAGAGGTAATATAGACAAAACTCTATTTATCAAAAAAAAAATAATGACATCTTAGTTGTTCAAATATATGTTGATGATATCATTTTTGTGCAACTAACAAATCTCTAAGTAAAGAGTTTGCCAAGCTTATGCAGGGAGAATTTGAAATGAGCTTAATGGACGAGCTGAACTACTTCCTTGGACTTCAAGTAAAACAAACAAAGAAAGGCATCTTCATCAACCAAGCCAAATACAACAAGGATATCATCAAAAAGTTTGGTATGGAGAGTCGCAAATCAATGAGCACACCCATGATCCCAGCTTACAGATTGGACAAAGATGAGAATGGATTCAATGTTGACCAAAAGCTATATAGAGATATGATCATATCCTTATTGTATTTGACTACAAGTAGACCTGACATATTACATAGTGTATGTATATGTGCTAGATTTCAGTCATCACCAAAAGAATCACATATGCTTGCTGTTAAAAGAATAATTAAATATTTGAAAGGAACAAGTAATTTAGGAATTTGGTATTCTAAACTTTCTACTTTGAATTTGATTGGATTCTCTCATACTGATTAGGCTGGTTGTAAAATAGATAGAAAAAGCACTAACAGTACATGCCAATTTCTAGGGTTGAGTTTAATCTCATGGCACTGTAAGAAGCAAAACTCTGTATCCTTGTCCACAATTGAGGCTGAGTACGTGGCTGCTGGTAGTTGTTGTGCTCAAGTATTGTAGATTAAACAACAACTAGAAGATTTTGGTGTATCACAATCTAAAATTCCAATTAAATGTGATAACACAAGTGCTATCAATCTGACAAAGAATCCAATTCAACACTCTAGAACCAAGCACATTGAAATTAGACATCATTTTATTAGAGATCATGTTTTAAATGGTGATATTGTGCTTGATTTTGTTCCTACTGAAGATCAATTAGCTGACATATTTACTAAGCCACTCAATCAAGATAGATTTGAGCTAATTAGGAGTGAATTAGGACTTTGCGATCCTTTCTAAATTCTCTAACCTAATTCCTTCGAATCTAAGAAATTTTATCTAGAGAACCTTCTCAATTTATTCTATTTTATTGAGCCTTAATTTCCTTCGAAATTCTACTCAAAATCTTTCTAATTTGTGATCAATTTTTCTAAAACTCTATTTTCTATGTTCGAGTCGACTAGATCTTAATCCGAGTCGACTGGATTTTCTGAGAGTTTTGAGTGAGTTCTGGGCTAGCCGACTCGAGCAGTTTCGAGTCGACTAGATCTTCTGATGATTTTAGGAGAGCTCTGGCCGAGCCGACTCGAGCATTTTTAGGGCTACTCGAGTCGACTGGAATTTCGTGCCGATGTGTTTTGCTTAGGGTTATAAACTCTTCCCCGAACCATTTAACCTTTATGTTGTCTTCTCTAATGATTCATTCATCTCCAAAACCTACTCCAAAGACTTCCTTCTCCCTTCCAAGCACTCCAATTTCTTGATTTTCCATCTTTCCTAGCAATGGCACCCAAGCGTGCGACGGGTAAATGCTCCGTTAGGGCTGCTCCATCTGTTGAAAAGGAAAGAAGGTCCAGAAGGCGGCAAGAAGAGCCAAGTAGCACCATCCACAGTGAAGAATTTGTAGAGGAAGACGTAAGAGATGCTACAACCACTCCTAGCCAAGTGCCTTCGATGTCTACGCGTCCGGTAACCTCCGGCCGCCGCATTAACTTTAAGTTTATTAAAGGCATTGGGTTAAAAATAGGAGATTTAATTGAAGATCAAGGGTGGAGAAAATTTTGTTCTTTGAATGAAAAAACCTATCCCACTTTGGTTAGAAGTTTTTATAAAAATTTAAGATTGGGAACTAATCATGTGGAGTCCACTATAAAAGGAAAGAGGATTATAGTTAATGAGGAATTTCTACAAGGTGTATTGGACTTACCTTCAGAGGGAGTGAAGTTTCTAGTAATTGACAATAGAGAGAAGACTCTAAGAACAATACTGAACAAAGAAGATGTTGGAGGAATTGGTACAGTTTTTGCTAACACCCTGTCACTAGAAATGAGATTGCTTCATAATTTTATTTGTAGAATTTTCTTGCAAAGAACCGGAAGATTTGACTGGGTGAGTGAAAAAGATCTATGCCTGATGGAACACATTTTAGACAAAACTCCTGTCAATCTGTCATACATTATAATCATGCAAATGAAGGAGACAGTAAGAAAAGCCAAATCTTGTCTATCCTATGGAATGATGCTTACCCTATTGTTTAAATCTCATAGAGTAAGTTTGGAGGGTGAAGATGGATTAGAATTGCATCATACAGATGTATACACCTCCAAAACTCTAAAGAGGATGGGGTACTTCCAAGTGGAAGGCTTGTAGAGAAAGAAAGGCACAAATGTAAGGACTATTGGCAGCTCGAGTAGTAGTGAAGAAGAAGAAGAGGAAGAGAATATAGAAGCAGTTGGAACTTCTTCTACACCAGTACATGATCCTGAGTGACATATATCTGAGCTTGCTGCTACTGTTGAGGAGATTATAGCACCTTTTCTTATATTTGATATGCCTGCAGTAGAGTTTGATTTGCCTGCACCAGAGTTTGACTTGCCTGCAGCTGATGTTCCTTTACCTGACTACCCTTCTGCAGCACCACAGCCTCTAATGAGTCAAGTTCATATTGAAGAACAAATGAGAAGCTTGACAAATACACTGATAGGTACAATAACTTCTTTATTTAGTGATTTGAAAAAGTCAGTGGATAGCAGATTGGATAGACTGGAAGAGCATGTTTCAAATCTTCAAGGAAAGGTTGAAGCTATGGAAGCTTCAAGATCAACTCCTCAGATAGAACTTCAACCAATCCTGAGTTGTATCTCTTCAAGTTCTGAAGTAATTTTGAAGTCTGTGGACACTACATTTAATGAATACCAAACTGAGTTGAGGGAGCTTAGAGGCAAAGTGGGAACTATTGTTGATACAAGAAGTATGGCAGATGATTACACTAGAGGCATTAGGATCATCAGGTCGGAACTTGGAAGACTTCGAGGATCAGCTGAAGCATTCGCCAATGTCCAAGCATCTGAGCTTATATCAATGCAGAAAGAAATAGGTGAGATGAAGGAAGCGGTGAACAAAGTGCCAGCAAGTCTCAAAGATATGGAGCAACAGCTGGGAGCAATTTGGATGGAGATGGTGTCTATCTGTGGCACTGTCAGATCCTTGGAGGTCACTGCTAGGACCAGACCCTTCTATGATCCACCTCCTATTGCCACTAGGGCTCCTAATACTTTTCATCACCCTAGGGCTCCTCCTCCTCATGCCTCCTCTAGCAGACATCCTAGACCCACTTCTTGGCATGGTGCCAATGTTCCTAGGGATGATTCATACTAGATATTTTATAGTTTCAGTACTTTCTGGATGGTTTTTGAAACTTTTGTAATGATTGATGTACTGAACACCTTTTTGATAAAAATGAAATGAACATCTTTTTGGTCACTATGTAATGTGTGTATATATATTATCTTGTTTACTCTCTCTATTTGTTTAAATAGAATTCTCTCTCTAAGTTAAGAAAGTGAAATTATCTCCAACAAATCTTGAAACTTTCTCAATCTATTTAAAATTCTGAGCTTATCTGTTTAACCTTTTTGAATTGATGACAAAAAGGGGGAGAATCATAGAATGCATGAAAGAAAAAGTTTAATAGAACTACTAAAGTAAATTAGACAGGGGGAGTTTAAAGAATTCTTGAATGATCTTTGCATTTTTGAATGATTTATAAATACTTTTCTGTTGAAATGTTCAAATGAATGATAAAAGGGGAGAAACTTTGAGAAATTTCATATTGTTTAGAAATTTTATAAAAAGGGGGAGATATACATGTTTAATTTACATGCTTCAATGACTACTATGATGCTCTCTACTTATTACATCTATCCTTCAATACTTAATGCTGCTTGATACATACAAGCAATCATTCTCTGATACTGCATAGCATATATTGATACACATTTGAGAATACAGTTGATTTTATGAATTGTCAAACAAGTGTAAATGCTTACCATAATATACATCCATACTTGTGAATAGAATAGATTCTTTTCATGCCTAGTATTTTGTCATCATCAAAAAGGGGGAGATTGTTGACCCCTAAAGTGATTTTGATGATAACAAAACATTGGAGCATACATTTGGTTATCTAACAACTCTTCAAATGATTGACAAGTTTTTGTAGGACAACTACAATGACACACTTTCTAAATCCTACAATCTTTAATATTTTGTGTTGAGTTCTAAAGTGCCTAGAATCTTGTAAAGAAAAACCCCACAAAAAATTTCATATTTAAATCAAGTTTAAGGGTTGCTTCTAGTAGTTTTCAAGCTTCAATTTTTCTTGAATTTATTGTAAGAAGTACTTGAAAAAGACCTCAAAGCTTGGCACAAGTGTTCTGGAGAATTGGATTTAATATGGCTGAAGAACAACTCTCATGCCGACTGGATGGAGGAACCAGCCGACTCTGGCACTGGCACAGGAAAGAAGTTCTCTGGTACACAGATCCAACCAACTGGCACCGAGGCCCAGTCGACTCGTCCAGAACATGCTTGAGAACGTTCTGAGATTCTTAGGGATCCGAGCTGACTGGAATTCAGCCCAACTGACTCATCCAGAACTCGGTTGAGAATGGTCTGAAAGCCTCTAAGATCCGAGCCGACTGGAGTCTAACCTAGCCGACTCATCCAGAGTAAGGTATTTTCTCAACTGTGGAAGCTAGCCAACTGGCATTCAGCCCAGTCGACTTGAACTTGATCCGAGCCGACTCGAAGATTGTCCGAGCTGACTGGAATGACGGGGTCACCTCCAACGGCTAGTTCCAGTTTCCAGTTTTTAAATTCTAAAAGTGCTCCAATGGTAACCCGTCACCTTCCAATGGTCTACACAATTCAAAATCAAGGGAAGGCAATTGAAGTCTCTATAAATAAGATATGAGAACATCTTTGGAGAGACAAATGAAGTGAGAAGAGAAAGCACTTGAGCTTTAAAGTCAGCCTTCAAGTCTTCACCAACTCTTACCAGAAGCTTGAAGCACCTTTTGAAGAAAGCAAGGAAGCCATTGAAGTGCATTGAAGAGCATTCAATAGAGCTTCACTCGAGCTGTCTTGGCAACCACCCAACAACAGAGTTTGTCATTTTTGTTGCTTTTTTATTCTATTCTTAGAATATCTGGGTTATTGGTGAGCCCGGTTGTAAAAGTCAAATAGGTTTCTTTGGTGAGCCTTTTAAAAACCAAAGTGTAGAGGTTCTCGATGAGCCTATAGTAACCTAGTGTGGGTTTCTTTGGTGAGCCCGGTTTTAAAAAATCAAAGTGTAGAGGTTGGGATTGAGAGCCTGTAAAACAATCCGACTGTATTCTGGTTTGGGGGATATAGTGGAAATCCCGAGTGGTGAACTTGGGTAGTGGATGTAGGAGCTGGGTTGCTTCGAACCACTATAAATCTGCCTTGTTTGTGTTGTGCTTGATCTACCTTTTAGATTCTGCATTTATACTCTGTTTAACACAGCACTTAACCACTAAAAGGAATTACTTGTGCACATACTTGTGAAAATTTTGTAATTCCCAATTCACCCCCCTCTTGGGAAAAAGCCACCTGGGCAACATATATATATATAAGATTGTTTTTGATACAAAATTTGCTGAATCAATTAGCATCACTGAAACACACAACATCAAAATAGAGTACACATGCATGAAACATAAGATAAATGATAACAACAGCAGAATAAACATCTGTGAGGCTAATCCTTATTAGATGGAATCTCAAAAGATATGGGGCTGGTAATCCTAGACCTATGAGCTAGACCTCTAGGAGCCTTCAAAATACCACGGCTCCTAGTCCTATTAAAGGGTCCTATGCAGGGTACAACCCTAGAAGATCGAGTAAAAGGAGGTGGAAGAGCCTTAGCGAGTGTGATGAACACAGGAGTAGTGGAGATCGGTGTGTCGCTTGAATATGTAGGAGGAATAGCAGGAGTCTATGGCTCTTGGCTGACCATCTCATAGCCATCTGCACCACCGTCACTGTCGCTGTCACTGTCATCATCAATAATATAAATTGCTCTATCATTACTCCCATCATCTTGGATACCACCACTAACTGTATCATCGTGTCCATCCTAGTGGTCATCATCAGCAGCATCATCATGTGGATCTGCAGGAGCTGCTGGAGGTAGAAGGGATCTAAGCAAATCCTTGATACGAGCGAATCTCGCCTCTATGGTACGACAAATCTCAGTGTGCTCCATAGCAGTATGGACTTTAAGGCCCTCAATCTCGATTTGCAACTGAGTCGTCCTGACACCTAATCTAACAATCTCGCTCCTTAGCTCTGTGAACTGCTATCTGGCATGCTCCTCGAAAGATATACCAGTAGAAGATGGAGGAAGAGCAAAAGGGGTAGCTATGGGAGTCACCGACTCAGGCTCTAACACAGGTCCAACATGAGGAGGTGTACCAACTGGCCCTGATGGCCCGACCTCGGCCTCTCTCAGCTCATCCTCCTCGTCTGGCTCCTGACCAGACTCTTTACGAATCCAACATCCAGCGACCAGTCTATATCCCATCCGGTGCAAGGATCGCTCGTCATAAACATCCGTGTGAAGTATCTCCTTGGAGGTCTCCCCCTCCAAAGGAACTCTGTAAGCTCGGAAAAGACGAGTGAGTGCCATCTCGTATGGCAAGCAGTGTCTCCTCTGTGTCGCTGCATCTCTCACTTGAGCCAACATAAGTGAAGGGAGGTCTATATGAGTCCTCTAAGTCAAACTCACCATGAGCATCAGCTCCCGCCCTGTAATAAAATCAAACCTGCCAGTCTTCGAGAGCAGAATCCATGCTGTGATGTGATGGAGAAGCCTCATCTTGACTGATAACTGGTTCACGGTGACCACTGTCACTCCACGAACATCCTCTCTCTAGGTTGCACCGAAAGGCCTCCTCACGATCCTCAACAAAAAAGATATAAATCCCTCTGTGTGGGATCTCCCATACCTGACTCAGAACCTCCTCAAACAATGGAATCTGCACACCTCTGACTGTAGTGCTCCACAGTAAACGATGGCAATCCAGGCTGCCATAAAACTCATGCACCAAATATGGATAGTACCTCTCCTGCATGGTATAGAAGGGTACCAACCCAGCATCAAAAAGTGTCTGTCTGATCTGAAAGTGCTGCCTATCAAAGAACTCAAGATCTATCCACCTGCCGGCTACCACTGCCTTCCCTGCCATCCTCTCTACAGGGGGTGAAACAGGGGCAGCTGAACTACCGATCTGTACACTATCATGCCTGGCCTTCGATCTCTTCTCTGCTGAACTCTGTCCAAACTTCCTCTTCACTACCAATCTCTTCCAAGGACCCATGTCTATCAGGCTGAGGGAAGAAACGGAAGGAAGAAAAAGGGATAAACATAATGAATAGGGATCAGTCTAAACGAGTCAAGAATAGTGGTTTGGCCAAGGATGTGACTGAAAGAGAGGGAAAACAGGTCTAGGTTTGATTAAAAAAGACACTTGTTTAAGAAAAATAACTAGGGTTTGTTTTAAAAAGGAATGAAATCAAGCAAACTTATTTAGGTTTGGGATTAACCGTCAAACATGAAATTGAAGGATAAAAAGTTGAGGAAAATAGTTAAAACTATGAAATCGAACAATGCCGAGTGAAATTAAAATTTTTGATTGGTAGAAAATCGGTTTAAATGAGGGAAAAATATCAAATGGGTGGTTTTGACCTAAAAATTTCAATCCAACAGTAAAATCAAGTGAAATAAGGGGGAAAATAAGGCATATATTGCAAAAACAAATATATAATGCATTTAAATAAGTGAAGTCTAAGAAATTTGAACTTAAATCCAAGAAAAATTAGGGTTTTCACCCAAGAATACTCAATGCAACAGTAATAGGGTAAAAATGGACATTCACGGTGGGGAACCGATCCAAAAACGAGAAGAAATCCAAGTAAAACATGGACAAAATGATTTCCCACATATTGGAAAGCCAAAAATGATCCAAAACAATGAAAAACTGGATTTAAATAAGATAAAATGGATGAAATTGAGGAAATCAAGGATTTACGGTTTGAATGTGAGAGAGGAGGGAGAGAAATACCTTGATTCGAAGGGGTAATAGGGGAAAACGACTATTCGAGAGGTTAGAGGAGAGTAGGCGACCACTACAGCACTTGGGAAAAGGGGAGAAATAAAATACAAAAAGGTTCGGACTTGCCCTAAAAAACCTGAAATTTTTTGCGAGTGTCGATACTTCAAATTTCTCAAGTATCGATACTTGGTCAGGTATCGACACTTCGCAAAATCTAAGTGTCGACACTTGGCCAAGAAATTTTCAAGAAAAATTAGAAAAATTTTCAAAAAATCAAGGAATATTTTAAAAGGTTTTGGGACCCAATAAAAGTGATTTTGAGCAAAAATAAATTGGGTAGGGTGGAAATTGAGAGAGTTCTAAGAGAATGGGTCAATAACACCTAACTCTCTTCTGATCATACAAAATCTCTCTTCACTCAAGGGTTTGGTAAACGCATCAGCTAGTTGATCATCAATACATACAAATTCAAGTATTAAATTAGAGTTTTGTACATGATCTCTTATGAAATGATGTCTTATTTCAATGTGTTTACTTCTTGAATGTTGCACAGGATTCTTAGTTAGATTGATTGCACTAGTATTGTCACATCTTATGGATGTCTTAATTAGTTTAATGCAAAAATCTTTGAGTTGTTGTTTGATCCATAGGATTTGAGCACAACAGCTTCCAGGTGCTATATATTTAGCTTCCGCTGTAGATAGAGTAACCAAATTCTATTTCTTGCTACTCCATGAGATCAAATTAACTCCAAGAAACTGACAAGTTCCACTAGTACTTTTATGATCAAGTTTACACCCAGCAAAGTCAGCATCAAAATAAGCAATCAATTCAAATATAGAATCTCTAGAGTACCAAAGACCAATATTAATTATTTTAGACAAATATCTAGGTATACATTTAATAGCTAAAAGATGAGACTCTTTAGGGGCAGACTGATATCTTACACACATACAAACACTGAACATAATATCTGGCCTACTAGCAGTTAGGTATAGCAATGAGCCTATCATTCCTCTATAAAGCTTTTGGTCAACAGATTTACTTGATTCATCTTTGTCAAGCTTACAAGAATAGCTCATTGGTGTACCTAAAGGCTTAGTGTTCTCCATCCCAAACTTTTTCAGAATTTTTTTTGTGTACTTAGCTTGGTTGATGAAGATTCCCTCTTTGGTTTGCTTTATCTGGAGTCCAAGGAAGAAGTTAAGTTCTCCCATCATACTCATCTCGAACTCACCCAGCATTAACTTTGCAAACTCTTGACAAAGAGATTCATTAGTAGCATAGAATATAATATCATCCACATATACTTGTACTACTAAGAGATCTTCATTCTTCTTTTTCAAAAATAAAGTAGTATCTAAATTACCTCTAGTAAAATCATTTTTGAGCAAGAAAGAACTTAAACAATTATACCAAGCTCTTGGAGTTTGTTTCAAAACCATACAAAGTTTTATGAAGTTTAAAAACATGGTTTGAAAATTCATGATTTTCAAAACCGGTTGGTTGTTCAACATAAACATCTTCTTCGATGAAACCATTCAAAAAGGCACTTTTGACATCCATTTAAAATAATTTAAAATCCATAAAACAAGCAAAAGCCAACAATAGCCTAATTACCTCAAGTCTAGCCACAGGAGCAAAGGTTTCATCAAAATCAATCCCTTCCTCTTGATTGTATCCTTTGGCAACTAGTCTAGCTTTATTTCTTGTAACAAGTCCATTTTCATCAAGTTTGTTTCTAAAAACCCATTTTGTGCCAATAATGAAATATTTGAAGGTCTATCTATTAAAGTCCAAATATTATTTCTTTTAAATTGATTAAGTTCATCTTGCATAGCATTAATCTAATTACAATCATTTTCAGCTTCTTCAATAGTTTTAGATTCTATTTAAGATACAAATACTAAATAATCACAAACATTTCTAAAAGATGATCAAGTACTTACACCTTTAGATGGATCACCAATGATATGTTCTTTGGGGTGTCCATGAGCATACCTCCATTCTTTAGCTAGAGGATCGGTAATGATGCATTTTCATTTTCTTAATCTTGTCATCTTTCATTGTTTTGATTATCTACTTGTTCTTTGATAGGTTCTTCATTGTTGTTCACCTCTTCAGTTCTTTTGGTATCTATTTTATCATAAAGCACATCTTCTTTTCTAGGAGATTTCTGGTCAGATCATCAAATATAACATGTATGGATTCTTCAACAACAAGAGTTCTTCTGTTGAAGACCCTATATGCCTTGCTAGATGTAGAGTAGCCTAGAAAGACACCCTCATCTAACTTGGTATCAAATTTGCTTAAATTATCTTTACCATTGTTTAAGATGAAACAACGGCATCCAAAAACTCGAAAATATCTGATTGAAGGTTTTCTGCCCTTTCAAAGCTCATAAGGAGTTTTCTTTAAAATCGATCAGATTAAAACACGGTTCAAAATATAGCATGCAGTTTTTATGGCTTCCACCCAAAAATATTAAGGTAGGTCATTTTCGCAAAGCATGGTGCATGCCATTTCTTCAAGAGTTATATTTTTCCTTTCTACCACCCCATTTTGTTGAGATGTCCTAGGTGCAGAAAAATTGTGATGAATGCCATTTTCAATACAAAATTTATCAAATTTAGAATTTTCAAATTCGATTCCATGGTCACTTCTTAAAGATACAATTGAAATACCTTTTTTATTAGAAACTCTTTTATGAAATCTAATGAATGCAGAAAACGTTTCATCTTTATATGCTAAAAACATGACTCATGTAAAACATGAGAAATCGTCTACAATAACTAGACCGTACTTCTTACCTCCCAAACTAAATGTCCTAGTTGGCCCAAAGAGATCCATATGAAGCAACTCTAAGGGTCTAGATGTAGAGACTACTCCTTTTAGTTTAAAAGATGATTTAGTTTGTTTTCTAAGTTGGCAAGCACTACAAATCTTGTTCTTTTCAAAACTAAGTTTTGGTAAGTCTTTTATCAAATTCTTTTTGCTAAGTTTTGAAATCAAATGCATACTAGCATGTCCTAGTCTACGATGTCAAAGTCAACTAATTTCATTGATCTTGGCTTCCATTGCCACTAGGCATTGACCATTTTAAACAGGAAGATCATCAAGATCAATCATATAGATATTGCCATGCCTATGACCAATGAACTTGATACCATTGTCATCTAAACTAGAAACAATGCATATTAAAGATTCAAAAACAACATTGAAATCCTTGTCATAAAATTGACTAATGCTAAGTAAATTATGTTTCAAACCATCAACATACAAAACATTATCAATGTAAGTAGAAAGGGTGATATGGACTTTACCAATTCTGACAATCTTGCCCTTTCCATTATCACCAAATGTTACATTACCACCATTCTGATACTCGAGTGATAAGAACTGCTCCACATCTCCGATCATGTGCCTTGAGCAACTACTGTCGAGGTACCACGTTCTTCTTTTACTGGTTGCAAGGCACACCTACAATAAAAATCAGGTGGAGACTTTAGGACCCAAGCCATCTTGGGTCCTTTTAGGTTAGTGGTAATGATTCCTTTTGAAACCCAAACTTTCTTAACATTACTTAATATCTTTGTATTGCACAAGTAAGATTTATGTCCTACAATACCACAGGTATAGCAAGTAATAAATGATGATGCAGGTACAAAAAAATTCTTGAAAATTTTTGTTTCTTTTGAGTTTTGAAACCTAAATCGACTTTGTCAAAAATGGCCCTTTGATTATTTAAAAGCTTGTTCAATTTTTCAGAACTATATGTAAATTTATCAACAAAAGGTTTTAATTTTTCAAGTTCTTCTTTGTACTTTTTGTTTTCTTGCAAAATTTCATTATTTTGTTTTGAAAATTTTTCATTTGATACTGAAGAGTTTTTCTTTTTCAAAACTTTTTTTTCTTTTTCAAGGAGAATAATTTTATCATTTAACTTTTTATTTTGAAGAAGCAAGTAATCATTCTCAGTTAAAAACTTGTCATTTGCTTTAACTAAATCTAAATTTTTCCTTTTTAGTTCTTTATGCTTTGATTTTAGTTTTTGAAATTCAATAACTAATTCATCAAAAATTTTATGCAACTCATCAAAAGTAAACTCATTTTCGGTTTCGGAAAATACCTTATCATATTGGCCATCAAACAAAAGTTTGTAATTTCTTGTTGTTCCTTCTCAGAACTGGAGTCCTCGCTATCACTCCAGGTTGCCATCATAGCCTTTTTTCTTAGTCTTCTTCTGCTCTTCTTAAGTACGGGACAGTTCATCTTGAAGTGGCTTGGTTTCTTACATTCAAAGCATGTTGGCTGCTCCTTCTCTTTCTCCTCCTTTTTGCTAGGCTCTCTTTTTAGAGGTTTCTTCTTGAAATTATACTCCTTCTTTCTCATGAACCTCCTAAACTTTCTAGCCATGAGAGCCGTCTCATCTTTTTCATATTCTTCTTTGGAGTCCTCACTTGAATCATCTTTATTTATAGACTTGAAAGTGATCACTTTCTTCTTTTTGTCAACATCCACATTCTTTTGCTTTAATGAAAGCTCATATGTCATCAATGAGCCCAACAATTACTCGAGAGGAAGAGTGTTGACATCCTTGGCTTCTTCTATAGCAATTACCTTGGCATCCCATGAAGCCGGAAGAGACCTGAGAAGTTTGTTTACAAGTTCACCGTTAGATATAATCTTTTCTAATCTTCTCATGCCATTCATAATATTTGTGAACCTAGTATACATCTCACTTATAGATTCAGTAGATTCCATTTTGAATATTTCATATGTGTGAATGAGCATGTTAACTTTAGTTGTTTCCACTTGGTGTGTACCCTCGTGGGTAACCTCAAGTGTATCCCATATTTTCTTAGCGAAGAGGTAGTTAGAGATTCTATTGAATTCACTCAGATCTAAGGAGCAAAATAATAGATTCATAGCCTTAGCATTAAGCTCTATTTGCTTAATAACATTCTCATCCCAATCATCTTCCATTTTGGGATTAGGAATACCATTAACCAATATAGTAGGCTGATGAGGACCTTTGATAATTATCCTCCAAAGATTATAATCAATAGCTTGTATGAATATCTTCTTAGAGTAGATGAGGAATCTTTGAAGCTCTTGAATGATTGCTTGATGTGACTTGACTTGGAATCTTCTCAAGAACACTTTTGGAAAGATGAAATGAAAGGAATGTAGGCTTTTTTAGTGGAATCTCTCCTTTTTAGCTTTTGGAAGTGGAGTTCTTGAAGAAGAACTTTAACTCTTGGATATTTCCTTGCTTTCCTCTTTTCTCTTGCTTCATGAATGAGTTTGGTGAAGCTTAAATATATGAAAAACATCTAAAAAACTATTTTAGACCATTAGGGATCAAGAACTAGCCGTTAAAAGTTAAAAACCACAATTTCAGGCTGTCAAAAAATATTTCTGTTGAGGCTATCAGAACCCGAGTGTCGACACTTAGATGTCAGGTGTCGACACTTGGCTTCCAGGTATCGACACTTGAACTTTCAAGTGTCGATACTTGACTCCCAGGTGTCGATACTTGACACAAAAAATTCTCCATAGGCAAGTTTTGTATTTTCAAAAAGTCTCAGGCCTTGAGTTGACACTTGGGAACTTAAGTGTCGACACTTGAGTTTCAGGTGTCGACACTTGAGTTCTGAGTGTCGACACTTGGCATGCCATGAAAAATTTCTGCATGCCAAATGTTGAAGTGTCGACACTTGGGCTCCCAGGTGTCGACACTTGGTTCTGCAATTTTCAAAAGCAAGTGCCAAACATGCCAAAAATACAAAGTTTTTCAATGAAACTTAAATGCAACATATATAAACAATAATTGAACTTATTTGTATCCTTTTTGAATGGAGAAAACTTCTCAAATCATGAAAAATGCTTTGTGCCAAAGTGTGCCATGATACTCTTAATTTTGAGAATTTGAGGTGCTTGATTCCTAAAAGCTTATACTACAAATAATCATTAGTACAAAATATGTACTCAACATTTTGTTATTCATCAAAATCATGGATAGACCCAACACCAATGCTCTGCCAAGCTCCCCAAAACTTGGTGATCAATTGGAATATCAGAGCCAGCGACATAACTCCCTGCCCCAAAGGGAGAAAAAGGAGCTCATGCATAGTTCCTGCATACTACCAGATGACAACCCTTGGGACTCCCCCAGCAGGGAACATCTGGGAAGCAAGCTTAAGGGGAAACACTGCCTCTCCACAATAAAAAGGGGGCCTCCGACCAAAGACAAAGGAGGACAACACTCAAAGAACGAAAGCACACAAGTCACAAGGAAGAGAAAAGGAAAAATAGCAAGCAAGCAAGGGGCAAGCGAGTTAACCATCGGCACATAGAAGGAGAGAGCAAACCATACAAGACGCTCTAAGGCTACCGGGGAATTCACCGGAAGAATCCCATGGACACAGCCACCCTGCTCAAACTCTCCTTCTCCGCTGATGCTCCTTTCCCACTCTCTCAATTTCTTTTCTTTCCAAAATAACCTCTGAACGTGGAGACCTCACCGAAATTCATCGAGGAGGATTTGTTCCCCATAGATTAACCACTGACTTGATTGTCAGAGTGCCCCAGCCAAAATCCCTGGCCTAGGTCTCTACTCTTTTTTGCAAGGCCTACCACGTACACAGGATTCTCGGACGAGGGGGGCGATGCCCGATGCCACACCAGAGCTACAGGCCATGATGATGTAGGTGATAACAGATTGGTCCACCAGGTAGGGGGGATGCAGAAACGTCAGTCAAACCTATCCCCCACCATGGAGATAGCTCCACTTGAGGCATGGTGGTGACACACATGCAAGAAGCCCCCACTAGCCGCATGGGAGGCCCACCTTTTTACGAAGGCCCATGAAGCCCAGAAGGGGAGATCCCCGCTCCGTCACAACTGCTCCCAGTGGATGCTCAGGCCATTGTGCTCACCCAGCGGATGCAGACTCTGACCATGACCGTGCGGTAGTTGCGACACCAGCACTGGTCCCTGGCCACCCTAGCAAAGTGACAGAGGAGAAAGTCAGTCGATCGGGAGAGCCTGTCCCCAGCCTTGAAGCGCGCCACCCTCAGGCATCATAGATGCTACTAGAGCAAGGCCTCCAACTACGACCTTCCTCAGTGGTCACCTTTGTCCTTTCCAGCAGTCTCAATGGAAGGTTCCATTGGTGAGGCCATCGAGCACATGGTAGAGAAGCGCCTAGAAGATCAAGAGCATAGGCTGGCAGAATTAGCTCGCCAGTTTGCCAACATGTAAGGCTCCTCCTACGAGCCGGCGGGCCACGATGCCCAATCACTTTTCTCCCAAGAGATCTAAGAGGGGCCGATCCTGAGTCGATTCCATATGCTTCCGCTGGGTCCCTACGATGAGACCGCTAATCCCCTGGATCACCTGGAGAGCTACAAGGCTCTCATGAGGGTCCACGGGGCAACAGATGCCCTCCTCTGCCTAGCCTTCCCCGCTACTCTTTGGAAGGCCACTCAAGTCTGGTTCACTCGCCTTGAACCCGAGAGCATCAGTTCCTTCATGAAGCTGGAAAGAAAGTTTATGGTGCACTTTGATGCTTGCCAAAAGGTACCATGGGAAGCCGATAGCCTTTTCTCCATCAGGCAGTAGGACCGCAAGTCCTTGCGGGACTATGTGGGCCGCTTCAAGTTCGCCGCACTGGAGATCTACAATCTGGACGAGGCCATCACCATGCTGGCACTGAAGAGAAGGCTCCGGACTTCCTTCCTGACGTACTCCCTAGACAAGATGCTACCAAAGACGTACTCTAACCTCCTCCTCTATGTCCACAAGTATATGCACGCTATGAAGGCAGATCACACCAGAAGGGAGCTGGATGGGAAGCCTCTGGAGAAACGAGCCCCGGGGGAAACCCTAAGGGCATGCAAGCCCGAACCAAGCTCAAGTCCCCAAGTGAGGCCTAGGCCGAAGACCGGTCATGCTCTGAAAGAAGCATATACTCCTAACTGCGACCACAGCCACGACATCGAGGACTGCCACCACCTCAAAAGAGAAATCGAAGATTTGATAAGGAGGGGCTACCTCGAAAGGTTCATGGGGGGCAAGACCCCGGTGGAACCTCAGGCTCTTGTGGCCTTTCCTTTTGTCCCCGCGATCGATAATCAGCCCATCGAGAAGCCCGTGGGCATGGTATGCTGGGGGCCAAACTCTTCCCAGGCTGGGAAGGTCCCTATGAAGTAGTCGACATCCTTCTTCCTGGAGCCTATCACCTTGCCAAACTTGGCGATGCCCAACCCGTGTAGGCCTAGAACTATAAGAGTCTAAGGACATACCGCCAATAATGTAAGGCTCCCTCCTTTCATTATAAGATTTCTTTCCATGCAACGTTCTCTTTGTCTTGCAGGAAAACCATCACTCGACCCCATGCCTGGCGACCCAAGCCGGGAAACTCTCGAAGCCCCGCACCTGCTGCTAAGCCCACGGGCCAGGGAGCTAGCCAAAAAGTCCTAGGGGTCCTGCCATCTATCGCCTGACTCTCAATTCAGCTCTTGCCCTACTCACAGTCTAGAGATGTTCGCGGTGATTAAATGAAGTCCCGCTATCTACCACGAGGCTCATAGTTCGGCAACTGCTATGCTGATAGTCCGAAGATGTCAGCAGAGACTCCAAAAGGCCCCCGTCATCGATCGCCTGACTCTCAGTTCAGCTTTTGCCAAGCTCAAAGCTTAAAGATATCCATAGTGACTGAACGAAGTCCTGCCATCTACTGCGAGGCTCACAACTTGGCATCTTCTATGCTAATAGTCCAAAGACGACCATAGGGAATCTCGGTGATCCCGTTGTCCACTGCCAGACTCACGATCTAGCATCCGCTGCACCAAAGCTGGGAAGTAGCACCCTGCACCAAAGCCAAGAGCCATAGCACCTGGCACCAAAGTCAGGAGCCACAGCGCCCCGTACCAAAGTCGAGAAGTAGCACCCTGCACTAAAGCTGGGAGCCACAATGCCCCACATTAAAGCCAGGAGCTACAGAACCCCGCACCAAATCCGGGAGCTACAGCACCCCGCACCAAAGCCGAGAGCCACAGTGCCCTGCACCAAAGCGGGAAGTAGAGCCCCACACCAAAGCCGAGAACCACATCACCCCACACCAAAGTCAGGAGCCACAACACCCTGCACCAAAGCCAGGAGCCACAGCACCCCACACTAAAGTCGGGAGCCACAGCACCCCGCACCAAAGCCAGGAGCCACAGCACCCCAGACCAAAATCGGGAAACTCCTAAAGCTCCATACTGAAGCTAGAAATTCCATCATCTATTGCCTGACTCACAGCTCAGCACCTCGAGCCGGGAAACTCCTGAAGCCCCGCACTTGCTACCATCCTCACAGTCCAGAGATGTTAGCAGAATGCCCTAGAAGTTTCGCCATCTACTGCCTAACTCATAGCTCGGCACCTCAAGCCGAAAAACTCCTAAAGCCCCACACCGAATGCTGTCCTCGCAGTCCAGAGATGTCAACGAAATGCCCCAAAAGCTCTACCATCACAACTCAGTACCTCAAGCCAGGAAACTCCTAAAGCCCCACACCTGCTACCATCCTTGCAGTCCAGAGATGTCAGTGGAATGCCCTAGAAGTTCCACCATCTATCGCCTGACTCATAACTCGGCATCTCAAGCCAAGAAACTCTTGAAGCCCTGCACCTGTTGCCATCCTCGTAGTCTGAAGATGTCAGTGCAACGTCCCAAAAGTTCCACCATCTACCACCTAATTCACAGCTCGGCACCTCACAGCTCGGTACCTCAAGCCAAAAAACTCCTAAAGCCTCACACCTACTACCATCCTCGCAATCCGGAGATGTCAATGGAATGCCCCAAAAGTTTCACCATCTGTCGCTTGACTCACAGCTTAGCACCTCAAGTCGAGAAACTCCTAAAGCCCCACACCTACTACCATCTTTGCAGTCTGGAGATGTCAGTAGAATGCCCCAGAAGCTCCGCCATCTACCGCCTGACTCATAGCTCGGTACCTCAAGCCGGGAAACTCCTAAATCCCCGTACCTGCTGCCATCCTCACAGTCCGAAGATGTCAGCAAAATGCCCTAGATGTTCCACCATCTGCTGCCTGACTCACAACTCGGTACCTCAAGCCGGGAAACTCCTGAAGCCTCGTACCTGCTACCATCCTTGAAGTCCAGAGATGTCAGCAGAATGCCCCAAAAGCTTCGCCATTTGTCACCTTACTCACAGCTCGGCATCTCAAGCCGGGAAACTCTTGAAGCCCTGCATTGAACCCAATAGACCCACAGTACGGTGACGATAAAGCAAGGCACTCCTAAAGGCCCACACTTCACCAACCGGACTCGACACTAGTAAAGAATGATTTCGAGACCCCTCCAATCAAGCTTCCTAACTTGATGGTCTCCTAGGGCCGCTCAGGCTCCACTTCAAACTATCCGCCTTCTCTTGGCTCAATTGGAGAGTTCCCAAGACAAGCAACTACCAAGAAGGTTTGAGGTAACCATAAAAATAAAAACTCAGTTAAGCAAAGAAGACTTTATTGATATGCACGAAAAGGTTACATCATCAACGGACCCCCCCGATAGGCCGGGCAGTCCCAGAATAAAAAGAAGATTCAGGAAACAAACCAGAGCCTATCCCTCTATAGGCTCCTTCCCTGGATGACGAGTGGGCATACCGAAACCCTCTTGGGCCTCTTTAGCTCCCGTCAATAGGACTTCCTCAGTGGCAGGAGTAGGCTCCACCTCAGCCATAGTAGTAGGAGCTGCAGCTCCCCCTGAGCTTCTACCAAGGCCGCCCAGGACCACATCCAGACTCAGCTCAGGGAAGAGGTGAGCCACCAGAGATCTACAGACCCCAAATCCTTTGATGAAGGAATGGGTGGCTGTCTCCTAAACATCATCGAAAAATGTCGTCAAGGCCCTGAACATGGGCACTACCTCAGTGGCCTCCTTCTTGGCAGCCTCCATCAGGGCCACCACCCCAGCGACCCTTTCCTTGGTCGCTGACAGCCGAGCTTGCATTGCCTCCAGCTGCACTTGGAGGCCAATCCTAAGCCTTTTCTCCTGAGCAGCTTCTGCTTTAAGCTCTTCCTCCTGGTGGGAAGCCCAATCCCTTTCTTGGGCCAAGGACACTTCGAGGTCCCTAACCCGACTTTCGACATCAACCACCCTAGCTTGGAGGGCCTTATCCTTCTCTTCCAAAGCTTGGGTCCTATCAGTTTGCTCCCGAGCCTCAACCACTAGCGATGCCTTTTCCTGCTCTCGCCGAGCATCTTTCCTCTCCCACTGAGGTAGTAGTCATGGACGAGAACAATGTCAGTCTCGATCTATATCATCAAAGGTGTTAGCTATGGAAACCAGGCTGAGGCAACAAAAAAGAAGAAGACTACCATGAAGAGGAGGGGGAGGGTGCCAAGAAGGCCTCCACCAGTTGCCTGCCTCCCCTCTTGTGGTGGTCGCGTGACTGGACTGCAAACTCCATCATGCGCTCCATGAGCACAAGATCCTGGGTGACCAACGAGTTCGGTTTCACCCCAGGTGCTGCCCTCTGGATGGTGGCCCTCCTTGGTACTGGGGGTGCCACCGCGTCCGAGGGAACTGCTTCCAAAGACCCCTCATCTTATGGGGGAGAGTTCATCGCCATAGGTGATGGCATTGCTGGCGATTGCTCCGCCACCCTTTCTCCCTCCCTATCCACCTCAATGACTGCGAGGGGCTAGACCGTAATGGCAGTAGCTAGCCTAGCCTGTGCACCTTTGCTAGGCTCTCAGGTCAGAAGCTGGGCTCATTACCTCAAAGATCCAAGGGCCAGCCCAACCACTCGCCTTGCAAGGCCAGGGACTGAAGCAGACCCCACCCCTTGGCTGGGCTCCACATAGGCCCTCTTTGGTGGAGCCTCGCCAGGCCCAAACGGTAAGCCTCTCCTCTAGACAGACTTCAAAAAGCTCCTCCACCAAAAACTTCATGCCTGCAAGAAGAAGAAGAAGGTCAACAGCAGACCGAAAAGGACTCATAGAAAAAGAGATGTCCCTCCGGGCTCACCTAGCCCCCAGATTGGGCTAATCGTAGCATCGAATAGGTTCTTCTCTGATAGAAAAACCTTGAGGAAGGATTTGATAAAAAATGAGCTAATCATATACTTCCCGATTAGAGGCCTCAACCTGGGAGTTCTAGTTCGGGGTCCGATCCGGATCACTTCAGACCCAGTCCATCCCTTCGATGGAGGTAAAGAAGAATTTACTCTTCCACCCTTTGATGGAAGAGGGGTGCTCAAACTTTATGCCCTTCGAATGAGGAGAAACAAACCACCACCAGTCCTCAGTCAGGTGGCATTTGAGGATAAAGAAGACCCTGAATTGGGAGAAATGGGCGACGATTCTGTGAAAGTGGCAGAAAACAATGAAACAATTGATGACCTTGATGGCGTTGGGGACCAGCTGGACCAGAACAAGATGATAGTTACTGAGAAAGGAGAGAAAGAAGGCATGAAAAGGCAGGTGAAGGCTCTCGAGAAAGAACTCCTCGTAGAAGGCTATTCGACCTGGACCACTAGAGGTGACCCGCTCCCCCGGTCCTAGAATCAAGAGTCGGACAGAGTCCGGGATCCTGTAGGTGGCCCAGATCATAGAGAGTCCTCCCCAGTCATTGTCGAAGTGATGCCAGAAGGCTCGGTCGAACGAGAAGACCGGGAAGAAGCTACAAGAGTGGAAGAGATAAAAGGAACGGGAGGAGCCCTGGGCCCACCTATGACTACCCCGATCGGGTGAAGGTTCCTATGGATGACGAGAGGAACCTCCTCCTCCTCACTAAAAGATGGAGTCCCAGGTCAAGAGGGCCCTGCCTCATCAGGGTTTCGAGAAGAGTGATGGTTTCGACCGGACGGAGCTATCCAAGATCGAAGAAAAAAGGAAGTGTATAGATAAAGAAGGCCCGGGAACCCCATAGGAAAACTCAGCCTAACCAGAGAAGAGGGAGAAGGCCAAGGAAGATTAACCTGGTTGTTGGAGGAAAAGACAGCTAGAAGAAACAAGAAGCTCTGGTCTGATGGCGAGCATAAAATTTTGAAAGGGATGATTAGGGAAAAACCTATCCTCTTTTCAAAGTGGCTAGACTGTAGCTGTACGTCCTTTTGGCACTCCCGCCACTAGATGGCCACCATGTGGCAACCTCAGCCAAAGGCGAGGCCTCGGTGCAATGGAGATAGCCTCGGGTCATACATCCACCATTATGCTTCTTCGGACCCGTTGATGTTGTGCCCCCATACTGGCTTCAAGGCATGGCACGGGAAGTGGCAGCGATCATGGCATTCAATGGCACTAGATCTCAGCCTTTCCATGTCGCCTTGGCAATTACCTCTTTAGCCCTGAGCGTAACGTTTTGTCAAGACTTGGGAGAAGGAGGCCAATGAAGAAGTGACATCACCGGGTCCCACTCAGACCCAATCGGCATAGATTGCAACCATAAGCCCTGTCCCATCAAGTCCTACTGGGTTGGCTCCCCCTAGGTCAAGACTTCAGTCGAAGTCGGACTGCACCTTCTGCTGGGCTAGCTCCCCCCAGGTCAAGACTCCAGTAGAAGCCAAGTTCCTCCTCGAGTCCTTCCACTGGGTTGGCTCCCCCCAGGTCGAGATCCCAATCAAAGTTGGACTTCACCTTCTGCTGGGCTAGCTCCCCCCAGGTCAAGACTCCAGCAGAAGCCAAGTTCCCTGATGAATCCTTTTGCTGGGATAGCTCCCCCAGGTCGAGACTCCAGCAAAAGCCAAGTTTTTCCTCAAGTCCTTCCACTGGGTTGGCTCCTCCCAGGTCGAGACCCCAAATGAAGTCAAACTCAATCTTCTACTGGGCTGGCTCCCCCCAGGTCGAGACTCTAGTGGAAGCCAAGTTTCTCCTCAGGTCCTTCCACTGGTTTGTCTCCCCCCAGGTCGAGACTCCAGCAAAAGCCAAGTTCCTCTTCGAGTTCTCCCACTAGGCTAGCTCTCTTAAAGTAAACACCCATGGAAGGCACAGTTGCAGCCTGGCACTCGATTTCAAACTATGAAGGCCCCTTAGCCAAGTCATGGAAGCATGCCCTTCGCGGCCCCTAGTAGGCCTCCTCTGGAGCAGCTCAAGCGGAGAAAAGAGGAGAAGGAAGAAAAAGAAACAAGAAGAAGACATGCACAATGGTCAAAACAAAAGCCTTCATTGATCAAAAGTCTCTTACATCCTACGGAGGTTCCCGAAAAGCCAGGAAGCCTCCCGAAAAGCTAAATTATAGATTAAAAGGGGATCCTTCCTAGTGATGGGTCCTACATCCAGAAGCAAATGGAGGTGTGCTAGCCACTCCCTCAGTTGTGCCTCCTGGGAAGGTGAACAATGAAGTGTCCGCCTCTAGTGTGCCGTCCTCCCCAAGAGCTCGTAGGATCCCTAGAGCCCAGCATTGGCTCCGGCACCCCGAGGATGCAGGTGCCCTACCTCAAGTAAACACCTGAGGAAGGAGTATGGCAATGCATCCCCCTCGACTACATTGTCCTTCTTGGATTTCATCAATCTGGTGATTCCAAAGATAGCTGCGGCCGCTCCTCGTTATGCCACTCTCAGTAACACCATGGCAACCACGGCCTTCTCCACAGTGACTGCAACCATGGCCATCCCCCCATTCAGTTTCATGATGAAGCACACCCAGGAGGTTCATAGGTAGGCTGCTCCCACCACACGGGCAACCACCTTCTCTGTCCCCCAGGGTCTCCTCGCTTCCTCTACCTTCAGGGGAATCTCGAGCTCAGCGGATTTCTTCTCTGACCGGAATACCCCCACTAGGATGCCAGCTGGACATTCCCAGAGAAACATCATACAGCCCCTTGGCCCTTTGTCCAAAGGCCTGAAGCTCACCAGAAGACCTCCCTTGGCGTAGGACAAGAGAGAAGAGTTGAAGAGAAAAAGCACTAGAGAAAGGAGGACACTCTACGAAGGCCTGTCCACCCGCACTTAGAAAGGCAAGGGATGTTGCAGGGAGGAGGAAATGGAAAACAACAAGCAAGCAAAGGGCAAGCGAGTTAATCATTGGCATATAGAAGGAGCAAACCAGACAAGACACTTTGAGGCTACCGGGGAATTCGTCGGAAGAATCCCATGGACACAACCACCCTGCTCGAACTCTCCTTCTCCGTCGATGCTCCTTTCCACTCTCTCACTTTCTTTTCTCTTCAAAATAACCTCCGAATGTGGAGACCTCACCGGAATCTATCGAGAAGGATCTGTTCCCCCTGGATCGTTCGCTAACTTGATCATCAGAGTGCACCCACTAGAATCTCTATCCTGGATCTCTACTCTCTTTTTCAGGGCCTGGCATGCATGTAGGATTCCCGGACGAGTGGGGCGACGCCCGATGCCGCACCGGAGTTGCAAGCCATGATGGTCCAGGCAGCAATAAGGGACATGACTGATGTCTAGAGAATCAAATTGACTGACAAAATCTCGAACTTTCTTCAAGATTTGGCCATAGTTTTATCTCGAGCTTCGAAGTCCCCTTTGACTTAGTTCCCCACTAGTTGGGAGTCAGAGAATACCTTCAACTTCCACACGTCTAGCTCTTTGGTGATTCTAAGTCCTGCCAGAAGGGCTTTATATTTGGCTTGATTGTTTGAAGCCCTAAAAGAGAAATGAAGAGCATACTCTATGACATCTCTATCAGGATCAACTATTATCAAACCAACTCCATAGCTAGAAGAATTAGAAGCTCCATCCACATGAAGATCCATGCGGAATTGGTGTCAACTTCAATGTTTTTGAAGGGCACATGGCCTTCTTTTTCATTATTGCTCCAAGTGCATTCAGTGATGAAGTCGGCCAATACCTAGGCTTTCATTGCTAGTCGGGATTGATAAGTGATATCAAATTCTTCTAATTTGACTGCCCATTTGGCCATTCTACCTGAAGTGTTGTGGCATTGTAAGATGATCTTTAAAGGTTGGTTAGTCAGTACAATGATCAGATGAGACTGAAAGTAGGATCTCAAGCATTTTGTCAATATTATCAAGGCGAATACCAACTTTTGAATTTTTGGATACCTCGTCTCAGCATCATGGAGTACCTTGCTAGTGTAGTAGATGGGTTAATGAGCACCGTCGGATCCTTTCCTGACCAACACCAAGCTGACAGATTCATTCGACATAGCGAGGTAAAGATACAGAGTTTCTTCTTCTTCAGGTTTTGAGAGCAAGGTCGGATTGAGCAAATATCTCTTAAGCTCCTCAAAGGCTTGTTGGCAACTGTCCGACCACTCGAAACCCTTTGATTGTCATAAGACTTTAAAGAAAGAAAGGCACCTTTCAACCGATCGAGAGATGAATTGGCTTAATGATGCAATCTGTCTAGTTAGCTATTGGATTGAGCAAATATCTCTTAAGCTCCTCAAAGGCTTGTTGGCAACTGTCCGACCACTCGAAACCCTTTGATTGTCATAAGACTTTAAAGAAAGAAAGGCACCTTTCAACCGATCGAGAGATGAATTGGCTTAATGATGCAATCTGTCTAGTTAGCTATTGGACTTCCTTCTTATTGGAGGAGTGCCTCATGTCAATAATAGCTTGGATTTTCTCTGGGTTGGCTTTGATTCCTCGATTAGTGACAAGAAAACCTAGGAATTTTTCTGACGATACTCCAAAGACACACTTGGTAGGGTTTAGCTTCATTTGGTATCTTCGTATTACATAGAAAGCTTCTTGGAGATCCCTGATATGGTCATCGGCATGAATACTTTTGACGATCATATCATCGACACTTACCGATCTGGCTCTCGAAGACCTTGCTGACTAGTCTCTAATATGTTGCTCCAGCATTCTTCAGGCCAAAAGGCATTACCTTGTAATAGTATAGCCCTCTGTCTATGATGAAGGATGTCTTTTTCTCATCTTCAGAATTCATCCAGATTTGGTTATAACCGGAGAAGGTATCCATGAAGCTTAAGAGCTTGTGTCTGGCGGTGGTGTTGACAAGCTGATCAATTTTAGGTAGAAGGAAGCTATCTTTTGAAAAACCTTTGTTGAGGTCAGTGTAGTTGATACAGATCCTCCATTTGCCATTTGCCTTTTTCATCATTACCACATTGGCGAGCCAATCTGGGTAATGGACTTTCCTTATAAACCCTGCCTCAAGGAGTTTAGTTACCTCCTCATTAATGACCCTTTGTCTTTTTGAAATAAAGTTTCTCTTCTTCTATCGAATTGGTCGACTTCCAGGATCAACCTTGAGCTCGTGTAATGACTTCGGGAGGAATTCCCAACATCTCTGTGGCCGACCATGCAAAGATGTTAGTGTTTGTTGCAAGAAGTCGGTCAGTCTTGTCTTCAAGTCTTCATTGAGCAGGCTTCCAATCTGTACCACCTTAATTGGATCGTCTTTCATAAGAGGTATGAAGATGGTTCTTTCGACTGGCTCTACACTCACTTCTATCTAGTCTCGTGGATCCATCTATTCTAGAGTTATTTTGTCGACTAGTTAATGGTCTTGAATCATCAGGCATTGGCAGGCTATCCGTTGATCTCCTTTTATCTCGCCGATTCAGTTCCTGGAACCATACCAGTAGATGGTAGGTGGAAACGATGGCTTGAGATTTTTTAAGGCAGGTCATCCTAAAATGGCATTATATGTTAAAGACATCTGGATGATCATGAATGTGACCAGGAGTGTTTTTTGCATTGGTTCAGTTATGAGAGTCACAGGGAGAGTTATTTCTCCTTCCACTCTTACTGAATTCCCACTGAATCCAATAAGGGATGCTGAGGTTCTTTGCAATCTATCTCTAGATAAGTTTATTTTGAGAAAAGCATCATAAAGCAAGACCTCAGTTAAGCTTCCATTATCAACAAAAATTTTTCTTACATCGTAGTTTGCTATAATGGTTGAGATTACAACAGGGTCGTCATGGGATACCTGGACCCCCTGTAGGTCATCGTCGGAGAAGCTAATGAATTTACTTGTTCGAGGTCCTTTTGAAGCATTATTATCTCCGTAGCTTGATCGGCGATACAACATGCCGACCATTCCATCGATGGGTCACTGATTGGGGAGCTTCATACCATCAGTGACTTGTCTTGGGGTCGTCATCTCAGCTGGGCTATCCTGACTGTGGACGTACATTCCTAAGTACCCATGTTTGATCAAACCTTTGATTTCATCCTTCAGCTGGATGCATTCCTTTGTGGTATGTCTATGGTCCATGTGGAATCGATAATATTTGGCCTTATTTTACGAGGTTGGGGGTGCTCGCATCGGTCGGGGCCTTAGGAGAAAACTCTCCTTTTCAATTTTCATTAATATCTTCTTCCTTGGGAGAGATAAGGAAGTGTAAGTGTCATACTTGCCGACTTGGGCCTTGTCGATGGGAGTCTTCGGCTTTGGGCTTCACCACTAGATCAGCATGTTGTTCAAAGGTAGTAGCTCATTACCTTTTGGGTTTTTCTTCTTTGGGGCAGTCTTTCCTTCAGCTTGGCACCGACTTGTGGCTTGCTCTTCAGCTTGCACGTACTTCTACGCACGTCCAAGTAATTTAAAGTAGTTGGTCAAGAACTTCTTGTCTAGAGAAAAAGTAAATCTAGATGATCGAAGCCCTTTCTTCATGGTGGACATGGTGACATACTCGTTAAGGTATGGAATTTCCAGCATGTCCAAGTTGAAGTAGGCTACATAGTCTCTCAGAATCTCGCCCTCCTGCTACTAGATGAAAAAGAGGCTATCCGAGTTGCGTGGCATCTTCTGGCTAGTCCTGAAATGAGCCATAATAATATTTCTAATTGTTCAAAAGAATGGATGGTACCTGGTCGAAGACTCGAATACCACATCCTAGCGGCTTTTTTGAGTGTTGCTGGAAATGCAAGACAATGGAGGGCATCAATTGCCCCCTGAATCATCATGTGAGCCTTGAAGCTATCTAAATAATCAAATGGGCCTGTTGTTCCGTCATAAGGCTTCAATTAGAGAATCTTGAAATGGGATAGGATTTTTTTTTCCATGATTCTTTTGGAGAAGGGTGGCCGTGTGTCATAGGCAATCAGCCTTTCATCATTTTTCCTTTGGTCATTAAGTTTGTCAACCTTAATTCTAATTTACGGAACTTCTTCTTAAAATCATCTCGTCTTCGACTGTCCTGGCTTCACTGGGTACTTCTTATGATAGATTCGTTGGAGAAAACGGAATAAGATCTGGGACATTTTCTTCCAATTCGGCCTTCTCCATATCTATGGAGTCAGGAATCTCATAGCATGGGGAATGTCGGCTTGATGAGTGATGATGACGGGATCGGTGGCTTGGTTCTAGATGCCGGACTTCCCATATGTGAGAACATCAACTGCATCGGGAAGCGATGGGATGCTGTTGCCCGCTAATCGCTACTTCCTAAAGATTTTGGACAGCAATAATCAAGACCTCCATTTTGTTTAGGAGAACATCCAATTGCTGTCGTCCTAAACTCCCAGCTGGGGTGACATCTTCACCTTCCAAGGGTGGATCATTTTTCTTGGAAGGCAAGCGGGCCCTCCCAGCTGAAGCGTTATGTATTTTTTCTTTTACCATCTTTCCTTTTCAAGATTCTTTTCAAGATTTTACTTCTCTTCCCCTTCCTAGCATGCCAATCTGTTGTAGCCGAACCCGAACCAGTATAACTCCATCACACTGTCTTGGTTTGCTCTATCAAGCTTCTCGCTGTCCTACAAAACAAATCCACTCACCAGAGGGTTTCTGGTGGGGGACACTCCGATGCCTAAGTCAGCAAGGGTTCGGGTAAATAGATAGAGAATCTCAGGAAACATGGCCAAGAAAAATAAGACTGTATTTCAGCTGGTTGACCTTCCTTACCTTCGGAGGCCCCCATTTACCGGATTTATAGGCTTGGACCTTAACATAATTTAGTTAGATGAGCCTTAGATGGTTAGTTTTATTAGAAACTAACCCGTGCTTATAATAACGGTAGTTGGTTATTCTGGTAGGACAACTACTTCTTTTCTTGTCGTCTTTATCTTTCTCATGCTGGATCGATCATTATGCATTGGTTGGTCCTTGTGTGTTGATCGGCATTTATGCATTGATCTGCCTCTGTATTTCGATCGACGTTTATAAGCCGATCAGCAACTTATCGTTTCCTCAACTTCCGGGCCTAATCTGGCATTTTCTTTCTTGGACCTATTCCGGCTTTTAATGAATTGGTCCATTCAATTTGTCCCAACATCTATATTAAATATTTTTGAGAAAAAGTAGCTACCCTCTCTTCGCAACTCGCAATTTGTGGAATACTTTGAGAGCTGTGCAATGGGGACCGGCTTTAATCGTGATTCTTGCAAGGGAAGGTGGATCCTTTTGCCGCGCTAAAGATACAATCCTCGTCCTCACGCGTGTTCACAAGTCGAGGCATCGAGGCAAGCATGATCCAATGAGGTTTTCTAGCATGAATCACAGCGTTGCCGATTTGCAGGAACTTGCAAACTAAGCTAAACGTATCCAAAGAAAGTAATCCTAAGGGCAGTCTGGCGAACAAAAAAAAAAAATAAGGAATTTTTTTTTTTTGATGAACACAAATAGGAATGAATGTTTAATATAATCGAACCAAAGGGCACAAAAACACAGAAAGAAAACACAACGCTCAACATGATAAAATATGCAAATATCCAGTTAGTTATTTTGTTAAAAAAATGTGGAAAAGTCTGCGAGATCTATAGAACCTTCTCGAGGGACTCTTAGGAAGGCTTTGTCCCCAAAAGCGTTAAGGCAAAAGGTAGCAGCCAAAGAGTGGATCAAGGTGATCGGAAGGAATATTTGTGGTTAGCAACGAATATGAGGTGTGACAAGGTGAGGACTCAGAGTGCTCCCGACCATTGTTCGCATGCTTATCTCACTTCTAGCTGTTTTAACAACTCTTACTTTACCACTGCACAGCTAAAAGTCTTGACCTTCCACCACCCAATAAAGTTCTTCTACTAGAACAACAAGGAGGGCTCCTTTTTGCTTTTAGAACTTGGAGGAGATCTATTGCGGTAGGAAAGTATCATTAGTTCCACGTTAATTGTGAGTCAACTTATATAAAAACCCATTCATTCCGTATTTCTTGAATTGAAATCTAGAAGGATAAAATTGTGAGACTCATGGGCCAAAGCAAATAATATCTCATGTGCCAATTGCCAAGCCATGGACCTTTAGCACCAACATTGATAGTCCATGCAAGTTTTGCCCCATGAGATCCATGGGTCAAAATAGATAATATTTCACATGTTGGGCTATGAGGCCTTAGTTGTAATAAAATCCATTTGTTGCATTTTAGTATATTCTGACAGGGGAGTTTAGCGTGAGTCTACTACAAGCATAATGTGGAATTTGAATCATGGTGATTCAAGTCCAGTTGGACGGCAGTGGTGTTGGGCTCAAGTTGAGGTCGTCTACTAAGACTTGGTATCCTCGATTGTCGCGGCCCAAATCCAAGACCTGGGCCAGAAGTGCGACAGACGGCCGTATGTTCTGGGGTTCAACCTTCCCAGGAACATACCAGGCCTGTAACCAACCATTTCTTAAATAAAATGAGTAACCAAGCAATTATACCATAAAAAGCAAATGTAGGCAAGTAGATTCAAATGTTCATAAAGCCAACCATCATATATTTAACATAATCTAATTTCATACAATAATTAAAAAAAATGATAGTGTCCACTAGATCCTAAGCCTCACTGATTAAATCCCTGGCCCATGTGTTCCTCTGATCCTGAAAAAAAATGCAAGGGAAAGGAATGAGTTTCCCTTAAACTCAGTAAGTCATCATATGTCACAAATATAAATTTACCATGAATCTAGAGTAACACCATGCATGTGAGCAACCATAATATATAAGTCATTTCCCATTATTAACCTTCTTATTTATTTTTCTAATATCATACAAATTTTTAGGATGGCTATCCATACACACTCACTTAGTCTCTCATACTATGGCCACAATCGGCCCGTGGCTCGCCCCAAAAGAGTCTAGATCCTGTGTCACATACCGCACATTGGTCATGTGCCAGCGATAGCCCCGCTGGAGGCCCAAGAGGAGTCTAGCTCTGAATATCATACGAGAAACATGCTTCCCAGCATGTGCTAGAAATAAACAACTAACTCCTGTCTCACATACCGTACATCGGTCATGTGCCAGCGATAGCCCCGCTGGAGGCCCAAAGGAGTCTAGATTCTCGTGTGATCATAGTCGGACTAGAGAGCAACTAAAACCAACTCAACCCATGACTCATTACATCTTAGTCTATGGTTAAATTTCATAACACATCAAGATATATGTATGTAGTATGAATATAAACAATAAAATTCAATAACAAGTCAAATAATAGGTTCACATCATGCATGGCAAAATTATATCGGTGAGTGATAACTTACAATTTCACCAACTCAGCACTAAACCCGATTTTCCAAGGATGATGACGATCCTGCATCACAAATTATTTTGTTTATGATTTAATATCATTAATTCCTATAAAAAAATAAATTAAATCCCTTGGGACATCCCCAGACAATCGCTTTCCTTGGGACATCTCTTTCTTTTTTTTCTCTCTTTTTTTTTTTTTTTTATTTACCTTCCTTTTGGTGTCGTTACTAGGTCGGCCCATCCAAGATAATAGGCCTAGCCCAACAGGGCATGGCTCAACCGAGTCTGGCCCAACAAGGCCCGGCCTAGCCAAGCCCGGCCCAGCCAAGCCCGGCCCAGCCCAGCCCGGCCCAGCCAAGCTCGACCCAGCCCAGCCCGGTCCAGCCAAGCTCGGCCCAGTCAAGCTCGGCCCAGCCAAGCTCTGATCAAACCGAGCCCAGCCAAACCTTCCCACTCCCGGCCCCAGCACCATCCCGATTCCACGGAAGAACCAGGGAGGATCGACGGCGATCCTCCCGTCCGACCAACATGGAGTACTCACCGGAGGAAGAAGAGGGTCCGGCGACCCCTACGGCGGCCGTCCGACCGTCAGCCGGTGAGCACCGAGCCGAAGACTGCCCCTCGCAACAGTGACCTCCCACTGCTACCCAGTCGGTCAAAAATCCCTCTATCCCCCCCCCCCGAAGCAAGCGGAGGAACGGCGGCGATCCCTGCGATCGGCCGCCCAGAGCGTTTGCTGGAGAGGAGGAATCCGGCGGTGACCTTTCGTTGCCGGCCACAACACACGGCTTCAACGGAGAGGAAGAATCAACCGGATTCTTCCTTCCTCCTAGCCAAACAACCTTACACTACCCTTTCCCGAGGAAGAAAGACTTACCGACGAGACTGGCTCCGACCGCTGCGACCACCGGTGGAGAGCGCTCCGGCGAGGGCAGGGACACACGAAGAAGCCGTCGGCGTTCCACTCACAGGGAGGTATTCCCGGATCAACAGAGGCACCCGATGCCCCTAAAAAACCCGAGGAAAACCCTTATCCCCCCCACTTCCGGCGGCGTCGACGAGCTTCTCCGGATTTCCCGCCGGGAAACCCAAACTCCTGAACCAGATTAAATTTGAACTGAAGTCGGCGGCCCTTGCCGACTTCAGTCCAAATTCAGCCCAATAAGAACTGGGCCTCACATTCTCCCCACCTAAAAAAAAATTTTGCCCTCGAAATTAACATACATGGGTTCTGGAAAAGTTGAGGGTATTTAACTTTCATGATTTCTTCTAACTCCCAAGTGGCTTCTCGTTCTGAATGATTACTCCACTGGACTTTAACATAAGGGATGATGCATCGTCTCAAGACTTGTTCCTTTCTATCCACCACCTTCACTGGTTGTTCCTCATAAGACAAATTTTCCTTGAATTGAAGTGGTCCCAATTCAACTACATGATTTGGATCAGGTACATACTTCCTCAGCATAGAAACATGAAAAACATTATGTACACCAGCAAGAGAAGGTGGCAAAGCAAGCCGATAAGCCACAGCTCCAATTTTCTCTAAGATCTCAAAAGGACCCACATACTGAGGGCTTAGCTTCCCTCGCACCCCAAATCTCATAACTCCTTTAGTAGGGGACACTTTAAGAAGCACATGATCTCCCACCTGAAATTTCAGTTCTCTTCTTCGATTATCTGCATAACTCTTTTGTCGACTCTGAGCTGTAAGCAGTCGCTTCCTAATAAGTTGGATTTTATCTGTGGTCTGCAGCACAATATCTGGCCCCAAAAGTTTTCTCTCGCCAACATCATCCCAACATACCGGGGTCCTACATCTCCTCCCAAACAGAGCTTCAAAAGGTGCCATCTTAATGGTTGCTTGATAACTGTTGTTATATGCAAATTCTATCAGTGACAAATGTTTATCCCAAGACCCTTTCAAATCAAGAACACATGCTCTCAACATATCTTCTAATGTCTGAATCGTTCTCTCTGACTGCCCATCTATTTGAGGATGAAAGGCTGTACTAAACTCCAGCTTGGTTTTCATAGCTTGATGCAAACTTCTCCAAAATTGAGAAACAAACCTAGTGTCCCTATCAGATACAATTGATACAGGAATACCATGCAATCTAACAATCTCGTCAATATATACTTTAGCCAGCCTTTCAATGGAGAATTTGACCTTGATAGGTAAGAAATGAGCTGACTTTGTCAGTCGATCTACAACAACCCAAATAGCATCAAATCCTCTGAGAGTCCTCGGCAATCCTGAAACAAAGTCCATTATGACATTCTTCCATTTCCATACAGGGATAGCTAGGGGTTGTAGTGTTCCCGCTGGTCTTTGATGCTCAGCCTTATTTGTTGACAAGTTAAGCATTGAGCCACAAACATGGCTATTTCCCTTTTCATACCTTTCCACCATAAGTTCTCTTTAAGATCTTTATACATTTTTGTGCTCCCAGGGTGAATAGTGTAAATAGCATTGTGGGCACCGATCAAGATTTCCTTCTTTAGACTTACATCCCTTGGAACACACAATCTGTTTCCAAACCTTAAGGATCCATCCTCATGAATTCGAAATTCTGAGTTTATCCCAGATTGTATCTTCTCTCTGATCTTTTGAAATTCTGAATCACTCGTCTATGATGTCTTAATTCTATCAATCAGGGTAGATTGTATCTTAAGAGTAGAAAGTGAGAATTTAGAGTTATGCATATGGATCTCCAAATTCAGCTTTCTAAGATCTTGAAGAATTTCTCCCTGAGAAGTGATTAAGGTTGCTAAGCTACCTCCGACCTTCCTGCTCAATGCATCAGCCACTACATTTGCTTTTCCTGGATGATAACTTATTTTCAAATCATAGTCTTTGATCAGCTCCAACCATCTCCTTTGCCTCAAGTTTAACTCTTTCTGAGTAAATAAATACTTAAGACTTTTATGATCAGTAAAAATTTTACAAGATACTCCATACAGGTAATGTCTCCAAATTTTCAAGGCAAAGACTACAGTAGCTAACTCCAAATCATGTGCAGGGTAGTTCAATTCATGTGTTTTAAGCTGCCTAGATGCGTAGGCCACCACCTTCTCCTTTTGCATAAGAACACATCCTAACCCTTTTCTGGAGGCATCACTGTAAATAGTAAAACCCTCACTTCCAGATGGTAGGGTAAGGATAGGAGCTGACACCAAGCACTTCTTTAATTCTTGGAAACTTTTCTCACAATCATCAGACCAAACAAATTTAATCCCTTTATGAGTTAGCTGGGTCAGTGGCAAGGCTACACGAGAAAATCCCTCCACAAACCTTCGGTAATAACCAGCTAGACCCAGAAAACTACGGACTTCTGTCACATTAGTTGGTCTATTCCATTCAACAATTGCTTCAATCTTTGCTGGATCAATAGATATTCCTTCTTTAGAGACTGTGTGGCCAAGAAAAGAAATATTATCAAGCCAGAATTGACATTTCTTCAGTTTTGCATATAACCTCTGCTCCTTTAGTATCTATAAGATTCTCCTTAAATGTTCTTCATGCTCTTCCGGGTTCTTGGAATATACCAAAATGTCATCAATAAAAACTACTACACACTGATCCAAATATGATTTGAATATCCTATTCATCATGTCCATGAAAGCTGCCGGAGCGTTCATCAGTCCGAAAGGCATCACCAGAAATTCATAATGCCCATATCTGGTCCGAAAAGCTGTTTTGGATATATCCTCATTCTTAATTTTCAACTGATAATACCCGAACCGCAAATCAATTTTTGAGAACACCTGAGAACCTTGCAACTGGTCAAAAAGATCATCAATTCTGGGAAGGGGGTACTTATTTTGGATTGTCAACTTGTTCAATTCTCGATAATCAATACACAACCTCAAACTTCCATCCTTCTTCCTGACAAAAAGTACCGGAGCACCCCACGGTGAAACACTCGGCCTGATAAATCCCTTATCGAGCAGATCCTGGAGTTGTTCTTTGAGTTCTTTCAATTCAGCTAGTGCCATCCTATAGGGAGCTTTAGACACAGGTTCTGCACTGGGTATGAGATTAATAGAAAATTCCACCTCTCTATCAGGAGGCAATCCCGGCAATTTATCTGGAAATACATCTGGAAATTCTTTCACAATAGGAATGTTTTCCAACCTCTTTTCTTCTTGCTGGAGATCCATAACATTGGCCAAATATCCTGTACAGCCTTGCCTCAGCATCCGGTTAGCTTGCATAGTTGTAACCATTCTAGTAGGGGCCTTCCCTTCACTGCCAGAGAAACCAAAAGGTTCCTGACCTGGAGGGTAGAAAACTACTCTCTTCCCGAAACAATCTATAGTGGCATGATAAGAAGCTAGCCAATCCATTCCCAAAATAATATCAAACTCCTCCATTTCCAATACCATTAGATCAGATGAAAAATCATGGTTTTTAATGCTTAGAGTGCAGGATGGACAAATCATGTTGACCATGATAATGCCTCCATTTGGAATGGACACTCCGATCTCAAAATTCAGAGGTACTGGTTTCATTCCAGCCTTCTTAGTAAATCCAGTTGAGATAAAAGAGTGTGTTGCTCCAGAATCAAATAAAACACGGGCATAAGAAGAGACTACTTTGATGGTACCTATCAGATAATTAAATTCTAACTTATGATTATATGTACTCAATTTAATCAACTTTAAAAAAAAAAAATTGCGAAATTACCTGTCACCACAGCATTCGATGCCTGAGCATCTTGCTGAGTTAAAGCATACACACGAGCCTGGGTCTTATGCTTCTGGCACTCACCAGATCCATAAGCTATAGGTTGTCCTTGGATATAAGCTGGTACATTTGAAGGAGGAGGTGCTGGCGGTCGCGGTGCATTCTGGAAGCTATGTTGATACCCAGGATTCTGAGGATGTGGGCAATCCATAGCTTTGTGGCCCTGCTGACCACAATTAAAACAATGGTGGGGACACCTGAGGCACCAGAATAAGACAGAGGCTTTTTCAACCCTCTGTCAATTGATCAATAATTTATGAGTCCATCTGTAATAAGGGCTTAGCTCATCTGAGTCCATTTTAGTTGTTATTTGAGTATTTTTAGTTGTTATTTCAGTTCTGTACTAGTCAGCTCATGTTGAGCTAGTTCAGTCCAATGCTAGTCAGCTCATGTTGAGCTAATTTTATTTTTTGAGTCCTGTCCAAGCATACTGAAGACTCAAGACTATATCATACAAGTGAAGACCAAGTCCAACTAGATTGAAGACATGAAAGTATAGCACAAGTCCAACCCAGCTTGAAGATTTGAAGACCCCAGGAGGAAAATTCAGAAAACCCTGATTTCTTGCAGATGCCCTCCAGATGCCCAGATTCCCTTCCAGATGCCAAAGTATATTCATAGATAATGGCATCCATGATTCCAGAGGTCCATCTGCATCCTAGCCCAAAGAAATCAAGCCCAGGTGCCAAGCCCAAGCCCCTAAGAAGCAAGATACCAGGGAATATTCCTGCTACCTGGCTACCAGGCCACCCCAGCTTCCAGAGGCCCAAACCCATGCACCCGAGCCCCTTTGGGCCAGTCTTTTGCTGCTCCTAGAAGCCCAACACGCCCCCCTAGGCGTCATAGGAGTCTTGACCAAGTCAAGAAAATTTTTAGGGATTTTTCTACCTAATATTTCCTTATTTTCTAGCTAGGGTTTGAGAGGGAAAAGGATTCTTATATAAAGACTTATGTACCCTTACTTGGAGCCCAAGGTTAAGGGTCTATTTAAGGGACCCTAGCCTCTTGTATGAAGGAGAGTTTTTGATGAATGAAAACCTTGAGTTCTTCTATTGAGTGGTGTGATACCCTGCTGTGTGCATAAAGGGGTTTGTGAGAGTTCTTCTTCCCGGTGTTTGCAATCATCTTCCTGCTGCCAACAAACCCTCCAGATCCCTGGACGCCCACTCCAAAAGAAGCCTTTCCTTGCTGTTTTTACTTTATTTTCTTGTTCCTTTGTGAGCTTTCTAACCCCTGACAGGTCGTTTGCAGGTCCCCGAGTTTCTACGAATCCAACGACTCCAGCCAAGCCTCAATCGGATCACCGAGCAGAAAGCCGGGTATCCGCGGGTCTTTGGCTCGATTTTCCAGGCCGTATCCATTGAGGAACGAGAGACCCCTTCACTGCAATCTTCATAGACGTTGTCAGGTACACCCCTCTACCTCCAGTAGTTTTATTGCAGGAGAACTTGCCCTAACCGAGGCTTCTCATCCCCGGCGGTCCTTCTTTGCTACTTTTCTAGATCCTAATCTGCATGCTGATCTTCAAAAATTCATACAAAATTCCCTACAAATAATTTTGATCTGAGATTCAGGAATTAATAACCTAACTCAACATGTAAAATATACAAAAAAATGGCATGCATATTAGTTCCCCATCATTTGGTATCAGAGCTTAGATTAGGGCTTGTTTTCTGCAATTTTTCAGTCCGTATATACTTTGTTATTTTAATTATTTCTCCCTGTTAAAAACCCCAAAGATTCTAAAAATTTTTTTCCTGGATTTATCATAATTCACAGTAATTTTAAAAGTTTTTCTAGATTTTATTATAGCCTGTGAATTTTCTGCAAGCCGAAATAGGGCCTGCAAATTTTCGGCTCTATTTTTTTTAGCAAGACAAGTTTGGAAGTTTTAGGGTTTTGTTTAGGAGTTTTTGCATATTTCTTAATTTTAGTATATTTCCAGTATATTAGGCTATGATTTGCAAGTTTTCTTCTATTTAAAAAATACCAAAAAAAAAATATACATATTTTCCAAAAATACCAAAAAAATATCTAAACCCTAATTTGCATCCTCATCTGCCTACCATCATTGCATAATTTACTTTTAAGGGCACTCTTGCTATATCAGATGGGGGGAGGATTTGATCACCTCTCCTTAGCCCAAAACCACATCCCTTGCATTCAGTCCCAAGCCTTAACCTAAAATTAATTAGACTTAATTTGCCCTAGTGGGCTAGGGACACCAACTGGTCGGGTCCGGGCTAGTGTTAGATCACTGTGTCAAGTTAACCTGTGTGTGCCTTTTGCTCAGTGTCTAGAACGGTGGTTTAGGGATTCAATCCCGAAGGGCTTGTGTGCTGGTCCGCCTACCTGGCCAATCTCTGATTGGTGTCTAGGATTGGCAATCAGGGACCTAACACTCCCCTTACACCTGCCTGGCTGAGTACAGGGTTACTATAGGCTAGTTTGCCACCCTGATTGAGCATCTAGTTTGGACTCTAGGTCTAGTCAGCTATAGTCGGTCTGATCGAGTCTTGCATGAGCACTAGATTAGGGGTTTCATATCACCCACCTCCTTCACAAATGTCTGAACCCATGGAAAATTTACAAGCTCAAATAAAAGCCCTAGCTGATCAAATGGCCCATATGACTACCCAGTTAACTTAGTCTGCTACCCAAACCAACAATAGAATTGACCATCTTGCCAATAGGTTTGACCAGTTAGGAGGCCATGTAGGGACCATAGCAAGAACCCATGGGTCACGATCTGAGCCAGATCCTAAGTCCCCTCAACCTAGGAGAACCCCAAACCCTGATCTATACCATTAGGTCGAACCTAGGAGAGCCCCTTATCCTGACCCGTACTACAATCCTCAACCTAGGAGGACCCCAAACCCTGATCCATACCGAGAGGTTGAACCTAGGAGAGCCCCTCAGCCTGACCCATACTATAATCCTGAACCTAGGAGGACCCTAAACCCTGAACCATATCATGAGGTTGAACCTAGGAGAGCCACTCAGCCTGACCCATACTATGATACTGAACCTAGATCCTATGACTCTAGATCCTATTTACCCACATCCTATAAGCCTAGTATACCCACAACCTATAGATCTAATGACTTCAAATCCTCTGACTCTAGAATCTACGAACCCATATCCCATGAGTCCAGTAGACCCAAGACCTATAGAGCTGAACCCAAATCCTATGACCCCAGATCATATAATCCCGTGACCCATAGATCTGCACCCTTATCCTATGAGTCTAGGGAGCCCATAATCCCTAGATATCAATCTAGTACTAGTCAGGTTTCCCTTAGTCAACTTGAATCCCATAGGATTAGCACCCCTAAATATGAGCCCAGTTGTAAGCCACTACCCTTTAGACAACTTGAACCTGCTAGGATTAGTGTCCATAATCAGAAACCAGGACCTAGCCAATTTTTCCCTAGCCGACCTTCTCCAACCATTCCTGAGATTGACAAGGCTTACATTAACGCGGAAGTGTATGAAGCTGATGCAAACTTAGTGGATGAGTATGAGGGAGAAGAGGAGACACCTTTAGATGACCTATAATTAGCTGACCCAATAGATACCCAGGTAGAAGCCAACCTAGAGGTAGTTGACCTTGACCACATCCAACCTAAAGCTATAGTGGAAGAACAAATAGAGGAAGAGAACCTAGGTACTGCTGCTAGAGCCTTACCTGAGGAAACCATAGAGGAGAGCCAAATTATAGAGTCTAGTCCTAAAATACAAGAACCTGAAGAATTTATTAAGGACTTGATCTCTTTGAATCAGTACCCTCAGGATGAGCCTCCTCCTATAGTTCCCATTAAGGACCTCTTCCCTGAGATTAGTAACCTATCCTTCCATTATGCAAACCCCATAGCTATACCGCAACCTCGTAAGGTTAGCCTCATTAGTCTAGGATTAGTCCCTGACATGCCTTCTTAATTCGAACTTTATCCAACTAACTTTGAACCTTTTTCCCTACCCTACCAAACTAATTCTGAACCCACTTCCTATTTTCTGCCCTTGCCTAACACCTCCAGCATTTCTAGGATTATTAGATTGCATTTAACTGAGATTAGCGTACTGCATGCATTCATTACGCATGTTAGGTTTGCATTATACTTCTGGCATACCCTCTGGCATTTGCTTGGAGTCCATTGTAAATACTCTTGTGCACACCACACTAGGATCAGACCTAGATAGTCTATAGTCTCTTAGGTTTAGGCCCATAAAAGTCTAATAAATTTCCTTCGATAGGAATGCAAAGTCGAGTATATTAGGTGTTAGTTTGAGTCATTTGCATCATTTTGTTAGGAGTCTGCATGTGCCCAGCATGTTCACCACCTATACTAATTTTAAACAAACTAGCTAATTCCCGAAGATGGATCAAAGAATTTGATGTAGTGGATTCTATCTTGGTTAGGCTTAGGCCTAAAAGAAGCTTCATGCTCGCAGAGCCGGACCTTTTAAAGTGATAGAGAAGGTTGGATCAAATGCCTAGGTGTTAGACTTGCCTTCGGATTTGGGCATTAGTTCTACCTTCAATATTACAGACCTGGTTGAGTATAGAGAACCGGCAGCGCTACCTAGTGAGGCCTTTGGACCTATTCCTTTTCATTGTGAGTGACCCTAACCTAGAGTGTCCACAAACAAATTTGGCCTGAGAGAGGAGAACGGATCGAGCGTATCCTGGACGATCAAGCCATCACGACCCAGGGCCATGACTATCAACGCTTCCTGGTCCGATGGCAAGGCCGGCCAGAGTCGGACGATTCGTGGATTTCTCGAGAGGACTTGCAACGTCTCAACCCAGACCTTCTCGAGAGATATGTGAGCCAGTCTAACCTTCACTCGACAGGGTCGAGTTCCTCCCACCCCGGGAGAATTGGTGGGGACACCTGAGGCACCAGAATAAGACAGAGGCTTTTTCAACCCTCTGTAAATTGATCAATAATTTATGAGTCCATCTGTAATAAGGGCTTGGCTCATCTGAGTCCATTTTAGTTGTTATTTGAGTATTTTTAGTTGTTATTTCATTTCTGTACTAGTCAGCTCATGTTGAGCTAGTTCAGTCCAATGCTAGTCAGCTCATGTTGAGCTAATTTTATTTTTTTGAGTCCTGTCCAAGCATACTGAAGACTCAAGACTATATCATACAAGTGAAGACCAAGTCCAACTAGATTGAAGACATGGAAGTATAGCACAAGTCCAACCCAGCTTGAAGATTTGAAGACCCCAGGAGGAAAATTCAGAAAACCCTGATTTCTTGCAGATGCCCTCCAGATGCCCAGATTCCCTTCCAGATGCCAAAGTATATTCATAGATAATGGCATCCATGATTCCAGAGGTTCATCTGCATCCTAGCCCAAAGAAATCAAGCCCAGGTGCCAAGCCCAAGCCCCTAAGAAGCAAGATACCAGGGAATATTCCTGCTACCTGGCTACCAGGCCACCCCAGCTTCCAGAGGCCCAAACCCATGCACCCGAGCCCCTTTGGGCCGGCCTTTTGCTGCTCCTAGAAGCCCAACATGCCCCCCTAGGCATCCTTGGAGTCTTGACCAAGTCAAGAAAATTTTTAGGGATTTTTCTACCTAATATTTCCTTATTTTCTAGCTAGGGTTTGAGAGGGAAAAGGATTCTTATGTAAAGACTTATGTACCCTTACTTGGAGCCCAAGGTTAAGGGTCTATTTAAGGGACCCTAGCCTCTTGTATGAAGGAGAATTTTTGATGAATGAAAACCTTGAGTTCTTCTATTGAGTGGTGTGATACCCTGCTGTGTGCATAAAGGGGTTTGTGAGAGTTCTTCTTCCCGGTGTTTGCAATCATCTTCCTGCTGCCAACAAACCCTCCAGATCCCTGGACGCCCACTCCAAAAGAAGCCTTTCCTTGCTATTTTTACTTTGTTTTCTTGTTCCTTTGTGAGCTTTCTAACCCCTGACAGGTCGTTTGCAGGTCCCCGAGTTCCTACGAATCCAACGACTCCAGCCAAGCCTCAATCGGATCACCGAGCAGAAAGCCGGGTATCCGCGGGTCTTTGGCTCGATTTTCCAGGCCGCATCCATCGAGGAACGAGAGACCCCTTCGCTGCGATCTTCATAGACGTTGTCAGGTACACCCTTCTACCTCCAGTAGTTTTATTCCAGGAGAACTTGCCCTAACCGAGGCTTCTCAGCCCCGGCGGTCCTTCTTTGCTACTTTTCTAGGTCCTAATCTGCATGCTGATCTTCAAAAATTCATACAAAATTCCCTACAAATAATTTTGATCTGAAATTCGGGAATTAATAACCTAACTCAACATGTAAAATATACAAAAAAAATGGCATGCATATTAGTTCCCCATCAAACAAGCCCCAGAAAACCAACGACAATCCTGCTCCAGATGAAAACCTTGACATCTCCTGCAGTGAGGACCATTACCCTGCTGAGGACCTGGATCTTGCCTTTGATTTCCCCTCTGCCTAGGTTGTTTGCCAGAGTGTTGGTTCCCTCGCTGCCCATCAGGTCTGGATCTCTTCCTCAGCTATCGTTCCCTCTCCTGCTACATATTATCAACCTCTTGCTCCATAATTTTTGCTTTACTAACGACGTCCCGGTACGAGGCCAGCTGCATGGGTCTTACTCCAGCACGAATCCTGGGTTTAAGCCCTTTCTCAAATCTCCGAGCCTTGATATAGTCCGTGCCCACCAACTCCGAAGCGAAGCGGGACAGTTCAATAAACTTGGCTTCATATTGTGCCACTGTCAAGCTTCCTTGAATTAATCTGGTAAATTCACTCTCCTTCTCAAATCTGAGACTTTCAGGAAAATACATATCCAAAAACTCTTGGCGAAAAATATCCCAAGTTATTGGCTCTTCATTACCATATTGTCTCCTGACAGCATCCCACCATTCCGAAGCTTCGCCTTGCAATTGGTAAGCTGCAAAGCGAACCTTTTCCCGATCTGTACTGTCCATGCTGGCAAAGACCTTCTCCATTTCCTTCAGCCATTTCAAAGATTCAGTAGATTCAGTAGAACCCTCAAAAGTAGGAGGCGCCAACTTCTTAAATTCAGTGATCCCCCGATCCATTTTAGAAGACTGACCACCCCTACTCCCCTACTGCCTCATTTCCTGCACAAGTCCAGTTAGAGCCTGGATAAGACCTACCACCTGACCATCAGAATTGGCTGTCCTCATATCATGCTGCAGAGGAGGAGGACTAACTGCTCGGCTCTCGCCCTGATCAGGTGATAGGCTACGAGTCATGAAAGTGCTGGCCGCCCGAGATGGACCCGCTGCCTGCAAAGTATCATGAGCTCGAGAAGCATGATCATTTTGATTCGATGTCCTCATGGATCAGGTTCGAGCCATTAAACCTATGTCACAAAAGTTAGTTAGTTAAATAATATAACATTACTTGTACTTTATAATTTAAACTTGCCCTAATTATCTCTACCCCGCTCTCACTATCTAAAACATCTTAATTCCTAAGACAAGCATGGCTCTGATACCACTAAATCTATCACGCCCCAAACCCAAGACCTGGGCCAGAAGTGCAACAGACGGCCGTATGTTCTGGGGTTCAACCTTCCCAGGAACATACCAGGCCTGTAACTAACCATTTCTTAAATAAAATGAGTAACCAGGCAATTATACCATAAAAAGCAAATGTAGGCAAGTAGATTCAAATGTTCATAAAGCCAACCGTCATACATTTAACATAATCTAATTTTAGACAATAATTAAAAAAAAATGATAGTGTCCACTAGATCCTAAGCCTCACTGATTAAATCCCTGGCCTATGTGTTCCTCTGATCCTGAAAAAAATGTAAGGGAAAGGAATGAGTTTCCCTTAAACTCAGTATGTCATCATATGTCACAAATATAAATTTACCATGAATCTAGAGTAACTCCATGCATGTGAGCAACCATAATATATAAGCCATTTTCCATTATTAACCTTCTTATTTATTTTTCTGATATCATACAAATTTTTAGGATGGCCATCCTGAAAGGAAAACAAGTAGCGAGCATGCTTTGTATTTTAAAACTTTTTCAAAATAACATGCAGCGGAAGCATGATAAAAGGATTAACATTTAATCTAAGCATGCATTTAAAACTTTTCTATGCTACTTGTCCCAAGATCTTGCATGAATGATTAATATAAACGGTGAAATCATGAATTATTACTATGAACATTTCAAAGCAACATATCTATATATGTAAATCCATACCTCGTATGATGTGGAGACGTTCTTCGCTACGAAAGATCCAAGAGGAGGAAGATGAACACTGCTTAGCCGCACACTTGTCCGGCCTCTACAGGTGGTTCACACCAGGGCTCTTTCAAAATCCACTTCCACTCCAAGTGCTAGCTTGTTGTGGAATGATTTGATCGGAACTCCTTTTCTTCTTTCGATGCCAGACTCTCCGAATGAATGAAGAAGCTCAAGAGGTGGAGAATGAGTGGTTGGAACCCTTCCCAAATACTCAATCTTAAGACCTAGATCACTAGGTACAAATATGCATACTTTTCTCCAAAAACCTCACACCTATAAAACTAGAACTTTTCCTAGTTTCTTCCCTTTCTTCCCTTTGATTTTTCCAGTATTTCTTTGCTGAATTTTTTCTTAATTTCATCCTCCCATTTCAGCCCATTAAGTAAATGGAGAGGGAGAGGGAGAGTGGGGAGTTATAGGTGTGGTAATGGGTAGTTATGGGGAGTTATGGTCATGGAAAGTTACATAACTCCCCAAAAATGAATTTAAACTTATTTAAATTCAGATTAAATGTGTTAATTGATTTTAGTTCATAACTGAAATCAATTGGGTCAAGTGTGCATACATTGGGTTCAACCCGATTGGACCCAAACCCATTTTGAACCAAATCCTATTTGATTCATTCCAGATTTTTATAGCTCAATCAAATTGGGCTATCAAGTAATCACATTACTTAATTCACCTCCATGCATCACCAACTATTAGTGAAAATTTCATGTCACAAACTTTTGTGACATCAAGTGTCTACACTTGCGAAATCAACAAGTGTCGACACTTACACAAGTGTCGACACTTTCAAGAATATCAAGTGTCGACACTTGGATAAAGAAAAAATCCTTTTTCTCTGTGAGTCCACGAACGATTCCCAATCGTTCTCCGATCACTAGTCAAGTAGAAACCCCTATGGTGTGTGACCCCATAGGTTCGAACACTAAGCCGGTAGCACAGGAACATTTCCAATACCAGTCAAAATTGCCATCTAGCAATGACACCCGACGTCCGGATAGGTCGAAGTTGCAGAGCAATAATCAAGAACCAGGAGATATGGAAATCTTGTAATTAATCACTTTGACCTCAATGCTCAGGAAGACTTAAGGTTAAACTGCCCAACCCATAAAGTCCATCAACAATGTGTCTCAATCTCACAAGTCCTGTAACACTTTACAGAGACTACCCTGGCCAAGGTTTTGCTAAATTGAAACTCAGTAAGATATCTGCTCCAAACACTTTGGAGGGGTCAATCCCATCTTGATCCGATCACTGCTACACGAGTACTTAACTGTACCCAGAAATCTTCCGTCCCTGGATTAGAAATCCAGATAGTCCAGTACCAAAGTATAGTGAGTTGCTCGCAAGCTACCATGACGATCTCATATCTGAGGGATAACTACGTCCATATCAAAACTCTAGGCAGAATAAAATACAGACGAGTCACGTTCGATGAAATGTCAAACACAACATCTGCATGCCATACCAGTGTCTCCACACTCCTTGGTTAAGAGGACAACCAACGACTATGGCACACAATGACCTATACTTGATATACTATCATCCTGAAATAAGTGTATCATTTGGTCGCGAACAATTTTAGGACTATATGATATATCCTCTCTATATCACATACAAATAATCCTAAGAACTTCATCACTCAAGAATTCATTAAAGAAAGATGAAATAGTGATGAACTGGCAGAATAAACATTTTATTCAATAATATAATTTATATACAATTACATCAAATGTACAACTGTCTACAGTATAAATTGGCTTTGGGACACATTTTCCAACAACTCCCACTTGGACTAAAGCCAATCAGAACAGTATCGTATACCCATCTTCCATTTACAATTATTGAGTTCTTGAATTCCAACGGCTTTAGTGAAGGGGTCAGCCAGGTTCTCCTTTCCATCAATCTTCAGAAGGTCGATATCTCCTCGTTCCACGATTTCTCGCACAAGATGAAATCGGCGCAGAATATGCTTGGTACGCTGATGGGACTTCGGCTCTTTGGCTTGAGCAATGGCTCCAGTGCTGTCACAGTACACTGGAACAGGACCATCCAGGGAAGGTGCCACTCCCAGCTCGCCAAGAAATTTTTGCAACCAAACAGCTTCCTTTGCTGCATCAGATGCTGCAATATATTTCGCTTCGCATACAGAGTCTGCTACAGTGTGCTGCTTGGAACTCTTCCAGCAGATAGCTCCACCATTCAGGATAAAAACAAAACCATATACACTCTTGCTATCATCCCTATCTAACTGGAAACTGGAGTCAGTATACCCCACAAGTTTCAAGTCAGGTCCTCCAAAAAGAAGCCACTGGTCCTTGGTATTTCGCAAATACTTCAGGATGGTCTTTGCAACCTTCCAATGTGCTTCACCTGGGTTAGACTGGTATCGACTCATTATTCCTAATGAGTATGCCACGTCTGGTCTAGTACATGTCATGGCGTACATGATGGACCCTACTACCGAAGCATAAGGAATCCTACTCATACGCTCTCTTTCCTCTGGAATTGTCGGACAATCCTTCTTAGAAAGAGAAATTCCATGGCCTATCAGAAGATAGCCTTTCTTGGAATTCTCCATGCTGAACCTTTTCAGCACGGTATCAATGTACGTAGACTGGGACAAACCCAGAAGCTTCCTTGATCTATCCCTATAGATCCTCATACGTAGTATGAAAGAAGCTTCACCCAGGTCTTTCATAGAAAACTGGGACAACAACCAGACCTTTATTCCCTGTAATGCAGGGATATCATTCCCGATTAAGAGAATGTCATCCACATACAGTACAAGAAATACAACTACAGAACCATTTGCCCACTTATATATGCAGGGTTCTTCTTTGTTCCTAACAAAACCATACGTCTTGACACACTTATCAAAATGCATGTTCCAACTCCGAGACGCCTGCATTAGTCCATAGATGGACCTACTAAGCTTACATACCTTAGATTCATCTGTGGATGTGAACCCTTCAGGTTGCATCATATACACCTCCTCATCTAGCTCACCATTTAGGAAAGCTGTTCGGACATCCATTTGCCAGATTTCATAGTCAAGATATGCAGATAAGGCAAGCATAATCTGAATAGACTTGAGCATTGCCAGAGGGGAAAACGTCTCGTCATAGTCAATACCATAACGTTGACGATAACCCTTGGCAACCAGACGGGCTTTATAGGTCTCTACCTGCCCATCTGCGCCCCGTTTCCTTTTGAAGACCCATTTGCACCCAATGGGTTTTACCCCTTCAGGTGGATCAACCAAACTCCATACTTTGTTGATTTCCATGGACTCCATTTCAGATTTCATGGCTCCCAGCCACAACGCAGAATCAAACCTCTGCATCGCGTCCATATAGGTGATTGGATCCTCGTTGTTCTCATCGAGCTCAACGGGATCACCGTCCCGGACCAGAAAACCGTAGTATCTGTCCGGTTGACGCGGTACTCTACCAGATCTCCTTAATGACTGGTCAATAGGCTCAAGGTTTGATCTTATCATAACGGGTTCTGTAGCAGTCCTTGAATGATTTGGTTCTTCTATCTGTTGAACTTCAGTAAGCTTAACATTGGCAGCTTGAGCACCTTCAGTAAGGTACTCCCTTTCCAAAAAGGTAGCTCTAAGACTGATGAACAACTTTTGTTCGCCAGGTATATAGAAGAAATAACCCTTAGACTCTTTATGATACCCAACAAAGAGGCACCTGTCAGACCTAGGTCCAAGTTTATTTGTTTCCAAACGCTTGACATAAGCCGGACATCCCCAAACCCGAAGGTGTGATAGACTCGGCTTATGCCCATTCCATATCTCATATGGAGTTTTGTTAACAGACTTGCTCGGAACTCTATTTAGAAGATAGCATGCTGACTCCAAAGCATACCCCCAAAAGGAAGTTGACAGAGTTGCAAATCCCATCATGGATCTGACCATGTCTAACAGAGTCCGATTCCTCCTTTCAGACACACCATTTAACTGAGGCATCCCAGGAGGTGTCCATTGAGAGAGAATCCCATTCTCTTCAAGATAAGTCAGAAACTCCCCAGAAAGATATTCTCCACCTCGATCTGATCGAAGGATTTTAATAAGCTTCCCGGTTTGTTTTTCAACTTCATTACGATACCGTTTGAACATCTCAAACGATTCAGATTTATGTCTCATCAAAAAGACATAACCGTACCTTGAGAGGTCGTCCGTCAATGTAATGAAATATTTATACCCACCCTTGGCATCGACATTCATTGGTCCACATACATCAGTATGTACTAGACACAAAATGTCATCGGCTCGTACACCTTTTCCAGTAAAAGGTGACTTGGTCATCTTACCAAATAAACAAGATTCATAGGTTGGTAGTGATTCACAATCACTAACATTTAGGAGACCTTCTCCTACTAACCTGTTGATTCTATTCTTGTTTATATGACCTAGCCTACAGTGCCAAAGATAAGCATCATTGACATTATCTAATGTAGGGCGTTTGCATGAAATGTACATTACACCAACAGGCTGTGATAAAACATAAATGCCATTCTTAATATGTCCAGTCATAACTACAATATCATTCATAATGACTTTGCAAAAATCACTCTTGATCAATAGTTCATAACCATTACTGGCCAACTGGCCTATAGAGATAATATTTACAAGGAATGATGGACAATAGTGACAATCACTAAGAACAACTTTACAAGACTCAAAAACAGATTGACAATTCCCAATGCCAGGACTGGAGCTTGACTTCCATTTCCCACATTTAGAAATCTCTCGCCATTCTCGAATCTTCTACTAACTTGTAGTCCCTGCAACGTATTGCAAATATAAAGACTACCAGTATCTAATATCCAGTTAGTAGTATCACAAATAGAAAAACAACAAGGATTTATCATATAAATACCTTGTCCAGCAACCTTTTGCTACTTCTTCTTCTTCGGCCTGTTTGGGTCAAGTGTAGCTAGGTAAGCGGAACAATTTCTCTTCCAATGTCCCGGCTTCTTGCAGTAGAAGCATTCTGCCTGACTCTGGTCAGCCTTCTTCTTAATCTGACTGGGCCCAGCACTTTGCACCATTTTACTTTTATTCTTTTTCTTTTTCCCTTTCTTAAAGGGACGACGCCTTGCCGCACTGCCTCCCACTAAACTCACCAAGCTCTTTTAGAGCTGGTGATCCTTTTCATAAGTCTGTAGTAACCCCATCAACCCATGGTAGTTGACTACAGGCCTTGTAAATCTATAGTGATCTAGAAAAGGTAAGTAGGAGGGAGGCAAAGAATTCAAAATCGCATCCTTCCCAAGCTGCTCGTGGAAAGGATATCTGAGTTTGGCCAAGTGCTCGATCATCTCGATCATGTACAATACATGATCAGTGACCGAGGACCCTTCAGTCATTCGAGCGTTGAAGATGGTAGAGGAAACCCTGTACCTTTCAACATCGTCTGGGGCACCAAAAGATTCCTTCAACTTTTGAAGGATTTCCTCCGGTTGGGCCTCCTCGAATCTGTGACTGAACTCGTCGTTCATAGCCGCCAACATAATGCACCGCACTGTAGTACGGTCAGAGACCCACTTTTGATAAGCATCTCTGACTGCAGTATGTGCGGTGGGGGCTGGCCCCTCAGGTGCCGGATCCGTTAATACATAAAGGATCTGTTCGTGCTCGAGAACAATTCTCAGTCTTCGATACTAGCTATCGAAGTTGGGTCCCATGAGCTTGTCATTATCTAATAATGACCGGAGTGACAGATTAGTAGACATTTTCTGAAAAAGGAAACCAAGACTATTTAGTATATGAATTATTTAAAACTTAAAGACATGGACTTTTGTCTAAAAGCTCCTCCCACTATTTTATTCAGACTGGTAGCCTCTACCTCTAATCTGAAGAATAACACTTATCTTTTAGTGGGTACCAGAATCCTATAGACAATGCATGAGCCCGACTATGGTCGGCCAACCCATGCTCATCTAAAGGTAGGTTCATAACCAGTTGTTTCTCCAAACAACTCCTAGTAATTTATTTTGCCCTAGGAACACTTCAATCGGCCTTTGGGCTACCTGCTAAAGAAGGTCCCAGTTAGGTCCAACCATTAACATGACTGATCTTAATGCTTCTAGCTAACAAATGATCAAGCCCGACTTTGGCTGGCTAACCTGACCACCTGTTCAAGAAAGTTGCATTATGTCATCATATAATGAATGGCAATTCCAATAGTATGATGACCACCCGATCTATGGATCTGTCGATAATCACCCCACTACTGGACTTATTACCAAACACCTTAATGGGAGGCTAAGACAAAAAATTATCATATAATTTCCATCATTTTAAGGACCTAATAATTTAGAGGTTTTATGCATGTTGTGACAGAAGAGAAAGGATAAGTCATGGATTATCTTTCACTAACTTCATATGTTAATGAAAGGGTTGCATGAACCACAAAATCCATGGGCACCTAAATCAGTCAAGTTGATTAACCTTATTGGCATGGGCTAACACGAATCAATGAGCTAACTAATCAAAACTGGTTGACCATATTGGCTAGGTAAGTGAGATCAAGGTTATGGGTTAAGCCATTAACCATCTTTCCTTAGACACTAATATCATTGGCCAGGAAAGAGGTAGCCCCAAAAACCATAGATCAAAAGCCATACTTACCTTAGACATCAATTGGTTCACCAATTTCGATTAGGCTAGCCTAAGGAATCCGGTCCTACCACGAAGCCAAGATTAAGTCCATTTAGATGTATGGACCAAACAATCTAACTATTAGATAGATACTAGAGAAGAACCTTAACTCAACATTTGATTAAGTTAATTCTCTATTAAGTCCAATTCATCTAAACTTAGGTCAACCCAATTAGGACCTAATTCAAGCTAACCCATTTAAACCAAAGTTATGAATATGACTTAGATCTTAAAATCATATCCTTAGATCATTTAGTCACTTAGATTTACGTAATTCATAATTAAGTTAATCATACAACATATTGAAACATTTTCAAAAAACTTTATAAAACATTTTTACAAGAAAATCCAATTTTTTAAATTTCTGTTCACTGTGAAGTGTCGACACTTCAATAGCAAGTGTCGACACTAGGTGTCGACACTACTCTGAGACAAGTCGACACACAGTGAACCGATTTCTATGTTTTTGTTCATGAGTCGATATCTAGAAGCCCAAGTGTCGACACATAGACACACAAGTGTCGACACTAAGTAAACCAAGTGTCGACACTTGATCAAACCCGAGCACAGAAATGCTAAAATCCAAACTTTGTCTTTTATAAACTTGAATTTTATGTTAAACTATTTAACATAACAATCATAAACTAACTTTAGAACATTTCTAAAACATTTTATGACTTCAAATTTAGAACATAATAAAGATCAAAACATTTTAATCTTTACTTTTTCTTTTCTTTTTCTTCTTCATGAGTCCTTTACAATGGCACCCCTACACGCCATAGGAGATCCCTTTGAATGGGAAGTGAGGGTCTTGCAACCCTACTTCTCTTCTATGACCGGACGGCCTGGTGAGGCACTCAATTCGAGTACTTGCAAGAAATTAAACTGATTTTATAATGTTTATACTAAACATTCATGCTAGAGCAACCTTGTTGCTCTGATACCAATTGAAAAGAAAACAAGTAGCGAGCATGCTTTGTATTTTAAAACTTTTTCAAAATAACATGCAGCGGAAGCATGATAAAAGGATTAACATTTAATCTAAGCATGCATTTAAAACTTTTCTATGCTACTTGTCCCAAGATCTTGCATGAATGATTAATATAAACAGTGAAATCATGAATTATTACTATGAACATTTCAAAGCAACATATCTATATATGTAAATCCATACCTCGTATGATGTGGAGATGTTCTCCGCTATGAAAGATCCAAGAGGAGGAAGATGAACTCTGCTTAGCCGCATACTTGTCCGGCCTCTACAGGTGGTTCACACCAGGGCTCATTCAAAATCCACTTCCACTCCAAGTGCTAGCTTGTTGTGGAACGATTTGATCGGAACTCCTTTTCTTCTTTCGATGCAGGACTCTCCGAATGAATGAAGAAGCTCAAGAGGTGGAGAATGAGTGGTTGGAACCCTTCCCAAACACTCAATCCTAAGACCTAGATCACTAGGTACAAATATGCACACTTTTCTCCAAAAACCTCACACCTATAAAACTAGAACTTTTCCTAGTTTCTTCCCTTTCTTCCCTTTGATTTTTCCAGCATTTCTTTGCTGAATTTTTTCTTAATTTCGTCCTCCCATTTCAGCCCATTAAGTAGATGGAGAGGGAGAGGGAGAGTGGGGAGTTATAGGTGTGGTAATGGGTAGTTATGGGGAGTTATGGTCATGGGAAGTTACATAACTCCCCAAAAATGAATTTAAACTTATTTAAATTCAAATTAAATGTGTTAATTGATTTTAGTTCATAACTGAAATCAATTGGGTCAAGTGTGCATACATTGGGTTCAACCCGATTGGACCCAAACCCATTTTGAACCAAATCCTATTTGATTCGTTCCAGATTTTTATAGCTCAATCAAATTGGGCTATCAAGTAATCACATTACTTAATTCACCTCCATGCATCACCAACTATTAGTAAAAATTTCATGTCACAACCTTTTGTGACATCAAGTGTCTACACTTGCGAAATCAACAAGTGTCGACACTTACACAAGTGTCGACACTTTCAAGAATATCAAGTGTCGACACTTGGATAAAGAAAAATCTTTTTCTCTGTGAGTCCACGAACGATTCCCAATCGTTCTCCGATCACTAGATCAAGTAGAAACCCCTATGGTGTGTGACCCCATAGGTTCGAACACTAAGCCAGTAGCACTGGAACATTTCCAATACCAATCAAAATCGCCATCTAGCAATGACACCCGACGTCCGGATTGGTCGAAGTTGCAGAGCAACAATCAAGAACCAGGAGATATGGAAACCTTGTAATTAATCCCTTTGACCTCAATGCTCAGGAAGACTTAGGGTTAAACTGCCCAACCCATAAAGTCCATCAACAATGTGTCTCAATCTCACAAGTCCTGTAACACTTTACAGAGACTACCCTGGCCAAGGTTTTGCTAAATTGAAACTCAGTAAGATATCTGCTCCAAACACTTTGGAGGGGTCAATTCCATCTTGATCCGATCACTGCTACACGAGTACTTAACTTTACCCAGAAACCTTTCATCCCTGGATTAGAAATCCAGATAGTCCAGTACCAAAGTACAGTGAGTTGCTCGCAAGCTACCATGATGTTCTCATGTTTGAGGGATAACTATGTCCATATCAAAACTCTAGGCAGAATAAAATACAGACGGGTCACATTCGATGAAAAGTCAAACACAACATCTGCATGCCATACCAGTGTCTCCACACTCCTTGGTTAAGAGGACAACGAATGACTATGGCACACAATGACCTATACTTGATATACTATCATCATGAAATAAGTGTATCATTTGGTCGCGAACAATTTTAGGACTATATGATATATCCTCTCTATATCACATACAAATAGTCCTAAGGACTTCATCACTCAAGAACTCATTAAAGAAAGATGAAATAGTGATGAACTGCCAGAATAAATATTTTATTCAATAATATAATTCATATACAATTATATCAAATGTACAACTATCTACGGTATAAATTGGCTTTGGGACACATTTCCCTACACATCCATACACACTCACTTAGTCTCTCATACTATGGCCACGATCGGCCCGTAGCTCGCCCCAAAAGAGTCTAAATCATGTGTCACATACCGCACATCGGTCATGTGCCAGCGATAGCCCTGCTGGAGGCCCAGGACGAGTCTAGCTCTGAATATCACACGAGAAACATGCTTCCCAGCATGTGCTAGAAATAAACAACTAACTCCTATGTCACATACCGCACATCGGTCATGTGCCAGCGATAGCCCCGCTGGAGGCCCAAAAGGAGTCTAGATTCTCGTGTGATCATAGTCGGACTAGAGAGCAACTAAAACCAACTCAACCCATGACTCATTACATCTTAGTCTATAGTTAAATTTCATAACACATCAAGATATATGTATGCAGTATGAACATAAACAATAAAATTCAATAACAAGTCAAATAATAGGTTCACATCATGCCTGGCAAAATTATATCGGTGAGTGATAACTTACAATTTCACCAACTCAGCACTAAACCCGATTTTCCAAGGATGATGACGATCGTGCATCACAAATTATTTTATTTATGATTTAATATCATTAATTCCTATAAAAAAACATAAATTAAATCCCTTGGGACATCCCCAGACAATCTCTTTCCTTCCTTCCTCCACCTTTCTCTCTTTTTTTTTATTATTTTTTTATTTTTATTTATTTACCTTCCTTTTGGTGTTGTTACCAGGTCGGCCCATCCAAGATAATAGGCCTAGCCCAACAGGGCATGGCTCAACCGAGTCTGGCCCAACAAGGCCCGGCCCAGCCAAGCCCGGCCCATTCAAGCCCGGCCTAGCCCAGCCCGACCCAGCCAAGCTCGGCCCAGCCCAGCCCGGCCCAGCCAAGCTCGGCCCAGTCAAGCTCGGCTCAGCCAAGCTCTGATCAAACCGAACCCAGCCAAACCTTCCCACTCCTGGCCCCAGCACCATCCCGATTCCACGAAAGAACCAGGGAGGATCGACGGCGATCCTCCCGTCCGACCAACATGGAGTACTCGCCGGAGGAAGAAGAGGGTCCGGCGACCCCTACAGCGACCGTCCAACCGTCAGCCGGTGAGCACCGAGCCGAAGACTACCCCTCGCAACAGTGACCTCCCACTGCTACCCGGTCGATCAAAAATCCCTCTCCCCCCCCCCCCCAGCAAGCGGAGGAACGGCGGCGATCCCTACGATCGGCCGCCCAGAGCGTTTGCCGGAGAGGAGGAATCCGGCGGTGACCTTTCATCGCCGGCCACAACACACGGCTTCAACGGAGAGGAAGAATCAACCGGATTCTTCCTTCCTCCCATCCAAACAACCTTACACTACCCTTTCCCGAGGAAGAAAGACTTACCGGCGAGACTGGCTCCGATCGCTGCGACCACCGGTGGAGAGCACTCCGGCGAGGACAGGGACACACGAACAAGCCGTCGGCATTCCACTCACAGGGAGGTATTCCCAGATCAACAGAGGCACCCGATGCCCCTAAAAAACCCGAGGAAAACCCTTATCCCCCCCACTTTCGGCGGCGTCGACGAGCTTCTCCGGATTTCCCGCCGGGAAATCCAAACTCCTGAACCATTTTAAATTTGAACTGAAGTCGGCGGCCCTTGCCGACTTCAGTCCAAATTCAGCCCAATAAGAACTAGGCCTCACATCGATCCCTTAAAAATCTAAGTTGTCATGGTCCATCACCTTGGACTCTTTTGAAAGATGGAGCAGCAAGTAAGATTTTTAGGTTGGACCTATTCAACCACATGTTTCCTTAGTCCTTAAATTTTAGGTTTTGATCTGTTCAATGGTGTATGACTCATGAGATAGTTGACTGTTTACTGGTGTTTTGATGTCATTTAAAAATAAATTGGTATTACCGTAGGAATAGTTCTAACTGCATAAACAGAGCTTAAATTTGGAAATTAGTAATTGATGTTTCCTTCTAAATAAGACAAATTTGCAGAGGAAAGAGTTGCAAGGCCAATAAAATGGAAAAAAAAAAAAATCTTTAATATAAAAATGTGAATACTCCATGATTCTTGAGAAAATGACTTGTGATGCTACATAATTTAGTGTATGAATGTGTTTAATTTGAAATTTCAAAGAATCCTGATCGACATTAAATATCCTTTGAAAAGTACAGAACACTCCACCTCCATTTCTTTTGGTCTGTCTCTTGCATCATAAATCAATGTAAAAATTTTAAGGTTGGGAGAAAAAAATTTCAAAACTAGTTACATTTTTGGCATCCTATCCCTTAGAAACATTTCTGGTATTCTAAAGTTCACTCTGAACCTCTTTCAGAAATTAAAATGAAAATATTTTATTAAAATGTGACTGACACTTACTCGAATGTGATTGAAACTGATCCCTCAACCCTCTAATCAATATGAATGCCAAAACCTATCCCTGCACTCTCCAATCAAAATGCATGCCTATTGTTGCTTCAATAATGCAAAAGCTATGCAACTCGATGCCAAAAGCATGGACTTTAAGTCTATGAAAGCTCCTTCTTCCTTCCCTAATTTTGTTCCAGTTAAAGGAAGGATGAGGTTTTCTCCTCAAAGTTGAGATTTTTTTTCATAAAGTCTTCTAGTAATCAAATAAAAAAATGATGCCCTTGGTTTTGAGAACTGCCAATGCCTTCCAGAATTGTAACATTCGGTTCCAGAAATAACCATATTTTTTTTATCCTAAGTTATGCCAATTTAGAAACAAATAATGTTGTATGTGAAATTATATCATATTTTTCACCAAAAAAATTTACATCATCTTCTAGAAGAGTCCTTTAATTAGAAGTTTCTGAGATGTCATGGCACAATTTAAGAACCAAGAAGTAACCAAGGTATCTGTGAGGCCCAACCCACTTCCAGCCGTTGACCCATGCAAAATTTGGACGGAAGTCGGCATCTGGGTTACCAACTTTAATGCAAATTCAGCATGGCACCGAACTGCCGGATTTCTCAGCAAAGGGGTCGGAGAGGACGGTCGAAGGCGCGGAGGAGGGGATAAGTATTTTTTCCTGTGATAGAGGGGTTTCTCACGTGCTTCCGCCTAATCTAAACCCCTCTTCCTCCAGTGGACGCCGAAAAACTGACGTTGATCCCGCCAGACAACCCCCTCGTGTGCCTCTACCTTTTTCCGAAGTCATCTTCCTCCGATGCTATTGAATCCGCCGCCGTCCTCACTGGTAAGTGCTATAATCCCTATTTTCTTTCGAGCATGGACTTGAACAGGGACGACCAGCGCGGGAGGGGGAGGGATTCATTTTATTTTTGGATTTTGGTGGTTGGTCGGATGACTGCCGGTGGTCGCACAACCGTCCACTCTGGTCAGCCGAGCCCCCTTCTCAATGGCCGTCTCCCATGGCCGCCACCGGCAGTAGTGGGGATGCCGACTCGGTCAAGCCAAGAGAGGAGCAACGGGGGAAAGGGGGGGATTTGCTTTTGGGTTTCCGGTAGGTGGCCGGGCGGCCATCGAGATCGCCGTCAGTCCCCTCTTCCTTCTGGCCTTTCTTAGGGGAGAGATGGGTTGGCTCGGTTAGGAGAGAAGCCAGCAGATTTTAGAGAGAGGAAGGAGGAAGAGAGTCGGGAGAAGGGAGAAAGGATCGAGTTAACTCGATTAGCAGGGACGAGTTAACTCGGTTGATAGATGGGTTGACTCGACTAACAGAAATGTGGTTTTCTTTTATTTAGTTTTTATATAGATATATATATATAAATTAATGGTATGATTAATTTTAAAAAAAATTATTGTACAAGATTGTCGTTGCCCTTGGAAGACCAGGTTTAGTGTTGAATTGTGCTTAGTAGATGGAAATCCTGGGTAAGTTATCACTCCCTAGTATATTTTGCCATGTGAGCTTATTATTTAATATGTTACTGAATTTTACTGTATACCTTTATGCTGTATATCAATGACTTGATGTGAAATGAGACTAAACACATATGATTAAAATGTACTGTGTCATGGGTTGAGTTGGTTTTAGTTACTCTCTAGTCCGACTATGATCACATGAGGACATAGTCTCCTTTTGGGCCTCCAGTATGCCTATCACTAGAACATGACCAATGAGCAGTATGTGACACAGGAGCTAGTTACCTTATTTTAGCCATGCATGGCAGTTGCTGGCACATGCTGGGATGCATGTTTTTCGTGTGATTTCAAAGCTAGTTTTCCTTTTGGGCCTCTAGTGGGGCTATCACTGGTACATGACCATTGAGCGATATGTGTATACATTATCTAGTCTCTTTTGGGGCTAGCTACAGGCCGATCGTGGTCATAGTTAGAGGGACTAGGTGAGTGAGGTGGATTGCCATCCTAAGAAGTGTGTGTTGTCAGAAAAGTAATAAAAAGAATTAATAATGAAAACTTAACTGATTTGTCTCTATTTTATTATTATGTTTGGTTTCTTGTATGCATTGATTTATTCAAGTTACCTTGCTCTTGATTCATGGTAGATTTATATTCGAGATGTATGATAACTTATTAAGTTTAGGGAACTCACTTTATTCCCTTGCATTTTTTTCAGGACCAGAGGAACATATGGGCTTGGGAATCAATCAGTGAGGATTTAGGACCTAGTGGACACTGTTACTTTTATGTTTAATGTTTAATAAATTTTAAGTGTGTGACTGTTAGTTTTTATGAACATTTGAATTTGCTTACCTAATAAAAATTTTACGTGTTTACCTGGTTGAATAATTTTTGTTGAGATTGGTTTGATACAGGCCTTGTGTGTCTAAAGGAAGAATGAACCCAAGGGCATATGGCCATCTGTTTCGCATCCGACTTGGATATGGGATCGGGGTGTGACAAATTTAGTGGTATCAGAACCAGGCTTGTCTTAAAATCAAGATGATATAGATAGTGAGAGTGGGATAGAGTTAATTAGGACAAATCTAAGACATTTAAAGTAACAAGCAAGGTTATATTATTAAACTGACTTTCTTTTGTGAAATAGGTGAAAATGGCCCGGACTCGATCCATGAGAACGTCAAATCATAATGATCGTGCTTCTCGAGCTCATGGTATTTTGCAAGCAGCAGGTCCGTCTCGGGTTGCCAATGCCTCTAGGACTCGTAGCCCATCACCTGATCAGGGCGAGAACCGAGTAGTTTGTTCTCCCCCTCAGCAGTGTGACCTGAGGATAACCAATTCTGATGGTCAAGTGGTAAGCCTTATTCAAGCTCTAACCGGGCTTGTTCAGGAAATGAGACAACAGGAAAGTAGAGGTGGTCAATCTTCTAAGACAGATCGGGGAATCACAGAATTTATGAAATTGGCACCTCCTACCTTTGAGGGCTCCACTGAACCACTAAGTTATTGAAATGGCTGAAGGAAATGTTGAAGGTTTTTGCCAATATGGATTGTACAGATCAAGAAAATGTTCATTTTGCTGCTTATCAATTACAGGGCAAAGCTTTTGAATGGTGGGATGCTATTAAGAGGCAGCATGATCTGAGGAGCCAATTACTTGGGATAATTTTCGTCAAGAGTTCTTGGATATATATTTTCCGGAAAGTCTTAGATTTCAGAAGGAAAGTGAATTCACAAGACTGATACAAGGGGACATGACGGTGGCATAATATGAAGCCCAGTTTATTGAATTATCCCATTTTGCTCTAGATTTGGTGGCTACGGATAGTATCAAGGCTCGGAGATTTGAGAAATAACTTAAACCCAGGATTCATGCTGGAGTGAGACCGATGCAACTGGCTTCATATTGGGATGTGGTTAGTAAAATAAAAATTATGGAGCAGGAGGTTGATAACATGCAACAGGAGAGAGAACGGTAATTGAGGAAGAGATCCAGATTCGAGGGACAACAAGGTAGTCAATACTCTGACAAATAGTCTAGACAGAGGGGAATTCAAAGGAAGGATCCAGGTCCTCAATAGGGAAATTGCCCTCATTGCAGAAGGTGCCAGGATTTTCATTTAGAGCAGGATTGCCATTGGTTTTCTGGAGCTTGTTTTAATTGTGATCAGCATGGCCATAAAGCTATGGATTGCCCTCATTCTTAGAATTTTGGATACCAACGTTCATTCCAAAATGCACTGCGATCGCCTGTACCTCATCCTTGGAATGCACTAGCTTCTATTCAGGATCAACCATCAACTCATGGATCTGGAGAGCGCTAGAAGCAAATGACCCAGGCTCATGTATATGCTTTGACCCAGCAAGATGCACAGGCATCGAATGCTGTGGTAACAGGTAATTTCAAAAATCTTTTCTTTTAAAGTTAGTTAAAAAGTGTTCGTATAATTATCAAGTTAGATTTTGACTGTTTGGTAGGTACCATCAAATTAGTTTGCTCCTAAGCCTTTGTTTTATATGATTTCGGGGCAACACACTCTTTTATCTCAACTGAATTTACTAAGAAGACTGGTATGAAACCAGTATTTATGAATTATGAGATCTATGTCTCCACTCCAAATGGGAGCACCATCATAGTCAGCATGATTTGTCCATCCTGCACTCTAAGTATTTGAGATCATGATTTTACATCTAACTAACAGTTTTGGAGATGAAGAAGTTTGATATTAACATAGGAATGGATTGGTTGGCTTCTTATCATGTCATTGTAGACTGTTTTGGAAAGAGAGTAATTTTTCATCCTCCGGGATAGGAACCTTTCAATTTCTCTAGCAATAGAGGAAAGGCCCTTATTAGAATGGTTACGGCTATGCCAGCTGGCAGGATGTTAAGGCAAGGTTGTACAAGATACTTGGCCAATGTTATGGACTTTCAGCAAGAAGAAATGAAATTGGAAACCATTCCGATCGTGAGAGAATTTTTGGATGTATTTCTAGATGAATTGCTAGGATTGCCTTCTGGTAGGGAGATAGAGTTTTCTATTGATCTTATATCTGGTGCAGAACCTGTTTCTAAGGCTCCCTATAGGATGGCACCAGCTAAATTGAAGGAGCTTAAAGAGCAACTCCAGGAACTACTTGATAATGGTTTTATCTGACCGAGTGTTTCACCGTGGGGTGCTCCAGTGCTTTTTGTCAGAAAGAAGGATGTGACGGGGATCCAGGGCAGGTCCGGGTATTTTCTCCATTTTTTCTTATTTTTTTGTCATTTTTTATTTTTACTTATTCCCGCTATTCCACCTATTCCCTCTATTCTAGTTTTATCCCGATCTTATTCTCATCTTATTCCAGTTTTATTCCATCCTCATTGTGTTTCTCCCATGGTTTTAAAACGAATTTCAAACCCTAGCCTCCACCCCGCCGGTCCTAGATCCGGGCCGCCCGACCCCCGGCCGCCACCGCCGGACCGTCGCCAGTGCTCGCCGGCCCCCGCCCTCGCCGACAAAGCCGCCGCCCCCGCCCCACGCCCGTGGGAAGATGAACGGACGCGGAGGCGTCCGCCCGCCATGGCACATGGCCGCCGTCGCCGCCGACCTGATGCCCGCCGCCGTTCCGGCCACCCGCCTGCCCTTGCCCGGCCGCCGGTGGGGTCCGTCGCCGCCCATGCCTGTGGGAAGATGAACGGATGCGGAGGCGTCCGTCCGCCCATGTGCACCCATGCACCGCCGCCGCCGCCCGCACGTCCGCCGGCCACCATTCTGCCGTCCCCGGCCTTCCCCGCCATCCACCGGCCACGCCAGCGCCCTGAGGTCTCCCACGGCCATGGGAGACCAAACGGCACGCCCTAGGGCGTGCCGTGCCATTCTTGCACCGTCTCGCCCATAACCTGCCGCCAGTTGTCCGCCGGCCCGTCCGCCACCCACTTCCCGGCTGTCCGCTGGTGCCTTGCTGGAGACCATTCTTCCTTCCACGACCGTGTGTTGGTATTTGCACGGATTTCAAAGCAATTCCATTTTCAGAGCAGCATGCTTTCTAGAGCAGATCATCAAGCTAACACACTCTTCATAGCATATCAGCACTATTTTTGATGCAACATGAATTTTGATGTAATTTATTTTTCTTTTTTAGTTTTCTTAGAGGCTAAGAAACTGAGAGTTTTGGTTTTTCTATATAAAGGCCCCCTCTCCCCCTGTAATAATCAGAGATGAGTTGATATAGATTTTTGGGTTGGTTCCGGTTCTAGTTCTAGGCTGAGGCCCATTTTTCTTCGTTCCCTGCTGTGTGCATTATGGGTTCGATGAGGGGTGTGAGGCGTTCCCTGTTGTGTGCATTATGGGTTCAATGAGCACCCTAGTTATCCCCTATCCCATCTTCTTTATCCCCTCGTGTCCTTCGAGAGTCATCCTAGCGCATCTATGTGAGAGCCCTGCTGTGTGCATTATGGGTTCGATGAGAGCTCAGGGTAGCTGGTGCTGTGACCCCTTCGGGAGGGTAGCTTTATGCTCAGGGTAGCTGGTGCTGTGATCCCTTGGGAGGGTAGCTTTAGGCTTTGACCCCTGACTTTCTGTGTGCGTCCCCCGCTAGAGTGAGTATCAGGGCCATGAGTTCCACTTCCCGGTCCCCCATCTTCATCCTTACTTCGCCACATCCACCCAGAAAAATTGAAAATAAAAGAGATTAGCTGTCTTAGGATTTTAGTGTCAGTATGCCCTAGTCCCGGGAGGCTTCTTAGTCCTCCCACGGTCCTAGTTTGTTTAGTTATTTTACTGTTTTCCAAATAACCAGGTTACATCGATTTTTCGTCCCGCATCAGGATGGAAGCTTGAGGTTGTGTATTGATTATTGGGAATTGAATAAATTGACAATCCGAAATAAATACCCTCTTCCAAGAATTGATGATCTTTTTGATCAATTACAAGATGCATAAGTATTCTCAAAGATTGACCTATGATTGGGGTATTATCAATTAAAAATTAAAAGTGAGGACATACCCAAGACAACCTTTCAGACTATATATGGACATTATGAATTCCTGGTTATGCCTTTCGAATTGATGAATGCTCCGACAGCCTTAATGGACATGATGAACAGGATATTCAAATCATATTTGGATCAGTGTGTAGTAGTGTTTATTGATGATATTCTAATATATTCCAAAAATTAGAAAGAACATGAAGAACATTTGAGGAAAATCTTACAAATATTGAGAGAACAGAGATTGTATGCAAAGTTGAAAAAATGTCAATTCTGGCTTAATAGTATTTCATTTCTCGGCCACATAGTTTCTAAAGAAGGTATAGCTGTTAACCCAGCAAAGATTGAAGCAATTGTTGGATGGAGTCGACCAACTAATGTAATTGAAGCCCGTAGTTTTCTAGGATTAGCTGGTGATTATCGAAGATTCGTGGAGGGATTTTTTCGCATAGCACTGCCACTAACCCAGCTAACTCATAAATGGGTCAAATTTGATTGGATAGAAGAATATGAGAAGAGTTTCCAAGAGTTGAAGAAATATTTGGTGTCAGCTCCTATTCTTACCCTACCATCTGGAAGTCATGGTTTGAAGGTGAAAACACCAACACCATGCATACAATATGCAAAAGCAAGGTAGAAAAAGATGCATTTTAAAATAATTTTAAAATATGCATAGCGAAAGGCTTGGTAGATCAATCTAAACGATCTACCAATTTGCCTGCAACAAGATCTAGTATAATAAAACAGCACGCAATATAAACATCAAAGCAAGAGAAGAGCAAGGATATAAAAGTACCTTACTGTTACACTTTTGATGGATGCAACGGCGGTGCTCCAAGGATGATGCTCTTGAGCCACACACGTGTCTGGCCTCTACAAGTAATCCACACCTGGGCTCAACTCCGATCAACTCCCTCGAAGTGCTAGCTCCTTTAGATCCTTTGGACTGTTCTTCTTCTTCCTGGAAGACGAGGAGGAGAGTGGAACTTTTCCTAACTAGCTCTCTTCCCAAGGCCTAGCTTGAGTGCTAGGAGTCCATACACCCAATGCCCAAGTCCTCTCAACCCTTTTCTTCCCTCTCAGAATCTCAGCAACAATGAGCTTCAGAGACAAAATCAAAAGCTTCTCTTAACCCAGCAGCCCTAAAATAACACTTATTTATAGAGGTAGCCAAGAGAGGGAGAAAGAGGAAGGAGGAGTGATTGGAGGAGAAGGTCAAGGAGCATACCATATTGACTCAAACCATATTAGGAAGGAATGACAATCATTCCATGAAAGTTTGGAGGCAAAACAACTTGAATTCAAAATTCAAACCAAGTCAAAACCTTCCAAAAATGTCCCAGAAATGTCGTTCAGGGATTTTTAGTCGAGCAGAGATGAGTCGACTCGAGCATGTTCGAGTCGGCTTGTCCAGGATATAGAACAGTTAGACTATTCATTCGAGTCAACTCGAGCAAGGATCGAGTCGGCTCGACCAGAACATAGAATGTGTTGACTCGAGCAGGGGTCGAGTCGGCTCATCCAGAAAATAGAATGAGTCGACTCGAGCAGGGATCAAGTCAGCTCATCTAGAAAAGTCTTCTAGAAATATTTCTTGTCACAGCCAAGTGTTGACCCCTCAAGTGTCAACACATGGTCAATCACATTGACCGCCAGTGATAGCAAACGATTCTCAATCATCGATCAGCCTTAAGATTAGATAGAAATCCCTATGGTGTGTGACCCCATAGGTTCGAATACTAAGCCAGTAGCACTGGAATACTTCCAGTATCAGTCAAAGTCCACATCTAGTAATGATACCCGATGTCCGGATAGGTCGAAGATGTAGGGCACCTCTCTAGAACCTCTGGCATATGGTTACCGCATAATTCATCCCTCTGACCTTATAATTCTCAAGATGACCTAGGGTTCGACTGCCAATCCTAATTTGGTTTATCCAGATCGTGTCTCAACTTTACAAGTTTTGTGACTCCTCACAAGAACTACCCTGGCCAAGGATTTGCTAAATTAAGACACAATGAGCTATTCACTACAAACTATTTGGAGGGGTCAATTCAATCTTGATCCACCACCGCTCCATAAGTACTTGACTACACCCAAAAACCTTCCGTCACTAAATTAGAAATCCATGTAGTCCGGCATCAAAATATAGTGAGTTGCTTGCAAGCTACCATGGTGATCTCAGGTCTGAAGGACACATATACCCATATCCCTTCGCGAACAACCCTTTGGCAGAAGGGAGCTCCGTAGATGGTCACGTTTAGTGAGATGTCATACATTTCACTTGCATATCACACCAATGTCTCCACACTCCTTTCTTAAGAGGATAACCAACAAATGTGACATACAACAACCTACACTTGATACATTGTCGTCCTATAACAAAGTATCATTTGGTTGTGAACCAGTTTAAGAACTACTTGATATATCCATTCTATATCAAACAATATATTTCCAAGAACTCCATCATACAAGAGTTCATTTCAAGAAAATGCAAATATGATGAACAGCAAAAAAGAATAACTTTTATTCATTAAAAATCATATACATTTACAAGATAGCACAACTGTCTATAGCCTAGACGATTGGCTTTGGGACACAATTCCCAACAACTCCCACTTGGACTAAAGTCAATTGGTACAGAATCTCATTCCCATTTTTCATTTACAACTATTGAACTCTTGAATTCTGATGGCTTTAGTGAAGGGGTCAGCCAGGTTTTCCTTTCATCAATCTTTAGAAGGTCAATGTCATCTCGTTCCATGATCTCTCATACAAGGTGATAGCACCGCAAAATGTGCTTTGTGCGGTGATAAGACTTTGACTCTTTGACTTGAGCAATGGCTCCTGTGTTGTCACAATGCACCGGAACAAGACCATCCAGGGAAGGTGCCACTCCCAGCTCGCCAAGGAACTTCTGCAACCACACAGCTTCCTTCACTGCATCCGATGTTGCAAAGTATTCTGCTTCGCATACTGAGTCTACCATAGTAGGCTGCTTGGAACTTTTCTAGCAGATCGCTCCTCCATTTAGGGTGAAGACAAATCCTAACATATTCTTGCAATCATCCTTATCTGACTGGAAACTAGAGTCATATATCCCATAAGTTTCAAGTCAGGTTCTCCATAAATCAGCCATTGGTCCTTAGTATTTTGCAAATACTTAAGGATGGTCTTTACCACCTTCCAATGAGCTTCACCTGGGTCAGATTGGTATCTGCTCACTACTTCTAGTGAGTATGCCATGTCTGGTCTAGTACATGTCATAGCATACATGATAGAATCCATTGCCGAAGCATATGGGATTCTGCTCATATGCTCTCTCTTCTCAGGAGTTGTCGCACAATCCTCATTAGAAAGACCAATTCCAGTGCCTATCGGAGATAGCCTTTCTTGGAATTTTCCATGCTGAACCGTTTCAACACAGTTTCGATGTATGTAGACTAGATAGTCCCAGAAGCCCCAGAAGCCTCTTAGATCTATCTCTATAGATCTTCATACCCAGTATATAAGATGCTTCATCCAAGTCCTTCATAGAAAATTGAGATGACAACCAGACCTTTATTCCTTATAGTGTTGGGATGTCATTTCCGATTAAGAGAATATCATCTACATATAATACAAGGAACACAATCATAGAACCATTAGCCCACTTGTAAATGCAAGGTTCTTCTCCATTCCTAACAAAGCCATTCGATCTGATACACTTATCAAATCGCATGTTCCAACTCCTTGATACTTGCTTAAGTCCATAGATGGACTTTTGAAGCTTGCACACCTTTGACTCATCTGTGGATGTGAACCCTTCAGGTTATATCATATACACCTCCTCTTCCAGCTCACCATTCAAAAAAGCTGTTCAGGCATCCATTTGCCAGATTTCATAGTCAAAGTATACTGCTAAAGCAAGCATGATCCAAATAGACTTGAGCATTGCCACAGGCAAGAACGTCTCATCATAGTCGATACCGTAATATTGACGATATCCTTCGACAACCAAATGGGCTTTATAGGTCTCCACCTGCCCGTCTGCATCCCTTTTCCTCTTGAAAATCCATTTACACCCAATGAATTTTATCCCTTCAAGCAGATCAACCAATGTCCATATATTGTTGATTTCCATGAATTCCATTTCAGATTACATGGCTCCTAGCCATTTCTCAGGTTGACCTCTGCATCACATCCATATAGGTCATTGGATCCTCATTATTCTCATCGAGTTCAATGGGATCACCATCCCAGACCAAGAAATTGAAGTACCTATATGATCAACTCGGTACCCTATTGGATCTCTTTAATGGTTCCTGTGTGGGCTCTTGGTGTGATCTTATCATAACCGGTTCTATGCTGTCCCTTAAGTGTGTCAGTTCTTCTACTTGTTGAACTTCACTAAGTTCAATCTTAGTGGCTATAGTTCCTTCACCAAGGAACTCCTTTTCCAAAAAGATAGCCCTAAGACTGACGAACAATTTTTGTTCCTTAACTAGAAGTAATACCCCTTAGACAATTTTGGATACCCAACAAATAGGCACCGGTCAGACCTAGGTCCAAGTTTATCCATTTCTAAATATTTTATATAAGCCGGGCAACCCCAGACCCGAAGGTATGAGAGTGTCGGCTTATGTCCATTCCATATCTCATATCGGGCTTTGTTAACGAATTTACTCAGAGCCCTATTTAAAAGGTAACAGGATGATTCTAGAGCATATCCCCAAAAGGACAGTGGCAGAGAAGCAAAGCCCATCATGAACCAAACCATATCAAACAGGGTTCGATTCCTCCTTTCAGACACTTCATTTAATTGAGGTGTCCCTGAAGGTGTCCACTGAGAGAGAATCTCATTCTTTCGACATATGTCAGAAACTCCCTAAAAAGATATTCACCACCTTGATCTGATCGAAGGATTTTGATACATCTTCCAGTTTGTTTTTCTACTTTATTACGATATCGTTTGAACATTTCAAATGACTCATATTTATGTCTCATCAAGAAGACATAACAGTACCTCAAAAGGTCATCTATAAATGTAATGAAATAAATGTACCCATCTCTGGCACTAACATTCATGGGTCCGCATACATCAGTATGTACCAGGCTTAGAATTTCTTTGGCTCGGTCACCTTTTCTAGTAAAAGGTGACTTTGTCATTTTTTCAAGAAGACAAGACTCACAGGTTGGAAGTGAACCACTTTCACTAAAGTCAAGGAGACCCTCGGACTTCAACCTATTTATCATGTTCTTGTTAATATGACCTAGCCTACAATGCCACATGTACGCATCGCTGACATTATCTATCCTAGGGGTTTGCTAGACGAGTACACTATACTAACAGGTCGGATAGTATATAAATGTCATTATTCATAAATCCATTCGTTATAACATAATCATTCAAAAAGATTTTGTAAATGTCATTCTTTATTGATAGTTCATAACCATACTTGGCCTACAGAAATGACATTTAAAATAAAAGATGGACAATAATGATACTCATTCAAAATGATTGTACAAGACTCGAAAACTAGTTTGAGGACTCCCAACACCAAGATTGGAACTTGGCTTCCATTTTACATGTTCAAGAATCTCTCACCATTCTCGAATCTTCTACTAACTTGAAGTCCCTACAAAAAATTGCAAATATGAATTGGACTTCCAGTATCCAATACCCAGTTAGTAGTATCGCAAATAGAGAAACTACAAGGTGTTATCATATAAATACCTTGTCCAGCACCTTCTGGCTGCTTCCTCTTCTTGGACCTGTTCAGGTTAAGGAATGCAATGTAAAGAGGACAATTCCTCTTTCAATGTCCTTGCTTCTTGCAGAAGAAGCATTCCGCTTGGCTCTTATCAGCCTTCTCCTTCTTGGCTTGACTGGGTCCAAAAGCATTCTGCACCTGTTTCTCTTTACTTTTCATTTTTCCTTTCTTAAAGGGACGACGCCCTCTCAAAGACCCTTCCACTAGATTCACCACCCCTTTGTTCAGATGGTGGTCTTTCTCATAATTCTGCAGTAACCCAACAGATCATGGTAGTTAACTACAGGCTTATTCATTCTATAATGATCGAGAAAATCTAGATAGGAAGAGGGGAGGAAATTCAGAATCGCATCCTTCCCAAGCTGTTCATGCAAGGGACATCCGAGTTTGCCCGGATGCTCAATCATCTCAATCATGTATAATACATGATCAGTGACTGAGGCCCCATCATGCATCCATGCATTATAGATAGCATAGGAAACCTTGTACCTCTCAACGTCATCTGGTGTCCCAAAGGACTCCTTCAATCTTTGAAGGATTTTCTCTAACTGGGCTTCCTCGAATTTGTGACTGAACTTGTCCTTCATCGTTGCAAACATTATGCATCGGATAGTGGTCCTGTTAGAGAGCTACTTCTGATAAGTGTCTCTAACTGAACCACGAGCATTAGAAGCAGGGGTTTTAGGTGCCAGGTCTATATCACATACAAGATCCATTCATGCTCCAGGACAGTCCTGAGCCTTCGATACCAGCTATCGAAGTTGGATCCCTTGAGCTTCTCATTATCAAGAAGAGACCGGAGCAACAGATTGGAAGACATCTTAAAGGAAAACCAAGCTAATTAGTGTATATGAATTATTAACCTATAGACATGGACTTTAGTATAAAGGCCCTCCCACTAATAGTTCAGACTGGTAGCCTCTACCTCCATTCGAGGAATTACTTTAATTCCTTAGTGGGTATTAGAGTCCAATAAATAACACATGAGCCCGACTTTGGCTGGCCCACCCATTTGCATCTAAAGATAGGTTCTTTAACTGATTACTTCTCTAAGTAACCTCTAGTATTTAGGTTTTGTCCCAAGATGCACTTCAATCAGCCTTTGGGCCTCCTATTGAAGGTCCCAGTTAGGTCCAACCATTAACATGATAAAACTCGATGCTTCTAACTAATAATAGTCAAGCTGACTTTGGCCGCCCACCTACCACCATTAAGAGAGTCGCACTGAGCCATCATATTAGGAACAGCAATCCTAATAGCCCGATGAACACCCGATCTTTGGATCTACCGATGAACACCCAACTATTAGACCCATTACCATTCCACTTAATGGAAGGCTAGGACTTGGTTATCCCTATAACTTCATCCTTTTATGGACCTAATAATTTAGAGAATTTATCTTATTATGACAGAAGAAGAGATAAGAAGACACGGATCAACCTCCCACTGACCATATCAGCAACAAGGAGGGTTATTCAACTCATGATCCATGGGCACCAAAAATCAGTCAAGACTGATTAACCTTGGTTGACATGGGATAACACAAGTCAGTGAGCTATCTAATCAATTCTGATCAACCATATTGGCCAGGTAAGTGAGATCATGAGTTGGGTTCCGCCATTAACCGTCTTGCCTTAGACACCAATCGGGTTGACCAAGTAAGAGGTAGCCCTAAAGAACCATGATCAAGATGCCAAACTTATCTAGACACTAATTGGTTCATCAAAATCGATTAGACTAGCCTAAAGACTCGGGCTGCCACTGAGCCACAAATTAGGTCCATTTAGATCTATGAACTAATCAATCTAACTATTAAAGAGATTTATAGAGAAGAAACCCTAACTCAACATTTGATTAGATTAGTTCTCTATTTAGTCCAATGCATCTAAACTTAGGTCCAACCCAATTAAGGACCCAAAAGAAGCTAACCCATAACCCTTAAGGCTTATTGAAATAACTTAAAATCTTTGAATCATATTTCTAGAGTTCTTTGTCATTCTTAATTCTCAATTAAGTTCAACAACCTTAATTAATTGAAATAATTTCAATTAGAATGTAAAACAATTTATAAGTATATTTTGAATTCATTGTTTCAAGGCATTCTGGTCGAGTTGAGTCATGTAAAATGCGAGTCGGCTCATCCAGAACCAAAATAGATAGATTCATCTATTAGCATAGACGAGTCAGCTTGAGCAGGGGTCGAGTCGGCTCGTCCAAAATCAGAAACGGATAGATTGTTCTGCCTGCATAAATGAGTTGGCTCGAGCAAGGGTCAAGTCGACTCGTCTGCGGGGCAGAAAATAGTGACTTCAAAATTCATGCAACTTATTTGAACAATTCAAATTTAGAGATTAAACATGATCAAAACAAAACTCTTAGATCTAATCTAAATTTGTTTTATGATCATAACATTAGATTAAAATATTTTTAATCTATATTTTCTTTTATTTTTTCTTTTTATGAGTCAATCACAAGCGGCACCCCTACATGCCATAGGAGATCCCATTGAATGGAAAGAGAGGGTCTTGTAGCCTTACTTCTCTCCTATGACCGGATGGCCATAATGAAGCACTCAATCCAAGTACTTTAAAAAAAAACATGATATTAAAAGCATGCTAGCATTATTATACTACGATGAACCTGGCTCTGATACCATTGAAGGTGAAAAGATACTAATGCTATGCATACAATATGCAAAAGCAAGGCAAAAAAAGATGCATTTCAAATGATTTAAAATATGCACAATGGAAGGCTTGGTAGATCGATCTAAACGATCTACCAATATGCCTGCAACATGATCTAATATAATAAAACAGCATGCAATATAAACATCAAAGCAAGAGAAGAGCAAGGATATAAAAGTACCTTACTGTTATACCTTTGATGGATGTAGTGGCTTTGCTCCAAGGATGATGCTCTTGAGCTACACACGTGTCTGGCCTCTATAGGTAATTCACACTTGGGCTCAAATCTGATCAAGTCCCTCAAAGTGCTATCTCCTTGGGATCCTTTAGGCTGATCTTCTTCTTCTTGGAAGACGAGGAGGAAAGGTGGAACCCTTCCTAACAGCTCTCTTCCCAAGGCCTAGCTTGAGTACTATGAGTCTACTACCCAATGCCCAAGTCCTCTTAACCCTTTTCTTCCCTCTCAGAATCTTAGCAGCAATGAGATTCAGAGACAAAATCGAAATCTTCTCTTAGCCCAGCAGCCCTAAAATAACACTTATTTATAGATACAGCCAAGAGAGGGAGAAAGAGAATGGAGGAGTGATTGGGAAAGAAGTTCAAGGAGCATACCATATTGACTCAAACCATATTAGGAAGGAATGATAATCATTCCATGAAAGTTTGGAGCCAAAATAGCTTGAATTCGAAATTCAAACCTGGTGGGGACACCGGAGGCACCAGAATAAGACAGAGGCTTTTCAACCCTTTGTGAATTGATCAATAATTTATGAGTCCATCTATAATAAGGGCTTAGCCCATCTGAGTCCATTTTAGTTCTTATTTGAGTCTTTTGAGTTTCAGTTCTGTACTAGTCAGCTCATGTTGAGCTAGTTCAATCTAGTGTTAATCAGCTCATGTCGAGCTAATTTTATTTTTTGAGTCCTATTCAACCATATTGAAGACTCAAGACCACATCATACAAGTGAAGACCAAGTCCAACTAGATTGAAGACATGGAAGTATAGCCCAAGTCCAACCCAGCTTGAAGATTTGAAGACCCCAGGAGGAAAAATTCAGAAAACCCTGATTCCTTGCAGATGCCCTCCAGATGCCCAGATTCCCTTCCAGATGCCAAAATATATTCATATACCAAGGAATCCATGATTTCAGAGGTCCTCTGCATCCTAGCCCAAATAAATCAAGCCCAGGTGCCAAGCCCAAGCCCCTAAGAAACAAGATACCAGGGAATATTCCTGCTACCTGGCTACCAGTCACCCCATCTTCCAAAGGCCCAACCCATGCACCCGAGCCCCTTTGGGCCAGCCTCTTGCTGCTCCTAAAAGCCCAACACGCCCCCATAGGTATCCTTGGAGTGTTGGCCAAGTCAAGAGAATTTTTTAGAGATTTTTCTACTTAATGTTTCCTTATTTTCTAGCTAGATTTGAGAGGGAAAAGGATTCTTATGTAAAGACTTATGTACCCTTACTTGGAGCCCAAGGTTAAGGGTCTATTTAAAGGATCCTAGCCTCTTGTATGAAGAGAGATTTTGATATATGAAATAAACCTTGAGTTCTTCTATTGTTTTGTTTGATTACCCTGCTGTGTGCATAAGGGGTTGAGAGTTCTTCTTCCCGACGTTTGCAACCATCTTCTTGCCGCCACCATCCTTCCAACCCCTCCAAAACTTTCTTCCCTTTGCTATTTTCCTTTATTTTATTGATCTCCTTTGAGTTTTCTAACCCCTGACAGGTCATTTGCAGGTCCCCAAGTTCCTACAAATCCAACGACTCCAGCCAAGCCTCAATCGAACCACCAGCAGAAAAGCGGGGTATCCGCGGTCTTTGGCTCGGTTTTCCAGGCCGCATCCATCGAGGAATGAGAGATCCCTTCGATGGGATCTTCACCGGACACTTCAGACATTGTCAGTACACCCCCTCTACCTCCAGTCTTATTATTGTAGGAGAACTTGCCGCAACCGAGGCTTCTCAGCCCCGGCGATCCTTCTTTAGTACTTTTCTAGGTTCTAATCTGCATGCTTGGCTTCAAAATTCATACAAAATTCTCTACAACAAATTTGATCTAGAATTCAGGAATTAATCACCTAACCCCATATATAAAACATACAAAATGAATTTCATGCTTATTAGTTCCGCATCATTTGGTATCAGAGCTTAGATTATGGCTTTTTTCTGTAATTTTTCAATCCATATATACTCTGTTATTTAAATTATTTCTTCCTGATAAAAACTCCAAAAATTTTTAAATTTATTTTCTGGATTTATCATAATTCAAAGTATTTTCTAGAAATTTTTTCATATTTTATTTCGATCTGTGAATTTTCTTCAAGTTGAAATACTACCTGCAAATTTTTGGCTCTATTTTTTCAGCAAGACATGTTTGGAAGTTTTAGGGTTTTGTTTAGCATCTTTTTGCATATCTTTTAGTTTTAGTATATTTCCTGCATATTAGGCCATAATTTTCAAGTTTTCTTCTGTTTAAAAAATACCAAAATATAAAAAAAAAATTACATATTCTCTAAAAGCTACCAAAACTTCTAACCCTAATTTGCATCATTTGCCTGCCATCATTGCATAATCTACTTTTAAGGCACTCTTGCTAAGTCAGATGGGGGAGGATTTGATCATCTCTCCTTAGCCCAAAACCACACCCCTTGCATTCGGTCCCAAGCCTTAACCTAAAATTAACTAGACTTAATTTGCCCTAGTGGGCTAGGGACACCAACTGGTCGGGTCCGGGCTAAGTGTCAGATCATTGTGTCAAGCTAACCTATGTGTGCTTTGTGCTCGGTGTCTAGAACGGTGGTTTAGGGATTCAATCCCGAGGGCTTGTGTGCTGGTCCACCTACGTGGCCAATCTCTGATTGGTGTCTAGGATTGGCAATCAAGGACCTAACTCTCCCTTACACCTGCTTGGCTGAGTACAGGTTACTATAGGCTAGTTTGCCACCCTGATTGAGCATCTAGTTTTGGACTCTAGGTCTAGTCAGCTATAGTCGATTTGATCGAGTCTTGCATGATCATTAGATCAGAGTCCCATCTCATCCACCATCTCCCTGAACCCATGGATAAGCAGGAAGCTAGGATTCAAGCCCTTATAGACCAAATGGCCCAGATGTCTACCTAGTTAATTACCCAAATGACTCAGTTAACCCAGACCAGTAGCCTCAACCCAACTCAACCTAGTAAAACCATAGAGCCCAACCCTATGAGAACCCACTACTCTGACCCATATAGGGAGTCCGATCCTAGGAGAACCCAATACTCTGACCCATATAAGGAGCCCAATCCTAGGAGAACCCCTTACCATGATCCCTACCGTGAGGTTGAACCTAGGAGAGTCCATCGCCATGACCCTTATTATTATACTGAATCTAGGAGGACCCCAAACCCTGATCCCTACCGTGAGGTTGAACCTAGGAGAGCCCATCATCATGACCCTTATATGATACTGAACCTAGGAGGACCCCAAACCCTGATCCCTACCATGAGGTTGAACCTAGGAGAGCCCATCGTCATGACCCATACTATGATACTGAACCTAGGAGGACCCCAAACCCTGATCCCTACCATGAGATTGAACCTAGGAGAGCCCATCGTCATGACCCATACTATGATACTGAACCTAGGAGGATCCCAAACCCTGATCCCTACGAGAGGTTGAACCTAGGAGAGCCCATCGTCATGACCCATACTATGATACTGAACCTAGGAGGATCCCAAACCCTGATCCATACCTTGAGGCTGAACCTAGGAGAGCCCTTTGTCATGACCCAATCCCTAAGGTTAGTCCTAGAAGACCCAATCAGGATTTTGTAGACCAGGAAGATATATCCTATTTACCCTCTCCCTATAAGCCTAGTATACCCACACCTATAGATCTTATGACTCCAAATCCTCTGACTTTAGAATTTACGAACCCATATCCCATGAGTCCAGTAGACCCAAGACCTATAGAGCTGAACTCAATCCTATGACCCCAGATCTTATAATCCCGTGACCCATAGATCTGCACCCTTGTCCTATGAGCCTAGGGAGCCCATAACCCCTAGGTATCTATCTAGTACTAGTCAGGTTCTCTTAGCCAACTTGAACCCCATAGGATTAGTACCCCTAAATATGAACCCAGTAGTGAGCCACTACCCCTTAGGCAACCTAAACCTACTAAGATTGTTGCCCATACTCAGAAACTAGGACTAGCAAATTTCTCCTTAGCCGACCTTCCCCAACCATCCCTGAGATTCACAAGGCTTACATTAATGCAGAAGTGTATGAAGCTGATGCGAGCTTAGTGGATGAGTATGAGGGAGAAGAGGAGATACCTTTAGTAGATTCTGAATTAGCTGACCCAGTGGATACCCAGGTAGAAACCAACCCAGAGCTAGTTGACCTTGACCACATCCAACCTAAAGCTATAATAGAAGAACAATTAGAGGAAGAGAACCTAGGTACTGCTGCTAGAGCCTTACCTGAGGGAACCATAGAGGAGAGCCAAATTATAGAGTCTAGTCTTAAAATACAAGAACCTGAAGAATTTATTAAGGACCTGATCTCTTTGAATAAGTACCTTCAAGATGAGCCTCCTCCTATAGTTTCCATTAAGGACCTCTTCCCTGAGATTAGTAACCCATCCTTCCATTATGTAAACCATGTAGATATAGCTTAACCTCGTAAGGTTAACCTCATTAGTATGGGATTAGTTCCTGACACCCCGTCTTTTATCCTACTTTATCCAACTAAACCTTTTTCTCCACCCTACCAGACTAATTCTGAACCCACTTCCTATTTCCTACCCTTTCCTGAGTCTTCTCATGTGTATATAACTATTAGGTCACATTTTGTTGAGGTTACTAGGTTGCAAGGATCCATAGAGCCCATCCCATTTGCTACCTACTTTTGGCAGACCCTCTAGCACCTATTAGGAGTTACTAGCAAATTTTCTTCTGCATGTCACCCATCAACCACGACTCATGCCCCCATGCCCAAGTGGTAGTTAAGACCTAATAAATCTCTTTAGTCGAGTTTGTTAGGTATAGGTTTGAGTCCTTTGAATCATTTGTTAGGAGTCTGCATGTGCCCAGCATGTTCACCACCTACACTAATTTTAAACAAACTAGCTAATTCCCGAAGATGGATCAAATGATTTGATGTAGTGAATCTATCTTGGTTAGGCTTAGGCCTAAAAGAAGCTTCATGCTCGCAGAGCCGGACCTTTTAAAGTGATAGAGAAGGTTAGATCAAATGCCTAGGTGTTAGACATGCCTTCGGATTTGGGCATTAGTTCTACCTTCAATATTATAGACCTGGTTGAGCACAGGGAACCGTCAGCGATACCTAGTGAGGCCTTTGAACCTATTCCTTTTCATTGTGAGTGAGCCTAACCCAGAGTGTCCACTAATAAATTTGGCCTGAGAGAGGAGAACGGATCGAGCGTATCCTAGACGATCAAGCCATTATGACCCGAGGCCACGGTTATCACGCTTCCTGGTCCGATGGCAAGGCCGGCCAGAGTCGGATGATTCATGGATTTCTCGAGAGGACATGCAGCACCTCAACCCAGACCTCCTCGAGAGATATGTGAGCCAGCTTGATCTTCACTCGATAGAGTCGAGTTCCTCCCACCCCGGGAGAATTGGTGGGGACATCGGAGGCACCAGAATAAGACAGAGGCTTTTCAACCCTCTGTGAATTGATCAATAATTTATGAGTCCATCTGTAATAAGGGCTTAGCACATCTGAGTCCATTTAGTTGTTATTTGAGTCTTTTGAGTTTTAGTTCTGTACTAGTCAGCTCATGTTGAGCTAGTTCAGTCCAGTGTTTGTCAGCTCATGTCGAGCTAATTTTATTTTTTTGAGTCCTATTCAACCATATTGAAGACTCAAGACCACATCATACAAGTGAAGACCAAGTCCAACCAGATTGAAGACATGGAAGTATAGCCCAAGTCCAACCCAGCTTGAAGATTTGAAGACCCCAGGAGGAAAAATTCAGAAAACCCTGATTCCTTGCAGATGCCCTCCAGATGCCCAGATTCCCTTCCAGATGCCAAAATATATTCATATACCAAGGCATCCATGATTTTAGAGGTCCATCTACATCCTAGCCCAAATAAATCAAGCCCAAGTGCCAAGCCCAAGCCCCTAAGAAGCAAGATACCAGGGAATATTCCTACTACCTGGCTACCAGGCCACCCCAGCTTCCAAGGCCCAAACCCATGCACCCGAGCCCCTTTAGGCTGGCCTCTTGCTGCTCCTAGAAGCCCAACATGCCCCCCTAGGCATCCTTGGAGTGTTGGCCAAGTCAAGAGAATTTTTAGAGATTTTTCTACCTAATTTTTCCTTATTTTCTAGCTAGGGTTTGAGAGGGAAAATGATTCTTATGTAAAGACTTATGTGCCCTTACTTGGAGCCCAAGGTTAAGGGTCTATTTAAAGGACCCTAGCCTCTTATATGAAGTGAGATTTTGATATATGAAATAAACCTTGAGTTCTTCTATTGTTTTGTTTGATTACCCTGCTGTGTGCATAAAGGGGTTTGAGAGTTCTTCTTCCCGGTGTTTGCAACCATCTTCCTGCTGCCAACCATCCTTTCAGCCCCTCCAAAACTTTCTTTCCTTTGATGTTTTCCTTTATTTTCTTGATCTCCTTTGAGTTTTCTAACCCTGACAGGTCATTTGCAGGTCTCCGAGTTCCTACGAATCCAACGACTACAGCCAAGCCTCAATCGGACCACCGAGCAGAAAGCCGGTATCCGTGGTTCTTTGGCTCAGTTTTCCAGGCCGCATACATCGAGGAATGAGAGATCCCTTCACTGCGATCTTCACCGGGCACTTCAGACGTTATCAGGTACACCCCCTTTACCTCTAGTCTTATTATTTTAGGAGAACTTGCGCTAACTGAGGCTTCTCAGCCCCGGCGATCCTTCTTTAGTACTTTTCTAGGTTCTAATCTGCATGCTTGGCTTCAAAAACTCATACAAAATTTTCTACAACAAATTTTGATCTAGAATTCAGGAATTAATCACCTAACCCCATATATAAAACATACAAAAAGAATTGCATGCATATTAGTCCCGCATCATTAGAATTGCATGCATATTAGTCCCGCATCAAAACCAGGCAAAACCTTCCAAAAATATCCCAAAAATGCCATTTAGGGATTTCTGGTCGAGCAGAATGAGTCGACTCGAGCAAGTTCAAGTCGGCTCATCCAGGATATAGAATAGTTAGACTGTTCATTCGAGTCAGCTTGAGCAGGGATAGAGTTTCCTCGACCAGAACATAGAACGAGTCGACTCGAGTAGGGCTCGAGTCGGCTCATCCAGAAAAGTCTTCCAGAAATACTTCTTGTCATAGCCAAGTGTTGACCCCTCAAATGTCGACACATGGTCAATCACATTGATCACTAGTGACAGCAAATGATTCTTAATCATCGATCAGCCTTAAGATCAGATAGAAACCCCTATGGTGTATAACCCCATAGCTTCGAATACTAAGCCGGTAGCATTGGAACACTTCTAGTACCAGTCAAAGTCCTCATCTAGCAATGATACCTGACATCCGGATAGGTCAAAGATGAAAAGCACCTCTCCAAAACCTCTGGCATATGGTTACCACATAATTCATCCCTTTGATCTCATAATGCTCAAGATGACTTAGGGTTCGACTGCCAACACTAATTTGGTTTATCCAGATTGTGTCTCAACTTTACAAGTTCTGTAACTCCTCACAAGAACTATCCTGGCCAAGGATTTGTTAAATTGAGACACAAAGAGTCATTCACTCCAAACTATTTGGAGGGATCAATTCCATCTTGATCCACCACCGCTCTACAAGTACTTGACTGTACCACCGCTTTACAAGTACTTGACTACACCCAGAAACCTTCTGTCACTGGATTAAAAATCTAGATAGTCCGACACCAAAGTATAGTGAGTTGCTTGCAAGCTACCATGGTGATCTCAGGTCTGAGGGACACATATACCTATATCCCTTCATGAGCAATCCTTTGGCAGAAGGGAGCTCCGCAGATGGTCACATTCAGTGAGATGTCATACATTTCACTTGCATGTCACACTAATATCTCCACACTCCTTGGTTAAGAGGACAATCAATAAATGTGATATATAATAACTTATACTTGATATATTATCGTCCTATAACAATGTATCATTTGGTTGTGAACCAGTTAAAGAACTACTTGATATATCCTCTCTATATCAAACAATGTAGTTCCAAGGACTCCATCATACAAGAGTTCATTTCAGGAAAATACAAATATGATGAACAGCCAAAAAGAATAACTTTTATTCATTAAAAATCATATACAGTTACAAGATAGCACAACCATCTACAACCGAGATGATTGGCCTTGGAACATAATTCTCAATAGGTTTTACTATATACAGTGATGCCTCTAGAAGAGGATTAGGATGTGTACTTATGCAAAATAAAAAAGTGGTAGCCTATGCCTCCAGGCAACTTAAAACACATGAACAGAACTACCTTACTCATGATTTGGAGTTAGCTGCGGTTGTTTTTGCTCTAAAGATTTGGAGACATTATTTATATGGAGTATCTTATGAGATTTTTCCTGATCATAAAAGTCTTAAATATTTATTTACATAGAAGGAATTAAACTTGAGACAAAGAAGATGGTTAGAACTGATCAAGGATTATGATCTAAAAATAAGTTACCATCCAGGAAAGTAAATGTGGTGGTTGATGCATTAAGCAGAAAGACTGTGGATAGTGTAGTGACTTTAATTACCTCTCAGAAAGATATTCTTCAGGATTTTGGAAAGTTAAATATGGATATACAGTTGCATAATTCTGAATTTTCACTTGCTGCTTTAAGGTATAATCTACCCTAATTGACAAAATTAAGGCATCCCAGGAGAGTGACATAGAATTACAAAAGATCAGGAAAAAGGTACAATCTGGGACAACTTCAGAATTCAGAATTCATGAGGATGGATCCTTAAGGTTTGGGAACAAATTATGTGTTTCAAGGGATGAAGGTTTGAAGAGAAAAATTATGACTGAAGCTCACAACTCCACTTACACTATTCACCCTAGAAGTATGAAAATGTATAGAGATCTTAAAGGAAACTTTTGGTGGAGTGGTATGAAAAGGAAGATAGCCATGTTTGTGGCCCAGTGCCTAACTTGACAGCAAATAAAAGCTGACATCAGAGACCAGCAGGACCACTACAACCCCTGGCTATTCAAGTATGGAAATGGGAACATGTCATAATGAATTTTCTTATGGGATTGCCAAGGACTCTCAGAGGATTTGATGCTATTTGGGTTGTTGTAGACTGATTGATGAAGTCGGCTCATTTTCCACCTATCAAGGTCAATTTTTCATTAGAAAGGCTAGCTAAATTATATATTGATGAGATTGTTAGATTGCATGGTATTCTTGTATCAATTGTATCCAATAGGGATACAAGATTTGTTTCTCAATTTTGGAGAGGACTGCATCGAGCTATGAAAACAAAGCTAGAATTTAGTATGGCCTTTCATCCTCAAACAGATGGTCAGTCAAGAGGACAATCCAGACACTGGAAGATATGCTAAGAGCTTGTGTTTTGGATTTGAAGGGGTCGTGGGATGAACATTTCTCACTGGTGGAATTTGCATATAACAATGTTATCAAGCAACTATTAAGATGGTCCCTTTTGAAGCATTGTATAGGAGGAGATGTAGGACCCCGGTATGTTGGGATGATATTGGTGAGAGAACTTTTGGGACCAAATATTGTACAACAAATAATGGGTAAATTTGGGAGAATGTGAGGCCCAACCCATTTCCAGTCGGTCGACTCATGCAAAATTGGGCTAAAGTCAGCAATTGGGTTGCTGACTTCAATGCAAATTCAGCGTGGCACCGAACTGCCAGATTTCTTGATGGAAGGGTCGGAGAGGACGGTTGACGGTGTGAGGGGGATAAGGTTTTTTTTTTCCCATGATAGAGGGGTTCCTCACGTGCTTCAGCCCAATCCGAACCCCTCTTCCTTCAGTGGATGCCGAAAAACTGACGTCGATCCCACTAGACAACCCCCTTATGTGCCTCTGCCCTTTTTTGAAGTCGTCTTCCTTTGGTGCTATCGAATCTGCCGCCATCCTTGTCGGTAAGTGCTCTAATCCCTATTTTCTTTCAAGCATGGGCTTGAACAGGGAAGACCGGCACAGGAGGGCGAGGGATTCATTTTATTTTTAGATTTTGGTGGGTGGCCGGATGGCTATCGGTGGTCACGCCACCGTTTGCTCCGGTTAGCCAAACCCCCTTCTCGGGGGCTGTCTCCCATGGCTGCCGATGCCAGCTTGGTCCAGCTGACAGAGGAGTAATAGGACAAAAGGGGGATTTGCTTTTGGGTTTCAGGCAGGTGGCCGGGCGACCATCGAGATCGCCACTGGTTTCCTCTTCCTTCCAGCCTTAGGGAGAGATGGGTTGGCTCAGTTAGGGGAGAAGCCAGCAGGTTTTAGAGAGAGGAAGGAGGAAGAGAGTCAGGAGAAGGGAGAAAGGACCGAGTTAACTCGGTTAGCAGGTACGAGTTGACTCAGTTGACAGATGGGTTGACTTGGCTAACAGGAAATGTAGTTTTTCTTTTATTTAGTTTTTATAAAGATATATATAGAAATTAATGGTATGATTCATTTAAAAAAAAAAAAAGTATACAAGATCGTTGTTGCCCTTGGAAGATCGGGTTTAGCGTTGAACTATGCTTAGTAGGTGGAAATCCTAGGTAAGTTATCTCTCTCTAGTATATTTTGCCATGTGAGCTTATTATTTAATATGTTACTAAATTTTACTGTATACCTTTACACTGTATATCGATGACTTGATGTGATATAAGAATAAACACATATGATTAAAATGTACTGTGTCATGGGTTGAGTTGGTTTTAGTTACTCTCTAGTCTGACTATAATCACATGACAATCTAGTCTCCTTTTGGACCTCCAGTGAGGCTATCACTGGCACATGACCGATAAGTGGTATGTGACACAGGAGCTAGTTGCCTAATTTTGGCCATACGTGGTAGTTGCTGGCATATGCTGGGGATGCATGTTTCTCGTGTGATTTCAAAGCTAGTTTTTCTTTTGGGCCTCCAGTGGGGTTATCATTGGTGCATGACCATTAAGCGGTACATGTACATAGGATCTAGTCTCTTTTGGAACTAGCCAAAGGCCAATTGTAGCCATAATCAGAGAGACTAGGTTAGTGAGTGTGGATGGCCATTCTAAGGAGTGTGTGTTGTCAGAAAAGTAAAAAAGAAGATTAATAATAAAAAATTAACTGATTTGTCTCTATATTATTATTATGTTTGGTTTCTTGTATGCATTGATTTATTCAAGTTACCTTGCTCTTGATTCATGGTAGATTTATATTCGAGATATATGATAACTTACTGAGTTTAAGGAACTCACTTTATTTCCTTACATTTTTTTCAAAACCAAAGGAACATGTAGACTTGGAAATCAGTCAGTGAGGATTTAGGACCTAGTGGACACTGTTACTTTTATGTTTAATGTTTAATAAATTTTAAGTGTATGACTGTTAGTTTTTATGAACATTTGAATTTGCTTGCCTAATAAAAATTTTACGTGTTTGCCTGGTTGAATAATTTTTGTTGAGATTGGTTTAATACAGGCCTTATGTATCCGAGGGAAGAATGAACCCAAGGGCATACAGTGGTTTGTTGCGCATCTAGCTCAGATATGGGGTCGGGGTGTGACAGTATTGTTGCTGCCAAGTTCACCGTGGCTTGTAGCTGAGGTCGAGCTTGGAACGCGCTCCTACCGCTTGGGATCCTGCTCGGATGCCCAGTCCTACAAAACAGAGTTAGTGACCCAGGCCGGTGATCCCGACGAGGGCACTCCGATGCTCAAGTCAGTAATGATCCAGGAGAATAGATCCTCCTAGTCGAGCCCCGAGGGTGGACTCCATGCTAGGAGCAGAATTTATAAAGTGAGAGAGTGCGAGTGGGCCAAGAATAGAGTGCGAGAGTGGCAGCAAAGGAGAGCTCGAACTGAGTGGCTGTGTCCGTCTAGAGCCCTTCTGGGGGTTTTGCGGTAGCCTTGAGTGATGGTCTTCCTGTGCACTGCCCCCTTCTTGCTCGTTGGACCTCACTCGACTAAATCTTAGCTTGAGTTCTCAGCTTGAGCCTCTTACCTCGTTTGAATCTAGGAGACCCCTTTTTGTTGGGGGCGTTGCGCACTGCTTACCTCGAGATCTTCCCCATGCTTATGGATGCGTGCAGCGATGTTTCGTGCCATGGACAGGTTACCTTTCCATTTTGGTGGTATGGAAGCTTCCGTTTGCTCTGACATTAATTATGGTTGCTCCCTTTTGGGTAACTTAACAAGGCCTCGATCGATGGGCCCCCACCTCCTGGATCCGGATCAGCTGGTTGACTTACTCTTTTGGAGAGTGCAGATGGTTGGTGGAGAGCGCAGAGCCTCGATCGAGGGATTCCTTCCATTTTGGTGTAAGTGGTAGCTAGGACCATTATTGTGGCCTGGCAAGCATCTTTTTATGGTCCTCAGGCATCGGGCCATCATCCAGGGAGAGTGGTGACTTTCTTCGACTGCAGATCTCTTCGTTCGAGGTGGAGCCGATCTGGAGAGGCGGAGCTCGACTTCGGCCTTAGCGTCTCTACCCGGAGGGAGCGCGACCAGGCGAAGGAGAGGTGGAGCTCGACTTCGGCCCTGGCATCTCAACCCGAAGGGAGCGCAGTCGGGCAAAGGAGAGGCAGAGCTCGACTTCGGCCTAGGCATCTCGACCCGAAGGGAGCACGGCCAGGTGAAGGAGAGGCGAAGCTTGACTTCGGCCTCGGCATCTCGACCTAGAGGGAGCACGGTCGGGCGAAGGAGTCCGGGCAAAGGCATCCCATGTGGTAGCTTTGTCCGACGTGCCGTCTGATAGGGATCCCACGTCAATGATCCCTCCACATCATTTGCCCTTTACTCTAGAGGTCCGTTGGTGCATGGCACTCGGGGCGAAGGGAGTAAATGCGGTGCTAACATGGAAAGGCAGAAATCTGGTGCAATAATGATCACGATTGCCGACACTTCATGAGGCGGTTCTCCAAGCCAGTGAGGTGGAGCTACATGGACATGTTCGAGGAGCAGTTATTGCTGGCACAGAATTCAGAGTGGCCACGATCGATGAGAGGCATCCTAGTCATCGATGGCTGACACGTGGTGCAGATCCATCGATGGAGATGCTGTAATGGTATGGTTAGGCATCTGGTCACTTCGAAGAGAAAGAAAATTTTTCCCAAAACACTTTCCCTTTCAAATCTCACATGCCCGCCATCATACCAAAGCTTCCTCCACTCTCTCGGCCATCCTAGACTCTCCCAGTTAGCTAGGTTCGTCTCTTTTCTTTCTCATCTTTCAGCAGGGTAGGTTTCCCCTTATGGTTAGGGTCTTCTCGGACATAGTCCATCTTCTTCTTCTCTTCTTCCAACCTTCATCTCTTTCATCTTCGAGATGTCTCGCTTCGGCCCCAACTTCCATTCCTTAACCAATCAAAGTGAGGTAGGGCCTTCTCGGTCGAGATTGCCTTCTTCCTCTAATGAGGAGGAGGAAGAGACATGCTTCAAGTTCAGCAGGAGGTGTCCCCCCACTAGGATCATCATTAGGGAGCCTAGAGCCAGTTCCCCTCCTCCTCCTCCACCTGAACCCATCCTCGAACCTTCTTGGTCGATCGATCCTGGCAAGGTTGTCTCGACAATCTTTGCTGAGGAACTGGCGACCATCCGGGAGACCTATGGTGTCTCGAAATCTGTCCGGCTCTCGGTCCCTCGACCTGGGGAATGGATCACCTCCAGTGGCCCAAGCCGAATCGCCCTCTATGAGGAAACCCTCACAGGGGGACTTCGATTTTCCTTCCATCCTTTCTTCCTCTTAGTGCTGAGCAATTACCATCTCGTCCCTGCTCAGCTTGTCCCGAATGTTGAGAAGACCATCTTCTACTTCATAGTACTTTGTTATTTTCATGGGATTGCAACTCGTTTTTCTTTGTTCAGGACCTTCTTTATCCTAAAATGCCACCCTTCCAAGGAGGGGTGGTGGTCCATCTCTTCCCGTCCAAAGGGCATTAAATTTGAACTCCCTTCTTCCATCAAAGGATGGAAGAATAAATATTTCTTTACCTCGATCAAGGGAGTTGACTGGGTCTGGAGTGACCTAGATCGGTCCCCTGACTGAACTTCACCAGTTGAAGCGACTGACCGAGAGGTCTTCGAGCAGCTCTACACCGTCCATATTCCTTCCCTGGAGGTTCTACTGTCAAAGCTGAACCTCTTCGAAGCCGGGATCAGCCCAATAAGGGAGTTGGGTGAGTTCGGCTCAAACCTTTCCTTCTTGTGCATTTTCTTTTATATCTCTAAGCTTGGAGCTGATATTCTCCCTTCTTTGTTCAGGTAAGAAGTTCTCACTGGACGACCTCCTCGTGATCACCAAGAAGAGGGGTCCACCGGCCGCGATCGACGAGTCCCCTTCGAAGAGGGTTCGCAACGAAGGTGGCGCGGTGACTGCACCTACCACGCTGGCCAAGCCGAGTGGGAGAGTGGCCGAAATCGTCCCTGAGCAATGAAGGAGGGTGGCCATGCCAAAGCCCGAGTCAGGCCAGAGGGCTACTGAGCCCGTACTCCAGCAGCCGAGGCGACGCGAGCTAGCCCCGACCCCAGAGCCTAAGGTGGTCATCCGGAATAGGGCCACCACTGCTGCCATTACCGTGATGTCTCCTCCTCTAGAGATTGTCGATGTCGAGGAGGAGGAGGAGGAGGAAGGAAGAACGAAGCCAGCGCCAGGGGTGCCAGTCGAAGAAGTGCTGAGCTCCCATTGCACCCTGAAGCTTCTTCAGTCGACGGAGTGGGCAACTCCACATCCGGGGTGAGCAGGAAGGAGAGGGACTACCGCCAAGTCCCCTTCAGACTGGCACCGAATGTGTCTCTGGTCCGAGACCAGGATTTAGCCGAGCGCATGATGGATTTCGCAATCCAGTCATGCGACCGGCGGGATAAGGCCGGAAAGCTTCTGGGGGATGTGATCAGCAGTACCTTCTTCCATCTCTTCTTGGTAAGTACCCCTTTTTCATCTTGCTAAATTATTTTATGTTTGTTCCTGCAACTGACATCTTCCTCGCTGTAGCTCGGCATCGAACTTCTGTTGATTAGGAACTGCAGCAAGAATTGGTCCATGAAGGGCAAGCAGTGTGCAGCGCAACTCGAGTCTTTGACCACCGAGCTGAAGCAGAGGAACGACGATGCCTGGGAGGCAAGCCAGAAGAACAAGGAGCTCCGAGGGGATCTCGCAAGTGCCAAAAGGAACTTGAAGGAGCTTCAGGAGAGCCTGGACTGGGAACGGAGCCGGTCAAAAAATATGGCAGATGAGCTCAAAGCCAAGGAGTCAAGGCTGAATGAGCTTAATGCCAAAGCTGCCCATCAGAAAGGGCAAGCCCAATCTCTCCAGTCCAAGTTGGAGGCGGCAAGGGAGAGGGTGACTGATGTTGAGAGGAGGGCCATCATGATTGAGAAGAAGGCAGCCACGGCAGCTGAGTCGGCGTAGGCGGCAAAGAAGGAGGCCGCCAAGAAGGGAGCCGTGGAGGCCATGGCGATGTACAAGGCCTCAGAGGAGTTTGCTATTGAGTTCCATGAAATGGCGTCGGACTCCTTCTACAAGGGCTTCATGTATCTCCACTCCAGGGTGGAGGGCTTCGTCTCGGATAAGGGGTGGAGCTTTCTCAAATATCCTGGAGGTTTGGGCATGAAGCCAGCCCCAGACTCAAGCACCGCTGAGGAGCCGGGCATCGCCTCCGACCCGACTTCGCCAGTGGCAATTGCCAAGGATAAAGCCACATCGCCAGAGGCTCCGGAAGATGATGCCCTTCCCGTACGCCATCCAGGGAAGCAGCTGGACGAGTAAGGTAGGGGTCCTTGTTATTATCTTTCTTTCTTTTCTTGCTTTTGGTTTGGGCTACCTGGCATGTCGAGGCCCAGAAACACTTGTACTGAATTGTTATCAATGAAAAAATATATTTTCAGCCACCCTGGCCTGAGTCTCCTCTCTCCTTCTCTTTCTTTCTTTTCTTCTCTTTTTTTTTTATTGCTATGTTCTGAGCATATGAGGGAGTTAGCAAGAGGTTCTCGACTTGCTGTATCATTCCTACCTCGTGAGTGAGGTGGCTGAATGTTTTCAAGTGCTTTGCTTGATGGGATCCATTCGATCTCGGCCGGGATCAGCTCCAGGTGTGCATGGCAAGGTCAAGTTTGGAGGTTGCACTTATTGGAAATGCCAGGTTACTATGGAGCCCCGGTCTTCAAATGTTTCCAGGCTCGAGTGCTGGAGAGCTGGGCTCCAGGCTTGAGGGCCACACTGTGAGTCAAGCGGTAGATGGTAGGCTACTTGAAAGTTTCACTGGCATCTCCGGACAGTGACCACGGTGCCGTGCTTCTGGAGTTTCCAGGTTTGGAAGCCATATTGTGAGTCAAGCAGTAGATGGTGGACTTCTTGGAAGTTTTGCTGGCATCTTTGGGCTGTGAGCATGGTGCTGGGCTTCTGGAGTTTCAGGGCTTGAGTGCTAGGTCGAAGTCCAGGCTTCAGTGCCAGAGAGCTGGGCTCTGGGCTTTGGTATTGGAGAGCTGGGCTCCGGAATTTGATGCCGGAGAGCTAGACTCCGATCTTGAGCATGCCAGACCTTGGGCCGGGTGGTGATGTCCCTGCAAGGCAAAACTAATATGCACAAAAGAGGATCTTTATTATTACTAAGGAAAGGCCTTACACTACTGATAGTATACTCTCAGGTTGCAGGCATTCCATGTCCGCAGGAATCTGGCACCATCCAGATCCGCTAGATAGTAGGCTCCATGGGAAAGAGCTTCGACCACCTTATAGGGGCCCTCCTAGTTTGACGAGAGCTTGCCGCATTCCCGGGGTTGAGAGGCTTCAACTCGGTGCAGCAATAGGTCACCTAGGTGGAAGACCTTCGGCTTCACTCGCGCGTTGTAGTACCAAGATACCCGCTGCCGGTAAGCCAGTATCCGAAATTGAGCCTTATCTCTAGTTTCCTCGAGTAGGTCCAAGTTGAGCAGAAGGCATGCCGGGTTCTCCGCTTCATCATATTGCTGCACCTGTAGTGTGGGCACGCCGAGCTCAACTAGGATCACGGCCTCTACGCCGAAGATGAGATTGAAAGGTGTTTCATCCGTTGCCATTCTAGGTGTTGTGTGGTAGGCCCAGAGAATGCTGGGGAGTTCTTCTGCCCACCTGCCCTTGGCTTGGTCTAGCCTGGTTCTAAACCTTGGAGAATGGTTCGGTTGATCACCTCGGCTTCTCCGTTGGTCTGAGGGTGAGCCACTGAGGTGAAGTGATACTGAATGCTGAGCTCGGCACAGAATTCTTCAAACTCCCGGTTGTCGAACTATCGCCCGTTATCGGTGATGATGTTGTAGGGGAGCCCAAAGTGACAGATAATCGACTTCCAGAATAACTGGCAAACCTTGGCTTCCATGATCCGTGCTAGCGGCTCGGCTTCTACCCACTTGGTGAAGTAGTCAATGGCCAGCATTAGGAACTTTCGTTGCCTTGATGTAGGGGGGAATGGACCTAGGATGTCCATCCCCCATTGGGCGAATGGCCAAGGAGTGGAGAGCTGGGAGAGCGGCGCTGCTGGTTGATGCTGTATGTGGGCATGATGCTGGCATCGGTCACATTTCTTTGCAAAGTCGGCGGCGTCTTCCCTCATGGTCTCCCAGTAGTAACCTTGACGGAGGGCCTTGTACGCCAGCATCCTCCCTCCTACGTGGTTCGCACGGAGACCTTCATATATCTCTTAGAGTACGAAGGCCACCTCTACGGGTCTCAAGTACTTCAAGAGCGGGTAGGAGGAGGATCGGCGGTAGAGCTGCCCTTCCATCAGGATGAACCGTGATACCTTCTTCTTGATGAGGCCGGTCTCTATGCGATCTCCTGGTAGGATGTCGTCAGTGATGTATCTGATGTACCTGTCCATCCAGCTCGGCTCTGGGGTGACCTACTGCACCTTTCCAAGAGCTCGTTGCTTGGACTTTTAAGGTACTCGATGTGGGCATGCCCCAGCGATGAGTCTGGTAGGGTCGCGAGCCTTGATAGTGTATCGGTGCGAGCATTCTCACCTCGGGGATGTGAGAGATGCTGAAGTGCCGGAAACCTATCATGCTTGAGCAGACTTGCTCCAAGTACATCATCTGGGGATCTTTGGCTTCATACTCTCCGGAGACCTATCTAGCCACCAGTTGGGAGTCGATGAAGACCTCCAGGCTTCGTACACCCAATTCGTAGGAGACCCTGAGGCCCATGGGAAGTGCCTCATACTCTGCCTGGTTGTTTATGGCACGAACTTGAAGTGGAGTGCACATTCAGCTACAACTCCATCGCTGTTAGTGAGGATGAGACCTGCTCCGCTCAGGCCCGCATTGGATGCGCCATCGATGTGGAGGATCCAAGACTCCTTGGCTCCAGGGTCATCTGCTTTGGCTCTTCGGCAAGTCCTGTGCACTTGACCAAGAAGTCGGCCAGCACCTGGGCCTTCTGAGATGACCTCAATCGATATGCAATGTCGAACTTGCTGAGCTTCAGTGCCCACTTGGCCAAATACTCGGATGTGTTGGGATGACTGAGCACAGCCCTCAGGGGCTGGTCCATCAAGACCATGATCGGATGTGCTTGGAAGTACAGCCTGAGACATTGGGCAGACATAATAAGAGCAAAAATTAGTTTTTCGGATCGGGTATACCTGACCTCGGCATCCTAGAGGATCTTGCTGGCATAGTACACCAGCTTCTGGGATCCGTCCTGATTCATATGGATGAGGACCGAACTGACGACTCCAGGGGTGACCACCAAGTACAGCAAGAGATCCTCTCCTGTCTCTAGTCTGGAGAGCAATGGTGGCGATGCCAAGAAGTCCTTGAGTTCCTCGAAGGCTGCTTTGCACTCTTCGGTCTAGGTGAAGTCATGCATCTTGCGCAGCGCCTTGAAGAATGGAAGACAGTGATCTGCCGACCTCGAGATGAACCAGCTCGGTGCTGCAATCCGGCTCGTCGGGCATTAGACCTCCTTCTTCAAGGTCTGATGCTCCATGTTGATGATCGCCTGGACCTTCTCCGGGTTCACCTCGATCCCTCTCTAGGCCACCATGAAGCCAAAGAACTTCCTTGCTACTACACCGAAGGTGCATTTTGTCGGATTCAGCTTCATCTTGTGCACTCGAAGGTTGTAGAAGGCTTTTGCAAGGTCGGCAACGTGGTCCGACCTTGGCTTGCTCATGACGAGCATGTCGTCCACGTACACTTGCATATTCCTACCAATATGGTCCTTGAAGACCCAATTGACTAGTCGCTGGTATGTGGCGCCAGCATTCTTCAAGCCGAACGGCATCATCCAATGTAGTATATCCCTCGATCGATGATGAAAGTAGTGTGCTCCTCATCCTCAAGGTGCATCCAGATCTGGTTATATCCGGAGAATGTATCCACAAAGAATAATAAGCGGTGCTCCGAGGCAGCATCCACCAACTGGTCGATCTTCAATAGAGGAAAGCTATCCTTTGGACAGGCTTGGTTAAGGTTGGTGTAGTCCACACAGATTCTCCACTTCTTGTTATTCTTCTTAACCATCACTACATTTGCCAGCCAGCTCGGATATTGTACTTCTTGAATAAGGCCGGCTACGAGGAGTTTCTCCACCTCCTCGTTGATCGCCTATTGCCTCTCTGGGGCAAAACTCCTTTTCTTCTGTCAAACAGGACAATACTTCGGGTCGATGCTCAGCTTGTGAGTGATGACCTCAGGGAGAATCCTGGGCATGTCGGTCACCGTCTAGGCGAATACATCCGAGTTCGCTCGGAGAAATTCTAACAGGTGGGCCCACTCGTCCTCCTGCAACTGTGCCCCAATCTACACCATCTTCGCCGGGTCGGCTCCGAGTGGGTATGACAGCAGGCGTTCGACCGGACCACCTCTGGGCTCCTACGCCCTTTGGTCGAGGTCGGTTACGTCGGGGTTGTACTCGAAGGATTTGGCCCTAGGGATGGTTTGGAGACAGTGTTGGATTGGCTGAGGTGCCCCCCTCATCTCCCCGACACCGTAGGGAGTAGGAAACTACACCGATAGCCACCTTGTGGAGACAACCGCATGGAGTAGGTTGAGCTCGGGTCGACCAAGAATCATGTTGTAGGCTGAATGGAGCCTAACAACCGTGAAGGTCATCATAATGGTACTCTGCTGAGCTGGGGTCCCAGCAGTGACTGGGAGGGTGATCTCTCCCTCAACTCTTACAGAATTTCCTGTGAAACCAACGAGGGGAGTGTGCACAGGTCTGAGCTGAGCAGAGGATAGATTCATCCTGGAGAAGGTATCGTAAAAAAGGATATCAGTCGAACTTCCACTATCGACCATAATCCATTTTACAGGATGCTTCACGATCGTCATTTCGATGACCATGGCATCATTATTTATATTTTCATTTTTAACCACCCTCTCCCTCACAAAGGGAAGTACATTCTCAAAATCTTCTTCCCCAGGCCTTCTTCGGGGCATGCTCAACTTCCTAGTATATCATCCCTACAGGCTTCTCGGTAGGGCGGTTGTTGATTATGGGGACTACAGGGAGAGCAGCGAGCGCCTTAGGTTCCGCCGGGGTCTACCCCCTATGAACCTTCCGAGGTAGCCCCTCTTTATGAGTTCTTCAATCTCCTTCTTGAGGTGCCGACATTCCTCAGTGTCATGGCTATGGTCGTGGTGAAATGGCAATACTTCATCCTGTCACGACCGTTAGATGGCTTCAGTGGAGGTGGGAGCTTCAGGTAGCGCTCATCCTCGATCTCCATGAGGATCTTCGACCTCGGGGCGAGAAGAGGCATGAATCTTTCTTCCAGGATGGGGTCTTTCCTCGGCTTTGGCCTCTAGCAAAAGTCCGGTGTGGCTAGTCCAGGCTTTCGCATCCCGGATATCTCCCTGGGAGCTGGCTTCTCCAAAGGATACCCATCCAGCTCCCTCCTCGTGCAGTCCGCCTCCTCGACGTGGATGTACTTTTGGACTCGAAGGAGGAGCTCGGAGTATGTCTTGGGAGGTTTCTTGTTGAGAGAACAGGTCAGGCGGGAAGTCCTGAGCCCTCTCTTCAGCGCCAGCATAGCAACCGGCTCATCAAGGTTGTAGATCTCCAGCGTGGTAACTTTGAAGCAAGCCACGTAGTCCCGTAGGAGCTCGTGGTCCTATTGCCAGATGGAGAAGAGGCTGTCTGCCTCTCGTGGCACCTTCTGGCATGCATCGAAGTGAGACACAAACTTTCGCTCTAACTGAGCGAAGCAACTGATGCTCTCCAGCTCGAGATGGGTAAACCATACTCGAGCTGCCTTCTGGAGAGTGGCAGGAAAGGCGATGCAAAGGAGATTGTCAGTCACATCCTGGACTCTCATTAGGGCCTTGTAGGTCTCTAGATGATCCAGGGGGTCGGTTGTTCCATCGTAATGATCCACCTATGGCATACGAAACCAGCTCAGAACCGGCTCCTCTTGGACTTCTTGGGAGAATGGGGGGTGAGCATCGTAGCCCGCTGGCTCGTTGGTGGAACCCTGCAGATTTCCAAACTGGCGGGATAGTTCCACCAGCTTGAACTCCTATTCCTCCAGGCGCTTCTCTGCCATGCGCCGGATGGCCTCATCAGTTGAACCCTCCACGGAGGTTGACTAGAGTGGAGAAGGTGACATGTGAGGGGTGTCACGATGTGGAGTCTTGTTTATTCAACCTCGGCGGGGTTTTGCCGTGGCCTACTCGAGGGTTAGGGACCAGCTCTCCCGATCGACAGACCCGGTCTGCTGTCTCTTCGTCGGGGTCCTGTGGCTTCCCCGATGGTCAGTGGTGGCCCGCTGCTGTGAAGGACTTCCTTGGAAGGAACGCAGGCTGTCGCGGGGTGCTGCGGCATGGGCCACGAGAGTCCCTGGCTATTGATGGGTGGCCAAGGACCGATGCTAGTGCTGGAGCTGGCACACTACTGCAGTGAGAAGCTGCATCTGCTTGGTGAGTGTGGCCAGCTGAGGGTCCGTCGGAGGTGGTTGATGAGGAGCATGGGGCTCCCTTTCTGGACTATGCGGGTCCCAAAGGGAAGGGGGATCTCCTGTATGCCTGGTGGAGGCTTCTCTTGCTCACGTCGTCACCATCCTTCTGGCGAGTTGCTTGCAAGGGGATCGAACCGGATCAGAATGCATCCTCTCATGCCCCTACCTGGCATGCTAATCTATTATCGCCAAGGTCGTCATGGCTTGTAGCTGAGGTTGAGCTCAGAACGCGCTCCTACCGCTCGAGATCCTGCTCGGACATCCAGTCCTGCAAAACAGAGTTAGTGACCCGGGCCAGTGATCCCGATGGGGGCACTCCGATGCTCAAGTCAGTAATGATCCAAGGGAACAGATCCTCCTGGTCAAGTCCTGAGGGTGGACTCCATGCTAGGAGGAGAATTTATGAAGTGAGAGAGTACGAGTGGGCTAAGAATAGAGTGCAGGAGTGGCAGCAGAGGAGAGCTCGAACTGAGTGGCTGTGTCCATCTAGACCCCTTTTGGGGGTTTCGTGGTAGCCTCGAGCGATGGTCTTCCTGTGCGCTGCCCCCTTCTTGCTCGTTGGACTTCACTCGACTGAATCTTAGCTTGAGTTCTCAGCTTGAACCTCTTACCTCGTTTGAATTTGGGAGACCCCTTTTTGATGGGGGCATTATGCGCCGCTTGCCTCGGGATCTTCTCCATGCTTATGGGTGCGTGCGGCAATGTTTCGTGTCGTGGCCAGGTTGCCTTTCCATTTTGGTGGTATGGAAGCTACCGTTTGCTCTGACATTCTTTTTGGTCGATCCCTTTTGGATAACTTAGCAGGGCCTCGATCGACGGGCCACCGCCTCCTGAATCTGGATCTACTGGTTGACTTCCGCTTTTGAAGGGTACAGACGGTTGGTGGAGAGTGCAGAGCCTCGGTCGGGGGATTCCTTTCATTTTGGTGTAAGTGGCAGCTAGGACCATCATCACAGCCTGGAAAGCATCTTTTCATGGTCCTCGAGCATCGGGCCATCATCCAGGGACAGCGGCAACTTCCTTCAACTGCAGATCTCTTCGTCCAAGATGGAGCCGATCTGGAGAGGTGGAGCTCGACTTCGGCCTCAGCGTCTCGACCCGGAGGGATCGCGGCCGGGCGAAGGAGAGGCGGAGCCCGACTTCGGCCCCGGTGTCTCGACCCGGAGGGAGCGTGGCCGGATGAAGGATAGGCAGAGCTCGACTTCAGCCCCGGCGTCTCGACCCGAAGGGAGCACGGCCGAGAGAAGGAGAGGTAGAGCTCGACTTCGGCCCCGGCGTCTCGACCCGAAGGGAGCGCGGCCGGGCGAAGGAGAGGTGGAGCTCGACTTTGGCCCCGGCATCTTGATCTGCAGGGAGCACGGCCGGGCGAAGGAGAGGTAGAGCTCGACTTCGGCCTCGACATCTCGACCCGAAGGGAGTGTGGCCGGGCGAAGGAGTCCGGGCAGAGACGTCCCACATGGCAGCTTCGTCTGACGTGCCGTCTGATAGAGATCCCACATCAGCGATCCTGCCATATCAAGTATCCTCATCTATTTCATGTCAGAAACATCATAATTATTATGAGTGAGTTACCGAGAATCTTGCTACAACATTGCAATATAATAAATACAAACAATTCAAAATTTTCTTCATTCTATTTTACAAATTTTTTTCTTATTTTCTTTCAAGTGGTGCTACATTGCACATTGACCAACAAAACATGTGAAAAATCTTTCCCGGTGAAAGCTCAAGAAAAATATTGTTCGCTAAGAACATTAATAAGGCTAAAATAATCAGGACAGATGTCTGACCTAGAGTCATGCATTATGGCATTTTGTGATCTGAGTGGTCAGCAGATCCAATTCTTAGCTGTTTTTGGGACACTTGCTCCATGTCTACTAGAAAAACCGACACCATCAAACAACATAGTGGGAACCAGAAAGCAAAAGAAACCTTCTATCACCTCCACCCTATCTTTTCTGAAAAGGATAACCCCACACTACCAAATAAAAATCTCATTACAAGAGGAAAAAACAGCATGTGATTCATCCAACAACAAGAGATATCCTTTCCATCCTATTTAAACATCCTACTGCATTGTTCTATATGTTCTGCCGGATGAGCATCCTTCCAACAATCCCCTCCCACTCCTACAAGTCTTTATCTCTCCACGACTTCTTAATCCACTATCAATATGGCCCGGTAATTCCTTTGTACCCCAAAACGACTATGATGTATATGGTCCAAAAACCTCTGTTGGAAAAATGGACACTACCAAGATTGAGAGGATTCAATCCATAAAGAAGTATAGAAGGAGGAAGCAATTCCTGCCAAGCCTCATCCAATATTTAGTAGCAATTCTCCTTCTTGGTTTATTACTCACAAACCCCCTATGGCTTCCCACCATCTTCTCCTCTCTTAAGTTCTTCTACTTCGCATTCCTTCCCAACTTGCACGGCATCATGTTTGGTCCCAAGTTTCTCTTCATTGTGTGCAATCTCATCGTCATCTTCCTCGTCGGTGAATCAAAGCTCTCAAAGTCTTCCTTGGCCCCTGATATATATGAAGAATACATGAATAGAAACACAAACCTTCAGAGATTATCTACCAGCGAAAGCAAGAAAGGAAGTGCATTCAAGAAGGCTTTCGCTGAAGGAGCAGAGGAAAAAGGTGGTGGAAGATGCAAGGAGGTAGAGGGAGGGTACGAGGAGTTGGATGGAGAGGGAAAGAAGGGATTGGATAGTTGAACAGGAGAGTCGAGGACTTTATTTCGAGGGTCAACGAGCAGAGGAGGCTTGAAGCAAGAATGCTACTATGTTATGAATGAGGAAAGAAAGAACAACTTTAGGCAGAGAATATAACAAGGATTGCTACAAGGATAGTAAGAAAGCTGTTATTGTGTTCTAAGCCAGATTTCACCCCAAAAACATATGTGAGAAGACAAAAGCATATGAGATCTGATGCGCCCCAACGAGCGGCTGACAGCTATCCAGGGCGCCGTCTGAGGCGGATTCGAAACGACCGGATGCCTTGGTCCGGAGTCCGCCGCAGGTGTGCACGAACATGCTCCTGTCTTTTGTGCCACGTGGCCCCTCAATGCCCAGGAGCAGGGGGGCAACTAATGCACCCATTCGGCTAGTCCCCGGTTAGACCGGCCCCCGGTACCCGGTCGGCTGGTCCCCGCGCGGAGTCCGACTCCCCGGTCGGCTTTCCAAAGATCCGACCCGGGGGCTTTGAGGGCTGATAGGCAGCCCCACCGCCTGTGCGACGGCCCTTTTTATCGTCATAGTCGGCTTGATGTAGAACGAAGGACACGAAGAAAACCTATATTTATTTTGAAAAGAGGAAAAACACCTAAAGCAAATCAAGGATCGTGGGAGGGCTAAGAACCCTCCCACACTAGGATAGAACGACCCCCGAAAATCCTAAAATGACTGGGCTCTTTTGTTTTTATTTTTTTATTTTTTTTAAAATTTTTTTCTTGGCGGAGATGGCGAAGGAACGATGGGGATGGGAGGCTAGGACGGGAACTCCTGGACCTTGGGACTCATCCTAACGAAGAGACCGTCCACCTCTAAGGCATTACGCCCTCCTCAATACTTAGAGGCGCTAGGATGGATCTCAGGGTCGCGAAGGACGGGGGTGGGGAAGAACTCCTAGACCTTGGGACTCATCCTAACGAAGAGACCGTCCACCTCTAAGGCATTACGCCCTCCTCAATACTTAGAGGCGCTAGGATGGATCTCAAGGTCATGAAGGACGGGGTGGGGAAGAACTCATGGATCTTAGGACTCACCCTAACGAAGAGACCATCCACCTCTAAGGCATTACGCCCTCCTCAGTACTTAGAGGCGCTAGGATGGTTCTCAAGACCATGAGGGGAAGACACGAAGGTGGGAGGGAGAAAGGAGATACTTGGGGCCTCACACCCCTCGACGTCCCGAAGGACGAAGGAAAAAGGGCCTCAGCCCAGAACAACACACTGGAAGAACACTCAAAAATTTCATTCAACTATTTTTTTTTACAAGGGGAGTATGGGTATTTATAGATGCCCATATCCCTTTTGAAATTCAAAAATAAAATCTCCTGAAATCCTTCCTTGATTTTGAAATCAAATTCAAAATCAAAATCCCCAAATTTCCCAAATTACATTTATTAAAAACAATTACCAAATAAATCCCGTTTATTTGAATTTTGAAATCCCCCCTGCTCTGAAACTCGTGCTACTCCAAAAATCGTGCAAAACAACTCTTCTTCCACCGCTTTGGGAAGCATGCAGAAGCTTCATTTGGCTGCTCTGAAAAGCGTGCGGAAGCTCCCTTCATGGCCGAGCAACAGGGGCATCTGGATCTTCGGCACCCGGCCCAGCGGGCGGTGGCGGGGCGGCCTGGTGGCGCGCCGGCGGGCGGACGGCGGCGGCGGGGCGGCACGGCGGCGGGGCGGCACGGTGGCGGGGCGGCACGACGGCGGCGGCCGTGGATGACCGTTGGTCTTCCACGGTCCGCGGGTCTTCCCACGGGCGTGAGGCCCAGCGGGCGGTGGCGGGGCGGCCTGGTGGTGCGCCGGTGGGCGGACGGCAGCGGCGGGGCGGCACGGTGGCGGGGTGGCACGACGGCGGCGGCGAACGGCGGCGGCGAACGGCGGCGGCGGCGGCGAACGGCGGCGGCGGCGAACGGCGGCGGCGGCGAACGGCGGCGGCGGCCGTGGATGACCGTTGGTCTTCCACGGTCCGCGGGTCTTCCCACGGGCGATCGGCAGAGCGCCGGCGGGCGGGCGGCAGTGGCAGGGGTCGGGCACGGCCGATCGCGGACCGGTGGGGCAAAAAAAATCGAAAAAAAAAGCCTCTGTGATTTTTCTGGAGGTTGAAGGAGATAGGAATAGCCTGCAATAAAGTTGGAATAACACCGGGATAACATGGGAATAAAGGGAATAGGTGGAATAGCGGGAATAACTAAAATACAAAAATTCTAAAAAAATTTTTTAAAATTCTAAAAAAATTTAAAAAGGTGAAACCCAGATAGGTTTCGGGTCCCCCATCACGGCTCCTGGGGAGCCAACTGACCCACTGCTGAAGAGATCGCCCGAGGATTCCAGGAACCTTTCCTCTCCGACAGTTATGACATTCTGTTATAACAAACTCCAGTGCATGGCCACCACTCCGACACACCTGGCACGCCGCCACCCACGATCTCGTCGCCACGCCTATTCTCCTGGGGGCATATTCGGGTTTTTCCAGCCTGCTCCCCAACAGAATTTGGCAGCGCTCCATGCTTATAAAAGGCGCCCGGGGGACCTCCGTCAAAGGTAACGTTCTTCTTCCCCATTGCATACTCTCCTTCCGAGCTTCCTCCCATTCTGTTGCTCCTACCCTCCTCTAACTTAAGCATCGGAGTGTCCCCCGCCGGAGCCCCTCCGGTGCCTAGGGACTTTTTGCAGGTTGGCCGGTCGAGGAGCTCTCCAACGCGTCCACCGATCCCGATCCAGGAGGAAATGGTGACAACAGATTGGTGCTAAAGGAAGGGCCCCTGAATCTTCGATGCGCTCTTTACTATAAAAGAGGAGATAAATGGGAAGGATCCAGCTATGGCAAGAGGAAGAACTCAGAGTGTCTCCGCGAGGGGAGGACGCTCCCACCAAGGGCCTAGCGCGCCCCCCGCAGAGAGAAATATCGCCACCGCCATCGAGCCCACCATCACCCTGGGGCTGCAACAGTTCCAGACACTGGTGAACCGCATCGAGATGCTTATCTCGGCAGTCCAGCTCTTCCAGAAGATGGCGAACCGGTAATAGCAGCCACCGGTGGCTTCCTGTGTCAATCATCAGCCAGTCGCCAGTGTCAGCCAGCAGTCGGAGGCACCTCTGCCCCATCAGGGAGTCTCATTACCCGGAGTGGCTGGCCAATGTCGTCATGGTAAAGAAGGCTAGTGGGAAGTGGAGGATCTATGTGGACTACACAGACCTTAACAAGGCGTGTCCCAAAGATAGCTTCCCCTTGCCAAAAATCGACCAGCTGGTGGATGCGACGGCTGGTCACCAGCTCTTGAGCTTCTTGGATGCTTTCTCTGGGTATAACCAGATTAGGATGCATCCCAAAGATGAGGAGAGGACGGCCTTTGTGACAGACAGGGGCCTGTATTATTACAAGATGATGCCCTTCGGCCTAAAGAATGCGGGCGCCACCTTCCAAAGGTTGATCAACCAAGTCTTTAAAGATCAGTTGGGGAGGAACATGGAGGCATATGTTGATGATATGATCGTCAAAAGCCTCCATAGGACCAACCACATCAGGGACCTGCAGGAGTCCTTTGATGCGTTGAGGCACCACAAGATGAAGTTGAACCCCGCCAAGTGCATCTTCGAGGTGACCTCCGGAAAGTTTCTCGGCTTCCTAGTTACTCAAAGAGGCATCGAGGTCAACCCCAAAAAGATCAAGGCGATCATTGACATGATCCCTCCGACCAATAAAAAGCAGGTGCAAGAGCTTACGGGGCGCATCACCTCTCTCAGCCGCTTCATCTCCCGGTCGGCCGAGAGATCCCTCCCGTTCTTCAAGACCTTGCACCGGTCGAACCGCTTCCAGTGGACTGATGAATGCCAAATGACCTTTGAAGCCTTGAAGGACCACTTGAGGAACCCTCCGCTTCTGGCCAAACCAACGGAGGGGGAAGTGTTGTACTTGTACCTATCAGCTTCCAGTGAGGCCGTCAGCTCCATTCTTGTGCAGGTGGAGGAAGGCGGCCAACAGAGACCCATGTACCACATCAGCAAGGTTCTCCGTGATGCCAAGGTCAGATATCCTAAGGTGCTAAAGCTGGTGTACTCGCTGGTTATAGCAGTAAAGCACCTCCGACCTTATTTCCAAGCACATCCTATCGTCGTGCTGACGGACCAACCCCTCAGGGCGATCCTCCGAAGCCCCGATACCTCTGGACGGCTTACCAAGTGGGCCATCAGGTTGGGCGAGTTTGACATCTCCTTCCAGCCACGGTCATCTTTGAAGGCCCAAGTGATAGCTGATTTCATCGCAGAATGCACCTGGGGGGCGGAGCCGACTCCCACAATGGTCGAGACGTGCATAGCCGACCCGGCGGGAGAGGCCAAGCCCGCCTGGACCCTGCACATAGATGGAGCTTCCAACCTCTCGAGGTGTGATGCAGGCTTAATCCTAGCTGACCCTGATGGGCAATGTTTGGAGTATGCCCTGCATTTCGTGTTCCAAGTGTCGAACAATCAAGCGGAGTATGAAGCTCTGCTTGTGGGGTTGAAGATAGCGAACGAACTGGGTATTGCTAGGATCCGCACCTTCTTCGACTCCCAGCTGGTAGTCAATCAGGTGAAGGGTGAGTTTGAGGTGAGGGATCCGTCTTTGGCCAAGTACTTAGACAAGGTACGGGACTTGGTGTCACAACTTAAATTCTTTGAGATTCTTCATATACCCCGGTAGCAAAACTCCTATGCGGATGCATTGTCACGGCTGGCCACCGCTGCGGTCGGCACCTCTGACCGAACTTTCGTGGAACATCTCCAGCACCCAAGCATTATAGAGGAGCCGACGGAGATCCACCAGGTTGAGCAAGAGGCCTCGTGGATGGACCCAATCCATGCATTCCTAGCGCAAGGAGCCCTTCCGGATGACCCGACGGAGGCCAGGTGCATTCGCTCAATGGCCTCTAAGTACGTCATCCTCGATGGGGCTCTCTACAAGCACTCATTTTCTCAACCCTTGCTGAAATACTTGGGGTCGGCTGATGCGGACTATGCGCTCTGGGAGGTGCACGAAGGCATCTCTGGTGATCATCTTGGGGGAAGGTCCCTGGCTTACAAAATCATTCGCCAGGGATATTATTAGCCCACGATTCAGAAGGATGCCTTAGACTTCGTACGAAGGTGCGATGCATGCCAGAGGTTCTCTGGCATCCAAAGGAGGCTAGCCAGCCAGCTAACCCCGCTTACAGCACCTTGGCCATTCACCCAATGGGAGATGGACATCCTAGGACCTTTTCCCCCGGCCTCTGGTCAGCGAAAATTCCTCCTTGTGGCCATTGATTACTTCACTAAGTGGGTGGAGGCAGAGGTATTGGCGCAGATAACCGAGGCCAAAGTGGAAAACTTTGTCCGGAACTACATTATCTTCCAGTTTAGGATTCCGAAGACGATCATCACTGACAATGGGAAGCAATTTGACAACTCCCAGTTCCGGGACTTCTATCAACAATATCACATCGCCCATCGACTTACATCGGTCGCTCACCCTCAGTCTAATGGAGAGGCCGAGGTTACCAATAAGACGATCCTGCATGGGCTGAAGACCTAGCTAAATGAAGCCAAGGGGCTCTGGGCGATAGAGCTTCATTTAGTGCTTTGGGAATACCGGACGACCGCACGGTCAGCAATGGGAGAAACTCCATTTAACCTGACTTATGGGAGTGAGGCGGTCATCCCTGTGGAGGTTTCTCTACTATCCCTGTGGGTTGATCAATTCACCGAGCTGGCCAATTCGGAGCAACGAAGGGCTGACCTAGATCTGCTAGATGAGACCCGATTCCGGGCAAGTATGAAAATGGCGACCTTCCATCAAAGGATGGCCAGATATTACAACTCACGGGTTAAAGCGCGCACCTTCCAAGTTGGGGATCTGGTCCTGTGGAAGGCGGAGGTTTCGAGGCCGACCGAACAGGGAAAGATCTCTCCCAATTGGGAAGGCCCCTATCGGGTCGTCGAGATAGTCCGGACTGGAACTTACCGCCTAGCATACTTGGACGGGCGACAGATAGTGCGCCTGTGGAATGTAGATTATCTTCGCAAGTATTATCAATGAAGTCTACAAACTTCTCCAACTTTTTCCAGCCCACTCCGAAAGTCCGACTCCGGTCGGTAGAGGCTCCAAGGCAGCCCACCTCCAAAAGTCCGACTCCGGTCGGCAAAGGCTCCAAGGCAGCCCCCCTCCGAAAGTCCGACTTCGATCGGCAGAGGCTCCAAGGTAGCCCACTCCGAAAGTCCGACTCCGGTCGGTAGAGGCTCCAAGGTAGCCCACCTTCGAAAGTCTGACTCCGGTCGGCAGAGGCTCCAAGGCAGCCCACTCCGAAAGTCCGTCTCCGGTCGACAGAGGCTCTAAGGCAGTGGTGGGGACACCTGAGGCACCAGAATATGACAGAGGCTTTTTCAACCCTCTGTAAATTGATCAATAATTTATGAATCCATCTGTAATAAGGGCTTAGCTCATCTGAGTCCATTTTAGTTGTTATTTGAGTATTTTTAGTTGTTATTTCAGTTCTGTACTAGTCAGCTCATGTTGAGCTAGTTCAGTCCAATGCTAGTCAGCTCATGTTGAGCTAATTTTATTTTTTTGAGTCCTGTCCAAGCATACTGAAGACTCAAGACTATATCATACAAGTGAAGACCAAGTCCAACTAGATTGAAGACATGGAAGTATAGCACAAGTCCAACCCAGCTTGAAGATTTGAAGACCCCAGGAGGAAAATTCAGAAAACCCTGATTTCTTGCAGATGCCCTCCAGATGCCCAGATTCCCTTCTATATGCCAAAGTATATTCATAGATAAGGGCATCCATGATTCCAGAGGTCCATCTGCATCCTAGCCCAAAGAAATCAAGCCCAGGTGCCAAGCCCAAGCCCCTAAGAAGCAAGATACCAGGGAATATTCCTGCTACTTGGCTACCAGGCCACCCCAGCTTCCAGAGGCCCAAACCCATGCACCCGAGCCCCTTTGGGCCGGCCTTTTGCTGCTCCTAGAAGCCCAACACGCCCCCCTAGGCGTTCTTGGAGTCTTGACCAAGTCAAGAAAATTTTTAGGGATTTTTCTACCTAATATTTCCTTATTTTCTAGCTAGGGTTTGAGAGGGAAAAGGATTCTTATGTAAAGACTTATGTACCCTTACTTGGAGCCCAAGGTTAAGGGTCTATTTAAGGGACCCTAGCCTCTTGTATGAGAAGAATTTTTGATGAATGAAAACCTTGAGTTCTTCTATTGAGTGGTGTGATACCCTGCTGTGTGCATAAAGGGGTTTGTGAGAGTTCTTCTTCCCGGTGTTTGCAATCATCTTCCTGCTGCCAACAAACCCTCCAGATCCCTGGACGCCCACTCCAAAAGAAGCCTTCCCTTGCTGTTTTTACTTTGTTTTCTTGTTCCTTTGTGAGCTTTCTAACCCCTGACAGGTCGTTTGCAGGTCCCTGAGTTCCTACGAATCCAACGACTCCAGCCAAGCCTCAATCGGATCACCGAGCAGAAAGCCGGGTATCCGCGGGTCTTTGGCTCGGTTTTCCAGGCCGCATCCGTCGAGGAACGAGAGACCCCTTCACTGCGATCTTCACAGACATTGTCAGGTACACCCCTCTACCTCCAGTAGTTTTATTGTAGGAGAACTTGCCCTAACCGAGGCTTCTCAGTCCCGGCGGTCCTTCTTTGCTACTTTTCTAGGTCCTAATCTGCATGCTGATATTCAAAAATTCATACAAAATCCCCTACAAATAATTTTGATCTCAAATTTGGGAATTAATCACCTAACTCAACGTGTAAAACATACAAAAAAAATTGCATGCATATTAGTTCCCCATCATTTGGTATCAGAGCTTAGATTAGGGCTTGTTTTCTGCAATTTTTTAGTCCGTATATACTCTGTTAATTTAATTATTTCTCCCTGTTAGAAACTCCAAAAATTCTGAAATTTATTTTCCTGGATTTATCATAATTCACTGTAATTTTAAAAATTTTTCCAGATTTTATTATGGCCTGTGATTTTTCTGCAAGCCGAAATAGGGCCTGCAAATTTTCGGCTCTGTTTTTTTCAGCAAGACAAGTTTGGAAGTTTTAGGGTTTTGTTTAGCATCTTTTGCATATCTTTTAATTTTAGTATATTTCCAGCATATTAGGCCATGATTTGCAAGTTTTCTTATATTTAAAAAATACCAAAAAAAAATATACATATTTTCCAAAAAAATACCAAAAAAAAAATATCTAAACCCTAATTTGCATCCTCATCTGCCTGCCATCATTGCATAATTTACTTTTAAGGGCACTCTTGCTATATCAGATGGGGGGAGGATTTGATCACCTCTCCTTAGCCCAAAACCACATCCCTTGCATTCAGTCCCAAGCCTTAACCTAAAATTAATTAGACTTAATTTGCCCTAGTGGGCTAGGGACACCAACTGGTCGGGTCCGGGCTAGTGTTAGATCACTGTGTCAAGTTAACCTGTATGTGCCTTGTGCTCAGTGTCTAGAACGGTGGTTTAGGGATTCAATCCCGAAGGGCTTGTGTGCTGGTCCGCCTACCTGGCCAATCTCTGATTGGTGTCTAGGATTGGCAATCAGGGACCTAACACTCTCCTTACACCTGCCTGGCTAAGTACAGGGTTACTATAGGCTAGTTTGCCACCCTGATTGAGCATCTAGTTTGGACTCTAGGTCTAGTCAGCTATAGTCGGTCTGATCGAGTCTTGCATGAGCACTAGATCAGGAGTTTCATATCACCTACCTCCTTCACAAATGTCTGAACCCATGGAAAATTTACAAGCCCAAATAAAAGCCCTAGCTGATCAAATGGCCCAGATGACTACCCAGTTAACTCAGTCTGCTACCCAAACCAACAATAGAATTGACCATCTTGCCAATAGGTTTGACCAGTTAGGAGGCCGTGTAGGGACCATAGCAAGAACCCATGGGTCACGATCTGAGCCAGATCCTAAGTCCCCTCAACCTAGGAGAACCCCAAACCCTGATCTATACCATGAGGTCGAACCTAGGAGAGCCCCTCAGCCTGACCCGTACTACAATCCTCAACCTAGGAGGATCCCAAACCCTGATCCATACCTTGAGACTGAACCTAGGAGAGCCCATCGTCATGACCCAATCCCTAAGGTTAGTCCTAGAAGACCCAATCAGGATTTTATAGACCAGGAAGATAGATCCTATTTACCCTCTTCCTATAAGCCTAGTATACCCACAACCTATAGATCTTATGACTCCAAATCCTATGAACCTAGAACCTATGAATCCATAACCTATGAACCTAGATCCTATGACTATAGATCCCATGATCATAGATCCTATGCACCCACACCCTATGAGCCTAGTAGACCCAACACCCAATATTCTGACCCATATAGGGAGTCCAACCCTAGGAGAACCCAGTATTCTGACCCATATAGGGAGTCCAACCCTAGGAGGACCCAATATCCTGACCCATATAGAGAGCCCAACCTTAAGAGGACTCCATACCATGATCCATCCTTAGAACCTGACCATAGAACTGACCCAAATTCCTATGACCCCAAATCCTATAATCCCATGACCCATAGATCTGCACCCTTGTCCTATGGGCCCAGAGAACCCATAACCCCTAAGTATCAGCCTAGTACTAGTCAGGTTTCCCTTAGTCAATTTGAACCCCATAGGATTAGCACCCCTAAATATGAGCCCAGTAGTGAGCCACTATCCCTTAGACAACCTGAACCTACTAGGATTAGTGTCCATAATCAGAAACCTGGACCTAGCCAATTTTTCCCTAGCCAACCTTCTCCAACCATTCCTGAGATTGACAAGGCTTACATTAACGTGGAAGTGTATGAAGCTGATGCAAACTTAGTGGATGAGTATGAGGGAAGAGGAGACACCTTTAGTAGACCTAGAATTAGCTGACCCAGTAGATACCCAGGTAGAAACCAACCCAGAGCTAGTTGACCTTGACCATATCCAACCTAAAGCTATAATGGAAGAAAAAATAGAGGAAGAGAACCTAGGTACTGCTACTAGAGCTTTACCTGAGGAAACCATAGAGGAGAGCCAAATTATAGAGTCTAGTCCTAAAATACAAGAACCAGAAGAATTTATTAAGGACCTTATCTCTTTGAATCAATACCTTCAAGATGAGTCCCCTCCTATAGTTCCCATTAAGGACCTCTTCCCTGAAATTAGCGACCCATCCTTCCATTATGCAAACCCTGTAGATATAGCTCAACCTCGTAAGGTTAACCTCATTAGTATAGGATTAGTTCCTGACACCCCATCTTTTATCATACTTTATCCAACTAACCATGAACCTTTTTCTTTACCTTACCAAACTAATTCTGAACCCACTTCCTATTTTCTGCCCTTTCCTGACACCTCCAGCATTTCTAGGATCATTAGATTGCATTTAGCTGAGATTAGCATACTGCATGCATTCATCACGCATGTTAGGTTTGCATCTTACTTCTGGCATACTCTTTGGAATTTGCTAGAAGTTCACTGTAAATTTTCATGTGCATGTCAAGCTAGGATCAAACCTAGAGAACCTATAATCTATTAGGTTTAGATCCAAAGAGTTCAATAAAATTTCTTTCAATAGAAATGCATAGTCGAGTCTGTTAGGTGTCAGTATGAGTCCTTTGCATCATTTGTTAGAAGTCTGCATGTGCCTAACATGTTCACCACCCGCACTAATCTTAAAACAACTGGCTAATTCCTGAAGAAGGGTCAAAAAAAAATTTGATGTAGTGGATTTTATCTTGGTTAGGCTTAGGCCTAAAAGAAGCTTCATGCTCGCAGAGCCGGACCTTTTAAAGTGAAAGAGAAGGTTGGATCAAATGCCTAGGTGTTAGACTTGCCTTCGGATTTGGGCATTAGTTCTACCTTCAATATTACAGACCTGGTTGAGTATAGGGAACCGGCAGCGCTACCTAGTAAGGCCTTTGGACCTATTCCTTTTCATTGTGAGTGACCCTAACCTAGAGTGTCCACAAACAAATTTGGCCTGAGAGAGGAGAACGGATCGAGCGTATCCTGGACAATCAAGCCATCACGACCCAGGGCCATGACTATCAACGCTTCCTGGTCCGATGGCAAGGCCGGCCAGAGTCGGACGATTCGTGGATTTCTCGAGAGGACTTGCAACGCCTCAACCCAGACCTTCTCGAGAGATATGTGAGCCAGTCTGACCTTCACTCGACAGGGTCGAGTTCCTCCCACCCCGGGAGAATTGGTGGGGACACCTGAGGCACCAGAATATGACAGAGGCTTTTTCAACCCTCTGTAAATTGATCAATAATTTATGAATCCATCTGTAATAAGGGCTTAGCTCATCTGAGTCCATTTTAGTTGTTATTTGAGTATTTTTAGTTGTTATTTCAGTTCTGTACTAGTCAGCTCATGTTGAGCTAGTTCAGTCCAATGCTAGTCAGCTCATGTTGAGCTAATTTTATTTTTTTGAGTCCTGTCCAAGCATACTGAAGACTCAAGACTATATCATACAAGTGAAGACCAAGTCCAACTAGATTGAAGACATGGAAGTATAGCACAAGTCCAACCCAGCTTGAAGATTTGAAGACCCCAGGAGGAAAATTCAGAAAACCCTGATTTCTTGCAGATGCCCTCCAGATGCCCAGATTCCCTTCTATATGCCAAAGTATATTCATAGATAAGGGCATCCATGATTCCAGAGGTCCATCTGCATCCTAGCCCAAAGAAATCAAGCCCAGGTGCCAAGCCCAAGCCCTAAGAAGCAAGATACCAGGGAATATTCCTGCTACCTGGCTACCAGGCCACCCCAGCTTCTAGAGGCCCAAACCCATGCACCCGAGCCCCTTTGGGCTGGCCTTTTGCTGCTCCTAGAAGCCCAACACGCCCCCCTAGGCGTTCTTGGAGTCTTGACCAAGTCAAGAAAATTTTTAGGGATTTTTCTACCTAATATTTCCTTATTTTCTAGCTAGGGTTTGAGAGGGAAAAGGATTCTTATGTAAAGACTTATGTACCCTTACTTGGAGCCCAAGGTTAAGGGTCTATTTAAGGGACCCTAGCCTCTTGTATGAGGAGAATTTTTGATGAATGAAAACCTTGAGTTCTTCTATTGAGTGGTGTGATACCCTGCTGTGTGCATAAAGGGGTTTGTGAGAGTTCTTCTTCCCGGTGTTTGCAATCATCTTCCTGCTGCCAACAAACCCTCCAGATCCCTGGACGCCCACTCCAAAAGAAGCCTTCCCTTGCTGTTTTTACTTTGTTTTCTTGTTCCTTTGTGAGCTTTCTAACCCCTGACAGGTCGTTTGCAGGTCCCTGAGTTCCTACGAATCCAACGACTCCAGCCAAGCCTCAATCAGATCACTGAGCAGAATGCCGGGTATCCGCGGGTCTTTGGCTCGGTTTTCCAGGCCGCATCCATCGAGGAACGAGAGACCCCTTCACTGCGATCTTCACAGACATTGTCAAGTACACCCCTCTACCTCCAGTAGTTTTATTGTAGGAGAACTTGCCCTAACCGAGGCTTCTCAGTCCCGGCGGTCCTTCTTTGCTACTTTTCTAGGTCCTAATCTGCATGCTGATCTTCAAAAATTCATACAAAATTCCCTACAAATAATTTTGATCTCAAATTTGGGAATTAATCACCTAACTCAACATGTAAAACATACAAAAAAAATTGCATGCATATTAGTTCCCCATCAGGCAGCCCACTCCGAAAGCCTGACTCCAATCGGCAGAGGCTCCATGGCAGCCCACTTCCGAGAGTCCGGCCATGGTCGGCAACTATCTCGAGATAGCACCCGCGGAACTACTAGGAGGACAGGCCACAATATGAGGGGACTCCCGGGTAGAGACCAGGAGCAAGCGCCCAGGTATCCAGCCCTAATCAAATTATTGTTCTCAACTACCCTACCGATTTCTAGCCCAAATGGGCCGACCGGGGGCACTTGGAGAAATTCTGGGAAAAGGGCACCTTGCCCCGTGCCCGTTGACCGCTCCAAGGCGGCTCGTGACCCTGCAAGGCTGTAAAGTTGACCGGGGGTACTTAGAATAATTTTTGAAATTGAAATGCTTTACACACATTGAAGAAGTTCCAAAAACAGGTCTACTCGTTCATTTTAAAAAGTGGTATTTACAAAAGAGGTGGGTCGGACCTTTACAAACCCCTTAGGTCCGGCCCACGGGAGATGCGTCAGGGGCCACAACCTCGGCCCCATCGGCTACAATTGGAGGGTCGACTGGGACTACGGTGGCCAGGGCTTCCTCTGGAGGGGCCACCGCTTCCGTGCCGGCTGGCGCTGGAGCTTCGGCCCTGGCCGCTCCTACCTCACCCTCTGTTGGAGGCTCCGCTTCGGCCTCCTCCCCCTTGGACGGGTCCCGCAACTCGATGCCCGACAGGTCCAGCTTCGAGAATAGCAGGCCCACCTTCTTCAAGGCATCGTCATAGCCCTCCCTGTAGAAATCAGCCGCCGCCTCCTCCACATCCTCGGTGAAGGTGCTGGAGGCCTTGTATGCCCCTACGGCCTCCTGGACCTGCTTCGCAGACGACTCCCTGCACTCCTTGAGTCGAGCATCCAGCTGTGCCTACGCCGCACGCTTGGCCCAGGCCCTCTCATTGGCCTCCGCTGACCACTTTTCCTCCTCGCCCAGCCGGCGGGCGAGAAGGTAGGCCTTCCCCTTCTTCTTCTTGAGGCTGGCCTCGCGGTCGGCCAGCCTACTTTCGGCCTCCTTCTGGGCCACCCTTGCCGACTTAACCTCCACCCAAGCTGCCGCCAGGCTCTCTCCAGACGACTTCAGCGATGTCGCCATGACCTCCTGGGCTACCTCCAGCTCCTGAACCCTCTTCGCAGAGGACTTAGCGGCATGCACCAATTGGCAGATAGCATCGTCCATGAGGGAGATGCCATGGAGAACCTGCAGACATAGAGCCCGGTTAGTGTTATGTGTCAAGAAGAGAAAATAAGTAAATAACGAAGTAGGAGGGTTAGGTCCTTACCCTCGTGAAGTCGTGGTACGTCTCCACGGTCATGTCGGCCAGGCTTCTCTAGATCGACACCTCCCAATCGGTGTCGGTCATTGCCCCCCTCAGCAAGCTCCGTGCCCTTCGGGGGTGATCGAGTGCTCGCCAGTGTTGGAACCCCTCCGAGCGGATCTCCTTGTTCGATAGCTCTAGCCTACTGTCGGCTGCTCCCTCTACGGCCGGCCCCGTTCCCTTATCAGCCCTGGCCGCTCCCTCTAGACCGGCGGATGCCATGGCTGCATCGGACGTCAGCGGCTCCCCCTGCTCTTGATGGGGGGCCGACCCTGCTAGTGGGGCTGGCGCCCCCGCCACATTCTTGCTTTGCACTCGGTGAGAGGGAGGTCATCCCCATCCAACTCGATGTCGATGACGAGGGCGGGTCGCTCCTCCTCCCGCCTCTTCTTCTGTCACTCGGCGGCTGGCAGGGGGGCTAATTCTGGAGTGGCGTGCTTCCGCACTGCCCGTCGGATGATCTTGGACTTGTCAATCTGTTGCATTCTTCCTCCTGTCACCAAACATCCAAAGTCAGGGAGAGGAGGAAAGATTAAGAGAACTGTAAGAAGAGGGGTCGACCCTTGCCTAAGAATCTTTGGGGGCTGATCCCCGCCTGATGAAGGGACTCTTACCCCAACAGCTCAAATGCCGCCACCGGGCCGGCTCTACTAAGCACATTGAACACGCCCAGGTCGGCCGCTGATACCAACCTCCCCTCGTGGACCCTCACCCACGGCTCTCTCCACAACGGCTCGAACCCCCAAGGTTCGAGGTTGCTGACGAAGAAGAACCTGGCCTTCCACCCGTGGACGGCCGATGGAAGGCACTTCAAAATCTTTCGGCCTTGATGAGGGACGAATAGGACCCACTCTCGACTCCTAAAGTCCCTCTTCAGGTAAAAGAAGTTACCGAAGAGGGACAGACTGGGGTCAGACCCGGCCCTATAATAGAGTACTATAAAGTAGCATATCACTCGAATACTATTCGGGGTCAGCTGCACTGGGGTTACCCTATAGTGGTTGAAGATGGCTATAAACAGGGGATGCAGTGGGAACCTAAGGCTAGCCTTAAGATGGGACTCATATATCGGAATGGTCCCTGGACCTAATGGGTTATTTGCCCTCCCCTCTTGGCTTGGAAGAGTGAGGTGCAGGGTGGACGGGATATCGAATACCACCCTGAGGTTTTCAACCGTTCCTGGGTCATGGTCGAGGATACCGCGCTCGACCCTGGGTCCCTAGGTCTATGGGATGAACTCCTACTGCTGGACACCATTGGAAGCTAGAAGGAGAAGAGGAATGGCTAGGACTAACCTGGGGTGGACTCCTAGGTGCCGATTTTGGTGAAGGAAGGAAGGGAGGACTTGAACTCGTGAAGAGCAGGCGCAGCAGGGAAAGCCCCCTCGCTCTACCTCCTACTCCTTTTACAGGCCTTTGAGGGAGGGGGAGAGGGGGCAAAAGTCATTGCCCACCTCGGGCATGCCTCAGCCATCCCGTCGGGGGCCGCAACCGCCTACATTGCGAGGATCGAAGCAGCTGAAGCACCCTCTCACACGGATCGCGATCTACGTGCATGCCGGATCAACTATGCTAGACTAACCCAAAGGATAGCACCGGCCGGCCAGATGTTGCCATGTGGCATGATGCTCCACTTCACCCCGAATCGACGTGGGACAGTCTGGCTCTCATCATGGCATCGGACTTGCATTAACTTCCCCGCCTGCGCCCCAACGAGCGGCTGACAGCTATCCAGGGCACCGTCTGAGGCGGATTCGAAGCAACCAGATGCCTTGGTCCGAAGTCCACCGCAGGAGCACACGATCATGCTCCTATCCTTTTATGCCACGTGGCCCCTCAACGCCCAGGAGCAGGGGGGGCAATTGATGCGCTAATGTAGGCATCAGGGTTTGACTTGAGCCCTTCAAACTTTGGGGGATCTCTGATTAGGGTTCTATGTTTATCGAGTCCTGTAATAAGGCTGTCAGCCTCTAGTTTATTTGCTTAAATGGAGTCTGTACCTCGACCCATCGGGTCGAGCTGAGTCTTGTAATAAGTCGGGCCAAGTCTAAGCCCATGAAGTCTTTAGTGGTTCAAAAGTTAAGTCTCCTTTAAGCCTAACAAAGGCAAGGAGACATGTCAGCTCAGGGCCCAACTTATCTGTTTATGTGGCGCACTAAGGTGATGACATGTGGTTTGTTTTGGGCACCCAAGAAAGGGGACCACTCACATGATCCATGCCCCCTTCCCCTCCCCTCTTCAAGCTCTCTTCTAATCTAGGATGGGCGGTCATGGAAAGAAGTTTCAAATCCCTTGATGCATGCCTCCACTCAAGACTCCTTCCATAAAGAAGTCAAGCAAGAAAGGCATCCTCCATTCTCCAAGTGGAAAGAAGTTTCAAATCCCTTGATGCATGCCTCCACTCAAGCCTTCTTCCATAAAGAAGTTAAGCAAGAAAGGCATGATCCCTTGATGAAGTTAAGCAAGAAAGGCATGGTGAAGACATCAAGCTTCAATCCAAGCCTTCTACCAAAATAAGCCATGTAAGGAAGGAAGGTCAAAGACCAATCCCCCTCTCCAAGCCTCCAATCATGCCATGCCTAGGATTATTCCCATTTGGTCAGCTTTGAATCAAGCCAAGAAAAGTCAAAGTGGGACAAATCCCTCCAAGCTAGCCTCACTTCATGTTTTCTACCAAAACCAAGCAAGCAAAGAAGGAAGTCCAAGGAGCAACTCCTCCACTCCAAGCCAAGCATCATGCCATACCAAGCTGGTCGGCCAAGAAGAAAGCTCTCCAAAGCTTGGGCGCCACTTTCAAATTGAGTTGTATTTTTGGTTCAAATTTTGAATGGGTTTTCTTTTGAATTTTGAATGTATCTTGGGTACCTATTTAAAGGACCCAAACCCCTCTTTGTAACAGTTAGTGAATGAATACAAAAAAAAAAATTTGAGTGTTTTCTTCTCCAATCCTCTGTCTCCCTAGACTAGGTTGTGAGTGAGTGAAACTCTTCCTTCATCCCCAGGGATGTCGAGTGGTGTGACGCCACGTTCCTTCGCCTGAGGGCGTCGCGTGGTGTGAGGCCACGTTCCTTCGCCTGAGAGCGTTGAGTGGTGGGAGGCCACAATTCCTTCATCGTCGGGCCCCAAGTTATCAACTTCGATTTCGGACTCCAGTCGGATACCGGGCTCGAAGCCCTGTTTCTCTACCCTAACCCTATTTCAACTTCAACACTTCTCATCTCTTCGCTAACCATTCTTTTTCTTTCTACCTACAGGTCTTCCTCGGTGCTACGGACATTGGAGATGGGTCATCTTGCCATCATGGCCACATGATCGAGAACCGGCGCATCCACGGGCATGATTGCTCAGACATCCAGACCGCATCCGTTGAGTGGAGCAATCTCTGCACCAGGCGCTTCAGAATTTGAAAGGTTTGCATCCCCATCTCCTAGGTAGGTATTGGGTGTATCGAGCTAGTCCTAATCCCGGGGTTCCTTAATCTCGGGGTCCTGGTCTATCATTTCTTAGGGATTGATCTGCTAGCATAGATCTCTTTTCTTTTAGTTTTCCTAGGTTTTCTTTGCTTGCAATCGGGAACCAAAGATAAAACCCTAAAAAGAAAACATGATATAACCACCTTTGCATCATTCATGCTAGCATCATCATCATCTTCATCCTTTTTTCCGCATCATTCTTGGTATCAGAGCCTAGGCTAGGACTAGTGCTCTTGCATTTAGGTCTCTGCATTCTGTCTAGCCCATATATAGTCTGCTATTTTAATTTTTTCTCTTTGTAGGAATCTCCATTTTATTTGATTTTTCTTTGCTGGATCTGTTGAATTTAGAGGATTCTTTTTTTCTTTTCTCAGATTTTATTTTAGCCTGTAGAAATTCTAAAGCCAAAATACCACCTGAGAAAATCTCAGGCCTACAGTTTCAGCAAGCATCTCTTTCTTGTCTCATTTAGTTAGTTCATGCAATTAGTTCATATTTAGACTTCTTTTGCACTTTGCTTATCATCCATATATCCAAATATATATATATATATATATATATAAATTCTTTTCTTAGACATTTCTATGCCTACATTGTTCATAAAACACTTAAGGGTGGCAATTTGACATAGGGTCAGGAGTTCATCACCTGTCCCTAGCCCACAAAACACTAACCTGCATCCCGAACCTAAACCTAACTAAAATCAGTTAGACACCTAATTGCTCTAGAGAGCTTAGGGACACCCATTTGGTCGAGTCGAGACCAAGTGTCTAATATTGGTGACAGCCCAATCTATTTGTACTGAGTTCTTGGTGTCTAGGCTTGGTGAATTAGGGCTTGTGGGTTGGTTCGCTTACCTGGCCAATTGCAAAATTGGTGTCTAAGGCAAGCAGAGAGGAACCTCCACTCCGCTCCACCTACCTGGCCAAGGACAAGGCTACTACAGACTGGTTTGCCACTCTGACCTAGGCAACTGGTTGAGATTCTAGGTCTATTAGATCTTAGACGTTCGTTGTGTGTTGCATGACTAGTCTAGAATTAGGAGTCCTTTAGACTAACTGCCCTTTAGCTAGTCAGTATTTTCATGGCATCTAACCCTAGAGTCTATCCTCAGTTTCATCCTTTTCGAGGAAGTCATGATCGTCAGGTTTATATTGATTGGGAGGACGATATGGATGAATATTTTAAGTGGAGCGATCTGTGTGAGGATAGTAAGGTCAGGTTTGCCCAAATGCATCTTCGGGGTTCAGCCGAATGTTATTGGTTTGATGTTAGAGGAAGAATGAAGTATGAGAGACAAGAGTCTAAGGTAACTTGGAAAGACATGAGAAGTAAGTTGAGAGCAGGGTTCTAGGTGAATCCTATGAGCAAAGACTTCTAGGCCGGTGGTACCAATTGAGACAAGGTAATAGGCCAGTGTCTGAGTATATCGAGGACTTCCAGTGGTATGTCATGAAATGTAATACCATTGAGACTAAGGTTCAGATCACATTGAGGTTTAGGGCTTGGCTACACCCAGACATCTATAGAAAATTAGGCTTTGAAAAGACCAATAAGTTAGAGCAAGCCTACCAAGAAGCCCAAGACTGTGAGTGGTCTTTAAGATATACTCGATCTAATACTTTGGACTTAAAGCCGACCTCTACCAACTTGAATCAAACCCCGATTGATCCGACATCTGTAGTGAACCAGACTTTTGTTTATCAATCCCCACCCGTGTCACCTCTTGACCAGAAAGAAAACACTGAGAAGGAGTTAGGTATAGCCATCCCAAAAGTAGTTGACCCAACCATAGTCATGCCTATAGAGGAACCAAAGGAGAAAGGATTAGAACCCTTCAGTGAGTTTGAAGAGGTCATATATGAGCCTGACATAAGCTTGATTAATGAATATGAAGAAGAAGAAGAATGTGAGGAGGTATCGCCTGATAATTTAATTGATCAGCTCCCACCTGATGGAATCATTAAGGATACCCCAGAACTTAGCAAGGACCCAAATGATAATGATCCTGAGTCCACTATAGACCTTGTAGTAGAACTAACCAAGCCAGGATCAAACGAAATAGATGAAGGTATAGATTCTCAAGATGAATGTTCCAAAGACCTTCCCAAAAGCCCTCCACTATGTAGGAGCATCCCGCCTACCCGAGGACTTGCACCTATCGATCCTCCTAGTACTGACCATGAGGTTAAGATGAGCACACCTTTAGACCTTCATTCATACATTAAGGTCAGCTGCCTAAACTTCGAACCAGTCCCTGAGTCTCCTTTTTATTCTCTGCCTTTTCTTAAGCCATCTCATATCCCTAGAGCCAGGAGGTTACTTTTTATTGAGACTACCAGAATGTGTGACTCCTAAGAGCCCATCCCATTCGCCCTCTACTTCTGGTATACTTTATGGCATCTGTTAGGGATCCTAAAAAATTTTTCTTGTGCATACCAGGCTAGGGTCAAGCCTAGAGAACCAATGGTCTAGTAGGTTTAGGCCCTAGGACCCCAATAAATTCCTCTTACTAGGAATACCTAGTTTAGTTTGCTTTTGTTGAGTATTACTTGAGTCTCAGAATCTGCATGATCTCTTGCATTGCATACTAGGGACACGAAAATTAATAATTAAAATTTGGTTGTTCCTGAAAGAAAGCTAAGTAGAGAATTGGGGATTCTGAAATAATAAAGAAGTTTTTATGCTCGCTGAATTGATCCCTTAGAGTGATAGGAGAGTGACCCTAATACCCTGATTTGGGATATTATGGTGGGGACACCTGAGGCACCAGAATAAGACAGAGGCTTTTCAACCCTCTGTAAATTGATCAATAATTTATGAGTCCATCTGTAATAAGGGCTTAGCTCATCTGAGTCCATTTTAGTTCTTATTTGAGTTTTTTTAGTTGTTATTTCAGTTCTGTACTAGTCAGCTCATATTGAGCTAGTTCAGTCCAATGCTGGTCAACTCATGTTGAGCTAATTTTATTTTTTTGAGTCCTATCCAAGCATACTGAAGACTCAAGACCACATCATACAAGTAAAGACCAAGTCCAACCAGATTGAAGACATGGAAGTTTAGCCCAAGTCCAACCCAGCTTGAAGATTTGAAGACCCCAGGAGGAAAATCAGAAACCCTGATTCCTTGCATATGCCCTCCAGATGCCCAGATTTCCTTCCAGATACCAAAATATATTCATAGACCAAGGCATCCATGATTTAGAGGTCCATCCGCATCCTAGTCCAAAGAAATCAAGCCCAGGCGCCAAGTCCAAGACCCTAAGAAGCAAGATACCAAGGAATATTCCTGCTACCTGGCTACCAGGCCACCCCAGCTTCCAGAGGCCCAAACCCATGCACCCGGGCCCCTTTGGGCCGGCCCCTTGCTGATCTTAGAAGCCCAACACGCCCCCCTAGGTGTCCTTGGAGCGTTGGCCAAGTCAAGAGAAATTTTAGGGATTTTTTCTACCTAATGTTTCCTTATTTTCTAGCTAGGGTTTGAGAGGGAAAAGGATTCTCATGTAAAGACTAATGTGCCCTTACTTGGAGCCCAAGGTTAAGGGTCTATTTAAGGGACCCTAGCCTCTTGTATGAAGGGAGAATTTTTGATGAATGAAAACCTTGAGTTCTTCTATTGAGTTGTGTGATACCCTGCTGTGTGCATAAAGGGGTTTGCGAGAGTTTTTCTTCCCAGTGCTGCAATCATCTTCCTGCTGCCAACAAGCATCTCAGATCCCTGGACGCCCACTCCAAAAGAAGCCTTCCCTTGCTATTTTTTATTTGTTTTCTTGTTCCTTTGTGAGTTTTCTAATCCCTGACAGGTCGTTTACAGGTCCCCGAGTTCCTACGAAACCAACGACTCCAGCCAAGCCTCAATCGGATCACCGAGCAGAAAGCCGGGTATCCGCGGGTCTTTGGCTCGGTTTTCTAGGCTGCATCCATCGAGAAATGAGAGACCCTTTGCTATGATCTTCACAGACATTGTCAGGTACACCCCCTCTACCTCCAGTAGTTTTATTGTAGGAGAACTTGCCCTAACCGAGGCTTCTCAGCCCCGGCGATCCTTCTTTTCTACTTTTCTAGGTCCTAATCTGCATGCTGATTTTCTAAAATTCATATAAAATTCCCTACAACTTATTTTAATCTGAGATTTGGGAATTAATCACTCAACCCCACATATAAAACATACAAAAAAATTGCATGCATATTAGTTCCCCATCATTTGGTATCAGATCTTAGATTAGGGCTTGTTTTCTATAATTTTTCAGTCCGTATATACTCTATTATTTTAATTATTTCTTCCTGATAACAACTCTAAAAACTTGGAAATTTATTTTGTTGGAATCATCATAATTCACAGTAATTTTAAGAATTTTCACAGATTTTATTATAGCCTGTGAATTTTCTGCAAGCCGAAATACAGCATGCAAATTTTTGGCTCTGTTTTTTTTCAGCAAGACAAGTTTGGAAGTTTTTGGGTTTTGTTTACCATCTTTTTCATATCTTTTAATTTTAGTATATTTCTTGCATATTAGGCCATGATTTTCAAGTTTTCTTCTATTTAAAAAAATACAAAAAAAAAATTACATATTCTCCAAAGATACCAAAAATATCTAAACCCTAATTTGCATCCTCATCTACCTGCCATCATTGCATAATTTACTTTTAAGGGCACTCTTGCTATATCAGATAAGGGGAGGAGTTGATAACCTCTCCTTAGCCCAAAACCACATCCCTTGCATTCGGTCCCAAGCCTTAACCTAAAATTAATTAGACTTAATTTGCCCTAGTGGGCTAGGGACACCAACTGGTCGGGTCCGGGCTAGTGTTAGATCACTGTGTCAAGTTAACCTGTGTGTGCCTTGAGCTCAGTGTCTAGAACGGTGGTTTAAGGATTCAATCTCGAAGGGCTTGTGTGCTGGTCCGCCTACCTGGCCAATCTCTAATTGGTGTCTAGGATTGGCAATCAGGGACCTAACACTCCCCTTACACCTGCCTGGCTGAGTACAGAGTTACTATAGGCTAGTTTGCCACCCTGATTGAGCATCTAGTTTGGACTCTAGGTATAGTCAGCTATAGTCGGTCTGATTGAGTCTTACATGAGCACTAGATCAGGAGTTTCATATCACCCACCTCCTTCACAAATGTCTGAACCCATGAAAAATTTACAAGCCCAAATAAAAGCCCTAGCTGATCAAATGGCCCAGATGGCTACCCAGATAACTACCCAGATGACTACCCAGATGACCCAGTTAACTCAGTCTGGTATTCAAACCAATGATAGAATTGACCATCTTTCCAGCAGGTTTGATCAGTTAGAAGTCCGGGTAGGGGCCCCAGGAAAACCCATGGGTCACAGTCTGAGCCAGATCCTAATTCCCCTCAACCTAGGAGAACCCCAAACCCTAATCTATACCATGAGGTCGAACCTAGGAGAGCCCCTTATCCTAACCCGTACTATAATCCTCAACCTAGGAGGACCCCAAACCCTGATCCATACCTTGAGGCTGAACCTAGGAGAGCCCATCGTCATGACCCAATCCCTAAGGTTAGTCCTAGAAGACCCAATCAGGATTTTATAGACCAGGAAGATAGATCCTATTTACCCTCTCCCTACAAGCCTAGTATACCCACAACCTATAGATCTTATGACTCCAAATCCTATGAACCTAGAACCTATGAATCCATAACCTATGAACCTAGATCCTATGACTCTAGATCCCATGATCATAGATCCTATGCACCCACACCCTATGAGCCTAGTAGACCCAACAACCAATATTCTGACCCATATAGGGAGTCCAACCCTAGGAGAACCCAATATTCTGACCCATATAGGGAGCCCAACCCTAGGAGAACCCAATATTCTGACCCATATAGGGAGTCCAACCCTAGGAGAACCCAATATCCTGACCCATATAGGGAGCCCAACCTTAGGAGGACCCCATACCATGATCCATCCTTAGAACCTGACCATAGAGCTGACCCAAAATCCTATGACCCCAGATCCTATAATCCCATGACCCATAGATCTGCACCCTTGTCCTATGAGCCCAGAGAACCCATAACCCCTAAGTATTAATCTAGTACTAGTCAGGTTTCCCTTAGTCAACTTGAACCCCATAGAATTAGCACCCCTAAATATGAGCCCAGTAGTAAGCCACTACCCCTTAGGCAACCTGAACCTACTAGGATTAGTGTCCATAATCAGAAACCAGGACCTAGCCAATTTTTCCCTAGCCGACCTTCTCCAACCATTCCTGAGATTGACAAGGCTTACATTAACGCGGAAGTGTATGAAGCTGACTCAAACTTAGTGGATGAGTATGAGGGAGAAGAGGAGACATCTTTAGATGACCTAGAATTAGCTGACCCAATAGATACCCAGGTAGAAGCCAACCTAGAGGTAGTTGACCTTGACCACATCCAACCTAAAGCTATAGTGGAAGAATAAATAGAGGAAGAGAACCTAGGTACTGCTACTAGAGCCTTACCTGAGGAAACTATAGAGGAGAGCCAAATTATAGAGTCTAGTCCAAAAAAACAAGAACCAGAAGAATTTATTAAGGACTTGATCTCTTTGAATCAGTACCCTCAAGATGAGCCTCCTCCTATAGTTCCCATTAAGGACCTCTTCCCTGAGATTAGTAACCCATCCTTCCATTATGCAAACCCCATAGATATACCGCAACCTCGTAAGGTTAGCCTCATTAGTCTAGGATTAGTCCCTGACATGCCTTCTTATATCGAACTTTTTTCAACTAACCTTGAACCGTTTTCCCTACCCTACCAAACTAATTCTGAACCCACTTCCTATTTTCTGCCCTTTCCTGACACCTCCAGCATTTCTAGGATTATTACATTGCATTTAACTGAGATTAGCGTACTGCATGCATTCATTACGCATGTTAGGTTTGCATTATACTTCTGGCATACCCTTTGGCATTTGCTTGGAGTCCATTGTAAATACTCTTGTGCACACCACACTAGGGTCAGACCTAGAGAGTCTATAGTTTCTTAGGTTTAGGCCCATAAAAGTCTAATAAATTTCCTTCGATACGAATGCAAAGTCGAGTCTATTAGGTGTTAGTTTGAGTCCTTTGCATCATTTTGTTAGGAGTCTGCATGTGCCCAGCATGTTCACCACCTACACTAATTTTAAACAAACTGGCTAATTCCCGAAGATGGATCAAAGAATTTGATGTGGTGGATTCTATCTTGGTTAGGCTTAGGCCTAAAAGAAGCTACATGCTCGCAGAGCCGGACCTTTTAAAGTGATAGAGAAGGTTGGATCAAATGCCTAGGTGTTAGACATGCCTTCGGATTTGGGCATTAGTTCTACCTTCAATATTACAGACCTGGTTGAGTATAGGGAACTGGCAGCGATACCTAGTGAGACCTTTGGACCTATTCCTTTTCATTGTGAGTGACCCTAACCTAGAGTGTCCATAAACAAATTTGGCCTGAGAGAGGAGAACGGATCGAGCGTATCCTGGACAATCAAGCCATCACGACCCAGGGCCATGACTATCAACACTTCCTGGTCCGATAGCAAGGCCGGCCAGAGTCGGACGATTCGTGGATTTCTCGAGAGGACTTGCAACGCCTCAACCCAGACCTTCTCGAGAGATATGTGAGCCAGTCTGACCTTCACTCGACAGGGTCGAGTTCCTCCCACCCCGGGAGAATTGGTGGGGACACCTGAGGCACCAGAATAAGACAGAGGCTTTTCAACCCTCTGTAAATTGATCAATAATTTATGAGTCCATCTGTAATAAGGGCTTAGCTCATCTGAGTCCATTTTAGTTGTTATTTGAGTTTATTGAGTTGTTATTTCAGTTCTGTACTAGTCAACTCATGTTGAGCTAGTTCAGTCCAATGCTGGTTAGCTCATGTTGAGCTAATTTTATTTTTTGAGTCCTATCCAAGCATACTGAAGACTCAAGACCACATCATACAAGTAAACACCAAGTCCAACCAGATTGAAGACATGGAAGTTTAGCCCAAGTCCAACCCAGCTTGAAGATTTGAAGACCCCAGGAGGAAAATCAAAAATCCTGATTCCTTGCAGATGCCCTCCAGATGCCCAGATTTCCTTCCAGATGCCAAAATATATTCATAGACCAAGGAATCCATGATTTTAGAGGTCCATCTGCATCCTAGCCCAAAGAAATCAAGCCCAGGCGCCAAGCCCAAGTCCCTAAGAAGCAAGATACCAGGGAATATTCCTGTTACCTGGCTACCAGGCCACCCCAGCTTCCAGAGGCCCAAACCCATGCACCCGGGCCCCTTTGGGCCAGCCCCTTGCTGCTCTTAGAAGCCCAACACGCTCCCCTAGGTGTCCTTGGAGTGTTGGCCAAGTCAAGAGAAATTTTAGAGATTTTTTCTACCTAATGTTTCCTTATTTTCTAGCTAGGGTTTGAGAGGGAAAAGGATTCTCATGTAAAGACTAATGTGCCCTTACTTGGAGCCCAAGGTTAAGGGTCTATTTAAGGGACCCTAGCCTCTTGTATGAAGGGAGAATTTTTGATAAATGAAAACCTTGAGTTCTTCTATTGAGTTATGTGATACCCTGCTGTGTGCATAAAGGGGTTTGCGAGAGTTTTTCTTCCCAATGCTGCAATCATCTTCCTGCTGCCAACAAGCATCTCAGATCCCTGGACGCCCACTCCAAAAGAAGCCTTCCCTTGCTATTTTTCCTTTGTTTTCTTGTTCCTTTGTGAGTTTTTTAACCCCTGACAGGTCGTTTACAGGTCCCCGAGTTCCTACGAATCCAACGACTCTAGCCAAGCCTCAATCGGATCACCGAGCAGAAAGCCGGGTATCCGCGGGTCTTTGGCTCGGTTTTTCAGGCCGCATCCATCGAGGAACGAGAGACCCTTTGCTGCGATCTTCACATACATTGTCAGGTACACCCCCTCTACCTCCAGTAGTTTTATTGTAGGAGAACTTGCCCTAACCGAGGCTTCTCAGCCCCGGCGATCCTTCTTTTCTACTTTTCTAGGTCCTAATCTGCATGCTGATCTTCTAAAATTCATATAAAATTCCCTACAACTTATTTTAATCTAAAATTCGGGAATTAATCACTCAACCCCACATATAAAACATACAAAAAAAATTACATGCATATTAGTTCCCCATCACATTAGCTCGACTCTCAATATCTTGCACTTAGTTGAGTATAGGGAACCAGCAAACCACCTAGCGAGTGATTTGAGCCTAATACTTTTTGGAGAGTAAATCTGACCAGAGTGTCCACTTCCAAATTGACCTGAGTAAGGAGTGCGGATCGAGCGTATCTTGGATGGTCGAGCTACCGCAACCCAGGGCAAAGGCTTTCAGGTTACTTGGTCCGTTGGCAAGGCCGACCCCAAATCTAATGACTCGTGGATCACCCAGGAGGACCTGCCATTCACCGACTGCTGGAGAAGTACCAAAGCCAAATCAACTTCCACTCGACAGGGTCGAGTTTCTCCCTCCCCGGGAGAATTGATGTGGGCATCAGGGTTTGACTTTAGCCCTTCAAACTTCGGGGGATCTCTGATTAGGGTTCTGTGTTTATCGAGTCCTGTAATAAGGCCTAGTTTATTTGCTTAAATGGAGTCTGTACCTCGACCCATCGGGTCGAGCTGAGTCTTGTAATAAGTCAGGCCGAGTCTAAGCCCATGAAGTCTTTAGTGGTTCAAAAGTTAAGTCTCTTTTAAGCCTAACAAAGGCAAGGAGACATGTCAGCTCAGGGCCCACCTTATCTGTTTATGTGGCGCACTGAGGTGACGACATGCGGTTTGTTTTGGGCGCCCAAGAAAGGGGACCACTCACATGATCCATGCCCCCTTCCCCTCCCCTCTTCAAGCTCTCTTCCAATCTAGGATGGGCGGTCATGGAAAGAAGTTTCAAATCCCTTGATGCATGCCTCCACTCAAGACTCCTTCCATAAAGAAGTCAAGCAAGAAAGGCATCCTCCATTCTCCAAGTGGAAAGAAGTTTCAAATCCCTTGATGCATGCCTCCACTCAAGCCTTCTTCCATAAAGAAGTTAAGCAAGAAAGGCATGATCCCTTGATGAAGTTAAGCAAGAAAGGCATGGTGAAGACATCAAGCCTCAATCCAAGCCTTCTACCAAAATAAGCCATGCAAGGAAGGAAGGTCAAAGACCAATTCCCCTCTCCAAGCCTCCAATCATGCCACACCTAGGATTATTCCCATTTGGTCAGCCTTGAATCAAGCCAAGAAAAGTCAAAGTGGGACAAATCCCTCCAAGCTAGCCTCACTTCATGTTTTCTACCAAAACCAAGCAAGCAAAGAAGGAAGTCCAAGGAGCAACTCCTCCACTCCAAGCCAAGCATCATGCCATACCAAGCTGGTCGGCCAAGAAGAAAGCTCTCCAAAGCTTGGGCGCCACTTTCAAATTGAGTTGTATTTTTGGTTCAAATTTTGAATGGGTTTTCTTTTGAATTTTGAATGTATCTTTGGGTACCTATTTAAAGGACCCAAACCCCTCTTTGTAACAGTTAGTGAATGAATACAAAAAAAAAAATTTTGAGTGTTTTCTTCTCCAATCCTCTGTCTCCCTAGACTAGGTTGTGAGTGAGTGAAACTCTTCCTTCATCCCTAGGGATGTCGAGTGGTGTGAGGCCACGTTCCTTCGCCTGAGGGCGTCGAGTGGTGTGAGAACATGTTCCTTCGCCTGAGAGCGTCGAGTGGTGGGAGGCCACAATTCCTTCATCCTCCGGGACGTCGAGGGGTGCGAGGCCCCAAGTTATCAACTTCGATTTTGGACTCCAGTCGGATACCGGGCTCGAAGCACTGTTTCTCTACCCTAACCCTATTTCAACTTTAACACTTCTCATCTCTTCGCTAACCGTTCTTTCTCTTGCTGCCTACAGGTCTTCCTCGGTGCTACGGACATCGGAGATGGGTCGTCTTGCCATCACGACCACATGATCGGGAACCGGCGCATCCACGGGTGTGATTGCTCGGACATCCAGGCCACATCCATTGAGTGGAGCGATCTCTGCACCAGGCGCTTCAAAATTTGAAAGGTTTGCATCCCCATCTCCTAGGTAGGTATTGGGTGTATCGAGCTAGTCCTAATCCCGGGGTTCCTTAATCTCGGGATCCTGGTCTATCATTTCTTAGGGATTGATCTGCTAGCATAGACCTCTTTTCTTTCAGTTTTCCTAGGTTTTCTTTGCTTGCAATCGGGAACCAAAGATAAAACCCTAAAAAGAAAACAAGATATAACCACCTTTGCATCATCCGTGCTAGCATCATCATCATCTTCATCCTTTTTTCCACATCATGCGCCCATTCGGCTAGTTCCCGGTCGGACCGGCCCCCGGCACTTGGTTGGCTGGTCCCCGCGCAGAGTTCGACTCCCAGATCGACTTTCCCAAAGAGCCAACCCGGGGGCTTTGAGGGCTGATAGGCAGCCCCACCGCCCGTACGATGGCCCTTTTTATCATCACGGTTGGCTCCTGGGGAGCCAGCTGACCCACTGCTGAAGAGATCGCCCGAGGTTTCAGGAACCTTTCCTCTCCGACAGTTCTGACATTTTGTTATAACAAACTCCAGCATATGGCCAACACTTCGACACACCTGGCACGCCGCCACCCACGATCTCGTCGCCACGCATGTTCTCCTGGGGGCATATTCAGGTTTTTCTAGCCTACTCCCCAACAGAATTTGGCAGCGCTCCGTGCCTATAAAAGCTGCTCGGGGGACCTCCGTCAAGGATAATGTTCTTCTTCCCCATTGCATACTCTCCTTCCGAGCTTCCTCCCGTTCTGTTGCTCCTGCCCTCCTCTAACTTAAGCATCGGAGTGTCCCCCGCCGGAGCCCCTCCAATGTCCAGGGACTTTTTGCAGGTTGGCCGGTCGAGGAGCTCTCCAGCGCGTCCACCAATCCCGATCCAGGAGGAAACGATGGCAACAAGATCTTTGTTGAAATTAAGTTAAAGTTCCATCAACTTCAACAGCCATTAGGGAAATATGCGAGGGGCTAAATTGTTTTGTTTTCGCTCATAGAGATCCTAAAGCCATAAAACTATATAACCACAGTGTTAGTAGTGTAATAGTAATAAAGTGAATGAAAATAAAGTAGTAGTCTCCTGGAAGCCTCAGAAGGTATCTATTAATCGGAAGGCATTGGCTAGGAATGCAATAGATGTATAGCTGCTATGCCTTGTTACTTGGTTAGAGTTGCATTGTGCGCACGTGTGAGTGCTTGTGCTTGGTGGAAAGTATGTTCATTAAGGAAATTAACGTCTATTAATAAAATATTTGCAGTTTGGAAAGATAATGCAAGATCATGTGTAGCATAGTAAGGGCTAGCTCATTGGATCTAGTTTAATAATTAATATGCTGCTTGAATTGATGATCACCATCTCGGTGCTTTTTTTTTTTTTTTTGAAATGTCGATACGAATACCATGGGAGTTACAAACATGAGCGCAAGAGTGAGTGAACTTCAACTTTCTTATGAGCTTGAATATTTTATGCTCATGAGCCTAGCATATTACCTTTGATGCAGAACGAAAAAGATGATGCGATGCGGAAGTAAATTAAGACTTTTTTTTTTTTTGCAGAAGTCGGCGTTGACTCAAAGGAAAGTTAAACTAAGTTGAAAGAAACTATATAATAATTGAAAGCACAATTCAAAGAAACTGGATTATCAGAGTAGTTCAGAAGTAAAGGATCGCTGGGGGTTGAGAAACTCCCAGACAAAGGGTTTCGCTCTGAACTTTCAACAGGACAGAAGTAAAGCGAAGAGAAGGGTTATGAACCAGACAGTGATCTTCACAGAGTTTAGTGGAAGGACTCTCTTGAGCAGATTGTTGGATCCTCGGATTCGGGTAGAGTTGGCTTCTCCGAAACTCAGGATCTGGGAAAGAAGAAGAACAAGTTATGGAACCAGATACTCGAAGGATTTACCCTGGATGCTGATCTGGCTTCCTCTGGGATTTGCTCTATATTTGAAGTAGTCGATCTGGACCTGGATGCTGGTGGTCAGCCTCTACTTGGAAGAGAGGGGCCGTGAGATGATGAGGTAGAATAGGGTTTGGATGATGGGTGGAATGAAAAAGATGATGGGCGGCTAGGGTTTGGAATTGAAGTGGCTAACCTAGGGTTTTGGGGTTGGAGATCTCACACCTCCTCAAGGTTCCTAGGGAACCCGGATTTACTCCCTCATGGAGCTCAACACCTGAATACAAGTGCGGAAGAGAGAAACACAAAGTTGCTCACACAGAAATTGAATTCATTCATCAGTGTCTCAAAAACTTACAACAGGGGTTTATTTTATAGGTCTTTACAAGAAATCAGGGTTTTACATCTTCCCATGTGGGACTAATAGGATGGATCCTCAAATTAGGCTTGTAGAGTCAAATCCTCCTCATATGGCCGGCCAAGAGCTTCCTTGAGTGTTGATTGGTGGCTCCAAATGGCAAGAAGGTGGCGCCTCCTAGCCTTGCTCTTCAAGAAAAATTTTTTTCCTTCCATGCTTGGTTTTATTTGGAAGTATTTGGGTGCCTCCTAGTCTTGCTCTTCAAGAAAATTTTTTTTCCTTCCATGCTTGGTTTTATTTGGAAGTATTTGGGCGCCTCCTAGTCTTGCTCCCCAAGTTTTGCTCCTTTCTTTTCATAGCTTGGCTCTTATGGAATTATTTTGGGCACCTCCTTGGATTGAGGATCCTAGATTGATCTCTCCTTAAGTGGCGCATGAAAGAAGGGACCTGCTTTCTTGTGGTGTGGGGACCAAAGCACACTGGATGGAGATGTGGCACCCCCTGGACTCTGGCATGTGGCTGGGAGTGTGGCGTCCACTTGCTTGGGCCTGGGAGAAAAATGTGGCACCCTGGACCTTGACTTGAAAAAGGTGGCACCAACATGGAGAAGACCTAGACCACTACTAGGACTTGTACTGAGTCAACATGACTCAACAAAATTTAAATTGCAGGGAAATACAGACTCAAGACTAAAATTGAGTTGACCAAGTCAACCCTTATTACAAAACCAGAAAACCCTAAGTCTTCGGGCAAGGTCAATCAGAGATCCAGATGGAGCCCTGAAGTCTTTTTCTGAGTCTGGTGCCCGCACCAATTCTCCCGAGGTGGGAGGAACTCGACCCTGTCGAGTATGGATCAAGCTGGCTCTGGTATCTCTCCAAGATGTCTGGGTCCAATTCTTGTAATTCTTCTCGGGAGATCCAAGAGTCATCAGAATCTGGCCTTCCTTGCCAGTGGACCAGGTATCTTTGGTATCCTCGATTACGAGTAGAGATAACCTGATCATCCAGGATCTTTTCAATTTGCTCTTTCCTCACAGGCCAGTTTGTTGGTGGACACACAGGGTCGGGATCACTCTCAATAACAGGATTAGGTTTCAAAGGCTTACTAGGAATCACAGCTAGCTCCCTATACTCTACTAAGTCTGTAATGTTGAAAGTAAAGCTATTGCCTAGTTCTGGAGGCAACTCGAGCACATTGGCATTGGATCCTACTCTCTTCACTACTCTAGGTTTGACCTTGGGTCGGAGGATGGCATGCAGAGCATGAAAACTTATCATGGGTGCCTAGTAGGTGCCATAAGGTCTTCCAGAAGTAGGTGGCAAACCTAATAGGTTCTGACATGTGGTTCACTCTAAAGACTTCGACAAAGTATACTTGGATGGTGTAAGAAGCATTGGAAGTCCTAGAAAAAGGGAGGAAATATGAGGTGGAGTCTCGAATTACCTGCTGACTAAAGCTGGTGACCTGAAGGTTTGAATGGTGATCTATGAGTGTCAACTGGTCATCCTTACGAAAGGAAAAGTTTGCTACTCCCAGGAATGGATCAAGAGATGGTTCGAGAAGTAGCCTAGGACATGCGATTGCAATAGTTAAGGTTTGTTCTCTAAGCTAATAATGATCCACTTTCTCAAGAAATGGATTAGAGAATGATTCATGGAAGGGCCTATGGATGATGACCTTAAGACTTGAAATTTGACCTATGGGTGCGGAAAGGTATACTCTATAGAAGGGTAGGTCAGTCATGTGAAGGAAGGGGTCTGGGGCCATAAGGTGGACTTCTACAGGACTGGGTGAATCAATCCACTCAAGACAGGGATGTTCAACTGAGATTACGGTAGAGACCTTAGTGGCTGGGCATGGGACAAGGTCCAATTGTAAGAGGCTTGATTCAATCATCCTAAGGAGAGGATCTACCATAGGGTGGGCAAACTTAAACTGTTCAGTGCAAAGATCTTCAATTGGTACTTGGGGAATGACTGTCATTAGAGGATACGAACTGATAGCTCGGGCTAACACTATGAGTTCTTCCTGGGGGTATTCAACTAAAGGAACCTGGTTGATGCGGCAAGCATATGATTAATGATTTGATTAGTGTATGTAGAGCAATGAAACCTAATTACATTAGCATTGTACTCATCATAATAAGTCTTAAGGATTACATGAAAAGGGACTTTTACTTGATTAGACACAATCCTAAATTAAGAAGGAAGAAGATCTAGATAATAGGGGCTAATGATTGTGGACTTACCGTGATGAGCTTTCCAACCTTCTTTTGATTCATACCTTGAAACTACCAACGCTCAGAACTGAAGAACCTTGGATAACAGAGATCAGAACCCTAGACTTGAAGTAGCTTGGACTTGATTTAAATAAACCTAATGGAACTCTAATTGAGTTCTTATTTGAACCCAGATTGAGACAGGACATAATTACAGGACTCAATTGGACATAATTACAGGATTCATGAAATTGAAACTAAGTAATTACAGGACTCTTGAAAGTAAATTGTCCTTTACAAGAAAAATTTAACCTAGTGATTTTCGATCCAAAGTGGAATCAGGTTAACCTTATTTAAGTGAGGTTTTATTCTGCTTCTGCTTCTGGTGTCCACACCAATTCTCCTGGGGTGGGCAGAACTCGACCCAGTCGAGTATGGTTCAATTTTGCCCTGGTAATGCTCGAACAAGTCTGGGTTAAGTCTTTACAGGTCCTCTCGAGTAATCCAAGAGTTGTTGGACTCAGGTCGACCTTGCCATTGAACCAGGTATCGCTGATAGTCCTTATTCCTGGTAGTAATGGTCTTGTCATCCAGGATTCTCTCAATCCTCTCTCTCCACTCAGGTAGGGTTGGTGGTGGACACTTGGAAATAAGTTCACTCTTAATGAAAGTTTCTGGCCCAAAAGGCTCACTAGGTATTAATACTGGTTCTTTGTATTCTACTAGGTCTGAAACATTAAAGGTTGTACTGATACCCATATCAGGTGGAAGTTCCAAAACATACGCATTAGGCCCTATTTTCTTTAAGATCTTGAAAGGTCCCGCTCCGCGGGCATGCAGCTTCTTTATGGTCCCAGAGGGGAACCATTCAGGGTTGAGCCTAATCATCGCATAATCTCCTTCACAGAATTCTTTAGCCCTCTTATGTGAATCAGCTAAATGTTTGTAAGTCTCATTGCTCAGTTTGATCTTATTACTGATTTCTTTATGCAAATTTGTGACATGCTGTGCGAAAGATTCAGCAGACTCAGAAATTTACACAAGCACTTACAAAATGCAGACTGAACTAGGCATCCTTATTGAGAGGAATTTTATTGGACTCTCTAGGGCCTAAACCTAACAGATTAATGACTCTCTAGGTTTGACCCTGGTCTGGTATGTACATGAGAATTTACCATGGGTTCCTAGCAAATGCCATAAGGTTTTCCAAAAGTAGGTAGCAAAAGGAATAGGCTTTAAAGGCTCATGCAACCTAGTAATCTCATCAAAATGAAACTTAATGGCTCTAAAATTAGGATAAGACTTAAGGAAAGGCAGGAAATAGGAATCCGAGTCTTGGGATAATTTAGGAGAATCTTGAAACAGACCTTGGTTACTCATGATGACCTTAAGATTTGAATATTGATCTACAGGCGGGATGCTTCTAGGTAGTTGAAGGTCATCAGGAAAGTCTTCTAAAATAATGATTGGGTTCTTCTCAGGTACCTGAAGGAGTTCTTGTGTCGAAGCTAAAGTATTGGGTTCTTCCTGAGGGCATTGTCTTACGGGAACCAAGTCCTCACTAAATTTTGGTTGTTCTGATGTTTCAGGACTAGGCTCAATAATCTTTTCTTTACCAAAGGTTTCCTCAGGTAAGGTATTAAAGTTGTTCTCTTCACAGTCTTCCCCTTCATATTCATCTATTAAACTTATGTTAGTCTCATACACATATTTACTAGGTTCAGACTTGCCTTCTTCCTTCCCTAGCCCTTCAGTTTGAGGATACCCTAAGTCTTGAGTATTCATGAACTCAACTTGTACTTCAGGGTTCTTACTCCTATCATTCATATGAGCTAATGGGAAAGTAGGAGTTGGTTGGTCTAAGGAAAATTGTTTAGCCAGCATTTGGTTCAATTGGGCCATTAGATCATTTAGGCCTTTCAGCATGGTTTCAAGATTCGGGTCCATGGCTATACTGGACTGGGCTTGGATTGGTGAATATGGTGTCCCTGCTCTAGTTGTCATGCATGCAAATGGACTCAAGCTCGAGCTAAGGTTTCCTAGACCTAGAGTACAAATTAGAGGTCTAATTAAGTGAACCAACTAGCTAGTAGTACTTATGGGACTTAGCCAGGTAGGTGGTGGGGAGTGAAGGTCCCTGATTGCCAACCTTAGACACCAATCTGAGATTGGCTAGGTAGGCGGACCAAATCACAAGCCCTGATGCACCAATCCTAGACACCAAGCCAGTAAGCACACACCAATTAGCTGACACAGTTAACTTGACCCTAACCTGAACCCAATTTGTTGGTGTCCCTAACCCACTAGGGCAATTAACGTTCTACTCAATTTTAATTAATGGGCTGGGATTGATATGCTGGTTGGTGATTTTTGGGCTAGGGATAGGTGATGAAATCCTGACCCTATGTCAAATTGATACCCTTAATTTGATTTCTCATGAGATGAATGAAATGCAAAGGTGCTGCAGAAGTGTGTTGCAGTTTGAAAGTGGTGTGGAAAACGTGATGAAGAAAATGTCCAAAAATTATGAAAAATTCACAGAGGATTCCTAACTTACATATTTCAATGCGAGTGAAAGAAATTTTAAAAATAAAATCTGTACTACTCTAAGCAGATCCTACAATTGAAGATAAATAAAAAGGACAGAACAGAACCCTAATGACAGTGTCAAACTGCAGAAATTTTTATTTTTTTTATAATCTTTTTCTGATGATGAAATTTAATATGGTGATAACTGACTTAAAAAGGAACAAGAAAAAAAATATTTCAATAAAAAATTAGCAACTTGCCTTTGGAGCTGCAGACGGATTACAGTAAATAGATGCAAATTTTCAGAAAACAGAACCTAATCAAACAAGTGCAATGGCTTACCCAAAACTTCAATCGAAAAACTCACGTCCGGCCAGGGGCTCATTATTCCCATGGGTCGTGACAGTGTACTGGAGTACACCCGCTCAGGAGGCATGAATTTTAGATCTTGCTTGGATTTAAAGAAAACTATACTACCCTAATGCAACCATGCTCTGATACCAATTTGATGCGGCAAGCATATGATTAATGATTTGATTAGTGTATGTAGAGCAATGAAACCTAATTACATTAGCATTGTACTCATCATAATAAGTCTTAAGGATTACATGAAAAGGGACTTTTACTTGATTAGACACAATCCTAAATTAAGAAGGAAGAAGATCTAGATAATAGGGGCTAATGATTGTGGACTTACCGTGATGAGCTTTCCAACCTTCTTTTGATTCATACATTGAAACTACCAACGCTCAGAACTGAAGAACCTTGGATAACAGAGATCAGAATCCTAGACTTGAAGTAGCTTGGACTTGATTTAAATAAATCTAATAGAACTCTAATTGAGTTCTTATTTGAACCCAGATTGAGACAGGACATAATTACAGGACTCGATTGGACATAATTACAGGATTCATGAAATTGAAACTAAGTAATTACAGGACTCTTGAAAGTAAATTGCCCTTTACAAGAAAAATTTAACCTAGTGATTTTCGATCCAAAGTAGAATCAGGTTAACCTTATTTAAGTGAGGTTTTATTCTGCTTCTGCTTCTGGTGTCCACACCACTGGTTCTCACAAATCTCATGAATTTCTGAACTAGGTCCTACCACTTGGTTGCTTTCCAAGGTCTCCTCAGGTAAGGAATCAATAGTATCGATGTCACATTCTTCAAGTTCTTCCCCCTCATATTCATCAACTAGACTCAAGCCAGCATCATATACTTCCTCGATGCCATCTTCAATGGGTTTCGGGTCAGTGGTAATCGGGTCAACTGATTCTGGGCTTGTCATACCTAACCTTTCTTCCTCATTGGTAGGCTTGGGTTCTCCCTCATTAATGTCATCCTTAGGATTCTTACCACTTAGCTATGCACAAGCCAGTCCTATGCATGGGCACTGACTAGATTTATCGCCTCTTTCTCCACAAAACCAACATTCTTGCGATATAGGAACCTGGGTCACACTGGGTTTCAAGCTAGTAGAGACCTTACTTGAACATGGGTGTGGATCTAAATGGTTTGATCTAGAAGACTTGGGTTGTTGAGTGACTGGTCTAGAATATTGTAAGGACCTCTCATAGACACGATCCACACTATAGATACCATGGTTAGGCTTCCTAGGGTTATGCTCGGGATCATGGTATAAGGTCCTCCTAGGCTCCTGGTGTGGGTGAGGTTGAGGCACATTAAAATCTGGGTGAGGAGTCCAATTCTGATGTCTAGGTCTCCCAAGTACTTGGACTCGATCCCTAAGCTGGGTAAGATCCTCATGGACTTGTTCCCTAAACTGGGCAACAGTAGCAATCATATCCTGACTCAATTTGTTCATACATTCGGTAAGAGTTCTAACCATGGTCTCTAAATCAGGTTGGGTTTGACCAGGTTAGGAGGGTACTCCATTCCGGGTGGACATGATGATGCAAGCAAGCACACAGAATGTGACTAGACTAAAGCGACTACTGGCTCACTAGACCTAGAGTCCAAACTAGATGCCCAATCAGAGTGGCAAGCTAGCCTGTAGTAACTCAGGACTCAGCCAGGCAGGTGTAAGGGGAGTGCTAGGTCCCTAATTGCCAAACCTAGACACCAATCAGTGATTGGCCTGGTAGGCTGACCAGCACACAAGCCCTTCGGGATAGAATCCCTGAACCACCGTTCTAGATACTGAGTACAAAACACACACAGAGTAACTAGACAAACTGACTCAACACTAGCCTAGACCCGACTTGTTGGTGTCCTTAGCCCACTAGGGCAAATTAAGTCTAATAAATTTTAAAATTAGGCATAGGATCGAATGAATGGGTGGTGATTTTAGGCTAAGGAGAGGTTATCAACTCCTTCCCTTATCTTAGATGCTCAATTACCCTTAAGATGAATTAGGAGATGATCACTCAAAAAAAAATTGAATTGCAGAAACATAGAAATAGAATTACTGTAATTTAACTCTCAGAAATTTCACAGAAACCAATAAATTACAGTAGAATTATGTAAAATAGTTTCAATTATACTGGTTCCAGAAAAATAAAAATCATATAATTTGGAGTTATCTACAATGAGAAACAATTCCTGCAACAGGATAGTTATAGACTGAAAATAGAATACTTTCCCCGTTTACAATTCCTGCTACGAAGTTGTAACCCAGCGAATCCCCTACACGCCCTAGGAACACCCCATGGAATGGGAAGAGGAGGCTTGCACCTCACTTCATTCCTAGGACCGGATGTCCTGGGGAGTCTACTTCGAGCAGACAAAGTAAAAAAGAGAGACACTCAAAACATGCAAGCAAGTCAGAAATCCTAGACAGGGCTCTGATACCAAAATTGATGCAGAACGAAAGCTATGATACCAAAAATGATGCAGAACGAAAAAGATGATGCGATGCGGAAGTAAATTAAGACTTTTTTTTTTATATATTTTCAGAAGTCGGCGTTGACTCAAAGGAAAGTTAAACTAAGTTGAAAGAAACTATATAATAATTGAAAACATAATTCAAAGAAACTAGATTATCAGAGTAGTTCAGAAGTAAAAAATCGCTGGGGGTTGAGAAACTCCCAGACCTAGGATTTCGCTCTGAACTTTCAATAGGACAGAAGTAAAGAGAAGAGAAGGGTTATGAACCAGACAGTGATCTTCATAGAGTTTAGTGGAAGGACTCTCTTGAGCAGATTGTTGGATCCTCGGATTCGGGTATCTTCGTAATGGATCCTCCAATACTGGTCCTTTGGCAGAGTTGGCTTCTCCTGAACTCAGGATCTGGGAAAGAAGAAGAACAAGTTATGGAACCAGATACTCAAAGGAAGGATTTACCAGATATGAAGAACTTGAAAATTGATGTTGCTGAAATCCTGATTCTCCTGGATGCTGATCTGGCTTCCTCTGGGATTTGCTCTGTATTTGAAGTAGCCGATCTGGACCTGGATGCTGGTGGTCGGCCTCTACTTGGAAGAGAGGGGCCGTGAGATGATGAGGTAGAATAGGGTTTGGATGATGTGTGGAATGAAGAAGATGATGGGTGGCTAGGGTTTGGAATTGAAGTGGCTAACCTAGGGTTTTGGGGTTGGAGATCTCACACCTTCTCAAGGTTCCTAGGGAACCCGGATTTACTCCCTCACGGAGCTCAACACCTGAATACAAGTGCGGAAGAGAGAAACACAAAGTTGCTCACACAGAAATTGAATTCATTCATCAGTGTCTCAAAAACTTACAAGAGGGGTTTATTTTATAGGTCTTTACAAGAAATCAGGGTTTTATATCTTCCCATGTGGGACTAATAGGATGGATCCTCAAATTAGGCTTGTAGAATCAAATCCTCCTCATATGGCCGGCCAAGAGCTTCCTTAAGTGTTGATTAGTGGCTCCAAATGGCAAGAAGGTGGCGCCTCCTAGCCTTGCTCTTCAAGAAAATCTTTTTTCCTTCCATGCTTGGTTTTATTTGGAAGTATTTGGGTGCCTCCAAGTCTTGCTCTTCAAGAAAATTTTTTTTCCTTCCATGCTTGGTTTTATTTGGAAGTATTTGGGCGCCTCCTAGTCTTGCTCCCCAAGTTTTGCTCCTTTCTTTTCATAGCTTGGCTCTTATGGAATTATTTTGGGCGCCTCCTCAGATTGAGGATCCTAGATTGATCTCTCCTTAAGTGGCGCATGAAAGAAGGGACCTGCTTTCTTGTGGTGTGGGGACCAAAGGACACTGGATGGAGATGTGGCACCCCCTGGACTCTGGCGTGTGGCTGGGAGTGTGGCGTCCACTTGCTTGGGCCTGGGAGAAAAATGTGGCACCCTGGACCTTGACTTGAAAAAGGTGGCACCAACCTGGAGAAGACCTAGACCACTACTAGGACTTGTACTGAGTCAACATGACTCAACAAAATTTAAATTGCAGGGAAATACAGACTCAAGACTAAAATTGAGTTGACCAAGTCAACCCTTATTACAAAACCAGAAAACCTTAATTCTTCGGGCAAGGTCAATCAGAGATCCAGATGGAGCCCTGAAGTCTTTTTCTGAGTCTGGTGCCCGCACCAATTCTCCCTGGGTGGGAGGAACTCCACCCTGTCGAGTATGGATCAAGCTGGCTCTGGTATCTCTCCAAGAGGTCTGGGTCCAATTCTTGTAATTCTTCTCGAGAGATCCAAGAGTCATCAGAATCTGGCCTTCCTTGCCAGCGGACCAGGTATCTTTGGTATCCTCGATTACGAGTAGAGATAACCTGATCATCCAGGATCTTTTCAATCTGCTCTTTCCTCACAGGCCAGTTTGTTGGTGGACACGGTCGGGATCACTCTCAATAACAGGATTAGGTTTCAAAGGCTTACTAGGTATCACAGCTAGCTCCCTATACTCTACTAAGTCTGTAATGTTGAAAGTAGAGCTATTGCCTAGTTCTGGAGGCAACTCGAGCACATTGGCATTGGATCCTACTCTCTTCACTACTCTAAATGGTCCAGCTCCTTTAGCATGTAACTTTCTAACGGTTCCAGAAAAAAACTACTCAGGCCTTAACCTAATCATTACATAGTCTCCCTCAACATAAGTTTTGACTCGCCTTTGAGAATCAGCCAACTTCTTATAAATTTCATTACTTAAAGTTATTTTGGCATGAATTTCTTTATGCAAGTCCTTTACATGCTATGCAAGTGCATCAAGAGACTTGTGTGTGTGGGCTAATAGTGAAATCAGATCAAGTGGTGTGTGAGGCTTGTATCCATGAACAATTTCAAAGGGACTCTAGCCTATAGACCTATTGATCGAAACATTGAATGCAATTTCAGCCCTGGACAAAATACAAATCCCAATTCCTGGTGCTCTCAATCAAACCAAAATCTGAGCCAAAGCCTAGTAAAGGGTCAAGAAAAACTAAACTAGACTGATGACGCATTCCTAAAGAATGGACTTTATTCCAAAGGAACCCTAGGTCTAAACCTAACAAACTACGGCTCTCTAGGTTTGACCTTGGGTCGGAGGATGGCATGCAGAGCATGAAAACTTATCATGGGTGCCTAGTAGATGCCATAAGGTCTTCCAGAAGTAGGTGGCAAACCTAATAGGTTCTGACATGCGGTTCACTCTAAAGACTTCGACAAAGTATACTTGGATGGTGTAAGAAGCATTGGAAGTCCTAGAAAAAGGGAGGAAATATGAGGTGGAGTCTCGAATTACCTGCTGACTAAAGGTGGTGACCTGAAGGTTTGAATGGTGATCTATGAGTGTCAACTGGTCATCCTTACGAAAGGAAAAGTTTGCTACTCCCAAGAATGGATCAAGAGATGGTTCGGGAAGTAGCCTAGGACATGCGATTGCAACAGTTAAGGTTTGTTCTCTAAGCAAATAATGATCCACTTTCTCAAGAAATGGATTAGAGAATGATTCATGGAAGGGCCTATGGATGATGACCTCAAGACTTGAAATTTGACCTATGGGTGCGGAAAGGTATACTCTATAGAAGGGTAGGTCAGTCATGCGAAGGAAGGGGTCTGGGGCCATAAGGAGGACTTCTACAGGACTGGGTGAATCAATCCACTCAAGACAAGGATGTTCAACTAAGATTACGGGAGAGACCTTAGTGGCTGGGCATGGGACAAGGTCCAATTGTAAGAGGCTTGATTTAGTCATCCTAAGGAGAGGATCTACCATAGGGTGGGCAAACTTAAACGTTCAGTGCAAAGATCTTCAATTAGTACTTGGGGAATGACTGTCATTAGAGGATACGAACTGATAGCTCAGGCTAACACTATGAGTTCTTCCTGGGGGTATTCGACTAAAGGTACCTGGTTCTCACAAATCTCTTGAATTTCTGAACTAGGTCCTACCACTTGGTTGCTTTCCAAGATCTCCTCAGGTAAGGAATCAATAGTATCAATGTCACATTCTTCAAGTTCTTCCCCCTCATATTCATCAACTAGACTCAAGCCAGCATCATATACTTCCTCGATGCCATCTTCAATGGGTTTCGGGTCAGTGGTAATCGGGTCAACTGATTCTGGGCTTGTCATACCTAACCTTTCTTCCTCATTGGTAGGCTTGGGTTCTCCCTCATTAATGTCATCCTTAGGATTCTTACCACTTAGCTGTGCACAAGCCAGTCCTATGCATGGGCACTGACTAGATTTATCGCCTCTTTCTCCACAAAACCAACATTCTTGCGATATAGGAACCTGGGTCACACTGGGTTTCAAGCTAGTAGAGACCTTACTTGAACATAGGTGTGGATCTAAATGGTTTGATCTAGAAGACTTGGGTTGTTGAGTGACTGGTCTAGAATATTGTAAGGACCTCTCATAGACACGATCCACACTATAGATATCATGGTTAGGCTTCCTAGGGTTATGCTCAGGATCATGGTATAAGGTTCTCCTAGGCTCCTGGTGTGGGTGAGGTTGAGGCACATTAAAATCTGGGTGAGGAGTCCAATTCTGATGTCTAGGTCTCCCAAGTACTTGGACTCGATCCCTAAGCTGGGTAAGATCCTCATGGACTTGTTCCCTAAACTGGGCAACAGTAGCAATCATATCCTGACTCAATTTGTTCATACTTTCGGTAAGAGTTCTAACCATGGTCTCTAAATCAGGTTGGGTTTGACCAGGTTAGGAGGGTACTCCGTTCCGGGTGGACATGATGATGCAAGCAAGCACACAGAATGTGACTTGACTAAAGCGACTACTGGCTCACTAGACCTAGAGTCCAAACTAGATGCCCAATCAGAGTGGCAAGCTAGCCTGTAGTAACTCAGGACTCAGATAGGCAGGTGTAAGGGGAGTGTTAGGTCCCTAATTGCCAAACCTAGACACCAATCAGTGATTAGCCAGGTAGGTGGACCAGCACACAAGCCCTTCGGGATAGAATCCCTGAACCACCGTTCTAGACACTGAGTACAAAGCACACACAGAGTAACTAGACAAACTGGCTCAACACTAGCCTAGACCCGACTTGTTGATGTCCCTAGCCCACTAGGGCAAATTAAGTCTAATAAATTTTAAAATTAGGCTTAGGATCGAATGAATGGGTGGTGGTTTTGGGCTAAGGAGAGGTTATCAACTCCTCCCCTTATCTTAGATGCTCAATTACCCTTAAGATGAATTAGGAGATGATCACTCAAAAAAAATTGAATTGGAGAAACATAGAAATAGAATTGCTGTAATTTATCTCTCAGAAATTTCACAGAAACCAATAAATTACATTAAAATTATGTAAAATAGTTTCAATTATAATGGTTCCAGAAAAATAAAAATCACATAATTTGGAGTTACTTGAAATGAGAAACAATTCCTGCAACAGGATAGTTACAGACTGAAAATAGAATGCTTCCCCCGTTTACAATTCCTGCTACGAAGTTGTAACCCAGCGGATCCCCTACACGCCCGAGGAACACCCCATGGATTGGGAAGAGGAGGCTTGCACCTCACTTCATTCCTAGGACCGGACGTCCTGAGAAGTCTACTTCGAGCAGACAAAGTAAAAAAGAGAGACACTCAAAACATGCAAGCAAGTCAGAAACCCTAGACAGGGCTCTGATACCAAAATTGATGCAGAACGAAAGCTCTGATACCAAAAATGATGCAGAACGATAATGATGATGTGATGCGGAAGTAAATTAAGACTATTTTTTTTATATATATATTTTCAGAAGTCGGCGTTGACTCAAAGGAAAGTTAAACTAAGTTGAAAGAAACTATATAATAATTGAAAGCACAATTCAAAGAAACTAGATTATCAGAGTAGTTCAGAAGTAAAGGATCACTAGGGGTTGAGAAACTCCCAGACCTAGGGTTTTGCTCTTAACTTTCAACAGGACAGAATTAAAGAGAAGAGAAGGGTTATGAACCAGACAGTGATCTTCATAGAGTTTAGTGGAAGGACTCTCTTGAGCAAATTGTTGGATCCTCGGATTCGAGTATCTTCGCAATGGATCCTCCAATACTGGTCCTTTGGCAGAGTTGGCTTCTCCTGAACTCAGGATCTGGGAAAGAAGAAGAACAAGTTATGGAACCAGATACTCAAAGGAAGGATTTACCAGATACGAAGAACTTGAAAATTGATGTTGCTGAAATCCTGATTCTCCTGGATGCTGATCTGGCTTCCTCTAGGATTTGCTCTGTATTTGAAGTAGCCGATCTGGACCTGGATGCTGGTGGTCGGCCTCTACTTGGAAGAGAGGGGCCATGAGATGATGAGGCTGAATAGGTTTTGGATGATGGGTGGAATGAAGAAGATGATGGGCGGCTAGGGTTTGGAATTGAAGTGGCTAACCTAGGGTTTTGGGGTTGGAGATCTCATACCTCCTCAAGGTTCCTAGGGAACCCGGATTTACTCCCTCACAGAGCTCAACACCTGAATACAAGTGCGGAAGAGAGAAACACAAAGTTGCTCACACAGAAATTGAATTCATTCATCAGTGTCTCAAAAACTTACAAGAGGGGTTTATTTTATAGGTCTTTACAAGAAATCAGGATTTTACATCTTCCCATGTGGGACTAATAGGATGGATCCACAAATTAGGCTTGTAGAATCAAATCCTCCTCATATGGCCGGCCAAGAGCTTCCTTAAGTGTTGATTGGTGGCTCCAAATGGCAAGAAGGTGGCACCTCCTAGCCTTGCTCTTCAAGAAAATTTTTTTTCCTTCCATGCTTGGTTTTATTTGGAAGTATTTGGGCGCCTCCTAGTCTTGCTCTTCAAGAAATTTTTTTTTTCCTTCCATGCTTGGTTTTATTTGGAAGTATTTGGGCGCCTCCTAGTCTTGCTTTCCAAGTTTTGCTCCTTTCTTTTCATATCTTGGCTCTTATGGAATTATTTTGGGCGCCTCCTTGGATTGAGGATCCTAGATTGATCTCTCCTTAAGTGGCGCATGAAAGAAGGGACCTGCTTTCTTGTGGTGTGGGGACCAAAGCACACTGGATGGAGATGTGGCGCCCCCTGGACTCTGGCGTGTGGCTGGGAGTGTGGCGTCCACTTGCTTGGGCCGGGGAGAAAAATATGGCACCCTGGACCTTGACTTGAAAAAGGTGGCACCAACCTGGAGAAGACCTAGACCACTACTAGGACTTGTACTGAGTCAACATGACTCAACAAAATTTAAATTGCAGGAAAATACAGACTCAAGACTAAAATTGAGTTGACCAAGTCAACCCTTATTACAAAACCAAAAAACCCTAATTCTTCGGGCTAGGTCAATCAGAGATCCAGATGGAGCCCTGAAGTCTTTTTCTGAGTTTGGTGCCCGCACCAACCTTGGATCAAGCTTTCCTTTCTTTCTTTTTTTTTTTTAGTTCCTCAATGGAAAAATGAGCTTGAAGCAGATAAGGATGACTAAGCTTTGTTCAGGCTTGGCTCACTGTGTTTATTTTATTTTATATATTTTATATATATAACCAATGTGCTAAGAGCATGTTATAAGATTTGTGGATTTAGATATTCTTACATATTACACTTAAATAAGACATGTTGCTGCTAAAACTCCTGGACCGGGTCCTCTCGGCCTGGCTGGAGCGCACCTCTTCCGGTTCTTGCAAAGAAGTCCCATGAGCTAGTGGGGTTCTGGAGGGGGATACTCCGATGGCTAAGTTAGTGGGGGCCTTAGAGCAACAGAATGGAGGAATCAAAAGGAGATCGCTCGTGGAGAAGAAGTGCTCCTTACCGCTCGGAGTCCCCCATTTACCTTATATAGGCACGGAACACTACCAGAATCTGTTAGGGGCTAGGCTGGAAATATCTGATCTGCCCCTAGGAGAATTAGGGTGGTGGCTAGGTGGCACTGGGATGTGGCTGCATCGTGGGATCTGTTATAACAGAATTCTGGTACCAGCTGGAAGGGACTTCTAGAGCCTTCTGATTAGTTTGAGCCTAGCTGAAGAGGGTCAGTCGGACCTCAAGTGGGTTAGCAGGACCTCTGGTGGGTCGGTCGGACTTCAAGCGGGTCGATCGGGCCTTTGGTCCGGTTCAGAGAAAAGCTGATTGGGTATAACAGTTGCCCCCTACTCTTGGCCTTCAGGAGGGCTTGTGGCTTCGAAGGACGAGAGCATCATCCTTGCATTCAATGCGCCTGTCTTTGAAATGATTGTGGATTTGATCAGACGTATTGCGTCCAGTCATTTCCAATCTTTAAAGGTTTGCACCCGGGACAGGTGTCGACCCCCGCATTGGAGGTGGGGGAGTGGTAGTTAATGCAAAAGGGGCGCAATGATGTAGGGCCAGCCTGAACCACTTGGCCGTCGGGTTTCGGAAGTGATATAGTGACATGGTGACATCTGGACGGTCGGTGCCATACTAAAGGTGAACTCTCCGCCATTGATTTGGTGGTCACATGGATCATGGCTTGAACGTGAGGGTCGAGGGATGGTGGGAACCAACTCTCTCTCAAGGACTATAAAAGGAGGTGCTGAGGCTCTCGGTGGAGTTCCCTGCTGCCTTTGCATTCGAAGAGATAGAGAACCTCCTTTCGCCGTCACCATCCCCATAGGAAACCAACTCCCAGGTTAGTCCCTCTTCTTCAAACTCCATAGCAATGGCCTCCGATAACCGAAGTTCCAGCCGTAGGGAGAAGGAGTTAGGTCCCAGCGAAATCCGATCTGAGATGACACAGGAGATGGTAGAAGCTCTTAGGGTTAGATATAACATCCCTTCTACCTTGCATCTCTTTGTCCTGATCCGGGAAGGAAGGGTGATCGGGCCACTGAGTCCAAGAGCCCTTCCGATATATGAGGACCACCTTAAGGCAGGACTTAGGTTCCCCTTATGTGATTTCTTTGTAGAGGTCTTCAACCTGTATAGGATATCCCCAGCATAGCTGACCCCGAATAGCATTCGGGCGATCAGCTGCTTCATGGTCCTGTGTCGGAGGGCCAGAGTCGAGCCCAGGACTTCCCTCTTCACCAACTTCTTCATCCTGAAAAAAGATTTTAAGAGCCATGAATGGTGGATGTTTAGCCCTCGCCCTGGATGGAAGATACCAAGGGTTTTCCGTCGGCCATCCAAAAATGGAAGTCTAGATTATTTTTCATGGATAGCCTTCAGCCTTGGGGTTTTACTCTGTCATGGGGGGAACCAAGGATGAGAGCCAATGAAGGGAAGGCTGTGCTGAAGGCTGACCAAGCAAACTTCAACAGGATGGACGTGGTCGGCACCACCATTGTATATGAGTTGCTTCGGGAGGACAGCCTCCAGTTGGCCAGAATCAGCCGCCATGGAAGCTTAGGTAGGATAGAAGCCGTTGCCGTCGATCTTCTTTTTTTTCCATGGGCTTTCTTTACTTACTTTGGTTTTGTCCTTGTAATAGGAGGAAAGATGAAACCTGACAGAGAAAAGGTAGCACAGCGGGTGGCAAGAAAGAGGGCCGCCCAGTCTGCGGAGCCGACCGTAGACAAGGCAAAGAAACAACAGGTGGATGAGCTGCCCGTAATCATAGTGGCGTCAGACTCCAAAGAGGATAACGTGCCTCTATCGGAGAGGTTGGCAGCAAGAGGGCCAGGTCCTTCGTCCGCCACCGGGGAGTCAGTCGTTTGACCATAGCAGGTGCCGTGTGAGCTAGTCAAAGTGGCAACAGCCTCAGTCCCATCGCCAGCTGAGCCGACAGAGGCGGTTCGCCCAGCAAACAAGGGGAAGGGAGCGGCCAAAGGAGCAGAGGCCGGTGGAGTCAGCTATGAAACATTTCAGTGCTGGCGCACTCTCCATGACCCTGGCAGGCCAAGGATTTGCTCAAGGGGGTGGTCACAAAAACTGACTGGGAAGAGTCGAGTCGGCGGAGTCTGAATGAGGTAACGAAGAGCTCCTACCTCAACCTGATGAGGGTAAGTCATTAACCCTCCAACTTTTGTCTTCTTCTCCTCGTCCCTTGTATGTGACTAACATTGTTCACTATTTGCAGCTTCTTCATGACATCTCGCTGATGGACGAGGGTCTTGACGAGATGCTTTTGGCGACAGAGATCTCGACCAAGAAGGTCGAGCGGTCGGAGGTGGCCAGAGCAGCGGCAAAGGCATCATGAAAGGTTGCAAAGGAAAGGCTGTCGGCCAGTCGGGCCGAAGTCGAACCCTTGAAGAAGCAGGCAAAAGACCTGCAAGTCCAACTGGCTGATCGGAAGGCCAGATTGAAGAAGAAGAAGAAGAGGGTGAGCTCCTTAGTTCATCGATTAAGTGAGGAGGAGGAGCAGTCTGCCAATGCCAAGAGGAACTCTCGAGCCCACTAAGCTGTGTCAGTAAAATACATGGCCTTATTGAAGGCAGCCAAAGAGCAGGCGATGGAGCAGGCAGTAGCGCCATGGCGGAGTACAAGGCTTTCACCAGCTTCGAGGAGGAGATGGAGGAAGCCGGAGCGGTAAGCTACGACTACAGTTATGACGACTGCTTGAAGAAGGTAGCCGAGGCCTTCCCAGAGCTTGACCTGTCTACTCTACAACTGGCACCGCCAGTGGAAGAAGAGGCAGGCCCGTCCAACATCGGGGCGATGCCCAAGGTGCTACCACCACAGGAGGGGCAGGGGGCCCAACCGACATCAGAGCAGACATCCAAACTGCTACTGATGTGGGACCGACGGATGCTTCGATCGGGACTTCGAATGTGGCATGGGAGGCTGAAGCTGAAGTTCCTCCAGTCAGTCCCCCTATATACCCATAGTGCCAGACTTAAGAATATTTGTAAAAGTCTGCCCACTTTTGTAAAAATCTTTTGCCAAGGAATAAAATGACTTGCTCTTTTGATATGTGCCTTCAGTGTTTGTTTCTCTGAATATGGAGTGGTCGGCCTGGATATCTTTGTCCTCCGCAGAACCAAGTCTCCGACCTGGAATCTTCGAGCCTTGACTCTAGAGTTGTAATATTTGGCCATCCTTTGGCGATATGTCACCATCTTCAAGTCAACTTGGAGTTGGGTTTCTTCGAGCAAGTTAAGGTCAATCCTCCTCTGCTCGGAGTTGGCTAGTTCGACAAAATGATTGATCTGAAAGGATTGCAGGGAGATCTCCACTAGTATGACTGATTCACTCCTGTAGGTGAGGTTGAATGGAGTTTCTCCAGTCGCCGTCCGGGCGGTAGTCCGATAGGCCCAGAGCACCGAATGAAGTTCTTTTGCCTAGAGTCTCTTGGCATCATTCAATCAGGTTTTCAACCCATGCAGGATCGTTCAATTGGTGATTTCAGCTTCTCATTGGATTGGGGATGTCCGACTGAAGTTAGCTGGTGGGAAATATGGTGCGGGCACCAGACTTAGAAGAAGACTTCAGAGCTCCATTTGGATCTCTGATTGACATTGCCCGAGAAATTAGGGTTTGTAATAAAGGTTGACCTGGTCAACCAGTTTATTTATTTCTTGAGTCACCATTTAAATTTTGTTGAGTCATGTTGACTCGATGCAAGTCCCGATGTGGTTTCAATTTGGTCCAAAATGGTGCCACATTTGTCTTCCAATCAAATCAAGGTTCAAGCAAGTGGAGGCCACACTCCAAGCCACACGCCCAGCCACACTCCGAGCACACGCCAGAGTCCAGGAGGTGCCACAGAGGCATCCCAGTGTCATGGTCCCCACATCCAAAGAAGAAAAAAATCAAATTGGAAGCTAATTTAAAGGAGGCGCCCATACCTGCCAATTTTGTCTAAGCAAAGAAGGAAAAGACTTCTCTTGGAGAAAAAATCAAAGAAGGACATCCAATTGAAGTTCAAATCAAAATCAAAGAGCTTAACTTGGAGTGGAAGAAAAGAAGAAATGCCGTAAGAAGAAGAGGACTCCAATTCCAAATCCAACTCCAAAGGAGGCGCCATAAAAATTCCAAAAAAAATTCCTTTATGGCCGTCCCAAATTTTTTTGAACTCTTGGTCGGCCAAGAGAGGAGATTTTCTACCTAATCTAGAGGTTGGAGGAGTTTAGTCCCACATGGGAATTTGTACAAGCTTGGAGAAAATTTTAGGTCTATATAATAGACCCCTCTTTGTAACTTTAAGAAATCAATGAAGAAAAATTATTTTGCTATTCTCTTGTGTTGAGTGACCTAGGTTTCTCTTCTTCCGCACTATTCTAAGTGTTGAGCTCCGTGAGGGGGTAATCCGAGTTCCATTGGAGCCTTGAGGAGGTGAGAGATCTCCATCTTTATCCAAAACCCTAGGTTAGCCACTTGAAATTCCAAAACCCTAGCCGCCCTTCATTATTTTCAATCCATCAAACCCTAGCTCCATCCATCTCCCATGGCCTCTCTCTCTCTACAAGTCCAGGTCATCCACCTTCATCCAGATCCAGTCCGGCTACTTCAGATCCAGAGCAAGTTCCAAGGAAAATCACATCAACATCCAGGAGAATCCAGTTTTCAGCAATTTCAATCTTCAAGTTCATCAACCTGGTAAATCTTTTCCTTGACTCTCTGATTCCATCAATTGTTTTTCTTCTCTTCCAGATCTTGAGTTCAGGAGAAGCCAACCCGCCAAAGGACCAGTATTGGAGGATCCATTACGAAGATATCTGAATCCGAGGATCCAACAATCTGCTCGGGAGAGTTCTTCCAACAAAATCTGTGAAGATCATTGTCTGGTTAGATAAACCATCTCTTCTCTTTATTTCTGTTCTGTTGAAAGTTTGGAGCGAAACCCTAGGTCTGGGAGTTTCTCAACCCCCAGCGATCCGTTGCTTCTGAACTACTCTGATAATTTAGTTTCCTTAAAATTGTGCTTTCAATTATCATATTAGTATCTTTCAATGTTAGGTTAACTTTTCTTTGATTTGAAGCCAACTTCTACAAACATATAAAAACAACAAAAAAAAATTAGTTAATCTTAATTTACTTCCGCATCGCATCCCTTTATTTGTTCTGCATCATTTTTGGTATCAGAGCCCAGTCTAGGGTTTCTGATTTGCTTGCTTGCTTTGATTGTTCTCTTTTTATTTTGTCTGCTCGAAGTAGACTCCCCAGGATGTCCGGTCCTAGGAACTAAGCAAGGCGCAAGCCTCCTCCTCCCATTCCATGGGGTGTTCCTAGGGCGTGTAGGGGATCCATTGGGTTATAACTTCGTAGCAGGGATTATAAACGGGGAAGACAATCTAGTTGTAGCCCGTAATTGCCCTGTTGTCTGAATTATTTCTCCCTGCATGAAACTCTGAATTACATGATTTTTGCTTCGTTGAAACCAGTATAATTGAACCTATTTTCTTAATTTTTCTGTAATTTATTGGTTTCAGTAAAAATTCTTAGCATTAAAATACAGAAACTCTATTTTTTGTGTTCTGCAATTCAATTCTTTTTGGAGTGATCATCTCATAATTTACTTAAGGGCAATTGAGCATCTAAGATAAGGGGAGGAGTTGATTACCTCTCCTTAGCCCAAAACCACCATCCAATCATTCGAACCTAGACCTAATTTAAAATCAGTTAGACCTAATTTGCCCTAGTGGGCTAGGGACACCAATTGGTCGGGTCTAGGCTAGTGTTGAGTCAGTTTGCCAAGTTATTCTGTGTGTGCTTAGCACTCAGTATCTAGAACGGTGGTTCAGGGATCCATTCTCGAAGGGCTTGTGTGCTGGTCCGCCTACCTGGCCAATCACTGATTGGTGTCTAGGATTGGCAATCAGGGACCTAACACTCCCCTTACACCTGCCTGGCTGAGTCCTGAGTTACTACAGGCTAGCTTGCCACTCTGATTGGGCATCTAGTTTGGACTCTAGGTCTAGTGATCCAGTAGTCGATTTAGTCTAGTCTCATTTTGTGTGCTTGCTTGAATCATCATGTCTACCAGAAATGGAGTGCCATATCAACCTGGTCAAACCCAACCTGATTTAGAGGCCATGATCAGAACTCTTACTGAAAGTATGGCTAAAATGAACCAGGATATGACAAACACTGTGGCCCAGTTTAGCGCACAAATTCATGAGGATCTTACCCAACTTAGGGACCGAGTCCAAGTACTTGAAGAACCTAGACATCGGAATTGGACTCCTGACCCCGATTTTAATGTGCCTCAACCTCACCCACATCAGGAGCCTAGAAGGCCTTTATATAGAGATCCTGAACCTAATCATAGGAGGCCTGACCCAGAGCCTGAAGATAGAGATGATAGGTTCATCAGGAACATCAAATTAGATGCACCCACTTTTGATGGTAGTCTGAACCCTAAGGTGTATTCTGATTGGGAGGGTGAGATGGATCAATACTTTGAGTGGTATGCTATGTCTGAGGAGAGGAAATACAAGTTTGCCAAGATGAAATTAGTGCGTCAAGCTAGGTTATACTAGGGGAACATTGAGCTAACCACTAGGAGACGGAATGTTGAGCCCATAACCACTTGGCAGGGTATGAAAGAAAAACTGAGAGATAAATACCTACCCATTTCATACCAGCAAAACCTGTTAGACCAATGGCAAAACCTGAAACAAGGAAACCGGTCTGTCTCAGACTACATAGCTACTTTTGATGAATACCTAATGAGATATGATGTGAGTGAAGCCCACGAAGTCACTTTGTCTAGATTTAGGGCTAGACTGAGGGAAGATATCAAGAGAGAACTATTTCTGAGAGAGGTTACGGATCTAGACCAAGCCTACCAGATTGCACTGAACACTGAGAAATTTCAGAGAGGACCTATACCTTCTAGGGTTAGTGCCCCAATCCCAAGGAATGGACCTAGCCAAGTTATCCCTAGTAAACCTTTTCAGGGTACTTCTACCCCTAGGCCCATGGACAAAGGTAAGGCACCTGACACCCAGAGAACCCCTAGTTCAAATATCACCTGTTTTAAGTGTCAGAAACCAGGTCACATTTCCAGTCAGTGTACTGCCATAGCCTGCTTCAAGTGTCATAAGGTAGGTCATGTTGCTAGCCAGTGCCCACGGAGATCCCTTTACATAGAAGAGGGAGAGAATGATAATTCCGAGCCCAGTGAGGAATTTGAAGAAGAAGTTTATGAGGCCGGAATGAATTTGGTTGAGGAGTATGAAGGAGAGGAGGAACCCAATGAATCTGACCAATTAGGAGTTGTAAGATGCATCCTATCCTAGAATCCAGTTCAAGAGGATTGGCGTAGGACTAACATCCTACAGACTTTTCTTAAATTAGGGGATAAGGTATGTAAGATCATCATAGATAGTGGGAGCTGTGTAAATGCCATCTCTACTAGCACTGTCAAGATGTTAGGCTTAATCCCAGTTCCCCATCCCAACCCCTATAAGGTTTCTTGGGTAGATTCTACCTCCATACCCATCCAGTCTAGATGTCAAGTCCAAATCCAAATGCAATCTTATCACGAAAAGATTTGGTGCGATGTTTTACCCATGGGGGTGAGCAGTATAATTCTCGGAAGACCTTGGTTGTATGATCATGATGCCACCCTCTTAGGAAAATCCAATACCTGTGTCTTTAGTTTCAATGGGAAGAAGATTACGATCCATTCCGTTCCCCCTAAGGACAAGGTAACTAAAGGAGCCGGTAAGGTTAAGGAGATGAAAACTGGAGTGAACCTAATCAGTGCTAAGGATCTAGAACAAGAAATTCATAGTGGTTCACCCATCTGGATGTTGACTGCTAAGGAACTTAGAACTTCGGAACCCTCAGAGCCTCCTCAAGAAGTTAAACCTGTGTTAAAAGAATTTGAGGATGTCTTTCCCGAGGATTTGCCAGACCACCTTCCACCTCTTAGGGATATCCAGCATGCCATAGATCTAATCCCAGGAGAGACTTTGCCCAACTTGCCCCATTACAGGATGAATCCATCTGAGCATGAAGAACTGCAAAAGCAGGTTGGAGAATTATTGAGGAAGGGGTTTATTAGAGAAAGTCTTAGCCCTTGTGCAGTCCCAGCCTTACTAACCCCAAAGAAAGATGGCACGTGGAGGATGTGTGTTGACAGTCGTGCCATCAATAAAATTACAATCAAATATAGGTTTCCCATCCCTAGACTAGATGACATGCTCGATATGATGGCTGGTGCAATGGTTTTTTCTAAGATTGATCTCAAAAGCGGCTATCATCAGGTTAGGATTAGACCCGGGGATGAATGGAAAACTGCTTTCAAAACTAAGGATGGTCTTTATGAATGGGTTGTTATGCCTTTTGGGTTGTCCAATGCCCCTAGTACCTTCATGAGAATTATGACCCAGGTACTTAGAGCTTTCATAGGAAAATTTGTGGTGGTCTATTTTGATGACATCCTGATCTATAGTAAGACCCCAGCAGATCACCTAGGCCACCTTAGAGCAGTCTGCCAAGTTTGAGGAATGAGAGACTCTACGGTAATCTTAAGAAGTGTGAATTCATGACTAGTAGAGTTATCTTTCTTGGTTTTATAGTAACCCCTGACGGCGTGGCGGCCGATCCTGAGAAAATTAGGTCCATAGTAGACTGGCCAGAGCCAACCAATGTGCATGAAGTTAGAAGTTTCCATGGCTTGGCTACCTTCTATAGGCGATTCATCAAGGGGTTTAGTACTTTAGCTGCTCCTATCACTGATTGTATTAGGAAGGGAGAATTTCATTGGACTAAGTCAGCCCATAAAGCCTTCCTAGATCTTAAGGATAAAATGACCCAGGCACCCATTCTGAGATTACCCGATTTTTCTAAAGTATTTGAGGTTGCCTGTGATGCTTCAGGTGTAGGAATAGGTGGAGTCCTAAGCCAAGAGAATCATCCCATAGCATTCTTTAGTGAAAAACTTAATGATGCTAAGCTTAGGTATTCTACCTATGATAAGGAATTTTATGCGGTGGTGCAAGCTTTGCGTTACTGGAGACATTATTTGCTACCGCAGGAATTTGTACTATTTTTGGACCATGAGGCTCTTAGATTTCTGAACTCCCAAAAGAAGCTTAACCCTAGGCATGCTAAGTGGGTAGAATATATCCAGTCCTATACTTTTGTCCTGAAACATAAGGCTGGAGTTGAGAATAAGGTAGCTGATGCCCTTAGTCGCCGATCTCTGTTATTAACTTCTGTTAGAACTGAGGTCATAGGGTTTGAGCAAATCAAAGAGGAATATGAGTCTTGTCCGGATTTCACAACTGTGTATCAGGATCTAGTTCAAGGACCATCTAGTAATCACCAGGATTATATCCTTGTAGATGGTTTTTTGTTCTTCAAAAATAGGCTTTGCATCCCTAGAACTTCTCTTAGGGAATTTTTGATTTGGGAAATCCATGCTGGAGGTTTAGCCGGCCATTTTGGAAAAGACAAGACCATTCTCGCTATTGAAGACCACTTTTTCTGGCCTAGCTTGAAAAGGGATGTAGCTAATATTGTAGCTAGATGTCGAACCTGCGCTGTTGCCAAACAGCGAAAACAAAACACTGGCCTTTATACCCCACTCCCTGTCCCAGATCGTCCTTGGCAAGATGTGAGTATGGATTTTGTGTTAGGTTTACCTAAGACCCAGAGGAGACATGATTCTATCTGTGTCGTAGTCGACCGATTCTCTAAAATGGCCCACTTCTTGCCTTGTTCCCAAACCTTTGATGCGTCTAAGGTAGCCACACTTTTCTTCAATGAGATAGTTAGACTCCATGGCCTACCTAAGACAATAATTTCAGATAGGGATGTCCGGTTCACCAGTTACTTTTGGAAGACCCTTTGGCATAAGTTAGGGACAAAACTTAAGTTTACAACTGCCTATCATCCCCAAACTGATGGCCAAACTGAAGTAGTGAACTGTAGCCTAGGAAATCTGCTGAGATGTCTTGTTGGTGAAAACACCAGAAATTGGGATTTATACCTACCAAGGGCAGAATTTGCGTACAATGACTCGGTCAATAGGTCTACGAGTAAGAGTCCATTTGAAATTGTACATGGGTACAAACCTCACACACCTCTTGACCTAGTCCCTTTACCTGTCCACACTCGAGTCTCCGAATCTGCTGAGAATTTTGCACAGCATGTAAAAGACTTGCATAAAGAAATTCATGCCAAAATAAATTTAAGTAATGAAACTTATAAGAAGTTGGCTGATACTCAAAGGCGAGTCAAATCTTTTGTTGAGGGAGACTATGTGATGATTAGGTTAAGGCCTGAACGGTTTCCTCCTGGAACCGTTAGAAAGTTACATGCTAGGGGAGCTGGACCATTTAGAGTGGTAAAGAGAGTAGGATCCAATGCCTATGTGCTCGAGTTGCCTCCAGAACTAGGCATTAGCTCTACTTTCAACATTACAGACTTAGTAGAGTACAGGGAGCCAGCTGTGATTCCTAGTGAGCCTTTTGAGCCTAACCCTATCATTGAGAGTGATCCCGACCCTATGTGTCCACCAACAAACTAGCCTGTGAGGAAAGAGCAGATTGAAAAGATCCTGGATGATCAGGTTATCTCTACTCGTAATCGAGGATACCAAAGGTACCTGGTCCGCTGGCAAGGAAGGCCAGATTCTGATGACTCTTGGATCTCCCGAGAAGAATTACAAGAATTGGACCCAGACCTCTTGGAGAGATACCAGAGCCAACTTGAGCCTTACTCGACAGGGTCGAGTTCCTCCCACCCTGGGAGAATTGGTGCGGGCACCAGACTCAGAAGAAGACTTCAGAGCTCCATTTGGATCTCTGATTGACATTGCCCGAGAAATTAGGGTTTGTAATAAAGGTTGACCTGGTCAACCAGTTTATTTATTTCTTGAGTCACCATTTAAATTTTGTTGAGTCATGTTGACTCGATGCAAGTCCCGATGTGGTTTCAATTTGGTCCAAAATGGTGCCACATTTGTCTTCCAATCAAATCAAGGTTCAAGCAAGTGGAGGCCACACTCCAAGCCACATGCCCAGCCACACTCCGAGCACACGCCAGAGTCCAGGAGGCACCACAGAGGCATCCCAGTGTCATGGTCCCCACATCCAAAGAAGAAAAAAATCAAATTGGAAGCTAATTTAAAGGAGGCGCCCATACCTGCCAATTTTGTCTAAGCAAAGAAGGAAAAGACTTCTCTTGGAGAAAAAATCAAAGAAGGACATCCAATTGAAGTTCAAATCAAAATCAAAGAGCTTAACTTGGAGTGGAAGAAAAGAAGAAATGCCATAAGAAGAAGAGGACTCCAAATCCAAATCCAACTCCAAAGGAGGCGCCATAAAAATTCCAAAAAAATTCCTTTATGGCCGTCCCAAATTTTTTTGAACTCTTGGTCGGCCAAGAGAGGAGATTTTCTACCTAATCTAGAGGTTGGAGGAGTTTAGTCCCACATGAGAATTTGTACAAGCTTGGAGAAAATTTTAGGTCTATATAATAGACCCCTCTTTGTAACTTTAAGAAATCAATGAAGAAAAATTATTTTTGCTATTCTCTTGTGTTGAGTGACCTAGGTTTCTCTTCTTCCACACTATTCTAAGTGTTGAGCTCCGTGAGGGGGTAATCCGGGTTCCATTGGAGCCTTGAGGAGGTGAGAGATCTCCATCTTTATCCAAAACCCTAGGTTAGCCACTTGAAATTCCAAAACCCTAGCCGCCCTTCATTATTTTCAATCCATCAAACCCTAGCTCCATCCATCTCCCATGGCCTCTCTCTCTCTACAAGTCCAGGCCGTCCACCTTCATCCAGATCCAGTCCGGCTACTTCAGATCCAGAGCAAGTTCCAAGGAAAATCACATCAACATCCAGGAGAATCTAGTTTTCAGCAATTTCAATCTTCAAGTTCATCAACCTGGTAAATCTTTCCCTTGACTCTCTGATTCCATCAATTGTTTTTCTTCTCTTCCAGATCTTGAGTTCAGGAGAAGCCAACCCGCCAAAGGACCAGTATTGGAGGATCCATTACGAAGATATCTGAATCCGAGGATCCAACAATCTGCTCGGGAGAGTTCTTCCAACAAAATCTGTGAAGATCATTGTCTGGTTAGATAAACCATCTCTTCTCTTTATTTCTGTTCTGTTGAAAGTTCGGAGCGAAACCCTAGGTCTGGGAGTTTCTCATCCCCCAGCGATCCGTTGCTTCTGAACTACTCTGATAATTTAGTTTCCTTAAAATTGTGCTTTCAATTATCATATTAGTATCTTTCAATGTTAGGTTAACTTTTCTTTGATTTGAAGCCAACTTCTACAAACATATAAAAACAACAAAAAAAATTAGTTAATCTTAATTTACTTCCGCATCGCATCCCTTTATTTGTTCTGCATCAAAATATGGTACTGCTGGCAGAAGTCCTGAAATTTTGGGTTATCGAACTGTCTTCCATTGTCGATGATGATTGCCTGTGGTATGCCGAACCAAATAATAATGTTGTTCCAAACAAAGTTTTCCACCTTGGTTTCTGTGATTTGTGCCAACGGCTCAGCTTCCACCCATTTGGTAAAGTAGTCGATGGCTATGATCGAGAACTTCCATTATCCGGATGCTGGCGAGAGGCCCAAGGATGACCATTCCCCATTATGCGAATGGACAGGGGGTGGTTAGCGGGGTCAGCTGACTAACTGGTCATCTTTGAATGTTAAAATATCTCTAGCATGCGTCGCACTTTTTGATAAAGTCCGATGCAACCTTCTCGATGGTCAGCTAGTATTAGCTATGTCGAATGATCTTGTAAGCCAAGGACCTACCTCCCAAGTGGTTGCCATATATGCCCTCATGCACCTCTCTGAGTGCATAATTGGCATCCGATGGCCCCAGGCACTTCAGCAATGGTTGCATGAATGATCGTTTATAGAGAGTTCCATCAAGGATGACGTACTTTGAGGCAGTCCAGCGCACATGCTTGGCTTCAGTCTTATCTTCCGGTAGGATTCATTCGATGAGGAATGCAAGGATGGGGTCCATCCAAGAGGCTTCTCGCTCCACTTGATGGACTCCAGCCATCTCTTCAGCAATGCTCGGTGTTGCAGGTACTCCACGAAGGTCCGATTGGAGGAGTTGGTGACGGTAGTGGCCAACCGTGACAAGGCATCCGCTCGAGAATTTTGCATTCAAGATATATAGAAAATCTTGAAAGATTTAAGTCAAGTCACGAGGCTTTGTATCTTGCCCAAGTATTTGGCCAGGGTCGGATCTCTGACCTTGAACTCTCCCTTCACCTAGTTCACCACCAGTTGGGAATCGGAGAAAGTCCTGATCTGACTGATGCCCAGCTCATTGGCTATCCTCAGTCCTGCAAGGAGGGTTTGATATTCTATTTGGTTGGTTGATACATGGAAAGAGAAATGTAGGGCATACTACAAGCTCTGTCTGTCAGGGTCGACAGGATTAAGCCTACTCCATAACCAGCAAGGTTGGATGCCCCATCCATATGGAGTGTCCAGGTCGGTTCTGATTCTTTAACAATGTCATCCTCAGGTGTGTCGTTTGTTTGCAGAGGTGTTTCCTATCTCCAGGTACACTCTGCTATGAAGTCGGTGATCACCTGAGCCTTCATGGCTGATCGAGGCTAGAAGGAAATGTCGAATTTGTCAAGCTTGATGGCCCACTTGGCAAGTCACCCTGAAGTATCAGGACATCTAAGGATCCCCTTAAGAGGTTGATCAGTCAGGACTATAATCGGATGTGCCTGAAAGTAAGGCCGCAGTCGCTTGGCTACCATGATCAGGGAGTAAACAAGCATTTGCATCTTGGGATACCTTGTTTTGATATCATGGAGTACTTTGCTGATATAGTAAACAGGCCTTTGCTGATTGTTCTCTCCTATCCGGATGAGGACAGAGCTCACTGCCTCATTCGATACCAACAGGTATAGGTACAGGGGCTCTCCCTCTATAGGCTTAGCAAGTAAGGGAGGAGTCTTCATATATGCCTTTAGTGCTTCGAAGGCTGACCGACATTCATCGATCCATTGGATGCGATCAACTATCATAGAGTTTTAAAGAAAGGGAGACACTTTTTGGCCAACCTAGAGATAAAGCGACTGAGAGAGGCTATCTGGCCTATGAGTTCCTACACCTGCTTCTTACTGGTTGGATGCTCCATATCGATGATGGCTTTAATCTTGTCACGGTTGACCTCAAATCCTCACTGTGTAACCAGAAAGCCAAGGAATTTTCTGGAGGTCACCCTAAAGGTGCATTTGGATGGGTTCAACTTCATGCGGTGGCACCTCAGGGCATCGAAGGACTCCTTCAGATCCTTGATGTGGTTGGCTCTCCGGAGGCTCTTGACTATCATGTCGTCAACATACGCCTCCATGTTCCTTCCCAGCTGCTCTTTAAAGACCCTGTTGATTAGCCTCTGAAAGGTGACTCCAGCGTTCTTTAGGCTGAAGGGCATCATTTTGTAGTAGTACAGTCCTTTGTCAGTGATAAAGGCTGTCTTCTACTCATCCTCCGGGTGCATTCTGATTTAGATATACCCAGAGAAGGCGTCCATGAAACTCAGAAGCCAATGACCGGTAGTGGCATCCACCAACTGATCGATTTTTGGTAAGGGAAAACTATTCTTTGGACAAGCTTTATTGAGGTCAGTGTAGTCCACACATATCCTCCACTTTTCGTTAACTTTCCTCACCATCATGACATTTGCCAACCAGTCGGGGTAGTGGGCTTCCTTAATAAAGCCTGCTTCAGAGAGCTTCTTGACCTCCTCATCAATCGCCCTCTGTCTCTCAGGGGTGAAACTCCTCTCCTTCTATCGGACAGGTTTGCAAGTGGGTCCATCTTGAGCTGGTGGGTTATGACCTCCGACGGGATGCCTACAATGTCCGACGCTGACCAGGCAAAGACATCGGCATTGTCCCGTAAAAAGCTGACCAACTCCAACCTAGCTTCTTCACTGAGTGTACTTCTGATCTGTAGGACTCTAGTGGGATCATCCTCCCAGAGGGGTACGAATAAAATCCTCTCGATCGGTTGTCCGCAGCAGTCAACTTTGGCCATGGGATCAAGCTGTTCCAAGGTGGAGCAATTTTTTGACTGCCTATCTTGAATGGTTAAACACTGCCTAGCCATCCTACGATCTCCCCTCCTCACTCTGACCCTATTCTGATGCGGGACTAATATGCATGCAATTCTTTTTGTATGTTTTATATGTGAAGTTAGGTGATTAATTCTCAAATTTCAGATTAAAATTAGTTGTAGGGAATTTTATATGAATTTTTGAAGCCAAGCATGCAGATTAGAACCTAGAAAAGTACTAAAGAAGGATCGCCGGGGCTGAGAAGCCTCAGTTAGGGCAAGTTCTCCTATAATTTAAAGACTGGAGGTAGAGGGGGTGTACCTGACAACGTCTGAAGTGCCCGATGAAGATCGCAGTGAAGGGATCTCTCGTTCCTCGATGGATGCAGCCTAGAAAACTGAGCCAAAGACCTGCGGATACCCGGCTTTCTGCTCAGTGGTCCGATTGAGGCTTGGCTGGAGTCGTTGGATTCATAGGAACTCGGGGACCTACAAACGACCTGTCACGGGTTAGAAAACTCACAAGGGAGCAAAGAAATAAAAGAAAACAGCAAAGAAAAGGTGTCTTTTGAAGTGGGCGGCCAGGGTTCTGGAAGGTTGGCTGGCGGCAGGAAAATGGTTGCAACACCGGGAAGAAGAAAACTCTCAAACCCCTTTATGCACACAACAGGGTAACACTCAAAGCAATAGAAGAACTCAAGGTTTGTTTCATATATCAAAATCAAGCTTCATACAAGAGACTAGGGTCCCTTAAAAAGACCCTTAACCTTGGGCCCGAAGTAAGGGTACTTTAGACTTTACATAGGAATCCTTTTCCCTCTCAAACCCTAGCTAGAAAATAAGGAAACATTAGGTAGAAAAAATCCCTAAAAGTTCTCTTGACTTGGTCAACACTCTAAGGATGCCTAGGGGGCGTGTTGGGCTTCTAAGAGCAGTAAGAGGCCGGCCCAAAAGGGCTCGGACGCATGGGTTTGGGCCTTTGGAAGCTGGGGTGGCCTGTTAGCCAGGTAGCAGGAATATTCCCTGGTATCTTGCTTCTTAGGGGCTTGGGCTTGGCGCCTGGGCTTGATTTCTTTAGGCTAGGATGTAGATGGACCTCTAAAATCATGGATGCCTTGGTCTATGAATATACTTTGGCATCTGGAAGGGAATCTGGGCATCTGGAGGGCATCTGCAAGGAATCAGGGTTTCTGATTTTCCTCGTGGAGTCTTCAAATCTTCAAGATGGGTTGGGCTTGGGCTAAACTTCCATGTCTTCAATCTGGTTAGACTTGGTCTTCACTTATATGATGTGGTCTTGAGTCTTCAGTATGCTTGGACAGGACTCAAAAAAATAAAATTAGCTCAACATGAGCTGACTAGCATTAGACCAAACTAGCTCAACATGAGCTAACTAGTACAGAACTGAAATAACAACTCAAAAGACTCAAATAACAACTAAAATAGACTCAGATGGGCTAAGCCCTTATTACAGATGGACTCATAAATTATTGATCAATTCACAGAGGGTTGAAAAGCCTCTGTCTTATTCTGGTGCCTCCGGTGTCCCCACCATATTCCGAGTCAAAAATCTTGCCAGCAAGTGGTAGGTAAACACAATGACTCAGAATTTATTAAGGGTCGGTCGTCCCAATATGGCATTGTAAGCCGATGTCGTACGTACGACCACAAAATTAATGGGAAGGGTCTTTTGATAAGGCTCTGACCCGATCATCACGGGTAAAGTTATTTCTCCTACACCGACAATGTTTCTCCCGAACCATGTCAACAACATTGGGGATTCTTGCAGCATGGTTCTAGGCAAGTTCATTCTGACAAAAGTATCATACAATAAAATCTCAGTGGAGCTTCCATTATCAATGAGGATTCTTCTTACATTATAATTGGCAATTACTGCCGATACAATAACAGGATCATTCCCAGAGATCTGGAACTCTAAGAGGTCTTCATCGGAGAAGTTGATTACATTAGAATTTTGAGGCCTCTTCGAGATGTCCTAACATTCTTCATACCTCCAATTGGACTGACGGTGGAGCATGCCAATATTTTCATTAGTGGGGCACAGGTTGGGTAGTTTTATTTCCTCTGGGGGGTCTCTAGTAGTAGAAGTTTCAGCTCGATTTCTCTGGGGTCGAACGTACTTGTGCAGGTACCCCCGCCTGATCAGATCTTCGATCTCATCCTTCAACTGGAGGCAGTCTTTTATGCTGTGCCCATGATCATGATAGAACTGGCGGTACTTGTCCCTGCTCCTTGATGTGGAGGGGCTCCTCATTGGGCGAGGCCTCTACAGGAAGGTCTCCTTCTTTATCTCCATTGGTGCGGGCACCAGACTCAGAAGAAGACTTCAGAGCTCCATCTGGATCTCTGATTAACCTTGCCCGAAGAATTAGGGTTTTTTTGGTTTTTAATAAGAGTTGACTAGATCAACTTAATTTAGCTTGAGTCTACATTACCTGCATTTTATTTTGTTGAGTCATGTTGACTCAGTAGTGGACTAGGGTTTCAAAATGGGATGTTACACTTTATTCCAAGACCAGGCAAGTGGACACCACACTCCCAGCCACACTCCCAGTCCAGGGGGCGCCATATCCACATCCAGCAGCTTTTGGTCCCCACTCCACAGATGGCAACCTCCTTCTCTCATGCGCCAGATAAGGAGAAGTCCACCAAGAGACCACCAATCAAGGGGGCGGCCAAGACTTTCCCAAGAAAATCCAAGCCAAGAAGGGAAGAAATTTCTCTTGGAAGAGCATATCAAGGGGTGCCCATTACCTGCCAAAAAACCTAAAATAAAGATGGGAAGAGCCTTGACTTAGGGAGGAAGAAAAGGAGGAGTCCAAAAGAGTTCATCCAGGGAAGGAAGAAATTTTTCTTAAAAAATCCAAGCAAGGTGGCGCCATCTACCTGCCATTTATAACCCAAATCCTAATTTTTGGTATTTTGGCCGACCATATGTAAGGGATTTGCCCTAATTGGAGATCCCTCCTTTAGTCCCACATGGGAAAATATGAAACCCTTCTCCCTTGTAAAGCATTATAAATTAAACCCTCTTGTAAGTTGAAAAAAATCATAGATGAATGAAAGAAAAATCTTCTTGAGCAAACTTGTGTTTTCTCTTGTCCGCACTTGTTTCCAGGTGTTGAGCTCCGTGAGGGAGTAAATCCGGGTTCCCCTGGAACCTTGAGGAGGTGAGAGATCTCCAAAACCCTAAACCCTAGGTTAGCCACTCAATTCCCAAACCCTAGCCGCCATCACCCTTCTCTTTCCACCAAGCCCTAGTCTTTTCCTCTTCTCACGGCCACCTTCTCCAAGTCCTGGCCAACCACTAGCATCCGACTCTAGTCCAGATACTGCAGATCCACAGCAATTCTAAGAGGAAGTCAGATCGGCCTCCAGGAGAATTCGATTTCAACAACTTCAGCTTTCAAGTTCTTCAACCTGGTAAGATCTTTTCTTGAGTTTCTGAATTTCATCGTTTGTTCCTCTTCTTTTCCAGATCTTGAGTCCAGGAGAAGCCGACCAAACCACGAGACCAGTATTGGAGGATCCATTGCGAAGATAGCCGACTCCGAGGATCCCACAATCTGCTCGAGAGAGTTCTTCCACCAGAATCCTGAGAAGATCACTGTCTGGTGAGTAAACCATCCCTCCTCTCTATTTCTGTTCTGTTGAAAGTTCAGAGCGAAACCCTAGGTCTGGGAGTTTCTCAACCCCCAGCGATCCGTTACTTCTGAACTACTCTGATAATTTGGTTCCTTCTAAACTGTGCTTTCAATCCTTACTTAGTTTCCTTCAAATTAGTTAGCTTTACTTTGAGTCAAAGCCAATTTCTGAAAAAAAATAAAAAAAAAAAAATGAATTAATCTTAATTTTACTTCCGCATACGCTTCTTTGTTCTTTGTTCTGCATCATTTTTGGTATCAGAGCTCTGTCTAGGGTTTCTGTTTGATTGCCTGTTTGAGTCCCTCTCTTTTTACTTTGTCTGCTCGAAGTAGACTCCCCAGGACGTCCGGTCCTAGGAACGAAGCGAGGTGCAAACCTCCTCTTCTCATTCCACAGGGTGTTCCTAGGGCGTGTAGGGGATCCGTTGGGTTACAACTTCATAGCAGAAATTGTAAACGGGGAAGAGCTCTGTTTTCAGCCCGTAATTACCCTGTTGCAGGAATTATTTATCACTACAAGTAACTCAAATTCAGTGATTTTGTTTTTCTGAATCCAGTATAATTGAAACTAATTTACATAATTTTCTCATAATTTATTGGTTTCCGTGCGATTTCTGAGAATTAAATTACTGCAACTCTATTTTTGTGTTCTGCAATCCTTTTATTTTGAGTGTTCATCACTTAATTCAACTTAAGGGCATTTGAGTATCTAAGATAAGGGGAGGAGTTGATAACCTCCCCTTAGCCCAAAACCACCACCCCTCATTCGAACCTAAGCCTTTAATCTAAAATTGATTAGACCTAATTTGCCCTAGTGGGCTAGGGACATCAACAAGTCGGGTCAAGGCTAGTGTTGAGTCAGTTTGTCTAGTTACTCCGTGTGTGCTTTGTACTCAGTGTCTAGAACGGTGGTTCAGGGATTCCATCCCGAAGGGCTTGTGTGCTGGTCCGCCTACCTGGCCAATCTCTGATTGGTGTCTAGGATTGGCATTCAGGGACCTAACACTCCCCTTACACCTGCCTGGCTGAGTCCTGAGTTACTACAGGCTAGCTTGCCACTCTGATTGGGCACCTAGTTTGGGCTCTAGGTCTAGTTAGCCCGTAGTCGTTCAGTTGAGTCTCATTTTGTGTGTTTGCTTGCATCATGTCTACCCGGAATGGAGTGCCCTACCAACCTGGTCAAACCCAACCTGATTTAGAGGCCATGGTTAGAGCTCTTACAGAGAGTATGAACAAATTAAGTCAGGATATGAATGAGAATTTTGCCCAGCTTAGGGATCGAGTCCAAGTACTTGAGGAACCTAGGCATCGGGATTGGACTCCTGACCCAGATTTTAATGTGCCTCAACCTCGCCCACACCAAGAGCCTAGAAGACCTTTATACCGAGATCCTGAACCTAATCATAGGAGGCCTGACCCAGAGCCTGAGGATAGAGATGATAGGTTCATTCGGAACATCAAGTTAGATGCACCCACTTTTGATGGTAGCCTAAATCCTAAGGTGTATTCTGATTGGGAGGGTGAGATGGACCAGTACTTTGAGTGGTATGCCATGTCTGAGGAGAGGAAATTCAAGTTTGCCAAAATGAAATTAATACGTCAAGCTAGGTTATACTGGGGGAACATTGAGCTGACCACTAGAAGACGAAATGTAGAGCCCATAACCACTTGGCAGGGTATGAAAGAAAAACTTAGAGACAAGTACCTACCCATTTCATACCAGCAGAATCTGTTAGACCAATGGCAGACTTTGAAACAAGGGAACCGATCTGTTTCAGACTACATAACCACCTTTGATGAATACCTGATGAGATGTGATGTGAGTGAAGCCCATGAAGTCACTTTGTCTAGATTTAGGGCTGGGCTTAGGGAAGATATTAAGAGAGAGTTGTTTCTGAGAGAGGTTACTGACCTAGACCAAGCCTATCAGATTGCACTGAACACTGAGAAGTTTCAGAGAGGACACATGCCATCTAGGGTTAGTACCCCAATCCCAAGAAATGGACCTAGCCAGGTTACCCCTAGCAAGCCTAATCAGGGTATTCCCACCACTAGGCCAATGGACAAAGGTAAGGCACCTGACACCCAGAGAACCCCTGGTATCGTCTGTTTTAAGTGTCAGAAACCCGATCATATCTCCACCCAGTGCACAGCCATAGCTTGTTTCAAGTGTCATAAGGTAGGTCATGTTTCTAGCCAGTGCCCTCGTAGATCCCTATATATAGAAGAGGGAGGAGAAGAGAATTCCGAGCCTAATGAGGAGTTTGAAGAAGAAGTTTATGAGGCCGGAATGAATTTGGTTGATGAGTATGAAGGAGAGGAAGAATCCACTGAATCTGACCACTTAGGGGTTGTAAGATGCATCCTGTCCCAGACTAAAGTTCAGGAAGATTGGCGTAGGACCAACATCCTACAGACTTTCCTTAAACTAGGGGATAAGGTTTGTAAAATCATCATAGATAGTGGGAGCTGTGTGAATGCCATTTCTACTAGCACTGTCAAAATGTTAGGCTTAACCCCAGTTCCCCACCCCAACCCCTATAAGGTTTCTTGGGTAGACTCTACTTCTATACCCATCCAGTCTAGATGTCAGGTCCAAATCCAAATGCAATCCTATCAAGAGAAGATTTGGTGTGATGTCTTGCCCATGGGGGTGAGCAGTATAATTCTTGGAAGACCCTGGTTGTATGATCATGATGCCACCCTCTTAGGAAAATCCAACACCTGTGTCTTTAGTTTCAATGGGAAGAAAATCACAATCCATTCAGTCCCTCCTAAGGACAAGGTAGCTAAAGGAACCAGTAAGGTTAGGAAAATGAAGATTGGAGTGAACCTAATTAGTGCCAAGGATCTAGAGCAAGAAATTCATAGTGGTTCACCCATTTGGATGTTGACTGCTAAGGAACTTAGGACTCCTACACCCTCAGAGCCTCCTCAGGAAGTTAAGCCTTTATTAGAAGAATTTGAGGATGTTTTTCCCGAGGATCTGCCAGACCACCTTCCACCTCTTAGGGATATTCAGCATTCCATAGATTTAGTCCCAGGAGCTACTTTACCCAACTTGCCCCATTATAGGATGAATCCATCGGAGCATAAAGAACTGCAAAAGCAGGTTGGCGAATTGTTGAGGAAGGGGTTCATTAGAGAGAGTCTTAGCCCTTGTGCAGTCCCTACACTTCTAACCCCGAAGAAGGATGGCACGTGGAGGATGTGTGTTGACAGTCGTGCCATCAATAAGATCACAATCAAGTATAGGTTCCCCATCCCTAGACTAGATGACATGCTTGATATGATGGCCGGTGCCATGGTTTTTTCTAAAATTGATCTCAAGAGCGGCTATCATCAGGTTAGGATTAGACCAGGGGATGAGTGGAAAACAGCCTTCAAAACTAAGGATGGTCTCTATGAATGGGTTGTTATGCCTTTTGGGTTGTCCAATGCCCCTAGTACTTTCATGAGGATTATGACCCAGGTACTTAGAGCTTTCATAGGGAAGTTTGTAGTGGTCTATTTTGATGATATCCTGATCTATAGTAAGACCCCTGCAGATCACCTAGGCCACCTTAGACAGGTTTGTCAAGTTTTGAGGAATGATAGTCTCTACGGTAATCTCAAAAAGTGTGAATTTATGACCAGTAGAATTATCTTCCTTGGATTTGTTGTAACCCCTGACGACGTGGCTGCCGACCCTGAAAAGATTAGGTCAATAGTAGAATGGCCAGAGCCGACCAGTGTGCATGAAGTCAGAAGTTTCCATGGCTTGGCTACCTTCTATAGGCGATTCATCAAGGGGTTTAGTACCGTAGTTGCTCCTATCACAGACTGCATCAGGAAGGGAGAATTTCAGTGGACCAAAGCAGCCCATAAAGCCTTCCTAGATCTTAAGGATAGGATGACCCAGGCACCCATTTTGAGACAACCGGACTTTTCAAAGGTATTTGAGGTTGCCTGTGATGCTTCAGGAGTAGGTATAGGTGGAGTCCTAAGCCAAGAGAACCATCCCGTAGCATTCTTTAGTGAAAAACTTAATGATGCTAAGCTTAGGTATTCTACCTATGATAAGGAATTTTACGCGGTAGTGCAAGCTTTGCGTTACTGGAGACATTATTTACTACCGCAAGAATTTGTGCTGTTTCCGGACCATGAGGCTCTTAGATTCTTGAATTCTCAGAAAAAGCTTAACCCTAGGCATGCTAAGTGGGTAGAATATATCCAGTCCTATACTTTTGTTTTGAAGCATAAGGCTGGGTCTGAAAATATGGTAGCTGATGCCCTTAGTCGTCGATCTTTGTTGTTGAATTCTGTTAGGGCTGAAGTCATAAGGTTTGAGCAAATCAAAGAAGAATATGGGTCGTGTCCGGATTTCAAGACTGTATACCAGGATCTAACTCAAGGACCATCTAGTGAACATAAGGATTATTCCCTTATAGATGGCTTTCTGTTCTTTAAGAATAGGCTTTGCATCCCTAGAACCTCTCTTAGGGAATTCTTGATTTAGGAAACTCATGCTGGAGGTTTAGCTGGCCATTTCGGAAAAGATAAGACCACCCTGGCCATTGAAGACCACTTTTTCTGGCCTAGCTTAAAAAGAGATGTAGCACACATTGTGGCTAGGTGTCGGACCTGCGCTGTTGCCAAACAGCGAAAACAAAACACTGGCCTTTATACCCCTCTCCCTGTCCCAGATCGTCCTTGGCAAGATGTGAGCATGGATTTTGTGTTAGGTTTGCCTAAGACCCAGAGGAGGCATGACTCTATCTGTGTTGTAGTAGATCGATTTTCCAAGATGGCCCATTTCTTGCCTTGTTCCCAAACTTTTGATGCGTCTAAGGTAGCCACCCTGTTCTTTAATGAGATAGTTCGACTCCATGGCCTACCCAAGACCATGTTTCCGATAGGGATGTTCGGTTCACCAGCTATTTCTGGAAAACCCTTTGGCATAAGTTAGGGACGAAACTTAAATTTTCAACTGCCTATCATCCCCAGACTGACGGCCAAACCGAAGTAGTGAACCGTAGTTTAGGCAATCTGCTAAGGTGTCTTGTTAGTGAAAACATTAAGAACTGGGATTTGTACTTACCTAGAGCTGAATTTGCATATAATGACTCGGTCAATAGGTCTACGGGTAAGAGTCCATTTGAAATTGTGCATGGTTACAAACCCCACACACCTCTTGACCTAGCTCCTTTACCAGTCCACACACAGGTCTCCGAGTTTGCCGAAGATTTTGCACAGCATATAAAAGACTTGCATAAAGAAATTCAAGCCAAAATAAATTTAAGTAACGAAACTTATAAGAAATTGGCTGATTCTCAAAGGCGAGTCAAAACTTTTGACGAAGGAGACTATGTAATGATTAGGTTAAGGCCTGAACGGTTTCCTCCTGGAACCGTTAGAAAGTTACATGCTAGGGGAGCTGGACCATTTAGAGTGGTAAAGAGAGTAGGATCCAATGCCTATGTGCTCGAGTTGCCTCCAGAACTAGGCATTAGCTCCACTTTCAACATTACAGACCTAGTAGAGTATAGGGAGCCAGCTGTAATTCCCAGTGAGGCTTTTGAACCTAATCCTGCTCTTGAGAGTGAACCTGACCCTGTGTGTCCACCAACAAATTGGCCTGTGAGGAAAGAGCAGATTGAAAAGATCCTGGATGATCAGGTTATCTCTACTCGTAATCGAGGATACCAAAGATACCTGGTCCGCTGGCTAGGAAGGCCAGATTCTGATGACTCTTGGATCTCCCGAGAAGAGTTACAAGAGCTGGACCCAGACCTCTTGGAGAGATACTAGAGCCAACTTGATCCTTACTCGACAGGGTCGAGTTCCTCCCACCCTGGGAGAATTGGTGCGGGCACCAGACTCAGAAGAAGACTTCAGAGCTCCATCTGGATCTCTGATTAACCTTGCCCGAAGAATTAGGGTTTTTTGGTTTTTAATAAGAGTTGACTAGATCAACTTAATTTAGCTTGAGTCTACATTACCTGCATTTTATTTTGTTGAGTCATGTTGACTCAGTAGTGGACTAGGGTTTCAAAATGGGATGTTACACTTTCTTCCAAGACCAGGCAAGTGGACACCACACTCCCAGCCACACTCCCAGTCCAGGGGGTGCCATATCCACATCCAGCAGCTTTTGGTCCCCACTCCATAGATGGCAACCTCCTTCTCTCATGCGCTAGATAAGGAGAAGTCCACCAAGAGACCACCAATCAAGGGGGCGGCCAAGACTTTCCCAAGAAAATCCAAGCCAAGAAGGGAAGAAATTTCTCTTGGAAGAGCATATCAAGGGGCACCCATTACCTGCCAAAAAAACCTAAAACAAAGATGGGAAGAGCCTTGACTTAGGGAGGAAGAAAAGGAGGAGTCCAAAAGAGTTCATCCAGGGAAGGAAGAAAATTTTTCTTAAAAAATCCAAGCAAGGTGGCGCCATCTACCTGCCATTTATAACCCAAATCCTAATTTTTGGTATTTTGGCCGACCATATGTAAGGGATTTGCCCTAATTTGGAGATCCCCTCCTTTAGTCCCACATGGGAAAATATGAAACCCTTCTCCCTTGTAAAGCATTATAAATTAAACCCTCTTGTAAGTTGAAAAAAATCATAGATGAATGAAAGAAAAATTTTCTTGAGTAAACTTGTGTTTTCTCTTGTCCGCACTTGTTTCCAGGTGTTGAGCTCCGTGAGGGAGTAAATCTGGGTTCCCCTGGAACCTTGAGGAGGTGAGAGATCTCCAAACCCTAAACCCTAGGTTAGCCACTCAATTCCCAAACCCTAGCCGCCATCACCCTTCTCTTTCCACCAAGCCCTAGTCTTTTCCTCTTCTCACGGCCACCTTCTCCAAGTCCTGGCCGACCACCAGCATCCGACTCTAGTCCAGATACTGCAGATCCACAGCAATTCTAAGAGGAAGTCAGATCGGCCTCCAGGAGAATTCGATTTCAGCAACTTCAGCTTTCAAGTTCTTCAACCTGGTAAGATCTTTTCTTGAGTTTCTGAATTCCATCGTTTGTTCCTCTTCTTTCCAGATATTGAGTCTAGGAGAAGCCGACCAAACCACGAGACCAGTATTGGAGGATCCATTGCGAAGATTGCCGACTCTGAGGATCCCACAATCTGCTCGAGAGAGTTCTTCCACCAGAATCCTGAGAAGATCACTGTCTGGTGAGTAAACCGTCCCTCCTCTCTATTTCTGTTCTGTTGAAAGTTCAGAGCGAAACCCTAGGTCTGGGAGTTTCTCAACCCCCAGCAATCCGTTACTTCTGAATTACTCTGATAATTTGGTTCCTTCTAAACTGTGCTTTCAATCCTTACTTAGTTTCCTTCAAATTAGTTAGCTTTACTTTGAGTCAAAGCCAATTTCTGAAAAAAAATATAAAAAAAAAAAAAATGAATTAATCTTAATTTTACTTCCGCATACGCTTCTTTGTTCTTTGTTCTGCATCATCCATGAAGATTTTCTCCCTCGGGAGGGAGAAAGGTGTGTAAGTCTTGAACCTCCTAGAGAAGTCCTTCGGCTTAGGACTGCGACATCGGGCCGAGTTGGTGCCATCCCTAGGAGGTCAAATTTTGGGAGCCTTGTCACTCCTCTTCTTGGGAGCCGACCTCCCTTCAGCCTGGCATCGGCTTGCCACTTATTCTTCTACCAGGGCATATTTTTGTGCCCAGGCCAGCAGTTCATAGTACTTGTCAAAAATTTTTGTCCAACGAGAAGGTAAGCCTGACAATCGCAGCCCCTCTTGAAGGCCAACATAGCTACATGTTCATTAAGGTCCAGGACCTCCATGGCCACCGAATTGAATCGGGCCATGTAATCTCGGAGGGTTTCTCCTTCCTTTTCCTGCACGAGGAAGAGGCAGTCCATGTTCCTCGGCGTTCGACTGCAGGTCCTGAAATGGGACAGAAAGAATTTTTTTAGCTGGGAGAAGGAATAGATCGTACATGGTTGGATGGCGGAGAACCATATCCGAGCTGCCTTCCTGAGTGTCACAGGGAAGGTGATACAGTGAAGGGCATCAGAAGTGCCCTGTACCATCATGTGGGCCTTGTAAGTACCCAAATGATCCAGTGGGTCGGTGGTGACATCGTAGGCATCCACTTGAGGTATCTTGAAGTGACGGGGGATAGCTTCCCCATGATTCTGGCGGAGAAAGGTGGGTGAGTCGTATGCCCGTGCCCCTTCTCCCTTCTGTCGATTGACTAACTCAATAATCTGCTCCTCCATGCACTAGAGCTTGCTGGTGTAGTCCCTCGGATCCTCGCTGCAGCACTGATCGTCGTCAGGGACCAAGTCCATGGAGGAGTGTGAGGTAGATCTCACTCTCTTCCTGTTAGCATGAGCCCTTTATGACCTCTGGGGCTCCGAGACTATGTGGGAGCAGAGTTGAGAGACTCCTTGTTGTCGACTTCCCTCGACAGCAGGTTAATGGCCAGTTTAGGATGCCGTGGGCGGCTGCTATTTATCATTGGCCGTATCTTGGAGGTTCTAAACCACGGTGGTAAGATTGTCAATGCGGTTTAGAAGGATCTGGAACTGCTGCTATCCCAGAGTGATGGTAGGCTCGGTGGCATCATTCTATCTGGGAGGTTCTCTTGATCTTGACTGTGAGTAGCCTCTCCTACTGAAAGTGTTTTGAGCTCTTCCCTTCGCCATCGTCTTAGTAGCGGATTCATCCTTTTAGAAAAGGGAAACAAGAATGAAGGTTCAAACCCCCCTTCCTCTAGCACCAATCTGTTGCTACTGAAACTCCCAGACCGAGTCCTCTCTGCCTGGTTGGAGTGCACCTCTCCCAGTTCCTGCAAAGAAGTCCTATAGGCCGGTGGTGTTCTGACAGGGGACACTTCGATGGCTAAGTTAGTAGGGGCCTTAGAGTAACAGAATGAAAGAATCAAAAAGGAGATTGCTCGTGGAGAAGGAGAAGTGCCCCTTACCACTTGGAGTCCCCCATTTACCTTATATAGGCATGGAACACTACCAGAATCTATTAGGAGCTAGGCTGGAAATACCCGATCTACCCCTAGGAGAATTAGGGTGGTGGCCAGGTGGCACCGAGATGTGGCTGCGTCATGGAATTTATCGTAACAGAATTCTGATACTAGCTAGAAAGGACTTCTGGAGCCTTCTGATTAGTTTGAGCCTGGCTGAAGTAGGTCAGTTGGACCTCAAGTATGTCAGCAGGACCTCTAGTGGGTCGATCGGATCTCAAGCAGGTCGGTCGCCTCAAGTGGGTCGACAGGACCTCTGGTGGGTCGGTTGGATCTCAAATGAGTCGGTCGGATCTCAAATGAGTCGGTCGAGCCTTTGGTCCAATTCAGAGAAAAGCTGATTGGGTATAACAAGACATTCCTCTACTAGTTGGCATCCCTCTCCTCAACGCGTGGTACGTGTTAGGGAGTGAATATAGGTTTGAAAATGGAAGATGGGAAGCCCATCATATCTAAAACCAATATTTATATGCATAATTATAATTTTAGAGGAAGAATCAAATCATAAGCTTTACAAAGTAAAGGTTACACAATATGATGAATGCAATAATATTGGATGTTGACGAGGAAATGTTAAGGATTCTCTCTCTCTCTCTCTCTCTCTCTCTCTCTCTCTCTCTTAATGGGAAGAAGAGATAGGATGGCTTGTTTTAATTTAAAATGAGACCATTATGTTGTGAGGAGGGATCCTGCTTGGTCTTATGAAAAGTAATCTAAGGTTCATGTACAAAAGCAAAGTAGACAAAACTATTTGTTTGAGACTTTTTGGGAAGGTGTAAAATGGATAGCCTTTGTCCATTATGTTACGAGGAGGAGGAGATAGCTGGGCTAGAATTAGGCCAGGTCATACCTTTGTTTGAGCCTGGCCTGATTTTTTTGGGGCTTCGGGTCGGATTTTAACCCGAAATTGGCTTTTGAGCCGAGTTTTGGTCCAAATTTTTTTTACAAACCTAGACCCAAGCCCGGTCCAAATGTGATTGGAAAGTATGAATGTGATTGCGATAGCCTAAGCTTTATAATCCCATTGGCCATCTCAAATATCAACGATCGATCATACCATGGCTAGGGTTTGTTCAGACAAATTGATGGAAAGAGTCTGGCTCTCTGGTCAAGGGATAAGAATGTCACTTCCCATATAGTTTTGCTATGATCGGAAGACTCTTCTGCCATACCACTCTAAATACCTTAATCATGTACTTGAACTCATTATTTATTTTAATCTCACGAGGAAGTGTCTCACTTCCACCACCTTTTAACTCAAAAAAAATTATTTGAGACTTTTCTATGAACATTTTTGTAGACACATGTTTGTAATCAATTTATACTTGGAATATTTATGTTTGTAATCAATTTATATTGCTACATGAATAATTATGGGGATTTAGCTCAACTAACATGTTCTCTTTGGATCATACCAATTGTTATAGGGCAAAAAATCTATAGACTAAATCTCTTCTAGTCTAGTTATGATCAATTACCAACAAACAAAAAAGTATTTAACCAGGCTCTAATCTCTTATTGAGACACAAAATGCTTGATGGCTAGCCAAAGGCCAACCTCCTACCAAGATATGAAGAACTTATTGACCAGGAATCGATATCCTATTGAGTCACAGGATGTCTTGGCCAGGAACCAATCTCCTATCAAGGTACAGGATATCATCGATCAGGAGACGATCTCTTATTGAAGTACAAGATGCAAAACTATTCATCAAATAGGTGCCAATCACTTTCTGAATCAGGTATAGAGTTCTACAACTTTATTTAATATGGAGCACATCCCTTTAATTCATTAGAGTCGTTACAACAAGATTGATAAAGTAGTTATCAAAAAGTATAACAAACCACTTAACAAACCATATCATAAATTGACCTTTTAATAGCCTAACTAATTTAACAACTTATTTAATGGCTAATTGGCTCATGATCGATTACAATTGCTTAACCAACTTGGTCCTAAACATTTATAAATAGGGGACCAAAGAAAACTCCAGGAAAAATTCTAACACTCTCTCTCTCTTTATATTTTTTTCTTACTGTTCTCCCTCTCTAAGCTAACTTAAGCATAAATGGATCTTCCATTGAAGAAATCTTACCTATTTGTCTAATGACAAAAACTTCTTTTGCAGGTCTATGAGTTGATCTGGTCTACTTTAAATGTGATCATTCACTTTTCTGAAGGACTTTCTAGACTCTCAAAAGCTCAAAGCTAGCTTAGTGCATCTAGTTTATCTAGCTTGGAGAGGAGCTGCAATAGATTGGTGCAAGAGGAAGGGTCACTACCCAAATCTTTCAAGAAAATGGCTAGAGAAAAATCTTCAATCAACTCCACTTCTAGCTTCTAGAATTTTCAGCTCCCCCTATCAAGTCAACTCAATTTCTATTCAAGTCAGCTCGACAGCGCGCTGGCTAAAACTCTTGCATGTTAAGCTAAATTTTTTTTATGCTAAGTTGAAACTTTGAGTCTTCAAAAAAATTTTGATCCTATATCCCAATCCACTATTTTTGCTTAAAATTTACAAGCTTTTCCTTTTCTTTGAAGCTTCAAAAATATATCTTTCACATAAAAATTGTTATCATTTATCTTTTTGTTTAGAACTTTAACATTTCATAAAATATAAACTTATTCAACTTATTAGTTACATTATTACTCAAATATTTTATTATTTATCAAAATTAATATTGGGGCCAATAATCTCTTCCTTTTTGATGGTGATGACAAAACTTTTAGTATATAAGCAAATGATATCAAAATAAATATAGCACTCTTAAACATTTCAAAAATAAGTCAAATAGCTCAAGTAGTGTTAATTTTACAAAGATTTATCATATCATTTACCTTATAGATTTTCATTAATTAGATATTAGAGTATTTTGGAGCTTTCGAAGTAATTCATAAAGAATTACACATAGAGTATCAAGATATATAAATTACAAATTGAGCATCAGAGCATATTACAATGTTGATTAGAGCATCACTGATATATTCAGGGATATTGAGTATTACTATTCATGTATCAAATCCATATCAAATACTAAAGCATAGTATCAAAGATAGCATTATAATATCAGTGCATAGTATCAAAGTATCAGAACATATTACCATAGTATCAAGATATATTACAAGATAGGTATTAAAGTATCATAGAATATTATGAGTATCAAAATATCAAACTATAAGTATCAATGTAATTTCAAATTTTCAAAAATCTCTAATATTATACCAAAAATTTTGAAAATATCTGATATTATACCATTTGCCCTATCATTTTCCTTATGATAACTTATTTATATATTTTTCTCTTCCCAACATTTGCTTTATGATGACTCATTTATATATTTTTCTCTCCCTTTTTATTATCATCATCCAATAGATACAAGTGAAAATAGCTTTCCTTATATAAGATTTTTAAGAGAAACTAGGATGGATGTGACAAATGTGAGGGAAAATATTCATAAAGCAAACACAGATCATATAAAGTATTATAGATACTATTCATAATATGATAAAATATCATAAAATAGTAAGAGATTTTGTATTACAAAAGAGTGTACTTTATACAAAAGGTGATACAATCCAAGTGTACACTGAGATACAAGTATAAGATAAAATTGGTGCCAAATATAAAATAAAAGGTAGTACATAGATATCACCCTATAACATATTTAAGAGATCCTAAACATCTAGCTTTGGTCATTAGAGCATATCTCTAAGGTGGCTGAGGAGCCTACTCTAGAAGAGAAAGGATGAGTTGTCTGGCTTCTAGTCCTATTGGTTGATCCTATGGTAGGAGGTGGTCACCTCAGAGAGGATCTATGATAGATCTGAACTAGGATTGAAAGTCCGGGCTGGCTGAGGATAGGCTATGAAATATATGGAGGAGAGGTCCTGGGAAGTAGCTCGTTGAAAGCTGCAATAGCAGAAGAAGATGCTGGAGATGCCACTAGAACTGCTGGTGTTGCTCATGCTGCTTGCTCCACTAACATCTTCGTAAGGCAAGATATATGCAAAAAGGAAAGCAATCCCGCATGCTGAGACATGCCAAGGCAATCAATGGTAGATCGAATATAAGAAAATCTATCATTAAGCCTATATCAAAGTCTATCAGTGTCTATAGGTTCTGTGTAGCCTCTAGGCTACTGCTCAAAATATCATCTCATCTCTATTTGAAGCCCATCGACTTTATTAGATAATGCCAGAATCTCAGTCCTGAGAGAATGACTCACAATCTCAATAATCATCTATGCTATCTGATCATCAAGTCTACTCAGTAGCTAGAAGTACTAGGAATCCTGGGAGATGAGGCTGAAATTATAAAAGGTGCTAGAGATGCATCATGTGCTCTAGGTGAGGATGGCTCAACTCTTTGAGTAGGTGACTATAGTCTCTCCTGTCTCTCCTAACTAGATATTCTTCTAATCCAATGACCACTAATCTTTCGATACCCCATCTTGTGGAGGGCTCAATCGCAGTACTCGTCATGGTTCAATAACTTCTTGAAGGACTCACCTTCAAGAGTGATATTGAATGCCTCAAACAAACTAGTCAATATCATATCATAAGGCAACATGCCTTCACTCTCTCAACAGCCTCCCTCATCTAAATCAGCATCATATCAGGCAAGCTCATCGATGTACCCTGAATCAAATAGTACATAAGGGCTAGCTCCCTCTTCGAAATAAAATCAAATTGGCCAGTCTTCAGAAGAAAATTCCTTCCAATAATGTGATGTAGAAGTCTCATGTTGATGATAAAGTGTTAGCCATAACTCTTCGATCCCATCTACATCATCATGGTCAAGCACACAACTCAGTTCGATCTTCCTCTTAGCTAATCTTTTAGCATAATACCCTGAAAGGGGACACCAAGGATCTATCTTAGGATAGAATCGGCCAATGAAATCTCAATCCCTTTGATAGATGAAGTAATATCTCTAGAAATTCTTTTCAAATTTTCATAGAGCTCCCTTACTAGCCTAGGGTAGGTCAAAATATTTGTCTTACAAAACTCTTCTCATCCCTGGCTCTAATCCATTGTCTATGGAGAAAACTAGTATCATCCAAAAATTTAAAATTTATCCATTTTCTTTTTATGACTACCCTATTGGTCATCCTTTCAATTGAAGCTTAGGAATGAGAAGATACTAGCATAGTGGTAGTGGGCTAAGCTGGTGGCTGGATCGATGAAGTTGCTTCTTCCCTGGTAATCTCTCTCCTTTGCATTTTCCACTCTCTTGTAGCATGCACCATTTCCAACCATCGATGCTTCAATCTTTGAGTAAGCTACTTTGTTGGACCTATTTCTCATCGAAAATGAAGGAATTTGTTGGATTTGCCCTTCATTTTGATGATTAATAAAACATTGAGTACATATTTTGTACTAATATTTCAATTATGGTTATGAGTTACAGGATACAGGCACCTTAAATTCTCAAAAAGAAAGTATCTTGAAGCTGAGCAAAACTCATGTTTTAAGAAGTCTTCTCACCATGAAAAATTCCTCAAAAATGTTCAATTATGGTTTGCATAAGTGTATTTAAAGTTTCATTATATATCCTTATATTTTTGGAAGTTTTGGCACTCATTTTGGCAATTTTCAGATCCAAGTGTCGACTCAAGATTGCTAAGTGTCGACACCTGAGTGACTAGCATGCAAAATCCTTGACTGGCATGCCAAGTATCGACACCTGAGTTTCAAGTGTCGATACCTGAGATACAAGTATCGACACCTAGAATCCAAGTGTCAACTTAAGGCCTGAGATTTTTTGAAAATACAGAACTTGCCTTTTTGGAGGATTTTTGTGTCAAGTATCGACACCTGAAATTCAAGTGTCGACACTGAAATTCAAGTGTCGACACCTAGAAACCAGTGTCAACACCTAGAAGCTAAGTGTTGACTCACGGGTTCTGACAGCTTCAATAGATCTATTTTTTGAGTTGCAGTTTTGGTCTTTTCAAGCTCCCAACAGCTAGTTTTGATCCTCCAATGGTCTTAAACCATTTTTTGAAAGTTTTTGAAGTATTTAAGCTTCACCAAACTCATTCATGAAGCATTGAACTCCATTGAATACTCAAAAGTCAATATTCTCTCAAGAACTTCACTTCCAAAATCCATAAAAGGAGAGATTTCCTGAAAAAGCTTACAAGCCAGTCCTTTCATCCTTCCAAAAGTGAGCTTGAAGAAGATTCCAAAGAAAAGACAAGATAAGCATCTTCAAGAGCCTCAAAGCTTCCACATTCCACTCTAGAAGAGAGTTTGATTGTATTTTTAAATTATATATTTATCTCTTTACTTTGTTGACCTAGCTTTCAAGGATTTCTTGAAAGTAGGTTGTTGTGGTTGTTGGTGAGCCAAAGGTACAAACCAACTAGGATTTGACTTGTGAGCCCGAAGATAAAACAAGTTGTAAAGGTTGTTGGTGAGCCTAGTTGATGAAACCAACTTAGGTTTTGACTTGTGAGCCTTGTAAAACAAGTCGGTTGTAATCTTGGAAAGATTATAGTGGAATTCCCAAGGATGGCTTGGCGAGTGGTTGTAGGTGCTTGGTTTGCACTAAACCACTATAAAACTTGTTGTTTGTGTATGTGATTGCTCTTCTTACTTCTTGCTCTTTATTTTCTGTAATTAATTTATTATCTTCTACTACATATCATTAAGTTATTCACATTGCTCACAAACACCTCAAAGACCGGCACATAATTACTTTAATTTTTGAAAGATCCAATTCACCCCCCTCTTGAGCTCCATTTCTGGGCAACAAGTGGTATTAGAGTACCGGTACTCTACTTGTAGGTCCAACAATCTTGAGTGAAAGATCATGGCAGCCCCAATAAGTATGGGTGTTGTAGAAGGTCAAGCCTCTAACAGTCCCCCGCTGTTTAATGGCACCAACTACATGTATTGGAAGACGCGCATGCGCATATTCATTCAAGCTCTTGATTATAATCTTTGTAGAACTATTGTTAAGGATCCTCATCAGCTTACTATGTTGATTAATGGCATTCTCACTCCCAAAATGGAAGATGATTGGGATGAGAATGACATTAAGCAAATAGAGCTTAATGCAAAGGCTATGAATCTATTGTTTTGTGCTTTAGATCCAAGCGAATTCAATAGAATCTCAAATTATCTCTCTGCAAAGAAAATATGGGATACACTTGAAGTTACCCATGAGGGTACACATCAAGTGAAAACTACTAAAGTTAACATACTCATTCATACATATGAAATGCTTGAGATGGAACCTACTAAATATATTAGTGAAATATATACCAGGTTCACTAATATTGTGAATGGCATGAGAAGTTTAGGAAATATTATTTCTAATGGTGAACTTGTCAATAAACTCTTCGGGTCTCTTCCAGCTTCTTGGGATGCTAAGGTCACCGCTATAGAAGAAGCCAAGGATGTCAACACTCTTCCTCTTGAGCAACTTTTGGGCTCACTGATGACCTATGAGCTCTCCTTGAAACAAAAGAATGTGGATGTTGACAAGAAAAAGAAAGTGATAGACTTCAAGTCCACCACAAGAGAAGAGTCAAGTGATGAGTCCGAAGAAGAGGATGAAGAAGATGAGACGTCTCTCATTGCTAGAAAGTTTAGGAGGTTTATGAGAAAGAAGAAGTATAACTTCAAAAAGAAATCTCAAAAGGGAGAGCCTAGCAAAGAGAAGGACAAAGAGAAAGAAAAGGAGCAGCCCACATGTTTTGAATGCAAAAAACCTGGCTACTTCAAGATGGACTACCCCTTACTCAGAAGAGTAGAAGAAGATTGAGAAATAAAGCTATGATAGCAACCTGGAGTGACGGCGAGGATTTAAGCTCCGAAGAAGAACAAGAGGTTGCAAATTTTTGTCTAATGACCAATAATGATGAGGTAATATCTGAACCTGAAGAAGAGTTTACTTTTGATGAACTACATGAAGTTTTTGATAAACTTGTTATTGAATTTCAAAAATTTAAACTGAAGCATAAAGAACTAAAGAAGCAAAACTTGGATTTAGTTAAATCAAATGATATGTTTTTTATTGAAAATGATTGCTTGCTCCAACAAAACAAGAAGTTAAATGATAAAATCATTTTTCTTAAAAAAGAAAAGGAAGATTTGAAAAAGAAAAATTCTCTTGCATCAACTGAAAATTTCACAAAACAAAACAAAGAGATTTTAGGAAAAAATAAGAAATATAAAGATGAACTTGAAAAATTGAAACCATTTGTTGAAAAATTTACTCACAGTTCTGAAAAACTCAATATGCTTTTAAATAACCAAAGAGCAATTTTTAACAAGGCTGGTTTGGGTTTCAAAATACAAAAACAACAAAAGTTTTTCAAGAATTTCTTTATGCCTGCTTTGTCTTCAATTACTTGTTACTCTTGTGGTAAAGTAGGACATAAATCTTATATATGCAACAAAAGGAAATTAAGAAAAGTTAGAAAAGTTTGGGTTCCAAAGGGAACCATCACCACTAACCTTAAAGGACCCAAGATGACTTGGGTACCTAAATTTTCTACTTGATTTTTTTTATTGTAGGTGTGCTTTGCAACCAACAAAAGAAGATTATGGTACCTCGATAGTGGTTGCTCAAGGCACAAGACTAGAGATGTGGAGCAGTTCTCCTCACTTGAGTATCAAAGTGGTAGTAATGTTACTTTTGGTGATAATGGAAAGGGCAAGATTATCAGAATTGGTAAAGTCCATATCATCCCCTTTACTTATATAGATAATGTTTTATATGTTGAAGTTTAAAGCATAATTTACTTAGCATTAGTCAGTTTTATGATAAAGATTTTAAAATTATTTTTGAATCTTCCATGTGCATCGTTTCTAGTCTTGATGACAATGGCATCAAGTTTATTGGTCATAGGCATGGCAATATTTATATGGTAGATCCTGATGATCTACATGTTCAAAATGGCCAATGCCTAGTGGTAATGGAAGCTAAGATCAATGAAACTAGTTGGTTTTGGCATCGTAGACTAGGACATGCTAGCATGCATTTGATTTCAAAACTTTGTAAAAAGGATTTGATAAAAGATTTGTCAAAACTTAGTTTTGAAAAAGATAAGATTTGTACTGTATGTCAACTTGGAAAACAAACAAAATCATCTTTTAAACCTAATGGAGTGGTCTCTACATCTAGACCCCTAGAATTACTTCATATGGACTGAAGGTAAAAAATACCTGCACCTAACATACATTATGCAAGAAACAGGGTAGAGAATATGCATTTTAAAATATTTTTAAAACATGCATAGTGGAAGGCTCGGTAGATAGATCTAAACCATCTACTGATCTGCCCGCAACAGGATCTAGTATAATAACCTAGCATGCATATAAACATTAAAGCAAGAAAAAATATAAAAGTACCATACCTTTTCCATAAGAGAGAAGCCAAGGAAGTGCTGTGAGAAGGAGGAGGGCACTCGAGCCACGCATGTGTCTGGCCTCTACAGGATGTCCACACCTGGGCTCGACTCTAATCAACTCCTTCGGAGTGCTAGCTCTTCAGGATCCATGGGCTGAACTTCTTCCAGGAAGACAAGAAAGAGAGCAGGAACCCCTTCCCAAAACCTCTTTCCCAAGACCTAGCTTGATTGCTAGGTGGCTCACACCCAATCCCTAAACCTCTCACAAAGCCCTTCTTCTTCCTTTCTTTTCTTTTCTCTCTTGCTGTTCATGTAACCTCAGCAACCATTACAAAGACCTATATTTATAGGGACTGCCATGAGAGGATAGGGACTGCCATGAGAGGAAGAAGAAGGAAGGAGGAGAGATGGAGGGAGAAAATGGAGGAGAGGATCAAGGCCATCGCAAGTGGGTCCAACCCATTAAGGTAAGTATGACATTCATACCAAAAAGCCTTGGAGCCAAAATTGGTTTGAATTCAAATTCAAATCAGGTCAAAACCTGTCCAAAAAACTCTCACAAAATCCTCCCAGATTTTTACTTGTCACAAGAAGTGTCGACACTCGAAAATAGCCAAGTGTCGATACTTCACCAAGTATCGACACCTGTAAAAATCTAAGTGTCGACATATGGAGCAAAGTCAACCATATTGACTTCAGGTGATGGCAAACGATTCTCAATCGTTGATTAGCCCAAAAGATTATATAGAAATCCTCTATGGTGTGTGACCCCATAAGTTCGAACACTAAACCGGTAGCACTGGAACATTTCCAATACCAGTCAAAGTCCTCATCTAGCAATGATACCCGACGTTCGGATAGGTCGAAGATGCAGAGCACCTCACAAGAACCTCTGGTATATGGTTGCCGCATAATTCATCCCTTTGACCTTACAATGCTCAGGATGACCTAGGGTTCGACTGCCAATCCTAATTTGGTCTATCTAGATCATGTCTCAACCTCATAAGTTCTGTGACTCCTCACAAGAACTACCTTGGCCAAGGTTTTGCAGAATTGAGACATGGTGAGTCATTCACTCCAAACTATTTGAAGAGGTCAATTCCATCTTGATCCACCACCACTCCACAAGTACTTGACTATATCCAGAAACCTTTTGTCACTAGATTAGAAATCCAGATAGTCTGGCATCAAAGTATAGTAAGTTGCTTGCAAGCTGCCATGGTGACCTCAGGTCTGAAGGACATATATACCTATATCCCTTCGCGAGCAATCCTTTGGCAAAAGGGAGCTCCGTAGATGCTCACATTCAGTGAAATGTCATACACTTCACTTGTATGTCACACCAGTGTTTCCACACTCCTTGGTTAAGAGGACAACCAATAAATGTGACATACAACAACCTACACTTGATACATTGTCATCTTATAATAATGTATCATTTGGTTGTGAACCAGTTTAAGAACTACTTGATATATCTTCTCTATATCAAAATAAAGTAGTTCTAAGGACTCCATCATACAAGAGTTCATTACAGAAAAATGTAAAATGATGGATAGCCAAAAATAAATAACTTTTATTTATTATAAAGAATTCATATACAAATATAAAGTAGCACAACCGTCTACAGCCTAGACGATTGTCTTTGGAACATAATTTCCAACAACTCCCACTTGGACTAAAGCCAATCAGTACAGAATCTCATTCCCATTTTTTGTTTACAACAATCGAACTCTTAAACTCTGATGGCTTTAGTGAAGGGGTCAACCAGGTTCTCCTTTCCATCGATCTTCTGAAGGTCGATGTCACCTCGTTCCATGATCTCTCGTACAAGGTGATAGCACTGCAGAATATGCTTTGTGCAGTGATGAGACTTTGACTCTTTGGCTTGAGCAATGGCTCTAATGTTGTCACAGTATACCAGAACAGGACCATCCAGGGAACGTGCCACTCCCAGCTTGCCAAGAAACTTCCATAACCACACAGCTTCCTTCGTTGTATCTGATGCTGCAATGTACTCTGCTTCGCATACTGAGTCCGCCATAGTAGGCTGCTTGGAAGCTTTTCCGGTAGACAGCTCCTACATTCAGGGTAAAGACAAAACCTGACATACTCTTGCTATCATCTTTATCTAACTGGAAACTAGAGTCAGTATACCTCACAAGTTTCAAGTCAGATTCTCCATAAATTAGCCATTGGTCCTTAGTATTTTGTAAATACTTAAAGATGGTTTTAACCACTTTCCAATGAGCTTCACCTGGGTTAGACTGGTATCTGCTCACTACACCTAATGAGTATGCCACGTCTGGTCTAGTACATATCATGGTGTACATGATAGAACCCACTACCGAAGCATATGGAATTCTACTCATATACTCTCTCTCCTCAGAGTTGTCACACAATTCCTTTTGGAGAGATCAATTCTAGTGCCTATCGAGAGATAGCCCTTCTTGGAATTCTCCATGCTGAACCGTTTCAGCACGATGTCGATGTACGTAGATCGGGATAGTCCTAGAAGCCTCTTAGATCTATCTCTATAGATCTTCATACCTAGTATGTAAGAGGCTTCACCCAAGTCTTTCATAGAGAACTGAGATGATAACCAGACCTATATTCCTTACAGTGCTGCGATGTCATTCCCGATTAAGAGAATGTCATCCATATATAGTACAAGGAATACAATTATAGAACCATTAGCCCATTTATAAATGCAAGGCTCTTCCCCATTCCTAACGAAGCCATACAACTTAATACACTTATCAAATCGCATGTTCCAACTCTTTGATGCTTGCTTCAGTCCATAGATGGACTTTTGAAGCTTGCACACCTTTGACTCATCTATGGATGTGAACCCTTCAGGTTGTATCATATACACCTCCTCTTCCAGCTCACCATTTAGGAAAGCTGTTCGGACATCCATTTGCCAGATTTTATAGTCAAAGTGCACTACTAAAGTAAGCATAATCTGAATGGATTTGAGCATTGCCATAGGAGAGAAAGTCTCATCATAGTCAATACCATAACGTTGACGATACCCCTTGGCAACCAGATAGGCTTTATAGGTCTCTACCTTTCCGTTTGCACCCCTTTTCCTTTTGAAAATCTATTTGCACCCAATGGATTTTATCCTTTCAGGTGGATCAACTAATATCCATACATTATTGATCTGCATGGACTCCATTTTAGATTTTATGGCTCCTAGCCATGACTCAGAGTCAGTCCTCTACAATGCATCCGTATAGGTGATCGGATCCTCAATATTCTCATCGAGTTCATTGGGATCACCATCCCAAACCAAGAAACTGTAGTATCTGTCCGGTCAGCTCGATACTCTATCGGGTCTCCTTTATGGTTCCTAAGTGGGCTCTAGGTGTGATCTAATCACAGCCGGTTCTATGTTGTCCCTTAAGTGTGTCAGTTCTTTTACTTGTTGAACTTCACTAAGTTCAATCTTAGCGACCATAGTTCCTTCACCAAGGAACTCCTTTTCCAAAAAGATAGCCCTAAGACTGATGAACAACTTTGTTCCTTAGCTAAGTAGAAGTAATATCCCTTAGACTCCTTTGGATACCCAATAAATAGGCACCGGTCAGACCTAGGTCCAAATTTGTCCATTTCCAAACGTTTTACATAAGCTGGGCACCCCTAGATCCGAAGGTGTGAAAGTGTTGGCTTTTCCAGTCCACATCTCATTTGGTGTTTTACTAACGAACTTACTTAGAGCCCTATTCAGAAGGTAATAGGCTGATTCTAAAGAATATCCCTAAAAGGATAACGATAGAGAAGCAAAGCCCATCATGGACCGAACCATGTCTAACAGGTTCGATTCCTCCTCTCTGATACTCCATTTAACTGAGGTGACCCTAAAGGTGTCCACTGAGAGAGAATCCCATTCTCCTTAAGATATGCCAAAAACTTACCGAAAAGGTATTCACCACCTCAAACAGATCGAAGGGTTTTGATACACTTTCCGGTTTGTTTTTCCACTTCATTACGATATCGTTTGAACATTTCAAATGATTCAGATTTATGTCTCATCAAAAAGACATAACCATACCTCGAAAGGTCGTCTGTAAAAGTAATGAAATAACCGTACCCTCCCCTAGCACAAACATTCATGGATCCACATACATCAGTATGCATCAGACTCAGAATTTCATTGGCTCGTTCACCTTTTCCAGTAAAAGGTGACTTAGTCATTTTTCCAAGAAGACAAGACTCATAGGTTGGAAGTGAACTATCTTCACTAAAATTGAGGAGATACTCGATTTTCAACCTGTTTATCCTATTCCTATTTATATGACCTAGCCTACAATGCCATAGGTACACATCGCTAATATTATCTATCCTAGGGCATTTGCTAGACGTATACATTATACTAACAGGTCATGACAGTACATAAATGCCATCACGCATTTGTCCATTCAAACTAACAGAATCATTCAAAATGATTTTGCAAATGTCATTCTTTATTAATAGTTCATAACCATACATGGCCAACTAGCCTACAGAAATGACATTTAAAATGAAAGAAGGACAAAAATGACACTCGTTCAAAATGACAGTACAGGACTCAAAAACAAGTTTAAGGACTCCCAACGCTAGAACTGGAACTCAGCTTCCATTTCCCACGTTCAAGAACCTCTCACCATCCTCGAATCTTCTACTAACTTGAAGTCCCTGCAAAGAATTGCAAATGTGAATTGGACTTCCTATATCCAATACCCAGTTAGTAGTATCGCAAACAGAGAAACTACAAGGTATTATCATATAAATACCTTGTTCAGGACCATCCTGCCGCTTTCTCTTCTTGGACCTGTTCGGATCAAGGGACGCAATATAAAGAGGACAATTCCTCTTTCAGTGTCCCTGCTTCTTGCTGAAGAAGCACTCTGCATGACTTTGATCAGCCTTCACTTTCTTGGCTTGATTGGGCCCAGAAGCACCAAGCACCTTTTTCCCTTTATTCTTCTTCTTCCCTTTCTTAAAGGGACAATGCCCTCTCGAGGAACCTCCTACTATATTCACCACCCTTTTATTCAACTGGTGGTCGTTCTCATAAGTCTACAGCAATCCCAACAGATCATGGTAGTTGATTGCAGGCTTATTCATTCTATAATGATCAAGAAAGTTTAGATAGGAGGAGGGGAGAGAATTCAAATCGCATCTTTTCCAAGCTGTTCATACAAGGGACATCCAAGCTTGCTCAGGCGCTCAATCATCTCAATCATGTACATTACATGATCAGTGACTGAGGCTCCATCACGCATCAGCACGTTGTAGATAGCACAGGAGATCTTGTACCTCTCAACATCGTCTGGTGTTTCGAAAGACTCCTTCAACCTTTGAAGGATTTCTTCTGGCTAGGCTTCCTCGAATTTGCGACTGAACTCATCGTTCATCGTAGCCAACATGATGCATCGGACAGTGGTCCTGTCAGAGAGCCACTTTTGATAAGTGTCTCTGACCAAATCCCGAGCATTGGCAGCAGGGATCTCAGGTGCTGGATCCAATATCACATATAGAATCCGTTCGTGCTCCAGGATAATCTTGAGCCTTCGATACCAGCTATCGAAGTTGGGTCCATTGAGCTTCTCGTTGTCAAGAAGAGACCGGAGTGACAGGTTGCAAGACATCTGAAAGAAAAATCAAAACTAATTAGTATATATGAATAATTAACCTAAAGACATGGACTTAAGTCTAAAGGTCCCTCCCATTATTTTGCTCAAATTGGTAGCCTCTACCTCTAATTCGAGGAACTACTTTAATTCCTTAGTGGGTACCAGAGTCCAATAGACAACGCATGAGCCCGACTTTGGCTGACCCACCCATGCATGTCTAAAGGTAGGTTTTTTAACTGATTACTTCTCCAAATAACCTCTAGTAATTGGGTTTTGCCCCAAGGAGCACGTCAATCGGCCTTTGGGCCTCCTATTGAAGGTCCCGGTTAGGTCCAACCATTAACATGACAAAATTCAATGCTTCTAACTAATGAATGGTCAAGCCTGACTTTGGCCGGCTCACCTGACCACTGTTAAGAGAGCCGCACTAAGCCATCATATTAGGAACAGCAATTCCACTAGCACGATGAACACCCGATCTTTGGATCTGCCGATGAACACCGAACTAATGGATACATTACTATCCCACTTAATGGGAGGCTAAGACTTGGTTATCTCTATAACTTTGTCCTTTTAAGGACCTAATAATTTAGAGGGTTTTAATTAATGTGATAGATGAAGAGAAGAGAAGACATGGATCAACCTTCCACTGACCACATCAGCAATCTAGGAGGGTTACACATAACTAATGATCCATGGGCACCTAAAATCAGTCAAGACTGATTAACCTAGGTAACAAGGGTTAACACGAGTCAATGAGCTATCTAATCAATCCTGATCAACCACATTAGCCAGGTAAGTGAGATCATGGGTTGGGTTCCATCATTAACCGTCTTGCCTAGACAGCAACAGAGTTGGCCAGGTAAGAGGTAGCCCTAAAGAACCATGATCACAATGCCAAACTTACCTCGACACCAATCAGTTCATCAGACTCGATTAGACTAGCCTAAAGACTCGGGCTTTCCACTGAGCCACAAATTAGATCCATTTAGATTATGGACTAATCAATCTAACTATTAGATAGATCTAGAGAAGAAATCCTACCTCAACATTTGATTAGATTAGTTCTCTAATTAGTCCAATGCATGTAAACTTAGGTCTAACCCAATTAAGGACCTAATAGAAGCTAACCCATTACCCTTAAGGCTTATTGAAATGACTTAAGATCTTTGAATCATATTCCTAGAGTTCTTAGTCAATCTTAATTCAAAATTAAATTCAATAACCTTAAAATAAATTAAAATAATTTTAATTTATAAGTGTAAAACAATTTTATAACAAAATAAAATTTGAATTCACTATTTTCAGCATTTTCTGTAGCCAAGTGTCGACACTTCAAGAGCAAGTGTCGACTCAAGGCCTGAGAAAAGGAATAGAAAATAGAACAACATGTTTTCTGGCATTCCTCAAGTGTCGACACTTCAAGTGTCAAGTGTCGACACTTCAGGATAAAGTGTCGACACTTCAAGGTCAAGTGTCAACACTTCAGCCTATCTTAGAAGAAAAACAGAAACCAGATCTCAGGAAATTTTTTCATGAGTCGACACTTCAAAGGCCAAGTGTCGACTCACAGCCTGAGACAACAAAAAAATAGTGATTTCAAATCTAATGTTTCACCAAACATTCAACAAATCTGATCAAAAATAACTCTTAGATCATATCTAAAGTCATTTTATGATCATGCCATTAGATTAAAACATTTTTAACCTACAAATTTTCTTTCTTCTTTTTTTTTTCATGAGCCAATCACAATGGCACCCCTACAAGCCATAGGAGATCCCATTGAATGAAAAGAGAGGGTCTTGCAGCCCTACTTCTCTCCTATGACCGGATGACCTGGTGAAGCACTCAATCTAATTACTTAGCATGCTGGTATCATTATACTACAAAATGAACCTATTGCTCTGATACCATTGAAGGTGAAAAATACCTACACATAACATACATTATGCAAGAAACAAGGCAGAGAACATGCATTTTAAAATATTTTTAAAACATGCATAGCAAAAGGCTCGGTAGATAGATCTAAACCATCTACCATCTGCCCGCAATAGGATCTAGTATAATAACCTAACATGCATATAAACATCAAAGCAAGAGAAAACATAAAAGTACCATACCTTTTTCCATAAGAGAGAAGCCAAGGAAGTGCTGTGAGAAGGAGGAGGGTGCTCGAGCCACACACACGTCTGTTCTCTACAGGATGTCCACACCTGGGCTCGACTCTAATCAACTCCCTTCGAGTGTTAGCTCTTCGGGATCTGTGGGCTGAACTTCTTCTTCCAAGAAGACAAGAAAGAGAGCAGGAACCCCTTCCCAAAATCTCTTTCCCAAGACCTAGCTTGATTGCTAGGTGGCTCACACCCAATCCCTAAACCTCTCACAAAGCCCTTCTTCTTCCTCTCTTTTCTTTTCTCTCTTGCTGTTCATGTAACCTCAGCAACCACTCAAAGACCTATTTTTATAGGGGCTGCCATGAGAGGGAGAAGAAGGAAGGAGGAGAGATGGAGGGAGAGAATGGAGGGGAGGATCAAGGCCATTCCAAATGGGTCCAACCCATTAAGGTAAGTATGACATTCATACCAAAAAGCCTTAGAGCCAAAACTGGTTTGAATTTGAAATTCAAACCATGTCAAAACCTGCCCAAAAAACTCTCACGAAATCCTCCCAGATTTCTGCTCGTCACAGGAAGTATCGACACTCGAAAATAACCAAGTGTCGATACTTCACCAAGTGTCCACACCTGCAAAAATCCAAGTATCGACACTTGGAGCAAAGTCAACCATATTGGCTTCAGGTGATAGCAAACGATTCTCAATCGTTGATTAGTCCAAAAGATCATATAGAAATCCTCTATCATGTATGACTCCATAGGTTCGAGCACTAAACCGATAGCACTAGAACATTTCCAGTACCAGTCAAAGTCCTCATCTAGCAATGATACCCAACATCCGGATAGGTCGAAGATGCAGAGCACCTCACAAGAACTTTTGGCATATGGTTGCCGCATAATTCATTCATTTGACCTTACAATACTTAGGATGACCTAGGGTTCGACTGCCAATCCTAATTTGGTCTATCCAGATCATGTCTCAACCTCACAAGTTCTATGACTCCTCACAAGAACTATCCTGGCCAAGGTTTTACTGAATTGAGACATAGTGAGTCATTCACTCCAAACTATTTGGAGAGGTCAATTCCATCTTGATCCACCACCGCTCCACAAGTACTTGACTATATCTAGAAACCTTCCATCACTAGATTAGAAATCCAGATAGTCCAGCACCAAAGTATAGTGAGTTGTTTGCAAGCTACCATGGTGACCTCAGGTCTGAGGGATGCATATACCCATATCCCTTCGCGAGCAATCCTTTGGTAGAAGGGAGCTTCGTAGATGATCACATTCAGTAAATGTCATACACTTTATTTGTATGTCACACCAGTGTCTCCACACTCCTTGGTTAAGAGGATAACCAACAAATATGACATACAACAACCTACACTTGATACATTGTCATCCTATAACAATGTATCATTTGGTTGTGAACCAGTTTTAGAACTACTTGATATATTCTCTCTATATCAAAACAAAGTAGTTCTAAGGACTCCATCATACAAGAGTTCATTGCAGAAAAATATAAAATGATGGACAGTCAAAAATAAATAACTTTTATTTATTATAAAGAATTCATATACAAATACAAAGTAGCACAACCATCTACAGCCTAGACGATTAGCTTTGAGACACAATTCCCAACATGGACCTCTTTGGACTGACTAGAACAGCTAGTTTGGAAGGTAAGAAGTATAGTCTAGTCATTGTAGATGATTTTCCTCGTTTTACATGGGTGATGTTTTTAGATTATAAAGATGAAACCTTTTCTGCATTCATTAGATTCATAAAAGAGTTTCAAATGAAAAAGGTGTTTTAATTATTTCTTTAAGAAGTGATCATGGTACAGAATTTGAAAATCATGACTTTGAAAAGTTTTGTAGTGAAAATAGCATTCATCACAATTTTTCTATACCTAGGACACCTCAAAAAATGGGGTGGTAGAAAGAAAAAATAGAACTCTTGAAGAAATGGCATGCACCATACTTTATAAAAATGATTTACCTAGATATTTTTTGGTGGAAGCTATAAATACTGCATGTTATATTTTAAATCGTATTTTGATTTGACCTATTTTATAGAAAATACCTTATGAACTTTGGAAGGGTAGAAAACCTTCAAATATTTTCATGTTTTTGGGTGTCGTTGCTTCATCTTAAATAATGGTAAGGATAATCTAAGCAAATTTGATTCCAAGTCAGATGAGGGTATCTTTTTAGGCTATACTACATCTAGCAAGGCATATAGGGTCTTCAATAAAAGAACACTTATTGAAGAATCCATCCATGTTGTGTTTGATGAGACTAACCAAAAATCTTATAGAAAAGAAGATATTCTTGATGATGATACAGGTATCCAAAGAAATGAAGAAGTGAACAACAATGAATAACCCACCAAGGAGCAAGATGATAATTAAAGCAATGAAAGAGATCAAGTACAAGGAGATGAAAATACATCTATACTTAATCCTCTACCTAAAGAATGGAGGTATGCTCATGGACATCCTAAAGAACTTATCATTGGTGATCCATCAAAAGGAGTAAGTACTCATTCATCTCTTAGAAATATATGTGATTATTTAGCTTTTGTATCTCAAGTAGAACCTAAATTTATTGAAGAAGTTGAAAATGATTGCAATTGGATTAATGCTATGCAAGATGAACTAAATCAATTTAAAATAAATAATGTTTGGACTTTGGTTGATAGACCTACTAATGTTTCGATAATTAGTACAAAATGGATTTTTAGAAATAAACTTGATGAAAATGGTATAGTTACTAGAAATAAAGCTAGACTAGTTGTCCAAGGATACAATCAGGAGGAAGGGATTGATTTTGATGAAACATTTGCTCTTATTACTAGACTTGAAGCAATTAGGCTATTATTAGTTTTTTCATGTTTTATGATTTTAAATTATATCAAATGGATATCAAAAGTGCCTTTTTAAATGGATTTATTGAAGAAGGGTTTATGTTGAACAACCTCCTGGTTTTAAAAATCATGATTTCCAAACCATGTTTTTAAACTTCATAAAGCTTTGTATGGTTTGAAACAAGCTCCAAGAGCTTGGTATGATAGATTGAGTTGCTTAAAAATGATTTTTCTAGAGGTAATGTAGATACTACTTTATTTTTGAAAAAAAAAAGAATGATGATCTCTTAGTAGTACAAGTTTATATGGATGATATTATATTCGATACTACTAATGAATGTCTATGTCAAGAGTTTGCAAAGTTAATGCAGGGTGAGTTCAAGATGAGCATGATGGAGACTTAACTTCTTCCTCAACTCCAGATAAAGCAAACAAAGGAAGGGATCTTCATCAACCAAACCAAGTACACGAAAGAAATATTAAAGAAATTTGGATGGAGAATACCAAGCCATTAGGTACACTTATGAGCTCCTCTTATAGACTTGACAAAGATGATTCAGGTAAACCTGTTGACCAAAAGTTATATAGAGCAATGATTCTTTATTATTATATCTAACTGCAAGTAGGCCAGATATTATGTTCAGTATCTGTATGTGTGCAAGATATTAGTCTGCCCCAAAAGAATCTCATCTTTTAGCTATTAAATGCATACTTAGATATCTATCTAGCTCTATTAATATTGGTCTTTGATACTCTAGAGATTCATCATTTGAATTGATTGCTTATTCTGATACTGATTTTGCTGGGTGTAAACTTGACAGAAAAAGTACTAGTAAAACTTGTCAGTTTCTTGGAGTCAATTTGATTTCATGGAGTACAAAGAAATAGAATTCAATTGCTCTATCTATGGCGGAAGCCAAATATATAGCAGCTGGAAGCTGTTGTGCTCAAATTCTATGGATCAAACAATAACTTGAAGATTTTGGCATTAAACTAACTAAGACATCCATAAGATATGACAATACTAGTGCAATCAATTTAACTAAGAATCATGTGCAACATTCAAGAAGTAAACACATTGAAATAAGACATCACTTCATAAGAGATCATGTGCAAAACTCAAATGTGATACTTGAATTTGTTAGTACTGATGTTCAATTAGCTGATATTTTTACCAAACCCTTGAGTGAAGAAAGGTTTTGCATGATTAGAAGAGAGTTAGGAATCATAGACCCCTTTTCTTAGAACTCTCCTAAATCTTGTTCTTGACCAATTCTTAGTGCTCAATTTCATATTCTTTAAGTCCTAAACTCTTCACTAGAGTCCCCCCAATTTTTTAAATTTTTTTTCTAATTTTTCTTGGAATTTTCTTGGCCAAGTGTTGACACTTGACCTTTGGCGAAGTGTCGACACCTGACCAAGTATCAACACTTGACAAATTCCAAGTGTCGACACTCGGACGGAAAATCCTATTTTTTTTAGGGCATCATTCGAACCATTTGTTTCATCCTTACTTCTTTCCTCCCATGCCCTAGTGGTCCCCCAACAGTCCTTAGCCTGTGGAACAGTGGTCTTCCCTTCATGCCCTCCAAAATTTGGTAAATCCCTTCACTTTCCCTCATTTTCTTCGATTGATCCACAGTTTTTCACCATTCCTCACCAATTTTTTTTCGGTGTTTGTCCCTTTTTCATCGTAAATCACTGTTGTTCTTGGATTGTGCTCGGGCTTTTTGCTTTTCCCTCCTATTGGACCGATCATTTTCTGTGAAGATACGGTTCTTACTTTGGTTTAGTCCGATTTCACTGTTCCCATCCAATTTCTTACTATTCCTCATCGATTTTTCACTATTTTCTATTGATTTTGAAATGCATTCTTCCCCATTTGCATTTCCCTCTTTTTGGACCAATTTTTATTGGATTTCTCTCAGCCGTGAGATCACCCTCTCCATTTTCTTGGCCGAACCCTTGATTTTTGGCTCTCTTTTCCCCCATTTCTCCTCATTTCTTCTCCAGTTCCTTTTTGGACTGTTCCTAGTTCCATATCTTTACTATTTCCTTTGCCTCTTTCAATAATTCTCATGGGACCTAAAAAGCAGTTGGCATTTAAAAGGAAAATAGGTTAGGCATCAGTAGAGAGAAGAACAAAAGCAAGAAATGACTAAAACCAGCAGACTGGCAGTACAGCAGCTCCATCTTCTCCTTCAACAGAGAGAATGTCAAGGAAAGTAATCACAGCTGGTCGTCGAGTAGATATGGGATTCTTTGATAGATAGGGCTTCTAGATTGGACAGGTTCTTGAGGCTGCTAGGTTGATCTCCTTCTGCACTATGCAAGAAAAGTTCTACCCACACCTGATCCGAGAGTTCTACGGGAGTCTCGATTGTAGCCGGATGCTTTGGAGTGCGGCTATCAGGGGTATACACATTCCAGTTTCAGAGGAGGCCTTGAGCCATTTCTGGGAGATCCTGTACCATGGGATCATTATTCCATCTATAGAGGACCGTGAGGAGGCCTTCAGGTGCATACTTGAGCGAGAGGACGTCTGTGGTGTGACTACTGTCACCGCGAACTAGCTTGCTGTGGAGATGCGCCTCCTACATCACATCACTGCCCAGATTCTACTACTGAAGACCGGGAGATTTGACTTCATTACTGAGCAAGAGTTAATGGTGATGGTATGTTTGATATAAAGGACTGCGGTTGACCTTCTAGCTCTAATATTAGCTTAGATGAGAGACACTACCACTCAGAGGAGACATTGTTTACCTTGCAGCATGGCACTGACACGTTTGTTTTGAGCTTACTCTATTCCTTTGGAGAGGGAGACCTCCAAGGACATCCTTCATACAAACGTGTACGATGAGCGGTCTCTTCACCGCATGGGGTACAGGATGGTCTCAGGTCATTGGGTGTGTCGTGAGTCTGGCCAGGAGCTAGATGAGGAGGACGAGCTCCATGAGGCAGAGGCAGGGCCATCAAGGCCTTCAGTTACACCTCCTCGACCAGCACCAGTAGCAGCTAGTGAGCCTAAGCCTACCACTACAGCTCCAGCACCCGCAACTTCACCTTCTCCTCCTTCCACTTCAGTTGGTACATCCTTTAAGGAGATGGTCATGCATGAGTTTTCAGATATCAAGAGCCAGATGATCAGGTTGGGAGTCCATACCCCTCAGCTACACATAGAGATTGAGGGTCTTAGAGCCCGTACAGCTGAGGAGCATACTAAGATGCGATAGACTATGGAGGCAGGTTTTGCTCGCATTGAGGATTTATTGAGATCACTCCTACCTCCATCAGCACAGCAGATCCACCCCCTCCTACAGATGATGATGATGGTGGTGACCATCCTGATAGACATGATGACACACTTGATGGTGGTGACCGAGTTATGATGGTGGAGATGACAGAGTGACAGGTGATAGTTATAGTGATGATCGAGCAGATGATTTTGAGTTTGTCAGTCGTGAGGCCCAGATTCCAGCCATTTAGCCTGATAATCCTCGTGACACACCGTTATCAACTGCTCCAGTTTTCGTGACACCTACTAAGACTCTTCCACCGCCTTCCACTCATTCTTCTAGGGTTGTACCCCATTTAGACCTTCACCAGGACTAGGAGTCATACTATCCTGAAAACCCCTAGAGCTCTAGTTCCTAGGTCTAGGATTACAGGTCGTATTTCATTTGAGATTCCATCTGATGAGGAGTAGCCTCACAGATTATTATTCTGATTGATGTTTTAGTGTTTATCTACATTTACATGTTTATCTAGCATTATGATGATTGTTCTGATGACTAATGTTGTACTTGTTATGTTTCAGTGTATGCTGATTGTATCAGCAAATTTTATACTGAAAACACTTTTATATATATGCAGACTAGTATTTTAGTTACTTAATTATCAATCTTGGTTCATTTGCTAGCTTGTTCATTTACTCTAACAATGATTGAATCTATGTGTTTCATGTTTGAACTTTGCTCTGATACCTTAATTTTCTGCTCTGATACTGAGTGTCTCATGACCCATATTGCATCAATTAGGAAGAGTTTGTTCCCTTTATTCTTTAATGTTGATAAAAAGGGGGAGCAAGGTATATAAAAGTAAGGTATATTCAAATTTTCCAATTGTGAAATGTTTCATATCTTGACTCACTTAGGGGGAGAGAAAATTTAACTTCATACTTAACTTATAACTCTTCCTTGTCAAAACTACATTGTATGTGTGTGCATATATTTTAAGTTCATGTTTATAAGATATCATATTTATAATTAAAAATTAAATGCTTATATACTCAAGATTTTGTCATCATCAAAAAGGAGGAGATTATTAGGTTTGCCCTTGATTTTGATGATTAACAAAATGTTGAGTACATATTTTGTACTAATGTTTCAATTATGGTTATAAGTTACAGGATACGGGCATCTCAAATTCTCAAAAAGAAAGTATCTTGAAGATGAGCAAAACTCAAGTTTTAAGAAATCTTCTCACCATAAAAAATCCTAAAAAATGTTCAATTATGGTTTGCATAAGTGTATTTAAAGTTTGATTGTATATCCTTATGTTTTTGGGAGTTTTGGCACTCATTTTGGTAATTTTCAGATCCAAGTGTTGATTCAAGATTACTAAGTGTCGACACCTGAGTGACTGGCATGCAAAAATCCCTAACTGGCATGCTAAGTATCAACACCTAAGTTTCAAGTGTCGACACCTAAGATACAAGTGTCGACACCTAGAATCCAAGTATCGACTTAAGTCTGAGATTTTTTGAAAATACAAAACTTGCCTTTTTGGAGGATTTTTGTGTCAAGTGTTGACACCTAAGCTTCAAGTGTCGACACCTGAAATTCAAGTGTCGATACTTGAAATCCAAGTATCAACACCTGGAAACCAAGTGTCGACACCTAGAAGCCAAGTGTTGACTCACGGGTTCTGACAGCTTCAACGGATCTATTTTCTGAGTTGTAGTTTTGATCTTTTCAAGCTTCCAATGGCTAGTTTTGATCCTCCAATGGTCTCAAACTATTTTTTGGAGGTTTTTTGAAGTATTTAAGCTTCACCAAACTCATTCATGAAGCATTGAACTTCATTAAATACTCAAAAGTCAATATTCTCTCAAGAACTTCACTTCCAACATCCATAAAAGGAGAGATTCCCTGAAAAAGCTTACAAGCCTATCATTTCATCCTTCCAAAAGTAAGATTGAAGAAGAATCAAAGAGAAGATAAGACAAGCATCTTCAAGAGCCTCAAAGCTTTCACATTCCACTCTAGAAGAGAGTTTGATTATGTTTTTAAATTGTATCTTTATCTCTTTACTTTGTTGACCTAGCTTTCAAGGGTTTCTTAAAAGTAGGTTGTTGTGGTTGTTGGTGAGCCAAAGGTACAAAATCAACTAGGATTTGACTTGTGAGCTCGAAGACCAAACAAGTTGTAAAGGTTGTTGGTGAGCCTAGGTGATGAAACCAACTAAGGTTTTGACTTGTGAGCCTTGTAAAACAAGTCGGCTGTAATCTTGGAAAGATTATAGTGGAATTCCCAAGGGTGGCTTGGGGAGTAGATGTAGGTTCTTGGTTTGCACTGAACCACTATTAAACTTGTTGTTTGCATGTATGATTGCTCTTCTTACTTCTTGCTCTTTGTTTTCTGCAATGAATTCATTGTCTTCTGCTGCATATCATTAAGTTATTCACATTGCTCACAAACACCTCAAAGACCGGCACATAATTGCTTTAATTTTTGAAAGATCCAATTCACCCTCCCTCTTGAGCTCCATTTTTGGGCAACAAGACAAAAGGAAATGGAGGGAATAGCACCAAATTGAAAAGATTTTGATAGATAGAAGGATGGGATGTAAGAGGTCACTATCTTGGGGCTAAAAGATGACTTATTTGACCAAAAAAGAGAGTTTGTAGGTTCTCTTTTCAGAACAAAAAACCCATCCTGGAGTCGACTCAAATGAACTATCGAGTCGACTCAGACTTGAGTTGACTCAGATTCAAGATTTGAGTTGGCTCGAATCCATGTAAGGGATAAAATTTAGAATGCAATCAAAACTAAAATTTGGAAGATTTCGAAAGGATTTTTGGAAATTCTAAGAAGATCAAACTTATAAAAAGTTTTCTAGATAAGGAAAGTAGGTCCTAAGAGGAGAAGAAAAGATTTAATCAAAATGATCACAAATATTTAATTTTATTCTAATCATACTAAATCTATCCTTACTCAAGAGCTTGGTAAAAATATCAGCTAATTGCCTATCGGTACTAACAAAATCAAGCATTACATTATCATTTTAAACATGATCTCTTATGAAATGATGTCTTATTTTAATATGTTTAGTTTTTGAGTGCTAAATTAGATTTTTAGTTAAGCTTATTACACTAGTATTATCACATCTTATAAGAATATTATTTAGTTTGATACCAAAATATTTAAATTATTATTTAATCTACAAGATTTGAGCATAATAACTTTCGACTATAATATATTAGCCTTGATCATAAAAAGTAGCATCATATTTTATTTCTTACTAAACCATGAGACTAAGTTAACTCCAAGAAATTGACAAATTTTACTAGTATTTTTTCTATATAATTTACAGCCAACAAAATCAATATTAGAATATCTAATTAATTCAATAAGAAATTATTTTTAAATATTATGAACTAGTATTAATAGTGCTAAATAAATATCTAAGGATCATTTTAATAGCAAGTAAATGTGATTCTTTAGGATTAGACTGATATCTTACATATATACATCCACTAAACATTATATCTGACCTACTAGCAGTAAGATAAAGCAATGATCTAATCATACAATTATGAAGCTTTTAATCTATGTTTTTACTTTTTACATTTTTATTAAGCTTATATGAGGAGCTCATTGGAGTGCCAATTTTTTTAGGATTCTCCATCCCAAATTTTTTGAGTATCTTTCTTGTATACTTTATTTGAATGATGAAGATTATCTTATTTGTTTACTTTATTTTGAATTTGATGAAGAAGTTAAGTTCTCCGATCATGCTCACTTCAAACTCCTCTATATTAATGTGACAACTTATTGAGAAAGAAGATCATTAGTAGTACCAAAGATAATGTCATCTATATAGATTTGAACAACCAGCAAATCATCATTTTTTTTTAAAAAATAAGGTAGTATCAACATTTCCTGTAATAAAATCATTTTAAAGTAAAAATTTGCTTAATCGTTCATATCATGCACGACAGGCTTGTTTTAAACTATATAGTGCTTTATATAATTTGTAAACATAATCTGAAAAGTCATTGTTTTCAAAACCAAGTACTTGTTCTATATACATTTCTTCAAAAATAAAATTATTTAGAAATATACTTTTAACATCCATTTGATAAAGGTTGAATTGTATAAAATATGTAAAAGTAAGTAATAGTCTAATAGCTTCTAGTCTAGCTATCGGTGCAAAAGTTTCATCAAAATCAATGCCTTTTTTTTGACTATATCTTTTTACAACTAATCTAACTTTATTTCTTATAACTACATCATATTCATCTAATTTATTTCTAAAAACTCATTTAGTTCTAATAATAGAATAGTTTATAAATTTATCTATGAGAGTCCATGCTTTATTTCTATCAAATTAATTAAGTTCTTCTTATATAGCATTAATCCATTCTGAGTCACTTTTAGCTTCTGCTATAGATTTAGGCTCTATTCGTGATACAAAAGCTAAGTAATTGCATAAATCTTTCAAGAATATCAAGTTTTTATCTTTTAAAATGGATCGCCAATAATAAAAGCTTTTGGGTGCCCATGAGTATACCTCCATTCCTTGGATAGTTTATCTTATTTTTTTTGAGTTGTTATACTTTCATCATCCTTCATCTTTGAATCTATATCTTTATTTCTAAGGGATGACTCTTTTAATTTGAAGTACTCCATCTTTTTGTTTAAAATTCCTGCATCATCATCTAAACTATTTTCCTTTCTCAAAGGATTGATATTAGTTTCATCAAATATAATATAAATTGATTATTCAACAATAAGTATTCTTTTGTTGAAGACTCAATATATCTTACTAGATGATGAGTAATCTAAAAAGATTTTCTCATCTAACTTGATATCAAATTGTTCTAAATTATCTTTACCATTATTCAATATAAAGTATTGGCATCCAAGAACATGAAAGTAGCTAATGTTAGGTTTTCTATTTTTTAAAGCTCATATATGGTTTTCTTTAAAATTAGATGAATTAAAACATGATTTAAAATGTAATATATTATGTTTATTACTTCTGTCTAAAAGTATCTAAGGAGGTCAACTTTACACAGCACAATGTGTGTCATTTTTTCTAAAGTATAATTTTTTTTTACTATCCCATTTTGTTAAGGCATCTTAGGTGTTGAGAAATTATGCTTAATTTCTTTTTCACATCAAAAGATTTTCAAATTTTGATTTTCAAACTCCATTCCACAATCACTACAAATAGATACAATTTAAAATCTCTTTTTATTTAAAATTTTATGATAAAACTTTGTAAAAGCTAAAAATATTTTATCTTTTTGTACTAAAAATAAAATCCATGTAAATCTAAAAAAAATATCAATAATAATAAGTCTGTATCATTTATCTTCTAGACTTCTAATTTTAGTAGGTCTAAATAAATCTATATGAAGAAGTTCTAAAGGTCTACTAATTGAAATAATATCTTTTGGTTTAAAAGAATTTCTAGATTATTTTTCAAATTGACATGCATCACAAATATGATTCTTTTAAAATTTTAGTTTTGATAAACCTTTTATAAGATCTCTTTTGATAAATTTTGAAAGAAAATCTATGCTTGCATATCTTAAATTATGATGATGCAACCAACAAGTTTCATTATTTTTAGCATTCATTATAACTAGATATTGACCATTCTTTAAGGATGGATCGTCTAGATTTACTTTGTAAATATTGCCATGTGTATGTCTAATGAATACTATGCTATTCTTAATGGGACAAAATACAATGCACTAAAATAATTCAAAAATTACTTTATAATCTTTATCATATAATTGACTTATACTAAGAAGATTATGATTTAAACCATCTACTAGTAAAATATTTTCAATAAATATAAAAGAGGCATTATAAATTTTATCAATGCTAAGTATATACCCTTTTCTATTATCTCAAATGTAACCATTCATTCTTTCTTAGCTTTAAATGTGATGAATTGAGTTTTATCACTCATCATATATCTTTACCCACTATCAAGATACTATTTTCTTTATCCTCCTTGGACCGTAAGACACATCTATACAAAAGAATCAAGTTATAGTCTTAGATACCTAAGTCATTTTGGATCCTTTAGGGTTAGTCTTGTTAGTTCCTTTTGAAGCCCATTCTTTTTTAACCATTTTACTATTAATTTTTTTGAAATTATAAAAATAAGCTTTATATTCTACTTTTTCATAATAAAAATATATAATATCTGAAGTAGAATTAAAAGGGACCTTGTCAAAAAAAAAAAATCAAATATTTTTATTTATTTTGAGTATTATAGCCTAAACTGGTTTTGTTAAAAATAGCTCTTTGATCACTCAAACTCATTTGAAACTTTTTAAAACTAAAAGTAAATTTATCAACAAAAGATTTCAGTTTTTGCACTTCATTTTTCAAATTTTAATTTTCTTGTAAAACATCCTCATTATTTTTCAAGATCTTTTCCTTTTTAAGTGATAATTTAATATTTTTCTTTTTCAAGTTTTTGTTAATCTTGCATAACTTTTCAAATTTAGCTAAAAGATCAATAAAAGCTATTTGAAGATCACAATCATCTAAAAAAATTTCCCATTTTCTTGATCATAAGACATAGGTTGGCCACTTCTTGAGATTTTTCTTTGGAGCTTAAGTCTTCACTATCACACTATATAGCCACCAATGGTTTCTTCTTGTACTTTTTGGACTCTTGAGTTGAGGTTATTTTATTTTGAAGTATCCTAGTTTTTTATATTCAAAGCAATGGGTTGCTCCTCTTTTTCTTTCTCCTTGTCTTTACTTGCTTCACCCTTATATGGCTTTTTCTTGAAGCTTAGTTTCTTTTTTCTTATGAGCCTCTTAGAACCGTCGCATAACAAGAGCCATCTTATCATTATCTTCTTCCTCCGACTCATTACTTTCATTATCTTCATTTGTTGTTGACTTTAAGGCAATATTTTTCTTCTTAGACTCCTCTTCATCATTTTGCCTTATAGTAAGCTCATGAGTCATAAGAGCCCTGATGTAGCACCTTCACTAATGTGGAGCCCGCTGGCGGCCACGCTGGCAAGAGATCCACCGCTTAGACATGACAACCTGATAAGGAGCCAAGGCGAGCCCTCTTGCCAAGGTCAGCTCCCAGCCGGAGTCATGATCATGATGCGAAACCTCCGTCTGAGGTCAGCTCCTGGCCGGGGTCGTCTCATGCTGCCAATGCGAGCCCTCCTACTCATGTCAGCTCCCGGTCGAGATCGTGCTCATGTTGCCAAGGAGAGCCCTCCTGTTGAGGTCAGCTTCCAGCTAGAGTCATGCTCATGAGGTGAGCCCTCAATCTAAAGTCAGATCCCGATCAAGGTCATGCTCATGCTACCAAGGCGAGCCCTCTTACTGAGGTCAGCTCCCAACTAGAGTCGTGCTCATGAGGCGAGCCCTCCATCTAAGGTCAGCTTCCGATCGGGGTCATGCTCATATCAAGGCGAGCCCTCTTGCCGAGGTTAGCTCCTAGCCAGAGTCGTGCTCATGAGGTGAGCCCTCCATCTGAGATCAGCTCCTAACCAGGATCGTGCTCATGCTACCAAGGCGAGCCCTTTTGCTGAGGTCAGCTCCTAATCGGAGTCGTGCTCATAAGGCGAGCCCTCCGTCTAAGGTTAGCTCCTGACCGGAATTATGCTCATGCTACCAAGGTGAACTCTCCTATCGAGGTCAGCTCACAGCCAGAGTCGTGCTCATGAGATGAGCCCTCCATCTAAGGCCAGCTCCCGGTCGAGGTCGTGCTCATGCTGCCAAGATGATCCCTCCTACTAAGGTCAGCTCCCAGCTAGAGTCGTGCTTATAAAGCGAGCTCTCCATCTGAGGTCAGCTCTCAGCCAAGGTCATGCTCATGTTGCCAAGGGCGGGCCTTCCAAAAAGAGGTCCCTCCCTGCCACGCGAAGGCTAGAATTCTCGCTAGTGATAAAGAAAGGAAAGACCAATAGAAATTTAAACCATGGCACAGGGATTTCTGTCCACCTGCAACCTTCGGAAAGTGGTGTACGCCCTACCATCAATTTAGGCTCTGCGACACATGACCCGCGTGCTCTATGCAAGGTGAGCTCCACCAAGCCTGAGGCCCTGTAATGTCCTCCATGTCCACCACCATACGATCGGAGGACGTTGACCCACACGGTGTAAGATCCAGAGTTCTCCTAGAAGGAGGATCCTGCCAAGGCCTAAAGGTGGGCATTAGGCCATGTCAGGCCTAGCCCGGCCTAGGCCCACCGGGCCACAGGCTAAACGGGCCATGCTTGGCTCGGCCCGCTACTAAACAGGCCATGCCTGGCACATCCCGCTTAACTTGAAGTCTGGACCCGGCACGACCCTAGGCCCGGGGGGTGGCGGGCCATGCCAGGCACAGCCCGTTTGCCTATCAGCCCACTTTTTATTAATTTTTTTTAAAAAAAAATGGGCTGGGCCTAGCATGGCCCATTTGGCCCATAATAGCTAAAAAATGACTATTTTTGGTTTTTTACTATTTTAACCCTCCCAACTATCATAAAATGGACTAATTTGAGGGGTATTTTGGAAAAATAATTTTTTTGGGATCCTATAAATATCCCTTTCCTCCCCCATTCTCACCACACCAAACCAACTCTTCTCTCCTTCTTCACTACTATTATTTCTCTCTTCTAGCAATATTTAGCAAGTGCTCTAGACTTCTAGCAATTTAATTTTTAGTTTGCATTTAGCAAGTGTTCAAGTGCTACACAAGAGAAGGTTCTTGTTGAGAAGTTAGAAGCACAAAAGAAAGAGAAGGTCACTCCTTGTTGAGAGCACAAGAGGAAGCTCACAAACATCGGCTCTACCTCTGCCTCTGGTCCTCTATTCAATTCCTCCTTGTGGTTAATTTTTATTTTTTGCATTCATCAATTTAGATATGGCATCTTATGATGAAAGTCATTTTGCCATTCCTCCTATTTTTGAGGGAAAAGAAACTAATCCCCAAGTTCCTAATCCCTCTAGAACTAGTGAACCAAGTGAAGGTCAAACCTCTTCTCGTAAGAGGACTAATACTGTATGGAATGAATTTGATAGAATTATGGTTGATGAAGACTGGAAAACAAAATGTAAAAAATGTACCAAACTGTATAGTTGTAGTAGTAGTGGGGGAACATGCCATTTAAAAAGATATCAAGAGAGTCATAGAATGCATGATTCTCATCTTCAAAGTACCCTTAATATACAAGGGGGATCACTTGTAGGTAATTTTGTATATATTCATGAAAATCAAAGAAAAGCACTTGTAAAATGGATAGTTAAGGATTAATTACCTTTTAGTTTATGTGAATCTTTTAATTTTGAAGAATATGTTCAATTAGCCCTACAACCTGCTTACAAAAGAACTAGTAGATGTACATTTAGAAGAGTAGCTATGACTAACTTTTTAGCAATGAGACAAAATTTAATTGAAACACTCTCTACTTTAAATGCAAAAGTTTCATTAACTTATGATATTTGGTCAGCATCTGTAGGTAGTAATTATTTTATTGCTATTACTGCTCATTATATTGATAATGATTGGCAATTAAATAAACATATTCTTGCTTTTCGTGCTTTTGATTTTCCATATTCTGGGCAACAAATCTCAAATGCCATTTATAAAACTACATGTTCATATAATATTAATGATAAAATCATATCTATTACTTTTGATAATGCATCTAATAATAATTCTGCTGTTGCATTATTGAAAGACTCATTGCATCCCATGTTAAATGAAAATTTATTACATATTAGATGTGCATGTCATATCTTAAATCTTTCTATTCAACTGGCATGAGCATGATTCAAGATGTTATTTCCAAAATTAGAAATGCAAGTTATTTTATTCATGCCTCAAGATCAAGACTTCAAGAATTTAAGCAACTATGTATAGATCATGGTAAACGTTTTAAAAAATTTAAACTTGATGTAATTACTCATTGGAACTCAACATATAGTATGATACATGATGCATACCCATATAAAAATTTATTAAGTGCATATATTAATGATCATGGATTAGGCTTTACATTAACTGAAATTGATTGGAATAAAGGTAAAACTTTGGAAGATTTTTTGGTTAGTTTTTATAATGCTACTAATGTTCTTTCTGGTATTTATTATTCAACTTCATGTTCATTTTTACAACAAGCATATATGATTAGTCAAAAATTTGCAGAACATAGATATGATGATATTTTAATGTCTATTATTGAACAAATGGAATCTAAATGGAATGAGTATTGGGACAAGATATATCCTATGCATAACTTAGCTACTGTATTTTATCCAAGATTTAAATTAAGTGGCGTACTAATTTTACTTGATGCATATTATGAAAATATGATTCAAGATCCTGAACCTGCTAAAATTAAGGTAACACAACTTCTTTATGATATTTATGCTTTATATGATGAAAAAATTTGTGGTTCTAGATTACCCGTACAAAGCTCTATTTTTTTTTCTAGTAGTTCTCGTTCGTCATCTATTTTTTCATTCATTGCACATAGAAAACAAACACATGCTCAAGTTCATCTTCATCTTCTTCATCTTTAAATAGTGAACTAAAATTTTATTTATGAAATGATCTTCAGTCTGCATATGATGAAAATCAAATAGAGAGTCTAGATATATTAGCTTGGTGGAAGAGTGTTAATAATCAATATCCTATTATGTTTGCCATTGCATGCGATATTTATCTATGTCGATGTCCACAGTAGCATCGGAATTCGCTTTTAGTGCAGGTTGGCATGTTCTTGATGAAAAAAGAAGTAGGATGATTGGCGACACGATTGAGATACTTCTCTACTTCAAAGATTGGTTGGATGCTGAGGTGAAACTTCAAGATAAAGGTAGACATGATACAACATCCTCTAATGATGATGATACAAACACTACTGATGATTAGTAAGATTTTGATCATTTATTTTTAATTCTTAATTTTTTGTAATTATACATTTTTATTTTTTTAATTGTTAAAGTGAGTCATCTCTATTTTTTTCTCCTTTCTTATTATATTCTGAAGGTCAGCCTAGACCCCTCCTTTCATGTACCATTTTGATTTAAATTAATAAACTGGTAGGGGTCTATGCCAAACCCCCCACCATTAAGGTGGCTTTATATTAATAAATTTTTAATTCCCAACATTTTTTTAATTTATTAAAAAATATTTTTTATAAATAAAAAATTTTATTTCTATTTATTTTAAGGGGGCCGGGCCATGCTTGGCCCTACCCAGGCCCTTGTGGGCTGTGCCTTGCCTAAGCCCTTATGGGCCATGTCGTGCTGGCTCGTGGGCCGTGCCGTGCCTGGCCCATGAATCGTGCTAGCCCAGGCCCTTATGGGCCGTGTCGGGCTTGGCCCGCGAGCCAAAAATCCTAACCCGACCCGGCCCCCTATTATGGGCCCGGCCTGTTACTGTAGCAAGAGGGCCATGCTTGGCATGGCCCGCTTCGTGCCTGGCCATGCTGGCCCATGGGCGGCCTGACCCAGTGCCCATCTCTACCGAGGCCCCAAGCCCTACAACACACTAACGGCCCCTCCTGAAATAGAAGCACCACACCATGGCTCATGGTCCAAAAAAAAGGGGGAAAAGATAAAAGGGGCATGGCACCCTCAGAACAAGAAGATGCAAAGGAGAAAGAAAAGAGAACGAAATGCAAGAGCAAGAAAAGTGGCAGGGCCCCCCGAACAGCCCCAGGCCAGGAGATGCGAAGGAGAAAGGAGAAAAGGGAAGAGAGCTAAGAAGCAAGAGGAGCGGGGAGAGGTCAGCGAGCAATCGAAAGCTCAATAGCCCAGGGACCGACCGGAGAACCTCCCCGCTCGCTGCTCTCCATTCCTTCTTTCTACTATTCGAACATCACTATCTTGTTCTTTTTATTATTTGCGCTTTACCATCCTGTCACCCTCTAGGGAGAGGGAGTCCCCCAAGCTCCCCGCCTCGGAGGTTCTATTCCCCTCAATCGTCCCACTTGATCGTCGGAGTGTCCTCACCAGAATCCCCTGCTTAGGTCTCTTCTTTTTTTGCAGGGTGGTGAACTCAGGAGCTGACTGGAGAGGGGAGGACGTGACCTTTGGTGGCGGGGCCCCAAACCCGACACATCGGAGCTGCAGGCCATGGCGATCTTGGCGACAACTGTTGGCATGCCAGGTAGGGAGAGAAAAAGCTGGGGGAAAGGACCCTGGTCAATCTTCATCAACAACCAGCCCACACGGGGCTATATGAAACAAGAGTCGGGGCCTGACCCCAGGGGCAGCCTACTGGTAAAAAATAGTGCACTACTGCAACTCCCGTGAAGGGCCTCGATGAGGAGGCCGAGGTCCAACTGAGCAGAGCCTACTACCTCACTGGCCTCGGTACCTTTCGATGCTGGCGAATCTAGAACACGAGAATTTAAAAGGGCACTACCAATGATATGAGATTTTTTCTTAGTTATTTAAGTTTTTTTTGGTACAACCTCATTTTTCACCTGTGCAGGAACTCGTCTGTCCAACTCTAAGCTCGAAACTTATGAAGCCTGGCACTCTAAGCCCGGAAACTTACGAAGCCCGGCACTCTAAGCCTGGAAACTTATGAAGTCTGGCACTCTAAGCCTGAAAACTTAGGAAGTATGACACTCTAAGCCCAGAAACATACAAAGCCTAGCACTCTAAGCTCGAAAAATTACAAAGCCCGACACTCAAAGCCAATGGTCCCACCTTCGAGGTCTGGAGAAACTCCACTGTCATGCTCACAGTCCGGAGGTGCCGGCAGGGCAACCCGCCATCCACTGCCTGACTCATAGCACGGCCCCTTCAAGCCAGGCCCCTCCAGCAGGCCTGCACTCCTCATCGTGCTCACAGTCCGTAGATGGTGGCATGGCAACTAGCCATCCACCGCTTGACTCACAGTAAGGCCCCTTCAAGCCGAGCCCCTCCAATAGGCCTACACTCCTCACCGTACTCACAGTCTGGAGGTGGTGACAGGGCAACCCGCCATCCATCGCTTGACTCATAGTGTGGCCCTTCCAAGCGGGCCCCCTCTAGCAAGCACACACTCATCATCGTGTTCGAAGTCCGGAGGTGGCTGCAGGGCAACCCGCCATCCACCGCTTGACTCACAGTGCGGCCCTTCCATATTGGGCCCCCTCTAGCAGGCCCACACTCCTTGCCATGTTCGAAGTCTGGAGATGGCGGCAGGGCAACCCGCCATCCACTACTTGACTCATAGTGTAGCCCCTTCAAGCCGAGCCCCCCAGCAGGCCTGCACTCCTCGCTGCTATGCTTGCAGTCTAGAGGTGGCAGCAGGGCAACCCACCATCCACTGCCTGACTCATAGTACGGTCCCTTCAAGCTGGGCCCTCCAGCAGCCCGCACTCCTCGTCGTGCTCACAGTCTAGAGATAGCGACCGAGCAACCCGCCATCCATCGCCTGACTCATAGTGTGGCCTTTTCAAGCTGGGCCCCCTCCAGTAGGCTCGCACTCCTCACCGTGCTCGTAGTTCGAAGGTGGCGGCAAGGCAACCCGCCATATATTGCATGACTCACAGTGCGGCCCCATCAAGCTGGGCCCCCAGCAAGCCCACACTCTTCTCCATGCTCATAATCCGAAGGTGGCGGTAGGGCAACCCACCATCCATCGCCTGACTCATAATATGGCCCCTTCAAGCCGGGCCCCTCCAGCAAGCCCACACTCCTCACCATGCTTACAGTTTGGAGGTGGCGGCCGGGTAAGCCACCATCCACTACCTGACTCATAATGCAGCCCCTTCAAGCCGAGCCTCCCAGTAGGCCCACACTCCTTACCGTGATCACAGACTAGAGGTGGCGGCAAGGCAACCTACCATCCACCACTTGACTCACAGTGCGGCCCCTTCAAGCCGAGCCGCCCAGTAGGCCCTCACTCCTCGCCATGCTCACAGTCCGGAGATGGTGGCAGGGTAACCGCCATCCACCGCTTGACTCACAGTATGGCCCCTTCAAGTCAGGCCCCTCTAGCAGGCCTGCACTCCTCGTCATGCTCACAGTCCGAAGGTGGCGGTTAGGCAATCCGTCATATATCGCCTGACTCATATTATGGCCCCTTCAAGTTGGGCCCCTCCAGCAAGCCCGCACTCTTCACCATGCTCACAGTCTGGAGGTGGCAACAGGGCAACCCGCTATCCACTACTTGACTCACAGTACGGCCCCTTCAAGTCGGGCCCCTCCAGCAGGCCTGCACTCCTTGCCGTGCTCACAATCTGGAGGTGGCTGCAGGGCAACCCACCATCCACCGCTTCACTCACAGTACGGCCCCTTCAAGCTGAGCCCCTCTAGCAGGTCCGCACTCCTCGTCATGCTCACAATCCAAAGGTAGCGACAGGGCAACCCGTCATTCATCGCTTGACTCACGGTACGGCCCCTTCAAGCCGGGCCCCTCCAGCATGCCTGCACTCCTCGTGCTAGCGGTCCAGAGGTGGCAGCATGGTAATCCATCATCCACCGCTTGACTCATAGTATGGCCCCTTCAAGCCGAGCCCCTCCAGCAGGCTTTCACTCTTCGCCATTCTCCCAGTCTGGATGTGGCGGTAGGGCAGCCTGCCATCCACCTCTTGACTCATAGTATGGTCCCTTCAGGTCAGGAAACCGAGAAGTCCCGCCATCTTGGTGTGGGCACCAGGATCCGATAGAGGCTCTTCAACCCTCTATGGATCTCAGATTAGGGTTCCACCTTTGTGAGTCATGTAATAAGGCTATAAGCCAAAGAAATTTTATAATTTTAAGTCATGCACTTAGTCTAAGTTTGTTTTAGTCTTGTACCTTGACCAATTTGGGTCAAGTTTAGGTCATGGGTCCTGTATTTATTTTTGGTTCAAGTCTGAGTTTGGATTGGGCCCAAGCCTAATTGAAGTCAACCTGGCTTTCAAGACCAAGTCAAGTTTCTTGTGGGCCAATCCACCTCTTACACTTGGAGAGATGCCAACCTAGGCGCCACCTCAACCACCTATGTGGTGCCACATCAGTTGACACTTGGGCATCCAAGGAAGGAAGCAAGGAGGCACCCCTCATGCTTTCCACATGCCCCCCCATACCATTTTCATTTGGGCGACCATGGAAGGAGGAGACATCATCCCCCTCTTCCCTCCCCCACATCATGCCATGATCCATCATCAATGGGGCGTTGAAGATTCATAAAGAGATCAAGCCACAAAGCAAGCCATCTCCCAAGTCTTCTTCCCAAAGTATTCATACAAGAGAGGAAAGTCAAGGGACACATTCCCCATTCCAAGCCTTCAACTTTGCAACGCCCAAAGCTTCCTCCACCTTAGCCGGCCATGAGTCACTCCAAATAGACGTTGAAGAATCAAAGGAGGCACATCCCTTCAAGCAAGCCTTGCTCCCCGTTTCCTTCCCAAAGTGAACATGCAAAGAAGGAAGTCAAGAGGCCAATTCCCCTCTCCAAGCCCTCCCACATGCCACGCCAATCCCCTCCTTCATTTGATTGGCCATGAAGAGCTTTCCCCATCCTTGTGAGCACCATCTTTTTGGGTTGTAATTTGGGTTTGAAGGTTTGAATTGTTTTCAATTCAAATGGGCCTTGGGTGCCTATTTAAAGGACCCAACCCCTCCATTGTAAAGGGAATTGAATGATTATATGAAAGAGCTTGAGTTTTGTTTCTCCTCCAACCATTATCTCCTAGACTAGGTTTGAGTGAAGCTTCCTTCGTCCCCAGGGATGTCGAGTGGTGTGAGGCCACCTTTCCGTCGCCCCAGGGCATCGCAAGTCCTTCGTCCTCCGGGATGTCGAGTGGTGTGAGGCCACATTCTTTCATCCTCCAAGATATCGCAGGATGCAAGGCCCCAAGTTATCCCCTTCTTCGACTTCGAAATCCAGCCGGACACCGGGCTCGAAGCCCCTTCTCAACCCTCCCTTAGTTCCATTTCGATACCTCTCTCTATTTCACTAATCCCTTCTTTGCTTGCCTACAGGTCCCCCTTGGTATCACGGGCATCGGAGACGATCTGCTTTGCCATTGCGACCACCCGACCAAAAGCCGACGCATCCACAGGTTCGACTGCTCGGGCACCCAGGCCGCATCCACCGAGTTGAGCGATCTCTGCATCGGGCGCTTCAGATGTGTGAGGTTTGCCCCTATCTCCTAAGTAGGTATTGCATATCAAGCTTAGTCCTACCGGGGTTTCTTAATCCTGGGATCCTATTCTCTTTTTCACTATTAGGGACTTGATTTGCTAGTGTAGGCTTCTATTATTCAGTTTCTCCTATTTTTAGTCTTTGTTTGTGATCGAGAATCAAAAACTTATAAAACATTTAAAACTCATCAACTATAAAAACCCCTTTGCATCATAAGCATCCATACTAGCATCTTTAGTCCTATTTCCTACATCATTATTGGTATCAGAGCAAGGCTAGGACTAGTGCATCTTTTCCTTTCATTTTCTGCATTATGTTCAGCCCTTATATGGTCTGAACATGAGTTTTTTCTCTCTGTAGGGACCCCCAGATTTCATGATTTTTGTTTTGATAGATCTCATATAATTCAAAGTATTTTTTGATAATTTTCTTAGATTTTATTTCAGTTTGTAGAATTTCTACAAGCCGAAATACTACCTGAGAAAATCTCAGGTCTGAAATTCCAGCAAGCATCTCATTTCTTGCTTCATTCATCCATCTAGCTTATTTCTTGCATTTAGGGGCATATTTCAATTCATGCATTTTGTTTAACATTCACACATCTGAAAGACAAAAAGAAAAAAAAAACATGAAAATTTTTAGTCATTTCATTAGTCATTTGTGTGCATCATTTTGCATAACTCATCCTAAGGGCATCAAATTAACATAGGGTCAGGATTTCATTAACTGTCCCTAGCCCAAAAATCACCACCCGACATATCGAACCCTAGTCGTTAACTAAAATTGATTAGATGCTTAATATGCTCTAGTGAGCTAGGGACACCCACGAAGTTGGGTCGACCCAAGTGCCGAGCCAAGATAGATCACTTGTTGGTGTGTGCTTGAGTAACTGGTGTCTAGGAAAGTGGTTTAGGGACTAGATCCCGAAGGGAAGTGGGTTGGTTTGCTTACCTGACCAATTTCAAATTGGTGTCTAAGGCAAGCAAAGAGGAACCTCCAGTAACCTTACACTTACCTGGCCAAGTGCCAAGTTACTACTTCCAAGTTCATCTTCTTGACTTCACATTTGGTGAGATCTCCTAGGTCTAGCGAACTGTAGCACCGTTCTGTGTGTGTTACATATGCACTAGATCAGGAACCTCTTTTCACCCACCTTCTCCACCCCCTACCAAAGCCATGGACCAACTTCAAGCTAATCCATGACTCAATTAAGCAACCAGTTGACTAATAGACTTGATCAAATAGAGGCCAGACTAGGACCCATAGAGGAAGCTGCTAGGCCTCGACCTGAAGCTGGTCCTGAGTTCCCTCATCCCAGGAGAAACCTGCAACAAGACCCTTACTTTGAGGATGAGTTTGGGAGAGACCCTGATCCCTTCGTTGATACCCATCCTAGGAGACCCAATCTGGAGGACCATGAAGAAAGAGCCACTAGGAGCATCAAGCTTGAGGCACCCACTTTCGATGGAAGTTTAGATCCCAGGGTGTATAAAGATTGGGAGTCAGCTATAGAACAGTATTTTGATTGGTACTCTATGTCTAATAGAACTAAGTTTAAGTTTGCCAAGCTTAGGTTGGTTCATCAAGCTAGGTTGTTTTGGAATAGTGTCGAAAATTACATAGAGCAGAAAGGGCAATTACCCATAACAGCTTGAGGGGAAATGAAAGATAAGCTTAGAAGGAAATACCTACCTGCATCCTACACCCAGAAACTGTTGGACCAATGGCAAACCCTAAGTCAAGGTAGTAAGAGTGTGGTCGACCACATCGCCAAGTTTGATGAATATGTTATGCGATGTAAGGTTGTAGAGTCGCCAGAGGTGACCCTGTCTAGGTTTAGGGCTGGCCTACACCCAGACATTCAAAGAGAGCTATACTTTAGGGCAACCAAAACCTTAGAAGAAGCTTACCAAGTTGCTAGGCTCTGTGAGCATTTCCAGAGAGCTCCCGCCTACAGAAGACCTGAGCCCTTTAGGAACCAGAGCCGTATCCCCGGATCCATCCAAGGTTATAGCTAGGCTTATCCAAGTTGACCAAGCCCGAACCGATCTGACCCAAGTCGACCAAGCCTAGCCCGACCCAGTCCTAGTCATCCCAGTCTGAATTGACCCCAATACAGTAGAGAGGACAAGGGTAAGGCTATTGAAATCCCGAGGAGACCCGATCCCCAAGGTAACTGCTATAGGTGTCATAAACCTGGGCATTTTGCTAGTCAGTGCACCGCCCCTGCCCTACTTATAGATGAACCGGCTAAAACTGAACCCGAACCCATTGTTGAACCTGAGGAGGAAGTCTATGATCCTGAAAATCAGTTGTTGGAAGAGTACGAGGGAGAGGAAGAGCTGAATAAATCTGAAGACCTTCTAGGAGTAGTCGATACATCCTAGCCCAAAACGTAGTGCAGGAAGACTGGCGTAGGACTAACATCCTACAGACCCTGATCAAGCTAGGAGATAAGGCATGTAAGGTCATTATTGATAGTGGAAGCTATGTCAATGCCCTTTCCTTGAGTACTATCAAATCTTTAGGACTAGCCATAGTTCCCCACCCCAACCCTTACAAAGTCTCCTGGATAGATTCAACTTCAATCCCAATAAAATCTAGGTGCCAAATCAAGATAAAAATGAATTCCTATGAAGAACCAATTTGGTGTGACGTCTTACCCATGGGTGTTGGTAGTATAATCCTAGGACGACCCTGGCTTTTCGACCATGATGCCACCCTTTATGGTCGATCCAATACCTGTGTATTTTTCTACCATGGGAAAAAGATTACAATCAACCCAATCCAACCAAAGGACCCAGTCAAGAAAGGATCTAGTAGCCTTAAAGAGAAGAAAACTGGGGTCAACCTGATCAAACCCAAGGAGCTAGAGAAAATGATTATAGAGGGAGCCCCTATTTGGATTCTAGCCACCAAGGAGAGTCATGAACCAACCAAAGTAGAACACCACCAAGAGGTAGTGAAGACTCTCAAAGAATTTGATGATGTTTTCTATGAAGAATTACCTGATCAATTGCCACCCCTTAGGGACATCCAGCATGCAATAGATTTGGTCCCAGGATCCACTTTGCCTAACCTTCCCCGCTATAGGATGAACTCCACTGAACACCAAGAACTTCATAAACAAGTGGGAGAGTTGCTTAGGAAGGGTTTCCTTAGGGAGAGTTTAAGTCCCTGTGCCGTCCCTGCCCTACTTACCCCTAAGAAAGACGGGACTTGGAGAATGTGTGTTGATAGCAGGGCTATCAACAAAATTACAATCAAATATAGGTTTCCCATTCCCTGCCTAGATGATATGCTCGATATGATGGTCGGTGCCACTATCTTTTCCAAGATAGACCTCAAGAGTGGTTACCACCAAATTAGAATTCGACCGGGGGATGAATGGAAGATGGCGTTTAAGACTAAGGATGGTCTGTTCGAGTGGGTAGTGATGCCCTTCAGGTTGTCTAATGCACCCAGTACCTTTATGAGGGTCATGACCCAAGTCTTGCGAGAATTCACTAGAAAATTCTTAGTAGTATATTTTGATGACATCTTGATATATAGCAAGACCAAAGAGGACCACCTTAACCACTTAAAGTTAGTCTACCAAACCCTTAGGGAGAATTGCCTTTATGCCAACCCTAAGAAGTGTGAATTCATGACAACTAGGGTTATCTTCTTAGGCTTTGTAGTTACCCCTAAAGAAGTTTCCGCCGACCCCGAAAAAGTTAGAGCTATAGTTGAGTGGCCTGTCCCTGCTAGTATCCACGATGTACGTAGTTTCCATGGCCTAGCCACATTTTATAGACGTTTCATTTAGGGGTTTAGTTTAATTGTAGCACCTATAACAGACTGCATCAGGAAGGGAGGTTTTCAATGGACTAAAGCTACAGACAAGGCCTTCCATGAAATTAAGGATAGAATGATACAAACACCTGTCCTAAGATTGCCAGATTTTTCTAAGGTTTTTGAGGTTACTTGTGATGCTTCGGGAGTTGGAATCGGTGGGGTACTTAGTTAGGAAAATCATCCCGTGGCCTTCTTTAGTGAAAAACTTAATGAGGCCAAAATTAAGTACTCGACTTACGATAAAGAGTTTTATGCAGTCGTCCAAGCCCTTAAGTACTGGAGGCATTACCTATTACCCCATGAGTTCGTTCAGTTTTCAGACCATGAAGCCCTTCGGTACCTGAACTCCCAGAAAAGATTGAACCCCAGGCATGCTAAGTGGGTCGAGTATATCCAAGCTTATACCTTTATGCTTAAACATCGTGCTAGTACTGAGAATAAAGTAGCTGATGCCTTTAGCCGTCGTGCCCTGTTGTTAAACATAGTTAGGACTAAGGTTGTAAGATTTGACTGACTTAAGGAACAATATGAATCTTGTCCTGACTTTAGTGAGATCTTCCAGTCTAAGCTTCAAGAACCATCTAGTGCCTATGTGACTATACCTTACAGGATGGTTATCTCTTCAAGGATAATAAGTTGTGCATTCCCAAGACTTCACTCCGGGAATTTTTAATTTGGGAAACCCATGCAGGAGGCTTAGCTGGTCACTTTGATAGGGAGAAGACCACTTTGGCTATTGAAGACCAGTTCTTTTGGCCTGGCCTCAAGAAAGATGTTGCCAACATCATCTCTAGGTGCCGGACTTGTGCTGTGGCCAAACAGCAGAAGCAGAATACTGGCATTTACACACCTGATGCAGAACAAAGAACAAAGAAGCGTATACGGAAGTAAATTTAAGATTAATTCTTTTTTTTTTTTTTATTTCAGAAATTGGCTTTGACTCAAAGTAAAGCTAAACTAAGTTGAAGGAAACTAGGTAAGGATTGAAAGCACAATTTAGAAGAAACTAAATTATCAGAGTAGTTCAGAAGTAACGGATCGCTGGGGGTTGAGAAACTCCCAGACCTAGGGTTTCGCTCTGAACTTTCAACAGGACAGAAATAAAGAGAAGAGATGGTTTACCAACCAGACAGTGATCTTCTCAAAATTTGGGTGGAAGAACTCTCTCGAGCAGATTGTTGGATCCTCGGATTCAGCTATCTTCGCAATGGATCCTCCAATACTGATCTTGTGGTTTGGTCGGCTTCTCATGGACTCAAGATCTGGGAAGAAGAAAAACAAGTGAGGGATTCAGAGACTCAGGGAAGGATTTACCAGTTCGAAGAACTTGAAGGCTGATGTCGCTGAGATCCGGATTCTCTTGAAGGCTGATTCGATTCCCTCTGGAAAGAGCTTTGGATCTGAAGTATCCGGACTGTAGCTGGATGCTGGTGGTCGGCCTGGACTTGGAGAGAGAGGCCGTGGGAGGTGGGATATGCTAGGGTTTGATGGATTGAAGTGGATGGTGGGCGGCTAGGGTTTTGGAGTAGAAGTGGCTAACCTAGGGTTTGGGTTTTGGAGATCTCACACCTCCTCAAGGTTCCTGGGGAACCCGGATTTACTCCCTCACGGAGCTCAACACCTGGATGCAAGTGCGGAAGAGCGAAAACACAAAGTTTGCTCACAAAAAAAAATGGTTTCATTCATCTGATTGATTTAAACTTACAAGAGGGGTTTAATTTATAGGACTTTACAAGAGAGTAGGGTTTTACATCTTCCCATGTGGGACTAAAGGAGGGGATCTACAAATCAGGATAATCCATACACATATGGCCGGCCAAGGTTCCAAAAAAAAATTGATTTGGGTTATAAAAGGAAGGTAGATGGCGCCTCCATGCTTGGTTCATCAAGAAAATATTTTTTTCCTTCTATGCTTGGCCTTATCTGGAAGTGTTTGGGCACCTCTTTACCTTGCCCTCCAATAGAAAATTTGTTTCCTTTTATATCTGGCTTTAGTTGGAATGATTAGGGCGCCTCCTAACCTTGCTCTTCAAGAGAAATCTCCTTCCTTCCATGGCTCAACCCTTTTTGGATACCTCATTTCTTTCTCCCCAAGTTATGGCTCTTTCTAACTTTGTTTTGAATATTTCTGGCAGGTAATGGGCGCCTCCTTGAAGTTCTCTCCAAGAGAATTTCTTCCCTTTCATAGTTTGGTTCTTTTGGGAAAGTCTTGAGCCGCCCCCTTGATTTGTGGACCCCTGGTGGATTTCTCCTCAATTGGCGCATGAGAGAAGGGAGCTGCTATCTGTGGTGTGGGGACCAAAGGCTGCTGGATGGAGATGTGGCGTCCCCTGGACTCAGGCGTATGGCTGGGAGTGTGGCTGGGAGTGTGGCGCCCACTTGCTTAGCCTTGGGAGAAAATGTAACACCCCAGGTTAAAGCCCTAGTCCACTACTGAGTCAACATGACTCAACAAAATAAAATGCAGGTAATATAGACTCAAGCTAAAATTGAGTTGATCCAGTCAACCCTTATTACAAGCCAAAAAAAAACCCTAATTCTTCGGGCAAGGTTAATCAGAGATCCAGATGGAGCTCTGAAGTCTTCTTCTGAGTCTGGTGCCCGCACCAATTCTCCCAGGGTGGGAGGAACTCGACCCTGTCGAGTATGGATCAAGTTGGCTCTGGTATCTCTCCAAGAGGTCTGGGTCCAACTCTTGTAATTCTTCTCGGAAGATCCAAGAGTCATCAGAATCTGGCCTTCCTAGCCAGCGGACCAGGTATCTTTGGTATCCTCGATTACGAGTAGAGATAACCTGATCATCCAGGATCTTTTCAATCTGCTCTTTCCTCACAGGCCAGTTTGTTGGTGGACACACAGGGTCAGGTTCACTCTCAAGAGCAGGATTAGGTTCAAAAGCCTCACTGGGAATCACAGCTGGCTCCCTATACTCTACTAGGTCTGTAATGTTGAAAGTGGAGCTAATGCCTAGTTCTGGAGGTAACTCGAGCACATAGGCATTGGATCCTACTCTCTTCACCACTCTAAATGGTCCAGCTCCTCTAGCATGTAACTTTCTAACAGTTCCAGGAGGAAACCGTTCAGGCCTTAACCTAATCATTACATAGTCTCCCTCAACAAAAGTTTTGACTCGTCTTTGAGAATCAGCCAACTTCTTATAAGTTTCATTACTTAAATTTATTTTGGCATGAATTTCTTTATGCAAGTCTTTTACATGCTATGCAAGTGCATCAAGAGACTTGTGTGTGTGGACTAATAGTGAAATCAGATCAAGTGGTGTGTGAGGCTTGTATCCATGAACAATTTCAAAGGGACTCTAGCCTATAGACCTATTGATCGAAACATTATATGCAAATTTAGCCCTGGGTAAATACAAATCCCAACTCCTGGTATTCTCACTTAACCAAAATCTAAGACAATGTCCTAAACTCGACTAACAATGCATTCCTAAAGAATGGACTTTATTCAAAGGAACCCTAGGTCTAAACCTAACAAACTACGGCTCTCTAGGTTTGACCTTGGGTCGGAGGATGGCATGCAGAGCATGAAAACTTATCATGGGTGCCTAGTAGGTGCCATAAGGTCTTCCAGAAGTAGGTGGCAAACCTAATAGGTTCTGACACGTGGTTCACTCTAAAGACTTCGACAAAGTATACTTGGATGGTGTAAGAAGCATTGGAAGTCCTAGAGAAAGGGAGGAAATATGAGGTGGAGTCTTGAATTACCTGCTGATTAAAGGTGGTGACCTGAAGGTTTGAATGGTGATCTATGAGTGTCAACTGGTCATCCTTACGAAAGGAAAAGTTTGCTATTCCTAGGAAAGGATCAAGAGATGGTTTGGGGAGTAGCCTAGGACATGTGATTGCAATAGTTAAGGTTTGTTCTCTAAGCAAACAATGATCCACTTTCTCAAGAAATGGATTAAAGAATGATTCATGGAAGGGCCTATGGATGATGACCTCAAGACTTGAAATTTGACCTATGGGTGAGGAAAGGTATACTCTATAGAAGGGTAGGTCAGTCATGCGAAGGAAGGGGTCTGGGGTCATAAGGAGGACTTCTACAGGACTGGGAGAATCAATCCGCTCAAGACAAGGATGTTCAACTGAGATTACGGGAGAGACCTTAGTGGCTGGGCATGGGACAAGGTCCAATTATAAGAGGCTTGATTCAGTCATCCTAAGGAGAGGATCTACCATAGGGTGGGCAAACTTAAACAGTTCAGTGCAAAGATCTTCAATTGGTACTTGGGGAATGACTGTCATTAGAGGGTACGAACTGATAGCTCGGGCTAACACTATGAGTTCTTCCTGGGGGTATTTGACTAAAGGAACCTGATTCTCACAAATCTCTTGAATTTCTGAACTAGGTCCTACCACTTGGTTGCTCTCCAAGGTCTCCTCAGGTAAGGAACCAATAGTATCGATGTCACATTCTTCAAGTTCTTCTCCCTCATATTCATCAACTAGACTCAAGCCAGCATCATATACTTCCTCGATGCCATCTTCAATGGGTTTCGGGTCAGTGGTAATCGGGTCAACTGATTCTAGGCTTGTCATACCTAACCTTTCTTCCTCATTGGTAGGCTTGGGTTCTCCCTCATTAATGTCATCCTTAGGATTCTTACCACTTAGCTGTGCACAAGCCAGTCCTATGCATGGGCACTGACTAGATTTATGGCCTCTTTCTCTACAAAACAAACATTCTTGCGATATAGGAACCTGGGTCACACTGGGTTTCAAGCTAGTAGAGACCTTACTTGGGCATGGGTGTGGATCTAAATGGTTTGATCTAGAAGACTTGGGTTGTTGAGTGACTGGTCTAGAATATTGTAAGGACCTCTCATAGACACGATCCACACTATAGATATCATGGTTAGGCTTCCTAAGGTTATGCTCGGGATCACGGTATAAGGTCCTCCTAGGCTCCTGGTATGGATGAGGTTGGGGCCAATTAAATTTTGGATCACGGATCCAATTTTGATGTCTACGTTTCTCAAGGACTTGGACTTGATCCCTAAGCTGGGTAAAATTCTCATGGACTTGTTCTTTACACTGGGTAACAGTAGCAGTCAAATCCTGGCTTAACTTGTTCATGCTCTCAGTAAGAGCTCTAACCATGGCCTCTAAATCAGGTTGGATTTGACCAGGTTGGTAGGGTACTCCATTCCGGGTAGACATGATGCAAGCAAACACACAAAATGAGACTCAACTGAATGACTACGGGCTAACTAGACCTAGAGCCCAAACTAGATGCCCAATCAGAGTGGCAAGCTAGCCTATAGTAACTCAGGACTCAGCCAGGCAGGTGTAAGGGGAGTGTTAGGTCCCTAATTGCCAATCCTAGACACCAATCAGTGATTGGCCAGGTAGGCAGACCAGCACACAAGCCCTTCGGGATGTAGTCCCTGAACCACCGTTCTAGACACTGAGTACAAAGCACACACAGAATAACTAGACAAACTGACTCAACACTAGCCTTGACCCGACTTGTTGATGTCCCTAGCCCACTAGGGCAAATTAGGTCTAATCAATTTTTAGATTAAAGGCTTAGGTTCGAATGAGTGGGTGGTGGTTTTGGGCTAAGGAGAGGTTATCAACTCCTCCCCTTATCTTAGATGCTCAAATGCCCTTAAGATGAATTAAGAGATGAACACTCAAAAATAATTGGATTGCAGAATACAAAAATAGAGTTGCAGTAATTTAATTCTAACAAATCTCACAGAAATCAATAAATCATAGAAAAATAATGCAAATTAGTTTCAATTATATTGGTTTCAGAAAAATAAAAATCACTGAATTTGGAGTTACCTGCAATGAGAAATAATTCCTGCAATAGGACAATTACGGGCTGAAAATAGAGCACTTCCCCGTTTACAATTCCTGCTACGAAGTTATAACCCAACGGATCCCCTACACGCCCTAGGAACACCCCGTGGAATGGGAAGAGGAGGTTTGCACCTCACTTCGTTCCTAGGACCGGACGTCCTGGGGAGTCTACTTCGAGCAGACAAAGTAAAAAGAGAGAGACTCAAATAAGCAATCAAACAGAAACCCTAGACAGGGCTCTGATACCAAAAATGATGCAGAACGAAAGCTCTGATACCAAAAATGATGCAGAACGAATGCTCTGATACCAAAAATGATGCAGAACGGAAGCTCTGATACCAAAAATGATGCAGAACAAAGAACAAAGAAGCGTATGCGGAAGTAAATTTAAGATTAATTCTTTTTTTTTATTTCAGAAATTGGCTTTGACTCAAAGTAAAGCTAAACTAAGTTGAAGGAAACTAGGTAAGGATTGAAAGCACAATTTAGAAGAAACTGAATTATCAGAGTAGTTCAGAAGTAACGGATCGCTGGGGGTTGAGAAACTCCCAGACCTAGGGTTTCGCTCTGAACTTTCAACAGGACAGAAATAAAGAGAAGAGATGGTTTACCAACCAGACAGTGATCTTCTCAGAATTTGGGTGGAAGAATCTCTCGTGCAGATTGTTGGATCCTCGGATTCGGCTATCTTCGCAATGGATCCTCCAATACTGATCTTGTGGTTTGGTCAGCTTCTCCTGGACTCAAGATCTGGGAAGAAGAAAAACAAGTGAGGGATTCAGAGACTCAGGGAAGGATTTACCAGTTCGAAGAACTTGAAGGCTGATGTCGCTGAGATCCAGATTCTCTTGAAGGCTGATTCGATTCCCTCTGGAAAGAGCTTTGGATCTGAAGTATCCGGACTGTAGCTGGATGCTGGTGGTCGGCCTGGACTTGGAGAGAGAGGCCGTGGGAGGTGGGATATGCTAGGGTTTGATGGATTGAAGTGGATGGTTGGCAGCTAGGGTTTTGGAGTAGAAGTGGCTAACCTAGGGTTTGGGTTTTGGAGATCTCACACCTCCTCAAGGTTCCTGGAAAACCTGGATTTACTCCCTCACGGAGCTCAACACCTGGATGCAAGTGCGGAAGAGCGAAAACACAAAGTTTGCTCACAAAAAAAAAATGGTTTCATTCATCTGATTGATTTAAACTTACAAGAGGGGTTTAATTTATAGGACTTTACAAGAGAGTAGGGTTTTACATCTTCCCATGTGGGACTAAAGGAGGGGATCTACAAATCAGGATAATCCATACACATATGGCCGGCCAAGGTTCCAAAAAAAAATTGATTTGGGTTATAAAAGGAAGGTAGATGGCGCCTCCATGCTTGGTTCTTCAAGAAAATATTTTTTTCCTTCTATGCTTGGCCTTATCTGGAAGTGTTTGGGCGCCTCTTAACCTTGCCCTCCAAGAGAAAATTTGTTTCCTTTTATATCTGGCTTTAGTTGGAATGATTAGGGCGCCTCCTAACCTTGCTCTTCAAGAGAAATCTCCTTCCTTCCATGGCTCAACCCTTTTTGGATACCTCATTTCTTTCTCCCCAAGTTATGGCTCTTTCTAACTTTGTTTTGAATATTTCTGGCAGGTAATGGGCGCCTCCTTGAAGTTCTCTCCAAGAGAGTTTCTTCCCTTTCATAGTTTGGTTCTTTTGGGAAAGTCTTGAGCCGCCCCCTTGATTTGTGGAACCCTGGTGGATTTCTCCTCAATTGGTGCATGAGAGAAGGGAGCTGCTATCTGTGGTGTGGGGACCAAAGGCTGCTGGATGGAGATGTGGCACCCCCTGGACTCAGGCGTATGGCTGGGAGTGTGGCGCCCACTTGCTTGGCCTTGGGAGAAAATGTAACACCCCAGGTTGAAGCCCTAGTCCACTACTGAGTCAACATGACTCAACAAAATAAAATGCAGGAAATATAGACTCAAGCTAAAATTGAGTTAATCCAGTCAACCCTTATTACAAGCCAAGAAAAAATCCTAATTCTTCGGGCAAGGTTAATCAGAGATCCAGATGGAGCTCTGAAGTCTTCTTCTGAGTCTGGTGCCCGCACCAACACCTCTGCCCATACCTAGTCACCCTTGGCAAGACCTCAGTATGGATTTGGTGGTAGGATTACCCAAGACCGCATGGAAGCACGATTCTGTCTTTGTAGTAGTGGATAGGTTCTCCAAAATGGCTCATTTTATACCCTTCTCCCAGATCCAAGATGCTTCCAAGGTTGCCAAGCTTTTTCTTGAGCATGTGGTCAAGTTACATGGCCTACCCAAGACCATAGTGTCTGATAGGGATGTCCGCTTCACTAGCTATTTCTAGAAAACCCTTTGGCACCTCCTAGGCACCAAGCTCCAGTTCTCCATTGCCTACCACCCGCAAACCGTTGGACAAACAGAGGTAGTCAACCATAGCCTAGGGAACCTTCTTAGATGCTTGATAGGCGAACATACGGGAAATTGGGATCTTCTTTTACCTCAAGCCGAGTTCGCCTACAACAGTTCTGTGAATAGGACCACCGGGAAGAGTCCTTTTGAGGTCGTCTGTGGGTACAAGCCTAACCAACCTCTTGACCTGATTCCCCTACCCATCCATGCACGTGTCTCTGAGTCCACTGAATCGCTTGCACAGCATATTAGGGACATGCATAAAGAATTTAGCCATAAAATTAATATAAGTAATAACACATATAAAAGGCTGGCTGATTCCTGAAAGCGAGCCAAAGAGTTTGAAATAGGGAATTTTGTAATGATTAGGCTCAGGCCTGAATGGTTTCCACCGGGAACCGTTAAGAAGCTTCATGCTCGTGGGGCTGGTCCCTTTAAAGTGATTAGGAGAATGGGCCCTAATGCCTATGTGCTAGAATTACCTCTGGATTATGGAATTAGCTCGACATTAAATATCTCTGACTTAGTCGAGTATAGGGAACCCGCAAATATACCTAGCGAGCCATTTGGGCCTAACCTTCCTTTTGAGAGTGAACCCAAACCTGAATGTCCACCTCCAGTTTTACCTAAGAGAGGAGAGCGGATCGAGCGTGTCCTGGATGACCAAGCTATCACTACCCGGGGCAAAGGCTATCAACGTTACTTGGTCTGATGGCAAGGCTGACCCGAGTCCGATGACTCGTGGATCACCCAGGAGGACTTGCAGCGCATCGACCCCAATATCCTGGAGATGTACCAAAGCCAGACTAACCCTTACTCGACAGGATCGAGTTCCTCCCACCCCAGGAGAACTGGTGTGGGCACCAGGATCCGACAGAGGCTCCTCAACCCTCTGTGGATCTCAGATTAGGGTTCCACTTCTGTGAGTCATGTAATAAGGCTATAATCCAAAGTAATTTTATAATTTTGAGTCATGCACCTAGTCTAAGATTGTTTTAGTCTTGTACCTTGACCAATTTGGATCAAGTTTAGGTCATGGGTCATGTATTTATTTTTGGTTCAAGTCTGAGTTTGGATTGGGCCCAGCCCAATTGAAGTCAACCTAGCTTTCAAGACCAAGTCAAGTTTCTTGTGGGCCAACCCACCTCTTACACTTGGAGAGATGCCAACCTAGGCGCCACCTCAGCCACCTATGTGGTGCACATCAGTTGACACTTGGGCATCCAAGGAAGGAAGCAAGGAGGCACCCCTCATGCTTTCCACATGCCCCCCCATACCATTTTCATTTGGGTGACCATGGAAGGAGGAGACATCATCCCCCTCTTCCCTCCTCCACATCATGCCATGATCCATCATCAATGGGGCGTTGAAGATTCATAAAGAGACCAAGCCACAAAGCAAGCCATCTCCCAAGTCTTCTTCCCAAAGTATTCATACAAGAGAGGAAAGTCAAGGGACACATTCCCCATTCCAAGCCTTCAACTTTGCAATGCCCAAAGCTTCCTCCACCTTAGCCGGCCATGAGTCACTCCAAATAGGCGTTGAAGAATCAAAGGAGGCACATCCCTTCAAGCAAGCCTTGCTCCCCGTTTCCTTCCCAAAGTGAACATGCAAAGAAGGAAGTCAAGAGGCCAATTCCCTCTCCAAGCCCTCCCACATGCCATGCCAATCCCCTCCTTCATTTGGTCGGCCGTGAAGAGCTTTCCCCATCCATGTGGGCGCCATCTTTTTGGGTTGTAATTGGGGTTTAAAGGTTTGAATTGTTTTGAATTCAAATGGGCCTTGGGTGCCTATTTAAAGGACCCAACCCCTCCATTGTAAAGGGTATTGAATGATTATATGAAAGAGCTTGAGTTTTGTTTCTCCTCCAACCATTGTCTCCTAGACTAGGTTTGAGTGAAGCTTCCTTCGTCCCCAGGAATGTCGAGTGGTGTGAGGCCACCTTTCCGTCGCCCCAGGGCATCGCAAGTCCTTCGTCCTCCAGGACGTCTAGTGGTGTGAGGCCACATTCCTTCGTCCTCCGAGACATTGCGAGGTGCGAGGCCCCAAGTTATCCCCTTCTTCGACTTCAGAATCCAGCCAGACACCGGGCACGAAGCCCCTTCTCAACCCTCCCTTAGTTCCATTTCGATACTTCTCTCCATTTCACTAATCCCTCCTTTGCTTGCTTACAGGTCCCCCTTGGTATCACTGATACTGGAGACGGTCTGCTTTGCCATCGCGACCACCCGACCGAAAGCCGGCACATCTGTGGGTTCAACTGCTCGGGCACCCAGGCCACATCCGCTGAGTCAAGCGATCCCTGCATCGGGCGCTTCAGACGTGTGAGATTTGCCCCTATCTCCTAAGTAGGTATTGCATATCGAGCTTAGTCCTACCGGGATTTCTTAATCCCGGGATCCTTTCTCTTTTTCACTATTTAGGGACTTGATTTGCTAGTGTAGGCTTCTATTATTCAGTTTCTCCTATTTCTAGTCTTTGTTTGTGATCAGGAATCAAAAACTTATAAAAACATTTAAAACTCATCAACTATAAAAATCCCTTTGCATCATAAGCATCCATACTAGCATCTTTAGTCCTTTTTCCTACATCATATTTAGTGCTTGATTCATAGCTTGGTAGTCGAAAAGCTCCTAAAGTCCTACGTTCAGGCCCATACGACTTCAAAGTCAGTGGAACGGGGATAAGATGCCCCCAGAGATTCTGGCACCAATCTTAAGGTCTCGACGTTCGCCTAGAATGACTAAGGCCTGGGAGAGACATGCTTACATTTTCAATGGCCCATAGTTCATCCACTTTCCATGCAAAAGGGAGGAACAACTAAGTGAAGAACGAAGCCCAGGTTGGAGGTTTTGCTCAGGTTGGACTACAGTCTCTTGAATGTCTTAAAGGATCCGTTTGAAACCCCTAATAAAAAAAAAAGAGAAAGAAAAAGAAGATGGGAGGAGAAGAATAATAGCCATGAAGAAAAGGATATTTTTTTATTGCTATGTCTTCTTTTACATCCTATGAGGGCTCCCGAAAGGCCAGGAAACCCTCCGAAAAGCTAAGTTACAAGGGAAAGAAGGACATGTGAGGGAGTCCCAGTTACAAAGTGAAGAGAGAAGAAAGGTTTCCCGACCAATGGATGGATCTCCTCCGGCTCTGGACTTTACCCTCGGGTTCGGCATGCCCTCAGCACTAGGGTTATCCTATTCTAGAGTGCACCTCCCCCGAGCACTAAGGGTGCATACATGACTGGCCAGAGACATTCCAGTCCCTTCTACCCGAGAAACTAAGTGCCCTTCCTCAAAGACACCCTGGACCCCGGGCGATAAGGGACCAACGTCGCCTCTACTTCCTTATCCTTGGAAGTCATCAATCTCGTGATTCCAAGGGTAGCTTCAGTGGCTTCCTATTAGGCCATCTCCATCAGCGCCACGACGGTCATGGCCCTCTTCATAGCGACCACGACCATGTCCACCTTCAAGAGAGGGCTCTCCCCCTTCTCCTCTTTCCTCCTGGGGGTGATGTCGAGCTCGGTGGACGCCTTCTCCAAGACTGGACATCCCCGCTGGGATGCCAGTCAGCGGGGATGCCAGTCGGCCCCTCTTGAAGGGTCGTTATCTAGCCCGTAACACCTGCCGGTGCTCCCTGAAGGGTCATTATTTGGCTCGCAAGCTCTCAGGACTGGGTATCCTGGCCCTAAGATTTGTCTTGCCCCATATCCGGGCAATAGCTCTGCCTCAGTGACACTCAGCGAGAAAAAAGCAGGAAGGAAGGAGACTACAGAAACTTGATCCTTCACATCCGAAGGTCCTTTAAAAAGGCAAGGGGGGAGGTCCCTTGCAATAAAGCCCGCCACCCACCGTCACCTTGTATCCATTGAAGACCTGCGACTCTTCAACTCCCTGACCAACTAGGAGGTTCCGACGCTTCGGATCAAGGGCTATCACCCCAATCCAAATGAAGCATTTATTACCTTCCTATCGGAGGATCGCATGCAGCGTCGCTTCGTTAGTACAAGAGCACAATCTTCGAGGCATGGGCATTCGAGGCATTGATGGCGCAATAGGTGCGCCCCTCCATGTCAGCATGATCATTACTCCCTTCACCCTGAGCACCATTTTGTCCTTTGGGCTCGGGAGTGGGGGGCATTTAATGTGGTACCTTTGCTGATGTGGAGCCCGCTGGCAGCCATGCTAGCAAGAGATCCACCACCTAGACATGATGGTCTGACGAGGAGCCAAGGCGAGCCCTCTTGTCAAGGTCAGCTCCCAATCGGAGTCGTGCTCATGAGACGAGCCCTCCATCTGAGGTCAGCTCCTGGCCGGGGTCGTGCTCATGCTACCAAGGCGAGCCCTCCTACCAAGGTCAGCTCCCAGCCAGAGTTGTGCTCATGAGATGAGCCCTCCATCTGAGGTCAGCTCCTGGCCGAGGTCATGCTCATGTTGCCAAGGCAAGCCCTACTACCGAGGTTAGCTCCCAGCTGGAGTGGTGCTCATGAGGTGAGCCCTCCATTTGAGGTTGGCTCCCGACCGGGGTCATGCTCATGCTGCTAAGACGAGCCCTCCTACCAAGGTTTCCTCCCAACTAGAGTCGTGCTCAGGAGATGAGCCCTCCATCTGAGGTCAGCTCCTGGCCGGGGTCATGCTCATGCAGCCAAGGCAAGCCCTCCTACCGAGGTCAGCTCCTAATCGAAGTTGTGCTCATGAGGTGAGCCCTCCGTCTGAGGTTAGCTCTTGGTCAGGGTCATGCTCATGCTACCAAGGTGAGCCCTCATGCTGAGGTCAGCTCCCATTTGAAGTCATGATCATTAGGTGAGCCCTCCGTCTGAGATCAGCTCTCGGTCGGGATCATGCTCATGCTACCAAGGTGAGCCCTCTTGCTGAGGTCAGCTCCTGTCGGAGTCATGCTCATGAGGCGAGCCCTCCGTCTGAGGTCAGCTCTCGGCCGGGGTCGTGCTCATGCTGCCAAGGGCGGGCCTCTCGAAGAGAGGTCCCTCCCTGCCATGCGAAGGCCAAAATTCTCGCCAGTGATGAAGAAGGGAAAGACCAATAGAAATTCAAACCACGGCACAGGGGTCCCTGTCCACCTGCAACCTTCAGAAGGTGGCGCATGCCGTGCCATCAATTCAGACTCTACGACACACTGCCCACATGCTTTATGCGAGGTAAGCTCCGCCAGGCCCGAGGCCCTATAATGTGCCACCATGTCCACCACAGTATGATTGGAGGATGCTGACCCATGCGATGCAAGACCTAGAGTTTTCCCAGAAGGAAGATCCTATTGTGGCCCCAGGCCCTACAACACACCAACGGCCCCTCCTGAAATAGAAGCGCCACACCATGGCTCGTGGTCCAAATAAAAAGAAGAGGAAAAAGATAAAAGGGGCATGGCACCCTCAGAACAAGGAGATTGGAAGGAGAAAGAAGAGATAACGAAACACAAAAGCAAGAAAAGGGGTAGGGCCCCCCAGACCAGCCCCGGGCTAGGAGACATGAAGGAGAAAGGAGAAAAGGTAAGAGAGGTAAGAAGTGAGAGGAGCGGGGAGAGGTAAGCGAGCAACCAAAAGCTTAACGACCCAGGGACCGACCAGAGAACCTCCTCGCTCCCCGCTCTCCATTCCTTCTTTCTACTATTCGAACATCACTATCTTGTTCTTTCTATTATTTATGCTTTACCATCTTGTCACCCTCCGGGGTGAGGGAGTCCCCCAAGCTCCCCACCTTAGAGATTCTGTTATCCTCGATCGTCCGACTGACTTGATCATCGGAGTGTCCTCATCAAAATCTTTGGCCCGGGTCTCCTCTTTTTTTGCAGGACGATGAACCCGGGAGTCGACCGGAGAGGGGAGGATGCAGCCCCAGTGGTGGGGCCCCGAACCCAACACGTCGGAGCTACAGGCCATGGCGATCTTGGCGGCAACAAATCCAATGAGTTTTTCAAGTGGAAGAATGATAAGATCCTTTGCCTCTTAGATGACAATCACTTTTGCTTTCCATGACTTTGGAAGAGACAAAAAAAATTTTGAATAAGATTACTATTAGAATAAGTCCTTCCTAAACTTTTTAAGCTATTAGTAATATCAGTAAATTTATTATACATGCTAGTAATGGTCTTATTAGGCTCCTTTTTAAATAATTCATACACATATATATACACATTGATTTTGATTCTTTTCACTTGGTTGGTATCCTCATGGGTAATCTTCAATCTATTCAAAATTTTCTTAGTGAAGCTAAAAGTTAAAATTATACTAAACTCATTAGCATCTATAGTACAATATAAAATTCATAGCTATGGCATTTAGCTCTATCAACTTCATATCTTACTCATTCCAGTCTTTTTTAAGTTTAAGAACATCAACTCCATTTATCTTGGTTATGAATGTGTGTGGCCCATTAACTCTCTAAAGTTGATAGTTAAGTGTTTGAACATAAATGCACATGTGAGCTTTCCAATAAGTATAATTTATTCTAGTGAACAAAGGGGGTTGGTTTGGATATTGCCCTTCGACAAGAGACATGCTAAGTTGGGTTGCCATTTGATCTTAACACTTGATCATCAGATCAAATATAGCTGAGTACCAAGCTCTGATCCACTTATTGCCCAGCTAGATAACTCAAGAGAGGGGATGAATTGGGTTTTTCAAAAATTTAAATCAAAATATGTTGCCATTGAAAACTTGTGGAGTGATAGTGAGTAGAAATATATGCTTTGGCATTTTTAAAATGAAGTGTTGAAAATAAGAGCATAGAAATAAAAAAATGCACATAAATATATAGAAATTTTATAGTAGTTCAGTGTACCCAATATCTATATGTTGGGAATTGTGTCCCAAAGCCAATCGCTTGGGTTGTAGGCGGTTGTGCTTAGTATTATACTCATTTTATGAATTAATAAAATATTATTTTTTTTTGGCAGCTCATCACATACTTAATTTCCCTGAAATGAACTCTTTCCATGTGATGAAGTCCTTAGGACTACACTGACTTCGATACAGAGAGGATGTATCGAGTGGTCCTTAAACCCAGTTCACAACCAAAAGATATATTGTACTGGATGGCAATATATCAAGTATAGGTTGTTGTAATTCACATCGTTTGGTTGTCCTCTTGACCAAATGAGTGTGGTGACACTGATGTGATCTGCAAGTGGGATATGTGATATCTTATTGAACGTGACTCCATGCAGCCCCTTTCTGCCAAAGGGATACTCACGATTGGATATGGGTATATGTGTCCCTAAGACCTGAGGTCATCACGGTAGCTTGCAAGCAACTTCCTGTGCTTTGATGTCGGACTACCCAGATTTTTAATCCAGTGATGGAAGGTTTCTGGGTACAGGCAAGTACTTATGGAGCAATGATGGACCAAGATGGAATTGACATGTCCAAACAGTTTGGATTGAATGTCTCGCAGTATCTCAATTTAGCAAATCCTCGACCGGGGTAGTCCTAGTGAAGAGTCACTGGGCTTGCAAGGTTGAGACACGTAGTCGACTGACTCAGTCTGGGTTGGCAGACCAATCTCAGTCGTCATGAGCATTAGAGGTCAAAGGGATGAATTATACGGTAACCATATGCCAGAGGTTCGATAGTTTGCTCCTGCATCTTCGACCTATCCTGACGCCGGGACCCATTGCTAGATGGTTTCCTGTGCTGGTACTAGAATTGTTCTAGTGCTACCGTTTAGGTTCGAACCTATGAGGTCACACGCCACAGAGGATAACTCTCTGATCCGGATACCGATTACGATTGGGAATCGTCTCGGTCTTATGGTCACAGTATTTTTGAGCACTCTTTTTTCCATCTTGCTCTTATCTATGTCAACCGAAAATTGTTCGAGGTTGACCAGCACTATGCCAAGTTTTTTTCTAAATCAGTTTTGAACTAATTCGGAGTTCGTTTCGGCCTCCAATTGGTTGTGAACCAATTGAACCAAGTTAAATTAGGTTGGACTAATAGGTTTAAATGGGTTTGAACCATATTTTGCTTGGACCGGTTAATTGAACCGGTGTTCCTTTCCTTGACCGTTTACACGGTGATTTTGCTGGAAAGAAATTCCAAGCATCAAGAAGGCCAAACGTCCGTGGAAGCCCAAACGATCGAAACTCCTCTCCCTCGTCCAAAACGCTGGCGTCACTTCTTCTCCCTCCACCGCTGGCTTTAATCCCTGTTAATTGCTGGTTAATTGGGTTAATGGCAGCTACCTCTTGGCCTTCCCTGCCTCTTCATTTCCCTCTCCCTGCTATCCTATTTAAATACCAACAGTAGCCCTGTTTCATCGAGAGATTAGTTAATCCACTGTGTGGGAACCAAGAGAAAGCAACAAAAATTCTGGGTGTTCTTCTTCTTTGAGAGGCTCAAGTGGACTGCTTTGGGGCTGGGCTTAGGAGTTTGTGAGGGAGAGAAACAAGGCCTTAATCCCTTGTTTTTGTTGTGCTCAAAGTTCTGCACTGCAGAAATTCCTATGACCGTGAATCTCTCTTCCAGTGGCTAGCACTGCGCGTGGAAAAGGATCCGAGAGCCCCCGGCATGTCTCCCCTCTAGAGGGAGTACCCTTCTACTCCTAGGAGCAAACCACGCGAGCCGGGAACGCTCCAGCTGCTCCAAAACGAAGGCCAAAGTCTGCTGCCCAGTTCTGTTGCAGAAATCTGGCAGCAGACTTTGGTGATTTATTATAATTTTTTGGCTTACATTTGATTGCAGTTATCGGTGGAAAATCGAAGTAGACTTGTCCAAGTTGCCGCTGCTCAAATTTGGGAGCAAACGGAGGTCTGGAAGGAGGTGTTCCGATGACGTTTTGCAAGCCAAAAACAGAGTTCCAAGGAGGAAGACGACTGGAATAACTTTATTCCAGTTATTCCGGTCTATTCCAGGTTTATTCCAGAGTTATTCCAGGCAAAATAAAGGTATGGAAAATTATTTTTTTAATCATGCATGGATAGACTTAATTGTTTAATATTATGCAAATATTTTATATGATCATACGTGCCTAAATGCAACTAGATTTAGATTAGTTCCTAGCGAAGCAGATTTCCGCTGCACAAATTTTAAAAAATATTTTAAAATCCATTATGCTCTCGTAGATGTTTGCATGCCTAGTGTAGGATCTTGTCAAACCACCTGCACAGTTTCCTTTCAGTGGTATCAGAGCCAGTTTTAATTAAGTGTTTGGCTTATTAAAAAATTTTTTAGGTTTATGAAATCTAATCAAATTTGCATAAGCCATTTTGGGTTAAATTGGGTTAGCTGACTAGTTGGGTCCTTAACTGGGTTAGACCTAAATTTAGTTGAACCGGATAACAAGAAGATTAAACAAAAGTTGTTTAAGGCCCTTCTTTAGAACTATCTAATAGTTAGATTAGTTGATCCGTTCATCTAAAATGGATCCAATTAGTGGCTCAATGGACGCCCGAGTCTTTAGGCTAGTCTGATCGAGTCTAGTAAACTGACTGGTGTCGAGGTAGGTTTGGCATTGTGATCATGGCTGTATGAGGCTACCTCTTTCCTGGCCAACTTGGTTGGTGTCTAGGAAAGATGGTTAATGGTGGATACTCACCCATGATCTCACCTACCTGGCTAGTCGAGTCGACCAGAACTGATTGGAAAAGCTCAATGACTCGAGTTAACCCATGTCACCCAGGTTGATCGGTCTGACTGATCTATAGGTGCCCTGGATCATTTGTTGATTTATTTCAACCCTCCTGAAATCTGATTGATTCAGTGGGAAGATGATCCATGTCCTTGTCTTTTTCTTCTATCACAACTAAAAAAATCCTCTAAAATTATTAGGTCCTTAAAACGACTAAGTCAAGGAGTTGATAGTGTCTTAGCCTCCCATTAAGTTGGATAGAAATGTGTCCACTAGCTTGGTGTGCATCGGCAGTTCCAAAGAACGGGTGTACATCCAGCGACTGGAATTTCTATCTGATCGATGATGGTTCAGTGCAACCTCCTTAACGGGACCAGGTGGGCCAGCCATAGTCGGGCTTAGTCTTTAGTTAGCTGGAAGCATTGGATTTGTCATTTTAATGGTTGGACCAAACCAGAGACCCACAATAGGAGGCCCCTAGGTCGATTGGGGTGCTCTCTGGGGCAAAATAAAATACTGAAAATTGTTTAGGGAAACAATTGGTTTACGAACCTACCTTTAGGCTCGTATGGGTGAGCCGGTCATAGTCGGGCTCATGCGAGGCCTATTGGATTTCAGTACCCACTTGAAAAAGTGTTTTCACGGATTGGAGTTAGAGGCTACCTGATGCGGGACAGGGATTGGACTGGATCGCTGGCGAGCATGAAAGTCACCAGAGATTAGGATTTGCAAAGAAGGAGGAAAGAAGAGGGTGCAGGGTTAAGAAAAATATTGGGGTTCATATAGATTCCCCAAGAAGAACAAGCACATAGCAAAGGGGCTCACACAGATGCCCTAGAAGAACAAGCACATAGCAAAGGGGCTCACATAGATGCCCTGGGCTCACACAGATGCCCAAAATCAGGGATCACATAGAAACCCTGGGAAGATGGAGAAGGGATCATACAGATACCCTAGGATCACATAGATCCTTCACACAGAACAATAGAAATTTTATTCATCCATCCTCCTGTTACAAAAGGCTGAGGGTGGTATTTATAGATTTTCCAACCCTCATTTGAATTTGAATACAAGATAAAAAGATAAGAACGAATCAAATTCAAATATAAGATAGGATAAGATAAGCCTATCCATATATCAATCCTAACCAACCAAATCCTAAATAAAATTCAAATATAAGATAGGATAAGATAAGCCTATCCATATATCAATCCTAACCAACCAAATCCTAATTCAAATTTTAAACAAAAGATAAATCCTAAATAAATTTATTCCAAAAATGCTTCAAGATCTGTGCCACTCCAAGAATTATGCTTGCTTCAAGATCCGTGCTTGAGATGTCCCCATCATTCTCCTATGGTGGGGTGAACTCGACTCCATCGAATCAGGCTGAGCGAGGTTGATGGAACTGAAACCAATCAAAAAGGACTCCGATGCTGAGCGAGGTTGATGACGGTGGCGGCCATGGCGGAGGAATGCGGCTAGCCAACGGAGAGCACTGAGGTGATCTGGTGGAGCATTCGATCTGAAGCTTGAGGGCGACGATGAATCAGGTGTTGGGGTCGCCGGCTGTAGGTAGGGGAGATGTCGTTGACGGAGAGAAGAAGATGACCGCGGGTGGGCTCGGAGGTGATCTCTCCGGTGAGGTCGGCGGACCAGTCTTTCACGGAGCAGCTGGGAGCTGGGGTTGAGGATGGCTGGGGGGAGAATGGTCCGACGTCGATGTTGGGGAAGGATCCGTGGACGAGATTTGAAACAAGGAAGAAAGAGAACAGTGGGCCGGTGATGAAGAAGAAAAATCCTAATCCTTTAGCTCTGATACCACTTGATGCGGGACAGGGATTGGACTGGATCGCTGGCGAGCATGAAAGTCACCAGAGATTAGAATTTGCGAAGAAGGAGGAAAGAAGAGGGTGCAGGGTTAAGAAAAATATTGGGGTTCATATAGATTCCCCAAGAAGAACAAGCACATAGCAAAGGGGCTCACACAGATGCCCTAGAAGAACAAGCACATAGCAAAGGGGCTCACATAGATGCCCTGGGCTCACACAGATGCCCAAAATCAGGGATCACATAGAAACCCTGGGAAGATGGAGAAGGGATCATACAGATACCCTAGGATCACATAGATCCTTCACACAGAATAATAGAAATTTTATTCATCCATCCTCCTGTTACAAAAGGCTGAGGGTGGTATTTATAGATTTTCCAACCCTCATTTGAATTTGAATACAAGATAAAAAGATAAGAACGAATCAAATTCAAATATAAGATAGGATAAGATAAGCCTATCCATATATCAATCCTAACCAACCAAATCCTAATTCAAATTTTAAACAAAAGATAAATCCTAAATAAATTTATTCCAAAAATGCTTCAAGATCTGTGCCACTCCAAGAATTATGCTTGCTTCAAGATCCGTGCTTGAGATGTCCCCATCACTACCAATCTGAAAAATTAGTGGGAGAAACCTTTAGACTAAAGTCCAAGTCTTTTGGTTAAGTTATTAATTCATAAACTAATTTGGTCTTATTTTCTTTTCAGATGTCTTCAAATTTATCGCTCCGGTCACTTCTCAATAACGAGAAGTTATTGGGTCACAACTTCAATAGTTGGTATCGAAGATTGAGAATCGTTCTGGAGCATGAACGGATCCTCTATGTAATAGCGAATCCGGCACCTGAAATCCCTCCCGCTAATGCACGGAGTGCGGTCAGAGACGCTTATCTAAAGTGGGTCTCTGATTGGACTACTGTATGATGCATTATGTTAGCGACAATGAACGACGAGTTCAATCGCAAATTCGAGGAGGCCCAACCTGATGAAATCCTTCAAAAGTTAAAGAAATCCTTCGGCACCCCGGATGATGTAGAATGGTACAAAGTGTCTTGTGCCATCTACAATTCTAAGATGCCGAATGGTGGTTCAGTCACTGATTATGTATTGTACATGATCGAGTTGATTGAAAAGTTGGGCAAACTCGGATGCCCCTTGCACGAGCAGCTCGGCAAGGATGCGATCCTGAATTCTCTTCCCTCCTCCTATCTTGATTTCTCGATCATTATAAAATGAACAAGCCTGCAGTTAACTACCATGGTCTTTTGGGATTACTGCAGACTTTCGAGAAAGACCACCAACTGAATAAGGGGGTGGTGAATTTAGTGGGAGGAAGTAGAGGTTGTCGTCTCTTTAAGAAAGGGAAGAAGAAAACAAATAAGAAGGGAAAGAAGGTACAGAATGTTCCTGGCCCTAGTCAGACCAGGAAGTATAAGGCTGATCAATCTTCTGCAGAATGTTTCTACTGCAAGAAGAAGGGACACTGGAAGAGGAGCTGTCCTCTTTATATTACGTCCCTTGATCCGAACAGGCCGAGGAAGCAGAAGTTTGCTGAACAAGGTATTTATATGATAAAACCTTGTAATTACTCTATTGTTGATACTGCTAACTGGGTATTGAATACTGGTAATCCAATTCACGTTTGTAATTCATTACAGGGACTTCAAGTTAGTAGAAGATTTGAAGATGGAGAACAGTTTCTGAGCGTCGGGAATGGAAATCGTGTTCCAGTACTGGCGATCGGAGTCCTGCGTCTTGTCTTTGAGTCTTGTACTATCGAACTAGTCGACTGTCACTATTGTCCTAGTTTCATTATGAGCATAATCTCTGTAGGCCTTTTGGCCAATTATGGTTTTGAACTATCAATAAAAGGATATTTTTGCAATGTTATTTTGAATAACTCCGTTATAATGAAAGCTAGATTAAATAATGGCATATACGTACTATCAAGGCCTGTTAGTGTAATGTATACTTCTAGCAAATGTCCAAGGTTAGATAATGTCAATGATTTGTATCTTTGGCACTGTAGGCTAGGTCATATTAACCAAAATAGGATAAACAAGATGCGAGGAGATGGACTTCTCGAGGTCAGTGATTCTGAATCACTTCCCACTTGTGAATCCTGTTTACTTGGTAAAATGACCAAGTCAACTTTTACTAGAAAGGTTGAACGAGCTATAGAACTTCTAAGTCTAATACATACTGATGTATGTGGACCGATGTCAGTTAGTGCCAGAGAAGGATACAAATATTTCATTACTTTTACAGACGACTTTTCAAGATTCGGTTATGTCTTTTTAATGAGACATAAATCTGAATCGTTTGAAATGTTCAAACGATACCGTAATGAAGTAGAAAAGCAAACTGGAAAAAGTATTAAAATCCTTCGATCTGATCGAGGTGGTGAATACTTATCTGGTGCTTTTTTTACATATCTTGAGGAGAATGGAATTCTCTCTCAATGGACTCCTCCACGAACACCATAGTTGAATGGTGTGTCCGAAAGGAGGAATCGAACCTTGTTGGACATGGTTCGATCCATGATGGGCTTTGCAAATCTACCACTATCCTTTTGGGGATATGCGCTTCAGACAGCCTGGTACTTATTAAATAATATTCCAAGTAAGTCTGTTGTCTCCACTCCGTATGAGATGTGGAATGGATGTAAACCCTCAATCTCACACCTTCGGGTCTGGGGTTGTCCGGCTTACGTAAAGCGTTTAGACTCAAACAAACTTGGTCCTAGGTTTGACCGGTGTTTATTCATTGGTTATCCTAAGGAAACCAAAGGGTATTTCTTCTACTTAGAGAATGAACAAAATGTGTTCGTTGCTCTTAGAGCTATCTTTTTGGAAAAGGATTTCCTTGGAGAAGGAACTATAGCTTCTAAGATTGAACTTGATGAAGTTCAGCCAATAGAAGAACCTATACACTCTAAGGACATCGTAGAACCGGCTGTGATTGAATCACACCCAGAACCCATTAGGAGATCCGGTAGAATACCGCGTCAGCCGGACAGATACTACGATTTCTTGGTCCGGGACGGTGATCCCATTGAGCTCGATGAGAACAATAAGGATTCGATCACCTATATGGATGCACTTCAGAGATCTGACTCTGAGGCATGGCTTGGAGCCAGGCGATCCAAAATGGAGTCCATGGAAATCAACAATGTTTGGACATTGGTTGATCCACCTGAAGGAATAAAACCCATCGGGTGTAAATGGATCTTCAAGAGGAAAAGGGGCGCAAATGGGAAGGTAGAGACCAATAAAGCCCGTCTGGTTGCCAAGGGGTATCGTCAGCGATATGGTATCGATTATGACGAGACTTTCTCCCCTGTGGCAATGCTCAAGTCCATTCGGATCATGCTTGCTTTGGCAGCATATTTTGATTACGAGATCTAGCAGATGGATGTCCGAACCGCTTTCCTAAATGGGGAGCTAGAAGAAGAGGTGTATATGATACAGCCTGAAGGGTTCACATCCACAGATGAATCAAAAGTATGCAAGTTGCAGAGGTCCATCTATGGACTCAAGCAAGCATCTCGAAGTTGGAACTTACGGTTTGATAGGTGTATCAAATCGTATGGCTTCGTTAGGAACGGAGAAGAACCGTGCATCTATAAATGGGTTAATGGTTCTGTGATTATATTCCTAGTACTGTATGTTGACGACATTCTCTTAATCGGGAATGATGTCGTAACATTACAAGGAATAAAGGTCTGGTTATCATCTCAGTTCTCCATGAAGGACTTGGATGAAGCTTCTTACATACTAGGTATGAAAATCTATAGAGATAGATCTAAGAAGCTTTTGGGACTGTCCCAGTCTACGTACATTGACACTGTGTTGAAACGGTTCAGCATGGAAAATTCCAAGAAAGGCTATCTCCCGATAGGTTCTAGAATTACTCTTTCCAAGAAAGATTGTGTGACAACTCCTAAGGAAAGAGAGCGCATGAGTAGAGTACCTTATGCTTCTGCAGTAGGCTCTATCATGTATGCTATGACTTGTACTAGATTAGACGTGGCATACTCACTAGGAGTAGTGAGCAGATACCAGTCTGACCCAGGTGAGGCGCATTGGAAGGTGGTTAAGTCCATCCTTAAGTATTTAAGAAATACTAAAGATCAATAGCTGATTTATGGAGAACTTGACTTGAAACTTGTGGGGTACTCTGACTCTAGTTTCCAGTCGGATAGAGATGATAGCAAGAGTGTGTCAGGGTTTGTAGTTACCCTGAATGGTGGAGCGATCTGCTGGAAAAGTTCTAAGCAGCAACTATTGCAGACTCGGTATGCGAAGCAGAATACATTGCAGCATCATATGCGGCAAAGGAAGCCGTGTGGTTGCGGAAGTTCCTTGGAGAGCTAGGGGTGGCACCTTCCCTAGATGGTCCTGTTTCGATGTACTGTGATAGTACTGGAGCCATTGCTCAAGCTAAGGAGCCTAAAGCTCATCACCGCACCAAACACATTCTGTGGCGCTACCACCTCGTACGAGAGATCGTAGAACGATGCGACATCAATCTTCTGAAGATCGATGGAAAAGAAAATCTGGCCGACCCCTTCACTAAAGCCCTCGGAATAAAAGAGTTCGACTATTGTAAATGGGAAATGGGTATTAGATACTCTTCTGATTGGCTTTAGTACAAGTGGGAGTTGTTGGAAATTGTGTCCCAAAGCCAATCGCCTGGGTTGTAGGCAGTTGTGCTTAGTATTGTACTCATTTTATGAATTAATAAAATATTATTTTTTTGGCAGCTCATCACATACTTAATTTCCCTGAAATGAACTCTTTCCATGTGATGAAGTCCTTAGGACTACACTGACTTCGATACAGAGAGGATGTATCGAGTGGTCCTTAAACCCAATTCACAACCAAAAGATATATTATACTGGACGGCAATATATCAAGTATAGGTTGTTGTAATTCACATCGTTTGGTTGTCCTCTTAACCAAATGAGTGTGGTGACACTGATGTGATCTACAAGTGGGATATGTGATATCTTATTGAACATGACTCCGTGCAGCCCCTTTCTGCCAAAGGGATACTCACGATTGGATATGGGTATATGTGTCCCTAAGACCCGAGGTCATCACGGTAGCTTGCAAGCAACTCCTTGTGCTTTGGTGTCGGACTACCCGGATTTTTAATCCGGTGATGGAAGGTTTCTGGGTACAGGCAAGTACTTGTGGAGCAGTGATGGACAAAGATGGAATTGACCTGTCCAAACAATTTGGATTGAATGTCTCGCAGTATCTTAATTTAGCAAATCCTCGACCGGGGTAGTCCTAGTGAAGAGTCACTAGGCTTGCAAGGTTGAGACACGTAGTCGACTGACTCAGTCTGGGTTGGTAGCCCAATCTCAGTCATCATGAGCATTAGAGGTCAAAGGGATGAATTATACGGTAACCATATGCCAGAGGTTCGATAGTTTGCTCCTGCATCTTCGACCTATCCGGACGTCGGGACCCATTGCTAGATGGTTTCCTGTGCTAGTACTAGAATTGTTCTAGTGCTACCATTTAGGTTTGAACCTATGAGGTCACACGTCATAGAGGATAACTCTCTGATCCGGATACCGATTACGATTGGGAATCGTCTCGGTTTATGGTCACAGTATTTTTGAACACTTTTTTCCCTGTCTTGCTCTTGTCTGTGTCAACCATAAATTATTCCGGGTTGACCAGCACTGCACCAAGTTTTTTCTGAATCAGTTTTGAACTGATTCGGAGTTCGTTTCGGCCTCCAATTAGTTGTGAACCAATTGAACCAAGTTAAATTGGGTTGGACTAATAGGTTTAAATGGGTTTGAACCATATTTTGCTTGGACCGGTTAATTGAACCGATGTTCCTTTCCTTGACCGTTTACACGATGATTTTGCTGGAAAGAAATTCCAAGCGTCAAGAAGGCCAAACGTCTGTGGAAACCCAAACGACCGAAACTCCTCTCCCTCGTCCAAAATGCTGGCGTCGCTTCTTCTCCCTCCACCGCTGGCTTTAATCCCTGTTAATTGCTAGTTAATTGGGTTAATGGCAGCTGCCTCTTGGCCTTCCCTGCCTCTCCATTTCCCTCTCCCTGCTGTCCTATTTAAACACCAACAGTAGCCCTGTTTCATCGAGAGATCAGTTAATCCACCGTGTGGGAACCAAGAGAAAGCAACAAAAATTCTGGGTGTTCTTCTTCTTTGAGAGGCTCAAGTGGACTGCTTTGGAGCTGGGCTTAGGAGTTTGTGAGGGAGAGAAACAAGGCCTTAATCCCTTGTTTTTGTTGTGCTCAAAGTTCTGCACTGCAGAAATTCCTGTGACCATGAATCTCTCTTCCAGCGGCTAGCACCGTGCGTGGAGAAGGGTCCGAGAGCCCCCGGCATGTCTCCCCTCTAGAGGGAGTATCCTTCTACTCCTAGGAACAAACCACGCGAGCCGGGAACGCTCCAGCTGCTCCAAAACGAAGGCCAAAGTCTGCTGCCCAGTTCTGTTGCAGAAATCTCGCAGCAGACTTTGGTGATTTATTATAATTTTTTGGCTTACATTTGATTGCAGTTATCGATGGCAAATCGAAGTAGACTTGTCCAAGTTGCCGCTGCTCAAATTTGGGAGCAAACGGAGGTCCGGAAGGAGGTGTTCCGACGATGTTTTGCAAGCCAAAAACAGAGTTCCAAGGAGGAAGACGACTGGAATAACTTTATTCGAGTTATTCTAGTCTATTCCAGGTTTATTCCAGAGTTATTCCAGGTGGAATAAAGGTATGGAAAATTATTTTTTTAATCATGCATGGATAGACTTAATTGTTTAATATTATGCAAATATTTTATATGATCATACGTGCCTAAATGCAACTAGATTTAGATTAGTTCCTGGCGGAGCAAATTTTTGCTGCACGAATTTAAAAAATGTTTTAAAATCCATTCTGCTCGCGCAGATGTTTGCATGCCTAGTGTAGGATCTTGTCAAACCACCTGCTTAGTTTTCTTTCACTACATGCACTCCTCAAGCCTTTTCTTAAAAATTTTTATTATAATCTCTTCAAGATTATAGTTGGATTGTTTTACTAGGCTCATAATGCAAAATTCTTTATAGCCAATCCCTAGCTAAATACCTAACTTCAATCCCTAATTATATTTAAATAAAAAAAGAATCAAGAAAGGAGAATATGAGTACAACGCTCCTTGAAAATGAGCAAAAATAAAATAATAATGCACTAAAAAGGTGACAACTAAGAATCTATGAAATCTTCAATGCTTGTCTCCTTAGTGAGGAGCCAATGATTAAAGGACTTTTCATGTGGTCAAGAGTGGAAACTCTCAAATCAATGCTCTTTGATTTTTCTCTTTGTTCTTGACTTTTTTTTGATGACTCTAGGAATATTCTCAGCCTTCTTATTCTTCAATGAGTTTGGTGAGCTTTTAATATATTTCCAAAGTCAAAATGACCATTTCTAGCTATTAAAAGATGAAATATAGCCATCATATTCAAATCTAGATCATTTTGAACTTTGTACAAAACAATCCATTATGCTTGTCAGCAGTTCTCGAGTTGACTCGGATCACTATTGAGCCGATTTAGATACAATCTGAGTTGGCTCGATCCTTAAATGAGTAGACTCGGTCTTAGTTTATCAAAAATTATCTTTCTGTTTTTCACTATTGAGTCAGCTTAGATTATTAGGATCAACTTCTATAAAGCACTGTTGAGTCAATTTAGATACTTGGAATTGACTTGGTTGCCATCCGAGTAGGCTTGTTGACATTTGAGTTGACCAATTGTTAGCCTTCAAAATACAACTTCTAAAATGTTTAGCTTTCCCTATCGAGTCAATTCGATTTTCATTTAAGTTGGTTCAATAGCATGCTGGCTGAAACTCTTACGTGCCAAGCTAAAACTTTTTTGTGCCAAGCTAAAACTTTAAGTTTTCAAAAAGAAATTTGATTTCATATCCTAATACATTATTTTTGTTTGAAATTTACTATTTTTTCTTTAGAGCTTCAAAAATATATCTTTCATATCAAAATTGTTACACTTAATCATTTCTTTTAGTACTTTAATATTTCTTGAAACATGAATTTATTTAACTTATTAGTTACATTATATATTCAAATATTTTATTATTCATCAAAATTAATCCTTAAGATTAACAAGATGAATCGAGCATTGGATAAGAGACTTGAGAGGACGATAGGTGATCTTACATGGTGAAGTTCCTATTACCGCAATAAGCTTTTCTAAGTAGATCTCAGGTATGGTGAACACAACACAAGACAAAGATAGGATCGAGCAGCCTAGCTTGCTTCCATGTTTGCCCATCCATAATCAGTTAGATATTTGTTCCAAGACATGGGGGCAACAATTATAAGCTCTCAAAGTCAGGTAGATGCCGAATGTCTAGTTAAGATGGAGATTATTGAGAAAATACCTTGATTCATTTCAAAATGCGAAGCCTGCATGCCAGAAAATCAAAGAAAAGATCTAGTATAGAGAAAATCTAGGAGTAAACCAGGCCTAATAGCAGTGGGCCAAGCTTGATAGCAGTGGGCCAAGCCTAGCTTAGGCCTAGGTGCACGTCCAGGCATGCGTGGGTGCACGACTTGGGTGCCTGGGTGCATGGCCTGTAGTGCACTAGTGTATAGCCCAAGCGTGTGGTGCATTTCATGCAGTCCATTGCCATGGTTTGCATAGTCCACGTGCATTTCCCGTGTATTTCAAATGGTGCATGGTAGACCATGGGTGCAGGAGAGCGATAGCATGCACATGGCGCATAGGGATAGGCCAGTCCAGCATGGTTCACATGGGGGGTTGGTTTGCGGTGGTCTATAGTCTTCCTGACATGGTTTTGACTCTGTTTGTACTCCTTTTTTATACGATTTGAATATCTAAAGTCCTATCAAAGTGCTCTTCGACAAGGAGACCAGCATATAATCCCAAGATCTATAAAAAGAAGGATAGATAATCAGAGAGGATGTGGTAGTGATAGAGAAAATCTATAAAGACTAGAGGGTCTCCTTGAGAGCTAAGAACTTGTGAGAAGGATTTTTGATTTCTTATTGAGTTTATTTATACAAGATGAGAGTGTAAGATTTCCTTTATAATTTTTTGATCATAGTAAAATCTTACATGCCTTATTGATTGTATTTTCTTTTTTATTTTTTTTCTTTCTTCTCTTGTAGTATCAACAACAATATCATTATCTTGGACATGGGGATCCATATTCCGTATGATAAATTTTTTTAAGTAGTATCAATGTAGGTGGCACCATAATAGCATTTGATCAGGCTTTGATCTCTTATTATGACATAGAACGCCTAATGGCCAAAGGCTGACTTCCTACCAAGGTATGAAGAACTTATCAGCTAGGAACTAATATCTCATTAAGGCATAGGAGCCTAATGGTTAGGAGTCAATTTTCCACCGATGTGCAGGATATCTATCGATTAGGAGATGATCTCTTATTAAAGTATAAGATACTCAACTATTTATTGGACAGGTACTAATTACTTACCTAAACCAGGTACAAAGTTCTACAACTTTATTTAATATGGAGCATATCTCTTTAAGTTATTAAAACCGTTGTAACAAGGTTGGTAAAATAGTTGTCAAGAAGTGTAACAGATTACTTAACAACTTATTTTATAGTATAACTGCCTCATGAATGGTTACAACTGCTTAACCAACTCGATCATGAATTTCTATAAATAGGGAGCCGAGGAAAACTTCAGGAAGAATTCTAACACACACTCTCTCCATTTTTTTTCTTCATGTTCTCCCTCTTTAAGTTGATTTAAGTATTGAAGAGTTTTCCATTGGAGAAATCCCACCTATTCTTTTAATGATGAGAATTTTTTTATAGGTCTAGGAGCTGATCGGATCTACTTTAAAAATCATCATCTAGTTTTCTGAAGGATCTTTAGACTTTTAGAAGTTCAAAGCCATTTCAGCACATCTAGTTTATCTAGCTTAGAAAGGAATAGCAACACCAACACCGAATTGACACATTGAAAATGCTTCCCTAGTTTCTCTCAATTACATGGAATAAATAAATGTAGTTGCTGACCATGAGATACAAAACTAGAAGATTGGACTACTCCACCCATTTCAAGGGTAGTATTTTTGGTATTTTATGACTGATTGCATTCAGCTCATGGTTTACTTACAAGTTACTTTGAAAAGATAATTCAAGCCCAATAGTCCACTCAAAAGATCATTAATTTTTAACAAACATCACAAAAGTAATAAATTTATAAATTAAATGGGTTTATTACTAATTCAGCAGCAAGAATGACCGGTGTGAGAAATGGAATCTTTTGTAACTAGGGTTTGTTAGATGAGGAAAGAAGAAAAGATAGCTTAAAGGGTTTATATGAGATTTGTTGGAAAGATAATTTAATTTAAGATTTTAATTATAAGATTATCAAAAAAAATGGTAATCTGGATATGATATAGATTGCTGGTTACCAAATACCTCTTAAAAGGCTTTACTCTTATTTTTACCATCATGTAATTTGATATTGCGTGCATTTGCAAGTAGCATTATTGATACTAAATATTGCTACCAACGTCAAGCATGTATATACTAGAATCCAACTCAATTGAATACCCAGTCATTTTCAACTCAATTGGTCTAGCAAGTAGGCTTGTGAGATCAACTATCATGCATAATTAATTGATGGTGACATAGAAACAAATAGTTTCATTACATCGAAGCCATGTTTGGAGGCACAAGAAAATGGGACTGCTCACAAGTTCATGCAAAGATGATCAAGCATCAGACACGAATTCTAAAGTAGTACAGAATCAATATGCAAACAAGAGATTGCTGATGAAATCCCATTTTAAATATGACAGCCACCTGGTCTCCTGCCCCTTCGCTGTCTCCAAATATTTGTTCTTTTCCCACGCCAAATAAGACCAGCCCTTCGGAGATCCCAAAGGCTCCAACGATGCCTCCAATGCCATCATTCCTCTCCTCCTCTATCCCTTCAAATCTCCTCGCCTCTCAGTGATCCCGACGCCTGAGAGAAGAGAGAGATGGCTTTTTCCTCTCCCAAATGCCCCTCTTCCCGGTTTGCCCTTCTCCCATCTCCTGGGCCCAGAAGCCGGCGGGTGGCGGCGGCTCCCCCCTCCCCGTCCCGTCCTCCCCTTCCAAGGCGCTTCTTTTCGAAGAGGATTTCCTCCCAATCGCCTAGAAATGGGCACTGGAGCGTTGTTTCCATGCACGAGGGTCAGTTTTCGATTCCATTTTGTCCGATTTTCCTCATTTTTTATTCGTTTTTCCTGTCTGGGTTTCCTCCATTCTTGATTTTAATGAGATTCATGTAGGTTTTATGAAAATATAGAAATGTTAGAAGATGGTGAGGGAAAGATTCCGACTTGGAGGTTTTTAGGGCCTCTCAATTCAAAAACACCAAAGGAAAAAAAAGGGGAAGAACTGTTTTTGGTGAACTAATGATTTGGATTGTGTAACCTAGTACTTAAAATTTTTTATCACTGGATTGGAAGTTCTTCCCAAGAGCATGGATACCCGATGACAATGTTACTACGGTGGGTTTCTTTCATCTATTGAGAAATGTTTCAATTCAAAAGGAATAACTTGGACAGGGGCTGCACGCAATTCGAGTGTTTTCTAACTTGTCTTAGTTTATGCTAGGTCTTGTTTTCTGTTGATGTATGGATATAGGAGATCCATTTGAAAAGGGTCTAGAGTCTATGGCGGAACTTTTTGAACTTATGATTAATGCCATGTATCCTCAAGTGTTTTGTGTATGGTGTTTTACCATGAATCAGATGTTGGGATTAAATGGCTAGCTGCCATTTATGACATTTGTTAGACTCTTATATCTAGTATTGCTCTATAGGAAGGTTTACGCCTCATGATTTTCCTATTCAAAACTTTGGCATTCCACTTGAACAAGTGTTTATCTATTACCGCCACTGACTCTGCTTCTTCGGGCTTGTTGAAGGTTCATTTTGAGTGTACAGATAGAAGACATAAACTTATTGCTTTCAGCTCCTTGCATAGGGTTGTTAAAGAATCTTCCTTCCTCTTAAGATTGTATTGGCATGTATAGGACTAGATTTATTTCTGGCATCTGTAATTCCTGCTCCTCAGGGTTGGTTTGGTCACCAAGTATTGCATTCTCTATTATTAGATAAGAAGTAACTGATTCTTATTTTGGGGGAGCTTCTCATGTATTTACTGTTACCAACCAATGTTTTTTGATGGCCAAATCTCAATGATCAGCTTATTCTCATTGTAGTTAGGAATTGAGATAACTCATAAGTCCATACTGCCAAACCCCCAGCTGCTATCTCAAGTTCAATGCTACCCACATTTTTTTTTGCACTTCCCCATGTCACGCTATCTGCTCCAACATCCTGCACTTTCTCGTCAACCATCATAAACATTATACAACACATCCACTATAAGGTTGGCATTGACATTATCATTAAGGGTCATGAGTGCATAATGCAGTGATTGTTAGAGTAGAGCATTCTCCATGGAGGGTGGTGTGAGGCAAGATACTAGAGAACGATTAGTGGTGTTGACATGGTGGAGGTGTTTGGCTAATGGGACCTATGGGAGGCAAGTTGGAGATATAGCTAGAATTCATGTAACTGAAAGTGCCATTCAGGTCGTATAAGAGGGATAGATGGTGATGGAATGATGATGGTGGTGTCAGAGAGATGGTTGCTGGAAATTGTAAGGGGCTAAAATGGCTATGGCAATGGTGAGACATTGGTGTGGCATGTGCTGCTGATCACATACAGCTGTATAGGATTGTTTGTCATCATATGCCCTGTTTAGCAATAAAATGGATGTGCAATTAGAGGCAATGAAAAAATTGCGAAGGTGAAGGAAACCCACATAGTCCATAACTTATGTCCTCGTTACTAAAGTAAAAATTTGAACTATGAGGAGGCAACCTTCTTTTCATACAAGATCAAAACAAGAAAGCCCTTTATAGAGGATATTGAAAGAGAGAAAGTTATATTCACTTTGTTAGGGGAGGTTGCCTCTGGACTCAAATAGAATTATGATGTGATGAACTTATGATCCTGTTAAAGAATTTATCTTTTTGTACCTAGAACCATAGGTGTTTTTGATGTGCTTATTAGGTCTAATATTTGGCAGCAGAGCGAGATTCTGAATTTGAGGCTAGTGGGTTACCAGCATGTCCTCTCAAAATACTGGCTTTGATAAAAAATGTTAGAATCCAAATTAGTAGACCTAAAGCACCTGGTCATAAAGGTATGTAAAGCTTGGGTTTTATTAGGATAGTAAGAATTTGAAAATTCTGTCGGTAGAACTTGAATTAGTTAATTTCCTTTTATAATATGATGAAACCATTTGAGTTTTATCTATTTTTGGCATATAATTTCCAAATGTAGAGTATGTTTTTTAATTTACGACTGCAATTTATGCTGCTTATGTTTTATCTGGATTCTATTTCAGATAATCTAGCAATTTTCAAAAGAGAAAATTTTTTAATTTTTTTGTTAGCAATCTTTCTCCCTCTTTGGGATGTTGTATTCCTTCTGTTTTTTAGCCTTTCTATCCCTTCTCTATATGTTTGATCGATAATTTACATTTATGTCAGTCGCCATGATTCTATTTATTTGTATATTTCTTCTTTCACATTTCAGTTTTTTTTGAAAGCAAAAACATTATTTAGATATTATCCTATCTAAAAGATCTTACTGGTATTGCATAGCAGCTGCAACTGTACCTGTTTTCCCTGAAAAAGAAATTGATTTGACGAAAGTGGGAAATGGTGTATCATCAGCTATATCTGCAGCGGAGCATCAAGATTTAGTAGGCCTAAAAACTAGTAAGAAGGACTCTACGGTTAGTATCACCGTGGTTGGAGCCTCTGGAGACCTTGCTAAGAAGAAGATATTTCCTGCACTATTTGCACTTTATTATGAAGACTGCCTCCCTGAGGTCTGATTACTAAAGTTCTTTTTTTCCCCATATAGTCAGTTTTACTAACCAGCTTGAAAAATTTAATTTTGTTTAATTAAAATATGTTAGAATATCATAATGTGTAGATTTGTTTATCTGCAGCATTTCACGATTTTTGGCTATGCTCGGAGTAAGATGACAGATGCTGAATTAAGAAACATGGTCAGCCGAACACTCACTTGCAGAATAGATAAAAGGTGATTGCTGCTGTGAATGCTTTCAACCTTCAACCAATTTTATGTTTTCCACTTTTAATAAAGTGCTTTGGGAAATTTAATTGTGGAGTTATCTTTAAATCATTTTTAATTGTATTCTGGCTTTAAGGGTAATACCATGTGTTGTGGGAATTGCATTTGACTCTTCCATTAGTGCTGAAGGTTTCTGCTGATTTTTCAGGGAGAATTGTAGTGAAAAGATGGAGCAGTTTTTACGAAGATGTTTTTACCATTCAGGTCAATATGATTCTGAGGATAATTTTGCAGAGCTAGACAAAAAACTAAAAGAACATGAGGTAATGTGGTGCATTGCAGATGATAAACCTCTTAATATATTAGATGAAGCACTTTTTTTAATAGAATTTATGATATTTTTGTCCATTGGTGTGATACAATCTTGATGTTGTTCAAAGCTTGTTATGTCATATTATTTTACTTGCATGTGTGGCCAGTGTTCATTTATTTCCCAACAGAATGATGGAATTGAAGAACACCTCGATTTGTACTAGGCTTAGGTTATTGCCTTAATTTAGAAATTCCTTTATGTGAACTCTTGCATAGATCTTGATTCCTAACAGCTATATGATAAGCACTAAAGGAATTGCTTGCATGCTTTTGAGGTTGTAATGTTTAGTTGGGATTGGATATTTACTTCCAACCCATTTTAGATGAAAGTGCCTCTCACTTCTCTTTCTTGTTTTGTTTTTTTTATCATATTCGCTCCATCTCCTACTTCATCTTGCAACTTGCAATGGAAGATGGATGGTTTGCATAAGATGGGTTGATTTTAATTGGTATGACTTTGTTGGGCGGGGTTTAGGTTGGGGTATCATGATCAATATAAGCAATTATTTGACATGAAGGTTGCTTATGGTTTGAGAATAAGAAAAAGTGAAAAAGGAATGTGAATTTCTTGTGGAATGTCTATTCTTGTTCCTATTTTCCAAAAGTTTCTTCCTCCTCACCAGGACTATAGGCTGAGGGTATTTTTGTTCATGTAAAAAAGGCGGCAGGAATAAAAGAGGGCTATTTTAAGGAATAACTTTATTCCAAGTCCCCTTGCAATAATTGTTATAGAAATAAGCAAGTTTCTACGGAATATCTATTCCTTATCAATTTAACTGTTGCACCTTTTTTATTCCACATTCCCACTTCACCAACTCTTTTTTATACCCACTTCGCCCTTCTCCTTTTTTCCTACTTTAATCATATTACAATGATAATAGCATTATTAAAATATCCACATTAATACTCCATACGGTAAACTGTTACGATATATTAATCTGTTAAATATATTTAATATTGTCATATAGTGCTAATCATACTGTGACTTGTGTTATAATATGATATCATATTAACACAATATCAGATTGTGTATAATACATATTATAGAAAACACACTATAATAATGTCATGAAGTATATGAAAAGTATATTAGCATAACTCTGTGATAAAAGATGTACATGGAAAATATGATTATACTGATTATCTAAATGATATTTGGGGTGGCTAATTAGTTCCTAGGGAACAATCAACCTGGTTGTTTCCCGTCTAAAATGACAAGAGATGCCCTCAAAAAGTTGATAGGAATAGGGTCATATTGGTCATTTTCCAACAGCCAATTTCTCATGCAGTCTTCAAAATATCATAAGATATTAACTCCTCTCTCTCTCAAATTAAAGCATAGATTAAAGTAAGAAAACCCTTTCCTTCTCTGCCCGTCAACCTTGTTACATGGTAGATGATGTTATAAGTAATTGCTGGTATGCAGAAAAATATTCGGTAAGAAGCCGATCACTTATTGAGGCACAAGGTGCCTGACAGCTAGAAGCTGATCACTTATTTGAGGCATAAGGTATCAAACGGTCAGGAGTTGATTATATATTTGGGGCACGGGATGGTAGACAGTCAGGAGCTGATCACTTATTTGAGACATAGGATACTAGACGGTTAGGAGGCGATCACTTATCTGAGGCACAAGGAGCCCGACAGCTAGAAGTTGATTACTTATCTGAGGCACAGGATGCCAGACGGCCAGGAACCGATCACTTAGCTGAAGCACAGGCTGCTCAACTATTCATCGAACATGTGCCGACTATTTACCTGAGCCAAGTACAAAGTCCCATAACTTCATATAACATGAAGTATGGATCTTAAAATCGTTAGACCCATTACGACTAGGTTGGTAAAGTGATTATGAAGAAGTGTAACAGACCACTTAGCAAACCACTTCACAAATTGATCTCTTAATAGCCTAACCGATTTAATAACTTTCTTAACGGTGTAACCACCTCACAAACGGCTATAACCGTCTAACAAACTCAATCCTAAACCTTTATAAATAAGGGTCAAAAGGAACTCCAGGAAACTCTTCCTGACTCTCTCCATTTGCTTCTTACTATTCTCCCTCTTTAAGTTGACTCAAGCATCGGAGAGTTCTCCATTGAAGAAATCCCACCAATTTTTTCAATAACAAGGATTTCTTTTGCAGGTCTAGGAGTTGGTCAAGCCAACCTTGAAGGTCATCGGTCAGTCTTTTGAAAACCTTTAGGAGCCTAAAGCTATTTCAGTGCATCCGATTTCCTAAGCTTAGAGAGGAGCAGCAATAAACCTCTAACATTTTTTGTTCCAAATTTCTCCCTCCGCACACTAATACCATCCTTTCTTCCCTGACACCCACTGCCTCTCCCTCCCTCTCCTCATCCTGTCACCATGCGTTCATCCCACCACCTCGCAACACCTCTCCCTATCTTTAGTAAAACTATTTACCACCTCCAATTAATCACCACCCATTAGAATCCACAACCTACGTTCCCCTGTCACCCACCTTCTCTTATGGTTCTCCATATTCTCCTGTCATTGCTTGTTCTTCATCTTTTGATCTTGAACGCCTACCATAGTCTAAAGCCTTCTCCTCCTCCCACCATCCATCCATGCTTCTTCCTCTATTTTCCAACTATTAGGCACATCACTTATTTTTCTACTAAGTTTCCATGACCTAAGTTCCTATCAATTTCTTTTCTTTTTTTAATCACCTTCGGAAAAAATACTGCAACCCTCTCTCCCAAGGATTGCTGAACTGGTACTGGGACCCGTACTGGTTAGCGACCGGTACTGTCTGGTACAGTACCGTACCATATCGGTATATATACCGGTCTTGGTGAATTGAGAAAATACTATCTTCCTCCCCCTCTCAAGCAAGGATCGTTGAACTGGACCTGAATTGGACCCGAATCAGGCTAAACCGAGCTTGAACTGGATCGCAGATGTCAGAACCGACCCATACCATATCGAACTGACCCATGTTGGTCCGGTTTAGATCATTTTTTATGGTTCGGGTCCCGAACTGTTTTTTAGGACTGCATCGTACTGGTTTTTGGCCGGTACGGTATGGTACGTCCTTTGAAGATAAAGCCAATAGAAATATACATGTACCATAGAATTTTTCATTGTGACCTAAAACAAATAAACACAGATTTTTCTTCTACAAGTCTTAAGATCATACCTTGTGAATTCAACAAGAGTTTATAGTCAGAATGCATGAAAATTTACATGGAGCATGGGCAACAGAATATAAAGATGGCAGCCCAGTTTCTCACAAAACTCAGTCAAGCGGACCTGACTTTCATCTATCATATCATGCCAATTTTAAACTCAGAGAAACTGAATGATGTACCAATTAAGCGGCATATGTGAGTGTAGAATCACATGTTTGGACTTTCTTGCAACCTCATTGCTATACAAAACATTAAAGTATTCAGGGTAAACTTGTCTATAAAAAATTAATTGTCAGCCTCCGGCCCTTTAATGTAGTGCTTTCTCCCCCTTAAATAAGTGAAAAAAAGGTATCAGATCCTGGAGACCAATTTTGGATCTTAACATCAAACCCCTTAATCGGGAGGGTGGGTCAGATTTAGCTTCTATGCCCCCTGCCCTCCAAACACCATGAGAGCCTTTCAACTCAACTGCTCAGACTCTAGATCTTCGTGGCAGCACCTCTGCCACCATAGTGTGAGCTGGGAGCAGCTCCAAAAATCCTGGCCTACTAAAAAACATGAATTGGTTGCCCACTGATTTGATCATAGGTGAAATCTAATCTCTTGGTCTCTAGGAAGTGAGAAAGGGGGCAGCAAGTGTTGGTTTTGACAATGTGTTTTGGGGCACTAGTACTTGGTTGCTTTGGTGCACCTCATTTTTAAGTTTTTTCCCTTCTAAAACAATAAGAAATGGCATACCAAAGCAACTAAGTACTAGCACCTAAAGGGCTAAGGCACTCCAGCTTTAATGCTGGAGTTTGCTGGCTTGAAATGAAGCTGTGAGTAGAGCATCGAAAAGCAAAGTGAGCCACATGCTATAGTAAGACCTGGGCAAATAAAAGATTTCAAACTCTACCATAGAGGTTGGTCCCACTAGTTACTAGCAGTTTTCGACTTGGATGAGTTGGAATTCCCATCTTTTTCAAGTAGGTTAAATGAGCACATAGGAACCTCTGCTAGCATGATCATATCAATAAAGTTGCAACCAAAGTGCCCAATCTTTATGACTTAAATTAACATCCAAAATGGACAAGGTAGGAGAATGAGCACCCAAACCCATATTGAAAAAGCCTTGGCTTAGCCATAACAAGATCAATCACTCAGTCTTCACTACAGAAGATGCCTCTAAGCTGGAGCTTGAAACTAAATCAGAAGCGACCAGAATAAAGCCCTATCTAGTGCTGTTGTGCCCGGGGTAGAAAACCAGAACAAAGAGAGAAACTCAGCCAGCTTTTTTAACAAATGATTGTGATTGTGGAGTTGAGTCAGGGGATGGTGCTAAAGGACTTGGTGATTCTACCCTACCTTTTTCCCAAGATTGGACTCTGACCATTGTTAAACATGCACGATGCTTTAAGCATTTATTAAGCATGAAACATCCTCTTGTAATTGAAACTCCGCTAACTGAACTCTTATAGTGTTCGCTAGAAGAACTAATAAATTTTGCTACCCTGCTAGCAGGTTTAATTGGATTTGGACAATGTTTGCTGGTCTTAACAGTGGTAAGTCAGCCAAATCTGAACTAGACACCAGCAAATCCATTTTTCATCTAGGCATTGTTGGCACTTGGTAATTAAAAAAAAAAAAGGGAACAAGAACAAATTAGAGGTTTTGGTCAGGGGAGAAGGGAGAGTCAAAGAAAGATGGGGTATAGTGGATGGTGCAAAGAAATGATGATGTGAAGGTGATGGTGGGCAGGATGAGGAAAGCTAGTAGGTGGGTGAGGAAAGAGGGAGGATGGGGAAGTCATGAGTGGTCAGAGGAGGGTGGGGTGGTAGACTGTGGGTATGAGGGGTCAGAGTTGGAAGGTATTGTGATTGTGAAATCAAGGTCGAGCTGTGGCATTGGTTGCATGGAAAGCAAGACTTGGTTGTCATTTGAGGGAGGGTGGAGGGGTTTTTGATGTGTAAGATGGTCAGTGTTTAGACAAAGGGCTTGGAATGTGAAGGAGGAATGGAACGGAGAAGAAGAGGGAAATCCCATCATCATTTCAGGCAAAATTGGAAAATAGACATACAATTTCTCATGATATATTTTCAAGTTACATGAGAAATTGGCTGTTACGTAATGACCAATAACCCATACTTTATCAGATTTTTGGGGATACCTTTTGTCAATTTAGACTGGGACAGCCAGCTTGTTTGTTCCCTGGGAAGTAATTAGCCTCGCCCATTAGTCAACATAAAATAACTAATGTATATATTATAATATCATATTAATTTTAATAATTTTATATGCAATTTAGATAAGTTTGTTAGTAACTATGATGGTACTATAATATTATGATATCGCATTAATTAGTGATAGTATGATAGATAACTGTAAAATGACTAGAATAATTTTATAATTCATAATTTATTGTTATATTATAATAGCATTAATATATTAATATAGTATTATGAGAGTTTTTATTACTTCTCCTCGTTTTGTTCTAGCCAAAGAGTATTCCTATTTACAATATGTGTACCCACAGACAATTGACTAGCTTTATTGGCAAATACTGGAATTATAATCTCATGCAGGCCCATCTTCACTGCATTCATTTGTGTTTTCTTGTAGTTTTTGTTAATTTTATTAAATGTATGGTTATATGAACATAATACTCCAAGCGTAGGACGTGGTAAGGTTTAATATGCCGTTAACCTTGTCTTGTTTGGGAACAGGCCTTATTATTACCAAGAATATGAAAATTTAACTAGGAAAATAGGAATGACTTACAGGGCAACAATCCGATAGTAATAACTGCTCCTGCTTCAGTTAGTTTTGTTCTCAAATGATTGTTAGCCTTAAAGCTTGTGTCGCTTGGAATCTGAGCCTGTTAATGACATCATGCAAAATGAAACAGAGACCATTCCATCTGTTCCAATGTTGCTGGAAATAATGCAGCCTGTCTATTTTGCATCATGTGGTGTTATCAGGCACAAGATATGCACTTCTAATGAATCTTTTTGCAATAGGGAGTTGTGCCAAAAGTCATAAGATTAGTATAACCCTTTTCAGATAATCTCCTAGTTCATTCAACAATAAGCCACACAAAAGATCTCTTTTTGTTAATTTGTTGATATTCTATATCGATGAACTTGATGCTTGCGAAGACCCAATGTATTATGGCCCAGCCATGTCCATTTAACTTGTAGTCTCTGGTGATATTTGTTAAATACTTTTGTCCTGTATTATACACACCTATACTCTTCTGTACTTGCTTATAGATGGGGCAGGGACTAAGGATATAATCACCACAAAATAAGGGAGAGGAATATAATTTATGGCCAATGAGCTCTGATGATAATGGACAGTCAAGCCAGTCACAGGGATTTATTTTCTCCTATAAATTTTCTTAAGAGAGTCTAGACCTACTTCATCGCTGTCATGTGTTGATAACTGTTCGTCACTGTTTTTGCATAACCGTCCTTTTACAAATATTGGTTCTTTGAGTATGTTTTTGTTCCTTCTTGGGAAATAGAAATTGTCATACAGTATATTTTTTATAAAATCGTCATAGTACGTTAAATATGGGTCACAATATGTCCACAATTTTACTGCCAGCTTTTTATTAATTGACTTCGACTGTTTTTTTTGGGTACAACTGAATTTCTACGTTTGAATATTCATTCTAACAATAAATGTATGGGAAGTGTCATAGAATTCTTGTAGTTTAATTTTGCAAATAGCCTTTTGAATTTGTTTGCTAATGTTGAAATAAGGAAGTTATCATTGTAGTACGTTAAATATGGGTCACAATTTGTCCACAATTTTATTGCCAGCTTTGATAATTGACTTCTACTGTTTTTTTTTTTTTTCTTGGTGGGAGGGGGGTTACAACTGACACAACTGACTTCAACTGTTTGAATACTCATTCTAACGATAAATGTATGGAAGTGTCATATAATTCTTGTAGTTTAATTTTGCGAATAACCTTTTGAATATGCTGCTAATGTTGAAGTAAGTTGGATCGATTAGATGATGAATTTCTGAAGATGATGCTTTGTCACTGTTAACCAACATTGCAACTTTACATGGTAGGACTTTAAAGTGGGTTCATTGGCTTTGTATGACTATCTATTTCTCTCAAGTTCTTTTCTAATAATTATTGATAGACGAAAGTTATTTGTTTTTATTTGACAAACTTAAAAATGCCATGTAGGTAGATTTACTAATGTACAATGCCTATTTCTGATATAGTTGTGGTAAAATGTCATTTTAATCATTACTAAGGGATATATTGGCCTTCAATGATGTGGTAGTTTGTTTCTTAGTCAATGCTTGCAGCTGGAGTCCTGATTGCAAGTGTTGAATTATTTGAAACTTCTACATATCATTCTGCTGCTTTTTGAGAAATGGATGTTTTGAAGCCTTTTTTTGGGATATTGTTGAGATATTGTTATAACTTTTATATCCTTTATAGAAGTAGTTCCCATGGGTTATCTGGTCGATAGCTAGAAACTGGCAGAAAAGGCTAGTTGTAGGGACAACGATCACTTTAATCTAAAAGACATCCAGCATTCTGACTTTTTTATGTCGTGTTCCCCAATCACTAGTTTTATGATGTCATAACCAAAGTGAAAAAAAGGAAATATGTGTAAACTGTGAAGACTTCTATCTTCATGATACATTTTTTTATAATATTAAACTTTTCACAAATAAAATCAAATCAAGCAACTCTTTGGCTGTTTTTATGTGCCTTCAATGTTTACATGCATTGCCTTGATGCTTTTTCATTGGATTGTTCTGGCTATATCACAAATAAATAAAATTCTAACCATCAAGTTAAACATGCTTGACATGTACACCTTTTCTTAATTATCGGTCAGCTTTAACTTAATACAATTCTACCATTTACATATAATTTTCTCATTTGACAACTTGTTTCCAAAAGATAGAGAAGAAAAGGATGTGAAAGAATATTGAAACATGTTACTCATTTTGCAAGTATCTATACAGGCTGGGAGACTTTCAAACCGCCTCTTCTATCTATCAATACCTCCAAATATATTTATAGATGTGGTAAAATGTGCAAGCAAGTCGGCTTCTTCTGCAAATGGCTGGACGAGGGTTATAGTTGAGAAACCCTTCGGTCGGGATTCTGAATCTTCGGCTGCATTGACACAGGGCCTGAAACAGTACCTAGTGGAGGACCAGATTTTCAGGTAATGTAATACACAAACTTATTCGTTTCCTTTAGGACCCACAGTCACTGACTTTTGTTGTTATACAGAATTGACCACTACTTGGGAAAGGAGCTGGTTGAAAACCTATCTGTTCTTCGCTTCTCAAATCTTGTTTTTGAGCCTCTGTGGTCAAGACAGTATATAAGAAATGTGCAATTAATCTTTCTGAAGACTTTGGCACTGAAGGACGAGGAGGGTAGGGTTATCAATATAAGCTTCAAACTTCATTCATTTTCATGACAACTTTGTGCTTTGAACAAGCCTATCTGCTTTCTTTTTTTTTTTTTTCCTTCAGGTACTTTGATAACTATGGTATCATCAGAGACATCATGCAGAATCATCTGCTTCAGATATTAGCCTTGTTTGCTATGGAAACTCCTGTCAGCATGGACGCAGAGGATATCAGAAATGAGAAGGTGCCTTTGAACTTTAAAGAAGTGTAGTGCTGAGTGCTTAGTTTATTTGCTAGGCCATATATTCATTATGCTCCTAGTCTCAAAATCTTCTGCTTTAAAAAAAAAAAATTTCAAGTTTGTTTATGATATTTTGTTATGGTGGATCGTAAGGCTACCTGGCTGGCAGCTAGAGGTTTTTTTTTTAGTGTCTGGGCTTGCTCATTAACTGGCTGTGCTTATGAGTTGTTCCATGTATGTCAGGTGAAAGTTTTACGTTCTATGAGGCCATTGCAACTAGAAAATGTGGTGATAGGGCAATATAAAAGCCACACAAGGGGTGGCATTACATACCCGGCATACACAGATGATAAGACTGTTCCCAAGGACAGCCTGACTCCAACATTTGCTGCTGCTGCCCTTTTCATAGATAATGCAAGATGGGATGGAGTGCCATTTCTCATGAAGGCTGGAAAAGCATTGCATACTAGGCAGTATGTTCTTATTGAATTGTCCATGATCTCTTATGTTGTTGTGATGGAATGGGCATTTGCCCTTTTGTGAACAGATTTGATATCAGTAAAGAATTGTAAATTCTTTATGGATGCAGAGCAGAGATTAGAGTACAGTTCAGGCATGTTCCTGGTCATTTATACAAGAGGAGCTTTGGGACAGACCTTGATCGAGCTGCAAATGAGCTTGTGATCCGGGTGCAACCTGATGAGGCTATCTACTTAAAAATCAACAACAAAATCCCTGGTTTGGGGATGAGATTGGATCGAAGCAATCTGAATTTGCATTATGCAGCAAGGTACATGCACAAGTTTATATTGAGAACAATAATTCACCTGACTTTAATCATATAACTGCTCCTTCTATCTCATTCCATAATTTTCTTTCTCAGAATAATTAAATGGCATATTTTCTTTCTTTTGCTTTTTTTGTTTTTGTTTTTGTTTTGTTTTGTTTTTTTTGTTTGTTTTTGTTTTGGTTTTTGTTTTGTTTTGTTTTGTTTTGTTTTGTTTGTTTTTTGTGGGGGAGATGGGCATGGAGTGGACCTTGCTTCTAAGGTTTTATTCTGCCAATTTTGTGAAATAACTTTTTGTATAACCCCTCCATATATTAATTACATACAAGGACCACTTATATATATTTTCAGATTTGAGACTTCTCTTATATCAAAAGTTTTCCAACAGGATGCCAAATTAACATTTCATCAGCTATAATATATAGTTATTGCATTTTTCCCCTCTCCTCGGTGGCCTTTTAAAACTTCTAACCACTGTGTCACTGGTACTTTTCCATACTGTTGTCATTGAATTCAAACTCTTCACAGCCAACATTACTAGTATTAAACTCTTGATTCTATCTCGGAATTGGAGGCCATGGCATCAACAAGAAATGTAGCTCACCAAGTAGATGTGCCCGATGGCTGACTTGAGAGGAGGAACGTGATGAAACACAATAAACATTTTACTACTGCTAAGAGAATTGATTTTAGGCTTTTATTGGCATATTTATGAGTTAACAGAGATTTTGATTTGCAAATATATAAAAGAGGATCCTTTATATAAGAGACATTATACATAAAAGATTTCTTATATAAACCCCGATGCCTTTTCAAATTGGTTTACATTCAAAATTTAAGCTACCAACCTCAAGGATTTATAATTAGGGAATGAGTGGTAGTCCAAATCTGAACACTTCGCATAGGTTTCCAAATTCTTCAGACAATCTGTTATTTATTTATGGAAAAATTATTCTGTAAGCCCAAAGTGCTGTCATTTTGTCATGATATCATGATCTCATTGCAATCAAAGTAGTATATTATTTCATTGGTTTGGTAAGGCTAGTCATTCGTTTCTTAAGATGTTGGATTTTGCTTTAGATATTCAAAGAGATACCAGATGCTTATGAGAGCTTCTGCTCGATGCTATCGAAGGGGAACGGAGGCTTTTCATTCGCTCTGATGAGCTGGATGCCGCTTGGGCACTCTTCACTCCATTGCTGAAAGACTTGGAGGAGAAAAAGATAGCTCCCGAGCTTTATCCTTACGGGAGCCGAGGGCCAGTCGGTGCACACTACCTTGCTTCCAAGTACAATGTTAGGTGGGGCGATCTCAGTCCTGAGCACTAACAAATATGATTTCTTTTAAAATTATAGTCTAATTGTAATTGGATCCCAGAAAGTGTGGAGATGGGTGGAAATGTAGAATAAGGTGAGAATCCTTTTTGCAAGGAACAGTCTGTGTTTGTTGCATCCCAGAAAGTGTGGAGATGGGTGGAAATGTAGAAGAATAAGGTGAGAAAATCCTTTTAGCAAGGAACGGTCTGTTTGTTGTGTATCGTTTTAGATGGCATGGAAGTTTAATCCTTCTTATAGAATTTATATGCCAATCTTGTACCAATAGGGAACTTAAAGCTGCTGATGATAAAGAGTAATAATTCCTCGGAAAATTGCGAAACAAGATATGGTACATCCAACAGTTGGAGTATGGAGGTTGCCTGATCATTTCTTTTGGACCATGCCTTCTGACATCTTTTTGTTTATACCATTTTTCCGCTAACCCACAAATCGCTTGATCTTTGATATCGTTAGGGCTGCGAGCTTGGGCACAAGAGAGGTTCAACTGATCTAAAAGTCCATCTAAATTTGAAAAGCAGAGTAATTTTGTGCACCGTGTGCAGTGCAGCAAATCCAGTGTGGCCCATATCGTATGCTTCTATTGGTCCAATTATATGTGCGGTGGCATGACAGGATGAGGGGTATAACATGTTTTAGGTTGAGCGTGACTAGCATTAATTAAGATTCAGTTTTTATTTGAAATATTCATCTAGTCCCTTTCTCTCTGGTTCTTTATTTTCATCATCTTGCTTAGATTTATGGAAATGTTTTAGTCTAAAATATGTTCTGGTTTTTGTCCAAGAAATCAATAAATGTTAAAAAAGAATCTCACTTGCTCTAAATCTGCTTTGAGAGTTTTGTTTGCAGAAATCAACTTTCAAATATAAATACTAGTTTCTTCTTCTATCTGAAAAAGTACTCTGTTTGGTCCAAGGTTGGAATAAGGCACCGAAGACTTCTTTGTTTTGATCTAAGATTGGAATAAGCCACCGAAGAGTTTTTCTATATGTTCAAGATAAAATGTTATTGTTGGAAGTAAAACATCTTTTTGTCTTCTTGTTATAGTTCTTTTATTACACTAACTGTTTTGGTAGTTAGAGAAAGTTAATGGCACTCTGGGAGTCATAACTCAATCCATAGGTTATAGGTATTCCTAGTAGGAGGGGATAATAAATATAATTTAAGTTTTTATACAGGAATATCATAGGTTTATAACTGGGATGTTATAGTGTTTGAACTGGGATGTCGTAATACTGTTTCAGCATGTATTTGTAAACTTTGTGCATCCATGTCATGTTATGACATCCTAGGAGTCAACTCAGTCCAAAAGTGATAGGTTCTCCAGGTAGTAGGGTTTAGTATATTTAGTTTCATATTTTATTTCATGATCGGGTGTCATAATCTTTTAACTAGGATATCGTAACTTCTGAATTAGGGTGTCGCAACTTGAAAACTTCTTTTTTTTTTAAATCATTTTTTTTCGTGTCTTTTTATCACAATTCAACAATCTTATTCAAGCCAATGCACGGTTGAAATATCCCATAATGGAGAATAAAAGCTTTCATTTTCTGTTTTGTACCGAGTTGTTCATGTTTCGATGTTTTTGATACCCAAGTTTTTCTAAAAATATTTTACAATATTGTGGGTATCATATATCATCAATGCATACTGAAACACTTATGTTACGGAGGATCAAAACATCCGGTTTAAATTTTTGTAGAGGGATGTCGTAGGTTTATAACTAGCATGTCGTAGTGTTTGAACTGGGATATCGTAATACTATTTCAACATATATTTATGAATTTTTTGCATCCATGTCATGTTATGACATCCTGAGAGTCATAACTCAGTCCAAAAATGATAGGTTCTCCAGGTAGTAGAGGTTAATATATTTAGTTTCATGTTTCATAATTGGATGTTATAATCTTTTAACTAGGATGTCGTAACTTCTGAACTAGGGTGTCGTAACTTCTGAACTAGGGTGTCGTAACTTGAAAACTTATTTTTTTTGAAATCTTTTTTTTCCTGATCTTTTTATCATAATCCAACAATCTTCTTCAAGCCAATGCATGGTTGAAATGTTCTATGACGGAGGATAAAAGCTTTCATTTTCTGTTTTGTACCGAGTTGTTTATGTTTCGATGTTTTTGATACACAAGTTTTCTTAGAAGCATTTTATTATATTGTGGATATCATATATCATCAATGTATACCGAAATACTTTTGTTACGGAGGATCAAAATATTCGATTTAATTTTTTGTACAAGGATATCGTAGATTTATAACCAGGATGTCGTAGTATTTGAATTGGATGTCGTAATACTGTTTCAGCATATATTTATGAACTTTTTGTATCATGTCATGTTATGACATCCTATGAGTCATAACTCAATTCACAAGTGACAGGTTCTCTAGGTAGTAGGGGTTAGTATATTTAGTTTAATGTTTCATGATCGGGTATCGTAATATCTTAACTAGGGTGTCACAAGTTTAAATTTCTATTTTAGAAATAATTGGTTCTATGCCCGTATTATTGCACTGTCGTGTTATATTCTATCCAATGCATAACTCATTATTTATTATGTTGTAGATAAAATATCATCTAAAATTATGTATATCAATGTTTATGATTTTTTATGCAGATATTTCTACATATGGTATTGAAATTAGAAATCTGGAAAAAATCCAATATGATCATTTGGATGAGGTTGCTAATGTTATTCAGAAGAATGCACATTTTCCTATCACCCCGATCACAGAGAACAAGTCTGTTGATCTTAAAATTGGTATGGAGTTCAATTCTACAAATGATTTATACAATTTCTACAATGGATATGCAAGGAGAGTAGGTTTTGGAATCATAATAGTGTATAGTAGGTCCAACAACAACAAAGAAATATGTTTCAAGTACCGGCATGTTAGAGGCAAGGAAAATCTAGAAAAATCGATAACTCCATGAATCCTAGGAATACTGGCAAAATTGATTGTAAGGCTTCGATAAAAGCAAGACTAAATTCTAAAAATGGTAAGTGGATATTGGTTGATGTTTTTCTAGAACATAACCATGAGCTGTCCATATCATCAATTGGTTATCAACGGTCCCATGGAGGATCAGCACATCAGAAAAGGCAGATATCAGCAATTTACATGCCGTGAATATTCTCACAAGTCAAATATACTCTGCCATGGCTAGAAGGAAAGTGGGTAAAAGATAATTAGATTTCACAGAAAATGATGCTCATAATTTTATCTATCGAGAATGTCAGAGTCAGCTGAAAGAAGGAGATGCACAGTCAATTATAATCCATTTCATACAAATGCAAGTAAAAAATCTAAATTTATTTTATACTTTTGACCTGAATGATAATGGACAGCTCAAGACTGTCTTCTGGATCCATCCTAGGTCAAGATTGGTAAGCACTTACTTTAGTGATGTACTGACCTTTGACTCATCTTATTTGATAAATACATATCAAATGCCCTTTTGTCCATTTGTCAAAGTCAACCATCATGGACAGTCCACATTGCTTGGTTGCATATTGTTATCAGATGAGATGACCGAGACATTTAAATGGGTATTCCAATCATAACAGGATGCAAATGGTGGTTAACCACCTAATGCCATCATAACTGACTAAGATAAGGCAATCAAGGCTGCTGTTAGGGATGCTTTTCTTAATGTACGACATAGATTTTGTCTTTGGCATATTTTGAAAAAGATTCTTGAAAATATTGGCTATATTTGCACTGCAAATCCTAAATTTATGGTTGAGTTTGAAGATGCGATATATGATTTAGTTACCATAGTATCTTTCGAGGAAAGATGGGCACATTTAATGAAGAAATATGTAGAATGCAAGGCCATATATTGGTTAAATGACATATATAAATGTCGGGATAAATAGGTTCCAGTTTATCTTAAAGATATATTTTTGTAGGTTTGTTAGTCATTATGAATGATTAATGTTCATTTTTTAAAATTTTTAACAAACTTTTTATCTTATATGCTTCTATTTTTTGAATATTTATGAATAGGGATGTCAACTTCATAAAGGAGTGATAGCATCAATCACTTTTTTGATGGATTTATAAACTTGAAGACTATGCTCAAGAATTCATCGATAAGTATGAAGATGCGCGCCTTGGAGAAAATATATGAAGCAAAAATGGGGAAGACAATAAAACGTTACAAATAAGTGCTTTCCTAAAGACATCCTCTCCTTTTGAGAGGCAAGCAGCAGGAAAATATACCAAGCGCATATTCAAAAAATTTTAGAATGAGATCCTTGAAATGGCTGCATCAAATGCTAGATTAGTTAAAGAAGTTGATAATCATGATGTATATTCTGTTAAATCATTTGAAAGAATTGAAGTTAATGAAATCAATAAAGAGATTATTAAAAATTACAAGGTTTCATATGACAAAACTTTGGAGGATGTTAAATGCCAGTGTAGATCCTTTGAGTACAAGGATTACTTGTGTAAGCATGCCTTATTGGTTCTTCATCAAAGCGACATATTTCATATTCCAGATAAGTACTTCTTGAATAGATAGTGCAAGGACATGAAATATCAATTCAACAATCTCAAATGCAACACTCAATTTTGTGATAAAAGCACACGAAAATCATGGTACGTACTCAAGGAATTATTTAGATTCGGATGTCTTATTTTAAGTTTACATTAACCTATCATATATCATGAAATCCTAATATAAATATTATATTTTATTGATCGTAGATATGCTTTGATGAGTCATCGGATGATGAAGCTTGCAGAGATAGCCTCCATGTCTGAAGATGCATTCAATTTGGTGATGAAAGATCTTACACTATTATTCAAAAGAACTGTTGATGCTAATTGTGCAGCTAAGCAAAGCAGAAAACTTCTAATCCAAGATCCTGACCAACTTACTATGAAGGTCATTCATGAGAGAATAATTAAGAGTAGAGTCGAGAAGAAATCAAAGAGATCAAGAAAAAATATAGATAAGGCTTCCGTTGACACTCCTGTGCAAAATAAAAGAAGAGTAGTACTAGCAAAAACAAAATTTCCATATTATAGTGGAAGTACCAGAAACAGTAATTGAACCCACTGTACCTTCTTCGGACCCTTTTTTAGATGAATTTGATGCTTATGTATGCAATCAACTAACATAGGATAGGATATAAAATGCTGAATTATGGTATAGTCCTATATATATAAAGTCCTATATTTATTTAGATTATCGAAAAAAACTTAAATAGGATGTATTGGACATTATAGAATCTACTTATTTTCAAATATGAATTTTTGTATTACTTTAAGTGGCCAAAGACTAAAACAGGGATAACAGAATTATGATTAATCTGGATATTACGACATCCTAGTTCAAAGCTACGACATCCTAGTTCAAAAGCTACGACACCCTAGTTCAAAACCTACGACATCCTAGTTCAAAACCTACGACATTCTAGTTCAAAAACTATAACCATGCAGAAATATAAGATAAAATGATTATAATCCCTCTTATCTGTGGTACATGTCATCATTGGCTTGGTTATTGACTCCTAGATTGTCAAAAATAGCCCCGACTGCTTAAAGATCAATCAAAAATGCTGAAACAATATTACGACATCCTAGTTCAAAATCTACGATACCCTAGTTCAAAACTTATGACATCTTAGTTCAAAAACTATAACAATGTAGAAAATATAGATAAAACGATTCTAATACCTCTTACTTGTGGTATATGTCATCATTGGTTTGGTTATTGACTCCCAGATTATCAAAATACCCCTGGTTGCTTAAAGATCAATTAAAAATGCTGAAACAATATTACGACACCCTAGTTCAAAAGCTACGATATCCTAGTTCAAAACCTACGACATGTTCAAAAACTACAACAATACAGAAAATATAAGATAAAATAATTCTAATCCCTCCTACCTGTGGTGCATGTCATCATTGGCTTGGTTATTGACTCCCAGATTATCAAAAATAGCCTCGGCTACTTAAAGATCAATAAAAAATGTTGAAACAATATTACGACATTCTAGTTCAAAATCTACGACATCCTAATTCAAAATCTACGACATCCTAGTTCAAAACCTACGACACCATAGTTCAAATGCTATGACACCCAAGGACAAATACTATGACACCCTGTCAAGAAATATAACAGTCTTTTATATCATCATCACAGCAATGAAGAATTACAGAATACTGTTTGAATGAATTATATAAAACTACATGTAATAAGACAATGATATTCAAAATAATACTGGTTGAATGAATTACAGAGTTTTTCTTTGAGAATGATGCTTAAAATATAACCTTAAGTGAGTTACAAATTTGTATAACATATTACAGAAGTGAATGAATTAAAAAAAAGAGTACATAACAAATAATTTACTTTTACAGGCTAATTTTAAACATCACTTTCAATCTTTTGATTCAGACTCTCTCTCAAAATTCTTACTGCTAACTGGTGGCGGTACACGCTGATATCTTTTTCTATGAAATTTCAAGTATCAGGCCTATCCCTGCAAGCAATAAAATCCATGTATTTCAAGCAAAACAAATTGCAGTCCAGTGATCCTGCAGCTTGGAAAGGGCATTCACTAATCTCTCGCATGGACCATTTGGATACCTCAATATTGTCATAGAATATATGGAATATTGGACCTAGTATCTTGTGCCACTTCCTTGCATTTGCATTGTACTTGGAATTGTATTTTATGAATTTAGATGTATCAAAATCTTTTCTTGCATGTCAACCGCTACCAAGTGCCAGTGGGAATGGTCCGAGTTTATGATAGTGAAGAGAAATCGAAATTCCTTCTTATCTATATCACAGACTCCATCAAAAATCATATTCCCGGCTATTCTAGCAAGTTCATGATACGGTGATACTAATGTTAGGCACATACTAGAGGTCATTACAGGTGCAACTATACTCTTATGATATTTTTCTGCATTCTCAGTCCAGTTTTTGTAATGAACTCCTACCCGACATCAATTATCCGTCAATACAATATAAACTGATTAATTATAAGTAACTTGATTTCATAAAATTCTAAAAATGAATATAATAATTATTAGAAAATATATCATAACATATATAAAGATTAAGAACAAAATGATGTATTATTCCATTACTTACATCATCAACTATCATGTCATTATTTATCAGATCAAAAATATTTTTTCTAGTGATAGTGCCTTCGAATTTATTGTTGTAGATGTTATCTCTGAAATTAATAAATATGAAGGATATTATATATTCTTGACTATAAATTAGCATACATATTAGAAAAAATAGATATAACTTACGAGTTTATCTTTTCTTTCAAAAATATGTTGATCAAATTTTCATCATCTTCAATTTGAAGATTCAATTTTTTTCCTCAGGCTGAGATGTGCCCACTATCTTCATCTTTTTTCTCGATGGGCCTGTTTCGAAAGCAGAATCAGCTATGATTTGGGAGGCCTTCCGCAGCCTAGGTTCTTTTCTTACCCTTTTGATAAGTGAAAGAATCTAGATTTTTTCTTTTCCTTTCCGCTTCAGCTTCCTCACTTACAAGGGTATCCTTCAATTTTTCATAAAAAATCTCTTCCACCTCAACCTTAATATCTTCTCCCTCCGTCTCTTTCTGCCCTTCTTTATTGGCATTGGTACCTTTATTTACTAATGAACTAAGGAGAGTTTCAACTATCACAAGCTTCTTCTTTATCTCTTCACCTTCAGCCTTCATCTATGCATAGCTTGCACGACTTTTTTCTTTTTCGGAGGATGCTGCTATTACTGTTTCTTCAGTGAGAAACCATTGTTCCGTTATCGTAGGCTCAATAGCTCCCTCCACCTGCAAGCCAAGAACAATAACAAAATAATCATATATTAATCATAATGATATATTATTCATTAATATTATAATAAAAAAATATTTTTATTTAAAAATTCATGAGGCTTCAAGTTTGTAAGCTCAACAATCTTTATCTTCACCTGGCTGTCATACCATTTTAACAGCCTAGGCAATTTATTTGGATATGCTGGGGCTCTCAAGGTACTATGCTCAAGGAACCAAACTTGTACATAATAATCATGTATGTTAAATATATGAAAGATTTAAAATAAAGCAATTATACTTTTGCTACATATTAATGATACTTACCAATAGAGCAGCTGTACACCCATACAGGGTTGGCTGTCTCCTAACTTTGTCACTTCTCTTGGTTAGGACTGGCTCCTCGGATCTCAAGCAAAAAGCAGCATCTGAGAGAGACATAAGAATCAACTCCCTTATTGTGGAAGCCCAATCTATTTGACCCAGCTGGAATAAATCATCCAAGTAAGGGATGATAAATCTTGGGCAAGATTGATTTGACTTTGGATACAAGAACGTTGCAAATATATATGCAATCCATGATCTCACAGTCCTCGACATCCTCTTGTAAATTTGATGAATGAAGTTGGGCAATTAACTTCTCCAGCCTCTTATTTTGCAGATTTAATTCTCTTCCAAATCGTCTAAATAACCGATCCTTCTTAACTTGATCTTCCATTTCAATCTTCTTTCTGTGGCATGGCAGACCCAAAATTAGGGCCAGGTCTTCGATGCTGAATATAAGTTCCTTGCGACAAAAAATAAACTTATCTCCTCCCTTGTAGCATCTAATAATTTCAGCTAGTAGATGCCCATCGACAACAAACAGTTATATGTCTACGAACGCATTGAAAGGAGTCTTTCGGATTATTTCTAAATGATAACTTGAGAAACCCATCTTCAAAACTTGTTCAACATACACTGCTGACTTGCAATGGTTTTTAAATAATTATGAAGCATTTAATCTAGGCAGCCGAACCACTACAAGATCACCTGAAATATAAGTAAAATATAAATGTAAGTTAAGCAATAAATTATAAACAAAAATTTTTATGACATTCTAGGAGTCATAAAATAAGCCACTGTTGCCATGTATTAGAGGTAGAGGGGTTAAAAACTTCATTTTCATAATTTTTGCATGGGTGTCGTAGATTTTGAACTAGGGTGTTGTAGGTTTTGAACTAGGATATCGTATTACTGTTTTGGCTATTTTGATTAATGTTACAGCATTCATGGCAATTTTATGATATGATGCAGAACAAATAAAGGAATGCGAGGCGGAAGTAAATTAAGATTAACTAATTTTTTTGTTGTTTTATATTTTGTAGAAGTTGGCTTCAAATCAAAGAAAAGTTAACCTAACATTGAAAGATACTAATATGATAATTGAAAGCACAATTTTAAGGAAACTAAATTATCAGAGTAGTTCAGAAGCAACGGATCGCTGGGGGTTGAGAAACTCCCAGACCTAGGGTTTCGCTCCGAACTTTCAAAAGAACAGAAATAAAGAGGAGAGATGGTTTATCTAACCAAACAATGATCTTCACAGATTTTGGTGGAGAACTCTCCCGAGCAGATTGTTGGATCCCGGATTCAGATATCTTCGTAATGGATCCTCCAATACTGGTCCTTTGGCCGTTGGCTTCTTCTGAACTCAAGATCTGGAAGAGAAGAAAAATAATTGATGGAATCAGAGAGTCAAGGGAAAGATTTACCAGGTTGATGAACTAGAAGATTGAAATTGCTGAAAACTGGATTCTCCTGGATGTTGATGTGATTTTCCTTGGAACTTGCTCTGGATCTGAAGTTGCCGGACTGGATCTGGATGAAGGTGGACGGCCTGGACTTGTAGAGAGAGAGAGGCCGTGGGAGATGGATGGATCTAGGGTTTGATGGATTGAAAATAATGAAGGGTGGCTAGGGTTTTGGAATTTCAAGTGGCTAACCTAGGTTTTGGATAAAGATGGAGATCTCTCACCTCCTCAAGGCTCCAATGGAACCCGGATTACCCCCTCACAGAGCTCAACACTTAGAATAGTGCGGAAGAAGAGAAACCTAGGTCACTCAATACAAGAGAATAGCAAAAAATAATTTTCTTCATTGATTTTCTAAAGTTACAAAGAGAGGTCTATTATATAGACCTAAAATTTTCTCCAAGCTTGTACAAATTCCCATGTGGGACTAAACTCCTCCAACCACTAGATTAGGTAGAAAATCTTCTCTCTTGGCCGACCAAGAGTTCAAAAAAATTGGGACGGCCATAAAGGAATTTTTTTTGAGTTTTTTTGGTGCCTCCTTTGGAGTTGGATTTGGATTTGGAGTCCTCTTCTTCTTATGGTATTTCTTCTTTTCTTCCACTCCAAGTTAAGCTCTTTGATTTTGATTTGAACTTCAATTAGGAGTAGGTTGGATGTCCTTCTTTGATTTCTTCTCCAAGAGAAGTCTTCTTCCTTCTTTGCTTAGGTAAAATAGGCAGGTATGGGCGCCTCCTTTAAAGTAGCCTCCAATTTGATTTTTTCTTCTTTGGATGTGGGGACCATGACACTGGGATGCCTCTGTGGCGCCTCCTGGACTCTGGCGTGTGCTCGGAGTGTGGCTGGGCGTGTGGCTTGGAGTGTGGCCTCCACTTGCTTGAACCTTGATTTGATTGGAAGACAAATGTGGCACCATTTTGGACCAAATTGAAACCACATTGGAACTTGCACTGAGTCAACATGACTCAACAAAATTTAAATGGTGACTCAATAAATAAAAATATAAACTGGTTGACCAGGTCAACCTTTATTACAAACCCTAATTTCTCGGGCAATGTCAATCAGAGATCCAAATGGAGCTCTGAAGTCTTCTTCTGAGTCTGGTGCCCGCACCAATTCTCCCAGGGTGGGAGGAACTCGACCCTGTCGAGTAAGGCTCAAGTTGGCTCTGGTATCTCTCCAAGAGGTCTGGGTCCAATTCTTGTAATTCTTCTCGGGAGATCCAAGAGTCATCAGAATCTGGCCTTCCTTGCCAGCGGACCAGGTACCTTTGGTATCCTCGATTACGAGTAGAGATAACCTGATCATCCAGGATCTTTTCAATCTGCTCTTTCCTCACAGGCCAGTTTGTTGGTGGACACACAGGGTCGGGATCACTCTCAATGATAGGGTTAGGCTCAAAAGGCTCACTAGGAATCACAGCTGGCTCCCTGTACTCTACTAAGTCTGTAATGTTGAAAGTAGAGCTAATGCCTAGTTTTGGAGGCAACTCGAGCACATAGGCATTGGATCCTACTCTCTTTACCACTCTAAATGGTCCAGCTCCCCTAGCATGTAACTTTCTAACGGTTCCAGGAGGAAACCGTTCAGGCCTTAACCTAATCATCACATAGTCTCCCTCAACAAAAGATTTGACTCGCCTTTGAGTATCAGCCAACTTCTTATAAGTTTCATTACTTAAATTTATTTTGGCATGAATTTCTTTATGCAAGTCTTTTACATGCTGTGCAAAATTCTCAGCAGATTCGGAGACTCGAGTGTGGACAGGTAAAGGGACTAGGTCAAGAGGTGTGTGAGGTTTGTACCCATGTACAATTTCAAATGGACTCTTACCCGTAGACCTATTGACCGAGTCATTGTACGCAAATTCTGCCCTTGGTAGGTATAAATCCCAATTTCTGGTGTTTTCACCAACAAGACATCTCAGCAGATTTCCTAGGCTACGGTTCACTACTTCAGTTTGGCCATCAGTTTGGGGATGATAGGCAGTTGAAAACTTAAGTTTTGTCCCTAACTTATGCCAAAGGGTCTTCCAAAAGTAACTGGTGAACCGGACATCCCTATCTGAAACGATTGTCTTAGGTAGGCCATGGAGTCTAACTATCTCATTGAAGAAAAGCGTGGCTACCTTAGACGCATCAAAGGTTTGGGAACAAGGCAGGAAGTGGGCCATTTTAGAGAATCGGTCGACTACGACACAGATAGAATCATGTCTCCTCTGGGTCTTAGGTAAACCTAACACAAAATCCATACTCACATCTTGCCAAGGACGATCTGGGACAGGGAGTGGGGTATAAAGACCAGTGTTTTGTTTTCGCTGTTTGGCAACAGCGCAGGTTCGACATCTAGCTACAATATTAGCTACATCCCTTTTCAAGCTAGGCCAGAAAAAGTGGTCTTCAATAGCTAGAATGGTCTTGTCTTTTCCAAAATGGCCGGCTAAACCTCCAGCATGGATTTCCCAAATCAAAAATTCCCTAAGAGAAGTTCTAGGGATGCAAAGCCTATTTTTGAAGAACAAAAACCATCTACAAGGGTATAATCCTGGTGATTACTAGATGGTCCTTGAACTAGATCCTGATACACAGTTGTGAAATCCGGACAAGACTCATATTCCTCTTTGATTTGCTCAAACCCTATGACCTCAGTTCTAACAGAAGTTAATAACAGAGATCGGCGACTAAGGGCATCAGCTACCTTTTCTCAACTCCAGCCTTATGTTTCAGGACAAAAGTATAGGACTGGATATATTCTACCCACTTAGCATGCCTAGGGTTAAGCTTCTTTGGGAGTTCAGAAATCTAAGAGCCTCATGGTCCGAAAATAGTACAAATTCCTGCGGTAGCAAATAATGTCTCCAGTAACGCAAAGCTTGCACCACCGCATAAAATTCCTTATCATAGGTAGAATACCTAAGCTTAGCATCATTAAGTTTTTCACTAAAGAATGCTATGGGATGATTCTCTTGGCTTAGGACTCCACCTATTCCTACACCTGAAGCATCACAGGCAACCTCAAATACTTTAGAAAAATCGAGTAATCTCAGAATGGGTGCCTGGGTCATTTTATCCTTAAGATCTAGGAAGGCTTTATGGGCTGACTTAGTCCAATGAAATTCTCCCTTCCTAATACAATCAGTGATAGGAGCAGCTAAAGTACTAAACCCCTTGATGAATCGCCTATAGAAGGTAGCCAAGCCGTGGAAACTTCTAACTTCATGCACATTGGTTGGCTCTGGCCAATCTACTATGGACCTAATTTTCTCAGGATCGGCCGCCACGCCGTCAGGGGTTACTACAAAACCCAGAAAGATAACTCTACTAGTCATGAATTCACACTTCTTAAGATTACCATAGAGTCTCTCATTCCTCAAAACTTGGCAGACTGCTCTAAGGTGGCCTAGGTGATCTGCTGGGGTCTTACTATAGATCAGGATGTCATCAAAATAGACCACACACAAATTTTTCTATGAAAGCTCTAAGTACCTGGGTCATAATTCTCATGAAGGTACTAGGGGCATTGGACAACCCAAAAGGCATAACAACCCATTCATAAAGACCATCCTTAGTTTTGAAAGCAGTTTTCCATTCATCCCGGGTCTAATCCTAACCTGATGATAGCCGCTTTTGAGATCAATCTTAGAAAAAACCATTGCACCAGCCATCATATCAAGCATGTCATCTAGTCTAGGGATGGAAACCTATATTTGATTGTAATTTTATTGATGGCACGACTGTCAACACACTCCTCCACGTGCCATCTTTCTTTGGGGTTAGTAAGGCTGGGACTGCACAAGGGCTAAGACTTTCTCTAATAAACCCCTTCCTCAATAATTCTCCAACCTGCTTTTGCAGTTCTTCATGCTCAGATGGATTCATCCTGTAATGGGGCAAGTTGGGCAAAGTCGCTCCTGGGATTAGATCTATGGCATGCTGGATATCCCTAAGAGGTGGAAGGTGGTCTGGCAAATCCTCGGGAAAGACATCCTCAAATTCTTTTAACACAGGTTTAACTTCTTGAGGAGGCTCTGAGGGTTCCGAAGTTCTAAGTTCCTTAGCAGTCAACATCCAGATGGGTGAACCACTATGAATTTCTTGTTCTAGATCCTTAGCACTGATTAGGTTCACTCCAGTTTTCATCTCCTTAACCTTACCGGCTCCTTTAGTTACCTTGTCCTTAGGGGGAACGGAATGGATCGTAATCTTCTTCCCATTGAAACTAAAGACACAGGTATTGGATTTTCCTAAGAGGGTGGCATCATGATCATACAACCAAGGTCTTCCGAGAATTATACTGCTCACCCCCATGGGTAAAACATCGCACCAAATCTTTTCGTGATAAGATTGCATTTGGATTTGGACTTGACATCTAGACTGGATGGGTATGGAGGTAGAATCTACCCAAGAAACCTTATAGGGGTTGGGATGGGGAACTGGGATTAAGCCTAACATCTTGACAGTGCTAGTAGAGATGGCATTTACACAGCTCCCACTATCTATGATGATCTTACATACCTTATCCCCTATTTTAAGAAAAGTCTGTAGGATGTTAGTCCTACGCCAATCCTCTTGAACTAGATTCTGGGATAGGATGCATCTTACAACTCCTAATTGGTCAGATTCATTGGGTTCCTCCTCTCCTTCATACTCCTCAACCAAATTCATTCCGGCCTCATAAACTTCTTCTTCAAATTCCTCACTGGGCTCGGAATTATCTCTCTCCCTCTTCTATGTAAAGGGATCTTCGTGGGCACTGGCTAGCAACATGACCTACCTTATGACACTTGAAACAGGCTATGGCAGTACACTGACTGGAAATGTGACCTGGTTTCTGACACTTAAAACAGGTGATATTTGAACTAGGGGTTCTCTGGGTGTCAGGTGCCTTACCTTTGTCCATGGGTCTAGGGGTAGAAGTACCCTGAAAAGGTTTACTAGGGATAACTTGGCTAGGTCCATTCCTTGGGATTGGGGCACTAACCCTAGAAGGTATAGGTCCTCTCTGAAATTTCTCAATGTTCAGTGCAATCTGGTAGGCTTGGTCTAGATCAGTAACCTCTCTCAGAAATAGTTCTCTCTTGATATCTTCCCTCAGTCCAGCCCTAAATCTAGACAAAGTGACTTCGTGGGCTTCACTCACATCACATCTCATTAGGTATTTATCAAAAGTAGCTATGTAGTCTGAGACAGATCGGTTCCTTGTTTCAGGTTTTGCCATTGGTCTAACAGTTTTGCTGGTATGAAATGGGTAGGTATTTATCTCTCAGTTTTTCTTTCATACCCTGCCAAGTGGTTATGGGCTCAACATTCCGTCTCCTAGTGGTTAGCTCAATGTTCCCCCAGTATAACCTAGCTTGACGCACTAATTTCATCTTGGCAAACTTGTATTTCCTCTCCTCAGACATAGCATACCACTCAAAGTATTGGTCCATCTCACCCTCCCAATCAGAATACACCTTAGGGTACAGACTACCATCAAAAGTGGGTGCATCTAATTTGAAGTTCCTGATGAACCTATCATCTCTATCTTCAGGCTCTGGGTCAGGCCTCCTATGATTAGGTTCAGGATCTCTATATAAAGGCCTTCTAGGCTCCTGATGTGGGTGAGGTTGAGGCACATTAAAATCGGGGTCAGGAGTCCAATTCCGATGTCTAGGTTCTTCAAGTACTTGGACTCGGTCCCTAAGTTGGGTAAGATCCTCATGAATTTGTGCGCTAAACTGGACCACAGTGTTTGTCATATCCTGATTCATTTTAGCCATACTTTCAGTAAGAGTTCTAATCATGGCCTCTAAATCAGGTTGGGTTTGACCAGGTTGATATGGCACTCCGTTTCTGGTAGACATGATGATTCAAGCAAGCACACAAAATGAGACTAGACTAAATCGACTACTGGATCACTAGACCTAGAGTCCAAACTAGATGCCCAATCAGAGTGGCAAGCTAGCCTGTAGTAACTCAAGACTCAGCCAGGCAGGTGTAAGGGGAGTGTTAGGTCCCTGATTGCCAATCCTAGACACCAATCAGTGATTGGCCAGGTAGGCGGACCAGCACACAAGCCCTTCGGGAATGGATCCCTGAACCACCGTTCTAGACACTGAGTGCTAAGCACACACAGAATAACTCGGCAAACTGACTCAACACTAGCCTGACCCGACCAATTGGTGTCCCTAGCCCACTAGGGCAAATTAGGTCTAACTGATTTTAAATTAGGTCTAGGTTCGAATGATTGGATGGTGGTTTTGGGCTAAGGAGAGGTAATCAACTCCTCCCCTTATCTTAGATGCTCAATTGCCCTTAAGTAAATTATGAGATGATCACTCCAAAAAGAATTGAATTACAGAACACAAAAAATAGAGTTGCTGTATTTTAATGCTCAAAATTTTTACCGAACCAATAAATCACAGAAAATTATTGAAAATAGGTTCAATTATACTTGTTTCAACGAAGCAAAAATCATGCAATTCGGAGTTTTATTCAGGGAGAAATAATTCATACAACAGGGTAATTACGGGCTGCAACTAGATTGTCTTCCCCGTTTATAATCCCTGCTACGAAGTTATAACCCAATGGATCCCCTACACGCCCTAGGAACACCCCGTGGAATGGGAGGAGGAGGCTTGCGCCTCGCTTAGTTCCTAGGACCGGACGTCCTGGGGAGTCTACTTCGAGCAGACAAAATAAAAAGAGAACAATCAAAGCAAGCAAGCAAATCAGAAACCCTAGACTGGGCTCTGATACCAAAAATGATGCAGAACAAATAAAGGAATGCGAGGCGGAAGTAAATTAAGATTAACTAATTTTTTGTTGTTTTTATATGTTTGTAGAAGTTGGCTTCAAATCAAAGAAAAGTTAACCTAACATTGAAAGATACTAATATGATAATTGAAAGCACAATTTTAAGGAAACTAAATTATCAGAGTAGTTCAGAAGCAACGGATCACTGGGGGTTGAGAAACTCCCAGACCTAGGGTTTCGCTCCGAACTTTCAAAAGAACAGAAATAAAGAGGAGAGATGGTTTATCTAACCAGACAATGATCTTCACAGATTTTGGTGGAGGAACTCTCCCGAGCAAATTGTTGGATCCCGGATTCAGATATCTTCGTAATGGATCCTCCAATACTGGTCCTTTGGCCGGTTGGCTTCTCCTGAACTCAAGATCTGGAAGAGAAGAAAAACAATTGATGGAATCAGAGAGTCAAGGGAAAGATTTACCAGGTTGATGAACTAGAAGATTGAAATTGCTGAAAACTGGATTCTCCTGGATGTTGATGTGATTTTCCTTGGAACTTGCTCTGGATCTGAAGTTGCCGGACTGGATCTGGATGAAGGTGGACGGCCTGGACTTGTAGAGAGAGAGAGGTTGTGGGAGATGGATGGATCTAGGGTTTGATGGATTGAAAATAATGAAGGGTGGCTAGGGTTTTGGAATTTCAAGTGGCTAACCTAGGGTTTTGGATAAAGATGGAGATCTCTCACCTCCTCAAGGCTCCAATGGAACCCGGATTACCCCCTCACAGAGCTCAACACTTAGAATAGTGCGGAAGAAGAGAAACCTAGGTCACTCAACACAAGAGAATAGCAAAAAATAATTTTCTTCATTGATTTTCTAAAGTTACAAAGAGAGGTCTATTATATAGACCTAAAATTTTCTCCAAGCTTGTACAAATTCCCATGTGGGACTAAACTCCTCCAACCACTAGATTAGGTAGAAAATCTTCTCTCTTGGCCGACCAAGAGTTCAAAAAAAATTGGGACGGCCATAAAGGAATTTTTTTTGAATTTTTTTGGTGCCTCCTTTGGAGTTGGATTTGGATTTGGAGTCCTCTTCTTCTTATGGTATTTCTTCTTTTCTTCCACTCCAAGTTAAGCTCTTTGATTTTGATTTGAACTTCAATTAGGAGTAGGTTGGATGTCCTTCTTTGATTTCTTCTCCAAAAGAAGTCTTCTTCCTTCTTTGCTTAGGTAAAATAGGCAGGTATGGGCGCCTCCTTTAAAGTAGCCTCCAATTTGATTTTTTCTTCTTTGGATGTGGGGACCATGACACTGGGATGCCTCTGTGGCGCCTCCTGGACTCTGGCGTGTGCTCGGAGTGTGGCTGGGCGTGTGGCTTGGAGTGTGGCCTCCACTTGCTTGAACCTTGATTTGATTGGAAGACAATGTGGCACCATTTTGGACCAAATTGAAACCACATTGAAACTTGCACTGAGTCAACATGACTCAACAAAATTTAAATGGTGACTCAATAAATAAAAATAAATAAACTGGTTGACCAGGTCAACCTTTATTACAAACCCTAATTTCTCGGGCAATGTCAATCAGAGATCCAAATGGAGCTCTGAAGTCTTCTTCTGAGTCTGGTGCCCGCACCATGATACCCTGGGAGCAGGGGCGAACTGCCGGGGGGGCAAGGGGGTCCTTGGCCCCCCCCCCAATTTTTTGATTTTTTAAAATATTTTTTTTATATTTTTTTCTATAATTTTATAATTTTTTTAAAAATTTTAGATATTTGGCCCCCCTATAATTTTTCTTTTCATCTCAAAAAAAATCTTAAAAAATTGGTAAAAAAATTTTAAAAAAAGAAATTGAATCCCATGAATCTTATAAAAAAATCAATCCCAAAGAATCTTAAAAAAAAAAAATCGGTGAAGAACTCACCTACAGCAACTCAATCCCAAATCCCATCCATCGTGCTCCTGCACTGAAGCCTTCCCCAATCCCCAATTCCCAAACCCCACCCGCCATCGATGGCCAACCCCACCCACTGTCTCTTTCATGCCATCACCTCTTTTACAATCAACTCCTCTCTTCCCCAACTAGTAACCACCGTTCCTATCCGGCTACCTGTCGCCTGCTCCTTTTCTGTCCAGAACTCCTACCCATGGCTCGATGCTGGAGCTCCATGTCTCCACTCATTTTATCTATATTTGATTTGGTAGGTATCATAGTTTGTTTCCTAACTTCCTATGATATGGTATCATATTTTTTTGCCCCCTAGAAAACTTGATGTGGTCCACCGCTGCTTGGGAGTCATAAAATAAGCCACGGTTGCCATGTATTAGAGGTAAATGGGTTAAAAACTTCTTTTTCATAATTTCTGCATGGTGTCGTAGGTTTTGAACTAGGGTATCGTAGATTTTGAACTAGGATGCCATAATACTATTTTGGCCATTTTGATTAATGTTACAACATCCATGGTAATTTTATGATACCCTGGAAGTCATAAAACAAGCCATGGTTGCCATGTATTAGAGGTAGAGAGGTTAAAAACTATTTTTTCATAATTTTTGCATAGGTATCGTAGGTTTTGAACTAGGATGTCATAGGTTTTGAACTAGGATATCATAATATTATTTTGGCCTTTTTGATTAATGTTGCAGCATCCATGGCAATTTTATGACATTCTGGAAAACAAGCCACGGTTGCCATGTATTAGAGGTAAAGGGGTTAAAAACTTCTTTTTCATAATTTCTACATGGGTGTCGTAGGTTTTGAACTAGGGTATCGTAGGTTTTGAACTAGGATATCGTAATACTATTTTGACCATTTTGATTAATGTTACAGCATTCGTGATAATTTTATGTTACCCTAAGAGTCATAAAACAAGCCACGGTTGCCATGTATTAGAGGTAGAGGGGTTAGAAACTTCTTTTTCATAATTTCTGCATGGGTGTTGTAGGTTTTGAACTAGGGTATCGTAGATTTTGAACTAGGATATCGTAATATTGTTTTGGCCATTTTGATTAATGTTACAGCATCCGTGGCAATTTTATGACATCCTAGGAGTCATAAAATAAGCCACAGTTACCATGTATTAGAGGTAGAGGAGTTAAAAACTTTTTTTTTATAATTTATGTATGGATGTTGTAGGTTTTAAACTAGGATATCGTAGGTTTTGAACTAGGGTGTTGTAATACTATTTTGGCCATTTTGATTAATGTTACAGTATCCATGGCAATTTTATGATATCTTGGGAGTCATAAAACAAGCCACGGTTGCCATGTATTAGAGATAGAGGGGTTAAAAATTTCTTTTTCATAATTTCTGCATGGGTATCGTAGGTTTTGAACTAGGATGTCGTAGGTTTTGAACTAGGATATCGTAATACTATTTTGACCATTTTGATTAATGTTATAGCATCCGTGATAATTTTATGATACCTTAGAAGTCATAAAATAAGCCACGGTTGCCATGTATTAGAGGTAGAGGGGTAAAAAACTTTTTTTTCATAGATTCAGCATGGGTGTTGTAGGTTTTGAACTAGAGTGTTGTAATACTATTTTGGCCATTTTGATTATTATTATAGCATTCGTGGCAATTTTATGATACCCTGGGAGTCATAAAACAAGCCTCGATTGCCATGTATTAGAGGTAAAGGGTTAAAAACTTCTTTTTCATAATTTTTGCATGGGTGTTATAGGTTTTGAACTAGGATATCGTAATACTGTTTTGGCCATTTTGATTAATGTTACAGCATATGTGGTAATTTTATGACACCCTGGGAGTCATAAAATAAGCCACGATTGCCATGTATTAAAGGTAGAGGGGTTAAAAACTTCTTTTTCATAATTTTTGCATGGGTGTTGTAAGTTTTGAACTAGGATGTCATAATATTTGAACTGCGGTGTCATGATTTTATACTATGAAGACTTAATATTTTTTTAAAAATTATCGTGACATCCCTCTGTAGAGATAAATTTTAAAGATTAATATTAAAATAGTAAAACAGAAATTACGACTTACAAAATTAGACTGGACTCAATATAAGATTTATAAAATTGGACTGGACTCATAAAACTCAAAACTTATAGGACTCATAAGGTTCACTAAGCATCCGAAACTTGACTCAATACTCTAATTACAGGACTCAAATATAAAAAGGCCCAAAATGAGATTCAGATGTCAAGGTATAGACTCAAGTATAACAAAGTCTATAAAACAAAACTCATGGTCCAAACACAGGACTCAAACGTAACACAACCACTCAAAGACAAAATTAGAATCATGTTAAAGGACTCAAAACTCAAGGATCCATAGTAAACTAGGGTTGACCTGATGTCTCCATCAGGAAGTTAAGTGTGTAGTCACTGAATTGAGCAAGTTTTTCTTGCAGTTATGCTCAAAGACTTCTTCAGCAAATAACTTTTATTTACTTGATCAAAGGATTTCGGTTCTCTTATATCATATGAAGATGTTATTCCCTCCTAGTTTTTTCATTTGCCATATGAAGCTTGACTTGCTGGTCCAGTTAATTATCGATGAATGTATCCAATTGAAAGGTATGTTTTGAATTTGATGTGTTTTTAGTTTATTGCATTTTTGATTTTTTATGTATTGTAGACTAGTGAAATTTAGTGGTCATGATGATAGGTTCTTGATGAAATTGAAATCATATATGAGTAATAAAGCACAACCAGAAGGTTCAATTGCAAATAGTTATTTGGCTGCGGAAATAGTGACCTTTGCATCAAGATTCTTAGATGATGATGTTGAGACATGGCTAAATAGACATGGAAGAAATGATGATTGTACCAAAGTTGATACTTTGGGATAGATGTGCATTAACATAGGTCGACCTTTAGATGTTGAGAGTTCTTGTAAGATGAATAATGTGGAGTTGATCAAGCTTATCGATATATATTATTCAATCAAGAGGAGGTTCAGTCATATGCATCGTAAGTAAAAAGTATTTTTTTATTTCATTATATTATAAAATTTGTAGTTGTTACTACAAAACTTACACAATATTGTTTTCTATGTTAATGATGCACTTCAAGTTGATCCAAAGAGAATGATCTTGTTCATCAAAAAGGAATATTGAAACTATTCATATGAGCAAGTTTCCATAATGGTTTAGTAGACATGCATGTAATGTATCATTATTTTCTTAATTTTTGCCTTATGAAAAAAGGTGTATGATTACTAATTGAATAATATAATATCTTTTTTATATGTTCAGGGGTTACAAGATCAAGGAAAAGAAGATCTACCAGCTATTATTCATTGTCTAACAAAACATCCAGTTAATATGGTCAACAAATACAATGGATGTTTAATTAATGGATTTAGATTTCATACAAGGAGCACTAAACAGGGAAGGAAAACTCAAAATAGTGGCATTGTGATGTTATCTACAATAGCAAGCTTCTCTAGTACAAGAGATAATAATCCAATACATACTAATATGATCTATTTTGGAGTCTTGGATGAGATTATAGAGTTAAATTATTATGGTGAGATAAAATTTTTTGATGTGGGATGACTCTATGATTGCTAAACATGCAGGAAAAATAGTAAAATATAATTTTTTATGATTTTTATAATTTAGGTTTGCAGGCTAAATTTCCAAATAAAAGTAAGTACTAGTATAGGAGTAGCAATGCATAGAATCATTATGATCGCAAAGAACTCATGCAAGATAATAAGTAGCCAGGACCCGAGAGTTGAGAAACTCCTGGTTTAGGATAGCTTAAATTCATTAAATCAGAAATTAAGAGAAGGGAAGGTTTCTTACCAGTCAGAGATTGAAACTTTGCAGTGGAAAGGATCACTCACACTCTGATTGGAGCCTAGAAGATGAAGCTTCAGTTTCTTGAATCAGATGGCTGATCTAGACCCAGTTTGAAGGCAAGGAAAGTCACCTCATGGGAGGTAAAACATCTCAGGGACCTCTGATCATGGTTGATCTCCAAAGTTGCAGATGGAAGCTAGGGCAGCAGGGTTTCAATCCGGGAACACAAGGAGAACACACAAGAACAAGAGAACCAACATTAGAACACCAAACACAAGGCAATATCATAAAATTTTAGCAAGTTATATTCATAAGAAAGAGAGATGATTACAAGAGGGGGAGGGGGTGGGGTATTTATAGAGTTTCCATGCCCTCTTCTAAAGGGATTACAAGTCTTCTCCTAGTTAGAATAGGTTTACATAATTTAAGTGAGAGAAAGACTATAAAATAAACCTAGAACTAGGAGTATACAAGTTGAATGAAATAAAAACTCAAACTCCTCTCCTAAAGGGATTACAAGTCTTCTCTTAGTTAGAATAGGTTTACATAATTTAAGTGAGAGAATGACTATAAAATAAACCTAGAACTAGGAGTATACAAGTTGAATGAAATAAAAACTCAAACTCCTTCTTGTATTTGAACTCTTCCACCATGTTGGACTTGGTCAACTCATAAAGGACGCCTATCTTAGGTGTGTTGGGCTTCAAGGGGCAGCAAGGGGTCATCCTCCTTTGGATTGGTGCATGGGCTTTGGACCCTGGAAGCTGGGGTGCCCTGGTATCAGCATATTCCTTGGAATCTTGGTTCTTCATGCTTGGGCTTGCTTCATGGGCTTGGAATTTTAAGGCATGGAGTGCTGGAATAACCTGGAAAACATGGGCTCCTGGCATATAAAATATTTCGAAAGCATCTAGGAAGAATCTGGCATTTGAAGAGAATCAGGGCACCTAGAGGGCATCTGGAGGGCATTTAGGGCTCCTAGGTATCAATTGAGCTCCCATAAGCTGATGTAATTACCTCTAGCTCCTGAATGAGGCCTGGTAGAACTCTAAAATAGGGTAACCTCCTCTCTTGTACAAAAATTAGGCTCATACTGGACTCATAATTGATGTATAGGACTCAAAATATTGAGTAGGTTGAGGGTTGAGACAAATCAACTAACCTCAACTTATTATAGGACTCAATCTTAATTGATTACAAAATTCTCAAAATTTTGACACATGACTAAGTAAACCATATGGGATCTAGTGATCTATGTCCGATCCTAGTATCTCCACCAATTCTCCCGGGGTGGGAGGAACTCGATCTCGTCAAGTAAGGGTCAGGCTCTATAGTTGGGCTTTCTTCTAGTGTCTTCTCAGGTAAAACTCTAATAGTAGGATTGGGTTCCTCATGGTCTTCTTCCTTTAAGGGTTCTTCCACTACATGGTCAGCTAACTCTATGTCGGTTACTATCTGGGTATGGCTAGGGTTAGCTAAATCTAGGTCGGTTCCTACTTGGATATGGTCAAGGTCAACTATTGTTGGGTGGTCTTCTACCTGGTCCAACCTATTGGTTACTTGGTTGTTGGTTTGGGTCAATTGGTTGGTTTGGGTGGTGGATTGGATAAACTGGGTTTGGAATTAGGTATTTTTCTGGGTCCATTGTTCAATTAGGGCCTTAGGAGGGTTTCTAGATTGGACTCCATGGTTGAACTGGGTTGGACTTCAGACTCAACTAATTCTAGGTTGGTTTCTATTGGGGTTTGGTTATAGTCAACTACTTCTGGGTCTTCTATAGGTGTTTCTTCTTCTAGATCTACAATAGACTCATCATCTTCATACTCCTCCACTAAACTTGGATCAGTCTCATATACCTCCTCTTCTAGGTCATCCTGGTGAACCAATGGGGTAGTAGGAGGGGTTTGGCTAAAGAAAAACTGGCTAATAACTGGGGTAACAGGGATGGGTTGACTAAGGGGTTCCTGATTAATACTAGGGTTCTGATTATGGGCACGGATCCCAGTGGGTTCAGGTTGACTAAGGGTTATGGGTTCATAGGTTATGGGTTAGTCCTAAGGATTGACTCGAATTCCAAAGCTATGTGATAGGCATCATCTAGGTCTCGAATTTGCCATCTAAACAATTCACCCTGGATATCTCTACGTAGGCCAGCCCGAAACCTAGATATGATTTGAGACTCATATTCAATTGTATAACATGTTCCAAAAAACTCATCAAATTTGTCAATGTATTCAGACAGTTTTATTACCTTGACTCAGTTGGAACCATTGGTTTAAAAATTCACGATCATTGGATCGGATATAATAGGATTTAGAGCCATTGGATCTGAATACATAGGTTTGGGATTGAGTACACTAAGTAAATAAGGGCTAGGGTAATAGGGACTGGAAGGGTAATAGGGTTTGGTTTCTGGGTATGGGTCATAGGATTCTGGGTCATAGGATCTAGGGTTATAGGGTTCAAGGTCATAGGATCTAGAGTTATAGGGTTCATGGTCATAGGGTTCAGGGTCATAGGATTCAGGGTCATAGGATTCAGGGTCATAGTATGGGGTTCCCATAGGGTTGGATTAAGGCAATTGGCATTGGGTTCCTAATCTAGTAGTCATGCAAACAATCAAACAAAGTGTCATGATATAGTCAAGCATGCAAAAGGCTAGTACAAACTAGGGTTTCCTAGACCTAAAGTCAAAACTGAATGGGTCAGCTCAACTTACACTTAACCCAGTAGATAATCCTTCCACTGGCTAGGTAGGGGGTGGGAGTGTGGGAGGCCGCTCCTGCTTTCACAGGGACCCAATTAAAAACTATAACACTACTTAGGTCGTTTGACTCTTGACCCCCAGCTTTAGACACCAACTTTCAGTAATAGCTAAAGAATTAAATGCACTAGTTGGCCCATACGGTTCGGACCCGATCTGTTGGGTGTCACCTAGCCCACCAGGGCAAATTAAGTCTAATTAATTTTAATTAAGGCTTGGGTAGAAATGCTGGTGGTTGTTTTGGGCTCAGGACATGCTATGACCTCCTGCCCTGATGTTATATGAATTGCCCTTAAGATTAGGTTAAGAATGATGGAAATCGATGGCCTTGATGCAATCTAAAACAATCAGAAAAATAAAAATATTTTATGTATATTTTATGCAATGATAAATTTGGTTTAGGTTGATTAGGTTAGCAATCAAATTAGGCTTGGGATTGGGGTGTGTGGAAGTTGATTAGGTTTGAGTTAGTCAAGTACAAAATTAGTAAAAATCAGAGAATTAGGGTTTCAGTTGATGCAGAATTTGACATAGATCCCGATGCAAAAAAAAATCAAAAAAAACTTGAAACAGAGGATGGACGATGATGATGATACCTACCAAATTTTACGCAGAAAAAAATCATATGATGATACAAATCCTAGGGTTTTTGGACTGCTATAGAAATTTTTAGGATTCTGTTAGGGTTTCTAATATGCCGAAGTTTAATGACTTAAGTGTTCTGTAAAATTAATTAAAAATTTGTTAAAATAGAGGACATGACAGAGAGAAATTCATGCAAATTTTACAGAAAAATAAAATTTCTAGATGGTCAAAATTAGATGAAGAACAGACACCTAATGCAGTGGACATATTACAAAAATTAGGGTTTGTGAATGCAAAGCAGATAAAAACTATCCTAAACCTGCTCTGATACCAAACTGATACGGAACGACTCTACGATTGCTAAACATGCAGGAAAAATTATAAAATAATTTTTTTGTGATTTTTATAATTTAGGTTTTTAGGCTAAATTCTCAAATAAAAGTAAGAACTAGCATAGGAGTAGCAATACATAGAATCATCATGATCGCAAAGAACTCATGCAAGATAATAAGTAGCCAGGACCCGAGAGTTAAGAAACTCCCAGTTTAGGATAGCTTATCTTCATCAAATCAGAAATTAAGAGAAGGAAAGGTTTCTTACCAGTCAGAGATTGAAACTTTGCAATGGAAAGGATCACTCACACTCTGATTAGAGCCTGGAAGATGAAGCTTCGGTTCCTTGAATCAGATAGCTGATCTGGACCTGGTCTAAAGGCAAGGAAAGCCACCTCAGGGAAAGTAAAACACCTCGGGGATCTCTGGGCATGGCTGATCTCCAAAGATGCAGATGGAAGCTAGGGTAGCAGGGTTTCAATCCGGGAATGCAAGGAGAACACACAATAACAAGAGAACCAACACTAGAACACCAAACACAAGGAAATATCATAAAATTTCAGTAAGTTGAATTCATAAGAAAGAGAGATGATTACAAGAGGGGGAGGGGGTGGGGTATTTATAGAGTTCCTATGCCTTCTCCTAAAGGGATTACAAGTCTTCTCCTAGTTAGAATAAGTTTACATAATTGAATGAAATAAAATAAACCTAGACTATAAAATAGGTTTAAGTGGGAGAAAGACTATAAAATAAACCTAGAACTAGGAGTATACAAGTTGAATAAAATAAAAACTCAAACTCCTTCTTGTATTTGAACTCTTCCACCATGTTGGACTTGGTCAACTCATGGAGGACGCCTATCCTAGGTGTGTTGGGCTTCAAGGGGCAGCAAGGGGTCGTCCTCCTTTGGATTGGTGCATGGGCTTTGGGCCCTGGAAGATGGGGTGCCCTGGTATCAGCATATTCCTTGGAATCTTGGTTCTTCATGCTTGGGCTTACTTCCTGGGCTTGAAATTTTAAGGCCTGGAGTCCTGAAATAACCTGGGAATCATGGGCTCTTGGCATATGAAATATTCCAAAAGCATCGAGGGGGAATCTGGCATTTGAAATTGCATTTGGAGGGAATCAAGGCACCTAGAGGGCATTTAGGGCTCTTGGGTGTCAATTGAGCTCCCATAAGCCAATGTAATTGCCTCTGGCTCCTGAATGAGGCTTGGTGAAATTCCAAAATTGGGCAACCTCTTCTTTTGTACAAAAATTGGGCTCATACTGGACTCATAATTGATGTACATGACTCAAAATACTGAGTAGGTTGAGGGTTGAGACAAATCAACTAACCTCAACTTATTATAGGACTCAATCTTAATTGATTACAAAATTTTCAAGATTTTGACACTGACTAAGTAAACGATATGGGATCTAGTGATCTGTGTTTGATCCTGGTGTCCCCACCATTTTTGCTCTTTAAATGTGAATGGGTGGATATTAATCGAGGTGTCAAACAAGACGGGGACTTGACACTGGTAAATTTTAATTATAAATTGCGTACTTCAGAGCCTTTTGTAATAGCTAATCAAGTGGAGCAAGTATGTTATATAAAAGATCCAAAAGAAAGTGGATGGCATGTAGTTGAAAGACAAAGCCAAAGGATTACTTTGATATGAACGAGGACTTCAATGATGTTGATGAAGGCTTGAAAATTGAACAACAAATAGATCTCCATGCTAGCAATTATAACAATGAGATCAATGTAGATGATGAGAATGTAACATGGAAAAGAGATGATATTCAAGAAATTGAGATTGTAATGTAGTTATCCATGCATATATATCCATATATGAATAATGTATTTCCTTAAATATTTGTTAACTATGTATGGAAGACTTGTTTGATTATGTTGAATGGTATTAGTTATTATTTTCTTAACTATATATCGAATGGTATTCGCACTTTTTTTTGTTAACTATATTGGAAAGGTAATTTGGTTATGTTGAATGGTATTTGTTATTTATTTTAATATTTCTTATATATTTTGATGTATATATAAACAATGTTTCTATTTATTGCTTAGTTTTATTGTACTAATATCATTCCTTTAAATTATAGTTGTTGTTACAGATATATTTGTTACCTCAACTAAAAGTCTATGTAAGTGATCTAGTTCTTACCTTAATCTGATATTTATTATATAAACAAAAGTGATGACTATTTTAATTTCTTTTGTAAGGATAGAAAAAAAAATCTGGTAGTTGTAAGGGCTCGGGATAGACCGAGAACAAGATCTACTTATCGTGAAGTATATGATTCTAAACCAACAATGGACAATGATCATAAAGTGGTTGACCTTAAAGAGACACAAGATAGTGGTGCTAAAGATAAACAATCAAATGAGGGAATGTTACTTGAATTAGAAAATAATTCAAGACGAAGGAGGTTGACAACTAGTTACTTTCCTACTTATATGGGGTGAGTACGATTTTAATTCTTGATGTTCTTACATTTAATATATCAAGGATAGATGTATGCTTAGTTTCTAATAGTCTTTAAACATTTACTTTTTTTTACATGCTTATTTTTATTATTTCTAGGTATATATGGAGCAAGCTAAGTTCAGAGAGACAATCATGGTTTCATTGTTTTGATTACTTATTGTTTAGCTTATATGTGAGTAAGCTATCAAAAAAGAAAGTTTCAAATTGGATAAAGAACAAAGAAGTCTTTGAAAAGAAATATCTTATCCTTCCTATTTGCATTTGGTAGGTTATTAGGTTTAGTTATTTTCAATTTATCAAATATTGTATGGGAGGATGCGTATTTATTTTTTTCTAACATTAGGGATCATTGGCTTGTCATGATTTTTTGTAACTTTGGTAAGAGCTTTACTTCAACCAGTCCACCCTGCATGTTGCTATTAGATTCTCTTCCAAATAATAGTTGTGATAGATATGAAGCTGAAATAAGATGGTAATCAAATAAATATGATTTCTATTTTTAACTTTGGTTTTCATAGTCGATTCATATTAATATTTTTAGACTGTTTGTATCTATTTGTAGCCTAGTTTTTGATATATATGAGTATGAAAAGAAGTCAAAAGATGCAAGAGAAATATAGAATATACCGCTGATAGTCCCAAAGGTAGTTATGTTATATTTTTTAAGCAAAATAATTTATTTACATGAAACATAGAGCATAATAGTTATTAATCTTTTTTGTTTATATTTCAATAATAACAGGTACCAATGCAACCAAATGAAAAAGATTGTGGATACTTTGTTTCATATTATATCCATCGTTTTATGCAGGATGCTCCCACAACTCTCTCTCCAAATAAGATTCCTTCTTTTGATATTCTAATCCTCTTAACTTCTTACCAATTTTTTATATGCATTCCAAAATTATTTATTGATTTTTATTTATTCAGCTTAATGATCACTGGTTTACAATGGTAGAGTTGGATTTATTTTTGGCTGGTTTAAATTCTGCTGGATAAGCAAAAATGAGTGCAACTAGGCAAGTCATTGATGAGTAGAGCATTGTACATAAAGATGATACTAGTGTAGCCTTAAAAGAGGAAGAGATATCTTAACCTGAAGAGCCACCTCCTAAAAAGTATCATGGTAAGACACAAATGAAAGTTGTGCATACGATGGATTCTAATAAGATGATTCATGTAGAGTGGAATGAGTATGGACAGCCAATTGGGGATGGTGGGCAATCATTTATGAGCTTTTTGACTAGCCTAATAAAATTTTATGAGCAGCTGCCAGTTAGTGTGAATGATTGGCAAAAGATATCTAAGACCACTAAACTTGAACTTTGGGAATACACGAAAGTGATATTGATTTATATTTCATCTATGATTTGGCATTTATTTTTATGATGTATTAATAATATTTTTTTATTTCAGAAAAAGTATGATGTGGGAGATGAGCATTATGATTTTGCAATGAAGACTTTGACAAGAAAATGGAGAGGAATGAAGTAGAAAAAAGTACTTAATAAGAAATTGTAATAAGAATATGAAAAAACAAAGTGAAGTATCTAAAAATGTCCTAGAGGCTCAATGGAAGGAAGTTATAGATAGTTGGTCTACTTTACAATGGCAGGTATATAAAAATTGTTATTTTTCATTGGTTGAGATCGATTTTTTATAATAGTTAATGTTGGTTTTAAATTTTGGTATATATAGAACAATGATAGAAAAGGGCAGAATCAACATTGATTGCAAGAAGAAGTACAAGTATCCCCATTGTGCAAGAACAAGGAGCTTCGCATAAATCAATCACCTATATGTGAAACCCATCTAAATTTTTTTAAATGCTTGCTTTGATAAATATATATGTTATGTTCAACTAATTTTTTCTTATTTTGTACTCTCAGTTCAAAAGGATAGGAAAAAAAATTAAGCCATCCTTGCATATGGGTGAAACTCGTACTAGAAAGAATGGTAAATGTGTAAATGATGCTACTGCTGGACTAGTTGTAAGTATTCTTTATTAGTCAATTAAACTATAAATCTATCTTATTTTTTATTATAATATTTATTTCTTGTAATTAATATATCCATGTTTACTAGAACCAAAAGAAAATGTTTAAAGATGCAGAAGAGGATGAAGTATTTTCTAAATAGTTTGGCAAAGAAAGACCAGACATGATCCGTTGCTTAAGGATAGGACCAACTCCCAGTTCATTATGGGGCTATAAAGCAACAAATGAAATCTTGAAAAAGAAAAAATGAGAGTTTGCATAAAATGGTTAATGACTTGGCAGGTTAAGTTGGAACTCTCCAAGTCCAAGTAGCAAAGTTTCGGTAAGTACTTTAGTTAAATGTATAATTATTTTTTTATTTCTATATGAATGAGATTGGATAACTTAATCTTTATTTTCAGAATTATTCTGATTTTTTTGAAAATATAAAAATGATATGGAGAAACCCGATGACCATTCATTCTACTTGCTATTTGATTGATGAATTTAATATGTTATTGTACTTATTTATTAATAAAGTATTGCCAACATGAAAGAAGCTAATGATCATTCATAAAAAAATGATAAAATATCATCTACTAGTAACAAACATAATCTAGAGGTATCCATGATATCATTATTTTATGCAATACTTATAATTTAATATTTTTTTAAGAAAGTTGGCTAACCCTCTATTGTTTCTAGAATGATGATAGAGTTGAACTAAACTCATCTCAAGTGAACATATTACCCATTCTTGAATCATCTAAAATTATAAGTGAAAAGATTCTAACAATACTCTATTAAGGATTCTACAAAAAGAAGGGAAATGGATTCAAAAATAGAGTCTTCTATCTATTTCCTCTCCTGGCTAAGAGGTTAAAAAGAAAGAAAAACTCTTAAAACATTAAAAGCCCAGGAAAATAAATTTTAAAATTTTTTTAATCATGATCTAGCTTTATCGCTAATCCTAGAAGGATTTGCTTAGCGAGATATGAAAATTATTTAAAAATTATAAATTCTATTCTATTTTGTTTACTAAAATATAAATTGCAAGAAATTAAAGTTACAGAAATTAAACTATTAAAGTGCAGGAATTAAACTAACCTACTAGCAAATATTTAAATAACAGTAATAAAATTATAATAAATTAATCTAGTCCTAAAATAAGAATTAAAATGATAAGAATAAAAATAATAATGAAATTTTTTTGCTAAAATGAAATATTATTTGTATCACGAAGTAAAACACTCAGGCTCCTGGCATAAAAGAAAAAAATGCTCTCGGGAGAAGAGAAAGGAAAAAAAATGATGGCCTCTGGCTTTGCTTCTGCAGGTGCTTGGCGACGGATCTGGCTTCTCTTCTCTCCCCTTCCCCCCGTTGTCGATGGGTCTTTATTTATAGCGGAGGAGTCAGATGCATCGATGATTGGGAAACCATTTCTTCTGGTTCTCTATTTCATTCACGTAACCAACACAAGCATCACGTTCCTTCCCTTCTTTAAACTACTGCGGTGTTATCCCGAACTTCCTGCTCCTTCGGACATCTAGGTGGTGTTTGGATGTTAAAAAGTTAACCCTGGAATAGGGATAGTAATTCCTGGGAATTAATTGGTATTCTCGTTTTCTGTTTGGTTGGAAGTATGGAATAAGGTGGTTATTCCAATGCAATTAATGCAGTCTTATTCCAATTTGTGTTTGGTTGACATGAGAATAAGGCTTTATTCTTGGAGGATAGTGGATGAATTTTATTAAAATGACAAAATTATCCTTGAAGATTATATTGTAGAAAATGTTAATTATTTTTTTAGTAAATTATATTTAAGTTGGCAAATTTTCATGTTAACATGGATAGGGATATCAATTTAGATATGATTATCTCCAATAAAATATTATAAAATTGTTAATATTTTTATTAAAAAAATTATTATCAAATAAAAATGAATAAAAATAATTTTAGGCATTAATTTTAAGAAAAGTAATATTAATTAATAATATTTTTTTATTAGTTATTTTGATAATAATATATTATTAAAAAAATATGATCAAATAAATTTTATAAAATATAATTTCTACAACATCAATGACATAACACAACATCAATGACATACAAGACCAAAACAAGAATACACCTAACAGATGAATATTGGAAAAGGCTCTGTTGACTTCAAATCATTCGACGCAGCTGATTAGATTGGATATACATTTTTTTATGACAATTATGTATCCAGCAATATAGAACATAGCCTTCTAAGAACCCGGACATTTAATTATACAACGTCAGACCAATTCAAATGGCAAAATTAAAACCTGTGCATTTGAAAATGCAAATTCATTATACTACATATAAACCTGGGCATTTCAAAATATAAATCTGGGCATTGCAATATAATAAATCATCCATAACACATGGCACAATACAAACCTGGGCATTTCAATATACAACTTCAAACCAATTCACATGGCAAAATTAAAACCTGTGCATTTAAAAATGCAAATTCATTATACTACATATAAACCTGGGCATTTCAAAATATAAACCTAGACATTGCAATATAATAAATCATCCATAACACATGGCACAATACAAACCTGGGCATTTCAATATACAACTTCAGACCAATTCACATGGCAAAATTAAAACCTGTGCATTTGAAAATACAAATTCATTATACTACATATAAACCTGGGCATTTCAAAATATAAACTTGGGCATTGCAATATAATAAATCATCCATAACACATGGCACAATACAAACCTGGGCATTTCAATATACAACTTCAGACCAATTCACATGGCAAAATTAAAACCTGTGCATTTGAAAATACAAATTCATTATACTACATATAAACCTGGGCATTTCAAAATATAAACCTGGGCATTGCAATATAATAAATCATTCAGTACACATGGAAGAGAGAAAAACCTGGGCATTTCAATATATTACTTCATCCAATACAAATGGCACAGTACAGACATTGGATAAATGATCTGAAAGGCTTTAGATGAGAGCATGCTTTCATTACAAATATATGATGATTGTTTAACATGACAGATACTTCATCATAATAGGATAACATACTGTTTCACAATTTTGTATTACTGTCGAAACAATGTAATCCCAAATGATACTACAAAATAGTAACTAAGAAATACAACATTCAGTTCGATACAAGGCACATTATAATGAATGTCCGCAACATCATTTTGATGAAGGTACATATTGCAGATAGTGACAGCAGTGGCAATCATCAGTCTTGTTCACTCCATCGAATTCCATCACCATAGCAACTTGTAAGCTGCAAAAAATAAAAGAAAATAGTAAGTAATTTAGATGTAACTTGGAGTATTTTCTACAAGAGCCGACTCCTATGGAGGAGCCGACTTTGGCACGGATCCGGCACGCACTGGCACGACAAATTTCTGGCACCCAGCACAAGAGCCGACCACCTGGCTAAGAGCCTTCTCCCACAGAACTTCATTTTCAAGACCTTGAGAAAAGGAGCCGATCCAAACTGACCCAAATTTTTAAGTACCATTACATAAGAAACTAACTCAAAAATACATGTACCAAACAAACTACACTGCAAATTCACATTTTCTGTTAGGTAGACAGCTCTTTCATGCTCAGCAAATAAGAAAACAGAAGCAAGTATAAGCTGTGTGCATTCATGCATTGAACAAACATATACAAACATGGATCTATATATCATACTATAATGGCAACCAGGGCTTAAGCAAAATAATATAATAGTTTCATGCAACACTTTCAGCCAAGTGAGTTTCATAGTACAACACATCATAAAAAAAGACCCATCCGATAAGAACCAGGATATGAAGATATTCCAGAAATGCAAGATCATGTTTGGTTGTGATACAGAGATAAGGCCTATGAATATAAAACAACACAAACAAATATTACCATGCAATATATGGTATCATCTAGTACAAGATAAACTAAACTTTGGGGAAGTATGCTTCTCCATTCATAACAACTAAAATTTTATTTCTTACCAATCATATAAAAGAAGTCCAAATTGTCATATGGTAACAGGCTGCAATAACTTCATCAACGAACTATAAGGTAAAGAAACCAAATAAATATATATTCATTAAATAACAGTAAGAAGGGGCCGCCTTAATACATGAAATGGTAGACCTGCATGTGTTGGCACATCATTCATAAAATTCTAAATGCACATGTTCATATACTTATCCTTATAGATAGAGTACAAATTCATGATAATAGACCAATTGGGCTGCCATTACCAAGTATAGAAACATATATACAATTGTGGCTCAGGAGAAGCGAAGTTAATGTCAGTGGAGCATCGCGACTACATTATGAAAATTTATTTTTAATTTTCAGCTAATGTCTCCAAGCCATGCTCCATCAACACGCAGCCCTTCATCATTGTCATCGATAAAGAAAATTGTGCCATACAAAAGAGGGTCAGACATTTCAAAGACAAACCGTACTATGTAAGAAATTTAGGATGTAATGCAATAATCTTACCAAATATGAAAAATCATTGGCAAGGAGTCACTCTTCTAATCCATTGATGATTTTTAGTTAGTGAGAGTGTTTGAAAATTGTATCATGTTGTAATAGAGTGAATACTATGTATCATTGAAAAAGTGAGTATAAAAAACACCCTCTACTTGAAAGATATCTCAAAAAAAGAAAGGAAACAAGATATGATCACCAACTACAGCATAACATTAAAAAAGCAAATATTGTTGTTCATATTGTCATATTCAGGCCTCCAAATATTGCGTGCCGTGCCATCCTGTGCCGTGCCAGCCTGTGTATCGACTCGATCTCCAAATCTGATAGCATAATAAAATTTAAAAAAGTAAACATTAGAAACAGGGGAAAGAACCACACACCTGAAACTTGATACCTTGGGTCTGATGCTAGGATCCTACCACATACCCACACACACACTCTCTCTCTGTGTGTACTCCAGAAAACATAAATTGTTCAATAAGTTAGGGATCGAAAAACCATATAACATTATGAAAAAAAGAAAGAAAGAAAACTATACGAAGAGAATGCATATACGGGTCGTTTTGTAAGTGGACATTTGGTTCATGGGAAAGTGGGAATGGCAGTGCACCATACCAATCTTTCAAAAAATCATATCCTGTCTCGTGTGCACCAACATGACAGTGCACCATACCAATCACTACATTTCCTTTCCATGGGCCATCATCGAGATGAGCATGCACATTAATGATTATGGTCTATGAGAAGGAGACAAGATACAATGGGCTATCTCAATAAAGTAAAATCAGCAGTACAATTGAAATGGTGGCTCAGAAGATATTCGAATTTTACAACATTAGAGCAAAGCGGCTACAATAGGAAGAACCCATACATAAGAACCTCAACTATTGTCTCCAAGCAATGCTCTATCAGTGATCAGCCCCTCATCATTGCCACACATATGAACCTGGAACTTTATGATACAAATGGCACAATAAGAACCCACTATTTCAAAATACACATTGATGATAAAAATGGGCTGTCTTAATCAAGTAAAATCAGTAGCACAATTGAAATGGTGGCTCAGAAGATATTCGAATTTTACAACATTAGAGCAAAGCGGCTACAATAGGAAGAACCCATACATAAGAACCTCAACTATTGTCTCCAAGCAATGCTCTATCAGTGATCAGCCCCTCATCTTTGCCACACATATGAACCTGGAACTTTATGATACAAATGGCATAATAAGAACCCACTATTTCAAAATACACATTGATGATAAAAATGGGCTGTCTTAATCAAGTAAAATCAGCAGCACAATTGAAATGGTGGCTCAGAAGATATTCGAATTTTACAACATTAGAGCAAAGCGGCTACAATAGGAAGAACCCATACATAAGAACCTCAACTATTGTCTCCAAGCAATGCTCTATCAGTGGTCAGCCCCTCATCATTGCCACACATATGAACCTGGGACTTTATGATACAAATATCATAATAAGAACCCGAGCAATTAAAAATACACATGGTTAATTAATGTGTCGTATTGAACACAACCAATATAATCCATCCAGAAATCTTTTATATAATATTGTTATAGGGCTTCAAACACGAAAATCATATAAACAATACAACTTTAGAATATAAAAGGCAAAATCGACAAAAACCAATTATGAACAATGTGGCTCAGAGAATTTGAATTATAAAATAATCGAATATTCATGGTTATAAAAGAAGAAAAGTAGTTTAACTAATCAATTAATGTCTCGTAGCCAATCTCCATTTTATGGCAGCCATTCGTTATAGCCAAAATCGATAACATGCATACATCTTAAATTTGATAAGTAGATATGCAAGGAGTAATGAAGATAAAGAAACATTATACGTGTACCACTAAAGGAAAGTATCATACGGGTTAAAGGTCCTAGTACAAATTCTACTATTACATAATATATATAACTTTAAACAAACAGTTCATATAAGACCACATGAACACATTCCCAGCAGATATCCTATGATGATGCCAACTATTAATACAGCCATTAGAGAAGATCGTGACCCAGTGGTGGTTCTGCCACAAACAAACATATCTCTGTCAACCTCATTGATAACATTTTGATGAAGTATTGGATTTTGGAGGCCTCGAATATATATGTCAAATGCTTCAAATGCCTCGGCTTTTGTTCTATACTTTTTATATAAAGCATGGGGGTAACCCGATACTTCACGTTGACAATCTGGCCATGACTCATAAACTCCCCTTTGACGACCCTCGAAGACGACATAATACCTTCCCGAAGACATAAGTAGATGCAATTAACAACCACGTTGTCTTCTTGTATAAGGAAAAAGATACAGAAATTTACAATTAGTTATATAATTAATGGTAGATGGAGGGCTTACGAAATCATGAAATCATTATATGAATACATTCAAATGTATCTCATTTGCTACTTCCATTTTAACCTACCCCTATTTTGATGATCAATCCATAGCCTGCTTGCTATAGAATTTCGTAGATCTTCTCCTCTACGGCTTTCATCATCACCAACAATAACAAATGGATCTATGTCATCATCATCGTTATCAGCAGGCTCCGGTGCTAATGACATGTTGAAGTACTTGTCATTTCCCTGGTTGCGCCTAATGAAATTATGAATAATGCAACAAGCCATGACTATATGCTTTTGAACCTTGAAGGGAAATGGAATGGCAGTCCTCAAAATCTTGAAACGCTTTTTCAGAATTCCAAATGACTTCTCTACACAATTACGCAATTGTGCATGTCTATGGTTGTACAAATCTCGTTGGTTGGAATATCGACGAGATCGGGGATTACTGAATGTACTTAGATGATATCTATTCCCACGATAGGGAGCAAGGAACTTATCTGTATTCGCATATCCAGAGTCAACTAGGTAATATTTTCCATCTGGAACATTAAATCCACCCATCTCCACACACCATCGCAAAACACGCATGTCAGCTGCCGAACCTTCCCATCCAGTACAAATGAAAAGGAAAGAGTGATCAAACGAGGCAGCAGCCATAACGTTTTGTGAAATCGTTCCCTTCCGATTTCGAAACCGAGGTTGTTTGCTCACCTTGATTAGTGCAGGTATGTGTGTGCCATCAACAGCGTCTACAGCATTCTGTGATGCAACATAATGCTTAAAATTGAATAACCAATAAAAAATTTAATGAAATTCATATTTATGGAAACGTACCTTGAAAAATGGATGGAAAAGATTGCTATCACGGATGCGCGGATGTACACCGACATCATCATCTGGTTGAACTATATAATCATGTTTTAGGTTACAGATTGCTTTCAAGACTGTGTTAAAGTACCTGGATATTGTCTCTCCCGAATGTTGGAAGGTCTCAGCCAAAACCCTATTGGTGACACAATGCCCTATACCGTACAAAAAGAAACCCAATTGTTCCTTAGCAGTCACGTAACGACTGCCACGAAGAAGTCCATGTGAAACCAGTAGTTCCTCTAACTGAACGAACATTGTATTTGTCATTCGAAAGTGGTTATAACCCCTTTCAGGATGTCCACTGAGAATGTCTGTAATGAATTGATGACCTGAAAATGGACGTGTTCGACATGGTACCCTTGACACTACATTGCTTTCGCCCATTGATGTTAAACCACTATTTAACAATGCGATAAGGACATCATCCCAAAAGTTATCGTCATCTATAATGAATTGCAGTAGCTCATTCAACCTAGGATCCATCTAATCAAAACAGAAAACAAGTTAATGCCATTTAATATTGAAATATATTTGCATTTATACATAGTACAAAAGACAAACATAACCAGATACGAGAAAATATGATAAAGCAAGAAGAACTTAAACAACATATAATAAGTTCCGAGCCTACTGTATATCATAACTAAATAAGATGAAATATCAACAACTGTTTAAAACTTTCAACATTTAGGTCAAACAAAATGCATATGAGAGATTCAAGGCCAGCCAGGCCTGTAGATGTCAGCACTTTCTGTTGCAGGTGTAGAAGATGTTTGCATAAAAGTATGGGAGCTCTCTGGAGTAGACCGCCTAGTAACATCGGCAGGCGTATCATGACTGCTAGCTCTGAACACTTGCTCCGTGAAAGAATGGGTCGACCCTTGTATTGGTGAATGCATATAAGTTGGCATGAAGATATTAGGAGTACCTTGATTAAGTTGATTGAACAAAGGTCGAACAGGTATATGCGGTCCTCTTGTATGGACCGAATGCATTGGTTGTGATATGTAAGAAGTGGGGTCACATAAACCGCTTGGAGTAAAAGGTGGCATACAATAAGGACCATGATATACATCCGACATGTGCTTCCTAAGCCATGCTTCCAAAACTTTCCCCTGATATTTCATAAAAAACCATCGATAAGTCTCGTTTTGGAAAAGTTCCAAGCCGGCTACAATGCATTCGGGTGTAACACCCGGCAAAGTCTCCAACTTATTCATGCATTCTTCTATCGAGTGGAGTGTAGGCCTAGCAATCTTATCCCTTCGTAGAATCTCATGAGCAATCTCTATTCTTGTCCTACCTTGCTCCGCTAATTCAGTCAGTGCAACAGAAGCATCACTAGTCATCCGAATCTGAGATGCCATTGCAGTCGGAGTACTTGACCTCCTCTGCTTTCCACTTGATGTGGATGGACGTCCCTTCGAAACAGTATCAGTAGGAGGTGTCGAAGTACATGCGGGAGGGCTATTATGAGTTCCGGCTGAGTCACTATGATTTGAATCTATAGCACGTACGTACGAGGAAGCAGATACACCAGCATGTGTTTGAGATAACTGCCGGTGATGAACGTGTTCTGACTCAAATCTTTGTGGATCATCGTCAGAGGTTTCGTTATCAGAAACACCTTCAGGAAGAGCAGACGTGTCCCCACGCCTACCACTGGCCGTACTTCTAGAGAAAAGTATCTCTAAGTCTTCATAACCAGGAAATTGCTTACCCTTAATGCGGGCATAAGATTTGTTCGCATGTATGCAATAAGAACTGAGATGTTAAATTATGCTAACTATTTGCTTCATTACCAAATTTTTAATAGCTATGTACGTAACACTCACCGCAATAACCTCATCCCACATTTGATGATCGCCGGGGGTTGGCAGCTTCAAGACAGGATCCCAACCCCATCCTGATCGATTTGCCAGGTTGTAATACATGTTGAAAGTTTTTTTAAGAACTTTCAACCTATTTTTCAGGTTCGTATAGGTGAAATCCTTACTGGTTTGTTGATTAAACGTAAGTGTCATCTTCCTCCAAGTCTCCTTTGAAAAAATACCATTTTGAGAATGTCCTTCATCATTGGCTTGCCTCATTAAGCCAAGCATTATGAGATCGAGGGTATCTGTCCAATTCGGAGCCCTCTTACGTGATGATACATTGACATCAATTCTTTCTTTATCTCGAGATTTAGACATTTTTATCCAACACTGTAACACTGACAAAACATAAATAAAACATAAATTAGGTACAAAAATATCAACAATTACAATAGTAGAGTATGATTAGTGTTTTTGAAATTGTTAAAGTAATATTTTCTGGTTATAAATGTCCAAGGATTATATTTTCATATGTAAGTTGTGTGGCAGATGCAATCAATGATCCCACATCCATAGCTATGTTTCAAGTTTCGAATATATACATTTACAAATAATTTGAAATATCACATATCATACCATTAGCATTCAGTTTCCGATTTCTTTTAATATATCACATATCATACCATTAAGCTTTCCATGTAGAGAAAGACAAAAAAATCCGGAGAAACATAGAACGCACCAGACCAGAGCACTAAATCCCTGGAAACTCAAAACCACATATAATGCACTTTTATGTCTCTATGCACCTCATGGGCATTTTTTTTCAAAGATTATATGATTTGTTTACTTCCTGTAGAGTTATAAATGACATTCTAAGTTGCTGCAAACATCTAAAATATCAATAAGTGATAATGTGTTGGAACAAACTTCTAATAATAGAATTAAATAAATTTTCAGTTGGTAGATGTGCATCAAGTTTAATGCCTTTATTAGCTTTAAAATGTGCATCTGTAGCTAAAATCTTGTTAAACTTCATGAAAGGTTCAGTGAGAAAAGTGGAGGTCAAACTATAACGGGACCTGAGAGACTCATTAATCAGTTTTCTGGGCTATGCATGAGAGACAACTGAGTTGCTTTCTAACAACATGAGTGCGATCGCCGGAGCCAAGAGAAGGAGATTTGAGATTAGAGTAGGGGGCTTGAGGTTGAACGGGGGGCATGGGCGTCCTGCATCGGATGTGGGCACCGGGGTTGAGGAAGGAGATCGGAGCCGAGGAGGTGGGCTTGGGGTCACACGGGGGCGGAGAGGACATCGGGTGCGTACACCGGAGCCGAGGAGGGAGATCGGAGCTGGGAAGAGCTGCGGGTCATGCTGGGGGAGGGTAGGGGGCATCGTGACCTCGGGTGCGTGCACTAGGGCCGGGGAGGGAGATCGAAGCCTAGGGGGTCGTGCGGGTAGAGGGGGTCACATGGAGTCGGAGGCGGCGGCGGGGTCGCATGGAACAGGGGACGGCGGCGGGGTTGGGCTGGCGGTGAAGCAATGGAGATTTTACCTTAGAGGAGACGATCGGAACGATGAAGACGACGATCAGAACGGCGAAGCCGGAAGGCCAGCCACGGAGAGACAGAGACTTCACTGCTTCCATCTCGGACAAATACTCTCTCTGATTTTAAGCCCCCATAAACCCTAACCGATGCCCTAACCGTTGCTCTTGATAATAAAGGAGATTGAGGAAGAGAGGGACCAAACAATACCATACCTGGGAGGAGACCGACCGTGAATAAGGAGTACAGGGGATGGAGACACCGGAGCGAGACGAAGAAATCAAGGACACCGGAGCGAGAAGGAAAATCAAGACCTTCTCTTCAGAATGAGTCGGGACGAAGAGGGTTCGAGAAGAACACCGATCGGCCATTTACATGGATACCCTTGGAATACCAAATCACGAATAACGTAATTCCATGGGAACCCATGGAATTAGAATTCATGAATAAGGCCATGTTGACCGGAATAAAAAATCATCCCAATTCTCTCTCGTTATTTGGGTCGTTTGGCATTTTAACCGCGAATAAGGGCTTATTCTTCGCTGTATTCGGCAACCAAACACGGCCCTAGGCTCCAAACAATTGAGTCCTGTACCAACAAGTGGTGGTGATGTAGCAAGGGGATCTGGGAGGAATAACTCCGGAAGAGGTGGCAAAGACCAGCAACCGTAAAGGAGAAGACTGGACTGGTGGGCTTAGTTCGGCAATGTGGAAGACGGTGATGGAGAAGTGCAGCAGTTGGTGATGGATCACAGTGAAGGCAACAGGGAGGCTCTGGGCACTTCCTCACGGTTCGGTGCAGGTGATGATGATGGAAGCTTGAAACAGGGGAGTTGGCGGACAGCGGACACGGTGAACTAGGGAGGAGACGGACAGCTTGGTCTTGGGATTTTTTTTTTCATCATAAGAAGGTTCTCCGGCATCCCGGCGTTGAGAGAGGAAGATGGACAGCATCCCGGCATTGAGAGAGGAAGATGGACGGTGCAACGATCTTACGGTGGTGTTGGAACGATGCTGGTGATGAGAACAGGGAGGCAAGCTTGATGGAGAACTCGGACTGTGCTTCGGCAAGTGGCAGCAGCAAGAGGAGGAAGAAGGATGTCCATGGGAGCGGCAGCATGGAGGAATGATGATGGAGACCAGCCATTAAAATCTGGGAGGATGAGGGGCGGCGACTCACGGGCATTTGGAGAAGGATTGGACGACGGTGGAGACCGGCCATCGGGAATCTTGAATGGCCATGGGAGAAGACGGCTTCCCAGAGTTTTCCGGTTGCTTGGGTGGAGAACTATGAGCTTGGACAGAGGAGATCGTGGCTCTTCCTTGGATTTGTTTCCGGCCATTTTCGGACCTCCGACGACTTCTCGGACTATGAAGAGCTTCTCGGCAGCTAGGGAAAGCGATCTGGCAGCTCCCCTAGTGAAGACATGGCTTGGGGAGGTTTGTGGTCCATGGACTGAACTCGTGGACCAGCATCAATGACAACGGTGGATCAGCGGACGTCTTGTGGACCAATTGAAAAATATATAAATATAAAAAAACTCAAAAATATTGAAGAGACAGTAGAATTAGTGAATTCTCCTAAATTTGAGGTCGACTTGTTAGAACCGATTCAATTTCTATTTCAGATCCTATGACCTCTTCTATAATGGATTTTATAAATCAAACCCAAACCTTCAAGGACTTATATTATCCAATTGATTCTGTCCAACCTTCTTGCATTAGATTGCCTCAACCCACTGCTAATAATTTTGAAATCAAATCTCAGATGATTAGTATGCTTCCAAAATTCACGAGAATAGAGAATGTATATATATTTATTAGGGAATTTGAAGAGGTTTGTGTAACTATGAGGTTACAACAATTATCAGAGCTTGAAATCAAGCGGAGATTGATCAACTTTGCCCTTGATAATAATGCTAAAAAGTGGCTTTATAGTCTTCCAAATCAATCTGTCACAACTTGGGAGGGCTTTGTAAGAGTATTCTTAAAAAAATATTTTTCTTATTATAAACCAACAAAGATTAGAAATGAAATAAACCAATTTTATCAATTAGCTAGTGAGTCATTTTGGGAGCAACAGCATGGAGGAATGACGATGGAGACTGGCCATTAAAATCTGGGAGGATGAGGGGCGACGACTCACGGGCATTTGGAGAAGGATTGGACAACAGTGGAGACCGGTCGCTAGGAAGCTTGAACAGCCATGGGAGAAGACGGCTTCCTAGAGTTTTTCGACGGCTTGGGTGGAGAACTGTGAGCTCAGACAGAGGAGATCGTGGCTCTTCCTTGGATTTGTTTCCGGCCATTTTCGGACCTTCGGCAACTTCTTGGACGATGAAGAGCTTCTCGGCAGCGAGGGAAAGTGATCTGGCAGCTCCCTCGACGAAGACATGGCTTGGGGAGGTCTGTGGTCCACGGACTGAACTTGTGGACAAGCATTAATGGCAACGGTGGACCAGCGGACATCTTGTGGACTAATTGGCTGGTTCACAATAAACCAACAGCTTTAAATTTCATGCAACATCTTTAATAATAATTTCAAAACTCATTTCTCGGCTCAATTGAAGTTCGATTCATGCACCGTTCATGGCGTTAGATCCTAAAAATCATACTCTTCACATTGGCAGAGTTCTTTTATTAAAACACTCCATAAAAATATTAATTTTAATAAAACTAAGTCAATTTGATCCATAAATTAATACACTTATTACTAATTTTTATGCACTTATCACTCCCCCCAACTTGAATCTTACTCATCCTTGAGTAAATAACTAATTAGGGAGACTACCAAAACTCTTAATACCTTACCAAAGTTTACTCAGACTTAAAGGTTGTTCTCATACCCTTCTTATAAGTAGAAGATTTTCCATTAGATTGTAGGCGAAATGGGTCATTGGATATTAATAGCTTCAAGTAAATTGGTTAAGTGCAAACTCCTCATTTTTCTAAATAATTCTTAACCAACTCTTACTGTTATTTCTAAATCCTCTATCCCATGGAGTGGTGAGATATCATTTTAGTGCAAGGATATTCCTCTTATTATAACACTTTTCACACTTTTTTTTTTGATACAGACCGTGCAATGTCTTAATCTCTTAAGCTTTCTATCTGACCCTTGTAACAAGTTTTTGACCAATGTCTCCCAGACCAGTTGGTCTTAAGGCACTAGGTGTAGAACACCCCTCAGGCTTACTGGCTTAAGTTAGAAAGGCTACATATCAAAACTGGCTATATAGCAAAATTTCTTCACATCTTCACTTTTTGATGCAAGACTCAACTGTTTACTTAGACGAAGAGGCCCGGTTACTCGGTGGAACGATGTTTAAAACTTGATTTTATTATCTTTTTTTCACTAATAAAGGAACTTTGCATTAAACAACACCCACACACATCCAACAGGTAAATTCTTCTTCGATGTGAATTGGAGGGTTAAAATTATCAAGAAATTTGATTTCATTCTTACTTACCATTTTTACTTGAATCTATTAATATTTTATCCCTCAATATTTCAAAAATTATCTAGACTGTTTAATCAATTACTTATAAAAAGTGTGTAATTTATCCTCAATCTAAGATCAACAAGTGTAAGATAATAAGGTGAAGGTAGCTCCAAATATATACTTATTTTTCTTATTATTCTCCCATAAATAAAAATTGATTCTAAATATATGCATCATATGGTATAAAAGGAAACGAAAACACTTGAGAAATTTTCTTGAGCTCTCCCCCCAACTTAGCCAATGGAGCCTATTTGAGTCAGGATTTGCTAAACCTAAACATGCTAAAATGAAAATTATTAGAAAGAAAGAAGCTAGGTTGCCTCCCAGGAGTGCTAAGTTTAAAGTCTTTAGCCAGACCAAGTGGATCATTTAGATTATGTCGGTTGATACATCCACTAAATTATCAGATATACCTAGCCATGGTGGATGGTTGGATGAAGTCCAATCAGTAATGTCCCACACGATCTCTCTGTTATGTGTATCCGTAAGATGTATCGTACCCAGTGATGGCTTGGTTGATGGTTTAACCATAAATGTTCTAGTAGGAGGCTCCCATCTCTGGCTGTGTTTATTATCACCAAGTATTTTATCAATGCTCTTATAATCATTGGTTGGCCAGATACTAGACTCAAGATCGACTTCTTCTTCGCTAATGTCTATGGGTTCATAAATTTCATCTTGGATTACACTCACATTAGCATGATTGATAAAATTCATGTTCCAAATTGAATATATTCAGCTCAATAGTCATGATCCCAAAAGATAGTTTCATAAGTCCATTCCGATAATTAATTTTAGCATTAGCAGTAGCTAAGAATGGTCTTCCTAAAATAACTGGGATATGACCTTTAGGATTCGATACTGGTTCAGTCTCCAAAATAATAAAATCCACAGGAAAGATAAAATTTCCAACCTTGATTAAAACATCTTCGACCATTCCTTTAGGGATTCTAAAAGATCGGTCTGCTAATTGCAATGTAATCCCTGTTGATTGAAGTTTTTCCAATCCCAATTGCTCATAAACTGAATATAGAAGAATATTTACACTAGCTCCTAAATCAAGTAATGCCTTCTTAATTTGGGTTTCTCTTATAACACATGAAACTGTTGGAGATCCTGAATCCTTGTATTTTATAGGCATGTGACTCAACAAGTATGAACTCACAATCGCTGCTAAGAAAGCTCTTTTCGGTACATTGGTAGTCCTTTTCTTGGTACAAAGGTCTTTTAAGAATTTGGCATAAGTCGGAACCTGTTGGATCATGTCTAGTAGAGGGATGTTTACTTAAACTTGCTAAACACCTCTAACATTTTATCTAAATGTTCCGTTTGTTTATTAGACCTTAATCAATTTGGAAAAGGAGCTCTAGAGATTTCAAGCACCTGGTTTAGTGGACTATTAGTGGTTTCAGCAGCTTAAGTTTGTCAGGTAGATTGTTTATTAGATGGCTCAGCTGACTCCGTAGTTGAGTCTTCTCTAATGTCAGATGTATCTACTTTATTATCCACTTGCTTCCCTGATCTTAAAGTGTGAATTGCATTAACTTGATTGAGTTGATTTCCTTGGGATGGATGACCATTTTAGTTCCTTGGATTGGGCTGAGGTTGGCTAGGTAGCCTACCTCGTTCACGTTCACTGATGGTAGATGCTAGCTGACCCACCGGCATTTCCAAGCAGGCTATGGCCTAGGAGTTTGAATTTAGAAGTTGACCTGTGGTTTGCATGAAATTACTCAATGTAGCATTTGTGTCAGCATTAGATTTGGCTAAGGCTTTCAGGCTTTTCTCTAAAGAACTAAGTTTCTTTTCATTAATATTGAAGCCTGGTGGTGGTAGGTTGTTCATCACAAGATTAGGCCTTGGGTTTTGCTGATTGAAGTTAGGACCACCTACATTTGGGTTCTGTGACCATGAGAATTTCGGATGATTTCTCCATCCTAAATTATATATGGATGCATAGGGATTGTTCAATGGTCTCTGGAATGTAGCATTCACCTGTGCACATCCATTATCTATCGGGTTCATCAAGAGTGGACATTCCTCAAGGACATGGTCGATACATTGCACCCATTATACATTGGTGTAGACACTTGATTCACACTAGATGGTCTCTGAAGTTCTAAGGCCTCTAACCTACATGTCAAGGTTGCAATTTTAGCTTCTACAGCTAGGAAAGTCTGCATTTGGTGCATTCCACCTTTTGAAGGTGTGGTTCTTTCTGGTTTCCTAGTTGTTTTCCATTATAGATTCTTTTCAACTAGGTCTTCTAAAAATTACCATGCTTCATTGGGTTCTTTATACATAAATTGGCCTTGGCACATAGACTCTAGCATTGTTCTTGAATTGGAATCTAAACCTTCATAAATGATTTGGCATAGTCTTCAAGATTCAATTCCATAGTGTGGACATTGGATTAAGAGGTTCTTAAAACGGTCAAAGTATTTCTAGAATAACTCGCCAGCTAATTGATAAAATTGATTTATTTCATTTCTAATCTTAGCTGTTTTATTATGAGAAAAATATTTCTTTAAGAATACTCTTACAAAGTCCTCCCAAGTCATGATAGATTGATTTGGAAGACTAGAAAGCCACTTTTTAGCATTATCCTTAAGGGTAAAGTTGATCAGTCTCAGCTTGATTTCGTCCTCTGATAATTGCTGTAACCTCATAGTTGCACAAACCTCTTCAAATTCCCTAATAAATACATATGCATCCTCTATTCTCGTGAATTTTGGAAGCATATTAATCATCTGAGGTTTGATTTCAAAATTAGTAGTAGTGGGTTGAGGCTACCTAATGCAAGAAGGTTGGATGGAACCAACTGGATAACATAAATCCTTAAGGGTTTGGGTTTGATTTATCAAATCCATTATAGAAGAGGTCGTAGGAGGCAACCTAATGCAAGAAGGTTGGATGGAACCAACTGGATAACATAAATCCTTAAGGGTTTGGGTTTGATTTGTCAAATCCATTATAGAAGAGGTCGTAGGATCTGAAATAGAAATTGAATCGGTTCTAACAAGTCGACCTGAAATCCTTCTCTACATAAGAGTGGGAGAATTCACTAATTCTACTATCTCTTCAATTTTCTTGAATATATATATATATTTAGAAGCTTTCCTAAAAAAATTTTAAATCAATTCAACCTTTTAATACCTTAGGACAACTATGAAACATAACTTCCAGTTATGCCAGGGCAACCTTATATCAGGGTAGTCAAGATTGAAAATATCTGAAGTAAATTATTTATTTATTTTTTTCAAACAAGTTTCACACAAAATTAATCCCATTCTAGGGTAACCTAGAACTAGACATCTTCTAACTGTTCCAAGTTGATCTTCAAGCACTCCAAGTTCAACCAATTCACTAAATTAGCCAGGTAATTGTAAAATTGGCGGGGGTCCCCCCGTTACTTTCCTTAGATATCAATTGGATTAGCCAGGTCAGCGAACGGAACCAATTAAGTAACCACCTTTCTTCGGGACTTAATCCCTGAACCACTTTCTTCGACACCAATTCAATGATTGAATCTAGCTTGGTATAACTCTTAGGTCTCCTTGTCCTAATAAGCTCGGATGTCCCTAAGGTTAGCATCTAATTAATTTTATTTAAAGGCTTGGGTTGATGCAAATCAAGGAGTCTTGTTTGTGGGCTAGGGAAGGGTGATGAAATCCCCACCTTATCTTGTTTAGGTTCATACCCTTAAAATGATTTAAAAATGCTATGCACAAATAAAATGATCAAACAAGTTTAAATTAAAAACAAAACAAAACTAACGTCAAGATAATATGCTGAAAGGACTAGAATAATTAAAATTACGTACCTGACTTCCAGCACTCACCAACTTAAAAGAAATACTAGACAGTTCAAATTAAATCAAGAATTTAAAATATAATTTAAAATAAATCAGTTTTTCCGGCAACGATGCCAAAAACTTGATATGAACTTTAAGTTGTATCCGCAAGTGTACGGTATGCAAAGTAGCACGTCCAGCGAGTACGGGTCGATCTCACGAGGAATTTATGTTTTGAACTTTGTTCAAAACTCTTGCTCAGGTAAGCTTCAACAAAGATAAGCAAAAGTTAAATAGAGAAGAAGATATAAATAATGTAAAGATCTAGGATTTTTGAATCTACTAGATCAATAATTTAGAAAATATTCCTAAGATTACTTTCATATCATCCATTTTCTTTCTTATGTTAACCAAGTATAGAGTATGTAAGGATTTTAACAATACTCTATCAAGGATTCTACAAAAAGAAGGAAAAGAGATTCAAAAATTTTGAGTTTTCTATCTATTTTCTCTCATGCACTAAATCAACCATGAACTATGAAGGGGTGAAACCCAACAATAGCTCATCAAGTCTTTTGGCTAAGATGTTCAAAAGAAAGAAAAACTCTTAAAACATTAAAAGCCGAGGAAAATAAATCTTAAGAAAACTTCTAATCATGATCTAGCTTCATCGCCAACCTCAGAAGAATTTGCTTAGCCAGACATGATTAAAATAAAAGCTTTGAAAATTATTTAAAAATTATAAATTTAATTCTATTCTATTTACTAAAATATAAATTGCAAGAAATTAAAGTAACAGAAATTAAACTATTAAAGTCCAGGAATTAAACTAACATACTTGTAAATATTTAAATAACAATAATAAAATTATAATAAATTAATCTAGTTTTAGAATAAAAATTATAATGATAAGAATAAAAATAATAATAAAATTTTATTGTTAAAATAAAATATTATTCGTAATATGAAGTAAAACACTCAGCCTCCTGACACAAAGGAAATAATGCTCTCCCGGAAAGAGAAAGGAAAAAAACTATGGGCTCTAGCTTTGCTCTGCAGGTGCTTGGCGACGGATCTGGCTTCTCTTCTCTCCCCTTCCCCCGATGGTTCTTTGTTTATAGCGGAGGAGTCAGACGCGTCGTCGATTGGGAAATGGTTTCTTACGTTCTCTATTTCATTCACGTTACCAACACAACCATCGCGTTCCTTCCCTTCTTTAAACTACTTCAGCATTATCCCAAACCTCTTGCTTGTTCGGACATCCAGGCTCCAGACAACTGAGCCCTGTACCGACAAGTGGTGGTGATGTAGCAAGGGGATCTGGGAGGAATAAATCCGGAAGAGGTGGCGAAGACCAGTAACCATGAAAGAGAAGACTGGACTGGTGGGCTTAGTTCGGCAATGTGGAAGACGGTGATGAAGAAGTGCAGCAGTTGGTGATGGATCACAGTGAAAGCAACAGGGAGGCTCTGGGCACTTCCTCACGGTTCGGTACAGGCGGTGATGATGGAAGCTTGAAACAGGGGAGTTGGCGGACAGCGGACACGGTGAACTGGGGAGGAGACGGACAGCTTGGTCTCGGGATTTTTTTTTTTCCATCATAGGAAGGTTCTCCGGCATCCCGGCGTTGAGACAGGAACATGGACGGCATCCCGGCATTAAGAGAGGAAGATGGACGGTGCAACAATCTCACGGTGGTGTGGTGTTGGAATGATGCCGGTGACGAGGACAGGGAGGCAAGCTTGATGGAGAACTCGGACTGTGCTTCAGTAAGTAGCAGCAACAAGAGGAGGAAGAAGGATGGCCATGGGAGCGGCAGCATGGTGGAATGACGATGGAGACCGGCCATTAAAATCTGGGAGGATGAGGGGCGGCGACTCACGGGCATTTGGAGAAGGATTGGACGACGGTGGAGACCGGCCGTCGAGAAGCTTGAACGGCCATGGGAGAAGACGGCTTCCCAGAGTTTTCCGGTGGCTTGGGTGGAGAACTGTGAGCTCGGACAGAGGAGATCGTGGCTCTTCCTTGGATTTGTTTTCGGCCATTTTCGGACCTCCGGCGACTTCTCGGACTATGAAGAGCTTCTCGACAGCGAGGGAAAGCGATCTGGCAGCTCCCCTGGCGAAGACATAGCTTAGGGAGGTCTGTGGTCCACGGACTGAACTGGTGGACCAGCATCATGGCAACGGTGGACCAGCGGACGTCTTGTGGACCAATTGGCTGGTTCGCAATGAACCAACTGCTCCAAATTTCGTGCAACATCTTTAATAATAACTTCAAAACTTATTTCCCGGCTCAATTGAAGTTCAATTCGTGCATTGTTCATGGCATTGGATCTCAAAAATCATACTATTCGCATTGACAGAGTTCTTTCATTAAAACACTATATAAAAATATTAATTTTAATAAATAAAATTAATTTGATCCATAAATTAATGCACATATTACTAAATTTTATGCACTTATCGCTGGGCATGATGTTGGCACTGATCACACCTCCTCACGAAGTTGGCGGTGTCTTCCCGCATCGTTTCCCAAAAGTATCCATACTTAATTGCTTTGTAGGCCAAAGTTCTGCCCTCCACATGATTGCCACAAATGCCCTTGTATATTTCTTGAAGCATCTATGCGGCCTCTGTGGGCTTCAGGCACTTCAGTAGGGGATAAGAGTAGGACCTTCGATACAGCTGTCTGTCCATCATAACGTAATGCACGGCCTTCCTCTTGAGCAAGCCGGCTTCCTTCCGGTCATCCGGCAGGGCGCTAGTGGTGATATACTTAATATAAGGGTCCATCCAGTTGGCTTCGGTGGTAACCTGCTGGACTTCGGCTATGAGCTAGTAACTGGGGGTCTCAACGTGCTCGACGAAGGTACCCAGCAAGGACTCCGACAAGGTGGCCAATCTGGAGAGGATGTCGGCCCGAGCATTCTTTGCCTGTGGGATATGGGAGATGTCGAAGTACTGGAGGGTCACCATGTACGAGTGCACTCTGTCTAGGTATTTTGCCATCATGGGATCTCGCGCTTCGTACTTACCAAAGACTTGACCCACTACCAACAGAGAGTCGGTGAAGACTTTTAACCTCTTGACACCCAGCTCGCGGGATACCTGTAGCCCTGCAAGGAGCGCCTTATACTCGGCCTGGTTGTTGGTTGCCTTGAAGTGGAAGCGCAGGGCATACTCCACAACGACCCCATCAAGATTGGCAAGGATGAGGCCGACTCCGCTCCCTCCGGTGTTAGATGCGCTGTCAACGTGAAGTATCCATGTCACCTAGGCTAGGGTCGGATCTGGCCCGAGCTCGCTTAGTTGATCCGCCTCCTCCAGATCCTCCTTCGCCCAGGTGCATTCCACCAAGAAATCGGTCAGGACCTGAGCCTTTTGCACTAGTCGCGGGTGATAGGTAATGTCGAACTTGTTGAGATTTAGTGCCCACTTGGCCAGGCACCCCAAAGTATCGGGACGACTGAGGAGGGCCCTCAAAAGCTTCTCGGTGAGGACAGCAATGAGGTGCGCTTGGAAGTAGGGCCTGAGATGCTGCGCAGACGTTATTAGTACAAAAATAATATTTTCAGGTCGGGTGTACCTGATTTCTGCATCACGGAGTAGCTTGCTGATGTAGTAGACTGGCCGCTGGATCCATCCTTATTGGTACGGACTAGTACTGAACTGACTGCTTTGGATGACACCGTCAGGTACAGGTGGAGTTCTTCTCCAGGCTCTGGTCTGGACAGCAGCGATGGTGAGTGATAATTATACTATATATATATATGAGTGTTAAATTAATAATTAATTACCTTTAGAATTGATACTTTTGTGTATCTTTGGGTAGGAAAGAAGGTCATCATTGTGTAAAGCTTGAATTATGGAATCCAACTATTGCCGCCAAGATCGTCGTGGCCCGTAGCTGCTATCGGCGCCGAAGTGCGCTTCCTTCACTGCCTGGCAGTCCTCTGATCCTGGACCTACAAAACAGGTCGGTGTTTCCGGCGGGGGCACTCCGACGATCAAGTCAGTGACGATCCAGGAGAACAGGTCCTCCTGGTCGAGCCCCTTTTTGATGGACTCCACGCTAGGAGGAGTGAATGGTATGAGAATGAAAATGAAAACATAGCAGAGGAAGAACGGCAGCGGAGACAGAGGGGTTCTCTGCTTGGCCGCTTCTCCTTGTTCCCCTGCTTTGTTTCTTTGGTGGTGATAGTGGTGGTGCTCCGCCCTCTTGATTGAGCTTGCACCGGTGATGCATTCTTTTTTTTTGTGTTGTTGTCATTGTAGTTGTTACCTTCCCCCTTCCGAGGGTGTCATCATTATTTGTAGTCGAAAGATGATCGTTGGATGCTTGCCTTGTGATGCGGGACTAACATGCATGCAATTCTTTTTGTATTTTTATATGTGGTGTTAGGTGATTAATTTCCAAAATTCAGATCAAATTAGTTGTAGGGAATCTTGTATGAAGTTTTGAAGCCAAGCATGTAGATTAGAACCTAGAAAAGTACTAAAGAAGGATCGCCAGGACTGAGAAGCCTCGGTTAGGGCAAGTTATCCTATAATATAATTATTGGAGGTAGAGGAGGTGTACCTGACAACGTCTGAAGCACCCGGTGAAGATTGCAGTGAAGGGATCTCTCGTTCTTCGATGGATGCGGCCTGGAAAATCGAGCCAAAGACCCGTAGATACCCGGCCTTCTGCTCGGTGGTCCGATTGAGGCTTGGCTGGAGTCGTTGGATTCGTAGGAACTCGGGGACCTGCAAACGACCTGTCAGGGGTTAGAAAACTCAGAGAAAATCAAGAAAACAAAGGAAAACAGCAAAGGGAAGAAAGTTTTGGAGGGGGCTGGAAGGATGGTTGGCGGCAGGAAGATGGTTGCAAACACCGGGAAAAAGAACTCTCAAACCCCTTTATGCACACAGCAGGGTAATCACACAAAGCAATATAAGAACTCAAGGTTTATTTCATATCAAAAATCTATCCTCATACAAGAGACTAGGATCCTTTAAATAGACCCTTAACCTTGGGCTCCAAATAAGGGTACATTAGACATTACATAAGAATCATTTTCCCTCTCAAACCCTAGCTAGAAAATAAGGAAACATTAGATAGAAAAAATCCCTAAAAATTCTCTTGACTTGGTCAACACTCCAAGGATGCCTAGGGGGGCGTGTTGGGCTTCTAAGAGCAGCAAGAGGCTGGCCTAAAGGGGCTTGGGCACATGGGCTTGGGCCTCTGGAAGCTGGGGTGGCCTGATAGCCAGGTAACAGGAATATTCCTTGGTATCTTGCTTCTTAGGGGCTTGGGCTTGGCACCTGGGCTTGATTTCTTTGGGCTAGGATGCAGGTGGACCTCTGGAATCATGGATGCCCTGGTTTATGAATATATTATGTAATGCAGAACGAAAACTCTGATACCAAAAATGATGCAGGACAAAGAACAAAGAAGCGTATGCGGAAGTAAAATTAAAATTAATTCTTTTTTTTATATATATATATATTTCAGAAATTGGCTTCGACTCAAAGTAAAGCTAAACTACGTTGAAGGAAACTAGGTAAGGATTGAAAGCACAGTTTAGAAGAAACTAAAGTATCAGAGTAGTTCAGAAGTAACGGATCGCTGGGGGTTGAGAAACTCTCAGACCTAGGGTTTCGCTCTGAACTTTCAACAGAACAGAAATAGAGAGAAGAGATGGTTTACTAACCAGACAGTGATCTTCTCAGGATTTTGGTGGAAGAACTCTCTCGAGCAGATTTTGGGATCCTCGGAGTCGGCTATCTTCGCAATGGATCCTCCAATACTGGTCTCGTGGTTTGGTCGGCTTCTCCTGGACTCAAGATCTGGGAAAGAAGAGGAACAAGTGAAGGAATTCAGAAACTCAAGAAAAGATCTTACCAGGTTGAAGAACTTGAAAGCCGAAGTTGCTGAAATCGAATTCTCATGGAGGCCGATCTGACTTCCTCTTAGAATTGTTATAGATCTATAGTATCTGGACTGGAGCTGGATGCTGGTGGTCGGCCTGGACTTGGAGATGGTGGCCGTGAGAAGGGAAATAGACTAGGGCTTGGTGGAAAGAGAAGGGTGATGGCGGCTAGGGTTTGGGAGTGGAGTGGCTAACCTAGGGTTTGGGGTTTTGGAGATCTCTCACCTCCTCAAGGTTCCAGGGGAACCCGGATTTACTCTTTCACGGAGCTCAACACCTGGAAGCAAGTGCGGACAAGAGAAAACACAAGTTTGCTCAAGAAAAATTTCTTTCATTCATCTGATTCCTTTAAACTTACAAGAGGGGTTTAATTTATAGGGCTTTACAAGGGAGTAGGGTTTTACATCTTCCCATGTAGGACTAAAGGAGGGGATCTACAAATCAGGATAATCCATAGACATATGGTCGGCCAAGGTACCAAAAAAATTTGATTTGGGTTATAAAAGGCAGGTAGATGGTGCCTCCTTGCTTGGGTCTTCAAGAGAGGATTTCTTTCCTTCCATGGATCAACTCTTTTGGACTCCTCATTTTCTTCCTCCCTAAGTCAAGGCCCTTCCCATCTTTGTTTTGGACATTTTTGGCAGGTAGTGGGGGTGTCTCCTAGTATCTCTCCATGAATCAAGGATTTTCCCTTCATGGTTTGGCTCTTTGGACACCTCCTAGTCTTGCTCCACAAGTTTAGGCTTCTTCCTTTCATGGCTTTGGCAATTTAGGAAACTTTTGGGTGCCTCCTTGATTTTCTCCCCAAGACATGCTCTCTTCCCTTTTATAACTTGGGTTTTTATGGAACATTGTGGGGCACCTCCTTGATCCTCTCTTCAAGAAAAATTCTTGCCATCCTGGCTTGGGTTTATCTGGAAAGAAGCTGGCTTCTCCTTGGATTGAGGTATCTTGATGGATTTCTCCCCTAAGTGGCGCATGAAAGAAGGGATCTGCTTTCTTGTGGTGTGGGGACCAAGGCACACTGGATGGAGATGTGGCGCCTCCTGGACTCTGGCGTGTGGTTGGGAGTGTGGCACCCACTTGGTTGGTCCTGGGAGAAAATGTAACATCCCAGGTTGAAACCCTAGTCCACTACTGAGTCAACATGACTCAACAAAATAAAATGCAAGTAATGTAGACTCAAGCTAAATTGAGTTGATCTAGTCAACTCTTATTACAAACCAAAAACCCTAATTCTTCGGGCAAGGTTAATCAGAGATCCAGATGGAGCTCTGAAGTCTTCTTCTGAGTCTGGTGCCCGCTCCAATTCTCCCAGGGTGGGAGGAACTCGACCCTGTCGAGTATGGATCAAGTTGGCTCTGGTATCTCTCCAAGAGGTCTGGGTCCAGCTCTTGTAACTCTTCTCGGGAGATCCAAGAGTCATCAGAATCTAGCCTTCCTAGCCAGCGGACCAGGTATCTTTGGTATCCTCGATTATGAGTAGAGATAACCTGATCATCCAGGATCTTTTCAATCTGCTCTTTCCTCACAGGCCAGTTTGTTGGTGGACACACAGGGTTGGGTTCACTCTCAAGAGCGGGATTAGGTTCAAAAGCCTCACTGGGAATCACAGCTGGCTCCCTATACTCTACTAGGTATGTAATGTTGAAAGTGGAGCTAATGCCTAGTTCTGGAGGTAACTCGAGCACATAGGCATTGGATCCTACTCTCTTTACCACTCTAAATGGCCCAGCTCCCCTAGCATGTAACTTTCTAACGGTTCCAGGAGGAAACCGTTCAGGCCTTAACCTAATCATTACATAGTCTCCTTCGTCAAAAGTTTTGACTCGCCTTTGAGAATCAGCCAATTTCTTATAAGTTTTATTACTTAAATTTATTTTGGAATGAATTTCTTTATGCAAGTCCTTTACATGCTATGCAAGTGCATCAAGAGACTTGTGTGTTTGGACTAATAGTGAAATCAGATCAAGTGGTGTGAGAGGCTTGTATCCTTAAACAATTTCAAAGGGGCTCTAGCCTATAAACCTATTGATCGAAACATTATATGCAAATTTAGCCCTGGGTAAATACAAATCCCAATTCCTGGTATTCTCACTCAATCAAAATCTGAGACAATGTCCTAAACTCGACTGACGATGCATTCCTAAAGAATGGACTTTATTCAAAGAAACCCTAGGTCTAAACCTAACAAACTACGGCTCTCTAGGTTTAACCTTGGGTCGGAGGATGGCATGCAGAGCATGAGAACTTATCATGGGTGCCTAGTAGGTGCCATAAGGTCTTCCAGAAGTAGGTGGCAAACCTAGTAGATTTTGACACATGATTCACTCTAAAGACTTCGACAAAGTATACTTGGATGGTGTAAGAAGCATTAGAAGTCCTAGAGAAAGGGAGGAGATATGAGGTGGAGTCTCGAATTACCTGTTGACTAAAGGTGGTGACCTGAAGGTTTGAATGGTGATCTATGAGTGTCAACTGGTCATCCTTACGAAAGGAAAAGTTTGCTACTCCCAGGAATGGATCATGAGATGGTTCGGGAAGTAGCCTAGGACATGTGATTGCAACAGTTAAGGTTTGTTCTCTAAGCAAATAATGATCCACTTTCTCAAGAACTAGATTAGAGAATGATTCATGGAAGGGCCTATGGATGATGACCTCAAGACTTGAAATTTGACCTATGGGTGCGGAAATGTATACTCTATAGAAGGGTAGGTTAGTCATGCGAAGGAAGCGGTCTGGGGCCATAAGGAGGACTTCTACAGGACTGGGTGAATCAATCCGCTCAAGACAAGGATGTTCAACTGAGATTACGGGAGAGACCTTAGTGGCTGGGCATGGGACAAGGTCCAATTGTAAGAGGCTTGATTCAGTCATCCTAAGGAGAGGATCTACCATAGGGTGGGCAAACTTAAACAGTTCAGTGCAAAGATCTTCAATTGGTACTTGGGGAATGACTGTCATTAGAGGGTACGAACTAATAGCTTAGGCTAACACTATGAGTTCTTCCTGGGGGTATTTGACTAAAGGAACCTAGTTCTCACAAATCTCTTGAATTTCTGAACTAGGTCCTATCAGTTGGTTGCTTTCCAAGGTCTCCTCAGGTAAGGAACCAATAGTATCAATTTCACATTCTTCAAGTTCTTTCCCCTCACATTCATCAACTAGACTCAAGCCAGCATCATATACTTCCTCGATGCCATCTTCAATGGGTTTCGGGTCAGTGGTAATCGGGTCAACTGATTCTAGGCTTGTCATACCTAACCGTTCTTCCTCATTGGTAGGCTGGGGTTCTCCCTCATTAATGTCATCCTTAGGATTCTTACCACTTAGCTGTGCACAAGCCAGTCCTATGCATGGGCACTGACTAGATTTATGGCCTCTTTCTCCACAAAACAAACATTCTTGAGATATAGGAACCTGAGTCACACTAGGTTTCAAGCTAGTAGAGACCTTACTTGGGCATGGGTGTGGATCTAAATAGTTTGATCTAGAAGACTTGGGTTGTTGAGTGATTGGTCTAGAATATTGTAAGGACCTCTCATAGACACGATCCACACTATAGATATCATGGTTAGGCTTCCTAAGGTTATGTTCGGGATCACGGTATAAGGTCCTCCTAGGTTCCTGGCATGGGTGAGGTTGGGGCCTATTAAATTTTGGATCAGGGGTCCAATTTTGAAGTCTACGTTTCTCAAGTACTTGGACTCGATCCCTAAACTGGGAAAAACCCTCATTCATGTCCTGACTCAATTTGGTCATACTTTTGGTAAGATTTCTAACCATGGCCTCTAAATCTGGTTGGGTTTGACTAGGTTGGTAGGGTACTCCATTCCGGGCAGACATGATGATGCAAGCAAGCACACAGAATGTGACTAGACTAAAGCGACTACTGGCTCACTAGACCTAGAGTCCAAACTAGATGCCCAATCAGAGTGGAAAGCTAGCCTGTAGTAACTCAGGACTCAGCCAGGCAGGTGTAAGGGGAGTGTTAGGTCCCTAAATGCCAATCCTAGACACCAATCAGAGATTGGCCAGGTAGGCGGACCAGCACACAAGCCCTTCGGGATGGAATCCCTGAACCACCATTCTAGATACTGAGTACAAAGCACACACAGAGTAACCAGACAAACTGACTCAACACTAGCCTTGACCCGACTTGTTGATGTCCCTAGCCCACTAGGGCAAATTAGGTCTAATCAATTTTAGATTAAAGGCTTAGGTTCGAATGAAGGGGTGGTGGTTTTGGGCTAAGGAGAGGTTATCAACTCCTCCCCTTATCTTAGATGCTCAAATGCCCTTAAGTTGAATTAAGAGATGAACACTCAAAATAAATGGATTGCAGAACAGAAAAACAGAGTTGCAGTAATTTAATTTTCAGAAATTGCACGGAAACCAATAAATCGTGAGAAAATTATGAAAATTAGTTTCAATTATAATAGTTTCAAAAAAACAAAAATCACTAAATTTGGAGTTATCTGCAGTGAGAAATAATTCCTGCAACAGGGTAATTACAGGCTGAAAATAGAGCACTTCCCCGTTTACAATTTCTGCGACGAAGTTGTAACCCAACGGATCCCCTACACGCCCTAGGAACACCCCATGGAATGGGAAGAGGAGGTTTGCACCTCGCTTCGTTCCTAGGACCGGACGTCCTGGGGAGTCTACTTCGAGCAGACAAAGTAAAAAGAGAGGGACTCAAACAGGCAATCAAACAGAAACCCTAGACAGGGCTCTGATATCAAAAATGATGCAGAACGAAAACTCTGATACCAAAAATGATGCAGGACAAAGAACAAAGAAGCGTATGTGGAAGTAAAATTAAAATTAATTCTTTTTTTTTTTATATATATATTTCAGAAATTGGCTTCGACTCAAAGTAAAGCTAAACTACGTTGAAGGAAACTAGGTAAGGATTGAAAGCACAGTTTAGAAGAAACTAAAGTATCAGAGTAGTTCAGAAGTAACGGATCGCTGGGGGTTGAGAAACTCCCAGACCTAGGGTTTCGCTCTGAACTTTCAACATAACAGAAATAGAGAGAAGAGATGGTTTACTAACTAGACAGTGATCTTCTCAGGATTTTGGTGGAAGAACTCTCTCGAGCAGATTATGGGATCCTCGGAGTCGGCTATCTTCGCAATGGATCCTCCAATACTGGTCTCGTGGTTTGGTCGGCTTCTCCTGGACTCAAGATCTGGGAAAGAAGAGGAACAAGTGAAGGAATTCAGAAACTCAAGAAAAGATCTTACCAGGTTGAAGAACTTGAAAGCCGAAGTTGCTGAAATCGAATTCTCCTGGAGGCCGATCTGACTTCCTCTTAGAATTGTTATAGATCTGTAGTATCTGGACTGGAGCTGGATGCTGGTGGTCGGCCTGGACTTGGAGATGGTGGCCGTGAGAAGGGAAATAGACTAGGGCTTGGTTGAAAGAGAAGGGTGATGGCGGCTAGGGTTTGGGAGTGGAGTGGCTAACTTAGGGTTTGGGGTTTTGGAGATCTCTCACCTCCTCAAGGTTCCAGGGGAACCTGGATTTACTCCCTCACGGAGCTCAACACCTGGAAGCAAGTGCGGACAAGAGAAAACACAAGTTTGCTCAAGAAAAATTTCTTTCATTCATCTGATTCCTTTAAACTTACAAGAGGGGTTTAATTTATAGGGCTTTACAAGGGAGTAGGGTTTTACATCTTCCCATGTGGGACTAAAGGAGGGGATCTACAAATCAGGATAATCCATAGACATATGGTCGGCCAAGGTACCAAAAAAATTTGATTTGGGTTATAAAAGGCAGGTAGATGGTGCCTCCTTGCTTGGGTCTTCAAGAGAGGATTTCTTTCCTTCCATGGATCAACTCTTTTGGACTCCTCATTTTCTTCCTCCCTAAGTCAAGGCCCTTCCCATCTTTGTTTTGGACATTTTTGGCAGGTAGTGGGGGTATCTCCTAGTATCTCTCCATGAATCAAGGATTTTCCCTTCATGGTTTGGCTCTTTTGGACACCTCCTAGTCTTGCTCCACAAGTTTAGGCTTCTTCCTTTCATGGCTTTGGCACTTTAGGAAACTTTTGGGTGCCTCCTTGATTTTCTCCCCAAGACATGCTCTCTTCCCTTTTATAACTTGGGTTTTTATGGAACATTGTGGGGCACCTCCTTGATCCTCTCTTCAAGAAAAATTATTGCCATCCTGGCTTGGGTTTATCTGGAAAGAAGCTGGCTCCTCCTTGGATTGAGGTATCTTGATGGATTTCTCCCCTAAGTGGCGCATGAAAGAAGGGACCTGCTTTCTTGTGGTGTGGGGACCAAGGCACACTGGATGGAGATGTGGCGCCTCCTGGACTCTGGCGTGTGGTTGGGAGTGTGGCACCCACTTGGTTGGTCCTGGGAGAAAATGTAACATCCCAGGTTGAAACCCTAGTCCACTACTGAGTCAACATGACTCAACAAAATAAAATGCAAGTAATGTAGACTCAAGCTAAATTGAGTTGATCTAGTCAACTCTTATTACAAACCAAAAACCCTAATTCTTCGGGCAAGGTTAATCAAAGATCCAGATGGAGCTCTGAAGTCTTCTTCTGAGTCTGGTGCCCGCACCATTATGGCATCTGGAAGGGAACCTGGGCATCTGGAGGGCATCTGCAATGAATCAGGGTTTTCTGAATTTTCCTTCTGGGGTTTTCAAATCTTCAAGCTAGGTTGGACTTGGGCTCAACTTCCATGTCTTCAATCAGGTTGGACTTGGTCTTTACTTGTATGATATGGTCTTGAGTCTTCAATATACTTAGACAGGACTCAAAAAAATAAAATTAGCTCGACATGAGCTGACTAACACTTGACTGAACTAGCTCAACATGAGCTGACTAATTACAGGACTCAAATAAAACAACTAAGCTAGACTAAGCTTTATTACAGTGGACTCGAATGTCATTTAAGTGATCCACAGAGGGTTGAGAAGCCTCTGCCTTATTCTGGTGCCTCTGGTGTCTGCACCAATTCTCTCGGGGTGAGAGGAACTCGACCCTGTCGAGTGAAGATCAGACTGGCTCACATATCTCTCGAGAAGGTCTGGGTTGAGGCGTTGCAAGTCCTCTCGAGAAATCCATGAATCATCTGACTCTGGCCGGCCTTGCCATCGGACCAGGAAGCATTGATAGCCACGGCCCTGGGTCATGATGGCTTGATCGTCCATTATACGCTCGATCCGTTCTCCTCTCTCAGGCTAATTTGTTAATGGACACTCTGGGTTAGGGTCACTCACAATGAAAAGGAATAGGTCCAAAGGCCTCACTAGGTATCGCTGTCGATTCCCTATACTCAACCAGGTCTGTAATATTGAAGGTAGAACTAATGCCCATACCCGAAGGCAAGTCTAACACATAGGCATTTGATCCAATCCTTCTCTATCACTTTAAAAGGTCCGGCTCTGCGAGCATGAAGCTTCTTTTAGGCCTAAGCCTTACCAAGATAGAATCCACTACATCAAATTCTTTGACCCTTCTTCGGGAATTAGCCAGTTGTTTTAAGATTAGTGTGGGTGGTGAACATGCTAGGCACATGCAGACTCCTAACAAATGATGCAAAGAACTCATACTGACACCTAATAGACTCGACTATGCATTCCTATCGAAGGAAATTTTATTGAACTCTTTGGATCTAAACCTAACAGATTCTAGGTTCCCTAGGTTTGATCCTAGCTTGACATGCACATGAAAATTTACAGTGAACTCCTAGCATATTACAAATAGTATGCCAGAAGTAAGATGCAAACCTAACATGCGTGATGAATGCATGCAGTATGCTAATCTCAGTTAAATGCAATCTAATAATCCTAGAAATGCTGGAGGTGTCAGGAAAGGGCAGAAAATAGGAAGTGGGTTCAGAATTAGTTTGGTAGGGTAGGGAAAAAGGTTCAAGGTTAGTTGGATAAAGTTCGATATAAGAAGGCATGTCAGGGACTAATCCTAGACTAATGAGGCTAACCTTACGAGGTTGTGGTATATCTATGGGGTTTGCATAATGGAAGGATGGGTTACTAATCTCAAGGAAGAGGTCCTTAACGGGAACTATAGGAGGAGGCTCATCCTGAGGGTACTGATTCAAAGAGATCAAGTCCTTAACAAATTCTTCTGGTTCTTGTATTTTAGGACTAGACTCTATAATTTGGCTCTCCTCTATGGTTTCCTTAGGTAAGGCACTAGTAGCAGTACCTAGGTTCTCTTCCTCTATTTGTTCTTCCACTATAGCTTTAGGTTGGATGTGGTCAAGGTCAACTACCTCTAGGTTGGCTTCTACCTGGGTATCTATTGGGTCAGCTAATTCTAGGTCATCTAAAGATGTCTCCTCTTCTCCCTCATACTCATCCACTAGGCTCGCATTAGCTTCATACACTTCCGCGTTAATGTAAGCCTTGTCAATCTCAGGAATGGTTGGAGAAGGTCAGCTAGGAAAAAATTGGCTAGGTTCTGGTTTTTGATTATGGACACTAATCCTAGTAGGTTCAAGTTGCCTAAGGGATAGTGGCTCACTACTGGGCTCATATTTAGGGGTGCTAATCCTATGGGGTTCAAGTTGACTAAGGGAAACCTGACTAGTACTAGATTGATACCTAGGGGTTATGGGCTCCCTAGGCTCATAGGACAAGGGTGCAGATCTATGGGTCACGGGATTATAAGATCTGGGATCATAGGATTTGGGTTCAGCTCTATGGGTCTTGGGTCTACTGGACTCATGGGATATGGGTTCGTAGATTCTAGAGTCAGAGGATTTGGAGTCATAAGATCTGTAGGTTGTGGGTATACTAGGCTTATAGGGAGAAGGTAAATAGGATCTATCTTCCCGGTCTACAAAATCCTGATTGGGTCTTCTAGGACTAACCTTAAGGATTGGGTCATGACGATGGGCTCTCCTAGGTTCAGCCTCAAGGTATGGATCAGGGTTTGGGATCCTCCTAGGTTCAGTATCATAGTATGGGTCATGACGATGGGCTCTCCGAGGTTCAACCTCTTGGTAGGGATCAGGGTTTGGGGTCCTCCTAGGTTCAGTATCATAGTATGGGTCATGACGATGGGCTCTCCTAGGTTCAACCTCTCGGTAGGGATCAAGGTTTGGGGTCCTCCTAGGCTCAGTATCATAGTATGGGTCATGATGATGGGCTCTCTTAGGTTCAACCTCATGGTAGGGATCAGGGTTTGGGGTCCTCCTAGGTTCAGTATCATAATAAGGGTCTTGATGATGGGCTCTCCTAGGTTCAACCTCTCGGTAGGGATCAGGGTTTGGGGTCCTCCTAGGTTTAGTATCATAGTATGGGTCATGACGATGGGCTCTCCTAGGTTCAACCTCATGGTAGGGATCAGGGTTTGGGGTCCTATGGGTTTTATCTAGGATCCCTATCCTATTCTCCGTCTGGTCAAACTTATTGGCTAAGGGTTCAAGTCTATTATTGGTTCGGGTAGTAGACTGATTTAATTGAGTCATCTGGGTAGTCATCTGGGTAGTTAACAGGGTAGTCATCTGGGCCATGGATTGGGTTAGCTGCTCAGCAAAGGCTTTCATATGGGCTTCTAGCTTATCCATGGATTTAGACAAAAGTGGAGATGGTGGATGATATGAAACCCCTGATCTAGTGCTCATGCAAGACTCGATCAAACCAACTACAGCTCATTAGACCTAGAGTCCAAAACTAAGGGCTCAATCAGGATGGCAAACTAGCCTATAGTAACCCTGTACTCAGCCAGGCAGGTGTAAGGGGAGTGTTAGGTCCCTGATTGCCAATCCTAGACACCAATCAGAGATTGGCCAGGTAGGCGGACCAGCACACAAGCCCTTCGGGATTGAATCCCTAAACCAACGTTCTAGACACTAAGCACAAAGCACACACAGGTTAGCTTGACATAATGATCTGACACTTAGCCCGGACCTGACCAGTTGGTGTCCCTAGCCCACTAGGGCAAATTAAGTCTAGTTAATTTTAGGTTAAGGCTTGGGACCGAATGCAAGGGATGTTGTTTTAGGCTAAGGAGAGGTGATCAAATCCTCCTCCCATCTGATATAGCAAGAGTGCCCTTAAAAGTAAATTATGCAATGATGGTAGGCAGATAAGGATGCAAATTAGGGTTTAGATATTTATTTTGGTATTTTTGGAGAATATGTATTTTTTTTTATTTTGGTATTTTCTTAAATAGAAGAAAACTTGCAAATTATGGCCTAATATGCAAGAAATATGCTAAAATTAAAAGATATGCAAAAGATGATAAACAAAACCCTAAAACTTCCAAACTTGTCTTGCTGAAAAAAATAGAGCCAAAAATTTGCAGGCTGTATTTCAGCTTGCAAAAAATTCACAGGATGAAATAAAATCTTCAAAAACTCTAAAAACTACAATGAATTATTGTAAATCCAGAAAAATAAATTTTAGGATTTTTAGAGTTTTGATCAGGGAGAAATAATTTAAATAACAGAGTATATACGGACTGAAAACTTACAGAAAATAAGCCCTAATCTAAGCTCTGATATCAAATGATGCGGGACTAACATGCATGCAATTCTTTTTGTATATTTTATATGTGGTGTTAGGTGATTATTTCCCAAATTTCAGATCAAAATTAGTTGTAGAGAATCTTGTATGAATTTTTGAAGCCAAGCATGCAGATTAGAACCTTGAAAAGTACTAAAGAAAGATCGCCGGGGCTGAGAAGCCTCGGTTAGGGCAAGTTCTCTTACAATATAATTACTGGAGGTAGAGGGGGTGTACCTGATAATGTCTAAAGTTCTCGGTGAAGATCGCAGTGAAGGGATCTCTCGTTCCTCGATGGATGCGGCCTGGAAAATCGAGCCAAAGACCCGTGGATACCCGGCTTTCTGCTCGGTGGTCCGATTGAGGCTTGGCTGGAGTCGTTGGATTCGTAGGAACTCAGGGACTTGCAAATGACCTATCAGGGGTTAGAAAACTTAGAGAAAATCAAGAAAACAAAGAAAAATAGTAAAGGAAAGAAAGTTTTGGAGGGGGCTGGAAGGATGGTTGGTGGCAGGAAGATGGTTGCAAACACCGAAAAGAAGAACTCTCAAATCCCTTTATGCACACAGCAGGGTAATCATACAAAGCAATATAAGAACTCAAGGTTTATTTCATATCAAAAATCTATCCTCATATAAGCGACTAGGGTCCTTAAATCCCTAAAATTCTCTTGACTTGGTCAACACTCCAAGGATGCCTAGGGGGGCGTGTTGGGCTTCTAAGAGCAGCAAGAGGCCAGCCCAAAGGGGCTTGGGCACATGGGCTTGGGCCTCTGGAAGCTGGGGTGGCCTGGTAGCAAGGTAGTAGGAATATTCCTTGGTATCTTGCTTCCTAGGGGCTTGGGCTTGGCACCTAGGCTTGATTTCTTTGGGCTAGGATGCAGGTGGACCTCTGGAATCATGGATACCCTAGTCTATGAATATATTCTGGCATCTGGAAGGAAATCTGGGAATCTGGAGGGCATCTGCAAGGAATCACGGTTTTCTGAATTTTTCTCCTGGGGTCTTCAAATCTTCAAGCTGGGTTGGACTTGGGTTCAACTTCCATGTCTTCAATTAGGTTGGACTTGGTCTTCACTTGTATGATGTAGTCTTGAGTCTTCAATATGCTTGGACAGGACTCAAAAAAATAAAATTAGCTCGACATGAGCTGACTAACACTTAACTGAACTAGCTCAACATGAGCTAACTAATTACAGGACTCAAATAAAACAACTTAGATGGACTAAGCTTTATTACAGTGGACTCAAATGTTATTTAAGTGATCCACAGAGGGTTGAGAAGCCTCTACCATATTCCGGTTCCTCTGATGTCTGCACCACCTTGGGATCCTCGTTGGGCTGACAGGTGCGTGCAGCGGGATACCGTGCTGTAGATGGGACATTTTTCCTGACATGCGGTGGGAAAAACTTCTATTCACTCTGACATCCTCTCCGATCACCCCATTCCGGGAAGCTTGATAGAGCCTCGATCCGGGAGTCACCACCCCCGGGGTTCGTGCTCTCTGACTGGCCCATTCTCCTGGTTTTACGGGCGGACAGGAAGTTCTTGCGATATGGCGGGCGCTGCCCTGTAGTCCTTGGGATGGTGGTACCGTCCTTCCTCCTTTATCCGGGCTGGAGGCCGAGCAGGGGAGGCAGGGCTCGGTCTGGCGGAGGACAGGTGGCGGCTCCATCCCAGAGGGCTCGACCTTGGAGAGAGACTCCACGTGGTGGGTAAGGGCTGAGCTCGACTCTGACCACAAGGCTCGATCTCGAGGGGCTCGATCTAGCGGAGGACAGGTGGTGGCTCCGTCCCAAAGGGCTCAACCTTGGAGAGAGACTCCACGTGGCTGGTGAGGGCTGAGCTCGACTCTGACCACAGGGCTTGATCTGGCGGAGGACAGGTGGTGGCTCCGTCCCAGAGGGCTCGACCTCGGAGAGAGACTCCACGTGGTGGGTGAGGGCTGAGCTCGACTCCGACCACAGGGCTCGATCTCGAGGGGCTTGATCTGGTGGAGGACAGGTGGCGGCTCCGTCCTAGAGGGCTCGACCTCGGAGAGAGACTCCACATGGCGAGTGAGGGCTGAGCTCGACTCCGATCATAGGGCTCGATCTCGAGGGGCTCAATTTGGCGGAGGATAGGTGGTAGCTCCATCCCAGAGGGCTCCACGTGGCGTCTGACGGTTGCTCCATGTCAGCAACCCTGCCACATCATTTGCCCCCTACTCTCGAGGCTCGTTAGTGCGCGGTGCTCGAGTCAAAGGGAGTAAATGTGCCGCTGACTTGGAAGGGTGAAGATCCGGCATAATGATGGTCATGATCGCCGGCACTTTGCAGAACAATCCCCCAGGCCATTGCGGAGGTGCCACGTAGCCACGTTCGAGGAGTAGGTAGTGCTGGTACAGAATCCATAGCGACCAGGATGCTTTCCTTACTGATGACTGACACGCGTCGAGGATCCGTTGGTGGAGGGGTCGTAATGGTACGGATTTGATGGCTCTTTTCGAAGTGAAAAGAAGTTCTTTACCCAAAACTCCCATCCTTTCAAATCCTTCGTGCCTACTGTAGTGCTTGGACTCTTTCTTCTTCACGATCTGCTTCTGCCCTTCCTCCCTCTAAGGAACCAGGTCGGTCCCCCCTTCTTCCTCCTTTCTCTTTGTGGTAGGGTTTCTCTTCCGAGCTTAGGGCCTTCCGCAAACCGAGTCCAGTCTGTCTTCTCCTAGGGTCTTTCTCATAGGATGTCTCATTCTGGTCCTGGTCTCGTCCTTCCGACCAGGGCGAAGCCGGTCCTTCCGTGCAGGGGCCAGTGTCTTCCTCCTCCGATGAGGAGTCAGAGGGAGCGCAGTTCGAGTTCAGTAGGAGGCCGGCCCTTCCACTTCGCCCCGTGTCCATTAGGGAACCAGGGGCTGCTTCTTCTCATCCTTCTCGCCCTCCTCCCCCACCCGAACCGGTTTCCGAGCCTTTTCAGTCAACAGGTCCTGGTGGGATCATTCAATCCTTCCAGGCTCAGCTGGCGGCGGAGAAGGAGAAGTCGGTCGCGGCCCAGAAGGTAGCCGAGGAGGCGGCCAAGTCGGTTGAGGATGCCAGACATGAGACTATTGCAGCAAAGAAGGAGGCTGAGGAGGCGGTCGCAAGGTACAAGGCCTTGGAGGAGTTCCTTATTGAGATCCAACAAATGACGTCGGACTCCTTCTATAAGGGATTCATGTACCTGCACCACCAAGTTGAAGGGTTCTTCTCGGATGAGGGCCACAGCTGCCTCAGTTACCCCGGAGCTTCAGAACAGGAGGTTGCTGCTGAGGAAGTCATTGCTCCCAAGCCTTCCACGCCAGCTGAGGATGGAGTTGTAATACTCGAAGATAGAGCCGCACAGTCAGAGGTCCTCGCGAACGGAATCTCTCAGCCCTGCTTCCCAGTTGAGGGCTCAGCCAGCGGGTAGTCCTTTTTCTTTTCTCTTGTATTTGAGTCGGGTCGCCCGGCATGTCAGGGGCCCGAGAGCACTTTGTAAAGACTTTTGTTTAATGGAAGCAGATTTTCAAACTAAATTGTCCTGTGTCTTCATTGCTTCTCTCCTCCTTCCTATTTTCTCCTCTTCTCTCTTTTTTTTTTTTTAAGCATATAGTGAGAAGAGTGGGAAGGGTTTCGTCTCATCATGGATCTAGTGATAAGGCTTCAACGCCGGCTAGTTGGGCTCAGGACTTGGGTAGTGGGGAGCAGCTAGGCTCAGTGGTTCCTGAGGGCTGGGCTCAGGTCTTGGATGCCTTGGAGCTAGGCTTGAGGCCTTCTTGGCTGGGGCACTGGGCCCCGGTCCTAGGTGCTTGAGGGCTGGGCTCAGGTCTTGGATGCCTTGGAGCTAGGCTCGAGGCCTTCATGGCCGGGGCACTGGGCCCCGATCCAGGGATTGCCTAAGAGCTGGGCTCAGGTCTTTGGTTCCTTGGAGCTGGGCTCGAGGCGTTGATGATTGTGAGCAGCTTGGCCCGAAGGTCCCTTGGTCGGAGGTCTGAGCTCCAGTCTTGGGTTGGCGTCTCGGAGGTGTGCTCGAAGACGTTGATGGTTGCGAGCAGTGTGGCTTGAAGATCTCTTGGTCGGAGAGCTGAGCTCCGGTCTTGGATCGCCTGAGAGCCGGGCTCAGGTCTTGGTGCCTCGGAGCTGGGCTCGAAGGCATTGATGATTGCGAGCGGCTTGGCTTGAAGGTCCCTTGGTCGGAGGTCTGAGCTCTGGTCTTGGGTTGGCATCTCGGAGGTGGGCTCGAAGACATTGATGGTTGCGAGCGGCGTGGCTCGAAGATCCCTTGGTCGGAGAGCTGGGCTCCGGTCTTGGGTTGGCATCTCGGAGCTAGGCTCGGAGACGTTGATGGTTGCGAGCGGCGTGGCTCGAAGATCCCTTGGCCGAAGAGCTGGGCTCCGGTCTTGGGTCGCCTGAGAGATGGGCTCAGGTCTTGGCGCCTCGGAGCTGGGCTTGAAGGTGTTGATGATTGTGAGCGGCTTGGCTTGAAGGTCCCTTGGCCGGAAGTCTGAGCTCCGATCTTGGGTTGCCTGAGAGCTGGGCTCAGGTCTTGGTCGCTCGGAGCTAGGCTCGAAGGCATTGATGAGGTTTTCTTGCAAGACAGATAAATACTTGCGCAAGGAAAAACCATTGTCATTATTATTAATGGGAAACCTTACATTATTGATAGTATTTCCGCAAGTTACAAGCATTCCATGTTTGAGGGAACCTGATGTCGTCGAGATCTTCGAGGTAATAGGCCCCTTGTGAGAGGGCTTTAGCCACTTTATAGGGGCCTTCCTAGTTTGGTGAGAGCTTGCTGCACTCCCTGGGTTGGGACGCCTCTACCCGCCGTAGCACCAAGTCTCCGGGTTTGAAAGCTTTTAGCCTGACCCGGGCATTGTAGTACCGGGCTACCTGTTGCCGGTAGGCCGCCATTCGCAACCGGGCTTTATCCCTTGATTCTTCGAAGAGATCCAGGTTGAGTAGGAGGTGTGTCGAATTCCGTGCCTCGTCATACTGCTGCACTCGTAGTGTGGGCATGCTGAGCTTGACCGGGATGACTGCCTCAACATCGAAAACAAGGCTGAAGGGCATCTCATCGGTCGCCGTCCTGGGCATTGTGTGGTAGGCCCATAGAATGCTTGGGAGTTCTTCTGCCCACCTGCCCTTACTTGATCCAGCCTGGTCCTAAGTCCCTGGAGGATGGTCCGGTTGGTCACCTCAGCTTCTCCATTTGTTTGAGGGTGAGCCACCGAGGTGAATCGGTGTTGGATGCTGTGTTCAGTGCAGAACCCTTTGAACTCCTGATTATCGAACTGTCGCCCGTTGTCAGTGATGATACAATGGGGGAGTCCGAAGTGGCAAATGATTGACTTCCAGAAGAACTGGCGGACATTAGCTTCCGCGATCCGGGCTAGCGGCTCTTCCTCGACCCACTTAGTGAAGTAGTCGATCACCACCAGTAGGAATCTTCGCTGCCCTGGTGCGGGGGGAAACGGTCCCAAGATGTCCATTCCTCGCTGGGCAAAAGGCCAAGTGGCTGAGAGTTGGGAGATTGGCGTCGCCGGCTGGCGCTGTATATTCGCGTGGCGTTGGCACTTGTCGCACCTTTTAACGAAGTCGGTGGCGTCCTCCCTCATGGTCTCCTAGAAGTATTCTTGGCGAAGAGCTTTATAAGCCAGCGTTCTCCCTCCCACATGGTTCCCATAGAGGCCTTCGTGTATCTCTTGGAGCACAAAGGCTGCCTCGATGGGCCTGAGGCACTTCAAGATCGGATAGGAGTAGGATCGGCGGTAGAGCTGGCCCTCCATCAGAATGAACTGAGAGGCCTTCATCTTGACGAGGGCAGCTTCTACGTGGTCCTCAAGTAGGGAGCCATCAGTGATGTACCTGATGTACTTGTCCATCCAGCTCGGCTCGGGGGTGACTTGATGCATCTCCTTCAAGCTCTCATAGCTGGGACTTTCGAGGTACTTGATGTAGGCGCATCCCAGTGACGAGTCCGGCAAGGTTGCAAGCCCAGACAGTGCATCCGCGCGCGCATTCTCCCCTCGGGGAATGTGGAAGATGCTGAAATGCCAAAGGCCTGTCATGCTCACGCGGACCTGCTCCAGGTACCTCATCATCTGGACGTCCCTTGCTTCATACTCTCTGGAGACTTGTTTGGCAACTAGCTGGGAGTCGATGAAGACTTTTAAGTCCTGCACACCCAACTCGCGGGAGACTCTTAGGCCTGCGAGGAGTGCCTCGTACTCTGCTTGGTTGTTTATCGCATCGAACTTGAAGCAAAGGGTGCATTCCGCCACAACCCCATCGCTGTTAGTGAGGATGAGGCCTGCTCCTCTCCCACCGGAATTAGATGCTCTGTCCACATGGAGGATCCAAGGTTCCTCTCCTGGTCCGAGCTCCGTTATTATCTGCTCTGGCTCCTCGATGAACCCGGTGCACTCGACCACAAAGTCAGCTAGGACTTGGGCCTTCTATGAAGACCTCGGTTGGTACACTATGTCGAACTCGCTGAGCAGTAGGGACCACTTGGCCAATCTCTCGGAAGTCTCGAGTCTGCTGAGTATGGTCCTCAGCGGCTGGTCCGTCATGACCACTATTGGGTGTGCTTGGAAGTAGGGCCTGAGATGCTTAGCAGACATTATCAGTGCAAAAATGAGTTTCTCAGAGCGGGTATACCTGATCTCTGCACCGTGGAGGATTTTGCTGGTGTAGTATACCGACTTTTGAGATTTGTCCTTGTTTGCGCAGACGAGAACCGAGCTGATGGCTCCCGAAGTAACCGCCAGATAGAGCAGGAGCTCCTCCCCCTCCTCCGGCCTGGAGAGCAACGGGGGAGAGGCGAGGGACTTCTTCAGCTCCTCGAAGGTTGTTCTACACTCCTCCGTCCAAGTGAAGTCATGCATCTTGTGCAGCACCTTGAAAAATAGAAAGCAACGGTCGGCCGACCTCGAGATGAACCTGCTAAGGGCGGCGATATGCCCCGTCAGGCACTGGACTTGCTTCTTGGAGGTCGGGTGCTCCATGTCGATGATGCCTGAACCTTTTTTGGGTTCGCTTTGATGCCCCTCTAGGTGACCATAAAGCCGATGAACTTCCTTGCCACCACTCCGAAAGTGTACTTTGCGGGGTTCAGCTTCATCTGATGTTGTCGCAGGTTATGGAAGGATTTGGCGAGGTCAGCGATGTGGCTCGAGCTCGACTTGCTCATGACGAGCATGTCATCCATATACACTTGCATATTGCGGCCAATTTGGTCCTAGAAGACCTTATTGACCAGGTGCTAGTGTGTAGCTCCTGTGTTCTTCAGACCAAAAGGCATCATCCTATAGTAGTATGTCCCTTGGTCGGTAATGAAGGCAGTGTGCTCCTCATCTTCCGGATGCATACAGATCTGGTTGTACTCGGAGAACGCATCCATGAAAGAGAGCAGCCTGTGGCCAGAGATGGCGTCCATCAGCTGGTCAATCTTCGGTAGAGGGAAGCTATCCTTCGGGCAAGCTTTGTTGAGGTCGGTGTAGTCTACACAGATCCTCCACTTGCCATTGTTCTTCCTTACCATCACTACATTCGCCAGCCAGCTCGGATACTGGACCTCTCGAATGAAGTCGATAGCCAGGAGTTTATCAACTTCCTCCTTGATAGCTGCTTGCCTCTCTGGGGCGAAACTTCTCTTCTTCTGCTGAATTGGTCTGCGCTTTGGGTCAACACTCAATTTGTGAATAATGATGTCAGGAGGAATACCTGGCATGTCCATTGCCGTCTAGGTGAACACATTTGTGCTTGCCTGCTGGAACTCCAATAGTTGGGCCCTTTCCTCCTCGGGTAGCTGGGCTCCGATTTGCATGTCTTCATGGGATCGTCCTCGAGCGGGTAAGAGAGTAAGCGCTCAACCGGGCCTCCCCTAGGGTCTTGGGCCCTTTGGTCGAGATCATCTACCTTGGTATCATCCTCGGGGGTCTTGGCCCCAGGGAGGGTCTGGAAGCAATGCTGCACCGGCTGGGGTGCTCCCCTCATTTCCCTAACACCATAGGGAGTTGGGAACTGTACAAGTAGCCTCTTGGAGGAGACAACAGCGTCGAGCAAATTGAGCCCGGGCCGGCCCAAGATCATGTTGTAGGCGAAAGGGAGCCTTACAACCGTGAAAGTCATCATAACAGTGCTCTGCCAAGGTGGGGTCCCGGTAGTGACCGGGAGAGTGATTTCTCCTTCCACCCTTACGGAATTACCTGTGAAACCAACAAGGGGTGCATGCACAAGCCTAAGCTGATCGGGGGAAAGGCTCATCCTGGAGAAGGCATCATAAAAAAGCACATCCGTGGAGCTTCCACTATTAACCATGATGCATTTTACAGGATGCTTCGCGATCGTCATCTCGACGACCATGGCACATTATTTATATTTTTTCCTTCATTTTCCCCTTCCCTCATAAAGGGGCGTACATTCTCAGGGTCCCCTGCCCCCCGGGTCCTTTTGGGCTTGCGCATAGCTCCCCAAGAGATCATGCTCACCGGCTTCTCGGTGGGACGGTTATCGATGGTTGGAGCTGGCGGGAGAGGGACGAGCGCGTGGGACTCCACCTAAGGTCTGCCTTTGACGAACCTTTTGAGGTAGCCCTGAGTTCTTTGATTTCCCACTTGAGGTTGCGGCACTCCTCGGTGTCGTGGCCGTGGTCATAGTGAAAGTGACAGTACTTTGTTTTATCACGGCCGGTGGAGGAATTCATCGGAGGCGGACGTCTCAGGTAATCCTCACCTTCAATTTCCATGAGGATTCTTTTCCTTGGGGCGAGCAGGGGGGTATAACTCTCCTTAGGAACGGGAGCCCCTTTCGGTCATGGCCGGTCCCTTTGGGAGTTCGGAGCCTTGGGTGCCGGCTTCCGTGTCCCGGATGTCTCGGTGAGGGCCAGCTTCTTCAGTGGCCTCCCGTCAAGCTCCCGCCTCGTACGATCCACCTCCTTGGCATGGATGTACTTTTGGGCTCGGAGGAGGAGCTCGGAATAAGTCTTGGGGGGCTTCTTGTCGAGCGAGTAGGTCAAGCGGGAGGTCCTGAGCCCTCGCTTCAGCACCAGCATGGCAATTGGCTCATCGAGGTTGTAAATCTCCAGTGTGGCAGCCTTGAAGCGAGCCACGTAGTCCCGTAGGGGCTCGCGGTCCTGCTGTCAGATGGAGAAGAGGTTATCTGCCTCTCGTGGCAACTTCCTACAGGTGTTGAAGTGGGCCACGAACTTTTGCTCTAACTGAGCGAAAGAGTCAATGCTCTTTGGCTCCAAACGGGTGAACCACACTCGGGCTGCTTTCCGGAGAGTGGCAGGAAAGGCGATGCTGAGAAGAGTGTCGGTGGCCCCCTGGACCCTCATGAGGGTCCCGTAGCTTTCCAGGTGGTCCAGGGGGTCGGTGGTCCCATCGTAGGGATCCACCTACGGCATCCAGAACCGTTGCGGGATCGGCTCCGCTTGAATTTCTTGGGAGAATGGGGGATGGGCATCGTAGCCCGCTGGCTCACTAGTGGAGCCTTGCATGTTGGCGAACCGGCGGGAGAACTCTGCCAGCTTGTGCTCATGTTCCTCCAGGCACTTCTTCGCCGCACGCCTGATGGCTTCGTTAGTAGACCCCTCCGCCGAGGGAGATGGAGAAGGTGACATGAATGCATGGCCTACGTGATGGGGGGTCTTGCTTTTTCTACCTCTGCGGGGTATTCTAGCGGAGATACTCCGACGATCATGTCAGTGAGATGATCGGGAGGAATAGAACCTCTATGACGAAGAGCTTGGGGGACTCTCCTCGAGAGGGTAAGAAAGAGTAAGTGATGGGGGCACCAGGATCCGACATAAATTACTGGACCCTATATGGTTTACTGATTAGGATTTTTCAAATCCTAAATAATGTGTCAAATTTTGTAATCAAGTCTTGTAATAAGGTTAGTCCAGTTAAGAGATTTGTAATCAATTTAGCTCAATTGAGTTGCATTGAGTCATGTAATAAGTTGAGTTATCTCAACCAGTCCAATTGAGTTCTGTAATTTGAGTCCAGCACAAGTCCAGTTATACAAGAGGAGGAACATCAATCAAAGCCTTCACCAGGCCCCAGAGCAAAGCAAGCCCAAGCCCATATGAAGATTCCAAGAACCAAGATACCCAGTGAATATTCTAGGCACCCTAGCCCAGGATTTCTAGCCCACCAGGAGGCCTATGTACCCAAGCCCTTTGGAGGCCACCCAAGACCAATGGAGGCACCGCTTGCTGTCCTGTACAAGCCCAATCCCACCTTGGTGTCCAAGCCCAAAGAAAGGCCTTGACCAAGTCAAAGGAGGAGAAGATATCCAATTCAAACAAGGAGATCAAGTTTAATTCCCATTCAAATTGTATTCTCCTAGTTTTAAGCAAACTTGTAATCCCTCCCCACTCTACTTTGTAATTCTATTCTAATAAGGAGAGGACTTGGGGTACATCTATAAATACCCAACCCCTCCCCCTCTTGTAAGTATCTTTTATTCATAAATGAAACTCTATTGAACTTTTATCTTGAGATTGTATTTTGAGGTGTGTGAGAGTTATTTGAGAGCCCTAGTCCTTCTAAACCCTAGCCATCCCAAAGAACCTTCATTCAAGTCCTAAGATGCCAAAGAGAAAAAGTCCTAAGCCATCCCAAGCAAGGAGCTTTCTTCCCCATCCAAGCCGTGATGCGGAACTAATATGCATGCCATTTTTTTTGTATGTTTTACATGTTGAGTTAGGTGATTAATTCCCGAATTTCAGATCAAAATTATTTGTAGAGAATTTTGTATGAATTTTTGAAGATCAGCATATAGATTAGGACCTAGAAAAGTAGCAAAGAAGGACCGCCGGGGCTGAGAAGCCTCGGTTAGGGCAAGTTCTCCTACAATAAAACTACTGGAGGTAGAGGGGTGTACCTGACAATATCTATGAAGATCACAGCGAAGGGGTCTCTCATTCCTCGATAGATGCGGCCTGGAAAATAGAGCCAAAGACCTGCGGATACCCGGCTTTCTGCTCGGTGATCTGATTGAGGCTTGGCTGGAGTCGTTGGATTCGTAGGAACTCAGGTACCTGCAAACGACCAGTCAGGGGTTAAAAATTTATAAAGGAACAAGAAAACAAAGGAAAAATAGCAAAGGAAGGCTTCTTTTGGAGTGGGCATCCAGGGATCTGGAGGGTTTGTTAGCAGCAGGAAGATGATTGCAAACACCGAGAAGAAGAACTCTCACAAACCCCTTTATGCACATAGCAGGGTATCACACCACTCAATAGAAGAACTCAAGGTTTTCATTCATCAAAAATTCTCCTTCATACAAGGGGCTAGGGTCCCTTAAATAGACCCTTAACCTTGGGCTCCAAGTAAGGGTACATAAGTCTTTACATAAGAATCCTTTTCCCTCTCAAACCCTAGCTAGAAAATAAGGAAATATTAGGTAGAAAAATCCCTAAAAATTTTCTTGACTTGGTCAAGACTCCAAGGATGCCTAAGGGGGCGTGTTGGACTTCTAGGAGCAGCAAAAGGCCGGCCCAAAGGGGCTCGGGTGCATGGGTTTGGGCCTCTGGAAGCTGGGGTGGCCTGGTAGCCAGGTAGCAGGAATATTCCCTGGTATCTTGCTTCTTAGAGGCTTGGGCTTGGCACCTGCTTGATTTCTTTGGGCTAGGATGCAGATGGACCTCTGGAATCATGGATTCCCTTATCTATGAATATACTTTGGCATCTGGAAGGAAATCTGGGCATCTGGAGGGCATCTGCAAGAAATCAGGATTTTCTGAATTTTCCTCCTGGGGTCTTCAAATCTTCAAGCTGGGTTGGACTTGTGCTATACTTCCATGTCTTCAATCTAGTTGGACTCACTTGTATGATATATTCTTGAGTCTTCAGTATGCTTGGACAGGACTCAAAAAAATAAAATAAGCTCAACATGAGCTGACTAGCATTGGACTGAACTAGCTCAACATAAGCTGACTAGTACAGAACTGAAATAACAACTCAAAAGACTCAAACAACAACTAAAAAAAGGACTCAGATGGGCTAAGCCCTTATTACAGATGGACTCATAAATTATTGATCAATTCACAGAGGGTTGAGAAGCCTCTGCCTTATTCTGGTGCCTTTGGTGTCCGCACCAATTCTCCCGGGGTGGGAGGAACTCGACCCTGTCGAGTGAAGATCAGACTGGCTCACATATCTCTCGAGAAGGTCTGGGTTGAGGCGTTGCAAGTCCTCTCGAGAAATCTACGAATCGTGCGACTCTAGATGGCCTTGCCATCGGACCAGGAAGCATTGATAGTCACGGCCCCGGGTCGTGATGGCTTGATCGTCCAGGATACGCTCGATCCGTTCTCCTCTCTCAGGCCAATTTGTTAGTGGACAATCTGGGTTAGGGTCACTCACAATGAAAAGGAATAGGTCCAAAGGCCTTACTAGGAATCGCTGCCGGTTCCCTATACTCAACCAGGTCTGTAATATTGAAGGTAGAACTAATGCCCAAATCCGAAGGCAAGTCTAACACCTAGGCATTTGATCCAATCCTTCTCTATCACTTTAAAAGGTCCGGCTCTGCGAGCATGAAGCTTCTTTTAGGCCTAAGCCTAACCAAGATAGAATCCACTACATCAAATTCTTTGACCCTTCTTCGGGAATTAGCCAGTTGTTTTAAGATTAGTGCGGGTGGTGAACATGCTAGGCACATGCAGACTCCTAACAAATGATGCAAAGGACTCATACTGACACCTAACAGACTCGACTATGCATTCCTATCGAAGGAAATTTTATTGAACTCTTTGGATCTAAACCTAATAGATTATAGGTTCTCTAGGTTTGATCCTAGCTTGACATGCACATGAAAATTTACAGTGAACTCCTAGCAAATTCCAAAGAGTATGCCAGAAGTAAGATGCAAACCTAACATGCATGATGAATGCATGCAGTATGCTAATCTCAGCTAAATGCAATTTAATGATCCTAGAAATGCTGGAGGTGTCAGGAAAGGGCAAAAAATAGGAAGTGGGTTCAGAATTAGTTTGGTAAGGTAGAGAAAAAGGTTCATGGTTAGTTGGATAAAGTAGGATAAAAGATGGGGTGTCAGGAACTAATCCTATACTAATGAGGTTAACCTTACGAGGTTGAGCTATATCTACAGGGTTTGCATAATGGAAGGATGGGTCGCTAATTTCGGGAAAGAGGTCCTTAATGGGAACTATAGGAGGGGACTCATCTTGAAGGTATTGATTCAAAGAGATCAGGTCCTTAATAAATTCTTCTGGTTTTTGTATTTTTGGACTAGACTCTATAATTTGGCTCTCCTCTATGGTTTCCTTAGGTAAGGCTCTAGCAGGAGTACCTAGGTTCTCTTCCTATATTTGTTCTTCCATTATAGCTTTAGGTTGGATGTGGTCAAGGTCAACTAGCTCTGGGTTGGTTTCTACCTGGGTATCTACTGGGTCAGCTAATTCTAGGTCTACTAAAGGTGTCTCCTCTTCTCCCTCATACTCATCCACTAGGCTCACATCAGCTTCATACACTTTCGCGTTAATGTAAGCCTTGCGAATCTCAGGAATGGTTGGAGAAGGTCGGCTAGCAGGAAATTGGTTAGGTTCTGGTCTCTGATTATGGGTACTACTCCTAGTAGGTTCAGGTTGTATAAGAGTTAGTGGCTCACCATTGGATTTATATTTAGGGATACTAATCCTATGGGGTTCAAGTTGACTAGGGGAAGCATGACTAGTACTAGGCTGATACTTAGGGGTTATGGGTTCTCTAGGCTCATAGGACAAGGGTGCAGATCTATGGGTCATGGGATTATAGGATCTGGGGTCATAGGATTTTGGGTCAGCTCTATGATCGGGTTCTAAGGATGGATCAAGGTATGGGGTCCTCCTAAGGTTGGGCTCTCTATATGGGTCAGGATATTGGGTTCTCCTAGGATTGGACTCCCTATATGGGTCAGAATATTGGGTTCTCCTAGGGTTGGATTCCCTATATGGGTCAGAATATTGGGTTCTCCTAGGGTTGGACTCCCTATATGGGTCAGAATATTGGGTGTTGGGTCTACTAGGCTCATAGGGTGTGGGTGCATAGGATCTATGATCATGGGATCTAGAGTCATAGGATCTAGGTTCATAGGTTATGGATTCATAGGTTCTAGGTTCATAGGATTTGGAGTCATAAGATCTATAGGTTGTGGGTATACTAGGCTTATAGGGAGAGGGTAAATAGGATCTATCTTCCTGGTCTATAAAATCCTGATTGGGTCTTCTAGGACTAACCTTAGGGAAACGGTCATGATGATGGGCTCTCCTAGGTTCAGCCTCAAGGTATGGATCAGGGTTTGGGGTCCTCCTAAGTTGAGGGAAATTAGGATCTGGCTCAGACTGTGACCCATGATTTTTTTCTGGGGTCCCTACCCGGACTTTTAACTGATCAAACCTATTGGCAAGATGGTCAATTCTATCATTAGTTTGAATACGAGACTGAGTTAACTGGGTCATCAGGTAGTTATCTGGGTAGCCATCTGGGCCATTTGATCAGCTAGGGCTTTTATTTGAGCTTGTAAATTTTTCATGGGTTCAGACATTTGTGAAGGAGATGGGTGATATGAAACTCCTGATCTAGTGCTCATGCAAGACTCGATCAGACAGATTATAGCTGACTAGACCTAGTGTCCAAACTAGATGCTCAATCAGGGTAGCAAACTAGCCTATAGTAACCCTGTACTCAGCCAGGCAGGTATAAGGGGAGTGTTAGGTCCTTGATTGCCAATCCTAGACACCAATCAGAGATTGGCCAGGTAGGCGGACCAGCACACAAGCCCTTCGGGATTGAATCCCTAAACCACCATTCTAGACACTGAGCACAAGGCATACACAGGTTAACTTGACTCAGTGATCTAACACTAGCCCGGACCTGACCAGTTGGTGTCCCTAGCCCACTAGGGCAAATTAAGTCTAATTAATTTTAGGTTAAGGCTTGGGACTGAATGCAAGGGATGTGGTTTTGGACTAAGGAGAGGTGATCAAATCCTCCCCCCATCTGATATAGCAAGAGTGCCCTTAAAAGTAAATTATGCAATGATAGCAGGCAGATGAGGATGCAAATTAGGGTTTAGATATTTTTTTTAGTATTTTTGGAGAATATGTTTTTTTTTTGTATTTTTTAAATAGAAGAAAACTTGCAAATCATGGCCTAATATGCTGAAAATATACTAAAATTAAAAAATATGCAAAAATTGTTAAACAAAAACCTAAAACTTCCAAACTTGTCTTGTTGAAAAAACAGAGCCAAAAATTTGCAGGATGTATTTCAGCTTGAAGAAAATTCACAGGCCATAATAAAATCTACACAAATTTTTTAAAATTACTTTGAATTATTTTGAATCTACGAAAATAAATTTCAGAATTTTTGGAGTTTTTATCAGGGAGAAATAACTAAAATAACAGAGTATATATGGACTGAAAAATTGCAGAAAATAAGCCCTAATCTAAGCTCTGATACCAAATGATGCGGAACTAATATGCATGCCATTTTTTTTGTATATTTTACATGTTGAGTTAGGTGATTAATTCCCAAATTTCAGATCAAAATTATTTGTAGAGAATTTTGTATGAATTTTTGAAGATCAGCATGCAGATTAGGACCTAGAAAGTAGCAAAGAAGGACCGCCGGGGCTGAGAAGCCTCGGTTAGGGCAAGTTCTCCTACAATAAAACTACTGGAGGTAGAGGGGTGTACCTGACAATGTCTGTGAAGATCACAGCAAAGGGGTCTCTCGTTCCTTGATGGATGCGGCCTGGAAAATAGAGCCAAAGACCCGCGGATACCCGGCTTTCTGCTCGGTGATCCGATTGAGGCTTGGCTGGAGTCGTTGGATTCGTAGGAACTCAGGACTTGCAAACGACCAGTCAGGGGTTAGAAAATTCACAAAGGAACAAGAAAACAAAGGAAAAACAGCAAGGGAAGGCTTCTTTTGGAGGGCATCCAGGGATCTGGAGGGTTTGTTGGCAGCAGGAAGATGATTGCAAACACCGGAAAAAAGAACTCTCACAAACCTCTTTATGCACATAGCAGGGTATCACACCACTCAATAGAAGAACTCAAGGTTTTCATTCATCAAAAATTCTCCTTCATACAAGGGGCTAGGGTCCCTTAAATAGACCCTTAACCTTGGGCTCCAAGTAAGGGTACATAAGTCTTTACATAAGAATCCTTTTCCCTCTCAAACCCTAGCTAGAAATAAGGAAATATTAGGTAGAAAAATCCCTAAAAATTTTCTTGACTTGGTCAAGACTCCAAGGACGCCTAGGGGGGCGTGTTGGGCTTCTAGGAGCAGCAAAAGGCTGGCCCAAATGGGCTCGGGTGCATGGGTTTGGGCCTCTGGAAGCTGGGGTGGCCTGGTAGCCAGGTAGCAGGAATATTCCCTGGTATCTTACTTCTTAGGGGCTTGGGCTTGGCACCTGGGCTTGATTTCTTTGGGCTAGGATGCAGATGGACCTCTGGAATCATGGATTCCCTTATCTATGAATATACTTTGGCATCTGGAAGGAAATCTGGGCATCTGGAGGGCATCTGCAAGAAATCAGGATTTTCTGAATTTTCCTCCTGGGGTCTTCAAATCTTCAAGCTGGGTTGGACTTGTGCTATACTTCCATGTCTTCAATCTAGTTGGACTCACTTGTATGATATATTCTTGAGTCTTCAGTATGCTTGGACAGGACTCAAAAAAATAAAATAAGCTCAACATGAGCTGACTAGCATTGGACTGAACTAGCTCAACATAAGCTGACTAGTACAGAACTGAAATAACAACTCAAAAGACTCAAACAACAACTAAAAAAGGACTCAGATGGGCTAAGCCCTTATTACAGATAGACTCATAAATTATTGATCAATTCATAGAGGGTTGAGAAGCCTCTGCCTTATTCTGGTGCCTTTGGTGTCCGCACCAAGCCGCCACCTCCAATCAACCCTAATTCCTTCCTTTCAAACCCTAGTTTTTTTCTTTTGCTTTCTTACTTGTTCCTTTGCTAACCTTTGATGCTTGCGGGATGTTGAGTCTCATGTGGTGTATCCAAGGCATCTGGATCAAGTTTTGGGTCTTTGTCATGTTGGTCATGACGTAACTAGGGCTAGGAGTGAGTCTGGTAAGAGTCTTAGGTGATAGACTGTGTTTACTATGTTTATTGTTCAGTCTATTTATTTGAGTCAGCTCGATGGTTCTTCGAGTCGACTCGGTTGGTGGCATAGCACGGGGGTCTAGGGGATGTACCTATTTTGAGTCGGCTCGTTTTCCAGGAGTCGACTCTGGTTCTCAGGGCAGGTATGTAGATACTCTAGACGAGTTGGCTCAGTTTGCTGGAGTTAGCTCGTATTCTTAGAATGGATGAAGGAGTGGTCTGGACGAGTTGACTCAAACCTTGCTAGTCGACTCGGATGACAGGTTCGCTGTTTTGATGCTGTGCCAGTTGGGAGTTGGTTCAATGGGCTAGGTTTGGTTTAACCTAGGGATATATATACATTGTACGGTCTTGGGTCAAGTGAAGAGGAAGATATCTCTCGAGTCTTCCAAGAGGTCCTGTAACCTATTTTGACAGGAGATAATATATTAAATCCTTGTTTCTCTTCATAAACCTCTTAATCTTGATTTATTGTTTGATCTTCATTACCTATCTCTCCTAAGATCTGTGGTATAGAGTTCATGCTAGGCTTGTTGCTTTCGTTATAGTCTCTTCATGGTGCTTCATGTTTAAGATGTTGTACATGGTCCAGACGGGGTGATCTTATCCGATGTGTCACGATAATTTGGTATCAGATCCTGAGTTGTGTGGAGGAAAGAAGATCACTGCCGAGATCAGGTGCGGAACAGTTTTTGATCAAAACATCAAAGTGAGTAGTTGGTGTTGTTGATTTGATCAGATCTATTGATATGGCATCTAGCAGTATCAAGGCAGACTTTGAAAAATTTGATGGTATGGAAAACTTCACCCTTTGGCAGCAAAGGATGAAGGATTTACTCGTACATAACCGGGTCTATAAGGTGTTAGTACGAGAGAAGCAGAGAAGGTTAGTCTGGAAGAATGGGAGGAACTGGAGGAGATAGCGTTTAGCACAATCAGGATGTGCTTGGCTGATCAGGTTCTACCTGAGATCAGTGGAGAAACCATGGCAAAGGATCTTTGGAGGAAGTTGGAGAACACATACTTGGGCAAGAATATGATGAACAAGTTATGGTTAAAGAAATAACTGTACAGCTTGCGGATGCCTGAGGGAGGAGATCTGATTGCTCATATCCAGAAATTTAATCAAGTGTGCTTGGATGTTATGAGCCTTGTGTGGAGATAGATGAGGAGGATAAAGCTAATCTGTTGCCGTGTTCACTTCCAGTATCATATGACGGTCTCATTACAACTCCGGTGTTTGGAAAGGAGATGTTAAACTTTAAAGAAGTGGTTGGAGTTCTTAGGTCTAATGAACAGAGGGAAAAGCTATGTAAAGGGAGTTCAAGTTTAGAGGTTCTTACTATGAATGAGAGGCAAGAAAGGCCAAGGAAAAGGACTCGAGAAAAATCAAAAGGTAGGTCCAAGTCTCAAGGTAGTCAGTAAGGCTGGAAGTATTTTAAATATCATCAGCCTAGTCATCTGAAGAGGAACTGCCCACTTTTGAAGAATGAGAAGGGGAAGAGCTTTTCCAAAGGAGATTCGACCGGTGGGAGTGGTGCACATTCATCTGAAGATAGTGAAGGTGATTTACTGGTTGTATCAGATGGAGCCATGGAGTATGATAGTGAATGGACATTAGATTCAGCCTGTTCTTTTCATTACACTTTACACAGGAATTGGTTTGCTTCTTATGCCAAAGCAAATGGTGGAAGTGTGAGTCTCGAGGATGATCACCCATGTAAGGTTGCTGGTGTTGGTATAATCAAGGTAAGAATATATGATGGAGTCATTCAAATGCTTACCAATGTCAAGCATGTGCTGGAGCTGAAGAAGAACCTGATTTCGGTTATTTTGAGAAGCAGGGGTATGCCTTTAGCTATTCACCAAATAGTGGATGGTTGAAGATAACCAAGGGTGCCTTGGTGGTGATGAGAGGAAGGAGACTGAGCAACAATCTTTATAGGATGGAAGGTGTAGTGGTGACAGATAGTGTGGAGATCCTTGCTGCAGCATAAGAGGAGCAACTTACCTACCAGCTATAGCACTATCGGATGGGTCATATGAGTGACCGAGGACTCATGGAACTCTCCAAGAAGGGTCTAATTCCAACACTTAGGAAAGAGGGAGATGATCTATGTGAGCCTTGCATTTATGGCAAAGAGCATAGAGTAATGTTTACTAGGAGTACCAAGCAGAGTGAAGGAGTTTTGGAGTTAGTTCACTCAAATGTATGGGGGCCGGCACCCGTATCAGCTAGGGGTGGAGCAAAATACTTTGTTACCTTCATCAATCACTTCTCCAGGAAGGTGTGGGTATATCTGATCAGGGAAGAATCAGAGGTATTTGCTTGATTCAAGGCCTAAAGAGTTGAAGTGGAAAAGAAAACAGGAAATTTAGTCAAGTGCCTATGGTCTGATAATGGAGGAAAGTACACAAGCTTTGAGTTTAGAAGCTACTGTGAGGAGAATGGCATCAAACGCTAATTCACAGTGAAAATGACTCCCCAACAAAATGGTGTAGCTGAAATGATGAACCGGACATTGACAGAGAAGGCCAGGAGCTTGAGGCTGCAAGCATCACTACCCAAGGTTTTTTGGGGTGATGCTATAACCTTTTCTTGTTTTCTTGTAAACAGGTCCCCAAACAGAAGGATTGATGGAGGCATCCCAGAGGAGATCTAGAGTGGCAAAAAGATGGAGCTTGGTCACCTAAAGTTTTCGGCAATCCAGCATATGCACTGGTGGATGGAGCCGAAAGGAATAAATTACACCCAAAGTCATGCAAACTGGTATTCATTGGATACCCAAGGGGCGTGAAAGGTTATCTACTGGTGGATCCTCACTTTTAGTGGTCCACAATCAGTAAGAATGTTATCTTCGATGATAGGAGCCTTCTAAGGAAGCTCGGTGTTGTAACTGGAGTTGACAAGTCTGTGGAGGATAACGGATCTCATTTTTTGCAGTCGGAGATGAGCCATCAATTTCAGCCTCAAAACAGGTTCACTTTGAGGTGGCGAGTCACAGTCATATTTCCACACATGTGGAGGAACTGCGAGGGGGGACTTCTATCTTGGAGGATGTGCAAGAGGAGCCAGAAACTACAGATTTACAAGATAACCCAAGAGGAGTAGCACTACACAAGCCCAAGAGGAACATCCAGAAATCGATGCGGTATGGCATAGATGAGACCATCTCATATGCTCTCATCTCTACTAGTGGAGATCCAGAGATATTTGAGGAGGCCATGGATAGTTCAGATGCTAGATCATGGATGCAAGCCATGATGGAGGAGATGGACTGTCTTCGAAAGAACAAGACATGGCAGCTGGTGGATCTACCAAGAGGGAGTCGACCCATTGGCTCCAAATAGGTCTTTACAAGGCAGGAGTGAAATTCAGAGCAAGGTGGAGTGAGGTACAAGGCTAGGCTGATAGCCAAGGGGTACTCACAGAAAGAAGGCATTGACTGCTCTGAGGTCATTTCTCCCGTTATCAGGCATACATCTATCAGGGTGCTGTTAAGCATTGTAGCAGCTCAGGATTTGGAGCTGGAGTAGATGGATATGAAGACAGCAGTTCTCCATGGACATCTTGAGGAAAGGATCTACATAGAGTAGCCACAGGGGTTCAGGGAGCCTGAATCAAAGGAGAAGATATACTTATTGAAGAAATCATTGTATGGGTTGAAGCATGTTGACTCCGTTATTGATTTTGATAATAAGCAAACGGTTAAGTATAAGTTGAGTACTAATGGTTTCCTTGAAGTGTGCTTTTGTTGGAAAAGGTGCTCACAAATTTGAAGAAGCTTGTTTGATTGAAGAAGCCAAGTTTACATAAAAAAATTGTTCAAAGAGGACTTGGAATGTCAAAGATTGCTTGAATGGATAATTGAGTTAAGTAGAAATCTGTTTCAGCTCAAGTTCAGACTTTTCTGTGAAGATTTCAGTGAGGTGTCGACTCAAAGTGTCGACACATGATACCAAGTGTCAACATATGGAAGTGAAGTATCGACTCAGGCCAGTACGTAAGAATATTTTAGATGGCATGACTGAACTGTCAACACATGGACCTGAAGTGTCGACTCAATGTGTCGACACATGGATCAGCTCATCACCTGAGATTTTCAAGCCACAGAACTTGCTGAAAATGAAGAACTGCAGAAGTGTCGACACATGGAAGCTAAGTGTCGACTCAAAGTGTCGACTCACCTGAGGAAGTGTTGATACATCTGAGTTTCCAGAGAACCAGATTGAAGATTTTTGAACTGGGTGTCGATTCAAGAAGTTCAAGTATCGATCAGAAGTGTTGACTCATAGCCTGAAGTGTCAACACATGAAGTTCTGGGAATAGTAACGGCTAGTTTTTCAAACACAGAACTCGATCCTTTTGCCCTCCAACGGCTAGTTTTTCAAGTCTAATGGCTAGAAACCTATTTTGAGGCCTTGGGAAGGTATTTATATGCTCCAAATCAAATCTAAAGGGTAACTATTCAGAATATTTCATAGTAGTTGATGAGAATGAAATAAAAGCATTCAAGAGAGAAGAAAAGAGAGCTTTAACTCCCATTCATTGAAGTTTCAACCACTCTCAAGCAAAAGCAAGCCTCCAAGCATTCAAGAGCCTTCAAGAGCATTGAAGATCATCTATACTTGAGCATTCAAGAGGCTTCAACAAGTTCAAAGCATCTCTACATCGAGCTTCAAAGAGATACCTGCTTTATTTTAGAAAGCTTATGTTGTTTCTCTATTTCTAAACTTTATTTGTTGTAAGGGTTCTTGGTTAGCCTATTATAAAACCAAGGGAGGTTATTGGTGAGCCTTTGAAAACCAATTAGGTTCTTGGTTAGCCCGAAAAACCAAGGAAGGTTGGCGGTTAGATCATAAAACCATTTAGGTTCTTGGTTAGCCCATAAAATCAAGTGAGGTTTTGACTTGTTGTCCTTGTGAAAACAAGTTGGGTTTTTGATTAGTGAGCCCACAAAACTAATCAACTGTAATCGGTGTGATTATAGTGAATTTTCAAGAAAATCTTGGGGAGTGGATGTAGGTGCATTATATACAACCGAACCACTATATTTCTTGATCTTTGTGGTTGATTGATCTCTCTACTTGCTTTACTTTTATTGCTCTTTATTTCTGCTGCACTTTTATTTAAGTGCTTTATATTTGTATTCATAGTACCTTGCTTAATTAATTATTGAATTGGATTGCATAGCATTGCATTGCATCAAGTAAATATTTTTTAGAGATCCAATTCACCCCCCATCTTGGGTTGCTTACTAGGCAACAAAGCAATCACCGAGACAATGGTACAAGGGTTTGATACCTTCGTGAGGAGCATTGGACTTTCCAAATGACATGCTGATAGCATGTAAGAGTAAGAGGACAGTGCAAGATTTGAAGGCAAGCCTATCTCAGAAGTTTGAGATGAAGGACTTGGGGGCTGAACAAAAGATTTTGGGCATGGAGATTTTCATAGATTAAGCCAAGAAGTTGCTGCATTTATCTCAAGGAGGATACATTCGAAATGTACTGGAGAGGTTTGGAATGAAGGAGGCCAAACCAGTAGTGCAGCCACTTGTAGGACATTTTAAACTTTCGAAGAGTATGTCGCCATAGACTGAGGTGGAGGCTCAGGAAATAGAGAGGGTAACTTATGCATCTGGCATGGGGAAGCCTAATGTACGCTATGGTGTGTTATAGGCCGGATCTAGTCCATGTAGTGAGTTAGGTGAGCAGATTCATAGCACAGCTTGGCAAGGAATACTGGCAAGCACTGAAGGGGATCTTCAGATACTTGGTGGGATCAGTTGGAATGGGCATCTGCTACGGACAACGAGGAGGTGCTATGGAACACTCTAACACAGCCAAGGTTATCGAGGGGCAGATGGAAGGCTTAGTGGATGCAGACTTTGATGGAGATGTGGATCCCCGTCGTTCCACAACAGGTTTCATATTCAGTATTAATGGAGGACCTGTGTCTTAGAGGTCTTGTTTGCAGCCTATAACGGCATTATCCACCACTGAAGCAGAGTATATTGGCATCACAGAGGCAGCAAAGGAGGCTTTATGGCTGAAGGGATTGGCTATGGAGATGGGCTGCAAACAGGAGGCTGTCAAGGTGATTATGACAGCCAGAGTGCATTGTTACTTACACAGAATTCAATATATCATGCCAGGAAAAGGACATCGACATCAGATACCATCGGATTAGAGAGCTAGTGGAGGAAGGCAAGGTGGAGCTAGAGAAGGTTTATACCAAGGAGAATCTAGTTGATGCACTGACGAAGGTTCTTCCAAGGGATAGCTTTCACAAGTGTATGGGACTAATGCAGTTGATGGATAAGATGGAGTTGACCGAAGCCTTGAAACACCAAGGTGGAGATTGTTGAGTCTCATGTGGTATATCCAAGGCATCTGGAGTCAATTTTTGGATCTTTGTCATGTTGGTCATGATATAATTAGGGCTAGGAGTGAGTCCGGTAAGAGTCCTAGGTGATAAACCGTGTTTACTATATTTATTGTTCAGTCAGTCTATTCGAGTCAACTTGATGGTCCTTCGAGTTGACTCGGCTGGTAGCACAGCACGAGGGTCTGGGTGATACCTATTTCGAGTCGGCTCGGTTTCCACAAGTCAACTCTAGTTCTCAGGGCAGGTATGTAGACACTTTGGATGAGTCGGCTCAGTTTGCTGGAGTCAGCTCGCTTTGCTGGAGTCGGCTCGTATTCTCATAATAGATGAAGGAGTTGTCTGGACGAGTTGACTCAAACCCTACGAGTCGACTCGGATGACAGGTTCGCTGTTTTGACATTGTGCTAGTTGGAAGTTGGTTCAAGGGGCTAGGTTTGGTTTAACCTAGGGATATATATATTGTACGGTCTTGGGTCAAGTGAAGAGGAAGATATCTCTCGAGTCTTCCAAGAGGTCCTGTAACCCATTCTGACAGGAGATAATATATTAAACCCTTGTTTCTCTCCCTAAACTTCTTCTTAATCTTGATTTATTACTTGTTTGATCTTCAATACCCCTCTCTCCTAAGATCCGTGGTACAAAGTTCATGCCAGGCTTGTTGCTTGCATTATAGTCTCTTCACGGTGCTTCATGTTTGAGGTGTTGTACGTGGTCCGGACGGGATGATCTCATCTGGTGTGTCATGACACAGGATCCCCATGGTATTCACCTCCAAGGAGGAGGCCCTCTTTTCCTCCAGGACCAATCCTAGATAGCTGCCTAAATCGAGGAACTGAAGGCTTGTCATCCAGGCGACAATCTCGAGTACTGTATGACCCATTCATCAACAGGATCTTCGCATCGGTGCTTGGTAAAATCCATCCAAATGCAAAACGAATGCTCTGAAACCAAAAATGATGCAGAACGAAAGAGATGATGCGATGCGAAAGTAAATTAAGACTAGTTTTTTTTTTTTTTTTTTTTTTTCAGAAGTCGGCTTTGACTCAAAGGAAAGTTAAACTAAGTTGAAAGAAACTATATAATAATTGAAAGCACAATTCAAAGAAACTAGATTATCAGAGTAGTTCAGAAGTAAAGGATCGCTGGGGGTTGAGAAACTCCCAGACCTAGGGTTTCGCTCTGAACTTTCAACAGGACAGAAGTAAAGAGAAGAGAAGGGTTACAGACCAGGAAGTGATCTTCACAGAGTTTAGTGGAAGGACTCTCTTGAGCAGATTGTTGGATCCCCGGATTTGGATATCTTTGCAATGGATCCTCCAATACTGGCCCTTTGGCAGAGTTGGCTTCTTCTGAACTCAAGATCTGGGAAAGAAGAAGAACAAGTTATGGAACCAGATACTCAAGGAAGGATTTACCAGATAGAAGAACTTGAAAGTTGATGTTGATGAAATCTTGATTCTCCTGGATGCTGATCTGACTTCCTCTGGAATTTGCTCTGTATTCGAAGTAGCCGAACTGGACCCGGATGCTGGTGGTCGGCCTCTACTTGGAGAGAGGGGCCGTGAGAGAAGGGGTAGGCTAGGGTTTGGTGGAATGAAGAGGATGATGGGTGGCTAGGGTTTGGAATGGAAGTGGCTAACCTAGGGTTTTGGGGTTGGAGATCTCACACCTCCTCAAGGTTCCTAGGGAACCCGGATTTACTCCCTCACGGAGCTCAACACCTGAATGCAAGTGCGGAAGAGAGGAACACAAAGTTGCTCACACAAAATTTGAATTCATTCATTAGTGTCCTTTAAAACTTACAAGAGGGATTTATTTTATAGGCCTTTACAAGAGGTCAGGGTTTTACATCTTCCCATATGGGACTAATAGAATGGATCCTCAAATTAGGCTTGTAAAATCAAATCCTTCTCATATGGCCAGCCAAGAGCTTCCATAAGTGTTGGTTGGTGGCTCCAAATGGTAAGTAGGTGGCGCCTCCTAGCCTTGCTCTTCAAGAAAAATTTTCTTCCTTCCATGCCTGGTTTTATTTGGAAATATTTGGGCGCCTCCTAGTCTTGCTCCCCAATCTTTGCTCCTTTCTTTTCATAGCTTGGCTCTTATGGAAATATTTTGGGTGCCTCCTTGGATTGAGGATCCTAAATTGATTTCTCCTTAAGTGGCGCATGAAAGAAGGGACCTGCTTTCTTGTGGTGTGGGGACCAAAGTACACTGGATGGAGATGTGGCGCCCCTTGGATTCTGGTGTGTGGCTGGGAGTGTGGCGCCCACTTACTTGAGCCTGGGAGAAAATGTGGCACCCTGGACCTTGACTTGAAAAAGGTGTCACCAACCTGGAGAAGACCTAGGCCACTACTAGGACTCAACAAAATTTAAATTGCAGGGAAATACAGACTCAAGACTAAAATTGAGTTGACCAAGTCAACCCTTATTACAAAACCAGAAAACCCTAATTCTTCGGGCAAGGTCAATCAGAGATCCAGATGGAGCCCTGAAGTCTTCTTCTGAGTCTGGTGCCCGCACCAATTCTCCCGGGGTGGGAGGAACTCGACCCTGTCGAGTATGGATCAAGCTGGCTCTGGTATCTCTCCAAGAGGTCTGGGTTCAATTCTTGTAATTCTTCTCGGGAGATCCAAGAGTCATCAGAATCTGGCCTTCCTTACCAGCGGACCAGGTATCTTTGGTATCCTCGATTACGAGTAGAGATAACCTGATCATCCACGATCTTTTCAATCTGCTCTTTCCTCACAGGCCAGTTTGTTGGTGGACACACAGGGTTGGGTTCACTCTCAAGAGCAGGATTAGGCTCAAAAGGCTCACTAAGAATCACAGCTGGCTCTCTATACTCTTCTAGGTCTGTAATGTTGAAAGTGGAGCTAATGCCTAGTTCTGAAGGCAACTCGAGCACATAGGCATTGGATCCTACTCTCTTCACCACTCTAAATGGTCCAGCTCCTCTAGCATGTAACTTTCTAACGGTTCCAGGAGGAAATCGTTCAGGCCTTAACCTAATCATTACATAGTCTCCCTCAATAAAAGTTTTGACTCGCCTTTGAGAATCAGCCAACTTCTTATAAGTTTCATTACTTAAATTTATTTTGGCATGAATTTCTTTATGCAAGTCTTTTATATGCTGTGCAAAAACTTCAGTAGACTCTGAGACTCGTGTGTGGACTGGTAAAGGAGCTAGGTCAAGAGGTGTGTGAGGTTTGTAACCATGCACAATTTCAAATGGACTCTTACCTGTAGACCTATTGACCGAGTCATTGTATGCAAATTCAGCCCTAGGTAAGTACAAATCCCAGTTCCTAATATTTTCACTAACAAGATACCTTAACAGATTGCCTAAACTACGGTTCACTACTTCGGTTTGGCCATCAGTTTGGGGATGATAGGCAGTTGAAAACTTAAGTTTTGTCCCTAACTTATGCCAAAGTGTTTTCCAGAAATAGCTGGTGAACCGGACATCCCTATCTGAAACAATTATCTTAGGTAGGCCATGGAGTCGAACTATCTCATTAAAGAACAGGGTGGCTACCTTAGACGCATCAAATGTTTGGGAACAAGGCAAGAAATGGGCCATCTTAGAAAATCGGTCGACTATAACACAGATAGAGTCATGCCTCCTCTGGGTCATAGGCAAACCTAACACAAAGTCCATGCTCATATCTTGCCAAGGACGATCTGGGACAGGGAGTGGAGTATAAAGGCCGGTGTTCTGTTTTCGTTGTTTGGCAACAGCGCAGGTCCGACACCTAGTCACAATGTGTACTACATCTCTTTTTAAGCTAGGCCAGAAAAAGTGATCTTCAATAGCCAGGGTGGTCTTGTCTTTTCTGAAATGGCCAGCTAGACCTCCAGCATGAATTTCCCAAATCAAAAATTCCCTAAGAGAAGTTCTAGGGATGCAAAGCCTATTCTTAAAGAACAAAAAGCCATCTAAAAGGATATAATCCTTGTGATCATTAGATGGTCCTTGAGCTAGATCCTGGTACACAGTCTTAAAATCTGGACACGACTCGTATTCCTCTTTGATCTGCTCAAACCCTATGACTTCAGCCCTAACAGAATTCAATAAAAAAGATCGACGACTAAGGGCATCAGCTACCTTATTTTCAGTCCCAGCCTTATGTTTCAAAAAAAAAGTATAAGACTGGATATACTCTACCCACTTAGCATGCCTAGGGTTAAGCTTCTTCTGGGAATTCAAGAATCTAAGAGCCTCATGGTCCGAAAATAGCACAAATTCCTGCGGTAGCAAATAATGTCTCCAGTAACGCAAAGCTTGCACTATCGCATAAAATTCTTTATCATAGGTAGAATACCTAAGCTTAGCATCATTAAGTTTTTCACTAAAGAATGCTACGGGATGATTCTCTTGGCTTAGGACTCCACCTATACCTACTCCTGAAGCATCACAAGCAACCTCAAATACTTTAGAAAAGTCGGGTAACCTCAAAATAGGTTCCTGGGTCATCCTATCCTTAAGATCTAGGAAGGCTTTATGGGCTGCTTTAGTCCACTGAAATTCTCCCTTCCTAATACAGTCTGTGATAGGAGCAACTACAGTACTAAACCCCTTGATGAATCGCCTATAGAAGGTAGCCAAGCCGTGGAAACTTCTGACTTCATGCACACTGGTCGGCTCTGGCCATTCTACTATGGACCTAATCTTCTCTGGATCGGCAGCCACGCCGTCAGGGGTTACTATAAAACCAAAGAAGATAACTCTACTTGTCATGAATTCACACTTTTTGAGATTACCGTAGAGACTATCATTCCTCAAAACTTGGCAGACTTGTCTAAGGTGGCCTAGGTGGTCTGCAGGGGTCTTACTATAGATCAGGATGTCATCAAAATAGACCACTACAAACTTCCCTATGAAGGCTCTAAGCACCTGGGTCATAATCCTCATGAAAGTACTAGGGGCATTGGACAACCCAAAAGGCATAACAACCCATTCGTAGAGACCATCCTTAGTTTTGAAAGCAGTTTTCCACTCATCCCCTGGTCTAATCCTAACCTGATGATAGCTGCTCTTGAGATCAATTTTGGAAAAAATCATAGCACCGGCCATCATATCTAGCATGTCATCTAGTCTAGGGATGGGGAACCTATACTTGATTGTAATTTTGTTGATGGCACGACTATCAACATACATCGTCCACGTGCCATCCTTCTTTGGGGTCAGTAGTGTAGGGACTGCACAAGGGCTAAGACTCTCTCTAATGAACCCCTTCCTCAACAATTCTCCAACCTGCTTTTGCAGTTCCTTATGTTCAGATGGATTCATCCTATAATGGGGCAAGTTGGGTAAAGTAGCTCCTAGGATTAAATCTATGGAATGCTGGACATCCCTAAGAGGTGGAAGGTGGTCTGGCAGATCCTCAGGAAAAATATCCTCAAATTCTTCTAACAAAGGTCTAACTTCCTGAGGAGGCTCTGAGGGTGTAGGAGTCCTAAGTTCCTTAGCAGTCAACATCCAAATGGGTGAACCACTATGAATTTCTTGTTCTAGATCCTTAGCACTAATTAGGTTCACTCCAGTCTTCATCTCTCTGACCTTATTGGGTCCTTTAGCTACCTTGTCCTTAGGAGGGACTGAATGGATTGTGGTTTTTTTCCCATTAAAACTAAAGACACAGGTATTGGATTTTCCTAAGAGGGTGGCATCATGATCATATAACCAAGGTCTCCCAAGAATTATACTACTCACCCCCATGGGCAAGACATCACACCAAATCTTCTCTTGATAGGATTGCATTTGGATTTGGACCTGACATCTAGACTGGATGGGTATAGAGGTAGAGTCTACCCAAGAAACCTTATAGGGGTTGGGTGGGGGACTGGGGTTAAGCCTAACATTTTGACAGTGCTAGCAGAAATGGTATTCACACAGCTCCCACTATCTATGATGATCTTACATACCTTATCCCCTAGTTTAAGGAAAGTCTGTAGGATGTTAGTCCTACGCCAATCCTCTTGAACTCTACTCTGGGACAGGATGCATCTCACAACCCCTAACTGGTCAGACTTTGTGGATTCCTCCTCTCCTTCATACTCATCAACCAAATTCATTCCGGCCTCATAAACTTCTTCTTCAAATTCTTCATTGGGCCTGGAATTCTCTTCCTCTCCTTCTTCTATGTAAAGGGATCTACGAGGGCACTGGCTAGAAACATGACCTATCCTATGGCACTTAAAACAGGCTATGGCTGTGCACTAGCTGGAGATATGACCGGGTTTCTAGCACTTAAAACAGGTGATACTAGGGGTTCTCTAGGTGTCAGGTGCCTTACCTTTGTCCATGGGCCTAGGGGTGGGAATACCCTGACTATGTTTGCTAGGGGTAACTTGGCTAAGTCCATTTCGTGGGATTGGGGCACTAACCTTAGAAGGCATAGGTCCTCTCTGAAACTTCTCAGTGTTCAGTGCAATCTGATAGGCTTGGTCTAGGTCAGTAACCTCTCTCAGAAACAACTCTCTCTTAATGTCTTCCCTAAGTCCAGCCCTAAACCTAGACAAAGTGACCTCATGGGCTTCACTTACATCACATCTCATCAGGTATTCATCAAAGGTGGTTATGTAGTCTGATACAGATCGGTTCCCTTGTTTCAAGGTCTGCCATTGGTCTAACAAATTCTGCTGGTATGAAATAGGTAGGTACTTATCTCTAAGCTTCTCTTTCATATCCTGCCAAGTGGTTATGGGCTCAACATTTCGTCTTCTAGTGGTTAGCTCAATGTTCCCCCAGTATAACCTAGCTTGACGTACTAACTTCATCTTGGCAAACTTGAACTTCTTTTCCTCAGACATGGCATACCACTCAAAGTACTGGTCCATCTTACCCTCCCAATCAGAATACACCTTAGGGTTTAAGCTACCATCAAAAGTGGGTGCATCTAATTTGATGTTCCGAATGAACCTATCATCTCTATCTTCAGGCTCTGGGTCAGGCCTCCTATGATTAGGTTCAGGATCTCTGTATAAAGGTCTTCTAGGCTCCTAGTGTGGGTGAGGCTGAGGCACATTAAAATCTGGGTCAGGAGTCCAATTCTGATGCCTAGGTTCCTTAAGTACTTGGACTCGATCCATAAGCTGGGTAAGATCCTCATGGACTTGTTCTTTAAACTGGGCAACAGTAGCAATCATATCCTGACTCAATTTGTTCATACTTTCAGTAAGAGCTCTAACCATGGCCTCTAAATCAGGTTGGGTTTGACCAGGTTGGTAGGGTACTCCATTCCGGGTAGACATAATGATGCAAGCAAACACACCAAATGAGACTCAACTGAAACGACTACGGGCTAATTAGACCTAGAGCCCAAACTAGATGCCCAATCAGAGTGGCAAGCTAGCCTGTAGTAACTCGGGACTCAGCCAGGCAGGTGTAAGGGGAGTGTTAGGTCCCTAAATGCCAATCCTAGACACCAATCAGAGATTGGCCAGGTAGGCGGACCAGCACACAAGCCCTTCGGGATAGAATCCCTGAACCACCATTCTAGACACTGAGTACAAAGCACACACAGAGTAACTAGACAAACTGACTCAACACTAGGCTGGACCTGACCAGTTGGTGTTCCTAGCCCACTAGGGCAAATTAAGTCTAATAAATTTTAAAATTAGGCTTAGGATCGAATGAATGGGTGGTGGTTTTGGGCTAAGGAGAGGTTATCAACTCCTCCCCTTATCTTAGATGCTCAATTGTCCTTAAGATGAATTAGGAGATGATCACTCAAAAAAAAATTGAATTGCAGAAACATAGAAACAGAATTGCTGTAATTTAACTCTCAGAAATTTCACAAAAACCAATAAATTACAGTAAAAATTATGTAAAATAGTTTCAATTATACTGGTTCTAGCAAAATAAAAATCACATAATTTGGAGTTACCTGCAATAAGAAACAATTCTTGCAACAAGGAAGTTACAGACTGAAAATAGAATGCTTCCCCCGTTTACAATTCCTGCTACGAAGTTGTAACCCAGCGGATCCCCTACATGCCCTAGGAAAACCCCATGGAATGGGAAGAGGAGGCTTGCACCTCGCTTCGTTCCTAGGACCGGATGTCCTGGGGAGTCTACTTCGAGCAGACAAAGTAAAAAAGAGAGACACTCAAAATATGCAAGCAAGTCAGAAACCCTAGACAGGGCTCTGATACCAAAAATGATACAGAACGAATGCTCTGAAACCAAAAATGATGCAGAACGAAAGAGATGATGCGATGCGGAAGTAAATTAAGACTAGTTTTTTTTTATTTTTTTTTTAGAAGTCGGCTTTGACTCAAAGGAAAGTTAAACTAAGTTGAAAGAAACTATATAATAATTGAAAGCACAATTCAAAGAAACTAGATTATCAGAGTAGTTTAGAAGTAAAGGATCGCTGGGGTTGAGAAACTCCCAGACCTAGGATTTTGCTCTAAACTTTCAACAGGACAGAAGTAAAGAGAAGAGAAGGGTTACAGACCAGGCAGTGATCTTGACAGAGTTTAGTGGAAGGACTCTCTTGAGCAGATTGTTGGATCCCCGGATTCGGATATCTTCGCAATGGATCCTCCAATACTGGCCCTTTGGCAGAGTTGTCTTCTTCTGAACTCAAGATCTGGGAAAGAAGAAGAACAAGTTATGGAACCAGATACTCAAGGAAGGATTTACCAGATAGAAGAACTTGAAAGTTGATGTTGATGAAATCCTGATTCTCCTGGATGCTGATCTGACTTCCTCTAGAATTTGCTCTGTATTCGAAGTAGTCGAACTGGACCCGGATGCTGGTGGTGGCCTCTACTTGGAGAGAGGGGCCGTGAGAGATGGGGTAGGCTAGGGTTTGGTGGAATGAAAAGGATGATGGGCGGCTAGGGTTTGGAATGGAAGTGGCTAACCTAGGGTTTTGGGGTTGGAGATCTCACACCTCCTCAAGGTTCCTAGGGAACCCGGATTTACTCCCTCACGGAGCTCAACACCTGAATGCAAGTGCGGAAGAGAGGAACACAAAGTTGCTCACACAAAATTTGAATTCATTCATCAGTGTCCTTTAAAACTTACAAGAGGGATTTATTTTATAGGCCTTTACAAGAGGTCAGGATTTTACATCTTCCCATGTGGGACTAATAGGATGGATCCTCAAATTAGGCTTGTAGAATCAAATCCTTCTCATATGGCCAGCCAAGAGCTTCCATAAGTGTTGATTGGTGGCTCCAAATGGTAAGTAGGTGGCGCCTCCTAGCCTTGCTCTTCAAGAAAAATTTTCTTCCTTCCATGCCTGGTTTTATTTGGAAATATTTGGGCGCCTCCTAGTCTTGCTCCCCAATCTTTGCTCCTTTCTTTTCATAGCTTGGCTCTTATGGAAATATTTTGGGCGCCTCCTTGGATTGAGGATCCTAAATTGATTTCTCCTTAAGTGGCGCATGAAAGAAGGGACCTGCTTTCTTATGGTGTGGGGACCAAAGTACACTAGATGGAGATGTGGCGCCCCTTGGATTCTGGCATGTGGCTGAGAGTGTGGTGCCTACTTACTTGAGCCTGAGAGAAAATGTGGCACCCTGGACCTTGACTTGAAAAAGGTGTCACCAACCTGGAGAAGATCTAGGCCACCACCAGGACTCAACAAAATTTAAATTGCAGGGAAATACAGACTCAAGACTAAAATTGAGTTGACCAAGTCAACCCTTATTACAAAACCAGAAAACCCTAATTCTTCGGGCAAGGTCAATCAGAGATCCAGATGGAGCCCTGAAGTCTTCTTCTGAGTCTGGTGCCCGCACCACATCCCCCTCCTAATTTCTGATATGTTGAAGGTACGCTATCCTAACCAGGAGTTTCTCAATCTCTAAGATCATTTCTTTTATTCTTTTGCATGAGTTCTTATGTGGGTAGGTTTGATCTTTTCATTTCCAGTTTACCTGCTGCACTTTATTTGATTTCGGGACATTAGCCTACAAATTAAAATTTTAAAATAATTATAAAAAAATTAGTTTCTATTTTTCTACAATCATGATAGTCTTAGGATCATCCCACATCAATTTGGTATCAGAGATAGTTTAGGATTTGCATCTTCATCGAAAACACCAAAAAACTTAATCTTTGATTTTCTGCATCCTATCTTCTCCATTAGGGGTCTAGGTTTTGGTCAATTTCATCCATCTAGGCATTTTATTTTTCTCTAAAACTTTTATGAAGTGACTCTATTTTGTCATGATAATTTTAATAATTTTTAATTATTTTTACAAAAACTAAAAGGTCATAAAATTTGGCATCTTAGAAACCCTAACTGAAATCCTTAGTTTTCTGCACATAGTCAAAAAACCCTAGTAGTTGCATTATCATCTGATTTTTTCTCTGAATAAAATTAAGTAGGGATCATCACAACTGTCCATCCTCTATTTTGTAATTTTTTTAGATTTTTCCTTCCTTGAAAACCATGTCAAATTCTACATCAAACCGAACCCTAATTTTCTGATTCTGTGATTTCTGCACACATGACTGAACCTAACATAATCAACTGCCAAACGCCTCAAATCCCAAGCCAAATTTTCTTTGCTAACTTAGTCAACTTAAACCTAACTTTCCATCTCATAAAAAGACAAATATATATATATATATATATATATATATATATATATATATTTTGATTGTTGTTAGATTGCATCAGGACCATCGAATGTTCATCATCTTCTCAAACTAATCTTAAGGGCATTTCTCTATCTCAGATCAGGATAGGAGGTCATTACCTATACTGGGTCCAAAACAACCACCATCATCTAAACCCAACCCTTAATTAAAATTAATTAGACTTAATCTGCTCTAGAGAGCTAGGTGATACCAATAGGTCGGTTCCGAATTGTGTGGGTAAACTAGTGCACTCGATGCTCCAACCATTACTGGAAACTGGTGTCTAAGGCTAGGGGTCCAAAGTCAAACGACCTAAACGATGTTGTGGTTCCCTAATTGGGTCCTTGTGAAAGTAGGGGGGCCTCCCACACTCCCACCCCCTGCCTGGCCAGTGGAAGGATTAGTTGTTGAGTTGGATATAAGTTGATTCGACCCACTCAATTTTGGCTCTAGGTCTAGCAAACCCTAGAACGTACTGATCGTTGCATGCTTGACTGCACCATACCATTTTGAGTGGTTGATTACATGACCACCAGGTCAGGAGTCCAGTACAACCAGTCTAAGCCCAAACTAGTTCAACCATGAAACCCAATCTTGAAACTCTTTTAAAAGCCATGAATGAACAGATGGTCGCCCAATTAACCACCCAGATTAACCAATCAAATACCCAAACCCAAAATCAATTTGCCCAGATGAACTTCAAGTTTGACCAATCCAATACCTAAATAAATCAAAAACTTGACCAATTGACGAAAATAAACAACCAAGCAACCAATAGGATCGACCAATTAACCCATAGGCTGGATTAGGTAGAGAATTGATTAGGTACCATAGAAAGAACCCAAGAGTCCAATACTGAACCTGATCCTGAGTCACCCTGTTCCACCTCTCATAACCCTAAAGGAGCCCAACATCAAGACCAGTTTATGGAATCCAACCCTAGGAGAACCCAACCCCTGGACCAGTTTGTGGAACCCAATCCTAAGAGTATCCCATGCCAAGAACCATATTAGGAACCCAACCCTAGGAGAGTCCAAAATCCTGACCCTATCCAGGAACCCAACCATAGAAGGCCCCACCATGAAGTTTGTGATCAAGATGAGAGGGCCATAAGAAACATTAGGGTAGAGGCACCCACCTTTGGTGGTAGTCTTGAACCAAAGATCTATGTAGATTGGGTAGGAGACATGAATTATTATTTTGAGTGGTATGACATGAGTGAAGAGATGAAGTACAAATTTATAAAGATGAGGTTGATTCGTCAAGCTAGGCTACATTGGGCTAACCTTGAGCATACTAGGAGACAACAAGATCTACATCCCATAACCACCTGGTAAGAGATGAAATTGAAACTTAAGGAGAAGTACCTTCCTAAATCCTACAATCAGAAGCTCTTAGACCAATGGAATAGGATCCGTCAATGGAATAGGTCAGTAGCAGATTACATAGCCCAGTTTGATGACTTCACAATTAGGTGTAATGAATCCGGGTCTCTAGCACAGACCTTATCTAGGTCTCCCTTATTTAGGGAGAGCTTAAATCCTTGTGCTGTACTAGCCCTATTAACTCTTAAGAAAGATGGCACGTAGAGGATATGTATCGATAGCCGTGCCATAAATAAAATTACTGTGAAGTATAGGTTTCCCATCCTCAGATTGGATGACATGTTAGATTTGATGGCCGGTGCCACCATCTTTTCAAAAGTTGGCCTTAAGAGTGGCTATCATTAGGTTAGAATCAGATCAGGGGATGAATGGAAGACTGCTTTTAAAACCAAGGATGGTTTGTATGAGTGGGTTGCAATGCCATTTGGGTTATCCAATGCCCCTAGTACATTCATGAGAATTATGACCCAAGTCCTAAGGATGTTCATAGGAAAATTTGTAGTGGTTTATTTTGATGACATCCTAATTTACAATAGGACTAAGGAAGACCACCTGGAGCACCTGAGACTGATTTGCCAAACCCTTAGGAAGAACCTCTATGCCAATTTAAAGAAGTGTGATTTCATGACCCATAGAGTTATCTTCCTAGGATTTGTGGTGACCCCTGAAGGAGTTTAAGTTGACCCTAAAAAGGTTAGATCCATAGTAGAGTGGCCAGTACCCACTAGTGTTCATAAGGTACGAAGTTTCCATGGTCTAGCCACTTTCTATAGGAGGTTTATCATGGGATTTAGCACCATCGTGGCACCAATAACTGATTATATTAGGAAGGACAATTTTGAATGGACTAAAGCAACTGATAGAGCTTTCCTAGAATTCAAGAGTAAGATGACACAAGCACCAATCTTGAGGTTACCTGAGGTAGCTTGTGATGCATCAGTAGTAGGCATAGGTGGAGTTCTGAGCCAAGAAAATCACCTAGTAGCCTTCTTTAGTGAAAAGCTTAATGAGGCTAAACTTAAATACTTAGCCTATGATATGGAATTTTATGCGGTAATACAAGCCCTTAGATACTGGAGATATTATTCACTACCACAGGAGTTTGTCCTTTACTCTGACCATGAACCACTCCGATTTCTAAACTCCCAGAAGAAATTAAATCCTAGTCATGCCAAATGGGTAGAGTTTATACAAGCCTATACCTTTGTACTGAAACATCAAGCTGGAACCAAAAACAAGGTAGTAGATGCCCTTAGTCAACGTGCCTTACTGTTAAACACTGTTAGCACTGAAGTCATTAGATTCGATTGATTGAAAAGAGAATATGAGAGATGTCCATACTTTAGTGAGATTTTCCAATCCCTAGCCCAAGGAGCATCTAGTACCCATAGTGAATACACCCTTCAAGATGGTTATCTATTTAAGAATAATAGACTCTATATTTCCAAGACTTTACTTAGAGAATTCTTAGTCTGGGAAACCCATGTAGGAGGCCTTGCTGGTCACTTTGATAGAAACAAGACTATCTTAGCTGTAGAGGACCAGTTCTTTTGGCCTAGTTTGAAACAGGATGTTGCCAACATAGTGTTTATATGTCGAACTTGTGCTGTTGCAAAGCAGCAGAAGCAAAACACTGGATTATATATCCTTTTGCCCATACCAAATCATCCATGGCAGGATCTTAGCATGGACTTTGTGTTAGGCCTACCTAAGATCCAAAGGACACATGATTCTGTATGTATAGTGGTCGATAGTTTTTCAAAAATGGCCCATTTTATAATTTGCTCTCAAACTTTTGATGCATCCAAAGTCACCTGACTTTTCTTAGGTCATGTGGTTAGGTTACATAGCCTTCCTAAGACTATAGTGTTAGATAGGGATGTTAGTTTCACCGGTTACTTTTGGAAGATCCTTTGGCACTTATTAAGAACCAAACTCAAATTCTCCATAGCCTACCACCCACAGACTGATGGCCAAACCGAGGTAGTGAATCAAAGCTTAAGAAACTTGCTTAGATGCCTCGTAGGTGAACATACCAGAAATTGGGACCTTCTTTTATCCCGAGCTAAATTTGCTTACAACAGTTCTGTTAATAGGTCCATAGGAAAAGTCCTTTTGAGGTTGTTCATGATTACAAACCTAATAAACCTCTTGATCTGATCTCCTTACCCTCACATGCATGAGTTTCTGAGTCTGCTGAGTCCTTTGCATAGCATGTTAGGGAGTTGCATGAGAAAATTAGTCAAAAGATAAACATAAGTAATGAATTATATAAAAACTTGGTTAATTCTTGAAAAAAGCTAAAGAGTTTTCTGCAGGGGATTATGTGATGATCAGGCTTAGGCTTGAGTGGTTCTCTACAGGGACCATAAAGAAATTACATACTCATGGAGCTGGACCATTTAAAATAATAAAGAGAGTTGGATCCAATGCCTATATGCTCGAGTTGCCACCCGAATTAGGTATTAGTTCCACCTTCAATATTTCAGACCTTGTGGAGTACCGGGAGCCAGCAGTGATACCTAGCAAGCCCTTTGGACCTATCCCTTCTCTTGAGAGTGAACCCATCCCAGAGTGTGTATCTACAAATTGGCTTATTAACGAGGAAAGGATTAAGCACATCCTAGATGATCAAGCCATCAATACCCGGAACAAAGGCTATCAATGGTACTTGGTCCGATGGCAAGGTCGGCTAGAATTCGAGGACTTGTGGATCACTCGAGAGGATCTACAGCACCTCAACCCAGACTTTCTTGACAATATGAGAGCCGCATTGACCCTTACTCGATGGGGTAGAGTTCCTCCTGCCCCGGGAGAATTGGTGGGGGCACCAGGATCCGACATAGATTACTGGACCCTATCTAGTTTACTGATTAGGATTTTCTGAATCCTTAATAATGTGTCAAATTTTGTAATCAAGTCTTGTAATAAAGTTAGTCCAGTTGAGAGTTTTGTAATTAAGTTAGCTCAGCTAAGTTGCATTGAGTCCTGTTATAAGTTGAGTTATCTCAACTAGTCCAATTGAGTCCTGTAATTTGAGTCTAGTACAAGTCCAGTTATACAAGAGGAGGAGTATTAGTCAAAGCCTTCACCAGGCCCCAGAGCAAAGCAAGCCCAAGCCCATTTGAAGATTCCAAGAACCAAGATACCCAGGGAATATTCTAGGCACCCCAGCCCAGGGTTTCTAACCCACCAGGAGGCCCATGCGCCCAAGTCCTTTGGAGGCCGCCCAAGCCCTTTGGAGGCCGCCCAAGCCTAATGGAGGATGTCCCTTGCTATCCTAAGTACAAGCCCAATCCCACCTTGGCGTCTAAGCCCAAAGAAAGGCCTTGACCAAGTCAAAGGAGGAGAAGAAATCTAATTGAAACAAGGAGATCAAGTTTAATTCCCATTCAAATTGTATTCTCCTAGTTTTAAGCAAACTTGTAATCCCTCTCCCACTTTGCTTTGTAATTCTATTCTAACAAGGAGAGGACTTGGGGAACATCTATAAATACCCCACCCCTCCCCCTCTTGTAAGCATCTTTTATTCATGAATGAAACTTTGTTGAACTTTTGTCTTGAGATTGTGTTATGAGGTGTGTGAGAGTTATTTGAGAGCCCTAGCCCTTCTGAACCCTAGCCATCCCAAAGCACCTTCATTCAATCCCTAAGATGCCAAGGAGAAGAAGCCCTAAGCCATCCCAAGCAAGGAGCTTTCTTTCCCATTTAAGCCGCCAGCTCCAATCAGCCATAATTCCTTCCTTTCAAACCCTAATTCTTTTCTTTTGCTTTCTTACTTGTTCCTTTGCTAACCTTTGACGCTTGCAGGATCCCCGTGGTATTCATCTCCATGGAGGAGGCCCTCTTTACCTCCAGGACCAATCCCAGATAGCTGCTCGAACCGAGGAAATGAAGGCTTATCTTCTAGGCAACACTCCTAAGTGCTCTGTGACCCCTTCATCGATAGGATCTTTGCATCGATGTTTGGTAAAATCTATCCCCCTCCTAATTTCTGATTTATTGAAGGTACGCTATCCTAACTGAGGATTTCTCAATCTTCGAGATCCTTTATTTTATTATTTTGCATGAGTTCTTATGCGGGTAGGTTTGATCTTTTCATTACCAGTTTACTTGCTGCACTTTACTTGATTTTGGGATATTAGCCTACAAATTAAAATTCTAAAAGAATTATAAAAAAATTAGTTTCTATTTTTCTACAATCATGGTAGTCTTAGGATCATCCCGCATTAGTAAGATGAATTCTATGGAACAAGACGATGAATAATTGAGCATGTCTATCGCTTACCTTTTTTACTTACCTCCCTTGTTGATCTTATATAGATGGTGCGGCCCAGACCAAATATGGCTTTCTGTTATTCACTGTCGCCTCCCTGTCAGGCCAGTTCTTCAGGGGAGAGCCTTCCACCCAAGGCATTTTCATTTCAGGGGGACCATTGGAGTGTCACAAGGCTTGGTGCCTTAGTGGAATACCCTTATTGGAAAGGTGCAGGCTCCCTGTCATAGAGGTCATGGTCTACCAATTATGCGTTCATTGACATTGCAGCACGCCACAGGACAGGGAACCTGGTGGGGCTTGCATCATGCAGATCATGTGCGGGGTGCATCGCAGGACCTATATTTATGGCAGGGCATGCACCACTCCTTAGGGCTGTGTACGATCGGGTTCTACTATGCTTTTGAACTTCTGCTAGTCCCCCCTCCTTATACTGTTGGCAGGAACCTTGGCTCCCATTGGATGGGGGATGAAGCTATACTTCGGGGACCTGGCTTTTGGAAGCACGAGCTCGACCCCAACTAGGAGTTGGCCTCAGTCGGAGGGCTTTCCCAATGAGCACAATCCCGACTGGGAGCTAATCTCGGTAGGAGGGCTTGTTATGGAAGCATGAGCTCGACCCCGGCCGGGAGCTCGATCCTGGTCGGAGGGCTCATCCTATGAGCATGACCCCGATTGGGAGCTGACCTCGGTAGGAGGGCTTGTTATGGAAGCATGAGCTTGACCTCGGTTGATAGCTGGCCTCAATCAAAGGGCTCGTTATGGAAGCATGAGCTCGACCCTGATCAGGAGCTGGCCTCAGTCGGAGGGCTCGCCCTATGAGCACGACCTCGATTGGGAGCTGATCTCGATAAGAGGGCTCATTGTAAAAGAATAAGCTCGACCCTGACTGGGAGCTAGCCTCAGTCGGAGGGCTCGCCCTATGAGCACGATCCTGACTATGAGCTTACCTCAACAGGAGTGCTCATTATGGAAGCATGTGCTCGATCCCGACCGAGAGTTGGCCTCAGTCGGAGGGCTCATGATGGGGGACGAATTTGATGAAATGGGTATATGGAGATGTGATCTACTTACCTAGCAACAACATATCAGCATTAGAGCTCCAGATATGGCCGGATTTATGGGTAGAAGGGATAAAGAATTTCAAGCTAGAAACTAGGTGAGCAGAAAATCTGACACCCTTGTGCAAGCTTCCTTTTAGAAAAATAAAAGAGAGGATCTAAGGGCATAGAAACCCTCAAACTAGGCTAAGCTACCTTTAAGAGCCTTAGATCTAAGGATCAAGAGGGTCTTTTCCTAACAATGAAGAGAAATCAAAGCTCAAATGGAAGGGAAGCACTCACTACTCAAAAATTGAAGGCTAGAAACAAGATCTACACTCCCTTCTTGGATTCACCATTGGAGCTTTGATCCTTGGCATGGAGCCTTCATATTCATCTTCAAATCACCAAGAAAAACCTGTAAAGAATCAAGGTAAGTCAAAATTCAAAGAAATTAAGGGAAAAAAAGGAAGGAATCAACAAGAGAAGTGAAGAGAGTTGCTGGAATTTTTGGGTAGCACTTCCTCTTCTTCTTGGACTACTTGGATCTTATGTAGACAAACTTGGAAATGGAACTTTGGCTCTCCAAACTCAAGGCACTCACTTAAATTCAAGATCAAACTCATCACTCCAACTCAAACTTAAAGAAAAACACTCAAAATTTTAAGAAGAACCCAAGAGAACGTGGCAAGATAGAAGAGAACTCAAACAAGGAAGCTTTCATTCAACTCAAATCATTCATTGCCTTACAAGAGAAGGCCTTGGTCCTATTTATAGGCCAAGGGCAGCCATAATGGGTGGGTTAAAAAGCCAACTAATTTAGATTTAGTTGATAATTAATTAGTCTAACTAATCCTAATAAGAGAAAGTCCTAGAAGCTCCATGTGGTGCCATCTCCTTGCAACACTTATCTTCATCTAATCCTTCCACATATCCTTTAAGGTTTGGTCCTTCAATTAGGCTTCAAGATAGAGGATTTCTTCATAGCTTGGTCGGCCCATGGGCTTGGAAAAGGAGTCTTTACTTGATTTTGGCTTTAAACAATTCCTTCCACATGTCCTTTAAGGTTTGGTCCTTCAATTAGGCATCAAAGTAGAGGATTTCTTCATAGCTTAGTCGGCCCATGGGCTTGGAAAAGAAGTCTTCACTTGATTTTGGCTTTAAACAATTCCATCTTGCTTCATAGAATTAGGAGTCTTCAAGAGATGCTTCATAAATTTATGGAAACCTGAAAAAAGAAAAGATTGGACTATAACCAAAGATTATTAGTTTGTAATTTCTTCCTCTTGCCAATGTCCTCATTAATTCTCTCCGGGTGAAAAGAACTCGGCCCTGATGAGTATGGATCATTTAGGCTTTGGTAGTATTCAAGCAGATCTGGATTGATCCTTTGTAGTTCTTCTTGAGTGATCCATGAATCTTCAAAATCAGGTCTAACTTGCCAATAAACCAAGTATCGTTGGTAATCTTTATTTCGGGTAGTAACAATCTTGTCATCTATGACCCTTTCAATTCTTTCTCCACTTTGGTAGTATGGCTGGTGGATACTCTGGGGTTGGTTCACTCTCAAGGGATGGATCAGGTTCTAAGAACTCACTGAAAATTATTGTGGGCTTCTTGTATCCTACCAGATCTGAGATATTAAAAGTAGAGCTAATGCCAAAGTCAGAAGGTAGGTCCAGCACATAAGCATTAGGTCATATTCTTTTTATTATTTTGAAAGGACCAGCACCATGGGCATGGAGTTTTTTTATAGTTCTTGGTGGAAACTATTCAGGTTTTAGCCTGATCATCACAAAGTCCCCTACTTGAAATTCTTTGGCCCTTCTATGAGAATCAGCCATATGCTTGTAGCTCTCATTGCTTATTTGGATTTTCTTGCTAACCTTTTTGTGCAAATCCCTAAGATGTTGTGCATATGATTTGGCAGACTTATGCATGGATGACAGCAAATGACAAAACAAACTCAAATGATACTAAAACAAAAGACAAGTTCAAATGGACTATATTAACTAATGACTGAACTTTTTTTTTTTTTTTGGCTAGGAAACAAAGTTCCTAATTTCTAATGGTGGGTGAAAGAATTCAGTTTATCTCCAGATTTGTGTCATAAGGCTTTCTAAAATTGATGATGACTCCGATAACCTTATTTGACACAGCAGGGTTGGTAGGTTCTACAACATATCCATGTCTTCTAGAAATGGTTTGGCCACTTTAGAAATATCAAAAATCCATGAACAGGGTAAAAAGTGTGCCATCTTGGAATGTTGGGTTGGGCTCATCCTATATCGTGGGACTGAATTGATAGCATGCCGGTGGTCTCGAGATGAAAAGCGATCAAATAAAGTTTCAGGAAGTTTGTCTTGAATTTTCTCTAAAATTTTTATGACTTCTTGGGTTCGTTCCTTAAGGTTTTGCTTCTGGACTTCTTGACAAGTCATCACCCCAATTGATGATTCCTTAATGATTTCTTGTCTTGAACCCTTATCATTGATTAATATTAATTCTAGGTCCTCTTCTTTTATCTCCTCACGTTGTTCTTCATGATTTTGTTTCTGGGCTTCCTTGAGGGTCAAAATCTACATGGGTGATCCTTCCTTGATTTTTTTCTCCACATCCTTGGCATTAATTAAATTTAACCTTTGCTTCATCTCTTTCAAGTCACTAAACCCTCTTTTGATATTGTCCTTAGGTGGGGTCAAGTTAATGACAAGCCTCTTTCCTAGATGGATGAAGGTACAATAATTGGATTGATTATATAAAGTTACATCATGGTCATATAACCATGGCCTACCCAAAATGATACTACCTACCCTCATGGGAAGAATATCACACCAGTCTTGTTCTTGATAGGACTAGATTTGAATGGAAACATGGCATCTGGACTTGAGGATTGAAGCAGAATCAATCCAAGAGACTTTAGATGGATTAGGATGTCGAATAGGGGTCAAGCCTAAGTCTCTAAGGGCTTTGGTTGAAATCACATTTATACAACTCTCATTATCTATAATGATTTTATAAACTTTCTCCCCTATCTTGATAAATGTTTGGAGGATGTTAGTCCTTTTCCAATCCTCCTTTTCTTTTATTTGGGCTAAAATTCTAACAACACCTGATGTTTTATGATAATCATCTTCTCCTTCTTCTTCTTCATCATACTCATTGATCATATTGGATTCAGCCTCATATACTTCTTCTTCAAACTCTTCAGTAGAATCAGTCTTTCCATCAACTAGCTCTCTTATATGTAAGGATCGGGTAGGGCATTGGCTAGCAATCTGTCTCATTTTGTGACATTTGAAACATTGGACATTTGGGTTACCACTCTTTTGAACTTCAGGGGCCTTACCCTTGTCACTTGATTGGCTCGATGGGGCTGGAGGGGTGGTGCGGTTTTGACATAATTGGTTGAACCCCGGTTTCTGAATAGGGGTACTAACATTAGTTGGTTCAGGTCGTCGAGTTATTGGTCCCCTATGAAATCTTTCACAATCCCTGGCTATCTGGTAGGCTTGGTCTAGGTTAGTGACTTCCCTTAAAAATAATTTCCTTTGAGTTTTTTCTCTTAGACCAGCTCTAAACCTAGATAGTGTCACAACTGCTGACTCATTAATGTTGCATCTCATGGCAAACTCATCAAATTTGGTAATGTACTCCGATACAGTCTTAGTACCTTGACATAATCTTTGCCATTGACCTAACAATCTTTGATGGTAGGACATAGGGAGGTACTTCTCTCTCAGCTTAGCTTTCATTGCTCTCCATGTGGTTATAGGCATGTCTCCCCTTTGTCTAATTATTCTCTCGACATTCTCCCAGTATAACCTAGCTTGTCGAACCAATCTAAGCTTGGCAAATTTGTACTTCCTATCATCGGTCATTTCATACCACTCGAAGTATTGGTCCATCTCTCCCTCCCAGTCAATGTAGGATTTAGGGTCCAGGCTTCCATCAAAAATAGGAGCCTCTAATCTAATGTTCCTCATCATCCTTTCATCTTGATCGAAGTGGTCTTGGTAGGGTTGCCTAGGAGTGGGCTCAAGAGTGTAGTCATAACGTTGGGCTCAATGAGTTGGTCTAAGGAAATCAGGTTCAACATGGGCTCTATGGGCTTCTTCTATGAAATCAGGGCAAAGCCTTCTTGGGTTGTACTCAGGGGTGTGCTCAAAATATTGGGCTCTTGGTCCTCTTGGGATTGACTTAGATGACTCAGGTTCAGTGGGGGTCTTATCAAGGGTCCTAACTCTCTCTTTGACTTGACCTAGTTCCTTGTTAATTTGTCCTAATTGCTCAGTTACATGGTCAAATTTTTCAGTTAGGGTCCTCATGATGAATTCAAGATTGGGATCCATGGATAATAACCAGACTGAGGATGGGCTTTGGTATAGGGCTTATAGGACACAGTACAAGGATAAGCAATACAATGGGCAAGCAGACAAGACCTAATTCTAGGGCTCCTAGACCTAGAGTTCAAGAATACAAGACTTAACTAGGAACTACTTAAGAATGTAATTATCCTATCCACTGGCCAGGTAAGAGGTGGTGTTGCGGGAGGCTCCCCTCGCTTTCACAAGGTCCTAATTAAAAACTGCAAGTCTACTCATGGCATTTGCCATTTGACCTCTTGCCTTAGACACCAATTTCAAAGAATAAGTACAAACTCAAATAATACTTTATCTTACCTTGTACTTGAACTCGACTTGTGGGTGTCCCTAGTTTAGGTTCCTATTTGATTTTACTTTAGGGTTTAGGTCAATGCAAATGTGGGTGATTGTTTTGGGTTAAGGAAAGGTAATGACCTCCTTTCCTTATGTAATATTGAATGCTCTTAGGATATTTTAAAAATGGATGCAAACAATTTCAGCAAAACAATGAGTACAATCAACTATACCTAGCACAAATGCATGAATTTTTAACCCAATTTCGAGATTTCAAATAAAAGTAAATTTAAATTGGGTAATTTAAATCATGAAGTCTAAATCACAGTAATCAAATTTAAAATTTAAAATCTCAAAATTTGATTAGAAAATTCATCCTTGGAAGCAAAGTGGTTAAAATGTAATTTTTAGCTTCCAACTAACCTCCAGCTAACTTGAATTGAAAATTCAAAATTTTAAATTTTAAAAACCCCAAAAATTCAAAATAAAACTTAATTGGTTAGCTCTTAGATATGGGATCTCTGATTTTAAATTTTAACTTTAAATTAATTCTAATTTTGATTGAGAAGGTAGTTTAAAAACAGTTGCTAGAAGATTCTAGCAGTTCAGCTAACTCTTAACAACCTGAATTCAGATTTCTAATTCTGAGCTATAAACCTCTCTAAAATTCAAAATTCTTATGGAAAATATCAAAACTTGAGGTCTGGATCTCATATATAAAATTAAAAAATTAAAAAAATATATATATATATATTTTTAAATTAAAGGAAATGGAAGACAGAAACAAAATTTTGGACAGAACTACAGAAATGATATAAGAACTTATATTCTTAAATCCAAAAATAAAGGGAAATATTTTTTTTTGAATTTTATATTTCGAATTATAATACAAAAGGTACTGGGAAATATTTTTCTAGATTTTTTTGATCAATGTAAGAAATACAAAAAATCATAGAAACTCGGAAGACAGTGAGATAGAATTTCCAGCAGCTTGTGAAGCTTAACCTAGAACAAAGCTCTGATACCAAAAAATTGATGGGGGATGAATTTGATGAAATGGGTGTGTGGAGATGTGGTCTACTTACCTAGCAACAACATATCAGCATTAGAGCTCTAGATATGGCCGGATTCATGGGTAGAAGGGATGAAGACTTTTGAGCTAGGAACTAGGTGAGCAGAAAATCTGACACCCTTGTACAAGCTTCGTTTCAAAAAATAAAAGAGATGATCTAAGGGCATAGAAACCCTAAAACTAGGCTAAGATACCTTTAAGAACCTTAGATATAAGGATCAAGAGGGTCTTTTCCCAACAATGAAGAGAAATCAAAGCTCAAATGGAAGGGAAGCACTCACTACTCAAAAATTGAAGGCTAGAGATAAGATCTATACTCCCTTCTTGGATTCACCATTGGAGCTTTGATCCTTGGCATGGGGCCTTCATCTTCATCTTCAAATCACCAAGAAAACCTGCAAAGATTCAAGGTAAGTCGAAATTCAAAGAAATTAAGAAAAAAGGAAGGAATCAACAAGAGAAGTGAAGAGAGTTGCTGGAATTTTTGGGCAGCATTTCCTCTTCTTCTTGGACTACTTGGATCTTATGTAGACAAACTTGGAATGGAACTTTGGCCCTCCAAACTCAAGGCACTCACTCAAATTCAAGATCAAACTCATCACTCCAACTCAAACTTAAAGAAAAATACTCAAAATTCTAGGAAGAACTCAAGAGAACTTGGCAAGATAGAAGAGAACTCAAACAAGGAAGCTTTCATTCAACTCAAATCATTCATTGCCTTACAAAAGGAGGCCTTGGTCCTATTTATAGGCCAAGGGCAGCCATAATGGGTGGGTTAAGGAGCCAACTAATTTAGATTTAGTTGGTAATTAATTACATGATTAGTTTCTATTCTAACTAATCCTAACAAGAGAAAGTCCTAGAAACTCCATGTGGCACTATCTCCTTGCAACACTTGTCTTCATCTAATCCTTCCACATGTCCTTTAAGGTTTGGTCCTTCAATTAGGCTTCAAGGTAGAGGATTTCTTCATAGCTTGGTTGGCCCATGGGCTTGGAAAAGGAGTCTTCACTTGATTTTGGCTTTAAACAATTCCATCTTGCTTCATAGAATTAGGAGTCTTCAAGAGATGCTTCATAAATTTATGGAAACCTGAAAAAAGAAAAGATTGGACTACAACCAAAGATTATTAGTTTGTAATTTCTTCCTCTTGCCAATGTCGTCATTAGCTCGCCCTATCAGCATGACCCTGACTGGGAGCTGACCTCGGTAGGAGGGCTTATTATGGAAGCATGAGCTTGACCCCTATCGGGAGCTGGCCTTAGTCGAAGGGCTTGCCCTATGAGCATGACCCCGACTAGGAGCTGACCTCAGCAGGAGGGCTCACCTTGGCTCTTCACCTGGCCATTATGCCCAAGTGGTGGGTCCCTTAGCAGCATAGCTGCTCGCATGCTCCGTGTCAGCAAATGTATCACATCACTTCCCATCATTGATCAAATTGGGCTAAGGCCTACACTGTGCCACCTCAACTATACCAACCAACATAAGGTGCTCATAGTCCAATTATAAGGATCATTAATAATATTGAATTTATATACATGTCTATTAATATTGATCATATAATCAACTCATTTTTAATAAAATAAAATAAATAAAAATAATAATTATTGCCATCTAGATTGCAGTGGCCTATAGCTCTGACATGTTGTGGGTGCATCGGGCTCCCTCTGGGTGCTTGGTCCTCTCCTAGTCAGCTCCTGGGTTGGTGTGACCTGTAAAAAGAGACTCCGGATGGAGATTTCGGCAGGGACACTCCAACGATCAAGTCAGTTGAGACAATCAAGGGGAATAGAGCCTCAATGATGGAGAGCCCTAGAGCTTCATCTAGAGGAGTAAAGATGAAATTTCAAAGGTAAAAGGTGAATGGAGATGGAGGTTAGAGAGCTGGGAGGTTCTCCCTACTATTTTCTTGCCCGTTTGCTCTATTTGTCTTACCAGTTATCTCTCTCTCTCTTATCAAAGGTACCTTCTTCTATTTTATATGAGAGGAATGGCCCAGACCAAGTTTGGGGCTCCATCGGGATGTTACTTTCCTGGTGTTCCTTTTGGGAGGTGTTTTACTTTGTCTACCTCCTCCCCCTATCGGACCGGTCCTTGAGAGGAGATCCTTCTATTGGGGGTGTTCGTCGGTGTAGTATAAGTCTTGTCCCTCTGGTGGTGCAGCTTCCTGTGAGAGGTGCGGGCACCGTGCCGCTGAGCCTCGAGCCACGGTGGGGTATTTCTATTCTAAGAGGGACTGTCAGAGTATTGTAGGGCCTGGAGCCTTAATAGGATACTCCTCTTGGAGAAGACACAGGTGGCATGTCATGGAAACTGGAGTCCTGGCTACACGGCGGGGGGGCAGGCATCGTGCCATAGAGCTTGGAACTTGGTGGAACGCGCATCACATAAGGCATGTAAGTGGAGCATTGTAGTGCCTGGAACCTTTTGCAGGGCACGTACCACCTCCTAGGGGTTGCAGGTAGCTGGGAGCTTCCATGCCATGGTCTGATCTTCTCCTGATCCTCCATTTTTTGCTAGTACCAGGAACTTCGATCCTAGCAGGAGGGGGGAGCTCTATCTTGGGAGCTCGACCCCAGATGGTGGGAGCACGACCTCAGTTGGGAGCTTGACCTCGGATGGGAGTTGACCTCAGTCGGGGGCTCGACCTTGGATGGCTGGAGCATAACCTCGACCAGGATCTCGACCTTGGATGGGAGCTGACCTTGGTCGTAGGCTTGACCCTGGATGATGGGAGCATAACCTCGGTCGGGAGATCGACCTCGGATGGGAGATGACCTTGATTGGGGGCTCGACCCTGGATGACGGGAACAAAACCTCGACCAGGAGCTCAACCTCGGATGGGAGATGACCTCGGCCGGGGGCTCGACCCTGGATGGTGGGAGGACAACCTCGACTGGGAGCTTGACCTTGAATAGGAGCTGACCTCGGCCGGGGGCTTGACCCTGGATGGCAGGAGCACAACCTTGGCCGGGAGCTCGACCTCGGTGGGAGCTGACCTTGGCCGGGGGCTCGACCTTGGATCTTCATTTGGTCGCCACATCCAGGTGGCACTTTCCACCAGCATAGCCGCTAACTAGGTATGGCATAGGTTCCATGTTAGCGATATTGCCACATCATGTGTCCTCTACTCTCGAGCTTAGAGCATGATGCGATGCTCGGGGCAAAGGGAGTAATGATCATGTTGACATGGAGGGACACACCTCCTACACTATTAATTCTTTGAGTGCCATGCCCCGGAGATCATGCTTCCGCACCAATGAGGAGACACCATGTCAGCTTATTTAGGAGGGCCATAATTGCTGCACCAGGCTCGAAGTAATTGCCTTCGAACCAAAACATCGCCTCCAGCGGATCTCGATGCGTGGCAGGCTTTGGTTAGCAGGGAAGAAGAGAGGACACACGTTTCGATCAATACGATGCGATGGGGTGTGCCTGCAGGCTTTCGAAAGATGGGGCTCATCTTTTTGCTCCTTAAGGACTTTTTGAGCGAAGAAAGCAAGGTCTTTCTGCAGTGCTCCCTTCTTCCTTCCATCCTTTGCCTACATTCTTGTTCCAAAGTCTTTGTAGGTCAGTCCTTCCTTCCTTCTTCTTCCTTCTTTCTTCTCTTTCAGCCTGTGCTAGAGGAGATCTTGTAGAGTTTCATAGGTTTTCTGTCTTTCTCTTGTCTTCTTTCCTTCCTGCTTTCCTCCACGAGTTCCTCTGGCAGAGGGCACTGCCATCCGGACTATTTTGGTGAGGCGGGGATGTCATGGCCAAGGCCTCCTTCTTTGGATAGCGAGGAGGAGGATGTTCCTGTAGTGATCTGTAGGGGTCCCTGCCGGACGAGGATAGTCATAGGACCCCTTCCGGCTCCTCCTCCTCCTCCTTCTCCTCCCATCACAGAGTCAGCTAGTCCCTCCGACATTACTTCAGTGATGATCGGTGAGGATCTCCTCCATGTTCGGAGTGCGTATGGGATCCCAGATTCCATCTGGCTCTCAGTCCCAGGATCGAAGGAGCGGGTCACTTCTGGTGGCTTGGGCCATATTGCCCTATACAAAGATTTTTTCTTCGGGGGTCTCCATCTTCCTTTCCATCCTTTCTTTCTTTCCTTCTTGAATAATTTCCATATGGTCCCGGCCCAACTTACCCCCAATGCCGTCAAGACCATTTTTTGTTTCATCATCCTTTGCCATTTCCATGGGATTGTAGCCTGTTTTTCTCTCTTCAGGCCTTGTTCACCTTGAAGCACCATCCAGCTGATAATGAGTGGTGGTTTGTGGCCCCCCTCCCAGAGGCCATCAAATTGGACCTGCCTTCTTCCATCAAGGGGTGGAAGAGTAGGTTCCTGTTCAACTCGATTGAGGGGGTGGACTAGATTTGAAGTGACCCAGACTGCTCCCCAAGCTATCAGTCCTCTATCGAGCTGGCCGACAAGGAGGTATACAACTGGCTCATCATCTTTGAGGTCCCAACTCTCCGGGATCTGCTGACCGAGTAGAACCTCATCAACATTGGGGTCAGCTCGACCCAATCCTAGGGTAAGGCTTAACATCTGGGCTTTTTCCTTTTAAAAATAGATTTGGCTTCAGTCGGTAACTAACCCTTCTCTTTCCTTTCTGCAGGGATGAAGTTCACAAAGAAGCAGCTCCTTCAAATGTCGAGGAAGAGGGTTGCTTTTGCAGGGCCCAGAGAGGAGCCTATTAAGAAGGCCCGAGAGGAATCGAAGAGGAGGCCCGGTAAGAGGTCCTTTGCGGTGCCATCCGCACTTGGGCTGGTGGTCCAGCCTTCTTCCTGTAGGCCCAGGGATGGGGCTAGACCTGTGGAGGGGGCCATGCCAGTAGCCCTGGTGGCCCCTCCATGAATTGAAGCTCCACCTCAACCGGAGGTGGTGGAGGTGGCATAAGAAATCACCACAGAGAGACTGAACCCGCCGCCAACAGATGGAGCCACCAGAGTCTAGCCCACGGCCACCGCACCTCTACCAATGGCCATATCGGGACCCATGGAACCATCCACGACACTGAAGTTAGGGATGAGGAAAATGTCCCTCTACATGCCTCCGAATGCTGTGCTGATAAGGGATGGATAGTTAGTGGAGCAGGTGATGAATGACATCATCTAGCCACAAGATCGCCAGGAGAAAGGTGGCTGGCAGCTAGTGGACATCCTCACCGGGGTGTTCCCCCAACTTCTATCGATAAGCCACTTTCTGGTTATTTCATTTTCTTCTCTAGCTGAGTTTTTGAATGCTAGCTAACCTTCTTCCTGTTTCTGTTGTAGGTGGTCTTTGATACTCAACTCATCCGAGATTCATGCCTAGGGCTAATGAAGTGGGATCACCACCTCCGCAAGGAGAGGGATGCCACTGAGGCCAAGGCCCAGAATCAGGCTGCCCAGATACAAGAGCTAGAAGGTCAGGTGCAGGCCCTCCAGGCTGAGCTGACCAGCTCCCAAGTGATGGCAACGGAGTTGGAGGAGAAGTCCGTCGAGCTCGATGGGGCTCTAAAGGCGAAGAAGGAGAAGACCTCTCATCTGGTAGAGAGGGAGGCTAGCTTTATGGTGGAGGTGGCCCGCCTAGAGGGACAAGCACAGACCCTCCAGGTTTAACTTGATGAGGTGACAGCCCGGGCTGTAGCATCAGTGAAGAAGGCCACGGTGGTGGTTGCATTGATGGAGGCGGTGAAGGAGGTTGCCGAAGCCATCCCGCGGTTCAAGGCATCAGAGGCTTTTGTAGATGAGGTCGCCGAGGCTATCCTGGACTCCTATTAGAAGGGGTTCAATGACTTATGGGAATAAGCTCATCATCTCTTCGAGCTGAAGGGGCTATATAACATCTACCCTGACTTGCCTTCCATCGCTAGGGCACCGGGGTTGACTACTTCTGAGGTCGGGCCGGAGCCAAAAATGGTGCTAGAGTCTGAAGTGGAGGCTGAAGCTAAACCTGCCACAGCAGAGACTGCCCCACTAATTGAGGTCCTGCTAGCATCCAAGGCGGTGACTCGCTAGCCTGGGAAGGAGCCAGCCTCCTCAACTTAGCTAGGATTTTCTTTTTTTTTTGTACTTGAAATTCTTAAAGGGCTTCTCGGCTTGTCGGGAGCTCTTACAATTGTAAAGAATTTTCATGAATAGAAATATCTTCTTTCCATTTGATGAGTACTTCTGCTCTTTATCCCTTCTCTTTTTGTACTTAGATTTTTTTTTACATACTTTGAAATTTTGCCTAGCAAATAGGAATCTTTCATACTGTGAAGGGCCTATTTTAGTAATATGGACTGATCCTTGCTTGCTAAGGAACTTTGCATCGCTCTCCTTCCATTTTTCTTTTTTTTACATAGTAGGAAGGTAGGTTTTTTGATAGTGAAAAATAAGACCTCCCAGGTCCCGACCACTTTTGGCTAAGTCTGGAACCTTATGTCATGCTGGGAGGACTTTTAGAATGCTCCAACAGCACCTGCTGGTCCTGAGGTCAGGCGAGAGTGAATGTAGGGCTTTTGGAGTTTTCCTAGCTTGTATCTCTGATTTAAAAGAATGAGATGAAGGAATGATAGATGCGGGGCTTCTAGAGTCTCTCGGCTTGCCTCTCTAGGAATGGGATGAATGATTGATAGATGTGGGGCTTCTGGAGTCTCCTGGCTTTGAGTGTGGGGCTTCTGGAATCTCCCGACTTTGAGTGCAGGGCTTCTAGAGTTTCCTGGCTTTGGAGTGCGGGGCTTCATAAGTTTCCCAACTTTGGAGTGCGTGGCTTCGTAAGTTTCTTAGCTTTGAGTGTGTGGCTTTTAGAGTTTCCTGGCTTTAAGTACGGGGCTTCATAAGTTTTTCGGCTTTGGAGTGTGGGGCATCATAAGTTTCCCAACTTTGGAGTGCAGGGCTTCGTAAGTTTCCTGGCTTTGGAGTGTGGGGCATCATAAGTTTCCTAGCTTTGAGTGCGGGGCTTTTGGAGTTTTTTAGCTTTGAGTATGGGGCTTCATAAGTTTTCCAGCTTTAGAGTGGGGGACTTCATAAGTTTCCCAGCTTTGAGTGCGAGGCTTCTAGAGTTTCCTGGATTTGGAGTGCGGGGTTTCGTAAGTTTCCCGGCTTTGTTTGTCAGACTTAAAGTCGGGTAGATGAGTTCCTACATAGGTAGAAGATAGTGCTACACCAAAAAGAAACTTTAATAATTAAGGGGAAGCCTTACATTATTGATAATACATCCTTAGATTGCTAGCATTCCACGTTCATGTGAACTGGGTGCCATTGAGTCCAGCGAGGTAGTAGGCTCCGCTTGGCAGAGCCTCGACCACGTTATAAGGACCCTCCCAGTTTGGGAAGAGTTTGTCGCATTTTCCTGGTTGGGATACTTTTGCTCGCCTGAGAACCAGGTCGCTTGGATAGAAAGTCTTAGGCCTGATACGGGAGTTGTAGTAGCGAGCTAGTCGTTATCGGTATGCTGCCATCCGGAGTCAAGCTTTGTTCCTTGTCTCATCTAGCAGATCCAAGTTAAGGAGAAGGCAGGCTGGATTCTCAGCCTTGTTATACTGCTCTATCCATAATGTGGATAGACCTACCTCCACCAGAATCATAGCCTCTGCACCAAAAACGAGGTTGAAAGGCATCTCACCAGTTGCCATGCAAGGTGTAGTGTGGTAGGCCCACAGCATACTAGGGAGTTCCTCAATCCATTGATCCTTATCCTCGTCTAGTCTAGTACGGAGCCCTTGCAAGATGGTTCGGTTGATCACCTTGGCCTCCCCGTTGATCTGAAGGCAAGCTACTAAAGTGAAGTGATGGTAGATATTAAGGTCAGCATAGAATTCTTCGAAAGCTTGATTATCAAACTGCCACCCATTATCAGTGATGACTGAGTGCAGGAGTCCAAAATGGTAGATAACTAACTTCCAGAAGAAAGATCTGGCATTGTCCTTGGTGATCCATGCCAGGGGCTCGACCTCGATCCACTTGATGAAATAGTCGATGGCCATAATCAAATACTTTCATTGACTGGACACAGGAGGAAAGGGACCCAGAATATCCATTCCTCACTAGGCGAATGGCCATAGAGCAGAGAGTTAGGAGAGTGGTGTGGCTAGCTGGCATTGGATGTATGTGTGATGCTGACAGCGGTCACACTTTTTCACAAAGTTGGTGGTGTCTTCCTACATGGTCTCCCAGAAGTATCCTTGTTGGAGGGCTTTATAAGCTAGAGTCTTGCCCCCCACATGATTCTCGTAGTTGCATTCATGCATTTCTTGGAGTACATAAGCGACTTCTACAGGCTTTAAGCACTTTAGCAAGGGGTAGGAGTAAGACCTTTGATAGAGTTGCCTGTCTATCAGCACGAACCACGCGGCCTTCTTCTTGAGGAGGCTGGCTTCCTTGTGATCCTCAGGTAGGGCACCGATGGTAATTTATTCGATGTAGGGGTCCATCCAGCTTGCCTCATAGGTGATTTGCTAGACCTTTGCTAAAGAGTCGAAGCTTGGGGTCTCTAGATATTTGATGAAGGTATGCCCCAATAATGAATCCGGTAGGTTCGCAATCCTGGAGACGACATCGGCCCGAGCATTCTCTGCACGAGGGATGTGGGAAATGCTAAAATGTTGGAGTTTCGCTATGTATGAGCGAACCTTGTCCAGATACTTCACCATCATGGAATCCCAAACTTCATACTCATCGAAGACTTGGCCCACCATGAGCTGCGAATCTGTAAAGACCTTTAGGCACTTTACTCTCAGCTCGCGAGATACTTTCAGTCCTGTGAGGAGTGCTTCGTACTCAGCTTGATTATTGGTTGCCTTGAAGATGAAGCACAGCACGCATTTGGCGATGACTCTGTTGGGGTTGGCAAGGATAAGCCCGGCTCCACTCTCTCCAGCATTGGACATGCTATCAATGTGGAGAACCCATGTCATCACTTTCGGGGCTGAGTCCCGTTCAGGCTCAGCTCGCCTGTCTAGCTCCTTTAGATCCTCAGCTGCCCTGGTGCATTCCACCAAGAAGTTAGCGAGGACTTGGGCCTTCTGCATCGATCATAAATGGTAGGCAATGTTGAACTCATTGAGCTTCACCTCCCACTTGGCCAGGTGCCCCAACGTATCAGGGTAGCTCATGATGGCCCTCAAAGGCTAGTCAGTGAGGACCATGATCGGATGTACTTGAAAGTAGGGCCTGAGATGCTGTGCAGACATAATAAGTATAAAGATAATCTTTTCAGATCGAGTGTACCTAGTTTCTACATCATAGAGCAGCTTGCTGGTGTAGTAGACTGGCCACTGGGAGCCATCCTCATCGGTGCAGACTAGCACTGAGCTGACCACCTTCAATGAGATCGCTAGGTGCAGGAGGAGCTCTTCTTTGGTCTCCAGCCTGGATAGTAATTGCGGGGAGGTGAGGAGCTTTTCCAGCCTCTCGAAGGCCTCCCAGCATTCTTCCATCCAAGTGAAGTCATGCATCTTGCACAGCACCTTAAGGAAAGGCTGGCAGTGCTCGATGGAATGCGAGATAAAATAGCTTAAGACCGCGATGTGCCCGGTTAAATACTGAACCTCCTTCTTAGAGATGGGGTGTCTCATGTTAGTGATCGTCTGGATTTTCTTAGGGTTGGTGGTGCGGGCACCAGACTCAGAAGAAGACTTCAGAGTTCCATTTGGATCTCTGATTGACATTGCCCGAGAAATTAGGGTTTGTAATAAAGGTTGACCTGGTCAACCAGTTTATTTATTTTTATTTATTTCTTGAGTCACCATTTAAATTTTGTTGAGTCATGTTGACTCGGTGCAAGTCCCAATGTGGTTTCAATTTGGTCCAAAATGGTGCCACATTTCTCTTCCAATCAAATCAAGGTTCAAGCAAGTGGAGGCCACACTCCGAGCCACACGCCCAGCCACACTCCGAGCACACGCCAGAGTCCAGGAGGTGCCATAGAGGCATCCCAGTGTCATGGTCCCCACATCCAAAGAAGAAAAAAATCAAATTGGAGGCTAAATTAAAGGAGGCGCCCATACCTGCCTAATTTACCTAAGCAAAGAAGGAAGAAAACTTCTCTTGGAGAAGAAATCAAAGAAGGACATCCAACCTACTCCTAATTGAAGTTCAAATCAAAATCAAAGAGCTTAACTTGGAGTGGAAGAAAAGAAGAAATACCATAAGAAGAAGAGGACTTCAAATCCAAATCCAACTCCAAAGGAGGCGCCATAAAAATTCCAAAAAAATTCCTTTATGGCCGTCCCAATTTTTTTTGGACTCTTGGTCAGCCAAGGGAGAGGATTTTCTACCTAATCTAGGGGTTGGAGGAGTTTAGTCCCACATGGGAATTTGTACAAGCTTGGAGAAAATTTTAGGTCTATATAATCGACCTCTCTTTGTAACTTTAGAAAATCAATGAAGAAAAATTATTTTTGCTATTCTCTTGTGTTGAGTAACCTAGGTTTCTCTTCTTCCGCACTATTCTAAGTGTTGAGCTCCGTGAGGGGGTAATCCGGGTTCCATTGGAGCCTTGAGGAGGTGAGAGATCTCCATCTTTATCCAAAACCCTAGGTTAGCCACTTAAAAATCCAAAACCCTAGCCGCCCTTCATTATTTTCAATCCATCGAACCCTAGCTCCTTCCATCTCCCACGGCCTCTCTCTCTCTACAAGTCCAGGCCGTCCACCTTCATCCAGATCCAGTCCGGCTACTTCAGATCCAGAGCAAGTTCCAAGGAAAATCACATCAGCTTCCAGGAGAATCCAGTTTTTAGCAATTTCAATCTTCAAGTTCATCAACCTGGTAAATTCTTCCCTTGACTCTCTGATTCCATCAATTGTTTTTCTTCTCTTCCAGATCTTGAGTTCAGGAGAAGCCAACCCGCCAAAGGACCAGTACTGGAGGATCCATTGCGAAGAAATCTGAATCCGAGGATCCAACAATCTGCTCGGGAGAGTTCTTCCACCAAAATCTGTGAAGATCATTGTCTGGTTAGGTAAACCATCTCTTCTCTTTATTTCTGTTCTGTTGAAAGTTCGGAGCGAAACCCTAGGTCTGGGAGTTTCTCAACCCCCAGCGATCCGTTGCTTCTGAACTACTCTGATAATTTAGTTTCCTTAAAATTGTGCTTTCAATTATCATATTAGTATCTTTCAATGTTAGGTTAACTTTTCTTTGATTTGAAGCCAACTTCTACAAACATATAAAAACAACAAAAAAATTAGTTAATCTTAATTTACTTCCGCATCGCATCCCTTTATTTGTTCTGCATCATTTTTGGTATCAGAGCCCAGTCTAGGGTTTCTGATTTGCTTGCCTGCTTTGATTGTTCTCTTTTTATTTTGTCTGCTCGAAGTAGACTCCCCAGGACGTCCGGTCCTAGGAACTAAGCGAGGCGCAAGCCTCCTCCTCCCATTCCACGGGGTGTTCCTAGGGCGTGTAGGGGATCCATTGGGTTATAACTTCGTAGCAGGGATTATAAACGGGGAAGACAATCTAGTTGCAGCCCATAAATGCCCTGTTGTCTGAATTATTTCTCCCTGCATAAAACTCCGAATTGCATGATTTTTGCTTCGTTGAAACCAGTATAATTGAACCTATTTTCCATAATTTTCTGTGATTTATTGGTTTCGGTAAAAATTCTGAGCATTAAAATACAGCAACTCTATTTTTTTGTGTTCTGCAATTCAATTCTTTTTGGAGTGATCATCTCATAATTTACTTAAGGGCAATTAAGCATCTAAGATAAGGGGAGGAGTTGATTACCTCTCCTTAGCCCAAAACCACCATCCAATCATTCGAACCTAGACCTAATTTAAAATCAGTTAGACCTAATTTGCCCTAGTGGGCTAGGGACACCAATTGGTCGGGTCTAGGCTAGTGTTGAGTCAGTTTGCCGAGTTATTCTGTGTGTGCTTAGCACTCAGTGTCTAGAACGGTGGTTTAGGGACTACGTCCCGAAGGGCTTGTGTGCTGGTCCGCCTACCTGGCCAATCACTGATTGGTGTCTAGGATTGGCATTCAGGGACCTAACACTCCCCTTACACCTGCCTGGCTGAGTCCTGAGTTACTACAGGCTAGCTTGCCACTCTGATTGGGCATCTAGTTTGGACTCTAGGTCTAGTGATCCAGTAGTCGATTTAGTCTAGTCTCATTTTGTGTGCTTGCTTGAATCATCATGTCTACCAGAAACGGAGTGCCATATCAACCTGGTCAAACCCAACCTGATTTAGAGGCCATGATCAGAACTCTTACTGAAAGTATGGCTAAAATGAATCAGGATATGACAAACACTGTGGCCCAGTTTAGCGCACAAATTCATGAGGATCTTACCCAACTTAGGGACCGAGTCCAAGTACTTGAAGAACCTAGACATCGGAATTGGACTCCTGACCCCGATTTTAATGTGCCTCAACCTCACCCACATCAGGAGCCTAGAAGGCCTTTATATAGAGATCCTGAACCTAATCATAGGAGGCCTGACCCAGAGCCTGAAGATAGAGATGATAGGTTCATCAGGAACATCAAATTAGATGCACCCACTTTTGATGGTAGTCTGAACCCTAAGGTGTATTCTGATTGGGAGGGTGAGATGGACCAATACTTTGAGTGGTATGCTATGTCTGAGGAGAGGAAATACAAGTTTGCCCAGATGAAATTAGTGCGTCAAGCTAGGTTATACTGGGGGAACATTGAGCTAACCACTAGGAGACGGAATGTTGAGCCCATAACCACTTGGCAGGGTATGAAAGAAAAACTGAGAGATAAATACCTACCCATTTCATACCAGCAAAACCTGTTAGACCAATGGCAAAACCTGAAACAAGAAAACCGATCTGTCTCAGACTACATAACTACTTTTGATGAATACCTAATGAGATGTGATGTGAGTGAAGCCCACGAAGTCACTTTGTCTAGATTTAGGGCTGGACTGAGGGAAGAAATCAAGAGAGAACTATTTCTGAGAGAGGTTACTGATCTAGACCAAGCCTACCAGATTGCACTGAACACTGAAAAATTTCAGAGAGGACCTATACCTTCTAGGGTTAGTGCCCCAATCCCAAGGAATGGACCTAGCCAAGTTATCCCTAGTAAACCTTTTCAGGGTACTTCTACCCCTAGACCCATGGACAAAGGTAAGGCACCTGACACCCAGAGAACCCCTAGTTCAAATATCACCTGTTTTAAGTGTCAGAAACCAGGTCACATTTCCAGTCAGTGTACTGCCATAGCCTGTTTCAAGTGTCATAAGGTAGGTCATGTTGCTAGCCAGTGCCCACGAAGATCCCTTTACATAGAAGAGGGAGAGAATGATAATTCCGAGCCCAGTGAGGAATTTGAAGAAGAAGTTTATGAGGCCGGAATGAATTTGGTTGAGGAGTATGAAGGAGAGGAGGAACCCAATGAATCTGACCAATTAGGAGTTGTAAGATGCATCCTATCCCAGAATCTAGTTCAAGAGGATTGGCGTAGGACTAACATCCTACAGACTTTTCTTAAATTAGGGGATAAGGTATGTAAGATCATCATAGATAGTGGGAGCTGTGTAAATGCCATCTCTACTAGCACTGTCAAGATGTTAGGCTTAATCCCAGTTCCCCATCCCAACCCCTATAAGGTTTCTTGGGTAGATTCTACCTCCATACCCATCCAGTCTAGATGTCAAGTCCAAATCCAAATGCAATCTTATCACGAAAAGATTTGGTGCGATGTCTTACCCATGGGGGTGAGCAGTATAATTCTCGGAAGACCTTGGTTGTATGATCATGATGCCACCCTCTTAGGAAAATCCAATACCTGTGTCTTTAGTTTCAATGGGAAGAAGATTATGATCCATTCAGTTCCCCCTAAGGACAAGGTAACTAAAGGAGCCGGTAAGGTTAAGGAGATGAAAACTGGAGTGAACCTAATCAGTGCTAAGGATCTAGAACAAGAAATTCATAGTGGTTCACCCATCTGGATGCTGACTGCTAAGGAACTTAGAACTTCGGAACCCTCAGAGCCTCCTCAAGAAGTTAAACCTGTGTTAAAAGAATTTGAGGATGTCTTTCCCGAGGATTTGCCAGACCACCTTCCACCTCTTAGGGATATCCAGCATGCCATAGATCTAATCCCAGGAGCGACTTTGCCCAACTTGCCCCATTATAGGATGAATCCATCTGAGCATGAAGAACTGCAAAAGCAGGTTGGAGAATTATTGAGGAAGGGGTTTATTAGAGAAAGTCTTAGCCCTTGTGCAGTCCCAGCCTTACTGACCCCAAAAAAAGATGGCACGTGGAAGATGTGTGTTGACAGTCGTGCCATCAATAAAATTACAATCAAATATAGGTTTCCCATCCCTAGACTAGATGACATGCTTGATATGATGGCTGGTGCAATGGTTTTTTTCTAAGATTGATCTCAAAAGTGGCTATCATCAGGTTAGGATTAGACCCGGGGATGAATGGAAAACTGCTTTCAAAACTAAGGATGGTCTTTATGAATGGGTTGTTATGCCTTTTGGGTTATCCAATGCCCCTAGTACCTTCATGAGAATTATAACCCAGGTACTTAGAGCTTTCATAGGAAAATTTGTGGTGGTCTATTTTGATGACATCCTGATCTATAGTAAGACCCCAGCAGATCACCTAGGCCACCTTAGAGCAGTCTGCCAAGTTTTGAGGAATGAGAGACTCTACGGTAATCTTAAGAAGTGTGAATTCATGACTAGTAGAGTTATCTTTCTTGGTTTTGTAGTAACCCCTGACGGCGTGGCGGCCGATCCTGAGAAAATTAGGTCCATAGTAGACTGGCCAGAGCCAACCAATGTGCATGAAGTTAGAAGTTTCCACGGCTTGGCTACCTTCTATAGGCGATTCATCAAGGGGTTTAGTACTTTAGCTGCTCCTATCACTGATTGTATTAGGAAGGGAGAATTTCATTGGACTAAGTCAGCCCATAAAGCCTTCCTAGATCTTAAGGATAAAATGACCCAGGCACCCATTCTGAGATTACCCGATTTTTCTAAAGTATTTGAGGTTGCCTGTGATGCTTCAGGTGTAGGAATAGGTGGAGTCCTAAGCCAAGAGAATCATCCCATAGCATTCTTTAGTGAAAAACTTAATGATGCTAAGCTTAGGTATTCTACCTATGATAAGGAATTTTATGCGGTGGTGCAAGCTTTGCGTTACTGGAGACATTATTTGCTACCGCAGGAATTTGTACTATTTTCGGACCATGAGGCTCTTAGATTTCTGAACTCCCAAAAGAAGCTTAACCCTAGGCATGCTAAGTGGGTAGAATATATCCAGTCCTATACTTTTGTCCTGAAACATAAGGCTGGAGTTGAGAATAAGGTAGCTGATGCCCTTAGTCGCCGATCCCTGTTATTAACTTCTGTTAGAACTAAGGTCATAGGGTTTGAGCAAATCAAAGAGGAATATGAGTCTTGTCCGGATTTCACAACTGTGTATCAGGATCTAGTTCAAGGACCATCTAGTAATCACCAGGATTATACCCTTGTAGATGGTTTTTTTGTTCTTCAAAAATAGGCTTTGCATCCCTAGAACTTCTCTTAGGGAATTTTTGATTTGGGAAATCCATGCTGGAGGTTTAGCCGGCCATTTTGGAAAAGACAAGACCATTCTAGCTATTGAAGACCACTTTTTCTGGCCTAGCTTGAAAAGGGATGTAGCTAATATTGTAGCTAGATGTCGAACCTGCGCTATTGCCAAACAGCGAAAACAAAACACTGGCCTTTATACCCCACTCCCTGTCCCAGATCGTCCTTGGCAAGATGTGAGTATGGATTTTGTGTTAGGTTTACCTAAGACCCAGAGGAGACATGATTCTATCTGTGTTGTAGTCGACCGATTCTCTAAAATGGCCCACTTCCTGCCTTGTTCCCAAACCTTTGATGCGTCTAAGGTAGCCACGCTTTTCTTCAATGAGATAGTTAGACTCCATGGCCTACCTAAGACAATCGTTTCAGATAGGGATGTCCGGTTCACCAGTTACTTTTGGAAGACCCTTTGGCATAAGTTAGGGACAAAACTTAAGTTTTCAACTGCCTATCATCCCCAAACTGATGGCCAAACTGAAGTAGTGAACCGTAGCCTAGGAAATCTGCTGAGATGTCTTGTTGGTGAAAACACCAGAAATTGGGATTTATACCTACCAAGGGCAGAATTTGCGTACAATGACTCGGTCAATAGGTCTACGGGTAAGAGTCCATTTGAAATTGTACATGGGTACAAACCTCACACACCTCTTGACCTAGTCCCTTTACCTGTCCACACTTGAGTCTCCGAATCTGCTGCGAATTTTGCACAGCATGTAAAAGACTTGCATAAAGAAATTCATGCCAAAATAAATTTAAGTAATGAAACTTATAAGAAGTTGGCTGATACTCAAAGGCGAGTCAAATCTTTTGTTGAGGGAGACTATGTGATGATTAGGTTAAGGCCTGAACGGTTTCCTCCTGGAACCGTTAGAAAGTTACATGCTAGGGGAGCTGGACCATTTAGAGTGGTAAAGAGAGTAGGATCCAATGCCTATGTGCTCGAGTTGCCTCCAGAACTAGGCATTAGCTCTACTTTCAACATTACAGACTTAGTAGAGTACAGGGAGCCAGCTGTGATTCCTAGTGAGCCTTTTGAGCCTAACCCTATCATTGAAAGTGATCCCGACCCTGTGTGTCCACCAACAAACTGGCCTGTGAGGAAAGAGCAGATTGAAAAGATCCTGGATGATCAGGTTATCTCTACTCGTAATCGAGGATACCAAAGGTACCTGGTCCGCTGGCAAGGAAGGCCAGATTCTGATGACTCTTGGATCTCCCGAGAAGAATTACAAGAATTGGACCCAGACCTCTTGGAGAGATACCAGAGCCAACTTGAGCCTTACTCGACAGGGTCGAGTTCCTCCCACCCTGGGAGAATTGGTGCGGGCACCAGACTCAGAAGAAGACTTCAGAGTTCCATTTGGATCTCTGATTGACATTGCCCGAGAAATTAGGGTTTGTAATAAAGGTTGACCTGGTCAACCAGTTTATTTATTTTTATTTATTTCTTGAGTCACCATTTAAATTTTGTTGAGTCATGTTGACTTGGTGCAAGTCCCAATGTGGTTTCAATTTGGTCCAAAATGGTGCCATATTTCTCTTCCAATCAAATCAAGGTTCAAGCAAGTGGAGGCCACACTCCGAGCCACACGCCCAGCCACACTCCGAGCACACGCCAGAGTCCAGGAGGCACCATAGAGGCATCCCAGTGTCATGGTCCCCACATCCAAAGAAAAAAAAATCAAATTGGAGGCTAAATTAAAGGAGGCGCCCATACCTGCCTAATTTACCTAAGCAAAGAAGGAAGAAAACTTCTCTTGGAGAAGAAATCAAAGAAGGACATCCAACCTACTCCTAATTGAAGTTCAAATCAAAATCAAAGAGCTTAACTTGGAGTGGAAGAAAAGAAGAAATACCATAAGAAGAAGAGGACTTCAAATCCAAATCCAACTCCAAAGGAGGTGCCATAAAAATTCCAAAAAAATTCCTTTATGGCCGTCCCAATTTTTTTTGGACTCTTGGTCGGCCAAGGGAGAGGATTTTCTACCTAATCTAGGGGTTGGAGGAGTTTAGTCCCACATGAGAATTTGTACAAGCTTGGAGAAAATTTTAGGTCTATATAATAGACCTCTCTTTGTAACTTTAGAAAATCAATGAAGAAAAATTATTTTTGCTATTCTCTTGTGTTGAGTAACCTAGGTTTCTCTTCTTCCGCACTATTCTAAGTGTTGAGCTCTGTGAGGGGGTAATCCGGGTTCTATTGGAGCCTTGAGGAGGTGAGAGATCTCCATCTTTATCCAAAACCCTAGGTTAGCCACTTAAAAATCCAAAACCCTAGCCGCCCTTCATTATTTTCAATCCATCGAACCCTAGCTCTTTCCATCTCCCACGACCTCTCTCTCTCTACAAGTCCAGGCCATCCACCTTCATCCAGATCCAGTCCGGCTACTTCAGATCCAGAGCAAGTTCCAAGGAAAATCACATCAGCTTCCAGGAGAATCCAGTTTTTAGCAATTTCAATCTTCAAGTTCATCAACCTGGTAAATTCTTCCCTTGACTCTCTGATTCCATCAATTGTTTTTCTTCTCTTCCAGATCTTGAGTTCAGGAGAAGCCAACCCGCCAAAGGACCAGTACTGGAGGATCCATTGCGAAGAAATCTGAATCCGAGGATCCAACAATCTGCTCGGGAGAGTTCTTCCACCAAAATCTGTGAAGATCATTGTCTGGTTAGGTAAACCATCTCTTCTCTTTATTTCTGTTCTGTTGAAAGTTCGGAGCGAAACCCTAGGTCTGGGAGTTTCTCAACCCCCAGCGATCCGTTGCTTCTGAACTACTCTGATAATTTAGTTTCCTTAAAATTGTGCTTTCAATTATCATATTAGTATCTTTCAATGTTAGGTTAACTTTTCTTTGATTTGAAGCCAACTTCTACAAACATATAAAAACAACAAAAAAATTAGTTAATCTTAATTTACTTCCGCATCGCATCCCTTTATTTGTTCTGCATCAGTTGGCCTCTATTCCCAATTGGGTGACTATGAATCCCAGGAATTTTGTGATGCCAAATGCACACTTGGCAGGGTTTAACTTCATCTTGTAGAGACAGAGGTTGTCAAAGGCCTTCGGCAGGTCAGCCATATGGTCTGACTCTGGGCTACTCATGATGAGCATATCATCTACATAGACCTGCATGTTGCGGTCAATCTGGTCTTTGAAGACCTTGCTGACCAGAGCTGGTACATGGCCCCTTCATTCTTGAGGCCAAATGGTATCATCATGTAGTAGTATGTACCTTTATTGGTCATGAATGCCATGTGCTCTTCATCCTTCGGGTGCATGCAAATTTGGTTGTCCCCAGAGAATGCAAGCCAAGGAACTTGTGGCCCAAGGTTGCATCCACCAGCTGGTCTATCTTGGAAAGTGGAAAGCTATCCTTCAGGCATGCCTGGTTGAGGTCGGTATAGTCCACGCAGATCCTCTACTTCCCGAAAGCTTTCTTGACCATCACTATGTTAGAAAGCCAGCTAGGGTACCGTACCTTACGGATAAAGCCTACTACAAGGAGCTTTTTGATCTCCTCATCGATTACCTTCTATCTCTCTGGGGTGAAGCTTCCCCTTCTTCTAACAGACTGGGTGGCAGTTGGGGTCGACGTTCATCTTGTGGGTGATCACTTCTGGTGGGATCCCAGGCATGTTTGTTGCGATCCAGGCGAAGACATCTGCGTTGGCCCATAAGAAACTGAGTAGGCTGGTCCTCTCCTCTTTGGGCAGCAGGGCTCCCACTTGCATAGTCTTCAGGGGGTCCTCTCTTAGGGGAAAAGACAATAGAGGTTCGACTGGTCTGCCTTTCGGCTCCAGGTTTGTTAGGCCCAGTTGGTCGATGGTAGGAGTTTGCACTGCCTCCTACATCCCTGGGATGCTCTGCAGGGAATGTTGGACCCGGCTGTCGAGACCCTTTCATCTCTCCTATCCCCCAGGGAGTCGGGAACTGGATGAGAAAACACCTGGTGGAGATCATGGCATCGAGTAAATTGAGTTCAGGGCATCCCAGAATTGCATTGTAAGGTGAAGGAAGCCTCATAATAGTGAATGTCATCAACATAGTGGTCTACCGAGGTGTTGTCCTAATAGTTATTGAGAGTGTAATCTTTCCTTCAACCCTAATAAAGTCTCCAGTAAAACCAACCATGGCATATACACCCATCTTATTTTGTCAGTGGATAAGTTCATGCTTACAAAAGCATCATAAAAAAGGATGATAGCAGAGCTTCCACTATCGACCATAATTTTTTTTATAGGATGTTTAGCTATCATCATTTCTACGATGACAGCATCATTATTTGGGTTATTTACCCTAGCCAACCCTTCTCCTATATAGGGAAGTACATCATCACTTCCCTCTCTCCCCCTAGCCCTCTTCAAGCTTCTCCCTACCCCCCAGGAGATCATCCCCACTAGCTTCTCAGTGGAGTGGTTATCGATAGTAAGTGGTTGGGGCTCTTCATTCTGGGCTGCTGGGGCAGCTTTTCCCTCCATGTATTTCTTGAGGTAGCCATGCCTGATCAGGTCTTCTATTTTTCTTTTCAGATGGTGGCATTCCTTGGTATCATAGCCGTGGTCCCGGTGGAAGTGAAAGTAGTGTGACTTGTCATATCCAGCGGACGGCCTCAGTGGGGGAGGTCGATGTAGGAAGCACTCATCCTTGATCTCCATGAGAATCTTCACTCTCGAGGAGAGGAGAGGAGTGAGTTTCTCTTCCTTGGTAGGGTTGGCTCTGGGCCTTGGTCCTAGCTACGGGGCCAAACTATTCTTCAAGGTCGAGGGGCTAGATGCTTCCCCAATGGCCTACCTCTTCAAAGGCCTCCCATCCAACTTCCTCCTGGTATGGTCGGCCTCCTCTACGTGGATGTACTTATGGGCTTGGAGGAGGAGCTCCGAGTAAGTCTTCGAAGGCTTCTTGTTAAGGAAGTAGGTGAAGCGAGAGGTTCTGAGTCCTCTCTTCAGGGCTAGCATAGCAACTAGCTCATCAAGATGGTAAATCTCTAGAGTGGTGGCCTTAAACTGGGACACATAGTCCATGAGGGGCTCTTGATCCTGCTGGAGAAGAGGTTGTCGGTCTCACATGGCACCTTTCTGCATGCATCGAAGTGTGCCACAAACATTTTCTCTAGCCATCTGAAGGAGTCGATGCTCCTCAGCTCGAGCTGGGTGAACCAAGCTTGAGCAACCTTCTGGAGTGTAGTTGGGAAGGTGATGCAGAAAATTGCATCGATGGCCTCCTGGACTCTCTTGAGGGCCTTGTAGCTTTCAAGGTAATCCAAAGGGTCGATTGTCCCATCATAGGGATCAACTTGAGGTATGCGGAACTGATTGGAAATTGGTTCCTCTTGGATTCTGAGGGAGAAAGGCGGGCAGGTGTCATAACCCGTGGCTCATTGGGGGAGCCTTGAATCTTTGCAAACTAGTGGGATAGATCAGCCAGCTTGTGTTCTTGCTCCTTGAGGCACCTTTTCGCTCATTGGTGGATAGCCTCGTCTATGGATCCCTTGACGGAGGTCATCAAGGGTGAAGGGGATGCGAAGTGGAGGAACTCTTTCTTGAGTTCCCAACCATGTCAGCACCATCAGTGCAAGAGCGCACCACGATCCGAGGCTGGAGAATGGCTCTCCCAGCCAGTCGGGACATCTTGCTGTTCCTTGCCAACCGCCTGCCGATCTCCTTGCAGGTGGGAGGCCACACATAATGGTCCCTCCTGGAAGGATCGTAGGCTGGTATGGAGATCGATGGCATGAGCCACCAGCATCCCTGGCTATTGTTGGGTTGCTAGGAACTGCTGTTGCTGATGAAGCTGACACACTGTCGTGGTCAAGGTACAGACCTACTGGGTGAGTGCGGTGATCGGGGGGTCCATCGGAGGTGATGGTGGTAGAGCAGGGAGCTCCCTCTCCAGGCTTTGCTGGTCACCACGGTGAGGAGAATCCTCAACATGGCTGATGGAAGCTTCCCGTGTGCGCATAGTCACCATTGGGTTATGGACGTCCACGGGTGTTTTCCTACTAGTGGGGAACTTGATGTTGGACCTTCGGTAGTTGATAGCACTCGTCTACCCCATACTTGGCATGCTAATCTATTGCCACCTAGATCACCGTGGCCCATAGTTCTAACATATCATGGGTGCATCGGGCTTTCTCTGGGTGCTTGGTTCTCTCTCCGATCAACTCTTAGGTTAGTGTGACTTGCGAAAAAGAGGAGATCCGGGCTGGAGATTTTGACGGGGACATTCTGACGATCAAGTCAGTTGAGGTGATCAAGGGGAACAGACTCTCAATGATGGAGATCCCTGGAGCTTCTCCATCTAGAGGAGTAAAGATGAAATTTCAAAGGTAGAAGTTGAGTGGAGGTGGAGGTTAGAGAGTTGGGAGGTTCTCCTTGCTGGTTCCTTGCCCGTTTGCTCTCTTTGTCTTACTAGTTATCTCTCTCTCTTGCTGGAGATCCCTTCCTCTATTTTATATGAGAAGAATGGCCCAGACCAAGTCTGGGACTTCATTGAGATGTCACTTTCCTGGTACCCATTTTGGGAGGGGTTTTCCTTTGTCAGTGGCCTCCCCTCCATCAGACCATTCCTTAGGAGGAGATCCTTCTATTGGGGGTGTTCACTAGCGTAATACAGGTCTTGTCCCTCTGGTGGTGCAGTTTCCCATGAGAGGTGTGGGTGCCGTGCCGCTGAGCCCCGAGCCATGATAAGGCATTCTATTCCAGGAGGGAACGTCGGAGTGTTGTAGAGCCTGGAGCCTTAATAGGATACTTCTCTTGAAGAAGACACAGGTGGCGTGTCATGGAAACTAGAGCCCCGGTTGCACGGCGGGGGGCATAGGTGGCATGCCACAGGGTCTAGAACTTGGTGGAATGCATGTCACATTAGGGATGCAGGTGGTGCATTGCAGCACTTGGAACCTTTGGCAGGGCACGTACCACCTCCTGGGAGTTACGGGTAGCTGGGAGCTTCCATGCCATGGTTTGATCTTCTCCTAATCCTCTCTTTTTCACTATTGGCAGGATCTTTGATCCTGGAAGGAGGGGGGAGCTCTGTCTTGGGAGCTCGACCCTGGATGGCGGGAGCACGACCTCAGTCGGGAGCTCAACCTTGGATGGGAGCTAACCTCGGTCGGGGGCTCAACCCTGGATGGCAGGAGCATACCTCGACCGGGAGCTTTACCTCAGATGGGAACTGACCTCGGCCAGGGGCTCGACCTTAGATGGTAGGAGCTCGACCTCGGATGGAAGCTGACCTTGATTATGGGCTCGACCCTGGATGGCGGGAGCACAACCTCAGTCGGGAGCTTGACCTCAGATGGGAGCTAACCTTGACCGGGGGTTCAACCCCGGATGGTAGGAGCATGACCTCGGATGGTAGCTGACCTCGATCGGGGGCTCGACTTTAGATGGCGGGAGCACAACCTCGACCGGGAGCTTGACCTTGGATTGGAGTTGAGCTCGACTAGGGGCTTGACCTTGGATGGCAGGAGCACAATCTTGGTCTAGGGCTCAACCCTGGATCTTCATTTGGTCACCACTTTCAGGTGGCACTTTCCACCAGCATGGCCACTAACTGGGTCTAGCATAGGTTCCACGTCAACGATAGTGCCACATCAATAATTAATGATAGTTTATAATTAGAAAAAACTCTTACATTCTTTTACTTGGATAGCATTAATTATAATTTTAAAAATAGTTTATTTTAAAAATGACTCTTGGGCTGAACAACAGATAATACAGTACATGACCATGATTTTAAAGAAAAATATGATCCATAGATAGTACCTTGGAATTAACTCGATTCAATAATATCAATTATGCCAAATCATGGAAGTCATTGCACTTTTATTTAATAGAAGACCTATCCATGATTACAAATATCATTAATACTATTGACATGAGTTTTGATACAGTAGTGTCCAAGAAAATAGCATATAAAAGTGATCCAAAGAAAATATACTATTTTTATTGTCGATCCTTCAATTTCTCTTCAACATGTTTAAAAATAAAATAAAAGAAATTTTAATGGCTTCAAAACAAGCTATTCTTCTCATATATTCAACATGGTATCAATGATAAGGCAGCGTAATATACCTGATACTAGACACATGGTCTTGGTTTCATGTAGCAGGTATATAAACAAAAGAAATACTAATAACCTAAAGGAAATACATAAATGTAAAATTAACTAACATGTCAATAGTATATATAAATACTCATGATAGATATATAAAATGAAAAGAAGGTATATAATAATAGAGCACAAATATAAAGTCACTCTCACTAACCAAGTATATCAAAAGAACTTAATATGCTCATATTTTTAACAAGCTTTATAAAGTATATGGCATCAAATCCTTGATCAGAGAATCAATCAACTTGAACTCTATATCTATATATTTAATAATTATATCTCCTTTCTTCACAAGATATTTTACAATCAAATACTTTAGCTCAAAATATTTAGATATACTAGAAGTTTATTATTTTTTGTGAAGAATATAATAGTTTTATTATCATAATAGATTGTTAGAGGTTTGATACTTGAATATACAATCTAAAGCCCTGTCATAAAATTTCTTAGCCAAATAGCTTGAGTAGCAACTACTTAAGGGAAAATGAATTCAACTTGCAAGGTGGAAGAAATAGTCAATATCTATTTAGCACTTTTTCAAGACACCACACCACTAGCTAACATAAAAATATATCTTTAATTTGATTTTAAATTATTAGGGCACCCAGCATGATCTGAATCTAAATACCTCACCAACTCTAGGTTATCAGCTCTCTTGTATATAAGTATATAATCCTTGGTTTTCTATAAATACTTCATTACCTTCTTTGTAGCAACCTAATGATGGAATTCTGTGTTTGACAAATATCTATTAAGAACATCTATTATGAAGGCAATGTCAGGTCTAATATAAATTTAAGCATACATCAAACTTTCTACAGTACTCGTATAAGGTACATCTTTCATTGATTTTTCTCAAACTCATTCTTTGAACATTGATCTTTATTGAACTTGTCACCTTTGATAATAGGCAAATCACATATCTTATAATGTTTTATATTAAACCTTTCAGAAACCCTATTGAAATATGCCCTCTATGACAAATCCAATAGATGGCATGATCTATCCCTATGAATTTTAATACCTAGGACTAAAGATATCTCATCGAGATCTTTTATATCAAAATTCCTAGATAGCATTTGTTTAGTCTCACTAAGTAAACCAAAATCATTGTTGGCAAGTAAGAGATCATTAATGAACAAAATAAGAAAGATAAACTTGCTTCTACTAATTTTGAGATAGATGCACTGATCAACTCTATTTTCCTCGAAACTAAGAAAGGTTACTATTTCATCCAATTTCAAATACCATTGCTGAGATGCTTGTTTCAGGTGATATATAGACTTCTTTAATTTGCAGATCAAATGTTCTCTTCCACTTTCCTGATAACCCTCAAGCTATTTTATATACACTTCTTCACAGAGATTATAATTTAATAAAGTAGTTATAACATCTATCTAATTAAGTTCCAGGTCATAATGAGCCACTAAAGATATTATAATTCTAAAGGAATCCTTTGAGGATACTGATGAGAAAGTTTCAATAAAGTCTATTCCTTCTTTTTAAATAAAGTCTTTAACAACCAATCTAGCCTTGAAATGCTTAATTCTTCCCTTAGAGTCTTTTTTAATCTTGTATATTCATTTACATCCAATAGGTTTACAATTCTTAAGAGGCTCAATAAACTTTCATACATCATTTTTAGCTATAGACTGCATCTCTTCCTTCATAACCATCATTCATAAGTCAGACTAGGGGCAGCTCACAACATCAAGATAAGTTATTGGATCAATCATATGCCTAATATCATAATCATTTTTCTCTAGGAAGATAAAGAAATCATCATAAATGGCAAGCCTTCTCTGTCTAGCAGATCTCTTTTAATGGCACTTCTTCAACAAGTTCAATATATTGAAGATTTTTAATAAGAGCATGAGTATCAAGGACCTGCATATCCACTCTATTAATGGAGCAGGAACTACATTATCATAATGTACAAACATAAGAATAGAGACAATTTCAACCTGACAACTATTAATATTAGTAGCCTAGGAAGATTCAACATCAGCCATATCAAATTTTAGAAATTTGGTAGTGAGAGACTCCATAATTCTATTATCTCTAAGGACTATAGAATTTTTATCCTTTGGCATGTTCTAAATATCCAATACAATAACAATGACTGGTTTTAGGGTCAGTCCTTTTTTCTATAGGGTTATATATTTTTACTTTTACAGGACAACCCCAAACTCAGAAATGATTTAGGCTATATTTTCTACTAGTTCAAAGTTCAAAAGATGTTTTAGACATAGAGTTATTAAGAACTTTATTATGAATATATAAGATAGTTTTAAGAGCTTTATTTTATAGATATTTTGATAAATTAGATCTACTTATCATACTCCTCATCATATCCTTATGGGTGTGATTATGCCTTTCGACCACATTATTTTACTCAAGCTACTCGGCATGGTATATTGGATGACAATTTCATAATTTTGTAAGTACTTAGCAAACAGACCCATATGCTACCCTACCACATCATGTTTGCCATAATACTCAACCCCTTGATCAGATGTCATAATTTTGATGTCCTTTCTTAATTATTTTTCAACTTCAGTTTTAAAGATTTTAAATTTTTCAAGAGCATCCAATTTTTCTTTAATTAAACAAAGATAACCATGTCAAAGAAAATCATTAATAAATATGACAAAATATCTATTACCATAAATTGTAGAGAATAAGGTCCATTAATGTCAGTGTGAATAATCTTCAATAGACTTGAACTTTGAGTTGCCCCTTTCTTTTTAGTCTTGGTCAATTTACCTCTAATACAATCAATGTAAGTTTTCATGTTCCCAAAATCTAATATGGGTAGGATGTCATCCATAATCAATTTATTAAGTTTTCTTTAGATATGTGCCCTAGATACATATACCATAATATAAAAGATTTATCTTTAATCCTAAGATATTTTACAATTACATTCTCATCATTTAAAGAAGCATAAGGATTATCACAAGATAAAATATAATTTATATAATCCATCAATCAAAAATACCATAACCAATAATTTGAAAGTTAAATATCAAGTCAACTTTTTATTATTAAAAATAAAACCAAATCCAAGCCTATTTGAAGAAGAAACATAAATTAAATTCCTTCAAAAAGAAGGTACATGAATATATTTTTCATGAAAATCTCAATACAAGACTTTAAAGTCAACTTGACAACTCCTTCATATTCTACTTCAGCTTTAAGATTGTTTCATACTTTCAACTTGCTCTCTTTTAGACTTGGTTTTTGCTTGTTTATTAACCTTTTGACGCGGCACGATGATGAGAATGCAATCTAAATGATGGATTGAGAAATGAGAGCAATGAAGCCTATTAACAGGTACTAAATTTTAGATCAAAAGTACTAAGGTAAAGCTATGGAAGGAGCACTGAAATTTGGAACTTATGCCGCGATGTAGTTATTTAAATCATAGAGAAGATTAGGGCTAATGAATATTGAATTTAAACCTTAGCAAAGATCTTCAATAACTCAGACTTAAGAGATTAGGAGGTGTTATTTACCCAAGATGATCACTCCCTGGTAGATCCATTGAAGCTCTTAGACGAACTAGCCCTGAAGTGGAAGATTGGCATTCCAAAGAAACTAGTTTCATTCAACATTGATCTTTGGCAAGAGAACCCTTTCTTGAACTCTGAATCATAGAAGGATCCTGCACAATGAACGGGTTAGACTGGGACCAATTTGAAAGATATCAAAACAAAGAAACCAAACAGGCAAGGAAACTTCGATGGAGGCATGGATCCCTAGAGGTGGATGTTGGCGTTGGACACTTGAAAGCTTGAGAAGAGAAAATCAAACACACCTAAAGAAAACAAGAGGATACTACCAAAAAAATACCTTCTTCAACTACTACTTCACTTAAATTTCATTTCATCCAAAAAGCTTCCTTTCTACCATGGGCGTACAAAAGGCTTTTAATGGCCTTTCAATCAATTTGAAATTCCCCATATCATGGAGAAATATTAGGGGGGTTACATGAAATGTGGAGGATTTGGTGGAGGGTTATATGGAATGTGGAGGATTTGGTGGAGCTGGTTTCATGATTTGTGGATGGAGTTGGCCGACCTCCTTTGAATTTGAAAACACTCCTTGGTCGACCACTTGTAGCTTTCATGTAATTTAAAATTTGAATGATGCCACATGGCAGGTGAGGTGGAAATGATGTGGCGTGGTAAGGTGGCATGGTGACATGGCATATCCTTCTCCATGGTGCCCCTTGGAGATGACATGGCAAAGGTGATGTGATGTCCTCTGGTGATGAGTTGGCACCGGTGGTCCATGATGATGTGGCATTCCAAGTAAAGCTGGTCTGGCCTAATTTCAAGTAGCTCTTGAACTTGACTCAGTACAAAGCCTAATTGACTCTAATTGAACTCTTGATTGAATTCTAATTGAACTTTAAAACCCCAAAAGAAAATAAAACAGGACTCAATAAACATACAGGACTCATACGAGACTTGAGTTCCTAGTCTCAATCCATAAAGAACTTGGTATTAGTTGAAGCTTCTTCTTTCTGAGCCTGGTGCCCCCACCAATTCTTCCCGGGTGGGAGGAACTCGACCCTGTCGAGTATGGTTCAGCCTGGCTTTGATATTGTTCAAATAAGTCCGGGTCCAGTCGTTGCAGGTCCTCTCTAGCGATTCAGGAGTCGTCAGATTTTGGTCTCCCTTGCCAACGGACCAAATATCGATAGTAATCCTTGTTTCTGGTAGTGACAATCTTATTATCCAGGATTTGTTCAGTTTTCTCTCATTTTTGAGGAATGGTTGTTTGTGGATACTCGGGTAATGGTTCACTCTCAAAAATATGGTCAGGCCCAAAGGCTCACTAGGTATCATCATGGGTTCCTTATATTCTATCAAGTCTGAGACATTGAAGGTCGGGTTGATACCTAGGTATGAAGGTAATTCCAATATGTAAGCATTAGATCTAATCTTCTTTAGAACTTTAAAGGGGCCTGTTCCACGGGTATGTAGTTTCTTGAAAGTCCCGGATGGGAACATGATCTCTCTCATAGAATTCCTTGACTTTCTTTCTTGAATTAGTCCTATGTTTATAGGATTCATTGCTCAAATTTATTTCATGATGCAAATCCTCAACATGCTATGCATAGGACTCAGCAGACATAGAAACTTACACAAGCACTTACGAAATGCAGACTGAACTAGGCATCCTTATTGAGAGGAATTTTATTGGACTCTCTAGGGCCTAAACCTAATAGATTAATGACTCTCTAGGTTTGACCCTGGTCTGGTATGCACATGAGAATTTACCATGGGTTCCTAGCAAATGCCATAAGGTTTTCCAAAAGTAGGTAGCAAAAGGAATAGGCTTTAAAGGCTCATGCAACCTAGTAATCTCATCAAAATGAAACTTAATGGCTCTAAAATTAGGATAAGACTTAAGGAAAGGCAGGAAATAGGAATCCGAGTCTTGGGATAATTTAGGGGAATCTTGAAACAAACATTGGTTACTCATGATGACCTTAAGATTTCAATATTGATCTACGGGCGAGATGCTTCTAGGTAGTTGAAGGTCATCGGCAAAGTCTTCTAAAATAATGATTGGGTTCTTCTCAGGTAACTGAAGGAGTTCTTGTGTCGAAGCTAAAGCATTGGGTTCTTCTTGAAAACATTGTCTTACGGGAACCAAGTCCTCACTAAAGTTTGGTTGTTCTGATGTTTCAGGACTAGGCTCAATAATCTTTTGTTTACCAAAGGTTTCCTCAGGTAAGGTACTAAAGTTGTTCTCTTCACAGTCTTCCCCTTCATATTCCTCTATTAAACTGATGTTAGTCTCATACACATATTTACTAGGTTCAGACTTGCCTTCTTCCTTCCCTAGCCCTTCAGTTTGAGGATATCCTAAGTCTTGAGTATTCATGAACTCAACTTGTACTTCAGGGTTCTTACTCCTATCATTCATATGAGCTAATGGGATAGTAGGAGTTGGTTGGTCTAAGGAAAATTGTTTAGCCAGCATTTGGTTCAATTGGGCCATTAGATCATTTAGGCCTTTCAGCATGGTTTCAAGATTCGGGTCCATGGCTACACTGGACTTGGTATGGACCGGTGAATATGAGGCTCCTGATTTAGTTTTCATGCATGCAAGTAGACTCAAGCTCGAGCTAATGTTTCCTAGACCTAGAGCACAAATTAGAGGTCTAAGTAAGTGAACCAACTAGCTAGTAGTACTTATGGGACTTAGCCAGGTAGGTGGTAGGGAGTGAAGGTCCCTGATTGCCAACCTTAGACACCAATCTGAGATTGGCCAGGTAGGCGGACCAAATCACAAGCCCTGATGCACCAATCCTAGACACCAAGCCAGTAAGCACACACCAATTAGCTGACACAGTTAATTTGACCCTAACCTGAACCCAACTTGTTGGTGTCCCTAACCCACTAGGGCAATTAACGTTCTACTCAATTTTAATTAACGGGCTTGGATCAATATGCTGGTTGGTGATTTTTGGGCTAGGGATAGGTGATGAAACCCTGACCCTATGTCAAATTGATGTCCTTAATTTGATTTCTCATGAGATGAATGAAATGCAAAGGTGCTGCAAAAGTGTATTGCAGTTTGAAATGGTGTGGAAAATGTGATGAAAAAAATATCCAAAAATTCTAAAAAATTCACAGAAGATTACTAACTTATATGTTTCAATGCAAATAAAAGGAATTTTAAAACTAAAATCTGTACTACTCTAAGTAGATCCTACAAATGAAGATAAATAAAAAGGACATAATAGAACCCTAATGATAGTGTCGAACTGCAGAAATTTTCATTTTTTTAATAATTTTTTTCTAATGATGAAATTTAATATGGTGATAACTGACTTAAAAAGGAACAAGAAAAAAAATATTTCAATAAAAAATTAGTGACTTTCCTTTGGAGCTGCAGACGGATTACAGTAAACAGATGCAAATTTTCAGAAAACAGAACCTAATCAAACAAGTGCAATGGCTTACCCAAACTTCAATCTAAAAAATTCATGTCCGGCCAGGGGCTCATTATTTCCATGGGTCGTGACAGTGTACTGGAGTACACCGCTCAGGAGGCGTGAATTTTGGATCTTGGATTTTAAAAAAAATTAACTAGATAACAAGTATGCATGCAACATATCTAAATGCAGGAAATTATCCGACCAGGCTCTGATACCAATTTGACGCGGCACGATGATGAGAATGCAATCTAAATGATGGATTGAGAAATGAGAGCAATGAAGCCTATTAATAGGTACTAAATTTCAGATCAAAAGTACTAAGGTAAAGCTATGGAAGGAGCACTGAAATTTGGAACTTACATCGCGATGTAGTTATTTAAATCCTAGAAAAGATTAGGGCTAATGAATATTGAATTTAAACCTTAGAAATGATCTTCAATAACTCTGACTTAAGAGATTAGGAGGTGTTATTTACCTAAGATGATCACTCCCTGGTAGATCCATTGAAACTCTTAGACGAACTAGCCCTGAAGTGGAAGATTGGCATTCCAAAGAAACTAGTTTCATTCAACATTGATCTTTGGCAAGAGAACCCTTTCTTGAACTCCGAATCGTAGAAGGATCCTGCACAATGAACGGGTTAGACTGGGACCAATTTGAAAGATATCAAAACAAAGAAACCAAACAGGCAAGGAAACTTCGATGGAGGCATGGATCCCTAGAGGTGGATGTTGGCGTTGGACACTTGAAAGCTTGAGAAGAGAAAATCAAACACACCCAAAGAAAACAAGAGGATACTACCAAAAAAACACCTTCTTCAACTACTACTTCACTTAAATTTCATTTCATCCAAAAAGCTTCCTTTCTACCATGGGCGTACAAGAGGCTTTTAATGGCCTTTCAATCAATTTGAAATTCCCCATATTATGGAGAAATATTAGGGGGGTTACATGAAATGTGGAGGATGGTGGAGGATTTGGTGGAGCTGGTTGCATGATTTGTGGATGGAGTTGGCCGACTTCCTTTGAATTTGAAAACACTCCTTGGTCGACCACTTGTAGCTTTCATGTAATTTAAAATTTGAATGATGCCACGTGGCAGGTGAGGTGGCAATGATGTGGCATGGTAAGGTGGCATGGTGACATGGCGCATCCTTCTCCATGGTGCCCCTTGGAGATGACATGGCAAAGGTGATGTGACGTCCTCTGGTGATGAGTTGGCATTGGTGGTCCATGATGATGTGGCATTCCAAGTAAAGCTGGTCTGGCCTAATTTCAAGTAGCTCTTGAACTTGACTCAGTACAAAGCCTAATTGACTCTAATTGAACTCTTGATTGAATTCTAATTGAACTTTAAAACCCCAAAAGAAAATAAAACAGAACTCAATAAACATACAGGACTCATACGAGACTTGAGTTCCTAGTCTCAATCCAAAAGAACTTGGTATTAGTTGAAGCTTCTTCTTTCTGAGCCTGGTGCCCCCACTACCTTTGTAAGGAAACGGTAACATGAGTTGAAGCATCACTATCAATCCTTCAAGAATTAATAGGAACATTAATAATATTGGACTCATAATAAATAAGAGCTAGGGGCTTACCTTTCTATTTTTTTCTTTTCTAACCAAGACTTAAATTTATAGCACTGACTCCTTACTTGTCCTTTCTTGTTATAATGAAAGCACTTGATCTTTTTCTTAATGGTATCTTTAGGACTTCTTACAAAATGATTTTGATCGAGGTTGCTTCCATCTCTTCTAAGATCTAGAGACTATTTAGGAGTAGCAAGTTTATACTTTTTCTTATCCATAAAGCCCTTCCAGAATAGAGTTGAGGTTGGAAGGAAAGAAGGGCACTCTCACTCTTTTCTTTAATTTTTTCTTCCACATCAATACATTTGCTGATCAAGTCATTAATATTTCATGTTTCATTTAGAGTATTAGAAGTAATTTTAATTTATGAAAATTCAATAGGTAAGGAATTCAAGGCATAAGGCATAAGAAAAAAATTAGATGATCAATTTTCTGAACCTTAAGCTTAGATTAGAGATAAATCATTTTCAATATATTTTCCCTAATTCCCCCAATATTATCATATCTCATGGTCGTTAGTTCTTTCATCAAGCATCTAGACTTAGTTTTATTAGATACAAGATATCTCTGCTGATGGGGACCTCACCAGCATGGATCCTGGAGCAAGCACGAATCTTGGAGCTGCACGAATCTTGGAGCATATCTAGAATAAATTTAGGAATTATCTTTTATTTAAAATTTTAACTAGGATTTGGTTGGTTAGGATTAAGATATAGATAGGCTTATCTTATCCTATCTTATGTTTGAATTTGAATCATCTGTATCTTTTTATCCTGTATTCAAATTCAAATGAGGGTTGGACAAGTCTATAAATACCACCCTCAGTCCTTTGTAAAAAAAAAAATTTTGGAGAAAAAAAACTTGAGTTTTTAGAAGAGTGATTCTTCTTGCCTTCGGGCATGAGCGTGAGGCCCTAGTTATCCTCCTTCCCAACCCATTTTGTTTAACCCCTCATGACCTTTGAGATTCAACCTAGCACCTCCAAGTATTGAGGAGGGTGTAATGCCTTAGAGGTGAGAGGTCTCTTCATTAGGGTGAGTCCCAAAGTCCATGAGATCCAGATCCCTGTCCTCCATCCCCACTATTCCTTCGCCATCCCTAGAAAAAAAAATATCAAAAAAAAATAGTACCCTAATTTAGGTGACTTCTAGGCTCACCAACGATCCTACCCATCTGTCCCCATCATCTGCTCTATAGCTTTAAAAAGCTCTTTAGCATTATTGGTTATAGATAGACTACTCAAAAGATGCTCAGAAATTGACCTCTTAATTGTAATCAAACTAAATCTATTTGACTTTTTCCATTTGGCAAAGTGATCTTTTTGTTCAAGAGTACTCTAATCATTGAGATCATTGGGTTTATTTTCATGCAATGCAAAATCAATATCAGCAACTTCAAGAGCAAATTTCATATTTTGCTTCCACTTCTTATAATTTAACGTAGTAAGTACCTCAACAACCACCTCAACGATAACATTATTGTTATTCACACTGAAAGAGACTATACACTCAAAATAACAGAATGCAAAATATCAGTCAATGGATATATACATAAATAATATAATATTATAACTATAAATAAGAGCCCAAACACTATATCGCATATTTTTTTTGGATAAAATATATAATATGCATAAGTGCTCTTCATATGAAGCCACAAGCTAACAAAATACTCTGGTATTCATGAACCTATCTCCTTTGGATAAACAAATCCTTGAAAACTAGAGTACCATAGTAACACAATGCTTTGTGCATCCTTTTTCCAGTTAAATACACAACAACCCCCTTGGATAGGTGATTGTATACTATAACCAGAAAATATCTCTCTTATGATGAAAAAACTAATGGACAAATATAAATAAATAGCTTTGGTGATAACTATTTATACTTACCTATAAAATTATTCATATAGAAAATTAAATATCAAAATAAATATAAAATGATATACTTTAACTACATGTATGTCCCAAAAGATCAGTTACGAATGAGATATTTAATAACATGCACCCTATTGATTATATTACAACATAACATTGCATTCCAATAAATTATACAACTCAACATAAATAAAAGCTACAAAATGATTTATCACATGCCAATTTTTTTAGACTAATATCAAATTATAAATTCTTTAGAGGCTGAAATGCAAAAATCCCCTTTCTTCTTTCATGATCTAATAGATCAAGCATAAAAGAAGGGGACCAAAGCCATCACCTCTCTACCAAAACCACCACCCCTCTCTTTGGCAGCCATTGGGACCTCCTCTCAGTGGCCCATCGTTGTTGCCTTTCATGTTGCCAGTGGTCAAGAGTTCGAATAACCAACAAGATTCGGTGGCACTTTTTTTGGTTGAAACCCAAAGCTGGTGCCCCTTTCTCTTAAAATTGGTCTATCGGTGGCTGAGACCCTCACCCAGCAGCCTGATGCTATCTCCTGAGATAGCAACCATTGGCTCGCATGCAGATAAAGGAGGAAAGCCATCGATCAAGAAGATATGGTGGTCTTTCTTTCCCTTTGTTTTTATTTATTTATTTTTATTCTTCTTGTTGGGATATCCTGGTTCAGCTACGAACCAGGCTCCGGTTTGACTTATCGAAGCCCCGGTTCTCCGGACTATGGACTTCGAACTAAGCAAAGGCCAACTGCAAGCAACTCAAGGCTCACACCGAACTACAACATCGAAGGCCAGTCCTTCGAGTAGCACCTTCGGCCCTCGCCGAAGTCTGAACTACTCATCGACTTCCGAAGACACGAACTACTCATCGACTTTCGAAGACACGAACTTTGGTCCCCACCGTTGTTGCCCAGAAATGGAGCCCAAGAGTGGGGGTGAATTGGGTCTTTTGAAAATTTAAGACAATAATATGAGGGATTAGTGGTGCTTGTGAACAATGATAAATTTAATGCAAGATGTTAGCAAAAATTAAAGAGCAAGAGAGGAAAAGAGTAATCACACACAAACACAAGGTTTATAGTGGTTCGGTGCAAATGTAGCACCTACATCCACTCCCCAAGCCACCCTTGAAATTTCACTATAATCCAAACTAGATTACAGTCGACTTGTTTTTCACAAGGCTCACAAGTCAAAACCTAAGTTGGTTTTGTCACTTAGGCTTACCAACAAACCTTAACACTTGTTTTGTCTTCGGGCTCACAAGTTAATCCTAGTTGGTTTTATCCCTTTGGCTCACCAACAAACCACAATAACCTTCTTTCAAGACACCCTTGAAAGCAAGGTCAAATCATAATAAAAATAGATATACAATTTAAAACTACAACAAACTCTCTTCAAGAGTAGATTGGAATCTTTGAAGCTCAAGTGGATGCTTTGTCTTCACTCTTCCTTGGAATCTCCTTCAAGGTGCCTCTTTTGGAATGAAATAAGGATGAGCTAGTAGGCTTTTCAAGGAATCAAACTATAAGAGGCTTTTGATGTGAAGTATTTGGGAGAATATTGGCTTTTTTGCTTTTGAGTAGACTTGAATGCAGTTCAATACACTTCTCTTCACTTCTCTTGCTTTAAAATGAGGTTGGTGGAGGTTAAATACACCAAGAACCTTCCAAAAAATGGTTTGTGACTGTTGGAACCTCGGAAATAGCCGTTTGGAGCTTGAAAAGCAAGTTCTGCAAGCCAGAAAAATAGATCCGTTAGAGCTGTCAGGCTGCAAGTGTCGACACTTGGCTGTCAGGTGTCGACACTTGGCTGTCAGGTGTCGACACTTGATCTCTGGGTGTCGACACTTGAACATTCAAGTGTAGACACTTGATGCACAGGTGTCGACACTTGATACAAAAATCCTCAATATTACAAAGTTCTGTATTTCCAAAATTCTCAGGTCTTGAGTCGACACTTGGAACCTAAGTGTCGACACTTGGTGTCGACACTTGAATATAGGTGTCGACACTTGGCGTGCCAAGAATTTTGTCTGTGCCAAATGCTGAAGTGTCGACACTTGACTGTCCAGTGTCGACACTTGAGACTGAAAAATCTCAGATTCAAGTGTAAATGCCTTGAAAACATAAATATAATACTTGAATACATAAACACATAATATTTAAACATTTAGATGCCCTTTTTCAATGAAGAGGATGCCCGGATTTGTGAGAATTGCTCCGTGCCATTACGTGCCATACACCATAAGTTTTTGAGATTTTGAGGTGCTTTCTTCCTGAAAACTCACAACTTGAAATCCTCATTAGAATACAATATGTACTCAATGTTTTGTTATTCATCAAAATCACTGGGTGGAGCCAACAGCCGTTGACATGATCTCTAGCCTCGGGGAAATATCAAGCCTTTGGCCCACGCAAGGGGAAACCCGAAGCTTGAACCACAATCTATTCCAAAAAGGAAACTGCAACCAACGGTTACAATTAACACTCATCACGCCATGATCATGGCACGCAATTCCTGTAGCCACGCCTCTGATCTGGCCAAAATCGCTCATTTACAATCCACGATCGTCAATCATGGGAGTGAATGGCTCCCCATGATCTCTGGGAAAAGAGCGGGCCACAGATCGGAGGCCATCTTTTAAATATGGGTAAGGAAGATGGCTCGAGAGGTACGCGTGAATAATCTTGCACATACACATTTTTAATCTCCAAGAGCTCTTTCTCTCTTCCACTCTCGACATCTTCCCTATTCCGTGGCTGGAATCCGCCACTGACTTAGGCATCGGAGCGTCCTCCACCGGAACAACTCTAGCAAGGGACCTGTTTTGCAGGTGAACCAGGGAGCGGTCCTGCGATGTAGCGGCTTTGACCGGCCGATCCAAGGACTCCACGCCAACAGATTGGTGCACCAGGTCGGGGAGCATATTACTAACATTTGTTAAGCTCCCTCCCAGACAAGGGGAAGAAATAAAAAATTTCTTGATGGCAAGAGGAAAAGCTCAAAATGCTTCTACAAGCTGGAGTCGTGCTTCGTCTCAAGGGGGTGCACCCCCAGAGGAGAACGATGTTCCACCTCCCACGGTTGTTGTGGGAGCACAGTAGTTCGAAGCTCTTATGAACCAGGTCGCCAATCTGATGGCCATGGTTCAAGAGTTTCAAGACAGAGCCTTCCTGATGGCAAATCCACCGGCTATTTCCAGACATAGCTCTCGATCCCGAAGGAGAGCACCACGGAAGAATTTATTGCATCCCTCCCCCCATTCTCGGCCCTCTCCTGAAGGCCGAACCTCGAGACTGCCTAGGTCTACCGATTCCCTACAAAAAGAAAGAAGGCCTAGGCAAACTTCTCCTCCGAAGACTCCACTCCGGTGGAGAGAGCGCCCAGGAAGACTCCCGATTATGATGGGAGGTTCAGAGCCATCAAATCAGAGATGACAAGGGCGCAAGAACAGAGAATGCAAGATCAGAGAGATCTCGAGGACCTGATTATGGGTGATCTATGCCCACCCTACACCGACTGCATCATGGTTGAGGACATTCTCGGCACTTCAGGGTTCCCCAAATGGAACCCTAAGATGGCCCCTCTGACCCCTTTGACCATTTGGGAAGCTTCAAAGCCCATATGATGATTTAAGGAGCTTCGAACGTGATGTACTATCTGGCATTTCTGGCTACCTTGAAGAAGTCCGCTCGGATGTGGTACTCGAGACTGCGCCCAGATACCATCGATTCCTTTTTCGAGTTAGAAAAATTATTTATCTTGCATTTCAGGACCTGCCGCAAGACTCCTCGGAATACGAACACACTCTTCCTCCTTCACCAGAATGAAGGAGAGAGCCTGAGAGATTACATCTCCAGGTTCAATGCGGCCACGCTTGAGATCCCCGATCTAACGAGCACGTGTCCATGTCAGCCCTGAAGAAGAGTCTTCGAACCTCCAGGCTTACTTTTTTCCTGGACAAGAAGTTTCCCTAAAGCTACACTGAGCTCCTATCAAGGGCTTAGAAATACGCCGATGCTGAAGAGCAGGCGGCGAATTGATGTATGATTGAAGGGAACCCCCCTTCAAAGAAGAAGAATAACAGGGGGCAAGGCCCCCAAACTTCTAATAACAACGGCGGCAGATATGTAGACCGCCGGAGAAGCCCTCCCAAGATCAGAGCATTGGGAGAAAGATTCGACTCATACACCCCCCTCAACCTCCCTCGAGAGAAGATCCTCATGGAGATAGAAAAAGAAAACTATCTCCAACGGCCCCATCCCATGAAGGTCTCCTCTTCGCAAGGAATAGAACAAGTTTTGCCGATTCCACCGGGACCACGGCCATAACACAGAAGAATGCATCCAACTGAGGGATGCGATTGAGGATCTCATCAAGAGAGGATACCTGGGGTGGTACATCGGTCGCCAGGGACCCCGGTCGGAAGCAACTGTTCCCCAGCCACCTCCTGAAGAGGCCGAATTGCCAAATCAAAGGCCCACCAACGGAGGTGTAGGGATGATACACCAGCCCGCAAACTGGAGAAGGGATGAAGATGAAGCTTCAAAGTGACTGAAAGATAACAACTCTATCCTCTTCTCCGACGATGACCTTGCGGGAGTCCGGCTCCCACACGATGACCCTCTTGTAATTTCGATCGTAGTGGCCAATTATGATGTATAGAGAGTTCTTATTGATAATGAAAGTTCGACTGATGTCTTGATGTACGATGCATTCTCCAAAATGTGTTTGCCTAGACATCAACTACAAAGATCCCCCATACGAATCTCCAGTTTTGGGGGCAACCAAGTTTATCCCCTCTACATACAATATTATTCTAGGGAGGCCCGCCTTGAATAGGTTCCAGACCGTGATCTCCTCTCACTACCTCTTAGTATGCTTCCCCACCAGGAATGGTGTTGGAGAAGTTAGAGGAAACCAGAGGACGGCACGGCAATGTCTAATGATTGAAGACAGGCATTTCAAAGATTCGACTACTCCGAATCAGCGGATCCAAGGGATTCAACCACAAACCTTGGTGAACCCATGGAGAGGACTATCCCGATACCTTTGAAAGAGGAAGATCCCTTCAGAGTTGTGCAAATTGGGAGCGCCCTTGACGAGGAAACCAGAATGAAGCTGATCCGTTTCCTCAGGGACAACGCTGATGTCTTCACCTGGTCAGCTTTAGACATGCCCGGGATTCCCGCCGAAGTGATTGCTCATCGACTGGAAGAAACCCTGGGTACAAGCCGGTGCGACAGAAGAAGAGGAGCTTCGCCCCCGAAAGATAGCAAGCTGTTGATGAAGAGGTTGGCAAGCTCCTCAAGGCAGGGTTCATCAGAGAGGCCCGCTACCCTGAGTGGCTGGCCAATGTGGTAATGGTGAAGAAAGCTAGCGGCAAGTGGAGGATCTGCATCGACATACAGACCTCAACAAGGCTTGCCCAAAAGATAGCTTTCCTCTCCCAAAGATTGATCAACTGGTCGACGCTACCACCGGCCACCAGTTGCTGAGATTTATGGATGCCTTCTCTAGCTACAACCAGAAAAGAATGGATCTGCAAGATGAAAAGAAGACGGCATTCATCACTGACAAAGGTCTCTACTACTACAAGATGATGACGTTCGGTCTTAAGAACGCCGGGGCAACATTCCAAAGATTCATCAATTAGGTGTTTGAAAAGCAACTAGGAAGAAATATGGAGGCCTATGTTGACGACATGATCGTCAAGAGTCTCCACCGGAGAGACCACATCCGCGACTTGGAGGAGTCATTCAGCGCTCTCCGGCGCTACCAAATGAAGTTAAACTCGACGAAGTGCGCCTTCGGGGTCACGTTGGGTAAATTCCTGGGCTTCCTTATCACCAAACGAGGGATTGAGGCCAACCCCGAGATGATCCAGGCCTTGAAGGATATGCGACATCCGTCCTGTAAAAAAGAAGTCCAACAGTTGACAGGGAGGATTGCCTCCCTAAGCAGATTTATCTCTCGGTCCATTGAGAAGTATCTCCTGTTCTTCAAGGTACTCCGGCAATCAAAGGGCTTCGAATGGTCCGAAGACTATCACGTTGCCTTTGAGAAATTGAAGAAGTATTTGGAGACCACGCCCTTACTCTCCAAGCCAAAAGAAGGCGAGGTCCTCTACCTGTACCTCTCTACTTCAGACAAAGCAGTGAGTTCGGTTCTTGTCCGACAGGAAGAAGATGGGTCCCACAAGCCGATCTACTACATTAGCAAGATCTTGCATGACAGAAATGTGATATGCAAGGATGCAAAAGCTGATCTACTCTTTAGTGATTGCGGCAAAGCGACTACGGCTATATTTCCAGGCCCACGCTATCATGGTGCTGACTGATCAACCTCTCAAGGCTGTTCTTCGATCTCCGGACACTTCTGGAAGGATAGCCAAGTGGGCTGTGAAGCTAAGCGAATTTGACATTAGCTTCCAGCCCCGAGCGGTTATGAAGGCCCAGGTGCTCTCCAATTTTCTGGCCGAGTGCACCTGGAAGTCTGATGATGAAGACTCTTCAGATAAAGAAGAAACCCTGAAGGAGGTGAAGTCTGTTTGGGTGCTTCATGTGGACGGAGCTTCCAATGCTACTGGGTGTGGGGCTGGACTCATGTTGGCCGAACCTGACGGTCAGATTATAGAGTATGCACTTATTTCTCCTTCCACGCCTCCAATAATCAGGCCGAATATGAGGCCTACTCGCCGACTTCGGATCGCCAAAGATCTGCGAGTCCGGCAACTCCGAACCTTCTCCGATTCTCAACTGGTTGTGAAGCAAGTCAATGGAGAGTACACAGCCAAAGATCCAACCATGGTGCAATACCTGGAGAAGGTTAGGCTTTATCCTCCTAACTGGAACATTTTGAAATTATTCATGTTCCCCGTCGGAGAACTCTCGGGTGGATACACTGTCTTGACTGGCAACTACAGCACCGAAGTCTCTCGGGCGCACCTTTGTTGAACATCTTGAAACTCCAAGCATTACCGAAGAGGCTGTAGAGGTGCGCCAGATTGATGCTGAGCCAAGCTGGATGGATCCCATCATCAGATTCCTGAATGAAGGAGAACTGCCCGAAGATAAGGCAGAGGCTAAGAAGATCCGCTGGATGGCGTCTCAGTACGTCATCTTAGATGGAACCCTCTACAAAAGATCATTCTCCCAACCACTGCTGAAATGCCTCGGACCCATCAATGTAGATTATGCATTGAGAGAGGTCCACGAGGGCATATGCGGGGATCACTTGGGAAGCAGATCTCTAGCATACAAGTTATTCGACAAGGGTATTACTGGCCCTCCATCCAGAAGGACTCAGCTGATTTCGTATGAAAGTACGACCAATGCTAGAGGTATGCCAATGTGCAGAGACAACCTGCGAGACACCTGACTCAGTTGGCGGCCCCATTGCCCTTTGCCCAGTGGGGGATGGATATCCTTGGCCCGTTCCCACCAGCATCAGGGCAAAGGAAGTTTCTCCTTCTGGCCATCGACTATTTCACAAAATGGGTGGAAGCCGAACCATTGGCCCAAATCACAGAGGGCAGGGTGGAAAGTTTTGTGAAAAACTCCATCATCTTCAGGTTCGGTATCCCACATGTCATCATCACGGACAACAGGAGATAATTCGACAATCCGAAGTTAAGAACTTTATGCTCGGTACCATTCTAGCATCGGCTAACATCCGTTGCTCATCCAAGTCCAACGGAGAAGTCGAAGTCACCAACCGGACCATCCTCCATGATCTAAAGACATGGTTGAACGCCGCCAAAGGGTTTTGGGCCGAAGAACTGATATCTGTTCTTTGGGCATACCGAACTACCCCAAGAACAGCCACCGGCGAATCTCCGTTCAACCTAGCCTACGGTACCGAAGCCGTGCTACCTATCGAAGTATCCCTACAGTCTCTAAGGATTGACAACTATAAAGAGCCTAAAAATTCCGATCACAGAAGGATCGATTTGGATCTGCTATCAAGCACCAGGCTACAGGCCCAGATAAGAATGGCGGCATACCAGCAAAAGGTCACCAAGTACTATAATGCAAGGTGAAGGAGCAAACTTTCCGCACGGGGGACATGGTATTGCGAAGAGCAGAGGTGTCCAGGCCAATGGAATAGGGTAAACTCTCCCTAACTGGGAAGGCCCATATCAAGCCGAAGAAGTCATTCGACCAGGACACATCGACTCAAGACCCTAGAGGAGAAGATCCTATCCCGGCCATGGAATGTACAAAACCTTCGCAAATACTATCAATGAAAAAGTTCTAAAAAACTCCTGTGCAAAGCTCCTCAACCCTACTCGACTCAGAACGGCTAGTTGCATCGACTGAACGACAACAGCCCAAATGACCCGATCTAAAAAATCGATCAACTGCGCAAAGGAGAGCCTGATCCACTCACCTTATCAGTATGCCCGACGAGCACAATGGATGGCCTAACCAGGCCACTAAAAAGATCAAAGGCACAGGAATGGTTTTCGTAACCTACCCTACGGTGAATCCGAACACTCACCGAGGCGGGCCTGAACAGCCCACCTTAATTACAACAGAAAGAGCACAGGGATGGTGTAAACACCCTACCCTACGGAAAATCTGAACACGTGCCTAAAAGCACCACTGTTGTCCTCTCTGTCAACAACAAACACTCTCAGAGCGGTCCAACGGACCCTACTTCTTCCCTACAAATCGCAAGTGGTTTATGGAGTCTACATTATGGACAAATCGTGATGCAACACATCGTAGAAAATACACGGGAAGAGGTAAAAAAAGATTTTCCATTTCTTTCAATTTTTCTTACAAAAAGAAAAGGAAAGAAAGAAAAAAGAAAAAAGAAAGAAACTCTCCTATAAAGAGAGTAAGAAAAAGAAAAGAAACTCTCCTAAAGAGAGATACCAAAAAAAAAAAAAGAAGCAGCAGCAGCAACAGTAGAGTTGGAAAATTTGCGATGGGTTTTTCCCGTACGGGGAGAGACCAGATGGGACGATGAAGGGCCCCCAGGGTTCCCGTCCGAGCTCGAGTCCGACCCCTCATCGGAGTCAAAATCGAATTCATGGCCGGGGAAGGGAACAGGGTTTGATATTATCCAAGCCCTTCAAGTCATAAAACTTGGAGGCTTTCCTCCGGCACTCCCAAAACCCCTAGTGGAAGGAGTCCAGGGCCACCCCGACGAGCTCATCCTTGAATGAGGCAGAAGTTCTGAAGTTTGCGACGGCCTCCGCCGCCTCCTTCTTCGCCTCTTCCGCTGTCGTGGTCGCCGCCGTGACTTGGGCCCGTGCCTCCCTCAACTGAGCCTCCAGAAGGCAGACCTTCTTCTCGAGACGGTCCACCAGAGGCTCCTCCTCTTCATCGACAGACCCAGATGGCTCCGGACTTCGCTTCCTCTTGGGGTCAATAGCCCTCCTCTTCGCTGCATGCGGAGCTTGGAAGTGCTGAACCTCATGACTAATGGAAGGAAGACACCAACAAAAATGATGGCCTTCGACAGCAGGAGGCAGGGTCCTATTTATAGAAAACCTGCGCCCACGATCGACTATGGGGAGGCACGTCCCACATCCTTCCCAGCCATATGAGAAGGCACCACGTGTCCAGGTGATGCTTCGAGAGCCAGAAAGTCTCTCAGAAGCCATCCCCGGGACTGCAACCACCATCGCTTCGAATCCAGAGAAATCCGCATCATGCGATGGCATCATTAATGGTCTCTTTTTGGAAAAAATGAGGCCCGGCTCATAGGGCGCAAGAGATTGTGACTATACAAATTTTGACGTGCCGTGTGGACAACGGTGATCCTAATCAAATCCCCAAATTATTGATTAGCGGGGAGATGACTCCTGTCCGTCCCAATGGACAAGCTAAACATCCGAAGGAAGGCAACGTAACGGAGTTTTGGTCCGTTCAAGGGTTCGTCCTTATCGACTGAACGGCCTTCAGCCATGACTATTCAACCAAGCAGAAAAGAGAGCAGTAAAACCAGCTCTTATCGACTGGACGGCCTTCGGAGACTATCGTTCGACTAGGCAAAAGGAGAAACGATAGAATCGTTTCAGGCTACACATGATGCACAACAATGTATATGCAAAGAAAGGAGAATTCATTCCAAAATCTGGGAAAATTGCAGTACAAAGTTCATTGGCAATACAAGTAAAAAAAAAAATACATTCAGAGTGATTCAGGTCACTCAACATCAACAGGAGAAGGCTCCACACCACAGGACTGGAGCAACCTATTAACTTGTTCGGAGAGGGTCTCATCAATCTGGGCCAGGATGAGAGAATCTTCAGCTTGGACTTCTCCAGCCTGAGTCACCTCCTGAGCCGAGATCAAAGCTGGGATCACCTCAGGATTTTCGACTGGGGTAGCAGCCTCCTCCGTCGGACATGGCGACTTCTCGACCTCCCCTGCGGCTTGACCTCATCCGCTTCTTCTCCTTCCTCTCCAATTATGTTATAGGAGGGGATCTTTGAAAGGTCGAGGTGAGGGAGGGTCTCCTTTACCTTGGAAAGCCCGTCATTGAAGCCATGCTGGTAGGTATACAATGATGCTTCATCAATCTCTGTCTGAAATTGTGAAGACATCTTGAAGTTAGCCACGACATTGTAATTTGCTTCCTCAAAGCTTCGGACTCCCTCTTGGCGGCTTCGGCCTCCCTCTTGGTAGCTTCGAATTCCAGGATTGCCTCTTCAGCCTTCCTAGAAGCCTCCTCCGCCACCTTGGACAGGCTCTCCATCCTCTCCTGGTTCTCCTAGGCAGTCCACTCCAGGGATTCAATTTGCCTCCTGCTCCTGTTCCACCCTGCCTCTTGTCCCGCTATCCTCGAGTGGGTGCTCTTCGGTTCGCCTTTCAGGTCACGAACTTCATTAGTTACCTGGACAAGACGGTCCTCCAAGGATTGCTTCAGCTCCTAGGCTACTTCCCTGACAGTCCTAGCAGTCTGAAGCTCCTCCTTGAGGTCGTAGATGATGTTTTCTACGTTCCCCAGGCCTTCCTCTATGAAGGTGAAGTCATAGACCAACTACATCAAAAAAGAAGAATCAAGTGTCAAATAACTCTCAGGGCAAAGGAGGTGGTGATAGTCATACCTGTTGCAGGGCGGCGAAGCCAGAATTAGACACCTTGAGAAAGCTCCAGCTCTGGAGAATTGCAAGGTTGCGGGGCTGTATCGTACCCTTCAATGCCTGTCTGGCTTCCTCCAGAACCAGCAGCTCTCCTATAGGCAGGAGCTCCGAAGGGTTCGTCGAGCGACCTCCAGCTGAAGAAGCTCCGTAAACAGACTCTCCTTCGACTTGCCGCGCTTTGCCCCTATCAGCAACAGAGGGGCAAACCGGTGGCACATCCACTCCTTGAGGCGGGCCCCCCATTGTGTCGACTGGGGAGGCGACCGCCGCTGGAGTCTCGACTAGGCAGGGCCTCGCTGGAACCCCTTCCATGGTTGCTGCATTTTCCCCCGAGGTGCCTCGGGAAGACGAAGTGCTTTGGTCCCCTTCGGGACCATCTCTTCGAGCTTTCTTCCGTGCTGCAGACCTGGTGGAAGGGGCCTGTGCCACCCTCCTCTCCGAAGTCTGGCGAAGCCAGCTCAAATTACGCTTCATCCCACCACCTGCAGGAAAAGGGGATCATCTCAGTTAAATGAACTACAATGAAACCTAAAGAAGAAGAGCAGAGATTTTCGCTGCTATACCTAGTGAGGGGAATTTACTGATTCCCGCTCGATGGAGGTTCTTCTCCTCCAGCAACTCCCGGATAGGAGCAACTTCCGAGTTGGTCAGAAGATCATAGTCCGACTGATCGACTGCCAAGACTTTCTTTCCGTCATTGGCAGTCAGGCGAGGCTTCTTCCACTCAGTGTCGAAGCCCCATGGGTCGAAGGACAACATAAACACAAAGACAGGTTTCCACCCATGGATGGCGCTGGGCATATCCTTAATCACCCTGCGGCCCGATCTGGGACCGATCACCCACCATCCATTGCTGTGGAAGTCCCTCTTGAGGACGAAAAGGGCTGAGAATAAGTTGGTCCTAGGCTCTACGTTGGCAATGCTGCACATGACCAGGAACCCGTAGATGTTCCTGATGCTGTTTGGGGTCAACTGCGCTGGCACCACTTGGTACAAGCAAAAAATCTTAACAAAGAAGGGGTGCAGGGAAAGCCGAAGACCAGCCTTCAGGTGATCTTCGTATACAGCTAGGCACCCAGGGGGAGCTTTGTTCGCCCGCTCCTCAGGCACGGGGAGGACAAAGAGAAATTCCTCAGGAATGCAATAGCATTCCCAAAGAAGGGTTGCCTTGCTCTAAGAAACCGAGCTAGGGACCGACTCCGCACCTACTATATCTCGGCCCCCAAGGGCCCAACCTGCTTCCCCTGACTCTCTACGGTCTCTTCCATGACAAAGGAATGAAGCAGAGGGGCGGAAAGAGGATTCTACCTGAAGAATATACTATTATTCCAGAATGGTTTGGGTGGAGAATGAGATGAGGTTGAAGAAGCTTCCTTGCCCAAACCATCACCCTTCCCCAAAAGAAAAGTAAGGGTCTCTGGACCCCCACAGCGGGTTAATTTGACTCAAGGTTACCCTGGGAGGTAACCCACTTACGACTGACCGCCAGGATAATATCTATCCTTCATCCAACGGGCGGAGAACAGCCATCACAACTATCCAAATCCTAACCAAAAGACTGCCTCAACCACTATGCAACGGGATGAGAGATAGCCTCAGGGCCATCTACTTTTCCACCTGTCCACCATCTGATTCTCAAATCATGATGGGCAGCCCAATAGAGGTCCCGTAATCATTTACTGCGCCGTCTCTTAGGTAGAAAGCGACAAGGCCATAATACTCTCACTTCTCGAGGCAGATCTTCGCTTCGATAACTGAGAGTAGGGGCAACTATTGGGATATCCTGGTTCAGCTACGAACCAAGCTCCGGTTTGACTTATCGAAGCCTCAGTTCTCCGGACTACGGACTTCGGACTAAGCGAAGGCCAATGCAAGCAACTCAAGACTTCACATCGAACTACAACATCTGAAGGCCAGTCCTTCGGGTAGCACCTTCGGCCCCGGTCGAAGTCTGAACTACTCATAACTTCCGAAGACACGAACTTCGGTCCCCGCCGTAGACATGATCTCCGGCCTCGGGAAATATCAAGCCTTCGGCCCATGCAAGGGGAAACCCGAAACTTAAACCACAATCTGTTCCAAAAAGAAATAGTAACCAATGGTTATAATTGACACACATCACGCCATGATCTTGGCATGCAATTCCTGTAGCCACGCCCTCCGATATGGCCAGAACCGCTCATTGACAACCCACGATTGCCAATCATGGGAGTGAATGGCTCCCATGATCTCTGGGAAAAGAGCGGGCTACAGACCGGAGGCCATCTTTTAAATATGGGTAAGGAAGATGGCTCGAGAGGTATGCATGAATAATCTCGCACATACATATTTTCAATCTCCAAGAGCTCTTTTTCTCTTCCACTCTTGACATCTTCCCTATTCTGTGGCTGGAATCTGCCACTGACTTAGGCATCGGAGTGTCCTCCGCCGGAATAACTCCGACAAGGAACCTGTTTTGCAGGTGAACCAGGGAGCGGTCTTGTGACACAGTGGCTCCGACCGGCTGATCCAGGGACTCCACGCCAACACTTCTCTTCTATAATGAGCCTAGTAGTTGTAGGTCTGCCATGTCCAACACCCATTGTGGCCATGCTACAAGCCACAGATGTTCCTGATGGGTAGATCATGGAGATTCAATGGCAGATCTTCTCTTTCCATCGTGTCAAAGAGAGGGAGGAGTGGCCACCACTGGCTATCAACCTCAGATCCTTGGCCAGTTGCCCAAGTTATTGTCAGCTACTTTGATGATTGCTGGTGACACCATCCAACAACGGGATAGGAGGAGGGCATGACGGTGGTAACTACTGACTCTATTGCTTTTTGAAATCTACCATCAATCCATTTAAAAAAATTATCAAATCTCAAATCTAGTTATGATTCCAATCTTCTATAAAATCCTGCGCCCTGATACCAAATGTAAGGATTTTTATTTTCCATGGATCTTATATAGAAGATTGGAATACAAGAAGATTATTTTTCAAGAATAAATATTATTTTAGATTTGAGATGTGTACTTGTGCTTGCCCTTAATTTCCAAATCTTAAATCAAGATCCTCATGCGAATATCAAAAGCCAAGTCCTTTTCTCAAGCTTCCTCTCAATAGGTGGCTTTTCAATGGGGCAAGCCACGAGAACTAATCTCACGATATATATATATGAAAGTGGAGAGGAAACTTAGCCAATAAAATAAAATTCTAATATGCCCTCCCATAATGGACCAAGTTGGACTAGGACCTACACTATACCATTCCAACCACATCAACCAATGTAAGGTACTCTGGTGCGGGCACCAGACTTAGAAGAAGACTTCAGGGCTCCATCTGGATCTCTGATTGACCTTGCCCGAAGAATTAGGGTTTTCTGGTTTTGTAATAAGGGTTGACTTGGTCAACTCAATTTTAGTCTTGAGTCTGTATTTCCCTGCAATTTAAATTTTGTTGAGTCCTAGTGGTGGCCTAGGTCTTCTCCAGGTTGGTGCCACCTTTTTCAAGTCAAGGTCCAGGGTGCCACATTTTTCTCCCAGGATCAAGTAAGTGGGCGCCACACTCCCAGCCACACGCCAGAGTCCAGGGGGCACCACATCTCCATCGCAGTGTCTTGGTCCCCACACCCAAGGGAGCAAAAATTTTTCTTGAAGCCTAAATCAAGGAGGCGCCCCATATATACCTTATAAGGCCAAGCTAAAGGAGGAAAGAGGCATTTCTTGGGGAGCACTTCAAGGGGGCGCTCAATCCATGCCTAAAAAGACCAAAGCAAAGTTGGGAAGAGCCATGACTTGGGGAGAAATAAAAGGAGGTGTCCAAAAGAGTTGAGCCATGAAAGGAAGAAGCCTAAACTTGTGGAGCAAGACTAGAAGGTTCCCAAATACTTCCAAAGAAAACCAAGCAAGGAAGGAAAAAAAAAATTTTCTTGAAGAGCAAGGCTAGGAGGCGCCACCTACTTACCATTTGGAGCCACCAATCAACACTTATGGAAGCTCTTGGCCAGCCATATGAGAAGGATTTGATTATACAAGCCTAATTTGAAGATCCATCCTATTAGTCCCACATGGGAAAATGTAAAACCCTGACCTCTTGTAAAGGCCTATAAAATAAATCCCTCTTGTAAGTTTTAGAGAACAAATGATGAATGAAATCAATTTCTTTGTGAGCAACTTTGTGTTTCTCTCTTCTGCACTTGTATTCAGGTGTTGAGCTCCGTGAGGGAGTAAATTCGGGTTCCCTAGGAACCTTGAGGAGGTGTGAGATCTCCAACCCCAAAACCCTACCAAAACCCTAGGTTAGCCACTTCAATTCCAAACCCTAGCCGCCCGTCATCTTCTTCATTCCACCAATCATCCAAACCCTAATCTACCTTATCATCTCACGGCCCCTCTCTTCCAAGTAGAGGCCGACCACCAACATCCAGGTCCAGATCGGCTACTTCAAATATAGAGCAAATCCTAGAGGAAGTCAGATCAGCATCCAGAGAATCAGGATTTCAGCAACATCAATTTTTTTAAGTTCTTCTTATCTGGTAAATCCTTTCTTTGAGTATCTGGTTCCTTAACTTGTTCTTCTTCTTTCCCAGATCCTGAGTTCAGGAGAAGCCAACTATGCCAAAGGACCAGTATTGGAGGATCCATTGCGAAGATATCCGAATCCGAGGATCCAATAATCTGCTCGAGAGAGTCCTTCCACCAAACTCTGTGAAGATCACTGCCTGGTACATAACCCTTCCCTTCTCTTTAGTTATGTCCTGTTGAAAGTTCAGAGCGAAACCCTAGGTCTGGAGTTTCTTAACCCCCAGCGATCCTTTACTTTTGAACTACTCTGATAATCTAGTTTCTTTGAATTATGCTTTCAATTATTATATAGTTTCTTTCAATTTAGTTTAACTTTCATTTGAGTCAAAGCCGACTTCTAAAAATATAAAAACAAAAAAACAAAAGGAATTAGTCTTAATTTACTTCCGCATCGTATCATCTCTTTTGTTCTGCATCATTTTGGTATCAGAGCTTTCGTTCTGCATCAATTTTGGTATCAGAACCCTGTCTAGGGTTTCTGACTTGCTTGCATGTTTTGAGTGTCTCTCTTTTTTACTTTGTCTGCTCGAAGTAGACTCCCTAGGATGTCCGGTCCTAGGAACGAAGCGAGGTGCAAGCCTCCTCTTCCCATTCCACGGGGTGTTCCTAGGGCGTGTAGGGGATCCGCTGGGTTACAACTTCGTAGAAGGAATTGTAAACGGGGGAAGCATTCTATTTTCAATCTGTAACTGCCTTGTTATAGGAATTGTTTCTCATTATAGGTAACTCCAAATTGCATGATTTTTATTTTGCTAGAACCAGTATAATTCAAATATTTTCATAATTTTACTGTAATTTATTGGTTTCTGTGAAATTTCTGAGAGTTAAATTACAATAATTCTGTTTCCGTGTTTCTGCAATTCAATTTTTTTTGAGTGATCATCTCCTAATTCATCTTAAGGGCAATTGAGCATCTAAGATAAGGGGAGGAGTTGATAACCTCTCCTTAGCCCAAAACCACCACCCATTCATTCGATCCTAAGCCTAATTTTAAAATTTATTAGACTTAATTTGCCCTAGTGGGCTAGGAACAACAACTGGTCAGGTCCAGCCTAGGGTTTAGTCAGTATGTCTAGTTACTCTGTGTGTGCTTTGTACTCAGTGTCTAGAATGGTGATTCAGGGACTACGTCCTGAAGGGCTTGTGTGCTGGTCCGCCTACCTGGCCAATCACTGATTGGTGTCTAGGATTGGCAATTAGGGACCTAACACTCCCCTTACACCTGCCTGGCTGAGTCCCGAGTTACTACTAGCTAGCTTGCCACTTTGATTGGGCATCTAGTTTGGGCTCTAGGTCTAGTTAGCCCGTAGTCATTTCAGTCGAGTCTCATTTGGTGTGCTTGCTTGCATCATCATGTCCACCCAGAACGGAGTATCCTACCAACCTGGTCAAACCCAACCTGATTTAGAGGCCATGATTAAAACTCTTACCGAAAGTATGACCAAATTGAGTCAGGATATGAATAAGGGTTTTGCCCAGTTTAGAGACCGAGCCCAGGGACTTGAGAAATGTAGACATCAAAATTGGACCCCTGATCCAAAATTTAATGGGCCCCAACCTCACCCAAAGCCTAGGAAACCTTTATACAAGGATCCTGAACCTAATCATTGGAGGTTTGATCTAAGAGCCTATGACCATGATCTTGCCCCTGAGTTTAGCCCTAGGAGCCTATACCCATACTTGGTTGACTCAGAGAAGGGACCCGTTAGGAACATCGAACCTTATGCACCCACTTTTGATGGAAGACAAGAGACATATATTAAGTGGGAAGAACAAATGGATTGGTATTTTGAGTGCACTAACATATCGGAATTAGGACAAGTTAGGTTGGCCAAAACCAAGTTCACCAAACATGCTAGGTCGCATTGGTATGCTATTGAGCGTGAGTGTTATCAAAGAAAAGAGAAAATATATACTTGGAGAGATATGAGAAGTAAGTTGAGAGATAGGTACCTAGGTAGATCCTATGAGAAAAGACTTTTAGACCAATGGTACCAATTGCGACAAGGTAATAGGCCTGTGTCTAAATATATCGAGGACTTCCAGTGGTATGACATGAAATGCAATACCATTGAGATCGAAGCTCAATCACATTGAGGTTTAGGGTTGGGTTACACCCAGACATTTATAAGAAGCTATGCCTTGAAAAGACCAATAAGTTAGACCGAGCCTACCAAGAAGCCAAAAACTATGAGTGGTCTTTAAGATATAACCAATCAAGTACTTTGGACTTAAAGCCAACCTCTACCAACTTGAGTCAAGTTCTGATTGATCCGACACCCGTAGTGAACCAGACTTTTGTTTGTCAATTCCCACTTGTGTCACCTCTTGACCAGAAGGATACCAATGAGGAAGAAGGGTTAGGTATGACAAGCCTAGAATCAGTTGACCCGATTACCACTGACCCAAAACCCATTGAAGATGGCATCGAGGAAGTATATGATGCTGGCTTGAGTCTAGTTGATGAATATGAGGGGGAAGAACTTGAAGAATGTGACATCGATACTATTGGTTCCTTATCTGAGGAGACCTTGGAAAGCAACCAAGTGGTAGGACCTAGTTCAGAAATTCAAGAGATTTATGAGAACCAGGTTCCTTTAGTCAAATACCCCCAGGAAGAACTCATAGTGTTAGCCCGAGCTATCAGTTCGTACCCTCTAATGACAGTCATTCCCAAGTACCAATTGAAGATCTTTGCATTGAACTGTTTAAGTTTGCCCACCCTATGGTAGATCCTCTCCTTAGGATGACTGAATCAAGCCTCTTACAATTGGATCTTGTCCCATGCCCAGCCACTAAGGTCTCTCTCGTAATCTCAGTTGAACATCCTTGTCTTAAGCGGATTGATTCACCCAGTCCTGTAGAAGTCCTCCTTATAGCCCCAGACCCCTTCCTTCGCATGACTGACCTACCCTTCTATAGAGTATACCTTCCGCACACATAGGTCAAATTTCAAGTCTTGAGGTCATCATCCATAGGCCCTTCCATGAATCATTCTCTAATCCAGTTCTTGAGAAAGTGGATCATTATTTGCTTAGAGAACAAACCTTAACTATTGCAATCACTTGTCTTAGGCTACTCCCGAACCATCTCTTGATCCATTCCTGGGAGTAGCAAACTTTTCCTTTCTTAAGGATGACCAGTTGACACTATAGATCACCATTCAAACCTTCAGGTCACCACCTTTAGTTAACAGGTAATTCGAGACCCCACCTCATATCTCCTCCCTTTCTCTAGGACTTCCAATGCTTCTTACACCATCCAAGTATACTTTGTGAAGTCTTTAGAGTGAACCACGTGTCAGAACCTATTAGGTTTGCCACCTACTTCTGGAAGACCTTATGGCACCTACTAGGCACCCATGATAAGTTTTCATGCTCTGCATGCCATCCTCCGACCCAAGGTCAAACCTAGAGAGCCGTAGTTTGTTAGGTTTAGACCTAGGGTTCCTTTGGAATAAAGTCCATTCTTTAGGAATGCGTCATCAGTCTAGTTTAGTTTTTCTTGACCCTTTACTAGGCTTTGGCTCAGATTTTGGTTTGATTGAGAACATTAGGAACTGGGATTTGTACTTACCTAGAGCTGAATTTGCATACAATGACTCGGTCAATAGGTCTACAGGTATGAGTCCATTTGAAATTGTGCATGGTTACAAACCTCACACACCTCTTGACCTAGCTCCTTTACTAGTCCACACATGAGTCTCAAGTCTGCTGAAGTTTTTGCACAGCATATAAAAGACTTGCATAAAGAAATTCATGCCAAAATAAATTTAAGTAATGAAACTTATAAGAAGTTGGCTGATTCTCAAAGGCGAGTCAAAACTTTTGTTGAGGGATACTATGTAATGATTAGGTTAAGGCCTGAACGGTTTCCTTCTGGAACCGTTAGAAAGTTACATGCTAGAGGAGCTGGACCATTTAGAGTGGTGAAGAGAGTAGGGTCCAATGCCTATGTGCTCGAGTTGCCTTCAGAACTAGGCATTAGCTCCACTTTCAACATTATAGACCTAGTAGAGTATAGAGAGCCAGCTGTGATTCCCAGTGAGCCTTTTTGAGCCTAATCCTGCTCTTGAGAGTGAACCCAACCCTGTGTGTCCACCAACAAACTGGCCTGTGAGGAAAGAGTAGATTGAAAAGATCCTGGATGATCAGGTTATCTCTACTCGTAATCGAGGATACCAAAGATACCTGGTCCGCTGGCAAGGAAGGCCAGATTCTGATGACTCTTGGATCTCCCGAGAAGAATTACAAGAATTGGACCCAGACCTCTTGGAGAGATACCAGAGCCAGCTTGATCCATACTCGACAGGGTCGAGTTCCTCCCACCCCGGGAGAATTGGTGCGGGCACCAAACTCAGAAGAAGACTTTGGGGCTCCATCTGGATCTCTGATTGACCTTGCTCGAAGAATTAGGTTTTCTGGTTTTGTAATAAGGGTTGACTTGGTCAACTCAATTTTAGTCTTGAGTCTGTATTTCCCTGCAATTTAAATTTTGTTGAGTCCTAGTAGTGGCCTAGGTCTTCTCCAGGTTGGTGCCACCTTTTCAAGTCAAGGTCAGGGTGCCACATTTTTCTTCCAGGATCAAGTAAGTGGGCGCCACACTCCCAGCCACACGCCAGAGTCCAGGGGCGCCACATCTCCATCCCAGTGTCTTGGTCCCCACACCCAAGGGAGCAAGAATTTTTCTTGAAGCCTAAATCAAGGAGGCGCCCCATATATACCTTATAAGGCCAAGCTAAAGGAGGAAAGAGGCATTTCTTGGGGAGCACTTAAAGGGGGTGCCCAATCCATGCCTAAAAAGACCAAAGCAAAGTTGGGAAGAGCCATGACTTGGGGAGAAAGAAAAGGAGGTGTCCAAAAGAGTTGAGCCATGAAAGGAAGAAGCCTAAACTTGTGGAAGGCTTGAAGAGCAAGGCTAGGAGGCGCCCAAATACTTCCAAATAAAACCAAGCATGGAAGGAAAAAAAAATTTTTTTGAAGAGCAAGGCTAGGAGGCGCCACCTACTTACCATTTGGAGCCACCAATCAACACTTATGGAAGCTCTTGGCCGGCCATATGAGAAGGATTTGATTCTACAAGCCTAATTTGAAGATCCATCCTATTAGTCCCACATGGAAGATGTAAAACCCTGACCTCTTATAAAGGCCTATAAAATAAATCCCTCTTGTAAGTTTTAGAGAACAAATGATGAATGAAATCAATTTCTTTGTGAGCAACTTTGTGTTTCTCTCTTCCGCACTTGTATTCAGTGTTGAGCTCCGTGAGGGAGTAAATCCGGGTTCCTAGGAACCTTGAGGAGGTATGAGATCTCGAACCCCAAAACCCTACCAAAACCCTAGGTTAGCCACTTCAATTCCAAACCCTAGCGCCCGTCATATTCTTCATTCCACCAATCATCCAAACCTAATCTACCTCATCATCTCACGGCCCCTCTCTTCCAAGTAGAGGCCGACCACCAACATCCAGGTCCAGATCGGCTACTTCGAATATAGAGCAAATCCCAGAGGAAGTCAGATCAGCATCCAGGAGAATCAGGATTTCAGCAACATCAATTTTTTTAAGTTCTTCTTATCTGGTAAATCCTTTCTTTGAGTATCTGGTTCCTTAACTTGTTCTTCTTCTTTCCCAGATCCTGAGTTCAGGAGAAGCCAACTATGCCAAAGGACCAGTATTGGAGGATCCATTGCGAAGATATCCGAATCCGAGGATCCAACAATCTGCTCGAGAGAGTCCTTCCACCAAACTCTGTGAAGATCACTGCCTGGTACATAACCCTTCCCTTCTCTTTAGTTCTATCCTGTTGAAAGTTCAGAGTGAAACCCTAGGTCTAGGAGTTTCTCAACCCCCAGCGATCCTTTACTTCTGAACTACTCTGATAATCTAGTTTCTTTGAATTGTGCTTTCAATTATTATATAGTTTCTTTCAATTTAGTTTAACTTTCATTTGAGTCAAAGCTGACTTCTTAAAATATAAAAACAAAAAACAAAGGGAATTAGTCTTAATTTACTTCCGCATCACATCATCTCTTTTGTTCTGCATCATTTTGGTATCAGAGCTTTCGTTCTGCATCATACTCATAGCCTAAACATAAGGATCACTAACAATATTGGGCTTATACACATATCCATCAACATGAATCATATAATTAGCCCATATTTGATAAAATAGAATAAATAAAAATAATAATTAATGGTCATTCATAATTAGAAAAAACTCTTTCAACAATATCATTTTATTAACCCATTAATTATTATTCTATTAATTTTTTTATTTTATTAAAATGTTAAATAAATTATATTATTGATTGGTATCATTGGTTGTATGTTTTTCAATTGATTAGTATCATTGTGAATCCCTTTTCCATAAGGTCGCAATCCTCTTCTCCCTTGCAAATAAAAAATATTTTATTTAAAAAGGCATCAATGAAATAGTATTTAAGTTGACATTAATAAAAATTATTTTTAGTATTTAAGTTGGGTCCATTTTCTTTCATACGAAGCTATCTAGTTGGGATAACGATCTTAAAAGTTAAATTTCATAATCCAAATTAAGGATTAGATAGGTCCCTTAGAGATTACTATCCCTAAAATCACAATTATTTCATCTTACTATTTAATAATTTATAATTATATTTTTTATTAAAGAAATATTTGCTGGTAATTTATCAAGAAAAAAAAAAGAAAAAAAGGATACAATTTAATGGCACTTATTAAACAAAAATACATAGAATCTTACCACTACTAGAAAATGGTGATTTATCAAGAAAAACAAATCCCTCACAATTTTGAGGGATTTTTCGATAAAAATATTAACTCTAAAAATTTTTTGAAAAAAAAGTTTCCTCAAAAAATCTCTCGTAAATTATTTTTACAAGGGATTTTCCAAAGGATTTTTCATCAAAAATGAGTTCTTAGTAAAAAAATTTTTGATGAAAAAAATTTCTCAAAAAATCCCTTAGAAATTAATTTTGTGAGGGATTTTCTAAGAAATTTTTCTCATGAACGAGTTCTTATTAAAAAATCTTTGATGAAAAAATTTTCTTGGAATATCCCTCACAAAAGTAATTTTTTGAGAGATTTTTTTGAGGGTTTTCTCCTCATAAATGAGTTCAATAAAATTTCTCAAAAAATTTTACAAAAATATTCCCTTGAAAAATCTCTTGAAAACTCTCTCAGAAATATTTCCTTAAAAAATCCCTCAAAAATTTTCCATGGAAAATCCCTTGGAAATATTCTATTTGAAAATCTCTCGAAGATTTTTTCTCAGAAAATCCATCAAAGATTTTTAAGAAAAAAATTTTGTCAGAAATTATTTTGGAAATTATTTTTATGAGGGATTTTTCAAGAATTTTTCAATCATAAATGATTTCTTGATAAAAAAATTTTGATAAAAATATTTCCTTGAAAAATCCCTCAAAATTTTTTTTGTGAGAAACTTTTTAAGGGATTTTTCTCTCATAAATGATGAAAGTAATTTCTTGAATATTACTTTTGTGAGAGGTTTTTTGAGAGATATTTCCATCATAAATGAGTTTTTGGTGAAAAATCTTTGATAAAAATCCCAAAAAAATCTCTAGAAAATTATTTTTATTTTCATAATTTAAAAAAAATTGCATGGAAATCAATCCAATCGACGGTACTGAAGATGCCAAAAGAATCATATCAAATATTATAAGAAGGTGGCCACATACATGAGGAAAGAACTTCGACTATAATACAACTAGTGGCAATGACAATTCTTTGCACAATGACCTAGAAAACTTGATGTAAAAGTGTTCGTACTCTATACTAGGTGCCAAGTCCATGGATTGATGAAGCATGTTTTCACCATCATCTCCATTAGGACTGGCCCCAACCCATGATCCGGTTCATTGATTGGGTCTTGATATTGGATCCAAACCCAGTCTAATAAAAAATTAGGTCGGATCGGGTCCATGATCAAATTTTTGACCCAATGGGTCAGTTGGATCGAATCAGGTCCATGTATAAACCAGTCCCAATCCATAAAATACGAGTTTAGTTCGGGTTAGGTCAGTCATGGGTTATATATCTCACAACTTAGAAAAATGTTCTGCTCATATATATTCAGGATTTTGCAACTAAAATTAAGAAATATGCCCCAAATTTTTAAAAGTGCAATAATTACATAATTTTAATTAACTTCAACATATATCCAGCATGTCAGCCACCTGAACCAAACTCTACTTTTAGCCTTGAGAGAACATAAGGGTAAAGAAAAGATTCAATATGAGAATAGTAAGTGCAATGGCAAAATTAATAATCAACCACTTTCTGCTTGCTTTAAAATACTTCATATCTTATAGGAATAAAAATAAATTAGCCATGAATGCCAAACCAATTGAAAATATATCACATACCTATACTACTACCAATAGATATTGTAGTATATGCTTCATATGACCTAGAAAAAGAAAACTCGTTTGAATTGGCACAAAGTAGCTAATACAAGCTAGTACGCCCAGGTTTTTATTGCTAGACTTTGATTGGAAATGGTTGGGCCCAAACTATTTGCCTATTTAGGTGAGTCACTAATAGTAATCAACTAATTACTAACTGGGTTAGAGTTTAATATTTGGATTCAGATCGGGTCGAGTCATGTAACTTTAATTCCAAATTAATCCAAAAGTCTCTATGGGTCGAGTCTAAATTCAATAAATCTAGATCTGACCTAGAAAAAGAACATATCTAATTTTTGAACATGACCTGACTCTACAGGTCTTTTAAACTGATTTGGATCGAGTTTAACTGGATTGGGTCAAGTCAAGTCAAGGTCATCCTAACCTTTGTAGCCTTAGTTGTACTTTGCTGTTATTGCCAATGCGTCAGTATCTCCCTACATCATCATGTTTGAGTTTTAAATAATTTATTTTGTTATATTCTTTTTAAGAAAATTTTATTGAGATTCTAAATAATTTTATATATTATTTCTTGAGATGGATATTAAAATATTATTTATTTAAATAATTTTTAAGGTATTTAAATAGTTAATAAATTTTGATAATTCTTTCATTTAATATTTTATTAATTTTTTATCCAATATATATTTATATATATATATATTAATATTTTAAATTGTTAGATCTAAAATTTAATGATATAGAATATATATTTTATTAAATATATATTTTGAATTGTTAGATCAAAAAGGTCTAATGGCATAAAATCTTAGGGCAAACAATATCTTAAAGCTTCCCTCGATAGTGAAAGGTCAGGGTCTTCCTCTTTGTCCTCATTCTACTAGCCAGCATCTTATTGAAGTTAGGTTGATATACTCATCATTTGGTGGAGAAAAATTGTGAAAATTTGAGCATCTCGAATAGAATATTACCTAGCAAGATGGAAGCCTGCAGGGTAGCTACACCAGGATTTATCTCCATATCTCTTCTTGCCTTACCAAAAAAAAAATTAAAAAAAGAAAAAAAAAGAAGCTTCCCTTGGTCCCTTCCCGCTCTCCTCTCCCGAAGGCGTTGACATATCCCTCCCTCCTCTCCTCTCCTCGCGGCACTGACAGATCAAGGTCCTCCCTCCACAGTGCGGAGCCCTCTCTCCTCTCTTCCCTCCCTCCGGTGTGGATAGAACCCTCCCTCCCCTCCACAGCACCGATAGATTTTCTCCCTCCCCTGGTGCTGTGGCCTCTGGCGGCTTCTTCCCATTCGGAAGGACTTCATCTCCCTCAACCTTGCCACCGAGTGGAACCCACACATCATCCCCTTCTCCTCCTCCTGTCCCTCCACCTCCACATCCCGGCGATGGGAAGAAGGGCTTTGTAGCCACGGCATCCTCCCTGCCCTTGGTCCTAGCCCGACTACTGAAGATTGGGAAAAAAAAAGAAAACCAGGGGAAAACAAAGCCTTATTCAGCTGCTTGACGGAAGTTAATTTGAAAGGTAAAATCTTTCTCCTCTTTTCTTTCATTCCAAACATTCCAAATGGCCCAAGGAATATAGAAAATAAGAGTTTTATTATATGAATCCATCAGGTGATCTAAGATTATATCCAGCATGCCTTCTACAGAGTCTGTAGGCTCATGTGTGGTGCACCCAAAGCCTAGGGGAGCCACACATTTTTGGGGGCTTAGGCTTATAAGTCCCCAGGGCCCTAGAGTCATGTTTGGGTCAAAGAGGATTTGACCCAATGAATAGGATTTGCATATGTGACTTGTTGGGATGGAGTTTTTTAGAAATTGTATCATAACCCAGTTGGGTTATGGGATTTTATTTTAGGTCCAGAGGTGTAATCTATTTCCCCACATTGGTGAAAGAGGCTAAGTAATTAATTGGGTAGGTGGTTTGGAAATTTGTTGGCTAGCCCAACCACCTTGGATTGTAACCAATTATGTTGGACCAAGACCAAGATCAAGGAAGCCCATGTGAGAAAAGACCGCACCCCATGTGGAAGACCGCATGCTTATGTGCGTTGGAGAAAGAGAGGCCACGATCTTTCTTGAGATGTGTGGCACGTGTAAAGGGAGGAGGCGATGGTTCTTTGGTGCGTGAAAGACTCTCACGGATGTGAGAGAGGTTAGAGGTATCTTCCCTTTTGTTCGGTTGTTGGGCATTCTTGGAGTGAGGAAAGGAGCGATTTCTAGAGTCTGTAACAGAGGCTAGGGCTTCTTCTTCAAGTAATAAAGAATGATCTCTTATTTTCTCCTGATATTTATTTTCTTCTCTATTCAGTGCATGGTTCTTGTTTCTTAATTCCAAGAAATAGTTTGTGCCGATTGGTTTTTTGTTTGTTTCTTCCAAGAAGTCGGTTGCTCTCTATTAATCTCATGAAGAGTTAAGATCCAACAAGTGGTATCAGAGCAGGGTTAGTCCATGGGAAAGAAGGATTCAAGAAGGAGGAATCTCTTTGGTTCATCTTCCAAGAAGGTAGAAGAAGCACTTTTTTCTCCCTCAGTTCACATGGTGTTTAGGGTTTCATCCCAGGATCCCTTTGGGATTTTTCTCAATCTTGAGTTTGAGTTGGTTTTCAGTGGCTTGATCAACCATGAGTACCAGCAACAAGGTGGAGTCTGAGAAGTTCAATAGAAAGGGAAGTTTCACCATATGAAAGTTAGGGTTGAGGATCTATTAGTGTAGAATTTCCTGGATCTGGGTTTGGAGGAAAAGCCTGAATGGGAGTGGCTGTCGTTATAGAAGAAGGCATGTGCAACCATCAGAGGGTGTTTAGCTGATGTGGCACTATACAATATCTTGGAGGAGAAGACACCAAAGGGTCTTTGGTCAAAGTTGCATGCCCTGTACATGGGGAAGAACATGTGCAACAAGCTGATGTTGAAGAAGCAGTTATATAGCCTTCGGATGCAGGAAGGTGGAGATGTACTTCTTCATATTCAGAGATATGACCAGGTTTGCAATGACTTGCTGACCCTTGGAGTGAAGATGGAGGAAGAGGATAGGTCTCTACTCTTGCTATGCTTGTTGCCGAGTTCATTCGACCCACTTATCACCACTTTGCTGTATGGGAAGGAGACACTGATTTATGAAGAAATTGTGTCAGTGCTTAGATCCAATGAGCAAAGGAAAAAGATGACAATGGATGGAGCACCTCAGGAGGGACTCTCGGTTGGAGAGAGGACCAGGAGAGGGAGGGATGGCAGTAGGCGCAGGGGGCGGTCAAAGTCCCGGAAAGGTAAGAGAGAGTTAAGATGCTTCAAGTGTAATCAAGTTGGGCACATAAAGAGGAACTGTCCTCTTTGGAAGAAGCAACAAGGGGAGAAGAGTGATAAGGAATCTGTGAGCATAGTGGCTGATTTGGGATCTGAGGAGGACCTCATGGTTGTTTCGCATCTACACCAGAAGGCGGTGGACAGTTGGATCCTTGATTCTGCATGCTCACATCACTACACACCGCATCGATCTTGGTTCGCTGACTATGCCAAAACCGATGAGGGGACCGTGACACTTGGGGACAACCATCTTTGCAGGGTGGATGGAGTCGGTACAGTCAGAGTGAAGATGTTTGATGGGGTTGTGCAGATGCTCACACATGTGAAGCACATCCCACAGTTGAAGAAGAACCTAGTGTCACTAGGGTACCTAGAGAGGAGTGGTTTCGGCTTCAGTTGCCATTCGGGAGTGGTGTCTTAAATATCATAAGAGGTGCCATGGTAGTGATGAGAGGGAAGAACATGGATAATAATTTATATCAGCTTGAAGGGTCTGTAGAGAGTGGTGGATCTGACACAGCAGCAGCAGCACAGGATCAGCAGGGTTTGTACCAGTTATGGCATTATCGCCTTGGCCACATAGGAGAATGCGGTATGAAGGAGCTGATAAAGGATGTATGGATTCTAGACCTGGATACAGGTGTTGCAGAAGTATGTGAGCCATGCCAGATGGGGAAGCAACATCAGGTGAAGTTCTCCACAAGTTCAGCACACAGCGGAGGGCCCCTGGACCTAGTGCATATGGATGTTTGGGGCTCGGCTCTGGTTTTAGGGAGAAACGGATCTAAGTATTTCATGTCATTGATTAATGACTTTTCAAGGAGAGTGTGGGTATTCTTCTTGAGGGAGAAGTCAGAAGTCTTCACCAAGTTCAAAGCCTGGTTGGCAGAGGTGGAGAAGGAGAAGGGGCGGCATATGAAGGTTGTGCAGTCAAATAATGATGGAGAGTTTACAAGCAAGGAGTTCCTGAGATTTTGCTAGGATGATGGGATCAGGAGGCAATTTTCGGTAGCCAAGACTTCTCAGTAGAATGGAGTGGCCAAGCGGATGAACCGAACTCTCATGGAGAAAGCGAGGTGTATGAGGTTGCAGGTAGGGTTACCCAAGGTGTTTTGGGTGGTACAGTTGATACAACATTCTACTTGGTGAATTGGTCTCCTCATACAAAGCTTAATGGGAGGGTTCTAGAGGAGTTATGGTCTGGAAGAAAGGTGGAGCTTGGTCATCTTAGAGTATTTGGGTGCACGGCATTTGTGCACATTGATCCCAGTCAACGAAGCAAGTTAGACGCTAAGGCCCGGAAGATAGTGTTCATTGGATATCCATGAGGAGTCAAAGGATACAGGATATGGGATCCTTTGGAGAAGAAGGCCACGATTAGCTGAGATGTGGTCTTTAATGAAGAATCAGTCCTCAGGAGGTAGAAGGAGGTGGAGGTTCAGCAGGAGGTCCAATAGGATGCGGTTGGGCAGGATGCAGCTCAGTAGGGTGCAGCTGAGCAACAATTGACCTCATATACAATTTTACCTTTTGCAAATATATCGGGAGGGTCTCAGATTCAGCTGGAGCACTCTTCAGTGGTGCCTCCACGTGTAGAGAGTAGCGAGATGCATGCTCATGGCCCAGATGAGCACGGGGAGGAGCCACCTCCCAGTCTAGGCATTGGAATCTCATTGCATAAGCCTAGGCAAATTATGAGGCAGCCAGTACGATATCATTTTGACAAAACTATGTTGTATGCTTTGGTGGCTACTAGTGGTGGACCGGAGACCTACGAGGAGGCGATGGCAAGCCAGGATCGTGATAGTTGGGTCCAAGCCATGGCAGAGGAGATGCAGTCTCTACATAAAAATAAGACTTGGTCGTTGGTGGCACCGCGAAGTGGAAAGAAACCCAATGGTTGCAAATGGGTGTTTTAATGCAAGGAAGGAATCTCAAAGAAGGAAGGACCAAGGTGTTGGGAATTGTGTCCCAAAGCTAATCGCCTGGGTTGTAGGCGGTTGAGCTCAGTATTGTACTCTTTCTTTGAATTAATAAAATATATTTTTTGGCAGCTCATCACATTTTATATTTTCCTGAAATGAACTCTTTCCATGTGATGAAGTCCTTAGGACTACACTGACTTTGATACATAGAGGATGTATCGAGTGGTCCTTAAACCCTGTTTACAACCAAAGGATATATTGTACTGGATGGCAATATATCAAGTATAGGTTGTTGTAGTTCACATCGTTTGGTTGTCCTCTTGACCAAATGAGTGTGGTGACACTGATGTGATCTGCAAGTGGGATATGTGATATCTTATTGAACGTGACTCCGTGCAACCCCTTTTTGCTAAAGGGATACTCATGATTGGATATGGGTATATGTGTCCCTCCGACCTGAGGTCATCATGGTAGCTTGCAAGCAACTCCCTGTGCTTTGGTGTCAGACTACCCGGATTTTTAATCCGGTGATGGAAGGTTTCTGGGTACAGGAAAGTACTTGTGGAGCAGTGATGGACCAAGATGGAATTGACCTGTCCAAACAGTTTGGATTGAATGTCTCGCAGTATCTCAATTTAGCAAATCCTCGGCCGGGGTAGTCCTAGTGAAGAGTCATTGGACTTGCAAGGTTGAGACACGTAGTCGACTGACTCAGTCTGGGTTGGCAGCCCAGTCTCAGTCGTCTTGAGCATTAGAGGTCAAAGGGATGAATTATACGGTAACCATATGCCAGAGGTTCGATAGTTTGCTCCCGCATCTTCGACCTATTCGGATGCCGGGACCCATTGCTAGATCGTTTCATGTGCTGGTACTAGAATTGTTCTAGTGCTACCGTTTAGGTTCGAACCTATGAGGTCACTCGCCACAGAGGATTACTCTCTGATCCGGATACCGATTACGATTGGGAATCATCTCGATTTTATGGTCACAATATTTTTGAGCACTCTTTTCCTCATCTTGCCCTTGTCTATGTCAACCGGAAATTGTTCCGGGCTGACCAGGACTGCGCCAGGATTTTTCTGAATCAGTTTTGAACTAATTCGGAGTTCGTTTCGGCCTCCAATTGGTTGTGAACCAATTGAACCAAATTAAATTGGGCTTGAACCGGTTCAATTAGATTGAACCAAGAGGTTTAATGGGATTGAACCAAAATTGTTTGGACCGGTTTTGAACCGGTGGTTTTTTCTCCACTTGGACCGGTTTACACGGTATTACGTTGGAAATTCCTAACGCTGGGAGAAGGCCAAACGAATGAAAACCTTTTCAACCGAACGTCTCCCCTTGTTGGCACCTCTTCTTCTCCCTCCACCGCTGCTCTTTAACCCTTGTTTAATTATTGATTAAAATGGGTGAACGGCAACTGCTGTTATTCCCTCTCCTAGCCTCTACATCTTCCTCCCTACTGCCTATATAGACCCCTGTTTAGTTGCTGGTTCTTTTCACCGTGTGAAGAGGAAATCAACAAGAGTGTTTTTCTTTTTAAGAGGCTGAGAGCTTGGTCTTCTTGCTTCCATTGGGTACTAGTTAGGCTAGGTTTTGGAGGATGTGAGGAAGAGAAACAAACCTCCTTTTCCATTATTTCTTATGCTCAAATTCCGGTTTCAGCAAAGACCTGTTGCTGAAATTTCCAGTGACCGTGTATCATCTTCCAGCAGCTAGCACTACGTGTGGAGATTGATCGGAGAGCCCCCGGCGAGTCTCCCCTCTAGAGGGAGTACTCTTCTACTCCTGGGAGCAAGCCTCGCGAGCCGGGATCGCCGCTGCAGCTCCAAACACCAAGAAGAACACTGCTGGTTTTCTGCAACCAGAACTTCTGGCAGCAGGCTTTTTGGCCCTCTTGTACACCGTGTACACTGACCTTTTCTTGCAGATTTCGATTGGAGATCGAAGAGCGCTTGTCCAAGTTGCCGCTGCTCAGATTTGGGAGGAAAAGGAGGTCCGGAAGCTGTTGTTTGATCGCTGTTTGAAAGCCAAAAACAGAGCATCTCAACGGTCCAAGGAGGAAGAAGACTGGAATAAGTTTATCCCACTTATTCCAGCCTATTCCAGCTTTATTCCAGAGTTATTCCAGGTGAAATAAAGGTATGAAAAATTTTATTCATGCATAAATAGATGTATTTATTTATATATTTTATAAATATTTTATGCCTCGTTACGTGCCTACATGCAACATGAATAGGTTAGGTTCTGGACGGAGCAGTTTTCCGTTGCGGTGATTTTTAAAAAATATTTTAAAATCCATTCTGCTCCCATAGCTGTTTGCATGCCTAGTGTAGGATCATGTCAAACCACCTGCACCATTTTTCTTTCAGTGGTATCAGAGCAGGTTGCATGTGTAATCTATTCCTGTATGCATGTTTATAGATTAAAATTTGTTTAATCTAAATATATATCCTGATTTATTTTTGGAACCTAGTTGAGACCTTCACCATGACTGTGTATCTTTGACACGATGCGGATCGTCTGTGTTGGCCTCTTCAGAAGGATCCTTAAAGAATATTAAAATTAAAAAGTTTTAATTTGTTGATACATGTTTTTAGGTATGTTTTATATTGGATATAAAATATTTGTAAAATTTGAATCTTGATGCATGATTAGTTATGTAAAAATGTTTTACATTGTGACTTAATTTAAAAATATTTTAATTAAGTGTTTGGCTTATTAAAAAAATTTTAGGTTTATGAAATCTAAAACATTGCATAAGCCATTTTGGGTTAAATTGGGTTAGTTGACTAGTTGGGTTCATCACTGGGTTAGACCTAAGTTTAGTTGAATCGGATAATAAGAAGATTAAACAAAAGTTGTTTAAGGCCCTTCTTTAGAACTATCTAATAGTTAGATTAGTTGATCCGTTCATCTAAAATAGATCCAATTAGTGGCTCAGTAGACGTCCGAGTCTTTAGGCTAGTTTGATTGAGTCTAGTAAACCGACTGGTGTCGAGGTAGGTTTGGCATTGTGATCATGGTTGTATGAGGCTACCTCTTTCCTGGACAACTTGGTTTGTGTCTAGGAAAGATGGTTAATGGCGGATACTCACCCATGATCTCACCTACCTGGCTAGTCGAGTCGACCAGAACTGATTGGAAAAACTCAATGACTCGAGTTATCCCATGTCACCCAGGTTGATCGGTCTGACTGATATATAGGTGCCCATGGATCATTTGTTGATTTATTTCAACCCTCCTGGAATCTGATTGATTCAGTTGGAGGATGATCCATGTCCTTGTCTTTTTCTTCTGTCATAACTAAAAAAATCCTCTAAAATTATTAGGTCCTTAAAAAGACTAAGTCAAGGTGTTGACAGTGTCTTAGCCTCCCATTAAGTCAGTTAGAAATGTGTCCACTAGCTTGGTGTGCATCGGCAGTTCCATAGAACGGGTGTACATCCGGCGACTGGAATTTCTATCTGATCGATGATGGTTCAATGCAACCTCCTTAAGGGCTTGGTCTTTAGTTAGCTGGAAGCATTGGATTTGTCATTTTAATGGTTGGACCTAACCAGAGACCCGCAATAAAAGGCCCCTAGGGCGATTGGGGTGTTCTCTGGGACAAAATGAAATACTAAAAATTATTTAGGGAAGCAATTGGTTTACGAACCTACCTTTAGGCTCGTATGGGTGAGCTGGCCATAGTCGGGCTCATGCGTGGCCTATTGGATTTCAGTACCCACTTGAAAATGTGTTTTCACGGATTGGAGTTAAAGGCTACCAATCTTAAAAATTAGTGGGAGAAACCTTTAGACTAAAGTCCAAGTCTTTTGGTTAAATTATTAATTCATACACTAATTTGGTCTTATTTTCTTTTCAGATGTCTTCTAATTTATCGCTCCGGTCACTTCTCGATAACAAGAAGTTAAAGGGTCACAACTTCGATAGTTGGTATCGAAGATTGAGAATCGTTCTGGAGCATGAACGGATCCTCTATGTGATAACGGATCCGGCACCTGAAATCCCTCCTGCTAATGCACGGAGTGCGGTCAGAGACGCTTATCTGAAGTGGGTCTCTGATTGGACTATTGTCCGATGCATTATGTTAACGGCGATGAACGACGAGTTCAGTCGCAAATTCGAGGAGGCCCAACCTGATGAAATCCTTCAAAAATTGAAGGAATCCTTCGGCACCCCGGATGATGTAGAACGGTACAAAGTGTCTTGTGCCATCTACAACTCTAAGATACCGAATGGTGGTTCAGTCATTGATCATGTATTGTACATGATCGAGCTGATTGAAAAACTGGGCAAACTCGGATCCCCCTTGCACGAGCAGCTCGGCAAGGATGCGATCCTGAATTCTCTTTCCTCCTCCTATCTTGATTTTCTCGATCATTATAGAATGAATAAGCCTACAGTCAACTACCATGGTCTTTTGGGATTGCTGCAGACTTTCGAGAAAAACCACCAACTGAATAAGGGGGTGGTGAATTTAGTGGGAGGTAGTAGAGGTCGTCGTCCATTTAAGAAAGGGAAGAAGAATACAAATAAAAGGGGAAAGAAGGTGCAGAATGCTCTTGGCCCTAGTCAGACTAGGAAGTATAAGGCTGATCAATCTTCTGCAGAATGTTTCTACTACAAGAAGAAGGGACACTGGAAGAGGAACTGTCCTCTTTATATTGCGTCCTTTGATCCGAACAGGCCGAGGAAGCAGAAGTCTGCTGAACAAGGTATTTATATGATAAAACCTTGTAATTACTCTATTATTGATACTGCTAACTGGGTATTGGATACTGGTAGTCCAATTCACGTTTGTAATTCGTTACAGGGACTTCTAGTTAGCAGAAGATTTGAAGATGGAGAACAGTTTCTGAGCGTCGGGAATGGAAATCGTGTTCCAGTACTAGCGGTCGGATTCCTGCATCTTGTCTTTGAGTCTTGTACTGTCGAACTAGTCGACTGTCACTATTGTCCTAGTTTCATTATGAGCATAATCTCTGTAGGCCTTTTGGAAATTTTGTGGTTTTGAACTATCAATAAAAGGATATTTTTGCAATGTTATTTTGAATAACTTTGTTATAATTAAAGCTAGATTAAATAATGGCATATACGTACTATCAAGGCTTGTTAGTGTAATGTACACTTCTAGCAAACGCCCAAGATTAGATAATGTCAACGATTTGTATCTTTGGCACTGTAGGCTAGGTTATATTAACCAAAATAGGATAAATAAGATGCGAGGAGAAGGACTCCTCGAGGTCAGCGATTCTGAATCACTGCCCACTTGTGAATCCTATTTACTTGGTAAAATGACCAAGTTACCTTTTACTGGAAAAGGTGAACGAGCTACAGAACTTCTAAGTCTCATACATACTGATGTATGTGGACCGATGACAGTTAGTGCAAGAGGAGGATACAAATATTTCATTACTTTTACAGACGACTTTTCAAGGTTCGGTTATGTCTTCTTAATGAGACATAAGTCTGAGTCGTTTGAAATGTTCAAACGATACCGTAATGAAATAGAAAAACAAACTGGAAAATGTATTAAAACCCTACATTCTGATCGAGGTGGTGAATACTTATCTGGTGCTTTTTTGACATATCTTGAGGAGAATGGAATTCTCTCTCAGTGGACTCCTCCAGGAACACCATAGTTGAATGGTGTGTCCGAAAGGAGGAATCGAACCTTGTTGGACATGGTTCGATCCATGATGGGCTTTGCAACTCTGCCGCTATCCTTTTGGGGATATGCGCTTTAGACAGCCTGTTGGTGTGGACACCAGAAGCCAAAAGAAACTTCACTCCAACAAGGTTAGCCTTATCCCAATTTGGATCGAAGATAATTAGGTTACCTTGTATCCTTTAGTTCAAAAATATTTTATTTTCAAGAGTCATTTCCTTTTCAAGAGTCCTGTAATTAATTTTGAGTTTCAAATCAAGAGTGTTTATTGAGTCCTGTAATTACTTTTAAAATTTCATTTCCTGTAAGTCCATTTCAAGTTTAAAGTCTAGGTCAGTTAAGTCTAATTCAGTTGAGTTAAGTCTAATCAAGTCTTAAAGCCATGAAAGCCAGCAACAAGACTCAAATTCTAGACCCCAGAATTTGACTACATGAAGAAGAGAAGACACATCAACCAAGCAAGAGAAAAGGACCATCAACTAGGACCACTGGGCGCCACATGTCATTCTTATCCAAGTAGAAGACCACCTCACCATGCCACGTCATCAGGTGTCACTTCACCAGCCACCTCATCACCCTTTGGGCGCCAACAAGGGAGATTCAAATTCAAGGAGGTTGGCCACATCCCTCCAAGTCCTCCACCAAATCCTCCAACCCCCCCACATCCCTCCAAACTCTCCACCAAATCCTCCAACCCCCCTTGTAATCCTCCTCGATTTGGGGAGTTTTTAAATTTCAAAAGCTAGCTTTGTGAGGCTATTAAAATCCTTGGACGCCCATTGTAAAGGAGATTGATTTTGGAAATGAATGAAGTTTGAAGTGAAGTTGTCTTGAGTTTTATGTCTGAAACTTTTCCTATCTTCTTCTTCCACGCCCAAAGCCACTCTCTTCCCTAGCAATTCATCATCTAAGCTCAAGGCAAAGGCATTGGAGTCGGCCAGATCTTCTCAATTATCTTTTCTTTGTTCACAAGTTCTCCCATCCCTTCTTTATGTTTGCATCCTTCAACCTTAACTTTGATCTTCATTGCAGGGTCCTTCGAAGTCCTTGAGTTGTGAACAGGGTTCCCCTTGACAATGAACCAACAAGCTGAAGCCCAAGTCCAGGGTTCTGATCACTGTTATCCAAGTTCTCCAGTCCAGAGCATCAGTAGTTTCAAGTTTTGAATCATAGGAAGGTTGGAAAACTCATCAAGGTAAGTCCTCAATCATTAGCCCCTATTGTCTAGATCTTCTTCCTTCTTAGTTTTAGAGTTGTGTCTAATCATGTAATAGTCCCTTTTCATATAATCCTTAAATCTTATTAAGATGAGTACAATGCTAAGTATAATTAGGTTTCATTGCTCTACAAACACCATATTCAAAACATTAATCATATGCGTGCCGCATCACCTGTTACTTGTTAAATAATGTTCCAAGTAAGTCTGTTGTCTCCACTCCGTATGAGATGTGGAATGGGCGTAAACCCTCAATCTCACACCTTCGGGTCTGGGGTTGTCCGGCTTACGTAAAGCATTTAGACTCAGACAAACTTGGTCCAAGGTCTGATCGGTGTTTATTCATTGGTTATCCTAAGGAAACCAAAGGATATTTCTTCTACTTGGAGAATGAACAAAAGGTGTTCGTTGCTCTTAGAGCTATCTTTTGGAAAAGGAGTTCCTTGGAGAAGGAACTATAGCTTCTAAGATTGAACTTGATGAAGTTCAGCCAATAGAAGAACCTGCACACTCTAAGGACATCATGGAACCGGCTGTGATTGAATCACACCCAGAACCCATTAGGAGATCTGGTAGAATACCGCATCAGTCGGACAGATACTACGATTTCTTGGTCCGGGACGGTGATCCCATTGAGCTCGATGAGAACAATGAAGATCCGATCACCTATATGGATGCACTTCAGAGATCAGACTCTGAGGCATGGCTTGGAGCCATGCGATCCGAAATGGAGTCCAGGGAAATCAACAATGTATGGACATTGGTTGATCTGCCTGAAGGAATAAAACCCATCGGGTGTAAATGGATCTTCAAGAGGAAAAGGGGCGCAAATGGGAAGGTAGAGAACTATAAAGCCTGTCTGGTTGCCAAGGGATATCGTCAGCGATATGGTATCGATTATGACGAGACTTTCTCCCCTGTGGCAATGCTCAAGTCCATTCGGATCATGCTTGCTTTGGCAGCATATTTTGATTACGAGATTTGGCAGATGGATGTCCGAACCGCTTTCCTAAACGGCGAGCTGCAAGAGGAGGTGTATATAATATAGCCTGAAGGGTTCACATCCACAGATGAATCAAAAGTATGCAAGTTGCAGAGGTCCATCTATGGACTCAAGCAAGCATCTGGAAGTTGGAATTTATGGTTTGATAGGTGTATCAAATCGTATGGCTTCGTTAGGAACGGAGAAGAACCGTGCATCTATAAATGGGTTAATGATTCTGTGATTGTATTCCTAGTACTGTATGTTGACGACATTCTCTTAATCGAGAATGATGTCGCAGCATTACAAGGAATAAAGGTCTGGTTATCATCTCAGTTCTCCATGAAGGACTTGGATGTAGCTTCTTACATATTAGGTATGAAGATCTATAGAGATAGATCTAAGATGCTTTTGGGATTGTCCCAGTCTACGTACATTGACACCGTGCTGAAATGGTTCAGCATGAAAAATTCCAAGAAAGGCTATCTTCCGATAGGTTCTGGAATTACTCTTTCCAAGAAGGATTGTGCGACAACTCCTGAGGAAAGAGAGCGCATGAGTAGAGTACCTTATGCTTCTGCAGTAGGCTCTATCATGTATGCTATGACTTGTACTAGACCAGACATGGCATACTCACTAGGAGTAGTGAGCAGATACCAGTCTGACCTAGGTGCGGCGCATTGGAAGGTGGTTAAGTCCATCCTTAAGTATTTGAGAAATACTAAATATCAATGGCTGATTTATGGAGAACCTGACTTGAAACTTGTGGAGTACTCTGACTCCAGTTTTCAGTCAGATAGAGATGATAGCAAGAGTGTGTCAGGGTTTGTATTTAACCTGAATGGAGGAGTGATATGCTGGAAAAGTTCTAAGCAGGCAACTGTTGCAGACTCGGTATGCGAAGCAGAATATATTGCAGCATCAGATGCAGCAAAGGAAGCTGTATGGTTGCGGAAGTTCCTTGGAGAGCTAGGGATGGCACCTTCCCTAGATGGTCCTGTTCCGGTGTACTGTGACAGCATGGAGCCATTGCTCAAGCTAAGGAGCCTAAAGCTCATCACCGCACCAAGCACATACTGCGGTGCTACCACCTCGTACGAGAGATCGTAGAACGAGGCGACATCAATCTTCTGAAGATCGATGGAAAAGAAAATTTGGCCGACCCCTTCACTAAAGCCCTCGGAATAAAAGAGTTCGACTATTGTAAATGGGAAATGGGTATTAGATACTCTTCTGATTGGCTTTAGTACAAGTGGGAGTTGTTGGGAATTGTGTCCCAAAGCCAATCGCCTGGGTTGTAGGCGGTTGAGCTCAGTATTGTACTCTATCTTTGAATTAATAAAATATATTTTTTGGCAGCTCATCACATTTTATATTTTCCTGAAATGAACTCTTTCCGTGTGATGAAGTCCTTAGGACTACACTGACTTCGATACAGAGAGGATGTATCGAGTGGTCCTTAAACCCTGTTCACAACCAAAGGATATATTGTACTGGACGGTAATATATCAAGTATAGGTTGTTGTAGTTCACATCGTTTGGTTGTCCTCTTGACCAAATGAGTGTGGTGACACTGATGTGATCTGCAAGTGGGATATGTGATATCTTACTGAATGTGACTCAGTGCAGCCCCTTTCTGCCAAAAGGATACTCATGATTGGATATGGGTATATGTGTCCCTCCGACCTGAGGTCATCACGGTATCTTGCAAGCAACTCCCTGTGCTTTGGTGCCGGACTACTCGGATTTTTAATCCGGTGATGGAAGGTTTCTGGGTACAGGCAAGTACTTGTGGAGCAGTGTTAGACCAAGATGGAATTGACCTGTCCAAACAGTTTGGATTGAATGTCTTGCAGTATCTCAATTTAGCAAATCCTCGGCCGGGGTAGTCCTAGTGAAGAGTCACTGGACTTGCAAGGTTGAGACACGTAGTCGACTGACTCAGTCTGGGTTGGCAGCCCAATTTCAGTCGTCTTGAGCATTAGAGGTCAAAAGGATGAATTATACGGTAACCATATGCCAGAGGTTCGATAGTTTGCTCCCACATCTTCGACCTATCCGGATGCCAGGACCCATTGCTAGATGGTTTCCTGTGCTGGTACTAGAATTGTTCTAGTGCTACCGTTTAGGTTCGAACCTATGAGGTCACTCGCCATAGAGGATTACTCTCTAATCCATATACCGATTACGATTGGGAATCGTCTCGGTTTTATGGTCACAATTTTGTTGAGCACTCTTTTTCCCATCTTGCCCTTGTCTGTGTCAACTGAAAATTGTTCCGAGCTAACCAGGACTGCGCCAGGATCTTTCTGAATCAGTTTAGAACTGATTCGGAGTTCGTTTCGGCCTCCAATTGGTTGTGAACCAATTGAACCAAATTAAATTGGGCTTGAACCGGTTCAATTAGATTGAACCAAGAGGTTTAATGGGATTGAACCAAAATTGTTTGGACCATTTTTGAACCGGTGGTTTTTTCTCCACTTGGACCGGTTTACACGGTATTACGTTGGAAATTCCTAACGCTGGGAGAAGGCCAAACGAATGAAAGCCTTTTCAACCGAACGTCTCCCCTCGCTGGCGCCTCTTCTTCTCTCTCCACGGCTGCTCTTTAACCCTTGTTTAATTGTTGATTAAAATGGGTGAACAGCAGCTGCTGTTATTCCCTCTCCTAGCCTCTACATCTTCCTCCCTGTTGCCTATATAGACCCCTATTTAGTTGCTGGTTCTTTTCACCGTGTGAAGAGGAAATCAACAAGAGTGTTTTTCTTTTTGAGAGGCTGAGAGCTTGGTCTTCTTGCTTCCATTGGGTACTAGTTAGACTGGGTTTTGGAGGATGTGAGGAAGAGAAACAAACCTCCTTTTCCATTATTTCTTATGCTCAAATTCCGGTTTCAGCAAAGACCTGTTGCTGAAATTTCCAGTGACCGTGTATCATCTTCCAGCAGCTAGCACTGCGTGTGGAGATCGATCGGACAGCCCCCGACGAGTCTCCCCTCTAGAGGGAGTACTCTTCTACTCTTGGGAGAAAGCCTCGTGAGCCGGGATAGCCGCTGCAGCTCCAAACGCCAAGAAGAACACTGCTGGTTTTCTGCAACCAGAACTTCTGGCAGCATGCTTTTTGGCCCTCTTGTACACTGTGTACACTGACCTTTTCTTGCAGATTTCTATTGGAGATCGAAGAGCGCTTGTCCAAGTTGCCACTGCTCAAATTTGGAAGGAAAAGGAGGTCCGGAAGCTACCGTTTGATCGCTGTTTTGAAAGCCAAAAATAGAGCATCTCAACGGTCCAAGGAGGAAGAAGACTGGAATAAGTTTATCCCACTTATTCCAGCCTATTCCAGCTTTATTCCAGAGTTATTCCAGGTGGAATAAAGGTATGAAAAATTTTATTCATGCATAAATAGATGTATTTATTTATATATTTTATAAATATTTTATGCCTCGTTACATGCCTACATGCAACATGAATAGGTTAGGTTCTGGGCGGAGCAGTTTTCCGCTGCGGTGATTTTTAAAAAATGTTTTAAAATCTATTCTGCTCCCATAGCTGTTTGCATGCCTAGTGTAGGATCATGTCAAACCACCTGCACCATTTTTCTTTCACAAGGTACAAGGCCAGGTTGGTGGCCAAAGGATATTCTTAGAAAGAAGGCATTGACTATAATAAGGTGTTCTCACTTGTGGTTTGACATACATCTATCAGATTGTTGTTGAGTGTTGTAGCGGGCAGGACTTGGAGCTGGAGCAAATGGATGTCAGGATGGCCTTCCTCCATGGGGATTTGGAGGAAATATATATGGATCAGCCGCAGGGGTTCGAGGAGCCAGGAACAGAAGGAAAGGTATGTCTTTTGCAAAGATCATTGTATGGATTGAAGTAGTCGCTGAGGCAATGGTACCTACGGTTTGATGCATATGTGAGGAGCATTGGCATGACCAGATGTGAGTATGATCCCTGTGTGTATGTTAGAATTCTTGAAGATAACTCTAGGTTGTACCTACTTTTGTATGTGGATGATATGTTAATAGCATGCAAAAGTAGAGGAGTTGTAGAGGACTTAAAGGTAGCTTTGTCACATGAATTTGAAATGAAGGATTTGGATCCTGCTACAAGGATACTAGGGATGGAGATCTTCAGGGACAGAGCCAGGAGGATGCTTCATTTGTCTCAGGGGAATTACATCAAAAGAGTTTTAGAGAGATTCAGCATGGATGGTGCGAAACCGATAGCATTGCCTCTTGCCGGTCATGTTAAGCTCTCTAAGTTGATGTTGCCCATGACTGAGATGGAGGCCGAGGAGATGACGAGAGTACCATATGCTTCAGGAGTTGAGAGTTTAATGTATGCAATGATGTGTTATAGACTAGATCTCGGGCATGCAGTTAGCCAAGTCAACAGGTTCATGACTAATCCGTGCAGGGAGCATTGGAGAGCACTGAAAGGTATCTTCAGGTACTTAGTGGGCACAACCGGAGTTGGCATATGCTATAGGCACCATAGCATGGAGGACGACTGTAGGGTGTTCATGGAGGCTCAGGACCGGATGCTTAGATTTGTGGATGCTGATTATGGTGGTGATTTAGACATGAGACGTTCCACTACAGGTTATGTCTTTATGATGAATGGTGGTCCAATCTCGTGGAGGTCAAGTCTACAGGCGATTATAGCATTATCTACTACAGAGTCAGAGTATAATGATATTTCTGAGAAAGCCAAGGAAGCTATGTAGCTGAAGGGACCTGCATTGGAGATGGGCATTGGATAGGGAGCAATCAAGATTTATTCAGATAGCCAGAGTGCATTGTGTTTGGTTCATAATCCGGTCTATCATGCTAGGACCAAATATATTGACATCAGGTACCACAGGATTCAGGAGCTGGTGGAAGATGGTGAAGTGGAGCTCACCAACGTGTCTACTGCAGAGAACATGGTTGATGCATTTACCAAGGTTCTTCCAAGGGATAGCTTTTTCAGATGTGGAGCACAGATGGGATTGATGGACCGGGAAGAGCTTACTGGAACTTTGGAGTGCCAAGATAAAGATTGTAAGCTCATGTGTGGCGCACCCAAAGCCCACGGGAGCCACACAGGTTTTGGGGCTTAGGCTTATAAGTCCCCAGGGTCGTAGAGTCATCTTTGGGTCAAAGGGGATTTGATCCAAGGATTAGGATTTGTATATGTGACTTGTTGGAGGAGAGTTTTTTAAAGATTGCATCATAACCCAGTTGGGTTATGGGATTTTATTTTAGGTCCAGAGGTGTAGCCTATTTCTCCACATTGGTGAAAGGGGCTAAGTAATTAATTGGATAGGTGGTTAGAGAATTTCTTGGCTAGCCCAACCACCTAGGATTGTAACCAATTATGTTGGACCAAGACCAAGATCAAGGAAGTCCATGTGAGGAAAGACCGCACCCTATGTGGAAGACATCACGCTTATGTGCGTTGGAGAAAGAGAGGCCACGGTCTTTCTTGAGATGTGTGGCGCGCATGAAGGGAGGAGGTGACAGTTCTTTGGTGCGTGAAAGACTCTCACGGACGTGAGAGAGGTTAGAGGTATCTTCCCTTTTATTCGGTTGTTAGGCGTTCTTGGAGTGAGGAAAGGAGCGGTTTCCAAAGTCTGTAGTAGAGGCTAGGGCTTCTTCTTCAAGTAATAAAGAACGATATCTTATTTTCTCCTGATATTTATTTTCTTCTCTATTCTGTGCATGGTTCTTGTTTCTTGATTCCAAGAAATAGTTTGTGCTTATTGGTTTTTTGTTTGTTTCTTCCAAGAAGTCGGTTGCTCTCTATTTATCTTACGAAGAGTTAAGATCCCTACAGAGTCAAAGATAGGAATATTGCATTTGTTTTCCTTACCTCATTCCAAGTTTGACTGGCCATGGCACAAGATATTAGACAATGTTGTGTGTCCTTTATTGCTACTTGACAACCATCATAATTCAAGTCTATATTGTGTAGAATTTCTTTGGAGTATAGCACCTGTTACATGGTAGTTTACCCAACTTAATTTCCATAGGAACATCTTAACCCTTGGCACCATAATCATCTTCCAGATCCATTTAAAACTCGGTGTAGTAGATGCTTCTTGCCTCTTTGTTATGACAGCATAGACATCACTAGCTCTAATGGAATTAGAGCCTTTTTATGCCCAAACCGATCTATCCTTACAAAAAATATTTTAGCAATGGGATGGCTTTCACCTTTTGCACCAATTCACCTCTTTTCGTTTGTTTTTCTTTTTTCCATTTCAGAGAGGAAAACTAGAGGAAAACAAAGCCCTATTTGCCATATAATTTTTAGCATAAAAGATTGAATCTTTTTTACAAGTTGGGGTTGAGCAAATTAACCCTCTCCTTATTTTTCCTGATATAGTTTCTTGATCATTGGTATTGTTGCTGCAACTTCTCCCGAACCGGGGTCGGATGGTTATGCTGGGGCACTGCTCTCCCGGGTCACCTACAATAAAGTTCCCAAGGGCTGGTGGTGTTCTGGCGGGGGACACTCTGTTGCTTAAGTCAGTGGGAGCTTGAGGGCAACAGAATGGAGGAATCAACGAGATAGCGTATGGAGAAGGAAGAGTGTACTTAGCTCAAAATGAGATCCTCCGACTACCTTATATAGGCACGGAACAGTTTAAAATCTGTTAGGGGAGAAGCCAAGAAAGACTGATATGCCTCTAAGAGAATCTGCAGAGTGGCCACATGGCACCCGGATAGAGCAACATTGTGGAAATGGTGGAGTAGTGGTGCTGATGTGGCAGAATTATGTTACAATAGAATTCTAGTACCACCTGGAAGAGGCTTCTGGAGTTTCCTGAATCCTTGAAGTGAATTGGTCGGACCTCGACTGGGGAGGGCCAGTCGGACCTCCGAATGAGAGCATCCATCGGAGCTTCAGCAGGAGCAAGTGGGCCGGACCTCTGCTCTAGTGGGTTGGACTTCTAGAAGAGAGCGGTGGGTCGGACCTCAGCAGAAGTGGGTCATTCGGACCTCTACTCCAGTGGGTCGGACTTTCGAAGGAGAGTGTCCATCGGAGCTTCGGAAGGACGGTCCGGTCGGATCCTAGTAAGAGTGGCGATCCAGTTCGGTGGCGAGCCGGTCGGGTATAACAGTTGCCCCCTTGATCTTGGCCTTCGAGCAGTTCTATAGCTTCGAAGGACGAGAGCATTACTTGGTAATTAATGCACCAGTCCTTGGAATGATTGCAAATCTAATATGGCGTGCTGCGATCAGCCATCTTCCACTCCGAATCTCTGCCCCTGGACATATGTCAGCACTGCATTGGTGGTGGCAGAAGAAGCAGTTAATGCGGTATGGTGCAATGATGGGCTGCCAGCCCGAAATGCCCGCCTGTCGAGTTCCTGACATGATGTGAGCAACATGGCAAGATCTGAGCAGTTGGCATAGTGTCCGGAGCAACCCATCTGCCGTTGGTTGGGTGGTTACGCAGATTATGATTAGACACGAACCGATGCATCCCCTCGACTTCCCCATCAAATCAGGAAGTCACATCATCTACCGTTGGATCGCGGCACTCGAGGGGCGCGGGGAAGTCGCCCCTCAATGCCTATAAAAGGAGGGGGAGGAGGCTCGAAGGGAGTCTTCCACTGTTTTTGTGCTCGAGGAGAAAGAATCTCTCCCTATCGCTGCTCCCACTCCATTAGGAAATCAGTCACCAGGTTAGTCCCGCAAACATCCTCTGCTTTTTCTATAACTTCCATTAGAATGGCCTTTGGTATTCGGAGCTCCGCCCGTAGAAATAGGGAACCAAGTCCTTATGACATCTCATTAGTGATGACCCGAGATAGAGTAGAGGGCCTTAGGGTCGTATACAACATCCCTTCCATACTACATTTAACTATTCCCAATCAGGAGGGGAGGGTGAACTGCCCGTTGAACTTAGGAGCCCTCCATATATACGAAGACCATCTCAAGGCCGGCCTTCGGTTCCCTATTCATGACCTCCTTGTATGAATCTTCAATAGTTATAGGATTTTCCCAACGTAGCTGACCCCGAACAGCATTCGGGTGATCTGCAGTTTCATAGTTCTCTATCAGAAGGCCGGAGTCGAGCCCAAACTATCTCTTTTCTCCAACTTTTTTCTTTTAAAGCAAGACTTCCGAAGCCAGGAGTGGTGGATGTTCAGTCCCCGCCCTGGTCGGAAAATATTAGGGGGGCTTCCGTCGGCTATCCACGGATGGAAGTCCCGACACTTCTTTGTAGATAGTTTAGAACCTTGGGGTTTTGAGTCGGCGTGGAGAGAGCCCTGGCTGAAAGCAGCAGATGGGAGGAAAGTGTTGAGGGAGGACGAGGCCGACTTCAATATATTGGACAAGGATGAGCCGGTATTCGTGAAAGAACTACTCCAGGAGGAAAATCTCCATTCGGCCAGAGTCAGCTAACATCAATACCTAGGTAGGGGAGAGGTTCCCCATCATAGATCTTCTCTTCTTCGGTCGACTTTTTCATTATTATTGCTAACTCTATCTTTGCTTTCTAGCAGGCGACAAAATGAAGCCGGACCGATCAATTATTTCAGCACTGGCGGCCTAGAGGAAGGGCGTCCAAATTGCCGAGTTGGCGACCCAGAAATCGAAGAGGCAGTGGATGGAAGAGCCGATGTCCGAAAGGACAACAAAGCAGTGGGCGAAGGAGCAAACCGCCACCATTATTTCCATCGAGTCCGAGGATGACGACGTGCCACTATCAGGATGCTTGGCGGTGAAGGCAGCGGAGCGATCATCTTCAGTCGAGCAGTCGGTTGCCTGGGCAAGAGAGAACCAGCCACTGCCGTCTTACGTGGAGACAACCCTGACCTCTCCACTCATCGAGCTGATGGAGGAGACTCCCTCGGCAGCCGAAGGGAAGATAGGAGCCGAAGGGAGGGTGGCTGATAGGGAGGAGGCCATCGACGTCGGCAACTACGAGCGTCAGACATCGCGTTCTATACACGATGCCGAGCAGGTCAAGGGCCTGCTTAAGAGGGCCATCGCGGGCACTGACTGGAATAGATCGAGTCGATGGACAGTAAACGAGGCCATAAGGAGTTCCTTGCACAACATAATGGGGGTAAGTCATCTGCATCCGATCTCTTAGCCTTGGCCTATAAGACACTAACTTTGTTTTGCCATTTGCATCTCCTTCAAGATATGCTGCTGATGGATGACGGCCTGGGCGAGCTGCTAGATTTGAAAGAGCACTCAACCTAAAGAGCCGAGGTAGTTGAGGTGGTGAGGGACACTACAGAAGTGGTGCTGACGGTCGCCAGGATGGAGTTGTCCATCCTACGGGCAACCGAAGAAGAGCACTCTGCCTTGCGAGCTGAGGCAGAGGCTCAAAAGAATCAGATTGTAGACATGCTGGCTCAGCGGGATGATTGAGACGTCAAGCTGAAGAACAAGAGGTGGAGGGTGAAGTCCCTAGCTCGCCGGGTAGCCAAAGAGAGGACATGCTTGTTGAGTTCGAGAGGTGCTCAAGGGGCCATCAGGCTGAGGCCGAAAGATATAAGGGGTTGCTAAAGAAAATCCAAGAGCTGATGAAGACGGCGATCGAAGCGGCCGTAAAGAAATATAAGACCTCAGAAGACTTCAAGGAAGAGATGAATGAGGCTAGCTCATACAGCTTTGACTTCGGGTATGAAGAATGCCTAGAGAAGGTCAGCACCGCCTTCCTGGAGCTCGACCTTTCCTCTATATGGCTGCTGAAGCGGGCAGAAGAAGAGGTTGCCGAAGAAGAGATGGGTCCAACTGACGGAGGGGCCGAAGCCCAAATTTGAGCCGAGGCAGAGGGAGCCGGACCTGATGCTCAGGTCGGAGCCGATGTGGAAGTGGCGGGTGCTCCAGTGGATGCTTTGGTTGTACCGGATGGGGTCGAAGCCGGAGTCACCGATGTACCTTCGGTGGGTCAGACCTAGGTTGTTTGTAAAAGTCTGACCTCCCCTTTTTGTAAAGAACTACCTTTATAATATAATAGAACTTCTTGTCGTATTTTCATATATATGTGTCTCAATGTGCATGCGGTCATTCGGATCGACTGAAGCTCTTTTCTTTAAAAATGTTTCTAAGTATCGCCGGTCAGCTAGGTAGGACTGTAAGAACTAGTTGTTGAATAGTAGCTTGATCCAAGACCAATAGCTTAGAAATTTTTCTAAGTGTGGGTTCGTCGGCTAATCTGAATGTGCGGTCGGACCTTCTGAAGTAGATGTTGGGCAGTAGCTCAGTCCGAATCAAGAAACTTAAGAATTTTTTTTAAGTATTGGTTTGTCGGCTCGTCCGAACTCGAAGATTGTTGAGGTAGCTGCTGGATAGTAGCTCAGTCCGAACCAAGATACTTAGAAATTTTTTTCAAGTGTTGGTTTGTCAGCTCGTCTGAACTCGAAGATTGTTGAGATAGCTGCCAGACAGTAGCTCAGTCCGAACCAAGATACCTAGGAGTTTTTCCCAGGTGTTGGTTCGTCGGCTCGTCCGAACTCGAAGCTGTTGCTTATCGGAGTCAAACTTTTGGAGGTGGGCTATCTTAGAGCCTCTGTCGACCGGAGTCAGACTTTCGGAGGTGGGCTACCCTAGATCCTTTGCCAACTGGAGTCAGACTTTCGGAGGTGGGCTGCCCTAGAGCCTTTGCCGATCGGAGTCAGACTTTCAGAAGTGGGCTACTCTAGAGCCTTTGCCGACCGGAGTCGGACTTTTAGAAGTGGGCTGCCCTAGATCCTTTGCCAACCGTAGTCAGGCTTTCGGAAGTGGGCTACCCTAGATCCTTTGCCGACTGGAGTCGGACTTTCAGAAGTGGGCTTCTCTAGAGCCTTTGCCGACCGGAGTCGAACTTTCGGAGGTGGGCTTTCCTAGAGCCTTTGCCGACCGGAGTCGAGCTTTCAGAAGTGGGCTGCCCTAGAGCCTTTGTCGACCGAAGTCAGACTTTCGAAGGTGGGCTACCCTAGAGCCTCTGCCAATCAGAGTTAGACTTTCGGAGGTGGGCTGCCCTGAAGCCTCTACCAACCGGAGTTGGACTTTCGGAAGTGCTTCATAGAATAAGTTGTAGACTTTATTGATAATACTTGCGAAGGTTGTCTACATTTCATGGATGCGCCACTTGCCATCCATCTAGATGTTTGAGTCGGTAGGTTTTGGCTCGAATTACTTCAATGACTCGATAAGGGCCTTCCAAATTGGGGGAGAGTTTTCCTTGCTCGGTCGGTCTAGAAATTTTTGTCCTCCGCAAGACCAGATCTCTAACCTGGAAAGTTCATGCCTTGACCTGTGAGTTGTAATATTGGGCCATCTTCTGATGGTAGGTCACCATCTTCAAGCCTGTTCGGAGCTTGGTTTCTTCAAGTAAATCTATGTCAGCCCTCTGTTGCTCTGAGTTGGTCAGCTCGGCGAAATGATCAATCCGTATGGATTGCAAAAAGACTTTCACGGGGATGACTGCTTCACTTCTGTAGGTTAGGTTGAACGGAGTCTTCCCGGTCACCGTTCAGGTGGCTGTCCGATAAGCCCAGAGCACTGAATGGAGTTCTTCTATCCATTGTCCTTTGGCTTCATTTAGTCGGGTCTTCAATCCATGCAGGATTGTCTGATTGGTGACTTCGGCTTCTCCATTGGACTGGGGATGGCCGACTGATGTGAGCCGATGAGAGATGTGATATTGCTTGCAAAAGTCCTAGAATTTGGGGTTGTCGAACTACCTTCCATTGTCGATGATGATTGTTTATGGAATGCCAAATCGAAAAATAATGCAGTTCCGGACAAAGTTTGCTGCCTTGGCCTCTGTAATCTATGCCAATGGTTCGGCCTCTACCCATTTGGTGAAGTAATCAATGGCCATAATAAGGAACTTCCACTAGCCGGATGCCGGAGGGAAGGGTCCTAGGATGTCCATCCCCTACTGTGCGAATGGCCAAGGTGCAGTGAGTGGAGTCAGCTGGCAGGCAGGCCTTCTTTGAATATTGGAGTACCTTTGACATGCATCGTACTTTCGAACGAAGTCCAACGCGTCCTTCTGAATCATGGGCCAATAGTATCCCTATCGGATGATTTTGTAAGCCAGGGATCTTCCTCCAAGGTGGTTGCCGTAGATGCCTTCATGTACTTCTCTGAGTGCATAGTCTGCATCAGTTGGCCCCAAGCACTTCAACAGCAGCTGTGAGAATGACCGCTTCTAGAGGACGCCGTTGAGGATGACATACTTAGAAGCCATCCAGCGTACACGCTTGGCTTTGATCGAATCTTCTGGGAGAGTCCCTCCGACAAGGAAAGTGAGAATTGGATCCATCCAAGAAGCTTCCTGTTCGACTTGGTGGACCTCGGTCGGCTCTTCAGTGATACTTGGGCATTGCAGATACTCCACAAAAGTTCGGTCAGAGGTATTGGTGATGATCGTGGTCAGTCATGACAAAGCATCCACCTGGAAGTTCTGCAGTCGAGGTATATGGAGAATTTCGAAGAATTTAAACCAAGATACGAAGCTTTGTACCTTATTTAAGTACTTGGCCAGGGTCAGATCTCTTGCTTCGAATTCACCCTTCACCTGATTTACCACCAGTTGAGAGTCTGAGAAGGCCCTGATTCGGCCAATGCCCAATTCATTGGCAATTCTCAGTCCTGAGAGAAGGGCTTCGTACTCCGCCTGATTGTTTGACATCTAAAATGAAAAGTGCAGAGTGAACTCCAAGCTTTCTCCATCGGGGTCAGCTAGGATCAGGCCGACCCCGCAGCCAGCAAGGTTGGACACTCCATCTGATTCATCACTTGACTCTTCCTTTGTAGTGGACTTGAAGGCTATGGCTTTCTTTTTCTTGTCATTGTCCACTGTCTTCTGTTTTAGTCAAAGCTCATAAGTCATCAGTAATCCAAGAAGCTGCTCAAGAGGTAGAGTATTGACATCCTTGGCTTCTTCTATGGCCATTACTTTTGCATCCCATAAAGCCGGAAGAGACCTGAGAAGTTTGTTAACAAGTTCACCATTAGATATAATCTTTCCCAAACTCCTCATACCATTTACTATATTGGTAAATCTAGTATACATCTCACTAATACTTTCAGTTGGTTCCATCCTGAACATCTCATACGTATGAATGAGCATGTTCACCTTTGTGGTCTTCACTTGGTGTGTACCCTCATGGGTAACCTCAAGTGTATCCCAAATTTTATGGCGAAAATACAATTTGATATTCTGTTAAATTCACTTGGGTCAAGTGCACAGAATAACAAATTCATCGCCTTTGCATTTAACTCAGCTTGTTTGATGTCATTGTCATCCCATTCTTCTTCAGATTTTGGGGTGATAATGCCATTAACCAAGTGAGTGGGCTGATGAGGCCCTTTAGTAATTACTCTCCATATATTATAATCTACAGCTTGTAAATAAATGCGCATACGAGTTTTCCAGTATGTGTAGTTTGTGCCATTAAAGAAAGGTGGGCGATTTGATGCTTGACCTTCAACTACACCCATTCCAATTGGGACGGCCATGATCTTTCACTCAAGATCGTTGGACCTACAAGAGAGTACCGGTGCTCTGATACCACTTGTTGCCTAGATATGGTGCCCAGGAGGGGGGATGAATTGGGTCTTTTTTTAAAAAAATAAAGCAATATATGTGCTATCAATTTCAAATATGAAGAGTGATAGTGCTCAAGTAATTGTGCAATGGAAGCAATGAAAGATAACAACAATTAAAGAGCAATAGAGAGTAAAGCAATGCAAACACACAAAATGTATAGTGGTTCGGTGCACCTAGCACCTACATCCACTCCCTAAGCTCCACTTGAGAATTTCCATTATAATCTTCTCTAGATTACAGCCGACTTGTTTTACAAGGCTCACATGTCAAAACCTAAGTTGGTTTTATTACCTAGGCTCACCAACAAACCTTACACACTTGTTTTGGCTTCGGGCTTACAAGCAGCCCTAGTTGGTTTTATCAATTGGCTCACCAACAAACCTCACATTAGTTTCAAATTCTCTTGAAACTAGGCTAGCACAAATAGAGTATGAATACAATGAATAAAAACAAGACAAACTCCTTTTTGAGCAAAAAGCAATTCGATGTAGCTCTTGTTGGAGACTCTTCAAGTCTTCCTCTTGGAATCTTGGACCTCACTAAATGCCAAAGACTTGAAAGCTGGATTCCTCAAAAATGAAAAGCTTTTGGCTAAGGAATCTCTTGGATTTTCTCTCTTTTTGGCTTAGGATTGATTGAAAGCTTTGTACTTTTACTCTCTTCTTTTTCACTTTGTCTCCTTTTTTTTTTTGAAGTTAGGTGGAGGTTAAATACTTCATTCAAGCTGAAACAACTTCACAAGACCGTTAGAATAAAAAATATGGCCGTTTATGGCCATTAGAAATCAAATCAAAAGTTCAGAAAAACTAGCCGTTATGCTATGAGTCGACCTCTGGGTCAAGTGTCGACCTCCAGTTTATCTTAGATAAAAATCCAGAAAACCATAGTTCTGCCCAGTTTGAATTCTCAGGCAATGAGTCGACCTCTGGTGTCGACCTCTGGATAGGTGTCGACCTTAGGTGGTGACCTTTGAAGCGTGCCACTAAATTTTACCGTGCCGGCCTTGCTGAGCTTTTCTTTTCTTCATGAGTCGACCTCTGGTGGTCGACCTTTGGCAAGGTATTGACCTCTGGAGGTCGACCTCTAGTCTGAAATTTTCTGAAACTCTAGAGAGGTGCGTGCCATGCTTGAGTTTCTCTAGGTCTTTGTTTCTTTTGTCAATTACTTCTTAATATGAAGGTCCAATATTAGAAATTTGATCTTATTTAAGGTAGAAGAGCTCTTTCCCAAATCAAGCAAGCTTGGTTTCATCATTGTACTCTTGATACTCTTTTTGAATAACCTAAGGCCTGAAACTTTATCTTGAAATGAAACATTAGTCCAAACATATACTCAACATTTTGTTAATCATCAAAACTAAGGAGCCAAAGCCAACAATCCACATGAATGGTCCAAGCAGGCTCAGCTTCGTCGATGGTGTCGGCTTTAGGTGCTTCGACCATTTGAGAGGGTGCCCCTTGCTTACAGGTACATTCTATACTGAAGTCAGCAATTACTTGAGCCTTCAAAGTTGATCGGGATTGAAAGGAGATGTCAAACTCGCTAAATTTGACGACCCACTTGGCGAGACGACAGGAGGTGTCTGGGCTTCGAAGGATCGCCTTGAGGGTTTGGTCAGTCAGCACGATGATTGGATGTGCCTGGAAGTAAGGTCGGAGTCGTTTGGCTGCTATGACCAAGGAATAGACAAGCTTTTGCATTTTAGGGTACCTTGTTTTGTACTTTTAACCAAGACTTCTTCAGCTAAATAACCATTCAAAAATGTACTTTTAACATCCATTTGAAATAGTTTGAAATTCATAAAACATGCAAATGCTAAAAGTAATCTAATAGCTTCAAGTCTAGCTACTGGAGCAAAGGTTTCATTAAAATGCAAAACAGGTTTTTGCTGACCATCTTCTCCCACTCGCACGAGGACGGAGCTGACCACCTCATTCGACGTCGACAGGTAGAGATACAAAGGCTCCCCCTCTGTTAGCTTGGCTAGCAACGGAGGGTTCTTCAGATAGTCCTTCATGGCTTCAAAGGCCGACCAACACTCATCGGTCCAGTGGAAGCGGCTTGACCGGTGCAAGGTCTTGAAGAATGGCAGGGACTTCTCAGCTGACTGGGAAATGAAATGGCTGAGAGAAGCTATCTGGCCCGTAAGCTCTTGCACCTGCTTCTAATTGGTCGGATGTCCTATCTCAATGACAACTTTGATATTGTCAGGATTGACTTCAATTCCTCTTTGTGTAACCAAGAAGCCGAGAAACTTTCCAGAAGTCACCCCAAAAGCACACTTAGCAGGATTCAGCTTCATCCGATGGTGTCTCGGTGCATCAAAGGATTCCTGCAAGTTCTTGATGTGGTCAGCTCTGTGGAGGCTCTTGACTATCATATCATCTACATACGCCTCCATGTTTCTCTCGAGCTGCCATTCGAAGACCCGGTTGATCAGTCTTTGGAAAGTGGCACCGGTGTTCTTCAGGCCAAAGGGCATCATCCTATAACAGTACAAACCTTTGTCGGTGACAAAGACCATTTTCTCCTTATCCTCCGGATGCATCCTGATCTGGTTATAGCCGGAGAAGGCATCCATGAAGCTTAGAAGCTGATGGCCAGCCATGGCATCCACCAGCTGATCAATCTTTGGTAAGAGAAAGCTATCCTTCGGACAAGCTTTATTGAGGTTGGTATAGTCTACACAGATCCTCCACCTCCCATTAGCCTTTTTCATCATTACAACATTTGCTAGCCATTCAGGGTAATGAGCTTTCCTGATGAAACCAACATCAGAGAGCTTCTTTACTTCTTCATCAATAGCCCTCTGTCTTTTGGCAGCGAAGCTCCTCTTTTTCTGTCGGACAGGTCTGTAGTTTGGATCCACCTTAAGCTGGTGAGTGATGACATCCGACGGAATACCTGGCATGTCCGACACTAACCAATCAAAGACATCAGCATTATTTCTCAAGAAGTCGATCAGCTCCAACTTAATGTCTTCACTGAGGGTGATTCCAATTTGGAGGACTTTGGTGGGGTCATCTTTTCAAAAGGGAATAAATAGAATTCTTTCATCTGGCTGACCGTGGCCATCGGCTTCGGCCCTTCGGTCAAGCTGTTCTAAAGTGGGATGGCCATCCGACTATCGGTCTTGAATAGTTAGGTACTGCCTAGCCATCCTGCGATCTCCCCTCATAACTCCGACCCCGCTCTTGGTCAGAAACTTCGCCAACAAATGGTAAGTGGATTCGATAGCCCAAAACCTATTGAGGGCCGGTCGGCCCAAGATGGCATTGTATGCCGAGGTCGTACGGACGACCAAAAAGTTGATGCGGAGAGTTTTCTGAAAGGGCTCCATCCCGATCATCACAGGAAGGGTTATTTCTCCCTCAACTCCGACGAAGTTTCCCCCAAAGCCCATCAACGATATGGGAGAATCTTGTAGTCTCAACCTGGACAGGTTCATTCTTACAAAAGCATCATACAATAATACCTCTATGAAGCTTCCATTATCTATAAGAATCTTTTTTATATCGTAGTTGGCAATTACTGCCGACACGACTACAGGATCATTTTCAGAAACATGAGATTCCAAAAGGTCTTCATCGGAGAAGGTGATTGCATTGGAACCCCTCGACCTCTTGACAACATTCGGGTCCTCTTCATATCTCCAATCGGATCGTCGATGTAGCATACTGACATTCCCATCGGTCGGGTGCTGGTTGGGAAGCTATGTCTCCTTCGGAGGGTCTCTGGCAATTGAGGCTTCAGCCTGATCCTTGTGGGGTCGGACGTATTTGTGTAGATATCCCCTCTAGATGAGATCTTCAATGGCATCCTTCAGCTGGAGGCACTCTTCGGTGTTATGCCCGTGGTCTCGATAGAACTGGCAGTATTTGTCTCTATTTCTGGATGCAAAGGGGCCCCTCATCGGATGAGGCCTTTGCAGGAAGGTCTTGTTCCCAATTTCCAGGAAGATCTTCTCCCTTCGAAGGAAGAGGGGCGCATAAGTTTCGAACCTCTTGGGGAAGTCCTTCGACTTCAGACTACGGTGTTGGGCCGACCGGTTGCCATCACTAGGAGGTCAGACTTCGGGAGCCTTGTCGCTCCACTTCTTGGGAGCCGACCTCCCTTCAGCCTGGCATCGGCTTGTCGCTTGTTCTTCTGCCAGGGAGTACTTCTGCGCCCTGGCCAGCAACTCAAAGTAGCTCGTCAAAAATTTCTTGTTCAGGGAGAATGTGAGCCTGGACGAGCGGAGACCTCTTTTAAAGGCCGACATAGCTACATCCTTGTTTAGATCCGGAATTTCCATGGCCGTTGAGTTGAAACGGGCCATGTAATCTTGGAGAGTCTCTCCCTCCTTTTGCAGTATGAGGAAGAGGCAATCGGTGTTCCTCGGAGTCCAACTATAGGTCCTGAAATGGAAAAGAAAGAGGTTTTCAAGTTGAGGAAAAGAGTGGATTGTACCTGGCTGGATGGTGGAGAACCACATCCGGGCAGCCTTCTTGAGGGTGGCAGGGAAGGCGATGCAATGGAGAGCGTCGGAGGTGCCATGTACCATCATGTGGGCCTTGTAGGTGCCCAGATGGTCCAGTGGGTTGGTGGTGCCATCGTAGGGGTCCACCTGTGGGATTTTGAAGTGACGGGGGATCATCTCTTCCATGATCTCATCGAAGAACGGTGGGCTAAAGTCGTACACCTGCCCCCCTTCGGCTTTCTGCCGATCAATGATTTCAGCAATGTGCTCCTCCATGTGTAATATCTTGCTGGTGTAGTCTCTCGGGACTTCAACACGGTGTCGGGCACCAGCAGGGATGGAGTCGACGAAGGAGGGTGAGGTGGACCTCGCCCTCTTGCTGTCAGCATGAGCCCCCAAGGACCTTCGGGGCTACGGAGCAATGTGAGAGAGAGACCGAGGGACTTCCTGCCATCGGCTTCCATCAGCCGCAGGTTGATGGTGGCTGCAAGATGTAGCAGGTGATTGCTACCGGTTGTTAGCCGTCTCCTGAAGATGCTGAACCGCAGTAGTAAGTATATCTGTGCGGTTCAGCAGCATCTGGAATTGCTGAAGTCCCAGAATAACAGTGGGTTCGGCGGCGGTAGTGGCATCATTCTCCCTAGGAGGTCCTTCGGATCTGGACTGGGAGTGACCTCTTCTGGCAGAGGTGTTATGAGCTCTTTCCTTAGCCATTGCTTGACTGAGTGGACGGATTCCTCATTTTATAGAAGGGTGGAGCCCCTTCCTCTAGCACCAATCTGTTGCTGCAACTTCTCCCGAACCGGTGGTGTTCCGGGTCGCCTACAACAAAGTTTCTAAGGGTTGGTGGTGTTCCGGCGGGGGACACTCCGATGCTTAAGTCAGTGGGAGCTTGAGGGCAACAGAATGGAGGAATCAACGAGACATCGTATGGAGAAGGAAAAGTGTACTTAGCTCAAAACGAGGTCCCCCGCTACCTTATATAGGCACGGAACAGTCCAAAATCCATTAGGGAAGAAGCCGAGAAAGACTGATCTGCCCCTAGGAGAATTCGGAGAGTGGCTATATGGCACCCAGATAGAGCAACATCATGGAAATGGTGGAGTAGTGGTGCTGATGTGGTAGAATTCTGTTATATTTTGGTATCAACTGGAAGAGGCTTATGGAGTTTCCTGGATCCTTGAAGTGAATTGGTCGGACCACGACTAGGGAGGGCTAGTCGGACCTCCGAATGAAAGCGTCCGTCGGAGCTTCAGCAGGAGCAGATGGGCCGGACCTCTGCTCCAGTGGGTCGGAATCCAGAGGAGAGCGGTAGGCTGGACCTCAGCAGAAGTAGGTCATTCAGATCTCTACTTCAGTGGGTCAGACTTCCGAAGAAGAGTGTCCGTCGGAGCTTCAGAAGGGCGGTCTGGTCGGATCCTAGTAAGAGTGGCGGTCCGGTTCGGTGGCGAGCCGGTCGGGTATAACAGATATGGTAGGGTGTGGTCTGGAAAATTGGGAAGTATAATGCTGGCCATTTTTAGCACTTGAACCGCCAATTTTCACATTGAAAAGAGGTCGAAAAAATGAATTTATTTGTCTGATTTGAGTATTGGGTTCTTGAACTTCGATTAGGTTGCTTGTCGAAGTCTTCAACATGAATAAAGTTGTGCCAAATTGTTATACATTTTCTTTTCTTTTCTTTTCTTTTCTTTTCTTTTTTTAATTTATGCTTTCTTGGGTATAATTATTTGTCTTTCTTTGTTTGTGCAATCTTTTCTCATGACATTTTGATGAAACTTTTTACCCCTATCCTAACAGATAATGAATGCTCCTACTGGTTCCTTTTTACGTTCATTTCTTGCAGTATTTTTAAACAGTCAGTAAAGATGTTTGAAAGTTGAAAACTTTTCCCTTTTGTTAGCTTGCTGGAGATATCCTATTAGTGCACCGAGGACGTTGCAAATTTTTGACCAAGGCAAAGGTTGCAGACTAGCTGCTTCTGCCATCCTTATCATTAATAACCGTAAAGGTTTGGACTTCTTGCTTAGTAGCTTGTGGTTATATAATCTGACCTGAAATATAGTAGTTGGCTATTGCACCTTTGTGTAAAATTGAGCTTTATATGTTTCAGCTGTAAGTTATATTCATTAAGTATTGTGCTTTTTTAACATAATATGGTCATTTCCTGCAAGGGAAAAATGATTCTGTACAATAATCAGAGAAATGCTGCCATTTCATCAATACAAAGATAATAAGCTCATTCCATCCTTTTTTAAAAAAAATTTCCTCTTTCTCTTTTTTTTTCTTTGTTGGCTCTTTATTATTAACAATTTACATGGTATTGGAGTTCTTGAAGGGCCTTAATACATAATCCTGCCATTTATTTTTTTCCATTCCCTTTTGTACATACATTTAGTGCCATCTGTTTCAATGGAACTTAAAACCCTTTTTGTTTTTCGTCCCTTTCTCATGAGCAATCATGGCTACTTGATTTCTGTTACAATACTGTTAAATTTTTCTCCCGTCTTGATCTCTTTCCCTTGTCTACCTTGCTCTCTTATTTTTCCTGTTTTCTCGTTGAGCTTTAATGGATGTCTTTTTCTTATTTGTCATCTCCACTTGGATCCCTTAGGTTTGCTAAATATGTCTTTTTGAAATATTTTTAAAATAGAACTTATATGATAATAAGGTAATTGGGATTTTCTTAAATGATTCATCTTTTTCTTACAGAACCAGATGAATGTCATTTCTTTCGGGACAAATTCTTTCTTAAAAGAGGATGCAAAAGGATTAAAATGGAAGCTCAAATGTATTTAAGATCAACTCAAAATAAATCTAGAATAGATTTTAAAGCAGTCAGACGGGCCACTCGGGACAGGGGAGGCTCGGTCCATAGCTACAGAGCCGCACGGGTGTTCTGCTTTTACGGCGGGACAAATTCTAACTTAAAAGAGGATGCAAAAGGATTAAAATGGAAGCTTAAATGTATTTAAGATCAACTCAAAATAAATCTAGAATGGATTTTAAAGCAGTCAGACAGGCCACTCGGGACAGGGGAGGCTCGGGCCATAGCTACAGAGCCGCACGGGTGTTCTGCTTTTACGGCATCTGGTGCGGCGTTTGGATTTGTTCGGAGCAGGCTCTGGTTTCACGCACAATGGAGTGGCTGGCAGATGGGTGGAAGCCCATCCAACGGCTCAAGATGCAACTTTCGAAAAAAGATTCGGAGTGCAATAAATGCCCATAGCAATTAATGTGGTAGTGGGGTAATGAATAGATAGGAAGGGTTCTGTTATATCCCTTTCACCCATATCCGTTAAAGGTCTAAAATTTATTAAGATCCACTAAGGTTAATTATTTTGATTATCCTGTTATAACTATTTTGATTATTTTATTATTTAATCATTTTGATTATTCTGTTATTTGATTATAATTATATTATATTATCTGGTTACTGGTTACAATCATATTTGGTTATTCGGTTAGAATTATATTCGGTTATATGGTTACAACCACATTCGGTTATTCGGTTATTCAGTTACAATCACTTTAATCTAAGAGGCATACTCTAAAGGGAAGAAAGATTTGAGGCCATTCTTGAATTTTCCATTCTGTTGATGTCTAGACCGTTCACTGACTTGAACATCGGAATATTTTCGCTGAAAATCCGGTCCGACATCTTTTGTTGGTGTCCAATCCGTATCTAGGAACAGGATACGGAAGCACGAGTAGAATGCTCGATACCATTGAAGTTTCAGTCCAGATAATCTAGCGGCAACAGGTTCCAAATTGGGATCAATGGCAAAGGGCGCTGGTCTTTCTTTGACAGCATCATCCCGACTTGTAGAAGGATTGTCGAAGCTGTTTAATGCGGCGATTCGTGGGGATTTTGACACGATCCAAGGCCAAATTGTGGGTGATCCAACGGCTTCTAAGCAGCAGAAAATGCCATCCAACGGCCCGCGACTACTACATGATTTGGCTCTACTGAAGCAAAGAAGCGCACGGACCTGGGAGTGAATTGCACAATCAAATGGCGGTGGAAGACTCCCTACCTGTTCTGGCGTGATTTGCAGCAAAATCAAATGGCCCATGCTTCATCCAACCTGTTGAAGCTTAATTCAGCATGATTTCAAAGTGATTTGACTGCCAAAATTTTCAAAAAAGAATTCCAGAGTTCTACAAGTAATCTAACACCAGATTTTATAGGAAACAGATTTATTTTCTCACTATTTAAAGGGTCCCGGATTACAAGAAAAAATCATCGATAAGAAAGGGATATGATATATGCAAAGATATCATCTTTGAATTACATGTTGGCTTCTACAAAAGAGGTGATAAGAAGAGAGTTGTGTTTCCTACTATCTTTATGTCTATACTAATCTCCAAATCAGATTTAAAGAGAAAGAATAAAAGAAAGCTAGTATGCTTCAATGGGTATGGAGGAAGGAGAGGTGATTCAACCAATCTTCATGACGAGACTATGCCATTACTTATTATTTTTAATTTATTATAATTAAATTTTTATTTTAATTAATATAAGAATTTATTTTTATGTTTTTTATTTTCATGTTCTTTATTTTTATTACAAGTAGATAATAGGATCTAGTTAGTAGATCTTAGTACCAAATTATTTTTTATGTTTTTAATTTTTTATTTTCCCGACTTCAATTTTTTTCTTTTATAAATTTCAAAAATTTTAAAACTTTGGCTTTTTTCATAGATTTGACTTGATTCACTATTATATATATTTTTAATTAATTAGAAGTTTGATTTAAATCGATAAATATGATATCTTAACCATCTTGCCATTCCTGAAAGTCATAACTGACTTTCCATGTTTAGAAAAGGTATTTGGGATGTGTGAACTTTCAACCATATATTATTCCTTTGGATTGCTCTTAGGTTGACTAGGCAATATACCTCCTTCCTATCCAAGGCTGTCATTAGTTGCTCGACTTGAGTTTCTGACTTGATGATGGATTGTGTGTGAGAGATGGGAGTTTGAGAATTAGTTTCTATCTATGCTAAAGCTTGTAGGTTGTATTTGGTAGTAGGTAATTATTATGGATTCTGTCGATATGTTTCGACCCGGCCCTTGTGAAAAAGGGCTTGGGGCTTATGAGACCGATGCCTTTTTATTTCATGTGCGACAACAAGAAAAAAAAGGGAGTGCAGCACCGAGAGAGAAAACAAAAAGAGGGAAAATATTTTGATCCTTCCAGGTCTTGATCGGATGGCAATTCAAAATCCGATCAAGATGAAATTTTAGTATGTTGTTCACGACAGCGAGCTCTACAAAGTGAACAGTTCGGATCGCTGTTATTTTTCTTGTATAATCATCAAATATTTGACTCTGGTAAGATCTTCTCTTTTTTTTCCTGTATTTCTCAGTAATATTTATATATATTATACTAAGATGATCATCATATACTGTTTGGAGAGCCTTTAGTTTGCTAGAGAGAAAAACCTTGTTGTACCCATTATTTGATTATAGTAGAAGTTTGATCTGGTTTTAGGCCTCGTGGTTTTTACCTTCATATTGGAGGGTTTTCCACGTAAATCTGGTTTTTTTGTACTTGGTTTGATTTGCTTTTGCTGGATTGATATTGTTGAGTTATTGCCTTTTTTAATTAGCACACAGGGGTTAAAATTTATCCTAGGTATAATCTTTTGTGACCCTCTTTAACCCCAACAACTGGTATCAGAGCCTGATTAGGCAGTAATTGTGCTAATTAAAATGGAAGAGAAATCCAGTATGGTTAAATTAACTTCATCAAATTATTCTTTATAGAGGATAATGATGGAAGATTTATTATATTGCCGAGATCTGTTTGAGCTAATTGAATTGCAGAGAATAATGCCAAACAATGTGAAAGTTAATGAGTGGAAAAGGTTAAACAGGAAAGCCATGGCTACGATCAGACAATGGATTGATGTGAGTGTGATTTATGATGTTACAACAGAAATGGATGTTTATTAGGTCTGGAAGAAGCTAGAAGATTTATATCAGCGAAAGAATGCATAGAATAAAGCCTACCTGATCAAAAGAGCCATGGCTACTATCAGACAATGGATTGATATGAGTGTGATCCATGATGTTGCGACAGAAATGGATGTTTATCAGGTCTGGAAGAAGCTAGAAGATTTATATCAGCGAAAGAATGTACAGAATAAAGCTTACCTGATCAGAAGACTAGTGAACTTGAAGTATAAAGATTTATACTTACCTGATCAGAAGACTAGTGAACTTGAAGTATAAAGAATAAAGCTAGAAGATTTATATCAGCGAAAGAAAGTACAGAATAAAGCTTACCTGATCAGAAGACTAGTGAACTTGAAGTATAAAGATGGGCAGAATGCTTCAGAGTACTTAAATAATTTCTAGGAGATCCTGAATCAGTTGGCTATAATGAAGTTGCTTCTTGATGATGAGGTGCAGGCATTGATCTTGCTGAGTTCTTTACCAGATAGTTGGGAGATGTTGGTGGTGACACTAAGTAATTCCACGGCCAGTGATAAACTTACCCTAACTATGGTGAAGGATAGTATATTAAATGAAGCAAACAGACGAAAGGAGAAGGGTTTGACAGATACAAATTCTGAGGCACTAGTTACCGATCAGAGGGGGAGAAGTAAAAATAGATCCTTCCACAATGAAAGAGATGATGGATCCCATGATAAAAATAATCATGAAAAATTCAGAGGCCGGTCAAAGTCCAGAAAGGATGTTACTTGCTACTACTGTAAAAGGCCAGGACATTTTCAGAGAGAGTGTAGAAAATACAAAAGGGATCAGGATAAAACTAATAGAAAGAAAGAAGAGATACAGAGTACGACTACAATTACATTTGATAATGAGGTCATGATTGCATGTGATGATGCATGTATTAACCTCACATGTCAAGAACCCAGTTGGGTAATTGATTCAGCTGCCTCATATCATGTTACATCTCGGAGAGTCTTCTTCTTGTCCTACTCCAAAGGTGATTTTGGGCATGTTATGATGGAAAATGATGCAATAGCTAAAATTATTGGCATGAGAGATGTTTGTTTGGAGACTAATACCAAGTGCAGACTGCTGTTAAGAAATATAAGGCATGTTCCTGATATCCGATTGCATTTGATTTCTGCATGTATCTTCGATGATGAGGGTTACTACAGTCACTTTGGCGAAGGAAAATGAAAGCTTACCAAAGGTTCCCTGGTTGTAGCAAAAGGCAAAAAAGATAGCTTTTACAAATTGCAGGCTAAAGTATGTAATGGAGTGGTGAATGCAGTTGAAGAAACCTCCACAGATGTATGGCATCAATGGCTTGGTCATCTGAGTGAGAAGGGAATTGATACTTTATCCAGGCACAACCTGCTTCCTTTAAAAGGTACGCACCTAAGACCTTGCACGTACTATTTACATGGCAAGCAGTACAAAGTTTCATTTCATAAACTCCTCTTTCATAGAAGATCGCATGTGCTAGATTTAGTTCACACTGATGTATGCTCTATGACCACTAAGATACTTGGTGATGCACTTTATTTTGTTGCCTTTATTGATGATCATTCTCGAAAGTTATGGGCCTTTGCTTTGAGATCTAAAGACCAGGTATTTGATGTCTTTAAAAAATTCCATGCTAGTGTTGAAAAGGAGAAGGGAAGAAAATTAAGATGCATCCGAGCAGACAATGGTGGTGAATATCGGGGTCTGTTCAAGAGATACTACAGACAACATGGTATTAGATTGGATAAGACCATCCCTAAGATAGCTCAACAAAATGGAGTGGCAGAGAGGATGAATCGCACCATTATTGAAAGAATCCGGTGCATGCTTTTTCATTCAAAATTGCCCAATTCCTTTTAGGATGAAGCTATGAGGACTGCAGTTGTTCTGTTTTATCTTTCTCCTTCATATGCCCTTGATGGTGATGCTCCTGAGAAGGTATGGACACAAAAATCAGTTTTCTATGACTATCTCAGAGTATTTGGATGTAGGGCCTTTGTTCATATTCCAAAAGATGAGCGGTCAAATCTTGATAGCAAGTCAAAGGAGTGTATTTTTCTTGGAAATGGACATGAGCAGTTTGGTTACAAGCTATGGGATCCAGTAGAGAAGAAGTTGATCAGAAGCAGAGATATAGTATTCTTTGAAGATCAGACTATTGAGGATATGGAAAAAGTAAATAAGCCAAAATCTACTACAGAATTATTCGTTGATCCCATGTTTCATGGAATATTTTCTTATCTATTTGGAAAAAAACTAATTTAGCTTTTCTAATCTGATTGGTTTTTTCTATGGGAAAGTACTTCTTGAGAAATTATATCTAAAATTGGTCCTAGGTTGAGATGGTTATTGAATTTAAGAAGCTTCACCAATATTTGGCTTTGTCTTCAAATTAAAATGGAAAATGTCTCAATCTAAGGATGTCGTCAAAGAAGTTCTGAACTTTTACTATAAAACGAATCTCAAAAAATTCATCTAAGTGTGTATAAGCATCCTTGTTACTATGTTCATGAAAAGATGGTAGCATCTAAATAATGCTGGACTTGATTTCATATTAGGTAGCTTCTATGGGAGGTGCCTGTATACATGGTGCATACGAGTACGAGAATGGGATAAAATGTTCTCTCAACGAGTGTGGAGGGTTAGCTTTGCCAAGTGTAGCCATGTTTCTAGCCTTGATAGTCCTAAGGATTTTTTCTAGTTCTTCATCTAGTGGTTGTAAGTTGGATTGTAGCAATTATCAACCTAGCATGCAACCAAAAGATCTATGTAGGACAATCCTAGTCTATTAAATTTTTATTTTTTTTATTTATTTTTTAAAGAGGAGAAGGGAGAAGAAGAAAGAAGAAAGAGAGAAAAAAGTTATAAAGATGAGAACCTAAGGAGTCCTAAAGCTAAGAGAGAGAAGAATTAGTTAAGGTTGGATGTTAATTATAGTTAAGTTAGCATAAAGTTGACTCTCTATCCTAGGATTAATCTAGATCTAGACTGCTTTTAACTGCCACGGTCACCTTTGAGCCCTCCAAGTCAAAGGCTAACCAACTAACTAGCTAGGTAAGTGTAAAATTGGTAGAGGTCCTCCTGTTGCTTTTCTTAGATACTAATTAAATTGGCCAGGTCAATGAACAAAATCAATTAAGTAACCACCTTTTTTTGGGATCTTGTCCCTAAACTACTTGCCTAAATACCAGTTAACTAATCAACCTTAAACCAGTTAAACTCTTAAGGTCCTTTGGCCTGGTGAGCTAAAAAAATCTTAGGATTTAATGACTAATTAATTTTAAATTAAAGGTTTGGATTCCAATATGAAGGGTAATAGTTTGCGGGGCAAGGAAGGATGATGAAATCCTCACCTTATGTTGATTAGGGTTTTGTCTTTAATATAGTTTATGAAAATGCAGTACAATATAACAAGATGTATTATGCTAATATATTAAATCCTAATGTATTATGCTATTTTTTTTTAAAAATACTTAATTAATTTTTTAATGAATTAATCATGTCAATGATTTTCGGTAATGGCATCAAAGTTTGATATGTTGTCATTAATAACACCAAAAAATGATAAACTGATTCAATAATTAAGTAGTAAGGGTTGAGTCGGGTGTTGATTATATTGAAATCAATGGGGTTATGTTCATTTTTAATTAGGATATTAAAGAATTTTAATTAGATTGCAAATACTAAAAATAAGAAAAATTGGGAATATGGTTGAAAGGAGACAAAAGCTTGAATTAAACTAAGGTTGTAATTAATAAGCAAGCAAATGAGAAAGATGCCTCAGAGTTTCGATTCAATTTTTTAATAAAATATAAATTAATTTTTAATTATATAATTATTAAAATTATGATTGATCCCCGATTATAACCTATCTCGCTGGGTATAGATCATAGTACTTTGATCTGCCCCTATATAATTATAGGTTATTCTAAGTATCAAATCATAAAAATAAATAAAATATTCTATAATTAGATCCCAATCATAGCCTATATTGCTCAGCACAAATTATATCTTTAGATCACGACTCATCTCTATGTAGTGATAGGCTATTTAAAGATCTAAATTATTATCCAAATAAGAAGCACAATACTTGAAGTAATGAAAAATAATTTTATTTATGAAAAAAATGATCATTACAAATAAGATCTAATTACAAGAAGAAGAAAGTAAAATATAAATATTAAAGAACCTTATCTACTCTCTTGGAAACCTGGTGATTAGTTGCACATGATGTCTACAAGTATCATCTTCACGTGAGGAAGCAAAGGAAGAAGACTCCTGGTTACCACCCTCTTTTTCTCTCTTAAAACCCCTTGTAGAACACAAGAATAAAAAGAAAATAAAATGTTCTATGGCTGCTACTTGCTACCAGAGTCTCCCGTGACCTCTCTTTAAATAGGGAAAAAATCAGGTAGAGTCTTGGTCCAATTTGGAGAAAAATCCACTTAGAATTAGGTTTTGAATCCCCTTAAATCTGCTAGGCCATAGGATCCTAATTAAATCACCTAAAATCATGCCCAAATCCACTGCATACTATCCCAAATCAAGCAGACTGAGCACTGGTTGTTGGATCATGCTGCCAAGTAGTTCTTGCCCGTTCGATCATGTAGATCAAGGCATGGATCATGCTTTAGCAAACCAGGAATCCTCCTTCATTGTTGGATTGCATGCAGGAGGTTACTTGACTATTTGATTGTGCAAAAGAGGCTACTCCCCAACCAAATTCCTTTATGAGCCATGATAAAGATTGCACGACCACTATTCTCGTGGACCACACGATAGGCATTATGGACTGAGCGACAGGTCCACGATGGACTAGTTGCATTTCAGACTTGTTTTGTGGGCCAGTTTGGGTCGATTATGGGCCCAATTTGAACTGGAATTCAGCTTGGATTTGGGCCATCTTTGGGTCCCTATTCAGGGGCTGTCTTGTATCTGATTTTCTTCCAATTTGAGTTCTTTTAACATGCAAATCTAGCTTTTTGCATTAACGATCATCTTTCATGTAAAAAATAAATACAAGTATCAATTTTTAAAGAATATAGATGAATTGGTTTGTAAACTAATGCTTCTATTGACATGTTTGTAAAACTTATCAACTATCTCTTTACTCTTATACTTGTTTAAAAGGATTTGAAATTATTTATCAATTTTGAAGAATATTTTATATTAAAATGTTCTTCTACTAAGTATAAGTTGGAGCCACTTGAGACCATATGATAGATCAATTAAATTAAAAGTAATTGATATTTTTGGTAAGGAATTTGATATTTTTATTTAGAATGAAGATATTAATTTTGATCATAAGAAATAAATGATTTTGATTCAGATAAAATTTAAGAATAATGACCTTCATTTGTGAAATGATTTAATGATGAAATTATATTGATGATTAGAATATCCAAAGTTTTGAGGATAAGATTAGCACTATAAATTTTTCATTTTTGGATTCACAAGTAAATAATTTTAAGGATAATTTTTTTTAGGAGGGAAGAATGTAATGCCCTGTGCCAAGGTAGCCCAGAACCTTAGAGTAACCCCCTTCGGTCCAGATGGATGCTACACTAATTTTAAAGCAAGTGCAAAATTAGAAAAAGGGGTGATGAAGAAGACTCCTGATGGGAGTCTTCTTTTTTGTAAAATCCCTGTGGAAAAGATGAAGTTGGGGAGGAGTTAGACTCCTATCTCTGGTTCTATTCAATAGATCAAGACTTCCCTTTCTATATTCCCATCAGAAGTCTGAGCCTTAGAGGGGAGTTTGCCTAAGTTTTGTTTTGTTTTTTTTCCCTGAAAGACAATACCGTGCTGCCATATTTCAACCTAAACACCATTGGAAAAGAAGGTATTGATTCTCTAAACATTTAATTGATCCTCCACATCTTTTTGACTCCAGGAATCATGATTTCTGGTGGGATAATTGTAGGATTTGTGAAGAGTTTTGGATGCTCTATTTTGGTGTGTCCTGCCCTTGTTTTTATTACTCGATGCTTCTTTCTTGGCAAAAGCTTCTTCTTCCTGATGGCTAGACCTCCAACCAAGGTCTCTAGGATTCAGTATGTGCTCACAATGGATTATTAATGCAATTAAGGTTGTGTTTTCAAATACCAAAAGTTGCCTTCGATTCTTCCATGTTCTTCCTTAAATCAGACCATTATTTTTTCTTTCTTTTTCTTTGCAACCACTAGCTATTGGTCATACCTCATGGTGGCCGGCTATTGGTCCTCCAGCCGGCATTTGGTATCGCAGCCACTATTGGCCATGGGGGGTGGCTCCACTATTTAGGAAAGAGGAGAAAGGGTAATCCCCTGTTTCATCCAAATGAAGAGGAAAAGAAAAAGAAAAGACAGAAAAAAGAAGAAAGGAAAAAGTAAGGAAAGAAAAAACAAGGAAAATAAAAAAAGAAAGAGAAAAAAGAAAAAGAAAAGAAAGAAAAGAAAACTTTTTCCTCTCTCTCTTTCTCTTTCTAGTTTCTCTCCATCTTCTTTCTCTACTTTCTTTCTATAAAATTTTCTTTCTCTAAAATTTCTTTTTCCTCTTTTTCTCTCTCTAGATTCTCCTCTTTCATCCTTGTTTTTTCTACTTCCCTTGTATTTGACAACTTTACTGGTATCTTCTCTATTATATATTAAATTAAAGTCAAGTGTTCCTTTTTACATACCTTAGGTTTTGCCAAAGTGGCATTTCTTTGGGTTTTGCATAAATTGATTGGCCACTCCAACTGCGTATGCAAAGCTCCTAACTACTTACTACTGATACATGGTTAAGCTTTTTAGGTCCTTGCTTTCTTCTCTATAAAGCTTAGCATTGACTTCTATCTATGTGGACATCAACTTGCAATCAAGCATCCCATGTTTTTTGTAAAAGAGCCTTTGTGTACTTTTGCTGGCACAACAATAACCTTTTTCTATGCAATCTACTTCAAGCTCATAGAAGTGTTTAAGCTCTCCAAGCTTTTTCATTTCGAAATAGATTGATGATTTTCTTTTGTTTGAGAAATCTCTTACATATTATCACTATTGATTATGAGATCATCCACATAAACTGATATTATTGCTAGCTTATCTTCTTGGTCATTAACAAATAGGCTTGAGTCGGCTGGTGTCACTAAGTATCCATTATGAACCAAGAATACTTATCTTATGGTACAATACTCTTGGTGCCTACTTCAACATATGCAAAGCTTTTTTTTTAACTTGCATACATATGGTTGATCTAAGAATTGATTTTGATAATACTAAAATACTTAGATACTTTTGGTACTAATGATTGCTAGAGAATGTGTGTCGGTGAAGACTCTCTTAGCTAATAAGTTACTCATACTTTAAGAACACAAGTCTAGCTTCAAATATTTTTCATCAAGTATAGCTACTAAGAATCAAAGAAATTTATCTTTTTTGAAAACGACAAATCTAGCCTAGAAAGACTTCTCAACAAGTTAAGGTATTCAAAAATTATTTTTGACAAGGCAAGTCTAGCCTAGAATATCTTTCAATAAAGAAAACTGCTCAAAAATTAAGTTTAGAATGAAAGATAATCACTTTTGGCATGCTTTGGCATAAATATGTATATCGGTAATCTATGACTCTAAAAGCCTCACAAGTCAACCCTAAAATCAAGCCAACCCTAAATGTTCAAAAGTCAATCCTAATGGTGTCTCATAGCAAAAGAGTTGCATAATTTGAAATCTTCAGTTAGAGCCAATCTTAGAGTTTTTATGAGTCGATCCTAGAATCGAGCCAATCCTGGATATTCAAAAGTCGACTCTACTGGTGTCTTAGGATGCCAGAAAGAAAATAACATTCAAGAAGAATTGTAAACTTGAGTTGATTCTAGAGTTTTCATGCATCAATCCTTGGATCTAGTCTATCCCATAAGAAGTCGAGTCGACCTTGTTGAGTTTTGATAGTTCAAACAGCTAATTTATCAGCTTTTTCTTCAAAGACTATACATGGCCAGTTCATAGTTTCGAATAGTTATTCCAAGATTTCTAGTCTTTCAAGAATTTATTTATGCTTGAAAAATGATCTGAAAGTTAATCTTTTCGGCATATTCTATTGAAAAACATTTGAGAATGAGAAGGAGAACCATATCGAAGAAGCTTTTAAAAATCCAATTTACTCCTCTCTTGGGTTGCTATCTTTGGGCCATAATATTATTGAGGAGAAGTCATTCAATCATCCAGTCATGATGATGAAACACTTAGTTGAATCGGCTTTTAGATCTAGGGCATCCCTCCCATATGACATGGTTCTATCACTCTTATTTCAAGTCTTATGTGCTTCCCTAGCAAGAGAGATGTTTAAGCCCTTTTTTAGAAGCTCTACCTATAATGGACAATCTTTACTTCGCATGGGATGGATAAAGGAAGAAGGAAAATGGGTCAAGAAGTCTACTACTAGAAGCAAATAGAAATTTGATGAACAGTTGGAACAAGATGCAAATCCACACTCAGCAAACTCGGATAATCATTTGTTCATAATCCTTTAGAAAGTAACTTCTATTTGAATCAAGATCAGTTGAGCTCTCTTGCTGACCTTATATCAGCAAGATTTTCAGTAGTCGGAAATGTCAAGAACATTCTATTAGAACTTGAATCTCACATTTCCTCACTCCATTGGATCAATAAGAATATATTATTTTATATGGCAAACACACAAAACTTCAATTTTAGCTCAAACGATGACGATGGTAGAAGTAGCAGGTAGGGAAAATCAAGAGCTGCAGGCATATGGCGTACTAGTAGTTCCCACAATCCATTCTTAGCCATCATCCTCTGCTTCCCCAACCACCTCCAAGATTCTGATTGAACCCAGCTTCCCCAACCACCTCCTAGATTTTGATTGAACCCCCCTCTACCTTTTTGATGTTTGGAACCCATTTTGGAAATCCTTTTTTGATTTTAAACAGTCTTTTAAGTGGTTTTCAAGTGTTTACTTAGTTTTAGTACTAGTTTTATCATTACTACTTATTGTGATTCATTGCCAAAGTTTCATGTACATTTGGTTTGATATGTGCTGCTTCATGTGATGAGTTCTCTTTTTGTACCATCCTGTAAACTCTATCTTGTATAGTCTATGTTCATGGAAAGGAAATGTTATTTTATGTTTCACTATTTGTGTTAATTTTTTTCTGCAATGCTCTCATTATCTTTGAATGTCTTTTTATGTGTAATGGCTCTCTTTACAACAAAAAGGTGGAGAAAGAAATTTAATCTTTCAATCTGTACTCCTAATCCTTTTTGATAATGACAAAAAGGGGGAAAATTAAGTGATTTAAGAATTAATGAAGAAAAAATTGAGAGAATTAAGATATAATGGGAAGAAAAATAAAATAATGGATGAGGGCTTGAGAGCTTCTCACTATAGGATCTTTGGGCTATGGGAGTTTCCCCCATTTTAAAGCTTGTCCTCTAGGGTCTTCTTGGCCCTATTTATATGAAGAGGGGAGCACAGGTCTAGCATGATTTGGAGGAGAAAACCAAGAGATTGTCAAACCTCCTTCCTTATCTATACTCAAATCTACTATGATCTTCTTCCTCAATTGCAGACCATTAAGAATTCAATTTTTAAACTCAAACCTTTTCAAAATCACTTGCCACATATCCATTCATAATGGGTAGTTGATTTTTTGCCATATCAGTATGAGAAAAAACTTCATATGCTATTCCTTGTTTTACCAAAATCTTGATGGCTTTCCCTCTTTTATATTCTTTTATATATCAATAGTTAATTACTACTTTTCTAGAATAATAATTAAGGTAGGATATTTTTAAATATTTACTAGCCAATTCAAGCGAGAAATCCTTTGCATGCAAGTACTATCTTATAGGTATATTAAATACACTAATAAAAGCATCAATTTGAACATCAATTCATTTTTATTCTTTAAGAATTGGTGATTCTTTGTACCTTTTACATAGAAGATACTTATCAATGCAAAGAGCCCGATTTGCAAGTTAAAAGGAAGAAAAATGGGAGCAAATCAGACTCAAATTGGATCCTAAATAGAGCCCCAAATGCAGTCCAAAACCAAGCCAAAAATTGGCCAAAAAGGGTATCCGGTCTACCGTGGATCGACCACTGGGTCCATAGGACTAAGCATGCAATCCACAGAGAAGTCACTTCAATCTTTATCATTGTCCATAGGGAGGGTGAGGGTCATTGCACCATTGAACAGTTGGAAGCATTTATGTGGCGCGATCTGATAGCTTAGGTTAGTGCCAATTGGGGGACTAATTCAGAAGACCGATCCATGCATTTTTTTGCACAATCCGAGGGTCCAAAACCACCTGAAATCATGATCAAATGATAGCTTGATTTGAAGCATGATGTAGTGATTTCTGGAGTCATTTGATCAAGATCCAATGGTGAGAAGTCTTAAGTGGGTCAAACATAAAGTGGAGTTGGAAGCCAAATTCGATTCAAATTTGGCTCTTTTCATGGGTAGGCATCCCTCTCTCCCTCTCTTTTTTTTGTTTAAAACCCATCTAATCATCTATTCCTTGTAAAATAAAATCCTAGCGACTCATCTATCCTTTTCCTTTAATCCCATATCTAAAAAATATGAAAACATCTTCCCTCCTAACAACCATAAAAAGGCTTCCATACTTCCACCTCAAGAATCAATCTTGGCATCCAAAAATTCTTCAAACCTTTGCAAGGAGGAGAGAAGGAGTAAGCATAGCTAAGGATCTTGATGTTTGGGGAGTAGATGAGATTTTTAATATTTATATTTTATAGTTTTTCTTTATATAATTGAAGCTTGATTATAATGACTTTATCTTTATGATTAAAATTTATTGCCCAAACTGACAACTCAAACTCAAGAGGGGGATGAATTATATTTTCAAAAATTAAATAGATATATGCACTTTGAAAACTTAAGCTATATGAGCCAATTGTTGTGTTGAGTGCTAAAGCTAAATGAGATAAAGAGAAACAAATAATCACACACAAATATAACATATTTATAATGGTTTAGAGTCGTCCCAGCTGTTACGTCCATTTTTCAAGGATCTCTTGAGATTTCTACTATATTCCCATAGAATATAGCCATATTATTTTCTTCTAAGCTCACAATCCAGAATCCAATATAAAGTTTATTTTCTGAGCTTGCAAACAATCCAATTAACTTTCTAAGGTTAGCCAATCAAAATTTTAAACACAAATCTAAGTTTTAGATCCCGCTAAAACTTGTAACAACTCAAAATAAACAAAAGACAGAGCAGGATAAACTCCCAAAAGAGCTAAAAGTTGCTGGTGAAGCTTGACTTGTAGCTACTTGAAAGCTTCGATGATTGATCTTTACTTCTCTCTAAGTTTCTTACTAATTATTTTAAGAGATTAGGTGGGAAATAATTGGAGTTTTTAGGTGACAACTCTCTGAATGTTCTCTTATTCTCAAGTGTATCAATGATTATTATGAATGTTAACTTTAAACCTTGCATTTATACTTCTGAAGTATTTTTCCATTGGTTTAAAGGCATTTCTAGCATTTCTAGCCTTTAAAAGTCAAAAATAGCTGTTAGAATCATCCAAAATCTAGAAGTTTGTATAACTAGCCATGACAAAGCTGTTAGACAGCCACGAGTTGGCTCACTTGGTCCAAGAGTCGGCTCACTTACAGAAATTCAAAATTCAAGTTTCTGGTCCACTATGAGAATTGGCTCTTCTAGTGCTCGAGTTGGCCCTTCTGCCTATGCTGGAAAATTGACTTTCTATATCACTAAGAGAGTCGGCTCTTTTGGTGTGCAAGTCAACTCTTCTGGTGACTTGAAGAATTTCTATATTCCATTTTCTTGAGAGAGTTAGCTCTTGCTCTGTAGGAGTCAGCTCTTCTACCTGATATTAAAAATTGTCCCTCGTACAACTGCGAGAGTCGTCTCATCCATTAATGAGACAACTTATTTGCATGCCAAACCATTATGCGACTTCTAGAATGTGCCAGAGTCGGCTCTTCCTTCTATGAGTCAACTCTTCATTCTAAATTTGGTTTCTAACTTCTATTTCACTAATAATTAAGAACAATTAAGCTCTCAAACTTCAAAAACACTTTTAATGATTCTCATGAGCTCTCCAATTATGCAAAGGATCTCTCAAAGCATTCTAATGATTTCTAAGAATACATAGGAGCTCACCAAACAATATAGTGACTTAATTGACACATAGTCTTTGGTACACTCTCTACAAAAATATTCTTAAATCAATATAAAGATATTAGTATATTATTCATGCTCAAATATTTTGTAATCATCAAAATCATTCTAGGGATTAACAATCTTTTCCTTTTTGATAATGATAAAATATTGGGTATCGAGATTAAAAACTTGCAATATAAATTGTATCAGAGCTTTGAAAAAATCTTTATAGTATGAAATGTATCAGAACTTTAGAAGTACCAAAGTGTTATAATAAAAATATCAGAGTACTTATTGTGCATTAGGTCATATACAATATATCAAAGCAAATTTTTTATAGAATAAATCAGAAATTATAATATATATTAGAGCATTTTATGAAATGTATCAGAACTTTCTGATATGTGTATATATGCATCAAAGCTTCAGGATTTACACATATTGGAGCTATACAAAATGTATCAACAATGTATCGAAGCGGACTAAGTTTGTATCAAAGCTATAAAAGAATGAATCATAACTTTGAAACATATACTAGAGCTTGAAGTGAGGAGCGTATCAGATTTGAAAAGATTGAAAAATGTATCAAGACAATACTCCCCCTTAATTTGAACTTTCATTCGATCTCTAGCTAATCTTTTTCTCACCCTTTTTTTTCATACTACTTTTGCATATTATCCCCTTTTTTGATTATTTCTTTTGAGTTTGATCTCATTTCATATTATTTTCCCCTTTTTTATATAATTTTTATTTTTTTTATAACTTTTAATCTCACATATCCTACTCCCTTTTTGACATCATCAAATAGGGTAAAAAAATAGAATAGTTCTTAATCACATAGCATCAAACACAGACCATTTCATTTAGTAAGAGAAATAGTATTTCATTCAAAGTTAGTGTTACATAGTACAAAATTTGACTTTGATACATATAACATTATGACAGATAGCATCAAACATAGCACAAAATATTCGCTACAATAACAAGATGAATAAGATACTACATCAAAATAGGAATTCTAGCGATCCAAACATACACATATAACCTAATACATATGATCTAAAAAATATGACCTAATGCTCTAATCATCATCATCTTGGATGTCAATTGTATGAGGAGCATAGGTCCTAAATGTTGAAGCTGAATGTGGTGAGACCGCTAGCACTGTGGGTCCGAGAGGCTAGTGCAAAAGGGGGTGGTTGAGGAAAGCCAATGCCTGATCGTACTGTGATAGTGAATGGTAGCCTAGTAGGAGTAGGTCTAGGCTGAGGTGTAGGTCAGGAGGCTAGCTAGTGGGCTAACCAAAAAAGGATCTAGATCTAATAAAGCCTAGTAGAACTACCCCTTGCTCAGACTCAATACATCGAGTCCCCTACTAAACTTATCATATGGCCTTGATCTATTCCCACACAAATCTGTCAACCACCCCTCTCATCCAGCCAAAGTCTACCTTGAGATCATCCAAATCAGACTGAGCTCCTTGAGGTCCTGACTCTGCTCTACAACCTCCACTCTAAGGATAAGCTCCATTAAATCCTCTTTGATCTCCTAGTAACTCTGAGAAATATCCTGTCTTAGATCATTGATCATAGAGCTCATCCTAGAAGTTAGAGTATCAGAAAACTGAACAAATTGATCAATGAAAATCCTAGTAGTCTATGTTGATGGACCAGTAGAAGTAGGTGGAGCTGGTAGTGGAGTCCTCAGACTAGCAGGTCGAGTAGAAGTATGCTTTGTAGATGCTTTCATAGCCTAAGCTATCTAAAGGTACAATAGAAGGAGTATATGGCTCCTCGTCATTGCCATCCTCCTTATCATCATCAATATCATCATCTCTACCATCATTATTAGAAGAACTACTAGATGCAGCTGCTCTCTGATCAGAGACTACAAATCCATCTATCATCCACTTTGGTATACCCTTTGTGATGTAGAGAATGCTCATCATACCTATCTATGTGTAATAGTCTACATGAATCCTCTCCCAAACAATCAACTCCAAACTGGTGAAATATAAGGGTCAACACCATCCCAAAAGGCAAGCATGCCCTAGACTTCCTGGTTGCCTCCTTAATCTAATCAACATCAAAAATGGTAGATTGATGGCATTTCCTTCAATCAGATAAAATATAAAGGCTACATCTTTTTGTATTATCCAATTAAAATGGTTAGTATTTAGAAAGAAAATATGGCTGACCATGTTATGTAATAGTCTCATCTCTTTTGAAAGTTGGTTAGCCTAAAATTCTTTAGATTCCTAACATTATTTCTTTCTAGAATCGCTTTCAACCCATCAATTTTACTCTCCAAATTCAAACAAATATAATCCACTTATTGGCATCTCCAAAATGTTAGCAATCATCTTTCATCCAAGACTATCAAGGTTTCCTTAATTGTGGAACTAATGGAGGCATTCCCAAGTCTCATATTCTCAGAAAACATATGAACAGGCTTTAGGTAAATTGGTACTTTTAAGGCACAAAACATTCCCATCTTTGGGCATGGATCCACTGGCTTATCCAAAAATGTTCACACTCAAGGAAGTCAAAATAGATCTTTCGACCGGTGGTGATGGGTCGATTAACCATAGAAATCAGTGCTTGAGGTTGAGCTTGGGCCTCACTAGGATTATCTTGGTCATTTCTCCTATTAGATCTCCTCTCAACCGATGATGCATCCAAAGATCTCTTCCTTTTCAAAGCCAAAGCCTTATGGGGATCCATTCTTTAGATTTACTTGGGAAAACCCTAAAGGTGTGGTCCCTAGAGTTTTGGAGGGCTAGGAATATGAGATGGCTCAAGGTTAAATAGTAAAATGTGAAAGAAAGGTAAAGTTTGAATGGGTTTTAAAACATATATTTTTGAGCAGGCGAGTTAGCTCTCATGGGTTGTCAATGCGAGTTAGCTCATACTGGCCAAATTTTGAAAAGTTAAGAATTTGAGTCTAAAAACAATGGGATTGTGAAACCTAGGCTTCTGGGCCGAAGTAGGCAGGCCCAGCTGACTTCAACCCAATCGCAAAAAAAAAAATTTGGGGCAGGGACAAAAAATAGGGGAACCATCGTTCTCCTTATCCAGTCGAGAAGTTCGCTGGAGGAGTCAGAGGGACAGCCATGGAGGAGAGGGATTCGTCGGCGTGAGGTTGGATGGGTTAGGACTCGAATTGGCAAGCTTTTTCTTTCCCAAATGGCAAGGAAACATCAGATTTGGTTTTCTTTAAATTTCCCTCACCACTGCCCCATCGAGCCTCCGTCCATGCATCTTCCTCCTCTCCAGAGAGTGATGGAGAGCCCCTTCAATGCCAGTGAGTCTTCTCTTTTCTTATTTCAGTTTAAGGAGGATTTAATCCAGTTTTTGTTGGTTATTTTTGGGTTGGTTCATCTCGGACCACACCTCATCGGTGGCCGCACCACCGTCTTCCCTCCGGCCAGTCGATCCCTTCCTGGTGACTACTTCCCTTGGCCCCTAGCAACATAGGGAGGTCGGTTCGATCGAGCCGAGGAAGAAGGCAGGGGTTTGGGAGAAGAAAGAAAGAAAAAAGAGAAGGGAAAAAGGGAAAAAGAAAAGAAAAGAAAAAAAAAAGAGAAAGAAAAGAAAAAGGAAAAAAAAGAAAGAAGAGAGATGAGTAGAGAGCGAAAGAGGAGAGAGAAGATGAGGAGAGAAAAAGAAGAGAGAGAAAAATATGAGAGAGAAAGAAGAGATAGAAAGAGTAGAAAGAAAAATATAAATAATGAAGGAGGGAGATCGAAAAGTTCTCTTTCTTGGAGTTCATGAAGTTAGGATTTTATATGTAAAAGATTTTGGTTTACAAATTTTTCTAGGATTATTTATGTTTAAAAAATGGTTATTGTAGGGGGTAGCCTTCTGAGTAGAAGGAAATTGTGCGGGTTTCGGGTATGGACCAGTATCAGGCATGTTAGTTGTTTCTAGTGAGGTAAGGATTTCTGGACTTGATCACCAGTTACATATATATATCTTGCATAACATGATTTGATCCGTGCACATGAGCATTGACATGCATGATTTATTTTTGCATGGTATAGTTGATTTTGCATGATGGACAGTATGATTGTTGTGATTATTAGTTATGTTCATGTATACCATGTTTTCATCAAGTAAAAGTACTTTGATGGTTTGGACCGTAATGCCGATCATTGAAAAATTTAAGATTTCATGGTTTGACATCATGATATGAATTGATAGAGTGATAACCAAGAGAATGAGGTAATTAGACTAGCCATGTCACAGGATCGTGGTTACTGGGATTGCCAGTCATTGACTGAAGTGTGACAATGAGATTGTCAGTCACAGGCTAAAGTGTGACAATGAGATTGCCCGTCACAGGTTGAAGTGTGATAATGAACCTACTAGTCAAAAGCTGAAGTGTGATACTGAGATTGCCAATCATAGGCTAAAGCATGATCGTGGTTAGTCCAGAACCCTAAAGAAAAAGGATATTTAATGGAAACCTAAAAAGAAAGCATAATGTTATCAAAGATTTTGCTATACTTGATATTCAAGCTATTTTGGTTGTATGATTTGATAAACTATAGTTTTCCAGATATTTTCAAATTATATTATTATTGGTGTGACTGTTTGGAGACCTTAGTGGGCTGTAAAGCTCACAACCCCCTACTTTCTTCCTTTTCAGAGTTATGCAGGATATTCGAGCTTGGTAATGGATTGGATTCATGGTAAAATGATGCATAGCAAGGATTGGATTGGGTGTGAGACTGAACAATAATTTTTAGATAGTTTAGTTAGTTTTATTTAGTTAGATCTGTTATTGATACTTGTATAATAACTCAGTGGATCATTTAGTAGTTTGACTTGAATAAATAGATTGTTTAGTTATTTTTCAATTATTTAAGTAATATTGGTTTATTGGAAGTGATTTTTGAATGAAGTGAATATTGTATACCTAGGCCTTTCATGATCTCTAGAATGTATTCTAAGATTTGTGCAGCCGGTCGCATAGCCATTTTCGGAGCTGGATTCGAGGCATGACAGGCATTCAAAATGAAAAATTTCTAGCTTATAAAACATGGAAGAATATACTTAAAATGATGAGTAAGGATAAAACTAACTTAAGAAATATTTTCTTTAATTTTTGAGAATTTTTAGAAAATAATGCTTAGAAAGGGTCATAGAGTCCTAATTCACCTTTAATCATTGAGAATCCATCTTCACTTAAAGGCTTGGTGAATATATCAGCTAGTTGTTAATCTATACTATATGTTACTATTTTGTACATGATCTCTAATAAAATGATGTATAATCTCTATATGCTTGGTTCTTAAGTACTGAATAGGATTTTTAGTTAAGTTAAAAGTCTTGGTGTTATCATGTTTGATAGAAATTTATTTTGTTTTATACCAAAGTCTTCATGTTGTTGCTTAATTCAAAGTACTTGAGTACAACAACTTCCTGCAATAACATATTTTACTTCAGTAGTTGATTTTGTTTCTTACTATGTCAAGATATTAAGTTAAACCCTGGAATTGGCATATACCACTAGTTCTTTTTCCATCAATTTTGTATCCACCATAATCAGCATCAGAGAATCAATTAAATCTATTGAAGAGTGTTTAGAATACCATAATCTTAAATTAGATGTTTTTTTTAAATATCCTATGATTTGATAGCTAGTATATATGATTCTTTAGGATTTGATTGAAATCTAGTATATATATATATACACTAAATAAAATATCAGACCTAGTTGCGGTTAAATATAGCAAAGATTCAATTATACATTAATATAGCTTTTGATCAATGCTATTGCTATCTTCATTTTTGTCAAGCCTGAAGATAGGACTCATTAGTGTCTTGATTTCTTTTGTAGATTCCATTCCAAACTTCTTGACTAACTCCTTGATGTACTTAGTTTAATTAATGAAAACCATTTTCTTTGTTTGTTTGATTTGAATTCCAAAAAAGAATGTCAACTCATCCATCATACTCATTTCAAATTTATCCTATATAAGCTCAGCAAACTCTTGATAAAGTTCTTTATTTGTTTCACCAAAAATGATATCATCCATATATATTTGTACAACTAATATATCATCTTTTTTTTTATAAAAAGAGGTATATGTACACTTCCTCTAGTAAAATTATTTTCAAGTAGAAATTTTTTATAGTCTTTCATACCATGCTCTAGATACTTGTTTCAAACTATATAAGACTTTATTTAGTTTGGAAACATGATTTGAAAATATATGACTTTCAAATCCGGGATGTTGCTTTATAAAAACTTCTTCTAAAATGTATCTATTTAAGAAAGCACTTTTTTATATCCATTTGGAATAATATAAAATTCATATAACATGTAAATGCAAGCAATAGTCTTATGGCTTTTAATATTGCTACAGATGCATATGTTTTATTGAAATCTATTATTACTTCTTGATTATATCCTTTTACTATTAATCTTGCTTTATTTGTTACTACATTATATTTCATACTAATTTTTTTTAAATATCCATTTAGTACCTATAATAAGATATTCTTTAGATCTACTTACTAAGGTCCATGCATTATTTCTTTTAAATTGATTTAATTTCTCTTATATAGCCATCATCTAATTTGGATATTTTTCAGCTTCTTCTATGCAATTATATTTAATTTGAGAAACAAATATAAGATAATCAATTATATCTCTAAATGATGATCTAATCCTAACACCTTGAGAAGGATCATCTATAATTAAATCTTTAAGATGATTATGTACATACCTCCATGCTTTAGGCAAAATAGCATGCTTTTTACTTAGCTCCTCTTCTTTTTATTTGGTTTTCCTATCTTTAAGATGATTATATGCGTACCTCCATGCTTTAGGCAAAATAGCATGCTTTTTACTTAGCTCCTCTTCTTTTTATTTGGTTTTCTTTTCAGGCTTAACTCTTTCATCTCTTTGTTCATTATACTTGCATCATCATCAACAAACTCTTCTTTTCGAGAAGGTACAGAGTTAGTCTCATCAAATATCATATATATAGATTTTTCAATAATTAAAGTTCTTTTATTGAAGACTCTATACACTTTACTTGATATAGAGTATCAAACAAATATTTTTTCATCAGATTTTGCATCAAATTTACCAAGTTATCTTTTCTATTATTTAGAATAAAATATTTGCAATCAAAAAATATTAAAATAATTTATATTTGATTTTCTATTATTCCAAAGGTTATAGGGATTTTCTTCAAAATAGGTCAGATTAGAACATAGTTCAAAATATAACAAGTAATGTTCATAGCTTCAATCTAAAAATATTTTGGAAGATTACCTTCATACAATATGATTCGAGTCATTTCTTTCAAGGTTCTATTCTTTCTTTTAACAATATCATTTTAATGTGATATTCTTGAAGTTGAAAAGTTGTGTTCTATTCTATTTTTATTATAAAATTTTTCAAAACTTTGGTTTTCAAATTCTATAACATGATCACTTCGAATTAAAATAATTAAAATATTTTTTAATTTATTTTTTATAAAATTTTAGAAAAAATATTAAAAGCCTTATATTTATTTACCAAAAGTAAAATCTATATAAATCTTAAAAAGTTATCTATTATCACAAGTCCTACTTCTTTCCTCCTAGGCTTATGTCCTAGTAGGTCCAAATAAGTCTATATGAAGTAGTTCAAAGGTCTAGATGTTGAAACAATATTTTTAGATTTAAACCTTTTCTAAGTTTGTTTACCAAATTGACTTGCATGACATATATGGTCTTTTTTAAAATTTATTTTAGGTAGACCTTTGACTAAATCTTTTGAAATTAACTTAGAAATTATGTTCATGATAGCATGTCCTAGTCTATGATGACAAAGCCAACTAGTTTCTTTGAGCCTAGCATTTATGGCTACTTGACTTGCATTACTCTTCATGGATAGATCATTCAAATCTATCGTATAAATATTTTTAATTCTATTCCCTACAAATTTAATACTTGTATCTAATAAATTAGTGACTATACATATAGAAGATTCAAACATAATCTTGAAACCTTCACCGTATAATTGACTAATACTCAATAAATTATGCTTTAAGTTATCAACTAGCAAGACATTTTCAATATAAGTAGAAGGTGTGATTTTGATTTTACCAATGCCAATGATTTTTGCTTTACCATTATTTCCAAAAGTTACTATACCTCCTTCATTTCTAGGATAAAGAATTGCTCTTTGTCACCTATTATATTCCTTGAACAACCACTATATAAGTACTATCCTCTTTTTGTTCCTTAGATTGCAAGACATCCTTGCAAAAACAAATATAGTGCAAACACCAGAGCAACTAGAAAGAAATTATCAAAGTTACAGCCTATCTAGCTTGAGAAAGTATTTTACTGGAGCTTAGAAGTAGCCAATTAAAGCCCTTCAATTCAATTTCAGTCCAGTCTAGTCAAGCTAAAGTTAATTTTATCTTATTTTAGTCAATTGAGTCTGTATTTTGAGTTAAATCAAGTCTAATTTTCTAATTAACTTGATTTAATTAAGTTATTTTGATTTAGTACTAGAACCAAAGTGTGAATGTGACTTATAAGAGAAACCAATAAGAACACTGCTTAGGTTGGCCCTCTCATATTCTTGCCACCCCATATTTATGCCACCCCCTCTTTTTTGGCATGAAAAATAATGTGGCACCCCGTAGGTGTCCTTCTACACTTAGGACTTCTTATAAATCAGATCTTTAGTCATTATAGTTTATATTAGGTTTGGAACTTATATTCCTACTTGGACTAGGACTCTTTCCTGGGTTTATAAAAAGAGATGTCCTCAAGTTATTAAATCAATGATAGACTACTGATATATTATTTTTTCACCTTGTATGGTGTGATTGCTCCGAGGGGAAGAGGTCCATAGTGCCTACAAGGGAGGGTGGGAGGCCCATCTTCACTCTTTGATCTTCTTCACATAATGTAACCAGATTTCTATGCTAACAACCTTCCAACCTCTACAAATCTCTAATCCTAGGTCGAAATAACTCTATAATTTTGTTTTGGAAGCCCAATGCCTAGGAACTTCTACTTCAACTTACAGATCTTTGAAATCATTTTTCTAGAATTTTCCACATCTTGTTGAATCAGTCCTTGTGTGTAAAAAATTAAGTACCTAGATTTTTCCAGAGCACCACCTCTGCCAAGCTTCTCCACTCATCTACATCATGTTCAAAACCTAGCATCAATTACCTAACCCTGTTCCCTAGAATCTTACTCAACTACACATTTTTTTGGAATTTTTTAAGGAGTTTTGAAGCTTGGATCAGCCTTTGGATTCTTCTAATCTAAGCATCTTGTCTCCAAGTGAGTCCTAGGTTCTTCAATACCTAGTTCCCAGCTTCAAGACTTCCATGAAGAAGCCGATCAATCGAGGAGTTGAGATCCAGATTCCAATAATTGAAGTCCAAATCACCATGAATTCAAACCATTAAAGTTAGCTCCATAAGTGGTCCAACTCTTTCAAGGTTCTAATTTGGCTTGTTTCGTAAGTATCTTTCCATAAACAATTGAGTTTGTTGTTTGATAATTTTGTGAGATGTTTCTAACTCTTCCAAGGTTTTGATTTGGCTTGTTTCATAAGTATCTATTCATAAATAAATTGAGTTTATTATTTGGTAATTTTGTAAGATATCCTATTATCTTTGTTGCATATAGATCCTATATATTTTAGGAAGACTATCTTAATCTGGATTTTTTTCTAAACACCATCGATCTAAGTTTCATATTGTTGCCATCTAGGTCATTGTAGCTTGTAGCTTTGGCATGGCCCAGGTGAGTTGTCCTTTCCAGGCTCATCGAGTTCCTTCCCATCTTGCTTTTGTGGCTAGTTGCTCTTACAAAAGAAAGGAGAAGACCCGGGCCAGCGATTTTGGTAGGGGCACTCCGATGATCAAGTCAGTAGGACAACCAAGAAATATAGATCCTTAGTGTCGAGAGTTCATATGGCTCCCGCTTCTGAGGAGAAGAAATGAAATAGTAGGGTGAAAACTAGAAATTCGAGCTTGGGGGAGTTCTTGCTATTCGATTCACTACCCTTTGCTCTCTCTCACCTCCACCTTTCTAGGGTCCCCCTTATGGTTATATAGAAATTACTCCTTTTCAAATGTCTCTTATGGGTAGAGCATAAAGTTCCCCCTCCGACCCCCTTCCTTGATGGGGGGAGGGAGGTCCTTACGCATCGGGGACAGTCGGTGTGCTGCCAGACTTGTCTCCCCAATTGGGTGACCCCCTGGAGGTAGCGAGTCGCTAGGGCATGTACTACAATGGGACACTTTCATTTTTGGGGAGTGTAGATGGTGTGCTATGGGATTTGGAGCCCTGACAGAGCACCCTTCTTGTGGGAGATGTAGGTAGCATGCTACTGGATCTGGAGCCTCGGTGGAGCACATGCCTACTAGAGGGTGCAAGCAGCATGCTCTGAGACTCGGGGCTTCAACAGGTCATACGCTACGCAGGGGGCATGGGTGGTGCATGCTATAACTTGTGCCCTCAGTGGAGCGCACATCCCCAGTGGCTTGTCTGGTGATGACACCATGCCTTCGCATCATGACCCAGGACTTTCCTATTCTCTTGAGTCCACATCTCATTTCTTGTTGTCGTTTCACTTGAAGGAATGAGGCTCGGGCAGTAGCTTAACCTCGGCTGGGAGCTCGACCTCGGACAGGAGCTCCATCTTAGCTAGGAGCTCTACCTCGGACGAGAGCTCAACCTCGGCTGGGAGCTCGACCTCGGACAGGAGCTCAATCTTAGCTAGGAGCTCTACCTCGGACAGGATCTCAACCTCGGACGGGAGCTCGATCTCAGTTGGGAGCTTGACCTTTGATGGGAGCTCGATCTTAGATGGGAGCTTGACCTCAACTTAGAGCTCGACCTCGGACAGGCCAGGGGCGTGCTTCGCCACCTCAGCACCTAGCTGGATCCCATGTGGGCATCCCGTCAGTGGCTTGCCACATCACATATAGTTTTAAATTGCTTATTCTTAGGACAAAAATTTATGGTTTAGTTTAATCTGATTATTCTTCTTTTAGCAATATATCTTAAACTTGCTTAAAATTATTATCATTTAGTTTGTGCTTTATAAATTGTGTTAATCAATTACTAATCTCAAATCATTCATGCATCATGTTCCACATTAGTTTTGGTATTAAAGCAATGTTAGGTTAAGATATCTTCATTATTTCCTTGTTTAACTTGATAGCATTGATTACATCAGATACTTAAGGGCAATCCCCTTTAACCAGATAAGGGAGGGATTTCATCACCCTTCCTTAGCCCAAAAACAACTATCAATATCTTGCATTGACCTAAGCCTAACTTAAAATTAAGTAGCGACTAACTAGGATTAATTAAGACAAAGTTCAAGTGGTATGTTGAGATTGGCTATGAACTAAATCTGCATCATCCCCATAGACTGGTGTCTAAGGCTAGTGGTCCAATAGTAAATGCCTTAAGTGGGCACGTGGTTACTTAATTAGGACCTTACAAAAGCAAGGGGAGCCTCCCACGACCCCACCACTTACCTGGCCAGTTGAAGGAGTTGGTCTAGATTTATTTTGTGCTTGGATTAGTTCGTAGTGCCTGAACTACAAGGTCTAAGTTTCCTTAGTTGTCTAGGGCTTAATTATTTGATCATCTTGTTTGCATGCCCGCTAAGCTTGGAACCAACTATTCCAGACCTCAACCTAGTGGTCCTATAGAACTCTCCTTAATAGAGTTACAACCATCAAAAAATCCTAACTCAGCCAAGTTAACAGGGATTTACCTCAACCTCTCATAAGACCTAGAGCCTGACATCATGAACTTGATTTGGATAGACATCACTGTCATGACCTAAATGATCAAGATAATCAAATACTCAAGAGTACCCAAATTGAAGCCCCTAGCTTCGATGGATGTCTTGACCTGAAGGTTTACCTAGATTGGGAGAGTGCATGGATCACTACTTTAAGTGGTACAACATGTCCAAGGACCAATAGTTTAGGTTTGCTAAGCTCAAGTTAGTGATGCAAGCTAGGTTGTACTAGGGTAACATTAAGCACCTTCATAAAAAAAAAGGCCAATGACCCATGAATATTTGGAAGGAAATCAAACTAATCCTTAGAAAGAAGTATATTCCCATATCCTATCACTAGAGACTCATAGATCCTCAATAGAGACTCCTAGATCAAAGATAGAAATTAAGCCAAGACAATAGGCCTGTGACCAAGTACATCACCAAATTTGATGAATTCATCATGAAGTGCGGTGTTATGAATACTGTGCCATGACATTGCTCAAGTTTTGGGCTAGCCTTAGGAAAGATCTCCAACACGAACTATACTTTCATGAAGTTATCATCCTTGAACAAGCTTACCACATCGTGCAAGATTGTGAGTGATTTAACTGACCAACCTATACCGCTGCGCAGATCATAGCAAGCTCGTGTCTTCAAGTCCTAGACTAGGAATGAGTCAAATACCTATTAGCTGACTTGCATCCACAAATCCACCAGTCCATAGAGAAGATAAAGGAAAGGGAATGCAACTAAACCCCTGAAAGAAAATAGCTCAAATACTAGGTACTTTAAATGTCATGGTATTGGACACTTTGTTGGATAGTGCCCTTCCCATGCTTTGCACATAGTTGAACCAATAGAAGAAATCCTCAAGGATCTTGTGAAAAATATAGAAGAATAAGTCTATGAAGCTAACCCTGATATGGTAGATGAGTTTATAGAAACTGATAAGGATCTTAGGATGGGAGTTGTCAAGTGCATCGTTACCCAGGCCCAAGAGTGAGAAGACTAGCGATGCACCACCATCTTTCATACCATTGTCAAGATTGGCAAAATGGTATGTAAAATGATTATAGATAGTGAAAGTTGCATTAATGCTATTTCCACTGATATTGTAAAACACTTGGGGTTAACCTCAGTCGATCATCCAAAATCCTATAAAGTGTCCTGGATAGATACCTTTTCAATCCCTATAAAGTATAAATGCTATGTACCTATCTAATTTAACTCGTATTAGAATTGAGTCTGGTGTGATATTGTACCCATGGAGGTTAGTAGCATCATCCTAGGTAGACCATGGCTATTTGACAAGAAGATTATCATAAATTCTACACCATCTATGAAAAAATAGACTAAGAAACTAAGTGGCCGAAGAATAAGAAGAAAATCTTTCAACTGATTAGTGCTAAGGAGTTAGAGAAAGAGTTAGTTAAGGGATCCTCTATCTAGATGTTAATCATTGAAGAAGCCAATAAGGAATCCCCAACTGAGTTTCCCCTATAAGTAGTAGCACTCCTTGGCAAATTTAAGGATTTTTTCTTAAAATCTCCTCAACCACCTATCACCCATGAGGGATATCCTTCATGTGATAGATCTAGTTCCCGGATCAACCCTATCCAACTTATCCCACTATAGTCTAAATCCTACCAAGCATGCCGAGTTACAAAGGCAAGTTGAAAAACTTTTAAGAGAAGGGTTTATTAGGAAAAGCCTTAGTCCTTGCATAGTACCATAAGATGTAACTTGGAGGATATGCGTGGATAGCCGTGCAATAAATAAAATTACTATAAAATATTGATTCCCCATCCCTAGACTAGATGACGTGCTTGACATGATGGCCAGAGCCATAAATATTTTTCAAAGATAGATCATAAGAGTGGTTACCATCATGTTAGAATCAGACCGGGAGATGAATGGAAGACTGCTTTCAAGAAAAAGATGGTTTGTATGAGAGGATGGTCATGCCCTTTGGACTATCGAATGCCCTTGGTACTTTTATGAGATTGATGAATCAAGTGTTAAAACCCTTTATTATATTATTTGTAGTCTTATACTTTGATGACACCTTAATCTATAGTAAATCTAGGGAAGCACATTTGGACCATCTTTGACAAGTTTGCTAAATCATAAGGATGGAAAGCCTATACCCAAATATTAAGAAATGTGATTTCATAACTGTTGCCGATCTTACCATTGTGACCTGTAGCTTATGAGCTGGTGTCGGACCTTGGACTCCTTTACCTCAGATCTCCAAGCCTCCGGACCTACAAAACAAGGTCAGAGACCCGAGCCGGGAGTTCCGGCGGGGGCACTCCGACGGTCAAGTTAGCGAGCGGCAAGATGGAACAGGTCCACTATGACGGGTCTCCGCTGGATTCCCATGCTTAGAGGAGGTTTTTATGAAAGAAATGTGGGAACAAGAGGGGTTGACACCCAGTTTCCTGCAATGGACTCGCCGGGCTCAAGTCTGGGAACTTACGGGGACCCCGGAATCGTTATCCCATTATCTAGGTGTTCTTTCCTCTCAGTGGCTTACCTTCCCGTCCGCTTTCACCGTCCCCCTTATACCACCAGACCACCTTCATTTCCTCCCCTCTCCTCCTCTTCGAGTCTGGGAGTTAAGCAACCAGCTTGCCTCGTCCGCCGTGCTGTCATGAAAGGAGGAACCTGGTGGGATCTCAAGCCAAGCATGAGAGCCCACATCTCAGGGCATTGACTGTGGATTTTCAGGGTTCCAGGCTCTTGTCCGCAAGGATCCAATACCTCGATTATGGGGCCCTCCTTAACTGGTGTAAACGAGGTTCTACGCGCTGCACGCCGACTCTAGGATTGACCTCGTGGCTCGTGCCTCTGATCCCCGAAGGCTTTGCAAGGTAGGGCTGACTCGGTCGAGGTGAACCCATCAGGGGGTGCCACCTGGCGGAGTGGCAGGAGCGCCAAGCTCGACCTCAGCGAGGTAGACCTGTCTTTGGGTGCCACCTGGCGAGGGAGCAGAGGCCGCCAGCTTCGGTCGAGGTGGACCCCTCCTGGGTGGATACCTGGTGAAGTGGCAGAGGAAAGCTCAACTTCGATTGAGATAGACCCATCTTGGGGTGCAACCTGGAGAAGGAGCAGGAGCACCTGGCTCAACCTTAGCGAGGTGGACCCATCTTGGGGCGCCACCTGGCGAGGGAGCAGAGGCCGCCAGCTTCGACCGAGGTGGACCCCTCTTGGGTGGATAGCTGGCGAAGTGGCAGAGGAAGGCTTGAATTTGACCGAGGTGGACCCATCTTGGGGTGCCATCTGACGAAGGAGCAGGAACGTCTAGCTCAACCTCAGTGAGGTTGACCCATCTTGGGGCGCCACCTGGCGATGGAGTAGAGGCTGCCAGCTTCGGTCGAGGTGGACCCCTCCTGAGTGGACACCTAGCGAAGTGGTAGAGGAAGGCTCGACTTTGGTAGAGGTGGACCCATCTTGGGGTGCCATTTGGCGAAGGAGCAGGAACGCCTGGCTCGACCTCGGTGAGGTGGACCCATCTTGGGGCGCCACCTGGTGAGGGAGCAGAGGCCACCAGCTTTGGTCGAGGTGGACCCCTTTAGGGTGGACACTTGGCGAAGTGGCAGAGGAAGGCTCGACTTCGACAGAGGTGGACCCATCTTGGGGTGCCACCTGGCGAAGGAGTAGGAATGCTTGGCTTGACCTCGGCGAGGTGGACCCGTCTTGAGGTGCCACCTGGCGAGGGAGCAGAGGCCGCCAGCTTCGGTCGAGGTGGACCCCTCCTGGGTGGACATCTGGCAGAGTGGTGGAGGAAGGCTTGACTTCGGTCGAGGTGGACCCTCATGGGGTGCCACCTGGCGAAGGAGCAGGAATGCCTGGCTCAACCTCGGTGAGGTGGACCCGTCTTGGGGCGCCACCTGGCGAGGGAGCAGAGGCCACCAGCTTCGCCGAGGTGGACCCCTCCTGGATGGACACCTGGCGAAGTGGTAGAGGAAGGCTCGACTTCGGTCAAGGTGGACCCATCTTGGGGTGCCACCTGGCGAAGGAGCAGGAACACTTAGCACGACCTCGGCGAGGTGGACCCATCTTGGGGCACCACCTGGCGAGGGAGCAAAGGCCACCAACTTCAGTCGAGGTGGACCCATCTTGGGGTGCCACCTAGCGAAGGAGCAAGAACGCCTGGCTCGACCTCGACGAGGTGGACCCATCTTGGGGCACCACCTGGTGAGGGAGCAGAGGCTGCCAACTTCGGTCGAGGTGGACCCCTTTTGGGTGGACACCTGGCGAAGTGGCAGAGGAAGGCTCCACTTCGGTCGAGGTGGACCCATCTTGGGGTGCCACCTGGTGAAGGAGCAGGAACGCCTGGCTCGACCTTGGCAAGATGGACCCATCTTAGGGCGCCACCTAGCGAGGGAGCAGAGGCCGCTGCTTTCGGCTGAGTTGGACCCCTCATGGGTGGACACCTGGCGAAGTGGTAGAGGAAGGCTCGACTTCGGCTGAGGGGGGCCCATCTTGGGGTGCCACCTGGCGAAGAAGCAGGAATGCCTGGCTCGACTTTGACAAGGTGGACCCGTCTTGCAGCGCCACCTGGCGAGGGAGCAAAGGCCGCCAGCTTCGACCGAGATGGACCCCTCCTGGGTGGACACCTGGCAAAGTGGCAGAGGAAGGCTCGACTTCGGCCGAGGTGGACCCATCTTGGGGTGCCACCAGGCGAAGGAGCAGGAACACCTAGCTTAGACCTTGACGAGGTGGACCCGTCTTGGGGCGCCACCTGGCAAGGGAGCAGAGGCCGTCAGCTTCGGTCGAGGTGGACCCCTCCTGGGTGGACACCTGGCGGAGAGGCGGAGGAAGGCTCGACTTCGGCCGAGGTGGACCCATCTTGGGGTGCCACCTGGCGAAGTAACAGGAATGCCTGGCTCGACCTCGGCGAGGTGGACCTGTCTTGGGGCTCCACTTGGCGAGGGATCAGAGGCCGCCAGCTTTGGCCGAGTTGGACCCATCCTGGGTGGACACTTGGCAAAGTGGCAAAGGAAGGCTCGACTTCGACCATGGTGGATCCATCTTGAGGTGCCACTTGGAGAAGTGGCAGGAATGCCTGGCTCGACCTCGCCGAGGTGGACCCATCTTGGGGCACCACCTGGTGAGGGATCAGTGGCCGCCAACTTCGACCGAGGTGGACCCATCTTGGGGTGCCACCTGGCGAAGGAGCAGGAATGCCTGGCTCGACCTCGGTGAGGTGGACCCGTCTTGGGGTGCCACCTGGCGAGGGATTAGAGGCCGCCAGCTTCGATCGAGGTGGACCCCTCCTAGGTGGACATTTGACAGAGTGGCGGAGGAAGGCTCGACTTCGGTCAAGGTGGACCGATCTTGTGGTGCCACCTGGCGAAGGAGCAGGAATGCCTGGCTCAACCTCAGTGAGGTGGACCAGTCTTGGGGCGCCACCTGGCGAAGGAGCAGGAATGCCTGGCTCAACCTCGATGAGGTGGACCCGTCTTGGGGTGCCACTTAGCGAGGGAGCAGAGGCCGCCAGCTTCAACCGAGATGGACCGCACCTGGGAAGACACCTGACGAAGTGGCAAAGGAAGGCTCGACTTTGACCAAGGTGGACTCATCTTGGGGTGCCACCTAGCGAAGGAGCAGGAATGCTTGGCTTGACCTCGGCGAGGTGGACCCGTCTTGGGGAACCACCTGGCAAGGGATCAAAGGCCGTCAACTTCGACCGAGGTGGACCCATCTTGGGGTGCCACCTGGCGAAGGATCAGGAATGCTTGGCTCGACCTCGGCGAGGTGGACCCGTCTTTGGGCACCACCTGGCGAGGGAGCAGAGGCCGCCAGCTTCGGTCGAGGTGGACCCCTTCTGGGTGGACACCTGGCAAAGTGTCTGAGGAATGCTCAACTTCGACCGAGGTGGACCCATCTTGGGCTGCCACCTGGCGAAGGAGCAGGAACGCCTGGCTCGACCTCGATGAGGTGGACCCATCTTGGGGCGCCACCTTGCGAGAGAGCAGAGGCCACCAGCTTCGGCTAAGGTGGACCCCTCCTGGGTGGACGCTTGACGAAGTGGCAGAAAAAGGGTCGACTTCGGTCGAGGTGGACCCATCTTGGGGTGCCACCTGGCGAAGGAGCAGGAATGCCTGGCTCGACCACGAAGAGGTGGACCCATCTTGGGGTGCCACATAGCGATGGAGCAGAGGTCGCTTGCTTTGGTCGAGGTGGACCCCTCTTGGATGGACACCTGGCCAAGTGGCAGAGGAAGGCTCGACTTCGACCGAGGTGGGCTCATCTTGGGGTGCCACTTGGGAAGAAGTAGGAACGCCAGGCTCGACCTCGGCGAGGTGGACCCATCTTGGGTGCCACCTGGCGAGGGAGCAAAGGCCGCTAGCTTCGACAGAGGTGGACCCCTCCTGGGTGGACACCTGGCGAAGTGGCAGAGGAAGGCTCGACTTTTACCGAAGTGGAGCCATCTTGGGGTGCCACCTCTCGAAGGAGTAGGAACGCTTGGCTCGACCTTGGTGAGGTGGACCTATCTTGGGGTGCCACCTGGCGAGGGAGCAGAGGCCGCCAGCTTCGATCGAGGTGGACCCCTCTTGGGTGGACACCTGGCGAAGTAGCAGAGGAAGCCTCGACTTCTGCCGAGGTGGACCCATCATGGGGTGCCACCTGGCGAAGGAGTAGGAATGCCTGGCTCGACCTCGAGAAGGTGGACCCATCTCGGAGCGCCACCTGGCGAGGGAGCAGAGCCCACTAGCTTCGGCCGAGGTGGACCCCTTCTCGGTGGACACCTGGCGAAGTGGCAGAGGAAGGCTCGACTTCTGCCGAGGTGGACCCATCTTGGGGTGCCACCAGGCGATGGAGCAGGAACACCTGGCTCGACCTCAGCGAGATGGACCCATCTTGGGGTGCCACCTGGTGAGGAGTAGAGGCCGCCAGCTTCGACCAAGGTGGACCCCTCCTCGGTGGACACTTGGCGGAGTAGCAGAGGAAGGCTCGACTTCGACCGAGGTGGACCCATCTTGGGGTGCCACCTAGCGAAGTAGCAGGAACGCATGGCTCGACCTTGGCGAGGAGGACCCATCTTGGGGCTCCACCTGGCGAGGGAGCAGAGGCCGCCAGCTTCGACCTAGGTGGACCGATCCTGGGTGGACACCTGGCGAAGTGGCAGAAAAAGGCTCGACTTCGGCCGAGGTGGATCCATCTCGAGGTGCCACATGGTGAAGAAGCAAGAACGCCTGGCTCGACCCCAACGAGGTGGACCTGTCTTGGGGCACCACCTGGCAAGGGAGTAGAGGCCACCAACTTCGGCCGAGGTGAACCCATCATGGGGTGCCACCTGGTGAAAAAGCAGGAACGCCTGGCTCGACCTTGATGAGGAGGACCCGTCTTGGGGCGCCACCTAGCGAGGGAGCGTAGGCCGCCAGCTTCGGCCGAGGTGGACCCCTTATGAGTGGACACCTGGCGAAGTGGCAGAGGAAGGCTCGACTTCGGTCGAGGTGGACCCATCTTGGGGTGCCACCTGGCGAAGTAGCAGGAACAGCTAGCTTGACCACGGCGAGGTGGACCCGTCTTGCGGCGCCACCTGGCGAGGGAGCACAGGCCGCCAGGTTCGACCGAGGTGGACCCCTCCTGGGTGGACACTTGGTGAAGTGGCAGAGGAAGACTCGACTTCGACCGAGGTGGACCCTTCTTGGGGTGCCACCTAGCAAAAGAGCAGGAATGCCAGGCTCGACCTCGACGAGGTGGACCCATCTTGGGGCTCCACCTAGCGAGGGAGCAGAGGCCGCTAGCTTCGGCCGAGGTGGACTCATCTTGGGGTGCCTCATGGCGAAGGAGTAGAAATGCCTGGCTCGACCTCGGTGAGGTGGACCCGTCTTAGAGCACCACCTGGTGAGGGAGCAGAGGCCGCCAGCTTCGGTCGAGGTGGACCCCTCCTGGGTGGACACCTAGCGAAGAGGCAGAGGAAGGCTCGACTTTGATCGAGGTGGACCCATCTTGGGGTGCCACCTGGCGAAGGAGCAGGAATGCCTGGCTCGATCTCAACGAGGTGGACCCATCATGGGGCGCCTCCTGGCAAGGGAGCAGAGGCCACCAACTTCGACCAAGATGGACCCATCTTGGGATGCCACCTGGCGAAGGAGCAAGAACGCCTGGCTCGACCTCGACGAGGTGGACTCATCTTGGGGTGACACCTGGTGAGGGAGTAGAGGCCGCCAGCTTCGGCCGAGGTGGACCCCTCATGAGTAGACATCTGGCGAAGTGGCAGAGGAATGCTCGACTTCGACCGAGGTGGACCCATCTTGGGGTGCCACCTAGCGAAGGAGCAGGAATGCCTAGCTCGACCTCGGTGAGGTGGACCGATCTTTGGGCACCACCTGGTGAGGGAGCAGAGGCCGCCATCTTCGATCAAGGTGGACCCATCTTGGGGTGCCACCTGGCAAAGGAGCAGGAATGCCTGGCTCGACCTCGATGAGGTGGACCCGTCTTGGGGCGCCACCTAACGGGGGAGCAGAGGCCGCCAGCTTCGGCCGAGGTGGACTTCTCCTGGGTGGACACCTGGCGAATTAGAAGAGGAAGGCTCGAGTTCGGCCGAGGTGGACCCATCTTAGGGTGCCACCTAGCGAAGGAGCAGTAACGCCTGGCTTGACCTCGGCGAGATGGACCCATCTTGGGGTGCCACCTGACGAGGGAGCATAGGCCACCAGCTTCGACCAAGGTGGACCCCTCCTGGGTGGACACTTTGCGAAGTGGCAGAGGAAGGCTCAACTTCGGCCGAGGTGGACCCATCTTAGGGTGCCACCTGGCGAAGGTGCAGGAACGCCTGCCTCGACCTCGGCAAGGTGGACCCATCTTGGGGCTCCACCTGGCAAGGGAGTAGAGGCTGCCAGCTTCAGCCGAGGTGGACCCCTCCTGGGTGGACACCTGGCGAAGTGGCAGAGGAAGTCTCGACTTCGACCGAGGTGGACCCATCTTGGGGTGCCACCTAGTGAAGGAGCAGGAACGCCTGGCTCGACCTCAGTGAGGTGGACCCGTCTTGGGGCACCACCTGGTGAGGGAGCAGAGGCCACCAGCTTCGACCGAGATGGACCCCTCCTGGGTGGACACCTAGCAAAGTGGCAGAGGAAGGCTCGACTTCGACCGAGATGGACCCATCTTGGGGTGCCACCTGGAGAAGGAGCAGGAATGCCTGGCTCGACCTCGACGAGGTGGACCCGTCTTGGGGCACCACCTGGCGAGGGAGCAGAGGCCGCCAGCTTTGACAGAGGTGGACCCCTCCTGGGTGGACACCTGGCAAAGTGGCAGAGGAAGGCTCGACTTTTGCCGAGGTGGACCCATCTTGGGGTGCCACCTGGCGAAGGACCAGGAACGCCTGGCTCAACCTCGGCGAGGTGGACTCGTCTTGGGGCGCCACCTGGCAAGGGAGTAGAGGCTGCCAGCTTCGACCAAGGTTGACCCCTCCTGAGTGGACACCTGGCGAAGTGGCAGAGGAATGCTCGACTTCGTTCGAGGTGGACCCATCTTGGGGTGCCACCTAGCGAAGGAGTAGGAACGCTTGACTCGACCTCAACGAGGTGGACCCGTCTTTGGGTGCCACCTGGCGAGGGAGCAGAGGCCGCCAACTTCGACCGTGGGGGACCCATCTTGGGGTGCCACTTGGCAAAGGAGCAGGAATGCCTGGCTCGACCTCGACGAGGTGGACCCATCTTGGGATGCCACTTGGCAAGGTAGCAGAGGCCGCCAGCTTCGATCAAGGTGGACCCCTCCTAAGTGGACACCTGGCGAAGTAGAAAAGGAAGGCTCGACTTTGACCGAGGTGGACCCTTCCTGGGATGCCACATGGTGAAAGAGCAGGAACGCTTGGCTCGACCTCGACGAGGTGGACTTGTCTTGGGGCGCCACCTAGCGAGGGAGTAGAGGTCACCAACTTCAGTCATGGTGGACGTCTCCTGGGTGGACACCTGGTGAAGTGGCAGAAGAAGGCTCGACTTTGGCCAAGGTTGGCCCATCTTGGGGTGCCACTTGGTGAAGGAGCAGGAGCTCCTCGTCCCGGGTGAGGACGATTGCTGGCCAAGCCACCCGGGGGAGACTTTGAAAGAAAAAATCCATGTGGCATCGCTGGCATCCAGCTGGATCTGACATACACTCCATGTCACCGATGTTGCCATATCAATAACCAATTGAGTTACTTTCTTAGGTTTTGTCATCACCCCAATGGCATGTCTGTAAATCCCAAAAAGGTAAGAGCAATGGTCGAGTGGCCTATACCCTAAAGCATCCATGATGTACATAGCTTCCATGGCCTAGCAACCTTTAACTATAGGTTCATTAAGGGATTCGGTAATATTGTAATCTTCAATCACCAATTGTATCTACAATGAGGCCTTCGAATGGACCAAAGCCATCGATAAACTTTTCAAGACATTATGAACAAGATGACCTGTGCCCCTGTCCTGTGACTACCGGATTTCTCAAAAGTATTTGAAGTCGCATGTGATGCCTCAGGTGTAGGAATAGATGGTGTCCTTAGTCAAGAAGGTCATCCAATAATGTACTTTAGTGAGCAATTCAATGATACCAAATTAAGGAACTCTACCTATGATAAGTAATTCAATGCGGTGGTGTAAGTCCTAAGATATTGGAGACATTATGATGCGTGACAGACTCGATGAACCCTGGTTTATTTGGAAAATAAAAAATATCTAAATAAACTAGGACCGTGGGAGGGCCAAGAAGCCTCCCGAGAATAGGGCGAACTGACACTAAACCCTAAAACAGCTAAACTCTTTTGATTTTCAATTTTCTTGGTGGAGGAACAATGGGATGGAGGATAGGAAACATTGACACTCTAGGACTGGGGACTCACCTTCACGGAGAGACGTCGCACCTCTAGGGCATCTCACCCACCCCACTACATGTAGTCTAGGGCATCCCACCCATCTCACTACACGCGGAGCCTAGGGCATCCGACCCAAATCGCTACCTGGCGCCATAAAGAAAAATCCATAAGACCTAGAGGGGGACTCGATGGAAAAGGGAGATAACTAGGGCCTCACGCCCCTCAACGCTCGCATGGAGCGAAGGAAGTGGGGTCTCACACCCCTCGACACCCGTAGGTGAAGGAAAGACGGGCCTTAGCCCAGAACCAGAACCAATGGAAAATCCAAAAATTTCATATCAAACTTATTCATTACAGGGGGAGAGGGGGCCTTTATATAGAAAAACCAAATCCCTCACTTACTTAGCCTACAAGAAACCCAAAAAGGAAAAATAAATTACATCAAAATCCATGCTACATCAATATTGGTGCTGATCTGCTGTGGGAAGCGTGTTAACTTGATGATCTACTCTGAAAAGCGTGCTGCTTGGACTGCTCCAGAAAGAGTGTGGAACCATCTCATGGACGTGCACAGAGGGAATGATCTCCATCGAGCACCGACGAATGGCTGGTGGCCAGGAAGTGGGCGGTGGATAGGGCCGGCAGACGGCAAGAGGTGGACGGCGGGGCGGCGGCACAAGGGTGGCACGACACACCCAGGGCATGCCGTTTGGTCTCCCGCGATCGTGGGGGACCCATGGGCACTGGCGGGGCCTCCGGCGGTCGGACTTTGGCCGGCAGACGGCGGGACGGCAACGGAAGGTGGGCGACAGCCAGGCAACGGCGGTGGCAAGTGGTGGCACGGCATGCCATGCATGCCTTTTCATCTTCCTGCGAGCATGAGGCCCCGGGCACCGGTGAGGACCTCCGACGATTGGCAGGCGGTGGATCGATGGCAGGCGCAGGGGCGGCACGGTCGCATGGCAAGCCTAGGGTGTGCCATTTGGTCTTCCCACGGGCGTGGGGCCCAAGGGCACCGGCGAGGACCTCCGGTGGCCGGGCGGGCACAGGTAGATAGCGGGCAGGCGACCGCCAGTAGGCCGGCGGTGACGGGTGGCAGCGGCGTTCGTGGGTGATGCTTGGTCTTCCCATGGTCGTCCCTTCGTCTTCCATGGGCGAGGGCGGCGGACGTTGGGTTTCCGACGAGGGAGGGGCCGGCGGGCACCGGCGAGCAGCCGGCGGAGGTGGCCGAGGGTCCAGCAGCCCAGATCTGGGGCAGCGAGGTGGCGACTAGGGTTTGGAAAGTTTTTAAAATCATGGGATGGAGATGGAATAAGGCAGGAATAAGGTGGGGATAAGTTTGGGATAACACTGGAATAGTGGGAATAGGTGGAAAGCGGGAATAGGTAAAAAAAAAAAATATGAGAAAATAAGAAAAAAAAAAAGAATCCGGACCTACCCTGGATCCCCATCATTCTCCTCAACCATGAAGAACTCGACTCCATTGAGTTCGAAAAATAGAGCACACCCTAATCCACAACTCGCTCTGATACCAAATTGATACAGGACGGATGAGACGTAACCTGATTTATTTGGAAAAGGGAACACCTAAACAAACTAAGATCGTGGAAGAGCTAAGAAGCCTCCCAGGACTAGGATGAACTGGAACTAAACCCTAAAACAGCTAAACTCTTTGGTTTCAATTTTCTTGGTGGAGGAACAATGGGATGGAGGATAGGAAACATGGACACTCTAGGACTGGGGATTCACCTTCAGGGAGAGACGTCGCATCTCTAGGACATCTCACGCACCCCACTACATGTAGTCTAGGGCGTCCTACCCATCTCACTACACGCGGAGCCTAGGGCATCCCACCCAAATCGCTACCTAGGGCCATAAAGAAAAATCCCTAAGACCTAGAGAGGGACTTGATGGGAAAGGGGGATAACTAGGGCCTCGCACCCCTCGACGCTCGCATGGAGTGAAGGAAGTGGGGTCTCACATCCCTCGACACCTGCAGGTAAAGGAAAGACGGGCCTCATCCCAGAACCAAAACCAATGGAAAGCCCAAGAATTTCATATCAAACTTATTCATTACAGGGGGAGAGAGGGCCTTTATATAGAAAAACCAAACCCCTCACTTACTTAGCCTACAAGAAATCCAAAAAAGGAAAAATAAATTACATCAAAATCCATGCTACATCAATATTGGTGCTGATCTCCTCTGGGAAGCATATCGACTTGATGATCTACTCTGAAAATCATGATACTTGGACTTCTCCAGAAAGCATGTGGAACCATCTCATCAGACGTGCACAGAGAGAACGATCTCCAGTGGCAACCGGCGAACGGCCGGCGGCCAGGAAGCAGGCGACGGACGGGGCCAGCGGACGACCGATGATGATTGCAGCCAGGGCGACGGCACAGAGGTGGCACGGCATGCCCAAGGCATGCCCTTTGGTCTCCCATGGCCGTGGGGGACCCCTGGGTGCTGGCGAGGCCTCCGGCGGCCAAACTTTGGCCGACAGATGGCGGGACGACGATGAACGGAGGGTGCGGCCAAGCGATGGATGGCGGCGGCGGCTGCAAGAGAGGCAGCAGCAAGTGGTGGCACGGTACACTGTGCATGCTGTTTCATCTTCCCACGGGCGTGGGGCCCCGGGCGCCGGCGAGGACCTCCGGCGGTTGGTCGACGGCGGATTGGTGGCATGCAAGCAACAGCGGCAGTCGATAGCAGCGGGCGACGGCGCAGGGGTGGCACAGCCGCACAGCATGCCCAAGACATGCCGTTTGGTCTTCCCGCGGGCATGGGGCCCAAGGGCACCAGCGAGGACCATCGACGACCGGGCGTGCATCGACGAACGGTGGGCGGGCGGCCGGTGGTAGGCCGGTGGCGACGGCCATGGGCGATGCTTGGTCTTCCCATGATCGTCCCTTTGCCTTCCATAAGCATGGGTGGCGGATACCAGGTTTCCGACGAGGGTGGGGCTGGCGGGCAGGCCGGCAGAGGCGACCGGGGGTCGGGCAGCCCGGATCTGTGGCGACGAGGTGGCGGCTAAGGTTTGGGAAGTTTTTAAAATCACGGGATGAAGATGGAATAAGGCAGTAATAAGGTGCGGATAAGTTTGGGATAAAGCTGGAATAGTGGGAATATGTGGAATAGCAGGAATACGCAAAAATAAAAAAATGTAAGAAAATAAGAAAAAAAGAAAAAGAATCCGGACCTGCCCTAGATCGCCATCATTCTCCTCGACCACGAAGAACTCAACTTTGTCGAGTTCGAAAATATGTAGCACACCCTAATCCACAACTCGCTCTGATACCAAGTTGATGCATGACGGATGAGACTTAACCTGATTTATTTGGAAAAGGGAAAACACATAAACAAGCTAGGATCGTGGGAGGGCTAAGAAGCCTCCCAGGACTAGGACAAACTGACACTAAACCCTAAAATAGCTGAACTCTTTTGGTTTTCAATTTTCTTGGTGTTGGAACAATGGGATGGAGGATAGGAAACATGAACATTCTAGGACTGGGAACTCACCTTCATGGAGAGATGTCGCACCTCTAGGGCATCTCACCCACCCCACTACATGTAGTCTAGGGTGTCCCACCCATCTCACTACATGCGTAGCATAGGGCATCCCATCCAAATCGCTACCTAGGGCTGTAAAGAAAAATCCCTAAGACCTAGAGGGGGACTCGATGGAAAAGTGGATAACTAGGGCCTCGCGTCCCTCAACGCTCGCATGGAGAGAAGGAAGTGGGGTCTCACATCCCTCGACACCCGCAGGTGAAGTAAAGACGGGCCTCAGCCCAGAACCAGAACCAATGGAAAACCCAAAAATTTCTATTCAAAATTGATTATTACAAGAATGGGAGGGGGCTTTTATATAGAAAAACCAAAACCTTCAAATACTTAGCCTACAAGAAACCCAAAAAGGAAAAATAAATTACATTAAAATCCATGCTACATAAATATTGGTGCTGATCTGCTCTAAGAAGCGTGTCAACTTGATGATCTGCTCTAAAAAGTGTGCTACTTTGATTGCTCCAGAAAGAGTGCGGAACCATATCACGGACGTGCACAGCGGAAACGATCACCGTCGAGCACCGGCGGATGGCCAGCGGGCAGCGGATGGGGCCGGCGGACGGTGAGCGACGGACAGCGGGCTGCAGGCAGGGCGGTGGCACAGGGGTGGCACAGCATACCCAGGGCGTGCCATTTCACCTTCCCATGGCCGTGGGGCTCCAAGTGCTAGCGAGGACTCCGGCGGCCGGGCCTTGGCCGGCGGGCGACGGGGCGGCGGGATGGTGGTAGGCGAGCGGTGGTGTCACACGGACGGATGCATCCGTTCATCTTCCCACGAGCGGGGGCGGTGGACGCTGGTTTTCCGACGAGGGCGAGGCCGATGGGCATCGGCGTGCAGGTCGACGGAGGCGGCCGGGGGTCGGGCAGCCCGGATCTGGGGCGATGGGCCGGGCTAGGGTTTAGGAAGTTTTTAAAATCACGGGATGAAGATGGAATAAGGTAGGAATAAGGTGGAGATAAGTTTCGGATAAAGTTGGAATAGTGGGAATAGGTGGAATAGCAGGATAGGCAAAATAAAAAAAATGTGAGAAAAAAAGAAAAAAAGAAAAAGAATCCGGACCTATCTTGGATCCCCATCAGTTCCCCTCTAGGTCTTATGGATTTTTTTTTTACGACCCCAGATAGCGATTTAGGTGGGACGCCCTAGGCTTCGCATGTAGTGAGATGGGTAGGACGCCCTAGACTACATGTAATGGGGTGGGTGAGATGCACTAGAGGTGCAACGTCTCTCCGTGAAGGTGAGTCCCCAGTCTTAGAGTGTCCATGTTTCCTATCCTCCATCCCATTATTCCTCCACCAAGAAAATTGAAAACCAAAAGAGTTCAACTGTTTTAGGGTTTAGTTCTAGTTCGTCCTAGTCCCGAGAGGCTTTGTAGCCCTCCCACGGTCCTAGTTTGTTTAGATGTTTTTCCCTTTTCTAAATAAATCAGGTTACGTATCTTCCGTCCCGCATCAGGGACTCGATGAAAAAAGGGATAACTAGGGCCTTGCACCCCTCGACACTTGCATGGAGCGAAGGAAGTGGGGTCTCACACCCCTCGACACCCACAGGTGAAGGAAAGACAGGCCTCGGCCCAGAACCAGAACCAGTGGAAAATCCAAAAATTTCTATTCAAAATTGATTATTACAAGGACATGGGGCCTTTATATAGAAAAACCAAAACCCTCAATTACTTAGCCTACAAGAAACCCAAAAAAAAATAAATTACAATAAAATCCATGCTACATCAATATTGGTGCTGATCTGCTCTGTAAAAATGTTGACTTGATGATCTACTCTGAAAAGCGTGCTGCTTGGACTGCTCTAGAAAGTGTGTGGAACCATCTTATGGACGTGCATAGAGGGAATGATCTCTATCGAGCACCGACCGATGGCCGGCAGTCGGGAAGCGGGCGATGGACAAGGCCGGCGGACGGCGAGCGGCGGGTTGCAGGCTGCAGGCGGGATGGCGGCACAGGGGTGGCACGGCATGCCCAGGGCGTGCCGTTTCACCTTCCCACGATCGTGGGACCCCAAGCACCGGCGACCGGGCCTTGGCCGGCGGGTGGTGGGGCGGCGGGACGGCGGCAGGCGGGCGTTAGCAGGCAGTGGCTTCACATGGACGGACGCGTCCGTTCTCCTTCCCACGGGTGGGGGTGGTGGACGCCGGGTTTCCGACAAGGGCGGGGCCGGCGGAGGCGGCCGGGGGTCGGGCAGCTTAGATCTGGGGCGGCAGGGCAGCGGCTAAGGTTTGGGAAGTTATTAAAATCACGGGATGAAGATGGAATAAGGCAGGAATAAGGTGGGGATAAGTTTGGGATAAAGCTGGAATAGTGGGAATAGGTGGAATAGCGAGAATAGGAAAAAAAAAAAAAAATGTGAGAAAATAAGAAAAAAAGAAAAGAATCCGAACATGCCCTAGATCCCAATCATTCTCCTCGACCGCGAAGAACTCGACTCCGTCGAGTTCGAAAAAATGGAGCACACCCTAATCCACAACTCACTCTAATACCAAATTGATGAGGGACGGATGAGACATAACCTGATTTATTTGGAAAAGGGAAAACACCTAAACAAACTAGGACCGTGGGAGGGCTAAGAAGCCTCCCAGGACTAGGGCGAACTGATACTAAACCCTAAAACAGCTGATCTCTTTTGGTTTTCAATTTTCTTGGTGGAAGAACAATGGGATGTAGGATAGGAAACATGGATACTCTAGGACTAGGGTCTCACCTTCACAAAGAGATGTCACACCTCTAGGGCATCTCACCCACCCCACTACGTGTAATCTAGGGCATCCCACCCATCTCACTACATGCGGAGCCTAGGGCATCCCACCCAAATCGCTACCTAGGGCCGTAAAGAGAAAATCCTTAAGACCTAGAGGGGGACTCGATGGAAAAAGGGGATAACTAGGGCCTCGCGCCTCTCGACACTTACATGGAGCGAAGGAAGTGGGGTCTCACATCCCTCGACACCGATAGGTGAAGGAAAGACGGGCCTCAGCCCAGAACCAGAACCAATGGAAAACTCAAAAATTTCATATCAAACTTATTCATTACAAGGGGAGAGGGGGGCCTTTATATAGAAAAACCAAACCTCTTACTTACTTAGCCTACAATAAACCCAAAAAAAATATATATTATATCAAAATCTGTGCTACATCAATATTGGTGCTAATCTGATTTGGAAAGCGTGTCGACTTGATGATCTACTCTGAAGAGCATGCTGCTTGGACTGCTCCAGAGAGCGTACGGAACCATCTCACGGACGTGCATAGAGGGAACGATCTCCGTCGAGCACTGATGGACGGCCACCGGCTGGAAAGCGGGCAACGGACGGGGCTGGTGGATGGCGAGCGGCGAACAGCGGGCAGTAGGCTGTAGGCGGGACGGTGGCACAGCATGCCCAGGGCATGCCGTTTCACCTTCCCACGGCCGTGGGGCCCAAGCACCGGCGAGGACCTCTAGCGACCGGGCCTTGGCCAGCGGATGGCGGGGCGGCGGGATAGCGGCAAGCGGGCGACGGGCAGTGGCGTCATATGGACGGACGTGTCCGTTCATCTTCCCATGGGCCATGGGGCCCTGGGCACCGGCGAGGGCCCCCCCGGTGGCTGGCGAGAGCCGGCGGGCTGCGGGACGGCGGTGGGTGGCAGGAAGGTGGTGGGATGTGACAGGCGGGTGATGGGCAGGCGGTGGACGGACGGCTCCATGTCCGTTCGTCTTCCCACGGCCTTGCACGACGGTGGCCGGCTTTTCTGGCGAGGGCAGGGCCGGCGAGCACCGGCGGCGGTCTAGCTGGCACGGCCGATGTAAGGGTTTTGGTGACTAGGGCGGAAGCGTGGATTTCAAAAATTTATTATGAAACCACTATCAAACCCTTAACCCAAGACCTCCTTGCTAGGAATTAAAACATACAAACATGCATATATAATATAAACTAGAGTTTAGGCACCAACCTGAACCGCTAGTATCCAATCCGATAAAGAAACCCCTGATTCAGCCTTCTTCTCCACCAGGTGTGCCCTCCAACGGTGATCCACACGAAACTCAGACCAAGGAAGAACTCCTTCTTTAAGTTTCTTGGAGAAGTGGAACTCTTTCGGTAGCCTTTGGTCTATTGACCACTGTAGGACACCCTGTCCTACCGTAGGGCACTAAAGGCACTCTCCTAAACCACTCTTGATTTTAGGACAACCCTCCTCTAGGACCCCTTAGGCTTATGTCCTAAAACAAAGCCTTGTCCTAGTAGAAAAGACCTTGTCTTAACAAGACAAGTCTTGTCTCAAAGAAAGGAGGGAGAGAGATACTTAGAATAGTACTTCGATGGAATTCTTATTTTTATTTTTTTTTTTAGACTCATTTTGCCACCCCCTATTTATAGATACAAGAGGGGTGTGTGATATGTCCTCCCATCAACTTATCATATAAGATTTTTCAAGATCGAAGAGAAGTTATCTGGCTTGAAAAATCATATCTAATAAGCCCATTCATGCACTGAAGGCCTTATTCACATCCCTTCTTTTATCTGGATGAATTCTCACTTGCCACATGTCAATTACCGGTCCCTAGGAAGCCAAGAGGCACCTCTTCAATCTCCAAACATTGGAGATTATGAAGAGTCCTGATAGCAGAAGGACTCTCCATCAGAACCGCGTGCCACATGAAGAGTTACGACTCTTCATGCACCACGTGCGCCATCCTTCTTCCATGCAAATTTCAAAGAATGTTGACCAATCAAAACATAGGCAATATGCATGTCATGGGAACGAGCATAAAAGTTTCTTTCTGACCATATAAATTATATTCAAATCAGAGATCGATAGCTCATTCCATGCCCTTTTGAATTTAAGGTATCATTTAGGTACCAAGAGTCCCATGCCATTGGGACTCTTCATGTATGGCGCCTAAAATGCCATTAAATCCAATTAAAATCAGATTTAGCTCTAATTAGGCTAGCCCCACTTAGGACTCAACCTAATTTAGGTTTTGAAGGCCCACGTAGGCAACCCAAGAGGGGGGGTGAATTGGGTTTTATAAAACTTTTGTACTATTTAAAAGATGAACTAAAGCAAGTATATGCTAATGCAATTTAAATGCTTGTGTATTTCAAATAAATGCAGCGGAAATAATGAAATAAAAGCATAAGGAGAACAATCATACATGTAGGGTTTGATGGCAAGGCGGAAACATAGATTTCAAAATTTTATTTTTTATCTTTTGAAATCTTCACCAAACCTTTAACCCAAGATCTCCTTAAAAGAATTAAAACATATAAAATGTATATATAAGATTTAATCTCAAATTAAGATACTAACCTGTATCACAAAATCCAAACTCTGAATCTCCACCAGGTGCCTAAATGTTCACCCTCCAATGGTGATCCACACAGAAAAAGATGAAGACAACAATTTCTAGTTCTTGGCTCCTCTTCTTGAATTCTTTTTCAAGAATTCAATTCTTGGACTTTTAGGCTGAAATTTTCGTTCTTGAAAATTTCTTTTCTTCCTTCTTTCCTCTTCTTGAATTTTCTTCAAGAATTCCCTTTCTTGAATCCCTTTTCTTGAATTGAATTGGAAGAAAAATTAAGACAGGCAAAGTCTTAATTCAAGAAGGAAAAGAAGAAGAACAGATCCTTTCCTTTTTCTTTCCTTTACCGTTCAAGACCTTCTTCTTATTCTTGTTTAGGGTCAGAGTTTCGACAGAGGATACCTCTGTAAGGGAAACAATACCCAACAAGAACAAGGGGAAGGAGTATTCTGGAGAGGAAGAAAGGGAATTGGATCTCTGAATTATGTTACGTAAAAACCTCCGAGAACCCAACCCTATTTATAGATCTCAGAGGGATGTCATCTCAAAACAACGCAACCCTCTGAAACCCCAGGGATCATGATCCCTCATTCCTCACGCGTCCCCTCAACCAAAAATCATGATTCTCTGATTTAATTTTCGTTTTTCCGACAAGGAGGACTCTCGGAAAAACTTCAGGAAGAATCGCGACTTTTGGAGACGGATTTGCGACCGAAAAGCGATGGATCTTTTCCTTAATTTTTTCTGGCCATCAGATCCAGATCCAAGGGCGCCAAACAAGGATCTGAAATGCCCCTTTTTCAGATATTTCTCCAACATTTTCCTTCTCACGCGTTTTAAGAGAAGTCCATGCGCGTGGACTCTCTTTCTTGGCGCGCGCGGGTGAGAAAAGGGAGGGGGCGGCTTGGAGAGAGGGTCTCAGTGAACTAAATTCACTTGGGTTCAGCCATGGGTTAGCCCAATGTCCTAAAAATTAAATTGGACCTTAATCTGGTTCAATTAGAACCCAATTAAGCCCAATTCGGAACCAAATTCGAATCAGATTCGAATAGAAATTTGGTCTGCAACACATGCTAGTGTGTTTATCCTGCAAACATGATTTAATTCCAAATTAAATCCTTCACCAATTTTCTTTTGTGTGTGACCCATTGGGTTCCACACCTAGCCAGCAGTAGGTCCGAGTTCTATTTGACTTAATTCGGTTAGATCTCAACTAAGCCGATTTAGGTCAACTCAAACTAGCTCGATTCGGTCAATTAGAATCTAATTCAAATTAACTGATTTGAATTACCATGACTCAATCATATACCTACAAGACAAGATTGATGTCTAGCAACGTATCATGTCTACCCGGAAGATATGGAATTTTGGTGGAATTACCAAAATACCCTTCAGTGGTGAGTTACCGGGCAATTCAGTCCTTTGATCAACTTGCATCCCGAATATGATTATGAATATGGATACTTGTCAAATCCAATTTCATATTCATCCCTAGCTCAATCTTTATAATGATGATTCATTAATGAACCATTAGAAAATAACTCTAATGTTCATACTTTGATCAAAGGTTTCCTGAATCCATCATTTGAAATTAGCTGGATGCTATTCCCTCTTACTAGGGTTGATCAATTCCTTGTTGACCTACTCACAACCTCCATATACAATCCACCATAACCAGTATCACCTCGTGCATAACTTAGTGTCATGATTGATTGCGAACCAAAGTATGGATTCATATATATAAGGTACTATGGTAGTCTCAGGTCAAAGGACCACATGCACTACTCCCACTATGAGAATTATCTATTGACAAACAGATAAGGTTCCATTAGATATTCTCAATCTAGATCAATTCAGTGAACTCATTCTCTAATGAACACTCACATCCTAGTATTAGTGTCAAACACAAGTGACTGTGAGATCAGTCACCCTCATTACAAAACATATATAGGATGTGCTGGTCTTGCCGGAAACATTGATCCCCAACTCAATGTCCCATCGACCAGGAATATTTTAGATTAGGGTTTTAAGGCTTTAGGTCTCACTGGTATGATCTCATCATAACCCTAGAACCATAGCCATAATCTATGGGGTTCATCATAAAATCAAAAAGACACAGCAAATGATGAAAATAATGCCTTTATAAAATGTCAATTCATTGATTTTGGGATCAAAATTATAATATTTCAATTGGCTTTCAGGGCACAATCTTTCAATACAAACACAAAGATTTATAGTGGTTCGGTGCCAACCAAGCACCTACATCCACTCCCTAAGAATCCCTTGGGAATTCCACTAAGTTTGGTTTTATAACTTAGGCTCACCAACAACCTTTACAACTTGTTTTGTCTTCGGGCTCACAAGTCAAACCCTAGGTGGTTTCAAGGCTCACCAACAACCACCCTTGGTTTTACGGGATAACCAAGAACCTAAACAACTTGTTTTGGCTTCGGGCTCACAAGTAAAACCCTAGTTGGTTTCAAGGCTCACCAACAACCACTTTGGTTTTCAAGGCTTACCAAAACCTCTTTAGTTTTCCAAGGCTCACCAAAAACCTTAAGTAAAACAATGTAAGAGCAAGTAAAAGAATACAATAAAAGCTTTCTAAAATAAAGCAAATATCTCTTTGAAGCCCGTTGAGAGTTGATGAAGATCTTGTCTTCAAGTTGATGAAGCCTTTGATTGATGCTTGAGGATGTGAACTTTGGATGCTCTCTTTGAAACTTGGAAGCTTGAAGGCTTGAACCACTCAACTCTTGAATCCTTGAAGAATATTCAAAAATCTTACCAAAGGATTACTTCCCCAATTGATTTTTGATGTTTATATAGCCTCCCAACACTTAAATGACCGTTTATAGCTATTAGGAAGGAAAATATGACCATTTGGAAGCAAGTTGGAGAAGTTCTGCAGCCCAGAAAACTAGCCGTTACTGTTCAAGTGTCGACACTTCACCTTTAGGTGTCGACACTTTAGTTTCAAGTGTCGACACTTCAGTTTCCAGGTGTCGACACTTCACTTCCAGGTGTCGACACTTCACAGCTCCAGGTATCGACACTTCACTGAAAGAGCTTTCTGAAGTTTTCTGTTTGTCTCAGGCCTTGAGTCGACACTTCACTCTTCAAGTGTCGACACTTGATCCTCAGGTGTCGACACTTCATTTCCAAGTGTCGACACTTGCTGTGCCAGTGCTGAAACATCTTCAAATTGAAACTTTAACCCCTTCAAGTCCTTCCATATTAATTCCAAAGTCCATATAACTGATTTTCCATTAATTAAGAACTTTTTCAACTGAAATACAAGCATTTCTTCATTCAACATGGTTGAGTACTAAGATCTGAAAAATATACTTAAAATACAATTAGTACTCATATATACTTAAACATTTTGTCAATCATCAAAATCAAGACCAGAGTCAACAATCTCCCCCTTTTTGATGATGACAAAACCTTTAAGTATATGAATAGGGTAAGCTTAAAAAGATTAATAATAAGATAAACATGTAAGCTCAAAACAATAAGCACCAAGCTCCCCCTCAAAATATGATCCAAAAAATCTTAAAAAATATTTTTCAAAATATGCAAAAAAATTTTAAATTTTCAAAATTTCTTCTTCTTACTAATTCTTTCCTTTAGATAAAAATATTTTACATTCTTCTTCCCCTTTTGCACTTTCTTTCATTTCTCAAATGATTTTTCATGTTTATCCAATCTTCCCCTTTTCATACTTAACAATTTTCTCCCCCTTTTTGACATCATGAAAAAAGGGTGAAAGGCAATACAAAGTGGGAATGAAGTTGGAAAGAATGGCAAGTAGGTCATCAAAATCAATGTATGAAATCAAATAATTATGATATCAATTTAATATGATACAAATTGAACATGATACCACAGAATGTAAGCACATGCAAGAAATGATTTGATGTAAATTATCCATTCGCCTTACTTGTTCATGGGATAAGGTCACAGCGGCACCCCTACACGTCATAAGAGAGCCCATTGAATGGGAAGAGAGGGTCTTTAAGCCCTACTTATCTCCTATGACCGGACGGCCATGGTGACTAACCCAATCCGAAGCGGTTACTAGGAATTCTTTTAAAATAATTTTGATACCAATAGAATATGATACCATTTGAATGTAACTCCCCTCAAAGAATTAGATTTGAAAACAAGGAGTATCAGAGCAATATAAGTAAAGCATGATATCAACAAGATATTCAAAGCATCAAATATGATAACAAATCTTTGGATGCTCTCCCTGAATGTTATTCCTCCTTTAAAAATATGCATTTATTTCAGGAATAAAACATGAAAGCTTATGCATCAAGATTTGAAATTTTTCAAGATATTCATGATTTTCAAAATACAAAGCATTTATATTGCATAAAAACTTTTAGCATGATTTCAAATTCATTTTAAGATGATTTGATATCCATACAAATGCTAGAAGTAATATGATATCAAGTCTAGCTATTAGAGCAAGGGTTTGTCAATAAGCATACATTCTTCTTAAAAGTAACCCTTAACTACTAGTTCTATACTTGATCCAAATCATTTCTAGATTATGCATAGATACCAAAAATAAAAACATATAAATCATAGCATTTCACTTGAAATAATTTAGAAACTATATTAATCAAAATCAAGTGAAGATCTAATAATCACAAGTTTGACCATGAGAGCTTGAAATCCATCAACATCAAAATGGTCATGATCACAACAAATGATTATTAGTCTAAGCTTGATTCTAATCAATCAATTAAAACATTTTTCAAATCAATATGCATCTTTAAAAGTATTTTTCATGAAATACATTAATCAAAATCAAGTGAAGGTCTTACAATCATAAATTTAATCATGATAGCATGAAATTCATCAATACCAAAAAGTTCATGATCATAGCCAATGATGATAAGTCCAAACTTGGTTCTAATTAACTATTTAAAATAATTTTTCAAAGTAATTGATGCAATAAAAATTAATCTATATTTTTAATCATGGAAGGAGATGTTTAGAATTTACCAATATACATGATCCTTCCTTTTACCATTTAGTCCAAAATGTAGCTTGTCCACTTCTTTAAATTATCTTGTACAACCTCTTTTCAAGAACTTCCTTTCTTCATATTGGGTTGCAAGACATTCCTGCAAAACAAATTAAGTGGACATTTTTGGTATCCAAACTTTCTTGGGTCCTTTATGATTAGTAATTATGGTTCCTTTTGGAACCCAAACTTTTCTTAATCTAGAAGGATAAGCATTGAAATCACATTTATAAGAAAAATTGAAAGAAGCAGGAATATTAAAGTTCTTCAAAAGTTTTTGCTTCTTTTCCTCAATCAAAATATTTTTCTCATTAAAAACTTTATCACATAAATCTTTTAAAATAACATTTTCTTTTTCTAAAAATTCATTTTCTTTAGAAAAATTATTCTTTTCATTTTTCAAAATATCAATCTTGGCATTTAAATCATCATTTTTATTTGCAAGATTGGTGTTGTCAAGAGAAAATGAATCTACATGCCTATTTAATTTCTTGTGCTCAATTTTTAGCAATCTATATTCATGCACAAGATCATTAGATGTATCATGTGATTCTTTAAAGGTAAAATCATAATTATTTTTAGCACATACCTTTTTCTCATTTGCCATGAAATAAAGATGGGCAACTTCATCATCCGTATTTGAATCTTCGCTATCGCTCCAAGTTGCCATTATTGCTTTTAATTTCTTTTTGGCCTTGAGAGCTATTATTTTCTTTTCTGTACCAGCTTCCACTATCCTTTGCCATAAGTTCAACTCATAGGTCATGAGTGAACCGATAAGCTCCTCCAAAGGTAAGGTTTCTACATCTTTAGCTTCTTGGATCGCCGTCACCTTTGGATCCCATGATTTTGGCAAGGATCTAAGAATTTTGTTCACCAAATCAGCATTAGTATAGATTTTGCCAAGACTTTTTAATTCATTAATAATAGTCATAAATCTTGAAAACATATCAGATATAGATTCATAATGCATCATTTCAAAAATTTCAAAAGAATGTATAAGCAAATTAATTTTAGTGTTCTTCACTTGAAGAGTACCCTCATGAGTAACTTCAAGTGTGTCCCATATTTCCTTCGCTGATGTGCATGTAGAAATTCTATTAAATTCATTTAAGTCCAATGCACAATAAAGCAAGTTCATTGTTTTAGCATTGATTTCAATTTGTTTAATGTCATATTCATTCCAATCCTCTTCGAGCTTTGGAATGGAAATGCCATTAACCAAAATGGAAGGAATATAAGGACCACTAACAATAATTTTTCAAAGAAGATAACTAATAGATTGAATATAGATGCGCATGCAAGTTTTCCAAAATGTGTAATTTATGCCATTGAAAAATGGTGGTCTAACACTAATACCTACAAGGGTTGCCATAATCTTTAACTCAAAATCGTTAGATTTTCAATCAGAGCACCAAGCTCTAATACCAATTGAAGGCCCACGTAGGCAACCCAAGAGGGGGAGTGAATTGGATTTTATAAAACTTTTGTACTATTTAAAAGATGAACTAAAGCAAGTATATGCTAATGCAATTTAAGTGCTTGTGTATTTCAAATAAATGCAGCGGAAATAATGAAATAAAAGCATAAGGAGAACAATCATACAAACACAAAGATTTATAGTGGTTCGGTGCCAACCAAGCACCTACATCCACTCCCCAAGAATCCCTTGGGAATTTCACTAAGTTTGGTTTTATAACTTAGGCTCACCAACAACCTTTACAACTTGTTTTGTCGTCGGGCTCACAAGTCAAACCCTAGTTGGTTTCAAGGCTCACCAACAACCACCCTTGGTTTTACGGGATAACCAAGAACCTAAACAACTTGTTTTGGCTTCGGGCTCACAAGTAAAACCCTAATTGGTTTCAAGGCTTACCAACAACCACTTTGGTTTTCAAGGCTTACCAAAAACCTCTTTGGTTTTCCAAGGCTCACCAAAAACCTTAAGTAAAACAATGTAAGAGCAAGTAAAAGAATACAATAAAAGCTTTCTAAAATAAAGCAAATATCTCTTTGAAGCCCGTTGAGAGTTGATGAAGATCTTGTCTTCAAGTTGATGAAGCCTTTGATTGATGCTTGAGGATGTGAACTTTGGATGCTCTCTTTGAAACTTGGAAGCTTGAAGGCCTGAACCACTCAACTCTTGAATCCTTGAAGAATATTCAAAAATCTCACCAAAGGATTACTTTCCCAATTGATTTTTGATGTTTATATAGCCTCCCAACACTTAAATGACCGTTTATAGCCGTTAGGAAGGAAAATATGACCGTTTGGAAGCAAATTAGAGAAGTTCTGCAGCCCAAAAAACTAGCCGTTACTGTTCAAGTGTCGACACTTCACCTTCAGGTGTCGACACTTCAGTTTCAAGTGTCGACACTTCACTTCCAAGTGTCGACACTTCAGCTCCAGGTGTCGACACTTCACTGAAAGAGCTTTCTGAAGTTTTCTGTTTGTCTCAAGCCTTGAGTCGACATTTCACTCTTCAAGTGTCGACACTTGATCCTCAGGTGTCGACACTTCATTTCCAAGTGTCGACACTTGCCTATGCCAGTGCTGAAACATCTTCAAATTAAAACTTTAATCCCTTCAAGTCCTTCCATATTAATTCCAAAGTCTATATAATTGATTTTCCATTAATTTAAGGACTTTTTCAACTGAAATACAAGCATTTCTTCATTCAACATGGTTGAGTACTAAGATTTGAAAAATATACTTAAAATGCAATTAGTACTCATATATACTTAAACATTTTGTCAATCATCAAAATCAAGACCAGAGTCAACAGGTTTCCCATAATTAGGTTAGCCTAATTAGCAAGCAACCGAACCTAATCCAATTGGATTAGGAATTTGGTTAGCCTACATATGCTAGTATGTAATCCGGCTAACCAATTAGGATCCTATGACCCTAATTAAATCATGAATGACTTTGTTGGACAAGTCTCTATTGTGTGAGACCCATTGGGTTCCACATCTAGCCAGCAGTAGATTTAGGTTTGAGCCGATTCGATCTGATCGAACCCGATTGACCTAATTAGGTCAAATTGGCTCACCTAATTGTCCAATTTGAATCATACATCGAATTGACTCATGAAACCAAATCAATTGGTTCATGAAGACCTACAAGACAAGATTGACATCTAGCAACATGTCATGCCTACCCAGAAGATGAGAAATTTTGGTGGATTTACTAAAATACCCTTCAGTGGTGAGTTACCGGGCAATTCAGTCCTTCGATCTACTTGCACCCTGAATATGACTATGGATATGGATACTTATCAAATCCAATTTCATATTCATTCCTTGCTCAATTTGATAATGATGATTCATTAATGAACCATTAGAAACTATTTCTAATGTTCATACTTTGATCAAAGATTTCCCGAATCCTTATTTGATTGAAATCATCTGGATGCGCTTCCCTCTTACTAGGGTTGATCGATTCCTTTTTGACCTACTCACAACCTCCATATGCAATCCGCCATACCTAGTATCACCCCATGCACGACTCAGTGTCATGATTGAGTGTGAACCAAAGTATGGATTCATGCATACAAGGTACCATGGCAGTCTCAGGTCAAAGGACCACATGCACTACTCCCACTATGAGAACTATCTATTGACAAACATATAAGGTTCCATTAGATATTCTCAAGATGGATCCATTTAGTAAACTCATTCTCTAATGAGCACCCATATCCTAGTATTAGTGTCAAACATAAGTGACTATGAGATCAGTCACCCTCTTCACCAAGCATATATAGGATGTGCTGGTCTTATCGGAAACATTGATCCTCTACTCAATATCCCATCGACAAGGAATATTCTAGATTAGGGTTTTAAGGCTTTAGGTCTCACTGGTATGATCTCATCATAACCCTAGAACCATAGCCCTAATCTATGGGGTTCATCATATCTTAATAAAATTAATAAGACATAGCGTATGATAAAAATAAAATGCCTTTATTAATTGATAATGTCAATACACTGGTTTGGGATACAAAAGAAAATCCCATCAAAATACAACATTTCGATTGGCCTTTAGGGCATAATCCTTTCAATCTCCCACTTGCACTAAAGCCAATCGCCTTTAAATTTTAACCCCATACAATCAAGGTGGCGATCAAACTCCTGCTGTGGTAGAGCCTTAGTGAACGGGTCTACTATGTTGTTCTTCGTTTCTACTCTTTTAATGCTGACTTCTTGTCTTTCAACAATCTCTCGAACGAGATGAAAGCGTCTTAGAATGTGCTTTGATTTGTGATGAGCTCTAGGTTCCTTAGCTTGAGTGACGGCTCCAGTATTATCGCAGTAAAGTGGTACTGGACCTTCAATCTCCGGAATAACGCCCAACTCTGAGATGAACTTCTTCATCCAGATAGCTTCCTTGGCAGCTTCACTAACAGCAATGTATTCTGCCTCAATTGTTGAGTCAGCTACAGTCTGCTATTTAGAACTCTTCCAACTTACAGCTCCTCCATTTAGGGTAAAAACATACCCTGAAATATATTTGCTATCATTTGTATCCGATTGAAAACTAGAATCTGAATAAACTTCCATTTTAAGATCAGAACCTCCGTATATCAGAAAAATATCCTTAGTCCTTCTCAAGTACTTAAGAATACTTTTCACAGCCTTCCAGTGATCCTCTCCTGTATCAACCTGAAATCTGCTGGCTATACCTAAGGCATATGCCACATCAGGCCTGGTACATAATATAGTATACATTATAGATCCTACAGCCGAAGCATAAGGTACAGAACTCATTCTATTTCTTTCTTCAGGTGTCTTAGGAGACATCTTCTTAGAAATTTGTATGCCATGACCAATGGGCAAGTAACCTCTTTTACTTCCCTCCATGCTAAATCTCTTTAGCACTTGGTCAATGTACCTAGACTGGGATAAGCCTAGCATCCTCCTAGATCAATCTCTATAGATTTTGATACCCAGTATATAGGATGCTTCTCCCAAGTCTTTCATGAAAAATTGTTTAGATAATCATACCTTGACTGATTGTAACATTGGGATATCATTCCTAATGAAGAGTATGTCATCCATATACTAAACCAAGAAAACTATGGCAATCCCACTAGTCTTCTTGTACACACAAGGTTCATCCTCATTTTTGATAAAGTCAAACTCTTTGACTGTCTTATCAAATCGGATGTTCCAACTCCTAGATGCTTGCTTTAATCCATAAATGGATTTCTTCAGCCTACATACCTGATTAGGTTTAGTCTCCAAGACAAAACCTTATAGCTGTGACATATAGACCTCTTCCTCAAGGAAACCATTAAGGAATGTGGTTTTCACATCCATCTGCCAGATTTCATAATCATGATATGCTGCTATAGCAAGCATGATCCGAATAGATTTGAACATGGCAACAGGAGAAAATGTTTCATCATAATCTATTCTCTGTTTTTGTCTGAAATTCTTAGCCACTAATATGGCTTTATAAGTTTCGACTTGGCCATCTGCCCCAATCTTTTTATTATAGATCCATTTGCATCCAATAGGGTTAACATCCTCTGGTGCATCAACCAAAGTCCATACTTGGTTGACATACATGGAGTCCATTTCGGATCTCATGGCTTCCAGCCATCTGTCTGAGTCCCTACTCATGATAGTATCCGTATAGGTTAGAGGCTCATCATTTTCAATGATCCGGGCTTCATTATTTTCAATAATGAACCCATACCTCTCAGGTGCATGATGCACCCTATCAGACCTACGGATAGGAGTGGTGTGTTCTGGTTCTATACTAACTATGTTATCATTTGGTTGAGATGTATCTATTTATTGAACTTCTTCAAGTTTAATATTTCTTCCACTGCCCTTTTGTAGGATGAACTCTTTCTCCAGAAATGTGGCATGCCTATTGACAAAAACTTTTTATTCAGTAGGGTGGTAGAACAGATATCCTATACTATCTTTAGGATATCCTACAAATAGACACTTATCTGCTCTAGCATCCAGCTAATGTCCAAAATTTTTTTTGACATAGGCTGGACATCCCCATATCTTAAGATACTTAAGATTGGGTTTCTTACCCCTCCATATCTCATATGGAGTGCTAGAGATAGATTTAGATGGTACTCTATTTAAGATATTAGCCGTGGTTTCTAAGGCATATCCCCAGAAGGAAACAGGTAACTCTATGAAGCACATCATGGACCGTACCATATCTAATAAGGTACGGTTCCTTCTTTCAGCAACACCATTTAATTATGGTGTGTAAGGAGGGGTCCATTCAGAGATAATCCCCTTTTCTTTAAGGTGATCGAGAAACTCGGTGGATAAGTATTCACCTCCTCAATCTGATCGAAGCATTTTAATATTTTTCCCCGTTTGTTTCTCTACCATACTTTGATACTCTAAAAATTTATCAAAGGCTTCGGACTTATGTGTCATAAGATACACAAATCCGTACCTTGAAAAATCATCAGTAAACATGATGAAATAAGAGTATCCACCCTTTGCCTGACTTGTCATAGGCCTACATACATCTATATGTATGAGTCCTAATAACTCGGTTGTCCTTTCTCTATGTTCACTAAATGGAGTCTTGGCCATTTTATCCATGAGACATGATTCACAAGCTCCTAATGATTCATAATCATAAAGATTAAGGAAATTTTCCTTGTATAACTTGCTAATCCTAGTCTCACTAATATATCCAAGCCGACAGTGCTAGAGTAAAGTATTGTTTATATCATCTCTCTTTTGTTTATTACTTACATGAAGTATATTGTCATTAGTGGATAGAGTTAAAAGACCACTGCAAAATACGCCACAACATATAATTTCATTAGAAAAGCTGATTGAGCAACCATTGCTCATCACATTCATAGTATAACCTTGTCTAAGTAACAAGGGTACAGATATGATATTTTTAATGACCTTAGGCATATAGTAACAATCTCTCAGCTCTAAAATCTTCCCCGAAGGTAACTTCAAGATATAAGTCCCTACGGCCTCTGCTTGGATGGACTCTCCTCCAGCACCGTAGAGCTTGAAGTCTCATTCTTTCAATACTCTAAGCCTCTGCAGCCCCTGCAATGATTTGCAGATATTATGACCATAGGCGGTATCCAATACCCAAGTATTTGAAATGGAAGAATCCAATGACAAAATAGTATGAACTTCTTTCATACCTTTTGGTGCATCCGATGCACCAGGCTTCATACCTGCAAGGTAAGCCTTGCAGCTCCTCTTCCAATGACCCGGCTTGCCACAGTGAAAGTAGGTCATCTGTCCGGAGGCCTTCTTTCCTTTCTTCTTCTTGATGCCCCTTTTTGGGTTCAATCTCCTCTTTGAACCCTTTCTGCCTGACTTCTTCTTGTTGATCCCATCCACAAGAAGAAGTGGAGCCTTATTTTTCTTTAAATGGCTCTATGCTGTTTTTAACATGTTTAACAGCTCAGGCAAGGAAGTGTTAAGTTTGTTCATATGATAATTAAGAACAAACTATGAAAATGACTACGGGAGTGACTGCAGGATCAAATCCTGATTCAACTCCCCATCCATAACAAAACCCAATTGACCTAATCGAGTGATCAGGTCAATAACCATCAGTACGTGGTCTTGTACAGATGTACCTTCTGTCATTCTCGCACGGAACAACTGCTTAGATATCTCATATCTAGCAGTTCGACTATGTTCTTCATATAGCTCTTTTAGATTGAGCAGTATGGAGTTAGTTAGTGTCCATGCTATCATGTTGCCTCTGCAACTCATTGGTCATAGAGGCAAGCATGATACATTTGATAGTGAGTGAGTCATTTTGCCACATCTTGTATGTGGTCTTTTCCTCTTGCGAGGCATCTTCCCCTAAAGGTTCCAAGGTAGGGGTATCAAGAATGTAAGAAAGTTTTTTCTGGCTGAGTACTATCTTTAGGTTTATCAACCAGTCAACATAGTTCGGTCCAGTCAATTTATTGGCATCAAGTATACTACGGAGTGAGAGTGAAGAGGCCATTTAATCTACATTAACAAAGAACATAACATAAGCAAACAACCAATGTTGACAAAATATAATTAAATTAGGACTTTAATTTAATTATGTCTCCTACTATTTTATCAAGCATCATAACCCTCTATATGATGATCGAGAAACCCTAATTGGTTTTCTTAGTGGGGTTGAGATCCTAATTCCTTATAAAAGACATTGTGTGTACAAATAAATCTTTTATAAGTTCAAAGGTAGGAAAACTCTTTCCAATTGTATCTCATACAATTCTCAACAAAACCTGGCCTCTAAAATATTAATAGCCTTGTGTGTGCACAACAAACTATAATATTTTTAGTCAAGTAAGACCCTTCATTCCTATATAGTCATGATTGTAATAATAATACCCTTGTGTGTTCACAACAAAGTATTATATTAAATCATGCCATAAGCATCAAATACACCAGGCCAAAATTGTGTTAGTTACCATAATAGGCCTTGTGTGTACACAACAAACCTAATACGGATCATAACATAATAATGACCTAGCATGAAGGAAGGCCTAATGTAGTGAATATTACACTAAGCATATCAATCGAGAATTAAGTTAATCTTATCAGCCAGGTAAGTGGGAGAGTAGTGGGAGTCCCCCCATTGCTTTCCTAGACACCAATAAAAATTGGCCAGGTCAGTCAACGGAACCAATTAAAAACCATGTCCTCTTTACCGATCTGAACCACTTTTCCTAGACACCGAATGATCAACTAATCATCTTGATTATTTTGCTTTTGGTATATGACACTACAACTTAATATAATTTTAATAGAGGGAAATTCAAACAGAAGCACATTCTAATATTATCATTCATCAACCATGCATCATATATCATTTTATAATATGCCAAGTGTGTCATCATACAAGGACAACCATCTACCACATAATGGATCTACCATTATGCCAGGGCAACCTTATTTCAATATGATGACTAGAAAGCTAAACATATCTCTATATCGGTTAAGGTTTAAGTGAAAACCCTAACCAGTGGCATACATATATGCATAAACATATTAATCATATGTAACTTTAAACTTTTGTAAAGTCCTACAAAATTGGGCAACTTCAAATTTTGTAGTCCTACAAAAATGGGCAACCTCAAGAGTCCTACAAAATTGGGCAACTTCAAATTTTGTAGAGTCCTACCAAAATGGGCAACCTCAAGAGTCCTACAAAATTGGGAAACTTCAAATTTTATATGATTTAGCCCTAATAAGGTGGCTCTGATACCAATGTAAGGGTTTTGGTGACCAGGGCGGAAGCGTGGATTTCAAAAATTTATTATGAAACGACTACCAAACCCTTAACCCAAGACCTCCTTACTAGGAATTAAAACATACAAACATGCATATATAATATAAACTAGAATTTAGGCACCAACCTGAACCGCTAGTATCCAATCCGATGAAGAAAACCCTGATTCAGCCTTCTTCTCCACCAGGTGCCCAAACATTTTGGTGCGGGCACCAGACTCAGAAGAAGACTTCAGAGCTCCATCTGGATCTCTGATTAACCTTGCCCGAAGAATTAGGGTTTTTGGTTTGTAATAAGAGTTGACTAGATCAACTCAATTTAGCTTGAGTCTACATTGCCTGCATTTTATTTTGTTGAGTCATGTTGACTCAGTAGTGGACTAGGGTTTCAACCTGGGATGTTACATTTTCTCCCAAGACTAGGCAAGTAGACACCACATTCCCAGCCACACTCCCAGTCCAGGGCGCGCCATATCCACATCCAGCAGCTTTTGGTCCCCACTCCACAGATGGCAACTTCCTTCTTTCATGCACCAGATAAAGAGAAGTCCACCAAGAGAGCACAAATCAAGGGGGGCGGCCAAGACTTTCCCAAGAAACTCCAAGCAAAGAAGGGAAGAAATTTCTCTTGGAAGAGAACATCAAGGGGCGCCCACTACCTGCCAAAACAATCAAGACAAAGATGGGAAGGACCTTGACTTAGGGAGGAAGAAAAGGAGGAGTCCAAAAGAGTTGATCCAGGGAAGGAAGAAATTTTTTTCTTGAAAATCCAAGCAAGGTGGCGCCATCTACCTGCCATTTATAACCCAAATCCTAATTTTTGGTATTTTGGCCGACCATATGTAAGGGATTTGCCCTAATTTGGAGATCCCCTCCTTTAGTCCCACATGGGAAGATGTGAAACCCTCCTTCCTTGTAATGCCTTATAAATTAAACCCCTCTTGTAAGTTTACAAGAATCAGATGAATGAAAGAAATTTTTTTCTTGAGCAAACTTGTGTTTTCTCTTGTCCGCACTTGCTTACAGGTGTTGAGCTCCGTGAGGGAGTAAATCCGGGTTCCCCTGGAACCTTGAGGAGGTGAGAGATCCCCAAAACCCTAAACCCTAGGTTAGCCACTCAATTCCCAAACCCTAGCCGCCATCACCCTTCTCTTTCCACCAAGCCCTAGTCTTTTCCTCTTCTCACGGCCACCTTCTCCAAGTCCTGGCCGACCACCAGCATCCGACTCCAGTCCAGATACTGCAGGTCTACAGCAATTCTAAGAGGAAGTCAGATCGGCCTCCAGGAGAATTTGATTTCAGCAACTTCAGCTTTCAAGTTCTTCAACCTGGTAAGATCTTTTCTTGAGTTTCTGAATTCCATCATTTGTTCCTCTTCTTTTCCAGATCTTGAGTCTAGGAGAAGCCGACCAAACCACGAGACCAGTATTGGAGGATCCATTGCGAAGATAGCTAACTCCGAGGATCCCACAATCTGCTCGAGAGAGTTCTTCCACCAGAATCCTGAGAAGATCACTGTCTGGTGAGTAAACCGTCCCTCCTCTCTATTTCTGTTCTGTTGAAAGTTCAGAGCGAAACCCTAGGTCTGGGAGTTTCTCAACCCCCAGCGATCCGTTACTTCTAAACTACTCTGATAATTTGGTTCCTTCTAAACTGTGCTTTCAATCTTTACTTAGTTTCCTTCAACTTAGTTAGCTTTACTTTGAGTCAAAGCCAATTTCTGAAAAATATATAAAAAAAAAAATGAATGAATTAATCTTAATTCTACTTCCGCATACGCTTCTTTGTTCTTTGTTCTGCATCATTTTTGGTATCAGAGCCCTGTCTAGGGTTTCTGTTTGATTGCCTGTTTGAGTCCCTCTCTTTTTACTTTGTCTGCTCGAAGTAGACTCCCCAGGACGTCCGGTCCTAGGAACGAAGCGAGGTGCAAACCTACTCTTCCCATTCCACGGGGTGTTCCTAGGGCGTGTAGGGGATCCGTTGGGTTACAACTTCGTAGCAGAAATTATAAACGGGGAAGTGCTCTGTTTTCAGCCCGTAATTTCCCTGTTGTAGGAATTATTTCTCACTGCAGGTAACTCAAAATTCAATGATTTTTGTTTTGATGAAACCAGTATAATTGAAACTAATTTGCATAATTTTTTCATGATTTATTGGTTTCCGTGCGATTTCTGAGAATTAAATTACTACAACTCTATTTTTGTGTTCTGCAATCCATTTATTTTTGAGTGTTCATCTCTTAATTCAACTTAAGGGCATTTGAGCATCTAAGATAAGGGGAGGAGTTGATAACCTCTCCTTAGCCCAAAACCACCACCCCTTCATTCGAACCTAAGCCTTTAATCTAAAATTGATTAGACCTAATTTGCCCTAGAGGGCTAGGGACATCAACAAGTCGGGTCAAGGCTAGTGTTGAGTCAGTTTGTCTGGTTACTCTGTGTGTGATTTGTACTCAGTGTCTAGAATGGTGGTTCAGGGATTCCATCCCGAAGGGCTTGTGTGCTAGTCCGCCTACCTGGCCAATCTCTGATTGGTGTCTAGGATTGGCATTCAGGGACCTAACACTCCCCTTACACCTGCCTGGCTGAGTCCTGAGTTACTACAGGCTAGCTTGCCACTCTGATTGGGCATCTAGTTGGGCTCTAGGTTTAGTTAGCCCGTAGTCGTTCAGTTGAGTCTCATTTTGTGTGTTTGCTTGCATCATGTCTACCCGGAATGGAGTGCCCTACCAACCTGGTCAAGCCCAACCTGATTTAGAGACCATGGTTAGAGCTCTTACAGAGAGTATGAACAAATTAAGTCAGGATATGAATGAGAATTTTGCCCAGCTTAGGGATCGAGTCCAAGTACTTGAGGAACCTAGGCATCGGGATTGGACTCCTGACCCAGATTTTAATGTGCCTCAACCTCGCCCACACCAAGAGCCTAGAAGACCTTTATACCAAGATCCTAAACCTAATCATAGGAGGCCTGACCCAGAGCCTGAGGATAGAGATGATAGGTTCATTCGGAACATCAAGTTAGATGCACCCACTTTTGATGGTAGCCTAAATCCTAAGGTGTATTCTGATTGGGAGGGTGAGATGGACCAGTACTTTGAGTGGTATGCCATGTCTGAGGAGAGGAAATTCAAGTTTGCCAAGATGAAATTAATATGTCAAGCTAGGTTATACTGGGGGAACATTGAGCTGACCACTAGAAGACGAAATGTAGAGCCCATAACCACTTGGCAGGGTATGAAAGAGAAACTTAGAGACAAGTACCTACCCATTTCATACCAGCAAAATCTGTTAGACCAATGGTAGACTTTGAAACAAGGGAACCGATCTGTTTCAGACTACATAACCACCTTTGATGAATACCTGATGAGATGTGATGTGAGTGAAGCCCATGAGGTTACTTTGTCTAGATTTAGGGCTGGACTTAGGGAAGATATTAAGAGAGAGTTGTTTCTGAGAGAGGTTACTGACCTAGACCAAGCCTATCAGATTGCACTGAACACTGAGAAGTTTCAGAGAGGACCCATGCCATCTAGGGTTAGTGCCCCAATCCCAAGAAATGGACCTAGCCAGGTTACCCCTAGCAAGCCTAATCAGGGTATCCCCACCCCTAGACCCATGGACAAAGGTAAGGCACCTGACACCCAGAGAACCCCTAGTATCGTCTGTTTTAAGTGCCAGAAGCCCGGTCATATCTCCACTCAGTGCACAGCCATAGCTTGTTTCAAGTGTCATAAGGTAGGTCATGTTTCTAGCCAGTGCCCTCGTAGATCCCTATATATAGAAGAGGGAGGGGAAGAGAGTTCCGAGCCTAATGAGGAGTTTGAAGAAGAAGTTTATGAGGCCGGAATGAATTTGGTTGATGAGTATGAAGGAGAGGAAGAATCCACTGAATCTGACCACTTAGGGGTTGTGAGATGCATCCTGTCCCAGACTAAGGTTTAGGAAGATTGGCATAGGACTAATATCCTACAGACTTTCCTTAAACTAGGGGATAAGGTTTGTAAAATCATCATAGATAGTGGGAGCTGTGTGAATACCATTTCTACTAGCACTGTCAAAATGTTAGGCTTAACCCCAGTTCCCCACCCCAACCCCTATAAGGTTTCTTGGGTAGACTCTACCTCTATACCCATCCAGTCTAGATGTCAGGTCCAAATCCAAATGCAATCCTATCAAGAGAAGATTTGGTGTGATGTCTTGCCCATGGGGGTGAGCAGTATAATTCTTGGAAGACCTTGGTTGTATGATCATGATGCCACCCTCTTAGAAAAATCCAACACCTGTGTCTTTAGTTTCAATGGGAAGAAAATCACAATCCATTCAGTCCCTCCTAAGGACAAGGTAGCTAAAGGAACCAGTAAGGTTAGGGAAATGAAGACTGGAGTGAACCTGATTAGTGCCAATGATCTAGAACAAGAAATTCATAGTGGTTCACCCATTTGGATGTTGACTGCTAAGGAACTTAGGACTCTTACACCATCAGAGCCTCCTCAGGAAGTTAAGCCTTTATTAGAAGAATTTGAGGATGTTTTTCCCGAGGATCTGCCAGACCACCTTCCACCTCTTAGGGATATTCAGCATTCCATAGATTTATTCCCAGGAGCTACTTTACCCAACTTGCCCCATTATAGGATGAATCCATCGGAGCATAGAGAACTGCAGAAGCAGGTTGGCGAATTGTTGAGGAAGGGGTTCATTAGAGAGAGTCTTAGTCCTTGTGCAGTCCCTGCACTTCTAACCCCAAAGAAGGATGGCACGTGGAGGATGTGTGTTGACAGTCGTGCCATCAATAAGATCACAATCAAGTATAGGTTCCCCATCCCTAGACTAGATGACATGCTTGATATGATGGCCGGTGCCATGGTTTTTTCTAAAATTGATCTCAAAAGCGGCTATCATTAGGTTAGGATTAGACCAGGGGATGAGTGGAAAACAGCCTTCAAAACTAAGGATGGTCTCTATGAATGGGTTGTTATGCCTTTTGGGTTGTCCAATGCCCCTAGTACTTTCATGAGGATTATGACCCAGGTACTTAGAGCTTTCATAGGAAAGTTTGTAGTGGTCTATTTTGATGACATCCTGATATATAGTAAGACCCCTGCAGATCACCTAGGCCACCTTAGACAAGTCTGTCAAGTTTTAAGGAATGATAGTCTCTACGGTAATCTCAAAAAGTGTGAATTTATGACCAGTAGGATTATCTTCCTTGGATTTGTTGTAACCCCTGACGGCGTGGCTGCCGATCCTGAAAAGATTAGGTCCATAGTAGAATGGCCAGAGCCGACCAGTGTGCATGAAGTCAAAAGTTTCCATGGCTTGGCTACCTTCTATAGGCGATTCATCAAGGGGTTTAGTACCGTAGTTGTTCCTATCACAGACTGCATCAGGAAGGGAAAATTTCAGTGGACCAAAGCAGCCCATAAAGCCTTCCTAGATCTTAAAGATAGGATGACCCAGGCACCCATTTTGAGACTACCAGACTTTTCAAAGGTATTTGAGGTTGCCTATGATGCTTCAGGAGTAGGTATAGGTGGAGTCCTAAGCCAAGAGAACCATCCCGTAGCATTCTTTAGTGAAAAACTTAATGATGCTAAGCTTAGGTATTCTACTTATGATAAGGAATTTTATGCGGTAGTGCAAGCTTTGCGTTACTGGAGACATTATTTACTACCGCAAGAATTTGTGCTATTTTCGGACCATGAGGCTCTTAGATTCTTGAATTCTCAGAAGAAGCTTAACCCTAGGCATGCTAAGTGGGTAGAGTATATCCAGTCCTATACTTTTGTTTTGAAGCATAAGGCTGGGTCTGAAAATAAGGTAGCTGATGCCCTTAGTCGTCGATCTTTGTTGTTGAATTCTGTTAGGGCTGAAGTCATAGGGTTTGAGCAAATCAAAGAAGAATATGGGTCGTGTCCGGATTTCAAGACTGTATACCAGGATCTAACTCAAGGACCATCTAGTGAACATAAGGATTATTCCCTTATAGATGGCTTTCTGTTCTTTAAGAATAGGCTTTGCATCCTTAGAACCTCTCTTAGGGAATTTTTGATTTGGGAAACTCATGCTGGAGGTTTAGCTGGCCATTTCAGAAAAGATAAGACCACCCTGGCTATTGAAGACCACTTTTTCTGGCCTAGCTTAAAAAGAGATGTAGCACACATTGTGGCTAGGTGTCGGACCTGCGTTGTTGCCAAACAGCGAAAATAGAACACCGGCCTTTATACCCCACTCCCTGTCCCAGATCGTCCTTGGCAAGATGTGAGCATGGACTTTGTGTTAGGTTTGCCTAAGACCTAGAGGAGGCATGACTCTATCTGTGTTGTAGTAGACCGATTTTCCAAGATGGCCCATTTCTTACCTTGTTCCCAAACTTTTGATGCGTCTAAGGTAGCCACCCTGTTTTTTAATGAGATAGTTCGACTCCATGGCCTACCCAAGACCATTGTTTTCGATAGGGATGTTCGGTTCACCAGCTATTTCTGGAAAACCCTTTGGCATAAGTTAGGGACGAAACTTAAGTTTTCAACTGCCTATCATCCCCAGACTGACGGCCAAACCGAAGTAGTGAACTGTAGTTTAGGCAATCTACTAAGGTGTCTTGTTGGTGAAAACATTAGGAACTGGGATTTGTACTTACCTAGAGCTGAATTTGCATATAATGACTCGGTCAATAGGTCTACGGGTAAGAGTCCATTTGAAATTGTGCATGGTTACAAACCCCACACACCTCTTGACCTAGCTCCTTTACCAGTCCACACACGGGTCTCTGAGTCTGCCGAAGTTTTTGCACAGCATATAAAAGACTTGCATAAAGAAATTCAAGCCAAAATAAATTTAAGTAACGAAACTTATAAGAAATTGGCTGATTCTCAAAGGCGAGTCAAAAATTTTGACGAAGGAGACTATGTAATGATTAGGTTAAGGCCTGAACGGTTTCCTCCTGGAACCGTTAGAAAGTTACATGCTAGGGGAGCTGGACCATTTAGAGTGGTAAAGAGAGTAGGATCCAATGCCTATGTGCTCGAGTTGCCTCCAGAACTAGGCATTAGCTCCACTTTCAACATTATAGACCTAGTAGAGTATAGGGAGCCAGCTGTGATTCCCAGTGAGGCTTTTGAACCTAAGCCTGCTCTTGAGAGTGAACCTGACCCTGTGTGTCCACCAACAAATTGGCCTGTGAGGAAAGAGCAGATTGAAAAGATCCTGGATGATCAGGTTATCTCTACTCGTAATCGAGGATACCAAAGATACCTGGTCCGCTGGCTAGGAAGGCCAGATTCTGATGACTCTTGGATCTCCGAGAAGAGTTACAAGAGCTGGACCCAGACCTCTTGGAGAGATACCAGAGCCAACTTGATCCATACTCGACAGGGTCGAGTTCCTCCCACCCTGGGAGAATTGGTGCGGGCACCAGACTCAGAAGAAGACTTCAGAGCTCCATCTGGATCTCTGATTAACCTTGCCCGAAGAATTAGGGTTTTTGGTTTGTAATAAGAGTTGACTAGATCAACTCAATTTAGCTTGAGTCTACATTACCTGCATTTTATTTTGTTGAGTCATGTTGACTCAGTAGTGGACTAGGGTTTCAACCTGGGATGTTACATTTTCTCCCAAGACCAGGCAAGTAGACACCACACTCCCAGCCACACTCCCAGTCCAAGGGGCGCCATATCCACATCCAGCAGCTTTTGGTCCCCACTCCACAGATGGCAACTTCCTTCTTTCATGCACCAGATAAAGAGAAGTCCACCAAGAGAGCACAAATCAAGGGGGGCGGCCAAGACTTTCCCAAGAAACTCCAAGCAAAGAAGGAAAGAAATTTCTCTTGGAAGAGAACATCAAGGGGCGCCCACTACCTGCCAAAACAATCAAGACAAAGATGGGAAGGACCTTGACTTAGGGAGGAAGAAAAGGAGGAGTCCAAAAGAGTTGATCCAGGGAAGGAAGAAAATATTTTCTTGAAAATCCAAGCAAGGTGGCGCCATCTACCTGCCATTTATAACCCAAATCCTAATTTTTGGTATTTTGGCCGACCATACGTAAGGGATTTGCCCTAATTTGGAGATCCCCTCCTTTAGTCCCACATGGAAAGATGTGAAACCCTTTTCCCTTGTAATGCCTTATAAATTAAACCCCTCTTGTAAGTTTACAAGAATCAGATGAATGAAAGAAATTCTTTTCTTGAGCAAACTTGTGTTTTCTCTTGTCCGCACTTGCTTCCAGGTGTTGAGCTCCGTGAGGGAGTAAATCCAGGTTCCCCTGGAACCTTGAGGAGGTGAGAGATCTCCAAAACCCTAAACCCTAGGTTAGCCACTCAATTCCCAAACCCTAGCCACCATCACCCTTCTCTTTCCACCAAGCCCTAGTCTTTTCCTCTTCTCACGGCCACCTTCTCCAAGTCCTGGCCGACCACCAGCATCCGACTCCAGTCCAGATACTGTAGGTCTATAGCAATTCTAAGAGGAAGTCAGATCGGCCTCCAGGAGAATTTGATTTCAGCAACTTCATCTTTCAAGTTCTTCAACCTGGTAAGATCTTTTCTTGAGTTTCTGAATTCCATCATTTGTACCTCTTCTTTTCCAGATCTTGAGTCCAGGAGAAGCCGACCAAACCACGAGACCAGTATTGGAGGATTCATTGCGAAGATAGCCAACTCCGAGGATCCCACAATCTGCTCGAGAGAGTTCTTCCACCAGAATCCTGAGAAGATCACTGTCTGGTGAGTAAACCGTCCCTCCTCTCTATTTCTGTTCTGTTGAAAGTTCAGAGCGAAACCCTAGGTCTGGGAGTTTCTCAACCCCCAGCGATCCGTTACTTCTGAACTACTCTGATAATTTGGTTCCTTCTAAACTGTGCTTTCAATCTTTACTTAGTTTCCTTCAACTTAGTTAGCTTTACTTTGAGTCAAAGCCAATTTCTGAAAAATATAAAAAAAAAAAAATGAATGAATTAATCTTAATTTTACTTCCGCATACGCTTCTTTGTTCTTTGTTCTGCATCACATTTGCCCTCCAACGGTAATCCACACGAAACTCGGACCAAGGAAGAACTCCTTCTTCAAGTTGTTTGGAGAAGTGGAACTCTTTCAGCAGCCTTTGGTCTATTGACTACTGTAGGACACCCTGTCCTACTGTAGGGCACTAAAGACACTCTCCTAAGCCACTCTTGGTTTTAGGACAACCCTCCTCTAGGATCCCTTAGGCTTATGTCCTAAAACAAATCCTTGTCCTAGTAAAAAAGACCTTGTCTTAACAAGACAAGTCTTGTCTTAAAGAAAGAATGAGGGAGAGAGAGATACTCAGAATAGTACTTCGGTGGAATTCTTATTTTTATTTTTTTCTTAGACTCATTTCACCATCTCCTATTTATAGATACAAGAGGGGTGTGTGATATGTCCTCCAATCAACTTATCATATATGATTTTTCAAGACCGAAGAGAAGTTATCTGGCTTGAAAAATCATATCTAATAAGCCCATTCATGCATCGAAGGCCTTATTCACATCCCTTCTTTTATCTGGACGAATTCTCACTTGCCACATGTCAATTACCGGTCCCTAGGAAGCCAAGAGGTGCCTCTTCAATCTCCAAACATCAGAGATTATGAAGAGTCCTGATAGCAGAAGGACTCTCCATCAGAACCGTGCGCCACATGAAGAGTTGCGACTCTTCATGCACCGCACGTGCCATCCTTCTTCCACGCAAATTTCAAAGAATGTTGACCAGTCAAAATATAGGCAATATGGGGGTCATTGGAAAGAGTATAAAATTTCCTTTCTAACCATATAAATTATATTTAAATCAGAGATCTATAGCTCATTCTATGCCCTTTTGAAGTTAAGGTATCATTTAGGTACCAAGAGTCCTATGCCATTGGGACTCTTCATGTATGGCGCCTAAAATGTCCTTAAATCCAAATTAAAATCAGATTTAGCTCTGATTAGGCTAGCCCCACTTAGGACTCAACCTAATTTAGGTTTCCCATAATTAGGTTAGCCCAATAAGCAAGCAACCGAACCCAATCCAATTGGGTTAGGAATTTGGTTAGCCTACATATGCTAGTATGTAATCTGGCTAACCAATTAGGATCCTATGACCCTAATTAAATCATGAATGACTTCCTTGGCCAAGTCTCTATTGTGTGCGATCCATTGGGTTCCACATCTAGCCAGCAGTAGGTTTAGGTTTGAGCCGATTCGATCCGATTGAACCCGATTGACCTAATTAGGTCAAATTGGCTCACCTAATTATCCAATTCGAATCACACATCGAATTGACTCATGAAACCAAATCAATTGATTCATGAAGACCTACAAGACAAGATTGATGTCTAGCAACGTGTCATGCCTACCCGGAAGATGAGGAATTTTGGTGTATTTACCAATATACCCTTCAGTGGTGAGTTACCAGGCAATTCAGTCCTTCGATCTACTTGCACCCTGAATAAGACTATGGATATGGATACTTGTCAAATCCAATTTCATATTCATTCCTTGCTCAATCTGATAATGATGATTAATTAATGAACCATTAGAAACTATTTCTAATGTTCATACTTTGATCAAAGATTTCCCGAATCTTCATTTGATTGAAATCATCTGGATGCGCTTCCCTCTTACTAGGGTTGATCGATTCCTTTATGACCTACTCACAACCTCCATATGCAATCCACCATACCCAGTATCACCCCATACATGACTCAGTGTCATGATTGAGTGTGAACCAAAGTATGGATTCATGCATACAAGGTACCATGGCAGTCTCAGGTCAAAGGACCACAAGCACTACTCCCACTATGAGAACTATCTATTGAAAAACATATAAGGTTCCATTATATATTCTCAAGCTGGATCCATTCAGTGAACTCATTCTCTAATGAGCACCCACATCCTAGTATTAGTGTCAAACACAAGTGACTGTGAGATCAGTCACCCTCTTCACCAAGCATACATAGGATGTGCTGATCTTATCGGAAACATTGATCCCCTACTCAATATCCCATCGACCAGGAATATTCTAGATTAGGGTTTTAAGGCTTTAGGTCTCACTAATATGATCTCATCATAACCCTAGAACCATAGCCCTAATCTATAGGGTTCATCATATCTTAATAAAATTAATAAGACACAGCGTATGGTGAAAATAAAATGCCTTTATTAATTGATAATGTCAATACACTAGTTTGGGATACAAAAGAAAATTCCATCGAAATATAACATTTCGATTGGCCTTTAGGGCATAATCCTTTCAATCTCCCACTTGCACTAAAGCCAATCGCCTTTAAATTTTAACCCCATACAATCGAGGTGGCGATCAAACTCCCACTGTGGTAGAGCCTTAGTGAATGGGTCTACTATGTTGTTCTTCATTCCTACTCTTTTAATGCAGACTTCTTGTCTTTCAACAATCTCTCGAACGAGATGGATGCATCTTAGAATGTGCTTTGATTTGTGATGAGCTCTAGGTTCCTTAGCTTGAGCGACGGCTCCAGTATTATCGCAGTAAAGTGGTACTAGACCTTCAATCTCCGGAACAACGCCCAACTCTGAGTTATAAATAGTTAAGCTCATTATAATTTATATATGAATTATTAATAAATAAAAGTTATTTTGATAGTTCATCACATTTTTTGATGAAATCCTTAAAACTACTTTTTGATAAATGAGGATTTATTGCATAGTTTTTAAACCTGTTTGTGACCAAATGATATGTTGTTACTTAGAATGGTAATGTTTATCATGTATAGGTTGTTATGTACTATATAAGTTGGTTGTCCTCATAATCAAGAAGTGTAAAGATAGTGGTATGGCATACAAGTAAGTGTAGAAGTATATTATACTAAACATGATCAACTCTATAGAATAGTCTGCTATCAAGAGTATCTTGTAGAAGGATATAGGTATAGGTATCTCTTTGACCTGAGATCATCATAGTGACTTCTAAATAGCTCATCGTATTATGATTCTGGATTATCTATATTTTTAATATAGTAATGGAAGGTTTCTAGGTGCAGTCAAGTACTTGTAAAGTCAATGTGTGAGTCAAAATAGGATTGACCACTTAAGGTGTTCAAGATAATGCTTTGTTGTGTTTCAATTTAGCAAACTTTAGCCATCCCAATCCTTGTAAGGAGTCATAGGATTTATTAGCTTGAGACATCTCTAAATGCACTATTTAAGAGTTGGCAGTTAACTCTTAAGTCATCTTTAGCATTGGGTCAAAGGGATGAATTATACGGTAATCATATGCTTGAGTTCTTGATTATTGCTTTGCAATCATTTAATCTATCTAGATATCGGGTATCATTACAAGATAGTCACATTAATTAGTTCAAAAATTTATTTCTATGCTATTGGCTTAGTATTCAAATTTATGGGATTACATGCAATAAAAGTTTTTTGACTAATCATGATAGCTAATTAACGATTAACCATCATTCAAGGATATAATTATCAATAGATTAATAATTCACCTTATACAAGTGTTATAAAGAAATAGTATATTAAGTGTTAATAAATTATAGGGAGATTAATTAGTAATTAGATTACTAATTGGCTCAAATTGATTGAGCAAAGAGGTTTAGGTTAAGTTTAATTGAATTCAATTCAATTAGGTCTTACCTGATTAGGTTATATGATGACCTAATCGCTAAGGAGTTTTAAACTTTATTTGATTCGGACTTAGGCTTAATTAATTCTTAATTTGATTAAAATCTAATTAAGTTGATTGAAAACTAATTAGATTAGGCTCAGTTATTTTAATTGAGTAAAACCAAATTTGATTTGATTGGAACTCAATTTGAATTGAATTAGAATTCAAAGCCTAGTGCAACTTTGTATCTCTCCCTAGAATTTTTTCATGCTAATTTAGATTTTTCATGAGCAATTCCAATGCCAAATCTGAGTTTTGTCACCATCCGTCACTCTTCTTTGGATTAGGATAGGTTGGTTTAAGAAATTCAAATTCAATTTGGAGGAGTTTTAATAGGATTTAAACTCCTAAGCCTTATCCATATCCAATTATCCCTATCTCCTCTTATCCTCATCCATTCTCCATGGCATTTCAATAATATTTTTCCTAGTGGTGTGCACTCAATTTAAGGAGGAATTACCATGAGGTTTGAGATAATAATCACCAAAAAAAATAAAAAGAGAGGGGATAGTTGGCATGGAAATTAAGGTGGGCTCGGTTGTATTCTTGGTGCTAGGGCTTTAGGGGAGAAAAAAATTAGAGAAAGTCTTCTCTTTCTTATTCTTCTACCTTTTTATCCTTGAAGTGCTCCCTCTCCTCTTCTTCTCGAAGGGTTCAAGAAGTTTTGAAGGACTCAAATCAACCATCCAGTGGCCTTCGTGAGTGATAGAAAAGTGCCCTAAGAGCCAATAATTATGAGGGCCTATTTATAAACTTCCAGCTCACGTATGACATATTTTTCATATTAATAAAGGCATTTGATTCATCATATACTGTTGTGTCATGTTTTATTGATTATGATAAACCCCATAGAGTAGGGCAATGGAATTAGGGTTATGATTAAAAAATAGTGAGACCTAATTCCTATAAACCGTAATCTAGAATGTTCCTAGTCGTTGGACCATCGATTTGGAGATCGATGAATCCGGAAAGACTAGCTTATCCTATATATGCTCCATTGATGAGGGTGGTTGATCTCACAACCACTTGTGTAGAAATACTAATACAAGGATAAGGGTGCTCATCAGGGTATGAGTACACTAGACCGATCCATACCGGGACTATCTTATGGAAGTCTTACTGCTTGTTGAAAAATAGATCCCAGAGTAGAAGTAGTGCATGTGATCTTTAGACCTGAGATCACTAAGGTTCCTTGTGCACACTAAGCCATACTTTGGTTCATACTCATTCATGGCATTGAGTCATGTATAGGATGTTCTTGGTATGGTGGAAGGTGTACGAAGGATGTGAGTGGACCAACAAGGAATTGATCTTTCCTAGTAAGAGGAATTGTTATCCCATGTAATCTCTTCGATGAGTGACTCAAGGAGCCTTTGATCAAAGCAGGATGAGATTAGAAGTGGTTTCTAATCAGTCATCAGCTGAGTCCTCATGATCAAGATGAGATTCGATATGATTAAGTGTCAGGGTTTGACATATATCCATACCTATCACTTAATCGGGATAATGGGAGATCGAAAGATTGAATTGCACGGTAACTTACTACTGAAGGGTACTTTAGTAATTTCTACCAAATTCTTCATCTTCCAGGTAGGCATGACACGTTGCTAGATGTTAATCTTGTCTTATAGGTTTTCATGAACCAATTGATTTGGTTTCATGAGTCAATTCAATGTGTGATTCGAATTGGACAATTAGGTGAGCCAATTTGACCTAATTAGGTCAATCGGATTCGATCGGATCGAATCGGCTCAAACCTAAACCTACTGCTGGCTAGATGTGGAACCCAATGGGTCACACATAATAGAGAGTTGGCCAAGGAAGTCATTCATGATTTAATTAGGATCATGGTATCCTAATTGGTTAGCCAGATTACACACTAGCATGTGTAGGCTAACCCAATTCCTAACACAATTGGATTATGTCCGATTGCTTGGTATTTGGACTAACCTATTTGAGGGAAACTTAGATTAGGTTGAGTCCTAAGTGGGGCAGCATAAACTAGGTTTTATTTGGTTTTTATTTGGGCATTATATCGATTTTATGAAGAGTCCTAGATGCATAGGACTCTTGGCGCCTCTTGGTGCACGTGGGAGATGGAGAGTGCGCGTAGAAGGACTAAGAGTCCTTCTGCAGATGAAACTCTGGGAGTTTCATATATGGAATGCCTCTTATCTAATCTCCACACCCTTTTGATTTTTGTTGACCGATCAAAAGGAGACAAAGGGGCAGCATGAAGAGAGGAATAGTCAAAGCATGCAGATGAAGAGTCGCATCTCTTCATCTGCGCATGGTTCTGAGGCAGAGTCCTTTTGCTCTTAGAACTCCTCTTCTGCGGTTTCAAGACAAGAGGGGATGCCTCTTTTCACTTGTGTTCGGTACATGCCATGTGACATGAGGAGAGAGGGTTTGGAGAACTCAGATAAGACTCCTGAGTCCTGAAGAGTCTTATTAAATATGAAGAGACATATCTGATAAGAGTTTTTGGGATGCATTTCATGCCCCTTAAATTCCTATTTAAGGGTGTACGGTGAAATAAGAAGAAGGCTTTTTGAGTGTTGTTCGATCAGCAGAAACAGGAGTCCATTTTTTCGAGAGTTATCTGAGTGTCTCTCTGTCTCTCTCTCCCTCATTTCTTTAAGACAATTCTTGTTTTGTTAAGACAAGGTCTAATCTTTTAGGACAAGGCTTTGTTTTAGAACATAAGCCTAAGGAGTCCTAGAGGAGGGTTGTCCTAAGACCAAGAGTGGTGTAGGACAATGTTCTTAGTGCCCTATAGTAGGACAGGGTGTCCTATAGTGGTCAAAGGTCCAAAGGCTGTCCTAAGAGTTTTGTTAAAGCAAGCAACCCCGGTAGGGATTCTTCCTTGGTACCATTCTCGTGTGGATCATCGTTGGAGGGCTTGCACTTGTGAGCCTCGTAGAAAGGATTGGATTTCAATGATCCAGGTATGTTTTTCTGACTTCATTTATGTTTCATTAATTGGTATTGCATAAGGGGTTCCTGGGAATTACAGTTTTCTAAACAATTAGGGTTTCATGCCTAAAATTTTTGTTTTGAAATTCACTTTCACATGCTACATGATTCTCGGCACCCTGGGAGAATTCCCATCAGTGGTATCAGAGCCTAGAAACCCTAGATCTACTCTTGTCTATCTTCGGGAATCCTATATCCATAAAAAATCTAAAAATCACAAAGAAAAAAAATCACTTGCTTCATTCTTCTCATCTTGCATCTAGTTAGTCCTGAATCATTCTGGTATTAGAGCATGGTTAGGACATAGCATCTTCTTAAGTACTTAGATTAGGTGCTTCACCATGGCCATCTGGTCATAGGAAAAAGAAGGGCTACAAGACCCTCACATCCCATTCCACGGGGATTTTCTATGGCGTGTAGGGGTGCCGATGTGATTGACCTTTGAAGGGGAACACAAGGAGTTAAGTTTAAAATCTAAAAGAATAGTTTTGCATCATTAGAATCTAGTTTCTTCAAATTTCTGTATTTTTTTATTTCAGTACATAGTCTGATATTTTAGTTGTTTCTGCCTGTAGGATGTTGGGTTTTTGTGATTTTTGTTTTGCTGGATTCTTCATAATTAGAAGTATTTTCTAGATTTTTTTCAGATTTTATTTCAGTCTGTAGAATTTCCACATGGCTGATTATCATCTGAGAAGATTCTGATCTAAAAATTCAGCAAGTGCATCTCATCACATCTTCATTTTTCATATAGTTTAATTTTGCATTTAGGTTCATATTTTGTTATCTCCAGCATCTTATTTCTGCTATCATACATCAAAATCTAAAAACAAAGCTTAGTTACATTTCATTAGATCATGTGTATGCCATCATTCTCATAAATAACTTAAGGGCGTCAATATCAAAAGATAAGGGAAGGAAGTCATTACCCTTCCTTAGTCCAAAAACAATCACCCTTGTATTTTGAACCCAAACCTAATCTAAAATCTAGTAGCAATCTAATAGATTAGGGACATCAACGAGTTAGGTTTGACCATTTTGGGAAAGCTGGTTGCATACAACCATTCAATTGGTACCGAAAAGCCGGTGTCTAAGGCAAGATGTCTAGCGTCAAACGACCTAAGCGGTGTTGTGGTTCCTTTATTGGGTCCTTGCGAAAGCAAAGGGGGCCTCCCACACTCCCACCTTTTACCTGGCCGGTGAAAGGGCTAGTTAATTGGGCTTTGTGTCTTCTATGTGGACTCATTGTGATTGAACTCTTAGGTCTAGCAAACCCGTAATACCTTTCGTTGTATGTTGCATATTGACTAGATCAGGAGTCCCCTATCACCCCCATCATTCCCAATCAAGTGAACCCATGGAGAACGATCGCAAGGATAAATTAAAGGTCATCATTGAACAGTTAGCTAGGATGAACAATAAGCTTGATAAGTTTGATCAATGTTTAACAAGGCTAGAAACTCTGGAGAGGACCCGGAAGCCCCACACTAAACCAGAGTTTAAATCACCTCCCCATCCTAGGAGATTCCCTCAACATGTCCCTCCTTAAAGGTTGAGTCCGAAAGAGTCCCACACCCTAACCCAGCCCGAGAGGTTCACCCTAGGAGACCCAATCAGGAGTTCATGGACCGGGTTAAAAGAGAATCAAGTAGCCTTAATGAAAAGAAACCTGTAGTCAACCTGATTAGTCACAAGGAGTTAGAGAAGGAGAATACTGAGGGAACCTCTATCACTAGAGAAATTCATGAATCAACCTAGAGAGAAGAGACTTTGGAAGAACTTCAGGGAGAAAAGATTGAGCCCACTGAGAATTTAAGTAAAAAAACCCCTCAGCCTAGTGAGGAATCCAAGGAAGACATCTTTGAATCAAGTCTAGTGGAGAAGTGTGATGTAGATGGACCTAAGGCTAAAATCACTAAGGAACTCATAGAAAAAGATCCTGAACCTACTATAGAATTTGAAGGAGTAACTAAGCCAGGATCAAATATAGTAGAAGAGGGTGAAGGTTCACCAGTATTGCCCATAGAGGAAGTCCAGGAACAAGTCCCTACGGAACCACCCCAGGAGGTAGACATTAGTTTCGAGGACTTTCAAGATAAAATTTCCAAACACCTTTCTGATGACCTTCCACCATCTAGGGACACCCAGCCTGCCTTGGAACTTTCACCCATAGATTAATGTCCAAATTTTATGATCATCCAGAATAACCAAGGTCTGTTTCATGCTTCCCATAAGCCATCCCAAGACTCTGATTCCTATTTCTTACCCTTCCCTGAGTCTTCTCTTTAGGGTTCGGGAACCAGTGCGGAAGCGTAGATTTCAAAAATTTTATGAAATCAGGTCCGAACCCTAATCCCAAAATCTCCTTATTAGCAATTAAAACTTATGACTACATGCATGTCCAAATTTAAACATAGTTTAGATACTAACCCCAGATTGCTATATCCAGTCTGATGTAGAAATAAACTCCAAATTGACTAGCCTTTTGAACACACCAGGCGTCCACTTGTCCGCCCTCCGATGGTGATCCACACAGGCAGATGATCAAGACAGTGACTCCTTAATTAGGTTCCTTCCAATCAAGTTCTACCCCAAGAACTTGATATATGGGCTATTGGCTAGGACTCCTCTAGCCAAACGGGGACTATAACCTTCTCTCTTACCCTTCTCCTAGTTTTTAGCAACTTTGGCCCCTTAAGACACTCTTGTCTTAAGAATAAGCCCTTGTCCTAAAATGAGACAAGGCTTGTCTTGGAGGGAGAAGAAAATTAAGACAAAATTGTCTTAATGTAAGAAAGAAAGAAAAAGAGGCGCCTTCTTCCTTTACCGTCGGAGAGTTTCTCTCTCTGACTCTCCTTCTGTTCTGAGATTCGACAGAGCCTAGGCTCTGTAAAGGAATCAAAGAGGAAAGAGAGGAGGGGGAAACAATCTTCTGGAGAGGGAGAAGGAAAGAGAAGCAAGGCTTCGCCGTAGAAAATCTGGAATCATTTTTACGGTGAAGCCTTCTTCTTAAATAGGCGACAGAGAGGCGCCTTCTCATCTGAAAACATCCTCTCACGTCCCTCTCTCCCTTCTCACGTCTTCTGTGTTTATCTCATGGCCCTTGGGATTATTCTCACGGCCTTTGGGATGGGAAGACACGAAGAAGGATCGTGAAAAACACAGAAGGGCGCGCGCAGAAAGAAGAGTCGCGCCCCTTCGGTGTTTCTCTTTTCTTTTTCATGGTATTTTTCCCTTTTTTTGGAGAGTCCACGCCTAGGTGGACTCTCTTTCACGCCTCTTCAAAAATCACCGGCCTTTTTTTCTTTCTTTTCATGCAAAGATGCGTTTTGGAAAGAGTCCACACGCGCGTGGACTCTTCTCCTTGCGCGCGCGTGGGAAAAGAAGCGGAGGGACTTAGGCGATGTGGGAAAGGGGTTTAGCCTCTTAGGTTAGCCCAATTGCTAGCCTACTATTAGCCCAAAGTGTTGAATCTTCAATTAGATTCAAACCGGAATGAATTTGGATCTAAAAAAGACCAAATCGGAACCCTAACTCGAATCCGATTCAAGTAGAAGCCATGGTTTGCAACACATGCTAGTGTGTTCATCTGCAAACGAGACTTAATTCCAAATTAAAACCTTGATTATCTGTCCTAAGTGTGTGACCCATTGGGTTCCATACTTAGCCAGCAGTGGGTCCGAGTGCAAGTTGACCTAATCTGATCAGAACTCATTCTAATCGATTTAGGTCAAATCGAGCTAACTCGAGTCAGTCAATTAGGACTCCTCCTAATTTGTGATCCAATTAAACCATTTAATTTGATCAACCCACAAGACAAGATTGACGTCTAGCAACGTGTCATGTCTACCCGGAAGATATGGAAATTCTGGTGTAATTCCAAAACTACCCTTCAGTGGAAAGTTCCCGTACAATTCGATCCTTCAATCATCTTGCATCCCGAATATAACTATGGATATGGAATCATGTCAAATCCAGTTTATACTCATTCCCAGCTCAGTCATACACTAATGATTCAATTAATTTGATATTAGAAATCATTTCTAATATCTGTAATTTGATCAAAGATTTCCTGAATCATCATCTGACCTAATTTGGCTGGATGCAATCTCCTCCTACTAGGAGTGATCAATTCCTTGTTGACCTACTCATTTCCTTCATATACAATTCACCACACCCAGCGTCAACCTTGTGCATGACCCAGTGTCATGAATGAGATTGAACCAAAGCATGGGTTCATGTACATAAGGTATTATGGCAGTCTCAGGTCATAGGACTACTTGTACAACTCCCACTATGAGAAAACATCTATTGACAAGCAGCTAAGGCTCCATTAGATGTTCTCAAACTGGATCTATTCAGTGAACTCATTCACTAATGAGCACCCACATCCTTGTATTAGTGTCCTACACAAATGACTGTGAGAGCAATCACCCTTTTCAGCATACATAGGATGTGCCAGTCTTACCGGAAACCCTGATCCCCAACTCAGGGTTCCTATGACTAGGAATATTCTAGATTAGGGTTTTAAGGCCTTAGATCTCACTGGTATGATCTCATCATAGCCCTACAACCATAGCCCTAATCTATGGGGTTCATCATATAATGACACAGCGAATGACGAAAAATTATTGCCTTTATTAATTTGTCAATTTACAATGGTCTGGGAGATACAGATATTGGCTTATAGGGCATAATCCTTTCATTCTCATGTTTCTAGAACCATTAGGCTACTTTTTGTTGAGATTACCAGAATGCATGACTCCTTAGAGCCCATCCCTTTTGCCATCTACTTCTGGTATACCTTATGACATTTGCTAGGGATCATTGGTAATTTTTCTTGTGCATACCAGATCAGGGTCAAATGTAGAAAGTTAATAATCTGTTAGGTTTAGGCCCTAGAGAGTCCAATAAAATTCCTTTCAATAGGAATGTATAATTGAGTATGCATTTTGCATCCTGATAGAATTCTGCATTAAGAATAAATTTTAAAATAATTTGGCTGATTCCCGAAAGAGAACCAAAGAGTATGAACAAGGAGATTTTGTAATGATTAGGCTTAGGCCTGAACGGTTTCTACCGGGAACCGTTAAGAAACTTCATGCTCGTGGAGCTGGTCCCTTTAGAGTGATAAGGAGAGTTGGCTTTAATGCCTTTGTGCTTGAGCTACCCCGCAGATTATGGCATTAGCTCGACTTTCAATATCTCGGACTTAGTCGAGTATAGGAAACCAGCAAACATACCCAGTGAGCCATTTAGGCCTAACCTTTTATTTGAGAGCAAACCCGACCTAGAGTGTCCACCTCCAATTTTACTTGAGAGAGGAGAGCGGATCGAGCGTGTCCTAGATGATCAAGCTATGACCACCCGGGGCAAAGGCTATCAGCGTTACTTGGTCCGATTGCAAGGCCGACCACAGTCTGATGATTCATTGGATACCCGGGAGGACTTGCAACACCTCGACCTCGACCTTCTGGAAAAATAGCAAAGCCAAATCAACCCTTACTTGACAGGGTTGAGTTCCTCCCACCCCAGGTTTATTGGTGGGGCACCAGGATCTGACAGAGGCTCCTCAACCCTTTAAGGATCTCGGATAAGGGTTTCATCTTTTTGGGTTCTGTAATAAGGCTTCAAGCCTAAGCATTGTATTAGGCTTGTATTTTTTTAGTCATGAATTTAATCTCAATTGCTTTTATTTTAGTCTTGTACATTGACCAATGTGGTAAAGTTGTGTTTGAGTCCTGTATTAAGTCCAGTCCGAGTCTGGGCCCAAGCCGGAGTGGTCTTTGAGTCCAGCTCAACTACTGTTGGGCCAAGCCTTGAAGGATGACATTTTCAATCTTGGGGCACCACTTCATCATCCCATGTGGCGCCACCTCACCTTGCCAAGTGGGCGGCACAAGTCAGATTTCTTGGACACCAAACGAGACAACATCACTTGATCTTTTCCTCCCTTTCGTCTCCCTATCAAGCTACTTGCTAAAGGAGTCATGGACGACCAAGGAAAGGTTGAAAACATAGGCCTTGCCCCAAGCCCCATATCATGTTTCTCTCCAAAGATGGGTGGGCAACCAAGGAAAGAAGAAAGACACAAGCCTTGCTCCAAGCCCCATATCTTGTTTCTCTCCAAAGAGGGGGTGGGCGACCAAGGAAAGAAGAAAGACACAAGCCTTGTATCATGCCTTCTTCCCAAAATGAAGATCAGCTTTCCAAGTCCAAGGGCGCCAAGATCCTTCCTCCAAGCCCAAAATCAAGCCATGCCCAATCTCATGCAAAGCCTTGGTTGGCCAAGAAGAAGGGAGTGTAGAATTTTGGCATTTTTTCAAGAGAAGACATGTATTTTTCTTTTGAATTTGAAAAGGGTCCTAAGGTACCTATATAAAGGACCTTACCCCTTATTTGCATGGGGAATGTTGATGAATGAAAAGAAAAAGATTTGAGTGCTACTCTTCTTGTTAGTTGCCTTTATTCCTTAAGAACGTCGATCTTCTTGAGGGAGCGCCTTCGCCTTTAGGCGTCGAGAGGTGTGAGGCCTCAAGTTACCTTCTCTTCACTACAAGCCATCCTCTATCTTTGAGCTCAGATATCCATTGGGATGATCCTCCTTGGCGCCTAGCAAGAAGAACTCCATCCACCACCAACCTCAACTCTTATTCCTTCATCTCTTGTTTTATACTTGATTGAGTCCTAACTCTTCCCCTTGACTGCCCGTAGGTCCTCCAGGTACCACAAGTATGGAGTCAATTTCCCTTGCCTTTGAGACCTTCGGATAGAAAGCCGGCGCATCCACGGGGGTTGAAGGCTCGATCATCCAGGCCGCATCCACGAGAGTGAGCGAACTTGGCATCGGGCGCTTCAAAACTTTTAAGGTTTGCAACCCTAAAAACTCCTAAGTTGATATTACTTCGAGAAATAAGTCCTACGGGGTTTCTCAATCCCAGGGTCATCTTCTTATCCTTGTTTAGGGACTTGCTAGCTTGAAGTTCTTGTTATTCTAGAAACCCTAGTGAAAGGAAACTATGCAGGTGGTTTGTCAAGATCCTACACTAGGCATGCAAACATCTACGGGAGCAGAATGGATTTTAAAATATTTTTTAAAATTCGTGCAGCGGAAATCTGCTTTGCCAAGAACTAATCTAAATCTAGTTGCATTTAGGCATGTATGGTCATATAAAATATTTACAAAATATTAAACAATTAAGTCTATCCATGCATGATTAAAAATTAATTTTCCATACCTTTATATTGCCTGGAATAACTCTGGAATAAACCTGGAATAGACTGGAATAACTGGAATAAAGTTATTCCAGTCGTCTTCCTCCTTGGAACTTTGTTTTTGGCTTGTAAAACATCGTCGGAACACCTCCTTCCGGACCTCCGTTTGCTCCCAAATTTGAGCAGCAGCAACTTGGACAAGTCTACTTCGATTTTCCACCGATAACTGTAACCAAATGTAAGCCAAAAAATTATAATAAATCACCAAAGTCTGCTGCTAGATTTCTGCAGCAGAACTGGGCAGCAGACTTTGGCCTTCATTTTGGAGCAGTCGGGGCGATCCCGGTCCATGTAGCTTGCTCCTAGGAGTAGAAGGATACTCCCTCTAAAGGGGAGACATGCCCGGGGCTCTCGGATCCTTCTCCACGCGCGGTGCTAGCTGCTGGAAGAAAGCTTCACGGTCACAGAATTTCTGCAGAACTTGAGCACTTGAAACAATGGGATTTAAAGCCTTGTTTCTCTCCCTCACAAGCTCCTAAACCCAGTCCCAAAGCTCTCTACTTAAGCCTCTCAAAGAAAAAGATTAGAACAAGCCACAAAGACCCTCAATTCTCCCTCTGAAATGTTCTCACGGAGAAAAAACTAACTCTTTTGAAACAGGGACGCTGTTGTTTAAATAGGATAGCAACAGGGAGAGGGAGGTGGAGAGACGGAGAGGTGGAGAGGCTAGGAACAGCTGCTGTTAATCACTCAATTAACCAGCCTTTAATCCAGGATTAAAGCCAGCCGGTTGGAGGAGGGGAAGAGACGCCAGGGAGAGGAGGTTCGGTCGTTTGGCCTTCGGTTGTTTGGGCTTCCAACGATCAGCCTTCTCCAGCGTTAGAAAATCTCCCAGTATAAATACCGTGTAAACGGTCACGTGGGAAGAAAAAACAACGTGGAAACCAAAAAAATGGTCCAAACAAATAAACCAACCCATTGGTTCAATTAACCAACGTTGGTTCAATCCAATTGAACCGGTCCAAGCCTAATAAAATTGGTTCAATTGGTTCACAACCAATTGGAGGCCGAAACGAACTCTGAATCAGTTCAAAACTGATTTAGAAAAATCCTGCCGCAGTGCTGGTCAGCCCGGAACAATTTTCGGTTGACTTAAACAAGGGCAAGACGGAAAAAAGAGTGCTCAAAAATACTGTGACCATAAAACCGAGACGATTTCCAATCGTAATCGGTATCCGGATCAGAGAGTTATCCTCTATGGCGTGTGACCTCATAGGTTCAAACCTAAACGGTAGCACTAGAACAATTTTAGTACCAGCACAGGAAACCATCTAGCAATGGGTCCCAGCGTTCGGATAGGTCGAAGATACGGGAGCAAACTATCGAACCTCTGGCATATGGTTACCGTATAATTCATCCCTTTGACCTCTAATGCTCAGGACGACTGAGATTGGGCTGCCAACCCAGATTGAGTCAGTCGACTACGTGTCTCAACCTCGCAAGTCCAGTGACTCTTCACTAGGACTACCCCGGCCGAGGATTTGCTAAATTGAGATACTACGAGACATTCAATCCAAACTGTTTGGACAGGTCAATTCCATCTTGGTCCATCACTGCTCCACAAGTACTTGCCTGTACCCAGAAACCTTCCATCATCGGATTAAAAATCTGGGTAGTCCGGCACCAAAGCACAGGGAGTTGCTTGCAAGCTACCGTGATGACCTCAGGTCAGAGGGACACATATACCCATATCCAATCGTGAGTATCCCTTTGGCAGAAAGGGGCTGCACGGAGTCACGTTCAATAAGATATCACATATCCCACTTGCAGATCACATCAGTGTCATCACACTCATTTGGTCAAGAGGACAACCAAACGATGTGAACTACAACAACCTATACTTGATATATTGCTGTCCAGTATAATATATCCTTTGGTTGTGAACAAGGTTTAAGGACCACTCGATACATCCTCTCTGTATCGAAGTCAGTGTAGTCCTAAGGACTTCATCACATGAAAAGAGTTCATTTCAGGGAAATTAAGAATGTGATGAGCTGCCAAAAATAATATTTTTTAATTCATAAAAAGAGTACAATACTGAGCACAACCGCCTACAACCCAGGCGATTGGCTTTGGGACACAATTCCCAACAACTCCCACTTGTACTAAAGCCAATAAGAAGAGTATCTAATACCCATTTCCTATTTACAATAGTCGAACTCTTTTATTCCGAGGGCTTTAGTGAAGGGGTCGGCCAGATTTTCTTTTCCATCGATCTTCAGAAGATTGATGTCGCCTCGTTCCATGAACTCTCGTACGAGGTGGTAGCGCCGCAGAATGTGCTTGGTGCGGTGATGAGCTTTAGGCTCCTTAGCTTGAGCAATGGCTCCAGTGCTATCATAGTACACCGGAACAGGACCATCTAGGGAAGGTGCCACCCCTAACTCTCCAAGGAACTTCCGCAACCACATAGCTTCCTTTGCCGCATCTAATGCTGCAATATATTCTGCTTCGCATACCGAGTCTACAACAGTTGCCTGCTTAGAACTTTTCCAGCATATCGCTCCACCATTCAGGGTAAATACAAATCCTGACACACTCTTGCTATCATCTCTATCCGACTGGAAACTGGAGTCAGAGTACCCCACAAGTTTCAAGTCAGGTTCTTCATAAATCAGCCATTGATCTTTAGTATTTCTTAAATACTTAAGGATGGACTTAACCACCTTCCAATGCGCCTCACTTGGGTCAGACTGGTATCTGCTCACTACTCCTAGTGAGTATGCCACGTCTGGTCTAGTACAAGTCATAGCATACATGATAGAGCCTACTGCAGAAGCATAAGGTACTCTACTCATGCATTCTCTTTCCTCGGGAGTTGTCGCACAATCCTTCTTGGAAAGAGTAATTCCAGAACCTATCGGGAGATAGCCTTTCTTGGAATTTTTCATGCTGAACCGTTTCAACACAGTGTCAATGTACGTAGACTGGGACAGTCTCAAAAGCTTCTTAGATCTATCTCTATAGATTTTCATACCTAGTATTTAAGAAGCTTCACCCAAGTCCTTCATGGAGAACTGAGATGATAACCAGACCTTTATTCCTTGTAATGCTGCGATATCATTCCCGATTAAGAGAATGTCGTCAACATACAGTACTAGGAATATAATCATAGAACCATTAACTGATGTGGGACAGGGATTGGACTGGATCGCTGGTGAGCATGAAAGTCACCAGGGATTAGGATTTGCAAAGGAGGAAAGAAGAGGGTGCAGGGTTAAGATAAAATACTGGGGTTCACATAGATTCCCCAAGAAGAACAAGCACATAGCAAAGGGGCTCACACAGATGCCCTAGAAGAACAAGCACATAGCAAAGGGGCTCACATAGATGCCCTGGGCTCACACAGATGCCCAAAATCAGGGATCACACAGAAACCCTGGGAAGATGGAGAAGGGATCATACAGATACCCTAGGAGCACACAGATCCTTCACACAGAACAATAGAAATTTTATTCATCCATCCTCCTGTTACAAAAGGCTGAGGGTGGTATTTATAGATTTTCCAACCCTCATTTGAATTTGAATACAAGATAAAAAGATAAGAACGAATCAAATTCAAATATAAGATAGGATAAGATAAGCCTATCCATATATCAATCCTAACCAACCAAATCCTAAATCAAATTCAAATATAAGATAGGATAAGATAAGCCTATCCATATATCAATCCTAACCAACCAAATCCTAATTCAAATTTTAAACAAAAGATAAATCCTAAATAAATTTATTCCAAAAATGCTTCAAGATCTGTGCCACTCCAAGAATTATGCTTGCTTCAAGATCCGTGCTTGAGATGTCCCCATCATTCTCCTACGGTGGGGTGAACTCGACTCCATCGAATCAGGCTGAGCGAGGTTGATGGAACTGAAACCAATCAAAAGGACTCCGATGCTGAGCGAGGTTGATGACGGTGGCGGCCATGGCGGAGGAATGCGGCTAGCCAACGGAGAGCACTGAGGTGATCTGGTGGAGCATTCGATCTGAAGCTTGAGGGTGACGATGAATCAGGTGTTGGGGTCGCCGGCTGTAGGTAGGGGAGATGTCGTTGACGGAGAGAAGAAGATGACTGTCGGTGGGCTCGGAGGTGATCTCTCCGGTGAGGTCGACGGACCAGTCTTTCACGGAGCGGCTGGGAGCTGGGGTTGAGGACGGCTGGGGGGAGAATGGTCCGACGTCGATGTTGGGGAAGGATCCATGGACGAGATTTGAAACAGGGAAGAAAGAGAACAGTGGGCCGGTGATGAAGAAGAAAAATCCTAATCCTTTAGCTCTGATACCACTTGATGTGGGACAGGGATTGGACTGGATCGCTGGTGAGCATGAAAGTCACCAGGGATTAGGATTTGCAAAGGAGGAAAGAAGAGGGTGCAGGGTTAAGATAAATACTGGGGTTCACATAGATTCCCCAAGAAGAACAAGCACATAGCAAAGGGGCTCACACAGATGCCCTAGAAGAACAAGCACATAGCAAAGGGGCTCACATAGATGCCCTGGGCTCACACAGATGCCCAAAATCAGGGATCACACAGAAACCCTGGGAAGATGGAGAAGGGATCATACAGATACCCTAGGAGCACACAGATCCTTCACACAGAACAATAGAAATTTTATTCATCCATCCTCCTGTTACAAAAGGCTGAGGGTGGTATTTATAGATTTTCCAACCCTCATTTGAATTTGAATACAAGATAAAAAGATAAGAACGAATCAAATTCAAATATAAGATAGGATAAGATAAGCCTATCCATATATCAATCCTAACCAACCAAATCCTAAATCAAATTCAAATATAAGATAGGATAAGATAAGCCTATCCATATATCAATCCTAACCAACCAAATCCTAATTCAAATTTTAAACAAAAGATAAATCCTAAATAAACTTATTCCAAAAATGCTTCAAGATCTGTGCCACTCCAAGAATTATGCTTGCTTCAAGATCCGTGCTTGAGATGTCCCCATCATTAACCCATTTATAGATGCACGGTTCTTCTCCGTTCCTGACGAAGCCATACGATTTGATACACCTATCAAACCGTAAGTTCCAACTTCGAGATGCTTGCTTGAGTCCATAGATGGACCTTTGCAACTTGCATACTTTTGATTCATCTGTGGATGTGAACCCTTCAGGCTGTATCATATACACCTCTTCTTCCAACTCCCCATTTAGGAAAGCGGTTCGGACATCCATCTGCCAGATCTCGTAATCAAAATATGCTGCCAAAGCTAGCATGATCCGAATGGACTTGAGCATTGCCACAGGGGAGAAAGTCTCATCAAAATCGATACCATATCGCCGACGATACCCCTTGGCAACCAGACAGGCTTTATAGGTCTCTACCTTTCCATCTGCACCCTTTTTCCTCTTGAAGATCCATTTACACCCGATAGGTTTTATTCCTTCAGGCAGATCAACCAATGTCCAAACATTGTTGATTTCCATGGACTCCATTTCGGATCGCATGGCTCCAAGCCATGCCTCAGAGTCAAATCTCTGAAGTGCATCCATATAGGTGATCGGATCCTCATTGTTCTCATCGAGCTCAATGGGATCGCCGTCCCAGACCAAGAAACCACAGTATCTGTCCGGCTGACGCGGTATTCTACCGGATCTCCTAATGGGTTCTGGGTGTGATTCAATTACAGCTGGTTCTACGATGTCCTTAGAGTGTGTAGGTTCTTCTATTGGCTGAACTTCATCAAGTTCAATCTTAGAAGCTATAGTTCCTTCTTCAAGGAACTCTTTTTCCAAAAAGATAGCTCTAAGAGCAACGAACACCTTTTGTTCATTCTCCAAGTAGAAGAAATACCCTTTGGTTTCCTTAGGATAACCAATGAATAAACACCGGTCAGACCTAGGACCAAGTTTGTCTGAGTCTAAACGCTTTACGTAAGCTAGACAACCCCATACCCGAAGGTGTGAGATTGAGGGTTTACGTCCATTCCACAACTCATACAGAGTGGAGACAACAGACTTACTTGGAACATTATTTAATAAGTAACAGGCTATCTGAAGCGCATATCCCCAAAAGGATAGCGGCAGAGTTGCAAAGCCCATCATGGATCGAACCATGTCCAACAAGGTTCGATTCCTCCTTTTGGACACACCATTCAACTGTGGTGTTCCTGGAGGAGTCCATTGAGAGAGAATTCCATTCTCCTCAAGATATGTCAAAAAAGCACCAGATAAGTATTCACCACCTCGATCAGATCGAAGGGTTTTAATACTTTTTCCAGTTTGCTTTTCTACTTCATTACGGTATCGTTTGAACATTTCAAACGATTCAGACTTATGTCTCATTAAAAAGACATAACCGAATCTTAAAAAGTCATCTGTAAAAGTAATGAAATATTTGTATCCTTCTCTGGCACTAACTGACATCGGTCCACATACATCAATATGTATTAGACTTAGAAGTTCTGTAGCTCGTTCACCCTTTCCAGTAAAAGGTGACTTGGTCATTTTACCAAGTGTTGCCTCTCTCGTCGTCGCGCCCGTGCCACGGATCCGCCGATCCCTCCTGACCGCCTGGCGAGGGAGCCTCCCTTCCTGCGGCGAACCTGCAAAAAGGGGTTAGAGGACCCTGGCCGGGGATCCCGGCGAGGGAGCTCCGACGGTCAAGTCAGTAGACGACGAGAAGGAACAGACTCTCCAGACGGACCCCCGAAAGGGTTCCAGACTTAGAGAGTTTACTAGTGAGAGAGACGCTCTGGGGACCAGAATCTCGGCTGGGCCTCCTTGCCGAGCTCACTCCCAGTGATTCCCTCTCGGGATCTCTGGTTTTCACTCTCCGGAGCGAGGCCTTTTGCCGTTGCTTCCCCTTTGTCCCCAGGCTTCTTTGCTTACCTCCGTTGTCCCCAGATTCCTCCCTCTTTATCTCCTTTCGTCGTGCGCTTGTCTTTTCCTCCTGGGAGACTCCCCTCCCCTGTCTTCTTCTCTTTTCCCTTTTCGGTGAAGGGGGGCCGGGCGGCTTTCCGACCTCGTCCGCCGAGCCCAGCAGGGAAAAGGCAAAGACAGAAGAGAAAAAGAGAGGGCGGCGCTGACAAGGCGGCCGGTCAGGCCTCGGGCCCAGCGAGAGCGCTCTCTCTCCCAAGCATGGGCGCCATCCATCTATAGGGCCTGTTCTGTCAGAATCGTGCCCCTCGGCTGTGGAGCTTGTCGGGCCGATGCAAGTGATGTTCCGCGTGCCGCCGCCCTCCGTACGGGGCGCCATCTGGGATTCATACGGCCCGAGGGATGGCCTCGGGGCCCGTGACTCTTCCTTGAGATCTTCTCCGTACGGGCGGCCTGACCTCGGCCGAGGTGGACCCGTCTCCGGGGGCCACCTGGCGAAGAGCGAAGGACCAGCCGACCTCGGCCTAGGTGGACCCCTCCCGGGCGGACACCTGGCGAGGTGGCAGGAGGTCTCCTGGACTCGACCGAGGTGGGCCCGTCTCCGGGAGGCCACCTGGCAAGGGGGCGATGGACCAGCCGACCTCGGCCTAGGTGGACCCCTCCCGGGTGGACACCTGGCGAGGCGGCAGGAGGTCGCCCGGACTCGGCCGAGGTGGACCCGTCTCCGGGAGGCCACCTGGCAAAGGGCGAAGGGTCGGCCGACCTCGGCCCGGGCGGACTTTTCCTGGGTGGACACCTGGCGAGGTGGCAGGAGGCCTCCTGGCTTTGGCCGACCTCACTTGGGCGGATATCTCCAGGCTTGGGCGCCATCGAGTTGGTAGAGGAGCTCCGATCCGAGCTCGACCTCGGCGGGGGCAGTTTGCCTTAGAGAATTGTCGGGCGCTGTAGTCTTGTCGAACCTGGTCTTGAAGACGTGGCGCTGACTCGGCCGAAGAAGCCTCCACGTGGCCCGAGCGCATTCGGTGGTACCTGAGCCTGGCCACGTCATTGTCACGGCTGTAACAGTTGCCCCCCAGCCCGCCGTTCCATCGAGGCATCGTAGAACGGAACGTCGGGATTAAATACGGACATGACGTGGGGAGGCGAAGATCTTGCATCATAATTGCCACGATCCTCGTCGCCGTGGCTCGATGCGACTGAAAACCTATGGGGAGCCGCCACGCGTCGCCCACTTGCCCGCAATAAATGCGTCTCTTCGAGGCAGAGGCCGTTGCTCTGCTAACGAGGCGTCGATGTCGGGCGTGCACCCACGTGGCGATCGTCCAGTGGCCTGAGGCGGAATGACGGGTATGGCCGCTGTCCGCTGAGTTTGAAAGGGAGGGGACTTTCCAGAACGAGGCCTTTTCCCCTTGCTTCGTGGGCGGTTTGCTGCAGGCTAACTCCTGTTGCCCTGCGCTCGTCTGGCGTATTTTCGGTGAGTGCCCTCATCTTCTCCGGCTCCCCTCCTTCCCTTCCTTTTTCTTTTCTCTTTGATCCTCCGTTCTTCTCTCTTCCATGGTGCACCGTCGCCATGTCTCTTCCAACCCGGACGAGGCCGGTCCATCCCGGCCGAGGACTCCATCTTCTTCCTCCTCAGATGAGGAGACAATCCCGGAGGATATCCGCCGACGTCTGCAACCCGGGGGTGTCACCATTGGCATCCCTAGGGGGATCCGGCCTCCTCCGGTTGCTCCTGTCGTCCCCCTTCGCTCTCTTCCGGCTCTTTCTGCTCTTCCTGCACCTCCTTCTCTTCCCGCCGGTCCCTCCGGTCATGCCTCCACCATGACCGAAGGCGATCTTTCTCTGCTCCGGGATGCTTACGGCATCCTGGGGTCCATTCGCTTGTTTGTTCCACGGTCCGGGGAGCGCGTCACCATGAGTGGCCCCGGTCGCATAGCCTTCTACGAAGACTTCCTCCTTGGGGGTCTTCGGTTTCCTCTGCACCCCTTCTATCTTTCCTTCCTCAGCCATTTCTGGCTTGTCCCGGCCCAGCTGGCTCCCAACACCATCCGGGTCATCTTTTCTTTCATTGTTCTCTATCACTTCCACGGGTTCGTTGCTCGTTTCTCCCTCTTCAGGGCCTTGTTCACCTTGAAGAAGTGCTCCACCGATGATGGCTGGTGGTATATTTCGCCCCGGCCCAGGTGTCTCCGGTTCGACATCCCTTCCTCGGTGAAGGGCTGGAAGAGCCGGTTTTTCTTCGCCTCAGTCGAAGATGTCGACTGGGCCTGGAGTGAACCGGACCGGACCCCGAATCGGATTTCTCGGGTCGAGTCGGCGGACCAGGAGTCCTACTCCCAGCTCCTGAGCGACGTGGTCCCGGCACTCGACGTTCTGCTTTCGGAGCAGAACCTTTTTGAGGCCGAGATCAGTCCAATCCATGAGACTGGTGAGATTCGGCCCCACTTTGACTTCTGCCCCCCTTTTTCTTCATGACCGAGCCGGCTGACTTTCTGTTCCTTTGTGTTGCAGGGATGAAGTTTTCGCTGGAGAACCTCCTGGAGGGCGCAGCCCAGCGAGATGTCACCGAGGTGGACGAGACCGCGATGAAGAGCGCTCGTACTGAGGCGAGCCGGGAGGTTGCGGTGGCGACCGCACCCAGCCCGATTGCTGTCGTTCCCCCACCCAGGCTACCCCAGGGCGGGGCCGCTGATGCCTCGGTCGCGCGACCTGGTGGTGCCGCTGCTGAGAGGGCTCCACCGCCTGCAGCTCCATCCGGCGCTGGTCCCGTCGTCGCCGCTGCTTCGACAGTGCAGCCGGTGGCCATCGCCGGCCCGTCGACCGCGAAAACAGCTAAGGGGGCGGCTAGCGCAGGAACCGGCCGGACACCTCCGGCACCGGTGATCACCCACCGGGACTCGGTCATCCGCGATAAAGGGCTCGCGGAGAAGATCATGGAGTACGCCTCCACCACCCGGGACCGCCGAGCTCGGGGCGGCCGGGACTACGCAGATGCCCTGCTCGGGATCCTCCCGCAGCTTTTCACGATAAGCCCGAGCTCCTTCCTTCCTTTTCTTTCAAGATCTGACTCCTTTTATCCTGACCTGGTTTGCTCTTGTTGGCGCAGATCGGGAACGACGTTCTCCTACTGAGGAACTTCCTCGTAGGGAACGCACAGAGGGACGCCGAGAAGGAGAAGAAGCTCGGCAAGCTCGCGGCCGACGTGAAAGACCTCATGGAGAAGGAGGTCGAGCTGCGAGCCAACAACCAGGCCCTCTAGTCTGACCTGGCACGTTCTGAGGGGCGGAACAAGGAGCTGGAGGCTTCCTTGTCGGAGGAGCGGGCCGCCCACCAACGCCGCACGGAGGAGGACGTGGCGAAGAGGGCTCGCCTGCAGGCCCACTCCCAGTGGCTGGAGCGCCAGTTGGAGGAGGCCCGGCGAGACGCGAGCGCGGCGAGGGACAGGAGTGCGTACATCAACGGACTCCTGGAGGCTGCAAAGCGGGAGGCGCAGGAGGCCATCCCGAAATTCCGGGCTTCCGATGAGTACATGTCGGAAGTCCGGGAGGCCGCCGTGGACTCCTTCCTGAAGGGGTTCCGGATGTGCCGGGAGAAGGTGGGGGCCCTCTTCCCCGAGCTCGAACTCAGCGAGGTGGTGATTGGAGGCAGAAGGCAGGGGGTCGAGAGCAGGGCCTCTAGTGCGGCCGATGCAACTCCTGCGGCGCCATCGACTAGTGGAACTGCGGCTCCGGAGCAGCCTCAAGAGCCGGCCGCCATAGAAGTCGAGGATGCGACGCCTGCGCCCCCGGCAGAGGGCTCCGACCCTACACCCCACTGAGCCCGGCGCCTTCTTCCTGTTTTGTAGTGTCTTTTCTTTTTCTTCTTCTGTATTTTCTTCCTTTAGGGACTCCCGGCCTGTCGGGACTCCCGGCTTGTACTGATCCTTTGTATTAATGAAAATTTTGGTTTGATAAAATTTCGAGTTCATCCCATCTCACCTTTCTTTTTCCTTCTTTCTGAGATGTTGGTATGGAATGCTTGAAGCGATTGTAGGCCTGGTCCTTCCATTGCTCAAATCGAAGGTTGGGGCTTCCCGGATCGCGTGGCGGCAAAGTAGGCCTTAAGCGGATCCATCTTTGGGATCGCCCTCATACTTGCGCAGGCGACACGGTTTCTGCACCGCCTTCCGGGCCGAAGCCCATGATCTCCGGACTGAGCTCGATGCCGCAGGCTTTCTCAAGCCTTACGCGGCTTGCTGAGCTGTTCTCCGGGCTTTCGTGGGCGAACTGGGTTCTGCGCCACCTTCCAGGCCGAAGCCCAGGATCTCCGGACTGAGCTCGATGCCGCAGGCTTTCTTAAGCCTTGCGCGGCTTGCCGAGCTGTTCTCCGGGCTTTTGTGGGCGAACTAGGTTCTGCGCCACCTTCCAGGCCGAAGCCCAGGATCTCCGGACTGAGCTCGATGCCGCAGGCTTTCTCAAGCCTTGCGCGGCTTGCTGAGCTGTTCTCCGGGCTTGTGTGGGCGAACTGGGTTCTGCGCCACCTTCCAGGCCGAAGCCCAGGATCTCCGGACTGAGCTCGATGCCGCAGGCTTTCTCAAGCCTTGCGCGGTTTGCTGAGCTGTTCTCCGGGCTTGTGTAGGCGAACTGGGTTCTGCGCCACCTTCCAGGCCAAAGCCCAGGATCTCCGGACTGAGCTCGATGCCGCAGGCTTTCTCAAGCCTTGCGCGGTTTGCTGAGCTGTTCTCCGGGCTTTCTTATCGAAGTGAGAAGGGAGTGTTTGAAGCGGGGGAACTTTATTACAGGAGCAGGGAACCTTACATTACTGATAGTACATCCTTAGGTTCGAAGCGTTCCACGTCCGGGAGAACCTGGCACCCCCCAATTCCTCCAAGTAATATGCGCCATGAGGGAGGGCCTCTGCCACCTGATATGGGCCTTCCCAGTTGGGCGAGAGCTTGCCGCATTCCCGTGGCTGGGAAGCTTCAGCACGCCGGAGGACCAAGTCTCCGGGACGGAAAACCTTCGGCCGCACTCGGGAGTTGTAATACCTGGCCACGCGTTGCCTGTACGCCGCCATTCGAATTTGGGCTTTGTCCCTCGTTTCCTCGAGAAGGTCAAGGTTGAGCATCATCCTGGCTGGGTTTTCTGTCTCGTCATACTGCTCCACACGCAGTGTGGGTAGGCTGAGCTCGATCAGGATGACTGCCTCGGCTCCGAAGACGAGGTTGAACGGGGTTTCGTCGGTAGCCGCCCTCGGGGTGGTGTGGTATGCCCAGAGGATGCTGGGGAGCTCGTCGGCCCACCTGCCCTTGGCCTGGTCCAGCCGCGTGCGGAGGCCCTGAAGAATGGTCCTGTTCGTGACTTCGGCCTCTCCATTGGTCTGGGGGTGCGCCACTGAAGTAAAGCGATGCTTGATGCTGAGGTCACTGCAGAATTCTTCGAACTCCCGACAGTCGAACTGGCGCCCGTTGTCAGTGACCACGGTGTGGGGGAGGCCGAAGCGGCAGACGATGGACTTCCAAAAGAACTTGGCGATGTTTGCTTCGGTGATCCTCGCCAAGGGTTCGGCCTCGACCCACTTCGTGAAGTAGTCGATGGCCACTATCAAGAATTTCCGCTGGCCAGACACCGGCGGGAATGGGCCCAGGAGGTCCATCCCCCACCGGGCGAACGGCCAGGGGGCTGAGAGCTGGGAGATTGGGTTGGAGGGCTGCCGTTGCACCGTGGCGTGACGCTGGCACCGGTCGCATTTCTTCACGAAGCCGGCGGCGTCTTCCTTCATCGTCTCCCAGAAGTAGCCCTGACGGAGGGCCTTGTATGCCAATGCCCTGCCCCCCACGTGGTTCCCGCAGATGCCTTCGTGGATCTCCTGGAGCACAAGCTTGGCTTCCGTGGGTCCTACGCACTTGAGGAGGGGGTAGGAGTAGGAACTTCGATACAACTGCCCGTCCATCAGGACGAACCGCACGGCCTTCTTCCTGACGAGGTGAGCCGCCTCGCGATCCTCCGGCAGGGTGCCATTGGTGATGTATGCGGCGTACTTGTCTATCCAGCTAGGTTCATGGTCGACCTGGTGGACCTTCTCCGGTGCCTCGAGGCTTGGGACCTCAAGGCGCTCCACGTAGGCGCGTCCCAGCATCGTGTCCGGCAGGGTCGCCAGTCGAGAGAGAGCATCCGTGCGGGCGTTCTCCCCGCGGGGGATATGGAAGATGTTGAAGCGTCGGAATCTGGACGCGCCCTCTTTGACGAGCTCCAAGTATCTCGCCATTTGGGGGTCGTGTGCGACGTACTCCCCGGACACCTGCCCCGCCACGAGCTGGGAATCAGTGAAAGCCTTGAGGTTGGTTACGCCCAGCTCACGGGAGACTCTCAGTCCGGCAAGAAGTGCCTCATACTCCACCTGGTTATTCATCACGGGGAATTGGAAACGGAGTGCGCATTCGGCGATGACCCCGTTGCTGTTGGCAAGGATGAGCCCAGCCCCGCTCCCGCCGGAGTTTGAGGCTCCGTCTACATGGAGGATCCAGGTGTCCTCTCCGGGCTCGTCGGTGCCTATCTCCATCGACCGGCCTGAGGGGCCTTCTTCGGGCTCCTTGCCCAAGCCTGCACATTCGACCAAGAAGTCGGCTAGCACCTGTGCCTTCATGGCCGACCTTGGCCTGTACGTAATGTCGAACTCGCTGAGTTTCAGTGCCCACTTTGCCAATCATCCCGAGGTGTCGGGTCGGCTGAGCACTGCTTTCAGCAGTTGATCCGTCAGGACAGCGATGGGGTGCGCTTGGAAATAAGGCCTAAGACGCTGAGCAGACACTATTAGCGCAAAAACGAGTTTCTCAGGCCGAGAATACCTGAGCTCCGTGTCACGGAGAAGTTTGCTGGTATAGTACACCGGCCGCTGGGCCCCCTGGCCGTCGGTTCGAACCAAGACTGAGCTGACGGCTTCCAGGGTAACCGCTAGATAGAGGATGAGCTCCTCTCCCTCCTCGGGCATGGACAGCAATGGTGGCGATGCGAGGGTCTTCTTCAGCTCCTCGAAGGCCTGCTGGCATTCCTCGGTCCAAGCAAAGTCATTCATCTTTCTCAGTACCTTGAAGAAGGGACGGCAACGGTCCGCCGACCTGGAGATAAAATGGCTGAGGGCCGTAACTCGGCCGGTTAGTTGCTGCACTTGCTTCTTGGAGGCGGGCTGCTCCATATCCAGGATGGCTGGACCTTCTTCGGGTTGGCCTCGATTCCTCTTTGGGTCACCATAAATCCTAGGAATTTCCCGGCGGAGATGCCAAAGGCGCACTTTGCCGGGTTCAGCTTCATTGATGGCGTCGGAGGTTGCCAAAGGTCTCCGCCAAGTTAGCCACGTGATCCAACTCGGGTTTGCTCATTACCAGCATGTCATCCACGTACACCTGCATGTTGCGGCCGATCTGGTCTTTGAAGATTCTATTGACCAGGCGCTGGTACATTGCCCCCGCGTTCTTGAGACCAAATGGCATCATCCTGTAGCAAAAAGTTTCATGGTCAGTTATGAAGGCGGTGTGCTCTTCATCCTCCGGGCTCATTCGGATCTGGTTGTATCCGGAGAAGGCTTCCATGAACGACAGGAGGCGATGCCCTGAGGTGGTGTCGACCAGCTGGTCGATCTTTGGAAGAGGGAAGCTGTCCTTTGGGCAAGCTCGGTTGAGGTCGGTGTAATCCACACAGATCCTCCACTTACCACTACTCTTTCTTACCATGACCACGTTTGCCAGCCAGCTGGGGTACTGGACCTCCCGCACAAAACCGGCGGCGAGGAGCTTCTCCACTTCCTCGTTGATCGCCTTCTGCCTTTCCATGGCGAAGCTTCTCTTCTTCTGGCGGACCGGGCAGTAATTTAGGTCCACGTTTAGCCTGTGCATGATGACCTCGGGGGGGATGCCCGGCATGTCAGCTGCTGACCAGGCGAACACGTCAGCGTTGGCACGGAGGAACTCCAGCAGGCGGGTTCGTTCTTCCTCAGGGAGCTGGGCCCCGACTTGCACCGTCTTCATGGGATCCGAACCGAGGGGAAAAGTCAGCAGGCGTTCTACGGGCCCTCCCCTGAGTTCCTTCTCTCTCAGATCGAGATCGTCGATATCATGGGCGAGCTCCGGGCTCCTGGCGCCCGGGACCGTCTGAAGGCAGAGCGAGACTGGCTGGGTCGTCCCCTTCATCTCCCCGAGCCCGGAAGGCGTGGGGAACTGTACCAACAGCCTTCTTGTGGAGATGGTGGCATCCAGTTGGTTGAGCCCGGGACGCCCGAGGATGGCGTTGTAAGGCGAGGGGAGCCTGACGACGATAAATGTTATTAGGACGGTCGCCTGCCGGGGTGGGGATCCGGCGGTGACCGGGAGAGTAATCTCCCTCTCGACCCCCACGGAGTCCCCCGTAAAACCTACCAGGGGGGTGTGCACCGGTTTCAGCTGATCGTGGGACAAGTTCATGCGAGAGAAAGCGTCGTAAAAAAGTATGTCAGCCGAGCTTCCACTATCAACCATGATTCGATGTACAGGATGCTTCGCGATGGTCATCTCGACCACCACGGCATCGTTGTTTACATTGTCATTTCCCTCCCCCCCCGGGGAGGGATTACATCCTCCGGGTTCCCGACTTCCCGGGTTCTCTTCGTCGCTCGACCGGACCCGCGTGAGATCATGCCCACGGGCTTCTCCATTGGGCGGTTGTCGATCGCAGGGACGGGCGGTAAGGCCGCGAGCGGCTGCCCTTCAGAGGGGGCCTCGTTCTTGACGAACTTCTTGAGGTAACCCCTCCTAATCAGCTCCTCGATCTTCCGCTTCAGGTGGCTACACTCCTCTGTGTCATGCCCGTGCTCGCGGTGGAACTGGCAGTACTTCGATTTATCTCGGACGGCTCTCGGGTTCTGAGGAGGAGGTCGGCGGAGGTAGCGCTCGCCCTCGATTTCCATGAGGATCTTCGTCCGAGGTGCGAGGAGAGGGGTGTACCTCCGCTCGGGAGTGGCCTCGCCCCTCGGCCTTGGATTCGGGCGAGGGTTGGCAGACGGCCCGGGCCTCCGAGCTCCCGGGGCGTCCCTCGGGAGCGGCTTCTTCGGAGCCTTCCCGTCTAAATCTCGACGGGTGCGGTCAGCCTCCTCCGCTCGGATATATTTGTGGGCGTGGAGGAGGAGCTCGGAGTATGTCCTGGGCGGCTTCTTGTCCAGGGAGTAGGTCAGGCGAGACATCTTGAGCCCGCGCTTCAAAGCCAGCATGGCGACGGGCTCGTCCAAGCTGTAGATCTCCAGGGCCGCGGTCTTGAACCAGGTGATGTAGTCCCGGAGCAGCTCCTGGTCCTGCTGGCGGATGGAGAAGAGGCTGTCCACCTCTCTCGGCACCTTTCGACAAGCGTCGAAGTGTGCCACGAACCTTCCTTCCAGCTGATGGAAGGAGCAAATGGATCCGGGCTCAAGGCGGGTGAACCAGACTCGAGCGGCCTTCCGAAGGGTTGCCGGGAAGGCGATGCACAGGAGAGCATCAGTGGCCCCCTGGACCCTCATGAGGGCTTTGTAGCTCTCCAGATGGTCCAGGGGGTCGGTGGTCCCGTCGTAGGGATCCACCTACGACATGCGGAACCGTTTCGGGATCGGTTCCGCCTGGATTTCTTCAGAGAAAGGGGGGCGGGAGTCGTAGCTCGCCGGGTCTGCCGACGAGTTCTGTAGGTCGGCGAATCGGTGGGCGAACTCCGCCAGCTTTCGCTCATGCTCCTCCAGGCGCCTCTCGGCCTGGCGCCTGATGGCTTCGTCGGTGGAGTCTTCCACCGAGACTGCGGGTGAAGGGGGCGCCGATCGGTCTCGGCGCGAGGTCTGGCCTCGGCGTCGCTTGCTGCGATGCACCGTTTCGGCCCTGTCGGCTGGGGATCGGCTCTCGTGATCCTCCGAGCCGGAGTAGTTTCTCTTTGCGGGAGCTTGGTGGCTCCCCCGGGGGTTGGAGGCGGCCCTCGGATGTGATGGCCTGCCCTGGATTGAGCGCAGGCTCCCACGCTGCCCCGCGGCTCGGGCCGCGGGGGTCCCTAGCTGCGGCTGAGTGGCCAGGGACCGTTGCTGATGCTGAAGCTGCCGGACCGCTGAGGTCAAGGTCTGCAGCTGCTGGATGACGGCTGTAAGGGGTCCGTCCGCCGGGGTAGGCTGCTGTGCAAGAGGAGGGGGAACCGGAAGCTCCCTCTCCGGGCTGAGGGCCCCTGGGGGGGAGTGAACCTCCCCCACATGGCTGGTGGACGCCTCGCGGCCACGAGTGACCACCATCGTCAGAGAGCGCGACACCTGCAGAAAGCTAGCCCCCGCTCGGGTTGGGTGTCCTGCCCCCTTCCTGGCGCGCCAATCTGTTGCCGCTCTCGTCGTCGCGCCCATGCCACGGATCCGCCGATCCCTCCTGACCGCCTGGCGAGGGAGCCTCCCTTCCTGCGGCGAACCTGCGAAAAAGGGGTTAGAGGACCCTGGCCGGGGATCCCGGCGAGGGAGCTCTGACGGTCAAGTCAGTAGACGACGAGAAGGAACAAACTCTCCAGACGGACCCCCGAAAGGGTTCCAGACTTAGAGAGTTTACTAGTGAGAGAGACGCTTTGGGGACCAGAATCTCGGCTGGGCCTCCTTGCCGAGCTCACTCCCAGTGATTCCCTCTCGGGATCTCTGGTTTTCACTCTCCGGAGCGAGGCCTTTTGCCGTTGCTTCCCCTTTGTCCCCAGGCTTGTTTGCTTACCTCCGTTGTCCCCAGATTCCTCCCTCTTTATCTCCTTTCGTCGTGCGCTTGTCTTTTCCTCCTGGGAGACTCCCCTCCCCTGTCTTCTTCTCTTTTCCCTTTTCGGTGAAGGGGGGCCAGGCGGCTTTCCGACCTCGTCCGCCGAGCCCAGCAAGGAAAAGGAAAAGACAGAAGAGAAAAAGAGAGGGCGGCGCTGACAAGGCGGGCGGTCAGGCCTCGGGCCCAGCGAGAGCGCTCTCTCTCCCAAGCATGGGCGCCATCCATCTATAGGGCCTGTTCTGTCAGAATCGTGCCCCTCGGCTGTGGAGCTTGTCGGGCCGATGCAAGTGATGTTCCGCGTGCCGCCGCCCTCCGTATGGGGCACCGTCTGGGATTCATACGGCCCGAGGGATGGCCTCGGGGCCCGCGACTCTTCCTTGAGATCTTCTCCGTACGGGCGGCCTGACCTCGGCTGAGGTGGACCCGTCTCCGGGGGCCACCTGGCGAAGAGCGAAGGACCAGCCGACCTCGGCCAAGGTGGACCCCTCCCGGGCGGACACCTGGCGAGATGGCAGGAGGTCGCCTGGACTCGACCGAGGTGGGCCCGTCTCCGGGAGGCCACCTGGCAAGGGGGCGAAGGACCAGCCGACCTCGGCCTAGGTGGACCCCTCCCGGGTGGACACCTGGCGAGGCGGCAGGAGGTCGCCCGGACTCCGCCGAGGTGGACCCGTCTCCGGGAGGCCACCTGGCAAAGGGCGAAGGGTCGGCCGACCTCGGCCCGGGCGGACTTTTCCTGGGTGGACACCTGGCGAGGTGGCAGGAGGCCTCCTGGCTTTGGCCGACCTCACTTGGGCGGATATCTCCGGGCTTGGGTGGTGTGTGCACCAAAATCAGAAAGAGACTCCAACCAATTCAAGTCAAATCCGAGTCCTTATGGTTGGATGAGTAAAAGAAAGTCCTGTAATTTTTTTCTTTCTTTAATTTTGAGTCCAAATAATTATGTAATTCGAGTCCATTTCAATTTTATGTTGGGACTAGTCCAGCCTGATTAATCTTGTATTTGAGAGTTGGGTCCAAATGAGTCAAGTCCAATCCATGAAGAATCAAACCAAACCTCCATGAAGAATCAAACCAAACCACATTTGAAGACTAAAGAAGACTCAAGACTTATACTCCAAAGCAAGACCAAAGCCACCTCAAGTGGGGACCACATGCCACATGACACATGCCACCTCATCATCCAAGGTTGCTGCCACATCACACATACCACCTCACCATCCAAGGTTGCTGCCACATCACACATGCCACCTCACCATCCAAGGTTGCCACCCAAGAGAAGAAAAGGGGAATTTGAATTTGAATTGGCTACAACCTCCTCCACAACTTCCTCCACTACTCATGGGATGCCCCATATTTTTCTCCACAAATTTTTCTCCATGATATTTGGTGTAGTTTGAATTCAAAATGGCTTAATAGTCTATAAAAGACTCTTAGTCTTCTTGTAAAGAAAGGATGGAAAAGAAAAAAATAAAAATTTTCTTCTATGTGAGTTCTATGTGCCTAAGTGGTAGTTCTAAATTCCTCTCCCTATCCCATGCCAACCCTACTTTCTCCTCCTCCATCTCCAACGCCTAAGACACTCTCCTTCTTCTCCAATCTCAAGCTAGCTCTTCAATATTCAAGGTTGATCAAGAAGACCATCACAAGGAGGCCGGCCAAATCCATTTCAAGTGATCTACCATGGCGCCAAGATTATTCTTCAACAATGCTTCCTCGACTCTTCTTTAGTTTCTCCATTTCATGACTAACGTATTTTACCAAGTTCCTAATCTCAAGGTTTCTTTGTTGTAGGGTTCTCCGGGATTCCGAACTCAAGAGGAAGGAATTACTTGCCATAATCCAGAAAACAAGAAAGGCCCTCAATTTGTAGTATGGTCTTGTCATTTGGGAGGTCTCTTCATGAGTGATCTTGATCTACTTGAAAGATTAATGCTAGGTATGTTCTAGTATCGATTAGGTCTGAAATATTAAATTTGCCTAGCTTAACTTGTGTGGTTCGAATCTTATTCCTATTTCTTTGTTATTTTGATAGTCTTATTAATTAGGTTTACATTTGATCGTTCGAGTTCTCTTCATTAGACCTCCTTTGATACTATATGCTGAACTAATCATATGCAAATAAGAAATTGCTAAGTTAATCTTTGCTAATCTCCTTTAGGGTTGCATAGTTGCATTCTCATCTTGCATGTCCCCACCAATCTTGGTATCAGAGCATGGTAGAATAAGTTCCTGATTGCATAGCATTAAGTCCTTGAAGTACTTGGATCGGGGGCGTTACCAGGCCGTCCGGTCTTAGGAGAAAGTAGGGTTTAAACACCCTCTCTTCCCATTCCACGGGGATCTCCTAAGGCGTGTCGGGGTGCCATTGTGATTGACCCGTGAAAAAGAAAGCCAAAGGATTTTTTAGATTTCATTTGTGAATTTTGTATTGGTCACGTTCTGTTTTTCTGCTTGCTGTATTTTCTGTAGGCTGACTGTAATCCGCCTGCAACTCCAAAGGCAAGTATCACATTCCTCGTTGGAATATTTTTTTCCTATTCCATTTTAAGTTTTTTATCACCGTTTTAAATTTCAATCTGAGAAAAAAATTACAAAAAAAATGAAAATTCCTTCAGTCCATCAGTGTAATTAAGGTTTCTGTTCTGTTCTGTTCCTTTTCATTATCTTCATTTCAGAATCTGCCTAGAATAGTACAGATTTTATTTTGAGATTTTGTTTCATATGGTATGTCATCTATAAGTTAGGAGTTTTCTGTGATTTTTTTAGATTTTTCTGATATTTCTTTCTGCACTTATCAATACCACATTTAAACTGCAACACACTACTTCTGCACCTGAAATTTGAAATTTGCATGCATCTCATGACAAATCAAATTAAGGGCATGAAATTGACATAGGGTCAGGATTTCATCACCTGTCCCTAGCCCAAAAATCACCAAATTGCATATCGATCCAATCCCTAACTAAAATTGATTAGACATTAATTGCCCTAGTGGGTTAGGGACATCAATTTGGTCGAGCCCGGGTTATTGTCAACTCATTGTGTCAACTAGTCTTGTGTGTGCCCTATTACTTGGTGTCTAGAATTGGGACTAAGGGCTTGGGTGCTGATCCGTCTATCGGGCCAATTCCACCGGGCCTAGGTAGGCCAGAGACAGGATCTCACACTCCCCTTGTTCTAAAACCTGGCCAAGAATAGAGTTACTACAATCTAGCTTGCCACCTTGATTAGGCAACTAGCTTGGAACTCTAGGTCCAGTTCAATTCAATTGGAAAAGCTTGTGCAACCCATTTCTTCATCTATTATTGAAAGCTGGTGTCAAGGATAGAGGTTAAGTGGCTCAAGCCAAAGCGGTTCTTGTGGTTTTTAATTAGGACCCAGTGAAAGCTGGGGGAACCTCCCACAGACCCACCTCCTGACTGGCCAGAGGAAGAGAGTAGATGTTGATTTGATTGTATCTAGTCAACTCAGTTTATTTGGACTAACCGGTTTAGAAAACTCGAAGTTCGGGTCTGAGTCTAATTGTTTGCATGACAACTAGGTCAGGCACACCTTACCACCCTTCACAAGCCCAACCTAGTTCATCCATGGATACTAGTATGGAAAGCCTTATGAGATCTATGATCGAGAAGATGGACCGTTTGGATGCTAGGTTTGACCAGTTCGAGGAAAGGATAGGAACCCTAGAGGAATCTAGGTTGACCCCAACTGAACCACCTTCACCCAGATTACCTTCAGTTCGCCCTAGAGCCCAACGACAGGAACATACACCTGATCCAATTCATAGAAGGCCACATCAGGATTATATTGATCACACTCCGGAGCCAAATCCTAGAAGACCTCGCCATGATACTTTTGATCAGGATGATCGGGCCTTAAGGAATATACGTCTAGATGCACCAACCTTTGAGGGAAGCCTAGATCCTAAGGTGTACATAGACTGGGAAGCTGACATGGACCAATATTTTGACTGGTATGATATGTCTGAAGAGAGAAGATTCAAGTTTGCCAAAATCAGACTAGTCCGTCAAGCTAGGTTGTATTGGGGAAATGTCGAACGCATAGCTAGGCAGAGGGGAGACTTACCTATAGTGACCTGGAGAGACATGAAGAGAAAGCTTAGAGAGAAATATTTGCCTATGTCTTATCAGCAAAGGTTGTTAGATCAGTGGCAACGATTGACACAAGGAAATAAGACCGTTTCTGAGTACGTTGCTAAATTTGATGAGTTTGTAATGCGATGCAACGTAGTCGAGTCTGAGGCAGCCACATTGTCGAGGTTTAGATCAGGATTGAATGAAGATATAAAAGGAGAACTGTTTTTGAGAGAAGTCCATGATTTAGATCAGGCATACCAAGTTGCCATGGACTATGAGAGGTTTCAAAGGAGAGCTACATTTAGGCGACCTGAGCCCATTAGGTTTAATCCTCCTGTTAGTCGACCTAGTTCAGTCCCTGGTACAACCAATAGACCAAGATCCAGCTCGAATCCAACCCCTAGGACCAACCCTGCCATTCCCCCAATTCCTAGAGAAGACAAAGGAAAGAGCCCTGAAGTTCGAGGTGAGAGGGAGCGAGTTTGCTATAAGTGTCGTAAACCAGGTCATTTCGTGAGCCAATGTCCCTCTAGAGCTTTACATATAGGGGAGGCAGAAGAAGGTGAATCAGAACCCCTGGAGAATGTTGAAGAGGAGGTTTATGAAGCAGGGGATTGCTTGGCTGATGAGTATGAAGGAGATGAAGAAAATGTAGACTCATCAGATGTGTTAGGAGTTGTGAGATGTATCATGACACAGACCAAGGAGCAGGAAGACTGGCGTAGGACTAGCATCCTACACACATTTGTCAAAATAGGAGAAAAGGTCTGTAAGATCATGATCGATAGTGGAAGCTGTGTCAATGCCATTTCCACTAGTGCAGCCAAGAGTCTAGGATTACCCACTGAACCACATCCCAATCCATATAAGGTATCCTGGATCGATTCCACTTCTATCCCAATCAAGCAGAGATGTCAGGTCCGAATCCAACTTCAGTCCTATCAGGAACGAATCTGGTGTGATGTACTCCCTATGGGAGTAAGTAGCATCATCCTAGGTAGGCCATGGCTGTTTGACCATGATGTGACAATTTTTGGTCGATCAAATTCCTGTGCTTTCAATTTCAATGGCAAGAAAATTGTCATTCATTCAACCCAGCCTAAGGACAACACCAAAAGAGGAGTTAGCAGCCTGAAAGAAAAAAGGACTGGATTAAATTTGATAGGTGCAAGAGAATTAGAAAAAGACATTAATGAGGGAGCACCTATTTGGATGGTAGCTGCTAAGGAAACTATGGACCACACCCCTGTAGAACACCCTCAAGAGGTGGTCCAATTATTGAAAGACTTTGAAGACGTGTTTCCCGAGGATCTTCCCGACAATCTTTCACCTTTAAGGGACATACAGCATGCCATAGATTTAGTTCCTGGCGCGACTTTACCTAATTTGCCTCATTATAGGATGAATCCAACTGAACATCAAGAGTTACAAAGGCAAGTTAGTGAACTTCTTAGAAAGGGGTTTGTTAGAGAAAGTTTAAGCCCTTGTGCAGTCCCTGCCTTGTTAACCCCTAAAAAAGATGGTACCTGGAGGATGTGTGTAGACAGCCGTGCCATCAACAAGATTACTGTCAAATATAGGTTTCCAATCCCAAGACTGGACGATATGTTAGATATGATAGCCGGATCAACAATTTTCTCCAAGATAGACTTAAAGAGTGGCTATCACCAAGTTAGGGTTAGGCCTGGAGATGAATGGAAGACCGCTTTTAAGACTAAAGATGGATTATATGAGTGGTTAGTCATGCCGTTCGGTCTGTCCAATGCACCCAGCACCTTTATGAGAATTATGAATCAGGTGTTGAAAACTTTCATCGGGAAATTTGTGGTGGTCTACTTTGATGACATTCTTATTTATAGCAAGATTAAGGCAGACCATTTAACCCACCTAAGACAAGTTTGCCAAGTCCTTAGAAAGGATAGCCTCTATGCCAATATCAAGAAGTGTGATTTCTTAACACATAGAGTTATCTTTCTAGGATTCGTAGTAACATCTGAAGGAGTGTCCGTTGACCCTGCAAAAATTAAGTCAATAGTAGAGTGGCCTGTACCCAAGAGTATCCATGATGTCCGTAGTTTTCACGGTTTAGCCACCTTCTATAGGAGATTCATTAGAGGGTTCAGTACGATAGTGGCTCCAATCACTGATTGTATTAGGAAGGGAACTTTTGAATGGACTAAAGCAGCAGACAAAGCCTTCCTAACAATTAAGGAAAAAATGACACACGCACCCGTCTTGAGGTTACCCGATTTTACCAAAGTGTTGAGGTTGCTTGTGATGCTTCTGGGGTAGGAATTGGAGGTGTCTTGAGTCAAGAGAATCACCCAGTAGCATATTTCAGTGAGAAGTTAAATGAAGCGAGACTAAGGTATTCCACCTATGATAGGGAGCTGTATGCGGTAGTTCAGGCATTACGTTATTGGAGGCATTATCTTCTACCACAAGAGTTTGTCCTATTTTCTGACCATGAAGCTCTTAGGTTCCTTAGTTCTCAGAAGAAATTGAACCCTAGGCATGGGAAATGGATAGAGTTCATACAAGCTTATACGTTCGTTCTGAAACATCGTGCCGGAACTGAAAATAGGGTTGCTGATGCATTGAGTCATCGTTCAATGTTGTTGAATTCTGTGAGCACTGAGGTAGTAGGGTTTGAAAGATTAAAAGAGGAATATCCTACATGCCCTGATTTTGGTGACATCTATCGATCCCTTCAACAAGGACCATCTAGTGAGCATAGTGATTATACCATTTTAGATGGATACCTTTTCAGAGGAAATCAGTTGTGTATTCCCAAGACCTCTGTTAGGGAATTTCTGATCTGGGAAGTTCATGCTGGGGGCTTAGCAGGACATTTTGGTAGGAATAAGACCATCTTAGCAATAGAAGACCAATTCTTTTGGCCTGGTCTCAAAAGAAATGTGGCCCAGATTGTAGCTCAGTGCCGTATCTGTGCTGTTGCAAAACAGCAGAGACAGAACACCGGTCTGTACACACCCTTACCTGTCCCTGATTGTCCATGGCAGGATATCAGCATGGATTTTGTACTAGGCCTCCCTAAGACGTCTAGGAAGTATGATTCTGTCTTTGTGGTTGTCGATCGTTTCTCCAAGATGGCTCACTTCATTCCTTGTTCTCAAACTTTAGATGCTTCGAAGGTGGCCAAGCTTTTTCTCGATCAGGTCGTTAGGCTTCATGGTTTACCCAAAACCATTGTGTCCGATAGAGATGTCAAATTTACTAGCTATTTCTGGAAAACCCTCTGGCACATGCTCGGTACCAAGCTGAAATTCTCTACTGCCTATCATCCTCAAACCAATGGCCAGACTGAGGTAGTAAACCGAAGCTTAGGAAATCTGTTGAGATGCTTAGTTGGTGACAACCTAGGAAACTGGGACCTATTACTTCCTCGTGCTGAATTTGCCTATAACAGCTCAGTTAATAGGTCTATTGGGAAAAGTCCATTCGAAGTGGTCCATGGATACAGACCTAGGAAGCCTTTAGACCTAGCTCCTTTACCCACACATGCACGGGTGTCCGAGTCTGCCGAGTCATATGCACAGCATATTAGGGAATTGCATAAGGAGATTAGCCAAAAGATTCAAATGAGCAATGAACTCTATCAGCATATGACTAATTCACATAAACGATTAAAAGAATTTAATGAAGGGGCTCCGTCATGATCAAACTTAAACCTGAAAGGTTTCCGCCGGGAACTATGAAGAAACTCCATGCCCGGGGAGCCGGACCTTTCAAAATAATAAAGAAAATTGGACCAAATGCTTATGTATTAGAATTACCACCAAGTTATGGCATTAGTTCAACATTTAATGTTTCAGACTTAAAAGAATACAAAGAACCTGCATTGATACCTAGTGAGCTTTTTGGTCCTAATGTTTCTTTTGAGAGTGAAACACCAAATGAGTGTCCACCACCAAGTGTTCCTGAGAGAAAGGAGAGAATTGAAAGGATCTTGGATGACCAGATCATTACTACTAGAAATAAAGGCTACCAACGTTATCTGGTTAGATGGCAAGGATGTCCTGAATCTGAAGACTCCTGGATTTCCCGAGAGGACCTACAACAAATCGACCCGGATGCATTAGAAACTTATCAAGCCAACCCTCACTCGATAGGGTCGAGTTCCTCCCACCCCGGGAGAATTGGTGTGGGCACCAGAATCAGAAAGAGACTCCAACCAATTCAAGTCAAATCCGAGTCCTTATGGTTGGATGAGTAAAAGAAAGTCCTGTAATTTTTTTCTTTCTTTAATTTTGAGTCCAAATAATTATGTAATTCGAGTCCATTTCAATTTTATGTTGGGACTAGTCCAGCCTGATTAATATTGTATTTGAGAGTTGGGTCCAAATGAGTCAAGTCCAATCCATGAAGAATCAAACCAAACCTCCATGAAGAATCAAACCAAACCACATTTGAAGACTAAAGAAGACTCAAGACTTATACTCCAAAGCAAGACCAAAGCCACCTCAAGTGGGGACCACATGCCACATGACACATGCCACCTCATCATCCAAGGTTGCTGCCACATCACACATACCACCTCACCATCCAAGGTTGCTGCCACATCACACATGCCACCTCACCATCCAAGGTTGCCACCCAAGAGAAGAAAAGGGGAATTTGAATTTGAATTGGCTACAACCTCCTCCACAACTTCCTCCACTACTCATGGGATGCCCCATATTTTTCTCCACAAATTTTTCTCCATGATATTTGGTGTAGTTTGAATTCAAAATGGCTTAATAGTCTATAAAAGACTCTTAGTCTTCTTGTAAAGAAAGGATGGAAAAGAAAAAAATAAAAATTTTCTTCTATGTGAGTTCTATGTGCCTAAGTGGTAGTTCTAAATTCCTCTCCCTATCCCACGCCAACCCTACTTTCTCCTCCTCCATCTCCAACGCCTAAGACACTCTCCTTCTTCTCCAATCTCAAGCTAGCTCTTCAATATTCAAGGTTGATCAAGAAGACCATCACAAGGAGGCTGGCCAAATCCATTTCAAGTGATCTACCATGGCGCCAAGATTATTCTTCAACAATGCTTCCTCGACTCTTCTTTAGTTTCTCCATTTCATGACTAACGTATTTTACCAAGTTCCTAATCTCAAGGTTTCTTTGTTGTAGGGTTCTCCGGGATTCCGAACTCAAGAGAAAGGAATTACTTGCCATAATCCAGAAAACAAGAAAGGCCCTCAATTTGTAGTATGGTCTTGTCATTTGGGAGGTCTCTTCATGAGTGATCTTGATCTACTTGAAAGATTAATGCTAGGTATGTTCTAGTATCGATTAGGTCTGAAATATTAAATTTGCCTAGCTTAACTTGTGTGGTTCGAATCTTATTCCTATTTCTTTGTTATTTTGATAGTCTTATTAATTAGGTTTACATTTGATCGTTCGAGTTCTCTTCATTAGACCTCCTTTGATACTATATGCTGAACTAATCATATGCAAATAAGAAATTGCTAAGTTAATCTTTGCTAATCTCCTTTAGGGTTGCATAGTTGCATTCTCATCTTGCATGTCCCCACCATTGGGCGCCATCGAGTTGGTAGAGGAGCTCCGATCCGAGCTCGACCTCGGCGGGGGCAGTTTGCCTTAGAGAATTGTCGGGCGCTGTAGTCTTGTCGAACTTGGTCTTGAAGACGTGGCGCTGACTCGGCCGAAGAAGCCTCCACATGGCCCGAGCGCATTCGGTGGTACCTGAGCCTGGCCACGTCATTGTCACGGCTGTAACACCAAGTAAACAGGATTCACAAGTGGGCAGTGATTCAGAATCACTGACCTCGAGAAGTCCATCTCCTCGCATCTTGTTTATCCTATTTTGGTTAATATGACCTAGCCTACAGTGCCAAAGATACAAATCATTGACATTATCTAACCTTGGGCGTTTGCTAGAAGTGTACATTACACTAACAGGCCTTGATAGTACGTATATGCCATTATTTAATCTAGCTTTCATTATAACAGAGTTATTCAAAATAACATTACAAAAATCTCCTTTTATTGATAGTTCAAAACCATAATTGGCCAAAAGGCCTACAGAGATTATGCTCATAATAAAACTAGGACAATAGTGACAGTCGACTAGTTCGACAGTACAAGACTCAAAGACAAGATGCAGGACTCCGATCGCCAGTACTGGAACACGATTTCCATTCCCGACGCTCAGAAACTGTTCTCCATCTTCAAATCTTCTGCTAACTTGAAGTCCCTGTAACGAATTACAAACATGAATTGGACTACCAGTATCCAATACCCGTTAGCAATATCAACAATTGAGTAATTACAAGGTTTTATCATATAAATATCTTGTTCAACAGACTTCTGCTTCCTCAACCTGTTCGGATCAAGGGACGCAATATAAAGAGGACAGTTCCTCTTCCAGTGTCCCTTCTTCTTGTAGTAGAAACATTCTGCAGAAGATTGATTTGCCTTATACTTCCTGGTCTGACTAGGCCCAGGAACATTCTGCACCTTCTTTCACTTCTTATTTGTTTTCTTCTTCCCTTTCTTAAAGGGATGACAACCTCTACTTCCTCCCACTAAATTCACCACCCCCTTATTCAGTTGGTGGTCTTTCTCGAAAGTCTACAGTAATCCCAAAAGACCATGGTAGTTGACTACAGGCTTGTTCATTCTATAATGATCAAGAAAATCAAGATAGGAGGAGGGAAGAGAATTCAGGATCGCATCCTTGCCGAGCTGCTCGTGCAAGGGGCATCCGAGTTTGCCCAACTTTTCAATCAACTCGATCATGTACAATACATGATCAGTGACTGAACCACCATTCGGCATCTTGGAGTCGTAGATGGCACAAGACACTTTGTATCGTTCTATATCATCCGGGGTGCCGAAGGATTCCTTTAACCTTTGAAGGATTTCATCAGGTTGGGCCTCTTCGAATTTGCGACTAAACTCATCGTTCATCGTCGCTAACATAATGCATCAGACAGTAGTCCGATCAGAGACCCACTTCAGATAAGCATCTCTGACCGCACTCCGTGCATTAGCGGGAGGGATTTCAGGTGCCGGATCCGCTATTACATAGAGGATCCGTTCATGCTCCAGAACGATTCTCAATCTTCGATACCAACTATCGAAGTTGTGACCCTTTAACTTCTTGTTATCGAGAAGTGACCGGAGCGATAAATTTGAAGACATCTAAAAAGAAAATAAGACCAAATTAGTTTATGAATTAATAACTTAACCAAAAGACTTGGACTTTAGTCTAAAGGTTTCTCTCACTAATTTTTCAGATTGGTAGCCTCTAACTCCAATCCGTGAAAACATTTTTTCAAGTGGGTACTGAAATCCAATAGGCCTCGCATGAGCCCGACTATGGCCAGCTCACCCATACGAGCCTAAAGGTAGGTTCGTAAACCAATTGTTTCCCTAAATAATTTTCAGTATTTATTTTGCCCCAGAGAGCACCCCAATCGACCTAGGGGCCTCCTATTGCGGGTCTTTGGTTAGGTCCAACCATTAAAATGACAAATCCAATGCTTCCAGCTAACTAAAGACCAAGCCCGACTATGGCCGGCCCACCTGGTCCCATTAAGGAGGTTGCACTGAACCATCATCAATCAGATAGAAATTCCAGTCGCCGGATGTACACCCGTTCTATGGAACTGCCGATGCACACCAAGCTAGTGGACACATTTCTATCCAACTTAATGGGAGGCAAAGACACTATCAACTCCTTGACTTAGTCTTTTTAAGGACCTAATAATTTTAGAGGATTTTTTTATAGTTGTGACAGAAGAAAAAAGATAAGGACATGGATCATCCTCCCACAGAATCAATCAGATTCTAGGAGGGTTGAAATAAATCAACAAATGATCCATGGGCACCTATAGATCAGTCAGACCGATCAACCTGGGTGACATGAGTAAACTCGAGTCATTGAGCTTTTCCAATTAGTTCTGGTCGACTCAACTAGCCAGGTAGGTGAGATCATGGATGAGTATCCGCCATTAACCATCTTTCCTAGACACCAACCAAGTTGGCCAGGAAAGAGGTAGCGTCATACAGCCATGATCACAATGCCAAACCTACCTCGACACCAGTCGGTTTACCAGACTCGATCAGACTAGCCTAAAGCTCGGGCGTCCACTGAGCCACTAATTAGATCCATTTTAGATGAACGGATCAACTAATTTAACTATTAGATAGTTCTAAAGAAGGACCTTAAACAACTTTTGTTTAATCTTCTTATTATCCGGTTCAACTAAATTTAGGTCTAACCTAGTTATGGACCCAACTAGTCAGCTAACCCAATTAACCCAAAATGGCTTATGCAAATTTGATTAGATTTCATAAACCTAAAAATTTTTTAATAAGCCAAACACTTAATTAAAGCATTTTTTAATTAAGTCTTTATGTAAAACATTTTTTTACATAACAAATCATGCATCAAAATATTTTACAAATATTTTATAAAACATGCCTAAAACATGTATCTCCAAATTAAAATAATTTTTAATTTTAATATTCTTTAAGGATCCTTCTGAAGAGGCCAACACTGACGATCCGCATCGTGTCAAAGATACACGGTCATGGTGAAGGTCTCAACTAGGTTCCAAAAAGAAAACTTGATACATTTCTAAGATTAAATAATTTTTAATCTATACACATGCATACTAGATTAGATTACAAATGTAACCTGGCTCTGATACCACTGAAAGGAAACTATGCAGGTGGTTTGACAAGATCCTACACTAGGCATGCAAACATCTGCGGGAGCAGAATGGATTTTAAAATATTTTTTAAAATTCGTGCAGTGGAAATCTGCTCCTCCAGGAACTAATCTAAATCTAGTTGCATTTAGGTATGTATGGTCATATAAAATATTTACAAAATATTAAACAATTAAGTCTATCCATGCATGATTAAAAATTAATTTTCCATACCTTTATTCCATCTGGAATAATTCTGGAATAAACCTGGAATAGACTGGAATAACTGGAATAAAGTTATTCCAGTCGTCTTCCTCCTTGGAACTCTGTTTTTGGCTTGCAAAACGTCGTCGGAACACCTCCTTCCGGACCTCCGTTTGCTTCCAAATTTGAGCAGAAACAACTTGGACAAGTCTACTTCGATTTGCCACCGATAACTGCAACCAAATGTAAGCCAGAAAATTAAAATAAATCACCAAAGTCTGCTGCTAGATTTCTACAACAGAACTGTGCGGCAGACTTTGGCCTTCATTTTGGAGCAGTCGGGGCGATCCCGGTCCACGTAGCTTGCTCCTAGGAGTAGAAGGATACTCCCTCTAGAGGGGAGACACACCCGGGGCTCTCGAGTCCTTCTTCATGCACGGTGCTAGCCGCTGGAAGAAAGCTTCACGGTCACAGAATTTCTGCAACAGGGCAGAACTTGAGCACTTGAAACAATGGGATTTAAAGCCTTGTTTTTCTCCCTCAGAAGCTCCTAAACCCAGCCCCAAAGCTCTCCACTTAAGCCTCTCAAAGAAGAAGATTAGAACAAGCCACAAAGACCCTTAATTCTCCCTCTGAAATGTTCTCACGGTGAAAAAACTAACTCTTTTGAAACAGGGACGCTGTTGTTTAAATAGGACAGCAACAGGGAGAGGGAGGTGGAGAGACGGAGAGGTGGAGAGGCTGGGAACAGCTGCTGTTAATCACCCAATTAACCAGCCTTTAATCCAGGATTAAAGCCAGCCGGTTGGAGGAGGGGAAGAGATGCCAGGGAGAGGAGGTTCAGTCGTTTGGCCTTCGGTCGTTTGGGCTTCCAACGATTGGCCTTCTCCAGCGTTAGAAAATCTCCCAGTATAAATATCGTGTAAATGTTCACGTGGGAAGAAAAAACAACGTGGAAACCAAGAAATGGTCCAAACTAATAAACCAACCCATTGGTTCAATTAACCAACGTTGGTTCAATCCAATTGAACCGGTCCGAGCCCAATAAAATTGGTTCAATTGGTTCACAACCAATTGGAGGCCGAAACGAACTCTGAATCAGTTCAAAACTGATTCAGAAAAATCCTGCCGCAGTGCTGGTCAGCCCAAAATAATTTTCGGTTGACTTAGACAAGGGCAAGACAGGAAAAAGAGTGCTCAAAAATACTGTGACCATAAAACCGAGACGATTCCCAATCATAATCGGTATCCGGATCAGAGAGTTATCCTCTATGGCGTGTGAACTCATAGGTTCGAACCTAAATGGTAGCACTAGAACAATTTTAGTACCAGCACAGGAAACCATCTAGCAATGGGTCCCGGCGTCCGGATAGGTCGAAGATGCGAGAGCAAACTATCGAACCTCTAGCATATGGTTACCGTATAATTCATCCCTTTGACCTCTAATGCTCAGGACGACTGAGATTGGGCTGCCAACCTAGATTGAGTCCGTCGACTACGTGTCTCAACCTCGCAAGCCCAGTGACTCTTCACTAGGACTACCCCGGTCGAGGATTTGCTAAATTGAGATACTGCGAGACATTCAATCCAAACTGTTTGGACAGGTCAATTCCATCTTGGTCCATCACTGCTCCATAAGTACTTGCTTGTACCCAGAAACCTTCTGTCACCGGATTAAAAATCCGGGTAGTCCGGCACCAAAGCACAGGGAGTTGCTTGTAAGCTACCGTGATGACCTCAGGTTAGAGGGACACATATACCCATATCCAATCGTGAGTATCCCTTTGGTAGAAAGGGGCTGCACGGAGTCACGTTCAATAAGATATCATATATCCCACTTGCAGATCACATCAGTGTCATCACACTCATTTGGTCAAGAGGACAACCAAACGATGTGAACTACAACAACCTATACTTGATATATTGCTGTCCAGTACAATATATCCTTTGGTTGTGAACAAGGTTTAAGGACCACTCGATACATCCTCTCTGTATCGAAGTCAGTGTAGTCCTAAGGACTTCATCACATGAAAAGAGTTCATTTCAGGAAAATTAAGTATGTGATGAGCTATCAAAAATAATATTTTATTAATTCATAAAAAGAGTACAATACTGAGCACAACCATCTACAACCCAAGCGATTGGCTTTGGGATACAATTCCCAACACCTAGATATATTCTTGTCTGTCTTTGAGAATCCTAAATCCATAAAAAAACTAAAATTCACAAAGAAAAAAAATCACTTGCATCATTCCTCTCATCTTGCATATAGTTAGTCCCACATCATCTGTCGCCGCCTCCTTGAAGTCAATCTTGAACTCCGGGGAAGCCTTATAGCTGGCCACCGCCTCGGCCGCCTCCTTCCTGGAAGCCTCTACCCAGCGGATCGCCTTGGTCACCTCCTTTCCGGCAGCCTCAGCTCGGCAGACCGCCTTGGCTGCCTCCTTCTTCGTAGCCTCTACTAAGCTAACTGTCATGGAGACCTTCCCCTCTGCTCTGGCAGCATTCTACTCGGCAGCTATGGCCTTCTTCTCGATGGAGGTAGCCTGCTCTTTCGTCGCCTCCAACTCAGCTCCAAGCTCCTTTAGCTTGGACCCCTTGGCTTTGAGCTCCTCCTCAAGCTCCTTCAAAAGCTGCTCGGTGCTCGCAACCTCGCCTCGAAGCCCTTTGATCCTCATATTGGCCTCCCAGGCCTCGTCATTCATCTACCTCGATTCAGCCTTCGAGGAATCGAGCTCCGCCTCTCACTCCTTATCCCTCCTGGCCCAAGTGTGACAGTAGTCCCTGATGAGCAAAAGCTCCATGCCAAGCTACATCGAAGAGGGTGTCAGTCACAAAGATGAGAAAAGAAGAAGGGAGCAAGACAAGGTAAAGAAGTGCTTACGGTGAAGAGGTGGGAGAAAGTAGTGCTGATGGCATCGTCCAAAAGTTTCTCGGCCCTCTCTCGTCGGTCGGACGACTAGATGGCAAAGTCCATCATTCGCTCGGCAAGGACCGGGTCCTTGACCAGGGAAACGTTTGGTGCCAGCTTGAAGGGCACCCGACGGTAGTCCCTGTCATTCTTGCTCACCATCGGTGCGAGGTCACCTGCCCCATCGACAGGAGAAGCTTCTGGTGCAGGCTGAGGGCTCGGCACAGCTTCAGATGGTACCGCCGATGTCAGCCCTGCCCCTTCTGGCTCTCCATCTTCATCGACCTCGACGATCTCTGGAGGGGGAGATGCCATCGCAGCAGCAATGGCAGCGGATCTGGCCTGGGCGACCACCTTAGTTTCCAGTGCCAGGATCGGATTGCACTACCTCGAAGGTTCGAGAACGAGCTCAGTGACCCTCCTGCTCGACTTGGGAGCAGGCTCGGCTAGCACAGAAGGTACGGCCCTCGCACCACCCTTTGTATGAGCCCTCTTCGAAGGGGACTCGACTCGCCAACTCTCTCTGATGTGCCCCTCTCCTCGAAGAATGAGAGGAGTTCATCCAGGGAAAATTTCATGCTTGCTCCAGAAAGAAGACATCAGTTCTATGTAAAAAAAAAAAAGAGAAAAGAAAAGAAAGAGAAAAAATGGAAGGAAATGAGGTTCGAGCCAAACTCACCCAATGCTTGTATTGGGCTGACCCCGGCCTCGAAGAGATTCTGCTCTGACAGCAGGACCTCGAGTGAAGGGATCTGAGCAGAGCGGAGCTGGTTATATACCTCCCGATCGGTTGCCTCAATCGCAGAATTTTGGTTAGGGTACCGATCTGAGTCACTCCAAACCCAGTCGACCCCCTTAATCGAGGCAAAAAAGTATCTACTCTTCCACCCTTTGATGGAAGAGGGGAGTTCAAACCTAATTCCCTTTGGACGGAAAGAAAGAGACCACAACCCCTCCTCGATGGGGTGGCGTCTCAGGGTAAAAAAGACCCTAAACAAGGAAAAATGGATAACTATCCCATGAAAGTGACCTAAAACAATGAAACAGAAGATTGTCTTCATGGCATTTGGGAGGAGTTGAGCAGGAACGAAGCAGTAGTTGTTCAAAATAGAAAGAAAAATGGATGGAATGGGAATCGGAGGCCCCCTGCAAGAGTTTCCTCATAGAGGGCGATCCGGCGCGGGCCACTGGAGGTGGCCCGCTCTCCCGGTTGAGGGACCGAGAGCCAGACAGATTCTAGGACACCATAGGTCTCCCATATAGTCGCGACCTCCGTGATAGTGATCACCGAAGCAATCCTACCGGGATCTGTTGACCGGGGAGGTTCAGGAACAGGTCTTGGTAAAAGAAGAGGATGAGGTAGAGGAGAAGATGCAAGTTTCCTAATCACTATCCCTCTAGGTGCAGGTCTTCTACTGAGCTCGAAGCGTACCAAATCCTCCTCCTCATCGAAAGAAGAAGGCGGCATCGGCCTAGAAGGCCCGGCCTCACCCTGGTTGGATGTGGGGTGGAAGTTTGGGCCGAAGCGGGACATTGGGAAGAAGATGAAGGCAAAAGACAGAGAGAAAGAAAGAGATAGGAGAAGATGGACAAGAGTCCGGGGAAGAACCTAGCCCTATAAGGAAGTCTCTACTCGACCGGGGCGGGGAGGAAGGAGACTAACCTACTGAACCTGGGAAGACAAAGATAGCCGGGGGAGCGAAGGAAGAACTTCGGTGCGATGGCTGGCATGCAGGATTTGAAAGAAGATATGTTCTAGGAAAGATTGCCTTTCCTTTCGAAGTGACCGGCACCCAACCATACCGTTGCAGCTCCCCCACTGATGAATCTGCACTACGTGTCATCAATCGGCAAGGCTACCATTTTGTTTCGACTGCGGCTGCTCTGAATTCTGCACCTGCAATAACTACACCTCGAACGTGTCCACATGGCTCCCCCGGATAACATGGAAAAATCGCTTCATGAAGCACCGACGATCGTGGCCATCATTACGCCGTATTCTCACCTTTCCATGTTAGGATTGCATTTACTCTGTTCACCATGAGCACCCCGTGCCAACTAGACTCGGGAGTGGGGGGCAAATGATGTGGCAGAATGCTGATGTCTAATCCCTGTCAGATGCCATGTTAGAGAAAGCTGCCATGACGGACACTCCTCATCGGACTCCTTTGCCAGGCTGAGCTCCTTCAGAATGTCAGGGCGACCTGTCAAAGCCAAGTTTTGTTTTCCGCCAGGTCGGCTCCCGCAAGGTCATGATGCCTAGGTCGGAGCCGAGCGATCTCCTCTGCCAGATTGAGCCCCTCCGAGGTCGAGCCCCAGAGTCGAGCCCCAGAGTCGAGCCCTGCTCTCCTTCTCCAGGTCGAGCCCCTCCGAGGTCGAGCCCTCTAGGCTGGAGTCATGCCCTCTAGGCTGGAGTCACGCCCTGCCCTTCTCCGCCAGGTCGAGCCCCCTCAAAGTTGAGCCCCTTGGTCCGGAGTTGAGCCCAACCCTCCTCCGCCAGGTGGAGGCCCTTTGAGGTCGAGCCCCTCGGAGTCGAGCCCTACCCTCCTCCGCCAGGTCGAGCCCCTTCGAAGTCGAGCCCCTTGGTCTGGAGTCGAGCCCAGCCCTCCTCCGCCTGGTAGAACCCCTTCGAGGTTGAGCCCCTCGAAGTCAAGCCCTGCCCTCCTCTACAAGGTCGAGCCCCTCGAAGTCAGGCCCCCTGGACCAGAGTCGAGGCCTGCCTCTCCAATTCAGCCTCCATCTCGGATGAAGGCGCCAGCAACAAAAGGGGCGACACCGTCCTCCTTGGACACCGACGAGCCATCCGAGGACTGCAAGGAAGCACCCACCAGGCCATGATGATCGCCCCCAACTGCCACTTACACCAAAAAAGGAGGAAGCTCCCTGATTGAGGCACCGCACTCTCCACCAACCATCTATACCACCCAAAAGAGGAAGTCAACTAGAAGATTTGAATCCCGGGGGTGGCTGCCCCCAGATCGAGGCCCTGCCAAGTTTCCCGGAATGGAGTGACCGGAAGGAATGTCAGGGATTCTCTTATCATGAACCAGGAAAGATGTCTTGTCCACGGCATAGAACATCGCCGCACGTGCCTGCTGGTATAGGAGAGATCCTGAGGTAGGCGTTCAACAACCACCTGGACTTAAACGAGCCATCGACAACTCCAATGGGGAGGTAAGCAAGAAAACACTCAAGCAAGTAAGAGGGAAGATGCTACACAGGAGATCCACCAATGAGACTGAGAATTTAAGGCTACCGGAGATCCACGAGAAGGGTCGCCCGGACACAGCCATCCACCTCTAGTTCATCTCGACCACTACTTTTCCCGACTCACTTGCACCCTTCTCACATATTATTCACTCCTCCTAGCATGGAGTCCATCTCAGGGGCTCGACCAGGAGGATCTGTTCTCCTGGATCATCACTGACTTGACCGTTGGAGTGCCCTTGTCGGAATCCTCGGTCCATGTCTTTAACTCTATTTTGCAGGTCCCGAAGAGCAAGTCAGTCCTGAAGACACGAGGGACGATCCGACACCGAAATCAGCTATGGGCCACGATGATCTTGGCGACAACATATACTATTTTGGATACTTAGATTCAGTTATTCTTGGATTGTCTAGATATTTGCTCTACCTATTCATGCCCAAAATACCATAGACCCAATATTGGAGGTAAAAACTATCGAGTGTAGCTCCACCTTATCCAAGAATAGACTTAGTTGTTTCTAGATTCGGTCATTTCCTTTCCAGTTTTTAGATATTCAAGATCTCGGGGATGGCGTTTGCCCCTATATCATGTTTGGTGCGGGCACCAGACTCAGAAGAAGACTTCAGGGCTCCATCTGGATCTCTGATTGACATTGCCCGAAGAATTAGGGTTTTCTGGTTTTATAATAAGGGTTGAGTTGGTCAACTCAATTTTAGTTTGAGTCTGTATTTCCCTGCAATTTAAATTTTGTTGAGTCATGTTGACTCAATACAAGTCCTAGTAGTGGTCTAGGTCTTCTCCAAGGTGCCACATTTTCTCCCAGGACCAAGCAAGTGGGCGCCACACTCCCAGCCACATGCCAGAGTCCAGGAGGCGCCACATCTCCATCCAGTGTGCCTTGGTCCCCACACCACAAGAAAGCAGGTCCCTTCTTTCATGCGCCACTTGGGGGAGAAATCCATCAAGATACCTCAATCCAAGGAGGAGCCAACTTCTTTCTAGATAAACCCAAGCCAGGATGGCAAGAATTTTTCTTGAAGAGAGGATCAAGGAGGTGCCCCACAATGTTCCATAAAAACCCAAGTTATAAAAGGGAAGAGAGCATGTCTTGGGGAGAAAATCAAGGAGGCACCCAAAAGTTTCCTAAAGTGCCAAAGCCATGAAAGGAAGAAGCCTAAACTTGTGGAGCAAGACTAGGAGGTGTCCAAAAGAGCAAAACCATGAAGGAAAAATCCTTGATTCATGGAGAGATACTAGGAGACACCCCCATAACCTGCCATTTGGAGCTGATTTTCAAGTTTTCTTGGAGTTTTTGGGCTGCCCACTCATGGAAGGAGTCTTGGGAAGAGAATTTGATGCCTAAAGTGTGGGTTAGTCCTATTAGTCCCACATGGGAAGTGTATGAAATTTTATTTCTTTGTTATGTCTATATATTCAACTCTATGTAACTCTTGAAAAATCAGATAAATGAAATCAATTTCTTTGTGAGCAACTTTGTGTTTCTCTCTTCCGCACTTGTATTCAAGTGTTGAGCTCCGTGAGGGAGTAAATCCGGGTTCCCTAGGAACCTTGAGGAGGTGTGAGATCTCCAAAACCCAAACCCTATGTTAGCCACTTCTACTCTATCACCCTAGCCGCCCACCATCCATTTCAATCCATCAAACCCTAGCCTATCCCACCTCCCACGGCCTCCCTCTCCAAGTCCAGGCCGACCACCAGCATCCAGCTACAGTCCGGGTACTTCAGATCCAAAGCTCTTTCCAGAGGGAGTCGAATCAGCCTTCAAGAGAATCCGGATCTCAGCAACATCAGCCTTCAAGTTCTTCGAACTGGTAAATCCTTCCCGAGTCTCTGAATCCATCACTTGTTTTTCTTCTTCCCAGATCTTGAGTCCAGGAAAAGCCGACCCAGCCACAAGACTAGTATTGGAGGATCCATTGCGAAGATAGCCGAATCCGAGGATCCAACAATCTGCTCGAGAGAGTTCTTCCACCCAAATTCTGTGAGATCACTGTTTGGTTGGTAAACCATCTCTTCTCTTTATTTCTGTCCTGTTGAAAGTTCATAGCGAAACCCTAGGTCTGGGAGTTTCTCAACTCCCAGTGATCCGTTACTTCTGAACTACTCTGATAACTTAGCTTCTTCTAAATTGTGCTTTCAATCCTTACCTAGTTTCCATCAACTTAGTTTAACTTTACTTTGAGTCGAAGCCAATTTCTGAAATAAAAAAAAAAAAAAAAATTAATCCTAAATTTACTTCCGCATACGCTTCTTTGTTCTTTGTTCTGCATCATTTTTAGTATCAGAGCTTTCGTCCTGCATCATTTTTGGTATCAGAGCCCTGTCTAGGGTTTCTGTTTGATTGCTTGTTTGAGTCTCTCTCTTTTTACTTTGTCTGCTCGAAGTAGACTCCCCAGGACATCCGGTCCTAGGAATAAAGCGAGGTGCAAACCTCCTCTTCCCATTCCACGGTGTGTTCCTAGGGCATGTAGGGGATCCGTTGGGTTATAACTTCGTAGCAGGAATTGTAAACGGGGAAGTACTCTATTTTCAGCCCGTAATTACCCTGTTGCAGGAATTATTTCTCACTACAGGTAACTCCAAATTCGGTGATTTTTATTTTTCTGAAACTAGTATAATTGAAACTATTTTGCATAATTTTCCTATGATTTATTGGTTTCCGTGAGATTTCTGAGAATTAAGTTACTGCAACTCTGTTTTTATGTTTCTGTAATTCAATTATTTTTGAGTGTTCATCTCTTAATTCATCTTAAGGGCATTTGAGCATCTAAGATAAGGGGAGGAGTTGATAACCTCTCCTTAGCCCAAAACCACCATCCACTCATTCGAACCTAAGCCTTTAATCTTAAAATTAATTAGACCTAATTTGCCCTAGTGGGCTAGGGACATCAACAAGTCGGGTCAAGGCTAGTCGAGCCCCCTCGAAGTCGAGCCCCCTCGAAGTCGAGCCCCTTGGTCCGGAGTTGAGCCCAGCCCTCCTCCGCCAAGTGGAGCCCCTTCAAGGTCGAGCCCTGCCCTCCTCCGCCAGGTCGAGCCCCTCGAAGTCGGGACCCCTGGACTGGAGTCGAGGCCTGCCTCTATAGTTCGGCCTCTATCTTGAACAAAGGTGCCAGCAACCAAAAGGGTGACGCCATCCTCCTTAGACACCGATGAGCCATCCAAGGACTACAAGGAAGCACCCACCAGGCCATGATAATCGTCCCCAGCCACCACTTACACTAGAAAAGGAGGAAGTTCCCTGATCGAGGCACCGCGCTCTCCACCTACCATCTATACCACTCAAAAGAGGAAGTCAACCATGAGATTCAAATCCTGGGGGCAACTGCCCCCCGATCAAGGCCCTACCAAGTTTCTCGAAATGGAGCGACCGGAAGGAATGTCAGGACACATGGTAGGTTCCCTTATCATGAACCAAGAAAGATGTTTCGTCCACAGCACGGAACACCACCGCACGCGCTTGTTGGCATGGGGGAGATCCCGAGGTAGGCGTTCAGTAACCACCTGGACTTAAAAAGAGCCATCGACAGCCCCAATGAGGAGGTAAGCAAGAAAACACTCAAGCAAGTAAGAGGGAAGAGGCTACACAGGAGAACCACCAAGGAGACTGAGAATTCAAAGCTACTGGAGATCCGTGGGAAGGGTCACCCGGACACAACCATCCAGCTCCAGTTCACCTCAGCCACTACTTTTTCCAACTCACTTGCACCCTTCTCGGACATTATTCACTCCTCCTAGCATGGAGTCCATCTCAGGGGCTCGACCAGGAGGATTTGTTCTCCTGGATCATCACTGACTTGATTGTCGGGGGAGCCACCAGATGCCAGTGAAAAGGAAACAGCCAAATCTATCGATCGGGAGAGCTGGTCCCCGATGCTCGAGCGGGTAACGGCCAAACCCCATCGAGGTCGAAAAGGCAAGATCCCCCATCATGGACACCACCTCATGTCACCTTCTCCGTCTTCTTTGGCCTCAACAGAGGGTTCAACCGATGAGGCCATTAGGCGCACAACTGAGAAGCACCTGTAGGAGTAGGAGTGCAAGCTGGCAGAGCTATCCCACCAGTTTGCAAATATGTAGGACTCCACTGACGAGCCAGTGGGCTACGATACCCATCCCCCCTTCTCTCGAGAGAACCAAGAAGAACCGATTCCCAATTGGTTCCGTATGCCGTAGGTGGATCCCTACGATGGGACTACCGACCCCATGGACCACCTGGAAAGCTACAAGGCCCTCATGAGGGTCCAGGGGCCACCGATGCCCTCTTTTGCATTGCCTTCCTAGCAACCCTCCGGAAGGCGGCTCGGGTCTGGTTCACCTGCCTCGAGCATGAAAACATCAGCTCTTTCGCTCAGCTGGAGCAGAAGTTTGTGGCCCACTTCGATACCTGTCGAAAGGTGCCATGAGAAGCAGACAACCTCTTCTCCATCCGGCAATAGGACCATGAGCCTCTACTGGACTATGTGGCCCATGTAAAGGTTGTCGTGTTAGAGATCTACAATCTTGATGAGCTAGTCGCCATGCTGGCACTGAAACGAGGGCTCAGGACCTCCCACCTGACCTACTCGCTCAACAAGAAACCCCCTAAGACCTACTCTGAGCTCCTCCTCCAAGCCCATAAGTACATCTGTGCCGAGGAGGTGGATCGTATAAGAAGGGAGTTGGACGGGAAGCCACCGAAGAAGCCAACTCCTGCGGAGGCGCCCAGGGTGAGGGGGCCAGGACCCCCAACCCTGAACTTCTGTCAGGGGCCAAGACCGAGGAGCGACCCTATTCCAGAGGATAGGTTCACACCTCTCCTCGCCCCGAGGATGAAGATCCTCATGGAGATCGAAGGTGAGTCTTACCTGAAGTTTCCACCTCCGATGAAGTCATCTGCTGGCCGCGACAAGACAAATTACTATTGTTTCCATCCCAACCATGACCACGACATTGAGGAATGCCACAACCTCAAGAGAGAAATTGAAGAACTCATAAGGAGGGGCTACCTCGGGAGGTACATATGGGGCAAGACTTTGACCAAACCTCAGGCACTCGCCACTCTCCCGCCAGTCCTTGCAGTCGACAACCGCCCTACCGAGAAGCTGGTGGGGATGATATGCTGGGGAGCCGAACATGCTTCCAAGAAGGCCCGGGGGCAGAGTGTTCTGAAAATATACTCTTCTTTATGAGGGAAGGGGGAAATGGGGGAGAGAATGTAAATAATGAAGCCGTGGTCGTCGAGATGATAATCACGAAGCATCCTGTAAAACAGATTATGATCAATAGTGGAAGCTCGACTGATGTCCTTTTTTTATGATGCCTTCTCCAGAATGAACCTGTCCTCCGCTCAGCTCAGACCTGTGCACGCTCCCCTTGTCGGTTTCCCAGGGGACTCGGTAAAGGTTGAGGGAGAAATCACCCTCCCAGTCACCGCCGGGACCCCACCTCGGTAGAGTACTATTATGATGACCTTCACGGTTGTTAGGTTTCCCTCAGCCTACAACATGATTCTCGGCCGACCTGAGCTTAACCTGCTCAACGCCGTCGTTTCCACAAAGCAGCTATTGGTACAGTTCCCCACCCCCTACGGTGTCGAGAAAATGAGGGGGGCACCTCAGCTGGTACAACATTATCTCTAGACTGTCCCTGGGGCCAAAGTCCCCGAGGACAATCGCAATGCGGACGATCTTGACCAAAGGATGCATGACCCCACCAAAGGGCGCAGGATCCCAGGGATGGCCCAGTCGAGCGCCTGCTGTCTTGTCCGCTCGGAGCCGACCAGGCAAAGACGGTGCAGATTAGGGCCCAACTGCGCGATGAAGAGAGGGCCCACCTATTGGAGTTCCTATGGGCGAATGCAGATGTGTTCGCCTGAATGACGGTAGACATGCTAGGTATTCCCCCTGACATCATCACCCACAAGCTGAGTATTGTTCCAAAGCACCAGCCAGCTCGACAGAAGAAGAGAAGCTTCATCTCGGAGAGGCAGGCGGCGATCAATGAGGAAGTGGACAAACTTCTCACTACCGGCTTCGTTCGGGAGGTACAATCCCCAGTTGGCTGGCAAATATAGTGATGGTAAAGAAGAATAATGGTAAATGGAGGATCTGTATGGACTACACTGACCTTAACAAGGCATGTCCAATGGATAGCTTTCCTCCATCGAAGATTGACTAGTTAGTGGATGCCACCTCAAGGCACCGGCTACTCTCCTTCATGGATACATTCTCTAGATACAATCAGATCTGGATGCACCCAGAGGCAAGGAGTATACTGCCTTCATCACTGATCGAGGGACGTACTTCTACAGGATGATGCCCTTTGGCCTGAAGAATGCTGGGGCCATGTACCAGCATCTGGTCAACAGGGTCTTCAAAGACCAAATTGGCTGGAACATGTAGTTGTACTGGATGACATGCTTGTCTTGAGCAAGTCAAGCTCGGACCACATTGCCAACCTCGCCAAAGTCTTTCGAAATCTCCAGAAATACCAGATGAAGCTGAACCCAGCAAAGTGCACTTTCGAAGTGGTGGCAAGAAAATTCCTTGGCTTCATGGTCACCTAGAGGGGCATTGAAGCAAACCCGAAGAAGGTCCAGGCGATCGTCGACATGGAGCACCCGACATCCAAGAAGCAGGTCCAGCGCCTGACGGGCTGGATTGCAGCTTTGAGTCGGTTCATCTCGAGATCGGCTGACTGTTGCCTTCCCTTCTTCAAGGCGCTGTGCAAGATGCACGACTTTACCTGGACAGAAGAGTGCAAGATGGCCTTCGAAGAATTGAAGAAGATCCTGGCATCTCTGCCACTACTCTCAAGATCGGAGGAAGGAGAGGAGCTCCTACTCTACCTGGCGGTCACACTTGGGGCCATCAGCTCGGTCCTCATCCGCACATACGAGGATGGATCCCAGAAGCCGGTATACTACATCAGCAAAATCCTTCGTGATATGGAGATAAGGTATACTCTCTCCGAGAAACTCATTTTTGCTCTAATAATGTCTGCTAAGCACCTCAAGCCATACTTCCAAGCACATCCCATTGCCGTCGTGACAGATCAGCCGCTGAGGACCATACTTAGCCATCCCAAAATCTCCGAGCGGCTGGTTAAGTGGTCCCAGATGCTGAGCGAGTTCGACATCGCATATCGATCGAGATCATCATAGAAGGCCCAGGTCCTAGCCGACTTCCTAGTCGAGTGCACGAGACTCGCCGAAGAGCTAGAGCAAACAACCCCCGAGCATCAAGTTGAGCTTGTAGCAGAGGAGGAGCCCTGGGTCCTCCATGTCAACAGCACGTCCAATGCCGATGAGAGCGGAACAGGCCTCATCCTCGCCAATAGCGATGGGATCATGGCAGAATGTGCTCTCCTCTTCAAATTCGCCATGACAAACAATCAAGCAGAGTATGAGGTGCTCCTCATAGGCCTAAGGGTCTCCCACGAGTTGGACATGCGAAGCCTGAAAGTCTTTACCGACTCCTAGCAGGTGGCCGGACAAGTCTCTAAAGAATATGAAGCTAAAGACCCCCAAGTGATAAAGTACTTGGAGCGAGTCTGCTCAAGCACAGTAGGATTCCGATACTTCAGCATCTCCCATATCCCCAGCGGAGAGAATGCTCGCACGGATACACTATCGAGACTCGCGACCATGCCAGACTCGTTACTAGGGCATGCCCACATCGAGTACCTCGAGAATCCAAGCTACAAAGCTCCTGAGGAGGTGCAGCAAGTCACCCCGGAGCTGAAGTTGGATGGACAGGTACATCAGATACATCATTGATGGCACCTTACCAGAGGACCGCATGAAAGCCGGCCTCATCAAGAAGAAAGCCTCTTAGTTTGTCCTGATAGAAGGGCAGCTCTACTGCCGATCCTACTCCTATCCGCTTCTGAAGTGCCTGAGGTTTGCGGAGGCAGCCTTCATACTCCAAGAGATACATGAAGGCCTCTGCAGGAACCATGTGGGAGGAAGGATGCTAGCGTACAAAGCTCTCCGCCAGGGATACTTCCGGGAAACCATGAGGAAGGATGCCGCTAACTTCGTGAAGAAGTGCGAAGATGCCGGCACCATGCTCACATATAGCATCAACCGGCGGCACCGCTCTCCCAGCTCTCCACCCCTTAGCCTTTTGCCTAGTGGGGAATGGACATCTTAGGGCCATTTTTTCCTGCACCGGAGCAGTGAAGATTTTTGCTAGTGGCTATTGACTACTTCACCAAGTGGGTGGAAGCAGAGGCCCTAGCACGGATAATGGAAGCCAAGGTCCATCAATTCTTCTAGAAATCAATCATCTGTCGCTTCGGACTCCTCCACTGCATCATCACCGACAACGGGCGACAGTTCGATAACCAAGAGTTCGAAGGGTTCTATGCCGAGCACAGCATCCAACGCCGCTTCACCTCAGTAGCTCACCTCCAGATAAACAGGGAAGCCGAGGTGACCAATCGGACCATCCTCCAGGGACTCAGGACCAGGCTGGATCGGGCCAAGGGCAGGTGGGCAGAGGAACTCCCAAGTATTCTTTGGGCCTACCACACAATGCCCAAAATGGCGATGGACGAAACACCTTTCAACCTTGTCTTCAGCACTAAGGCCATCGTCCCTATTGAGCTCGACGTGCCCATACTGTGGGTATAGCAGTATGACGAAGCAAAGAATCCGGCGTGCCTCCTACTCAACCTGGACCTCCTTGAAGAAACCTGGGATAAAGTTTGGCTCGAGAGTACGGCAAGCTCTCGCAGAACTGGGAGGGCATTTACAAGGTGGTCGAAGCTCTTCCACATGGAGCCTACTATCTCGAGGATCTGGACGGTGCCAGATTCCCACAAACATGGAATGCCTGCAACCTGAGAATATACTATCAGTAGTGTAAGGCTTTCTCCTGATAATAATAAAGATTTTCTTTTGCGCAAATAGCTCTCTTCCTTATAGGGATATCGCTGCCCGGCCCAAGGTCTAGCATGCTCAAACCCAGAGCCCAGCTCTCCGGCATCAAAACCAGGAGTCCAGCTCTCTGGCTCTCAAGCCCGGAGCCCACGACTCTCCGGCACTCAAGCCCGGATCCTAAGACTCTCTGGCACTGAAACCTGGAGCCCAGCTCTCTGGCACTGAAGCCCAGAGCCCAATTCGTCGGCACCGAAGCCCGGAGCCCAGCTCTTCGGCATCGAAGCCCGGAGCCCAGCTCTCCAGCATTCAAGCACGGATCCCAACTCCCCGGTACTCAAGCCCGAAGTCCAGCTCTCCGGCACTCAAGCTCGGAGCCCAGCCTAGTGGTGGGGACACCTGAGGCACCAGAATAAGACAGAGGCTTTTTCAACCCTCTGTAAATTGATCAATAATTTATGAGTCCATCTGTAATAAGGGATTAGCTCATCTGAGTCCATTTTAGTTGTTATTTGAGTATTTTTAGTTATTATTTCAGTTCTGTACTAGTCAGCTCATGTTGAGCTAGTTCAGTCCAATGCTAGTCAGCTCATGTTGAGCTAATTTTATTTTTTTGAGTCCTGTCCAAGCATACTGAAGACTCAAGACTATATCATACAAGTGAAGACCAAGTCCAACTAGATTGAAGACATGGAAGTATAGCATAAGTCCAACCCAGCTTGAAGATTTGAAGACCCCAGGAGGAAAATTCAGAAAACCCTGATTTCTTGCAGATGCCCTCCAGATGCCCAGATTCCCTTCCAGATGCCAAAGTATATTCATAGATAAGGGCATCCATGATTCCAGAGGTCCATCTGCATCCTAGCCCAAAGAAATCAAGCCCAGGTGCCAAGCCCAAGCCCCTAAGAAGCAAGATACCAAGGAATATTCCTGCTACCTGGCTACCAGGCCACCCCAGCTTCCAGAGGCCCAAACCCATGCACCCGAACCCCTTTGGGCCGGCGTTTTGCTGCTCCTAGAAGCCCAACACGCCCCCCTAGGCATCCTTGGAGTCTTGACCAAGTCAAGAAAATTTTTAGGGATTTTTCTACCTAATATTTTCTTATTTTCTAGCTAGGGTTTGAGAGGGAAAAGGATTCTTATGTAAAGACTTATGTACCCTTACTTGGAGCCCAAGGTTAAGGGTCTATTTAAGGGACCCTAGCCTCTTGTATGAGGGGAATTTTTGATGAATGAAAATCTTGAGTTCTTCTATTGAGTGGTGTGATACCCTGCTGTGCGCATAAAGGGGTTTGTGAGAGTTCTTCTTCCCGGTGTTTGCAATCATCTTCCTGCTGCTAACAAACCCTCCAGATCCCTGGACGCCCACTCCAAAAGAAGCCTTCCCTTGCTGTTTTTACTTTGTTTTCTTGTTCCTTTGTGAGCTTTCTAACCCCTGACAGGTCGTTTGCAGGTCCCTGAGTTCCTACGAATCCAACGACTCCAGCCAAGCCTCAATCGGATCACCAGGCAGAAAGCCGGGTATCCACGGGTCTTTGGCTCGGTTTTCCAGGCCGCATCCGTCGAGGAACGAGAGACCCCTTCGCTGCAATCTTCACAGATGTTGTCAGGTACACCCCTTTACCTCCAGTAGTTTTATTGTAGGAGAACTTGCCCTAACCGAGGCTTCTCAGCCCCGGCGGTCCTTCTTTGCTACTTTTCTAGGTCCTAATCTGCATGCTGATCTTCAAAATTCATACAAAATTCCCTACAAATAATTTTGATTTGAGATTTGGGAATTAATCACCTAACTCAACATGTAAAACATACAAAAAAAATTGCATGCATATTAGTTCCCCATCATTTGGTATCAGAGCTTAGATTAGGGCTTATTTTCTGCAATTTTTCAGTCCATATATACTCTGTTATTTTAATTATTTCTCCCTGAAAAAAACTATAAAAATTCTGAAATTTATTTTTATGGATTCTTCATAATTCACAGTAATTTTATAAATTTTTGTAGATTTTATTATGGCCTGTGAATTTTCTTCAAGCCGAAATACATCCTATAAATTTTTGGCTCTATTTTTTTCAGCAAGACAAGTTTGGAAGTTTTAGGTTTTTGTTTAGCAGTTTTTGCATATTTTTTAATTTTAGTATATTTCCAGCATATTAGGCCATGATTTGCAAGTTTTCTTCTATTTAAAAAATACCAAAAAAAATTACATATTCTCCAAAAATATCAAAAAAATATCTAAACCCTAATTTGCATCCTCATCTGCCTGCCATCATTGCATAATTTACTTTTAAGGGCACTCTTGCTATATCAGATAGGGGGAGGATTTGATCACCTCTCCTTAGCCCAAAACCACATCCCTTGCATTCGGTCCCAAGCCTTAACCTAAAATTAATTAGACTTAATTTGCCCTAGTGGGCTAGGTACACCAACTGGTCGGGTCCGGGCTAGTGTTAGATCACTGTGTCAAGTTAACCTGTGTGTGCCTTGTGCTCAGTGTCTAGAACGGTGGTTTAGGTATTCAATCCCGAAGGGCTTGTGTGCTGGTCCGCCTACCTGGCCAATCTCTGATTGGTGTCTAGGATTGGCAATCAGGGACCTAACACTCCCCTTACACCTGCCTGGCTGAGTACAGGGTTACTATAGGCTAGTTTGCCACCCTGATTGAGCATCTAGTTTGGACTCCAGGTCTAGTCAGCTATAGTCGGTCAGATCGAGTCTTGCATGAGCACTAGATCAGGAGTTTCATATCACCCACCTCCTTCACAAATGTCTGAATCCATGGAAAATTTACAATCTCAAATAAAAGCCCTAGCTAATCAAATGGCCCAAATGGCTACCCATATAACTACCCAGATGACCCAGTTAACACAGTCTCGTATTCAAACCAATGATAGAATTGACCATCTTGCCAATAGGTTTGATCAGTTAAAAGTCCGGGTAGGGATGCCAGAAAAAAACCATGGGTCACAGTCTGAGCCAGATCCTGATTCCCCTCAACCTAGGAGGACCCCAAACCCTGATCCATACCTTGAGGCTGAACCTAGGAGAGCCCATCATCCTGACCCAATCCCTAAGGTTAGTCCTAGAAGACCCAATCAGGATTTTGTAGACCAGGAAGATAGATCCTATTTACCCACATCCTCTAAGCCTAGTATACCCACAACCTATAGATCTTATGACTCCAAATCCTATGAACCTAGAACCTATGAATCCAGAACCTATGAACCTAGATCCTATGACTCTAGATCCCATGATCATAAATCCTATACACCCACACCCTATAAGCCTAGTAGACCCAACACCCAATATTCTGACCCATATAGGGAGTCCAACCCTAGGAGAACCCAATATTCTGACCCATATAGGGAGTCCAACCCTAGGAGAACCCAATATTCTGACCCATATATGGAGTCCAACCCTAGGAGGACCCAGTATTCTAACCCATATAGGGAGTCCAACCCTAGGAGGACCCAATATCCTGACCCATATAAGGAGCCCAACCTCAGGAGGACCCCATACCATGATCCATCCTTAGAACCTGATCATAGAGCTGACCCAAAATGCTATGACCCCAGATCCTATAATCCCATGACCCATAGATCTGTACCCTTGTCCTATGAGCCTAGAGAACCCATAACCCCTAAGTATCAACCTAGTACTAGTCATGCTTCCCCTAGTCAACTTGAACCCCATAGGATTAGTATCCCTAAATACGAACCCAGTAGTGAGCCACTACCCCTTATACAACCTGAACCTACTAGGAGTAGTACCCATAATCAGAGACCAGAACCTAACCAATTTCCTGCTAGCCGACCTTCTCCAACCATTCCTGAGATTCACAAGGCTTACATTAACGCGGAAGTGTATGAAGCTAATGTGAGCCTAGTGGATGAGTATGAGGGAGAAGAGGAGACACCTTTAGTAGACCTAGAATTAGCTGACCCAGTAGATGCCCAGGTAGAAACCAACCCAGAGCTAGTTGACCTTGACCATATCCAACCTAAAGCTATAATGGAAGAACAAATAGAGGAAGAGAACCTAGGTACTGCTACTAGAGCCCTACCTGAGGAAACCATAGAGGAGAGCCAAATTATAGAGTCTAGTCCAAAAATACAAGAACCAGAAGAATTTATTAAGGACTTGATCTCTTTGAATCAGTACCCTCGGGATGAGCCTCCTCCTATAGTTCCCATTAAGGACCTCTTCCCTGAGATTAGTAACTCATCCTTCCATTATGCAAACCCCATAGATATACCGCAACCTCGTAAGGTTAGCCTCATTAGTCTAGGATTAGTCCCTGACATGCCTTCTTTTATCTAACTTTATCCAACTAACCTTGAACCTTTTTCCCTACCCTACTAAACTACTTCTGAATCCACTTCCTATTTTCTGCCCTTTCCTGACACCTCCAGCATTTCTAGGATCATTAGATTGCATTTAGATGAGATTAGCATACTGCATGCATTCGTCATGCATGTTAGGTTTGCATCTTACTTCTGGCATACTCTTTGGAATTTGCTAGGAGTTCACTATAAATTTTCATGTGCATGTCAAGCTAGGATCAAACCTAGAGAACCTATAATCTATTAGGTTTAGATCCAAAGAGTTCAATAAAATTTCCTTCGATAGGAATGCATAGTCAAGTCTGTTAGGTGTCAGTATGAGTCCTTTGCATCATTTGTTAGGAGTCTGCATGTGCCTAAAATGTTCACCACCCGCACTAATCTTTAAACAAACTGGCTAATTCCCGAAGAAGGATCAAATAATTTGATGTAGTGGATTCTATCTTGGTTAGGCTTAGGCCTAAAAGAAGCTTCATGCTCGCAGAGCCGGACCTTTTAAAGTGATAGAGAAGGTTGGATCAAATGCCTAGGTGTTAGAATTGCCTTCGGATTTGGGCATTAGTTCTACCTTCAATATTACAGACCTGGTTGAGTATAGGGAACCGGCAACGATACCTAGTAAGGCCTTTGGACCTATTCCTTTTCATTGTGAGTGACCCTAACCTAGAGTGTCCACAAACAAATTTGGCCTGAGAGAGGAGAACGGATCGAGCGTATCCTGGACAATCAAGCCATCACGACCCGGGGCCATGACTATCAACGCTTCCTGGTCCGATGGCAAGGCCGGCTAGAGTCGGACGATTCGTGGATTTCTCGAGAGGACTTGCAACGCCTCAACCTAGACCTTCTCGAGAGATATGTGAGCCAGTTTGACCTTCACTCGACAGGGTCGAGTTCCTCCCACCCCTGGAGAATTGGTGGGGACACCTGAGGCACCAGAATAAGACAGAGGCTTTTTCAACCCTCTATAAATTGATCAATAATTTATGAGTCCATCTGTAATAAGGGCTTAGCTCATCTGAGTCCACTTTAGTTGTTATTTGAGTATTTTTAGTTGTTATTTCAGTTCTGTAGTAGTCAGCTCATGTTGAGCTAGTTCAGTCCAATGCTAGTCAGCTCATGTTGAGCTAATTTTATTTTTTTGAGTCCTGTCCAAGCATACTGAAGACTCAAGACTATATCATACAAGTGAAGACCAAGTCCAACTAGATTGAAGACATGGAAGTATAGCACAAGTCCAACCCAGCTTGAAGATTTGAAGACCCCAGGAGGAAAATTCAGAAAACCCTGATTTCTTGCAGATGCCCTCCAGATGCCCAGATTCCCTTCTAGATGCCAAAGTATATTCATAGATAAGGGCATCCATGATTCCAGAGGTCCATCTGCATCCTAGCCCAAAGAAATCAAGCCCAGGTGCCAAGCCCAAGCCCCTAAGAAGCAAGATACCAGGGAATATTCCTGCTACCTGGCTACCAGGCCACCCCAGCTTCCAGAGGCCCAAACCCATGCACCCGAGCCCCTTTGGGCCGGCCTTTTGCTGCTCCTAGAAGCCCAACACGCCTCCCTAGGCATCCTTGGAGTCTTGACCAAGTCAAAAAAATTTTTAGGGATTTTTCTACCTAATATTTCCTTATTTTCTAGCTAGGGTTTGAGAGGGAAAAGGATTCTTATGTAAAGACTTATGTACCCTTACTTGGAGCCCAAGGTTAAGGGTCTATTTAAGGGACCCTAGCCTCTTGTATGAGGGAAATTTTGATGAATGAAAACCTTGAGTTCTTCTATTGAGTGGTGTGATACCCTGCTGTGCGCATAAAGGGATTTGTGAGAGTTCTTCTTCCCAGTGTTTGCAATCATCTTCCTGCTGCCAACAAACCCTCCAGATCCCTGGACGCCCACTCCAAAAGAAGCCTTCCCTTGCTGTTTTTACTTTGTTTTCTTGTTCCTTTGTGAGCTTTCTAACCCCTGACAGGTCGTTTGCAGGTCCCTGAGTTCCTACGAATCCAACGACTCCAGCCAAGCCTCAATCGGATCACCAGGCAGAAAGCCGGGTATCCACGGGTCTTTGGCTCGGTTTTCCAGGCCGCATCCATCGAGGAACGAGAGACCCCTTCGCTGCGATCTTCACAGACGTTGTCAGGTACACCCCTCTACCTCCAATAGTTTTATTGTAGGAGAACTTGCCCTAACCGAGGCTTCTCAGCCCCGGCGGTCCTTCTTTGCTACTTTTCTAGGTCCTAATCTGCATGCTGATCTTCAAAAATTCATACAAAATTCCCTACAAATAATTTTGATCTGAAATTTGGGAATTAATCACCTAACTCAACATGTAAAACATACAAAAAAAATTGCATGCATATTAGTTCCCCATCACCTAGCTTCCTGGCACTCAAAGCCCGGATCTCACACCCCTCCGGCACCAAAGACCGGACCCTGCTCCAGCACTAAAAGCCTAACTTTCTGGCACTCAAAGCCTGGATCTCATGCCCCTCCAGCACTAAAGATTGAATCCCACTCCAACACTAGGACCCAAGCTTCCTGACGTCGAGCAGAGCGGAGGGATCTTCATAGTCACTTTGCCCCCAAGCTGGGCATGACCAAGCAAGTCAAGAACTCCTCCCTCACCTTTTCACTTATCCGAGGATCCGTGGGAAGGGTCACCCAGACACTTGGTAGTTCAGGGCTATTTGCCCGCACAGGTACATGCATCCAGATGATTGAGAAGTGGAAAGGAGATACTTGCAATACAAAAATACAAATAAAGAGAAGAACAGACAAGTCGAGTTAGGTGAAAAATATTTTCATTATTACTTGGCAAAATGATACATTGATCCTAGGCCCTGACATGCCGTGCAGCCCAGGTCAAACAAAAAAGAAAGGGGTTACAGCAGATATGGACCCCTACTATACTCGGCCAGTGCCTTCCCCGGATGGTGCCCAAGTGAGGTCTCACCCTCTCCAGCCTCCGGGGCCAGGGCCTCTCCTTCTACCGCCACCACTGGCAAGGTTGGTTCTGTTGGAAATTGTGTCCCAAAGCCAATCGCCTAGGTTGTAGGCGGTTGTGCTCAGTATTGTAATTTATATATGAATTAATAAAATTTTATTTTGATAGCTTATCACATGATTCATTTTCCTGTAATGAACTCTATTTATGTGATGAAGTCCTTAGGACTGCATTGACTTCGATATAGAGAGCATATATCGAGTGGTCCTTTAAAAGGTTCACAACCAAAGGATACATTCATAATGACTTTGCAAAAATCACTCTTGACTAATAGTTCATAACCATTACTGGCCAATTAGCCTACAGAGATAATATTTACAAGAAATGATGGACAATAGTGACAATCACTAAGAACAACTTTACAAGACTCGAAAAACAGATTGACAATTCCCAACGCCAGAACTGGAGCTTGACTTCCATTCACCACATTCAGAAATCGCTCGCCATTCTCGAACCTTCTACTAACTTGTAGTCCCTGCAACGTATTGCAAATATGATAAGGACTACCAGTATCTAATATTCAGTTAGTAGTATCACAAATAGAAAAACAACAAGGATTTATCATATAAATACCTTGTCCAGCAACCTTTTGCTGCTTCTTCTTCTTCAGCCTTTTTGGGTCAAGTGTAGCTAGGTAAGCGGAACAATTCCTCTTCCAATGACCCGGCTTCTTGCAGTAGAAGCATTCTGCCTGACTCTGGTCAGCCTTCTTCTTAATCTGACTGGGCCCAGCACTTTGCACCATTTTACTTTTATTCTTTTTCTTTTTTCCTTTTTAAAGGGACGACGCCTTGCCGCGCTGCCTCCCACTAAATTCACCAACCTCTTTTGGAGCTGGTGATCCTTTTCATAAGTCTGTAGTAACCCCATCAACCCAAGGTAGTTGACTACAGGCCTTGTTAATCTATAGTGATCTAGAAAAGGTAAGTAGGAGGGAGGCAAAGAATTCAAAATCGCATCCTTCCCAAGTTGCTCGTGGAAAGGATATCCGAGTTTGGCCAGGCACTCGATCATCTCGATCATGTACAATACATGATCAGTGATCGAAGACCCTTCAGTCATTCGAGCATTGAAGATGGTAGAGGAAACCCTGTACCTTTCAACGTCGTTTGGGGCACCAAAAGATTCCTTCAACTTTTGAAGGATTTCCTCCAGTTGGGCTTCCTCGAATATGTGATTGAACTCGTCGTTCATAGCTGCCAACATAATGCACCGCACCGTAGTACAGTCAAAGACCCACTTTTGATAAACATCTCTGACTGCAGTATGTGCAGTGGGGGCTGGCCCCTCAGGTGCCGAATCCGTTAATACATAAAGGATCTGTTCGTGCTCGAGAACAATTCTCAGTCTTCGATACCAGCTATCGAAGTTGGGTCCCATGAGCTTGTCATTATCTAATAATGACCGAAGTGACAGATTAGTAGACATTATCTGAAAAAGAAAACCAAGACTATTTAGTATATCAATTATTTAAAACTTAAAGACATGGACTTTTGTCTAAAAGCTCCTCCCACTATTTTATTCAGACTGGTAGCCTCTACCTCCAATCCGAAGAATAACATTTATCCCTTAGTGGGTACCAGAATCCAATAGACAATGCATGAGCCCGATTATGGTCGGCCAACCCATGCTCATCTAAAAATAAGTTCATAACCAGTTGTTTCTCCAAACAACTCCTAGTATTTTATTTTGCCCTAGGAACACTTCAATCGGCCTTTGGGCTACCTGCTAAAGAAGGTCCCAGTTATATCCAACCATTAACATGACTGATCTTAATGCTTCTAGCTAACAAATGATCAAGCCCGACTTTGGCCGGCTAACCTGACCACCTATTTAAGAAAGTTGCATTATGTCATCATATAATGAATGGCAATTCTAATAGTATGATGACCACCCGATCTATGGATCTACCGATAATCATCCCACTACTGGACTCATTACCAAACATCTTAATGGGAGGCTAAGACAAAAAATTATCATATAATTTCCATCTTTTAAGGACCTAATAATTTAGAGGTTTTATACATGTTGTGACAGAATAGAAAGGATAAGTCATAGATTATCTTTCACTAACTTCATATGTTAATGAAAGGGTTACATGAACCACAAAATCCATGGGCACCTAAATCAGTCAAGCTGATTAACCTTATTGGCATGGGCTAACTCGAATCAATGAGCTAACTAATCAAATCTGGTTGACCATATTGGCTAGGTAAGTGAGATTAAGGTTATGGGTTAAGCCATTAACCATCTTTTCTTAGACATCAATATCATTGGCCAGGAAAGAGGTAGCCCCAAAAACCATAGATCAAAAGCCATACTTACCTTAGACACCAATTGGTTCACCAATTTTGATTAGGCTAGCCTAAGGAATCGGGTCCTACCACGAAGCCAAGATTAAGTCCATTTAGATGTATGGACCAATCAATCTAACTATTAGATAGATACTAGAGAAGAACCTTAACTCAACATTTGATTAAGTTAATTCTCTATTAAGTCCAATTCATCTAAACTTAGGTCTAACCCAATTAGGACCTAATTCAAGCTAACCCATTTAAACCAAAGTTATGAATATGACTTAGATCTTAAAATCATATCCTTAGATCATTTAGTCACTTAGATTTACTTAATTCATAATTAAGTTAATCATACAACAGATTGAAACATTTTCAAAAAACTTTTATAAAACATTTTTTTTAAGAAAATCCAATTTTTAAATTTCTGTTCACTGTGAAGTGTCGACACTACTCTAAGACAGGTCGATACACAGTGAACCAATTTCTGTGCTTTTATTCATGAGTCGACACCTAGAAGCCCAAGTGTCGATACATAGACACCCAAGTGTCGACACTAGGTAAACCAAGTGTCGACACTTGATCAAACCCGAGCACAGAAATGCTGAAATCCAAACTTTGCCTTTTGTAAACTTGAATTTTATGTTAAACTATTTAACATAACAATCATAAACTAACTTTAGAATATTTCTAAAACATTTTATGACTTCAAATTTAGAACATAATAAAGATCAAAACATTTTAATCTTTACTTTTTCTTTTCTTTTTCTTCTTCATGAGTCCTTCACAATGGCACCCCGACACGCCATAGGAGATCCCTTTGAATGGGAAGTAAGGGTCTTGCAGCCCTACTTCTCTCCTATGACCGGACGGCCTAGTGAGGCACTCAATCCGATTACTTACAAGATATTAAACTGATTTCATAATGTTTATACTAAACATTCATGCTAGAGCAACCTTGTTGCTCTGATACCAATTGAAAGGAAAAATAGTAGCGAGCATGCTTTCCATTTTAAAACTTTTTCAAAATAACATGCAGCGGAAGCATGATAAAAGGATTAACATTTAATCTAAGCATGCTTTTATAATTATTCTATGCTACTTAGCCCAAGATCTTGCATGAATGATTAATATGAACTATGAAATCATAAATTCATGCTATGAACTTTTCAAAGCAACATATCTATATATGTAAAACCATTGCTCGTATGAAGTTGAGACGCTCTCCACCGCGAAAGATCCAAGAGGAGGAAGAAGAACTCTTCTTAGCCGCACACATGTCTGGCCTCTACAGGTGGTTCACACCAGGGCTCTTTCAAAATCCACTTCCACTCCAAGTGCTAGCTTGTTGTGGAACGATTTGATCGGAACTCCTTTTCTTCTTTCGATGCCGGACTCTCCGAATGAATGAAGAAACTCAAGAGGTGGAGAATGAGTGGTTGGAACCCTTCCCAAACACTCAATCCTAAGACCTAGATTACTAGGTACAAATATGCACACTCTTCTCCAAAAACCTCACACCTATAAAACTAGAACTTTTCCTAGTTTCTTCCCTTTCTCCCCTTTGATTTTTTCCAGCATTTCTTTGCTGAATTTTTCCTTATTTTCGTTCTCCCATTTCAGCCCATTAAGTAGATGGAGAGGGAGAGAGAGAGTGGGGAGTTATATGTGTAGTAATGGGTAGTTATGGGGAGTTATGGTCATGGAAAGTTACATAACTCCCCAAAACTGAATTTAAACTTATTTAAATTCAGATTAATGTCTTAATTATTTTCAGTTCATAACTAAAATCAATTGGGTCAAGTGTGCATACATTGGGTTCAACCCGATTGGACCCAAACCTATTTTGAACCAAATCCTATTTGATTCGTTCCAAATTTTTATAGCTCAATCAAATTGGGCTATCAAGTAATCACATTATTTAATTTACCTCCATGCATCACCAACTATTAGTGAAAATCTCATGTCACAACCTTTTGAGACATCAAGTATCTACACTTGTGAAATCTACAAGTGTCGACACTTACACAAGTGTCGAAACTTTCAAGAATATCAAGTGTCGGCACTTGGATAAAGAAAAATCCTTTTTCTCGGTGAGTTCACGAACGATTCCCAATCGTTCTCCGATCACTAGATCAAGTAGAAACCCTTATAATGTGTGACCCCATAGGTTCGAACACTAAGCCGGTAGCACTGGAACATTTCCAATACCAGTCAAAGTCGCCATCTAGCAATGACACCCGATGTCCGGATAGGTCGAAGTTACAGAGCAACAATCAAGAACCATTAGATATGGAAACCTTGTAATTAATCCCTTTGACCTCAATGCTCAGGAAGACTTAGGGTTAAACTGCCCAACCCATAAAGTCCATCAACAATGTGTCTCAATCTCACAAGTCCTGTAACACTTTACAGAGACTACCCTGGCCAAGGTTTTGCTAAATTGAAACACAGTAAGATATCTGCTCCAAACACTTTGGAGGGGTCAATCCCATCTTGATCCGATCACCGCTACACGAGTACTTAACTGTACCAAGAAACCGTTCGTCCCTGGATTAGAAATCCAGATAGTCCAGTACCAAGTACAGTGAGTTGCTCGCAAGCTACCATGACGATCTCATATCTGGGGGATAACTACGTCCATATCAAAACTCTAGGCAAAAAAAAGTACAGATGGGTCACGTTCGATGAAATGTCAAACACAACATCTGCATGCCATACCAATGTCTCCACACTCCTTGGTTAAGATGACAACCAACGATTATGGCACACAACGACCTATACTTGATATACTATCATCCTGAAATAAGTGTATCATTTGGTCGCAAACAATTTTAGGACTATATGATATATCCTCTCTATATCATATACAAATAGTCCTAAGGACTTCATCACTCAAGAACTCATTACTGAAAGATGAAATAGTGATGAACTGCCAGAATAAACATTTTATTCAATAATATAATTCATATACAATTACATCAAAATGTACAACTGTCTACAGTATAAATTGGCTTTGGGACACATTTTCCAACACCCTCACGGCAGGCTGGCATGGCGACGATGGCACCCCCCGACCCCGAGCCCCCTCGGACCCGTGCCTTACTGGTCACTACCTCTAATGATCCGTTGAGAGAAATCAAAAAAAAAAAAAAAGATGGAAGAATGACAAGTCCTCACTACCGAACGGCCGAAGTCCTGGGTTCCAGCCGGCGTCATGGTCTCGCGCAAGAAGAACGGCGGCCGTGGGGTGGGGTTCTTCGTTCTCCCATCTCCGGTTCTCCCAAACAGCCAAACTTGAGACTCCGTTCTCCAATGGCTCTTCGTGAGTCACTCACGGACTCACCAGTTCTCTCTGATGGAGGGCGACGGCTTTGACCTAACCCTAACAAAGGGTCCCGAGTTTCGACTCCCGGTCTCCCGTCGTCGTTGAGTAAATAAAATCCATAATGCCTTCAGTCTTCACCCTGTAATTAGTAATTAGTAAGTCCTAAACCAATAAACTGTAGGACCATAGGTGAGTTGACTAACAGTAACAGATTAAGTGAGCCCTGACCCGTAAGGCTAAGTTATTATTATTATTATTATTATATCATGGTCCATGGGCTGGCCCGGCCCTAACCCTGTTGAGCCCATAGACTACAGGGGCCAGGCCAAAAAGCCCACTTACATAAATGGGCCAATATTTTTCAGCCCGGCCCATTTATAGGGCCAAATGAGCTGGCCCATGGGCTCTAGCCCATTTTGACAGGTCTATCCAGTGCTACCGTTTAGGTTTGAACTTATGAGATCACATGCCATAGAAGATTTCTTCCTGATCTGGGAGACGATTAATGATTGGAAATCGTTTCGGTATTTAGGTCAACGGTCTAATTGAGCACACATTGAATTTTTTTTCATCTACCTGATCTAATTTGGATCGGCCAGAATTTGTTTGGGTCAACCAGGAACTATTCCTGGTAGACCAGAACTGGACCCAGTTTTCTTAATGATCGGGTTTAGTCGGACCGGGATTTTTTAGTTTGATGAACCGTTTTGGGTTTTCATGAACCGGTTTACACGGTGTTTTTAAATGGTTAAACGAAGTTTATTTTCTCCTTTCTTCCCCTGCTCGTGGTTGCTCTATTTTCACCGTGTGTATGGGGATAAGAATGGATTTGAACTTCATGGTGATCGGCTTGGGTTATCAGATTATATCCTTTGCACCGTGATTTGCATGGGATCTCCGTGGTTTCCTCCCGCCGTCTTCTTCCCTCTCGGACTCGGTTTACACGCGGTTTCAGCCCTTTTCTAGCCAGCGCATTTCCAGTTTTATCCACTGAAAAATGGCCCATTTGAAATGTTTTTTGGTTTTCTTGGTTACCTCTCACGTCGTCTTTCCTGGCATTTTCACGGGTGTTCTCGGTCGGCATTCTTGATTTTTCTCGGCCTCTGAGTTTTCTTGGTGGTAGGCCGTGTGAGAAAGAGGGGCTTGCAGCGAGAGAGAGTGGACCAGGGCGTGCGGGAGGAGGACCTGGGCGTACGAGAGAGATTATAACTGGACTCTCTCTCGGTATCTTCCCAGGCTTTCACGGAATTCCTTAGCCTCTGATTTCTTGATTGCATGCCGTGAGATGAAAGAAACTGAGCGTGGGAGAAAGAGAGGGAGAAAGAACAGGGGAAGTAACAGTGTTTCCGTGAGAATTTTTTTTTTTCGGGATGAATTTCTGGGTAAAGAAATTCGTGGAGCATCCCGTGATTTTCTTCCCTGTTTTTTTGTTTTCTAGTGCTTTTTGGTGGAGTTTGGGAGGTCTCGGAGAAAACCGTCCGTGAAGATCTTTTGGTCTTCCCTGCTCCACACATCCATGAACTGTCATCGATTCTTGAAGGACTAGCATCCATTCAGGAATTAGATCAGTGAGAGCCCATGCATCGATACTTTAGAGGATGAATATTTGGACATCTCGAGAGATTGCATCGATCTCTTCGATATATGATTTGCTGTTGAAGGAGTTCAACCGGTTGCTTCAATTTGTTATTAAAAGAAGCTCTACAAAGGCATGTGATTTACTTTTTGTTATCATACATATTTAGATCTAGATTTTATCATATTGTTTATGATTATTGCAATTGCCTATATATGCCTATGTTTCAGTTACATGCATCATGTTTATGTTAGATCCTGTGCATGAATAGGTTTTTCCGTATGCATGTTAAAAATTTTAATTATGTAATACTTACTTCCTGATGTAGCATGCCTAGGGTAGGCGTCCGGTGCAACAGTGTTCCTCTCGGTGGTATCAGAGCAGGTTCATTGTAGCATAATCATGATTGCATGTATTGGATATGTATCTAGGTTAGGGATTACTTTTAGAAACCTAGTTGAGACCTTCACCATGGCCGTGTGTCCATATTAATCAGGATTTAGAACTCCTAATTTCTATGGCACGAAGCGGTTAATCTATGTTGGCCTTTTCAGAATGATCCTTAAAGGAAACTTATGGTATTAAAAATATTTTAATCTTGATACATGATTTTACATTAGCATATCTAATGGTTTGCAATATTATAATTGATATGATAGGATTAGATATGATGCATGAAAGATGTAAAACCGTTTTACATGAATTTAATTAAAAATATTTTAATTAAAAGTTCGCTTATTATCTAACAATGATGAATTGTAAGATTAATTAAATGACAAGCCAGATTAAGGTTTATTAAACCAAATATCATTTGAATAATCCATCTGGATTAATTGGGTTAGTTGTCTAATTGGGTCCATTTATTAGGTTAGACCTAAGGTTGGTTGAATTAGATTTAAGAAAACTAATCAAATGTTGATTAAGGACCTTCTCTTTAGTATCTATCTAATAGTTAGATGGGTTAGTTCATTCTTCTAAAATGGATCTAATTAGTGGCTCTGTGATGAGCCCGAGTTATTAGGTTGGTCTAATCGGGTCTGGTAAATCGATTGGTGTCTAGGCAGATTTGGCAGTTTTGATCATGGTTGCATGAGGCTATCTCTTTCCTGACCAACTTGGTTGGTATTTAGGAAAGATGGTTAATGGCGGATACTCATCTATGATCTCATCTACCTGGCTAATCGGTCAACCAGAACTGATTAGAAGAGCTTATTGATTCAAGTTAACCCATGTCACCCAAGTTGATCAGCCTGTCTGATCTTTAGGTGCTCATGGACCAACTTATTGAATTTAATTCAACCCTCATGAGAATTGATTTGATTAGTGGGAGGTTGATCCATGTTCTTCTCTCTTTTCTTCTATCATAATTTAATTAAAATCCTCTAAAATTATTAGATCCTGAAAAAGACAGTCAATGAGTTGATGGTGTCTTAGCCTCCCATTGAGTGGGTTAGTAATGAGTCCTTTAGCTTGGTGTACATCGACAGTTCCATAGAGCGGGTGTGCATCCGGTTACTGGGATTACTCTCCCATAGATGATGATTCAGTGCAACCTTCTTAACGGTGATCAAGCGGGCCAGCCATAGTCGGATTTGGTCATTCGTTAGCTAGAAGCATCGAATTTGTCATATTAATGGTTGGACCTAACCAGAGACTCGCAATAGGAGGCCTTTAGGCCGATTAGGGATTCTGTGGGATAAAATTTATTACTAGAAATTGCTTAGGAAAGTAATTGGTTAGAGAACTTACCTTTAGCCGCATATGGATGAGTCGGCCATAGTCGGGCTCATACGTGGTTTATTGGATTTCAGTACCCACTATGAAATGATGATTTCACGGATTGAAATTAGAAGCTCCCAATTTGAAAAATTAGTGGGAGGATCTTTAGACTAAAGTCCAAGTCTTTTGGTTTAATTGATTAATTCATATACTAATTTGGTCTTAATTTTCCTTTCAGATGTCTTCAAACCTTTCACTCCAGTCACTTCTCGATAGCGAGAAGTTAAAGGGTCTCAATTTCGATAGCTGGTATCGAAAATTAAGGATAGTCCTGGAGCACGAGTGGATCCTTTATATGATAACGAATCGAGCACCCGAAATCCCTCCTGCCATTGCTCGGAATTCGGTCAGGGACACTTTTTTGAAATGGATTTCTGATCGGACTACTGTCTGATGCATTATGTTGGTGGCGATGAATGACGAGTTCAGTCACAAATTTGAGGAGGCCCAGCCAAATAAGATTCTTCAAAGGTTGAAGGAATCTTTTGGCACGCCAGACGATGTGGAGCGGTACAAAGTACTTGTGCCATCTACAATGCCAAAATGCAGAATGGCGGTTCGATCACTGATCATGTATTGTACATGATCGAGATGATCGAACGATTGGGCAAACTCGGATGTCCCTTGCATGAGCAACTCGGTAAGGATGCGATCCTAAATTCTCTACCCTCCTATCTTGACTTTCTCGATCATCATAGAATGAATAAGCCTGCAATCAATTATCATGGTTTGATAGGGTTGCTGCAGACTTACAAGAAGGACCACCAACTGAATAAAGGGGTGGTGGATTTAGTGGGAGGTTCTAGAGGTCGTCGTCCCTTTAAGAAAGGGAAGAAGAAAAGTAAGGAAAAAAAGGGGCAGAGTGCTCCTGGCCCTAGACAAACCAAGAAAGTAAAAACTGATCAAGCTAGTGCAGAGTGCTTCTATTGTAAGAAGCAGAGGACACTGGAAGAGGAACTGTCCTCTTTATCAGGCATCCTTAGACTCGAACAGGCCAAGGAAGGGAAAGCAGCAGGGTGCTGGACAAGGTATTTATATGATAAAACCTTGTAATTTCTCTATTTGTGACACTGCTAATCGGGTATTGGATACTGGTAATCACATTCATGTTTTCAATTCATTGCAAGGACTGCAGGTTAGCAAGAGATTCGAGGATGGGGAGCAGTTCCTAAGCACCGGAAATGGAAATCGTGTTCCAATACTACCGGTCGGAGTTTTGAGTCTTGTTTTTTAGTCTAATACTGTCGAATTAGTCGACTGTCATTATTGTCCTAGTTTCATTATGAGCATTATCTCTTGTGGTCATGAACTTGAATAAAAAGAGATTTTTGCCAAGTTATTATGAATAACTCTGTGATAATGAAAGCTAAGTTAAATAATGGCATTTATATTATGTCACGGCCTGTTAATGTAATGTACATGTCTAGCAAACGCCCAAGGATAAAAAATGTCAGTGACCTGTATCTATGGCACTGTAGGCTAGGTCATGTTAACCAGAATAGGATAAACAAGTTGCGAGGAGTAGGCCTCCTCGAGGTCAATGACTCTGACTCATTGCCCACTTATGAATCCTGTTTGCTTGGTAAAATGACCAAGACACCTTTTACTGGAAAAGGTGAACGAGCTACAGAACTTCTGAGTCTCATACATACTGATGTATGCAGACCTATGACAGTTAGTGCCAAAGGGGATACAATATTTCATTATATTTACAGATGACCTTTCAAGGTATGGTTATGTTTTCTTCATGAGACATAAATCTGAGTCGTTTGAAATGTTCAAACGATATTATAATGAAGTGGATAAATAAACTGGAAAGAGTATTAAAACCCTTCGATCTGATCGAGACGGTGAATACCTATCCGGTGAGTTCATGACATATCTTGAGGAGAATGGGATTCTCTCTCAGTGGACTCCTCCAGGAACACCCCAGTTGAATGGTGTGTCCGAAAGGAGGAATCGAACCCTGTTGGACATGGTTCGATCCATGATGGGTTTTGCAACTCTGCCGCTGCCCTTCTGGGGATATGCACTTGATACAGCTTGTTACTTGCTGAATAATGTTCCGAGTAAGTCTGTTGTCTCCACTCCATATTAGTTATGGACTGGATGTAAGCCCTCAATTTCATACCTTCGGGTCTGTGGTTGTCTGGCTTATGTAAAGCATTTAGACTCAGATAAACTTGGTCCTAGGTTTGATCGGTGCCTGTTTATTGGGTACCCTAAGAAAACAAAAGGGTATTTATTCTACTTGGAGGATGAACAGAAAGTGTTCGTTGCTCTTAGGACTATCTTTTTGGAAAAGGAGTTCCTTGGAGAAGGAACTATAGCCTCTAAGATTGAACTTGGTGAAGTTCAACCTGTGGAAGAACCTACATACTCTAAGGACATCATAGAACCGGCTGTGATTGGATCACACCCGGAACCCATGACTAAGAGATCCGGTAGAGTACCGCGTCAGCCGGATAGATACTACAGTTTCTTGGTCCGGGACGGTGATCCCATTGAGCTCAACAAAAATGATGAGGATCCGATCACCTTTATAGATGCACTTCAGAGATCTGACTCTGAGGCATGACTTGGAGCCATGCGATCCGAGATGGAGTCCATGGAGATCTACAATGTATGGATATTAGTTGATCCACCTGAAGGGATAAAACCTATTGGGTGCAAGTTGATTTTCAAGAAAAAAAGGGGCACAGATGGGAAGGTGGAGACCTATAAAGCCCGTCTGGTTGCCAAGAGATATCGTCAGCGATATGGTATCGATTATGATGAGACGTTCTCCCCTGTGGCAATGCTCAAGTCTATTCGGATCATGCTTGCTTTGGCATCACATTTTGACTATGAGATCTGGCAGATGGATGTCCGAACTGCTTTCCTGAATGGGGAGCTGGATGAGGAGGTGTATATGATATAGCCTGAAGGGTTCACATCCACAGATGAGTCAAAAGTGTGCAAATTCAGAGATCCATTTATGGACTCAAGCAAGCATCTCAAAGTTGGAACATGCGATTTGATAGGTGTATCAAATCATATGGCTTTGTTAGGAACGGAGAGGAACCCTGCATTTATAAGCGGGTTAATGGTTCCATGATTGTATTCCTGGTACTGTATGTTGATGACATTCTCTTAATCGGGAATGGCATTGCAGCATTGCAAGGAATAAAGGTCTGGTTATCATCTCAGTTCTCCATGAAGGACTTGGGTGAAGCTTCTTTCATACTGGGTATGAAGATCTATAGAGATAGATCTAAGAGGCTTCTAGGATTTTCCCAGTCTACGTACATTGATACCATGCTAAAATGGTTTAGCATGAAAAATTTCAAGAAATGCTATCTCCTGATAGATTTTGGAATTATTCTTTCCAAGAAGGATTGTGCGACAAATCCTAAGGAAAGAGAGCGCATGAGTAGAGTTCCTTATGCTTCTACACTGAGCTTTATCATGTATGCTATGACATGTACTAGACCAGACGTGGCATACTCACTAGGAGTGGTGAGCAGATACCAGTCTGACCCAAGTGAGGCACATTGGAAGGTGGTTAAGACCATCCTAAAGTATTTGAGAAATACTAAGGACCAATGGCTGATTTATGGAGAACCTGACTTGAAACTTTTGGGGTACACTGACTCTAGTTTCAAGTCAGACAGAAATGATAGCAAGAGTGTCAAGGTTTGTGTTTACCCTGAATGGAGGAGCGATCTGCTGGAAGAGTTCCAAGTAGGCAACAGTTGCAGACTCGGTATGTGAAGCAGAGTATATTGCAGCATCAGATGTAGCAAAGGAAGCCGTGTGGTTGCGGAAGTTCCTTGGAGAGCTGGGGTGGCACCTTTCCTAGATGGTCCTATTCCTGTGTATTGTGACAGCACAGGAGCCATTTCTCAAGTAAAGTAGCCAAAGTCTCATCACCGCACTAAGTACATTCTATGGCGCTATCATCTCGTGTGAGATTGTAGAACGAGACGACATCAATCTTATAAAAATCGACGGAAAGAAGAATCTGGCCGACCCCTTTACTAAAGCCCTTGGAATCAAAGAGTTCGACTATTGTAAAAGGGAAATGGGTATTAGATAATATTCTGATTGGCTTTAGTACAAATGAGAGTTGTTAGAAATTTGTCTCAAAACTAATCACCTAGGTTGTAGGCGGTTGTGCTCAGTATTATAATTTATATATGAATTAATAAAATTTTATTTTTGCAGTTCATCACATGATTAATTTTCCTGTAATGAACTCTATTTATGTGATGAAGTCCTTAAGACTGCACTGACTTCGATATAAAGAGGATATATCGAGTGGTCCTTTAAATGGTTCACAATCAAAGGATACATTGTACAGGATGGCAATGTATCAAGTGTAGGTTGTTGTGGTTCACATTGTTTGGTTATCCTCTTGACCAAAGGAGTGTGGTGACACTGATGTGATCTGCAAGTGGGATGTATGACATTTCATTGAACGTGACTCCGTGGAGCTCCTTTCTGTCAAAGGATTACTCGTGATTAGATATGGGTATATGTGTCCCTCTGACCTGAGGTCACCATGGTAGCTTGCAAGCAACTCCCTGTGCTTTGGTGCCGAACTACCCGGATTTCTAATCCGATGATGGAAGGTTTCTGGGTACAGCAAGTATTTATGGAGTAGTGGTGGACCAAGATGGAATTGACATGTCCAAATTGTTTGGATTGAATGTCTCGTAGTATTTCAATTTAGCAAATCCTCGATCGGGGTAGTCCTAGTGAGGAGTCACTGGACTTGCGAGGTTGAGACATGTTGTGGATTAACTCAGTTAGGGTTTGCAGCTAACCCTAGGTCATCTTGAGCATTGGAGGTCAAAGGAATAAATTATATGGTAACCATATGCCAGAGGTTCGATAGATTGCTCTCGCATCTTCAGCCTATCCGGATGCCGGGATCCATTGCTAGATGGTATCTTGTGCTAGTACTGGAAGTGTTCCAATGCTACCGTTTATGTTGGAACCTATGAGGTCACACGCCATAGAGGATTTCTTCATGATCCGGGAGCCATCAACGATTAAAAATCGTTTTGATATTTAGGCCAAACAGTCTAATTGAGCATACATTGGATTTTTTTTGATCTACCTGGTCTGATTTGGATCGGTCAGGATTGGTTGAGTCAACTAGGAACTGTTCTTGGCAGACCAGGACTGGACCCAATTTTTTTATTGATCGGGTTTAGTCGGACCGGAGTTTTTTTGGTTTGATGAATCGTTTACAGTTTTTATGAACCGGTTTACGTAGTAGTGTTTTTAAATGGTTAAACGAAGTTTATTTTCTCCTTTCTTCCCCTGCTTGTGATTGCTCTATTTTTACCGTGTGTATGGCATAAGAATGGATTTGAACTTCATGGTGATCGGCTTGGCTTATCTGATTATATCCTTTGCACCGTGATCTGCATGGGATCTCCGTGGTTTCCTCCCACCGTCTTCTTCCCTCTCAGACTCGGTTTACACGCGGTTTCAGCCCTTTTCTAGCCAGCGCGTTTCCAGTTTTATCCACTGAAAAATGGCCCATTTGAAACGTTTTTTTGGTTTTCTTGGTTACCTCTCACGTCGTCTTTCTTGGCATTTTCACGGGTGTTCTTGGCCGGCATTCTTGATTTTTCTCGGCCTTTGAGTTTTCTTGGTGGTAGGCCATGTGAGAAAGAGGGGCTTGCAGCGAGAGAGAGTGGACCAGGGCGTGCGGGAGGAGGACCTAGGCGTGCGAGAGAGATTGTAACTGGACTCTCTCTCGGTATCTTCCGAGGCTTTCACGGATTTCCTTAGCCTCTGATTTCTTGATTGCATGCCGTGAGATGAAAAGAAATTGAGCGTTGGAGAAAGAGAGGGAGAAAGAACAGGGGAAGTAACAGAGTTTCCATGGGAATTTTTTTTTTTGGGATGAATTTCTGGATGCAGAAATTCGTGGAGCATCACGTGATTTTCTTCCCTGTTTTTGTTTTCCGGTGTGTGCTTTTTGGTGGAGTCTGGGAGGTCCTGGAGAAACCGTCCGTGAAGATTTTTTGGAAATTTTTGGTCTTCCCAGCTCCGCACGTCCGTGACCCGTCATTAATTCCTAGAGGACTAGCATCCATCCAAGAGTTGGATCAGCGAAAGCCCGCACATGAATACTCTAAAGGATGATATTTGGACAGCTCGAGAGATTGCATCGATCTCTTCCAGATTTGCTTTGCTATTAAAGGAGTTCAACCGGCTGCTTTGATTTGCTGTTAAAGAAAGCTCTACAAAGGTATGTAATTTACTTTTTGTTATCATGCATGCTTAGATCTAGATTTTATCATATTATTTATGATTATTGCAATTGCCTATACATACCTATGTTTCAGTTACATGCATCATGTTTATATTAGATCCTGTGCATGAGTAGGTATTTCTGTATGCATGTTAAAAATTTTAATTATGCAATACCTACTTCTTAGTGTAGCATGCCTAGGGTAGGCATCCGGTGCACTAGTTTTCCTTCAGGTTCAACCGTGGCTGCACGCTCCTCTGCCTCCGTCGGTGCGGGAGTCGAAGAAGTTCTTCCAATGGTGCCTGGAAGGCGGATGCTGGCCATCTGCTTGTTCGAGAGAAGGCCGCGCAGCAAAGACCGGCAGTACGCAAACCCGTTGAAGAAGGAGTTCGTCGCCGCCTCCTTGAAGTCAAGCTTGAACTCCGGGGAAGACTTATAGCTAGCCACCGCCTCGGCTGCCTCCTTCCTGGCAGCCTCTGCCAGTGGATCGCCTCGGCCGCCTCCTTTCCGGCAGCCTCAGCCCGGCAGACTGCCTCGGCTACCTCCTTCTTCGCAGCCTCTGCTGAGCAGACTACCACGGAGACCTTCCCCTCTGCTCTGGCAGCATTCTGCTCGGCAGCTGCGGCCTTCTTCTCGACGGAGACAGCCCGCTCCTTCGCCGCCTCCAACTCAGCTCAAGCTCCTTCAGCCTGGACCCCTTGGCTTTGAGCTCCTCCTCAAGCTCCTTTGAAAGCCACTCGGTGCTCGCAACCTCGCCCCGGAGCCCTTTGATCCTCATATTGGCCTCCTAGGCCTCGTCATTCATCCACCTCAATTTAGCCTTCAAGGAATCGAGCTCTGCCTCTCGCTCTCTGTCCCTCTTGGCCCAAGTACGATAGTAGTCCCTGATGAGCAAAAGCACCGCGCCAAGCTACATCGAAGAGGGTGTCAGTCGCAAGGATAAGAAAAGGAGAAGGGAGCGAGGCAAGGTAAAGAAGTGCTTACGGTGAAGAGGTGGGAGAAAGTAGTGCTGATGGAATTGCCTAGAAGTTTCCCGGTCCTCTCCCGCCTGTCGCATGACTGGATGGCAAAGTCCATCATTCGCTTGGCAAGGGCCGGGTCCTTGATCAGGGAAACATTTGGTGCCAGCTTGAAGGGCACCCGACGGTAGTTCCTGTCCTTCTTGCTCACCACCGGCACGGGGTCACCTGCCCCATCGGTAGGAGAAGCTTTCGGTGCAAGCTGAGGGCTCAGCACCACTTCAGACAGCGCCGTCGACATCAGCCCCACCCTTTCCAGTTCTCTGTCCTCCTCGACCTCGACGGTCTCCGGAGGGGGAGATGCCACCGCAGCAGCAGCGGCAGTGGATCTGGCCTGGGCGACCACCTCAGTTTTCAGTGTCAAGATCGAATCATGCTACCTCGGAGGTTCAGGAACGAGCTCGGCGACCCTCCTACTCAGCTCGGGAGTAGGCTCGGCTAGCACAGAAGGTACTGCCCTCGCACCACCCTCTGTACGAGCCCTCTTTGAAGGGGACTCGCCAACTCTCTCTGGTGGGCCCCTCTCCTCGGAGAACGAGAGGAGTTCATCCAGGAAAAATTTCATGCCTGCTCCAAGAAAGAAGACATCAGTTCTAAGTTAAAAAAAAGTGAAAAAAAAGAAAGAGAAAAAATGGAAGGAAATGAGGTTCGAGCCGAACTCACTCAATGCTTGTATTGGGCTGACCCCAGCCTCGAAGAGATTCTACTCTGACAGTAGGACCTCGAGTGAAGGGATCTAAGCGGAACGGAGCTGGTCATATACCTCCCGGTCGGCTGCCTCAATCGTAGAATTCTGGTTAGGGGACCGATCTGGGTCACTCCAAACCTAGTCGACCCCCTCAACTGAGACAAAAAAGTATCTACTCTTCCACCCTTTGATGGAAGAGAGGAGTTCGAACCTAATGCTTTTTGGACGGGAAAAGAGAGACCACCACCCCTCCTCGGTGGGGTGGTGTTTCAAAATAAAAAAAATCCTGAACAAGGAAAAATGGGCAACTATCCTGTGAAAGTGACATAAAACAATGAACCAGAAGATTGTCTTAGTGGCGTTTGGGATGAGTTGAACAGGAACAAGGTGGTAGTTGTTCAAAACAGAAAGGAAAAATGGATGGAATGGGAGTCGAAGGCCCCCTGCGAGAGTTTCCTCGTAGAGGGCGATCCGACGTGGGCCACTGGAGGTGACCCGCTCCCCCGGTTAAGGGACCGAGAGCCGGACGGATTCTGGGGCACCATAGGTCTCCTGGATAGTCGCGAGCTTCGCGGCAATGATCACCGAAGCAATCCCATCGAAACCTGTCGACCGGGGAGGTTCAAGAACAGGTCCAGGTAAAAGAAGAGGACGAGGTGGAGGAGAAGATGTAGGTTCGCTAATCACTATCCCTCTAGGTGCGGGTCTTCTGCTGAGCTCGAAGCGTGCCAAATCCTCCTTCTCATAGGAAGAAGAAGGCGGCCTCGGCCTAAAAGGCCCGGCCTCACCCTGGTTGGATGTGGGGCAGAAGTTGGGCTGAAGTAGGACATTGGGAAGAAGATGAAGCCAAAAGATAGAGAGAAAGAAGGAGACGGGAGAAGACAGACAAGAGTCCGAGAAAGAACCTAGCCCTAGAAGGAAGTCTCTACTCGACCAGGACGGGGAGGAAGGAGACTAACCTGCTGAACTTGGGAAGACAAAGATAGCCAGGGGAGCGAAGGAAGAATTTCGGTGCAATGGCGGGCATGCAGGATTTGAAAGAAGATATGTTTCGAAAAATATTGCCTTTCCTTTCGAAGTGACCAGCGCCCAACCGTACCGTTGCAGCTCCCCCACTGATGGATCTGCACCATGTGTCATCAATCGGCAAGGCTGGCATTTTGTTTCGACTGCGGCCGCTCTAAATTCGCCGTAATAACTACTCCTCGGACGTGTCCACATGGCACCCCGGATAGGCTGAAGAGATCGCTTCAGGAAGCACCGACGATCGTGGCCATCATTATGCCGGATTCTCACCTTTCCACATCAACATTGCATTTACTTCCTTCGCCCCGAGCACCCCGTGCCAACGGGACTCGGGAGTGGAGGGCAAATGATGTGGCAGAACGCTGACGTATAATCCCTGTCAGATGTCATGTCATAGAAAGCTGTCACGACGGACTTCCTCCCAGACTCCTTTGCCGGGCCGAGCTCCTTCAGAATGTCGGGACGGCCTGTCGAAGCCAAGTTCCATCCTTCGCCAGGTCGGCTCCTGCAAGGTCGAGAAGCCTAGGCTAGAGTCGAGTGATCTCCTCCGCCAATTGAGCCACTCCACAGGTCGAGCCCCTGGTCTGGAGTCGAGCCCTACCCTCCTCTGCCAGGTCGAGCCCCTCCGAGGTCGATCCCTCTGGGCTGGAGTCGCACCCTACCCTCCTCCGCCAGGTCGAGCCCCTCGAAGTCGAGCCCCTTGGTCTGGAGTCAAGCTCAGCCCTCCTTTGCCAGGTGGAGCCCCTTCGAGGTCGAGCCCCTCAAAGTCGAGCCCTGCCCTCCTCCGCTAGGTCGATCCCCCTCAAAGTTGAGCCCCTTGGTCCAGAGTCGAGCCCAGCCCTCCTCCACCAGGTGCAGCCCCTTCGAGGTCGAGCCCCTCAGAGTCGAGCCTTGCCCTCCTCCGCCAGGTCGAGTCCCTCGAAGTCGGGCCCCCTAGACCGGAGTCGAGGCATGCCTCTCCAGTTCAGCCTCCATCTCGGACAAAGGCACCAGCAACCAAAGGGGGGACGCCGTCCTCCTTGGACACCGACAAGCCGTCCGAGAAATGCAAGGAAGCACCCACAAGGCTGTGATGATCGCCCCAGCTGCCACTTACACCAAAAAAGGAGGAAGCTCCCTGATCGAGGTGCCACGCTCTCCACCAACCATCTATGCCACTCGAAAGAGGAAGTCAACCTGGAGATTCGAATCCCGGGGTGGCTGCCCCGATCGAGGCCCTACCAAGTTTTCTGGAATGGAGCGACAGGAAGGAATGTCAGGGTGCATGGTAGGTTCCCTTATCACGAACCAGGAAAGACATCCCATCCATGGCACGGAACACCGCCGCATGTGCCTGTTAACACAGGAGAGATCCCGAGGTAAGGGTTCAGCAACTACTTTGACTTAAAAGAGCCATCGACAACCCCAACGAGGAGGTAAGCAAGAAAACACTCAAGCAAGTAAGACGGAAGAGGCTACATAGGAGAACCACCAAGGAGACAGAGAATTCAAGGCTACCAGAGATCCGCGGGAAGGGTCGCCCAGACACAGCCATCCAGCTCCAGTTCACCTCGACCACTACTTTTCCCGACTCACTTGTACCCTTTTCACACATTATTCACTCCTCCTAGCGTGGAGTCCATCTCAGGGGCTCAACTAGGAGGATATATTCCCCTGGATCATCAATGACTTGACCATCGAAGTGCCCCCACTGGAATCCTCAGTCTGAGTCTCTAACTCTATTTTGTAGGTCTCAAAGAGCCGGCCGGTCCCGAAAACACGAGGGGCGATCCGACACCGACATCAGCTATGGGCCATGGTGATCTTGGCGGCAATACATAGTATTTCCCAGAATGCACCGTGATCTATGGTATAGGGCATGCCAAGAGAAGATAGGTATTTTCATAGGATTAATTACAATAATTATCAAAAAGAAATATAACTCTGTGAGTGCAATATCAATTCATAATCCCTAAGATATTTTTTTCTATGTACTTTGATCTTTAGGAAAGTTAACTCACTATTTATTTTTCTTTTATACACTAATAAGTTTTCTCTTTTATTTCTTTACAAGCACAACTTAGCCCTTAGGTCTCTGAGGATACGATCCTGACTCTTCCTAGCTATAGTTTGAGTTGATATATTATTTTTGACCACCTATGATAGCAATTAGAGAGCACTCACCCAAGCCCATGTACATCCATGACTGACCTACTATGTATCCACTTGGATCAAAACCTGATTCAACATGGATTATCCCTTCAATATCCAAAAACTTGTACCTCGAGCCATGGAGGGTCGAATCTCCATCCTAGGACCAAATTGGTCCTAGCCTTAGGATCCAAACATATCCTAGACTTCCGGAGCCATCATCATGACTCTTATCCTAGCCTTTCAAATCTTGGAAGCACCATATCTGTGCCAATAATCTTTACCTTGGTGCCCACAAGCCTTGGCATGCTTCACATGATCCATCTGCACCAACTAACCATCGTGCTGCCACTATGCACCCTGATAGCTCTTGATGAGGACATTGCTAGCATGGATTCTAATTACACCAAGTATTTTTTTGAGTAGACATATGTATTCATTTTTATTTACCTAGGTATATGGGGTTTGGGCTTATTTTTTTTTTTTATTATTTTATATCCAGCTCATGCATAGATCTCAGAGCATGGAACAAGATTAGTTTGGAGTTTGTTTTAGAGTAGACTAATTATTTCAGATTAGTGTGGAGTCCTAGTATTTTGGTTAAGTTGGTCTCCAGCTTATTGAGGACTAGAGTCTATTTAAAGAAGTCTTATATTTAGAATAAATCAATCAAGAAATTAAGAAAAAAAATATTTCGAGTTTTCTCAAATCTCCTCTCTCGAGTTCTCTTCCTCTCCTCTCTTCTTCTCTTCTCCCTCCTCTTCTTCGTCCTCCCAATTATTCTTCTTCCCCTCTACTTCTTCTTTCTCTGTTTCTTCTTCCTCTCTCCCTACTTCACTAAAGCTTCAAGATTCTAGCTTCTCACCCACCACCGCACTCCCCACGCTCCACCATCATCAACCTCTAACAGTCGACCCCCCATCTCCCATCCATGTCGCCCACTAACCCCCTTTTCTGCTACTTTATCTCCTATAACCAGAACCCTTTGCTCCACTCCCATCCTTCAATTTTTTCAGAGACACTGCCACCTCTACCTCCCTCCCATCCGGAGAGCTCCACAGTCGATCCCCATCTTCCATCCATGAGAGGACCACCCAGTCGAGCACCCCATCCCGATTCACCTCCCAACCACTGAAGGTGGTGCCGACGTGCCGACCAGTGCACCCAATTTGCCCCATATCACTGCAAAGGCTACCTGATGACCCCGCTACCCTTTCCTCCCTTCACCTCTCTATTAATCCTCGTCTTTGTTTGTTAGCCTCCAATCCATCTCCACAAGCACTCGCTTCCCTCGCTCCCCAAATAAACCCCCTTTGGCCCACTCCCCGATGGGACTTTATGCCCCATTAATTGTGGAGATCGAGGAATCCACCACCATCCACCCTTCTCGGCCATTCAACACCTCTCACCTATGAGTGCTCGCCTACTCACCACTTATCGATGCGTACCATTGTCGATTGTGCTGTGCCATCTTCTCCACCCGTGCTGATCCCAACTGTGTCGTATATCGCAGCCACCATGCTAGCCAACCAAAACTAGAAGTCTCCAATGCTGTGCCGACTATGGCATCTCCATCGGTTCCTTGCTTTTCACTAGCTGATGGCCATCGACCATACCATCAGCCATTCCCATCGCCCATGACCATTGTCAGCCGAGATGTCTGACTATGCCACCCATTACATTAGAACCTTCAACATGGCACTAACCTCCATCATGATCGCCAGCAAGCCCCTACCAGTCTCCTCCGAAGCCCTCCCCCTATTTGCACAATCGTGAAAGTGCCAGGGAGCTTTGGCACGATCATGAAAGTGGTCCCTTTGCCCATTGCCGACTTCAATTTCAATTCCCCTCTATGCACGATCTTCAAAGCAAATACCAGTCCTCATTACCAACTTTTGGGATTTTAGGCCTATTAGGCTGGTTTGGAGTTATTTAATTTAGAATTGGCTTATGCTTATATTGTAGCTGACCATCTGGTATTTTGGTGATCCAGATCCAGTGACTTCTTGTTTCATTCATGAACCATTGACTGGATACCTCGACTACTTCCAAGTTTATCTTCCTTTTTCAGGACTCCATGACATCCCGTGCTTGATGAAAGATTTTTATGGTTTAGATTAGAATTTAAAATTACTGCTAGAATTTTATTTTTATTAGTTGTCCTATCTTTAATTTAGTTAGATTCAAAATAATTGAATTGAATAAACCTAGCCTAGCAATTGTCCTTAATGACTAACGATCCAACCTCTTGAAATATTGACTATGCATGCCAATCGGATCACTTCCTAGATTGGACCTTAATTTTGATTGGATTTAAATTAGCTTAATTCTTGTTTGTTTTTGACATAAGCTATTATTTAGTCATATGCTATGATTTGTTCTAATTGCCTATTTAATTTTATCTGTTAATCTCAATAAATGGTCATTAGGTCTAGGATAGCTAGCCCGTCCTGCATCAGCTCCCTTTGTAAACTTAACATTAATGTCAATCCCTTTAGTCCTGGAGGTCTCTGAGATGATAGCCTCCACCTAGGCTGAAGATCATTGCTTGCATGCAGGCACTCTACTATGTCATGTAGACGTCTTTCTCTTCTATACCTATACCAACCATCATTTTAACTTCTCCTGGAGGGACTGCAGCTTTCTATCCAGGCTAGGACCTATCTATCTCTCCCAGGGCTCATCTCAGTCTCCTTATAAGTATCCAAGTCCTCTCTCATTGCAAGCAAACCATCATACATGGTCTTCCCAGAGCCATGCCTCTTTGGTGCCCGCACATCTAGCATCGACCTATATAATGCATCACCACTGCTAGTACTAGAATCTAGCATTTTTTTCTGCACCTCTCATTTCTGAACCTATGCCAAACCTCCCTCGACCTATGAAAGCACCTCTGATCGATGTTCCACCTGAATGACGACTCTTGGTGCTCTTGGAGAAGATAAAAAATAAAATCAAGATCATCTACCTAAAGTTGTCTTGCTGAATTTCCTGCTACACCTCCACCACTGCTGCTCCCATTTTGAACCTCTGCTCTCCAAGGACTCCTTCGAAACTCCTAATAGAACCTTCTCCTCCTCTGAACTAGTCACAACACTCCAGACATCAACTATCTCCATCATCTCAAGGCTCTACAAATCCATGCTTTGGTCGAATAGTTGAAGGTATCCCAACTACATCCCTGCCTCCTGCATCCAAATGTCATATAGTAGCTTTTTCTGCTCCACCTTGACCATTATCCCTCAGGGAACCTCTCCTCTAGTACACCAAACACTCCTTATCTATCAAAGTATCCCTTATTATCCATCTTCCCTAGAGAACTCTGCTATATATCTATCATACACTTCAACCTTTCCAAGAAGACTGGATTCAACGAAAGTTGGACCATAAAATCTACCATCCAAACCTTCCATCCTATGAAGTTTTCCATCTCGTCAAGCCTCTCAACCTCCACCTTTAACCAATGCCCTTGGTTGGCCAAACCATAACAAGAATAAAAGTAGATTCAAGGCATACCATGCAATAGGTGTGTAGATTTCAGCAAGCTGAAATAGAACTGCAGCAGTCTTCTTCCTCTTTGGATGCCTCTCCTTACTTTCTGTCCTCAAAATCTAACCTCCAGGAGCTTCTCTCCTTGCTTCCTACCTCATGTAGCAGTCTTATTGAGTTCTGGAAACCTAACATCAATAGAGAGGGAAAAAACTTCTCGCTATCAATTTTATTTTGAACAAACTTTTTGTAGCACCTGCTCCTCCCTTCCATGCTTACCTAGCTCTAATATCAATTGTTATGACTACCTTTCACCTGCATGGACCTAAGGGAACTAGTAAGGAATCTCTCTACAAAATCCAAATAGATTGGAATTTGTTTAGTAGCCAACGATCAAGTCCTAGGTCATTGTGCACCAAAAAACTTGTAGCAGCAACTTAGTTTGTGTCTCCCCTCTTTCATGGACTTGGGACATGCCTCCAAATCTGAAAGTTTTGCCCTAACACCCTAGGAACCAAGGCAAGAGATGTGGATGCTTGGGACTTGGAGATCTGGATGAAATCCTTGAATAAGGAGTCCTAGTTTGATAGGGACTTCATGGCAGCTTTTTAGCATAGCAGCCTTGGCCTATGCTCATCTCTCTTCATAGCCTACCTTTGAATTTTGGACATGGAACCTCTCCTGGTCTTTCTTGATATTTGAAGAACTCGAACATCCAAGATGTGGGCACGATCATGCTAGGAGAGAGACTCCCGAGCAGGAGAGAGTCTCTTTTGCACCCCCTAGCACTAGCATTAACTTTCCATCACTATGAACTTCTTCGGACACTAACTTACTATGCTTTCTTGATCAAAAGTTCCTCCTTTAGATGCTACAAGCCTCTCTAGAAAATAGGGATGAGGCGTGAATCCTTGTATCATGAAGAGAGAATAACAATAGAGCGCATACCTTCTTGTGATACTACACATCCCCCTTTTGAAAAAGTGAGGGCATGCGTGAAGCCTCCTCTACTCCCTATCTTGAGTGGCATGGAATCAGGAAGAGAGGGAGAGAAGAGTTAGGAAAAAATTATGTTTAATTCCTTAATAATTAGGTTAAATGATATGCTCCTTTATTAGCCAAAGGTCCCTCCTAATCTAACTAGGAATAAAACTCATGAACCTAACCTAACTCAAACTTCTTCCAAGACTAATCTAATTAGGAAAGCACTTATTTAAGCTTATATATACCCATGATTTGACCCACTCTCATACCGACTTAGGTCAAAACCTAATCCAATATGGATTAGCCCCTTCAAGATCCAAAAACCTAGACCTTGAGCTTATGGAGGGCTGAATCTCCATCCTAGGATCAAATCGATCCTAGCCCTTGGACCAAACTAATCCTAGACTCCTAGAGCCTCGCCATGACTCCTCTCATGTCCTTCAAAGGCTTGGAAGCATCATATCTATATGCCAATACTCCTTCATTAGAGGGCCCATCTATATTAGAATGAAAGCCAATCTTAGTTATGTTAAAAGATCTAATACATCACAATGTTATCGTTGGAACATCATGATTATCTGTTTAAATATTCAACTTCTAAAAAAATTTAAACTGCATAGAAAGCAGCGAGTTGAGTCAATTCTACGAAGAAAGAAGTGCTTTTATGGATTTGAAAGCTTTGATTTTATAAAGAAAAAAAATATTTTTGGAGTCGGAAAACAAGAATTAAAAGTATAAAAGAAAGTAAATTTAATACTAAGATCTACTATCTAGATCTTAGCTTTTACCTGCAATAAAAATAAAAAATAGAAATTAAACTTGGTACTAAGATATACTATTTAGATCTTAGCATCTATTTGCAATAAAAATAAAGAAGATAAATTTAAGAATATGAAGATAATTTTTGCATTAATTAAAAGTAGAATCCTTTTACAAGAAATTAAAAAGAATAATTAAATAAACTAAGAAGAACTATAAATAAAGCTTTAACAAAGATTTGAAGTAGATTGGTGTAGCTTCATCGGAAAGATGGTTAGTGAACTTCTTTCCTTCAAACTCCTCGGAATATGCTAGACTTCTTCTTCTTCCTTTTTGGAACTGATCTTAGAGATGGTGTAGGCGTGGAAATGGAGCAGGGAGGCAAAACCCTCTTTTAAATATCTCTCTTAGAAGCCAACACGCAATCCAAAGTTATACCTTCTTTCCTGTACCATATCCGCTCTTCTCAGATGATTTTCTTCTTGTAGCGTAGAGTTATTTAAATAGAGCTTGGTGAAGGCTATTTCCTCCTAAAATTTGGAGTGAAGTTTGAGTAGAATCAGTCTGGAATCATGTTAGTCCTTCCTTGTCATCTGATCAGCATCAAATCAAACCAAATCGCCACTTATCGATGCTTCATCAAGTTCAAAATAAGTCAACTTTAATGCTAATCATTCGATGGTGCTTGAATCATGCCCAGATCTAGCAAATCATCTCAAATCACACACAAATTTAGTCAAGGTCTTTACTAGCCATTGGATCAGTTGCTAAGTGGTCTTAAGGGCATTAGATGGCATGATTCGCAGCCAAATCATGCAAAATGGAAGTGGATCGGTCCCAGAATTCCTCATCAAGTCGGCAACCATCCCATGCCGTTGGATCGTTCCTTAGATGTCACCCCAGCCATGCGATGTTGCAAGAAAATAGCACTTTAATTGCACTTAGCCAAACACCTGGAAATCATTTTGTATGCTATGTGAAAGACCAAAAATAACTATTCTTGTGGACCACTTATGAACCAGTGGTCCACGTGAACCATTGGCTCTTAATAAGCACGATTAATATCCTAATTAAAGTATCAAATTATGTATTTATTTATTTTTATTCTTTAAAAATTGATGTCTTGTATTTTACAAGAAAGATATTCATAAAAAGAACTTAATTTGTAAAATTAAATGATGAGAATTAGAATCAAAATAGAGCTGAAATAGTTCTAAACCCAACTCAAAAGTCCAATCCATTAGTCTCGGTCCATAATTCATTTCGGCATGGACCATGGCTAAAGGAACTTGGTCCTCCCTAGAAACATCACATGGCTTACAACAACTCCTCATGCAACTCCAAAAGCAAATCTGAACGCAGCACACCAGGAAAGCATTTAAAATGGCTCACATTAAATGCCGTTATCACTTGGTCCACACTTTTTCACCCCGGCAACAGCGGTCACCAAAAGCTCTTCATGCGGCTCCCGGTAACTCCCCAAGAAGGTCCTCACACGGTTCACTTTCGCCTTCCTATCGATCTACGAAACATTTAATGCATGCTAGTCTACAAAACATTTAATGTGTTCCCAGAAAGCATTTAATTTTCTGACTTGGAGTTGGGAGACCGTTTAGGATCTAACTCTCTCTCTTTTTTTTCTTTTTTTTTTTTTTTTTTTTTTGTTCTATCAAATAAAAAAAAAAAAAAGAAAGCATTTAACGTGGTTTATGGTGCTGGCTTATTTCTGGGGTGCCATCGGGTGGTTAAGAAGTATTTGGCATTTAACCCAAACGCCTGAGTTCCCAATAGGATTGAGGTGCTGAGCGACGGCATCTCAGCCTTTTTATCGGTAAAAATAATTCATGCAATTCTAAGGACGATTCCTACTCCAATTTCACGTCAATTTTCACTAAGACTCGGTCTCCACCGGGCTCTATTATAGAGCATTATAAGAGAAAGAAGAAATAAGTAGAGCATTATAAGAGAAAGAAGAAATAAGCAAGCAGCCACAAAAAAAAAAAATATTTTATTTTATTTATTTCAGGTTTGAAATGAAAAGAAAAAATATGTGATGTGAAGGGATCGCTGACGTGGAGGAATCGGCAGACGCCACGTCAAGAAAAGATGCCACATCGATTTTCCAGCCCGGATTCCATTACTGAGCTGAGCTGAGCTCCCTCAGAACAACAAGCCGAGCTCAGTCCTTCACCAGGTCATGCCCGCGAGCTCGGGACGTTTAGGTCAGAGCCGCCTTCTGCCTTCCAGAGCGAGACCCTCGGAGGCTAGTGCCCTGCGGTCGAGGTCGAGCCAAGAGCTCACCCGCCGATGTGGAGCCTCTCCAAACGCGTGCCCTCTAGACCGGGTGCGCCTTCCGCCCTCCAGAACGAGACCCTTAGAGGCTAGTGCCCTGCGGTTGAAGTCGAACCAGGAGCTCACCCACCGATGTGGAGCCTCTTCAAGCGCGTGCCCTTTGGACCGGGTCTGCCTTCCATCCCCTAGAGCGAGACCCTCGGAGGCTAGTGCCCAGCGATTGAGGTCGAGCCAAGAGCTCTCCCGTCGATGTGGAGCCTCTCCGAGCGCGCGCCCTCTGGACCGGGTCCGCCTTCCGCCCTCCAGAGCGAGACCCTCGAAGGCTAATGCCCTGCGGTTGAGGTCGAGCCAAGAGCTCGCCCGCCAATGTGGAGCCTCTCCGAGCGTGCGCTCTCTGGACCGGGTCCACCTTCTGCCCTCCGGAGTGAGACCCTCGGAGGTTAGTGCCTTGCGGTTGAGGTTGAGCCCAGTACTCACCCACCGATGTGGAGCCTCTCCGAGCGCGCGCCCTCCGGATCGGGCTCGCACTCTACCCTCCACCAAGGCACCCCCGCAAGCTCGGAGCATCTAGGTCGGAGCGAGTCCTGCCATTCCAGCTCGGCCCCAGCCCGGACGAGGTCCTCACCAGCCCAGAACACCGGCGACCCGCCCGAGGACTGCACCGAAGCGCCTTCCAGGCCATACTGACCACCTGCGATCGCCAGTTACACCAGAAAGGCAAGCAGCATGTTGATCGAGATGCCACACTCCTCACCAACCACTCAAATCACCCAAGAGAAGAAGCCAACCAGAAGATTCGAATCCCGCATGCGGCGGCCCCGCCGTTCGAGGCACTGCCAAATTTTTTGGAATGAGATAACCAAGAGGAGTGCCAGAGCGTATGACAACTCTCCTTATCATGAATCAGGGAAGACTCCTCGGGACACCGCCGCATGTGCCTAACAGCCCAGCGGGGATCCCGAGACAAGCGCCCAACGGTAACCTAGTTTGCAGCAAACTCAGAGGTAACGCAACAACTCCAACATACAAGCAAAAAAAAAAAAGAGGGGCACGGCACCACCACCACCATGAGCACAAGCGCAAGCCCGACCAAGAGGGTGGAGCACCACTACCACTATATTCAAAGGAAAACGAGGGATACATGGAGAGGCGGAGGAACAGGGCACCCCTCGGTCCCCGCTATCACTCTCCCCCTGTAATGTTTTCACCTTTGCACGCATCTTCCACTCCTCCTAGAGCGGAGTCCATCAAGAGGGGCCCGACCAGGAGGATCTATTCCCCTGGATCGTCATTGACTTGATCATCGGAGTGCCCCCACCGGAAACCCCAGCCCGGGTCTCTAACCCCTATCTCGCAGGTCTGGGAGCAGAGGACCGCCGAGCGGCAAGATGATCACACCCAGCACGGAGGTCCGGGACTCGAGGTTGTCGGGCGGTAGGAGGAGCACACTCTGGCGTCGACAGCAGCTACGGGCCACGACGGTCTTGACGGCAACAGATTGGCGCGCCAGGTAGCGGGGGCGGGCATGACTAAGTCCTCCACCTCCCCACAGGTCAACATACCGCGGAAGAACGATGACGACACAAGCTGGAAAGGTTAACAGATTGGCGATCTTCTCTAGGCATCTCCGGGATGTCACCCCCTCCGCACCCTTCGACGGGGAATCTGCTGGCGAAACCATCAGGCACACAGCAGAAGCGCGCTTGGAAAAGCATGAATGCAAGATGGCGGGATTCTTCCACCGGTTCATCAGCGTGCGAGGCTTAGCCGGAGAGCCACCGGACTGTAACGCCCACCACCGGTGAAGCCCTTCACCGGTTGCGGTGAGGCGGAGTATCACCACTTTCACCGTGCTCACGGTCATGGCATCGAAAAATGTCGCAACCGTGAACAGGAGATCGAGAAGCTCGTCAAGGAGGCTCTCCTCCGAAGGTTTGCGGGCGGGGGCAGGCCTCAAGCGGGGTCCCAAGCACTCGCCACTCTCCCATCAGCTTCGACCATCGACAGTCACTCCATCGTGAAACCGGTGGGCGTGATTGCCTTGAGAATCGCATATGCGACTAAGAAGACTCGAGGGGCAGGGGACCCCGAGAGTAATCGCCCTGCTATGAGGGGAGAAGAGAGCGAAGGAGGAAGGTAAATAAAGATGCCATGGATATCGGGACGACGGTCGCGAGCCACCATGGGAAGGCCCCCACGAGGTGGTCGAAGCCCCATCACGAGGGATCCATTACCTCGAGGAACTCGACGGCGTCAGGCTCCCCAGAGGGAGGAGGGCCTGCGACCTACAAAGATGCCCCCAATAAGGTAAGTTCCCTTACCAACAGTCATAACAACAATTTTTCCTTTGTATGGGTATCCGCGCGTCTTGCAGGAAAGAATCGACGGCGCCCTCGAGCCCAGCTCCAGGATGCCAGAGAACTTCGAGCCACGTAGCTCCCAATTCCAGGCATCCCTGAGCCCACCTCCAGGACGTCAAAGAACCTCGAGCCACGTAGCTCCCATTTCCAGGCATCCCCGAGCCCAGCTCCAGGATGTCAAAGAACCTCGAGCCACGTAGCTCCCAATTCCAGGCATCCTCAAGCCCAGCTCCAAGATGTCCAAGAACCTTGAGCCACGTAGCTCCCAATTCCAAGCATCCCCGAGCCCAGCTCCAGGACGTCAAAGAACCTCGAGCCACGTAGCTCCCAATTCCAGGCATCCCCGAGCCCAACTCCAGGACGTCAAAGAACCTCAAGCCATGTAGCTCCCAATTCCAAGCATCCCCGAGCCCAGCTACAGGACGTCAAAGAACCTCGAGCCACGTAGCTCCCAATTCCAGGCATCCCCGAGCCCAGCTCCAGGATGTCAAAGAACCTCGAGCCATGTAGCTCCCAATTCCAGGCATCCCCAAGCCCAGCTCCAGGATGTCAAAGAACCTCGAGCCATGTAGCTCCCAATTCTAGGCATCCTCGAGCCCATCTCCAGGATGTCAAAGAACCTCGAGCCACGTAGCTCCCAATTCCAGGCATCCCTGAGCCTAGCTCCAAGACGTCAAAGAATCTTTGAGCCACGTAGCTCCCAAGCTCAAGCATCCCCGAGCTTAGCTCCCAGGATGTCGGTTCAAGACTGGAGCTCAGATCTCCGGCCAAGAAAACTTCGAGCCAAGCCACTCTCCATCTCAAACATCTCCGAGCCCAGCTCCGAGATGCCAAGAGATCATGGGCCCACGTAGCTCCCATCAACGCCTCAAGCCTAGCTCTAAGGCGCCAAAGACCTGAGCCAAGATCTCAGGCAACCCTTGGGCCCGAGCCTATCTCCACGTCCAGGAAGGCCTCGAGCCTAGCTCCAAAGCAACCAAGACCGATAACCCCCTTCTCTGATCTCCCTACTCGAAAAAAAGACGAGAGGGGAAGAAAAGAAAGAGAACAAAGGGGGGAGCCCGGCAACCCCCTTCTCTGATCTCCCTACTCAAAAAGAAGACGTGAGGGGAAGGAAAGAAAGAGAACAAAATGGGGGCACAACCAGCATCCTCTTCTCTGATCTCCCCACTCTAAAAAAAAAAAAAAAAAAAAATAAAAAGATAAAAAGAAGGAGAAAGAAAGAAGAGGGGAAGGAAAGAAAGAGAAAAATACAGCATCATCGAAGCTACCACTTTCCTGGCTCAAGACCGGAGCTCAGATCTCCGGCCAAGAGAACTTCGAGCCCAGCAGCTCTCAGCACCAACATCCCCGAGCCCAGCTTCAGGATGCCTTCTCAAGACTGGAGCTCAGATCTCTGGCCAAGAGAACTTCGAGCCCAGCAGCTTTCAGTCACAAACGTCCCCGAGCCCAGCTCCAGGATGCCCTCTCAAGACCGGAGCTCAGATCTCCGGCTAAGAGAACTTCGAGCCAAGCAGCTCTCAGTCACCAACATCCCCGAGCCTAGATACAGGATGCCCTCTCAAGACCGGAGCTCAGATCCCCGGCCAAGAGAACTTCAAGCCAAGCAGCTCTCAGTCACCAACATCCCCGAGCCCAGCTCCAGGATGCCCTCTCAAGATCGGAGCTCAGATCTCCGGCCAAGAGAACTTCGAGCCAAGCAGCTCTCAGTCACCAACGTCCCCGAGCCCAGCTCCAGGACGCCCTCTCAAGACCGGAGCTCAGATCTCCGGCCAAGAGAACTTCGAGCCCAGCAGCTCTCAGTCACCAACGTTCCCGAGCCCAGCTCCAGGATGCCATCTCAAGACCGGAGCTCAGATCTCCGGCCAAGAGAACTTCGAGCCCAGCAGCTCTCAGTCACCAACGTCCCCGAGCCCAGCTCCAGGATGCCCTCTCAAAATCGGAGCTCAGATCTCTAGCCAAGAGAACTTTGAGCCAAGTAGCTCTCGATCACCAACATCCCCGAGCCCAGCTCCAGGACGCCCACTCAAGACCGGAGCTCAGAACCCCGGCCAAGGGACCTCCGAGCTGCATGGCTCTCATCAGCAACACTTTCAAGCCCAGCAGCTCTCAAGTGTCATAACTTGGCCCCAAACAAGGTGCAGCCCTTCTCTCTGATCTCCCTATAAAAAATAAAAAATAAAAAAAAATAAGAGAGAAAGAAGAAAGGAAGAAAAGAGAAGGGAGTGAAAGAAAATAGGTGGCAAAGAAACTTAAGTTTCAATGACTAAACACAAATTACAAGTATTTTCTGGGCCCCCGACATGTCGGGTGACCCTGGCTAAAAGCAAGAAACACAACTACAAAACAAGACAAGGAAGAAAAGGATCACTCCACGCCGGCCGGTTTCACTGTTGGATCTTGAGGCCGAGAAGACTCGGCCTGAGCTGCCCTAACTCTGGGAGGATCGCCCTCGGTTGGTGTCGAAGACTCTGGGCCTGTGGCTCCCGCGGTGACCTCCTCATCAGCCTTCGCCTCCGAGGTAGAAGGATACCTGAGGCAGCCACAGTTCTTATCAGGGTTAAGCGCCTCCACCCGGCCGCGTAGATACATGAAACCCTTATAAAAGGAATCCGACACCATCTGCTGGATTTCAGCGACGAACTCCTCTGAAGCCTTGAAGTTGGTGATGAAGTTCTCAGCCCCCTTCATGGCCTCAACGGCCACCCTCTTCGACTCGATGGCCTTCGACCTGGCTGCCTCCGTCGAGTTGGCTGCCATCTCTGCCGCCTTCTCAGCAGCGGCAAGTTTTTCCTTCACAGCTGCCAGCTTCGCCTGGGTAGCTTGGGCGATCTCCTTGTGCCGATCGACCTCGGCACTATACCAGTTAAGCTTCTTCTCGATGACAGAGAGGTCGTCGATCGCCTTCTTCGAACGGCTCTGCTCCAGGTCACGAGCCGTCAAGAGTGCCTTTGCTCGCCCCTCAGCATCGGCGAGCTCTTTCTCAAGGTCCTTGACCTTCGACTCAAGGACCTCATTTGCCCCGACATTTCCCTTCAGGTTGGCCTTCAAAGACTAGATCTCGGCGGCCTGTTGTCGCTCGAGACGCTCCCAGCTCTGGTAGCGGCCCTTGATGTAGAGGGCCTCGGTGCTGATCTGCACCATGAAACAAGGTCAGCTAAAAAAAAAAAAGGAAGAAAGAATTTGAAAAGGAAGAGGGGGATAACTCACCGAGTACAGCTTGGGAAAGATGTTGTTGATAACGTTGGCCAGCCGCATCCCGGCCATCTCTTGCCGGTCGCATAACTGGATTGAGAAATCCATCATACGCTCGGCCAACTCGGGGCTCTGGAGGAAAGAGCTCTCCGGCCCTATCCTGAAGGGGAGGCGGCATCGTGCCTCCTCCCTCTTGTCCTCTCCGGGGGCGGGCAGCCTCGCCCCGCTGGCTGAAGGACCCTGGGGGCAGACTAAGAAGCTGGTGCATGCGACACCTCCATTGCGGCCCTAGGCGCAGCCCAGGTCTCCTCACCCCTGACATCGGCAAGGGGCGGACTCGAAGGACGGTAGGGTGCAGTGGCAGCAGCCGCGGCCCTCGCCCGAACAACTACCTCAGGCTCTGCAACAAGAGCTTGCTGGGCTGGCCTTGGTGCTGCGGAAGCTACCCTCTCCATTGGCACAGGAGCAGCACGGGACACCTCTGAACTTGGACCCACTGGAGCTGCCGAGCTCAGATCGATCACCACCATGGGGGCGACCGCAGGGGCGCTCTCACTCCACGCTCGCCTCGACGAAGGCTCCCCGGCCAACCCGGTCAGCGACCTCTTCTTGGTGATTGCCAGGAGGTCATTCTCGGAGAAGATCATTCCTGCATGCAGACCACACAACAGTTAGAATCTGTGGGGAATAATGTGAGAAGTGCAAGAAGTGCAAGAAAAAAGGAAAAGAAAAGTTCAGGTCGAACTCACCCAATCTATTCGTTGGGTTGATCCTGGAATCGGCGAGGTTCTGCTTAGACAATAGGACCTCCAAAGGAGAAATCTGGGTGGTGCGGAGCTGCTCATAATCATCCCGGTCAGCCGCATCGACCACAAAATTTTGGTTGGGAGACTTGTCCGGATCGATCCAGACCCACTTGACCCCCTCGACCTCAACAAAGAAAAACTTGCTCTTCCATCCTCTGATGGAAGAGGGAAGCTCAAACTTGATGCCCTTCGGGCGGGAGGACAAGGACCACCACCCATCCTCGGTGGGGTGGCGCTTCAAGGCAAAGAAAGCCCTAAACAAGGAAAAGCGGGCAATGAACCCGTGGAGGTGACAAAGCACAATGAAGGAAAAAACGACCCTAATGGCGTTTGGCACTAGTTGTGCAGGGACCAAACGATAATTGTCCAAGATGGACAGGAAGAAAGGATGGAAGGGAAATCGAAGACCCCCGGAGAAGGTCCTCTCATAAAATGCAAGACGGCCCGGGCCACTAGAAGTGACCCGTTCCCCCGGCTGGGGGATCATGAGCCGGACGGAAGTCGGGATGCCATAGACATCTCGAACGGTCCTCAGTTTCCCGGCAGTGATCATCGAGGCAACCCCACCAGGACTCGTGGATCGGATTGACTCAGAGACGGGGACAGAAGGAGAGGAGGAGGCAAAGAAGGGCCAAATTCCAGTTCCCTGATGAGCACCGGACCGGGAGGACGCCTCCTATTGAGCTCAAAGCGAGTTGCATCTTCCTCTCCGTCAGAAGAAGAAGAAGAAGATGCCGGCCTCCGCTCGGAGGGATCGGCCTCATCCTGATCAGTGGAAGGTAGAAGCCCGGACCAAAACAGGACATCCTTGAGAATGAGGGGAAAGAATGACTTGGAGTAGAGGACGAAAGAGAAGACTCAACCTAAAGAAGACTCCAGACCCCAGGAAAGAACCCTATTCTAGCGGGGGAAGGAGAGAGAAGAAGCTGACCTATTGCCTTAGAAAATTCGGGACGACTAGAAGGAGGAAGAAGCTTGGGCGCAGTAGCAGCAGGCACGGAGAATTCAAAAAGAATAGATAGTTCGGGTAAGGCTCTACTTTCATTTCGAAATGACTCGAGGGATTCGTACCGATTCAACTCTTCTGCCAACGGATGTACGCCACGTGCTGTCCATCCATGAGAATGGCATCCCGGTCGCTCTGCATTCTGCGCCAACAATAACTGCTCCTCGGACGTGGCCACCTGGCATCCCCGCATTGGTCCGCAGGGTAGGTCCCCGAAGCGCCAGCAATCATGGCCATCATCATGCCAGATTTTTGCCTTTCCACGTCAGCACCGTAATTACTCCCTTTGACCTGAGTGCCGTGCACTAACAGGCCTTGGGAGTGGGGGGCAAATGATGTAAAGGGATCGCTGACATGGAGGAACCGGCAGGCGCCACATCAAGAAAAGATGCCACATCGATTTTCCAGCCCGGATCCCACTACTGAGCTGAGCTGAGCTTCTAGAACAACAAGCCGAGCTCAGTCCTCCGCCATGTCATGCCCGTGAGCTTGGGATGCCTAGGTCGGAGCCGCCTTCTGCCCTCCAGAGCGAGACCCTCGAAGGCTAGTGCCCGGTGGTCGACGTTGAGCCAAGAGCTCACCCATCGATGTGGAGCCTCTTCGAGCGCGCGCCCTCTGGACTGGGTCCGCCCTCCGCCCTCTAGAGCGAGACCCTCGAAGGCTAGTGCCCTGCGGTCGAGGTCGAGCCAGGAGCTCACCCGTCGATATGGAGCCTCTCCAAGCGCGCGCCCTCTACACCGGGTCCACCTTCCATCCCCTAGAGTGAGACCCTCGGAGGCTAGTGCCCTGCGGTCAAGGTCGAGCCAAAAGCTCGCCCGTTATGTGGAGCTTCTCCGAGCGCGCGCCCTCTGGACCGGGTCTGCCTTCTGCCCTCCAAAGTGAGACCCTCGGAGGCTAGTTCCCTGCGGTCGAGGTTGAGCTAAAAGCTCGCCCGCCGATGTGGAGCCTCTCCGAGCGCGCGCCCTCTGTACCGGGTCCGCCTTCCGCCCTCCAGAGTGAAACCCTCGAAGGTTAGTGCCATGCGGTCGAGGTTGAGCCCAGCACTCACTTGCCGATGTGGAGCCTCTCCAAGCGAGCGCCCTCCAGATCGGGCCCACACTCTGCCCTCCTCCACCAAGGCTCCCCGCAAGCTCAGAGCGTCTAAGTCGGAGCGAGTCCTACTGTCCCAGCTCGGCCCAAGCCCGGACGAGGTCCTCACCAGCCTAGAACATTGGCGAGCCGCCCGAGGACTGCACCGAAGTGCCTTCCAGGCCGTACTGACCACCTGCGACCGCCAGTTACACCAGAAAGGCAAGCAGCACGTTGATCGAGATGCCACACTCCTCACCACCACTCAAATCACCCAAGAAAAGAAGCTAACCGGAAGATTCGAATCCCGCGGGCGGCAGCCCCGCCGTTCAAGGCACTGCCAAATTTTTGGAATGAGATAACCAAGAGGAGTGCTAGAGCGCCTGACAACTCTCCTTATCATGAATCATGGAAGACTCCTTGGGATACCGCTGCATGTGCCTGACAGCCCGGCGGGGATCCAGAGACAAGTGCCCAACGGTAACCTAGTTTGCAGCAAACTCAGAGGTAACACAACAACTCCAACAGACAAGCAAAAAAAAAAGGGAGGGGCATGACACCACCACCACCACGAGCACAAGTGCAAGCCCGACCAAGAGGGTGGAGCGCCACTACCACCATATTCGAAGGAAAACGAGGGATGCAAGGAGAGGCGGAGGAACAGGGCACCCCTCGATCCCCGCTATCACTCTCCCCCTGCAACGTTTTCACCTTTGCACTCATCTTCCACTCCTCCTAGAGTGGAGTCCATCAAGAGAGGCCCGACCAGGAGGATCTGTTCCCCTGGATCGTCACTGACTTGATCGTCGGAGTGCCCCTACCGGAAATCCCAGCTCGGGTCTCTAACCCCTGTCTCGCAGGTCTGGGAGCGAAGGACCGCCGAGCGGCAAGACGATCACACCTAGCACGGAGGTCTGGGACCCAAGGACGTCGGGCGGCAGGAGGAGCACACTCCGGCGCCGACAGCAGCTACAGGCCACGACAGTCTCGGCAGCAACAATATGTTATCAATTCTATCTATACATGGATAAAACTCTTCCATCTTGAAAAGGAGTTCTTTTTATAATAAATTTATTTTATTTTTCCTAACTTATATATTTTTTTCATGCAAGTGATATAAAATTTATTTTTTCTTTAATTATGTTTGTGTTATGTTTTTTGCATAAATTATACCTTTAACAATTTATTCTCCAAAGAGACGCACTATGATCTTAACAGAGCATGATTCATACTTAAATAGGAGATAAATTATCTTAAAATTAATTTCTTTTCTTTTAAATAGATTTGAAATAATTTATGCTCATAAAGGAATAGATCATAATCCAAGATACAGTTTATACTTAGATAGAGATAGATTATACTCAAAACTAATTAATCACAAGCCTTTATATGAATGAATATCAAAATTTATTAAAAAGAAGAATGGATTTTTAATCTATGAGATGTGGCTTAATTATCTATTGAATTAATTTACTCTACATGATTAGTTTTTAGAAGTTAGCAATCAAAAATATTTCAATTTTCTTTCTTTATTTTTTTTGTTAAATAATTATCCAAGATTCCTGATGATACGATTCCTATTCATCCTATCTATATATAGTAGTAAATTAAGTTTGTTTTTTGATGCCCTACGATAAACGATCAATATTTTGGTACTGTTACTTGATATCATTAGCACGATTATATTTATAAAGCATATGAATTTTTTTAGTTAATTAATTAATTAAATTTTCCATTTGTTATTTATTACTTTCTTTAAATTTCTTACCTTTTTCATTAGTTATTTAATTATTACTTTCTAATTTCCCATTTTATTTTATATATCTTATTACTTTTTAATTTTTAATTTTATTTTATTTATTTAGTTGTTTTTTAATTTATTACTGATGTGGCAAGAAGCTGACATGTAATCCCTGTCAGATGTAATGTCAGAAAAACTGCCATGGTGGACACTCCATCTCGGACTCCTTTACCGGGCCCAGCTCCCCTAGAATGACAAGGTGGCCCGTCAAAGCCGAGTTCTGTCCTCCGCTAGGTTGGCACCCGCAAGCTCGGGGTGCCTAGGCTAGAGCTGAGCGACCTCCTTCACCATGAGCACTCTGCACCTTCTTTCCCTTACCTTTCTTCTTCCCTTTCTTAAAGGGACGACGACCTCTAAAACCTCCCACTAAATTCACCACCCCCTTATTCAGTTGGTGGTCCTTCTCGTAAGTCTGCAGCAACCCCATTAAACCATGGTAATTGACTGCAGGCTTATTCATTCTATAATGATCGAGAAAGTCAAGATAGGATGAGGGTAGAGAATTCAGGATCGCATCCTTGCCAAGTTGCTCGTGCAAGGGACATCCAAGCTTGCCCAATTATTCGATCATCTTGATCATGTACAATATATGATCAGTGACTGAACCGCCATTCCGCAATTTTGGATTGTAGATGGCACAAGATACTTTGTACCGCTCTACATCGTTTGGCATGCCGAAAGATTCCTTTAACTTTTGAAGGATCTTGTCTGGCTGGGCCTTCTCGAATTTGCGACTGAACTCGTTGTTCATCACTGCCAACATTATGCATCGGACAGTAGTCCAATCAGAAACCCACTTCAAATAAGTATCCTTGACCGAACTCTGAGCATGGGTAGGAGGGGTTTCAGGTGCTGGATCCGTTATCACATAAAGGATCTGCTCGTGCTCCAGGACAATCCTAAATTTCGATACCAGCTATCAAAATTGGAAGCCTTTAACTTCTCATCATCGAGAAGTGACTGGAGCGAAAGGTTTGATGACATCTGAAAGGAAAATTAAGACCAAATTAGTATATGAATTAATCAATTAAACCAAAAGACTTGGACTTTAGTCTAAAGGTCCCTCCCACTAATTTTTCAATTTGGGAGCCTCTAACTCCAATCCGTGAAATCATCATTTCATAGTGCGTACTGAAATCCAATAGACCACGTATGAGCCCGACCATGGCCGGCTCACCCATACGCGCTTAAAGGTAGGTTCTTTAACCAATTGCTTCAGCAACTTCCAGTAATAAATTTTTCCCCACAGATCATCAATCAGCCTTGGGGCCTCCTATTACAGGTCTCTGGTTAGGTCCAACAATTAATATGATAAATCCGATGCTTCCAGCTAATGAATGACCAAGCTCAACTTTGGCCGGCCCACCTGATCACCATTAAGAAGGTTGCACTGAACCATCATCTATGGAAGAGTAATCCCAGTAACTAGATGCACACCCGTTCTTTGGAACTGTCGATGTATACCAAGCTAAAGGACTCATTACTAACCCACTTAATGGGAGGCTAAGACACCATCAACTCATTGACTTAGTCTTTTTTCAAGACCTAAAAATTTTAGAGGATTTTAATTAAATTGTGACAGAAGAATAGAGAGAAGAACATGGATCAACCCCCACTGATCAAATCAATTCTTAGGAGGGTTGAATTAAATTCAACATGTTGGTCCATGGGCACCTAAAGATCAGACAAGCTGATTAACTTGGATGACATGAGTTAACTCAAATCAATAAGCTCTTCTAATCAGTTCTGGTTGACCGGATTGGCCAGGTAGGTGAGATCATGGATGAGTATCCGCCATTAACCATCTTTCCTAGACACCAACCAAGTTGGCCAGGAAAGAGGTAGCCTCATGCAGTCATGATCAAAAATGCCAAACCTGCCTAGACACCAATCGATTTACCAGACACGATTAGACCAGCCTAAGAACTCGGGCTTACCACAAAGTCACTAATTAGATCCATTTTAGAAGAATGGTCTAACCCATCTAACTATTAGATAGATACTAAAGAGAAGGTCCTTAATCAACATTTGATTAGTTCTCTTAAGTCCAATTCAACAAACCTTAGGTCTAACCCAATAAACGGACCCAATCAGATAACTAACCCAATTAACCTGGATGGCTTATTCAAATGACATTAGGTTTCATAAATTCTAATCTGGCTTGTCATTTAATTAATCTTTCAATTCATAATTGTTAGATTATAAGCCAACTTTTAAATAAAATATTTTTAATTAAATTCATGTAAAACCCTTTTATATCTTCCATGCATCATATCTATTTATAATATTACAAGCCAAAAAAATTTTAGACATGCCAATGTATAATCATGTATAGGATTAAAACATTTTTAATACCATATATTTCCTTTAAGGATCATTCTAAAAAGGCCAACACAAACGAACCACCTCGTGCCATAGAAAATTAAGGGTTTTAAAACCTGATTAATCTGTACACGCGGCCATGGTGAAGGTCTCATCTAGGTTCCTAAAAGTAATCCCTAATCTAGATACAGATCCAAAATCAATAATACATGCAATCATGATATGCTACTCAGGAACCTTGCTCTGATACCACTAAAAGAAAACTAGTGCATCGGATGCCTACCCTAGGCATTCTACACTAGGGAGTAGAAATTACATAATTAAAATTTTTAAACATGCATACAGAAAAACCTACTCATACACAAGATCTAACATAAACATGATGCATGTAACAAATACACAGGCATGTATAGGCAAGTGCAATAATTATAAATAATATGATAAAATCTAGATCTAAACATGTATGATAACAAAAGAAAATAATATACCTTATAGAGCTTCCTTTTATAATGAATTTTGGATCGAAGTAGGAAGAAGCCGACTCCCTTCAACAACAAATCAAGGCAGTCGGTAGAACTCCTTCAACAGCAAAACAAATCTAGAAGAAGAAGACGTCAATGTGAACTCCAGCAATCTTAAGAACGGATCTGCAAAGGGCTTCTACTTGATCTACAATAGCAAGAAGAAGAAAAGATCGGTCCAATCTTTCAAGGTATCCAAATGTCCACCCTCTAGAGTATTCATGCGTGGGCTCTCGCTGATCCAACTCCTGGATGGATGCTAGTCCTCCAGGAATCAATCAACAGGTCATGGATAGGTGGAGCAGGGAAAGCCAAAGAGATCTTTATGGACGGTCTTCTCCAAGACCGCCCTTACTCCACCTAAAGCATGCAATGGAGATCATGAAGAACAGGGAAGGATAACATGGGCCCCCTACAAATTTTCTGCACTCAGAAAATCATCCCAAAAACTATCTCATAGATGGTAATTAATCGCTCTCAGCACCTCACTTATCCCATGCCCTGTTACAACCGATCTTCTCCTTCTCTCACGGCTTTCAACCAAAAATATATGAGACTGAGATAACCCAAGAAGGCAAGGAAGACATCATGAGAAGAGTTTAGATAAAACCAAACACTTTGAATTGGCTCTTGATCGGTAAAATCGCTGGGAATCATAGGCTTTGAAGAGAATAAAGAGGGCGATATCTTCGTGAAAAACAGGGACCGAGAGAGGAATGATATGCAGGAGGAAACCACGGAGAGACCCAATCCAGATCGCTATGCTAATGATCATTATCTGATAACCCAAGCTCATCCGATCAACAAGCAGTTCTTATCCCATTCACATGGTAAAAACAGGGCAACCGAGCAAGGGAAGAAAAGAAAAAAACCGTGTAAATGTGCAAGTTTTTAAGCGGTTCAACAAGACCCAAAAACCGGTTCATAAAAACCTCGATATGACCAAACCTGATTAGTAAGAAAATAGGATCCAGTCCTGGTCTACTAGGAACAGTTCCTGGTGTTGGGAATTGTATCCCAAAGCCAATCATCTAGGTTATAGATGGTTGAGCTAATTGTTATGTAATTTTTATAATGAATAAAAGTTATTCTGGCTTCTCATCACTTTACATCTTCCTATAATGAATTCTTTAGTGATGATATCCTTAGGACTACTATTACATCGATATAGAGAGGATATATCGAGTGGTCCTTAAACAGGGTTCTCAGCCAAATGATATGTTGTACCTGGATAGCAACATATCAAACATAGGCTGTTGTGGTTCGTATTGTTTGGTTATCCTCTTGACCAAAGGAGTGTGGTGACACTGATGTGATCTGCAAGTGGGATATTTGATATCTCATTAGACGTGACTCCGCGTAGCACCTTATCTGCCTAAGGATCGCTCGCGAATGGATATGGGCATAAGTGTCCCTCTGACCTGAGGTCACTTTGGTAGCTTGCAAGCAACTCCCTGTGCTTTGGTGCCGGACAACCCGGATTTTAATCCGGTGACAAAAGGTTTCTGGGTACAGGCAAGTACTTGTGGAGCAGTAGTGGACCAAGATGGAATTGACCTGTCCAAATGGTTTGGATTGAATGTCTCGCAGTCTCTCAATTTAGCAAATCCTCGGCCGGGGTGGTCACAGTGAAGAGTCACTGGACATGCGAGATTGAGACACGTAGTGGATTGACATAGCTGGGGTTGGCAGTTCAACCCTAGGTCATCCTGAGCATTGGAGGTCAAAGGGATGAATTATGCGGTAACCATATGCCAGAGGTTCGATGGATTGCTCCCGCATCTTCGACCTATCCGGACGCCGAGACCCATTGCTAGGTGGTATCTTGTGCTGGTACTGGAAGTGTCCCAGTACTACCGTTTAGGTTCGAACCTATGAGGTCACACGCCACAGAGGATTTCTATCTGATTAGGAACCGACTCGATTGGGAATCGTTTCGGTGTTTTGTCACGGTTTTTGGTTGAGTTTTCTTCTGAATGACCCAGTCTTGGGTTGATCGGGTCTTCTCTGGATCAACCAGGAATATGTTCCTGGCTGACTAGGATTGAACCCATGTTCATCAAATGGTTTGATGAATGTTTCTAAGTCCAATTGATTTTGTTTTAGTCGGTTGTAAATCGATTTCAACTCAAATCAGTGAGGTTGGACTGTGGAAAGATAGGGTTCGTTCTTAGCTTCGTTTTGAGTCCAGTTTCGTTCGATTTGGACTTCGTTTGACTGGGTTTTGGCCTGAACCAATTTGACCCTGCTTTGTCCTTGGACCGAGGGGCTTTTTGGTCATTTGCCGGTTCACCTATTGAACCGTCGTCTTCATCCTCACGCCTGAGACGTTTCAGTTTTTGAAACCGAAACATGGCGTTCCCTTCCCTGATTTATTTCAATTAATTCCCACCACCCCTTCGCACAAAACTCTAGACCCTTGCTCTCCCCTACGGTTGGCATCCAGAGATATTTTTATACCCGCTTCTTGCTCTCTTTCGGTGGGTTTTTGAGAGCTTCCTCCATTTTTCCAAAAACTGTGAAAGCTTGGGATCCGGCGGCTAGCGACGTCGGAGCTCCGATCAGAAGTTTCCACGGCGTGTACCCCCTCTAGAGGGATCTCGCCTGAGATCCTGGGAGCAGGTCATCACTCCAGTGCAAGGTAATCGAAGTTTGATCTTCAAATCTCCCTGCTGCAACCGTGGCCGTGGACGACTTTTGGAGCCCCGATTCGAAGTGGAAAACGCCAGAGACTTGGAGATCCGATTTCATCACCTTGTAGCCGGTCAAGCAAGGATTCCAGCGGACCTAGGAGCTCGGGGTTTGGAGACCTGTGCGCGCCGCAGTCGACATCTGAACATTGCTCCACGGTGAGGAATTTCTGAACCGAGGTTGAAGAAGGGTGGAATAGCGGGAATAGCTATTCCACCCCATTCCTCCCTTATTCCAGCCTGGAATAAGTTCTTTTTTAATTTTTATATGCATTTATACATGTCCAAAAAAATATATATATATGCCATGCACTTTTAATGTTCTCTATGCAAATATATTTTTAATCCTGGTTTTGGGACAGGTTTTTCCGTGATTAATTAAAATTGTTTTAAAACATCTACCTGTTCCTATTCTATGCTTAGTGTAGGCACACACAAAAAAAAAAAAATCTTCCTTCACCTGGTTGACCCAAACCAATCCTGGTCGATCTAAATCAGACCAGGTGGACCAGAAAAAACCCAATATGTGCTCAATCAAACCATTTGATTTTAATACCGAATGATTCCCAATCGTTGATCGGCTCCCGGATCAGGAAGAAATCCTCTATGGCGTATAACCTTATAGGTTCGAACTTAAACGGTAGCACTGGAACATTACTAGTACCAGCACAAGATACCATCTAGCAATGGATCCCGGTGTTCAGATAGGCCGAAGATGCGAGAGCAATTTATCGAACCTCTGGCATATGGTTACTGTATAATTCATCTCTTTGACCTCCAATGCTCAAGATGACCTAGGGTTAGACTGCCAACCCTAACTGAATCAATCCACAACATGCCTCAACCTCTCAAGTCCAGTGACTCCTCACTAGGACTACCCCGGTCGAGGATTTACTAAATTGAGACACTACGAGACATTCAATCCAAACAATTTGGACAGGTCAATTCCATCTTAGTCCACCACTGCTCCACAAGTACTTGCTTGTACCCAGAAATCTTCCATCATCGGATTAGAAATCCGGGTAGTCCGGCACCAAAGCACAGGGAGTTGCTTGCAAGCTATCATGGTGACCTTAGGTTGGAGGGACACATATACCCATATCCAATCATGAGCAATCCTTTGGCAGAAAGGAGCTCCACGGAGTCACGTTCAATGAAATGTCACACATCCCACTTGCAGATCACATTAGTGTCACCACACTCCTTTGATCAAGAGGACAACCAAACGATGTGAACCATAACAACCTACACTTGATACATTGCCATCCTGTACAATGTATCCTTTGATTGTGAACCTTTTTAAATGACCACTTGATTATCCTCTCTATATCGAAGTTAGAGTAGTCCTAAGGACTTCATCACATAAATGGAGTTCATTACAGGAAAATGAATAATGTGATGAGCTGCCAAAATAAAGTTTTATTAATTCATATACAAATTACGATACTAAGCAGAATCGCCTACAGCTTAAGTGATTGGCTTTGGGACACAATTCCCAACAAGCCCTCCTTCGCCAAGTCGAGCCCCTCGGAGGTTGAGCCTCTCGGGCCGGAGTCGAGTGCCAGCTCTCCAGTTCGGCAACCACCTCGGACAATGACGCCAGCCACCAAGGGGGCGGAGCCACCCCCCCAAGGCACCAATGAGCCGCACGAAGACTACGAGGAAGCACCCATCAAATCACAATAACTTCCTGCGGATGCCACTTACACCAGGAGAGAAAGAAGCTCCCTGACCAAGGCGCCATGCTCTCCGCCAACCACCTGCACCACCTAGAAGAGGAAGTCAACTAGAAGATTCGAATCCAGGGGATGGCGGCCTTCCAATCGAGATACTGCCAGACTTCCCAGAATAGAATGACCGGAAAGAATGTTAGAATGCACGGCAATTTTCTTTATCATGAACTAGGAAAGATGTCCCGTCCATGGCATGGAACACCGCTGCACGCGCCTGACAGCATGGAAAAAATCCCAAGATAGGCATTCAACAACCACCTGGACTTAAAAGAACCTTCGACACCCTAAGCGAGGAGGTAAGCAAGCCAGGCAAGAGTAAGCAAAAACACTCGTCCAAGCAAGGGAGGAGGGGCCACACAGGAGGATCAATCCACCTCGGCCACCATCTTTCCTAGCATACTTGCACCCCCACTCTCACACCATTTACTCCTCCTAGCATGGAGTCCATCTAAAGGGGCTCGATCATATGGATCTGTTCTCCTGGATCGTCACTGACTTGACCGTCGGAGTGCCCCCACTGGAATCCCTGGCCTGGGTATCTGACCCTGTTTTGCAGGTCCTGAAGCGCAGGCCAGCCCTAAGGAGACGAGGGGCAATCCGATGTCAATAGCAGCTACGGGCCACGACGATCTTGGCAGCAACAGATTGGTGCACCAAGAAAGGGGAGAGGCAGGACGTATCTTGATCCAACCTAAACCCCCTGTAAGCAACTCACCTGGAGGATGGTGATGACGCGAGTGAGAGAAGTCTCCACCAGCCGTGTGGGAGATCCCCCTTCTCAAGGAGACCAGCACGGTCCAAAGGGGGAGCTCCCCACTCCTACTCAACCACCTCCGGCAGACATCCAACTAGCTGCGCTTGCCTAGCAGATGCAGATCCTCACTATGGCGGTGCGCCAGCTCCATCATCAATAGCATCCTTGGCTACCCATCAACAGCTAGGGACCCCCGTGGCCCACGCCGCAGCACCCCGCGACAGCCTACGTTCCTTCCCAGGAAGGCCTTCGCAGCCGCGGGCCATCACCTATCACCGGGATAATCACTTGACTCCGGCGAAGAGACAACGGGCTGGATTTGTCGATAGGGAGAGCCAGTCCCCAACCCTCGAGCGGGTAATGGCCAAACCCCGCTGAGGTCGAAAGGGCAAGAACCCCCTTTAGGGACGTCATCCCACATCACCTTCTACGTCTCCTTCAGCCTCAGCAAAGGGTTCGATCGATGAGGCCATCAGGCGCATGGTTGAAAAGCGCTTGGAGGAGCATGAGTACAAGCTAGCAGAATTATCCCACCGATTTGCAAACATGCAGGGCTCTGCTGATGAGCCAGCAGACTATGACGCCCGTCCCCTCTTCTTCCGAGAGATCCAAGAGGAACCGATTTCCAGCCGGTTCCGTATGCCGTAGGTGGATCCCTACGATGGGAGCACCAACCCCCTGGACCACCTGGAATGCTACAAGGCCCTCATGAGGGTCCAGGGGGGTGGTCCAGGGGGCCATCGATGCCCATTTTTGCATTGCCTTCCCAGCAACCCTCTAGAAGGTAGCTCGGGTCTGGTTTACCCATCTCGAGCCCAAAAGTATAGGTTCTTTCACTCAGCTGGAGCGAAAGTTCGTGGCCCAAATCGACGCCTGTCGGAAGGTGCCACGTGAAGTGGATAGCTTCTTCTCCATCTGACAATAGGACTGCAAGATCCTGCAAGACTACGTGGCTCGCTTCAAGGTTGTCGTGTTGGAGATTTACAATCTTGATGAGCCAGTCGCCATGCTGGCACTAAAGCGAGGGCTCAGGACCTCCCGCTTGACCTACTCGCTCGACAAGAAGCCCCCCAAGAGCTACTCCGAGCTCCTCCTCCGAGCCCAAAAGTACGTCCGTGCCAAGGAGGCGGACCGCACGAGAAGAGAGCTATATAGGAAGCCACTGAAGAAGCCAACTCTCGCCAAGGCATTCGGGACCCGGAAGCTGGGACCCCCAGTTCCAAACTTCCAGCAGGGGCCGAGACCGAGGAGCGCGCCCATTCCAGAGGAAAAATATACCCTTCTCCTCACCCCGAGGGCAAAGATCCTTATGGAGATTGAAGGTGAGCCCTATCTGAAGCGCCCACCTCCGATGAGGCCGTCCACTGACAGCGACAAGACAAAGTACTGTCGCTACCACCACGACCACGGCCATGACACCGAGGAATGCCGCAATCTCGAGAGAGAAATTGAAGAACTCATCAAGAGAGGCTACCTCGGATGGTTCGTGGGGGCCAGATCTCCAGCGGAACCTCAGGCACTCGTTACTCTCCTGCCAATTCCTGTAGTCAACAACCGCCCTACCGAGAAGCCGGTGGGGATGATATACTGGGAAACCAGGTGCACACCAAAGAAGGCCCAGGAGGTAGGGTGTTTTGAAAATGTTCTTCCCTTTATGAGGGAAGGGGGAGATGGGGGGAAAATGTAAATAACGATGTCGTGGTCATCGAGATGATGATCGTGATGTTTCCTGTAAAACGCGTCATGGTTGATAGTGGAAACTCCACAGATGTGCTTTTTTATGATGCCTTCTCCAGAATTAACTTATCCTCCGCTCAACTCAAACCTGTGCGCACACCCCTTGTCGGTTTCACGGGAGATTCTATGAGGGTTGAAGGAGAGATCACTCTCCCAGTCACTACCGGGACCCCACCTCGGCAGACCACTGTTATGATGACCTTCATAGTGGTTAGGCTTCCTTCGGCCTACAACGTAATCCTTGGTCGACCTGGGATCAATCTGTTCAACGCCGTCATTTCCACGAAGCGGCAGTTGGTGCAGTTCCCGATTCTCTATGGAGTCGGCGAGACGAGAGGTGCACCTCAGCCGATTCAGCATTGTTTCCAGACTCTCCCAGGGACCAAAGGCCCCGAGGACGATCCCAAGGTGGACGATCTTGACCAAAGGGTGCAAGACCCCAGGGGTGGCCCAGTCGAGCGCCTACTGTCTTATCCACTCGGAGCCGATCAGGAAAAGATGGTACAGATTGGGGCCCAGCTACAAGATAAGGAGAGGGCCTACCTGTTGGAGTTCTTAAGGGCAAATACAGATGTGTTCACTTGGACAGTGACCAATATGCCAGGTAACCCCTCTGACATCATCACCCACAAGCTGAGCATTGACCTAAAGTACAGTCCAGCTCGACAGAAGAAGAGAAGTTCGCCCTGGAAAGGCAGGCAGCAATCAATGAGGTCGACAAATTCCTCGCTGCTGGCTTCGTCCGGGAGGTGCAATATTTGTCATGCCCAAAATCCAGCTCCGAAATTGGCTACGCAACCGGCCGCACAAACCCTGGGTTTTACCCTAGAGATCATGCAATGCCTGGGTACACAAGTCACTTACCTTAAAAAAAAATCTCATTCATCACCAAGCTCGAATATTTTCACAACTCTGTGAAAGAAGAAAGTAGGTTGTGAGCTCTACAGCCCAGTAAGGTCTCCAAACAGTCACCATCAATAGTAATAATTTGCAAATAGCAAAGATATAAGAGTACACATCATACCATGCAACGAAACAACTCAAATGTCACATACGGCAAAACCTTTTTATAAAATCATGTTCCATTTTTAAGTTTTCAATTTAATTATCCTTCTTTTTCAGAGTTCTGGACTAGCCACGATCATGCTTCAGCCCACGACTGGCATTCTCAGTATCACACTTCAGCCTGTGACTGGCAATCTCATAATCGACCATGTACAACCTACCCATAGCCAGGCCCACGTACTAAGCCCGCTCTGGCTGTGTAATTGATCATGTACAACCTGCCCATGGCTAAGCTCACGTACTAAGCCTGCTGTGGCTATATAATTGACCATGTAACCTACCCATGGCCAGGCTCACGCACTAAGCTCGCTCTGGCTATATAATCACGATCCTATGGCATGGCTAGTCCAAATACCGTTAACACTTTATCTTTTCACATCATCATGTCAAATCATATCATGATATCACACCACATCATGATGTCAACCATGAAATCTCAAATCTTTTGATGACCGGTATCACGGTCCAAATCATCAAAATATAACTTTTTGGTAAAACATGATATATATGAACATAGTTAACAATCTCAAACATACTATCCATCTCGAGAAATCAAATATATGATGCAAATCAAACATGCCCGTCAATGTTCATATGCACGGATCAAATCATGCCATGTAAAATAATGTATAAAATTGGTGATCATGTCCAGAATCCTTACCTTCAATCGCTAACTCCAAATATCTGATATCAATCTATATTCAAAATTCATCCAAATCCTTCTTGCTCAAAAGATTGATCTCCTACAATAATAAATAAATTTATCAAATCCTAGTTTTCACAAATTTTGAGAAAGAAAATTGCTCTTGATTTCCTCTTTCCTCATCTTCTCTCTCCTTTCTCTTCTCTCTCATCTTTATCTCTTTCTCTTTCTATCTCAAACTTTAGCATATTCTCAAAACTGATCACTATCCCATGCCATCAAAGCATGACAATCTCCCTCTTCTTCCAAACCAAGATCCTTTTCCTCTCCCCATTCTCTCTCTTCTCCTCTTTCTCTTTCTTTCTTCTCTCCTCTTTTCCCTTCTCTTTCTCTCTCTTCTGGCTCTCTACAGGCTCTTCCCTACTTCCTGTCAATGTCTTGGTTAAAAAGAGGAGAAAAACCAATCCAAAATCATCTCAAACGTAACCTGAGAAGTCCAAAACCATCAAAATATCTCCCCGGCCATCAGATCCGAGATCGACATCTCAAACCGCATCCAAATCTGAATCCAAAAGCACCTAATCAAGCCTAGACTCCCTCAGATTAATCTCAGCCATTCGATTGGATGATCGGACGGTCCAGATCGCTCAGAAATCCCATGGACCACTGTGAACCGTGCGAAACGGGTTGGGAAATGCCCGGGAAATGTGTGGGAAACACCCATGCGACGGCCGCATCTGGCTGGGCCGAGCCCAGCGCCCGCGTGCACCGCATGCGTGGGCCTGGGCTGCACCTCGCACGCTCGCCCGCATGTCGCCCGCGCGTCGCCTGCACTCACGCCGCGTGTCGCCCGCGCTCACGCCGCGTGTCGCTCGCGCTCACGCCGCGTGTCACCCGCGCAGCACTTCTTTCCGGGTCGTTACATTCTCCCTCCGTTAAAATAATTTCGTTCTTGAAATTTGCTTGATTGATATCTGAATCAGTGCTCCCATCGTAACACTTCAAAATCACTATGCATCCACTGCGCACTCTGATATAATTTACTAAACCATCTAGATTCACTAATAAATCCTTTCAAAAATTTCTGTCATGTCTTACTAATCATCACGTTAATTTCTTAATCTCTTATATCACAATCTCAAACAATCATGACCTGAATTCAATATCACTCATATCTATAATAATCATTTTGCCACAGTCCCCAAATCATCATAACTAAGCTCTGACACAATTCTTATCATATCCTAATAACCATCATGTCATTATTATTATTATCCACTTGTATCACCATTCCAAGTGATCATAACCTGGCTCTGATACCACTCTGTCATACCCCGAATCCAGCTCCGAAATCAGCTACACAACTGGCCGCACAAATCCTAGGTTTTACCCTAGAGATCATGCAAGGCCTGGGTACACAAGAGTCACCTTAAAAAAAATCTCATTCATCACCAAGCCCGAATATCTGCACAACTCTGTGAAAGAAGAAAGTAAGTCGTGAGCTCTACAGTCCAGTAAGGTCTCCAAAGAGTTACCATCAATAGTAATAATTTGAAAATAGCAAAGATATAAGAGTACACATCATACCATGCAACGAAACAACTCAAATGTCACATACGACAACCTTTTTACAAAATCATGTTCCATTTTCAAGTTTTCAATTTAATCATCCTTCTTTTTCAGAGTTCTGGACTAGCCACGGTCATGCTTCAGCCCACGACTAGCAATCTCAGTGTCACACCTCAGCCTGTGACTGGCAATCTCATAATCGACCATGTACAACCTGCCCATGGCCAAGCCCACGTACTAAGCCTGCTCTGGCTGTGTAATTGACCATGTACAACCTGTCCATGGCCAGGCTCACGTACTAAGCCCGCTCTGGCTATATAATTGACCATGTACAACCTGTCCATGGCCAGGCTCACGTACTAAGCCCACTCGGGCTATATAACCACAATCCCGTGGCATGGCTAGTCCAGATACCGTTAACACTTTATCTTTTCACATCATCATGTCAAATCATATCATGATATTACACTACATCATGATGTCAACCATGAAATCTCAAATCTTTCGATGACCAGTATCACGGTCCAAATTATCAAAATATAACTTTTTGGTAAAACATGATATATAGGAACATAATTAACAATCTCAAATATACTATCCATCTCGAGAAATCAAATATATGATGCAAATCAAACATGCCTGCCAATGTTCATATGCACGGATCAAATCATACCATGTTAAATAATGTATAAAACTGGTGATCATGTCTAGAATCCTTACCTTCAATCGCTAACCCCAAATATCCAGTATCAATCTATACCCGAAATTCGTCCAAATCCTTCCTGCTCAAAAGATTGATCTTCTACAATAATAAATAAATTTATCAAATCCTAGTTTTCACAAATTTTGAGGAAAGAAATTCCTCCTGATTTCCTCTTTCCTCATCTTCTCTCTCCTTTCTCTTCTCTCTCATCTTTCTCTTTCTCTCTCTATCTCGAACTTTAGCATATTTCCAAAACTGATCACTATCCCATGCCATCAAAGCATGACAATCTCCCTCTTCTTCCAAACCAAGATCCCTTTCCTCTCTCCATTCTCTCTCTTCTCCTCTTTCTCTTTCTTTCTTCTTCTCTCCTCTTTTCCCTTCTCTTTCTCTCTCTTCTGGCTCTTTGCAGGCTCTTCCCTGCTTCCTATCAACATCCTGATTAAAAAGAGAAAAAAAACAAATCCAAAATCACCTCAAACGTAACCTGAGAAGTCCAAAACCATTAAAATATCTCCCCAGCCGTCAGATCTGAGATTGACGCCTCAAACCGAGTCCAAATCCGAATCCAAAAGCACCTAATTAAGCCTAAACTCCCATGAATTAATCGCAGCCATTCGATCGGATGATCGGACGATCCAGATCGCTCAGAAATCCCATGGACCACCATGAATCACGCGAAATGGGCCGGGAAATGCATGGGAAATGCCCACGCGACAGCCGCTTCCGGTTGGACCGAGCCTAGTGCCCGCGCGCGCCGCACGCGTGGGCCTGGGCTGCGCCTCGCACACGCCCGCAACGGGCCGTGCCGCACCTCGCAAGCCCACCCGCACATCGCCTACGCTCACACCGTGTGTCGCCCGCGCGCTCACGCCGCGTGTCGCCCGTGCGCTCGTGCACCACGCGCCCGTGCACTTCTTTCTGGGTCATTACAATACCCAAGCTGGCTGGCGAATGTGGTGCGGGTGATGAAGAGTAATGACAAATGGAGGATCTGTGTGGACTACACCGACCTCAACAAGGTGTGTCCAAAGGATAGCTTCCCTTTACCGAAGATTGACCAACTGGTGGATGCCACCTCGGGTCACCGGCTGCTTTCCTTCATGGATGCATTCTCCGGATACAATCAGATCTGAATGCACCCAGAAGACAAGGAGCACACCGCCTTTATTACTGACCAAGGGACGTACTGCTACAAGATGATGCCCTTTGATCTGAAGAACATTGGGGCCACGTACCAACATCTGGTCAACAGGGTCTTCAAAGACCAGATTGGCCGAAACATGTAGGTGTACGTTGATGACATGCTTATCATGAGCAAGCTGAGATCGGACCACATCGCTGACTTCGTCGAAGCCTTCAATAACCTCTGAAAGCACCAGATGAAGTTGAACCCAGCAAAGTGCGCCTTCAGAGTGGCAGTAGGAAAATTCCTCGATTTCATGATCACTCATAGGGGCATTGAAGCGAACTTGGAAAAGGTCCAGGCGATCATCGACATGGAGCACCCGATGTCCAAGAAGCATGTCCAGCGCCTAACAGGGCATATCGCAGCTCTGAGCCGGTTCATCTCGGGGTCAGCTGACCGCTGCCTTCCCTTCTTCAAGGTGCTGTACAAGATGCACGACTTTACTTGGACGGAGGAGTGCAGGACAGCCTTTGAAGAACTGAAGGAGTTCTTGGCCTCTCCTCCACTGCTCTCCAGACCGGAGGAAGGAGAGGAGCTCCTAATTTACCTGGAGGTCACACCTGGAGCTGTTAGCTCGATCCTCGTCCGTGCGGGTGAGGACGAATCTCAGAAGCCATTATACTATACTAGCAAAATCCTCCGCGACATGGAGATCAAGTATACCCGCTCCGAGAAACTTATTTTTGCTCTAATAATGTCTGCTAAGTACCTCAGGCCCTACTTCCAAGTGCATCCCATCATGGTCATGATGGATCAGCCATTGAGGTCCATACTCAGCCATCTCGAAACATCCGAGCGATTGGCCAAGTGGTCCCTAATGCTGAGCGAGTTTGATATCGCGTATCAACTGAGGTCGTCACAGAAGGCCTAGGTCCTAGCCGACTTCCTGGTCGAGTACATGGGACTCATCGAGGAGTCGGAGCAGACATCCCCGGAGCATCAAGTTGAGCCCAAAATAGAAGAGGAGCCCTGGATCCTCCACGTGGATGGCGCATCTAACTCCGACGGGAGTGGAGCAGGCCTCATTCTCGCCAACAATGGTGGAATCGTGGCGGAATGTGCTCTCCATTTCAAGTTCATCGCGATGAACAACCGGGCATAATACGGGGCACTCCTCGCGGGCCTAAGGGTCTCCCACGAGCTGGGCGAGCAAAGCTTGAAGGTCTTTACCAACTCCCAACCAGTGACCGGGCAAGTCTTCGAAGAGTATGAAGCTAGAGATCCCCAAATGATGAAGTCCCTAGAGCAAGTCCACTCGTGTACAGCAGGTCTCCGATGCTTTAACATCTTCCATATCCCCCGCGGAGAGAATGCTCGCATGGATGTACTATAGAGACTCGCAACCCTGCCAGACTCGTCACTAGGGCACGCATATATCGAGTACCTCGAGAATCCAAGCTACGAAGCCCTGGAGGAGGTATAACAAGTCACCACGGAGCTGAACTGGATGGACAAGTATATCAGGTATATCACTGATGGCACCTTACCCGAGGACTACGCGGAAGCCGGCCTCATAAAAAAAAAAGCCTCTCGGTTTGTCCTAATGGAAGGATAGCTTTATCGCCGAGCCTACACCTACCTGCTCCTGAAGTGCCTGAGACCCGCAGAAGTAGCCTTCGTTCTCCAGGAGATACATGAAGGCCTGTGTGGGAACCACGTGGGAGGAAGGATGTTGGCATACAAAGCTCTTCGCCAGGGATACTTCTGGAAGACCATGAGGGAGGACGCCGCCGACTTCGTGAAGAGGTGCGACAAATGCCAGCGCCATGCCCATATACAACATCAACCGGCAGTGCCAATCTTACATCTCTCCATCCCTTGGCCATTCGCCTAGTGGGGAATGGACATCTTAGGGCCATTTCTCCCTGCACCAGGGCAATGGAGATTCCTGCTGGTGGCCATCGACTACTTCACCAAATGGGTGGAAGCAGAGAAACTTGTGTAGATCACAGAAGCCAAGGTCCGTCAGTTCTTCTAGAAATCAATAATGTCATTTCGGACTTCCCCACTGTATCATCACTGACAACAGGCGGTAGTTCGACAATAGGGAGTTTGAAGGGTTCTATGCCGAGCACGGCATCCAGCACCGCTTCACCTCTGTTGCTCATCCCCAGATGAATAGGGAAGCCGAGGTAACTAACTGTGGACCATTCTCTAGGGACTCAAGACTAGGATGGACCAGGCCAAGGGCAGGTGGGCAGAAGAACTTCCAAGCATTTTCTGGGCCTAGCAAAACTCTATAGCTTTTCCACTGCTGAGGCAGAGTACGTTGCTGTTGGTAGTTGTTGTGCTCAAGTGTTATGGATTAAACAACAACTAGAAGACTTTGGTGTTACATAATTTAAAATTCCAATCAAATGTGATAACACAATACTATTAATTTGATAAAAAATCCTGTTCAGCATTCACGAACTAAGCACATTGAAATTAGGCACCATTTTATAAGAGATCATGTATTGAATAATGATATTGTACTTGAATACATGCCAACTTGAAACTGGCTTGCAGACATTTTTACCAAACCTTTAAATTTTGATAGATTTGTAATGATTAGAAGTGAACTAAAATTATGTGACCCACTCTAGAGTCACTCCCATAATCTTAAGGACAAATTATCTAGGTGACCTCATAATCCCAAACTTTATGTCAAATGAGCTTTGATTGAAATCCAAAAATCACTTGTGTTCTCCCTCTGCTCGAGCCAACTCGAGCAGATGACCTATTGGTCGAGCTGGCTCGGATGTCAAGCCATCTCTTTTTAGTTTGAGCCGTAAGGTTTTTTCTTTCTCATTTCTATTCCTAAACCCTACTCTCCTTCCCTCCAAGAAACTTTCCAAATACTTCCTACTTCCAAAAATCTCTTCGGAACTCAAGTGTACTTTTGCAATGGCACCAAAGAGGGCAGTTAGAAAGAAATCAAGACAGGATACAGAAGCTGCTTTGCAAGAAAGGAGAACAAAGTTCCGAGAAGACAGTGCCTCCCGAATTCCACCTTAATAAGAGGAAGAACCAAGCCCAGTTTCTCCTAGCCACCAGATTTCCTTAGGTATGAGACCTATTACTATTGGAAGAAGGATTTTGTTTGAATACTTAAAGGAAATAAGTTTTGTTATTGGAGATTTCATTGAGAATCAAGGGTGGAAAAATATGTGCTCCTTGGATATCAAAATTTACTCAAACCTAGTCAGAACTTTCTATGAAAATTTGAGGTTTGGAGAGAACTTTATTAAATCATCTGTTAAGGGAAAAAGAATTATTATTTCTACTGAAATTCTTTGAAATGTTTTAGAAATGCCATTTGAGGGCACTGAGTACTTGGTCCTAAAAGAAAGAACTAAAGCTTTGCAAACAGTACTGGAAAGGGCTGCAGTAGATGAAATTGGAATTCTCAAGGCCAGCACACTATCAATTGAAATGAGAATTCTTCGTAGTTTTATCAGTAGAATATTTTTACCCAGAACTGGCCGCTTTGATTGGGTAAGTGAAAGATTTTGCTTTCATGGAGCTTCTAATTAATGGTGACAAATTAAACCTGCCAGCTATCATGATTGGTCAAATGAAAGAGGCAGTGAGAAAAGTTAAAGCTTGTCTACCTTATGGTATGGTCCTCTCACTTTTCTTTCAAAATGCAAATGTAGATTTGACAGGAGAGAATAGCAAAACCCTTTTACATACCGATACCTATACAGCCAAAACTCTTCAAAGGATGGGTTATTGGTTATCAGAAGGAACTTGGAAAAAGAAGTTGATGCTCAAATAATTGAGAAAATAGAGGAAAACAAGAGCAAGATGAATTGGAGACTAGTGAAGGCACTTCAATGCAAATTCTAGAGTCACAGCCACAGCTAGGGTCTCCAGTCCAGACAGACCTCGATACTTCATTTCCAGATGTCCCAGTGCCTGATATGCCACCAAGCACACCTATCTACACTTAGGCCACCGCTGATACTCTAGTTCATAGTCATGCCACTACTACTCCTGTTATGGATACCACAATGTTACAAAATTTCATTGCACAATAATTAGGCAACCTGACTAAAACCATTAATTCCTCAATGTCCACTATGTTTGGAGAACTCTATAAATCTATTGATGAGAGACTTAATCAGTTTGAGGGATAGATAGATAGTCTGAAAAGAAAAATTGATAACTTTGAAACTTCCAAGACTACTGTACATGCAACTAATACAGATTTGCAACCTATTCTACAGCATATTACTTCAAGTTCTGAAAAGATTAAGAAATCTGTCACTCAAGTACTTGAAGCTTACAGAGTTGAGATGGATAACTTAAGAATAAGAATGGGATTAGTAGAAGCAGGTAAAAGAATGGAAGAAGATTACACCAGAGGCATTGGAATACTTAGGAGTGAGTTTGGAAGATTGAGAGGCTTGGTAGAAGCCTTTGCTAATGTACAAGCTTTGGAAATCCTTACAATGCAAAAGGAAGTTGCACAAATAAAGAATCAATGGAAGATTTGGCTACCTCCAAAGCACAAAGAAAGTAGAAGCAGTATTGAAATCTATCTCTAGCTACTTATGGAAAATGATGATTAAAATTGAAGATATCCAAGCTGCTCAAAGTGCTCCTCCCTCTTCTAGACCTTTTCCTGGTCAATCTGCTCATCCAAGACAACCTGCTCCACACTTTATGCCACAAGGATCCCATAATTTGTTGACCCAATTGCTTCTCTGCCACCTGGCATTCAAATTCCTGGTCAACCTCCACATCCTAAAGTAGATATAGATAGTGACTGAATGTATTACTTTTCATTTTGTACTCTGTATTGAACATCCTTCAAATGAAATGAAAATACACTTTTTGTCTCTTAAATTGTTCTATTTCTTTATGCAAATGAATGTTTATGTTTAATTGTTCATACAATGACTGATTCAATGACTGAGTTTTTAATTAGAACTTCAAGTTGAATATGAGAAAGTGAAATTATCTCAAACAAATCTTAAATACTTTATCATTCTATTTAAAATCTGAGCTTAACTCTTACTCTACCTTTCTGTGATTGACAAAAAGGGGGAGAAAATTGTGAAGTTATTGCATGAAAAGGATAAAATATGTTCATGTTTATATATTTGCTCTGATTATAAAGATTGAAAGATTGAAAGCTCTGATACATAATGTGTATGAAAGCTCTAATAATGTTTTAATGCTTTAAACTCTGATACTTAATAAGCTATAAATATTTAAACTTTGTTAGAAACTTTTTAGCTTTGAAATATAAAATTGCATAGAAAGTGTGTTAAAATATGGAGTATCTTATTGAGGGGGAGATTACCTCTCATTGCCCTAATTCTCCTTCCATAGTTTGGCACTAATTGAAGTCAATTCATTGTTTTACTTGTTCATAAATTCTTGCAAATACAGTATACAAGTAATTGTAAAGTTTATCTTGCTTTTTCATGCCCAGTGTTTGTCATCATCAAAAAGGGGGAGATTGTTGGCCCCATAAGTGATTTTGATGATAACCAAACATTGGAGCATGTACATTATTTCTAACAACTCTTCAAGTGTTTACAAGTTTTTGTAGGATGAGTTAATTGTTCAAACTTCAACTCTTACACATTTGTTTCTTATTTGAGTTGTGTTGTAATTTATTTTTGTAAAGAAGAACCCAATGAAAAGGCTAAAAAAAAAAATCATGTAAAAAGGGTTACTTCTGTGTGTGTGTGCTTTAGAATAATTGAGTTGGTATGATTAAAAAGTTGTAAGAGTGTTGGTAAGAGTTTTTCTTTGAGTTCAATTATGAAAATCCTGAAGAAGATACTCGAGCCGACCTAGCATGTTGAAGAGCCGCTCTACTTCATGGCGCGCAGTAAGGATTCTGGTATGCAGCAATCCGAGCCGACTCGAAGGTAACCGAGCTGACTCCAGTGAACCCGAGTCGATTGGAATTTGTCCGAGCCGACTCCTCTAGAGTCCAATTTTTGAACATTTTTGAGAACAGCCAGGTGAGCCGACCCAAACTAGAAAGAGCCGACTTTACCAGACCTAATTTTGAAGACCTGAGAAAGCGAGCCGACTTGAACTACATCGAGCCGACTATTCTAGAGTGATGATTTCAGAACCTAAGAAGAAGAGCCAACTCAAGCTGAAAAGAGTCGACTCCTCGAGTTCAAGTTTTTCAAAGATTTAAGTTCGAGCCGACTCGAGCTATCAAGAGCCGACTCATCCAAAGTGAAGTTTTGTACCCTGAGACAAAGAGCCAACTGTACTGAAGATTTGGCGACTAGACCTATCAACTCGAAGGATCCGAGCCGACTCAAAGGAATCCGAGTTGACTCAAACATCACTTTCAGGTATCCAATGGCTAGTTCTAGAATTTATTTTTGAATGCCAAAAAGTGCTCCAACGGTCACAAACCACTTCCCAACAGTCTATAATGGCTAGAATTGCCATGAAGTGATGGAAGATCTTATATTTGAAGGATTTGAACTTCCTTGAAGCTAAGTTTTGAAAAAGTTCTTCAAAATTTTGAGAGCTACATTGAATATCCTACCTACCAAAAGGAAAGAAAGCACAAGAGCATTCAACCAAGCCTTCAAGTCTTCACCAACCCAGATCAAAAGCTTGAAGCAATTTTTGAAGAAGCCATTGAAACAATTAAAACCCATTTAAGTGCAAGTCAAGTGGACTTCTATCAAGCTGCACCAGCAACTATCCGACAAATTGAGTTTATCATTTATTGTTGCATTTACTTCAATTCTTTTCCTGAATTGTTGTTGGATTATTGGTGAGCCCGGTTGAAAAACCAAATAGGTTCTTGGTGAGCCTTAATAAAAACCAAGTGTTGGGTTCTTGGTGATCCTGGTAAAACCAAGTTAGGTTTCTTTGGTGAACCTGTTCAAAATCAAAGGGAGTTGGGTTTTCTTTGGTGATCCCGTTAAAACCAAAGTGTAGAGGTTTGGATTGTGATTCTGCAAAATAATCTGACTGTATTCGTGTGTGAATATATTGAAAATCCCAAGTGGTATCTTGGATAGTGGACGTAGGAGCTGGGTTGCTCCGAACCACTATAAATCTTGTGTGTTTGTGTTGTGCTCACCTGTCTTTATTTAGCTTCTACAATTTAATACTCTGTCACAGCACTTAACATTTATAAGGGATTTTTAATTGCACATTATCTACTCTAAATTTTTAAATTTCCAATTCACCCCCCTCTTGGATAGCCATCTGGGCAACTGCTTTTGCTTTTCTTTTTCCTCCTCATTATCTTTGCTTGCTTCACCCTTGTAAGCCTTTTTCTTAAAGCTTGGTTTCTTCCTTCTCACAAGCCTCTTGAATCTTCTTGCAACTAGGGCCATCTCATCTTCATGCTCTTCTTTCGACTCATCACTTCTTTTCTTCATTTATTGTAGACTTCAAGATGATGGTCTTCTTCTTCTTGGATTTTTCATCATCATTTTGCCTCATTGTGAGCTCATGAGTCATGAGTAATCTAATGAGTTTTCAAGTGGAAGAATGCTATGGTCTTTGATTCTTGTATTGCAGTGATCTTTGCTTTCCAAGACTTTAGAAGAGATCTAAGAATTTTTCAAATAAGATTACTATTAGAATAGATTCTTCCCAAACTTTTAAACCATTAATTGTTTCAGCGAATCTAGTATACATACTAGTAATAGTCTTATTAGACTCAATTTTAAATAATTTAGACTTATGTACAAGCATATTAATTTTGGTTTTTTTTACTTGGTTAGTATCCTTATGGATAATCTCCAATCTATTCCAAATCTTCTTAGCGAAGCTATAAGTAGAGATTCTATTGAATCATTAGCATCTAAGCATAATATAGAATATTTATAGCTTTGGCATTTAGTTATATTAACTCAATATCTTACTCATTCCAATCCTTTTTAGGTTTGGAAATATCAACTCCATCTATTCTAATGGTCGACAGTGTGGCCCAATGACTATAACTCTCCAAAGTTGATAGTCAAGTGCTTGAATATAGATACACATGCAAGCTTTCTAATAAGTGTAATTTATGCTAACGAACAAGAAGGTCTATTTGAAGATTGCACTTCAGTAAAAGATATGCTAAGTTGGGTTGTTATTTAATCTTAACTCTTGATCATTAGATCAAACACAACTGAGTACTAAGCTAGATAACCAAGATGGAGGGTGAATTGAGTTTTTCAAAAATTTAACTCAAGCATGTGATGCCTTTAAAAACATATGGAGCGATGGTGAGCAAAACTATATGTGGTAGTAAATTTAAAGTGAAATGTTGAAAGTAAATACAAGTTGCAAAAGCGCACATGCAAATACAAGATATTTATAATGGTTTGGTGTATCCAATACCTATATCCACTTCCAAAGCTTTCCTTCAAAATTTTTACTATAATCTCTCCAAGATTATAGCCAAGTTAGTTTACTAGGCTTATAATTAAAATCCTTTACAGCAAATCCCTGACCAAATACCTAACTTCAATATCTAATTAAAGTTAGAAAGTAAAAGAACCAAGAAAGAATAATATAAGTACAAATCTCTTTGAAAAGGCAGCAAGAATAATTATGCACAAAAAAGAGACTCCTAGAAATCTATGGAATCTTCAATGCTTCCTCTCCCAAGAAGCCAATGATTGAAGAAATATTTCAGGTAGTTGGGAGTTAGAGCTCTCAAATCAATTCTTTCACTTTATCTCTTAGTTCTTGATGGCACTTAGATATTTTGAGTTTGTTGATATTCTTCAACGAGTTTGGTGAACTTTAAATATGCTTCTAAGATCAAAGTAAATCTTCTAGTATTGGAGGATGAAATAGAGTCATTACATTGAAAACTAGCTCATTCTTAACATTTTGTAGAACTAGCCTTTATGCTTATTAGCAATCTTCAAGCTAACTTAGATTACTATTAAGTCTACTCAGATCCCACCCAAGTTAGCTTGGTCCTCGATTGAGTAGACTCAATCTCATCACAAAAAATCATCTTTATAATTTTCACTATTGAGTCAACTTAGATTCATGGGGTTGACTCGATTTCCATCCAAGTCGGCTCAGTTGCCATTTGAAGTCAGCTCACTAGTCAGTCTCTAAAAAATAGGTTTTGATTTTTATTTCCTCCTGTCAAATCGATTCAGATTCCATCTATGTTGGCTTAGCAGTGTGTCGACTAAAACTTTTTGTACCAAGTTGAAACTTTTTCTATATCACACTAAAACTTTGATCCTTTAAAAAATTTCTTGACTCCATATCCCAGTAAATAATTTTTATATGATTTTTATTGGCTTTTCCATATCTTTTGAGCTTCAAAAACTCATCTCTCAAATGAATAGTTGTTATCCTTAATATTTCTTGAAATATTAACTCTTTCATCTTATTAGTTATTTTATATACCCATATATTTTATTATTCATCAATTCTATCCTTGGGGCCAATAGAAATGTTATTGACTCAGGCCATATAACTTGAAAATTTTGGATGGAACTCCAATCCCAAGATCATGAAATTTTGATAATCTGAGAAAATATTATCAATAAATTCTCTTTCTTTCAAGATGGTGCCTTTCTATTATCTCTATAAAGTGATTGGTAAAGGTATATATTGTCCAAAATGGAAATAATTTTTTTCAATCTTTTAACTAGGTATTTTCTATCAAAGGATCAGTAGATGGCACAAGTTTGTTCAAAATGGAAACAAGATTTTCCAATCTCTCAATTAGGCATTCTCTATCAAAGTATCGATAGAGGGCATAGATTTGCCAAAAAAGGAAAAAAGGGTTTTCCAATCTTTGGATTAAGCATTTTTTATCAAAGTAATCAGTAAAAGATACAGGTTTGCCAAAAAAGGAATCAAGTTTTTCTAATCTTTTGATCAGGTATTCTCTATCAAAGTAATCAATGGAGGTACAAGTTTGCTCAAAAAGGAACACATTTTTCCAATCCTCCAATCCTATATTCTCTATGAAAGGGATCTATGATTGCAAAGGTTTGTCCAAAAAGGAAATATAATTTTCTAATCTTTCGATCATGCATTCTCTATCAAAGTGATTAGTAGAGAGCATTGGTTTGTCCAAAAAAGAAACACATTTTTTCAATCTTTCAATCAGGCATTCTCTATATAAGTGATTGGTAGAGGGCAGAGGTTTCTCCAAAGAGAGCACATGTTTGCTCAATCTTTTGACTAGGTATTCACTATAAAGATGGTCGTGTAGGGAACATGTCTGCCCAATGAGAGCACAATTTGCTCAATCTATTGACCAGATATTCTATATCAAAGTTATCATTAGAGAGCACAGGTATATCCAAAGAGAGCATAGATTTGCTTAATCTTTTGATCAGTAATCATCTATTCCAAATTAATCAGATATTCATCTACTCAAAGTGATCAGACATTCTCTATTTAAAAGTGATCACAAAAGCTAATAAAGCAACCAACAGTTGAATGACTATTTGGATTTTAGACATATATCTCAAGGTTTAAAAAGTAGCATACACTTTCCATACACTTTGATCTCCTTATTGGCGTCATTAAGGGAAGCCTTTAGTTTGTTTATTTCATTGGGGGTTGTAACCTCTAGTTTAGTCCTTATCAAAAGGATAAGAATTCAGCATGAAAATGGTCAGAACAAAGAACACCTGGGCTCTATTCCTACTAAATGACAAATAAGGATGAAATTAATGAATACCTTGAAACCATTCAAGAAAATTGAGTCAAACTAACCATATAATAGTCCAATATATCCTAATGAATGGATGAAGCAAGAACCGAACCCTAGCATCGAATGCATCCTCGTATGGAAGGTGATGCACTAGCCAGAAAAGACAGAACCAATTCATTAGGACCAGGGATGGTCAACCTAATATCATCAAGAATAAATTGCTTATCCTTGAGCCTCATAAGGTCTTCTTTCTTAATATTGGACTGCTTCTTATCAAGACCTAAAGAGACCCTCCTATAGGGTTTTGTGATACCAACAGGAGAGATGGATGCCCCTCCTCAACTGGGTTTGAGTTTGCTATATTTTTAATGCGATCTTCTCTTGAACTCCTCACTTTCCTAACAACTCTCTTAACCCTAGAGGCCATGGCTATAGAGCAAAAAAACTATGAAAGAAGAAGGAACTTGTTGAACCCTTGAATGATTTTGATGATTACAAAACATTGGACCATGCACTTATGTTACTAACTACTTTTCAAGTGCCTTACAAGTTTTTGTAGGATGATTTCATTGCTAAATTACAATGCCTACAATCTTATTATGTGTCATGAGTTGGGTTGTAAATGTGTCATGTAAAGAAGAGCCCAAAAAAAAATTAAAAAAATATTATCGAAAATTGGTTACTTCTAAGTGTTTTCAAGCTTAAATTTCTTAGGATCAATTGTTAGTTGAGTTAGGAAGAATCTTGAATGATAAAATATTGCTGGATGTAATCTAGAGAAGAAACGAAAGATTTAATGAAAAACTTATCCGAGCCGACTCTAGTTCATGGCACACATGGAGGATTCTGGCATGCAGAGATCCAAGCCGACTCAAAGGAACCCGAGCTGACTCATCTAGTGCATCATTTCTTAAATCAGAAAAGCGAGCCAACCCAAAGGAATTTCGAGATGACTCATCCATTTAGTCAGGCATCCGAGTCGACCCTTTAGAGATCCGAGCCGACTCCTCTAGAGTTCCTGAAGAATTAGTTCTGAGAGAACAGCCAGGTGAGCCGACTCCAATGAGAAGAGCCGACTCCTTCAGAGTACAGTTTTGAAGACCTGTGAATCTGAACTGACTCAAACTGAGGTGAGCCAACTCATCCAGAGTAAGGAATTAAGAATACTATGAAACCTAGCCAACCCAAATGAGGCAAGGCAACTCGACCAGAACTTCCCTGAGAATCCGAGCCGACTCAAGGAATCCAAGCTGACTAGAAGGTCGATTCCAGGCAGGTAATGGCTAGTTCCAGAACTTCATTTTTGAATTTTAAAAGTACTCCAATGGTCAAATGTCACATTCCAATGGTCTACAATGACTATATCCATCTGAGAAGAGTACAAGACTCTATAAATGAGGGATTGGGACAAGCTTTGAAGAAGCTAATGCTTAGTTGAACATTAAATAAGCTTGTAAGCAAGAGAGCACTAAAGAGCATTCAAGTCAGTCATCAAGACTTCACCAACTCCAATCTGAAGCATGAAGTATACATTAATGAAGTTGAAGAAGCCACTGAAGAGCATTAAAGTGCAATTAAGAAGGCTGCTCTCAAGCTGCATCGGCAACCATCAGAGAACTTTAGTTTATCATTTTGTTGCTTATTTTCTTTAACTCTTATATGAGTTTTTAGATTATTGGTGAGCCCGGTTTAAAAACCAAGTAGGTTTTTGGTTAGCCTGTTCAAAACCAAGTGTAGGTTCTTGGTGATCCTGTTCAAAATCAAGTTATGTTCTTGGTGATCCTATTCAAAACCAAGTTAGGTTCTTGGTGATCTTATGTAAAACCAAGAGTTGGGTTTTTGATAAGCCTGGTTGAAAAACCAAGTTTGGTTTGGATTGTGCACCTAGTAAAACAATCTGATTATATTCTGGTAGTGAATATAATAAAAATCTCAAGTGGTATCTTGGGTAGTGGATGTAGGAGCGAGGGTGCTTCGAACCACTATAAATTTGATGTGTTTGTATTGTGCTTTTTCTGTTTGCATTTGCTTCCACTCTTAATTATTTGAAACACAGCACCTACCACTAAAGTAGATTTAAAATAGCACATATCTGATTAATTTTTAAAATTTTCAATTCACCCCACTCTTGGGAAAGCCACCTAGGCTACAACTAGTATCAGAGTGGAGTCTCTAAACTTAATTAAAGTCAAGATTAATGGCTCATCCCATGAGTACTTCCTTGGTTGAAGGCCAATCTACTAATAGACCTCCACTATTCACTGGCATAAATTATTTATACCGGAAAGCTAGAATGAAGATATACATTGAAGCTATTGATTTTTCATTGTGGAAGGTCATTTTTAAGGATCCACAAATACCCATGATCAAAATTGATGGCATGGATGTCCCGAAACCTGAAGAGGATTGGGATGAACACGACATGAAAATAGAAAAATTGAATGCCAAAGCCATGAACTTACTATATTGTGCTTTGGATGCAAATGAGTTCAACCAAATTTCTATTTGCTCATCTATAAAAGAAATCTGGGATAAACTTGAAGTGACCGATGAAGGAACTTCCCAAGTGAAGACCTCCAAAATCAATCTTCTAATACATAGCTATGAATTATTTAAGATGAAACAACTACAAAACTATCTCTACCATATTTCATGGTTTACAGATATTATTAACGATTTGAAAAATATTGGCAAGGTTTATTCTAATGCTGATTTAGTACAGAAGATTCTAAGATCACTTCCGAATAAATGGGAACCCATAGTAACTACCATCCAGGAAGCAAAAGATCTAAAAACACTGACTCTGGATGAACTGCTAGGTTCTCTCATCACACATAAATTGACCATGCAACAAAGAAATGAAGATGATTAGAAGAAGAAGAAAATAATTGCCTTCAAAGCTGCATCAGATTCAAGAAACAAGATGAGGAATTGGAAGATGAATGCTCCTCCTCTGAAGATGATTTAGAAGATGAAGATATCACTATGGTCGTGAGGAGATTTCAAAAATTTATGAAAAAGAAAAAGGAAGATACTTTCGAAAGTTTCATAAGAAAGGTGAACATAGTAAGGACAATGAAAGAAAAGAGAAGGAACAAATATCCACATGCTATGTGTAAGAAACCAGGGCATATCTATCCCGATTGTCTTTTACTAAAGAAAATGTTGAAGAAGAAGAGAAAAAGAAAGCGACGGTTGCAACTTAGAGCGATAGTGAGAAGTCGACTTCAACAGAAGAAGAAGAGACCATAAAAATTGCCAATCTATGTCTTATGGGTCTCGAAGATCAGGTAATGTCCCCTAAACCTCAAGCTTAATTTACTTTCGATGAACTGAATTCTGCATTCCATGATTTGCTTTTTGAATTAAAAAGGCTAAGCTTTAAAGAACATTAATGATTCTTTAGTAAAAGAAAAGGAAGAGATTTTAGAAAAGAATAAATTATTGCAAAGGAATTAACTATCTTTTATGAAAACAACAAAGCTTTGGAAATTAAGAAAAATCTATATCTTGAGAAAAACAAAGCTTTAGTTGATGAAAATTCTGATTTGAGAAAGGAAATGGAAAAACTCAAGCCTTTGGTTGAAAAGCTTACTTTAAGTTCAAATAAGCTTGAGTTGATTTTTAAAGAGCAAAGAATTTCAAGTAACAAGGCTGGAATTGGATATAATTCTTCGAATTCAAATAAAATTTTAGCTACTAGATTTGTATCTTCAAAAGCATTTGTACCAAAATCTATTTCTCAAAATGCTTTTATGTCACATGGTTCTACATCTACATCACATGCTTCTACATCTAGAACTTCCAAGTTTACATCTTTTCAAAATAATAGAATTGTTTGTTATGCATGTCATAGGGTTGGACATAAATCTTTCCAATGCAATCTATTAAAGAAAAATGTAAATGGAAAGAATAAAATTATAAAAATTTGGGTTCCCAAAGTGATGCGGGACAAACCTAAGACTGATGTAAATAGTAAACTATTTTTTTATAATTTTTTTAGACATTAATTCATTGGCTAAAGACCAGAAAAAATAAAAGAATCAGCAAAAAGACTAGTAATGTGAGAAACTAACATCCCTGCAAGATAACTCATGCAGAATAGTAATAAGCCAGGACCCGAGAATTAAGAAATTCCAAGCTTAGGATAGCATACCTATCATTAGATCAGAACAAAGGAGGGGGAGGCTTTACGAGCAGGCAGCGATTGTAGTTTCTTCGATGAAGAGATCTCTTAGCCTTAGGATGGCACCTGGAAGAACAAGCCTTTGGTTCCCAAATCTAAAGGCAATCTAGACCCGGTCTGAAGGCAAAGAATACCTCCTCTGGGGAGGGGAAACACCTCAGGTATATGCAAAATATCAAGGTTAGGCATGAATCAGGTAATCAAAGAAAAAATAATAAGATGAAATAAGGAAGGAAAGGGATTAGGGCAAAGGGCTGGCGGCAAGGAAGCAGGAAGAGCACTTGATCTGGGCATCTTCAAGGCTTCACTACGTGGCTGATGCTTGGAGGTCTGATTTGCTGCTTGGGTGTGGAGAATAGCAAGGGTAGTGGTCGGCCAACATAAGAACAAAGAACCAAAAACAAAACCAAAAATCTAAGAACACAAGACACTTATCTCAAAATAATTCAGCAAAGTTTTAATTCATAAGAGTTGATTGATTACAAAAGGAAGAGGGGTGGGGTATTTACAGAGCTCCATGCCCTCTCCTAAAGGGATTACAAGTCTTCTCCTAGTTAGAAGAGGTTTGCATAATTTAAGTGGGAAAAAGACTACAAAATAAACCTAGAACTACGAATATACTAGTTGAATATAATAAGAACTAGGTTTCCTTCTTCCATTTGAATTCCTCGTTCTTAGCTTGGACTAAGTCAACACTTTGGATGTGTTGGGCTTCATAGGGGATAGCAAGGGGCAGCCAAGGATGGGTTGGGCGCATGGGCTTTGGGCCCTGGAGGCCTGGGATGCCTAGAGCAGGAATATTCCAGGTATCTTGGTTCTGGGCTGGAATATACTTGGAATCTTGGCTCTTAAGGGCTTGGACTTGGTGCCTGGGCTTGATTTCCTTGGGCTAGGGCATAGATGAACCTCTGGATTCATGATATGACCTGGTCTGGGAATATACTCTAGCATCTGGAGGGAATATACCAGAAAATATCTAGGAGGAATCAGGGTATCTGGAAAGGCATCTTGGATCCTAGGGTGTCTCGAAAAATTCAATAAGCTGATGTAGTGGCCTTTAACTCCTGGATGAGGCCTGGTAGAACTCCAAAATAGGATAACCTCCTCTTTTGTACAAAAATTAGACTCATACTGGACTTATGCTGAAATACAGTACTCGATATTGGACTGGGATTGAGACAAATCAATTAGCCTCAACTTATTACAGGACTCAATCTTAATTGATTACAAAATTATAACACATGATTAAAACCCTAATCAGTAAACCTTATGGGATCCAAGAATCTGTGTTTGATCCTGGTGTCCCCACCAATTCTCCCGGGGTGGGAGGAACTCGATCCCATCGAGTAAGGATCAATTTGGCTCTCAAGGAGGGTCTGGGTTGAGGTGCGGCAGATCCTCACCAGTGCTCCATAAATTTTTAGATTCTGGCTGACCTTGCCATCTGACCAAATACCTTTAATAACCTTCATCTCGAGTGCTTATGGCTTGATTATCCAGGGTTCGCTCACTCCTTTCCTCACTTATTAGCCAAATTGTATGTGGACACTCTGGGGTGGGTTCACTTACGAAGGAAGGAATTGGCTCAAGGCACTCGCTAGGTATCACTGCTGGCTCCCTGTGCTCCATAAGGTCTAAAAGGTTGAAGATTGGGCTAATACCTAAATCAAGTAGCATCTCACACACATAGGAATTTAGCCCACTACTCTTCATTAGTCTGAATGGGCCAGCTTCGCGAGTAGAAAATTTCTTTACAATCACATAATCCTCTGCAGAAAATTCTTTATCTCTCTTTCAGGAATTAGCCAAGTTGTTATTTAGTTCATAATTTTGTTTAACTTTTGACTAATATCCTGATGAAAATGTTGTGTAGAGGTCAGTGCATGTGTAGACAGATGAATCAGGGTTGTAAAATTATTAGACTCAAGACTAACACCTAATAGACTCGACTAGACTTCCTATCAAAGGAAATTTACTGGACTCTTTGGATCTAACCTAACACACTATAGACTCTTTAGGTTTGACCCAAGCATGGCATGCACATGAGAATTTACTATATACTCCTACTAAGTACCATAGGATTCTCCAAAAGTAAAATGCAAACATGACATGCTCAATGAATGAATGCAACATGCAAACTCCTATAAAATGCAACCTAATAATGAAAGAAATAGAAGAAGTTTTAGGAAATGGTAGAAAATGTTCAGGATTAGTCTGGTAGGATAAGAAATAAGAAAATGATTCGGGGTTAACCGGATAGAATAGGATGCAAGAAGGGGCATCAAGAATTATTCCTAGACTAATGAGGTTTACCTTATGGGTTTGAGGTATTCCTATAGGGTTTGCATTATGGAAGAATAGGTCATTAATTTCAGGAAAAAGATCAATTGGAGGCAATGGAGTAATTTCATCATGGGGTTACTGATTTAAAGAGATCAAGTCCTTAATAAACTCTTCTGGCTCATGAAATTCAGGACTATGCTCTACAATTGGGTACTCTTCTAAAGTTTTCTCAGGTGGTGCCCATCACAAAGGAACCACCTTTGCTAACCTGCAAGGATCCAAGGTAGCTTGGATACCTAAAAGAACTTGTTGATTATTTTGCAGGAATGTCTTACAGCCCAAAAAATGAAGTAAAGATGGTATCTCGACAGTGATTGTTCAAGACATATGACAGGTGATAAGGATCAATTCATCATCCTAGAGATGAAAGGAGGTTTGGTAACCTTTGGAGATAATGGCAAGGAGAAAATAATTGGTATTGGTAAGATCAAATTGATCCCCTCTGCTTTTATTTTAAATGTATTGCTAATAGACAAATTAAAGCATAATTTGTTAAGTATTAGTCAATTATGTGATAAAGGCTTCAAGATTGTCTTTGAATCATCTATGTGTATTGTAACAAACTCTCTTGATTCTTGCAACAAATTCATTGGACATAGACTTGGAAATATTTATGTGGTAGATCTTAATGATCTAGCCATGTCTAGTAGTTCCAGTCTAGTAGCAATAAATGCTAAGACCAAGGAGTCTTATTTATTTTGGCATGGATGATTAGGTATGCTAGCATGCAAACTATTGCCAAGTTAATTTTCAAGAATCTTGTTAGAGGTTTGCCTAAATTTAAAGTAGATTTTGAACATGTTTGCGATGCTTACAAATTAATTAAACAAACTAAGGAGAGTTTTAAATCCAAAAATATGATTTCAACTTCTAGACCCCTTAAGCTACTTCACATGGATTTATTTGGATCAACTATGACCACAAGCCTAGGCGGTATGAAATATGCTCTTGTGATAGTAGATGATTTTTCAAGATTTACTTGGATTTTGTTTATTGCACATAAAGATGAAACTTTTAAAGTTTTTCAAAAATTTCATAAAAAGTTTCAAATCAAAAAAATCTTTCAATTATTTCTATTAAGAGTGATCACAGCATGAAATTTGAAAATTATTTTTTGATGATTATTGCACAGAAAATGGCATTGATCACAACTTCTTCGCTCTTAGAACACCACAATAAAATGGTATTGTAGAGAGGAAGAATAGGACTTTAGAAGAAATAGCCCGAACAAGGTTATATAAAGGCAATCTTCCAAGGTACTTTTGGACAGAAGCGGTGAACACTGCTTGTTATATTTTGAACCATGTTTTGATACGTTCAATTTTAAAGAAAACCCCTTATGAGCTTCGGAATGAAAAGAAACCTAACATTAATTACTTTCACATTTTTGGTTGTAAATGCTTTGTGCTGAATAATGGTAAGGATAATCTAGAAAAATTTGATGCTAAATCTAATGAAGCAATTTTTCTTGGTTATTCAATACATAGCAAAGCATATAGAGTATTTAATAAAAGAACATTGACTATGGAAGAATCAATACATGTTATATTTGATGAAACTAACCCCTCACCTTCAAAGAAAGAAGAGTATATAGATAATGATGTAGGTATACTTCAAAAGGAGATGGAAGATATGAACATACAAGAGAAACCAACTCAAGAAGGAGAAGAAGTGGTAAGTAAGGATCATGCTGATCTACCAAAGGAATGGAGGCATGTAACTTCTCATCAAAAGATTTAATTATAGGTGATCCTTTACAAGGTGTTAGGACTAGGTCATCACATAGAGATGCACATGATTACCTAGCATTTGTATCACAAATAGAGCCCATATAGTTTAGAGAGGCTAGGCTAAAAATGACCCAAACTGGATGATGGCAATGCATAAAGAACTAAACCAGTTTGAAAGAAAAAATGTGTAGACTTTAGTTGATAGACCATCAGACCATCCCATTATAGGAACCAAATGGGTCTATAGAAATAAACTAGATGAATAAGGTAAAGTGATTAGAAACAAAGCAATGTTGGTAGCCAAAGGATACAACCAAGAAGAAGGAATAGATTTTGATAAAACTTATGCACCCTTAGCAAGACTAAAAGCCATAAGATTATTACTTGCATTTGCTTGCTACATGAATTTCAAACTATTCCAAATAGATATGAAAAGTGCTTTTAAAATGGTTTTATATCTGAACAAGTTTTTGTAGAATAGCCACTAGGTTTTGAAATTCATGCTTTTCCAAATCATGTATTTAAACTCAATAAAGTATTGCATCGACTTAAACAAGCACCTAGAGCCTGGTGTGATAGACTAAGCAAATTCCTGCTGAAAATGATTTTGCAAGAGGAAATGTAGATAAAACTCTTTTATCAAAAAAAAAATAATGATATATTAGTTGTACAAATCTATGTAGATGATATTATATTGGTGCAACTAACAAAAAACTTTATGAAGAATTTGCTAAGTTGATGCAGGGTAAATTTGAGATGAGTCTAATGGGTGAACTAAACTACTTCCTTGGACTTCAAGTAAAACAATTAAAGGATGGGATCTTCATAAACCAAGACAAATACATCAAAAAAATCATCTAGAAGTTTATGGAGATAAGCAAAGAAATGAGCACACCCATGAGCTCTACCTGCATATTAAACAGAAATGAAGATGGCAACAATATTGATCAAAAGCTATATTGAGGTATGTTTGGATCTCTATTGTACTTAACTACCAGTAGACCTGATATCTTGTTTAGCATACGTGTATGTTCTAGATTTCAATCTAATCCTAAAGAATCACATATGCTTGTAGTAAAAAGAATGATAAGATATTTAAGAGGAACAAGTAATTTAGGTCTATGGTATTCAAAGCAATCTTCATTAAATTTAATTGGATTTTCTAATGCTGATTGTGGAGGATGTAAAATAAATAGAAAAAGCACTAGTAGTACATGCCAATTTCTAGGATTAAATTTAATCTCATGGCTGATGGGGACACCAAGATCAGACACAGATCACTGGATCCCATTTGGTTTACTGATTAGAATTTTTAGAACCTTAGTCATGTGTCACAATTTTGTAACAAGTAAATTGAGTCATGTAATAAGTTGATACTAGTTAATTTGTCTCAACCTAGTCCAGTATTGAGTCTTGTACATGTCAATGAGTCCAGTGAGTCTAATTTTTGTATAAGAGAAGAGGATACCATATTTTGGAGTTCCACCAGGCATCATTCAGAAGCCATAGGCATTTATATTAGCTTATGGGGCCTAGTTTGTTACCCAAAGTCCTAGATGCCCTCTAGATGCCTTCTAGATGCCCTGATTCCCTCCAAATGCTTTCTAGATGCCAAGATTCCCTCCAGATGCTCGAGTATATTCTTAGACCAGGGTACCCCATGATTCTCAGGATATTCCAGCACCCCAGGCCTTGAAATCCCAAGCCCAGGAATTAAGCCCAAGCACTTAAGAACCAAGATGCTGTTTTGATACCGGGTATATACCGGCTCCCCTAGGCACCCCAGCTTCCAGGAGGCCCAAAGCCCATGCGCCCTCCTCTTTGGTTGACCTCTTTGCTGCCCCTTGAAGCCCAGCATGCCAAGAAGAGGAGTCCTTCATGGGTTGACCAAGTCCAAACAAGGAGGAAGAGTCCAATAAAAGAAAGAAAACTAGTTTTATTTTCATGCAAACTATGTACTCCTAGTTTTAGGTTACTTGTGTACTTTTTCTCCCATTCAAAGTGTGTAAACCTATCCTAAATAAGAGAGGGCTGAAATCCTAACAAGGAGAGGGCATGGGAACTCTATAAATACCCCACCCCTCTTCCTCTTGTAAGATAGAACTTCTTATGAATTAAAATTTTGCTGAAATTTTTCAAGACTGTGTTCTTGGGTTCTAGTTTTTGGGTTACTTTGGGTTCTTATTCTTGGGTTGGCCGACCACCATCCCTAGCATTCTCCCATGCCCTAGCCACCTTCTTCAAATTCCAAGGAGAAGATGCCATTGCTGCCTAAAGTCCATAGCAATCATCTTCTCCAAGCCGCCAGCAACTCCAAGCCCTGAATCTTTCCCTTCTTTCAATCCTTATTTCTTTCTTTTGTTTATTTGTTTCCTTGCTAACCTCTAATGCTTGAAGGATCCTCAAGGTATTTTCACTTTCCTAAAGGAGGCCCTCTTTGCCTCCAGGACCACCCAACATAGCCTTACACCCACGGAACTGAAGGCTTCATCTTCTAAGCATCAATTTGAGAGCTATGTGACCCTTCATCAGCAAGTTCTTCAATCTCTACCTGGTACAAACCTTCTCACTCTTAATTTCTATTTTGATTGAAGGTTAGCTATCCTAAGCTAGAATTTTCTCAATTCTTGAGTCCTGACTTTATTATTTTGTATGAGTATGCCTTTGATTATGATGATTTTTTGCATTGCTACCATTCCTACCAGTCTTTACTTGATTTTAAGAATTTAGCCTACAAATTAAAATTATAAAAAATATAAAAAATTAGTTTACTATTTTCTATATATTTAGCAATCTTAGGATCATTTTGCATTAGTTTGGTATCAGAGTGGGTTTAGGATAGCATTCATCTATATTAGGACCACAAACCCTAATTTCTTCATCCTGTTAGCCGCATTAGGTGTCTATTTTTCATCAAATTTTTATAACCTAGGAATTTATTTTTCTGTGAAATTTGTATGACGTATTTTCTTTCTTGTCCTCTATTTTATCATAATTTTTAATTAATTTTATAAAAAATTAAATATCCTAAAATTTGGCATATTAGAAACCCTAACTAAAATCATGATAATTCTGCATCAGTCCGAAAACCCTAAGATTTGCATCATTATTTGATTTGTTTTTGAATAAATTTGGTAGAGGTCATCTCCACCATCCATCCTATGTTCTAAAATTTTTTGAAACTTTTTATGCATTGGAATCTGTGCCAAATCTGTATCAAACCAAACCCTAATTCTCAGAATTCTATGAACTCTACATACTTGACTCAACCTAACCTAACCGACTTCCCAACTCCCCAATCCCAAGCTCACTTTGTTTGCTAACCTAATCAACCTAAACTTAACTTTACACCTCATAAAATATACATAAAATATTTTTATTTTTCTGATTGTTATTAGTTGCATTAGGGCTCATTGAATGTGCATCATTAGATTAACCTAATCTTAAGGGCAATTCACTATCTCAGATCAGGACAGGATTTCATCACCTGTCTTGGACCCAAAACCACCATCATCATATTGACCAAGCCTAATTAAAATTAATTAGACATAAATTTTCCTAGTGGGCTAGGTGACACCCAACAGGTCGGGTCCGAATTGTGTGAGCCAATTAGTGCATTTAATCATGTGGCTATTACTGAAAACTGGTGTCTAAGGCTGGGGGTCCAAAGTCAAACGACCTAAGTGGACTGGTGGTTTACAATTAGGATGTTGTGACAAGTATGGGGAGCCTCCCACCACCCCACCCCCTACCTGGCTAGTGGAAGGATTAGCTATTGGGTTAAGTATAAGTTGACTAAACCCATTCAGTTTTGGCTCTAGGTCTAGGAAACCCTAGAACTACTGATCCTTGCATGCTTGGCTGCACCACATCACATTGATTGATTGATTGATTGCATGACCACCAGGTCAGGAGTCCAGTACAGTCAGTCTAAGCCTAACTCGAGTTCAACCATGGATTCCAATTTTGAGGCCATCATGAAAGCCATGACTAATCAACTTGCCCAGTTGAACCACACCAATACCCAAACTCAAAATTAGTTAGCCCAAATGAACACCCAAAACCAAACCCAGTTTTCCTAAATAAACCATAAGTTCGGCCAATCTCTTGCCCAATTAACCACCCAAGTTAACCAAATGACCCAATTAAATACCCAAGCCACCCATATGATTGACCAAATAACTGATAGGTTGGACCAGGTAGACAACAGATTAGGGACCATAGAACAAACCCAAGGGTCTAATGCTGAACCTGAGTTTGACCCCCCCTATTCCACTTCCCAAAACCTAGGGGAGCCCAAAATCCAGACCACTTTATGGAACCCAACCTTAGAAGAGTCCAACACCAGGAGCCATGTCATGAGTTTAACCCTAGGGGAGTTTAGCATTAGGAACCATACCAAGAACCCATTCATAGAAGAGTCCACAACCCTGACCCTATCTAGGAACCCAACCGTAGAAGGCTCGACCATGAAATCCATGATCAAGATGAGTGGGCCATGAAAAATATTAGAGTAGAAGCACCCACCTTTGATGGAAGTCTTGAACCAAAGGTCTATGTGGATTGGGTAGAAGATATAGATTATTATTTTGAATGGTATGAGATGAGTGAAGAGATGAAATATAAGTTTGCCAAGATGAGGTTGATTCGTCAAGCTAGATTACATTGGGCTAACCTTGAGCATACTAGGAGACAATAAGCCCTCCCACTTATAATACTTGGCAAGAGATGAAATTGAAACTTAAGGAAAAATACCTACCAGAATCCTACAATCAAAAACTCATAGACCAATGGAACAAAATTCATCAAGGGAATAGGTCAGTGTCAGATTATATTACTGAATTTGATGAGTTTGTGTTAGATGTAGTGAACCCGAGTCTTTAGCACAAACCCTGTCCAGTTTTGAATCAGATTATGTGAAGACATCAAAGGGAATTATATATGAGAGAAGTCAATGATTTGGATCAAGCCTATCAAATAGCTAGACATTATGAATAATTCCAAAGAGGACCTACAAACCAGAAATTTGAACTTGTTAGGAATAATACCCTATTCCCAAAGTCAAATCCAAACCAGGTATACCAGGGTAGACCAAATCCCAACCCCAACCCAATTCGATTTAACCCCAACCTAGTTAGGTCAAACCCTAACCCAGCCCAGCCCAACTATTACCCAATTCGATCCAATCCCAACCCAAACCATCCCAACCCTAACCCATCTTGACCTAACTCGAGTCCAAGTCCATCTAGTTTGAGTAATTCTGCACCTGCTAGAATCGACAAGGGTAAGGCACCTACATTTCAGAAAGCCCCATGCCCCAGCCCCAATGCTTGTTTTAGGTGTAATAAGGTAGGTCACTATGCTAGCCAGTGTCCCACCAGATCTTTATACATAGGGGAGCTTGAGGAAGAAGAGATTGAACCCAATGTCGTTGAGGAAGAAGAAATTTATGAGACTGAACTAGACTTGGTAGAAGAATATGAAGGTGATGAGGAGGAATTTGATCAAGTAGGGGTAGTTAGATGTATTTTGACCCAAACCCAAACTGAGGATGATTGGCGTAGGACTAGCATCCTACAGACTTTTATAAAAACTGGGAATAAAGTATGTAAGATTATAATAGATAGTGGGAGTTGTATCAATGCCATTGCTATTGAAATAGCTAAATCTTTAGGCTTGACCCTAGTTCCCCATCCCAGCCCCTATAGAGTTTCATAGGTAGATTCCACCTCTATGCCAATCAAGTCTAGGTGCCAAATCTTAATTAAATAGCAATCATATAAAGAAGAGATTTGGTGTGATGTCCTTCCCATGAAGGTCAGTAGTATAATTCTAGGTTGACCATGGCTTTATGATCATGATGCTGCCTTATCTGGTCGAACCAACATCTGTACCTTTCATCATCATAGGAAGAAATTGTGATTCACCCCACTCAGCCTAGAAAATCAGTTAAGGAAAATTCTATTAGCCTTAGAGCAAAACTAGGAGTTAATTTAATTAAGTCTAAAGAATTAGAGGAAGAACCTTTTGATCCCATAAAGGAGTTAATGAAAAATGATCCTGAACCCATTGTAATAATAAAGAAAGAAAGTAATTAGCCAGGATCAAACCTTATAGAGAAGACTGAGATTTCATAAGAGTTGTTCATAAAGGAAGCCCAGGATCAAATCCCTAAAAAATAACTCCAGGAAATAGGTGTAGGTAATGAAGTAATATCTAATTTTTAGTCCATAGGCCTAATCCATCTGTCCACACCTACACTAGCCTCTAACAGCATCTGCATCTAGAAGTTAGTCAAAAGCTGAACATAAGTAATGAACTAAATAAAACTTGGCTAATTCTCGAAAGAGAGATAAAGAATTTTCTGCAAAGGATTGTGTGATTGTAAAAGAATTTCATGCTTGCAAAGTTGGCCCATTCAAAATAATGAAGAGCGTTGGACCCAATGCCTATGTGCTTGAGATACCACCTGATTTAGGTATTAGCTCCACCTTCAACATCTTAGACCTTGTAGAGTATAGAGAGCCAGCAGTGATACCTAGCGAGCACCTTAAGCCTATCCCTCCCTTTGAGAGAGAACCCATCCTAGAGTGTCCACATAATTTGGCTTATTGGTGAGGAAAAGATTGAGAGAACCCTAGATGATCAAGCCATCGATACCCGAGATAGGGGCTATCAAAGGTATTTGGTCTGTTGGCAAGGTTGACCAAAATTTGAGGACTTGTGGAGCACTGGTGAGGATCTGCAGCGCCTCAACCCAGATCTCCTTGAGTAGTATGAGAGACAAATTGACTCTTACTCAATGGGGTTGATTTCCTCCTGCCCTGGGAGAATTGAGGGGGACACCAAGATCAGACATAGATCAGTGGATCCCATTTAGTTTACTGATTAGGATTTTTAGAACCTTAGTCATGTGTCACAATTTTGTAATAAGTAGATTGAGTCCTGTAATAAGTTGATATTAGTTGATTTGTCTCAACCTGGTCCAGTCATTGAGTCCTGTACATGTGAATGAGTCTAGTAAGAGCCCAATTTTTGCATAAAAGAAGAGGATACCCTATTTTGGAGTTTCACCAGGCATCATCCAGGAGCCAGAGGCATTTACATCAGTTTATGGGGCCTAGTTTGTCACCCTAGTGTCCTAGATGCCCTCTGGATGCCTTCTATATGCCCTGATTCCCTCCAGATGCTTTCCAGATGCCTATATTCTCTCCATATGCTAGAGTATATTCATAGACCAGGGCACCCCATTATTTCTAGGATATTCCAGCATCCCAGGCCTTGAAATCCTAAGCCCAGGAATCAAGCCCAAGCACTTAAGAACCAAGATGCTGTTTTGATACCGGGTATATACCTGTTCCTAGCCCCAGGCATCCTAGCTTCCAAGAGGCCCAAAGCCCATGCACCCTCCTCTTTGGCCGACCTCCTTGCTGCCACTTGAAGCCCAACAATTCAAGGAGAGGATTCCTTCATGGGTTGACCAAGTCCAAACAAGGAGGGAGAGTCCAATGAAAGAAGGAAAACTAGCTTTATTTTCATGCAAACTATGTACTCCTAGTTTTATGTTACTTGTATAATTTTCTCCCATTCAAAGTGTGTAAATCTGTCCTAACTAGGAGAGGGCTAAAATCCTAACAAGGAGAGTGTATGGGAACTCTATAAATACCCACCCCTCTTCCTCTTGTAAGATAGACTTCTTATGAATTAAAACTTTGCTGAAAATTTTCAAGATTATGTTTTTGGGTTCTAGTTTTTGGGTTACTTTGGGTTCTTGTTCTTGTGTTGGCCGACCACCATCCCTAGCATTCTCCCACACCCTAGCCACCTTCTTTAAAGTCCATGGAGAAGATGTCATTTCTGCCTAAAGTCCAAAGCAATCATCTTCTCCAAGCTGCCAGCAACTCCAAGCCCTGATTCTTTCCCTTCTTTCAATCCTTGTTTCTTTCATTTGTTTATTTATTTCCTTGCTAACCTCTGATGCTTGCAGGATCTCCGAGGTGTTTTCACCCTCCTAGAGGAGGCCCTTTTTGCCTCCAGGACCACCCAACATAGCCCTCACATCCAAGGAACCAAAGGCTTCATCTTCTAAGCATCAATCTGAGAGATATGTGACCCAACCCCTTCATCAGCAAGTTCTTTAATCTCTGCTGGTACAAACCTTCCCACTCTTAATTTCTATTTTGATTGAAGGTTAGCTATCCTAATCTGAGAATTTCTCAATTCTCGGGTCCTGACTTTTATTATTTTGCATGAGTATGCCTGTGATTATGATGATTCTTTGTATTGCTACTCTTCCTGCCAGTCTTACTTAATTTTGGGAATTTAGCCTATAAATAAAAATTATAAAAATATATAAAATAATTAGTTTACTATTTTTTTTGCATATTTAGCAATCTTAGGATCATCCCACATCAATGGCACTATAACAAACAAAACTCAGTAGCACTATCTATTGCAAAAGCAGAGTATGTTGCTGCGGGGAGTTGTTGTGCACAAGTGTAATGGATTAAACAATAACTAGAAGACTTTAGTGTTACATAATCTGAAATTTCTATCAAATATGATAACACAAATACTATAAATTTATCAAAAAATATAATTTAGCACTCAAAAACAAGCACATCGAAATAAGACACCATTTCATAAAAGATCATGTTTTAAATGGTGAAATTGAATTAGAATTTATTCCAACTAAAAACCAACTTGCTGACATTTTCACTAAACACTCATCAAGATAGATTTGAAATGATTAGAGGAGAATTATGACTTTGTGACCCTTTTTAGAAAACTTAGCCTAATCTCTTCATATTAAGGAAACATTATCTAGAAAGCTTCCTACATCAAACCAAGAACTTTGACTATCTCTTCTTGTAAATTTTACCATTAAATTTCAATTCTGAACCTTTTTGACTCTTTTGGAGAGTTCTGGTTCAAGTCAACTCGAGCAACTGTGCTCAAGTTAAGCCAACTCGAATTCTGATTAAGTCTTTTTATATCTCTGCTCGAGCCAACTTAAGCAAATTAGGGCTTGTCGAGCCGACTCGGATGTCGGGCAAGCAGTTTTTTATTAGAGCCATAGAACTTAATCTAAGTTTTATGCTTTAGGTGTTCACTTCATGCTAGCTTAGAACCCTTGTTTCCAACCTGAAAATACCTTCCATCCTTCAAATCCTATCTTTTCTAGCTTAATCTCTTACAATCTTCTTGAGCTCGTGCAATGGTTCCAAAAAGGGTTGTCGGCAAGAGATCATAACGAGTCAAAACTACTGCTGAAAGGGAATAAAAGGACCAAGAAATGACAGGAAGAGCCGACACAGTCAGTTGAAGTGGAAGAACAAGAAGTGGAACTGAATTCAACACCTTCTCCTCCAACTCAAGCTATTTCCATGGCCATCCGAGCCATCACAAGTGGAAGAAGGATAATCTTCTCATTCTGAAAAAGCTAGGGCTTCGGATTGGAGACTTGATTGAAGACCAAGGTTGGAGTTTCTTTCTGTTCTTTAAATGTTCCAACATATCCTAAGTTAGTAAGATGTTTTTGTGAAAATTTAAGATTGGAAGATCATCACATTGAGTCTATAGTTAAGGGAAAGAGAGTAATAGTGACCGAGGAAAGATTAAGTAGCAAGCAAGCTGAATGCCAAATGAGGGTCTAAAGCATCTAATTCTGAAAGATAAATAGAAAACCTTCAGGACAATCTTGAATAGGGCTGATGTGAGTAGAATTGGGAATGTGATGGCTAATACCCTATCCCTTGAAATGAGATTACTGCACAACTTTATAAGTAGGATCTTTCTCCCAAGAACTGGTAGGTTTGACTGGGTAAGTGAGAGAGATCTCAGCTTTATGGGACATCTAATGAGGGAGAGGCCCTCAATTTACCTCACATTATGTTACTACAGATGAAAGAAGCAATCAGAAAAGTGAAGGCCTATTTGCCGTATAGAATGGTTTTTACTTTGTTATTTCAGGCCTCTAGAGTGAACTTAGATGGTGATGATGGTAGGTCCCTTCATCACACTGATACCTACTCTTTCAAGTCTTTGCAAAGAATGGGATACCAACTAATTGAAAGAGCTTGGAGGAAGAAAGGATCAGATCAGAGGGCTATTAGATCATCTAGCAGTGATGAGGATGATGATGAGGAGGAGCAGCTACCTGTGGAGATTATCACTACTGCTACTACTGAACCTACTATTCATGATTCTATGGAGTCAAAGCATAGAGAATAGGGAATCCCAAGATCTCTCCAACACCTCCACCAGCACCAACATCTCCACTCGCACCTGCGTCTCCACTAGCTCCACCACTTGCACCTTCGTGACTGCATTTGCTTAGGGACCATCTACTAACACTTCAGGAGCTTCATTGTCTCGGGCCTTCATTGCACATTAGATGAGACTACTTTCTCAGACCCTGACCAGTACTTTTGGTTCAATGTTTGATGACCTTCGTCAAACAATCGAAACCAAACTTGAAGAGATATGTGGTGAGATTAGATATCTTCATTCCAGGGTGGACAATGTTCAATCCACAGGACCTGCACCATAGGTGGATCAATAGTCAGTCACTGATTCTTTCAAAGCTGCTTCTGAAGATATTAAGAAATTTGTTGACCATAGTATTGAAGAATTCAAAATTGAACTAAGAGAAATAAACTACAAGATGGGATCTATGGAACAAGGAAAGAAAGTAGAAGATGATTACACCAAAGGAGTAGGAATTCTTAGAGCTAAATTTGAAAGATTGAGAGGGTTAGCAGAGGCATTTCCCAAAGCCCAAGCAAGTGAGCTAGTTACACTTAATACAGGAATCAAGAAGATGGAAGAAGAGCTCAATTCAGTATGGATGACCCTTTGTCAGCTATCCACCACTGTTATAGCAGCCTACTCTTCTACTCCCAGATAGCCTGCACCTCCTCTTGTGGTTGATCCAAATCCTATTTCATCTTGTCCACCTTCATCTTCTTATCACTCTAGACAGCCTCCACCACATTCTTCTAGAAGTAGAGGTTTTTCTAGTATTCCTAGGAGTTGGGAAGGTACATTTAGACCTGTCAAGGTGGAATCTAGTGATAATGATTAGATTCATCTTATGTATTTTTGATTGTTTTGAATGACTTGTATTGAAAATCTTGAATGAAATGAAAGTATTTCTTTTTCTACTCATTATGATTTGTGCAATATTATCATATGTATATACAAATCAAGATAAATTTTAATTAGAGTATCAAATTTCTGAGAATGTGAAGTTATCTCAAACAATATTAATAACATTCTCATTCTATTTTAAAAACCAAGCTTAGAGAACTTAACAAAGGGGGATAAATTAATTAAATACCTTTTTGATTAATGACAAAAAGGGGGAGAATGGTATGTATATGAATGAGTGTGCATGGAAAATATACAAGTAAGGGGAGAATGATATAAATATTGGAAAATTGGAAATTGGCATCATTTTGTATAGAAACTTGCTTATATTTGCTCTGATTGCTCTGATATATATTTAACTTAATTATTCTGATATAATTTGAATTGATCTAATATATTGTCAATGGCTATCTATTATTAGCACTGAACAAGCTCTAAAATGGTATAGCTCGAATACATATTGAATGATGAACAAGCTCTGATATATAATGAAAGCTCTGATATATATTAAAACACATTCTTAAAAGCTCTGATATATATTGAACATATTCCTAAAGCTATGATACATTGTTAAATTCTTTCAAATACATTCGATATACAACTCATACATGTCTATACTTATTTCCAAATATACTTTTATATGTAATTGTAAAGCTTTTCCTGCCCAGTATTTTGTCATCATCAAAAAAGGGGAGATTGTTGAACCTTGAAATGATTTTGATGATAACAAAACATTGGACCATGCACTTATGTTACTAACTACTTTTCAAGTGCTTTACAAGTTTTTGTAGGATGATTTCATTGCTAAATTACAATGCCTACAATCTTATTATGTGTCATGAGTTGGGTTGTATATGTGTCATGAGTTGGGTTGTATATGTGTCATGAGTTGGGTTGTAAAATGTATCAGTAAAGAAGAGCCAAAGAAAAATTAAAGAAATATCCTAAAAAATGGGTTACTTCTAAGTGTTTCCAAGCTTAAATTCCTTAGAATCAATTGTTAGTTGAGTTGGGAAGAATCTAGAATGATAAAATATTGTTGGATGTAATTGGAGAAGAAACGAAAGGTTTACAGAAAAACTCATATGAGCTGACTTGAGTAAAGGGAGCAGACTCTAGTTCATGGCATGCATAAAGGATCTAGTACGCAGAGATTCGAGTCGACTCAAAGGAACCCGAGCCGACTCGTCTAGTGCATCATTTCTTGAATCAGATAGGCGAGCCAGCCAGAAAGAAGTCTAAGTCGACTCATCCATTCAGTCGAGCATTCGAGTCGACCCTTCAAAGATCTGAGCCGACTCCTCTAGAGTTCCGAAAGAATCAGTTTTAAGAGAACAGCCAGGCAAGCCAACTCCAATGAGAAAAGCTGACTTCTTCATAGTACAGTTTTGAAGACCTGTGAATCCAAGCCGACTCAAACTAAGGCGAGTCAACTCATCTAGAGTATGGAATCAAGGATACTGTGAAAACGAGCCAACTCGATGGATCCAAGCTAACTCGAAGATCGATTTCCAGCAGGTAACGGCTAGTTCCCAGAACTTCATTTTAAATTTGAAAAGTGCTCCAATGATCAAATATCATATCGCAATGGTCTACAATGACTATATCCATCTGAGAAGAGTATAAGACTTTATAAATGAGGGATTGGGACAAGCTTTGAAGAAGCTAATGCTTAGTTGAACATTAAATGAGCTTGTGAGTAAGAGAGCACTAAAGAGCATTCAAGTTAGTCTTCAAACTCCACCAACTCCAAACTAAAATCTAAAGCTTGAAGCATAATGAAGAAGTTGAAGAAGCCACTGAAGAGCATTAAAGTGCAATTAAGAAGGCTTCTCTCGAGCTACATCGGTAACCATCAGACAACTTTAGTTTGTCATTTTGTTGCTTATTTTCTTTAACTCTTCTATGAGTTTTTGGGTTATTGGTGAGCCTGGTTTAAAAATCAAGTAGGTTCTTGGTTAGCCTGTTCAAAACCAAGTATAGGTTCTTGGTGATCCTGTTCAAAACCAGTTAGGTTCTTGGTGATAATGTTCAAAACCAAGTTGGTGTTTGGTGATCCTGTGTAGAACCAAGAGTTGGGTTTTTGGTGAGGCCGATTGAAAAACCAAGTTAGGTTTAGATTGTAAACTTGGTAAAATAATCCAATTGTATTCGATAGTGAATATAGTGGAAATCCCAAGTAGTATCTTGGGTAGTGGATGTAGGAGCGAGGGTGCTCCGAACACTATAAATTTGCTATGTTTGCATTATGGTTTTTTTTTTTGCATTTGCTTCTGCTCTTAATTATTTGAAACACAGCACCTACCACTAAACTAGATTTAAAAAGAGTATATATCTGATTAATTTTTAAATTTCCAATTCACCGCCCTCTTGGGAAAGCCACTTGGACAACAGAACTAACCTACATCTCTAGAGTAAGTAAGCCAAAACTTTGAGAAGAATTGCCTATTAGCTCTCTTGCAGATAAAGGCGAAGAAGTAGATAGGCAAGGATTCTTATTAGAGGATAGTGTTGCTATTTATAATGGTGCCCAATGGTTCAAATTGAATCATCCCATCACTACATGAAAGCCATGTTGCACAATCGTCGTCCCGAGGTGTAGGCCACTCTCTTCTGACACATGGGCTATCCTTATTGGCTAGGGGCCAGGCTCAGTGGATCGAGGGGTTGTTGTTTCAAAAAATTGCCTATTGCCTAGTGATGATTTTCACAAAATGTTCGTGCCTCATTTAATGCTATACAATGAAACATTGATACAAAAAGTAATTATTTATCTTTCTCCCACAAAAAAAAGCCTGTAGAGTCTTCTCACTGTACCTTTGACTTGAAATGAGTAAATCATCTCGAACTCAAAATTAAGAGGGCAAACTATTACAAGATGAATGATGTATTATAAAAACTACTGATATATAGAAAAGTATTCCTCCAAGAGTTGATCACTTATTCAAGGCACAGGATGCTAGATGGTCAAGAGGATCATTTATTCAAAGATAGGATACTGGATGGCCAAGAGTCAATCATTTATTCAAGGCATAGGGTATTGAAGGTCAGAGCCAATCACTTATTCAAGGTGCAGGGTGTCAAAATGGCTAGGTCCCAATCACTTATTCAAGATATAAGGTGTTAGATGGCTATAAGCAATCACTTATTCAAGGCACGGGGTGCTAAATGGTCAGGAGTCAATCACATATTCAAGGCATAGGGTGATAGATGGCTAGGGGTTGATCACTTCTCAAAGAACAAGATGTTAGATGGCTAGGACTTGATCACTAATTCAACACAGGATGCCGGATGCTAGGAGTCGATCACTTTTTTAAGATATAGATATCAAATGACTAGGAGCCAATCACTATCTGAAATATAAGTGCTCAACTACTCATCAAATAGGTTTGACCACTTATCTGATCTAGGTATGAAGTATCATAACTTCATTTATCATGAAGCATATTTTTTAAAGTCATTAAAGCGGTTACAACAAGGTTAGTAAGGTAGTTATCAAGAAGTGTAATAAACCAATTCACAAACTGATCTCTTAGGGCCTAATTGACTCAACTACTTTCTTAATAGTGTAACCACTTCACAAATAGCTATAACTGTCTAACTAAGTTGGACCCCCTACTTTTATAAATAGGAGATCGAGGGAAACTCTAGAAGATAAATTTTGAATATACACCCTTTTTCCATTTTTTTCTCATTATTCTCCCTTTTTCAGTTGACTTAAGCATTAGAGGGTCCTCCATTAGAGAAATAATACTAATTTCTTTAATGTTGAGGACTTCTTTTACTGGTCAAGAAGTTAATTGAACCTACCTCTAAAGTCATCATCCAACTTCTCGAAGACCTTTAAGAGCTAAAAAACACTTTAGCATAATCAACTTATAAAGCTTAGAGAAGTGGGTAGAATAACAATCATGCACAAAAAATTATTTCAAAAGAAATTATTATATAATGGCTTGTTTTGAATTATGGAAACCCACACTTCTTCTAATTAATGCATTTTCAATATTACAGACTTTCTCCATTTATGCTTTAAATTAAGAAAAAGAAAGGATAGTAAAAACAATTAGTATTGCTCCTGACTAATGATCTTATACCATTTATAGACCTTCTTCAATTCTATACTTTACATTTAAGGAAATGAAATAATTGAACCTAAATACTTGATATCTATACTAAATAAAACCCAAATGAACGATGTGTCTATCCATGTTTTCATATAAAATATTAGGATAACTCAGGAATCTATTGAAAAGTTCACTCAGAGTTATAATGGGCTATTTTTTAAGAATTATAACAACCCATTCTCCTTGTTAGATGTAGCCCTAGAAGCCAATCTAGCTAAACATATTTTCATTTTAGGATATAAAATTATATTTCATATTCTAATTTGGATAATTTTGTCATACATGTATCCATGTATCATCCAATGAATTAATGGACAATGATACATATTCTCAAGGATTGAGAATTTGAGATATGTGTCATTATAAATTAATTTTTAAATACTCTCGATTGTACGATATCATGGGGATGGTGATTAATCCGGTTGATCATGCATGGATCACTTTTCTTTTGATAAAGTCTCGAGTCTATAGTGGGGGTGTAGGTTGTTGTTAAAGAATGATGATATTAAGAGTGACCTTACAAGAAGTCATTAGGATGTCTACTTACTCATTAGTAATTTTTCGATACTATAGTATGTGAGTAGTTCCTTGACCTGTGGTGGCTTGGCCACTCATAGTGAGTTATTATAGTTTAAAAATATAAAACATTGGCCCTAACCTTCAGGTCCTTGCAAATTAATTGATGAAGTTGATCCATTATTGGAGTGGGAGTGTACTTATAGGGGATTTATCAATCTTAGTAGTTAATGTGCAGTCCTAACACATTTAAGAAGCAAAGTCAAAAATTTGTGGCCATCATAGGTGAAGGATGAAAAAGTTTTCATGAGTTTTATATTAGACTTAGTTAATAAATCTAGCATATGACAGATGCTTAGATTTTGATGAGTTTCTATGACCTGCATCTTATCAAAAATTGATAGAAGAACTCAATCACATGATAAACTATACTAGAGGTTCATCCTTTTATTCTGTTGGTTGCCACTACATACTACTAACATCCTGGTAGATTGTGAGAACCTACTAGGATCATTTAGATCAATAATCTTGAAGGGGTAAGATAAAATTATTCTGATCTATTGAAAAAGTTCAATGATACTATAATGAAGATCATGATATATCTTACTATGAGACAGATAAAACTTGAAGGGTTCCATATAATAGGAGCTTGACATGATCATGCAATTAGATTAAATATGCAAGATACATATTAGAAACTCTCAATTTGTAAGGGTTATAAAAATGACTAACGATCCTTGATGGGATAAGCTGAATTATTCTAATCCATCGAAAGAGTTAGATAATACTATGATAAAGGTCATGGTATATCTCACTAAAATAGAGTGGAACCTGAGTGGTCACACACAATAAGAGTCTTGACTTGATCACATGGTTGGATTAAAATATGTAAGTGTTATATATTTAGAAACTCTAAATTTGTAAAGATTATAAATTTAGATCCTACTATTTTTGGTACCTACTTTTCTTGATACCTGCTAATTTTGGCACCTGCTAATTGTTATCACAAAGAACATCATTGCATGAGTTGTAATGTAATTAGGCTAATTAGGGTTAGTAATTCAAGTTAGACTTGAATTCTAATCCTAATTGGATTAGGATTGATAGCCATTCAAATTCAGCTCAAATTAGATTCGAATTGGATTCCAAATTGATCTAATTTGAGCCAAGAAGCTAGAGTCCCAATCTCTTATTTCTTTACCTCATTTTGAGTTGAGTTAAGAAGTAGTGCCCCTCTTTTCTTGATGCCTGTGAAGGGAAGAGAGACCAATAGTTGGCACCTCTCTTTTTCACCTAAGATTTCTCTCTTTTGGATAAAGTCTATCATAACTAAATATTCTAATCTAATTTGAGTTTCATTTAGGATTAATTTTATCAACTTTGGGCATGGAACATTTTGTATGATAAAGATTTTGAGAAGAAAGGAAGAATGCAACATGTGATCTTGTGCCAAAATCTTCTTAATGCCTCTCATACCTTGGATAGAATTCAAAGTGGATAAGATAAGATAAGATCTTATCTAAAAGGAGGATGAGCATGGACTCTTTGAGAGTGTTGGCATGGAGTTCTAAATAGCATGACTTATTTTGTGCAACAAAATAAGTGAGAAGGTATTAGCATAATATGATAAGAGATATCTTATTTTTGGCACACAATCTTTAACACTCCCTTTCCTCCTTCTTCCTTAGAGTTCCACATGTCCAATAAAAAAAATAGAGAGAGAATTACAAAAAGAATAAAAAAGGGAAAAGAAGGGTTTCATTTTTGCTTTGGTCTTCTAGTCCCTTATTCCTTAAATCAGTGCGAAGAGTTTGCACAGGGTGATTCTAGGGTTTACTTCTTCTTAAAGAAGAGTGTGATCCAACAATCAAAGCAAGGCCTATAAGGTGCTAGTACTCTGGTAGCTTCGAAGCTCAGATCAGGTCATCCCCGTATAGATACCAGTAGAGGCTGGGCATGCACAGCTTTAGTCGAATCTGAGATATCCATCAGATCTAATTTGATGAAGATGGATAACAGAACAGGTAAGTAGATTTGATCTACTTTGTAATATTTATTTCTAGATCTGATTTTTGTTCATGAGTTGGATATATTATGCATGCTAGATTAGATTTTCTTTTCTACTGCTATTTATTTTAATTTGACTAAAAATTTGAAACCTATGCATGCTGCCCTAGGATCGTTAGACGATTCCTTCACTCCTTTTCCATTCACAAAATATTGCATGGGCTATATATTTTGTACATGTTGTGTTATCACATTTAAACAAAACAATCAAAACTCAAAAAAATTATATGCCATAGTAGAAGATAAATTAATTGGTTGGATAACAAAATTATATTAGTTCATGCAACAAAAAAAACAAGGAAGTATGTTAATTAATATGAGCAATGCTAGCTGTATCATTTACAGTCTTCTTTTTCCATTATATTCTTTACATTTAAGAAAAAGAAAGGATTAAAAACCTAAATGCATTTCTTCTTACTAATGCATTTTGTATTGTTAACATACTTCTTTCAATATTCCATGTTATACATTTAAGAAAGAGAAAGGATAGAAATCCAAATACCTGACAGCTATCCACATAAACCCAATGAACTATGCACCTATCCATATTTTCACAATATAATTACCAGATAACTCAAAAATATCATTCAAAAACTCACTTGAAGTTATATAATGGATGATTTTTTTGAATCATAACAACCATGGTAGGGAACAAGGGAAAGAAAGGAAGGAAGGGAGAAGAAAATAAAAAAGAGAAAAAAAAGATGAAAGGAAAAAAAAAAGATAAGGAAGAAGAAGTGGAAAAAGGTAACAAAGGAAAAGAAGGAAAAGAGAAGAGAAATAAATTAAATAAGAAAGGAAAGAAGAAGAGAAGAAGAAAAAAAGAAAGGGTGAAGAAAAGGTAAGTGAGAAAGGAAGAAAAAGGGGGAAACAAAAAATAATAAAAGAAATGGATAATACAGAAATATGAAAGGAAGGGAGAAAGAAAATAGAAAAAAATGAAAGAGGAAAGGAAGCAAAGATAAGGATAAAAAAAGTATAGGATGGAAAGATTGAAAAGGAAAGAAAAAAAATGTAGTATCTATTGCCGATCTCACCGCGGCGGCCTATAGCTTCAGAGCTGGTACCGGTCTCAGACCATCTCACCTCGAGATCTCCGAGCTTCCGGTCCTGCAAAACAAGGTCAGAGACCTTGGCCGGGGTTTTAGCGAGGGAGCTTCGACAGTCAAGTTAGAGAGCGGCGAGATGGAATAGATTCCCTAAGGCGGGTTCCCGAAGGAGCCCCAGACTTAGAGAAGATATTAACAAAAGAGGTGTAAGAAAGAGTGGAATTGGGGCCCAGCTCCTTCACCGAGCTCACGCCTAAGGACCCTTCTCGGATCCCCGGATCCTTCAATCGGTGCCTTCTTTTTCCCGCCTTTCTTTCACTTACCTTGCTGCCCACTCTTCCCATCCCTTTTATGCCATCATGTTGCCTCTAGCTCTCCCTCCTCCCCTCGGGAGGCTCCCTCTCACCTCTCGCTTTTCTCCCCCCCCCTTTTCTTTCCCCTTCAGGTCTGGGAACCCGGTGGCCCCATCGTCTTGCTTGCCGAGCCTAGCGAGAAAAAAGGGGGGAGGGAAGATACTAGCAAGGCCTTGGGCCGAGCGCGGGCGCTCTCCTTCCCAGGCATTGACGATGTGTGTCCCTCCGTTGCAGGCTCCTGCCCACTAGGACTCCACTTCTCGACTGTGGGGCCCGTTGGGCCGATGTAAACGAGGATTCGTGCGTCACTGCGGACCGTACCGGCACCCCTTACGAGGCACGATGCGCTACCCGAGTGGCAATTTTGAAACTCGCATCCCCACTTCCCGGAGGCCTCGCTAAGCAGGGCCGGCCCCGGCCGAGGTGGGCCCCTCCTGGGTGGACATTTGGCGGAGCGGCAGAGAGGTGCTCGACTTTGACTGAGGTGGACCCGTCTCCGGGCGCCAACTGGTGAAGGAGTAGGGAGGCCCGGCTCGACTTCGGCCGAGGTGGACCATCTCCGGACGCCAACTGACGAGGAGCAGGGGGGCCCGGCTCGACCTCGGCAGAGGTGGACCTGTCTCCGGGCGCCACCTGGCGAGGGAGCGAGGGGCGCCAGCTTCGGTCGAGGTGGACCCCTCCTGGGCGGACACCTGGCGGAGCAGCAGAGAGGTGCTTGACTTCGGCCGAGGTGGACCCCTCCTGGGCAGACACCTGGCGGAGTGGCAGAGAGGTGCTTGACTTTGGCTGAGGTGGACTCGTCTTCGGGAGCCAACTGGCGAAGGAGTAGGAAGGCCCGGCTCGACTTCGGCCAAGGTGGACCAGTCTCCGGGCACCAACAAGCGAAGGAGCAGTGGGGCCGGCTCGACCTCGGTAGAGGTGGACCTATCTCCGGGTGCCACTCGGCAAGGGAGCGAGGGGCCGCCAGCTTCGATCATGGTGGACCCCTCCTGGGCATACACCAGGCGGAGAGGCAGAGAGGTGCTCGACTTCAGTCGAGGTGGACCCGTCTCCGGGCGCCAACTGGCGAAGGAGCAGGAGGGCCCAGCTTGACCTCGGCAGAGATGGACCCGTCTCTGGGTGCCACCCGGCGAGGGAGCGAGGGGCCGCCAGCTTCGATCGAGGTGGACCCCTCCTGGGCGGATACCTGAAGGAGCGGCGAGCAGAGAGATGCTCGACTTCGACAGAGGTGGAACCGTCTCGGGCGCCAACTGGTGAAGGAGCAGGAGGGTCGGGCTCGACCTCGCAGAGGTGGACCATCTCCGGGCACCACCTGGCGAGGGAGCGAGGGGCGGGCCAGCCGCGACTGAGGTGGACCCCTCTTGGGCGGACACCTGGCGGAGCGGAGAGAGGTGCTCGACTTCGGCCAAGGTGGACCTCTCCTGGGCGAACACCTGGCGGATAGGGAGAGAGGTGCTCGACTTTGGCCAAGGTGGACCCATCTCCGGGCGCCAACTGGCGAAGGAGCAGGGAGGCCCGGCTCGACTTCGGCCGAGGTGGACCCGTCTCCGAGCGCCAACTAGCAAAGGAGCAGGGGGGCCTAGCTCGACCTCGGCAGAGGTGGACCCCGTCTCCGGGCGCCACCCGGCGTGGGAGCGAGGGGCCGCCAGCTTCGGTCGAGAGGTGGACCCCTCCTGGGCGGACACCTGGCGGAGCGGTAGAGAGGTGCTCGACTTCGGTCGAGGTGGACCCATCTCCGGGCACCAACTGGCGAAGGAGCAGGAGGCCCGGCTCGACCTCGGCAAGTGGACTCGTCAAGGCGGACCCGGGGAGAGACGAGAGAGGGGCCGCCAGCTTCGATCGAGGTGGACCCCTCCTAGGCGGACACCTGGCGGAGCAGCAGAGAGGTGCTCGACTTCGACCAAGGTGGAGCCGTCTCCGGGCGCCATCTGGCGAATGAGCAGGACGACCGAGCTTGACCTCGGCAGAGGTGGACTCGTCTCTGGGTGCCACCTGGCGAGGGAGCGAGGGGCCGCCTGCTTCGATCGAGGTGGAGCCCTCCTCTCTCGCTCGCCGAGAAAAAATCCATGTGGTTCGGATCACGTCCGGCGGGACCTGAGATGCGCGCCATGTCAGCGTAATAGCCATATCAGTTGCCCCGCATCCCCTCATTCCACCAAGGCGTCATGGCTCGGGACGTGGGGATTTAATGTGGAGGTGACATGGGGAAGGCGAAAATCTCGTGCCATAATTGCCACGATCCTTGTCGCCGTTTCTTGTTACGCCCGAGGTCTTATAAGATGTTGCCACGCGTTGCGCTTCCGGCGGCCATTAATGCGCTATTTTGAAAAGGAGGCAGCTTCTATCGAACCGAAGCATCGATGTCGGGCATGCATCCATGCGGCATCCATCGGTGGTTCGTAACGGAATGAGGGGTACGGCCGCTGTCGATCGAGTTTGAAAAAGAGGTGGACTTTCCAGAAACGAAGTCCCTCCACTTTCTCGCGCTCCGCCGGCGGTTGCAGTGGGCTTTCTTCACCTTCCGGGGTTGCCATCTCTTTTACACAAAGTATCTCGGTGAGTGCCCGTGTCTTCCACCCCTTTCATCTCTCAGCTTTAACGACCTTTCTGCACCCTTCTTCCCTCATAGCGCATCACTGTCATGTCTCTTCTAACCCGGACGAGGCGGTCCTTCCCGGCCGAGGACTTCATTGCCTTCTTCCTCGGAAGGGGAAGTGGTTCCGGATGAGATCCGCAGGCAGCTCCAACCCGGGGGTGTAACCATAGGAATCCCTAGGGGTCCTAGGTCTCCTCCCATAGTCTCCGCCCGTCCGATTTCTTCTCTTCCCCCTCAGGCCACTTCTCCCTTCGGTCCCTCTGGTCACGTCTCAACGATGACCGAAGATGACCTTTCTCTGCTCTGGGAGGTCTATGGTATCCCGAATTCGACTCGTCTTTCCCTCCCGCGGTCCGAAGATCGAGTGACCTCAAGCGGCCCCGGGCGAGTGGCCTCTACAAGGACTTCCTCCTCGGGGGTCTTCGGTTTCCCATTCACCCTTTCTTCCTTTCCTTTCTCAGCCACTACCACTTGGTCCCAGCCTAGTTGGCTCCAAACACCATCTGGGTCATCTTTGCCTTCATTGTTTTTTGTCACTTCCATGGGTTTGTTGCCCGTTCTCCCTCTTCAGGGCTCTTTTCACCCTGAAGCGTTATTCCACCGATGATGGCTGGTGGTACATCTCACCTCGGCCTAGGTGCCTCAGATTCGACCTCCCTTCATCTATTAAGGGATGGAAGAACCGGTTCTTTTTCGCCTCGGTCGAGAACGTTGACTGGGCCTGGAGCAAGCCGGATCGGTCTCTGAACCGGAACTCCCAGGTCGACCCAGCAGACCAAGAGGTCTTCTCACAGCTGCTGAGTGAAGCGGTCCCGACCCTCGATATTCTTCTCTCGAAGCAGAACTTGTTCGAGGTGGGGATCAGTCCCATCTGGGAGCTGGGTGAGGCTCGGGCTTCCCTTTTACTTCGCATTCCCCCTCCTTCCTCTTCTTTTCTTTTTAACTGGTCTGGCTGACCTCTACTTCCTTTTAGGTATGAAGTTCTTTCTAGAGAACCTGCTAGAGGGCGCTGCGTAGAGGGATGCCACCGAGGGGACTGAACCCCCGGTGAAGAGAGCTCGCATCGAGGCGAGCCAAGAGGCCGCGCCGATCTCCATCTCCGAACCTGTCGCGTCAGCTCCCGCATCCAGGCCACCTCGAGTCCGGGTGCCCAATGTCCCTGTCGTCGACCTCAACAGGATCATGGAAGAGGGGGGCAGTCCCTCCCGGGCAGTGCCTACTTCAACCACCGCGCCAACTGCTCCCACGGTGGTCACCAGTATGGCGACGGCTCCACTGACAGCTGCTTTACCCGGCGAGGGGATGGCCGCCTCTGCCGCTGCTGATACGTCTGCCCCGCCGCCGAGTCTTACCAGCCGGTGCTCCGTGATCCATGACCAGGGCCTCGCGGAGATGGTCATGGAGTTCACTTGCACCTCCCAGGATTGCCGTCTAAGGGGCGGCCGGGACTACAGCGACGCGCTGCTCGGGATCCTGCCGCAGCTCTTCACGGTAAGTCCCGAGTTTCGAGCTTTCTCCCTTTTAAAGTTCTAGTTGGATTATGCCGACCCCTTCCTCTTATTGTGCAGATCGGGATGGATGTGTTGCTGCTGAGGAACTTCCTCTCCAGCTATGCCAAGAAGGATGCCGAGAAGGAGGAGAAGCTCGGCAAGCTTGCAACCGACGTCAAAGACCTTATGGAAAAAGGGGTCGAGCTGCGAGGGAACAACAGGTCCTCCGAGCTGACCTGGCCCGCACCGAGGGGCGCATCAAGGAGCTCGAGATCTCTCTGTCCGAGGAGAGGATCTCGAACCAGCGCCGCATCGAGGAGGATGCGGCGGAGTAGACCCACCTCAGGGCTTAGTCCCGGTCGCTGGAGCGCCGGGTGGAGGAGGTCCGGAGGGAGCTGAGCACGGCCAAGGAGAAGAGCTCCTACATCAACGGGCAGCTAGAGGCATCGAAGCGGGAGGTGCAGGAGGCCGTCCCGAGATTCCGGGCCTCGGAGGAATACATCGCAGAGGTTCGAGAGGGCTGCCGTGCCCTCTTGAAGGGGTTCCAGGTAATGCCGAGAATGAAGCTATCGATCGATAGGAAGAAGAAGGAACTTCCTCTGAAGCCAAGAAGGTCCTTCTATCCCGAGCTCGACCTCGACGGGGTAGTCTCGGTGGAAGAAGGTAGGAGCCCAGTGGAGGGAGCTCAGCAGCTGGTGATGAGGCGGCGACTCCGGAGTAGCCCCCCAAGCAGCCTCCCATCGACGGCGCAGGCAGAAAAAGTACCCCAGCCCAAGGAGGATGCCGCCGTGCCGAAATAGCCTCCCATCACTACCGTCTTTCTTCTTTTTTTTGTATCTTCTTTTCTTTTTGAGGACTCCCGGCCTGTCGGGACTCCTCCTGTGTATTCACATTTCGAGAGCAATGAAACTTCTTTTTCACCAGACCATTGCTTCACTCTCTCCTCTTTCTTCTCTCTTTTTTTTTTTTACCTTCCGGACTGAACTCTGGTTTCGGGCACTGGGACTGAGTCCTGTAATGCATTCCGAGCCGAGCTCGTGGGCGGACTGAGTTCTGCCCCACCCTCCAGACTGAAGTTCGGGACTTCCGGACTGAACCCCAGGGGCGCAGGCTTTATGTGAGCCCTGCGCGGCTTGCCGGGCCATCCTCCGAGACTGCGTGGGCGAATTTGATTCTGCCCCGCCTTCCAGACCGAAGTCCGGGACCTCGGACTGAACCCCAGGGCTGTAGGCTTTATCCGAGCCCTGTGCGGCTTGCCGAGCTGTTCTCTGGGATTGTGTGGGCGAATTTGATTCTGCCCCGCCTTCCAGACCAAAGTTCGGGACCTCCGGACTGAACCCCAGGGCCACAGGCTTTATCCGAGCCCTGCGCGGCTTGCCGGGCTATTCTCCGGGACTGCATGGGAGAATTTGATTCTGCCCCGCCTTCCAGACCGAAGTCCGGGACCTTGGACTGAACCCCGAGGCTGCAGGCTTTATCCAAGCCCTGTGCGGCTTGCCTGGCTATTCTCCGAGACTGCATGGGCGAATTTGATTCTGCCTCACTTTCCAAACCGAAGTCCGGGTCCTCCGGACTGAACCCGGGGCCGTAGGCTTTATCCGTGCCCTGTGCGGCTTGCTAATGATGTAGAACGGAAGCTCTGATACCAAAAATGATGCAGAACAAAGAACAAGAAGCGTATGCGGAAGTAAAATTAAGATTAATTCTTTTTTTTTTTAATTTTAGAAATTGGCTTCGACTCAAAGTAAAGTAAAACTAAGTTGATGGAAACTAGGTAAGGATAGAAAGCACAATTTAGAAGAAGCTAAGTTATCAGAGTAGTTCAGAAGTAACGGATCGCTGGGGGTTGAGAAACTCCCAGACCTAGGGTTTCGCTCTGAACTTTCAACATAACAGAAATAGAGAGGAGAGATGGTTTACTAACCAGACAGTGATCTTCTCAGGATTTTGGTGGAAGAACTCTCTCGAGCAGATTGTGGGATCCTCGGAGTCGGCTATCTTCGCAATGGATCCTCTAATACTGGTCTCGTGGTTTGGTTGGCTTCTCCTGGACTCAAGATCTGGGAAAGAAGAGGAACAAAAGATGGAATTCAGAAACTCAAGAAAAGATTTTACCAGGTTGAAGAACTTGATAGCTGAAGTTGCTGAAATCGAATTTTCCTGGCGGCTGATCTGACTTCTCTTAGAATTGTTGTAGATCTGCAGTATCTGGACTGGGGCTGGATGCTGGTGGTCGGCCTGGACTTGGAGATGGTGGCCGTGAGAAGAGGAATAGACTAGGCTTGGTGGAAAGAGAAGGGTGATGGCAGCTAGGGTTTGGGAGTGGAGTGGCTAACCTAGGGTTTGGGGTTTTGGAGATCTCTCACCTCCTCAAGGTTCCAGGGGAACCCGGATTTACTCCCTCACGGAGCTCAACACCTGGAAGCAAGTGCGGAAAAGAGAAAACACAAGTTTGCTCATAAAAAATTTCTTTCATTCATCTGATTTTTTCAAGAGTTACATAGAGTTGAATATATAGACATAACAAAGAATAAAATTTCATACACTTCCCATGTGGGACTAATAGGACTAACCCACACTTTAGGCATCAAATTCTCTTCCCAAGACTCCTTCCATGAGTGGGCAGCCCAAAAATCCAAGAAAACTTGAAAATCAGCTCCAAATGGCAGGTTATGGGGGTGTCTCCTAGTATCTCTCCATGAATCAAGGATTTTCCCTTCATAGTTTGGCTCTTTTGGACACCTCCTAGTCTTGCTCCACAAGTTTAGGCTTCTTCTTTCATGGCTTTGGCACTTTAGGAAACTTTTGGGTGCCTCCTTGATTTCTTCCAAGACATGCTCTCTTCCCTTTTATAACTTGGTTTTATGGAACATTGTGGGGCACCTCCTGATCCTCTCTTCAAGAAAAATTCTTACCATCCTGGCTTGGGTTTATCTGGAAAGAAGTTGGCTCCTCCTTGGATTGAGGTATCTTGATGGATTCTCCCTCAAGTGGCGCATGAAAGAAGGGACCTGCTTTCTTGTGGTGTGGGGACCAAGGCACACTAGATGGAGATGTGGCACCTCCTAGACTCTGGCATGTGGCTGGGAGTGTGGCGCCCACTTGCTTGGTCCTGGGAGAAAATGTGGCACCTTGGAGAAGACCTAGACCACTACTAGGACTTGTATTGAGTCAACATGACTCAACAAAAATTAAATTACAGGGAAATACAGACTCAAACTAAAATTGAGTTGACCAAGTCAACCTTATTACAAAACCAGAAAATCCTAATTCTTCGGGCAATGTCAATCAGAGATCCAGATGGAGCCCTGAAGTCTTCTTCTGAGTCTGGTGCCCGCACCAATTCTCCGGGGTGGGTGGAACTCGACCCTGTCGAGTATGGATCAAGTTGGCTCTGGTATCTCTCCAAGAGGTCTGGGTCCAACTCTTGTAATTCTTCTCGGAAGATATCAAGAGTCATCAGAATCTGGCCTTCCTAGCCAGCGGACCAGGTATCTTTGGCATCCTCGATTACGAGTAGAGATAACCTGATCATCCAGGATCTTTTCAATCTGCTTTTTCCTCACAGGCCAGTTTGTTGGTGGACACACAGGGCCAGGTTCACTCTCAAGAGCAGGATTAGGTTCAAAAGCCTCACTGGGAATCACAGCTGGCTCTCTATACTCTACTAGGTCTGTAATGTTGAAAGTGGAGCTAATGCCTAGTTCTGGAGGTAACTCGAGCACATAGGCATTGGATCCTACTCTTTTCACCACTCTAAATGGTCCAGCCCTCTAGCATGTAACTTTCTAATGGTTCTAGGAGGAAACCGTTCAGGCCTTAACCTAATCATTACATAGTCTCTCTCAACAAAAGTTTTGACTCGTCTTGAGAATCAGCCAACTTCTTATAAGTTTCATTACTTAAAGTTATTTTGACAAGAATTTCTTTATGCAAGTCCTTTACATGCTATGCAAGTGCATCAAGAGACTTGTGTGTGTGGGCTAATAGTGAAATCAGATCAAGTGGTGTGTGAGGCTTGTATCCATGAACAATTTCAAAGGGACTCTAGCCTATAGACCTATTGATCGAAACATTTAATGCAATTTCAGCCCTGGACAAAAAACAAAATCCCAATTCCTAGTTCTCTCAATCAAATCAAAATCTGAGCCAAAGCCTAGTAAAGGGTCAAGAAACTAAACTAGACTGACGACGCATTCCTAAAGAATGGACTTTATTCCAAAGGAACCCTAGGTCTAAACCTAACAAACTACGACTCTCTAGGTTTGACCTTGGGTCGGAGGATGGCATGCAGAGCATGAAAACTTATCATGGTGCCTAGTAGGTGCCATAAGGATTTCCAAAAGTAGGTGGCAAACCTAATAGGTTCTAAGGAGTCTTGCAACCTAGAGATCTCAATAGTAAGTGTAATCCCCATAACTCTAGAAACATGAGAAGATTCAGGGAAGGGTAGGAAATAAGAATCAGAGTTTTGAGGTGGCTTATTAGAAACAAGAAACAAACCTTGGTTATTCAGGATGACCTTAAAATGAGGACATTGTTCTATAGGTGCACTCATCCAAACCTCATGATTTGCTCTAGGAGGGTCTACAAGTGCAAGTTCTAGGGTAGGCTGGGTGCTCCTAGAAGGTGGAAGGTATAAGGAAGGTCTTTGGAATGTTTATCTAAAAAGTCCTCTAAGCTACTGTCTTTTTCTTGTTCTTGGACCTTCTCAATGGGCAATTCTTGTGAACCCCTTCCTTCTTCACACTTCTCTACCAGATTTGACTCAGGGGTCTTCTTTGGTTTCTCAATGAGTTCAGGGGTATTCTCACTTAAACTCTCATTTGGTGTATTTCCTCTTCCTGAACTTCCTCAAAAGGGTCTTCTCTTGGGTTAGCTCCTGAATCCTTGAGTGGCAGGGGTCCCCTCAATAACCCCATTAGGTAGGAGTTGGGTAATTGAATTATCGGGGGGAGATATCCTCAATTCTTCTTCTTCATATTCATCTATCAAACTTATGTCAGGCTCATATATTTCTTCCTCAATCTCACTGAAATGTTCTAATCTATTCTCCTTTGATTCCCCTTTAAGTACGGCTCTGGTCAGGTCAACTAATTTTGGGTGGCCATGCCTAATCTTCTCAGTGTTATCCTTCTGGTCAAGAGGTGACACAAGTGGGAATAACAAACAAAAGTCTGGTTCACGTCGGTGTCGGATCAATCTGAACTTGATCAAGTTGGTAGAGGTTGGCTTTAACTCCAAAGTACTTGATTGGTTATATCTTAAAGACCACTCATAGTCTTGGGCTTCTTGGTAGGCTCGGTCTAACTTATTGGTTATTTCAAGGCATAGCTTCCTATAATGTCTGGGTGTAACCCAACCCTAAACTCAATGTGATCTGAGCTTCGGTTCTCAATGGTATTGCATTTCATGTCGTACCACTGGAAGTCCTCGATATATTTAGACACAGGCCTATTACCTTGTCGCAATTGGTACCATTGGTCTAAAAGTCTTTTCTCATAGGATCTACCTAGGTACCTATCTCTCAAATTACTTCTTATATCTCTCCAAGTATATATTTCCTCTTTTCTTTGATAACACTCATGCTCAATAGCATACCAATGCGACCTAGCATGTTTGGTGAACTTGGTTTTGGCCAACCTAATTTGTCCTAATTTCGATATGTTAGTGCACTCAAAATACCGATCCATTTGTTCTTCCCACTTAATATATGTCTTTGTTCCATCAAAAGTGGGTGCATAAGGTTCGGTGTTCCTAACAGGTCCTTTTCTGAGTCAACCAAGTATGGATATAGGATCGAGGGTTATGCTCGGGATCACGGTATAATGTCCTCCTAGGATACTGGCTGGGGAGGTTGGTGGGGCCTATTAAATTTTGGATCAGGGGTCCAATTTTGATGTCTACGTTTCTCAAGTCCCTGGGCTCGGTCTCTAAAATGTGCAAAACCCTCATTATATCCTGACTTAATTTGGTCATACTTTCGGTAAGAGTTCTAATCATGGCCTCTAAATCAGGTTGGGTTTGACCAAGTTGGTAGGGTACTTCGTTCCGGTGGACATGATGATGCAAGCAAGCACACCAAATGAGACTCGACTGAAATGACTACGGGCTAACTAGACCTAGAGCCCAAACTAGATGCCCAATCAGAGTGGCAAGCTAGCCTGTAGTAACTCGGGACTCAGCCAGGCAGGTGTAAGGGGAGTGTTAGGTCCCTAATTGCCAATCCTAGACACCAATCAGAGATTGGCCAGGTAGGCGGGACCAGCACATAAGCCCTTCGGGATAGAATCCCTGAACCACCATTCTAGACACTGAGTACAAAGCACACACAGAGTAACTAGACAAATGACTCAACATTAGCCTAGACCCGACTTGTTGGTGTCCCTAGCCCACTAGGGCAAATTAGGTCTAATTAATTTTAAGATTAAAGGCTTAGGTTCGAATGAGTGGGTGGTGGTTTTGGCTAAGGAGAGGTTATCAACTCCTCCCCTTATCTTAGATGCTCAAATACCCTTAAGATGAATTAAGAGATGAATACTCAAAAAAATTGGATTGCAGAACACAAAAACAGAGTTGCAGTAATTTAATCCTCAGAAATCCCACGGAAACCAATAAATCACAGAAAATTATGAAAAATAGTTTCAATTATACTGGTTTCAGAAAAATAAAAATCACTAAATTTGGAGTTACCTATAGTGAGAAATAATTCCTGTAACAGGATAATTACGGGCTGAAAATAGAGTACTTCTCCGTTTACAATTCTTGCTACGAAGTTATAACCCAACGGATCCCCTACACGCCCTAGGAACACCCCATGAAATGGGAATAGGAGGTTTGCACCTCGCTTCGTTCCTAGGACTGGACGTCCTGGGGAGTCTACTTCGAGCAGACAAAGTAAAAAGAGAGAGACTCAAACAAGCAATCAAACAGAAACCTAGACAGGGCTCTGATACCAAAATGATGCAGAAGGAAGCTCTGATACAAAAATGATGCAGAACAAAGAACAAAGAAGCGTATGCGGAAGTAAAATTAAGATTAATTCTTTTTTTTTTTTTATTTCAGAAATTGACTTCGACTCAAAGTAGTTAAACTAAGTTGATGGAAACTAGGTAAGGATAGAAAGCACAATTTAGAAGAAGCTAAGTTATCAGAGTAGTTCAGAAGTAACGGATCGCTGGGGGTTGAGAAACTCCCAGACCTAGGGTTTCGCTCTGAACTTTTAACAGAACAGAAATAGAGAGGAGAGATGGTTTACTTAACCAGACAGTGATCTCAGGATTTTGGTGGAAGAACTCTCTCGAGCAGATTGTGGGATCCTCGGAGTCGGCTATCTTCGCAATGGATCCTCTAATACTGGTCTCGTGGTTTGGTCGGCTTCTCCTGGACTCAAGATCTGGGAAAGAAGAGAACAAAAGATGGAATTCAGAAACTCAAGAAAAGATTTTACCAGGTTGAAGAACTTGAAAGCTGAAGTTGCTGAAATCGAATTCTCCTGGCGGCCGATCTGACTTCCTCTTAGAATGTTGTAGATCTGCAGTATCTGGACTGGGGCTGGATACTGGTGGTCGGCCTGGACTTGGAGATGTGGCCGTGGAAGAGGAATAGACTAGGCTTGGTGGAAAGAGAAGGGTGATGGTGGCTAGGGTTTGGGAGTGGAGTGGCTAACCTAGGGTTTGGGGTTTTGGAGATCTCTCACCTCCTCAAGGTTCCAGGGGAACCCGGATTTACTCCCTCACGGAGCTCAACACCTGGAAGCAAGTGCGAAAAAAGAGAAACACAAGTTTGCTCATAAAAAATTTCTTCATTCATCTGATTTTTTCAAGAGTTACATAGAGTTGAATATATAGACATAACAAAGAAATAAAATTTCATACACTTCCCATGTGGGACTAATAGGACTAACCCACACTTTAGGTATCAAATTCTCTTCCCAGACTCCTTCCATGAGTGGGCAGCCCAAAAACTCCAAGAAAACTTGAAAATCAGCTCCAAATGGCAGGTTATGGGGGTTCTCCTAGTATCTCTCCATGAATCAAGGATTTTCCCTTCATAGTTTGGCTCTTTTGGACACCTCCTAGTCTTGCTCCACAAGTTTAGGCTTCTTCCTTTCATGGCTTTGGCACTTTAGGAAACTTTTGGGTGCCTCCTTGATTTTCTTCCCAAGACATGCTCTCTTCCCTTTTATAACTTGGGTTTTTGTAGAACATTGTGGGGCACCTCCTTGATCCTCTCTCAAGAAAAATTCTTGCCATCCTGGCTTGGGTTTATCTGGAAAGAAGTTGGCTCCTCCTTGGATTGAGGTATCTTGATGGATTTCTCCCTCAAGTGGCGCATGAAAGAAGGGACCTACTTTCTTGTGGTGTGGGGACCAAGGCACACTAGATGGAGATGTGGCGCCTCCTAGACTCTGGCATGGGCTGGGAGTGTGGCACCCACTTGCTTGGTCCTGGAAGAAAATGTGGCACCTTGGAGAAGACCTAGACCACTACTAGGACTTGTATGAGTCAACATGACTCAACAAAATTTAAATTACAGGGAAATACAGACTCAAACTAAAATTGAGTTGACCAAGTCAACCCTTATTACAAAACCAGAAAATCCAATTCTTCGGGCAATGTCAATCAGAGATCCAGATGGAGCCCTGAAGTCTTCTTCTGAGTCTGGTGCCCGCACCAGCTAAGCTGTTCTCCGGGACTACGTGGGCGAATTTGATTTGCCCCCGCCTTCCAGATCAAAGTCCGGGACCTATCGCCTTCACGGGTCTTCGGCCATGCTCGTGTTCGCCGAACTCAAAGCTAAGTGGCTCTCTCCCTACGAGGTGAGAAGAAGCATTTGGTGAAGAAAAATGATTTCATTACTAAAGTTCAAGGAGCCTTACACTATTGGTATACATCCTCAAGTTTGAGGCATTCCAGGTCCGAGGGAACGAGACCCTCCTAGCTCTTCCAGGTAGTAGGCCCCACGAGGGAGTACCTCCACCACCTTATAAGGGCCTTCCCAATTCGGGGAGAGCTTCCCGCACCCCCGTGGCTGTGAAGCTTCAGCCCGGCGGAGCACCAGATCTCCCTGGCGGAAGGACTTCGGTCGCACTCTGGAGTTGTAGTACCTGACCACTCACTGCTGTGTAGCCGCCATTCGGACTTGAGCCTTATCCCTCATCTCTTCAAGGAGGTCCAGGTTTAGCAGCATCTTGGCGAGATTCTCCACTTCATCATACTGCTCCACGCACAGGGTGGGTAGGCTGAGTTCTATCGGGATAACCGCTTCGGCTCCGAAGACGAGGTTGAACGGGGTCTCATCGATGGCCGTCCTCGGGGTGGTGTGGTACGCCCACAGGATGCTCGGGGAGCTCTTCCGCTCACCTGCCCTTGGCTTGATCCAGTCTTGTCTGGAGGCCCTGCAAGATGGTCCTATTTGTTATCTTGGCTTCTCCGTTTGTTTGTGGATGCGCCACTGAGGTGAAGCGATGGTGGATGCCGAGGTTGCTGCAAAATTCCTCAAACTCTCGGCAGTAGAATTGACGTCCGTTATCGGTGATAATGGTATGCGATAGGCCAAAATAGTAGATGATTGACTTCCAAAGGAACTTGGCGATGTTTGCCTCTGTGATCCAGGCCAGGGGTTCGGCATCGACCCACTTCGTGAAGTAGTCGATGGCCACGATCAAAAATTTCCGCTGCCCGGATGCTGGGGGGAAAAGCCAAGAGGTCCATCCCCCATTGAGCAAACGGCCATGGAGCGGAGAGCTGGGAGAGTGGACGGAGGGCTGACGCTCACCATGGCATGCCGCTGACATCGGTCACACCTCTTCACAAAGTCAACTGCGTCTTCCTTCATTGTCTCCCAGAAGTAACCTTGGCGGAGGGCCTTGTACGCCAGTTTTCTGCCCCCCACGTGATTCCCACAGACGCCCTCATGGATCTCTTGGAGCACGAGTGCGGCCTCCGCGGGTCTCAGACACTTGAAGAGGGGGTAGGAATAGGACCTCCGATACAGTAGTCCATCCATTAAGATGAACCACGTGGCCTTCCTCTTGATAAGGCGAGCCGCTATGTGGTCCTCCGACAAGGTGCTGCTAGTAATGTACTTGATGTACTTGTCCATCCAGCTGGGCTCTTGGCTGACCTGTTGGACTTCCGCAGGCGTCTCGTAGCTCGGGGCCTTGAGATGCTCGACATAAGCGTGGCCAAACAACGAGTCCGGCAGGGTCGCCAGTCGGGAGAGCGCGTCCGCACGAGCATTTTCCCCGTGGGGTATATGGGAGACGCTGAAGCACCGAAATCCTGTCGCGCTCGTTCTCACAAGCTCCAGGTATTGCGCCATTTGAGGGTCCCGCACGCCGTACTCCCCAGAGATCTGCCCGGCCACCAGCTGTGAATCAGTGAAGGCCTTGAGGTTGGCCACGCCCAACTCGCGGGACACTCTCAGCCCGCGAGAGCACTTCATACTCCGCCTGATTATTAGTTGCGGCGAACTGGAACCGGAGTGCACATTCGGCGACGACCCACTCGCCGTTGGCGAGGATGAGACCAGCTCCGCTCCCGCTAGAGTTCGAGGTCCCGTCCACATGAAGGATCCAAACGTCCTCCTCGGGTCCTGGTTTCGGCTGCTGGTTTAGAGGGCTTTCCTCCGTCCCCTTGCCCAGGCCGCACACTCGACCAAGAAGTTAGTGAGTACTTACGCCTTCATGGCCGACCTTGGTCGATAAGTGATGTCAAACTCACTAAGCTTGAGTGCCCACTTCGCCAATCGCCCGGATGTGTCAGGTCGGCTGAGTATCACTTTCAGTGACTGATCCGTCAGGACGGCAATGGGGTGCACTTGGAAATAAGGCCTGAGACGCTGGGCGGACATTATTAGCGCAAAAATGAGTTTTTCAAATCGGGAATACCTGAGCTCCGTATCGCGGAGGAGTTTGCTTGTGTAATACACCAGTCTCTGCATTACCTGGTCGTCAGTCCGAACTAGGACCGAACTGATGGCCTCCAGGATGACCGCCAGGTACAGGATGAGCTCCTCTCCTTCTTCGGGCCTGGAGAGCAATGGCGGTGATGCAAGCATCCTCTTTAGCTCGTCAAACACCTCCTGGCACTCCTCAGTCCAGGTGAAGTTGTTCATCTTCCTCAGCACTTTAAAGAAGGGCCGGCAGCGATCGGCAGACCTCGAGATGAATTGACTCAGGGCGGCTATCCAGCCAGTGAGTCGCTGCACTTGCTTCTTGGAGGTAGGTTGCTCCATGTCCAAAATAGCCTGGACCTTTTCCGGGTTGGCTTCTATCCCTCTTTGGATCACCATGAACCCCAAGAACTTTCCGGCGGACACGCCGAAGGTGAACTTCGCCGGGTTCAACTTCATCTGATGAAGCCGGAGGTTGCCGAAGGTCTCCGCCAGGTCGTCAACATGGTCCGAAAGAGGCTTGCTCATTACCAGCATATCGTCCGCGTACACCTGCATGTTGCGGCCAATCTGGTCTTTGAAGACTTTGTTGATCAGCCGCTGGTACGTGGCCCCGGCATTCTTGAGGCCGAATGGCATCATCTTGTAACAGTAAGTTCTGCGGTCGATGATGAAAGCCGTGTACTCCTCGTCCTCTGGTGCATTCGAATCTGGTTGTACCTGGAGAAGGCATCCATGAAAGAGAGGAGGCGATGCCCCGAAGTGGTGTCCACCAACTGGTCAATCTTCGGAAGAGGGAAACTGTCCTTCGGGCAAGCTCAGTTGAGGTCGGTGTAGTCCATGCAGATCCTCCACTTGCCACTACTCTTCTTCACCATGACCACATTCGCCAGCCAACTAGGATATTGTACTTCCCGCACAAAGCCGGCGGCGAAGAGCTTCTCCACTTCTTCATTGATGGCCTTCTTCCTTTCTGCAGTGAAACTCCTCTTCTTCTGGCAGACCGGACGACACCTCGGGTCAACATTCAACCTGTGGGTGATGACTTCCGAGGGGATGCCAACATGTTGGCTGCAGACCAGGTGAAAACATCCACGTTTGCACGAAGGAAGTCCAGCGGGCGGATCCGTTCTTCCTCCGGGAGCTGGGCTCCCACATGCACAGTCTTCTGGGGGTCCGAACCGAGGGGATACGTCAACAGGTGTTCTATGGGTCCTCCCCTGGGGTCCTTCTTCCTTAGGTCGAGGTCGTTATCGTCAGGGCCGAGCTCAGTGCCCCAGGCACCCGGGACCGTCTAAAGGCAATGCTGGACGGGCTGGGCCATCCCCCTCATCACCCCAGTTCCAGAGGCTGTACGGAACTGCACTAGCAACCTCTTGGTAGAAATTACAGCGTCCGGCTGGTTGAGCCCCGGATGGCCAAGGATGGCATTATAAGGTGAGGGGAGCTTGACAACAGTAAACGTCATCATGACAATAGTCTGCCGAGGTGGTGATCCGATAGTGACAGGGAGAGTGATCCCCTTCGACCCCCACCGAATCCCCGGTAAAGCCCACAAGAGGGGTGTGCACCGGCCTTAAATGATCATGAGACAGGTTCATTCGGGAGAAAGCATCATAAAAAGCACGTCTGTAGAGCTCCCACTATCTACCATAATGCGATGTATAGGGTGCTTTGCGATGGTCATCTCGACCACCACTGCATCATTGTTTATATTTTATTTTCATTCCTCTTTTCAAAGGGAGTTACATCCTCCGGGTCTCCCGCCTCTCGGGTTCTTTTCACCGCACGCCCGATCCCCAAGGAGATCATGCCCACCGACTTCTCCGTTGGGTGGTTATCAATTACAGGGACCGGGGGAAGGGCTACGAGCGGCTGTCCCTCTGCCGGGGCTTCGTTCCTCACGAACTTCCTGAGGTAGCCCTTCTTAATTAGCTCCTCAATTTTCCACTTCAGATTGTGGCACTCCTCCATGTCGTGGCCGTGCTCGCGGTGAAACTAGCAGTATTTTGTCTTGTCGCGAATGCTCCTTGGGTTCTGAGGAGGAGGTCGTCGAAGGTAGTGTTCACCCTCAATCTCCATGAGGATCTTCATCCTGGGAGCAAGAGGGGGGTGAAACTTCATTCCGGGGCAGCACCGCTCTTCGGCTTCGGGCCTGGATGAAGTTCAGCAGGTGGTACAGGCCTCCAGGTCCCGGGGGCATCCCTCAGTGCTGGCTTCTTCGAGGACTTTCCGTCTAGCTCTCGCTTGGTGCGATCGGCCTCCTCCGCTCGGATGTACTTATGGACATGGAGGAGTTCGGAGTACGTCCTGGGGGGCTTCTTGTCCAAGGAATAGGCCAAGCGGGAGGTCTTAAGCCTGCTCTTCAATGCCAGCATGGCGACGGGCTCGTCCAGACTGTAGACTTTTAGGACAGCGATCTTGAAGCGGGTAACATAGTCCCGAAGCAGCTCCTGGTCCTGCTGGCGGATGGAGAAGAGGCTGTCCACCTCATTTGGCACCTTCCGGCAAGTATCGAAGTGTGCCACGAACTTTCCTTCCAGTTGATGGAAGGAGCAAATAGATTCGGGCTCGAGACGAGTGAACCAGACTCGAGTGGCCTTCTGGAGGGTAGCGGGGAAGGCGACGTATAAAGAGCGTCCGTGGCCCTCTGGACCCTCATGAGAGCCTTGTAGCTCTCCAAATGATCCAAGGGGTCGGTGGTCCCACGTAGGGATCCACTTATGGCATGCGGAACCGACTCGGAATTGGCTCCTCTTGGATTTCCCGGGAGAAGGGTGGCCGGGCATCATAGCCTGCTGGGTCCGCTGGGGAGTTCTGCATGTCAGCAAAGCGGGGGCGAACTCCGCCAGCTTGCGCTCGTGCTCTTCCAGGTGGCTCTCGGCCTGGCACTTGATGGCCTCGTTAGTGGAATCTTCCACCGAGGCCGCTGGCAAAGGGGGTGCTGATCGATCTCGGTGGGGGGCCTTGCCCCGATGTCGCCTGCTGCGCCGCGCCGTCTCAGCACCGTTGGCCGGGGATCGACTCTCGTGATCCACCGAACCGGAGTAGTTCCTCTTCGTGAGAGTTTGGTGGCTCCCGCGGGGGTTGGAGACTGCTCGTGGATGAGAGGGTCTGCCTTGGATGGAGTGTAGGCTTCCATGGGGCCCCGTGGCCCTAGCCGCGGGGGTCCCTGGTTGGGGCTTAGTGGCCAGGGACCGCTGCTGGTGCTGTAGCTACCGCACTGCTGTGGTCAGGGTTTGCAGCTGCTGGATGATGGCTGCGAAAGGTCCGTCTGCTGGGGACGGCTGCGAAGGAAGAGGAGGAGGAGCAGGAAGCTCCCTTTCCGGGCTACGCGACCCTTGAGGGAAGGGACTTCCCCTACTCGACTGGTGGACGCTTCGTGTCCACATGTCATCACCATGGTCGGAGCGCGCTTTCGCCCGTGGAGAGCTGGCTCACACTGGGGTTGCTGTCCTGCCCCCTTACATGGCACGCCAATCTGTTGCCGATCTCACCACGGCGGCCTATAGCTTCAGAGCTGGTACCGGTCTTAGACCGTCTCACCTCGAGATCTCCGAGCTTCCGATCCTGCAAAATAAGGTCAGAGATCCTAGCCGGGGGTTCCGACGAGGGAGCTCCGATGGTCAAGTTAGAGAGCGGCGAGATCGAACAGATTCGCTAAGGCAGGTTCCCGAAGGAGCCCTAGGCTTAGAGAAGATATTAACAAAAGAGGTGTTAGAAAGAGTGGAATTGGGGCCCAGCTCCTTCACCGAGCTCACGCCTAAGGACCCCTCTCGGATCCCTGGATCCTTCTCTCAGTGCCTTCTTTTTCCCCGCCTTTCTTTCACTTACGTTGCTGCCTGCTCTTCCCATCCCTTTTATGCCATCATGTTGCCTCCAGCTCTCCCCTCCTCCCCTCGGGAGGCTCCCTCTCGCCTCTCGCTTTTCTCCCCCCCTTTTCTTCCCCTTCGGGTCTGGGAACCTGGTGGCCCCATTGTCTTGCTTGCCGAGCCTAGCGAGAAAAAAAGGGGGGAGGGAAGATACTGGCGAGGCGTTGGGCCAAGCGCGGCGCTCTCCTTCCCAGGCATTGACGATGTGTGTCCCGTCGTTGCGGGTTCCTACCCGCCAGGACTCTGCTTCTCGGCTACAAGGCCCGTCGGGCCGATGTAAACGAGGTTTCGGCTATGAGGCCTTGGGCCGATGTACCGGTGCCCCTTACGAGGCGCGGCACGCGCTACCCGAGTGGTGATTTTGAAACTCGCGTCCCCACTTCCCGGAGGCCTCGCTAAGTAGGGCTGGCCCCAGCCGAGGTGGGCCCCTCCTAGATGGACATCTAGCGAAGCGGCAGAGAGGTGCTCGACTTAGGCCGAGGTGGACCCATCTCCGGGTGCCAACTGGTGAAGGAGCAGGGAGGTCCGGCTCGACTTCGACCGAGGTGGACCCGTCTCCTGGCGCTAACTGGCGAAGGAGCAGGGGGGCCCGGCTCGACCTCGGCAGAGGTGGACTCGTCTCCGGGCGCCACCTGGCGAGGGAGCGAGGGGCCGCCATCTTCGACCGAGGTGGACCCCTCCTGGGCGGACACCTGGCGAGCGGCAGAGAGGTGCTCGACTTCGACCGAGGTGGACCCCTCTTGGGCGGACACCTGGCGGAGCGGCAGAGAGGTTCTCGACTTCGGTCGAGGTGGACCCATCTCCGGGAGTCAACTGGAAAAGGAGCAGGGTGGCCCAGCTCGACTTCGACCGAGGTGGACCCATCTCCGGGCTCCAACTGCGAAGGAGCAGGGGGCCCGGCTCGACCTCGGCAGAGCTGGACCCATCTCCGGCGCCACACAGCGAGGGAGCGAGGGGCCGCCAGCTTCAATCGAGGTGGACCCCTCCTGGCGGACACCTGGTGGAGCGACAGAGAGGTGCTCGACTTCGACCGAGGTTGACCCGTCTCCGGGCACCAATTGGCGAAGGAGCAGGAGGGCCCGGCTCGATCTCGGCAGAGGTGGACCCATCTCGGGCGCCACCCAGTGAGGGAGCGAGGGGCCGCCAGCTTCGGCCGAGGTGGACCCCTCTTGGGTGGATACCTGGCGGAGCGACAGAGAGGTGCTCGACTTCGGTCGAGGTAGACCTGTCTCCGGGCACCAACTGGCGAATCAGCAGGAGGCCGAGCTTGACCTCGGCAGAGGTGGACCCGTCTCCGGGCGCCACCTGGCGAGGGAGCGGGGGCCGCCAGCTTTGGCCGAGGTGGACCCCTCCTGGGCGGACACTTGGCGGAGCGGCAGAGAGGTGCTCGACTTCGGCCGAGGTGGACCCCTCCGGGCGCCAACTGGCGAAGGAGCAGGGAGGCCCGGCTCGACTTCGACCAAGGTGGACCCGTCTCCGGGCTCCAACTGGCGAAGGAGCAGGGGGGCCCGGCTTGACCTCGGTAGAGGGGACCCATCTCCGGGCGCCACCTGGCAAGGGAGAGAGGGGCGCTAGCTTCGGCCGAGGTGGACCCCTCCTGGGCGGACACCTGGTGGTGCGGGCACCAGACTCAGAGAAGACTTCAGAGCTCCATCTGGATCTCTGATTAACCTTGCCCGAAGAATTAGGTTTTTGGTTTGTAATAAGAGTGACTAGATCAACTCAATTTAGCTTGAGTCTACATTACCTGCATTTTATTTTGTTGAGTCATGTTGACTCAGTAGTGGACTAGGGTTTCAACCTGGGATGTTACATTTTCTCCCAAGACCAAGCAAGTGGACACCACACTCCCAGTCCAAGGGGTGCCATATTTACATCCAGCAGCCTTTGGTCCCCACTCCACAGATGGCAACTTCCTTCTCTCATGCGCCAGATAAAGAGAAGTCCACCAAGAGACCACAATCAAGGGGGCGGCCAAGACTTTCCCAAGACATCCGAAGCAAAAATGGGAAGAAATTCTCTTGGAAGAGAACTTCAAGGGGGCGCCCACTACCTGCCAAAAACATCCAAACAAAGATGGGAAGGACCTTGACTTAGGGAGGAAGAAAAAGGAGGAGTCCAAAAGAGTTGATCCAGGGAAGGAAGAAAATTTTTCTTGAAGATCCAAGCAAGGAGGCGCCATCTACCTGCCTTTTATAACCCAAATCCAATTTTTTTGGTACCTTGGTCGACCATATATGAAGGATTTTTCCTAATTTGTAGATCCCCTCCTTTAGTTCCACATGGGAAGATGTGAAACCCTCCTCCCTTGTAAAGCCTTATAAATTAAACCCCTCTTGTAAGTTTAAATCAATCAGATGAATGAAAGAAGTTTTTTTATGAGCAAACTTGTGTTTTCTCTTTTCCGCACTTGCTTCCAGGTGTTGAGCTCCATGAGGGAGTAAATCCGGGTTCCCCTGGAACCTTGAGGAGGTGAGAGATCTCCAAAATCCCAAACCCTAGGTTAGCCACTCCACTCCCAAACCCTAGCCGCCATCACCCTTCTCTTTCCACCAAGCCCTAGTCTATTCCTCTTCTCACGGCCACCCTCTCCAAGTCCAGGCCGACCACCAGCATCCAGCTCCAGTCCAGATACTTCAGATCTACAGCAGTTCTAAAAGGAAGTCAGATCGGCCTCCAGGAGAATCCTGATTTCAGCAACTTCGGCTTTCAAGTTCTTCAACCTGGTAAAATCTTTTCTTGAGTTTCTGAATTCCATCATTGTTCCTCTTCTTTCCCAGATCTTGAGTCCAGAAGAAGCCGACCAAACCACGAGACCAGTATTGGAGGATCCATTACGAAGATAGCCGACTCCGAGGATCCCACAATCTGCTCGAGAGAGTTCTTCCCCAAAATCCTGAGAAGATCACTGTCTGGTTAGTAAACCATCTCTCCTCTCTATTTCTGTTTTGTTGAAAGTTCAGAGCAAAACCCTAGGTCTGGGAGTTTCTCAACCCCCAGCGATCCGTTACTTCTGAACTACTCTGATAATTTAGTTTCTTCTAAACTGTGCTTTCAATCCTTACCTAGTTTCTTCAACGTAGTTTAGCTTTACTTTGAGTCGAGGCCAATTTCTGAAATATATATATATAAAAAAAAAGAATTAATCTTAATTTTACTTCCGCATACGCTTCTTTGTTCTTTGTTCTGCATCACCTGGTGGAGCGGCAGAGAGGTGCTCGACTTCGGCCGAGGTGGACTCGTCTTCAGGCGCCAACTGGCGAAGGAGTAGGGTGGCCCAGCTCGACTTCGGCCGAGGTGGACCCGTCTCCGGCGCCAACTGGCGAAGGAGCAGGGGGCCTGGCTCGACCTCGGCAGAGGTGGACCCATCTCCGGCGCCACCCGGTGAGGGAGAGGGGTCGCCAGCTTCGGTCGAGGTGGACTCCTCCTGGGCAGACACCTGGTGGAGCGGTAGAGAGGTGCTCGACTTCGGCCTAGGTGGACCCATCTCCGGGGCCAACTGGCGAAGGAGCAGGAGGGCCCGACTCGACCTCGGTAGAGGTGGACCCATCTCCGGGTGCCACCCGGAGAGGGAGCGAGGGGCCGCCAGCTTCGATCGAGGTGGACCCCTCCTGGGCTGACACCTGGCGGAGCGGCAGAGAGGTGCTCGACTTCGGCCGAGGTGGACCCATCTCCAGGCGCCAACTGGCGAAGGAGCAGGAGGGCCGGGCTCGACCTCGGTAGAGGGTGACCCGTCTCCGGGTGCCACCTGGCAAGGGAGCGAGGGGCCGCCAGCTTCGGCCGAGGTTGAGCCCTCCTCTCTCGCTCGTCGAAAAAAAATCCACGTGGTTCAGACCACGTCCGACGGGACCTGAGACGTGCGCCACGTCAGCGTAATAGCCATATCAGTATCCAAACATGGTGATTTAAGATAATTCAACTAACCTTGCCTATAAATATATCAATTTGTGGGCTCATATGACCTATCTAATTCCTAAACCATAAGAGAATGGCTATAGCTATTGTGTTTTGTGTCATGGTGGCCTTAACACTATCTCTGGGCAATACTTTCAATATTAGAGGGGCATTAGAAATTTTTGGAAGTGGCTTCGGCACAAGCTTATTTCTAGTTCCAAGTGGCCCAACCAACAACAATCATGGATAGTCTACCTACATTGATGGACTTGCAAACAAAATAAATAGTCATGGTTTCATGTTGGAAGGTGGTATTGGTAAAATTTACATCATGCTCCATCTGGCCCAAACCAACAATAATCACCAGATAGTCCATCTACATCTATGGATTTGCAAACTAGAACCGATAGTCATTATTTCAACATGAAAGGTGTTTTTGATTGAATCTTACATGGTATTCCATTTGGACCAAACCAACATCAATTACCTTATAGTCCACCTATATTAATGGACTTGCAGACCAAATAAGGAGTCATGGTTTCAACATGGAAGGTGATTTTGGTAGAAGTTTACGGTACGTTCCATCTAGCCCAAACCAACAACAATCACCAAATAGTTTGCTTGTTGGGAATATGTCCTAAGTCCAATCGTCTAGCTATAGACGATCTCTATACTAGTATATGAATTATATTAATAAAAAGTATTTAGCAATTCATCATATTATTACATCTTCCTTTCTAAAACTCTTTTATTATGATGAAGTCAGACTTTATTTATTATGGATTTTGTCAAATGTTTAGTTGTGTTCCTATAAACCTTTGGTTTGGATTTGGTTATTTAACATAAGATTTGAATGCTAATTATTTAACTTTTATTTTGCTATTTATTTGTGATATGACGATGAAATGCCTTGCTCGGTTATGGGAAGAGTTTCTTATGTTTATACGATGGTTCCCTTGATTCCTAGCTCCTGAACTTGGATTGAGGGTGTGATATACCTAGAAGATAGCAAAGGAGGAAAGAAAATGTTAATAAATAAATAATTTAATGGAGTTGCAATTGGGGATGGCCCTTAACCATGCTCAAATTTTTTAGATAAAGAGTCAAAGAAGAAGATTGGCCATGTTTATTAATTCTTGCTAGTTCTACACACATATACTCGTGGTTGGAATCTTGTAAATGATAACTTTCTTAAATTTTCAATTATACCATCAAAATATATATTAATTATTTTTTAATTTTTAAAAATTAATATGTTTATGTGTTTTGCAAGGTCGATAGTTATAGACGAAAGAGTTTAATCCGTGGAATCCAAAAGACCAAATGAAATTCAAATGGAATTCAAATGAAATTGTTTGTAAGCTACATGAAAGTAACGAAAAATATTAAATGGCTTAGTAAAAAAAAAGTGCATCAAGCCACTGCCACGTTGCGTGAAAACCAAGCCCATTGAAGGCTTTGGAGTGTATGGGGTTAAAAATTCCGGGAGCATCGTAAACGCAGAAAGTTTTTTTTAGTAAGAGAAGAGGGATTTATCAGGAAAAAAAAAAAAAAAAAAAAAAAAAAAAAAAAAAAAAAAAAGAGAGAGAGGAGGAGAGGGATTAAGCCCTGACTCCGTGAGAAAGACATCGCGAAGGTTCTTCGCACGACCAACCACCAACATAGTATCCACGTGAAGCATTGGGAGAAATAAATGCGGATTTCAATTAGCAGTACAAGAGTAACACAGCACCAAAAGAAATTTTCACGTGGCATCCCCATGAACTCACAACGGCTACTCTCCTTGCGGTATGCAAGGTCCATAAATTATTTAATACTTTTCATGCTTGGTTACTGGGTCTTGAGCTCCCCGACAACATCCCAAAATCATGACTACACTCCATGGCTAGATCTGACAAACGAGACCTGACTTCAAGAAGGATTTCCGAGCATGTTGAACGCAGCAAATCACGTTGATCTGACAACCTGAGATTGCTTGGATTGGGGATCAAATGGATGACGTAAAAGCCACATAATTTGTGATTTTTTAAAAAATAATATAAAAAATAAAAAAAATTATCAAACTAGATGTTTTAAAATATATTATCAAAATAAATGTTTTCAGCTGATATGAAATTGTATTCGGAGTTTTTTTGCTGACATGGTACTGGATTCGGACATGTAAAATGGGATGAGGAAACGTGAATACAAAATTATCATTTGGAAACACAATTTCAGTATCGATTCAAAAAAATGAATTGGTAGCAGCAAAATCCTGAAATCATTTTTGAAAGGACATGATAAAATTGATTGAAATCATCTTCGAAAAATAATTTGTTGTACCCTGATGGCTCACCCTCAAGTGGAACCGGCCTATTCTTGTAGTCCGATCGGGCGACCCCTTCAGAGCTCTGACTGGTACTTTTCAGCGGTCCGACTCACCGGAGCTGAGATCCGAATGACCTCTCCTGCTGGGGTCCAAACCGTCACCCTCCTTCAGCAATCCAACCCACCGGAGCTGAGGTCCGAATAACCCTCTCCTGCTAGGGTCCGACCCGTCGTTCTCCTTCAGAGGTCCGAACGGCCCTCTCCTGCTAGGGTCCGACACGTCGCCCTCCTTCAGCGGTCCGACCCATCGGAGCTGAGGTCCGAACGACCCTCTCCTACTGAGGTCCAACCCGTCGCCCTCCTTCAGCGGTCCGACCCACCGGGGCTGAGGTCCAAACGACCATCTCTTGCTAGGACCCGGCCTGTCGCTCTACTTCAGAGGGTTGGCCTTTAGTCTGACCGACCGACTTTCCCACGGTCGATGTCTGATAAGCGAGCCTTAGCATCCAGGAAATTCCAGAAGCACCTTTCTGTAACTATGAGATCCTGCTATCCCAACAGCCCTGCTCCACTACTTCCACGATGTCGCCATATTTGCGCGCCATGTGGCCACTCCCCAGATTCTCCTAGGGGCAGATCGGTCTTTCTAAAACTCTCCCCTAACGGATTTTGGACTGTTCCGCGCCTATATAAGGTACTCAGGGGATCCCTTTTGGAGGTAGAAGAACTCTTCCCTCTCTATATGCTGTTCATCCTTTGATTCCTCAATTCTGTTGCCTTCAACCTCCTGCTAACTTAGGCATCGGAGGGGGTCTCCCGTCGGAACACCACCGGTGCTCTTGGGGACTTTGTTGCAGGTTCTTCCGGGAGAGGAGAACTCCAGCACATTCAGCCACCCTGGTCCCCGGTCCAGGAGTTGATGCCGCAACAGATTAGCGCTAAAGGAAGGGCGGTTGCTCTTTCTTCTAAAAGGAGGAATCCATCATCCCGGCAACAAAATGGCTAAGGGAAGAGCTCCAAATGCCACCGCCAGAAGAGGTATCTCTCCTTCCAGGTCTGAGGAACATCCTAGAGAGAATGACATTGCTGTCGCTGCCCTACCGCCGCAGAACCTACCATCACACTGGGGTTGCAGTAGTTCCAAACTTTGGTGAATCTCATTGAAACGCTCACTGCTGTAGTTCAGCGTTTCCAGGAAGCAGTCGACAACCGACAACAGCTACCAGCTATTTTCTGCACCAATCCTCTAACTATTGCTGAGGGAAGCACGGTCGGAGGCCCTCAGCATTATTCTCAAGCCACCGCGAGCCCCGGAGGTCATTGGGCGACCGTGCCGATGGTAAAAAGGCAAGGTCTGCTTCGCCTTCCTACGCCGAATCTATCCCGTCGGTGGTCAGCCTGCTGCTGGACCTCTGAGGGACTATGCCAGCAAGATATGCACATGAAGGAGCGCATTGCTGTGAAATCGCCTTCCGGCAGAAGGCCGAAGAGGGACAGGTATACGACTCTCGTCCCCCATTCTTTGATGAGATTCTAGCGGAGACGATTCCCCGCCACTTCATAATCCCACAAGTGGACCCCTATGATGGTACCACTAACCTGATGGACCATCTGGGCATGTACAAAGCCTATAAGATGGTATAAGGCATCTCCGACGCTCTCCACTGTATCGCCTTCCCGGCTACCCTCAAGAAGACCGCCGGATATGGTTCTCCGCCATCTGGCCAGGTACGATCCACTTCTTTTCTCAACTCGAATCACTTTTCTTTCCCATTTCAAGACTTGTAGTCGGACCCGAGGAATACTGACTGCCTCTTCCTCGTGCTGCAAAAGGAGGGACAGACCCTTCGGGATTTCATGGCCTGTTTCAACTTAGCGGCCATGGAGGTCCCGGATTTGAATAAGGCTGTGGCCATGTCAGCCTTCAAGCGATGGCTTCGCTCGTCCAGGCTGACCTTCTCCCTGGACAAGAAACATCCGATGAGCTATAGCGAACTCTGGCCAGAGCGCAGAAGTATGCTCTGGTGGAAGAACAAGCAGCCGACTGATGTCAAGTTGAGGGAAGGCCGACCTCCAAGAAGCAGAGCGACAAGGCTCCTGAAGTCCGACCTCCGAGTGATAGTCGGTGGTCGGCCCAACGCCGAAGTCCGAAGCCCAGAGACTTTCCCCGAAGGTTCGAGACTTATGCTTTCTTGTCCCTGCCGAGAGAGAAGATCCTTATGGAGATCGAGAACGAGGCCTTTCTACAAAGACCTCGGCCGATGAGGGGTCCCCCTGTCCAAAGAAATAAAGATAAATATTGTAAGTACCATAGGGACCACGGACACAATACTGAAGAATGTCTGCAGCTGAAGGACGCCATTGAAGACCTCATCCGGAGAGGGTACCTGCGCAAGTATGTCCAACCCCATCGGGATCGGGTCGGAACATCAAATGCTAGAAAACCCTGGAGGAGACGGAGCTCCCCAATCAGAGGCCGACCGGCGGGGATGTCGGCATGCTGCATCGACGGTCCGGAGGAAGCTACGAGAATGGGCTCGATATTGTTAAAAGGTCGAGGGGCTCCAATGCAATCACCTTCTCTGATGAAGATCTCTTGGAGAATCATGTTTTTGAAAATGACCCTGTAGTCGTGTCGGCAGTGATTGCCAACTACGATGTAAGGAGAATACTTATAGATAATGGAAACTCGATAGAGGTATTGTTGTATGATGCTTTTGTGAGAATGAATCTATCCAGATCCATGCTGCAGGAATCCCCTGCACTGCTGACGGGCTTCGGGGGCAACTCTGTCGGGGTGGAAGGGGAGATAGTTCTTCCTGTGACAATCGGGACGGAGCCTTTCCAGAAAACCCTCCCCATCAATTTTATGGTCATTCGGACGACCTTGCCTTACAATGCTATCCTGGGCCGACTGGCCCTCAACAAATTTAGAGACATTGTATCCACTTACCATTTGTTGGCGAAATTCTTGACCAGGAGTGGGGTCGGAGTAATGAGGGGAGACCATCGAATGGCCAGGCAGTGTCTAAACATTATAAACCAACAGTCAGAAGGTCATCCCACTTTGGAGCAACTTGACCCGAGAGCTGAGGCCAATAGCCTCGGTCAGCCAGGAGAAAGGATTCTATTTGTTCCCCTTCGAGAGGATGATCCCATCAAAGTCCTTCAGATTGGAAGTTCCCTCAGTGAAGACCTTAAGTCAGAATTGATCGGCTTCCTTAGGAGTAACGCCGACGTCTTTGCTTGGTTAGCGTCGGACATGCATGGAATACCGTCGGAGGTCATCACTCACCAGCTCAAGGTCGATCCGACCTACTGACCTGTCCGACAGAAGAAGAGAAGCTTTACTGCTGAAAGGCAGAAAGCCATCGATGAGGAAGTTAAGAAGCTCCGTGATGTTGGCTTCATCAGGGAAGTCCACTATCCTGAGTGGCTGGCGAATGTGGTTATGGTGAAGAAGGCCACGGGAATTGGAGGATCTGTGTAGATTACACCAACCTCAACAATGCCTGTCCGAAGGACAGCTTTCCAGTACCCAAGATTGATCAGCTAGTGGATGCCATGGTCGGCCACCAGCTTCTCAGCTTTATGGATGCTTTCTCCGGCTACAACCAAATAAAGATGCATCCGGAAGATGAGGAGAGACCGCATTTGTCACCGACAAGGTCTGTACTGTTATCGAATGATGCCCTTCGGCTTAAAGAATGCTGGTGCCACTTTCAGAGGCTGATCAACCGAGTGTTCGAAGGTCAGCTAGGCAAGAACAGAGGAGTATGTGGATGACATGATAGTGAAGAGTCTTCATAAGGCTGACCACATCAGGGACTTGTAGGAATCCTTTGATGCACTCAGGCACCATCGGATGAAGCTGAACCCCACGAAGTGTACTTTTAGGGTAACCTCTAGCAAATTCCTTGGTTTTCTGGTCACACAAAGGGGAATCGAAGTGAATCCTGACAAGATAAAGGCCATCACTGAGATGTCACACCCAACTAATAAAAAGCAAGTGCAAGAGCTCACTGGTCGAATCGCCTCTCTCAACCGTTTTATCTCCCGTTTAGCTGAGAAGTCCCTGCCATTCTTCAAGACCGTGCACCAGTCGGAGGGCTTTGTTTGGACTGACGAGTTTCAGTCGGCTTTCGAAGCATTGAAGGAATATTTGAAGAACCCTCCATTGCTGGCCAAGTCAATGGATGGGGAGCCTTTGTACCTTTATCTTTCAGCATTAGACGAAGTGATCTGTGCTGTCCTTGTTCGAGTCAGAGAGGACGAATAGTAGAAGCCTATCTATTATATCAACAAAGTCCTCCACGATGCCGAAACGAGGTACCCCAAGATGCAAAAGGTAATATACTCTTCGGTCACATCCGCAAGCGGCTTCGACCGTATTTTCAGGCGTATCCGATTGTAGTGATGACCGACTAACCCCTCAAAGCAATCCTTCGGAGCCCGGATACATGGTCGGCTCACAAGTGGGCTGTCAAGCTGGGCGAATTCGACATCTCTTTCCAGTCACGATCTGCCTTGAAGGCCTAGGTAATTTCTAACTTCATTGCAAAGTATACATGGAGACAGGAGATGCCTCCTCGAATGGCCGAAGTACTTGAAGCCGATGCTATCTATGAAGTTGAACTAGCCTGGACTCTCCATGTGGACGGAGCATCCAACCCGCAGGCTGTGGGCCGGACTGATCCTGGCCGACCCGGATGGGGAGAACCTGGAATATGCTTTACATTTTTTATTTCAAGTATCAAACAATCAAGCGGAGTACGAAGCCCTCCTCGTGGGGCTATGAATCACCAATGAATGGGCATCAGCCGACTCAGAGTTTCTCTGACTTCCAACTGGTGGTTAATCAAGTAAGGGGGAGTTTGAAGCAAGGGATCCGACCCTGGTAAAATTTAAACAAGGTACAAAACTTCATTCCTCGGTTCATATTTTCGAAATCCTCCACATACTTCGTCTGCAGAACTCTCAGGCGGACACCTTGTCAAGGTTGGCTACGGTCGCCAATGGGACTTCTGACCGAACTTTTAGGAGTATCTGCGATACCCTAGCATTGTGGAAGAGCTAACCGAAGTCCACCAGGTGGAACAAGAAATTTCTTGGATGGATCCGATCCTTACCTCTTGGCTAAAGGAACTCTTCCGGAAGATCTGGCTGAGGCCAAGCGGGTGCGCTTGACGGCCTCTAAGTACGTCGTCCTTGACGACGTCCTATATAAGCGATCATTCTCATAGCCGCTGTTAAAGTGCTTGGGGCCGGCGGATGCCGACTACGCCCTCAGAGAAGTCCACGAAGGGATCTGTGTCAACCATCTCGGAGGAATCCTTAGCTTATAAGATCATTCGGCAGGGATATTACTGGCCCACCATTCAGAAGGACGTGTCGGACTTCGTTTGAAGGTGCGATGCCTGTCAGAGGTACTCCATCATTCAAAGGGACCCTCCAGTGAGCTGACTCCGATCACAGCCCCATGGCCGTTCGCACAGTGGAGGATGGATATCTTGGGACCCTTTCTCCTGGCCTCCGAGCAACGAAATTTTTTGCTTATGGCCATCGATTATTTTACCAAGTGGGTGGAGGCCGAACCACTAGCACAGATAACGGAGGCCAAAGTAGAGAACTTCGTCCGGAGCAATATCATCTTTGATTCAGCATTCCCCGGATGATTATTACCAACAACGGAAGACAATTTGACAACTTTAAATTTCAAGACTTTTGTCAGCAATATCATGTCTCTCACTGACTTACATCGGTTGGTCACCCTCCGTGCAATGGAGAGGCTGAAGTCACCAACCGGACAATCTTGCACGGGCTGAAGACCAGCTCAATGAGGCAAAGGGACTTTGGGCGAAGGAACTCCACTCAGTATTATGGGCATATCGGACGACTGCCAGAGCATCGACTGGCAAAACTTCGTTCAACCTCACTTATGGAAGTGAAGCTATCATCCCTATTGAGACCTCTCTCCAATCTTTTCGGATCGACCACAACACTGAACCGGCCAACTCCGAGTAGTGAAGGGCTGAACTGGACTTGCTTGAAGAAACTAGACTTCGGGCAAGCATGAAGATGGCGGTAGTATGCCGTCAGAAGATGGCAAAATATTATAACTCGCAAGTCAAAGCACGAGCTTTCCGAGTCGGAGACCTGGTCCTATGGAGAACTGAAGTTTCGAGGCCGACTGAGAAAGGCAAGCTTTCCCCAAATTAGGAAGGACCTTATCGGGCGTCGAAGTGGTTCGAGCCGGCACCTATCGACTTGCATTTTTGGACGGACGACAGATGGCGCGTCCATGGAATGTAGACAACCTCCGCAAGTATTATCAATGAAGTCCATATTTTTTCTACGAACCACTTCCGAAAGTCGGACTCCGGTCGATAAAGGCTCTAGGGCAGCCCACTTCCGAAAGTCCGACTCTGGTCGGCAAAGGCTCTAGGGCAGCCCACTTCCGAAAGTCCGACTCCGGTCGGCAAAGGCTCTAAGGCAGCCGACTTCCGAAAGTCTGATCTGGTCGGCAAAGGCTCTAGGGCAGCCCACTTCCGAAAGTCCGACTCTGGTCGGCAAAGGCTCTAGGACAGCCCATTTTCGAAAGTCCGACTCCAGTCGGCAAAGGCTCTAGGGCAGCCCACTTCTGAAAGTCCGACTCTGGTCGGCAAAGACTCTAGGGCAGCCCACTTCTGAAAGTCCGACTCCGATCGGCAAAGGCTCTAGGGCAGCCACTTCTGAAAGTCCGACTCCGGTCGGCAAAGGCTCTAGAGCAGCCCACTTCCAAAAGTCCGACTCCGATCGGCAAAGGCTCTAGGGCAGCCCAATTTGGAAAGCTGAAGGACCAACACTTAGGTTAAATTCCTAAGCTCGTTGCTCCGACCTGAGCTAAAATCCGACCGCTGCCTCAACTACTTCTAGGTTTGGAAAGCCAATGGACTAACACTTAGGTTAAATTCCTAAGCTTGTTGCTCCGGCCTGATCTGAAATCCGACCGCTGCCTCAACTACTACTGGGTCCGGAAAGCCGACGGACCAACACTTAAGTTAAATTCTAAGCTCGTTGCTCCAGCCTGAGCTGAAATCTGAACGCTGCCTCAACTACTTCTGGGACCGGAAAGCCGACGGACCAACACTTAGGTTAAATTCCTAATCTTGTTACTCCGGCCTGAGCTGAAATCCTACCGCTGCCTCAACTACTTCTGGATCCGGAAAGCCGACGCCCAACACCTAGGTTAAATTCCTAAGCTTATTGCTCCAGCCTGAGCTGAAATCCGACCGTTGCCTCAACTACTTCTGGGTTCGGAGAGCCGACGGACCAACACTTAGGTTAAACTACCTAAGCTCGTTGCTCCGGCCTGAGCTACCATCCGATCGCTACTTCGATCGATTCTGGTCCAGAAAGCCGATGGACAATATTCAGAGTAGAAATCCTATGGGAATCTAGTTTCGCTTGAGTCACTGTTCAACGCTTACCCTGGAGGTCCGACCATCCACTCAGATCAGTCGATTGGTCTACACTTAGTGAGATCTCAGAAAGAAGGATATGAGACAGTGTAAAAAGAAAAAGAAAAAGATTTTTCATTGCTTTCCAAAATGTTTCTTTACAAAGACTGAAGGTCAGACCTTTACAGACAACTAGGTCTGACCCTCGGGAGCTACAACATCTACGGCCACTTCGGCCCCCTAAGCGACAACAGCCGCTTCAGCCTCCTCAGCCCTTTCGGCTGCTTCTGCCTCGACTCCAATTGGGGCATTTGTTCTGGCCACTTCTATAACGGCCTCCACTAGGGTATCGGCCGCAGGGTACTCGGATCTACTGCCTTCGAGCCCTCCCCTTCTTCCGGCTTCGGTGGTTGAAGGAATGATAGATCGAGTTCTAGGAAAGCTGCACTGACCTTTCCCAGGCACTCATCATATCCATAGTCAAAGCCGACCATCCCGGCTTCATTCATTTCCTTGGTAAAGTCTTCGGAGGCCATATACTCTGCGATGGCTTTCTCGCTGGCCATCTTCAACAGATCTTGGGCCATCTTCAACAAGCCCTTGTATCTTTCCGTGCGATGCCCGATCCCTGTGCGCGGACATCACACTCGGCCAAACGCCCTCCTCGACGGCCAGCCGACGGGTCAGGGTCTTGATCTTGTTTTTCTAATTTTAAGACTTGCCTCCCGATTCCCTTCTGGGCTAGCAAGTCTTCCAACTGCTTCTTCTGGGCCTCCGACTCGGCTCGCAAGGTGGACAGCTCTGCCGCTGTGGCCCTCAAGCGAGCACCGCTTCCCTGGAAGCTGCAGTGCCTTCCAGGCTGTCCCTCGCCAGCTCTGCCGCTTCGGCCCTTGGGTCAACTGCTCCTTCAGATAGAGCAGCTGGCCCAGGCCCTCATCCATCAACAAGTTATCTCTGATCAGCTACCAACAAACACGCACAGTTATAAAGTTGCCACCCATGAATTCGGAATGAAGAAGTAAAAGTGATACTTACCCCCAGAAGGTGATGGAGGGAACTCTTGGCGGCCTCGTTCACCGATCGCCCGTCATTGTCAGGAGCGGCCCTTTGAAGTAGCTCCTTTGCCTCTTCGACATCGCGCCACTTTCTGTGCTCCTCCTCATGAGCACCGCTGGCCCTCTCATCAATGGCAGATGGCCCCTCCCTTGTAGGGGTTCCTCTGATTGCCGGGGAGGTCACCACAGTCGGCTCCAATGGCAGGGATGAAGTTGCTGCGTCCGCCCCGGTCGGCATCGGAAGCCCTCTCTATCGGGGCAACTGGTTGCCCAACCGAAGTGGATCGCTCGGACATGATCACCCTTCAGCATTCAGTCAGAGGCAAGTCATCCTTTGACTCGATCGATACGCCGTGGCGGACGGCTCTGCCGTCTGTCATTTCTTCGGCCTCTCGGGCACCGGTTCTGCCGCCTGCTTCTTCGGCTCCTATGGGGTCGACTCCGTGATCCAAATAGCCGTCCGCAATGCAGACCGTGCCGAAAGGACCGCCTAATCTGGCTTCATCTCCCGCTTGTCAACAAACAAAGTTAGAGTAAGATGCGGTCACCAAGCCGACGAGGATAAAAAAGAGAAGAAGAAAAAGCCGATCTCTCTCTACAACTCTCGTCCTACCTAGCATCGGGTGCCGGCTGAGTCCGGCCTACTGAAGACTCCCCTCATGAAGCATAAAGCCGACAAACGTTGGATCTTCATCATCCAATTTGTGGAAGTCAGCCTCGTCGACCCTCAAGACTTTCCTTCCTCCATTCGGTCTCGGCTCCCTCTAGGCTACCTCAAAGCCCCACGGCTCCACGCTATCTACAAAGAAGTACCGGGACTTCCATCCGTGAATTATGGATGGAAGCCCTCTAGAACCTTCCGGCCAGGGCGTGGACCGAGCATCCACCACTCCTGACTTCGGAAGTCCTGTTTCAACAAGAAAAAAATGGGAAAATAAAGATATCCTCGGCTCAATGTCAACCTCCCGACACAGAACCACAAAGCTACAGAGAACCCGAATGCTATTCGGGGTCAGGGGCGGGGGTGACTCTATAGGTGTGAAAAAATCTGAACAAAGAAGCTATGGATTGGGAAACGAAGACCGGCTTTCAGGTGGTCTTCGTACATGAGGAGAGCTCCTAAGTTCAAAGGCCCATTCACTCTACCCTCATGGCTAGGGACGTTTAGGTGTAAAGTGGAAGGAATGTTATATACAATCCTCAAGTTTCGACCCTCTCTCGGGTCATGGCCGAAAGAATATCGAAAGGACCGGGTTCCCTATTACCTCGAGCCGAACCCCGACTCCCAGAGGCCACTCTAGAATGGGTTGCAGAAAGGGAGGAAGATGGGGGAGGTGAAGACGAGACTAACCTGGTTCCCTGGTTCTCTAGGAGAGGCTAAAGCAGCGCAAGGAGGGAGGAGACTGCCTTCTCTTCGAGCACAAGCACGGCAACAGGTTCCTTCTGGGCACTACGTCCCTCCTATATAGGTGTCCTGGCGTAGCTCCCAACGCATCCCTCCACATGCCGAGATCCGATGGCTGCACCTTAGTTTTTGAGTTGGACGGGAATTCGAGGGACGCGTTGGATCATATCGGCTGCGATCCATATGATAGTCGAAGCAACGATGGATGGACCACTATAGAAGTGCCACAATTGCTCTGATGGAGCCACGTGCCCCACATCGCGTCGAGAATCCAAACAGGTAGCTGCCAGGTACCGTACCAGCAATGACTGCTCCCCCTGTCTTCGCCAATCAAACATTGACACCGTCCCAAAGCAAAAATCAGAGTAGAAGGCAGCTGGTTGTAGCACGCCGAATCGGATTCGCCATCATCTGAAAGATTGGTGCATTTACTGCTACTTAATGCCCTCACCCTTCGAGCCTACGAGCTCGCTCGAAGAACAAGGGCAAGGGACAATGTTGTACCTTGACAGCTCACCCTCAAGCAGAACCAGCCCATTCTTGCAGTCCGACGGGCCACCCCTTCAGAGCTCCATTTGGTACTCCTTCAGCGGTCCGACCCACGGAGCTGAGGTCCAAACGACTTCTCCTGCTAGGGTCCGGCTCGTCGCTCTCCTTTAGCTGTCCGACCCACCAGAGCTGAGGTCCGAACGACCCTCTCCTACTGGGATCTGGCCTGTCACTCTCCTTCAGTGGTCCGAACGACCCTCTCCTGCTGGGGTTCGGCCCGTCGTTTTCTTTCAGCGTCCGAACCACTGGAGCTGAGATCCGAACAATCCTCTCCTGCTGGGGTCCGACCCGTCGCTCTACTTCGGAGGGTTGGCCTCTAGCCCAGCCGACCGGCTTTCCCACGGTCGACGTCTGACAGGCGAGCCTTGGCATCTAGGGAATTCCAGAAGCATCTTTCTATTTCTGCGGGATCCTGCTATCCTAATAGCCCTGCTCCACTACTTCTACGATGCCACCGTATCTGCGCACCACGTGGCCACTCTCCAGATTGTCCTAGGGGCAGATCGATCTTTCTTAGCCTCTCCCCTAACGGATTTTGGACTATTCCTCACCTAATAAGGTACCAGGGGGACCCCGTTTGAAGGTAGAAGAACTCTTCCCTCTCCATATGCTGTTCATCCCTTGATTCATCCATTCTGTTGCCTTCAACCTCTTGCTAACTTAGGCATCGGAGGGTCCCCCGCCGGAGCACCACCGGTACTCTTGGGGACTTTGTTGCAGGTTCTTCCAAGAGAGGAGCGCTCCAGCACATCCAGCCACCCCGGTCCCGGTCCAGGAGTTGACGTTGCAATAAATTTCAATTTAAATAATCTTTTAGAAAGACGAATTCAATTCATCCTTAAAACTACACAAGGACATTTTGAAATTAAATCAAAAATCCCTCATAAATGCACCATTAAATGCTTGTACTCCCATAAATACTCTTTTTAAATTAAATTTTAATCTAATAAAATTTAGAAAATATATAATAAAATAAAAATAATATATAAAATTAAAAATATTTAAAATAACATAATAAATTTATAATATATAAAATATTAAAAAATATAATAAAACTAAAAATATTTAAAATAATATAATAAAATCTAAATTTTAAAAAAAAAATTAAAAAAAGTTATAGGTGAAGCCGCATACACATGTGCGACTTTATCTTATTCTTGCACCTCCATTTAAAAAAAAAAAATAAAAATTTAAACATATATAAATAAAGTCATAATTTGTTACCTAATAATAATATAAATATTACTATTATAAAATAAAATTTATTATAAATATAATAAATAATATAATGAATATAATGAATAATTAAATAATATATTACATATTATATTATAAAATATAATAAATATAATAAATATTTATAATATAATATAAAATCTATATTTAGATAGTGCCAGTTTAGTAGTCGGTCCGTTCGCCAATTCGTCTATCCGGTCGGTGCCAGTTCGACCGTCAACTTGGTGCTAATCTGGCTACAAGTCTGGTCAGCGAACCGGTGCCAGTCCGGTCCCATGCCCGGTACTAGTTCGATCGCCGATCAGAGTCAGACTAGCACCATCTTGGCAATCGGACTGGCTGTCAAACCGGTGGCCGGTCCGGTCGACAGCAGACGGGTTGCCAAACAGGTGACGGTAGCCGATAGTCGATCCGGCTGTCAGCCGGACTAACCACTGGTTCGACAGCCAGTTAGATTGCCAGGACGGTGCTATCCGACTCGGACAGACAACCGAACTGGTACAGGGCAGGGGACCGGACTGGCACCGGTTTGCCGACCAGACTTGCAACCAGATTAGCACAAGGTTGACGGTTGGACCGGCACCAACCCGATAGACGAATTGATGACCGAACCAGTGACTAGACTGGCACCATCTAAATTAAAGGTTTTATATTATATTATAAAATATTCATTATATTTATAATATAATATGGATATATTATTTAATATATTTATATTTAAAATATTATTTATTATATATTATAATAAGTTTTTTATTTAAATAATAATATTATATATTATTATTAGATAACAAATATGACTTTATTATATATATTTAATTTTTAATTTTTTTATTTTAAAAATGGAGGTGTAGGAATAAGATAAAGTCCACGTGTGTATGCGGCTTTACTTGCAACTTTTTTTTATTTTTTAATTTTTTAAATTTTAAATTTTATTATTATTTAATTATTTTTTATTTTATTATATTTTTAAATATTTTATATATTATAATTTATTATGTTATTTTAAATATTTTTAATTTATTATATTATTTTAATTTTTATATTTTTTAAAATTTTTTTAGATTAAAATTTAATTAAAAAAGATCATTTATGGGGGTGCAGGCATTTAATGCTGCATTTATGAGAGATTTTTTATTTAATTTCCAAAATACCCTTGTGTAGTGTTAAGGATGAGTTGAATTCATCTTTCTAAAAGATGATTTCAAATTAAAATTATTTTAAAAAGACGATTTCAATCAATTAAAACACGTACTTTCAAAAAATAATTTCAGGATTTTTTTGCTACCAATTCATTCATTCTGAAATCGACTTTCGAAAAAATGATTTCTCATTGAAATCGTCTTTCCAAATGATGATTTCTTATCCACATCCCCTCACCCCGTTCTACATCCGAATCCAGTGCCACGTTAGCAAAAAACTCTAATTACAGTGCCATGTCAGCCGAAAACTCCTATTTTGGTAAATATGTTTCAAAACACCAAATTTAGTAATTTTTATTTTTTGTATTATTTTAAAAAAATCCCATAATTTGGGTTCTAACGAACAGTTATTCAGCATAAATCTTGAATTTTTTGAAATATTTTTTAAAATTAATATTACCAAAGTACCACCGGTTGAAATAATTTTATCATTTTATTGTAGTATGAGCTACGTGATTTTTTTTCCTTACCATCTGGATGATGAGATGGCAGTGTGCTGAAGATGCAGTTTGGCCTGCGCCTTCAGTGAGAAGACACAGGTTTGGCCTGTGCCTTCAGTAAGAAGATGTAGGTTGAACCTGCATCTTCTTCGAATAATCTTTATTTTTTAAAAAATACTTGAGTTTTTTTTGGAGTTTGTGATGTTTTTTCTTTAATTAGAAGAAGGTGCAGGTTCTTCAAATGAATTTTTTTTTGTCTCAAAAGGTGCAATTCAACCTGCACCTTCAGCTTTTTTTTTGGGGTGTTTTATTAGAAGGCACAGGTTGAACCTGCACCTTCAAATGAGTTTTTTTTCATTTTAGAAGATGCAGGTTGAACCTGCACCTTATCTTTTTTTTTTGATTTTTATTAGAAGGCGCAGGTTCAACCTGCACCTTCAAATGAAATTTTTTTTTCCATTTAGAAAAAAATGATGGTAGGACCTATGGCAGTATCGACATCCGGACCGATCATAGGATCGTACCGGACTAGTGGTAGAACCCATGGTCTAACTGATGGCAGGATCAACATCTGGACTGATGGCAGGACTGGCGACCGAACCCTAGTCAGATTGGTAGCCAGACTGGTGGTAGGACTGGCATCCGGACCGGTGGTAGGACCCTTGGTCGGATAGTGGCCAGATGGGAGACTGGACTGGCAATCGGAATGGCAACCGAATATCGGACAGTGGCCAGATGGGAGATTGGACCGGCAATCGGAATGGCAACCGAATATGATCGTCGATCCAATCCAGTCGTTAGTCTGACCACTGATCCGATTATCGATCTAGTCACTGGTTCGATTGCCAGTATGACCATCGGTCCGGGAGCCGGTCTGGCCACCGAGCTAGGTGCCGGTTCGATAGTCGATTTGGCTAGCAATCTGCTTTTTAAAAAAATATATTTTTTAAAAAAATTCCTATAATGGCCATCCACCTCTAGTATGTCTCGAGGCATGAAATGCTAACTCTCACTGATTTTATTTAAAATATGTTTATTAAAAAAATAAACTACTAGAAGAATTGATGACCGGACCGGTGCCCTGACCATCAATCGGATCAGTGGCCAGATTGATGACTAGATTAGATCGATGATCGAGCTGGTCACCATTTTGTCACCAGTCTGGTCTCCCATTTAGACACCATCAGACCAGGGATCCTGCCACCGATCTAGACACCATTCCGGCCACCGATCTAACCAGGGCTTCGATCACCAATCCTGCCACCGGTTTGACCATGTGTCCCACCATCGATCCAATTATCGATCTTATGGCCGATCGGATGCGGTACTACCACTAGTTCTGCCACCATTTTTTCTAAAATGGAAAAAAAACTTATTTGAAGGTGCAGGTTGAACCTGTGCCTTCTAATAAAAATCAAAAAGAAAACTGAAGGTGCAAGTTCAACATGCGCCTTCTAAAATGGAAACAAAAATTTCATTTGAAGGCGTAGGTTCAACCTGTGCTTCTAATAAACAAAAAAAAAAATTGAAGGTACAGGTTAAATCTGCACCTTCTGAAATGGAAAAAATTCATTTGAAGGCCTTCATCTAATTAAAGCTAAACATCATAGGTTCAAAAAAAAATACTCAAGCATTTTATAAAAAAAATAAACAAAATCCTCTAGAAGATGCCTGTTCTGCATCTTCTCGCTGAAGGCGCATTTCAAACCTTCATCGTTGCATCTTCTTGCTGAAGGCGCAGGCCAAACCTGCATCTTAGCGTGCTGCCAACTCATCATCCAGATGGCAAGGAAAAGAAAAAAACACGTGGCCCCAACTACAATAAAAGGGTGTAAATTGTTTCAACCGACAGTGCTTTGGTAATATTAATTTTAAAAAATATTTTTTAAAAAATCCCATAAATTTTGGCTCTGATGCAGAACAGATGGCCATAATTCCACATGCTAGCCAGGGCCTGTTACACACAAAACTCCTCTTCAGATTTAACCGGGATTCAATCTTAATCGAGGCCTATAAAAAATATTATAAAAAAATTAGAAGAAGAAACAACTGTAGATATTATTTTTATTTTATTTTATTGCCTAGTAAGTAACCTAGAGGGGGCTGAATTGGGGTTTTTAAAACTTTTGCAAGAAGGTGCCAATTCAAAATAAGTAAGGTGCTGGTAAATTGCAAGTGCTTGTACATTATTCAAAAGTATGCAGCGAAAATAGATAAGCAAATGCAAAGTAAATAAGTGTACATAAAGAGAGAGCAAGTAAACAAATACAAGGATATATAGTGATTCGGTGCATACCAAAGTACCTATATCCACTGCTCAAAGTTCACTTGGGAATTTACTATAATCACTCTTGATTACAGTTGATTAGTTTTTCGAGCTCACTAATCAAAACCCAACTTATTTTCACCGAGTACATAAGTCAAAACTCCTTTGGTTTTATGGGCTAACCAAAAACCTAGTTAGTTTTGTAACTTAGGCTCACCAACAACCTCCTTGGTTTTCACAATGCTAACCATAATTCATTTTGGTTTTCTCAAGGCTCATCAAAACCTTTGTTGGTTTTGACATACAGGCTCACCGTCAAACCTCAACAAAGAATTTAAATAGAATGTATGAAATACAAAAAGCTTTCAAATAAAAGCAATATCTCTTTGAAGCTCTTTGATTGCTGTTGAAGATGCTTGTCTTCAAGTTGTTGAAGCCTTAAATGAAGCTTGAATGGTTGGACTTGAATGCTCTTGAATGCTTTGAATGCTTGAAGGCTTCACTTCACTTGAAAGTAGTTGCTCTTAATGAATATTAGAGTGAAGCACTTAACTTCTCATCTTCTTTGACCCTCTCGAGTTTAATCTACTTTAAATACCCTTCTAAGCTTCAAATGGTAGTCTAAGTATGTTAGAGAGGTGGAAATAGTTGGGAGCGAAAAGGATAGTTCTGTATTTGAAAAAACTAGCCATTACTGTTCACAGAGAACTTTAAGTGTCGACATTTCAAGTCACGAGTCGACACCTTGAGTCGATACTTGGTCTCCATGAGTCGATACTTAGTTCAAAAATGTTCCTAAAGCTTTCTAGAAATCACAGGTGAGTCGACACTTCTTCTGATGAGTCGATACTTGAGTCGATACTTGGCTTCCATGAGTCGATACTTGAGGGAAGTCTGAAATTCAGTAGTTCTGTGTAATTTTTGTCTCAAGCCTTGGTCAATCTTTGAGTCAACACTATGAGTCAACACTTGAGCTCCATGAGTTGACACTTGAGCATGCCATCTGAAACTTCTTCTGTATCAGCTCAAGCTTTTGTGAGTCGACACTATGATTTGACACTTCACATCCATGAGTCGATACTTGGCTAAAACTTTTTGAAACTCGAATGAAACTTTGTTGAATCTTCTTCAACCTTCAAACTTGAGTCCTTCCAAGTCATTCTTATGTATTAAGTCCATTTAACTTTACAATTTCATCTATAAGGAGACTTATTCAACTATTTTGGACAAGCAATCAATCAACTAACTTGATGAGTACCTTTTTCTGATAAACATACATTAACAAATAGTTAGTACTCAAATATACTTAAGTATTTTGTTAATCATCAAAATCAATATAGGAGTTAATAATTTTTCCCTTTTCGATGATGACAAAACCTTAAGTATAGACAAATGGAAAGCTAAAATGATTTTTAACAAGAAAAGCTTTTGGCAATAGTATTAAAGCTAGCATGATAAGTATCATAGTTTGAAAATGTATTGATTGTCAAGAATTGAGACTTACTGATAATATATTAGAGCTGTATATATATATATGAAAAAGGTTAAATATATATAAAATGACAGTATCAGAGCATTGATTATAAAGCATCATAGCTATAGATTATGAAATATCAGAGTTATGATTAAAAGTATCAGAGCTAAGATGTGTATATGATATAATGCTCAAAAAGTATATAAAAACAATCTCCAAAAGATAGTCATTTCACCATGAAGAGAAGAATAGCAAGGAAAAGCTTTAAGAGTATCGAGGCATTAAACATGTGTTAAAAGAGTAAATTGTATCAGACTAAAAATAATAGATTATAAAGAGTATCAAGGTATCAAAAAGTATCAAAGCATATAAACAAGGTATCAAAGCAAGGAAATAAAGTAGAGATCAAGGATAATAGAACAAAAACTCAAAAACTCCCCCACAATATATGATCCAAAAAATTGATTTCAAAAAGATTTTTTTTGAGAACATTTACAAAAAGTTACAGCTTTAGTAAGTTTCTTTCTCGCTCCACCCTGTCTCATTTCTTCAATCAAATTGATAAAAGTTTCATTGATTCTCATAATACTCCCAATATTATCAATTTTACTTTTCATTAATTCTTTCAATTATTCTCCCCTTTTGTCATCGTTAAAAAACGTAAGAAAAAATGAGGACATTTCAGTAAATGAAAAAGTAAGAGCCATTACATTTCAGTAAGAGTGCATTCATAGAAGTCAAGAAGTCAATATAAAAATTTGATCCATTAGATTCAAACATTTGATACATTTGACAAAATTTGATACATCAACTAAATTTGATACATTGACAAAACAAAAAATTTGATACATTAGATACTGATACATAAAAGTAAACAAAACTAAAATACAGACTAACTGAGATAAAGATCAATTTGAAGGAGTACTCTCTTATCAGAGAAGGACCCGATCTCAAGAATGATGAGACTGTAACCCTAGAAGGTTGGTCTCAGTCGCATCGGCCAAGAATAGATAGTCTGGTCTGGGTAGGTCTCAGTGTAGTGCCATGGCCTCGACCTCTACATCCGTATACGCTCGTCCTCTAGTTGGTGCTGAAGAGGATGAGGCAATATCAAAAGTAGGAGCAGTAGTGACAGGAACAACAATTGTGTTAGGGATCGAGGGTGTATCATCAAAAATAGGTCCTGAACTAAGAGCATGGAAACTAGGTACATAAAGACCTAGCTCCCAAATCAAGGTAGATGTCGAAGGATAGGTGGAGTCCTACTGGGAAAACTAAGAATCAGAGTAGGAAATCTATGTCAAGAGTGTTTGAATGAAGTACAGGTGTGAGAGCAAGAGGTCAACTAGGTCAAAAACGACTGATGTGCTGGAAAGGACTGGGGTCTAGAAAGATGCTATGGAAGGATTGAAACTAGAGTCCTCGAAACATCGGCAACAACTGAAAGGGATATGCCCTACAAGCCAATCTATGTTGTATCTCCCAAACCATTGTAATTGACAATTTTTTAAATAAAGGTATTATTTTTCATCATACGCTGTGTTTATATTATATGATGAAACCCATAGATTAGGGCTAGATTTTTAGGGTTATGATGAGATCATACCAGTGAGACCTAAAATCTTAAAACCTTAATCAAAGTATTCCTAGTCAAAGGAACCTGAGTAGGGGATCAAGGTTTTCCGATAAGACTAGCACATCCGGGTATAATGAAAAGGGTGACTGCTCTCACAGTCACTTGTGTATGACACTAATACTGGGATGTGGGGTGCTCATTGGAGAATGAGTTCACTGATATGATCCAACTTGAGAAATCTAATGGAGTCTTAGCTACATGTCAATAGAAGGTTCTCATAGTGGGAGTGGTACAAGTAATCTTTTGACCTGAGACTGCCATAAGTACCTTATGTACATGAACCCATTCTTTGGTTCAATCCTAATCATGACACTGAGCATGCACAGGATTGATACTGGGAATGGTGATTGGATATATGAGATATGAGTAGGTCAACAAGGAATCGATCACTCTTAGTAGAGGGAGATTGCATCCAGCTAGTCAACAATCACATGATGATTCAGGGAATCTTTGATCAAAGTGAAGATATTAGAGATGGTTTCTAATATCAAGATAATCGAATCATTATTATAAGATTGAGCTAGAAATAAATATATATTGGATTTGACATATATCCATACATAGTATATTTTGGGTGCAGGTTGATCGAAAGATTTAATTGTACGGTAACTCTCTACTGAAGGGTAATTTTGGTATTTCACCAGAATTTCCATATCTTCCGGGGAGACATGACACGTTTGCTAGACGTTAATCTTGTCTTGTGGGTTGATCAAGTCAAAGATCACATGTTAGGAAGAATCCTAATTGATCGAATCGGATAAGCCCGGTTTGACCTAAATCGAGTTAAAAGAGTTCTAATCAAATTAGTCAACTTGTATTCGAACCCACTGCTGGCTAGATGTAGAACCCAATGGGTCACACACTTAAGAGGATTGATCAAGAGTTTAATTTGGAATTAAATCATCTTGCAGGAGGATAACACTCTAGCAGGTGTTGCAAACCCTAGCTTCTATTCGGATCGGATTCGAATTAGGGTTTCGGATTGGTTCAAATTGGGTTCTAATTGGATCTAATAGACCCTAATTGAGAAAACAGGAATATGGCTAACCCTATTGGCTAGCCATGTAGCTTGGCTAGCCTCCCCACCCGCCCCCTTTATTTTTCCATGCCAAATGCCAAGAGTCCATGCGCATATGGACTCTTGGCGCGCCATTTGGAAGAGTCCATGGCGCATGGACTCTTGGCGCGCCCCAAATATTTCTCCGATGATTTTATTTGGGGCGGCCTCCTTCTTAAGCAATTAGTGCACCATCTCTCCCCCCTTGGATGAGAATCCAATGGCTGATGGGATTTGAGAAAGAAGGAATGCGCTAACTCTTCCGGGCGCGCGAAATAACATCTCTTCGGAGATGAAAAGTCGGGACTTCCTTCCTTTTAAAACACCGCGGTTTTTCCTTTAAGAAAAGCCGTGGGATTTAATCTGGAAGGACGTGAGATGGGAGGATAGGGCATGAGAAATAGGGAAGGGGCGTGAGATAAAGTGGAATGGTTTTACGGAGAGTTGTGTTCTTTGAGAAGACATCTCTCTGTGATCTATTTAAACAACAGGGTCTCGGGAGTTTACACTAATGAACGATAGTTTTATTTTATGTCTTTTCTTTCCAGGAAACTGATTCCTTCTTAGCTTGTTAGGACACAGAGTTTCCCTCTTACAGAGTTCTCTTCTCTATTGAAACTCAAGTCCAAAACAAGAGATAGGAAGAATCTCTTGATCGTAAAAAAAGAAGGAACTCCTACTTTGTTACTATTTCCTTTACTTTAAGACATTAGTGTCTTAAATCCATATCCTCCTTCAAGACAAGAGTTTTATTCTTAGGACAAGGTCTTAAGAAAGGGAGAGGAAGAAGAAAGAAAGGAAGTAAGGAGCCCCTACCCTGCAGTTTTAAAGCCAAAGTCCTCTTGAGTTCTAGGATAAGAATCAAGTGAAGGAATTTTGAAGAAGCTTGCATCTTGATCAATCATATTGTGGATCACCATTGGGGGTGGACATTTGGACGCCTGGTGAAATCAAAAGAAGCATTCAACACCAAGTTCTGATTCTACATCAAAATTGGACTTAGCGTAAAAGGTTGGTGCCCTAATTCTAACATGTTAGTTTGTAGGTTTTAATTCTGAATAAGGAGATCTTGGCTAAGGGATTTTGGTGCCAATTTCATTATTTTTGAAATTACACTTTCGCTGCGCTGCACCGGAATCCCCAACAACAACATCCAGTACAGACTCTACCATAAAAATCTCTAACATCGAACTCTATGAAAGAGTCAGCCTGACCATCTCTGCCTCTGGTCCTAGGGGTTGCAGGTGGGCTGGAGGTGCTGGAGGAGAATCTGATGATGAAGGAGGTGAAGGTGCTGGAGCGCTCACAGAAAGTCAATCTCTCTAGTGCAGCCAAATAGTAAAACTCTGTCTAAAACCCTGGTGATCTATACCCTCATCTCCATATGGATATGGTCAACTCCGCTGTCGAATAATCATAATCTTTGTCTCTATGCGAGTGACCCTCTCATCCATGCTATCTCCAGTACCTGGTATCTCAATCTGGCTAGCTAGAGCAGCTGGCTTGAACTGAGCTGCAGGCTCGGGCTGAGTCTCTGGAATATCTCTCTGTGCCTTAGATGGCCCAGCCTCATTAGTGAAAATCTACTCCTCCTTCCGTGGACTCCTTATCTGCATCAGTGGTCCGACCTGATATTGTCGTCTCCACTGACCTTTGACCAGCAAAAAACCTATCCTCTAGAGAGATCTTCAATCATGGACATCCATATGTAGTAATGTCTATATGGCTCTCCGTCTACAATGACTCCATATGTTGGAAATTGTGCCCCAAAGCCAATCATTCAGGCTGTAGATGGTTCTGCAACTCATGTATATGTATATGAATTATTGAATTGAATAAAAGGTATTCTGGTTCTTCATCACAGACATCTTCCTAATTGAACTCTATGTGATGATGTCCTTTGAGCTACCTTGTATGCGATGTAGAGAGAATGTGTCGTGTAGTTCATAAACTAGTTCATGACTAAAGGATATACTATTTTAGGATGATAGTGTATCGAGAGTAGGTCGTTAATGTCATATCTATTGGTTATCCTCTAACCAAGTAGCATGGAGATGCTGGTATGATATCAGGTGTTGTATTTGACACTTCACTGACATGACTCTCATAAGAGATTCTCTTTCTACTAAATAGAAGTTCTACATTAGAATGTGGACATCAATTATTCCTTTGACTTGAGATCATTATGGCAGCTTGCAAGCAACTCACTATGCTTAGGTACCAGACTATCCAGATTCTAATCTAATAATGGAAGGTTGCTGGGTATAGTCAAGTCCTTGTATAGTAGTAGTAGGATCGAGATAGGATTAATCTCTCCAAATATTTGGATTGAATGCTTAATATGCCTCAATTGAGAAAGACCTTTGCCAGGCATTCCTTGTAAGGAGTTACAGGGACTTCTTTTTTGAGACATATTGAGATGGACTAATTAGGGTTGGGTAGTTTAACCCTAAGCCATCCAGTGCATTTGGAGATTAAAGAATAAGTCACTGATATCCATATTCGACAGGTTTCATATTGCTCTATAACCTTCAACCTATCCGGATGCGGGTGTCATTGCTAGATGGCGACTTTGGCTGGCACTGAAAATGTTCCTGTACTATCGATTTAGTATTTGAACCTATGGGGTCACACACCGTGGATTTCTTTTTGCTTTGTTGGCATGCAAATGATTGGAAATTGTTTGAACTCATTTGATAAAAAGTTGTCAAAAATTACTACTGGAGCTGGCTCATTTGGATGAGTCAACTCAAGTCATTTGAGTCAACTTAAGTCATTTGAGTCAACTCAAGTCAATCGAGTCGACTAGATTGACAGACTTGGGAAAATCGAAAAATGCTTCATTAATAGCTGTAACAATTATGGCTTTTAATGGGAGGCATTTCGGGTTTTAATAGTTGCTGTTGCTGAATTCCAAGGGACTTCTAAATCCCTGGATCCCAAGAGACTCAAGCCCTCTCTTTATAATATTCATAGGTTTAACAGTTAAACCTCTTTTGTTTACGTACAGTTCCAATAATAATTTTCTGTTATGGCTTTTGCTGAGAATAGAGGAGATCAAGATCTCATCCTTGATCTTTGAGAGATTATTAGAGAGGGATAGTGAGTTTCAGGGGGGTCCTGTGTGTATACCTTCTATTGAAGGTTTGGGATAGAGTGTTGGGAAGGGTTCTCAAGAGTCTTTGTTCCAATACTACTGCAACGATAGATCTTCAAGGTGTGAAAGAGTTCACACCTCTTCAAGGAGTTGAAGAGGGAGTCCTTATTGCTGACATTTTTTTCCACGGGCTAGCACCTTGAAAGAAGGAGAAGGAATCCCTCTACCAGTGTGAACCACCTGTAGAGGCAGTACGCGTGTGCTACTCGCAGAGCCCGATCATCTTTCTGTAGGACTGATCTCTATCGGTGCTATTCTATCTTGCTATCGAGCACATGCCTTCGGGTGATCATCATCTCCAAGGTAACCCTTAGATTCGTTTGACAAAATATAATCTGGTGCATCCTTGTTGGTGTGATATGCATGATAAGGATGCAAACATGTAACTCTAAAGGAGATTAACCAAAATTAACTAGAAATTCCTACTTGCATATGAGTGATTCAACATATAGTCAAGGAGATCTAATAAGAAACCCTAATGCTTATACTTAAACCCAGCTAGGAGGACTATCAAAATCTTAAAGAAATAGGACAAGATTAGAATTCGCACACAAGTCAAGCTAGCCCTATTTAATGATCCCGATCTTAAAACTACTAGTTCAAGCATTGAAATCTCAAGCACAAGGATTCACTCTTAAGGTTCTCAAATGAAAGATCATACCACATAAGATGGGCCTTCTAACTTTCTGGTTTGTAGCAAGTAATCCTTCCTCTTGGATCTGGAGCCTAGAGAACCCTGCAACAAAGAAACCAAGATGATTAGAAACTTAATTAAATTGAGAAGATTGATGGAACTCAAAGGAGAGTTTGTTGGAAATGATCCTTGGCGCCATGGTGGAAGCTTGTGTTGGTGTTGATCTTCTTCTTGAGAGGATGTCCTTAATTCGCTTTGAAGGAAGAGGATTGCTTGGATGATGAAGAGTAAAAGAAAGGATTAGGGAGAAGAAATGGTGGAGGAGAGGAAGAGGTTCACTTAGGCACAAAGATCCACATAGGCACATAGAAACACATAGAAAAGTGCTGGAAATTTGTATTCACTCATCAATTCTTTACAAGGGGCATCCAAGGCTTAAATAAAGCCTTACAAATTTTGAAAATTCAAATCCCTAAACAAGTGGAGTAATATAAGGGAGAGGGCTGATTTTCTTGCTTGAATCCTCTTTGGCCAACTTCCTTGAATTTGAACTTAGGATGGCACCTCTTGTGGTGAGGTGGCGTGTGAGGTGGCATGTGGTCCCCTCTTGACATGGCATGTGGTCCCAAGTTGAGGTGGCGCAAGTGATGTGGCATGTGGTCCCCAATGAGTTGGCTTTGGTCTTGATTTGGGGTATACATTGAGTCTTCTTTAGGCTTGATGCTAGTTGACCCATTTGGATTGGACTAAGACTAGACCCGACATGGACTCGACTTACATGATTATTTTGGACTCAAAGAAAGATTACAGGACCCAACATGGACTCGACTTACATGATTCTTTTGGACTCAAAATAAAGAAAGTTACCGGACTCTCTAGTTCAACCATAAAGATTCGGAATGGGCTTGAATTGGTTGGAGTCTCTTTCTGATTCTGGTGCCCGCACCACTTGTGCGAATCTAGAATAGTTCTGCTTTTCATTCTATGGATGCTTGATTTCATACATACATATTCTACACATGCATCAAGAGCTGCATAGGGAACCTGTGTTAATTAGATTAACATGCTTAGATAAATTGTTTATCTTCTTCCGCTGTATCATGTAATCTAGAAAAAGTTTTTAAATTGCATGTCTCGGGCTATGCCACACGGTTCCCGTTTCTTGGTTCCCCAACACCATATGCCCTGAATAAGATTGTCAAACCCATACCATAGGACAATATAGCCTCCTACTGGTCGCTGCCTCTATCATCTGATGAACCATAAGCACAGGAAGCTAGACTGGAGTGTGCTAAATCAAGGATACCATAACTCAACTCTTGCTCGGTGATAAAATCAAAACATTCGGTCTTCAGCAGAAGATTCCATGCCACAATATGATGCAACAGCCTCATCTCGGGCACGAGTCTCGATGCAACTATAGTGGCTCCTTCTAGAAGATTATCTGACTCAAAGATACAGGAGTCCACTCATGCATTCTACTAGTGAGTTGACTACTGATCCTCTCATAGGTATCTGCCGTACCCTGTCAGTATCTTGGTAGTAAGCAAACTTCAATACCTCGTATTACTGCAATCCATCCTTCAGCACCTCTGGCTAATATACCATAAAAATCTCTAATCAAGCCAGGGTAAAATCTCTTAGACAAGGTGCAGAACTATGACAACTTAGCATCCCTCAACCACTGTCCAATCAAGAAATACTGCTAGTCAAGGAAGTCAAAGTCGACTCACCATCTTCTGACTATGGCCTTAGAGGCTATCCTATCAGCTGCTGGGATTGGAAGTCTAACAGGAATATCTAGCTAGACCTTAGGCTCTACTGCTATTGGATCCTCATGCCTAGCTTTCATCCATTGCTCGGCTCCTGAACTGATGGTTGAGGCCTCCTGACTACTTGTTTTCGAGGACCCTTCCACTAGGAAACAAGCAAATGAAGCGAATGCTTGGAGAAAGGTAGGGTTTCTACGATGAAAACCATGAGAAATGGATGAGGAGTAGTGAAGAATGAAAGAAAAATAGTTTCAAATAGGAAATCAAGCCAAAGAACTAGTGATTAGAGGAAATGGAAGGTTGGGAATGGCTTATGGGTGAGTCAGCTCATATATTTAGGAGGAAAATGGAAAGAAAACCTTTGATTTTCCCTATTTGTTCTCGGGTTCCCATTGATCAAGTGTCGAATCATGACTGTGGGTCAAGTGTCAACACTTGGAGATGTCGACACTTTGAAGTGTCGACACTTTGGCAAAAACCCAAAAAAATGGATAAAAATCATAGGAAATTAAGAAAATTGATTTCAAGAGATTATGAGTGATTAATCATGATTTTGAAGTGATGCAGAACAAAGAGATGATGCAATGCAGAAGTAAATTAAGACTAATTCTTTTTTTTTTTTTTATTTCTGAAGTCGGCTTTGACTCAAAGGAAAGTTAAACTAAATTGAAAGAAACTATGTAATAATTGAAAGCATAATTTAAAGAACTAGGTTATCAGAGTAGTTCAGAAGTAAAGGATCGCTGGGGTTTGAGAAACTCCCAGACCTAGGGTTTCGCTCTGAACTTTCAACAGGACAGAAGTAGAGAGAATAGAAGGGTTACAGACTAGGCAATGATCTTCACAGAGTTTAGTGGAAGGACTCTCTTGAGCAGATGTTGGATCCCCGGATTCAGATATCTTCGCAATGGATCCTCCAACTGGTCCTTTGGCAGAGTTGCCTTCTCCTGAACTCAAGATCTGGGAAAGAAAAGAATAATTTATGGAACCAGATACTCAAGGAAGGATTTACCAGATAGAAGAACTTGAAAGTTGATGTTGTTGAAGTCCTGATTCTCCTGGATGCTGATCTGGCTTCCTCTGGGATTTGCTCCGTATTCGAAGCAGTCGAACTGGACCTGGATGCTGGTGGTCGGCCACTACTTGGAGAGAGGGGCCGTGAGAGATGGGGTAGGCTAGGGTTTTGGTGGATGAAGAGGATGATGGGTGACTAGGGTTTGGAGTTGAAGTGGCTAACCTAGGTTTTGGGGTTGGAGATCTCACCCTCCTCAAGGTTCCTGGGGAACCCAGATTTACTCCCTCACGGAGCTCAACACCTGAATACAAGTGCGGAAGAGAGAAACACAAAGTTTGCTCACACATAAATTGGATTCATTCATCAGTTGTTCTCTAAAACTTACAAGATGGGTTTATTTTATAGGTCTTTACAAGAGGTCAGGGTTTTACATCTTCCCATGTGGGACTAATAGGATGGATCTTCAAATTAGGCTTGTAGAATCAAATCCTTCTCATATGCCGGCCAAGAGCTTCCATAAGTATTGATTGGTGGCTCCAAATGGTAAGTAGGTGGCGCCTCCTAGCCTTGCTCTTCAAGAAAATTTTTTTTTTTCCCATGGCTCAACTCTTTTGGACACCTCCTTTTCTTTCTCCCCAAGTCATGGCTCTTCCCAACTTTGCTTTGGTCTTTTAGGCATGGATTGGGCGCCCCCTTGAAGTGCTCCCCATGAAATGCCTCTTTCCTCCTTTAGCTTGGCCTTTTAAGGTATATATGGGGCGCCTCCTTGATTTTGGCTTCAAAAAAAATCTTGCTCCCTTGGGTGTGGGGACCAAGACACTGGGATGGAGATGTGGTGCCTCCTGGACTCTGGCGTGTGGCTAGGAGTGTGGCGCCCACTTGCTTGGGCTTAGGAGAAAATGTTGCACCCTGGAGAAGACCTAGACCACTTACTAGAACTTGTACTAGTCAACATGACTCAGCCAAATTAAATTGCAGGGAAATACAGACTTAAAGAATTGAGTTGACCAAGTCAACCCTTATTACAAAACCAGAAATTCTAATTCTTCGGCAAGGTCAATCAGAGATCCAGAAGGAGCCCTGAAGTCTTCTTCTGAGTCTGGTGCCGTACCAATTCTCCCGGGGGGGAGGAACTCGACCCTATCGAGTATGGATCAAGTTGGCTCTGGTATATCTCCAAGAGGTCTGGGTCCAATTCTTGTAATTCTTCTCGGAGATCCAAGAGTCATCAAAATCTGGCCTTCCTTGCCAGCGGACCAGGTATCTTTGGTATCCTCGATTACGAGTAGAGATAACCTCATCATCCAGGATCTTTTCAATCTGCTCTTTCCTCACAGGCCAGTTTGTTGGTGGACACACAGGGTCAGGATCACTCTCAATAACAGGATTAGGTTTCAAAGGCTTAATAGGATTCACAGTTGGCTCCCTATACTCTACTAAGTCTGTAATGTTGAAAGTAGAGCTATTGCCTAGTTCTGGAGGCAACTCGAGCACATAGGCATTGGATCATACTCTCTTCACTACTCTAAATGGTCCAGCTCCTTAGCATGTAACTTTCAAACGATTCCAGGAAAAAACCGCTCAGGCCTTAACCTAATCATTACATAGTCTCTCTGAACAAAAGTTTTGACTCGTCTTTGAGAATCAGCCAACTTCTTATAAGTTTCATTACTTAAAGTTATTTTGGCATGAATTTCTTTATGCAAGTCTTTTATATGCTGTGCAAAACTTCAGCAGACTCGGAGACTCGTGTGTGTACCGGTAAAGGAGCTAGGTCAAGAGGTGTGTGAGGTTTGTAACCATGCATAATTTCAAATGGACTCTTACCTATAGACCTATTGATCGAAACATTGAATGCAATTTCAGCCCTGGACAAAATACAAATCCCAATTCCTGGTGCTCTCAATCAAACCAAAATCTGAGCCAAAGCCTAGTAAAGGGTCAAGAAAAACTAAACTAGACTGACGACGCATTCCTAAAGAATGGACTTTATTCCAAGGAACCCTAGGTCTAAACCTAATAAACTACGGCTCTCTAGGTTTGACCTTGGGTCGGAGGATGGCATGCAGAGCATGAAAACTTATCATGGGTGCCTAGTAGGTGCCATAAGGTCTTCCAGAAGTAGGTGGCAAACCTAATAGGTTCTGACACGTGGTTCACTCTAAAGACTTTGACAAAGTATACTTGGATGGTGTAAGAAGCATTGGAAGTCCTAGAGAAAGGGAGGAAATATGAGGTGGAGTCTCGAATTACCTGTTGACTAAAGGTGGTGACCTGAAGGTTTGAATGGTGATCTATGAGTGTCAACTGGTCATCCTTATGAAAGGAAAAGTTTGCTACTCCCATGAATGGATCAAGAGATGGTTCGGGAAGCAGCCTAGGACATGTGATTGCAACAGTTAAGGTTTGTTCTCTAAGCAAATAATGATCCATTTTCTCAAGAACTGGATTAAAGAATGATTCATGGAAGGGCCTATGGATGATGACCTCATGACTTGAAATTTGACCTATGGGTGAGGAAAGGTATACTCTATAGAAGGGTAGCTCAGTCATGCGAAGGAAGGGGTCTGGGGCCATAAGGAGGACTTCTACAGGACTGGGTGAATCAATCCGCTCAAGACAAGGATGTTCAACTGAGATTACGGGAGAGACCTTAGTGGCTGGGCATGGGACAAGGTCCAATTGTAAGAGGCTTGATTCAGTCATCCTAAGGAGAGGATCTACCATAGGGTGGGCAAACTTAAACAGTTCAATGCAAAGATCTTCAATTGGTACTTGGGGAATGACTGTCATTAGAGGGTACGAACTGATAGCTCGGGCTAACACTATGAGTTCTTCCTAGGGTTATTTGACTAAAGGAACCTGGTTCTCACAAATCTCTTGAATTTCTAAACTAGGTCCTACCACTTGGTTGCTTTCCAAGGTCTTCTCAGGTAAGGAACCAATAGTATCGATGTCACATTCTTCAAGTTCTTCCCCTCATATTCATCAACTAGACTCAAGCCAGCATCATATACTTCCTCGATGCCATCTTCAATGGGTTTCGGGTCAGTGGTAATCGGGTCAACTGATTCTAGGCTTGTCATACCTAACCCTTCTTCCTCATTGGTATCCTTCTGGTCAAGAGGTGACACAAGTGGGAATTGACAAACAAAAGTCTGGTTCACTACGGTATCGGATCAATCAGAACTTGACTCAAGTTGGTAGAGGTTGGCTTTAAGTCCAAAGTACTTGATTGGTTATATCTTAAAGACCACTCATAGTCTTGGGCTTCTTGGTAGGCTCGGTCTAACTTATTGGTCTTTTCAAGGCATAGCTTCCTATAAATGTCTGGTGTAACCCAACCCTAAACCTCGATGTGATCTGAGCTTCGGTCTCAATGGTATTGCATTTCATGTCATACTACTGGAAGTCCTTGATATATTTAGACACAGGCCTATTACCTTGTCGCAATTGGTACCATTGGTCTAAAAGTCTTTTCTCATAGGATCTACCTAGGTACCTATCTCTCAACTTACTTCTCATATCTCTCCAAGTATATATTTCCTCTTTTCTTTGATACACTCACGCTCAATAGCATACCAATGCGACCTAGCATGTTTGGTGAACTTAGTTTTGGCCAACCTAACTTGTCCTAATTCCGATATGTTAGTGCACTCAAAATACCCATCCATTTGTTCTTCCCACTTAATATATGTCTCTTGTCTTCCATCAAAAGTGGATGCATAAGGTTCGGTGTTCCTAATGGGTCCCTATTCTGAGTCAACCAAGTATGGATATAGGCTCCTAGGGTTATGCTCGGGATCACGGTATAAGGTCCTCCTAGGCTCCTGGCATGGGTGAGGTTGGGGCCCATTAAATTTTGGATCAGGGGTCCAATTTTGATGTCTACGTTTCTCAAGTCCCTGGGCTCGGTCTCTAAACTGGGCAAAACTCTCATTCATATCCTGACTCAATTTGGTCATACTTTCGGTAAGAGTTCTAATCATGGCCTCTAAATCAGGTTGGGTTTGACCAGGTTGGTAGGGTACTCCGTTCCGGTGGACATGATGATGCAAGCAAGCACACCAAATGAGACTTGACTGAAATGACTACGGGCTAGCTAGACCTAGAGCCCAAACTAGATGCCCAATCAGAGTGGCAAGCTAGCCTGTAGTAACTCGGGACTCAGCCAGGCAGGTGTAAGGGGAGTGTTAGGTCCCTAATTGCCAATCCTAGACACCAATCAGAGATTGGCTAGGTAGGCGGACCAGCACACAAGCCCTTCGGGATAGAATCCCTGAACCACTGTTCTAGACACTGAGTACAAAGCACACACAGAGTAACTAGACAAACTGACTCATCATTAGCCTAGACCTGACTTGTTGGTGTCCCTAGCCCACTAGGGCAAATTAAGTCTAATAAATTTTAAAATTAGACTTAGGATCAAATGAATGGGTGGTGGTTTTGGGCTAAGGAGAGGTTATCAACTCCTCCCCTTATCTTAGATGCTCAATTGCCCTTAAGATGAATTAGGAGATGATCACTCAAAAAAAAAAAAAATTGAATTGCAGAAACACAGAATAGAGTTGCTGTAATTTAACTCTCAGAATTCCACAGAAACCAATAAATTACAGTAAAATTATGTAAAATAGTTTCAATTATACTTGTTCCAGCAAAATAAAAATCACATAATTTGGAGTTACTTGTAATGAGAAACAATTCCTGCAACAGGATAGTTACAGACTGAAAACAGAATGCTTCCCCTATTTACAATTCCTGCTACAAAGTTGTAACCCAGCGGATCCCCTACATGCCCTAAAAAACCCCCCTGGAATGGGAAGAGAAGGCTTGTACCTCGCTTCGTTCCTAGGACCGGACGTCCTGGGGAGTCTACTTCGAGCAGACAAAGTAAAAAAGAGAGACACTCAAAACATGCAAGCAAGTCAGAAACCCTAGACAGGGCTCTGATACCAAAATGATGCAGAACAAAGAGATGATGCAATGCGGAAGTAAATTAAGACTAATTCTTTTTTTTTTTTTTTTTTCTGAAGTCGGCTTTGACTCAAAGAAAGTTAAACTAAATTGAAAGAAACTATGTAATAATTGAAAGCACAATTTAAGAAACTAGGTTATTAGAGTAGTTCAGAAGTAAAGGATCGCGGGGGTTGAGAAACTACCAGACCTAGGGTTTTGATCTGAACTTTCAACAGGACAGAAGTAGAGAGAAGAGAAGGGTTACAGACCAGGCAATGATCTTCACAGAGTTTAGTGGAACTCTCTTGAGCAGATGGTTGGATCCCCGGATTCAGATATCTTCGTAATGGATCCTCTAATACTGGTCCTTTGGCAGAGTTGCCTTCTCCTGAACTCAAGATCTGGGAAAGAAGAAGAACAATTTATGAAACCAGATACTCAAGAAGGATTTACCAGATAGAAGAACTTGAAAGTTGATATTGTTGAAGTCCTGATTCTCCTGGATGCTGATCTGGCTTCCTCTGGGATTTGCTCCATATTCGAAGCAGCCGAACTGGACCTGGATGCTGGTGGTCAGCCACTACTTGGAGAGAGGGGCCGTGAGAGATGGGGTAGGCTAGGGTTTTGGTGGAATGAAGAGGATGATGGGCGGCTAGGGTTTGGAGTTGAAGTGGCTAACCTAGGTTTTGGGGTTGGAGATCTCACACTCCTTAAGGTTCCTGGGAATCCGGATTTACTCCCTCACGGAGCTCAACACCTGAATACAAGTGCGGAAGAGAGAAACACAAAGTTTGCTCACACATAAATTAGATTCATTCATCAGTTGTTCTCTAAAACTTACAAGAGGGGTTTATTTTATAGGTCTTTACAAGAGGTCAGGGTTTTACATCTTCCCATGTGGGACTAATAGGATGGATCTTCAAATTAGGCTTGTAGAATCAAATCCTTCTCATATGGCCAGCCAAGAGCTTCCATAAGTGTTGATTGGTGGCTCCAAATGGTAAGTAGGTGGCACCTCCTAGCCTTGCTCTTCAAGAAAAATTTTTTTCCTTCCATGGCTCAACTCTTTTGGACACCTCCTTTTCTTTCTCCCAAGTCATGGCTCTTCCCAACTTTGCTTTGGTCTTTTTAGGCATGGATTGGGCGCCCCCTTGAAGTGCTCCCCAAGAAATGCCTCTTTCCTCCTTTAGCTTGGCCTTTTAAGGTATATATGGGCGCCTCCTTGATTTTGGCTTCAAAAAAATTCTTGCTCCCTTGGGTGTGGGGACCAAGACACTGGGATGAGAGTGGTGCCTCCTGGACTCTGGCGTGTGGCTGGGAGTGTGGCGCCCACTTGCTTGGGCTTAGGAGAAAATGTTTGCACCCTGGAGAAGACCTAGACCACTTACTAGAACTTGTACTGAGTCAACATGACTCAACCAAATTTAAATTGCAGGAAAATACAGACTCAAGAATTGAGTTGACCAAGTCAACCTTATTACAAAACCAGAAACTCTAATTCTTCGGGCAAGGTCAATCAGAGATCCAGAAGGAGCCCTGAAGTCTTCTTCTGAGTCTGGTGCCCGCACCATGAAGATATTGATCAGAAAATCTCAAGGAGAGATTGAAGGATCATAAGGAGATCAAAGAATCAATCAAAAGGATTAATGATCCCTAACTCTCTTCTAATCATATAGAAACTATCTTCTTGAAGAGGTTTGGTCAATATGTCAACTAGTTGCATTTTAGTGCACATAAATTCAAGCGTAACATCGTTTACTTTCAACATGATCTCTAATAAAATGAATGTCTACTCTTCATGATTTTAATTTTGTTAGAGTGTTGAACAAGATTTTTAGTTATATATAGTACTAATATTATCACATGTTATGGGTGTCTTAGTTAATTGATTCCAAAATCTTCAAGTTATTGCTTAATCCATAAGATTTGAGCACAACAACTTTCAACTGTAATATTCAACCTCAGTTGTAGATAGTGCAACCGAAGTTTGTTTTTGCTAAACCATGAGATTAAGTTAACTCAAAGAAATTGGCAAGTTCCACTACTAGTTTTCTAACTAATTTACACCCAGCAAAGTTAGCATCAGATAGCTAATTAAATCAATTAAAGAATCTCTTGAATATCATAGACCAATATCAATAGTACCAAATAAGTATCTAGGAATGTGCTTAACAGCCATTAAATGAGATTTAGGAGCAGACTGATATCTAGCACATATACAAACACTAAACATGATATCCGATCTACTAGCAGTAAAGTATAGTAAAGACCACTGATACCCCTATAAATTTTTGATCAATAACTTTACTGCATTCATCTTTATCAAGTTTACAAGAAGGGCTCATAGGTATACCTATTGGCTTGGTTGTCTCCATCCCAAACTTCTTTAAGATTTCTCTTGTATACTTAGCTTGGTTGATGAAGATGTTGCCTAGGTGGCTTTTCCTAAGAGAGGGGTGAATTGAGAATTACAAATTTTTGCAAGTATGTGCACAAGTAATTCCTTTTAGTGGAAGGGTGCTGTGTTAATCAGAGAATAAATGCAGAAGCTAAAAGTAAATCAAGCACAATACAAACAAGACAGGTTTATAGTGGTTCGGAGCAACCCAGCTCCTACATCCACTACCCAAGTTCACCACTCGAAATTTTCACTATATCTTCCAAATCGGAATACAGTCGGATGTTTTACAGGCTCACAATCCCAACCTCTACACTTTGGTTTTGAACCGGCTCACCAAAGAAACCCACACTAGGTTTTTACAGGCTTACCTAGAACCTCTATACTTTGGCTTGAAAAAGGCTCACCAAAGAAACCTATTTGTTTTACAACCGGGCTCACCAATAATCCAAATATTCTAAAAATAGAATAAAGAAGCAACAAAAAATGACAAACTCTGTTGTCTGGTGGTTGCCGATACAGCTCGAGTGAAGCTCAATTGAATGCTCTTTAATGCACTCAATGGCTTCCTTGCTTTCCTCAAAGGTGCTTCAAGCTTCTGGTAAGAGTTGGTGAGGCTTGAAGGCTGATTTGAAAGCTCAAGTGCTCTCTCTCTTCTAACTTCAATAAGTGTTCAATAAATGTCCATTAACTCATTAGTCTCTCCAAAGATGTTCTCATACCTTATTATAGAGACTTTAACTGCCTTCCCTTGATTTTGAATGTTGTAGACCATTGGAAGGTGACAGGTTACCGTTGGAGCACTTTTGGAATTCAAAAACTGAAAACTGGAACTAGCCGTTGGAGGTGACCCTATCATTCCAGTCGGCTCGGACGATCTTCGAGTTGGCTCGGATCAAGTTCGGGTCGGCTGGGCTGAACGCCAGTTGGTTGGGTTCCATAGTTGAAAGAATGGGTCACTCTGGATGAGTTAGCTAGACTAAATTCTAATTGGCTTGGATCTTAGAGGCTCTTAGAGCATTCTCAACCAAGTTCTGAATGAGTCGACTGGGCTAATTCCAGTCATCTCGGATCTTGAGAATCTCATAACTTTTTCAACCATGTTCTGGACGAGTCGGCTGGCCTTGGTGCCAGTCAGCTGGATCTATGTGCCAAAGAACTTCTTTCTTGTGCCAGTGCCAAAGTCGGCTGGTTCCCATCTAGTCAGCTCGAAATTTATTCTTCAGCCAGATCAAATTCAATCTCCTGAATCTTATGCCATGCTGAATGCATCTTTGAAGAAATCTTCAAGGTCTTCTTACAATAAAATCAAGAAAAAATTAAGCTTGAAAAACTCCTAGAAGTAACCCTTTATCTTGATTTAAGTAGGAAATTTTGTAGGGTTCTTCTTACAAGATTCTAAACACTTTACAACTCAAACACAAGTAATAAAGATTGTAGGGATTAGAAAGTGTGTCAATGTAGTTGTCCTACAAAAACTTGTCAATCATTTGAAGAGTTGTAGATAACTAAATATATGCTCCAATATTTTGTTCTTATCAAATCACTTTAGGAGTCAACAATCTCCCCCTTTTTGATGATGATATAAAACACTGGACATGAAAAGAATCTATTATATTCATAAGTAGATGTATATCATAGTAAGCATTTACACTTGTTTAACAAATCATAATATCAACTGTATTCTCAAATGTGTATCAATATATGTTATACAGTTATACACAAGGTCAAATTTATAAACTGTAAGTATCAGAGAATGATTGCTTGTATGTATCAAGCAGCATTAAGTATTGACAGATAGATGTAATAAGTAGAGAGCATCATAGTTATTGAAGCATGTAAATAAACATGTATATCTCACCTTCTTATAAAATTTCTAAACAATATGAAATTTCTCTAAGTTTCTCCCCCTTTAACATTCATTTGAACATTTTAACAGAAAAGTATGCAAAAATCATTAAAAACTAATTAAGCTCCCCTGTCTATTACAGTTCATTGAGTTTCTTCTTTCATGCACTCTATGGTTCTCCCCCTTTTGTCATCAAATCAAAAGGATTAAACAGTTAAGCTCAGATTTTAAATAGATTGAGAAAGTTTCAAGATTTGTTTGAGATAATTTCACTTTCTCAAACTTAGAGAGAGAATTCTATTTAAGAAAATAGAGAGTGTAAACAGGATAAACATAAGTACACACATACACAGTGATCAAAAAGATGTTCATTGCATTTCTATCAAAAATCTCAGTACATCAACTATTACATAAGTTTCAAAAAGCTTTCAAAAAAAATACTGAAACTATAAAAGATCTACTCAGAATCATCCTAAGTACATTGGCACCATGCCAAGAAGCAGGTCTAGGATGTCTGCTAGAGGAAGCATAAGGAGGAGGTGCCTCTAGGGTGATGAGAAGTACTAGGAGCCCTAGTGGAAATAGGAGGTGGGGATATAAGGGTCTGGTCCTAGCAGTGACCTCCAAGGATCTGACAGTTCCACAGATATAGACACCATCTCCATCCAGATTGCTCCAAGCTGTTGCTCATATCCTTGAGGCTTGCTGGCACTTTGTTCGCTGCCTCCTTCATGTCATCAATTTCTTTCTGCATTGAAATAAGCTCAGAAGCTTGGATATTGGCGAATGCCTCAGCTGATCCTCAAAGTCTTCCAAGCTCCGACCTGATGATCCCAACACTCTAGTGTAATCATCTGCCATGCTCTTGTCTCTGCAATAGTACCCATCTTGCATTTGAGCTCCCTCAACTCAGTTTTGTATTCATTAATGTAGCATCCACAGACTTCAATATTGCTCAGAACATGAAGAGATACAATTCAGGATTGGTTGAAGTTCTATCTGAGGGTTGATCTTGAAGCTTCCATAGCTTCAACCTTTCCTTGTAGATTTGAAACATGCTCTTCCAGTCTATCCAATCTGCTGTCCACTGACTTTTTTAGATCACTAAATAAAGAAGTAATTGTACTTGTTAGTGTATCTGTCAAGCTTCTCATTTGTTCTTCAATCTGAACTTGAATGGATTGGAGGTTGTGGTGCTACAGAAGGGTAGTCAGGTAGAGGAATATCAGCTGCAGGTAAGTCAACTCGGGTGCATGCAAGTCAAACTCAGCAGCAGGCATATCAAAAATAGGAGAGGTAGTCTAGTCTCCTCAACAGCAGCAGCAGGCTCAGAAATAGGTGCAGAAGAAGTTCCAGTAGCTTCTACATTCTCTTCTCTTCTTCCTCTTCACTACTAGAGCTGCCTATAGCCCTGACATTTGTACCTTTCTCCTCCATACTCCTTCAACTTGGAATATCCCATCCTCTCTAGAGATTTGGAGGTGTACACATCTGTGTGGTGAAGTTCTACTCCATTTTCACCCTCCAAACTCACTCTTGAGATTTAAATAGAAGGGTAAGCATCATCCCATAGCGTAGACATGATTTAGCCTTCCTAATTGTCCTTCATTTGCATAATTATGATGTAGGATAAATTGACAGGAGTTTTCTCTAGAATGGGTTCCAGAAGGCATAAATCTTTTTCATCACCCAGTCAAACCTTCCTGTTCTTTGCAAGAATATTCTATAGATAAAATTGTGTAGCAATCTCATTTCTAAAGACAGGGTGTTAGCAAAACATGAGCAGAACAAATAAAGGGATGCGATGCGGAAGTAAATAAGATTAACTAATTTTTTTGTTGTTTTTATGTTTGTAGAAGTTGGCTTCAAATCAAAGAAAAGTTAACCTAACATTGAAAGATACTAATATGATAATTGAAAGCACAATTTAAGGAAACTAAATTATCAGAGTAGTTCAGAAGCAACGGATCGCTGGGGGTGAGAAACTCCCAGACCTAGGGTTTCGCTCCGAACTTTCAACAGAACAGAAATAAAGAGAAGAGATGGTTTACTAACCAGACAATGATCTTCACAGATTTTGGTGGAAGAACTCTCCCGAGCAGATTGTTGGATCCTCGGATTCAGATATCTTCGTAATGGATCCTCCAATACTGGTCCTTTGGCGGGTTGGCTTCTCTGAACTCAAGATCTGGAAGAGAGAAGAAAAACAATGATGGAATCAGAGAGTCAAGGGAAAAATTTACCAGGTTGATGAACTTGAAGATTGAAATTGCTGAAAACTGGATTCTCCTGGAAGCTGATGTGATTTTCCTTGGAACTTGCTCTGGATCTGAAGTAGGGACGGAGATTGGATGAAGGTGGATGCCTGGACTTGTAGAGAGAGAGAGGCCATGGGAGATGGAAGGAGCTAGGGTTCGATGGATGAAAATAATGAAGGGCGGCTAGGGTTGGATTTTTTAAGTGGCTAACCTAGGGTTTTGGATAAAGATGGAGATCTCTCACCTCCTCAAGGCTCCAATGGAACCCGGATTACCCCCTCACGGAGCTCAACACTTAGAATAGTGCGGAGAAGAGAAAACCTATTTACTCAACACAAGAGAATAGCAAAAAATAATTTTTCTTCATTCATAGATTGTTTGCAACTTACAAGAGTGATGTAATTTATAATGCTTTACAAGGGAGAAGGGTTTCATATTTTCCATGTGGGACTAAAGGAGGGATCTCCAAATTAGGGCAAAATCCCGTACATATGGTGGCCAAAATACAAAAATTGGATTTGGGTTATAAATGGCAGGTAGATGGCGCCACCTTGCTTGGAATTTTTCAAGAAAATTTTCTTCCTTCCTGGATGAACTCTTTTGGACTCCCCTTTTCTTCCTCCCTAAGTCAAGGCTCTTCCCATCTTTGTTTAGGTGTTTTTGGCAGGGTAATGGGCGCCCCTGATATTCTCTTCCAAAGAAAAACTTCTCCCTCTTTGATTGGAATCACTGGGAAAGTCTTGGCCGCCCCCTTGATTTGTGCTCTTCTCTTTATTGGTGCATGAAAGAAGGAAGTTGCCATCTGTGGAGTGGGGACCAAAGGCTGCTGGATGTGGATATGGCGCACCCTGGACTGGGAGTGTGGTGTCCACTTGCCTGGTCTTGGGGAAGAAAATGTAACATCCTGGTTGAAACCTAGTCCACTACTGAGTCAACATGACTCAACAAAATAAAATGCAGGGAATGTAGACTCAAGCTAAATTGAGTTGATCTAGTCAACTCTTATTACAAACCAAAAACCCTAATTCTTCGGGCAAGGTTAATCAGAGATCCAGATGGAGCTCTGAAGTCTTCTTCTTGAGTCTGGTGCCCGCACCAATTCTCCTAGGGTGGGAGGAACTCGACCCTGTCGAGTAAGGCTCAAGTTGGCTCTGGTATCTCTCCAAGAGGTCTGGGTCCAATTCTTGTAATTCTTCTCGGAGATCCAAGAGTCATCAGAATCTGGCCTTCCTTGCCAGCGGACCAGGTACCTTTGGTATCCTCGATTACGAGTAGAGATAACCTGATCATCCAGGATCTTTTCAATCTGCTCTTTCCTCACAGGCCAGTTTGTTGGTGGACACACAGGGTCGGGATCACTCTCAATGATAGGGTTAGGCTCAAAAGGCTCACTAGGAATCACAGCTGGCTCCCTGTACTCTACTAAGTCTGTAATGTTGAAAGTAGAGCTAATGCCTAGTTCTGGAGGCAACTCGAGCACATAGGCATTGGATCCTACTCTCTTTACCACTCTAAATGGTCCAGCTCCCCTAGCATGTAACTTTCTAACGGTTCCAGGAGGAAGCCGTTCAGGCCTTAACCTAATCATCACATAGTCTCCCTCAACAAAAGATTTGACTCGCCTTTGAGTATCAGCCAACTTCTTATAAGTTTCATTACTTAAATTTATTTTGGCATGAATTTCTTTATGCAAGTCTTTTACATGCTGTGCAAAATTCTCCGCAGACTCGGAGACTCGAGTATGGATAGGTAAAGGACTAGGTCAAGAGGTATGTGAGGTTTGTACCCATGTACAATTTCAAATGGACTCTTACCCGTAGACCTATTGACCGAGTCATTGTATGCAAATTCTGCCCTTGGTAGGTATAAATCCCAATTTCTGGTGTTTTCACCAACAAGACATCTCAGCAGATTTCCTAGCGGTCACGTTCAGTTTCAGTTTGGCCATCAGTTTGGGATGATAGGCAGTTGAAAACTTAAGTTTTGTCCCTAACTTATGCCAAAGGGTCTTCCAAAAGTAGCTGGTGAACCGGACATCCCTATCTGAAACGATTGTCTTAGGTAGGCCATGGAGTCTAACTATCTCATTGAAGAAAAGTGTGGCTACCTTAGACGCATCAAAGGTTTGGGAACAAGGCAAGAAGTGGCCATTTTAGAGAATCGGTCGACTACGACACAGATAGAATCATGTCTCCTCTGGGTCTTAGGTAAACCTAACACAAATTCATACTCACATCTTGCCAAGGACGATCTGGGACAGGGAGTGGGTATAAAGGCCAGTGTTTTGTTTTCGCTGTTTGGCAACAGCGCAGGTTCGACATCTAGCTACAATATTAGCTACATCCCTTTTCAAGCTAGGCCAGAAAAAGTGGTCTTCAATAGCTAGAATGGTCTTGTCTTTTCCAAAATGGCCGGCTAAACCTCCAGCATGGATTTCCCAAATCAAAAATTCCCTAAGAGAAGTTCTAGGGATGCAAAGCCTATTTTTGAAGAAAAAAAACCATCTACAAGGGTATAATCCTGGTGATTACTAGATGATCCTTGAACTAGATCCTGATACACAGTTGTGAAATCCGGACAAGACTCATATTCCTCTTGATTTGCTCAAACCCTATGACCTCAGTTCTAACAGAAGTTAATAACAGAGATCGGCGACTAAGGGCATCAGCTACCTTATTCTCAACTCCAGCCTTATGTTTCAGGACAAAGTATAGGACTGGATATATTCTACCCACTTAGCATGCCTAGGGTTAAGCTTCTTTTGGGAGTTCAGAAATCTAAGACCCTCATGGTCCGAAAATAGTACAAATTCCTGCGGTAGCAAATAATGTCTCCAGTAACGCAAAGCTTGCACCACGCATAAAATTCCTTATCATAGGTAGAATACCTAAGCTTAGCATCATTAAGTTTTTCACTAAAGAATGCTATGGGATGATTCTCTTGGCTTAGGACTCCACCTATTCCTACACCTGAAGCATCACAGGCAACCTCAAATACTTTAGAAAAATCGGGTAATCTCAGAATGGGTGCCTGGGTCATTTTATCCTTAAGATCTAGGAAGGCTTTATGGGCTGACTTAGTCCAATGAAATTCTCCCTTCCTAATACAATCAGTGATAGGAGCAGCTAAAGTACTAAACCCCTTGATGAATCGCCTATAGAAGGTAGCCAAGCCATGGAAACTTCTAACTTCATGCACATTGGTTGGCTCTGGCCAGTCTACTATGGACCTAATCTTCTCAGGATCGGCCGCCACGCCGTCAGGGTTACTACAAAACCAAGAAAGATAACTCTACTAGTCATGAATTCACACTTCTTAAGATTACCGTAGAGTCTATCATTCCTCAAAACTTGCCAGACTGCTCTAAGGTGGCCTAGGTGATCTGCTGGGGTCTTATATAGATCAGGATGTCATCAAAATAGACGACCACAACAAATTTTCCTATGAAAGCTCTAAGTACCTGGGTCATAATTCTCATGAAAGTACTAGGGGCATTGGACAACCCAAAAGGCATAACAACCCATTCATAAAGACCATCCTTAGTTTTGAAAGCAGTTTTTCATTCATCCCCGGTCTAATCCTAACCTGATGATAGCCGCTTTTGAGATCAATCTTAGAAAAAACCATTGCACCAGCCATCATATCAAGCATGTCATCTAGTCTAGGGATGGGAAACATATTTGATTGTAATTTTATTGATGGCACGACTGTCAACACACATCCTCCACGTGCCATCTTTCTTTGGGGTCAGTAAGGCTGGGACTGCACAAGGGCTAAGACTTTCTCTAATAAACCCCTTCCTCAATAATTCTCCAACCTGCTTTTGCAGTTCTTCATGCTCAGATGGATTCATCCTGTAATGGGGCAAGTTGGGCAAAGTCGCTCCTGGGATTAGATCTATGGCATGCTGGATATCCCTAAGAGGTGGAAGGTGGTCTGGCAAATCCTCGGGAAAGACATCCTCAAATTCTTTTAACACAGGTTTAACTTCTTGAGGAGGCTCTGAGGGTTCCGAAGTTCTAAGTTCCTTAGCAGTCAACATCCAGATGGGTGAACCACTATGAATTTCTTGTTCTAGATCCTTAGCACTGATTAGGTTCACTCCAGTTTTCATCTCCTTAACCTTACCGGCTCCTTTAGTTACCTTGTCCTTAGGGGAACTGAATGGATCGTAATCTTCTTCCCATTGAAACTAAAGACACAGGTATTGGATTTTCCTAAGAGGGTGGCATCATGATCATACAACCAAGGTCTTCCGAGAATTATACTGCTCACCCCCAGGGTAAGACATCGCACCAAATCTTTTCGTGATAAGATTGCATTTGGATTTGGACTTGACATCTAGACTGGATGGGTATGGAGGTAGAATCTACCCAAAAACCTTATAGGGGTTGGGATGGGGAACTGGGATTAAGCCTAACATCTTGACAGTGCTAGTAGAGATGGCATTTACACAGCTCCCACTATCTATGATGATCTTACATACCTTATCCCCTAATTTAAGAAAAGTCTGTAGGATGTTAGTCCTACGCCAATCCTCTTGAACTAGATTCTGGGATAGGATGCATCTTACAACTCCTAATTGGTCAGATTCATTGGGTTCCTCCTCTCCTTCATACTCCTCAACCAAATTCATTCCGGCCTCATAAACTTCTTCTTCAAATTCCTCACTGGCTCGAAATTATCATTCTCTCCCTCTTCTATGTAAAGGGATCTCCGTGGGCACTGGCTAGCAACATGACCTACCTTATGACACTTGAAACAGGCTATGGCAGTACACTGACTGGAAATGTGACCTGGTTTCTGACACTTAAACAGGTGATATTTGAACTAGGGGTTCTCTGGGTGTCAGGTGCCTTACCTTTGTCCATGGGCCTAGGGGTAGAAGTACCCTGAAAAGGTTTACTAGGGATAACTTGGCTAGGTCCATTCCTTGGGATTGGGGCACTAACCCTAGAAGGTATAGGTCCTCTCTGAAATTTCTCAGTGTTCAGTGCAATCTGGTAGGCTTGGTCTAGATCAGTAACCTCTCTCAGAAATAGTTCTCTCTTGATATCTTCCCTCAGTCCAGCCCTAAATCTAGACAAAGTGACTTCGTGGGCTTCACTCACATCACATCTCATTAGGTATTCATCAAAAGTAGCTATGTAGTCTGAGACAGATCGGTTTCCTTGTTTCAGTTTTGCCATTGGTCTAACAGGTTTTGCTGGTATGAAATGGGTAGGTATTTATCTCTCAGTTTTTCTTTCATACCCTGCCAAGTGGTTATGGGCTCAACATTCCATCTCCTAGTGGTTAGCTCAATGTTCCCCCAGTATAACCTAGCTTGACGCACTAATTTCATCTTGGCAAACTTGTATTTCCTCTCCTCAGACATAGCATACCACTCAAAGTATTGGTCCATCTCACCCTCCCAATCAGAATACACCTTAGGGTTCAGACTACCATCAAAAGTGGGTGCATCTAATTTGATGTTCCTGATGACCTATCATCTCTATCTTCAGGCTCTGGGTCAGGCCTCCTATGATTAGGTTCAGGATCTCTATATAAAGGCCTTCTAGGCTCCTGATGTGGGTGAGGTTGAGGCACATTAAAATCGGGGTCAGGAGTCCAATTCCGATGTCTAGGTTCTTCAAGTACTTGGACTCGGTCCCTAAGTTGGGTAAGATCCTCATGAATTTGTGCGCTAAACTGGGCCACAGTGTTTGTCATATCCTGATTCATTTTAGCCATACTTTCAGTAAGAGTTCTGATCATGGCCTCTAAATCAGGTTGGGTTTGACCAGGTTGATATGGCACTCCGTTTCTGGTAGACATGATGATTCAAGCAAGCACACAAAATGAGACTAGACTAAATCGACTACTGGATCACTAGACCTAGAGTCCAAACTAGATGCCCAATCAGAGTGGCAAGCTAGCCTGTAGTAACTCAGGACTCAGCCAGGCAGGTGTAAGGGGAGTGTTAGGTCCCTGATTGCCAATCCTAGACACCAATCAGTGATTGGCCAGGTAGGCGGACCAGCACACAAGCCCTTCGGGAATGGATCCCTGAACCACCGTTCTAGACACTGAGTGCTAAGCACACACAGAATAACTCGGCAAACTGACTCAACACTAGCCTAGACCCGACCAATTGGTGTCCCTAGCCCACTAGGGCAAATTAGGTCTAACTGATTTTAAATTAGGTCTAGGTTCGAATGATTGGATGGTGGTTTTGGGCTAAGGAGAGGTAATCAACTCCTCCCCTTATCTTAGATGCTCAATTGCCCTTAAGTAAATTATGAGATGATCACTCCAAAAAGAATTGAATTGCAGAACACAAAAAACAGAGTTGTTGTATTTTAATGCTCAGAATTTTTACCGAAACCATAAATCACAGAAAAATTATGGAAAATAGGTTCAATTATACTGGTTTCAACGAAGCAAAATCATGCAATTCGGAGTTTTATGCAGGGAGAAATAATTCAGACAACAGGGAAATTACGGGCTGCAACTAGATTGTCTTCCCCGTTTATAATCCCTGCTACGAAGTTATAACCCAATGGATCCCCTACACGCCCTAGGAACACCCCGTGGAATGGGAGGAGGAGGCTTGCACCTCGCTTAGTTCCTAGGACCGGACGTCCTGGGGAGTCTACTTCGAGCAGACAAAATAAAAAGAGAAAACAATCAAAACAAGCAAGCAAGCAAATCAGAAACCCTAGACTGGGCTCTGATACCAAAAATGATGCAGAACAAATAAGGGATGCGATGCGGAAGTAAATTAATATTAACTAATTTTTTTGTTGTTTTATATGTTTGTAGAAGTTGGCTTCAAATCAAAGAAAAGTTAACCTAACATTGAAAGATACTAATATGATATTGAAAGCACAATTTTAAGGAAACTAAATTATCAGAGTAGTTCAGAAGCAACGGATCGCTGGGGGTTGAGAAACTCCCAGACCTAGGGTTTCGCTCCGAACTTTCAACAGAACAGAAATAAAGAGAAGAGATGGTTACCTAACCAGACAATGATCTTCACAGATTTTGGTGGAAGAACTCTCCCGAGCAGATTGTTGGATCCTCGGATTCAGATATCTTCGCAATGGATCCTCCAATACTGGTCCTTTGGCGGGTTGGCTTCTCCTGAACTCAAGATCTGGAAGAGAAGAAAAACAATTGATGGAATCAGAGAGTCAAGGAAAAATTTACCAGGTTGATGAACTTGAAGATTGAAATTGCTGAAACTGGATTCTCCTGGAAGCTGATGTGATTTTCCTTGGAACTTGCTCTGGATCTGAAGTAGCCGGACTGGATCTGGATGAAGGTGGACGGCCTGGACTTGTAGAGAGAGAGAGGCCGTGGGAGATGGAAGGAGCTAGGGTTGATGGATTGAAAATAATGAAGGGCGGCTAGGGTTTTGGATTTTTAAGTGGCTAACCTAGGGTTTTGGATAAAGATGGAGATCTCTCACCTCCTCAAGCTCCAATGGAACCCGGATTACCCCTCACGGAGCTCAACACTTAGAATAGTGCGGAAGAAGAGAAACCTAGGTTACTCAACACAAGAGAATAGCAAAAATAATTTTTTTCTTCATTCATAGATTGTTTGCAACTTACAAGAGGGATGTAATTTATAATGCTTTACAAGGGAGAAGGGTTTCATATTTTCCCATGTGGGACTAAAGGAGGGGATCTCCAATTAGGGCAAATCCCTTACATATGGTTGGCCAAAATACCAAAAATTAGGATTTGGGTTATAAATGGCAGGTAGATGGCGCCACCTTGCTTGGAATTTTTCAAGAAAATTTTCTTCCTTTCCTGGATGAACTCTTTTGGACTCCTCCTTTTCTTCCTCCCTAAGTCAAGGCTCTTCCCATCTTTGTTTTAGGTGTTTTTGGCAGGTAATGGGCGCCCCTTGATATTCTCTTCCAAGAAAAACTTCTTCCCTTCTTTGCTTGGAATCACTTGGGAAAGTCTTGGCCGCCCCCTTGATTTGTGCTCTTCTCTTTATCTGGTGCTTGAAAGAAGGAAGTTGCCATCTGTGGAGTGGGGACCAAAGGCTGCTGGATGTGGATATGGCGCCCCCTGGACTGGGAGGTGGGGTGTCCACTTGCCTGGTCTTGGGAGAAAATGTAACATCCCTGGTTGAAACCTAGTCCACTACTGAGTCAACATGACTCAACAAAATAAAATGCAGGTAATGTAGACTCAAGCTAAATTGAGTTGATCTAGTCAACTCTTATTACAAACCAAAAACCCTAATTCTTCGGGCAAGGTTAATCAGAGATCCAGATGGAGCTCTGAAGTCTTCTTCTGAGTCTGGTGCCCGCACCAAAACACTGTCCAATTCCTCCAACATCTTCTTTGTTCATATTGTTCTAATATCTTTTCTCTATTGTCAATTACTAGAATTTTTCGCTCCCTCTGAGTAAGTCTAATACACCATGAAGAAATTCTTCATTGATAATAATCCTCTTCCTTTAATAGTGGACTCAACATGATTAGTTCCCAATCTCAGATTTTCATAGAAACATCTAACAAAGTGGGATAAGTCTTTTCATTCAAGAACAAAACTCCTATATCCTTGATCTTCACTTAAGTCTCCTATTTCAATCCAATCCCTTAATAAACTCAAGTTATGTATCAACCAGAGGTTACCGGACGTGTAGACATCGAGGGCACTTGACTAGGAACTGTTGGAACATCCCTTGCGACCTCTTCTCCAGGTTCCTCTCTATGAATGGTGCTACTTGGCTCTTCTTGACACCTTTTTGACCTTCTTTCCTTTTCAACAGATGGAGCAGCCAGCCCTAATAGAGCGTTTACCCGTTGCATGCTTGGGTGCCATTGCTAGGAAGATGGAAAATTGAGAGATTGGAGTGCTGGAAGGGAGATAGAAGTCTTTGGAGCAGGTTTTGGAGAGAACGAACCGTTAGAGAAGACAAAATAGGAGTTAAACGGCTCGGAGAAGGGTTTATAACCCAAGGCAAAACACTTAGGCGCGAGATTCTGGTCGACTTGAATAGCCCTAAAAAGGCTCGAGTTGGCTCGCCCAGAGCTCTCTCAAACCATCAGAAATCTAGTCGACTCGAAAATGCTCGAGCCGGCTAGGCCAGAACTCACTCAAAACTCTTAGAAAATCCAGTCAACTCGGATTAAGATCCAGTCAACTCGAACAGAGAAAATAGAGTTTTGGAAAAAATTGATTAGAAATATTTTGAAAAGAATTTCAAAGGAATTTAGGCTCAACGATATAGAATGAATTCAAGAGGTTCTCTAGATAATGTTTCCTTAATTTGAAGGAATTAGGTTAGTGAATTTAGAAAGGATCACAAAGTCCTAATTCACTCCTAATTTGCTCAAATCTACCTTGATTGAGAGGCTTAGTAAATATGTCAGCTAATTGATCTTCAGTAGGAACAAAATCAAACACTATATTACCATTTGAAACATGATCTCTAATAAAATGATGTCTAATTTCAATGTGCTTGGTTCTAGAGTGTTGAATTGGATTCTTTGTCAAATTGATAGCACTTGTGTTATCACATTTAATTGGAATTTTAGATTGTGATACACCAAAGTCTTCTAGTTGTTGTTTAATCCATAATACTTGAGCACAACAACTACTAGCAGCCACGTACTCAGCCTCAGCTATGGACAAGGCTACAGAGTTTTGCTTTTTATAGTGCCATGAATTAAATTCAACCATAGAAATTGGCATGTACCACTAGTACTTTTTTCTATCTATTTTACAACCAGCATAATCAGCATCAGAGAATCTAATCAAATTCAGAGTATAATATTTAGAATACCAAATTCCTAAATTACTTATTCCTTTCAAATATTTAATTATTCTTTTAATAGCAAGCATTGTGTTTTTTTTTTGGTGATGACTGAAATTTAGCACATACATATATACTATATAATATGTTAGGTCTACTTGCAGTCAAATATAACAAGGATCCGATCATACCTCTATATAGCTTTTGGTCAATATTGGATCCATTCTCATCTTTCTCCAATTTGCAAGCTGGGCTCATGGGTGTGCTTATTGATTTGCTACTCTCCATACCAAACTTTTTGATGATTTCCTTGATGTATTTGGCTTGGTTAATGAAGATGCCTTCCTTTGTTTATTTTACTTGAAGTCCAAGGAAGTAGTTTAGCTCGCCCATTAAGCTCATTTCAAATTCTCCCTGCATAAGCTTAGCAAATTCTTTACATAGAGATTCGTTAGTTGCACCAAAAATGATATCATCAACATATATTTGTACAACTAAATGTCAATATTCTTCTTTTTGATAAATAGAGTTTTGTCTACATTTCCTCTTGAAAAATCATTTTTGATAAGAAAGTGCTAAGTCTATCATACTAGGCTCTAGGTGCTTGTTTCAAACCATACAATGCTTTATTTAATTTGAATACATGGTTTGGAAAAGAGTGATTTTCAAAACCTGCTGGTTATTCCATAAAAACTTGTTCAGAGATAAAACCATTAAGAAATGCACTTTTTACATCCATTTGAAAAAGTTTAAAGTTCATGCAACAAGCAAATGCAAGTAGTAATCTAATGGTTTCTAGTCTTGCTACGGGTGCATAAGTTTCATCAAAATCAATACCCTCTTCTTGGTATATCCCTTAGCCACTAATCTAGCTTTGTTTCTTATTATATTTCCTTGCTCATCTAATATATTCCTATAGACCCATTTGGTCCTATTATTGGATGGTCAGTAGGTCTATCTACAAGTGTCCATACCTTATTCCTTTCAAACTGGTTTAATTCTTCATGCATAGCCATCATCTAGTTTGGGTCAATCTTAGCCTCTTCTAAGCTATGGGGTTCTATTTGTGATACAAAGACTAGGTAATCATGTGCATCCTTATGTGCAGCCCTAGTCCTAACACCATGTGAAGGATCTCCTATAATTAATTCTTTAGGGTGAGATGTAACATACCTCCAGTCCTTCGGTAGATCGGTGTGATCTTTACTTACCGTTTTCTTCTCCATCTTGAGTGTCTCTATTTTGAATGCTCAAGTCATCCATTCCTTTTTACAATGTACCTGCATCATTGTCTATGCACTCTTCTTGTCTAGAAGGTGTAGGGTAGTTTCAATAAATAACATGAATTGACTCTTCAACAGTAAGAATCCTTTTATTAAAAATCCGATATGCTTTGCTATGTAAGAATAACCTAGAAAAATTGCATCATCAACTTTAGAATCAATTTTTCTAAATTATCTTTTCCATTGTTATGCACAAAGCACTTGCATCCAAATATGAAAATAACTAATATTGGGTTTTCTATCATTTCAAAGCTCATAGGGGGTTTTCTTTAAGATAGGACGGATCAAAACGCGGTTTTAAATATAACATACAGTGTTTACCGCTTCTGCCCAAAAGTACTTTGGAAGATTGCCTTCATACAACATTGTGCAAGCCATTTCTTCCATATCTGATTTTTTCTCTCTACAACACCATTTTGTTGAGGTGTTCTAGGAACGGAGAAGTTATGATCAATGCCAAATTCAGTACAATAATCTTCGAAAAATTGATTTTCAAATTCGGTTCTATGATCACTTCTAATTGAAATCAAAGATAAGTTCCTTTGATTTGAAACCTTTTTATGAAATTTTCTGAAAACATGAAAAGTTTCATCTTTCAAAGCAATAAACAAAACCCAAGTAAATCTTGAAAAATTATCTACTATCACAAGAGCATATTTCATACCTCCTAGGCTTGTGGTTCTAGTAGGTCCGAAAAGATCCATGTGAAGTAGTTTAAGTAGTCTTGTTGTAGAAACTATATTCTTTGATTTAAAACTTCCCCTAGTTTGTTTACCTATTTGACATGCATCACAAACATGATTTAAATCAACTTTAAACTTAGGCATGCCTCTAACAAGATCTTTAGAAATTAGTTTGGCAATAGTATGCATTCTAGCATGACCTAATCATCTATGCCATAGTAAGCTTGACTCTTTGGTCTTAGAATTCATTGCAACTAGACTAGGGCTACTTGACATTGCAAGATCATTAAGATCTACCACATAGATATTTCCAAGTCTATGTCTAATGAACTTATTGCTAGAATCTAAAGAGTTAGTTACTATACATATAGAAGATTCAATGACAACCTTGAAGCCTTTATCACATAATTGACTTATACTTAAGAGATTATGCTTCAACTTGTCTACTAGCAAAACATTTTCAATAAAGTGAAGGGAGTTATTTTGATCTTACCAATACCGATTATTCTCCTTTTCCATTGTCTCCAAAGGTAACCATTCCTCCTTCTTTCATTTCAAGGGTGATAAATTGGTCCTTGTCACCCGTCATATGTCTTGAGTAGCCACTATCTAAGTACCACTTTTTCTTCAATCTTTGGGCTGTAAGACATTCCTGCAAAACAGTTAATGAATTCTTTTAGGTACCCAAGCTACCTTGGATCCTTGCAGGTCAGCAGAGGTGGTTCCTTTGGGAACCCAAATCTTTCTTACTTTCTTAAGGACATTTCTAGAATTATTGCATTCAAAAGCTTTATGTCCTATTCTTTTACAAACATAGCAAACAACTTATAATTTTAATAGAATAGAATTTGAAGTTCTAACAATTGATGCACTTGATGTAGATTTGGAACTTTTTGAGATGTATGTATTTTTGCTCAAATTCTTAGGAACATATAACAATGACTTTGAAGTAGAAATAGTTTTCGGTGTAGCTAGAACCTTTTGAGATAAACCATTTGAACAGGTGTTTTGGATTTCACAAAAGTAGTTGTTGAAATTCTATTCATAAAGAAGTTTTAAAACCAATTCCAACTTTGTTTCCTGAAATCATTATTCTTTTAAAATTAGCTCAAGCTTATTTGAAGATAAAGTGAGTTTTTCAACTAAAGGCTTGAGTTTTGTAACCTCCTTTTTCAATTCATTATTTTCAGCAAGTAAATTACTGTTTTCTTTTCACATAAAGATTTTCATTTTTCAGCTTTTCAAATTGTTTAGAAAAGTCTTGCAGTTCTTTTTGTAATAAAGATTCTTTTCTAAAATTTATCTTTTTGTTTGAGTAAAGAAACATTCATATTTTTTAATGATTTTATCTTTACTCCAGCTTTCTTAAATTCAGATAGTAAATCATGAAAAGCAGAATTAATTCATCAAATGTAAATTCAATAGAATTGTTAAGGGATGTTACCTCAGCTTCGAGACCCATTAAGCATAATTTGCAATCTTGGTGGTTTCTTCTTCTTCAAATGAAGATGATTATTCACTATCGGACTATGTGGCAACCATGGCTTTCTTTTTCTTCTTCTGTCTGAAGGATTTCTTTAATAGCGGACAGTCTGGACGTATGTGCCCCAGCTTCGTGCATTCATAGCATGTGGAGACTACTCTTTATCTTTCTCTCTATCCTTCTCTTTTTCCTTTCCATAATCCTTCTTATGAAATTTTCGGTTGTATCTTCCCTTCTTTCTTCCCATAAATTTCCTGAATCTCCTCACAACCATTGTAATGTCCTCGTCAGCTTCTAGGTCATCATTGGAGGAGGTGCTTTCTTCTTCAGATTCTTCATCATCCCTCTTTGATTCGGAACCAGCTTTGAAGGCTATTGTCTTCTTTTTCTTTTGTTCGTCTTCCATTCTGTGCTGCATTGTCAACTCGTGGGTGATGAGTGATCCCAGCAGTTCATCCAGTAGAAGTGTGTTGAGATCTTGGGCCTCCTAGATTGCAGTCACTTTGGGATCCCATTTGTCAGGTAAAGAATGAAGTATCTTCTGAACTAAATCTGCATTTGAGTATACCCTGCCAAGACTCTTCAAACCATTAATAATATCTGTAAATCTAGAGAACATGGCAGAAATTATTTCAGAAGGTTCCATTTTAAATAATTCATAATTATGAACTAAAAGATTTATCTTTGAGATTTTCACTTGGGAAGTACCCTCATGGGTCACTTCGAGTTTATCCTAGATTTCCTTTGCTGAAGAGCAAGTGAAAATTCGATTGAACTCGTTTGCATCCAAAGCACAATATTAAATTCATTGCTTTGGCATTCAATTCCCCCATCTTCATGTCATGATCATCCCAGTCCTCTTCAGGCTTAGGGATGTCCATGCCATCACTTTAATTATGGAAATGTGTGGCCCTTTTAAGATGACCTTCTATAATTGAAAATCTACAGCTTGTATGTAAATTTTCATTCGTGCTTTCCAATATGAATAATTAGTGCCTGTGAATAGTGGAGGTCTATTTGTTGACTGGCCTCCGGTCAAGGATGTACTCATGGGATGAGCCATCAATCTTTATTCAAGTAATCAGAGACACTGCTCTGATACTAGCTGTTGCCCAGGTGGATTTTCCCAAGAGGGGGGTAATTGGGAATTACAAAATTTTTGCAAGTATGTGCACAAGTAATTCCTTTTAGTGGAAGGATGCTGTGTTAATCAAAGAATAAATACAAAAGCTAAAAGTAAATCAATCATAACATAAATAAGGCAGGTTTATAGTGGTTCGGAGCAACCCAACTCCTATGTCCACTATCCAAGTTCACCACTCGGGATTTTCACTGTATCCGCCAAACCAGAATACAGTCGATTGTTTTACAGGCTCACAATCTCAACCTCTACACTTTGGTTTTTGAACCGGGCTCACCAAAGAAACCCACACTAGATTTTTACAGGCTCACCTAGAACCTCTACACTTTGGTTTTGAAAAAGGCTCACCAAAGAAACCTATTTGGTTTTTACAACCGGGCTCACCAATAACCCAAATATTCTAAAAATAGAATAAAGAAGCAACAAAAATGACAAACTCTGTTGTCTGGTGGTTGCCGATACAGCTCGAGTGAAGCTCAATTGAATGCTCTTCAATGCACTTTAATGGCTTCCTTGATTTCCTCAAAAGGTGCTTCAAGCTTCTGGTAAGAGTTGGTGAAGGCTTGAAGGCTGACTTGAAAGCTCAAGTGCTCTCTCTCTTCTAATTTCAATAAGTGTTCAATAAATGTCCATTAACTCATTAGTCTCTCCAAAATGTTCTCATAACTTATTTATTGAGACTTTAATTGCCTTTCCTTGATTTTGAACGTTATAGACCATTGGGAGGTGACATGTTACCGTTGGAGCACTTTTGGAATTCAAAAACTGAAAACTGGAACTAGCTGTTGGAGGTGACCCTGTCATTCCAATCGGCTCGAACAATCTTCGAGTCAGCTCGGATCAAGTTCGAGTTGGCTGGGCTGAACGCCAGTAGGTTGGGTTCCACAGTTGAGAGAATGGGTCACTCTGGATGAGTCGGCTAGACTGAATTCCAATCGGCTCGAATCTCAGAGGCTCTCAGAGCATTCTCAACCAAGTTCTGGACAAGTCAGCTGGGCTGAATTCCAATCAGCTCGGATCCTGAAAATCTTAAAACTTTTTCAACCATGTTCTGGATGAGTTGGCTGGGCCTTGGTGCCAGTCGGCTAGATCTGTGTGCCAGAGAACTTCTTTCTTATGCCAGTGCTAGAGTCGGTTGGTTCCTCCATCCAGTCAGCTCGAAATTTGTTCTTCAGCCAGATCAAACTCAATCTTCCAAAACGTCTTGTGTCATGCTTTGAAGACATCTTCAAGGACTTCTTACAATAAAATCAAGAAAAATTTAAGCTTGAAAACTACTAGAAGTAACCCTTTATCTCGATTTAAGTAGAAAATTTTATAGGGTTCTTCTTTACAAGATTCTAAATACTTTACAACTCAACACAAAGCAATAAAGATTGTAGGGATTAGAAAGTGTGTCAATGTAGTTGTCCTACAAAAACTTGTCAATCATTTGAAGAGTTGTTAGATAACTAAATGTATGCTCCAATGTTTTGTTCATCAAAATCACTTTAGGAGTCAATAGAAGATCCCTTCTCTATTTTGCTTGATTTGGAGTTTGAGGAAGAAGTTTGGTTCACCCATCATACTCATCTCAAAATCTCCTTGTATAAGCTTGGCAAACTCTTGACAAAGTGATTCATTAGTAGCACTAAAAATGATATCATCAACATAAATTTGTACTACTAATAGATCATCAATTTTCTTTTTTAGAAATAAGGTAGTATCAACATGGCCTTTAAAGAAATCATTTTCAATCAAAAATTTACGAAGTCTTTCATACAATGCACGGGGTGCTTGTTTTAAACCATAAAGTGCTTTATATAGTTTAAAAATATGATTAGGATGTGCATGATTTTCAAATTCAAGTGGTTGTTCAACAAAAACTTTTTCAGCAATATAACCATTTAAAAATGCACTTTTAACATCCATTTGAAAAAGTTTGAAATTCATAAATATGCAAATGCTAAAAGTAACCTAATAGCTTCAAGTCTAGCTACTGGAGCAAAGGTTCATCAAAATCAATTCCTTCTTCTTGATTATATCCTTAGCTACCAGTCTAGTCTTGTTTCTAATTACTACACCATTTTTATTTAGTTTATCCTATACACTCATTTTGTACCAATAATTGAAACATTAGATGGTCTTTCTATTAGTGTCTAAACTTTATTTATTTCTAATTGATTTAATTCTTCTTGCATAGAAGTTATCTAATTACGGTCTTTTTCAGCTTTTTCAATACTTTTAGGTTCAATTTGAGAAACAAAAGCAATGTAATCGCATTCATTTTTAATAGATGATCTAGTTCTTACTCCTCTTGATGGATCACTTAAGATTAATTCCTTCGGATGTCCATGAGCATACCTCTATTCTTTGGATAGATCTTTGTGCTTCGGTGAAGATCTTGTAGCTTCTTCTCCCTCCTCCTTGTTTTGATCTTGTTCATCATCTTTGGAAGGGGGATCATCCAAAGTCAGCTTCTTTTGTCCTTCAGTACCTGCACATGCATCAGAAGTATCCTTCTTTCTAAAGAATTTGTTAGTGGACTCTTCAAAAACTACATGCACTGATTCTTCTACTAGCAGTGTTCTTTTATTAAAAACTCTATATGCCTTGCTTGATGTAGAGTATCATAAAAAGATACCTTCATCAGACTTGGCATCAAACTTGCCTAAATTATCTTTTCCACAATTTAAAACAAAGCAACGACAATCAAAACTTGAGAATATTTCAAAATAGGTTTTCTTTCTTTCCAAAGCTCATATGGGGTTCTTTTTAAAATAGGTCAAATAAAACATGACTTAAAATATAACAGGCAGTATTAATAACTTCTACCTAAAAATATCTTGGAAGATCATTTTTAGAAAGCATTGTGTGTGCCATTTCTTCTAAAGTATGAATTTTCCTTTCTACTATCCCATTTTGTTGAGGTGTCCTAGGTGTAGAAAAATTATAATTAATTCCTTTTTCATTACAAAATTTTTTGAAATCTTGATTTTTAAATTCAGTACCATGGTCACTACGAATATAAACAACCGAAGTACCTTTTTCCTTTGAAACTTTTCGATAAAACTTCAAGAAAGTTGAAAATGATTAATCTTTATGTACCGAAAATAAAACCCATGTAAATCAAGCGAAATCATCCACTAAAACTAATCCATATCTTTTGCCTCCAAGGCTTGTTGTCCTAGTTGGCCTAAAGAGATCCATATGGAATAGCTCTAATGGCCTAGAAGTTGAAACAAAACCTTTTGGTTTGAAAGATATTTTTGCTTATTTTCCAAATTGACATGCTTCACAAACTTTATCTTTTTCAAAACTAAGTTTTGGTAAATCTCTTACTATATCCTTTTGCATAATTTTGAAAAAATATACATGCTTGCATGACCTAATCTATAATGCCAAAATCAACTAGTCTCATTAATAGTGAAATTCATAGCAACTAGGCATTCACCATCATGCAAAAGTAAATTGTCGAGATCAACAACATAGATGTTACCATGCCTATTTCCAATGAATTTCACTCCATTACATTCAGGACTAGCTACCATACAAATAGATGATTCAAAAATAACTTTAAAATCTTTGTCATAAAATTACCTAATACTAAGCGAATTATGTTTCAATCATTCAACTAATAAGACATTATCTATAAATGTAGAAGGGAGATGTAAATTTTACCGATACCATAATTTTTTCTTTACTATTATCTTCAAAAGTTACACTCTCTCCATTTAGTACCTCAAGAGAAGTGAATTGCTTCACATCTCCTATCATGTATCTTGAGCAACCACAATCGAGATACCATAATCTTTTCTTTTCTTTGGTTGCAAGGCACACATGCAAAATAAATTAACTTTTCAATTTAGGTACCCAAGCCATCTTGGATCCTTTAGGATTTGTGCTAAAGGTGGTTCCTTTTAGAACCCAAATCTTTCTAGAATTATTAATCTTTCTAAGATCACATTGATATGCTTTATTACCTAACTTTCTACAAGAAAAATATATAATGCTAGATGATGCAGGTATAAAGAAATCCATGAAAAAAATTTACTATTTTTGAGGTCTAAAATCCAAACCTGCTTTATTAAAAACTGCTTTTTGATTGTTCAACAAAAGATTTAGCTTTTCAAAACTATATGTAATTTTTTTAACAAAGGCTTTAACTTTGTCAAGCTCATTTTTGAATTTCTAATTTTTTTTCTCAAGATCTTTATTTTTCTTAAAAGTTCATTTTTTGAAATAATGACCTTGGATATTTTTAAAACTTCGATTTCCATTGATAAAGCATTCTTTTATCTTTCTAAAACATCAATATTAGTCTTTAAATCACTATTTTTATTTGTAAGATTGGTGTTTTCATAAGAATATGAACTAGCATACTTTTTCAACTTTTTGTTTTCAATCTTTAGTAATCTATATTTATGCATGAGTTCATCAAATGCATCTCTAAGTTCATCAATATAAATTCAGGTTCAAAGTCAGAATGTACCTCATCTTCTTGAACCATGAAGCATAGATTGGTGCTTCGATTTGTTCTTCTTCTGAACTGGATCCTCACCGTCACTCCAAGTTGCCATCATTGCCTTCTTTCTAAATCTTTTCTTGGACTTCTTTAGGAGAGGACAATCAAACTTGTAATGTCCGGGCTTCTTGTATTCAAAGCAAATTGGTTGTTCTTTCTCCTTTCTTTTTCTTTTTCTTTTTCCTTTTCTTTGATAGGTTGAGGCTTTTCTTGTAAGGAATTTCTTTCTTCTCATAAACTTTTTGAACTTTCTTGCAATGAGAGCCTATTCATCCTCATTTTCTTCTCCTTTGGATTCTTTACTTGAAGACTCTTCTTATGTTGTAGACTTGAAAGTTATAGTCTTCTTTTTTTTATCCATGTCCATTGCCTTTTTCTTCAGATTCAACTCATAAGTCATGAGTGAACCTATTAGTTGCTCCAATGAAAGTTTCTCAACATCTTTGGCTTCTTGAATTGCCGTCACTATTGGATCCCAAGATTTTGGCAATGACCTGAAAATTTTATTTACAAGGTCAGCATTAGTCATAGTCTTACGAAGACTTCTTATACTATTTACAATATTTGTAAATCTGGTATACATATCATTAATAAATTCATCAGGTTCCATTCAAAACATCTCATAAGTATGTACAAGCATATTAACTTTAGTATTTTTCACTTGATCGGTACCCTCATGAGTAACCTCAAGTGTGTCCCATATTTTTTTAGCAGAGATGAATGTAGAAATTCTATTGAATTTACTAGGATCCAATGCATAACATAGTAGATTCATTGATTTTGCACTAATCTCGGATTGTTTAATATCATTTTCATCCCAATCCTCTTCGAGATTTGGAATGGAAATGCCGTTAACAACTGAGAAAATATGAGGACCTTTATCTACAACTTTCCATAAATTGTAATCAATTGAGTGCATGTAAATTCTTATACGTGTTTTCCAATATGTGCAATTGGTGCCATTAAAGTAAGGAGGTCTATTTGAGGCTTGTCCCTTAACTACACTAGAACCAAGTGAGGCTACCATAGATCTTTACTCAGGTGGTTAGACCTATAAACTAAGAACGTGGCTCTGATACCACTTATTGCCCAGTAAGCTATCCAAGAGGGGGTGAATTGGTTTTCTAAAATTTTTGCAAGAAGGTGCCAATTCAAAACAATTAAGGTGCTAGTGAATTGCAAGTGCTTGTGTGTTATTCAAGAGTATGCAGTGAAATAGATAAGCAAATGCAAAGAAAACAAGTGTAAATAAAGAGAGAGTAAGCAACATAAACACAAGGATATATAGTAGTTTGGTGCACACCAAAGCACCTACATCCACTTCTCCAGGTCTACTTCACTTGGGTGCCTCCAGCTCCTTCACATGGCCTCTAGGCTCAGTACCTGGTCAGCTAAGGCCCTGGCATTCACCTCGATGGTATCAGCCTTACAGCGAGACTCCACATCTCATCGGGCCAGCAGCCAGCATGCCTCTTGATGAGGAAGGCATCTTAGATGACCTGGGATCAAAAATTAAGAAAAAATAGTTAGTTAACCTTTTCATTCCCTGAATCCAAAGCTCAATGGGAGTATAAAAACTTACCATTAGTAGCTAAGGAAAGATCCTAGAGATGGTCTCACCCATTGTGCGACTGCTCTCTCCCTACAATCCTGGGGCTACAGGATGAAGCCCAGTAGCCTCTCAGGTAGGTTGACGTCAAGGGTGACGATGAATGGGCGGCACCATCATAGAGACCCTAGCCATTATGGGGTTCGGGCCACGGATGAGGAGGGGCCGACCAATGCTGGGCCCGACAACTGGACCCCTGCTACTATAGAGGCCATGGGCGGAGTCATCACCCTCTCCAGCTCAAGGTGGTGCCCACCTCTGGTGATGGTGAGATTGATATGACTTTAGGTGAAATCGAAGTGGGTTGAGGGGGTCTCTCCATCGGCTTAGCAGCCTCGCTGAGTTCTGAGACCACACCCCCTAGCCACCTCTATAGCCAGCACCAAAGCTTCTTTGGTCCCTCTCTCCCGAGGCCCTTCTGATGATTCCCTACAGGACCTCTCTCCGGTACCCCGTGAGGCTTTCCACTGGCTCTTCTCAGGGCTTCATTGACAATATCCACTTACAAGACATCTGTTGGATCCTATCAACTAAGACCTTCATATATGCATTGGCAGAAAACTTAGTTAATTACTAGAAGCATAAAAAAAAAAAGATCTCAAACCTTACCTAGAGACCATATTAGGTTGATCCATGTGTCAAAAAGATTCTATTCGAAGAGGAGGTCCCATCCATGGAAAACCTTTGAGGTGATAAGCTGGTCGTACACCTCCTGATCGGCAGGCTCCACTATAGTATTATTATTGGGGGACTGGTCAGGGTCACTCCAAGCCCAATTGACTCCCTCGACCAAAGTGAAGAGGTGTCAGTTCTTCCATCCCTTTGGTAGAAGTGGGTGGGTCAAACCAAAGGGTCCCAGGACAGGGTGCAACAAACCACCACCCCTTATCCAGGGAGTGGCACCTCAGGATAAAGAGAGCCCTGAAGAAGGAAAACCATGCAACCATGCTATGAAAATGGCACAGGATGATGAAGGAGCAGATAACCCTGAAGGAGTTTGGGATGAGTTGAACTAGAGCTAACTTTTAGTTATCTAAGAAGGACAGGATGAAAGGATGAAGAGGCAATTAGAACCAGTAAGGAATAAGTCCTCGTATAAGGTAATCCGGCTTGGCTCACTTGAAGTAACCCCTCTCATTCAGGCTCGGGGTCATGATCCGGATGGACTATGGAATCTTGTGTACCCCTTAGAGGTGAGGGATCCACCTTGGTCATCGTTGAGGTGGTGCCTGACAGACCAGCTAGGTCCTTGCTTGAGGATGATGGAGGGGGAGGCAAGGAAAAGACATTGGGGTCTACCATCTGCTAGGGACCCCGGAGGACCCGGAAGGGGACATTTTTCTCCTTCTCACAATCCGAGGGAGGAGGCCTAGACCGAGATGTCTCTGCAATACTCGAGTGACCTGGGGTACGCTCCGGGGGCAGCATTTGCCTCCCGAGGAACTCATGGGAACTCGAAGAATAGGAAGAAGAAAGAAAGCCTAAGGCTATGGATAATGAAGGCTCACCAAGTATGGACCAGAAGAAATGGGGAGAATGGACAGAAGGGACTAACTTGCACAAGGCTTTGGGTCGAGGTTTTCAAATATGGATGTGGGACTCCCATTTTCTCCTCTTTTCCTCCATCTCCCCCTCAATGGCTCTAGAAGGACATAATAGAACAAGATGTCTTTCCAAAAGGGATAGCGAAACCCCTCTTGAAACATGTCCAATGGTTGAATGTAGCCCTTACCCACCGGTCAACTGGATCAGGATACGTGTAAGTATCCATCACTTGAGGTAAACTATCATGTCGAGGGACACGAAGACATCATTTCAGATCATCACCCCTTGCTGACATGGTGGCTCTTGGTTGGCAGACGACAATCTATGAATCATCAAAGGCACAGCAATTAATGATGGGCCTAGGGCCCTTTACATCATTAGTGTCGAATTATTTCTTTGCCTCGAACTCGAAAAGTTATAGTGCATTCTAGGCTCGGGAGTGGGGGCATCTGATGTGGTTGACTGCTGATATGGTGCCTATGTTCAACATGGCTAACTACTGATGTGGTGCTCATGGACTGCATCCTAGCCATGTAGAGCAACTGACCGAGTAGAGTTCTTGGCAGAGTAGATCCCCTGGTAGAGTAGAGCTCCCAGTCGAGTAGAGCTCTTGGCTGAGTACAGCCCCCAATCGAGTAGATCCCCCGCCCATATAACTTCAAGATCTTTCTCATGTTCCAAAGCCCATATAACTTGATATTCCATTAATTTAACTGACTTCTTCAACTAATTTATAAGCAATTCAAACTTTCAATACTGATGAGTACTTGTATCTGATAAATACTTTTAACATACATTAGCACTCATATATACTTAAGTATTTTGTCATTCATCAAAATCAAGACCAGAGTCAACAATCTCTCCCTTTTTGATGATGACAAACCTTTAAGTATATAAATATATAACTTAAAAGATATGCAATAAGATCAAGATAGAGCTCGTCCTCAAAATATGATCTAAAATATTTTTCAAAATTATTCAATATTTTCAAACTTTCTTCCCCTTACTAATTCTTCCTTTTAAGTTTATAACTTCTTCTTCCCCCCCCTTTTTCATGTTTATTATATATCTCCTCCTTTTTATCATCATGAAAAAGGTGGAAGGCAATAAAAGTTGAGATAAAGTGGAAAGAATTGCAAGAAGAGTATCAAAATCAATAAAGCATGAATATGATACCAAATATGATATACAAATGCAAAAAGTATTTTAATCTCTTAATTTTTGATGATGATTAAGGAAATAACTTGCTCCCACTGAATGTTATTTTCCTTGAATATATGAACATTATCAATCAAAAATTTCTTAATTTTCATGCTGAGTCAGAGGGGCCAGTTTGAAATACTAAGCTCTTTATGTAATTTGAAAACCTTATCATGATATACATGACTTTCAAAACACTTTTAATATCTATTAAAAAATAATTTGAAATCCATATAATTTTGGCATAAATGTAAGTAGAAATCATAAAAATTGATACCAACATTTACTAAAAATATATTAACCAAAATCAAGTGAAAGCCTTATAGTCACAAGTCAATTATATGAATATAAGATTCATCAAAATCAATCACTTGTTCATTATCACATTTATCGGCTATAAGTCTTGACTTCATTCTAATTAATTAGTTAAAACAATTTTCAAAGCTACTAATAATATATACTAATTTATTTCAACTAATATATTTTTCAATAAATATGGAAAGAGATAATTAGATTTTACCAATGTAGATAATCCTTCCTTTATCATTATATCCAAAATGTAGCTAGTCCACTCTTCATATGTCTTGTATAGCCACTATTCAAATACCACCTTCCTTTCTTCTTATTGGGCTGCAAGACATTCCTACAAAATATATCAAGTGGATATTTTTGGTATCCAAATTTTCATGGGTCCTTTTGGGTTAGTATTTATGTTCCCTTTGGAACCCAATATTTTTTGATTTGTTACAAATATAAGCTTTATGGCCAAGTTTATCACAATTAAAATGAGTAATATTTGATGATGCTGGAATAAAAAGATTTTTCAATAATTTTGCTTTTTTTTTTTCTTGTTTGTAACAAAGTCCAGCTTTATTAAAAGTAGCTTTTTGGTTGTTTAGAAGTAAACTTAATTTTTTAGAACTCAAGGTAAAATTTTTAACAAATGGTTTGACCTTATCAAGTTCATTTTTTAGCTCATTTTTTTAAGATAAGGTCTTGCATTCATTGAAAAGTTTTTCCTTTTCAAAACTCAATTTAAGCTTTTTAAACTTTTTATTTCTTCAATCAAAGCATTTTTTTCATTTGAAACTTATTACATTCATCTTTCAAATCAACATTTCTTTTCTAAAATTTCTTTTCTTTAGAAAGATCATTCTTTTAATTTTCTAAAATAACAACCTTGGCTTTTAACTCTTTATTTTCATTTTGAAGATTATTGTTTTCAAAAGAAAAATTATTAGCATGCTTTTTCAATTTCTTGTACTTTATTTTTAATAATTTATATTTATGCACAATATCTTCAAATGCATTTTGTAATTCATCGAAAGTAAAATCAAGTTCTGAATTTATCTCTTCCTCATTTGCCATGAAGCAACGATTGGCAAATTTTTGAATTTGTTCCTCCTTGGAGCTTGAGTCCTCACTCTCACTCCAAGTTGCCATCATTGCCTTCTTCGTATATTTCTTTTTGGCCCTTTTCCTCATAAATCTTGGAAATTTGTGAGCCAAAAGTTTGATTTCATCATCTCATCTTCACTATCTTCCGACTCCTCACTTGAATACTCATATGGTGTAATGGATTTGAGAAAAAATATCTTCTTCTTTTTGTCAACATCCACTATCTTTTGCCATAAGTTCAACTCATAGGCATGAGTGAATCGATAAGCTCCTCCAAAGATAAGGTTTCAACATCTTTAGCTTCTTGAATAGTTGTCACTTTTGGATCCAAGAAGTTGGCAAATATTTGAGAATTTTATTGACAAAATCAGCATTAGATATAATTTTGCCAAGACTTCTCATTTTATTAACAATATTAATAAATCTAGTATACATGTCATTTATAGATTCATAATGTTCTATTTTAAATATTTTATAAGTATGTACTAGTGTGGGCACCAGACTTAGAAGAAGACTTCAGAGCTCCATCTGGATCTCTGATTAACCTTGCCCAAAATTAGGGTTTTTGGTTTGTAATAAGAGTTGACTATATCAACTCAATTTAGCTTGATTCTACATTACCTGCATTTTAGTTTGGTTGAGTCATGTTGACTCATAGTGGACTAGGGTTTCAAAATGGGATGTTATACTTTCTTCCAAGACCAGGCAAGTGGACACCACACTCCCAGCCAACTCTCCTCCAGGGGGCGCCATATCCCACATCCAGCAGCTTTTGGTCCCCACTTCACAGATGGCAACCTCCTTCTCTCATGCGCCAGATAAGGAGAAGTCCACCAGAGACCACCATCAAGGGGGCGGCCAGACTTTCCCAAGAAATCCAGCCAAGAAGGGAAGAAATTTCTCTTGGAGAGCATATCAAGGGGCGCCCATTCCTGCCAAAAAAACTAAAACAAGATGGAAGATCCTTGACTTAGGGAGGAAGAAAGGAGGAGTCCAAAAGAGTTCATCCAGGAAAGGAAGAAAATTTTTCTTGAAAAATCCAAGCAAGGTGGCGCCATCTACCTGCCATTTATAACCCAATCCTAATTTTTGGTATTTGGCCAACCATATGTAAGGGATTTGCCCTAATTTGGAGATCCCCTCCTTTAGTCCCACATGGGAAATATGAAATCCTTCTCCCTTGTAAAGCATTATAAATTAACCCTCTGTAAGTTGAAAAAAAATCATAGATGAATGAAAGAAATTTTTTTGAGCAAACTTGTGTTTTCTCTTGTCCGCACTTGTTTCCAGGTGTTGAGCTCCATGAGGAGTAAATCCGGGTTCCCCTGGAACCTTGAGAGGTGAGAGATCTCCAAACCCTAAACCCTAGGTTAGCCACTCAAATCCCAAAACCTAGCCGACAACACCCTTCTTTTTCCACCAAGCCCTAGCCCTTTCTCTTCTTCTCACGGCCACCTTCTCCAAGTCCTGGCCGACCACCAACATCCGACTCCAGTCCAGATACTGCAGATCCATAGCAATTCTAAGAGGAAGTCAGATCGGCCTCCAGGAGAATTCGATTTCAGCAACTTCAGCTTTCAAGTTCTTCAACCTGGTAAGATCTTTTCTTGAGTTTCTGAATTCCGTCATTTGTTCCTCTTCTTTTCCAGATCTTGAGTCCAGGAGAAGCCGACCAAACCACGAGACCAGTATTGGAGGATCCATTGCAAAGATAGCCGATTCCGAGGATCCCACAATCTGCTCGAGAGAGTTCTTTCCACCAGAATCCTGAGAGATCACTGTCTGGTGAGTAAACCGTCCCTCCTCTCTATTTCTGTTCTGTTGAAAGTTCAGAGCGAAACCCTAGGTCTGGGAGTTTCTCAACCCCCAGCGATCCGTTACTTCTGAACTACTCTGATAATTTGGTTCCTTCTAAACTGTGCTTTCAATCCTTACTTAGTTTCCTTCAAATTAGTTAGCTTTACTTTGAGTCAAGCCAATTTCTGAAAAAAAAAAAAAAAAAAAAAAAAAAAAAATGAATTAATCTTAATTTTACTTCCGCATACGCTTCTTTGTCTTTGTTCTACATCATTTTTGGTATCAGAGCCCTGTCTAGGGTTTCTGTCTGATTGTTTGTTTGAGTCCCTCTCTTTTTACTTTGTCTGCTCGAAGTAGACTCCCCAGGACGTCCGGTCCTAGGAACGAAGCGGGTGCAAACCTCCTCCTCCCATTCCACGGGGTGTTCCTAGGGCGTGTAGGGGATCCGTTGGGTTACAACTTCGTAGCAGAAATTGTAAACGGGGAAGTGCTCTGTTTTCAGCCCGTAATTGCCCTTTGCAGAATTATCTCTCACTACAGATAACTCCAAATTCAATGATTTTTGTTTTTCTGAAACCAGTATAATTGAAACTAATTTACATAATTTTCTTATAATTTATTGGTTTCCGTGCGATTTCTGAGAATTAAAATACTGCAACTCTATTTTTGTGTTCTGCATTCCTTTTATTTTGAGTGTTCATCACTTAATTCACTTAAGGGCATTTGAGTATCTAAGATAAGGGGAGGAGTTGATAACCTCTCCTTAGCCCAAAACACACCACCCCTTCATTCGAACCTAAGCCTTTAATCTAAAATTGATTAGACCTAATTTGCCCTAGTGGCTAGGGACATCAACGGTCGGTCAAGGCTAGTGTTGAGTCAGTTTGTCTGGTTACTCTGTGTGTGCTTTGTACTCAGTGTCTAGAACGGTGGTCAGGGATTCCATCCCGAAGGGCTTGTGTGCTGGTCCGCCTACCTGGCCAATCTCTGATTGGTGTCTAGGATTGGCATTCAGGGACCTAACACTCCCCTTACACCTGCCTGCTGAGTCCTGAGTTACTACAGGCTAGCTTGCCACTCTGATTGGGCACCTAGTTTAGGCTCTAGGTCTAGTTAGCCCGTAGTCGTTCAGTTGAGTCTCATTTTGTGTGCTTGATTGCATCATGTCTACCCGGAATGGAGTACCCTACCAACCTGGTCAAGCCCACCTGATTTAGAGGCCATGGTTAGAGCTCTTACAGAGAGCATGAACAAATTAAGTCAGGATATGAATGAGAATTTTGCCCAGCTTAGGGATCGAGTCCAAGTACTTGAGGAACCTAGGCATCGGATTGGACTCCTGACCCAGATTTCAATGTGCCTCAACCTCGCCCACCAAGAGCCTAGAAGACCTTTATATCGAGATCTTGAACCTAATCATAGGAGCCTGACCTAGAGCCTGAGGATAGAGATGATAGGTTCATTGGAACATCAAGTTAGATGCACCCACTTTTGATGGTAGCCTAATCCTAAGTGTATTCTGATTGGGAGGTGAGATGGACCAGTATTTTGAGTGGTATGCCATGTCTGAGGAGAGGAAATTCAAGTTTGCCAAGATGAAATTAATACGTCAAGCTAGGTTATACTGGGGAACATTGAGCTGACCACTAGAAGACGAAATGTAGAGCCCATAACCACTTGGCAGGGTATGAAAGAAAACTTAGAGACAAGTACCTACCCATTTCATACCAACAGAATCTGTTAGACCAATGGCAGACTTTGAAACAAGGGACCGATCTGTTTCAGACTACATAACCACCTTTGATGAATACCTATGAGATGTGATGTGAGTGAAGCCCATGAAGTCACTTTGTCTAGATTTAGGGCTGGGCTTAGGGAAGATATTAAGAGAGAGTTGTTTCTGAGAGAGGTTACTGACCTAGACCAAGCCTATCAGATTGCACTGAACACTGAGAAATTTCAGAGAGGACCCATGCCTTCTAGATTAGTGCCCCAATCCCAAGAATGACCTAGCCAGGTTACCCCTAGCAAGCCTAATCAGGTATCCCACCCCTAGGCCCATGGACAAAGGTAAGGCACCTTACACCCAGAGAACCCCTGGGTATTGTTATAAGAATTGAATTCATGACTGTGAGAAGTGTGAATTCATGACTTGTAGAGTTATCTTTCTTGGTTTTGTAGTAACCCCTGACGGCGTGGCGGCCGATCCTGAGAAGATTAGGTCCATAGTAGACTGGCCAGCCAATCAATGTGCATGAAGTTAGAAGTTTCCATGGCTTGGCTACCTTCTATAGGCGATTCATCAAGGGGTTTAGTACTTTAGCTGCTCCTATCACTGATTGTATTAGGAAGGGAGAATTTCATTGGACTAAGTCAGCCCATAAAGCCTTCCTAGATCTTAAGGATAAAAATGACCCAGGCACCCATTCTGAGATTACCCGATTTTTCTAAAGTATTTGAGGTTGCCTGTGATGCTTCAGGTGTAGGAATAGGTGGAGTCCTAAGCCAAGAGAATCATCCCATAGCATTCTTTAGTGAAAAACTTAATGATGCTAAGCTTAGGTATTCTACCTATGATAAGGAATTTTATGCGATGGTGCAAGCTTTGCGTTGGAGACATTATTTGCTACCGCAGGAATTTGTACTATTTTCGGACCATGAGGTCTTAGATTTCTGAACTCCCAAAAGAAGCTTAACCCTAGGCATGCTAAGTGGGTAGAAATATCCAGTCCTATACTTTTGTCCTGAAACATAAGGCTGGAGTTGAGAATAAGGTAGCTGATGCCCTTAGTCGCCGATCTCTGTTATTAACTTCTGTTAGAACTGAGGTCATAGGGTTTGAGCAAATCAAAGAGAATATGAGTCTTGTCCGGATTTCACAACTGTGTATCAGGATCTAGTTCAAGGATCATCTAGTAATCACCAGGATTATACCCTTGTAGATGGTTTTTTGTTCTTCAAAAATAGGCTTTGCATCCCTAGAACTTCTCTTAGGGAATTTTGATTTGGAAATCCATGCTGGAGGTTTAGCCGGCCATTTTGGAAAAGACAAGACCATTCTAGCTATTGAAGACCACTTTTTCTGGCCTAGCTTGAAAAGGGATGTAGCTAATATTGTAGCTAGATGTCGAACCTGCGCTGTTGCCAAACAGCGAAAACAAAACATGGCCTTTATACCCCACTCCCTGTCCCAGATCGTCCTTGGCAAGATGTGAGTATGAATTTTGTGTTAGGTTTACCTAAGACCCAGAGGAGACATGATTCTATCTGTGTCGTAGTCGACCGATTCTCTAAAATGGCCCACTTCTTGCCTTGTTCCCAAACCTTTGATGCGTCTAAGGTAGCCACACTTTTCTTCAATGAGATAGTTAGACTCCATGGCCTACCTAAGACAATCGTTTCAGATAGGGATGTCCGGTTCACCAGCTACTTTTGGAAGACCCTTTGGCATAAGTTAGGGACAAAACTTAAGTTTTCAACTGCCTATCATCCCCAAACTGATGGCCAAACTGAAGTAGTGAACCGTAGCCTAGGAAATCTGCTGAGATGTCTTGTTGGTGAAAACACCAGAAATTGGGATTTATACCTACCAAGGGCAGAATTTGCATACAATGACTCGGTCAATAGGTCTACGGGTAAGAGTCCATTTGAAATTGTACATGGGTACAAACCTCACATACCTCTTGACCTAGTCCCTTTACCTATCCATACTCGAGTCTCCGAGTCTCTGCGAGAATTTTGCACAGCATGTAAAAGACTTGCATAAAGAAATTCATGCCAAAATAAATTTAAGTAATGAAACTTATAAGAAGTTGGCTGATACTCAAAGGCGAGTCAAATCTTTTGTTGAGGGAGACTATGTGATGATTAGGTTAAGGCCTGAACGGCTTCCTCCTGGAACCGTTAGAAAGTTACATGCTAGGGGAGCTGGACCATTTAGAGTGGTAAAGAGAGTAGGATCCAATGCCTATGTGCTCGAGTTGCCTCCAGAACTAGGCATTAGCTCTACTTTCAACATTACAGACTTAGTAGAGTACAGGGAGCCAGCTGTGATTCCTAGTGAGCCTTTTGAGCCTAACCCTATCATTGAGAGTGATCCCGACCCTGTGTGTCCACCAACAACTGGCCTGTGAGGAAAGAGCAGATTGAAAAGATCCTGGATGATCAGGTTATCTCTACTCGTAATCGAGGATACCAAGGTACCTGGTCCGCTGGCAAGGAAGGCCAGATTCTGATGACTCTTGGATCTCCCGAGAAGAATTACAAGAATTGGACCCAGACCTCTTGGAGAGATACCAGAGCCAACTTGAGCCTTACTCGACAGGGTCGAGTTCCTCCCACCCTAGGAGAATTGGTGCGGGCACCAGACTCAGAAGAAGACTTCAGAGCTCCATCTGGATCTCTGATTAACCTTGCCCGAAGAATTAGGTTTTTGGTTTGTAATAAGAGTTGACTAGATCAACTCAATTTAGCTTGAGTCTACATTACCTGCATTTTATTTTGTTGAGTCATGTTGACTCAGTAGTGGACTAGGTTTCAACCAGGATGTTACATTTTCTCCCAAGACCAGGCAAGTGGACACCACACTCCCAGTCCAGGGGGCGCCATATCCACATCCAGCAGCCTTTGGTCCCCACTCCACAGATGGCAACTTCCTTCTTTCATGCACCATAAAGAAAGAGCACAAATCAAGGGGGCGGCCAAGACTTTCCCAAGTGATTCCAAGCAAAGAAGGGAAGAAGTTTTTCTTGGAAGAGAATATCAAGGGGCGCCCATTACCTGCCAAAACACCTAAACAAAGATGGGAAGAGCCTTGACTTAGGGAGGAAGAAAAGGAGGAGTCCAAAGAGTTCATCCAGGAAAGGAAGAAAATTTTCTTGAAAAATCCAAGCAAGGTGGCGCCATCTACCTGCCATTTATAACCAAAATCCTAATTTTTGGTATTGGCCAACCATATGTAGGGATTTGCCCTAATTTGGAGATCCCCTCCTTTAGTCCCACATGGGAAAATATGAAACCCTTCTCCCTTGTAAAGCATTATAAATTACATCACTCTTGTAAGTTGCAAACAATCTATGAATGAAGAAAAAAATTATTTTTGCTATTCTCTTGTGTTGAGTAACATAGGTTTCTCTTCTTCCGCACTATTCTAAGTGTTGAGCTCCGTGAGGGGGTAATCCGGGTTCCATTGGAGCCTTGAGGAGGTGAGAGATCTCCATCTTTATCCAAAACCCTAGGTTAGCCACTTAAAAATCCAAAACCCTAGCCGCCCTTCATTTTTTCATCCATCGAACCCTAGCTCCTTCCATCTCCCATGGCCTCTCTCTCTCTACAAGTCCAGGCCATCCACCTTCATCCAGATCCAGTCCGGCTACTTCAGATCCAGAGCAAGTTCCAAGGAAAATCACATCAGCTTCCAGGAGAATCCAGTTTTCAGCAATTTCAATCTTCAAGTTCATCAACCTGGTAAATTTTTCCCTTGACTCTCTGATTCCATCAATTGTTTTTTCTTCTCTTCCAGATCTTGAGTTCAGGAGAAGCCAACCCGCCAAAGGACCAGTATTGGAGGATCCATTACGAAGATATCTGAATCCGAGGATCCAACAATCTGCTCGGGAGAGTTCTTCCACCAAAATCTGTGAAGATCATTGTCTGGTTAGGTAAACCATCTCTTCTCTTTATTTCTGTTCTGTTGAAAGTTCGGAGCGAAACCCTAGGTCTGGGAGTTTCTCACCCCCAGCGATCCGTTGCTTCTGAACTACTCTGATAATTTAGTTTCCTTAAATTGTGCTTTCAATTATCATATTAGTATCTTTCAATGTTAGGTTAACTTTTCTTTGATTTGAAGCCAACTTCTACAAACATATAAAACAACAAAAAAATTAGTTAATCTTAATTTACTTCCGCATCGCATCCCTTTATTTGTTCTGCATCATGTTTGCTAACACCCTGTCTTTAGAAATGAGATTGCTACACAATTTTATCTATAGAATATTCTTGCAAAGAACAGGAAGTTTGACTGGAGTGAAAAAGATTTATGCCTTATGGAACACATTCTAGAGAAAACTCCTGTCAATTTATCCTACATCATAATTATGCAAATGAAGGAGACAATTAGGAAGGCTAAATCATGTCTACGCTATGGGATGATGCTTACCCTTCTATTTAAATCTCAAAGAGTGAGTTTGGAGGGTGAAAATGGAGTAGAACTTCCCACACAGATGTGTACACCTCCAAATCTCTAGAGAGGATGGGATATTTCCAAGTTGAAGGAGTATGGAGGAAGAAAGGTACAAATGTCAGGGCTATAGGCAGCTCTAGTAGTGAAGAGAAGAAGAAGAGAGAGAATGTAGAAGCTACTGGACTTCTTCTGCACCTATTTCTGAGCCTGCTGCTGCTGTTGAGGAGACTAGACTACCTCTCCTATTTTTGATATGCCTGCTGCTGAGTTTGACTTGCATGCACCCGAGTTGACTTACCTGCAGCTGATATTCCTCTACCTGACTACCTTCTGTAGCACCACAACCTCCAATCATTCAAGTTCAGATTGAAGAACAAATGAGAAGCTTGACAGATACACTAACAAGTACAATTACTTCTTTATTTAGTGATCTAAAAAAGTCAGTGGACAGCAGATTGGATAGACTGGAAGAGCATGTTTCAAATCTACAAGGAAAGGTTGAAGCTATGGAAGCTTCAAGATCAACACCTCAGATAGAACTTCAACCAATCCTGAATTGTATCTCTTCATGTTCTGAAGCAATATTGAAGTCTGTGGATGCTACATTAAATGATACAAAACTGAGTTGAGGGAGCTCAAATGCAAGATGGGTACTATTGCAGAGACAAGAAGCATGGCAGATGATTACACTAGAGTGTTGGGATCATCAGGTCGGAGCTTGGAAGACTTTGAGGATCAGCTGAGGCATTCGCCAATATCCAAGCTTCTGAGCTTATTTCAATGCAGAAAGAAATTGATGACATGAAGGAGGCAGCGAACAAAGTGCCAGCAAGCCTCAAGGATATGGAGCAACAGCTTGGAGCAATCTGGATGGAGATGGTGTCTATCTGTGGAACTGTCAGATCCTTGGGGTCACTGCTAGGACCAGACCCTTAATGATCCCCCCTCTATTCCACTAGGGCTCCTAGTACTTCTCATCACCCTAGAGCACCTCCTCCTTATGCTTCCTCTAGCAGACATCCTAGACCTGCTTCTTGGCTGTGCCAATGTACTTAAGGATGATTCTGAGTAGATCTTTTATAGTTTCAGTATTTTTTTTGAAAGCTTTTTGAAACTTATGAATAGTTGATGTACTGAGATTTTTGATAGAAATGCAATGAACATCTTTTTGATCACTGTGTAATGTGTGTACTTAGTTATCCTGTTTACACTCTCTATTTTCTTAAATAGAATTCTCTCTCTAAGTTTGAGAAAGTGAAATTATCTCAAACAAATCTTGAAACTTTCTCATCTATTTAAAATCTGAGCTTAACTGTTTAATCCTTTTGATTTGATGACAAAAGGGGAGAACCATAGAGTGCATGAAAGAAGAAACTCAATAACTGTAATAGACAGGGGAGCTTATTAGTTTTTAATGATTTTTTGCATACTTTTCGTTAAATGTTCAAATGAAGGTTAAGGGGGAGAAACTTAGAGAAATTTCATATTGAATTTTAGAATTTTATAAGAACAGGGAGATGATGATTCATTACTGATGTTTAGCATTTACACTGCTTAACATATTACTATATGATGCTGTCTGTACACTTATTAGATTATGTTCTCATGTATCTTGTATAAGATATCTGTATACAATACATATTATAATTAGATCCTACTTACATTTTCAACTATTTGTAATATTATTTGATAATTGTACCTTGATTATATGTAATAACATATATTGAGACACATTTGAGAATCTTACAGTGGATGATTTGATGAAATTCATTATGCAAATTGATCTAAATATAACAATAAGTTAATTATAGACATTGTAATTGAGATATACATGTTTATTACATGCTTCAATAATTACTATGATGCTCTCTACTTATTACATCTATCTGTCAATACTTATGCTGCTTGATACATACAAGCAATCATTCTCTGATACTTACAGTTTATAAATTTGACCTTGTGTATAACTGTATAACATATATTGATACACATTTGAGAATACAGTTGATATTATGATTTGTTAAACAAGTGTAAATGCTTACTATGATATACATCTACTTATGAATATAATAGATTCTTTTCATGTCCAGTGTTTTTCATCATCAAAAAGGGGAGATTGTGACTCCTAAAGTGATTGATATAGAACATATGGAGCATATATTTAGTTATCTAACACTCTTCAAATGATTGACAAGTTTTTGTAGGACAACTACATTGACACACTTTCTAATCCCTACAATCTTTATTACTTTGTGTTGAGTTGTAAAGTGTTTAGAATCTTGTAAAGAAGAACCCTACAAAAATTTCCTACTTAAATCAAGATAAAGGGTTACTTCTAGGAGTTTTCAAGCTTAAATTTTTCTTGATTTTATTGTAAGAAGACCTTGAAGATGTCTTCAAAGCATGGCATAAGAAGTTCAGGAAGATTGAATTTGATCTGGCTGAAGAATAAATTTCGAGCTGACTAGATGAGGAACCAGCCGACTTTGGCACTGGCACAAGAAAGAAGTTCTTTGGCACATAGATCCAGCTGACTGGCACCAAGGCCTAGCCGACTCGTCCAGAACATGGTTGAAAAAGTTATGAGATTCTCAAGATCCGAGATGACTGGAATTTAGCCCAGTCGACTCATTCAGAACTTGGTTGAGAATGCTCTAAGAGCCTCTAAGATCCAAGCCAATTAGAATTTAGTCTAGCTAACTCATCCAGAGTGACCCATTCTTTCAACTATGGAACCCAACCAACTGGCGTTCAGCCCAGCCGACCCGAACTTGATCCGAGCCAACTCGAAGATCGTCCGAGCCGACTGGAATGATAGGGTCACCTCCAACGGCTAGTTCCAGTTTTCAGTTTTTGAATTCCAAAAGTGCTCCAACGGTAACCTGTCACCTTCCAATGGTCTACAACATTCAAAATCAAGGGAAGGCAGTTAAAGTCTCTATAATAAGGTATGAGAACATCTTTGGAGAGACTAATGAGTTAATGGACATTTATTGAACACTTATTGAAGTTAGAAGAGAGAGAGCACTTGAGCTTTCAAATCAGCCTTCAAGCCTTCACCAACTCTTACCAGAAGCTTGAAGCACCTTTTGAGGAAAGCAAGGAAGCCATTGAAGTGCATTAAAGAGCATTCAATTGAGCTTCACTCGAGCTGTATCGGCAACCACCAGACAACAGAGTTTGTCATTTTTTGTTGCTTCTTTATTCTATTTTTAGAATATTTGGATTATTGGTGAGCCCGGTTGTAAAAACAAAATAGGTTTCTTTGGTGAGCCTTTTTCAAAGCCAAAGTATAGAGGTTCTAGGTAAGCCTGTAAAAACCTAGTGTGGGTTTCTTTGGTGAGCCTGGTTCAAAAACCAAAGTGTAGAGGTTGGGATTGTGAGCCTGTAAAACATCCGACTGTATTCCGATTTGGAAGATATAGTGAAAATTTCGAGTGGTGAACTTGGGTAGTGGATGTAGGAGCTGGGTTGCTCCGAACCACTATAAACCTGTCTTGTTTGTATTGTGCTTGATTTACTTTTAGCTTCTGCATTTATTCTCTGATTAACACAGCACCCTTCCACTAAAAGGAATTACTTGTGCACATACTTGCAAAAATTTTGTAATTCTCAATTCACCCCTCTCTTAGGAAAAGCCACCTAGGCACATCTTCATCAACCAAGCTAAGTATACAAGAGAAATCTTAAAGAAGTTTGGGATGGAGACAACCAAGCCAATAGGTATACCTATGAGCCCTTCTTGTAAACTTGATAAAGATGAATGCAGTAAAGTTATTGATCAAAATATATAGGGGTATCAGTGGTCTTTACTATACTTTACTGCTAGTAGATCGGATATCATGTTTAGTGTTTGTATATGTGCTAGATATCAGTCTGCTCCTAAAGAATCTCATTTAATGGCTGTTAAGCACATTCCTAGATACTTATTTGGTACTATTGATATTGGTCTATGATATTCAAGAGATTCTTTAATTGATTTAATTAGCTATTCTGATGCTAACTTTGCTGGGTGTAAATTAGTTAGAAAAACTAGTAGTGGAACTTGCCAATTTCTTTGAGTTAACTTAATCTCATGGTTTAGCAAAAAACAAACTTCGGTTGTGCACTATCTACAACTGAGGTTGAATATATTACAGTTGAAAGTTGTTGTGCTCAAATCTTATGGATTAAGCAATAACTTGAAGATTTTGGAATCAAATTAACTAAGACACCCATAACATGTGATAATATTAGTACTATAAATATAACTAAAAATCATGTTCAACACTCTAAAATTAAACTCATTAAGATTAGACATCATTTTATTAGAGATCATGTTGAAAGTAACGATGTTACGCTTGAATTTATGTGCACTAAAATGCAACTAGTTGACATATTGACCAAACCTCTTCAAGAAGATAGTTTCTATATGATTAGAAGAGAGTTAGGGATCATTAATCCTTTTGATTGATTCTTTGATCTCCTTATGATCCTTCAATCTCTCCTTGAGATTTTCTGATCAATATCTTCATGGTGCGGGCACCAGACTCAGAAGAAGACTTCAGGGCTCCTTCTGGATCTCTGATTGACCTTGCCCGAAGAATTAGAGTTTTCTGGTTTTGTAATAAGGGTTGACTTGGTCAACTCAATTCTTTGAGTCTGTATTTTCCTGCAATTTAAATTTGGTTGAGTCATGTTGACTCAGTACAAGTTCTAGTAAGTGGTCTAGGTCTTCTCCAGGGTGCAACATTTTCTCCTAAGCCCAAGCAAGTGGGCGCCACACTCCCAGCCACACGCCAGAGTCCAGGAGGCACCACATCTCCATCCCAGTGTCTTGGTCCCCACACCCAAGGGAGCAAGAATTTTTTTGAAGCCAAAATCAAGGAGGCGCCCCATATATACCTTAAAAGGCCAAGCTAAAGGAGGAAAGAGGCATTTCTTGGGGAGCACTTCAAGGGGGCGCCCAATCCATGCCTAAAAAGACCAAAGCAAAGTTGGGAAGAGCCATGACTTGTGGAGAAAGAAAAGGAGGTGTCCAAAAGAGTTGAGCCATGGAAGGAAAAAAATTTTTCTTGAAGAGCAAGGCTAGGAGGTGCCACCTACTTACCATTTGGAGCCACCAATCAACACTTATGGAAGCTCTTGGCTGGCCATATGAGAAGGATTTGATTCTACAAGCCTAATTTGAAGATCCATCCTATTAGTCCCACATGGGAAGATGTAAAACCCTGACCTCTTGTAAAGACCTATAAAATAAACCCCTCTTGTAAGTTTTAGAGAACAACTGATGAATGAATCCAATTTATGTGTGAGCAAACTTTGTGTTTCTCTCTTCCGCACTTGTATTCAGGTGTTGAGCTCCGTGAGGGAGTAAATCCGGATTCCCCAGGAACCTTAAGGAGGTGTGAGATCTCCAACCCCAAAACCTAGGTTAGCCACTTCAACTCCAAACCCTAGCCGCCCATCATCCTCTTCATTCCACCAAAACCCTAGCCTACCCCATCTCTCACGGCCCCTCTCTCCAAGTAGTGGCTGACCACCAGCATCCAGGTCCAGTTCGGCTGCTTCGAATATGGAGCAAATCCCAGAGGAAGCCAGATCAGCATCCAGGAGAATCAGGACTTCAACAATATCAACTTTCAAGTTCTTCTATCTGGTAAATCCTTCCTTGAGTATCTGGTTTCATAAATTGTTCTTCTTCTTTCCCAGATCTTGAGTTCAGGAGAAGGCAACTCTGCCAAAGGACCAGTATTAGAGGATCCATTACGAAGATATCTGAATCCGGGGATCCAACCATCTGCTCAAGAGAGTCCTTCCACTAAACTCTGTGAAGATCATTGCCTGGTCTGTAACCCTTCTCTTCTCTCTACTTCTGTCCTGTTGAAAGTTCAGATCAAAACCCTAGGTCTGGTAGTTTCTCAACCCCCAGCGATCCTTTACTTCTGAACTACTCTAATAACCTAGTTTCTTTAAATTGTGCTTTCAATTATTACATAGTTTCTTTCAATTTAGTTTAACTTTCCTTTGAGTCAAAGCCGACTTCAGAAAAAAAAAAAAAAAAAAGAATTAGTCTTAATTTACTTCCGCATTGCATCATCTCTTTGTTCTGCATCATTTTTGGTATCAGAGCCCTGTCTAGGGTTTCTGACTTGCTTGCATGTTTTGAGTGTCTCTCTTTTTTACTTTGTCTGCTCGAAGTAGACTCCCCAGGACGTCCGGTCCTAGGAACGAAGCGAGGTACAAGCCTTCTCTTCCCATTCCATGGGGTGTTTTTAGGGCATGTAGGGGATCCGCTGGGTTACAACTTTGTAGCAGGAATTGTAAATGGGGAAGCATTCTGTTTTCAGTCTGTAACTATCCTGTTGCAGAATTGTTTCTCATTACAAGTAACTCCAAATTATGTGATTTTTATTTTGCTGGAACAAGTATAATTGAAACTATTTTACATAATTTTACTGTAATTTATTGGTTTCTGTGGAATTTCTGAGAGTTAAATTACAGCAACTCTATTTCTGTGTTTCTGCAATTCAATTTTTTTTTTTTTTGAGTGATCATCTCCTAATTCATCTTAAGGGCAATTGAGCATCTAAGATAAGGGGAGGAGTTGATAACCTCTCCTTAGCCCAAAACCACCACCCATTCATTTGATCCTAAGTCTAATTTTAAAATTTATTAGACTTAATTTGCCCTAGTGGGCTAGGGACACCAACAAGTCGGGTCTAGGCTAATGATGAGTCAGTTTGTCTAGTTACTCTGTGTGTGCTTTGTACTCAGTGTCTAGAACAGTGGTTCAGGGATTCTATCCCGAAGGGCTTGTGTGCTGGTCCGCCTACCTAGCCAATCTCTGATTGGTGTCTAGGATTGGCAATTAGGGACCTAACACTCCCCTTACACCTGCCTGGCTGAGTCCCGAGTTACTACAGGCTAGCTTGCCACTCTGATTGGGCATCTAGTTTGGGCTCTAGGTCTAGCTAGCCCGTAGTCATTTCAGTCAAGTCTCATTTGGTGTGCTTGCTTGCATCATCATGTCCACCCGGAACGGAGTACCCTACCAACCTGGTCAAACCCAACCTGATTTAGAGGCCATGATTAGAACTCTTACCGAAAGTATGACCAAATTGAGTCAGGATATGAATGAGAGTTTTGCCCAGTTTAGAGACCGAGCCCAGGGACTTGAGAAACGTAGACATCAAAATTGGACCCCTGATCCAAAATTAATGGGCCCCAACCTCACCCATGCCAGGAGCCTAGGAGGACCTTATACCGTGATCCCGAGCATAACCCTAGGAGCCTATATCCATACTTGGTTGACTCAGAATAGGGACCCATTAGGAACACCGAACCTTATGCATCCACTTTTGATGGAAGACAAGAGACATATATAAGTGGGAAGAACAAATGGATGGGTATTTGAGTGCACTAACATATCGGAATTAGGACAAGTTAGGTTGGCCAAAACTAAGTTCACCAAACATGCTAGGTCGCATTGGTATGCTATTGAGCGTGAGTGTTATCAAAGAAAGAGGAAATATATACTTGGAGAGATATGAGAAGTAAGTTGAGAGATAGGTACCTAGGTAGATCCTATGAGAAAAGACTTTTAGACCAATGGTACCAATTGCGACAAGGTAATAGGCCTGTGTCTAAATATATCAAGGACTTCCAGTAGTATGACATGAAATGCAATACCATTGAGACCGAAGCTCAGATCACATCGAGGTTTAGGGTTGGGTTACACCCAGACATTTATAGGAAGCTATGCCTTGAAAAGACCAATAAGTTAGACCGAGCCTACCAAGAAGCCCAAGACTATGAGTGGTCTTTAAGATATAACCAATCAAGTACTTTGGACTTAAAGCCAACCTCTACCAACTTGAGTCAAGTTCTGATTGATCCGTACTCGTAGTGAACCAGACTTTTGTTTGTCAATTCCCACTTGTGTCACCTCTTGACCAGAAGGATACCAATGAGGAAGAAGGGTTAGGTATGACAAGCCTAGAATCAGTTGACCCGATTACCACTGACCCGAAACCCATTGAAGATGGCATCGAGGAAGTATATGATGCTGGCTTGAGTCTAGTTGATGAATATGAGGGGGAAGAACTTGAAGAATGTGACATCGATACTATTGGTTCCTTACCTGAGAAGACCTTGGAAAGCAACCAAGTGGTAGGACCTAGTTTAGAAATTCAAGAGATTTGTGAGAACCAGGTTCCTTTAGTCAAATAACCCTAGGAAGAACTCATAGTGTTAGCCCGAGCTATCAGTTCGTACCCTCTAATGACAGTCATTCCCCAAGTACCAATTGAAGATCTTTGCATTGAACTGTTTAAGTTTGCCCACCCTATGGTAGATCCTCTCCTTAGGATGACTGAATCAAGCCTCTTACAATTGGACCTTGTCCCATGCCCAGCCACTAAGGTCTCTCCCGTAATCTCAGTTGAACATCCTTGTCTTGAGCGGATTGATTCACCCAGTCCTGTAGAAGTCCTCCTTATGGCCCCAGACCCCTTCCTTCGCATGACTGAGCTACCCTTCTATAGAGTATACCTTTCCTCACCCATAGGTCAAATTTCAAGTCATGAGGTCATCATCCATAGGCCCTTCCATGAATCATTCTTTAATCCAGTTCTTGAGAAAATGGATCATTATTTGCTTAGAGAACAAACCTTAACTGTTGCAATCACATGTCCTAGGCTGCTTCCCGAACCATCTCTTGATCCATTCATGGGAGTAGCAAACTTTTCCTTTCATAAGGATGACCACCAGTTGACACTCATAGATCCCATTCAAACCTTCAGGTCACCACCTTTAGTCAACAGGTAATTCGAGACTCCACCTCATATTTCCTCCCTTTCTCTAGGACTTCCAATGCTTCTTACACCATCCAAGTATACTTTGTCAAAGTCTTTAGAGTGAACCACGTGTCAGAACCTATTAGGTTTGCCACCTACTTCTGGAAGACCTTATGGCACCTACTAGGCACCCATGATAAGTTTTCATGCTCTGCATGCCATCCTCCGACCCAAGGTCAAACCTAGAGAGCCGTAGTTTATTAGGTTTAGACCTAGGGTTCCTTTGGAATAAAGTCCATTCTTTAGGAATGCGTCGTCAGTCTAGTTTAGTTTTTCTTGACCCTTTACTAGGCTTTGGCTCAGATTTTGGTTTGATTGAGAGCACCAGGATTGGGATTTGTATTTTGTCCAGGGCTGAAATTGCATTCAATGTTTCGATCAATAGGTCTATAGGTAAGAGTCCATTTGAAATGCATGGTTACAAACCTCACACACCTCTTGACCTAGCTCCTTTACCGGTACACACACGAGTCTCCGAGTCTGCTGAAGTTTTTGCACAGCATATAAAAGACTTGCATAAAGAAATTCATGCCAAAATAACTTTAAGTAATGAAACTTATAAGAAGTTGGCTGATTCTCAAAGACGAGTCAAAACTTTTGTTCAGAGAGACTATGTAATGATTAGGTTAAGGCCTGAGCGGTTTTTTCCTGGAATCGTTTGAAAGTTACATGCTAAGGAGCTGGACCATTTAGAGTAGTGAAGAGAGTATGATCCAATGCCTATGTGCTCGAGTTGCCTCCAGAACTAGGCAATAGCTCTACTTTCAACATTACAGACTTAGTAGAGTATAGGGAGCCAACTGTGAATCCTATTAAGCCTTTGAAACTAATCCTGTTATTGAGAGTGATCCTGACCCTGTGTGTCCACCAACAACTGGCCTGTGAGGAAAGAGCAGATTGAAAAGATCCTGGATGATGAGGTTATCTCTACTCGTAATCGAGGATACCAAAGATACCTGGTCCGCTGGCAAGGAAGGCCAGATTTTGATGACTCTTGGATCTCCCGAGAAGAATTACAAGAATTGGACCCAGACCTCTTGGAGATATACCAGAGCCAACTTGATCCATACTCGATAGGGTCGAGTTCCTCCCACCCCGGGAGAATTGTACGGGCACCAGACTCAGAAGAAGACTTCAGGGCTCCTTCTGGATCTCTGATTGACCTTGCCCGAAGAATTAGAATTTTCTGGTTTTGTAATAAGGGTTGACTTGGTCAACTCAATTCTTTAAGTCTGTATTTCCCTGCAATTTAAATTTGGCTGAGTCATGTTGACTTAGTACAAGTTCTAGTAAGTGGTCTAGGTCTTCTCCAGGGTGCACATTTTCTCCCTAAGCCCAAGCAAGTGGGCGCCACACTCCTAGCCACACGCCAGAGTCCAGGAGGCACCACATCTCCATCCCAGTGTCTTGGTCCCCACACCCAAGGGAGCAAGAATTTTTTTTGAAGCCAAAATCAAGGAGGCGCCCCATATATACCTTAAAAGGCCAAGCTAAAGGAGGAAAGAGGCATTTCATGGGGAGCACTTCAAGGGGGCGCCCAATCCATGCCTAAAAAGACCAAAGCAAAGTTGGGAAGAGCCATGACTTGGGGAGAAAGAAAAGGAGGTGTCCAAAAGAGTTGAGCCATGGAAGAAAAAAAATTTTCTTGAAGAGCAAGGCTAGGAGGCGCCACCTACTTACCATTTGGAGCCACCAATCAATACTTATGGAAGCTCTTGGCCGGCCATATGAGGGATTTGATTCTACAAGCCTAATTTGAAGATCCATCCTATTAGTCCCACATGGGAAGATGTAAAACCCTGACCTCTTGTAAAGACCTATAAAATAAACCCCTCTTGTAAGTTTTAGAGAACAACTGATGAATGAATCCAATTTATGTGTGAGCAAACTTTGTGTTTCTCTCTTCCGCACTTGTATTCAGGTGTTGAGCTCCGTGAGGGAGTAAATCTGGGTTCCCCAGGAACCTTGAGGAGTGTGAGATCTCCAACCCCAAAACCTAGGTTAGCCACTTCAACTCCAAACCCTAGTCACCCATCATCCTCTTCATTCCACCAAAACCCTAGCCTACCCCATCTCTCACGGCCCCTCTCTCCAAGTAGTGGCCGACCACCAGCATCCAGGTCCAGTTCGACTGCTTCGAATACGGAGCAAATCCCAGAGGAAGCCAGATCAGCATCCAGGAGAATCAGGACTTCAACAACATCAACTTTCAAGTTCTTCTATCTGGTAAATCCTTCCTTGAGTATCTGGTTCCATAATTTTCTTTTTCTTTCCCAGATCTTGAGTTCAGGAGAAGGCAACTCTGCCAAGGACCAGTATTGGAGGATCCATTGCGAAGATATCTGAATCCGGGGATCCAACCATCTGCTCAAGAGAGTCCTTCCACTAAACTCTGTGAAGATCATTGCCTAGTCTGTAACCCTTCTATTCTCTCTACTTCTGTCCTGTTGAAAGTTCAGAGCGAAACCCTAGGTCTGGGAGTTTCTCAACCCCAGCGATCCTTTACTTCTGAACTACTCTGATAACCTAGTTTCTTTAATTATGCTTTCAATTATTACATAGTTTCTTTCAATTTAGTTTAACTTTCCTTTGAGTCAAAGCCGACTTCAGAAAATAAAAAAAAAAAAAGAATTAGTCTTAATTTACTTCTGCATTGCATCATCTCTTTGTTCTGCATCACTTCAAAATCATGATTAATCACTCATAATCTCTTGAAATCAATTTTCTTAATTTCCTATGATTTTTATCCATTTTTTTGGGTTTTTGCCAAAGTGTCGACACTTCAAAGTGTCGACATCTCCAAGTGTTGACACTTGACCCACAGTCATGATTCGACACTTGATCAATGGGAACCCGAGAACAAATAGGGAAAATCAAAGGTTTTCTTTCCATTTTCCTCCTAAATATTATGAGCTGACTCACCCATAAGCCATTCCCAACCTTCCATTTCCTCTAATCACTAGTTCTTTGGCTTGATTTCCTATTTGAAACTATTTTTCTTTCATTCTTCACTACTCCTCATCCATTTCTCATGGTTTTCATCGTAGAAACCCTACCTTTCTCCAAGCATTCGCTTCATTTGCTTGTTTCCTAGTGGAAGGGTCCTCGAAAACAAGTAGTCAGGAGGCCTCAACCATCAGTTCAGGAGCCGAGCAATGGATGAAAGCTAGGCATGAGGATCCAATAGCAGTAGAGCCTAAGGTCTAGCTAGATATTCCTGTTAGACTTCCAATCCCAGCAGCTGATAGGATAGCCTCTAAGGCATAGTCAGAAGATGGTGAGTCGACTTTGACTTCCTTGACTAGCAGTATTTCTTGATTGGACAGTGGTTGAGGGATGCTAAGTTGTCATAGTTCTGCACCTTGTCTAAGAGATTTTACCCTGGCTTGATTAGAGATTTTTATGGTATATTAGCCAGAGGTGCTGAAGGATGATTGCAGTAATACGAGGTATTGAAGTTTTGCTTACTACCAAGATACTGACAGGGTACGGCAGATACCTATGAGAGGATCAGTAGTCAACTCACTAGTAGAATGCATGAGTGGACTCCGGTGTATCTTTGAGTCAGATAATCTTCTAGAAGGAGCCACTATAGTTGCATCGAGACTCGTGCCCGAGATGAGGCTGTTGCATCATATTGTGGCATGGAATCTTCTGCTGAAGACCGAATGTTTTGATTTTATCACCGAGCAAGAGTTGATGGTTGGTATCCTTGATTTAGCACACTCCAGTCTAGCTTCCTGTGCTTATGGTTCATCAGATGATAGAGGCAGCGACCAGTAGGAGGCTATATTTGTCCTATGGTAGGGTTTGACAATCTTATTCAGGGCATATGGTGTTGGGGAACCAAGAAAACGGGAACCGTGTGGCATAGCCCGAGACATGCAATTTAAAAACTTTTTCTAGATTACATGATACAGCGGAAGAAGATAAACAATTTATCTAAGCATGTTAATCTAATTAACACAGGTTCCCTATGCAGCTCTTGATGCATGTGTAGAATAATGTATGTATGAAATCAAGCATCCATAGAATGAAAAGCAGAACTATTCTAGATTCGCACAAGTGGTGCGGGCACCAGAATCAGAAAGAGACTCCAACCAATTCAAGCCCATTCCGAATCTTTATGGTTGAACTAGAGAGTCCGGTAACCTTTCTTTATTTTGAGTCCAAAAGAATCATGTAAGTCGAGTCCATGTTGGGTCCTGTAATCTTTCTTTTGAGTCCAAAATAATCATGTAAGTCGAGTCCATGTCGGGTCTAGTCTTAGTCCAATCCAAATGGGTCACTAGCATCAGCCTAAAGAAGACTCACAATGTATACCCCAAATCAAGACCAAAGCCAACTCAATTGGGGACCACATGCCACATCACTTGCGCCACCTCAACTTGGGACCACATGCCATGTCAAGAGGGGACCACATGCCACCTCACACGCCACCTCACCACAAGAGGGTGCCATCCTAAGTTCAAATTCAAGGAAGTTGGCCAAAGAGGATTTCAAGCAAGAAAATCAGCCCTCTCCCTATATTACTCACTTGTTTAGGGATTTGAATTTTCAAAATTGTAAGGCTTTATTTAAAGCCTTGGATGCCCCTTGTAAAGAATTGATGAGTGAATACAAATTTCCAGCACTTTTCTATGTGTTTCTATGTGCCTATGTGGATCTTTGTGCCTAAGTGAACCTCTTCCTCTCCTCCACCATTTCTTCTCCCTAATCCTTCTCTTTTACTCTTCATCATCCAAGCAATCCTCTTCCTTCAAAGCGAATTAAGGACATCCTCTCAAGAAGAAGATCAACACCAACACAAGCTTCACCATGGCGCCAAGGATCATTTCCAACAAACTCTCCTTTTGAGTTCCATCAATCTTCTCAATTTTAATTAAGTTTCTAATCATCTTGGTTTCTTTGTTGCAGGGTTCTCTAGGCTCCAGATCCAAGAGGAAGGATTACTTGCTACAAACCAGAAAGTTAGAAGGCCCATCTTATGTGGTATGATCTTTCATTTGAGAACCTTAAGAGTGAATCCCTTGTGCTTGAGATTTCATGCTTGAACTCCTAGTATTTTAAGATCGGGATCATTAAATAGGGCTAGCTTGACTTGTGTGCGAATTCTAATCTTGTCCTATTTCTTTAAGATTTTGATAGTCCTCCTAGCTGGGTTTAAGTATAAGCATTTAGGGTTTCTTATTTAGATCTCCTTGATCTTATATGTTGAATCACTCATATGCAAGTAGGAATTTCTAGTTAATTTTTGTTAATCTCCTTTAGAGTTACATGTTTGCATCCTTATCATGCATATCACCCAACAAGGATGCAACAGATTATAATTTGTCAAACATATAATCTAAGGGTGTACCTTTGAGATGATGATCACCCGAAGGCATGTGCTCCGATAGCAAGATAGAATAGCACCTGATAGAGATCAGTCCTACAGAAAGATGATCGGGCTCTGCGAGTAGCACACGCGTACTGCCTCTACAGGTGGTTCACACTGGGTAGAGGGATTCCTTCTCCTTCTTTCAAGGTGCTAGCCCCGTGGAAAAAAATGTCAGCAATAAGGACTCCCTCTTCAACTCCTTGAAGAGGTGTGAACTCTTTCAACACCTTGAAGATCTATCGTTGCAGTAGTATTGGAACAAAGACTCTTGAGAACCCTTCCCAACACTCTATCCCAAACCTTCAATAGAAGGTATACACACAGGAATCCCACCTGAAACTCACTATCCCTCTCTAATATCTCTCAAAGATCAAGGATGAGATCTTGATCTCCTCTATTCTTCAGCAAAAGCCATAACAGAAAATATTAATTGGAACTGTACGTAAACAAAAGAGGTTTAACTGTTTAAACCTAATGAGATATTATAAAGAGAGGGCTTGAGTCTCTTGGGATCCAGGGGAGTTAGAAGTCCCTTGGAATTCAGCAACAGCAACTATTAAAACCCAGAAATGCCTCCCATTAAAAGCCATAATGTTACAGCTATTAATGAAGCATTTTCGATTTTCCCAAAGTCTGTCAATCTAGTCGACTCGATTGACTTGAGTTGACTCAAATGACTTAAGTTGACTCAAATGACTTGAGTTGACTCATCCAAATGAGCCAGCTCCAGTAGTAATTTTTGACAACTTTTTATCAAATGAGTTCGAAACAATTTCCAATCATTTGCATGCCAACAAAGCAAAAAGAAATCCCACGGTGTGTGACCCCATAGGTTCAAATACTAAATCGATAGTACAGGAACATTTTTCAGTGCCAGCCAAAGTCGCCATCTAGCAATGACACCCGGCATCCGGATAGGTTGAAGGTTATAGAGCAATATGAACCTGTCGAATATGGAATATCAGTGAACTTATTCCTTTAATCTCCAAATGCACTGGATGGCTTAGGGTTAAACTACCCAACCCTAATTAGTCCATCTCAATATGTCTCAAATAAAGAATCCCTGTAACTCCTTACAAGGAATGCCTGGCAAAGGTCTTTCTCAATTGAGGCATATTAAGCATTCAATCCAAATCATTTGGAGAGATTAATCCTATCTCGATCCTACTACTACTATACAAGGACTTGACTATACCCAGCAACCTTCCATTATTAGATTAGAAAATCTGGATAGTCTGGTACCTAAGCATAGTGAGTTGCTTGCAAGCTGCCATAATGATCTCAAGTCAAAGGAATAATTGATGTCCACATTCTAATGTAGAACTTCTATTTAGTAGAAAGAGAATCTCTTATGAGAGTCATGTTCAGTGAAGTGTCAAATACAACACCTGATATCATACCAGCATCTCCATGCTACTTGGTTAAGAGGATAACCAATAGATATGACATTAACGACCTACTCTCGATACACTATCATCCTAAAATAGTATATCCTTTAGTCATGAACTAGTTTATGAACTACACCACATTCTCTCTACATCGCATACAAGGTAGCTCAAAGGACATCATCACATAAGAGTTCAATTAGGAAGATGTCATGTGATGAAGAACCAGAATAAACCTTTTATTCAATTCAATAATTCATATACATATACATGAGTTGCAGAACCATCTACAGCCTGAATGATTGGCTTTGGGGCACAATTTCCAACATATGGAGTCATTGTAGACGGAGAGCCATATAGACATTACTACATATGGATGTCCATGATGAGAGATCTCTCTAGAGGATAGGTTTTTGTCTGGTCAAAGGTCAGTGGAGACGACAAGTATCAGGTCGGACCACTGATGCAGATAAGGAGTCCACGGAGGAGGAGTAGATTTTCACTAATGAGGCTGGGCCATCTAAGGCACAGAGAGATATTCCAGAGACTCAGCCCGAGCCTGCAGCTCAGTTCAAGCCAGCTGCTCTAGCACAGATTGAGATACCAGGTACTGGAGATAGCATGGATGAGAGGGTCACTCGCATAGAGACAAAGATTATGATTATTCGACAGCGAGTTGACCATATCCATATGGAGATGAGGGTAGATCACCAGGGTTTTAGACAGAGTGTTACTACTATTCTGGCTGCACTAGAGAGATTGACTTCTGTGAGAGCTCCAGCACCTTCACCTCCTTCATCATCAGATTCTCCTCCAGCACCTCCAGCACCACCTGCAACCCCTAGGACCAGAGGCAGGAGATGGTCAGGCTGACTCTTTCATAGAGTTCGATGTTAGAGATTTTATGGTAGAGTCTGTACTGGATGTTGTTGTTGGGGATTCCGGTGCAGCGCAGCGAAGTGTAATTTCAAAAATAATGAAATTGGCACCAAAATCCCTTAGCCAAGATCTCCTTATTCAGAATTAAACATACAAACTAACATTGTTAGAATTAGGGCACCAACCTTTTAACGCTAAGTCCAATTTTGATGTAGAATCAGAACTTGGTGTTGAATGCTTCTTTTGATTTCACCAGGCGTCCAAATGTCCACCCTCCAATGGTGATCCACAAGATGATTGATCAAGATGCAAGCTTCTTCAAAATTCCTTCACTTGAATTCTTATCCTAGAACTCAAGAGGACTTTGGCTTTAAAACTGCAGGGTAGGGGCTCCTTACTTCCTTTCTTTCTTCTTCCTCTCCCTTTCTTAAGACCTTGTCCTAAGAATAAAACTCTTGTCTTGAAGGAGGATATGGATTTAAGACACTAATGTCTTAAAGTAAAGGAAATAGTAACAAAGTAGGAGTTCCTTTCTTTTACCGATCAAGAGATTCTTCCTATCTCTTGTTTTGGACTTGAGTTTCAATAGAGAAGAGACTCTGTAAGAGGGAAACTCTCTGTGTCCTAAACAAGCTAAGAAGGAATCAGTTTCCTGGAAAGAAAAGACAATAAATAAACTCTATCGTTCATTAGTGTAAACTCCCGAGACCTCTGTTGTTTAAATAGATCACAGAGAGATGTCTTCTCAAAAGAACACAACTCTCCGTAAAACCCATTCCACTTTATCTCACGCCCCTTCCCTATTTCTCATGCCCTATCCTCCCATCTCACGTCCTTCCAGATTAAATCCCACGGCTTTTCTTAAAGGAAAAACCGCGGTGTTTTAAAAGGAAGGAAGTCACGACTTTTCATCTCCGAAGAGATGTTATTTCGCGCGCCCGGAAGAGTTAGCGCATTCCTTCTTTCTCAAAATCCCATCAGCCATTGGATTCTCATCCAAGGGGGGAGAGATGGTGCACTAATTGCTTAAGAAGGAGGCCGCCCCAATAAAATCATCGGAGAAATATTTGGGGCGCGCCAAGAGTCCATGCGCCATGGACTCTTCCAAATGGCGCGCCAAGAGTCCATATGCGCATGGACTCTTGGCATTTGGCATGGAAAAATAAAGGGGGCGGGTGGGGAGGCTAGCCAAGCTACATGGCTAGCCAATAGGGTTAGCCATATTCCTGTTTTCTCAATTAGGGTCTAATTAGATCCAATTAGAACCCAATTTGAACCAATCCGAAACCCTAATTCGAATCCGATCCGAATAGAAGCTAGGGTTTGCAACACTGCTAGAGTGTTATCCTGCAAAGATGATTTAATTCCAAATTAAACTCTTGATCAATCCTCTTAAGTGTGTGACCCATTGGGTTCTACATCTAGCCAGCAGTGGGTTCGAATACAAGTTGACCTAATTTGATTAGAACTCTTTTTAATCGATTTAGGTCAAACCGGGCTTATCCGATTCGATCAATTAGGATTCTTCCTAACATGTGATCTTTGAACTTGATCAACCCACAAGACAAGATTAACGTCTAGCAACGTGTCATGTCTACCCGGAAGATATGGAAATTCTGGTGAAATACCAAAATTACCCTTCAGTAGAGAGTTACCGTACAATTAAATCTTTCGATCAACCTGCACCCAAATATACTATGGATATGGATATATGTCAAATCCAATATTATATTTATTTCTAGCTCAATCTTATAATAATGATTCGATTATCTTGATATTAGAAACCATCTCTAATATCTTCACTTTGATCAAAGATTCCCTGAATCATCATGTGATTGTTGACTAGCTGGATGCAATCTCCTCTTACTAAGAGTGATCGATTCCTTGTTGACCTACTCATTATCTTCATATCCAATTCACCATTCCCAGTATCAATCCTGTGCATGCTCAGTGTCATGATTAGGATTGAACCAAAGAATGGGTTCATGTACATAAGGTACTTATGGCAGTCTCAGGTCAAAAGATTACTTGTACCACTCCCACTATGAGAACCTTCTATTGACATGTAGCTAAGACTCCATTAGATGTTCTCAAGTTGGATCATATCAGTGAATCATTCTCCAATGAGCACCCACATCCCAGTATTAGTGTCATACACAAGTGACTGTGAGAGCAGTCACCCTTTTCATTATACCCGGGATGTGCTAGTCTTATCGGAAAAACCTTGATCCCCTACTCAGGGTTCCTTTGACTAGGAATACTTTAGATTAAGGTTTTAAGATTTTAGGTCTCACTGGTATGATCTCATCATAACCCTAAAAATCATAGCCCTAATCTATGGGTTCATCATATAATAAAACACAGCGTATGATGAAAAATAATACCTTTATTTAGAAAATTGTCAATTACAATGGTTTGGGAGATACAACATAGATTGGCTTGTAGGGCATATCCCTTTCAGTTGTTGCCGATGTTTCGAGGACTCTAGTTTCAAATCCTTCCATAGCATCTTTCTAGACCCCAGTCCTTTCCAGCACATCAGTCGTTTTGACCTAGTTGACACTCTTGCTCTCACACCTGTACTTCATTCAAACACTCTTGACATAGATTTTCCTACTCTGATTCTTAGTTTTCCCAGTAGGACTCCACCTATTCCTTCGACATCTACCTTGATTTGGGAGCTAGGTCTTTATGTACCTAGTTTCCATGCTCTTAGTTCAGGACCTATTTTTGATGATACACCCTCGATCCCTAACACAATTGTTGTTCCTGTCACTACTGCTCCTACTTTTGATATTGCCTCATCCTCTTCAGCACCAACTAGAGGACGAGCGTATACCGGATGTAGAGGTCGAGGCCATGGCACTACACTGAGACCTACCCAGACCAGACTATCTATTCTTTGGCCGATGCGACTGAGACCCAAACCTTCTAGGGTTACAGGTCTCATCATTCTTGAGATCGGGTCCTTCTCTGATAAGGAGAGTACTCCTTCAAATTGATCTTTATCTCAGTTAGTCTGTATTTTAGTTTTGTTTACTTTTATGTATCAGTATCTAATGTATCAAATTTTTTGTTTTGTCAATGTATCAATTTAGTTGATGTATCAAATTTTGTCAAATGTATCAAATGTTTGAATCTAATGGATCAAATTTTATATATTGACTTCTTGACTTCTATGAATGCACTCTTACTGAAATGTAATGGCTCTTACTTTTTCATTTACTGAAATGTCCTCATTTTTCTTACGTTTTTAACGATGACAAAAAGGGGGAGAATATTGAAAGAATTAATGAAAAGTATAAAATTGATAATATTGGGAGTATTAATGAGAATCAATGAAACTTTTATCAATTTGATTGAAGAAATGAGACAGGGGGAGCGAGAAAGAAACTTACTAAAGCTGTAACTTTTGTAAATGTTCTCAAAAAAAAATCTTTTTGAAAATCAATTTTTTGGATCATATATTGTGGGGGAGTTTTTGAGTTTTTGTTCTATTATCCTTGATCTCTACTTTTATTTCCTTGCTTTGATACCTTTGTTTATATGCTTTGATACTTTTTGATACCTTGATACTCTTTATAATCTATTATTTTTAGTCTGATACAATTTACTCTTTTAACACATGTTTAATGCCTCGATACTCTTAAAGCTTTTCCTTGCTATTCTTCTCTTCATGGTGAAATGACTATCTTTTGGAGATTGTTTTTATATACTTTTTGAGCATTATATACATATACACATCTTAGCTCTGATACTTTTTAATCATAACTCTGATATTTCATAATCTATAGCTATGATGCTTTATAATCAATGCTCTGATACTGTCATTTTATATATATTTAACCTTTTCATATATATATATACAGCTCTAATATATTATCAGTAAGTCTCATTCTTGACAATCAATACATTTTCAACTATGATACTTATCATGCTAAGCTTTAATACTTATTGCCAAAAGCTTTATTCTTGTTAAAAATCATTTTAGCTTTCCATTTGTCTATACTTAAAGGTTTTGTCATCATCGAAAGGGAAAAATTATTAACTCCTATATTGATTTTGATGATTAACAAAATACTTAAGTATATTTGAGTACTAACTATTTGTTAATGTATGTTTTATCAGAAAAAGGTACTCATCAAGTTAGTTGATTGATTGCTTGTCCAAAATAGTTGAATAAGTCTCCTTATAGATGAAATTGTAAAGTTAAATGGACTTAAGTACATAAGAATGACTTGGAAGGACTCAAGTTTGAAGGTTGAAGAAGATTCACAAAGTTTCATTCGAGTTTCAAAAGTTTTAGCCAAGTATCGACTCATGGATGTGAAGTGTCAAATCATAGTGTCGACTCACAAAAGCTTGAGCTGATATACAGAAGAAGTTTCAGATGGCATGCTCAAGTGTCAACTCATGGAGCTCAAGTGTTGACTCATAGTGTTGACTCAAAGATTGACCAAGGCTTGAGACAAAAATTACAGAACATACTGAATTTCAGACTTCCCTCAAGTATCGACTCATGGAAGCCAAGTATCGACTCAAGTATCGACTCATCAGAAGAAGTGTCGACTCACCTGTGATTTCTAGAAAGCTTTAAGGAACATTTTTGAACTAAGTATCGACTCATGGAGACCAAGTATCGACTCAAGGTGTCGACTCGTGACTTGAAATGTCGACACTTAAGTTCTGCTGAACAGTAATGGCTAGTTTTTTCAAATACAGAACTTATCCTTTTCGCTCCCAACAGCTAGTTCCACCTCTCTAACATACTTAGACTACCATTTGAAGCTTAGAAGGGTATTTAAAGTAGATTAAACTCGAGAGGGTCAAAGAAGATGAGAAGTTAAGTGCATTCACTCTAATATTCATTAAGAGCAACTACTTTCAAGTGAAGTGAAGCCTTCAAGCATTCAAAGCATTCAAGAGCATTCAAGTCCAACCATTCAAGCTTCATTTAAGGCTTCAACAACTTGAAGACAAGCATCTTCAACAGCAATCAAAGAGCTTCAAAGAGATATTTGCTTTTATTTGAAAGCTTTTGTATTTCATACATTCTATTTAAATTCTTTGTTGAGGTTTGACGGTGAGCCTGTATGTCAAAACCAACAAGGTTTTTGATGAGCCTTGAGAAAACCAAAATGAATTATGGTTAGCATTGTGAAAACCAAGGAGGTTGTTGGTGAGCCTAAGTTACAAAACTAACTAGGTTTTTGGTTAGCCCATAAAACCAAAGGAGTTTTGACTTATGTACTCGGTGAAAATAAGTTGGGTTTTGATTAGTGAGCTCGAAAAACTAATCAACTGTAATCAAGAGTGATTATAGTAAATTCCCAAGTGAACTTTGAGCAGTGGATATAGGTACTTTGGTATGCACCGAATCACTATATATCCTTGTATTTGTATTACTTGCTCTCTCTTTATGTACACTTATTTACTTTGCATTTGCTTATCTATTTTCGCTGCATACTTTTGAATAATGTACAAGCACTTGCAATTTACCAGCACCTTACTTATTTTGAATTGGCACCTTCTTGCAAAAGTTTTAAAAACCCAATTCAGCCCCCTCTTAGGTTACTTACTAGGCAATAAAATAAAATAAAAATTAATATCTACAGTTGTTTGCTTCTTCTAATTTTTTATAATATTTTTTATAGGCCTCGATTAAAGATTGAATCCCGGTTAAATCTGAAGAGGAGTTTGTGTGTAACAGGCCCTGGCTAGCATGTGGAATTATGGCCATCTGTTCTGCATCAAGAGCCAAAATTTATGGGATTTTTTTAAAAATATTATTTTTTAAAATTAATATTACCAAAGCACTGTCGGTTGAAACAATTTTACCCTTTTATTGTAGTTGGGGCCACGTGTTTTTTTCTTTTTCCTTGCCATCTGGATGATGAGTTGGCAGCACGCTAAAGATGCAGGTTTGGCCTGCGCCTTCAGCAAGAAGATGCAACGATGAAGGTTTGAAATGCGCCTTCAGCGAGAAGATGCAGAACAGGCATCTTCTAGAGGGATTTTGTTTATTTTTTTATAAAATGCTTGAGTATTTTTTTGGAACCTATGATGTTTAGCTTTAATTAGATGAAGGCCTTCAAATGAATTTTTTTTCCATTTCAGAAGGTGCAGATTTAACCTGTACCTTCAATTTTTTTTTTGTTTTTATTAGAAGCACAGGTTGAACCTACCCTTCAAATGAAATTTTTTTGTTTCCATTTTAGAAGGCGCATGTTGAACTTGCACCTTCAGTTTTTCTTTTTGATTTTTATTAGAAGGCACAGGTTCAACCTGCACCTTCAAATATTTTTTTTTTCCATTTTAGAAAAAAATGGTGGCAGAACTAGTGGTAGTACCGGCATCCAGATCGGCCATAAGATCGATAATTGGATCGATGGTGGGACACATGGTCAAACCGGTGGCAGGATTGGTGATCGAAGCCCTGGTTAGATCGGTGGCCGGAATGGTGTCTAGATCGGTGGCAGGATCCCTGGTCTGATGGTGTCTAAATGGGAGACCGGACTGGTGACCAAAATGGTGACCAGCTCCGATCATCGATCTAATCTAGTCATCAATCTGGCCACTGATCCGATTGATGGTCAGGGCACCGGTCCGGTCATCAATTCTTCTATAGTAGTTTATTTTTTTAATAAACATATTTTAAAATAAAATCAGTGAGAGTTAGCATTTCATGCCTCGAGACATACTAGAGGTGGATGGCCATTATAGGATTTTTTTAAAAAATATATTTTTTTAAAAAGCAGATTGCTAGCCAAATCGACTATCGAACCGGCACCTAGCTCGGTGGCCAGACCGCTCCCGGACCGATGGTCATACTGGCAATCGAACCAGTGACTAGATCGATAATCGGATCAGTGGTCAGACTAACGACTGGATTGGATCGACGATCATATTCGGTTGCCATTCCGATTGCCGGTCCAATCTCCCATCTGGCCACTGTCCGATATTCGGTTGCCATTCCGATTGCCAGTCCAGTCTCCCATCTGGCCACTATCCGACCAAGGGTCCTACCACCGGTCCGGATGCCAGTCCTACCACCAGTCTGGCTACCAATCTGACTAGGGTTCGGTCGCCAGTCCTGCCATCAGTCCAGATGTTGATCCTGCCATCAGTTAGACCATGGGTTCTACCACTAGTCCGGTTACGATCCTATGATCGGTCCGGATGTCGATACTGCCATAGGTCCTACCATCATTTTTTCTAAATGGAAAAAAAAATTTCATTTGAAGGTGCAGGTTGAACCTGCGCCTTCTAATAAAAATCAAAAAAAAAAGATAAGGTGCAGGTTCAACCTGCATCTTCTAAAATGAAAAAAACTCATTTGAAGGTGCAGGTTCAACCTGTGCCTTCTAATAAAACACCCCAAAAAAAAGCTGAAGGTGCAGGTTGAATTTGCACCTTTTGAGACAAAAAAAAATTCATTTGAAGAACCTGCACCTTCTTCTAATTAAAGAAAAACTCACAAACTCCAAAAAAAACTCAAGTATTTTTAAAAAATTAAAGATTATTCGAAGAAGATGCAGGTTCAACCTACATCTTCTTACTGAAGGCACAGGCCAAACCTGTGTCTTCTCACTGAAGGCGCAGGCCAACCTGCATCTTCAGCACACTGCCATCTCATCATCCAGATGGTAAGGAAAAAAAATCACGTAGCTCATACTACAATAAAATGATAAAATTATTTCAACCGGTGGTACTTTGGTAATATTAATTTTAAAAATAATATTCAAAAAAATTCAAGATTTATGCTGAATAACTGTTCGTTAGAACCCAAATTATGGGATTTTTTTAAAATAATACAAAAAAATAAAAATTACTAAATTTGGTGTTTTGAAACATATTTACCAAATAGGAGTTTTCGGCTGACATGGCACTGTAATTAGAGTTTTTGCTAACGTGGCACTGGATTCGGATGTAGAACGGGGTGAGGGGATGTGGATAAGAAATCATCATTTGGAAAGACGATTTCAATGAGAAATCATTTTTTCGAAAGTCGATTTCAGAATGAATGAATTGGTAGCAAAAAAATCCTGAAATTATTTTTTGAAAGTACGTGTTTAAATGATTGAAATCGTCTTTTTAAAAAATAATTTTAATTTGAAATCATCTTTTAGAAAGATGAATTCAACTCATCCTTAACACTACACAAGGGTATTTTGGAAATTAAATAAAAAATCTCTCATAAATGCAGCATTAAATGCCTGCACCCCCATAAATGATCTTTTTTAATTAAATTTAATCTAATAAATTTTAAAAATATATAATAAAATTAAAAATAATATAATAAAATTAAAAATATTTAAAATAACATAATAAATTTATAATATATAAAATATTTAAAAATATAATAAAATAAAAAATAATTAAATAATATAATAAATTTAAAATTTAAAAAAATAAAAAAAAAAAAAAAGTTGCAAGTAAAGCCGCATACACACGTGGGACTTTATCTATTCCTACACCTCCATTTTTAAATAAAAAAATTAAAATTAAAATATATATAAATAAAGTCATAATTTGTTATCTAATAATAATATATAATATTATTATTTTAAAATAAAAACTTATTATAATATATAAATAAATATTTTTAAATATATTAAATATATTAAATAATATATTACATATTATATTATAAAATATAATGAATATTTTATAATATAATATAAAACCTTTAATTTAGATGGTGCCAGTCTAGTCACTGGTTCGGTCATCAATTCGTCTATCGGGTTGGTGCCGGTCCAACCGTCAACCTTGTGCTAATCTGTTGCAAGTCTGGTCGGCAAACCGGTGCCAGTCCGGTCCCCTGCCCTGTACCAGTTCGGTTGTCTGTCCGAGTCGGATAGCACCGTCCTGGCAATCTAACTGGCTGTCGAACCAGTGGTTAGTCCGGCTGACAGCCGGATCGACTATCGGCTACCGTCACCTGTTTGGCAACCCGTCTGCTGTCGACCGGACCGGCCACCGGTTTGACAGCCAGTCCGATTGCCAAGATGTGCTAGTCTGACTCTGATCGGCGATCGAACTAGTACCGGGCATGGGACCGGACTGGCACCGGTTCGCTGACCAGACTTGTAGCCAGATTAGCACCAAGTTGACGGTCGAACTGGCACCGACCGGATAGACGAATTGGCGAACGGACCGACTACTAACTGGCACTATCTAAATTATAGATTTTATATTATATTATAAATAAAATATTTATTATATTTATTATATTTTATAATATAATGTTATATTATTTAATTTATTCATTATATTCATTATATTATTATTATTTTTATAATAATTTTATTTTATAATAGTAATATTTTATATTATTATTAGGTAACAAATTATGACTTTATTTATATATGTTTTAAATTTTTATTTTTTTTTTTAAAATGGAGGTGCAAGAATAAGATAAAGTCGCACATGTGTATGCGGCTTCACCTATAACTTTTTTTAATTTTTTTTTTAAATTTTAGATTTTATTATATTATTTTAAATATTTTTAGTTTTATTATATTTTTAAATATTTTATATATTAAATTTATTATGTTATTTTAATATTTTTAATTTTATTATATTATTTTTAATTTTATTATATATTTTTAAAATTTTATTAGATTAAAATTTAATTTAAAAAAGAGTATTTATGGGAGTACAAGCATTTAATGGTGCTTTATGAGGGATTTTTGATTTAATTTCCAAAATGTCCTTGTGTAGTTTTAAGGATGAATTGAATTCGTCTTTCTAAAAGATTATTTAAAATTGAAATTTATTGCAACGTCAACTCCTGGACCGGGGACCGGGGTGGCTGGATGTGCTGGAGCGCTCCTCTCTTGGAAGAACCTGCAACAAAGTCCCCAAGAGTACCGGTGGTGCTCCGGCGGGGGACCCTCCGATGCCTAAGTTAGCAAGAGGTTGAAGGCAACAGAATGGATGAATCAAGGATGAACAGCATATGGAGAGGGAAGAGTTCTTCTACCTTCAAACGGGGTCCCCCTGGTACCTTATTAGGTGAGGAATAGTCCAAATCCGTTAGGGGAGAGGCTAAGAAAGATCGATCTGCCCCTAGGACAATCTGGAGAGTGGCCACGTGGTGCGCAGATACGGTGGCATCGTAGAAGTAGTGGAGCAGGGCTATTAGGATAGCAGGATCCCGCAGAAATAGAAAGATGCTTCTGGAATTCCCTAGATGCCAAGGCTCGCCTGTCAGACGTCGACCGTGGGAAAGCCGGTCGGCTGGGCTAGAGGCCAACCCTCCGAAGTAGAGCGACGGGTCGGACCCCAGCAGGAGAGGATTGTTCGGATCTCAGCTCCAGTGGTTCGGACGCTGAAAGAAAACGACGGGCCGAACCCCAGCAGGAGAGGGTCGTTCGGACCACTGAAGGAGAGTGACAGGCCAGATCCCAGTAGGAGAGGGTCGTTCGGACCTCAGCTCTGGTGGTCGGACAGCTAAAGGAGAGCGACGAGCCGGACCCTAGCAGGAGAAGGTCGTTTGGACCTCAGCTCCGGTGGGTCGGACCGCTGAAGGAGTACCAAATGGAGCTCTGAAGGGGTGGCCCGGTCGGACTGCAAGAATGGGCTGGTTCTGCTTGAGGGTGAGCTGTCAAGGTACAACATTGTCCCTTGCCCTTGTTCTTCGAGCGAGCTCGTAGGCTCGAAGGGTGAGGGCATTAAGTAGCAGTAAATGCACCAATCTTTCAGATGATGGCGAATCCGATTCGGCGTGCTACAACCAGCTGCCTTCTACTCTGATTTTTGCTTTGGGACAGGTGTCAATGTTTGATTGGCGAAGACAGGGGGAGCAGTCATTGCTGGTACGGTACCTGGCAGCTACCTGTTTGGATTCTCGACGCGATGTGGGGCACGTGGCTCCATCAGAGCAATTGTGGCACTTCCTATAGTGGTCCATCCATCGTTGCTTCGACTATCATATGGATCGCAGCCGGATATGATCCAACGCGTCCCCTCGAATTCCCGTCCAACTCAAAAACTAAGGTGCCAGCCATCGGATCTCGGCATGTGGAGGGATGCGTTGGGGAGCTACGCCAGGACACCTATATAAGGAGGGACGTAGTGCCCAGAAGGAACCTGTTGCCGTGCTTGTGCTCGAAGAGAAGGCAGTCTCCTCCCTCCTTGCGCTGCTTTAGCCTCTCCTAGAGAACCAGGGAACCAGGTTAGTCTCGTCTTCACCTCCCCCCATCTTCCTCCCTTTCTGCAACCCATTCTAGAGTGGCCTCTGGGAGTCGGGGTTCGGCTCGAGGTAATAGGGAACCCGGTCCTTTCGATATTCTTTCGGCCATGACCCGAGAGAGGGTCGAAAACTTGAGGATTGTATATAACATTCCTTCCACTTTACACCTAAACGTCCCTAGCCATGAGGGTAGAGTGAATGGGCCTTTGAACTTAGGAGCTCTCCTCATGTACGAAGACCACCTGAAAGCCGGTCTTCGTTTCCCAATCCATAGCTTCTTTGTTCAGATTTTCAACACCTATAGAGTCACCCCCGCCCAGCTGACCCCGAATAGCATTCGGGTTCTCTGTAGCTTTGTGTTTCTGTGTCGGGAGGTTGACATTGAGCCGAGGATATCTTTATTTTCCAATTTTTTCTTGTTGAAACAGGACTTCCGAAGTCAGGAGTGGTGGATGCTCGGTCCACGCCCTGGCCGGAAGGTTCTAGAGGGGCTTCCATCCATAATTCACGGATGGAAGTCCCGGTACTTCTTTGTAGATAGCGTGGAGCCGTGGGGCTTTGAGGTAGCCTAGAGGGAGCCGAGACCGAATGCTTTGAATGGAAGGAAAGTCTTGAGGGTCGACGAGGCTGACTTCCACAAATTGGATGATGAAGATCCAACGTTTGTCGGCTTTATGCTTCATGAGGGGAGTCTTCAGTAGGCCGGACTCAGCCGGCACCCGATGCTAGGTAGGACGAGAGTTGTAGAGAGATCGGCTTTTCTTCTTCTTTTTTATCCTCGTCGGCTTGGTGACCGCATCTTACTCTAACTTTGTTTGTTGACAAGCGGGAAGATGAAGCCAGATTAGGCGGTCCTTTCGGCACGGTCTGCATTGCGGACGGCTATTTGGATCACGGAGTCGACCCCATAGGAGCCGAAGAAGCAGGCGGCAGAACCGGTGCCCGAGAGGCCGAAGAAATGACAGACGGCAGAGCCGTCCGCCACGGCGGTATCGATCGAGTCAAAGGATGACTTGCCTCTGACTGAATGCTGAAGGGTGATCATGTCCGAGCGATCCACTTCGGTTGGGCAACCAGTTGCCCCATAGAAGAGAGGCTTCCGATGCCGACCGGGGCGGACGCAGCAACTTCATCCCTGCCATTGGAGCCGACTGTGGTGACCTCCCCGGCAATCAGAGGAACCCCTACAAGGGAGGGGCCATCTGCCATTGATGAGAGGGCCAGCGGTGCTCATGAGGAGGAGCACAGAAAGTGGCGCGATGTCGAAGAGGCAAAGGAGCTACTTCAAAGGGCCGCTCCTGACAATGACGGGCGATCGGTGAACGAGGCCGCCAAGAGTTCCCTCCATCACCTTCTGGGGGTAAGTATCACTTTTACTTCTTCATTCCGAATTCATGGGTGGCAACTTTATAACTGTGCGTGTTTGTTGGTAGCTGATCAGAGATAACTTGTTGATGGATGAGGGCCTGGGCCAGCTGCTCTATCTGAAGGAGCAGTTGACCCAAAGGGCCGAAGCGGCAGAGCTGGCGAGGGACAGCCTGGAAGGCACTGACGGCCTCCAGGGAAGCGGTGCTCGGCTTGAGGGCCACAGCGGCAGAGCTGTCCACCTTGCGAGCCGAGTCGGAGGCCCAGAAGAAGCAGTTGGAAGACTTGCTAGCCCAGAAGGTGAATCGGGAGGCAAGTCTTAAAATTAAGAAAACAAGATCAAGACCCTGACCCGTCGGCTGGCCGTCGAGGAGGGGCGTTTGGCCGAGTGTGATGTCCGCGCACAGGGCTATCGGGCATCGACGGAAAGATACAAGGCTTGTTGAAGATGGCCCAAGATCTGTTGAAGATGGCCAGCGAGAAAGCATCGCAGAGTATATGGCCTCCGAAGACTTTACCAAGGAAATGAATGAAGCCGGGATGGTCGGCTTTGACTATGGATATGATGAGTGCCTGGGAAAGGTCAGTGCACTTTCTAGAACTCGATCTATCATTCCTTCAACCACCGAAGCCGGAAGAAGGGGAGGGCTCGAAGGCAGTAGATCGCGTACCCGAGCGGCCGGATACCCTAGTGGAGGCCGTTATAGAAGTGGCCAGAACAAATGCCCCAATTGGAGTCGAGGCAGAAGCAGCCGAAAGGCTGAGGAGGCTGAAGCGGCTGTTGTCGCTTTAGGGGGCCGAAGTGGCCGTAATGTGTAGCTCCCGAGGGTCAGACCTAGTTGTCTGTAAAGGTCTGACCTCAGTCTTTGTAAAGAAACATTTTGGAAAGCAATGAAAACTTTTCATTTTTCGTTTTCTACAAACCCTGTCTCATATCCTTCTTTCTGAGATTCACTAAGTGTAGACCAATCGACTGATCTGGTGGATGGTCGGACCTCCAGGTTAAGGGGTAAGCGTTGAACAGTGACTCAAGCGAAACTAGATTCCCATAGGATTTCTACTCTGAATATTGTCCATCGGCTTTCTGGACCAGAATCGATCGAAGTAGCGATCGGATGGTAGCTCAGGCCGGAGCAACGAGCTTAGGTAGTTTAACCTAAGTGTTGGTCCGTCGGCTCTCCGAACCCAGAAGTAGTTGAGGCAACGGTCGGATTTCAGCTCAGGCTGGAGCAATAAGCTTAGGAATTTAACCTAGGTGTTGGGCGTCGGCTTTCCGGATCCAGAAGTAGTTGAGGCAGCGATAGGATTTCAGCTCAGGCCGGAGTAACAAGATTAGGAATTTAACCTAAGTGTTGGTCCGTCGGCTTTCCGGTCCCAGAAGTAGTTGAGGCAGCGTCAGATTTCAGCTCAGGCTGGAGCAACGAGCTTAGAAATTTAACTTAAGTGTTGGTCCGTCGGCTTTCCGGACCCAGTATAGTTGAGGCAGCGGTCGGATTTCAGATCAGGCCGGAAACAAGCTTAGGAATTTAACCTAAGTGTTAGTCCATTGGCTTTCCAAACTAGAAGTAGTTGAGGCAGCGGTCGGATTTTAGCTCAGGTCGGAGCAACGAGCTTAGGAATTTAACCTAAGTGTTGGTCCTTCAGCTTTCCAAATTGGGCTGCCCTAGAGCCTTTGCCGATCCGAGTCGGACTTTTGGAAGTGGGCTGCTCTAGAGCCTTTGCCGACCGGAGTCGGACTTTCAGAAGTGGGCTGCCCTAGAGCCTTTGCCGATCGGTCGGACTTTCAGAAGTGGCTGCCCTAGAGTCTTTGCCGACCAGAGTCGGACTTTCAGAAGTGGGCTGCCCTAGAGCCTTTGCCGACTGGAGTCGGACTTTCGAAAATGGGCTGTCCTAGAGCCTTTGCCGACCAGAGTCGGACTTTCGGAAGTGGGCTGCCCTAGAGCCTTTGCCGACCAGATCAGACTTTCGGAAGTCGGCTGCCTTAGAGCCTTTGCCGACCGGAGTCGGACTTTCGGAAGTGGGCTGCCCTAGAGCCTTTGCCGACCAGAGTCGGACTTTCGGAAGTGGGCTGCCCTAGAGCCTTTATCGACCGGAGTCCGACTTTCGGAAGTGGTTCGTAGAAAAAATATGGACTTCATTGATAATACTTGCGGAGTTGTCTACATTCCATGGACGCGCCATCTGTCGTCCGTCCAAAAATGCAAGTCGATAGGTGCCGGCTCGAACCACTTCGACGACCCGATAAGGTCCTTCCTAATTTGGGGAAAGCTTGCCTTCTCAGTCGGCCTCGAAACTTCAGTTCTCCATAGGACCAGGTCTCCGACTCGGAAAGCTCGTGCTTTGACTTGCGAGTTATAATATTTGCCATCTTCTGACGGCATACCGCCATCTTCATGCTTGCCCGAAGTCTAGTTTCTTCAAGCAAGTCCAGTTCAGCCCTTCACTACTCGGAGTGGCCGTTCAGTGTTGTGGTCGATCCGAAAGATTGGAGAGAGGTCTCAATAGGGATGATAGCTTCACTTCCATAAGTGAGGTTAACGAAGTTTTGCCAGTCGATGCTCTGGCAGTCGTCCGATATGCCCATAATACTGAGTGGAGTTCCTTCGCCCAAAGTCCCTTTGCCTCATTGAGCTGGTCTTCAGCCGTGCAAGATTGTCCGGTTGGTGACTTCAGCCTCTCCATTGCACGGAGGGTGACCAACCGATGTAAGTCAGTGAGAGACATGATATTGCTGACAAAAGTCTTGAAATTTAAAGTTGTCAAATTGTCTTCCGTTGTTGGTAATAATCATCCGGGGAATGCTGAATCAAAGATGATATTGCTCCGGACGAAGTTCTCTACTTTGGCCTCCGTTATCTGTGCTAGTGGTTCGGCCTCCACCCACTTGGTAAAATAATCGATGGCCATAAGCAAAAAATTTCGTTGCTCGGAGGCCAGAGAAAGGGTCCCAAGATATCCATCCTCCACTGTGCGAACGGCCATGGGGCTGTGATCGGAGTCAGCTCACTGGAGGGTCTCCTTTGAATGATGGAGTACCTCTGACAGGCATCGCACCTTCAAACGAAGTCCGACACGTCCTTCTGAATGGTGGGCCAGTAATATCCCTGCCGAATGATCTTATAAGCTAAGGATCTTCCTCCGAGATGGTTGACACAGATCCCTTCGTGGACTTCTCTGAGGGCGTAGTCGGCATCCGCCGGCCCAAGCACTTTAACAGCGGCTATGAGAATGATCGCTTATATAGGACGTCGTCAAGGACGACGTACTTAGAGGCCGTCAAGCGCACCCGCTTGGCCTCAGCCAGATCTTCCGGAAGAGTTCCTTTAGCCAAGAAGGTAAGGATCGGATCCATCCAAGAAATTTCTTGTTCCACCTGGTGGACTTCGGTTAGCTCTTCCACAATGCTAGGGTATCGCAGATACTCCTAAAAGTTTCGTCAGAAGTCCCATTGGCGACCGTAGCCAACCTTGACAAGGTGTCCGCCTGAGAGTTCTGCAGACGAAGTATGTGGAGGATTTCGAAAATATGAACCGAGGAATGAAGTTTTGTACCTTGTTTAAATATTTTACCAGGGTCGGATCCCTTGCTTCAAACTCCCCTTTACTTGATTAACCACCAGTTGGAAGTCAGAGAAAACTCTGAGTCGGCTGATGCCCAATTCATTGGTGATTCATAGCCCCACGAGGAGGGCTTCGTACTCCGCTTGATTGTTTGATACTTGAATAAAAAATGTAAAGCATATTCCAGGTTCTCCCCATCCGGGTCGGCCAGGATCAGTCCGCCCCACAGCCTGCGGGTTGGATGCTCCGTCCACATGGAGAGTCCAGGCTAGTTCAACTTCATAGATAGCATCGGCTTCAAGTACTTCGGCCATTCGAGGAGGCATCTCCTGTCCCATGTATACTTTGCAATGAAGTTAGAATTACCTAGGCCTTCAAGGCAGATCGTGACTGGAAAGAGATGTCGAATTCGCCCAGCTTGACAGCCCACTTGGTGAGCCGACCGGATGTATCCGGCTCCGAAGGATTGCTTTGAGGGGTTAGTCGGTCATCACTACAATCGGATACGCCTGAAAATACGGTCGAAGCCGCTTGGCGGATGTGACCGAAGAGTATATTAACTTTTGCATCTTGGGTACCTCGTTTCGGCATCGTGGAGGACTTGTGTTGATATATAGATAGGCTTCTACTATTCGTCCTCTCTGACTCGAACAAGGACAGCAGATCACTTCGTCTAAGCTGAAAGATAAAGGTACAAAGGCTCCCCATCCATTGACTTGGCCAGCAATGGAGGGTTCTTCAAATATTCCTTCAATGCTTCGAAAGCCGACTGAAACTCGTCAGTCCAAACAAAGCCCTCCGACTGGTGCACGGTCTTGAAGAATGGCAGGGACTTCTCAGCTAAACGGGAGATAAAACGGTTGAGAGAGGCGATTCGCCCAGTGAGCTCTTGCACTTGCTTTTTATTAGTTGGGTGTGACATCTCAGTGATGGCCTTTATCTTGTCAGATTCACTTCGATTCCCCTTTGTGTGACCAGAAACCAAGGAATTTGCTAGAGGTTACCCTAAAAGTACACTTCGTGGGGTTCAGCTTCATCCGATGGTGCCTGAGTGCATCAAAGATTCCTACAAGTCCCTGATGTGGTCAGCCTTATGAAGACTCTTCACTATCATGTCATCCACATAAGCCTCTATGTTCTTGCCTAGCTGACCTTCGAACACTCGGTTGATCAGCCTCTGAAAGTGGCACCAGCATTCTTTAAGCCGAAGGCATCATTCGATAACAGTACAGACCCTTGTCGGTGACAAATGCGGTCTTCTCCTCATCTTCCGGATGCATCTTTATTTGGTTGTAGCCGGAGAAAGCATCCATAAGCTGAGAAGCTGGTGCCGACCATGGCATCCACTAGCTGATCAATCTTGGGTACTGGAAAGCTGTCCTTCGGACAGCATTGTTGAGGTTGGTGTAATCTACACAGATCCTCCAATTCCCGTTGGCCTTCTCACCATAACCACATTCGCCAGCCACTCAGGATAGTGGACTTCCCTGATGAAGCCAACATCACGGAGCTTCTTAACTTCCTCATCGATGGCTTTCTGCCTTTCAGCAGTAAAGCTTCTCTTCTTCTGTCAGACAGGTCAGTAGGTCGGATCGACCTTGAGCTGGTGAGTGATGACCTCCGACGTATTCCATGCATGTCCGACGCTAACCAAGCAAAGACGTCGGCGTTACTCCTAAGGAAGCCGATCAATTCTGACTAAGGTCTTCACTGAGGGAACTTCCATCTGAAGGACTTTGATGGGATCATCCTCTCGAAGGGGAACAAATAGAATCCTTTCTCCTGGCTGACCGAGCTATTGGCCTCAGCTCTCGGGTCAAGTTGCTCCAAAGTGGGATGACCTTCTGACTGTTGGTTTTATGTTTAGACACTGCCTGGCCATTCGATGGTCTCCCCTCATACTCCGACCCCACTCCTGGTCAAAATTTCGCCAACAAATGGTAAGTGGATACAATGTCTCTAAATTTGTTGAGGGCCAGTCGGCCCAGGATAGCATTGTAAGGCAAGGTCGTCCGAACGACCATAAAATTGATGGGGAGGGTTTTCTGGAAAGGCTCCGTCCCGATTGTCACAGGAAAATCTCTTCCCCTTCACCCCCGACAGAGTTGCCCCCGAAGCCCGTCAGCAGTGCAGGGATTCCTGCAGCATGGATCTGGATAGATTCATTCTCACAAAAGCATCATACAACAATACCTCTATCGAGTTTCCATTATCTATAAGTATTCTCCTTACATCGTAGTTGGCAATCACTGCCGACACGACTACAGGGTCATTTTCAAACATGATTCTCCAAGAGATCTTCATCAGAGAAGGTGATTGCATTGGAGCCCCTCGACCTTTTAACAATATCGAGCCCATTCTCGTAGCTTCCTCCGGACCGTCGATGCAGCATGCCGACATCCCCGCCGGTCGGCCTCTGATTGGGGAGCTCCGTCTCCTCCAGAGGGTTTCTAGCATTTGATGTTCCGACCCGATCCGATGGGTTGGACATACTTGCGCAGGTACCCTCTCCGGATGAGGTCTTCAATGGCGTCCTTCAGCTGCAGACATTCTTCAGTATTGTGTCCGTGGTCCCTATGGTACTTACAATATTTATCTTTATTTCTTTGGACAGGGGGACCCCTCATCGGCCGAGGTCTTTGTAGAAAGGCCTCGTTCTCGATCTCCATAAGGATCTTCTCTCTCGGCAGGGACAAGAAAGCATAAGTCTCGAACCTTCGGGAAAGTCTCTGGCTTCGGACTTCGGCGTTGGGCCGACCACCGACTATCACTCGGAGGTCGGACTTCAGGAGCCTTGTCGCTCTGCTTCTTGGAGGTCGGCCTTCCCTCAACTTGACATCAGTCGGCTGCTTGTTCTTCCACCAGAGCATACTTCTGCGCTCTGGCCAAGAGTTCGCTATAGCTCATCGGATGTTTCTTGTCCAGGGAGAAGGTCAGCCTGGACGAGCGAAGCCATCGCTTGAAGGCTGACATGGCCACAGCCTTATTCAAATCCGGGACCTCCATGGCCGCTAAGTTGAAACAGGCCATGAATCCCGAAGGGTCTGTCCCTCCTTTTGCAGCACGAGGAAGAGGCAGTCAGTATTCCTCGGGGTCCGACTACAAGTCTTGAAATGGGAAAGAAAAAGTGATTCGAGTTGAGAAAAGAAGTGATCGTACCTGGCCAGATGGCGGAGAACCATATCCGGCGGTCTTCTTGAGGGTAGCCGGGAAGGCGATACAGTGGAGAGCGTCGGAGATGCCTTATACCATCTTATAGGCTTTGTACATGCCCAGATGGTCCATCAGGTTAGTGGTACCATCATAGGGTCCCACTTGTGGGATTATGAAGTGGCGGGGAATCGTCTCCGCTAGAATCTCATCAAATGGGGGACGAGAGTCGTATACCTGTCCCTCTTCGGCCTTCTGCCGGAAGGCGATTTCAGCAATGCGCTCCTTCATGTGCATATCTTGCTGGCATAGTCCCTCAGAGGTCCAGCAGCAGGCTGACCACCGACCGGGATAGATTCGGCGTAGGAAGGCGAAGCAGACCTTGCCTTTTTACCATCGGCACGGTCGCCCAATGACCTCCGGGGCTCCGCGGTGGCTTGAGAATAATGCTGAGGGGCCTCCGACCGTCAGCTTCCCTCAGCAATAGTTAGAGGATTGGTGCAGAAAATAGCTGGTAGCTGTTGTCGGTTGTCGACTGCTTCCTGGAAACGCTGAACTACAGCAGTGAGCGTTTCAATGAGATTCACCAAAGTTTGGAACTACTGCAACCCCAGTGTGATGGTAGGTTCTGCGGCGGTAGGGGCAGCGACAGCAATGTCATTCTCTCTAGGATGTTCCTCAGACCTGGAAGGAGAGATACCTCTTCTGGCGGTGGCATTTGGAGCTCTTCCCTTAGCCATTTTGTTGCCGGGATGATGGATTCCTCCTTTTAGAAGAAAGAGCAACCGCCCTTCCTTTAGCGCTAATCTGTTGCGGCATCAACTCCTGGACCGGACCAGGGTGGCTGAATGTGCTGGAGTTCTCCTCTCCCGGAAGAACCTGCAACAAAGTCCCCAAGAGCACCGGTGGTGTTCCGCGGGAGACCCTCCGATGCCTAAGTTAGCAGGAGGTTGAAGGCAACAGAATTGAGGAATCAAAGGATGAACAGCATATAGAGAGGGAAGAGTTCTTCTACCTCCAAAGGGATCCCCTGAGTACCTTATATAGGCGCGGAACAGTCCAAAATCCGTTAGGGGAGGGTTTAGAAAGACCGATCTGCCCCTAGAGAATCTGGGGAGTGGCCACATGGCGCGCAAATATGGCGACATCTGGAAGTAGTGGAGCAGGGCTGTTGGATAGCAGGATCTCATAGTTACAGAAAGGTGCTTCTGGAATTTCCTGGATGCTAAGGCTCGCTTATCAGACATCGACCGTGGGAAAGTCGGTCGGTCAACTAAGGCCAACCCTCTGAAGTAGAGCGACAGGCCGGGTCCTAGCAAGAGATGGTCGTTTGGACCTCAGCCCCGGTGGGTCGGACCGCTGAAGGAGGGCGACGGTTGGACCTCAGTAGGAGAGGGTCGTTCGGACCTCAGCTCCGATGGGTCGGACCGCTGAATTCGGGGCGACGTGTCGGACCCTAGCCGGAGAGGGCCGTTCGGACCTCTGAAGGAGAACGACGGGTCGGACCCTAGCAGGAGAGGTTATTCGACCTCAGCTCCGGTGGGTTGGATTGCTGAAGGAGGGTGACGGGTTGGACCAGCAGGAGAGGTCATTCGGATCTCAGCTCCGGTGAGTCGGACCGCTGAAGAAGTACCAGTCAGAGCTCTGAAGGGGTCGCCTCGGACTACAAGAATAGGCCGGTTCCACTTGAGGGTGAGCCATCAGGGTACAACAAAATTATTTCCGAAAAGATGATTTCAATCATTTTATCATGTCCTTTCAAAAATGATTTCAGGATTTTGCTGCTACCAATTCATTTTTTTTGAAATCGATACTGAAATTGTGTTTCCAAATGATAATTTTGTATTCACGTTTCCTCATCATCCCATTTTACATGTCCGAATCCAGTACCATGTCAGCAAAAAAACTCCGATACAATTTCATATCAGCTGAAAACATTTATTTTGATAAATATATTTTAAAACATCTAGTTGATAATTTTTTTTATTTTTTATATATTTTTTAAAAATCACAAATTAATGGGCTTTTACGTCATCCATTTGATCCCCAATCCAGCAATCTCAGGTTGTCAGATCAACGTGATTTGCTGCGTTCAACATGCTCGGAATCCTTCTTGAAGTCAGGTCTCGTTTGTCAGATCTAGCCATGGAGTGTAGTCAGATTTTGGGATGTTGTCGGGGAGCTCAAGCCCAGTAACCAGCATGAAAGTATTAATAATTTATGGACCTTGCATACCGCAAGGAGAGTAGCCGGTTGTGAGTTCATGGGGATGCCACGTGAAAATTTCTTTTGGTGCTGTGTTACTCTTGTACTGCTAATTGAAATCCGCATTTATTTCTCCCAATGCTTCACGTGGATACTATGTTTGGTGGTTGGTCGTGCGAAGAACCTTCGCGATGTCTTTCTCACGGAGTCAGGGCTAATCCCTCTCTCCTCTCTCTCTCTTTTTTTTTTTTTTTTTTTTTTTTTTTTTTTTTTTTCCTGATAAAATCCCTCTTCTCTTACTAAAAAAAACTTTCTGCGTTTCCGATGCTCCCCGGAATTTTTAACCCCATACACTCCAAAGGCCTTCAATTGCTTGGTTTCACGCGAGCAGGTTCCTTCTGGGCACTACGTCCCTCCTTATATAGGTGTCCTGGCGTAGCTCCCCAACGCATCCCTCCACATGCCGAGATCCGATGGCTGGCACCTTAGTTTTTGAGTTGGACGGGAATTCGAGGGGACGCGTTGGATCATATCCGGCTGCGATCCATATGATAGTCGAAGCAACGATGGATGGACCACTATAGGAAGTGCCACAATTGCTCTGATGGAGCCACGTGCCCCACATCGCGTCGAGAATCCAAACAGGTAGCTGCCAGGTACCGTACCAGCAATGACTGCTCCCCCTGTCTTCGCCAATCAAACATTGACACCTGTCCCAAAGCAAAAATCAGAGTAGAAGGCAGCTGGTTGTAGCACGCCGAATCGGATTCGCCATCATCTGAAAGATTGGTGCATTTACTGCTACTTAATGCCCTCACCCTTCGAGCCTACGAGCTCGCTCGAAGAACAAGGGCAAGGGACAATGTTGTACCTTGACAGCTCACCCTCAAGCAGAACCAGCCCATTCTTGCAGTCCGACCGGGCCACCCCTTCAGAGCTCCATTTGGTACTCCTTCAGCGGTCCGACCCACCGGAGCTGAGGTCCAAACGACCTTCTCCTGCTAGGGTCCGGCTCGTCGCTCTCCTTTAGCTGTCCGACCCACCAGAGCTGAGGTCCGAACGACCCTCTCCTACTGGGATCTGGCCTGTCACTCTCCTTCAGTGGTCCGAACGACCCTCTCCTGCTGGGGTTCGGCCCGTCGTTTTCTTTCAGCGTCCGAACCACTGGAGCTGAGATCCGAACAATCCTCTCCTGCTGGGGTCCGACCCGTCGCTCTACTTCGGAGGGTTGGCCTCTAGCCCAGCCGACCGGCTTTCCCACGGTCGACGTCTGACAGGCGAGCCTTGGCATCTAGGGAATTCCAGAAGCATCTTTCTATTTCTGCGGGATCCTGCTATCCTAATAGCCCTGCTCCACTACTTCTACGATGCCACCGTATCTGCGCACCACGTGGCCACTCTCCAGATTGTCCTAGGGGCAGATCGATCTTTCTTAGCCTCTCCCCTAACGGATTTTGGACTTCCTCACCTAATAAGGTACCAGGGGGACCCCGTTTGAAGGTAGAAGAACTCTTCCCTCTCCATATGCTGTTCATCCCTTGATTCATCCATTCTGTTGCCTTCAACCTCTTGCTAACTTAGGCATCGGAGGGTCCCCCGCCGGAGCACCACCGGTACTCTTGGGGACTTTGTTGCAGGTTCTTCCAAGAGAGGAGCGCTCCAGCACATCCAGCCACCCCGGTCCCCGGTCCAGGAGTTGACGTTGCAATAAATTTCAATTTTAAATAATCTTTTAGAAAGACGAATTCAATTCATCCTTAAAACTACACAAGGACATTTTGGAAATTAAATCAAAATCCCTCATAAATGCACCATTAAATGCTTGTACTCCCATAAATACTCTTTTTTAAATTAAATTTTAATCTAATAAAATTTTAGAAAATATATAATAAAATTAAAAATAATATAATAAAATTAAAAATATTTAAAATAACATAATAAATTTATAATATATAAAATATTTAAAAATATAATAAAACTAAAAATATTTAAAATAATATAATAAAATCTAAAATTTAAAAAAAAAATTAAAAAAAGTTATAGGTGAAGCCGCATACACATGTGCGACTTTATCTTATTCTTGCACCTCCATTTAAAAAAAAAAATAAAAATTTAAAACATATATAAATAAAGTCATAATTTGTTACCTAATAATAATATAAAATATTACTATTATAAAATAAAATTTATTATAAAATAATAAATAATATAATGAATATAATGAATAAATTAAATAATATATTACATATATATTATAAAATATAATAAATATAATAAATATTTTTATATAATATAAAATCTATAATTTAGATAGTGCCAGTTTAGTAGTCGGTCCGTTCGCCAATTCGTCTATCCGGTCGGTGCCAGTTCGACCGTCAACTTGGTGCTAATCTGGCTACAAGTCTGGTCAGCGAACCGGTGCCAGTCCGGTCCCATGCCCGGTACTAGTTCGATCGCCGATCAGAGTCAGACTAGCACCATCTTGGCAATCGGACTGGCTGTCAAACCGGTGGCCGGTCCGGTCGACAGCAGACGGGTTGCCAAACAGGTGACGGTAGCCGATAGTCGATCCGGCTGTCAGCCGGACTAACCACTGGTTCGACAGCCAGTTAGATTGCCAGGACGGTGCTATCCGACTCGGACAGACAACCGAACTGGTACAGGGCAGGGGACCGGACTGGCACCGGTTTGCCGACCAGACTTGCAACCAGATTAGCACAAGGTTGACGGTTGGACCGGCACCAACCCGATAGACGAATTGATGACCGAACCAGTGACTAGACTGGCACCATCTAAATTAAAGGTTTTATATTATATTATAAAATATTCATTATATTTTATAATATAATATGTAATATATTATTTAATATATTTAATATATTTAAAATATTATTTATTATATTATAATAAGTTTTTATTTTAAAATAATAATATTATATATTATTATTAGATAACAAATTATGACTTTATTTATATATATTTTAATTTTAATTTTTTTATTTTAAAAATGGAGGTGTAGGAATAAGATAAAGTCCCACGTGTGTATGCGGCTTTACTTGCAACTTTTTTTTTATTTTTTTTAATTTTTTTAAATTTTAAATTTTATTATATATTTTAATTATTTTTTATTTTATTATATTTTAAATATTTTATATATTATAAATTTATTATGTTATTTTAAATATTTTTAATTTTATTATATTATTTTTAATTTTATTATATATTTTTTAAAATTTTATTAGATTAAAATTTAATTAAAAAAGATCATTTATGGGGGTGCAGGCATTTAATGCTGCATTTATGAGAGATTTTTTATTTAATTTCCAAAATACCCTTGTGTAGTGTTAAGGATGAGTTGAATTCATCTTTCTAAAAGATGATTTCAAATTAAAATTATTTTTTAAAAAGACGATTTCAATCAATTTAAACACGTACTTTCAAAAAATAATTTCAGGATTTTTTTGCTACCAATTCATTCATTCTGAAATCGACTTTCGAAAAAATGATTTCTCATTGAAATCGTCTTTCCAAATGACGATTTCTTATCCACATCCCCTCACCCCGTTCTACATCCGAATCCAGTGCCACGTTAGCAAAAAACTCTAATTACAGTGCCATGTCAGCCGAAAACTCCTATTTTGGTAAATATGTTTCAAAACACCAAATTTAGTAATTTTTATTTTTTTGTATTATTTTAAAAAAATCCCATAATTTGGGTTCTAACGAACAGTTATTCAGCATAAATCTTGAATTTTTTTGAATATTATTTTTTAAAATTAATATTACCAAAGTACCACCGGTTGAAATAATTTTATCATTTTATTGTAGTATGAGCTACGTGATTTTTTTTCCTTACCATCTGGATGATGAGATGGCAGTGTGCTGAAGATGCAGGTTTGGCCTGCGCCTTCAGTGAGAAGACACAGGTTTGGCCTGTGCCTTCAGTAAGAAGATGTAGGTTGAACCTGCATCTTCTTCGAATAATCTTTAATTTTTTAAAAAATACTTGAGTTTTTTTTGGAGTTTGTGATGTTTTTCTTTAATTAGAAGAAGGTGCAGGTTCTTCAAATGAATTTTTTTTTGTCTCAAAAGGTGCAAATTCAACCTGCACCTTCAGCTTTTTTTTGGGGTGTTTTATTAGAAGGCACAGGTTGAACCTGCACCTTCAAATGAGTTTTTTTTCATTTTAGAAGATGCAGGTTGAACCTGCACCTTTATCTTTTTTTTTTGATTTTTATTAGAAGGCGCAGGTTCAACCTGCACCTTCAAATGAAATTTTTTTTTCCATTTAGAAAAAATGATGGTAGGACCTATGGCAGTATCGACATCCGGACCGATCATAGGATCGTAACCGGACTAGTGGTAGAACCCATGGTCTAACTGATGGCAGGATCAACATCTGGACTGATGGCAGGACTGGCGACCGAACCCTAGTCAGATTGGTAGCCAGACTGGTGGTAGGACTGGCATCCGGACCGGTGGTAGGACCCTTGGTCGGATAGTGGCCAGATGGGAGACTGGACTGGCAATCGGAATGGCAACCGAATATCGGACAGTGGCCAGATGGGAGATTGGACCGGCAATCGGAATGGCAACCGAATATGATCGTCGATCCAATCCAGTCGTTAGTCTGACCACTGATCCGATTATCGATCTAGTCACTGGTTCGATTGCCAGTATGACCATCGGTCCGGGAGCGGTCTGGCCACCGAGCTAGGTGCCGGTTCGATAGTCGATTTGGCTAGCAATCTGCTTTTTAAAAAAATATATTTTTTAAAAAAATTCCTATAATGGCCATCCACCTCTAGTATGTCTCGAGGCATGAAATGCTAACTCTCACTGATTTTATTTTAAAATATTGTTTATTAAAAAAATAAACTACTAGAAGAATTGATGACCGGACCGGTGCCCTGACCATCAATCGGATCAGTGGCCAGATTGATGACTAGATTAGATCGATGATCGGAGCTGGTCACCATTTTGGTCACCAGTCCGGTCTCCCATTTAGACACCATCAGACCAGGGATCCTGCCACCGATCTAGACACCATTCGGCCACCGATCTAACCAGGGCTTCGATCACCAATCCTGCCACCGGTTTGACCATGTGTCCCACCATCGATCCAATTATCGATCTTATGGCCGATCTGGATGCCGGTACTACCACTAGTTCTGCCACCATTTTTTTCTAAAATGGAAAAAAAAACTTTATTTGAAGGTGCAGGTTGAACCTGTGCCTTCTAATAAAAATCAAAAAGAAAAACTGAAGGTGCAAGTTCAACATGCGCCTTCTAAAATGGAAACAAAAAAATTTCATTTGAAGGCGTAGGTTCAACCTGTGCTTCTAATAAAAACAAAAAAAAAATTGAAGGTACAGGTTAAATCTGCACCTTCTGAAATGGAAAAAAAATTCATTTGAAGGCCTTCATCTAATTAAAGCTAAACATCATAGGTTCCAAAAAAAATACTCAAGCATTTTATAAAAAAATAAACAAAATCCCTCTAGAAGATGCCTGTTCTGCATCTTCTCGCTGAAGGCGCATTTCAAACCTTCATCGTTGCATCTTCTTGCTGAAGGCGCAGGCCAAACCTGCATCTTTAGCGTGCTGCCAACTCATCATCCAGATGGCAAGGAAAAAGAAAAAAACACGTGGCCCCAACTACAATAAAAGGGTAAAATTGTTTCAACCGACAGTGCTTTGGTAATATTAATTTTAAAAAATAATATTTTTTAAAAAATCCCATAAATTTTGGCTCTTGATGCAGAACAGATGGCCATAATTCCACATGCTAGCCAGGGCCTGTTACACACAAACTCCTCTTCAGATTTAACCGGGATTCAATCTTTAATCGAGGCCTATAAAAAATATTATAAAAAAATTAGAAGAAGCAAACAACTGTAGATATTAATTTTTATTTTATTTTATTGCCTAGTAAGTAACCTAAGAGGGGGCTGAATTGGGTTTTTAAAACTTTTGCAAGAAGGTGCCAATTCAAAATAAGTAAGGTGCTGGTAAATTGCAAGTGCTTGTACATTATTCAAAAGTATGCAGCGAAAATAGATAAGCAAATGCAAAGTAAATAAGTGTACATAAAGAGAGAGCAAGTAATACAAATACAAGGATATATAGTGATTCGGTGCATACCAAAGTACCTATATCCACTGCTCAAAGTTCACTTGGGAATTTACTATAATCACTCTTGATTACAGTTGATTAGTTTTTCGAGCTCACTAATCAAAACCCAACTTATTTTCACCGAGTACATAAGTCAAAACTCCTTTGGTTTTATGGGCTAACCAAAAACCTAGTTAGTTTTGTAACTTAGGCTCACCAACAACCTCCTTGGTTTTCACAATGCTAACCATAATTCATTTTGGTTTTCTCAAGGCTCATCAAAAACCTTTGTTGGTTTTGACATACAGGCTCACCGTCAAACCTCAACAAAGAATTTAAATAGAATGTATGAAATACAAAAAGCTTTCAAATAAAAGCAAATATCTCTTTGAAGCTCTTTGATTGCTGTTGAAGATGCTTGTCTTCAAGTTGTTGAAGCCTTAAATGAAGCTTGAATGGTTGGACTTGAATGCTCTTGAATGCTTTGAATGCTTGAAGGCTTCACTTCACTTGAAAGTAGTTGCTCTTAATGAATATTAGAGTGAATGCACTTAACTTCTCATCTTCTTTGACCCTCTCGAGTTTAATCTACTTTAAATACCCTTCTAAGCTTCAAATGGTAGTCTAAGTATGTTAGAGAGGTGGAACTAGCTGTTGGGAGCGAAAAGGATAAGTTCTGTATTTGAAAAAACTAGCCATTACTGTTCAGCAGAACTTTAAGTGTCGACATTTCAAGTCACGAGTCGACACCTTGAGTCGATACTTGGTCTCCATGAGTCGATACTTAGTTCAAAAATGTTCCTTAAAGCTTTCTAGAAATCACAGGTGAGTCGACACTTCTTCTGATGAGTCGATACTTGAGTCGATACTTGGCTTCCATGAGTCGATACTTGAGGGAAGTCTGAAATTCAGTATGTTCTGTGTAATTTTTGTCTCAAGCCTTGGTCAATCTTTGAGTCAACACTATGAGTCAACACTTGAGCTCCATGAGTTGACACTTGAGCATGCCATCTGAAACTTCTTCTGTATATCAGCTCAAGCTTTTGTGAGTCGACACTATGATTTGACACTTCACATCCATGAGTCGATACTTGGCTAAAACTTTTGAAACTCGAATGAAACTTTGTGAATCTTCTTCAACCTTCAAACTTGAGTCCTTCCAAGTCATTCTTATGTACTTAAGTCCATTTAACTTTACAATTTCATCTATAAGGAGACTTATTCAACTATTTTGGACAAGCAATCAATCAACTAACTTGATGAGTACCTTTTTCTGATAAAACATACATTAACAAATAGTTAGTACTCAAATATACTTAAGTATTTTGTTAATCATCAAAATCAATATAGGAGTTAATAATTTTTCCCTTTTCGATGATGACAAAACCTTTAAGTATAGACAAATGGAAAGCTAAAATGATTTTTAACAAGAATAAGCTTTTGGCAATAAGTATTAAAGCTTAGCATGATAAGTATCATAGTTGAAAATGTATTGATTGTCAAGAATTGAGACTTACTGATAATATATTAGAGCTGTATATATATATATGAAAAAGGTTAAATATATATAAAATGACAGTATCAGAGCATTGATTATAAAGCATCATAGCTATAGATTATGAAATATCAGAGTTATGATTAAAAAGTATCAGAGCTAAGATGTGTATATGTATATAATGCTCAAAAAGTATATAAAAACAATCTCCAAAAGATAGTCATTTCACCATGAAGAGAAGAATAGCAAGGAAAAGCTTTAAGAGTATCGAGGCATTAAACATGTGTTAAAAGAGTAAATTGTATCAGACTAAAAATAATAGATTATAAAGAGTATCAAGGTATCAAAAAGTATCAAAGCATATAAACAAAGGTATCAAAGCAAGGAAATAAAAGTAGAGATCAAGGATAATAGAACAAAAACTCAAAAACTCCCCCACAATATATGATCCAAAAAATTGATTTTCAAAAAGATTTTTTTTTGAGAACATTTACAAAAAGTTACAGCTTTAGTAAGTTTCTTTCTCGCTCCCCCTGTCTCATTTCTTCAATCAAATTGATAAAAGTTTCATTGATTCTCATTAATACTCCCCAATATTATCAATTTTATACTTTTCATTAATTCTTTCAATTATTCTCCCCCTTTTTGTCATCGTTAAAAAACGTAAGAAAAATGAGGACATTTCAGTAAATGAAAAAGTAAGAGCCATTACATTTCAGTAAGAGTGCATTCATAGAAGTCAAGAAGTCAATATATAAAATTTGATCCATTAGATTCAAACATTTGATACATTTGACAAAATTTGATACATCAACTAAATTTGATACATTGACAAAACAAAAAATTTGATACATTAGATACTGATACATAAAAGTAAACAAAACTAAAATACAGACTAACTGAGATAAAGATCAATTTGAAGGAGTACTCTCCTTATCAGAGAAGGACCCGATCTCAAGAATGATGAGACCTGTAACCCTAGAAGGTTTGGGTCTCAGTCGCATCGGCCAAAGAATAGATAGTCTGGTCTGGGTAGGTCTCAGTGTAGTGCCATGGCCTCGACCTCTACATCCGGTATACGCTCGTCCTCTAGTTGGTGCTGAAGAGGATGAGGCAATATCAAAAGTAGGAGCAGTAGTGACAGGAACAACAATTGTGTTAGGGATCGAGGGTGTATCATCAAAAATAGGTCCTGAACTAAGAGCATGGAAACTAGGTACATAAAGACCTAGCTCCCAAATCAAGGTAGATGTCGAAGGAATAGGTGGAGTCCTACTGGGAAAACTAAGAATCAGAGTAGGAAAATCTATGTCAAGAGTGTTTGAATGAAGTACAGGTGTGAGAGCAAGAGTGTCAACTAGGTCAAAAACGACTGATGTGCTGGAAAGGACTGGGGTCTAGAAAGATGCTATGGAAGGATTTGAAACTAGAGTCCTCGAAACATCGGCAACAACTGAAAGGGATATGCCCTACAAGCCAATCTATGTTGTATCTCCCAAACCATTGTAATTGACAATTTTCTAAATAAAGGTATTATTTTTCATCATACGCTGTGTTTATATTATATGATGAACCCCATAGATTAGGGCTATGATTTTTAGGGTTATGATGAGATCATACCAGTGAGACCTAAAATCTTAAAACCTTAATCTAAAGTATTCCTAGTCAAAGGAACCCTGAGTAGGGGATCAAGGTTTTTCCGATAAGACTAGCACATCCCGGGTATAATGAAAAGGGTGACTGCTCTCACAGTCACTTGTGTATGACACTAATACTGGGATGTGGGTGCTCATTGGAGAATGAGTTCACTGATATGATCCAACTTGAGAACATCTAATGGAGTCTTAGCTACATGTCAATAGAAGGTTCTCATAGTGGGAGTGGTACAAGTAATCTTTTGACCTGAGACTGCCATAAGTACCTTATGTACATGAACCCATTCTTTGGTTCAATCCTAATCATGACACTGAGCCATGCACAGGATTGATACTGGGAATGGTGAATTGGATATGAAGATAATGAGTAGGTCAACAAGGAATCGATCACTCTTAGTAAGAGGAGATTGCATCCAGCTAGTCAACAATCACATGATGATTCAGGGAATCTTTGATCAAAGTGAAGATATTAGAGATGGTTTCTAATATCAAGATAATCGAATCATTATTATAAGATTGAGCTAGAAATAAATATAATATTGGATTTGACATATATCCATATCCATAGTTATATTTTGGGTGCAGGTTGATCGAAAGATTTAATTGTACGGTAACTCTCTACTGAAGGGTAATTTTGGTATTTCACCAGAATTTCCATATCTTCCGGGTAGACATGACACGTTGCTAGACGTTAATCTTGTCTTGTGGGTTGATCAAGTTCAAAGATCACATGTTAGGAAGAATCCTAATTGATCGAATCGGATAAGCCCGGTTTGACCTAAATCGATTAAAAAGAGTTCTAATCAAATTAGGTCAACTTGTATTCGAACCCACTGCTGGCTAGATGTAGAACCCAATGGGTCACACACTTAAGAGGATTGATCAAGAGTTTAATTTGGAATTAAATCATCTTTGCAGGATAACACTCTAGCAGGTGTTGCAAACCCTAGCTTCTATTCGGATCGGATTCGAATTAGGGTTTCGGATTGGTTCAAATTGGGTTCTAATTGGATCTAATTAGACCCTAATTGAGAAAACAGGAATATGGCTAACCCTATTGGCTAGCCATGTAGCTTGGCTAGCCTCCCCACCCGCCCCCTTTATTTTCCATGCCAAATGCCAAGAGTCCATGCGCATATGGACTCTTGGCGCGCCATTTGGAAGAGTCCATGGCGCATGGACTCTTGGCGCGCCCCAAATATTTCTCCGATGATTTTATTTGGGGCGGCCTCCTTCTTAAGCAATTAGTGCACCATCTCTCCCCCCTTGGATGAGAATCCAATGGCTGATGGGATTTTGAGAAAGAAGGAATGCGCTAACTCTTCCCGGGCGCGCGAAATAACATCTCTTCGGAGATGAAAAGTCGTGACTTCCTTCCTTTTAAAACACCGCGGTTTTTCCTTTAAGAAAAGCCGTGGGATTTAATCTGGAAGGACGTGAGATGGGAGGATAGGGCATGAGAAATAGGGAAGGGGCGTGAGATAAAGTGGAATGGGTTTTACGGAGAGTTGTGTTCTTTTGAGAAGACATCTCTCTGTGATCTATTTAAACAACAGAGGTCTCGGGAGTTTACACTAATGAACGATAGAGTTTATTTATTGTCTTTTCTTTCCAGGAAACTGATTCCTTCTTAGCTTGTTTAGGACACAGAGAGTTTCCCTCTTACAGAGTTCTCTTCTCTATTGAAACTCAAGTCCAAAACAAGAGATAGGAAGAATCTCTTGATCGGTAAAAGAAAGGAACTCCTACTTTGTTACTATTTCCTTTACTTTAAGACATTAGTGTCTTAAATCCATATCCTCCTTCAAGACAAGAGTTTTATTCTTAGGACAAGGTCTTAAGAAAGGGAGAGGAAGAAGAAAGAAAGGAAGTAAGGAGCCCCTACCCTGCAGTTTTAAAGCCAAAGTCCTCTTGAGTTCTAGGATAAGAATCAAGTGAAGGAATTTTGAAGAAGCTTGCATCTTGATCAATCATCTTGTGGATCACCATTGGAGGGTGGACATTTGGACGCCTGGTGAAATCAAAAGAAGCATTCAACACCAAGTTCTGATTCTACATCAAAATTGGACTTAGCGTTAAAAGGTTGGTGCCCTAATTCTAACAATGTTAGTTTGTATGTTTTAATTCTGAATAAGGAGATCTTGGCTAAGGGATTTTGGTGCCAATTTCATTATTTTTGAAATTACACTTCGCTGCGCTGCACCGGAATCCCCAACAACAACATCCAGTACAGACTCTACCATAAAATCTCTAACATCGAACTCTATGAAAGAGTCAGCCTGACCATCTCCTGCCTCTGGTCCTAGGGGTTGCAGGTGGTGCTGGAGGTGCTGGAGGAGAATCTGATGATGAAGGAGGTGAAGGTGCTGGAGCTCTCACAGAAGTCAATCTCTCTAGTGCAGCCAGAATAGTAGTAACACTCTGTCTAAAACCCTGGTGATCTACCCTCATCTCCATATGGATATGGTCAACTCGCTGTCGAATAATCATAATCTTTGTCTCTATGCGAGTGACCCTCTCATCCATGCTATCTCCAGTACCTGGTATCTCAATCTGTGCTAGAGCAGCTGGCTTGAACTGAGCTGCAGGCTCGGGCTGAGTCTCTGGAATATCTCTCTGTGCCTTAGATGGCCCAGCCTCATTAGTGAAAATCTACTCCTCCTCCGTGGACTCCTTATCTGCATCAGTGGTCCGACCTGATACTTGTCGTCTCCACTGACCTTTGACCAGACAAAAACCTATCCTCTAGAGAGATCTCTCATCATGGACATCCATATGTAGTAATGTCTATATGGCTCTCCGTCTACAATGACTCCATATGTTGGAAATTGTGCCCCAAAGCCAATCATTCAGGCTGTAGATGGTTCTGCAACTCATGTATATGTATATGAATTATTGAATTGAATAAAAGGTTTATTCTGGTTCTTCATCACATGACATCTTCCTAATTGAACTCTTATGTGATGATGTCCTTTGAGCTACCTTGTATGCGATGTAGAGAGAATGTGTCGTGTAGTTCATAAACTAGTTCATGACTAAAGGATATACTATTTTAGGATGATAGTGTATCGAGAGTAGGTCGTTAATGTCATATCTATTGGTTATCCTCTTAACCAAGTAGCATGGAGATGCTGGTATGATATCAGGTGTTGTATTTGACACTTCACTGAACATGACTCTCATAAGAGATTCTCTTTCTACTAAATAGAAGTTCTACATTAGAATGTGGACATCAATTATTCCTTTGACTTGAGATCATTATGGCAGCTTGCAAGCAACTCACTATGCTTAGGTACCAGACTATCCAGATTTCTAATCTAATAATGGAAGGTTGCTGGGTATAGTCAAGTCCTTGTATAGTAGTAGTAGGATCGAGATAGGATTAATCTCTCCAAATGATTTGGATTGAATGCTTAATATGCCTCAATTGAGAAAGACCTTTGCCAGGCATTCCTTGTAAGGAGTTACAGGGATTCTTTATTTGAGACATATTGAGATGGACTAATTAGGGTTGGGTAGTTTAACCCTAAGCCATCCAGTGCATTTGGAGATTAAAGGAATAAGTTCACTGATATTCCATATTCGACAGGTTCATATTGCTCTATAACCTTCAACCTATCCGGATGCCGGGTGTCATTGCTAGATGGCGACTTTGGCTGGCACTGAAAATGTTCCTGTACTATCGATTTAGTATTTGAACCTATGGGGTCACACACCGTGGGATTTCTTTTTGCTTTGTTGGCATGCAAATGATTGGAAATTGTTTCGAACTCATTTGATAAAAAGTTGTCAAAAATTACTACTGGAGCTGGCTCATTTGGATGAGTCAACTCAAGTCATTTGAGTCAACTTAAGTCATTTGAGTCAACTCAAGTCAATCGAGTCGACTAGATTGACAGACTTTGGGAAAATCGAAAATGCTTCATTAATAGCTGTAACAATTATGGCTTTTAATGGGAGGCATTTCTGGGTTTTAATAGTTGCTGTTGCTGAATTCCAAGGGACTTCTAACTCCCCTGGATCCCAAGAGACTCAAGCCCTCTCTTTATAATATCTCATTAGGTTTAAACAGTTAAACCTCTTTTGTTTACGTACAGTTCCAATTAATAATTTTCTGTTATGGCTTTTGCTGAAGAATAGAGGAGATCAAGATCTCATCCTTGATCTTTGAGAGATTATTAGAGAGGGATAGTGAGTTTCAGGTGGGATTCCTGTGTGTATACCTTCTATTGAAGGTTTGGGATAGAGTGTTGGGAAGGGTTCTCAAGAGTCTTTGTTCCAATACTACTGCAACGATAGATCTTCAAGGTGTTGAAAGAGTTCACACCTCTTCAAGGAGTTGAAGAGGGAGTCCTTATTGCTGACATTTTTTTCCACGGGGCTAGCACCTTGAAAGAAGGAGAAGGAATCCCTCTACCCAGTGTGAACCACCTGTAGAGGCAGTACGCGTGTGCTACTCGCAGAGCCCGATCATCTTTCTGTAGGACTGATCTCTATCAGGTGCTATTCTATCTTGCTATCGGAGCACATGCCTTCGGGTGATCATCATCTCAAAGGTACACCCTTAGATTATATGTTTGACAAATTATAATCTGTTGCATCCTTGTTGTGTGATATGCATGATAAGGATGCAAACATGTAACTCTAAAGGAGATTAACCAAAATTAACTAGAAATTCCTACTTGCATATGAGTGATTCAACATATAAGATCAAGGAGATCTAAATAAGAAACCCTAAATGCTTATACTTAAACCCAGCTAGGAGGACTATCAAAATCTTAAAGAAATAGGACAAGATTAGAATTCGCACACAAGTCAAGCTAGCCCTATTTAATGATCCCGATCTTAAAATACTAGGAGTTCAAGCATTGAAATCTCAAGCACAAGGGATTCACTCTTAAGGTTCTCAAATGAAAGATCATACCACATAAGATGGGCCTTCTAACTTTCTGGTTTGTAGCAAGTAATCCTTCCTCTTGGATCTGGAGCCTAGAGAACCCTGCAACAAAGAAACCAAGATGATTAGAAACTTAATTAAAATTGAGAAGATTGATGGAACTCAAAAGGAGAGTTTGTTGGAAATGATCCTTGGCGCCATGGTGGAAGCTTGTGTTGGTGTTGATCTTCTTCTTGAGAGGATGTCCTTAATTCGCTTTGAAGGAAGAGGATTGCTTGGATGATGAAGAGTAAAAGAGAAGGATTAGGGAGAAGAAATGGTGGAGGAGAGGAAGAGGTTCACTTAGGCACAAAGATCCACATAGGCACATAGAAACACATAGAAAAGTGCTGGAAATTTGTATTCACTCATCAATTCTTTACAAGGGGCATCCAAGGCTTTAAATAAAGCCTTACAAATTTTGAAAATTCAAATCCCTAAACAAGTGGAGTAATATAAGGGAGAGGGCTGATTTTCTTGCTTGAAATCCTCTTTGGCCAACTTCCTTGAATTTGAACTTAGGATGGCACCCTCTTGTGGTGAGGTGGCGTGTGAGGTGGCATGTGGTCCCCTCTTGACATGGCATGTGGTCCCAAGTTGAGGTGGCGCAAGTGATGTGGCATGTGGTCCCCAATTGAGTTGGCTTTGGTCTTGATTTGGGGTATACATTGTGAGTCTTCTTTAGGCTTGATGCTAGTTGACCCATTTGGATTGGACTAAGACTAGACCCGACATGGACTCGACTTACATGATTATTTTGGACTCAAAAGAAAGATTACAGGACCCAACATGGACTCGACTTACATGATTCTTTTGGACTCAAAATAAAGAAAGGTTACCGGACTCTCTAGTTCAACCATAAAGATTCGGAATGGGCTTGAATTGGTTGGAGTCTCTTTCTGATTCTGGTGCCCGCACCACTTGTGCGAATCTAGAATAGTTCTGCTTTTCATTCTATGGATGCTTGATTTCATACATACATTATTCTACACATGCATCAAGAGCTGCATAGGGAACCTGTGTTAATTAGATTAACATGCTTAGATAAATTGTTTATCTTCTTCCGCTGTATCATGTAATCTAGAAAAAGTTTTTAAATTGCATGTCTCGGGCTATGCCACACGGTTCCCGTTTTCTTGGTTCCCCAACACCATATGCCCTGAATAAGATTGTCAAACCCATACCATAGGACAATATAGCCTCCTACTGGTCGCTGCCTCTATCATCTGATGAACCATAAGCACAGGAAGCTAGACTGGAGTGTGCTAAATCAAGGATACCATAACCATCAACTCTTGCTCGGTGATAAAATCAAAACATTCGGTCTTCAGCAGAAGATTCCATGCCACAATATGATGCAACAGCCTCATCTCGGGCACGAGTCTCGATGCAACTATAGTGGCTCCTTCTAGAAGATTATCTGACTCAAAGATACACCGGAGTCCACTCATGCATTCTACTAGTGAGTTGACTACTGATCCTCTCATAGGTATCTGCCGTACCCTGTCAGTATCTTGGTAGTAAGCAAAACTTCAATACCTCGTATTACTGCAATCCATCCTTCAGCACCTCTGGCTAATATACCATAAAAATCTCTAATCAAGCCAGGGTAAAATCTCTTAGACAAGGTGCAGAACTATGACAACTTAGCATCCCTCAACCACTGTCCAATCAAGAAATACTGCTAGTCAAGGAAGTCAAAGTCGACTCACCATCTTCTGACTATGGCCTTAGAGGCTATCCTATCAGCTGCTGGGATTGGAAGTCTAACAGGAATATCTAGCTAGACCTTAGGCTCTACTGCTATTGGATCCTCATGCCTAGCTTTCATCCATTGCTCGGCTCCTGAACTGATGGTTGAGGCCTCCTGACTACTTGTTTTCGAGGACCCTTCCACTAGGAAACAAGCAAATGAAGCGAATGCTTGGAGAAAGGTAGGGTTTCTACGATGAAAACCATGAGAAATGGATGAGGAGTAGTGAAGAATGAAAGAAAAATAGTTTCAAATAGGAAATCAAGCCAAAGAACTAGTGATTAGAGGAAATGGAAGGTTGGGAATGGCTTATGGGTGAGTCAGCTCATAATATTTAGGAGGAAAATGGAAAGAAAACCTTTGATTTTCCCTATTTGTTCTCGGGTTCCCATTGATCAAGTGTCGAATCATGACTGTGGGTCAAGTGTCAACACTTGGAGATGTCGACACTTTGAAGTGTCGACACTTTGGCAAAAACCCAAAAAAATGGATAAAAATCATAGGAAATTAAGAAAATTGATTTCAAGAGATTATGAGTGATTAATCATGATTTTGAAGTGATGCAGAACAAAGAGATGATGCAATGCAGAAGTAAATTAAGACTAATTCTTTTTTTTTTTTTTTTTCTGAAGTCGGCTTTGACTCAAAGGAAAGTTAAACTAAATTGAAAGAAACTATGTAATAATTGAAAGCATAATTTAAAGAAACTAGGTTATCAGAGTAGTTCAGAAGTAAAGGATCGCTGGGGGTTGAGAAACTCCCAGACCTAGGGTTTCGCTCTGAACTTTCAACAGGACAGAAGTAGAGAGAATAGAAGGGTTACAGACTAGGCAATGATCTTCACAGAGTTTAGTGGAAGGACTCTCTTGAGCAGATGGTTGGATCCCCGGATTCAGATATCTTCGCAATGGATCCTCCAATACTGGTCCTTTGGCAGAGTTGCCTTCTCCTGAACTCAAGATCTGGGAAAGAAAAAGAATAATTTATGGAACCAGATACTCAAGGAAGGATTTACCAGATAGAAGAACTTGAAAGTTGATGTTGTTGAAGTCCTGATTCTCCTGGATGCTGATCTGGCTTCCTCTGGGATTTGCTCCGTATTCGAAGCAGTCGAACTGGACCTGGATGCTGGTGGTCGGCCACTACTTGGAGAGAGGGGCCGTGAGAGATGGGGTAGGCTAGGGTTTTGGTGGAATGAAGAGGATGATGGGTGACTAGGGTTTGGAGTTGAAGTGGCTAACCTAGGTTTTGGGGTTGGAGATCTCACACCTCCTCAAGGTTCCTGGGGAACCCAGATTTACTCCCTCACGGAGCTCAACACCTGAATACAAGTGCGGAAGAGAGAAACACAAAGTTTGCTCACACATAAATTGGATTCATTCATCAGTTGTTCTCTAAAACTTACAAGAGGGTTTATTTTATAGGTCTTTACAAGAGGTCAGGGTTTTACATCTTCCCATGTGGGACTAATAGGATGGATCTTCAAATTAGGCTTGTAGAATCAAATCCTTCTCATATGGCCGGCCAAGAGCTTCCATAAGTATTGATTGGTGGCTCCAAATGGTAAGTAGGTGGCGCCTCCTAGCCTTGCTCTTCAAGAAAATTTTTTTTCTTCCATGGCTCAACTCTTTTGGACACCTCCTTTTCTTTCTCCCCAAGTCATGGCTCTTCCCAACTTTGCTTTGGTCTTTTTAGGCATGGATTGGGCGCCCCCTTGAAGTGCTCCCCATGAAATGCCTCTTTCCTCCTTTAGCTTGGCCTTTTAAGGTATATATGGGGCGCCTCCTTGATTTTGGCTTCAAAAAAAATTCTTGCTCCCTTGGGTGTGGGGACCAAGACACTGGGATGGAGATGTGGTGCCTCCTGGACTCTGGCGTGTGGCTAGGAGTGTGGCGCCCACTTGCTTGGGCTTAGGAGAAAATGTTGCACCCTGGAGAAGACCTAGACCACTTACTAGAACTTGTACTAAGTCAACATGACTCAGCCAAATTTAAATTGCAGGGAAATACAGACTTAAAGAATTGAGTTGACCAAGTCAACCCTTATTACAAAACCAGAAAATTCTAATTCTTCGGGCAAGGTCAATCAGAGATCCAGAAGGAGCCCTGAAGTCTTCTTCTGAGTCTGGTGCCGTACCAATTCTCCCGGGGTGGGAGGAACTCGACCCTATCGAGTATGGATCAAGTTGGCTCTGGTATATCTCCAAGAGGTCTGGGTCCAATTCTTGTAATTCTTCTCGGGAGATCCAAGAGTCATCAAAATCTGGCCTTCCTTGCCAGCGGACCAGGTATCTTTGGTATCCTCGATTACGAGTAGAGATAACCTCATCATCCAGGATCTTTTCAATCTGCTCTTTCCTCACAGGCCAGTTTGTTGGTGGACACACAGGGTCAGGATCACTCTCAATAACAGGATTAGGTTTCAAAGGCTTAATAGGATTCACAGTTGGCTCCCTATACTCTACTAAGTCTGTAATGTTGAAAGTAGAGCTATTGCCTAGTTCTGGAGGCAACTCGAGCACATAGGCATTGGATCATACTCTCTTCACTACTCTAAATGGTCCAGCTCCCTTAGCATGTAACTTTCAAACGATTCCAGGAAAAAACCGCTCAGGCCTTAACCTAATCATTACATAGTCTCTCTGAACAAAAGTTTTGACTCGTCTTTGAGAATCAGCCAACTTCTTATAAGTTTCATTACTTAAAGTTATTTTGGCATGAATTTCTTTATGCAAGTCTTTTATATGCTGTGCAAAAACTTCAGCAGACTCGGAGACTCGTGTGTGTACCGGTAAAGGAGCTAGGTCAAGAGGTGTGTGAGGTTTGTAACCATGCATAATTTCAAATGGACTCTTACCTATAGACCTATTGATCGAAACATTGAATGCAATTTCAGCCCTGGACAAAATACAAATCCCAATTCCTGGTGCTCTCAATCAAACCAAAATCTGAGCCAAAGCCTAGTAAAGGGTCAAGAAAAACTAAACTAGACTGACGACGCATTCCTAAAGAATGGACTTTATTCCAAAGGAACCCTAGGTCTAAACCTAATAAACTACGGCTCTCTAGGTTTGACCTTGGGTCGGAGGATGGCATGCAGAGCATGAAAACTTATCATGGGTGCCTAGTAGGTGCCATAAGGTCTTCCAGAAGTAGGTGGCAAACCTAATAGGTTCTGACACGTGGTTCACTCTAAAGACTTTGACAAAGTATACTTGGATGGTGTAAGAAGCATTGGAAGTCCTAGAGAAAGGGAGGAAATATGAGGTGGAGTCTCGAATTACCTGTTGACTAAAGGTGGTGACCTGAAGGTTTGAATGGTGATCTATGAGTGTCAACTGGTCATCCTTATGAAAGGAAAAGTTTGCTACTCCCATGAATGGATCAAGAGATGGTTCGGGAAGCAGCCTAGGACATGTGATTGCAACAGTTAAGGTTTGTTCTCTAAGCAAATAATGATCCATTTTCTCAAGAACTGGATTAAAGAATGATTCATGGAAGGGCCTATGGATGATGACCTCATGACTTGAAATTTGACCTATGGGTGAGGAAAGGTATACTCTATAGAAGGGTAGCTCAGTCATGCGAAGGAAGGGGTCTGGGGCCATAAGGAGGACTTCTACAGGACTGGGTGAATCAATCCGCTCAAGACAAGGATGTTCAACTGAGATTACGGGAGAGACCTTAGTGGCTGGGCATGGGACAAGGTCCAATTGTAAGAGGCTTGATTCAGTCATCCTAAGGAGAGGATCTACCATAGGGTGGGCAAACTTAAACAGTTCAATGCAAAGATCTTCAATTGGTACTTGGGGAATGACTATCATTAGAGGGTACGAACTGATAGCTCGGGCTAACACTATGAGTTCTTCCTAGGGTTATTTGACTAAAGGAACCTGGTTCTCACAAATCTCTTGAATTTCTAAACTAGGTCCTACCACTTGGTTGCTTTCCAAGGTCTTCTCAGGTAAGGAACCAATAGTATCGATGTCACATTCTTCAAGTTCTTCCCCCTCATATTCATCAACTAGACTCAAGCCAGCATCATATACTTCCTCGATGCCATCTTCAATGGGTTTCGGGTCAGTGGTAATCGGGTCAACTGATTCTAGGCTTGTCATACCTAACCCTTCTTCCTCATTGGTATCCTTCTGGTCAAGAGGTGACACAAGTGGGAATTGACAAACAAAAGTCTGGTTCACTACGGTATCGGATCAATCAGAACTTGACTCAAGTTGGTAGAGGTTGGCTTTAAGTCCAAAGTACTTGATTGGTTATATCTTAAAGACCACTCATAGTCTTGGGCTTCTTGGTAGGCTCGGTCTAACTTATTGGTCTTTTCAAGGCATAGCTTCCTATAAATGTCTGGGTGTAACCCAACCCTAAACCTCGATGTGATCTGAGCTTCGGTCTCAATGGTATTGCATTTCATGTCATACTACTGGAAGTCCTTGATATATTTAGACACAGGCCTATTACCTTGTCGCAATTGGTACCATTGGTCTAAAAGTCTTTTCTCATAGGATCTACCTAGGTACCTATCTCTCAACTTACTTCTCATATCTCTCCAAGTATATATTTCCTCTTTTCTTTGATAACACTCACGCTCAATAGCATACCAATGCGACCTAGCATGTTTGGTGAACTTAGTTTTGGCCAACCTAACTTGTCCTAATTCCGATATGTTAGTGCACTCAAAATACCCATCCATTTGTTCTTCCCACTTAATATATGTCTCTTGTCTTCCATCAAAAGTGGATGCATAAGGTTCGGTGTTCCTAATGGGTCCCTTTCTGAGTCAACCAAGTATGGATATAGGCTCCTAGGGTTATGCTCGGGATCACGGTATAAGGTCCTCCTAGGCTCCTGGCATGGGTGAGGTTGGGGCCCATTAAATTTTGGATCAGGGGTCCAATTTTGATGTCTACGTTTCTCAAGTCCCTGGGCTCGGTCTCTAAACTGGGCAAAACTCTCATTCATATCCTGACTCAATTTGGTCATACTTTCGGTAAGAGTTCTAATCATGGCCTCTAAATCAGGTTGGGTTTGACCAGGTTGGTAGGGTACTCCGTTCCGGGTGGACATGATGATGCAAGCAAGCACACCAAATGAGACTTGACTGAAATGACTACGGGCTAGCTAGACCTAGAGCCCAAACTAGATGCCCAATCAGAGTGGCAAGCTAGCCTGTAGTAACTCGGGACTCAGCCAGGCAGGTGTAAGGGGAGTGTTAGGTCCCTAATTGCCAATCCTAGACACCAATCAGAGATTGGCTAGGTAGGCGGACCAGCACACAAGCCCTTCGGGATAGAATCCCTGAACCACTGTTCTAGACACTGAGTACAAAGCACACACAGAGTAACTAGACAAACTGACTCATCATTAGCCTAGACCCGACTTGTTGGTGTCCCTAGCCCACTAGGGCAAATTAAGTCTAATAAATTTTAAAATTAGACTTAGGATCAAATGAATGGGTGGTGGTTTTGGGCTAAGGAGAGGTTATCAACTCCTCCCCTTATCTTAGATGCTCAATTGCCCTTAAGATGAATTAGGAGATGATCACTCAAAAAAAAAAAAAATTGAATTGCAGAAACACAGAAATAGAGTTGCTGTAATTTAACTCTCAGAAATTCCACAGAAACCAATAAATTACAGTAAAATTATGTAAAATAGTTTCAATTATACTTGTTCCAGCAAAATAAAAATCACATAATTTGGAGTTACTTGTAATGAGAAACAATTCCTGCAACAGGATAGTTACAGACTGAAAACAGAATGCTTCCCCTATTTACAATTCCTGCTACAAAGTTGTAACCCAGCGGATCCCCTACATGCCCTAAAAACACCCCATGGAATGGGAAGAGAAGGCTTGTACCTCGCTTCGTTCCTAGGACCGGACGTCCTGGGGAGTCTACTTCGAGCAGACAAAGTAAAAAAGAGAGACACTCAAAACATGCAAGCAAGTCAGAAACCCTAGACAGGGCTCTGATACCAAAAATGATGCAGAACAAAGAGATGATGCAATGCGGAAGTAAATTAAGACTAATTCTTTTTTTTTTTTTTTTTTCTGAAGTCGGCTTTGACTCAAAGGAAAGTTAAACTAAATTGAAAGAAACTATGTAATAATTGAAAGCACAATTTAAAGAAACTAGGTTATTAGAGTAGTTCAGAAGTAAAGGATCGCTGGGGGTTGAGAAACTACCAGACCTAGGGTTTTGATCTGAACTTTCAACAGGACAGAAGTAGAGAGAAGAGAAGGGTTACAGACCAGGCAATGATCTTCACAGAGTTTAGTGGAAGGACTCTCTTGAGCAGATGGTTGGATCCCCGGATTCAGATATCTTCGTAATGGATCCTCTAATACTGGTCCTTTGGCAGAGTTGCCTTCTCCTGAACTCAAGATCTGGGAAAGAAGAAGAACAATTTATGAAACCAGATACTCAAGGAAGGATTTACCAGATAGAAGAACTTGAAAGTTGATATTGTTGAAGTCCTGATTCTCCTGGATGCTGATCTGGCTTCCTCTGGGATTTGCTCCATATTCGAAGCAGCCGAACTGGACCTGGATGCTGGTGGTCAGCCACTACTTGGAGAGAGGGGCCGTGAGAGATGGGGTAGGCTAGGGTTTTGGTGGAATGAAGAGGATGATGGGCGGCTAGGGTTTGGAGTTGAAGTGGCTAACCTAGGGTTTTGGGGTTGGAGATCTCACACCTCCTTAAGGTTCCTGGGGAATCCGGATTTACTCCCTCACGGAGCTCAACACCTGAATACAAGTGCGGAAGAGAGAAACACAAAGTTTGCTCACACATAAATTGGATTCATTCATCAGTTGTTCTCTAAAACTTACAAGAGGGGTTTATTTTATAGGTCTTTACAAGAGGTCAGGGTTTTACATCTTCCCATGTGGGACTAATAGGATGGATCTTCAAATTAGGCTTGTAGAATCAAATCCTTCTCATATGGCCAGCCAAGAGCTTCCATAAGTGTTGATTGGTGGCTCCAAATGGTAAGTAGGTGGCACCTCCTAGCCTTGCTCTTCAAGAAAATTTTTTTCCTTCCATGGCTCAACTCTTTTGGACACCTCCTTTTCTTTCTCCACAAGTCATGGCTCTTCCCAACTTTGCTTTGGTCTTTTTAGGCATGGATTGGGCGCCCCCTTGAAGTGCTCCCCAAGAAATGCCTCTTTCCTCCTTTAGCTTGGCCTTTTAAGGTATATATGGGGCGCCTCCTTGATTTTGGCTTCAAAAAAATTCTTGCTCCCTTGGGTGTGGGGACCAAGACACTGGGATGGAGATGTGGTGCCTCCTGGACTCTGGCGTGTGGCTGGGAGTGTGGCGCCCACTTGCTTGGGCTTAGGAGAAAATGTTGCACCCTGGAGAAGACCTAGACCACTTACTAGAACTTGTACTGAGTCAACATGACTCAACCAAATTTAAATTGCAGGAAAATACAGACTCAAAGAATTGAGTTGACCAAGTCAACCCTTATTACAAAACCAGAAAACTCTAATTCTTCGGGCAAGGTCAATCAGAGATCCAGAAGGAGCCCTGAAGTCTTCTTCTGAGTCTGGTGCCCGCACCATGAAGATATTGATCAGAAAATCTCAAGGAGAGATTGAAGGATCATAAGGAGATCAAAGAATCAATCAAAAGGATTAATGATCCCTAACTCTCTTCTAATCATATAGAAACTATCTTCTTGAAGAGGTTTGGTCAATATGTCAACTAGTTGCATTTTAGTGCACATAAATTCAAGCGTAACATCGTTACTTTCAACATGATCTCTAATAAATGATGTCTAATCTTAATGAGTTTAATTTTAGAGTGTTGAACATGATTTTTAGTTATATTTATAGTACTAATATTATCACATGTTATGGGTGTCTTAGTTAATTTGATTCCAAAATCTTCAAGTTATTGCTTAATCCATAAGATTTGAGCACAACAACTTTCAACTGTAATATATTCAACCTCAGTTGTAGATAGTGCAACCGAAGTTTGTTTTTTGCTAAACCATGAGATTAAGTTAACTCAAAGAAATTGGCAAGTTCCACTACTAGTTTTTCTAACTAATTTACACCCAGCAAAGTTAGCATCAGAATAGCTAATTAAATCAATTAAAGAATCTCTTGAATATCATAGACCAATATCAATAGTACCAAATAAGTATCTAGGAATGTGCTTAACAGCCATTAAATGAGATTCTTTAGGAGCAGACTGATATCTAGCACATATACAAACACTAAACATGATATCCGATCTACTAGCAGTAAAGTATAGTAAAGACCACTGATACCCCTATATAATTTTTGATCAATAACTTTACTGCATTCATCTTTATCAAGTTTACAAGAAGGGCTCATAGGTATACCTATTGGCTTGGTTGTCTCCATCCCAAACTTCTTTAAGATTTCTCTTGTATACTTAGCTTGGTTGATGAAGATGTTGCCTAGGTGGCTTTTCCTAAGAGAGGGGTGAATTGAGAATTACAAAATTTTTGCAAGTATGTGCACAAGTAATTCCTTTTAGTGGAAGGGTGCTGTGTTAATCAGAGAATAAATGCAGAAGCTAAAAGTAAATCAAGCACAATACAAACAAGACAGGTTTATAGTGGTTCGGAGCAACCCAGCTCCTACATCCACTACCCAAGTTCACCACTCGAAATTTTCACTATATCTTCCAAATCGGAATACAGTCGGATTGTTTTACAGGCTCACAATCCCAACCTCTACACTTTGGTTTTTGAACCAGGCTCACCAAAGAAACCCACACTAGGTTTTTACAGGCTTACCTAGAACCTCTATACTTTGGCTTTGAAAAAGGCTCACCAAAGAAACCTATTTTGTTTTACAACCGGGCTCACCAATAATCCAAATATTCTAAAAATAGAATAAAGAAGCAACAAAAAATGACAAACTCTGTTGTCTGGTGGTTGCCGATACAGCTCGAGTGAAGCTCAATTGAATGCTCTTTAATGCACTTCAATGGCTTCCTTGCTTTCCTCAAAAGGTGCTTCAAGCTTCTGGTAAGAGTTGGTGAAGGCTTGAAGGCTGATTTGAAAGCTCAAGTGCTCTCTCTCTTCTAACTTCAATAAGTGTTCAATAAATGTCCATTAACTCATTAGTCTCTCCAAAGATGTTCTCATACCTTATTTATAGAGACTTTAACTGCCTTCCCTTGATTTTGAATGTTGTAGACCATTGGAAGGTGACAGGTTACCGTTGGAGCACTTTTGGAATTCAAAAACTGAAAACTGGAACTAGCCGTTGGAGGTGACCCTATCATTCCAGTCGGCTCGGACGATCTTCGAGTTGGCTCGGATCAAGTTCGGGTCGGCTGGGCTGAACGCCAGTTGGTTGGGTTCCATAGTTGAAAGAATGGGTCACTCTGGATGAGTTAGCTAGACTAAATTCTAATTGGCTTGGATCTTAGAGGCTCTTAGAGCATTCTCAACCAAGTTCTGAATGAGTCGACTGGGCTAAATTCCAGTCATCTCGGATCTTGAGAATCTCATAACTTTTTCAACCATGTTCTGGACGAGTCGGCTAGGCCTTGGTGCCAGTCAGCTGGATCTATGTGCCAAAGAACTTCTTTCTTGTGCCAGTGCCAAAGTCGGCTGGTTCCTCCATCTAGTCAGCTCGAAATTTATTCTTCAGCCAGATCAAATTCAATCTTCCTGAACTTCTTATGCCATGCTTTGAAGACATCTTCAAGGTCTTCTTACAATAAAATCAAGAAAAATTTAAGCTTGAAAACTCCTAGAAGTAACCCTTTATCTTGATTTAAGTAGGAAATTTTTGTAGGGTTCTTCTTTACAAGATTCTAAACACTTTACAACTCAACACAAAGTAATAAAGATTGTAGGGATTAGAAAGTGTGTCAATGTAGTTGTCCTACAAAAACTTGTCAATCATTTGAAGAGTTGTTAGATAACTAAATATATGCTCCAATATTTTGTTCTTATCAAAATCACTTTAGGAGTCAACAATCTCCCCCTTTTTGATGATGATAAAACACTGGACATGAAAAGAATCTATTATATTCATAAGTAGATGTATATCATAGTAAGCATTTACACTTGTTTAACAAATCATAATATCAACTGTATTCTCAAATGTGTATCAATATATGTTATACAGTTATACACAAGGTCAAATTTATAAACTGTAAGTATCAGAGAATGATTGCTTGTATGTATCAAGCAGCATTAAGTATTGACAGATAGATGTAATAAGTAGAGAGCATCATAGTAATTATTGAAGCATGTAAATTAAACATGTATATCTCACCCTTCTTATAAAATTTCTAAACAATATGAAATTTCTCTAAGTTTCTCCCCCTTTAACATTCATTTGAACATTTTAACAGAAAAGTATGCAAAAAATCATTAAAAACTAATTAAGCTCCCCCTGTCTATTACAGTTCATTGAGTTTCTTCTTTCATGCACTCTATGGTTCTCCCCCTTTTTGTCATCAAATCAAAAGGATTAAACAGTTAAGCTCAGATTTTAAAAGATTGAGAAAGTTTCAAGATTTGTTTGAGATAATTTCACTTTCTCAAACTTAGAGAGAGAATTCTATTTAAGAAAATAGAGAGTGTAAACAGGATAACATAAGTACACACATTACACAGTGATCAAAAAGATGTTCATTGCATTTCTATCAAAAATCTCAGTACATCAACTATTACATAAGTTTCAAAAAGCTTTCAAAAAAAATACTGAAACTATAAAAGATCTACTCAGAATCATCCTTAAGTACATTGGCACCATGCCAAGAAGCAGGTCTAGGATGTCTGCTAGAGGAAGCATAAGGAGGAGGTGCTCTAGGGTGATGAGAAGTACTAGGAGCCCTAGTGGAAATAGGAGGTGGATCATATAAGGGTCTGGTCCTAGCAGTGACCTCCAAGGATCTGACAGTTCCACAGATAGACACCATCTCCATCCAGATTGCTCCAAGCTGTTGCTCCATATCCTTGAGGCTTGCTGGCACTTTGTTCGCTGCCTCCTTCATGTCATCAATTTCTTTCTGCATTGAAATAAGCTCAGAAGCTTGGATATTGGCGAATGCCTCAGCTGATCCTCAAAGTCTTCCAAGCTCCGACCTGATGATCCCAACACCTCTAGTGTAATCATCTGCCATGCTTCTTGTCTCTGCAATAGTACCCATCTTGCATTTGAGCTCCCTCAACTCAGTTTTGTATTCATTTAATGTAGCATCCACAGACTTCAATATTGCTTCAGAACATGAAGAGATACAATTCAGGATTGGTTGAAGTTCTATCTGAGGTGTTGATCTTGAAGCTTCCATAGCTTCAACCTTTCCTTGTAGATTTGAAACATGCTCTTCCAGTCTATCCAATCTGCTGTCCACTGACTTTTTTAGATCACTAAATAAAGAAGTAATTGTACTTGTTAGTGTATCTGTCAAGCTTCTCATTTGTTCTTCAATCTGAACTTGAATGATTGGAGGTTGTGGTGCTACAGAAGGGTAGTCAGGTAGAGGAATATCAGCTGCAGGTAAGTCAAACTCGGGTGCATGCAAGTCAAACTCAGCAGCAGGCATATCAAAAATAGGAGAAGGTAGTCTAGTCTCCTCAACAGCAGCAGCAGGCTCAGAAATAGGTGCAGAAGAAGTTCCAGTAGCTTCTACATTCTCTTCTTCTTCTTCCTCTTCACTACTAGAGCTGCCTATAGCCCTGACATTTGTACCTTTCTTCCTCCATACTCCTTCAACTTGGAAATATCCCATCCTCTCTAGAGATTTGGAGGTGTACACATCTGTGTGGTGAAGTTCTACTCCATTTTCACCCTCCAAACTCACTCTTTGAGATTTAAATAGAAGGGTAAGCATCATCCCATAGCGTAGACATGATTTAGCCTTCCTAATTGTCTCCTTCATTTGCATAATTATGATGTAGGATAAATTGACAGGAGTTTTCTCTAGAATGTGTTCCATAAGGCATAAATCTTTTTCACTCACCCAGTCAAACCTTCCTGTTCTTTGCAAGAATATTCTATAGATAAAATTGTGTAGCAATCTCATTTCTAAAGACAGGGTGTTAGCAAACATGATGCAGAACAAATAAAGGGATGCGATGCGGAAGTAAATTAAGATTAACTAATTTTTTTGTTGTTTTTATATGTTTGTAGAAGTTGGCTTCAAATCAAAGAAAAGTTAACCTAACATTGAAAGATACTAATATGATAATTGAAAGCACAATTTAAGGAAACTAAATTATCAGAGTAGTTCAGAAGCAACGGATCGCTGGGGGTTGAGAAACTCCCAGACCTAGGGTTTCGCTCCGAACTTTCAACAGAACAGAAATAAAGAGAAGAGATGGTTTACCTAACCAGACAATGATCTTCACAGATTTTGGTGGAAGAACTCTCCCGAGCAGATTGTTGGATCCTCGGATTCAGATATCTTCGTAATGGATCCTCCAATACTGGTCCTTTGGCGGGTTGGCTTCTCCTGAACTCAAGATCTGGAAGAGAAGAAAAACAATTGATGGAATCAGAGAGTCAAGGGAAAAATTTACCAGGTTGATGAACTTGAAGATTGAAATTGCTGAAAACTGGATTCTCCTGGAAGCTGATGTGATTTTCCTTGGAACTTGCTCTGGATCTGAAGTAGCCGGACTGGATCTGGATGAAGGTGGATGGCCTGGACTTGTAGAGAGAGAGAGGCCATGGGAGATGGAAGGAGCTAGGGTTCGATGGATTGAAAATAATGAAGGGCGGCTAGGGTTTTGGATTTTTAAGTGGCTAACCTAGGGTTTTGGATAAAGATGGAGATCTCTCACCTCCTCAAGGCTCCAATGGAACCCGGATTACCCCCTCACGGAGCTCAACACTTAGAATAGTGCGGAAGAAGAGAAACCTATGTTACTCAACACAAGAGAATAGCAAAAATAATTTTTTTCTTCATTCATAGATTGTTTGCAACTTACAAGAGTGATGTAATTTATAATGCTTTACAAGGGAGAAGGGTTTCATATTTTCCCATGTGGGACTAAAGGAGGGGATCTCCAAATTAGGGCAAATCCCTTACATATGGTTGGCCAAAATACCAAAAATTAGGATTTGGTTATAAATGGCAGGTAGATGGCGCCACCTTGCTTGGAATTTTTCAAGAAAATTTTCTTCCTTTCCTGGATGAACTCTTTTGGACTCCTCCTTTTCTTCCTCCCTAAGTCAAGGCTCTTCCCATCTTTGTTTTAGGTGTTTTTGGCAGGTAATGGGCGCCCCTTGATATTCTCTTCCAAGAAAAACTTCTTCCCTTCTTTGCTTGGAATCACTTGGGAAAGTCTTGGCCGCCCCCTTGATTTGTGCTCTTCTCTTTATCTGGTGCATGAAAGAAGGAAGTTGCCATCTGTGGAGTGGGGACCAAAGGCTGCTGGATGTGGATATGGCGCCCCCTGGACTGGGAGTGTGGTGTCCACTTGCCTGGTCTTGGGAGAAAATGTAACATCCCTGGTTGAAACCCTAGTCCACTACTGAGTCAACATGACTCAACAAAATAAAATGCAGGTAATGTAGACTCAAGCTAAATTGAGTTGATCTAGTCAACTCTTATTACAAACCAAAAACCTAATTCTTCGGGCAAGGTTAATCAGAGATCCAGATGGAGCTCTGAAGTCTTCTTCTGAGTCTGGTGCCCGCACCAATTCTCCTAGGGTGGGAGGAACTCGACCCTGTCGAGTAAGGCTCAAGTTGGCTCTGGTATCTCTCCAAGAGGTCTGGGTCCAATTCTTGTAATTCTTCTCGGGAGATCCAAGAGTCATCAGAATCTGGCCTTCCTTGCCAGCGGACCAGGTACCTTTGGTATCCTCGATTACGAGTAGAGATAACCTGATCATCCAGGATCTTTTCAATCTGCTCTTTCCTCACAGGCCAGTTTGTTGGTGGACACACAGGGTCGGGATCACTCTCAATGATAGGGTTAGGCTCAAAAGGCTCACTAGGAATCACAGCTGGCTCCCTGTACTCTACTAAGTCTGTAATGTTGAAAGTAGAGCTAATGCCTAGTTCTGGAGGCAACTCGAGCACATAGGCATTGGATCCTACTCTCTTTACCACTCTAAATGGTCCAGCTCCCCTAGCATGTAACTTTCTAACGGTTCCAGGAGGAAGCCGTTCAGGCCTTAACCTAATCATCACATAGTCTCCCTCAACAAAAGATTTGACTCGCCTTTGAGTATCAGCCAACTTCTTATAAGTTTCATTACTTAAATTTATTTTGGCATGAATTTCTTTATGCAAGTCTTTTACATGCTGTGCAAAATTCTCCGCAGACTCGGAGACTCGAGTATGGATAGGTAAAGGGACTAGGTCAAGAGGTATGTGAGGTTTGTACCCATGTACAATTTCAAATGGACTCTTACCCGTAGACCTATTGACCGAGTCATTGTATGCAAATTCTGCCCTTGGTAGGTATAAATCCCAATTTCTGGTGTTTTCACCAACAAGACATCTCAGCAGATTTCCTAGGCTACGGTTCACTACTTCAGTTTGGCCATCAGTTTGGGGATGATAGGCAGTTGAAAACTTAAGTTTTGTCCCTAACTTATGCCAAAGGGTCTTCCAAAAGTAGCTGGTGAACCGGACATCCCTATCTGAAACGATTGTCTTAGGTAGGCCATGGAGTCTAACTATCTCATTGAAGAAAAGTGTGGCTACCTTAGACGCATCAAAGGTTTGGGAACAAGGCAAGAAGTGGGCCATTTTAGAGAATCGGTCGACTACGACACAGATAGAATCATGTCTCCTCTGGGTCTTAGGTAAACCTAACACAAAATTCATACTCACATCTTGCCAAGGACGATCTGGGACAGGGAGTGGGGTATAAAGGCCAGTGTTTTGTTTTCGCTGTTTGGCAACAGCGCAGGTTCGACATCTAGCTACAATATTAGCTACATCCCTTTTCAAGCTAGGCCAGAAAAAGTGGTCTTCAATAGCTAGAATGGTCTTGTCTTTTCCAAAATGGCCGGCTAAACCTCCAGCATGGATTTCCCAAATCAAAAATTCCCTAAGAGAAGTTCTAGGGATGCAAAGCCTATTTTTGAAGAACAAAAAACCATCTACAAGGGTATAATCCTGGTGATTACTAGATGATCCTTGAACTAGATCCTGATACACAGTTGTGAAATCCGGACAAGACTCATATTCCTCTTTGATTTGCTCAAACCCTATGACCTCAGTTCTAACAGAAGTTAATAACAGAGATCGGCGACTAAGGGCATCAGCTACCTTATTCTCAACTCCAGCCTTATGTTTCAGGACAAAAGTATAGGACTGGATATATTCTACCCACTTAGCATGCCTAGGGTTAAGCTTCTTTTGGGAGTTCAGAAATCTAAGACCCTCATGGTCCGAAAATAGTACAAATTCCTGCGGTAGCAAATAATGTCTCCAGTAACGCAAAGCTTGCACCATCGCATAAAATTCCTTATCATAGGTAGAATACCTAAGCTTAGCATCATTAAGTTTTTCACTAAAGAATGCTATGGGATGATTCTCTTGGCTTAGGACTCCACCTATTCCTACACCTGAAGCATCACAGGCAACCTCAAATACTTTAGAAAAATCGGGTAATCTCAGAATGGGTGCCTGGGTCATTTTATCCTTAAGATCTAGGAAGGCTTTATGGGCTGACTTAGTCCAATGAAATTCTCCCTTCCTAATACAATCAGTGATAGGAGCAGCTAAAGTACTAAACCCCTTGATGAATCGCCTATAGAAGGTAGCCAAGCCATGGAAACTTCTAACTTCATGCACATTGATTGGCTCTGGCCAGTCTACTATGGACCTAATCTTCTCAGGATCGGCCGCCACGCCGTCAGGGGTTACTACAAAACCAAGAAAGATAACTCTACAAGTCATGAATTCACACTTCTTAAGATTACCGTAGAGTCTATCATTCCTCAAAACTTGCCAGACTGCTCTAAGGTGGCCTAGGTGATCTACTGGGGTCTTAATATAGATCAGGATGTCATCAAAATAGACCACCACAAATTTTCCTATGAAAGCTCTAAGTACCTGGGTCATAATTCTCATGAAAGTACTAGGGGCATTGGACAACCCAAAAGGCATAACAACCCATTCATAAAGACCATCCTTAGTTTTGAAAGCAGTTTTTCATTCATCCCCGGGTCTAATCCTAACCTGATGATAGCCACTTTTGAGATCAATCTTAGAAAAAACCATTGCACCAGCCATCATATCAAGCATGTCATCTAGTCTAGGGATGGGAAACCTATATTTGATTGTAATTTTATTGATGGCATGACTGTCAACACACATCCTCCACGTGCCATCTTTCTTTGGGGTCAGTAAGGCTGGGACTGCACAAGGGCTAAGACTTTCTCTAATAAACCCCTTCCTCAATAATTCTCCAACCTGCTTTTGCAGTTCTTCATGCTCAGATGGATTCATCCTGTAATGGGGCAAGTTGGGCAAAGTCGCTCCTGGGATTAGATCTATGGCATGCTGGATATCCCTAAGAGGTGGAAGGTGGTCTGGCAAATCCTCGGGAAAGACATCCTCAAATTCTTTTAACACAGGTTTAACTTCTTGAGGAGGCTCTGAGGGTTCCGAAGTTCTAAGTTCCTTAGCAGTCAACATCCAGATGGGTGAACCACTATGAATTTCTTGTTCTAGATCCTTAGCACTGATTAGGTTCACTCCAGTTTTTATCTCCTTAACCTTACCGGCTCCTTTAGTTACCTTGTCCTTAGGGGGAACTAAATGGATCGTAATCTTCTTCCCATTGAAACTAAAGACACAGGTATTGGATTTTCCTAAGAGGGTGGCATCATGATCATACAGCCAAGGTCTTCCGAGAATTATACTGCTCACCCCCATGGGTAAGACATCGCACCAAATCTTTTCGTGATAAGATTGCATTTGGATTTGGACTTGACATCTAGACTGGATGGGTATGGAGGTAGAATCTACCCAAAAAACCTTATAGGGGTTGGGATGGGGAACTGGGATTAAGCCTAACATCTTGACAGTGCTAGTAGAGATGGCATTTACACAGCTCCCACTATCTATGATGATCTTACATACCTTATCCCCTAATTTAAGAAAAGTCTGTAGGATGTTAGTCCTACGCCAATCCTCTTGAACTAGATTCTGGGATAGGATGCATCTTACAACTCCTAATTGGTCAGATTCATTGGGTTCCTCCTCTCCTTCATACTCCTCAACCAAATTCATTCCGGCCTCATAAACTTCTTCTTCAAATTCCTCACTGGGCTCGAAATTATCATTCTCTCCCTCTTCTATGTAAAGGGATCTCCGTGGGCACTGGCTAGCAACATGACCTACCTTATGACACTTGAAACAGGCTATGGCAGTACACTGACTGGAAATGTGACCTGGTTTCTGACACTTAAAATAGGTGATATTTGAACTAGGGTTCTCTGGGTGTCAGGTGCCTTACCTTTGTCCATGGGCCTAGGGGTAGAAGTACCCTGAAAAGGTTTACTAGGGATAACTTGGCTAGGTCCATTCCTTGGGATTGGGGCACTAATCCTAGAAGGTATAGGTCCTCTCTGAAATTTCTCAGTGTTCAGTACAATCTGGTAGGCTTGGTCTAGATTAGTAACCTCTCTCAGAAATAGTTCTCTCTTGATATCTTCCCTCAGTCCAGCCCTAAATCTAGACAAAGTGACTTCGTGGGCTTCACTCACATCACATCTCATTAGGTATTCATCAAAAGTAGCTATGTAGTCTGAGACAGATCGGTTTCCTTGTTTCAGGTTTTGCCATTGGTCTAACAGGTTTTGCTGGTATGAAATGGGTAGGTATTTATCTCTCAGTTTTTCTTTCATACCCTGCCAAGTGGTTATGGGCTCAACATTCCATCTCCTAGTGGTTAGCTCAATGTTCCCCCAGTATAACCTAGCTTGATGCACTAATTTCATCTTGGCAAACTTGTATTTCCTCTCCTCAGACATAGCATACCACTCAAAGTATTGGTCCATCTCACCCTCCCAATCAGAATACACCTTAGGGTTCAGACTACCATCAAAAGAGGGTGCATCTAATTTGATGTTCCTGATGAACCTATCATCTCTATCTTCAGGCTCTGGGTCAGGCCTCCTATGATTAGGTTCAGTATCTCTATATAAAGGCCTTCTAGGCTCCTGATGTGGGTGAGGTTGAGGCACATTAAAATCGGGGTCAGGAGTCCAATTCCGATGTCTAGGTTCTTCAAGTACTTGGACTCGGTCCCTAAGTTGGGTAAGATCCTCATGAATTTGTGCGCTAAACTGGGCCACAGTGTTTGTCATATCCTGATTCATTTTAGCCATACTTTCAGTAAGAGTTCTGATCATGGCCTCTAAATCAGGTTGGGTTTGACCAGGTTGATATGGCACTCCGTTTCTGGTAGACATGATGATTCAAGCAAGCACACAAAATGAGACTAGACTAAATCGACTACTGGATCACTAGACCTAGAGTCCAAACTAGATGCCCAATCAGAGTGGCAAGCTAGCCTGTAGTAACTCAGGACTCAGCCAGGCAGGTGTAAGGGGAGTGTTAGGTCCCTGATTGCCAATCCTAGACACCAATCAGTGATTGGCCAGGTAGGCGGACCAGCACACAAGCCCTTCGGGAATGGATCCCTGAACCACCGTTCTAGACACTGAGTGCTAAGCACACACAGAATAACTCGGCAAACTGACTCAACACTAGCCTAGACCCGACCAATTGGTGTCCCTAGCCCACTAGGGCAAATTAGGTCTAACTGATTTTAAATTAGGTCTAGGTTCGAATGATTGGATGGTGGTTTTGGGCTAAGGAGAGGTAATCAACTCCTCCCCTTTTCTTAGATGCTCAATTGCCCTTAAGTAAATTATGAGATGATCACTCCAAAAAGAATTGAATTGCAGAACACAAAAAACAGAGTTGTTGTATTTTAATGCTCAGAATTTTTACCGAAACCAATAAATCACATAAAAATTATGGAAAATAGGTTCAATTATACTGGTTTCAACGAAGCAAAATCATGCAATTCGGAGTTTTATGTAGGGAGAAATAATTCAGACAACAGGGAAATTACGGGCTGCAACTAGATTGTCTTCCCCGTTTATAATCCCTGCTACGAAGTTATAACCCAATGGATCCCCTACACGCCCTAGGAACACCCCGTGGAATGGGAGGAGGAGGCTTGCACCTCGCTTAGTTCCTAGGACCGGACGTCCTGGGGAGTCTACTTCGAGCAGACAAAATAAAAAGAGAAAACAATCAAAACAAGCAAGCAAGCAAATCAGAAACCCTAGACGGGGCTCTGATACCAAAAATGATGTAGAACAAATAAAGGGATGCGATGCGGAAGTAAATTAATATTAACTAATTTTTTTGTTGTTTTTATATGTTTGTAGAAGTTGGCTTCAAATCAAAGAAAAGTTAACCTAACATTGAAAGATACTAATATGATAATTGAAAGCACAATTTTAAGGAAACTAAATTATCAGAGTAGTTCAGAAGCAACGGATCGCTGGGGGTTGAGAAACTCCCAGACCTAGGGTTTCGCTCCGAACTTTCAACAGAACAGAAATAAAGAGAAGAGATGGTTTACCTAACCAGACAATGATCTTCACAGATTTTGGTGGAAGAACTCTCCCGAGCAGATTGTTGGATCCTCGGATTCAGATATCTTCGCAATGGATCCTCCAATACTGGTCCTTTGGCGGGTTGGCTTCTCCTGAACTCAAGATCTGGAAGAGAAGAAAAACAATTGATGGAATCAGAGAGTCAAGGAAAAAATTTACCAGGTTGATGAACTTGAAGATTGAAATTGCTGAAAACTGGATTCTCCTGGAAGCTGATGTGATTTTCCTTGGAACTTGCTCTGGATCTGAAGTAGCCGGACTGGATCTGGATGAAGGTGGACGGCCTGGACTTGTAGAGAGAGAGAGGCCGTGGGAGATGGAAGGAGCTAGGGTTCGATGGATTGAAAATAATGAAGGGCGGCTAGGGTTTTGGATTTTTAAGTGGCTAACCTAGGGTTTTGGATAAAGATGGAGATCTCTCACCTCCTCAAGGCTCCAATGGAACCCGGATTACCCCTTCACGGAGCTCAACACTTAGAATAGTGCGGAAGAAGAGAAACCTAGGTTACTCAACACAAGAGAATAGCAAAAATAATTTTTTTCTTCATTCATAGATTGTTTGCAACTTACAAGAGGGATGTAATTTATAATGCTTTACAAGGGAGAAGGGTTTCATATTTTCCCATGTGGGACTAAAGGAGGGGATCTCCAAATTAGGGCAAATCCCTTACATATGGTTGGCCAAAATACCAAAAATTAGGATTTGGGTTATAAATGGCAGGTAGATGGCGCCACCTTGCTTGGAATTTTTCAAGAAAATTTTCTTCCTTTCCTGGATGAACTCTTTTGGACTCCTCCTTTTCTTCCTCCCTAAGTCAAGGCTCTTCCCATCTTTGTTTTAGGTGTTTTTGGCAGGTAATGGGCGCCCCTTGATATTCTCTTCCAAGAAAAACTTCTTCCCTTCTTTGCTTGGAATCACTTGGGAAAGTCTTGGCCGCCCCCTTGATTTGTGCTCTTCTCTTTATCTGGTGCTTGAAAGAAGGAAGTTGCCATCTGTGGAGTGGGGACCAAAGGCTGCTGGATGTGGATATGGCGCCCCCTGGACTGGGAGTGTGGTGTCCACTTGCCTGGTCTTGGGAGAAAATGTAACATCCCTGGTTGAAACCCTAGTCCACTACTGAGTCAACATGACTCAACAAAATAAAATGCAGGTAATGTAGACTCAAGCTAAATTGAGTTGATCTAGTCAACTCTTATTACAAACCAAAAACCCTAATTCTTCGGGCAAGGTTAATCAGAGATCCAGATGGAGCTCTGAAGTCTTCTTCTGAGTCTGGTGCCCGCACCAAAACACTGTTCCAATTCCTCCAACATCTTCTTTGTTCAATATTGTTCTTAATATCTTTTCTCTATTGTCAATTACTAGAATTTCTCTCCCTCTGAAGGTAAGTCTAATACACCATGAAGAAATTCTTCATTGATAATAATCCTCTTTCCTTTAATAGTGGACTCAACATGATTAGTTCCCAATCTCAGATTTTCATAGAAACATCTAACAAGAGTGGGATAAGTCTTTTCATTCAAAGAACAAAACTTCCTATATCCTTGATCTTCACTTAAGTCTCCTATTTTCAATCCAATCCCCTTAATAAACTCAAAGTTAATGTATCAACCAGAGGTTACCGGACGTGTAGACATCGAGGGCACTTGACTAGGAACTGTTGGAACATCCCTTGCGACCTCTTCTCCAGGTTCCTCTCTATGAATGGTGCTACTTGGCTCTTCTTGACACCTTTTTGACCTTCTTTCCTTTTCAACAGATGGAGCAGCCCTAATAGAGCGTTTACCCGTTGCATGCTTGGGTGCCATTGCTAGGAAAGATGGAAAATTGAGAGATTGGAGTGCTTGGAAGGGAGATAGAAGTCTTTGGAGCAGGTTTTGGAGAGAAACGAACCGTTAGAGAAGACAAAATAGGAGTTAAACGGCTCGGAGAAGGGTTTATAACCCAAGGCAAAACACTTAGGCGCGAGATTCTGGTCGACTTGAATAGCCCTAAAAAGGCTCGAGTTGGCTCGCCCAGAGCTCTCTCAAAACCATCAGAAAATCTAGTCGACTCGAAAATGCTCGAGCCGGCTAGGCCAGAACTCACTCAAAACTCTTAGAAAATCCAGTCAACTCGGATTAAGATCCAGTCAACTCGAACAGAGAAAATAGAGTTTTGGAAAAATTGATTAGAAATATTTTGAAAAGAATTTCAAAGGAAATTTAGGCTCAACGATATAGAATGAATTCAAGAGGTTCTCTAGATAATGTTTCCTTAATTTGAAGGAATTAGGTTAGTGAATTTAGAAAGGATCACAAAGTCCTAATTCACTCCTAATTTGCTCAAATCTACCTTGATTGAGAGGCTTAGTAAATATGTCAGCTAATTGATCTTCAGTAGGAACAAAATCAAACACTATATTACCATTTGAAACATGATCTCTAATAAAATGATGTCTAATTTCAATGTGCTTGGTTCTAGAGTGTTGAATTGGATTCTTTGTCAAATTGATAGCACTTGTGTTATCACATTTAATTGGAATTTTAGATTGTGATACACCAAAGTCTTCTAGTTGTTGTTTAATCCATAATACTTGAGCACAACAACTACTAGCAGCCACGTACTCAGCCTCAGCTATGGACAAGGCTACAGAGTTTTGCTTTTTATAGTGCCATGAAATTAAATTCAACCATAGAAATTGGCATGTACCACTAGTACTTTTTCTATCTATTTTACAACCAGCATAATCAGCATCAGAGAATCTAATCAAATTCAGAGTATAATATTTAGAATACCAAATTCCTAAATTACTTATTCCTTTCAAATATTTAATTATTCTTTTAATAGCAAGCATATGTGTTTCTTTTGGTGATGACTGAAATTTAGCACATACATATATACTATATAATATGTTAGGTCTACTTGCAGTCAAATATAACAAGGATCCGATCATACCTCTATATAGCTTTTGGTCAATATTGGATCCATTCTCATCTTTCTCCAATTTGCAAGCTGGGCTCATGGGTGTGCTTATTGATTTGCTACTCTCCATACCAAACTTTTTGATGATTTCCTTGATGTATTTGGCTTGGTTAATGAAGATGCCTTCCTTTGTTTATTTTACTTGAAGTCCAAGGAAGTAGTTTAGCTCGCCCATTAAGCTCATTTCAAATTCTCCCTGCATAAGCTTAGCAAATTCTTTACATAGAGATTCGTTAGTTGCACCAAAAATGATATCATCAACATATATTTGTACAACTAAAATGTCAATATTCTTCTTTTTGATAAATAGAGTTTTGTCTACATTTCCTCTTGAAAAATCATTTTTGATTAAGAAAGTGCTAAGTCTATCATACTAGGCTCTAGGTGCTTGTTTCAAACCATACAATGCTTTATTTAATTTGAATACATGGTTTGGAAAAGAGTGATTTTCAAAACCTGCTGGTTATTCCATAAAAACTTGTTCAGAGATAAAACCATTAAGAAATGCACTTTTTACATCCATTTGAAAAAGTTTAAAGTTCATGCAACAAGCAAATGCAAGTAGTAATCTAATGGTTTCTAGTCTTGCTACGGGTGCATAAGTTTCATCAAAATCAATACCCTCTTCTTGGTTATATCCCTTAGCCACTAATCTAGCTTTGTTTCTTATTATATTTCCTTGCTCATCTAATATATTCCTATAGACCCATTTGGTTCCTATTATTGGATGGTCAGTAGGTCTATCTACAAGTGTCCATACCTTATTCCTTTCAAACTGGTTTAATTCTTCATGCATAGCCATCATCTAGTTTGGGTCAATCTTAGCCTCTTCTAAGCTATGGGGTTCTATTTGTGATACAAAGACTAGGTAATCATGTGCATCCTTATGTGCAGCCCTAGTCCTAACACCATGTGAAGGATCTCCTATAATTAATTCTTTAGGGTGAGATGTAACATACCTCCAGTCCTTCGGTAGATCGGTGTGATCTTTACTTACCGTTTCTTCTCCATCTTGAGTGTCTCTATTTTGAATGCTCAAGTCATCCATTCCTTTTTACAATGTACCTGCATCATTGTCTATGCACTCTTCTTGTCTAGAAGGTGTAGGGTTAGTTTCAATAAATACAACATGAATTGACTCTTCAACAGTAAGAATCCTTTTATTAAAAATCCGATATGCTTTGCTATGTAATGAATAACCTAGAAAAATTGCATCATCAACTTTAGAATCAAATTTTTCTAAATTATCTTTTCCATTGTTATGCACAAAGCACTTGCATCCAAATATATGAAAATAACTAATATTGGGTTTTCTATCATTTCAAAGCTCATAGGGGGTTTTCTTTAAGATAGGACGGATCAAAACGCGGTTTAAAATATAACATACAGTGTTTACCGCTTCTGCCCAAAAGTACTTTGGAAGATTGCCTTCATACAACATTGTGCAAGCCATTTCTTCCAATATCTGATTTTTTCTCTCTACAACACCATTTTGTTGAGGTGTTCTAGGAACGGAGAAGTTATGATCAATGCCAAATTCAGTACAATAATCTTCGAAAAATTGATTTTCAAATTCGGTTCTATGATCACTTCTAATTGAAATCAAAGATAAGTTCCTTTGATTTGAAACCTTTTTATGAAATTTTCTGAAAACATGAAAAGTTTCATCTTTCAAAGCAATAAACAAAACCCAAGTAAATCTTGAAAAATTATCTACTATCACAAGAGCATATTTCATACCTCCTAGGCTTGTGGTTCTAGTAGGTCCGAAAAGATCCATGTGAAGTAGTTTAAGTAGTCTTGTTGTAGAAACTATATTCTTTGATTTAAAACTTCCCCTAGTTTGTTTACCTATTTGACATGCATCACAAACATGATTTAAATCAACTTTAAACTTAGGCATGCCTCTAACAAGATCTTTAGAAATTAGTTTGGCAATAGTATGCATTCTAGCATGACCTAATCATCTATGCCATAGTAAGCTTGACTCTTTGGTCTTAGAATTCATTGCAACTAGACTAGGGCTACTTGACATTGCAAGATCATTAAGATCTACCACATAGATATTTCCAAGTCTATGTCTAATGAACTTATTGCTAGAATCTAAAGAGTTAGTTACTATACATATAGAAGATTCAATGACAACCTTGAAGCCTTTATCACATAATTGACTTATACTTAAGAGATTATGCTTCAACTTGTCTACTAGCAAAACATTTTCAATAAAAGTGAAGGGAGTTATTTTGATCTTACCAATACCGATTATTCTCCCTTTTCCATTGTCTCCAAAGGTAACCATTCCTCCTTCTTTCATTTCAAGGGTGATAAATTGGTCCTTGTCACCCGTCATATGTCTTGAGTAGCCACTATCTAAGTACCACTTTTTCTTCAATCTTTGGGCTGTAAGACATTCCTGCAAAACAGTTAATGAATTCTTTTAGGTACCCAAGCTACCTTGGATCCTTGCAGGTCAGCAGAGGTGGTTCCTTTGGGAACCCAAATCTTTCTTACTTTCTTAAGGACATTTCTAGAATTATTGCATTCAAAAGCTTTATGTCCTATTCTTTTACAAACATAGCAAACAACTTTATAATTTTTAATAGAAGTAGAATTTGAAGTTCTAACAATTGATGCACTTGATGTAGATTTTGAACTTTTTGAGATGTATGTATTTTTGCTCAAATTCTTAGGAACATATAACAATGACTTTGAAGTAGAAATAGTTTTCGGTGTAGCTAGAACCTTTTGAGATAAACCATTTTGAACAGGTGTTTTGGATTTCACAAAAGTAGTTGTTGAAATTCTATTCATAAAAGAAGTTTTAAAACCAATTCCAACTTTGTTTCCTGAAATCCATTATTCTTTTAAAATTAGCTCAAGCTTATTTGAAGATAAAGTGAGTTTTTCAACTAAAGGCTTGAGTTTTGTAACCTCCTTTTTCAATTCATTATTTTCAGCAAGTAAATTACTGTTTTCTTTTCACATAAAAGATTTTCATTTTTCAGCTTTTCAAATTGTTTAGAAAAGTCTTGCAGTTCTTTTTGTAATAAAAGATTCTTTTCTAAAATTTTATCTTTTTGTTTGAGTAAAGAAACATTCATATTTTTTAATGATTTTATCTTTACTCCAGCTTTCTTAAATTCAGATAGTAAATCATGAAAAGCAGAATTTAATTCATCAAATGTAAATTCAATAGAATTGTTAAGGGATGTTACCTCAGCTTCGAGACCCATTAAGCATAAATTTGCAATCTTGGTGGTTTCTTCTTCTTCAAATGAAGATGATTATTCACTATCGGACTATGTGGCAACCATGGCTTTCTTTTTCTTCTTCTGTCTGAAGGATTTCTTTAATAGCGGACAGTCTGGACGTATGTGCCCCAGCTTCGTGCATTCATAGCATGTGGAGACTACTTCTTTATCTTTCTCTCTATCCTTCTCTTTTTCCTTTCCATAATCCTTCTTATGAAATTTTCGGTTGTATCTTCCCTTCTTTCTTCCCATAAATTTCCTGAATCTCCTCACAACCATTGTAATGTCCTCGTCTTCTAGGTCATCATTGGAGGAGGTGCTTTCTTCTTCAGATTCTTCATCATCCCTCTTTGATTCGGAACCAGCTTTGAAGGCTATTGTCTTCTTTTTCTTTTGTTCGTCTTCCATTCTGTGCTGCATTGTCAACTCGTGGGTGATGAGTGATCCCAGCAGTTCATCCAGTAGAAGTGTGTTGAGATCTTTGGCCTCCTAGATTGCAGTCACTTTGGGATCCCATTTGTCAGGTAAAGAATGAAGTATCTTCTGAACTAAATCTGCATTTGAGTATACCCTGCCAAGACTCTTCAAACCATTAATAATATCTGTAAATCTAGAGAACATGGCAGAAATTATTTCAGAAGGTTCCATTTTAAATAATTCATAATTATGAACTAAAAGATTTATCTTTGAGATTTTCACTTGGGAAGTACCCTCATGGGTCACTTCGAGTTTATCCTAGATTTCCTTTGCTGAAGAGCAAGTGAAAATTCGATTGAACTCGTTTGCATCCAAAGCACAATATAATAAATTCATTGCTTTGGCATTCAATTCCCCCATCTTCATGTCATGATCATCCCAGTCCTCTTCAGGCTTAGGGATGTCCATGCCATCACTTTAATTATGGAAATGTGTGGCCCTTTTAAGATGACCTTCTATAATTGAAAATCTACAGCTTGTATGTAAATTTTCATTCGTGCTTTCCAATATGAATAATTAGTGCCTGTGAATAGTGGAGGTCTATTTGTTGACTGGCCTCCGGTCAAGGATGTACTCATGGGATGAGCCATCAATCTTTATTCAAGTAATCAGAGACACTGCTCTGATACTAGCTGTTGCCCAGGTGGATTTTCCCAAGAGGGGGGTAAATTGGGAATTACAAAATTTTTGCAAGTATGTGCACAAGTAATTCCTTTTAGTGGAAGGATGCTGTGTTAATCAAAGAATAAATACAAAAGCTAAAAGTAAATCAATCATAACATAAATAAGGCAGGTTTATAGTGGTTCGGAGCAACCCAACTCCTATGTCCACTATCCAAGTTCACCACTCGGGATTTTCACTGTATCCGCCAAACCAGAATACAGTCGGATTGTTTTACAGGCTCACAATCTCAACCTCTACACTTTGGTTTTTGAACCGGGCTCACCAAAGAAACCCACACTAGATTTTTACAGGCTCACCTAGAACCTCTACACTTTGGTTTTGAAAAAGGCTCACCAAAGAAACCTATTTGGTTTTTACAACCGGGCTCACCAATAACCCAAATATTCTAAAAATAGAATAAAGAAGCAACAAAAATGACAAACTCTGTTGTCTGGTGGTTGCCGATACAGCTCGAGTGAAGCTCAATTGAATGCTCTTCAATGCACTTTAATGGCTTCCTTGATTTCCTCAAAAGGTGCTTCAAGCTTCTGGTAAGAGTTGGTGAAGGCTTGAAGGCTGACTTGAAAGCTCAAGTGCTCTCTCTCTTCTAATTTCAATAAGTGTTCAATAAATGTCCATTAACTCATTAGTCTCTCCAAAAATGTTCTCATAACTTATTTATTGAGACTTTAATTGCCTTTCCTTGATTTTGAACGTTATAGACCATTGGGAGGTGACATGTTACCGTTGGAGCACTTTTGGAATTCAAAAACTGAAAACTGGAACTAGCTGTTGGAGGTGACCCTGTCATTCCAATCGGCTCGAACAATCTTCGAGTCAGCTCGGATCAAGTTCGAGTTGGCTGGGCTGAACGCCAGTAGGTTGGGTTCCACAGTTGAGAGAATGGGTCACTCTGGATGAGTCGGCTAGACTGAATTCCAATCGGCTCGAATCTCAGAGGCTCTCAGAGCATTCTCAACCAAGTTCTGGACAAGTCAGCTGGGCTGAATTCCAATCAGCTCGGATCCTGAAAATCTTAAAACTTTTTCAACCATGTTCTGGATGAGTTGGCTGGGCCTTGGTGCCAGTCGGCTAGATCTGTGTGCCAGAGAACTTCTTTCTTATGCCAGTGCTAGAGTCGGTTGGTTCCTCCATCCAGTCAGCTCGAAATTTGTTCTTCAGCCAGATCAAACTCAATCTTCCAAAACGTCTTGTGTCATGCTTTGAAGACATCTTCAAGGACTTCTTACAATAAAATCAAGAAAAATTTAAGCTTGAAAACTACTAGAAGTAACCCTTTATCTCGATTTAAGTAGAAAATTTTTATAGGGTTCTTCTTTACAAGATTCTAAATACTTTACAACTCAACACAAAGCAATAAAGATTGTAGGGATTAGAAAGTGTGTCAATGTAGTTGTCCTACAAAAACTTGTCAATCATTTGAAGAGTTGTTAGATAACTAAATGTATGCTCCAATGTTTTGTTATCATCAAAATCACTTTAGGAGTCAATAGAAGATCCCTTCTCTATTTTGCTTGATTTGGAGTTTGAGGAAGAAGTTTGGTTCACCCATCATACTCATCTCAAAATCTCCTTGTATAAGCTTGGCAAACTCTTGACAAAGTGATTCATTAGTAGCACTAAAAATGATATCATCAACATAAATTTGTACTACTAATAGATCATCAATTTTCTTTTTTAGAAATAAGGTAGTATCAACATGGCCTTTAAAGAAATCATTTTCAATCAAAAATTTACGAAGTCTTTCATACAATGCACGGGGTGCTTGTTTTAAACCATAAAGTGCTTTATATAGTTTAAAAATATGATTAGGATGTGCATGATTTTCAAATTCAAGTGGTTGTTCAACAAAAACTTTTTCAGCAATATAACCATTTAAAAATGCACTTTTAACATCCATTTGAAAAAGTTTGAAATTCATAAATATGCAAATGCTAAAAGTAACCTAATAGCTTCAAGTCTAGCTACTGGAGCAAAGGTTCATCAAAATCAATTCCTTCTTCTTGATTATATCCTTAGCTACCAGTCTAGTCTTGTTTCTAATTACTACACCATTTTTATTTAGTTTATCCTATACACTCATTTTGTACCAATAATTGAAACATTAGATGGTCTTTCTATTAGTGTCTAAACTTTATTTATTTCTAATTGATTTAATTCTTCTTGCATAGAAGTTATCTAATTACGGTCTTTTTCAGCTTTTTCAATACTTTTAGGTTCAATTTGAGAAACAAAAGCAATGTAATCGCATTCATTTTTAATAGATGATCTAGTTCTTACTCCTCTTGATGGATCACTTAAGATTAATTCCTTCGGATGTCCATGAGCATACCTCTATTCTTTGGATAGATCTTTGTGCTTCGGTGAAGATCTTGTAGCTTCTTCTCCCTCCTCCTTGTTTTGATCTTGTTCATCATCTTTGGAAGGGGGATCATCCAAAGTCAGCTTCTTTTGTCCTTCAGTACCTGCACATGCATCAGAAGTATCCTTCTTTCTAAAGAATTTGTTAGTGGACTCTTCAAAAACTACATGCACTGATTCTTCTACTAGCAGTGTTCTTTTATTAAAAACTCTATATGCCTTGCTTGATGTAGAGTATCATAAAAAGATACCTTCATCAGACTTGGCATCAAACTTGCCTAAATTATCTTTTCCACAATTTAAAACAAAGCAACGACAATCAAAAACTTGAGAATATTTCAAAATAGGTTTTCTTTCTTTCCAAAGCTCATATGGGGTTCTTTTTAAAATAGGTCAAATTAAAACATGACTTAAAATATAACAGGCAGTATTAATAACTTCTACCTAAAAATATCTTGGAAGATCATTTTTAGAAAGCATTGTGTGTGCCATTTCTTCTAAAGTATGAATTTTCCTTTCTACTATCCCATTTTGTTGAGGTGTCCTAGGTGTAGAAAAATTATAATTAATTCCTTTTTCATTACAAAATTTTTTGAAATCTTGATTTTTAAATTCAGTACCATGGTCACTACGAATATAAACAACCGAAGTACCTTTTTCCTTTGAAACTTTTCGATAAAACTTCAAGAAAGTTGAAAATGATTAATCTTTATGTACCGAAAATAAAACCCATGTAAATCAAGCGAAATCATCCACTAAAACTAATCCATATCTTTTGCCTCCAAGGCTTGTTGTCCTAGTTGGCCTAAAGAGATCCATATGGAATAGCTCTAATGGCCTAGAAGTTGAAACAAAACCTTTTGGTTTGAAAGATATTTTTGCTTATTTTCCAAATTGACATGCTTCACAAACTTTATCTTTTTCAAAACTAAGTTTTGGTAAATCTCTTACTATATCCTTTTGCATAATTTTGAAAAAATATACATGCTTGCATGACCTAATCTATAATGCCAAAATCAACTAGTCTCATTAATAGTGAAATTCATAGCAACTAGGCATTCACCATCATGCAAAAGTAAATTGTCGAGATCAACAACATAGATGTTACCATGCCTATTTCCAATGAATTTCACTCCATTACATTCAGGACTAGCTACCATACAAATAGATGATTCAAAAATAACTTTAAAATCTTTGTCATAAAATTACCTAATACTAAGCGAATTATGTTTCAATCATTCAACTAATAAGACATTATCTATAAATGTAGAAGGGGAGATGTAAATTTTACCGATACCAATAATTTTTTCTTTACTATTATCTTCAAAAGTTACACTCTCTCCATTTAGTACCTCAAGAGAAGTGAATTGCTTCACATCTCCTATCATGTATCTTGAGCAACCACAATCGAGATACCATAATCTTTTCTTTTCTTTGGTTGCAAGGCACACATGCAAAATAAATTAACTTTTCAATTTAGGTACCCAAGCCATCTTGGATCCTTTAGGATTTGTGCTAAAGGTGGTTCCTTTTAGAACCCAAATCTTTCTAGAATTATTAATCTTTCTAAGATCACATTGATATGCTTTATTACCTAACTTTCTACAAGAAAAATATATAATGCTAGATGATGCAGGTATAAAGAAATCCATGAAAAAATTTACTATTTTTGAGGTCTAAAATCCAAACCTGCTTTATTAAAAACTGCTTTTTGATTGTTCAACAAAAGATTTAGCTTTTCAAAACTATATGTAAATTTTTTAACAAAGGCTTTAACTTTGTCAAGCTCATTTTTGAATTTCTAATTTTTTTTCTCAAGATCTTTATTTTTCTTTAAAAGTTCATTTTTTGAAATAATGACCTTGGATATTTTTAAAACTTCGATTTCCATTGATAAAGCATTCTTTTATCTTTCTAAAACATCAATATTAGTCTTTAAATCACTATTTTTATTTGTAAGATTGGTGTTTTCATAAGAATATGAACTAGCATACTTTTTCAACTTTTTGTTTTCAATCTTTAGTAATCTATATTTATGCATGAGTTCATCAAATGCATCTCTAAGTTCATCAAATATAAATTCAGGTTCAAAGTCAGAATGTACCTCATCTTCTTGAACCATGAAGCATAGATTGGTGCTTCGATTTGTTCTTCTTCTGAACTGGATCCTCACCGTCACTCCAAGTTGCCATCATTGCCTTCTTTCTAAATCTTTTCTTGGACTTCTTTAGGAGAGGACAATCAAACTTGTAATGTCCGGGCTTCTTGTATTCAAAGCAAATTGGTTGTTCTTTCTCCTTTCTTTTTCTTTTTCTTTTTCCTTTTCTTTGATAGGTTGAGGCTTTTCTTGTAAGGAAATTTCTTTCTTCTCATAAACTTTTTGAACTTTCTTGCAATGAGAGCCTATTCATCCTCATTTTCTTCTCCTTTGGATTCTTTACTTGAAGACTCTTCTTATGTTGTAGACTTGAAAGTTATAGTCTTCTTTTTTTTATCCATGTCCATTGCCTTTTTCTTCAGATTCAACTCATAAGTCATGAGTGAACCTATTAGTTGCTCCAATGAAAGTTTCTCAACATCTTTGGCTTCTTGAATTGCCGTCACTATTGGATCCCAAGATTTTGGCAATGACCTGAAAATTTTATTTACAAGGTCAGCATTAGTCATAGTCTTACGAAGACTTCTTATACTATTTACAATATTTGTAAATCTGGTATACATATCATTAATAAATTCATCAGGTTCCATTCAAAACATCTCATAAGTATGTACAAGCATATTAACTTTAGTATTTTTCACTTGATCGGTACCCTCATGAGTAACCTCAAGTGTGTCCCATATTTTTTTAGCAGAGATGAATGTAGAAATTCTATTGAATTTACTAGGATCCAATGCATAACATAGTAGATTCATTGATTTTGCACTAATCTCGGATTGTTTAATATCATTTTCATCCCAATCCTCTTCGAGATTTGGAATGGAAATGCCGTTAACAATAACTGAGAAAATATGAGGACCTTTATCTACAACTTTCCATAAATTGTAATCAATTGAGTGCATGTAAATTCTTATACGTGTTTTCCAATATGTGCAATTGGTGCCATTAAAGTAAGGAGGTCTATTTGAGGCTTGTCCCTTAACTACACTAGAACCAAGTGAGGCTACCATAGATCTTTACTCAAGGTGGTTAGACCTATAAACTAAGAACGTGGCTCTGATACCACTTATTGCCCAGTAAGCTATCCAAGAGGGGGGTGAATTGGTTTTCTAAAATTTTTGCAAGAAGGTGCCAATTCAAAACAATTAAGGTGCTAGTGAATTGCAAGTGCTTGTGTGTTATTCAAGAGTATGCAGTGAAAATAGATAAGCAAATGCAAAGAAAACAAGTGTAAATAAAGAGAGAGTAAGCAACATAAACACAAGGATATATAGTAGTTTGGTGCACACCAAAGCACCTACATCCACTTCTCCAGGTCTACTTCACTTGGGTGCCTCCAGCTCCTTCACATGGCCTCTAGGCTCAGTACCTGGTCAGCTAAGGCCCTGGCATTCACCTCGATGGTATCAGCCTTACAGCGAGACTCCACATCTCATCGGGCCAGCAGCCAGCATGCCTCTTGATGAGGAAGGCATCTTAGATGACCTGGGATCAAAAATTAAGAAAAAATAGTTAGTTAACCTTTTCATTCCCTGAATCCAAAGCTCAATGGGAGTATAAAAACTTACCATTAGTAGCTAAGGAAAGATCCTAGAGATGGTCTCACCCATTGTGCGACTGCTCTCTCCCTACAATCCTGGGGCTACAGGATGAAGCCCAGTAGCCTCTCAGGTAGGTTGACGTCAAGGGTGACGATGAATGGGGCGGCACCATCATAGAGACCCTAGCCATTATGGGGGTTCGGGCCACGGATGAGGAGGGGCCGACCAATGCTGGGCCCGACAACTGGACCCCTGCTACTATAGAGGCCATGGGCGGAGTCATCACCCTCTCCAGCTCAAGGTGGTGCCCACCTCTGGTGATGGTGAGATTGATATGACTTTAGGTGAAATCGAAGTGGGTTGAGGGGGTCTCTCCATCGGCTTAGCAGCCTCGCTGAGTTCTGAGACCACACCCCTAGCCACCTCTATAGCCAGCACCAAAGCTTCTTTGGTCCCTCTCTCCCGAGGCCCTTCTGATGATTCCCTACAGGACCTCTCTCCGGTACCCCGTGAGGCCTTTCCACTGGCTCTTCTCAGGGCTTCATTGACAATATCCACTTACAAGACATCTGTTGGATCCTATCAACTAAGACCTTCATATATGCATTGGCAGAAAAACTTAGTTAATTACTAGAAGCATAAAAAAAAAAGATCTCAAACCTTACCTAGAGACCATATTAGGTTGATCCATGTGTCAAAAAGATTCTATTCGAAGAGGAGGTCCCATCCATGGAAAACCTTTGAGGTGATAAGCTGGTCGTACACCTCCTGATCGGCAGGCTCCACTATAGTATTATTATTGGGGGACTGGTCAGGGTCACTCCAAGCCCAATTGACTCCCTCGACCAAAGTGAAGAGGTGTCAGTTCTTCCATCCCTTTGGTAGAAGTGGGTGGGTCAAACCAAAGGGTCCCAGGACAGGGTGCAACAAACCACCACCCCTTATCCAGGGAGTGGCACCTCAGGATAAAGAGAGCCCTGAAGAAGGAAAACCATGCAACCATGCTATGAAAATGGCACAGGATGATGAAGGAGCAGATAACCCTGAAGGAGTTTGGGATGAGTTGAACTAGAGCTAACTTTTAGTTATCTAAGAAGGACAGGATGAAAGGATGAAGAGGCAATTAGAACCAAGTAAGGAATAAGTCCTCGTATAAGGTAATCCGGCTTGGCTCACTTGAAGTAACCCGCTCATTCAGGCTCGGGGTCATGATCCGGATGGACTATGGAATCTTGTGTAACCCCTTAGAGGTGAGGGATCCACCTTGGTCATCGTTGAGGTGGTGCCTGACAGACCAGCTAGGTCCTTGCTTGAGGATGATGGAGGGGGAGGCAAGGAAAAGACATTGGGGTCTACCATCTGCTAGGGACCCCGGAGGACCCGGAAGGGGACATTTTTCTCCTTCTCACAATCCGAGGGAGGAGGCCTAGACCGAGATGTCTCTGCAATACTCGAGTGACCTGGGGTACGCTCCGGGGGGCAGCATTTGCCTCCCGAGGAACTCATGGGAACTCGAAGAATAGGAAGAAGAAAAGAAAGCCTAAGGCTATGGATAATGAAGGCTCACCAAGTATGGACCAGAAGAAATGGGGAGAATGGACAGAAGGGACTAACTTGCACAAGGCTTTGGGTCGAGGTTTTCAAATATGGATGTGGGACTCCCATTTTCTCCTCTTTTCCTCCATCTCCCCTCAATGGCTCTAGAAGGACATAATAGAACAAGATGTCTTTCCAAAAGGGATAGCGAAACCCCTCTTGAAACCATGTCCAATGGTTGAATGTAGCCCTTACCCACCGGTCAACTGGATCAGGATACGTGTAAGTATCCATCACTTGAGGTAAACTATCATGTCGAGGGACACGAAGACATCATTTCAGATCATCACCCCTTGCTGACATGGTGGCTCTTGGTTGGCAGACGGACAATCTATGAATCATCAAAAGGCACAGCAATTAATGATGGGCCTAGGGCCCCTTTACATCATTAGTGTCGAATTATTTTCTTTGCCTCGAACTCGAAAAGTTATAGTGCATTCTAGGCTCGGGAGTGGGGGCATCTGATGTGGTTGACTGCTGATATGGTGCCTATGTTCAACATGGCTAACTACTGATGTGGTGCTCATGGACTGCATCCTAGCCATGTAGAGCAACTGACCGAGTAGAGTTCTTGGCAGAGTAGATCCCCTGGTAGAGTAGAGCTCCCAGTCGAGTAGAGCTCTTGGCTGAGTACAGCCCCCAATCGAGTAGATCCCCCGGCCCATATAACTTCAAGATCTTTCTCATGTTCCAAAGCCCATATAACTTGATATTCCATTAATTTAACTGACTTCTTCAACTAATTTATAAGCAATTCAAACTTTCAATACTGATGAGTACTTGTATCTGATAAATACTTTTAACATACATTAGCACTCATATATACTTAAGTATTTTGTCATTCATCAAAATCAAGACCAGAGTCAACAATCTCTCCCTTTTTGATGATGACAAAACCTTTAAGTATATAAATATGATAAACTTAAAAGATATGCAATAAGATCAAGATAGAGCTCGTCCTCAAAATATGATCTAAAAATATTTTTCAAAATTATTCAATATTTTCAAACTTTCTTCCCCTTACTAATTCTTCCTTTTAAGTTTATAACTTTCTTCTCCCCCCTTTTTCATGTTTATTATATATCTCCTCCTTTTATCATCATGAAAAAGGTGGAAGGCAATAAAAAGTTGAGATAAAGTGGAAAGAATTGCAAGAAGAGTATCAAAATCAATAAAGCATGAATATGATACCAAATATGATATACAAATGCAAAAAGTATTTTAATCTCTTAATTTTTGATGATGATTAAGGAAATAAAACTTGCTCCCACTGAATGTTATTTTCCTTGAATATATGAACATTATCAATCAAAAAATTTCTTAATTTTTCATGCTGAGTCAGAGGGGCCAGTTTGAAATACTAAGCTCTTTATGTAATTTGAAAACCTTATCATGATATACATGACTTTCAAAACACTTTTAATATCTATTAAAAAATAATTTGAAATCCATATAATTTTGGCATAAATGTAAGTAGAAATCATAAAAATTGATACCAACATTTACTAAAAATATATTAACCAAAATCAAGTGAAAGCCTTATAGTCACAAGTCAAATTATATGAATATAAGATTCATCAAAATCAATCACTTGTTCATTATCACATTTATCGGCTATAAGTCTTGACTTCATTCTAATTAATTAGTTAAAACAATTTTCAAAGCTACTAATAATATATACTAAATTTATTTCAACTAATATATTTTTCAATAAATATGGAAAGAGATAATTAGATTTTACCAATGTAGATAATCCTTCCTTTATCATTATATCCAAAAATGTAGCTAGTCCACTCTTCATATGTCTTGTATAGCCACTATTCAAATACCACCTTCCTTTCTTCTTATTGGGCTGCAAGACATTCCTACAAAATATATCAAGTGGATATTTTTGGTATCCAAATTTTCATGGGTCCTTTTGGGTTAGTATTTATGGTTCCCTTTGGAACCCAAATATTTTTTGATTTGTTACAAATATAAGCTTTATGGCCAAGTTTATCACAATTAAAATGAGTAATATTTGATGATGCTGGAATAAAAAGATTTTTCAATAATTTTTGCTTTTTTTCTTGTTTGTAACAAAGTCCAGCTTTATTAAAAGTAGCTTTTTGGTTGTTTAGAAGTAAACTTAATTTTTTAGAACTCAAGGTAAAATTTTTAACAAATGGTTTGACCTTATCAAGTTCATTTTTTAGCTCATTTTTTTAAGATAAGGTCTTGCATTCATTGAAAAGTTTTTCCTTTTCAAAACTCAATTTAAGCTTTTTAAAACTTTTTATTTCTTCAATCAAAGCATTTTTTTCATTTGAAACTTATTACATTCATCTTTCAAATCAACATTTTCTTTTTCTAAAATTTCTTTTTCTTTAGAAAGATCATTCTTTTAATTTTCTAAAATAACAACCTTGGCTTTTAACTCTTTATTTTCATTTTGAAGATTATTGTTTTCAAAAGAAAAATTATTAGCATGCTTTTTCAATTTCTTGTACTTTATTTTTAATAATTTATATTTATGCACAATATCTTCAAATGCATTTTGTAATTCATCGAAAGTAAAATCAAGTTCTGAATTTATCTCTTCCTCATTTGCCATGAAGCAACGATTGGCAAATTTTTGAATTTGTTCCTCCTTGGAGCTTGAGTCCTCACTCTCACTCCAAGTTGCCATCATTGCCTTCTTCGTATATTTCTTTTTGGCCCTTTTCCTCATAAATCTTGGAAATTTGTGAGCCAAAAGTTTGATTTCATCCTCATCTTCACTATCTTCCGACTCCTCACTTGAATACTCATATGGTGTAATGGATTTGAGAAAAAATATCTTCTTCTTTTTGTCAACATCCACTATCTTTTGCCATAAGTTCAACTCATAGGTCATGAGTGAATCGATAAGCTCCTCCAAAGATAAGGTTTCAACATCTTTAGCTTCTTGAATAGTTGTCACTTTTGGATCCCAAGAAGTTGGCAAATATTTGAGAATTTTATTGACAAAATCAGCATTAGATATAATTTTGCCAAGACTTCTCATTTTATTAACAATATTAATAAATCTAGTATACATGTCATTTATAGATTCATAATGTTCTATTTTAAATATTTTATAAGTATGTACTAGTGTGGGCACCAGACTTAGAAGAAGACTTCAGAGCTCCATCTGGATCTCTGATTAACCTTGCCCGAAGAATTAGGGTTTTTGGTTTGTAATAAGAGTTGACTAGATCAACTCAATTTAGCTTGAGTCTACATTACCTGCATTTTATTTTGTTGAGTCATGTTGACTCAGTAGTGGACTAGGGTTTCAAAATGGGATGTTATACTTTCTTCCAAGACCAGGCAAGTGGACACCACACTCCCAGCCACACTCCCAGTCCAGGGGGCGCCATATCCACATCCAGCAGCTTTTGGTCCCCACTTCACAGATGGCAACCTCCTTCTCTCATGCGCCAGATAAGGAGAAGTCCACCAAGAGACCACCAATCAAGGGGGCGGCCAAGACTTTCCCAAGAAAATCCAAGCCAAGAAGGGAAGAAATTTCTCTTGGAAGAGCATATCAAGGGGCGCCCATTACCTGCCAAAAAAACCTAAAACAAAGATGGGAAGATCCTTGACTTAGGGAGGAAGAAAAGGAGGAGTCCAAAAGAGTTCATCCAGGAAAGGAAGAAAATTTTTCTTGAAAAATCCAAGCAAGGTGGCGCCATCTACCTGCCATTTATAACCCAAATCCTAATTTTTGGTATTTTGGCCAACCATATGTAAGGGATTTGCCCTAATTTGGAGATCCCCTCCTTTAGTCCCACATGGGAAAATATGAAATCCTTCTCCCTTGTAAAGCATTATAAATTAAACCCTCTTGTAAGTTGAAAAAAAATCATAGATGAATGAAAGAAATTTTTCTTGAGCAAACTTGTGTTTTCTCTTGTCCGCACTTGTTTCCAGGTGTTGAGCTCCATGAGGGAGTAAATCCGGGTTCCCCTGGAACCTTGAGGAGGTGAGAGATCTCCAAAACCCTAAACCCTAGGTTAGCCACTCAAATCCCAAACCCTAGCCGACAACACCCTTCTTTTTCCACCAAGCCCTAGCCCTTTCCTCTTCTCACGGCCACCTTCTCCAAGTCCTGGCCGACCACCAACATCCGACTCCAGTCCAGATACTGCAGATCCATAGCAATTCTAAGAGGAAGTCAGATCGGCCTCCAGGAGAATTCGATTTCAGCAACTTCAGCTTTCAAGTTCTTCAACCTGGTAAGATCTTTTCTTGAGTTTCTGAATTCCGTCATTTGTTCCTCTTCTTTTCCAGATCTTGAGTCCAGGAGAAGCCGACCAAACCACGAGACCAGTATTGGAGGATCCATTGCAAAGATAGCCGATTCCGAGGATCCCACAATCTGCTCGAGAGAGTTCTTCCACCAGAATCCTGAGAAGATCACTGTCTGGTGAGTAAACCGTCCCTCCTCTCTATTTCTGTTCTGTTGAAAGTTCAGAGCGAAACCCTAGGTCTGGGAGTTTCTCAACCCCCAGCGATCCGTTACTTCTGAACTACTCTGATAATTTGGTTCCTTCTAAACTGTGCTTTCAATCCTTACTTAGTTTCCTTCAAATTAGTTAGCTTTACTTTGAGTCAAAGCCAATTTCTGAAAAAAAAAAATATAAAAAAAAAAAATAAAATGAATTAATCTTAATTTTACTTCCGCATACGCTTCTTTGTTCTTTGTTCTACATCATTTTTGGTATCAGAGCCCTGTCTAGGGTTTCTGTCTGATTGTTTGTTTGAGTCCCTCTCTTTTTACTTTGTCTGCTCGAAGTAGACTCCCCAGGACGTCCGGTCCTAGGAACGAAGCGGGGTGCAAACCTCCTCCTCCCATTCCACGGGGTGTTCCTAGGGCGTGTAGGGGATCCGTTGGGTTACAACTTCGTAGCAGAAATTGTAAACGGGGAAGTGCTCTGTTTTCAGCCCGTAATTGCCCTGTTGCAGGAATTATCTCTCACTACAGATAACTCCAAATTCAATGATTTTTGTTTTTCTGAAACCAGTATAATTGAAACTAATTTACATAATTTTCTTATAATTTATTGGTTTCCGTGCGATTTCTGAGAATTAAAATACTGCAACTCTATTTTTGTGTTCTGCATTCCTTTTATTTTTGAGTGTTCATCACTTAATTCAACTTAAGGGCATTTGAGTATCTAAGATAAGGGGAGGAGTTGATAACCTCTCCTTAGCCCAAAACCACCACCCCTTCATTCGAACCTAAGCCTTTAATCTAAAATTGATTAGACCTAATTTGCCCTAGTGGGCTAGGGACATCAACGAGTCGGGTCAAGGCTAGTGTTGAGTCAGTTTGTCTGGTTACTCTGTGTGTGCTTTGTACTCAGTGTCTAGAACGGTGGTTCAGGGATTCCATCCCGAAGGGCTTGTGTGCTGGTCCGCCTACCTGGCCAATCTCTGATTGGTGTCTAGGATTGGCATTCAGGGACCTAACACTCCCCTTACACCTGCCTGGCTGAGTCCTGAGTTACTACAGGCTAGCTTGCCACTCTGATTGGGCACCTAGTTTAGGCTCTAGGTCTAGTTAGCCCGTAGTCGTTCAGTTGAGTCTCATTTTGTGTGCTTGATTGCATCATGTCTACCCGGAATGGAGTACCCTACCAACCTGGTCAAGCCCAACCTGATTTAGAGGCCATGGTTAGAGCTCTTACAGAGAGCATGAACAAATTAAGTCAGGATATGAATGAGAATTTTGCCCAGCTTAGGGATCGAGTCCAAGTACTTGAGGAACCTAGGCATCGGGATTGGACTCCTGACCCAGATTTCAATGTGCCTCAACCTCGCCCACACCAAGAGCCTAGAAGACCTTTATATCGAGATCTTGAACCTAATCATAGGAGGCCTGACCTAGAGCCTGAGGATAGAGATGATAGGTTCATTGGAACATCAAGTTAGATGCACCCACTTTTGATGGTAGCCTAAATCCTAAGGTGTATTCTGATTGGGAGGGTGAGATGGACCAGTATTTTGAGTGGTATGCCATGTCTGAGGAGAGGAAATTCAAGTTTGCCAAGATGAAATTAATACGTCAAGCTAGGTTATACTGGGGGAACATTGAGCTGACCACTAGAAGACGAAATGTAGAGCCCATAACCACTTGGCAGGGTATGAAAGAAAAACTTAGAGACAAGTACCTACCCATTTCATACCAACAGAATCTGTTAGACCAATGGCAGACTTTGAAACAAGGGAACCGATCTGTTTCAGACTACATAACCACCTTTGATGAATACCTGATGAGATGTGATGTGAGTGAAGCCCATGAAGTCACTTTGTCTAGATTTAGGGCTGGGCTTAGGGAAGATATTAAGAGAGAGTTGTTTCTGAGAGAGGTTACTGACCTAGACCAAGCCTATCAGATTGCACTGAACACTGAGAAATTTCAGAGAGGACCCATGCCTTCTAGGATTAGTGCCCCAATCCCAAGAAATGGACCTAGCCAGGTTACCCCTAGCAAGCCTAATCAGGGTATTCCCACCCCTAGGCCCATGGACAAAGGTAAGGCACCTGACACCCAGAGAACCCCTGGTATTGTTTGTTTTAAGTGTCAGAAGCCCGGTCATATCTCCACTCAGTGCACAGCCATAGCTTGTTTCAAGTGTCATAAGGTAGGTCATGTTTCTAGCCAGTGCCCTCGTAGATCCCTATATATAGAAGAGGGAGGAGAAGAGAATTCCGAGCCTAATGAGGAGTTTGAAGAAGAAGTTTATGAGGCCGGAATGAATTTGGTTGATGAGTATGAGGGAGAGGAAGAATCCACTGAATCTGACCACTTAGGGGTTGTAAGATGCATCCTGTCCCAGACTAAAGTTCAGGAAGATTGGCGTAGGACCAACATCCTACAGACTTTCCTTAAACTAGGGGATAAGGTTTGTAAAATCATCATAGATAGTGGGAGCTGTGTGAATGCCATTTCTACTAGCACTGTCAAAATGTTAGGCTTAACCCCAGTTCCCCACCCCAACCCCTATAAGGTTTCTTGGGTAGACTCTACTTCTATACCCATCCAGTCTAGATGTCAGGTCCAAATCCAAATGCAATCCTATCAAGAGAAGATTTGGTGTGATGTCTTGCCCATGGGGGTGAGCAGTATAATTCTTGGAAGACCCTGGTTGTATGATCATGATGCCACCCTCTTAGGAAAATCCAACACCTGTGTCTTTAGTTTCAATGGGAAGAAAATCACAATCCATTCAGTCCCTCCTAAGGACAAGGTAGCTAAAGGAACCAGTAAGGTTAAGGAAATGAAGACTGGAGTGAACCTAATTAGTGCCAAGGATCTAGAGCAAGAAATTCATAGTGGTTCACCCATTTGGATGTTGACTGCTAAGGAACTTAGGACTCCTACACCCTCAGAGCCTCCTCAGGAAGTTAAGCCTTTATTAGAAGAATTTGAGGATGTTTTTCCCGAGGATCTGCCAGACCACCTTCCACCTCTTAGGGATATTCAGCATTCCATAGATTTAGTCCCAGGAGCTACTTTACCCAACTTGCCCCATTATAGGATGAATCCATCGGAGCATAAAGAACTGCAAAAGCAGGTTGGCGAATTGTTGAGGAAGGGGTTCATTAGAGAGAGTCTTAGCCCTTGTGCAGTCCCTGCACTTCTAACCCCGAAGAAGGATGGCACGTGGAGGATGTGTGTTGACAGTCGTGCCATCAATAAGATCACAATCAAGTATAGGTTCCCCATCCCTAGACTAGATGACATGCTTGATATGATGGCCGGTGCCATGGTTTTTTCTAAAATTGATCTCAAGAGCGGCTATCATCAGGTTAGGATTAGACCAGGGGATGAGTGGAAAACCGCCTTCAAAACTAAGGATGGCCTCTTTGAATGGGTTGTTATGCCTTTTGGGTTGTCCAATGCCCCTAGTACTTTCATGAGGATCATGACCCAAGTACTTAGAGCTTTCATAGGGAAGTTTGTAGTGGTCTATTTTGATGATATCCTGATCTATAGTAAGACCCCTGCAGATCACCTAGGCCACCTTAGACAAGTCTGTCAAGTTTTGAGGAATGATAGTCTCTACGGTAATCTCAAAAAGTGTGAATTTATGACCAGTAGAATTATCTTCCTTGGATTTGTTGTAACCCCTGACGGCGTGGCTGCCGACCCTGAAAAGATTAGGTCCATAGTAGAATGGCCAGAGCCGACCAGTGTGCATGAAGTCAGAAGTTTCCATGGCTTGGCTACCTTCTATAGGCGATTCATCAAGGGGTTTAGTACCGTAGTTGCTCCTATCACAGACTGCATCAGGAAGGGAGAATTTCAATGGACCAAAGCAGCCCATAAAGCCTTCCTAGATCTTAAGGATAGGATGACCCAGGCACCCATTTTGAGACTACCAGACTTTTCTAAGGTATTTGAGGTTGCCTGTGATGCTTCAGGAGTAGGTATAGGTGGAGTCCTAAGCCAAGAGAACCATCCCGTAGCATTCTTTAGTGAAAAACTTAATGATGCTAAGCTTAGGTATTCTACCTATGATAAGGAATTTTACGCGGTAGTGCAAGCTTTGCGTTACTGGAGACATTATTTACTACCGCAAGAATTTGTGCTGTTTTCGGACCACGAGGCTCTTAGATTCTTGAATTCTCAGAAAAAGCTTAACCCTAGGCATGCTAAGTGGGTAGAATATATCCAGTCCTATACTTTTGTTTTGAAGTATAAGGCTGGGTCTGAAAATAAGGTAGCTGATGCCCTTAGTCGTCGATCTTTGTTGTTGAATTCTGTTAGGGCTGAAGTCATAGGGTTTGAGCAAATCAAAGAAGAATATGGGTCGTGTCCGGATTTCAAGACTGTATACCAGGATCTAACTCAAGGACCATCTAGTGAACATAAGGATTATTCCCTTATAGATGGCTTTCTGTTCTTTAAGAATAGGCTTTGCATCCCTAGAACCTCTCTTAGGGAATTCTTGATTTGGGAAACTCATGCGGGAGGTTTAGCTGGCCATTTCGGAAAAGATAAGACCACCCTGGCTATTGAAGACCACTTTTTCTGGCCTAGCTTAAAAAGAGATGTAGCACACATTGTGGCTAGGTGTCGGACCTGCGCTGTTGCCAAACAGCGAAAATAAAACACCGACCTTTATACCCCTCTCCCTGTACCAGATCGTCCTTGGCAAGATGTGAGCATGGATTTTGTGTTAGGTTTGCCTAAGACCCAGAGGAGGCATGACTCTATCTGTGTTGTAGTAGACCGATTTTCCAAGATGGCCCATTTCTTGCCTTGTTCCCAAACTTTTGATGCGTCTAAGGTAGCCACCCTGTTCTTTAATGACATAGTTCGACTCCATGGCCTACCCAAGACCATTGTTTCCGATAGGGATGTTCGGTTCACCAGCTATTTCTGGAAAATCCTTTGGCATAAGTTAGGGACGAAACTTAAGTTTTCAACTGCCTATCATCCCCAGACTGACGGCCAAACCGAAGTAGTGAACCGTAGTTTAGGCAATCTGCTAAGGTGTCTTGTTGGTGAAAATATTAGGAACTGGGATTTGTACTTACCTAGAGCTGAATTTGCATATAATGACTCGGTCAATAGGTCTACGGGTAAGAGTCCATTTGAAATTGTGCATGGTTACAAACCCCACACACCTCTTGACCTAGCTCCTTTACCAGTCCACACACGGGTCTCTGAGTCTGCCGAAGTTTTTGCACAGCATATAAAAGACTTGCATAAAGAAATTCAAGCCAAAATAAATTTAAGTAACGAAACTTATAAGAAATTGGCTGATTCTCAAAAGCGAGTCAAAACTTTTGACGAGGGAGACTATGTAATGATTAGGTTAAGGCCTGAACGGTTTCCTCCTGGAACCGTTAGAAAGTTACATGCTAGGGGAGCTGGACCATTTAGAGTGGTAAAGAGAGTAGGATCCAATGCCTATGTGCTCGAGTTGCCTCCAGAACTAGGCATTAGCTCCACTTTCAACATTACAGACCTAGTAGAGTATAGGGAGCCAGCTGTGATTCCCAGTGAGGCTTTTGAACCTAATCCTACTCTTGAGAGTGAACCTGACCCTATGTGTCCACCAACAAATGGCCTGTGAGGAAAGAGCAGATTGAAAAGATCCTGGATGATCAGGTTATCTCTACTCGTAATCGAGGATACCAAAGATACCTGGTCCACTGGCTAGGAAGGCCAGATTCTGATGACTCTTGGATCTCCCGAGAAGAGTTACAAGAGCTGGACCCAGACCTCTTGGAGAGATACCAGAGCCAACTTGATCCATACTCGACAGGGTCGAGTTCCTCCCACCCTGGGAGAATTGGTGCGGGCACCAGACTCAGAAGAAGACTTCAGAGCTCCATCTGGATCTCTGATTAACCTTGCCCGAAGAATTAGGGTTTTTGGTTTGTAATAAGAGTTGACTAGATCAACTCAATTTAGCTTGAGTCTACATTACCTGCATTTTATTTTGTTGAGTCATGTTGACTCAGTAGTGGACTAGGGTTTCAAAATGGGATGTTACACTTTCTTCCAAGACCAGGCAAGTGGACACCACACTCCCAGCCACACTCCCAGTCCAGGGGGCGCCATATCCACATCCAGCAACTTTTGGTCCCCACTTCACAGATGGCAACCTCCTTCTCTCATGCGCCAGATAAGGAGAAGTCCACCAAGAGACCACCAATCAAGGGGGCAGCCAAGACTTTCCCAAGAAAATCCAAGCCAAGAAGGGAAGAAATTTCTCTTGGAAGAGCATATTAAGGGGTGCCCATTACCTGCCAAAAAAACCTAAAACAAAGATGGGAAGAGCCTTGACTTAGGGAGGAAGAAAAGGAGGAGTCCAAAAGAGTTCATCCAGGGAAGAAAGAAAATTTTCTTGAAAAATCCAAGCAAGGTGGCGCCATCTACCTGCCATTTATAACCCAAATCCTAATTTTTGGTATTTTGGCCAACCATATGTAAGGGATTTGCCCTAATTTGGAGATCCCCTCCTTTAGTCCCACATGGGAAAATATGAAACCCTTCTCCCTTGTAAAGCATTATAAATTAAACCCTCTTGTAAGTTGAAAAAAAATCATAGATGAATGAAAGAAATTTTTCTTGAGCAAACTTGTGTTTTCTCTTATCCGCACTTGTTTCCAGGTGTTGAGCTCCATGAGGGAGTAAATCCGGGTTCCCCTGGAACCTTGAGGAGGTGAGAGATCTCCAAAACCCTAAACCCTAGGTTAGCCACTCAACTCCCAAACCCTAGCCGCCATCACCCTTCTCTTTCCACCAAGCCCTAGCCCTTTCCTCTTCTCACGGCCACCTTCTCCAAGTCCTGGCCGACCACCAGCATCCGACTCCAGTCCAGATACTGCAGATCCACAGCAATTCTAAGAGGAAGTCAGATCGGCCTCCAGGAGAATTCGATTTCAGCAACTTCAGCTTTCAAGTTCTTCAACCTGGTAAGATCTTTTCTTGAGTTTCTGAATTCCATCATTTGTTCCTCTTCTTTTCCAGATCTTGAGTCCAGGAGAAGCCGACCAAACCACGAGACTAGTATTGGAGGATCCATTGCGAAGATAGCCGATTCCGAGGATCCCACAATCTACTCGAGAGAGTTCTTCCACCAGAATCCTGAGAAGATCACTGTCTGGTGAGTAAACCGTCCCTCCTCTCTATTTCTATTCTGTTGAAAGTTCAGAGCGAAACCCTAGGTCTGGGAGTTTCTCAACCCCCAGCGATCCGTTACTTCTGAACTACTCTGATAATTTGGTTCCTTCTAAACTGTGCTTTCAATCCTTACTTAGTTTCCTTCAAATTAGTTAGCTTTACTTTGAGTCAAAGCCAATTTCTAAAAAAAAAAAAAAAAAAAAAAAAAAAAAAAAATTAATCTTAATTTTACTTCCGCATACGCTTCTTTGTTCTTTGTTCTGCATCATGTACAAGCACATTTATCTTAGTATTTTTTACTTAAAGAGTACCCTCATAAGTAACCTGAAGTGTGTCCCATATTTCCTTCACCATTTCGCATGTGGAGATCCTATTGAATTCATTAGGGTCCAATATGCAATAAAGCAAATTCATTACTTTAGCATTAAACTCAAATTACTTAATATCATTTTCATCCCAATCCTCTTCAAGCTTTGGAATGGAAACGCCATTAACTAAGATAGAAGGAATATGAGGACCTCTAACTATCATTTTCCAAAGATAATAATCAATGGATAGCATATATATATGCATGTGAGTTTTCTAATACGTGTAATTAGTGTCATTGAAAAATGGTGGTCTAACACTAATACCTACAATGGTTGCCATAGATCCTTAACTCAAGATCGTTGGACCTTTGCTGAGTATCAAGTACTAATACCAAGTCAAGCCTGAGTACTTGGCTCTAATACCACATGTTGCCTAGCATAGCAACCTAAGAGGGGAGGTGAATTGGGATTTTAAAATGTTAAACTTAAGCAAGTATGTGTTGAACTAATGTTTGTGTAACAATGTGAATGTGCTCGGCAAAGATATGCTACAGAATTAACAAAATAAATGTAGAGTAAATCAGAGTAAATAATAAGAGCAAGCAATCATAAATACAAGGATGTATAGTGGTTCGGTGCACTTCAAGCTCTAGGACTGACGCCCCAACCAACTATCCAAATGGAACATTTCTATTTAGAAGTGACGGTTTATCTTTCTTAAAGCAGGTAGCACAGTAACCCCGGGGTGCACGAGTCAACCCTCTCACCGAGCACCGCAGTACCAACCCAGCGTACTATCATCAAGCCGGCTCTCACCTGGGGATGAGCACCGCAGCACCACCCAAGGGGTATTGACATGGCAGCAGCCTCACCTTCATAGTGGCACCTACATTTCATGGGCCCAAATCCCCCATCAAGACGAACCAAGTGGGTGTGAGCTGGCCCACCCAACAATCCCCCCAGCAAAAAACCCCTCGAGAATTCCACCTATGGCGACTCAAACCCATGACCTCGACTTTGATATCAACTTTAGGATCGATGCCCCAACCAACTATCCAAAAGGAACATCCCTATTTAGAAGTGGCGATTTATCTTTCTTAAAGCAGGCAGCACAGCAACCTCGGGGCGCACGAGTCGACCCCCCCACCGAGCACTACAGCACCAACCCAGCATACTATCATCGAGCTGGCTCTCGCCTGGGGACGAGCACCGCAGCACCACCCAAGGGATGTTGACGTGGCACCAGCCTCACCTTAACAGTGGCACCCACATTCCATGGGCCTAGACCCCCCATCCGGATGAACTAAGAGGGTGTAAGCTAGCCCACCCAACACAAGCACCTACATCCACTACCAAAGATTTCTTTGGAAATTCTACTATAATCACTAAGATTACAGTTGACTTATTTTCACCTGGATCACAAGTCAAACCCAACTTGTTTTAATGGGCTCACAAGCCAAAACACCTTGGTTTTTGCTAGGCTCATAAAAAATCTCTTGGTTTTCAAAGGCTAACAAAAAACGTTATTGGTTTTGTAACTTAGGCTTACCAACAACCTTATTGGTTTTCATAAAAGGCTAACCAATAACCTTAGTTGGTTTTCACACAACGGCTCACCAACAAATCTCAATACTAGTTTCAATCCACTTGAAACTAGTAGCAATAAAAGCTCAAATATAAGTATGAGAATACAAAATAAAAGCAAATATCTCTTTGAATCTCTTTGATGATATTGAAGAAGCTTGTCTCCAAGTTGTTTAAGCCTTTGAATGATACTTGAAGATGTGGACTTGGAATGCTCTCTTTTAACTTGAATGCTTGAAGCCTTAACTCTCTTAAAATATGAATCTTCAAGAATATTCAATTGGATCTTCAAAGAATTTATCAATCAATCTTAAGAATCACTTTCCCTTGAGTTTGGTGATGTTTAAATAGCCCTCCAAATCTTAAAAGACCGTTTATGACTATTGGAGAGAAAAATATAGCCATTAGAAATAAATTTGGAAAGTTTTGTACTTTTGAAAAAACTAGTCGTTATACCAAGTGTCGACACTTAATTTGTTTATGAGTCGATCTGTAAGTCGACACTTGGGTCGACACTTGGATCAACACCAGGTGTAATTCTTAAATTTCATGGTTCTGCTTCATTTCTAGTCTTAGGCTATGAGTTAATCTATGAGTCAACACTTGGGTCGGCACTTCTGTGAGTCTATACTTATGTGAGCCGACACTTCTATGTGTCTACACTTTTATGAGTCAACACTTCTGCGAGTCTACACTTAGGTTGACACTTGAGTTAGCACTTGGATAAAATTTAGCTTTCTTGTCTCAAGCCAATTTCAAAGTGTATGCCAAGCTCTGAAACTCATCCAAATTAAAATTAAGCTCTTAAAGATCTTCCTCATATTCCATAGTCCATCTAATTTGAAATTCCATTAATTTAACTGACTTCTTCATCTAATTGACAAGCAATTCAAACTTTCAATACTGATGGTACCTGCATCTGATAAACATTTTTAACATACATTAGTACTCATATATACTTAAGTATTTTATCATTCATCAAAATCAAGACCAGAGTTAACACACAATCTAAGCCTTACTAGATTATAAGATCACCGAGGGAGAAATGAAATCTAATGACCAACCTAAAACCTTAAGGAACTATTAGTACCCTAATAGCTCTATCCAAATGGATTCTAGTGTATGACCTAAAATCTTACAGGAAATGAATTTTGGTGTATGACTTAAAATTTTACAAGACTATTGGTACCCGATTGACTTTGCCAAACATCTACAATTATATTCCCAGCTAAAAATTTTATGAATAGATCTCAAACTAATTGATATGTATCCTAAATTCACTAGATTCGAAGATGCGTACAATTATACAAGGGAGTCTGAAAAAGTGACTAAAATGAAATCTTTGATCCATAAGATAGAGGAAGTCCTAGAATATAAAGGATATACCTAATAAGACCATGTGCCAGCACCTATGTGCATAGCATATGAAGCACCAGATCTTGTTATAGAGGAATGCCCTTACTTGATGCATTCAACCCAAAATGAGTTCACATAGCGGAGTGCAAGTAAAAAAAAATATGTGACCGAACCTTATGCACCAACTATAACCCAGGATTGGAAAATTATCCAAATTTTGTATGGTCACAAGATGTAACATTAGGAACTTACAATTTTGATCAATCTTACTTAAGGCCCAGCTAAGAACTGAATAATCAACAACCAGGTTTAGATCTCAAGGAAGGATTTAGTCCTCTAGAGAAAGCCCTAGAAGCTCAAGTAAATCCCACGCTAACCTCAATGCGACACTAAATAGCACCAATCTATCCTAAATAGCTTTATGCAGACCATGGGCCAATAGAAAACTTCTAACACCCAAGTTATCGCACATTTGGAGATGCAATTGAGTCCATTAGCCATGGTAGTGAGTGAAGAAGAGCTGTCTCGTCGGTTCGATAGTGACCTTGAGGAACAATTCCTGGCTAGAAGCTTTAATATCTCTATAATTGTCCCTAAACAATCAATTATAACTCTTGGAAATAAAATAAAGCAACAATGCATCACCCAAAAGACCAACCTAAATAACTAAACTAAGGAAAAAACATATAAAGAAAAATCATAATGAAGGGATGAACCACTTCCATCATCACCTTACCTATGGCCCCATCCACTAGTGCCCCAAAATCATCCATTGCTTTTAATAGGAAGGAAGAACAAATAGGTGCAATAATGAAATTAATTGAGACTTCCTAAGGATCACAAATGAAGAATACATAAAATTCTTTTCCATGATTCGTTAAACCCTGTCTAGCTTACTTTGAGGTGGATGATTTTGATGTAGATGGGTATACCATAGAAATGAATGACCTAATAGAAACACCCTACCCCAACCCCATCCCACTTTGGATCAAGAAATATGGGTCACCACCCAACCCTCTAATAGCCCCCTTATTAGAGTTACCACTTAACCCAGAACTAAAACCACTTTTTGTTGCATCCACTAATACCCTACCAATAATATATAATCAGGAAGCCCAAATTATAGATGTAATAAAAGCATATAAGGAAGTTATTGGATGGGATATTGCTGATATGAGGGATAATGATTTTAAACTTTTTGTTTAATTTCTTTATATACGGCACTACTTTCAACGACACCTTCAAATTTATCTATAATATTAAAATGATGTATATAGATAGAGTTAATGTTAATTTGAAAAAAGTGCCAGGTTATAGATTAGAAAGAAATTATGCTTTTAATTGAACCCCTCATGACACTGGTTAAACTTTTGCCTAAAAAGAAAGAGGCACCAAAAGAGGATCCTGAAATTCTCCCTCAGCAAATCGAGTATATAGATCTATAAATCTATTTATAGAGAAAGAGTTGTTAGCTATTAGGGGAATAAGCCGCTCAATGGTCCCATATAGGAAGTACTTTGAAGTTAATCCCAAATCATGTATGGAATTACAAACCCATGTCAAGATTTGGGCAAGAATAGGATGAGCACTTTAAAAGGACTGGCTAAAGACGTTAAATTTTGCACTTGTTGGAAGGCAACCCAGCTTTTGCATTTGAATTTCTTTTTTTATTTTTAGTGTATTTACCTTCTTTTCAAGTTTAGGACTAAGTTGAGGGGAGAACCTATTTTGAAAGAATTTCAAGTGGAATCATGAAAGTTGAGCGAAACCAAAAACTTATCTTGCCCAAAGGAATAAGGGATCATCTATATGGAAGCACCTGTCAATGAAGCAGCTATTTAGTTCAGGTAGTATCTCTCCTTGTTTTATCTTCCATGTCTTTAAATATGCTTCCAAGTTCAAAGTGACTGTTTTTAGCTATTCGAGGATGAAATAGAGCCATTAAATTTAAAACAAGGTCATTCTATAAAGAAGCCATCAATAGGTGCACCAGCATCTTGAACCTTTGTTCCTTCCTCCACAGTCGGCCCAGGAATACTCAGGATAAGGAGACTGCTATCTATTATTGGAAAAAGTTTTCTCACCTTACTTTAGTAGTCCTTGAATCCCTCATCGAAGACCTTGATTGATTCTTTGGTAATGTCATCTAAAAAGTTGTCAAATGACTTGTACTCCTTTATGGCTTTCTCCTTGGCTTCTACAAGCTCCTTTTCCAATCTTTCCTTTCTTCTCAGAGCTTTCGAATGGAGATTCCATTTACTTTGATCTCCTTATTGGCATGAGAAAAGGAAGCCTTCAATTTGTTTATTTCAATGGAGGTTGTAACCTCCAATTCATCCTTTTGCACCTCAGCTGTATTGGCCCATGCCTCAGCTACCTTTATTTAGATAGTGTTAGATTCAAACTTGATAGCTGCCATATTTGTTGCTTCCCGAGCCACCAACAACCTCCTCTATAAATCAATCTTTACCTCATCATATGAGATAAGAAAGTTTCAAAGATGGTTGACACTAAAGAGAAGCTAAAGAAGAAAAAGTAAATGGATTAGAAAAAAAGAAAGAAGAAAGAAAGAAAAAGAAAATAATAACAAAATAAAGGGAGAGTTTCTTAGAAAATCATAAGGTAGCTATCGCTAAGAACTTGGGAGAGTGTATTTGCTTCCTTTCCACTCTATTAATGGGAAGGAGAATCATCTCCGGCAACTCCTAAGCAAGCCTTGGACTTCTCTAATTGGTGTTGCTTGATCTTACTCTTTTTTTTGAAATTATGTGTTCTCCTTGAGCCCCTGAGGACTGTTTGGAGGCAGCTGGGGGATGTGGTCAAATGACCTCTGAGGACACTATAGGGCAAATCACTATGGGTGGTTGGATAACTTCCAATGACTTAGGTGAACTGGTCATTAGAGGAATAGGTATAGGCTCCTCTATCGGTGCTAGAGATCGGCTGCTTAAAGAAGGTATCGACTAGGAAGACACTTCAATCTTCTTCCTCTTATTCTCCTAAATTGCATTTGCCCCTTTTCTCTTTGCAGCATTCTGAAACCTCTCTACACCAATCTTCCCTATCCCTACAGACATAAGTAGTGGTCAAGAGATCAATGAAATCTAATGACTTTGTATAAAAAAAAGAAATGTAGTGTTCGGACATATTGAGAGAGCCAATCAGGATAATGCCTATATCGTATAAGGCTTGATTGCTTAGATAGAATTTGCACTCTAGAACAACCTCGACATTGAGCAACATGTTGTAATGCTCTAAGTCTTCTTCTAAAGGGGTTTTATTAAAGTTAGGTTCAGTGTAGGCTCTATCCCAAGAAGATCTAATGCCTAAAGGCTGGTTAGAAGAAAGGAAGAAAACCTAATCTTTCATTCATGAATGAACAAAGGGATGCCCTCTACAAGTTTACAGGATTGTCTATAGATAAAATAATACCAATCTTTATCATAAGAATAAGACTTCAGCATGAAGATGGTCAGAACAAAGAACACCTGGGCCCTATTCCTACCAAAAGGCAAATAAGGATCAAACTAATGATTACCTTGAAATCATTTGAGAAAATTGAGTGAAAGTAACATTATAACAATATGATACATTTCTAATAAAAGGATGAAGCTGGAACCAAACCCCTTTGTCAAATGCATCCTCATATAGAAGGCGATGCACCAGGTAGAGGAGATAAGACCAGTTCATAATGACCAGTAATGATCAACCTAATATCATCAGGAATAAATTGCCTATCCCTGAGCCTCCCAATGTCTTCTTTCTTCATATTGGATGGCTCTTTATCAGGACCTAAAGGTGTTTCATGATAGCAACAGGAGGAGGCAGATGCCCCTCCTCAACTAGGTTTGAGTCCACTACATTTTTGGTGGGATGTACTCTCAAACTCCTCACATTCCTAATAGCTCTCTTAACCATAGAGGCCATGGCTATTAAGCAAAAAAAAACTATGGAAAAAAAAGAACTAACCTAAGTCTCCTAGAGCAAGTAAGCCAAAACATCAACAAGAATCACCTGCTAGCTCTCTTGCAAATGAAGGTGAAGAAGCAGGGAGGTAAAGATCCATATAGGAGGATGGAGCTACTATTTATAATGGTGCCCAAAGGTTCAGATTGAATCATTCCATTGCTACATGAAATCCACCTTGCACAATCCCTATCTTGATGTGTGGGCCACTCTCTTCTTGAAATCTAGGCTATCCTTATTGGTTAGGAGGCATGCCCAATGGATCAAGGTGTTGTTGTTTCGAAAAATTGCCTATTGCTAAGCCTAATGTCGATTTTCATGAAAATTTCATGTCTCATTTAATATTGTGTAGTGAAATGGAAATACAAAAAGTAATTATTTATTCTCCAACCATAAAAAACTTGTAAAGTCTTTTCACTGTACCTTTGAGTTGAACTGAGCAAATCATCTTGAACTTGAAAGTTAGTGGGCAACTATTATAGGATTAATGACCTATTATAAGCAACTATTGATATATAGAAAAGTATTTTGCCAAGAACTAATCACTTATTCAAAGAATAGGGTGATAGATGGCCAAGAGCCGATCACTTATTCATGGAATAGGGTGCCAAATTTCTAGGAGCCAATTACTTATTTAAGGCACAAGGTATCAGATGGCCAGGAATGATCACTTATTCAAGGCATAGGTTGCCAATTGGCAAGGAGGCATAGGATGCTAAATGGCTAGGAGTTGATACTTATTCAAGGAAGAAGATATTAGATGGCTAGGAGCTGATTACTTATTCAATACACATGATGCCAAATATCTAGGAAATAATCACTTATCTAAGGCACAGGGTACTAGATAGCCAAGAACCGATAATTTATCTGAAACATAGTTGCTTAACTACTCATTGGATAGGTCTGACCACTTATCTAAGCTAGGTATGAAGTACCAAAACTTTATTTAAAATGAAGTATATGTCTTAAAGTCATTAAAGCTAATACAACAAGGTTAATAAGGTGGTTATTAAAAAGTATAATAGACCACTTAACAAACCACTTCATAAACCGATCTCTTAATGGCCTAATTGACTCAACCACTTTCTTAATAGTGTACCCACCTCACAAATGGCTATAACCACCTAACTAACTCGGATACCCTAATTTTATAAATAGGGGATTAAGAAAAACTCCAACGGATAATTTTTGAACACACACTTTTCACATTTTCTTCCTACTATTTTTTCTTTTTAAAGCTAACTTAGCATCGGAGGATATCCCATTAGAGAAATTTTACCAATTCTCTAACATTGAGGACTTCTTTTATAAGTCAAGAAGCAGATTAAGCCCATCTCTGAAATCATTGAATAGTTTCTTGAATAGCTTTAAGAGCAAGAAAACCACTTCAACATAATCAGCTTATAAAGCTTGGAGAGGTGCAGCAACAAAAATCATGCACACAAATATTATCTTGAAAGAAATTGATATATAATGGCTTGTTTTGAATTATAGAAACACATGATTTTTCTAATTAATGCATGTTGCATCATTTATAGGCTTTCCCTATTTTATGCTTTACATTTAAGAAAATGAAAGGAATAAAATCCAATAGGTATTGCTTCTAAATAATGAATCTTATATCATTTATAGACCTTTAATTCTATGCTTTACATTTAAGAAAAAGAAAGAATTGAAACTAAATTCTTGATATATCAAAATAAAACCTAAATGAACAATGTGACTATCCATGTTTTCACAATAGAATATCAGGATAATTCAAAAATCTCATTAAAAAGTTCACTCGGAGTTATATAATGGCTATTTTTTAAGAATCATCACAACCCAAAGTTCTCCTTTCTTATACATAGAATATTGCATGGGCTATATATTTTGTACATGTTGTGCTATCACATTTAAATAAAATAATCAAAACTCGGAATAATTATATACCATAGTTGAAGATAAATTAATTGGTTGAATAAAAAAATTATTTTAGTTCACATAACAAAAAAATGAAGTATGCTAATTAATTCTAAGCAATGCTATCTTTATCATTTGCAATCTTCTTTCTCCATCTTATTCTTTACATTTAAGAAAAAGAAAGGATTAAAAGACTATTTGCATTTCTTCTTACTAACGCATTTTGTATTGTTAATCGACTTCTTTCACTATTCCATGCTTTACATTTAAAAAATAGAAAGGATTGAAACCCAAATATTTGACATCATTCCACATAAACCCAAATGAATGATGCATCTATCCATATTTTCACAATAAAATTACCTGATAACTCTAAAATATCATTCAAAAACTCACTTGGAGTTATATAATGACCGATTTCTTTTGAATCATAACAACCATGGTAGGGAAGAAGGGAAAGAAAGGAAGGAAGGGAGAAGAAAACAAAGAAGGGAAAGAAAAGATGAAAGGAAAAAAATAAAAGGTAAGGAAGAAGATGTGGAAAAAAAAAACAAAGGAAAAGAAAATGAAAATAAACAAAAGAAGAAAATAAAAAAAGAAGAGAAGGAGAAAAAAAGAAAGGGTAAAGAAAAGGAAAGTAAGAAACAAAAATAAAAGGGAAAGGAAAATAATAATAGGAGTGGATAAGATAGAAATATAAAAGGAAGGGTTAAAGAAAATAGATAGAAATGAAAGGAGAAAGGAAATAAAAAAGAAGAAAAGGAAACAAGATAAGGATAAGAAAAGTATAGGATGGAAAGATTGAAAAGGAAAAGAAAAAAATGATTAGTATCCAAACAAGAAGATAAAAAGAAAGGGTAAAGAAAAAGAAAGTGAGAAAGGAAGAAAAAAGGGAAAGGAAAATAATAAAAGGAATGGATAAGACAGAAATATAAAAGGAAGGGTTAAAGAAAAGAGATAGAAATGAAAGGAGAAAGGAAAGAAAGAAGAACAAAAAGAAACACAATAAGGATAAGAAAAGTATAGGTTGGAAAGATTGAAAAGGAAAAGAAAAAAATGATTAGTATCCAAACAAGGTGATTTAGGAAACTTTAAATAACCTTGCCTATAAATATACCAATTTGTGGGCTTGTATGACCTATCTTATTCCTAAACCATACAAGAAATGGCTATAGGTATTGTGTTTTGCATCATGGTGGCCTTAACTCTCTCTCTGGGAAATGCTTTTGGTATTAGAGGGGCACTAGAAACTATTGGAGGTGGCTTCGGCCCAAGCTTACGCCAAGTTCCAAGTGGCCCAAACCAACAACAATCACTGGATAGTCCACCTACATTGATGGACCTACAAACCAAAACAAGTAGTCATGGTTTCAAGTTGGAAGGTGGTTTTGGTAGAAGTTTACGTCGTGTTCCAACTGGCCCAAACCAACAACAATCACCGGATAGTCCACCTACATTGATGGACTTGCAAAGCAAAATAGGTAGTCATGGTTTCAAGTTGGAAGGTGGTATTGGTAGAAGTTTACATCGTGTTCCAGCTGGCCCAAACCAACAACAATCACCGGATAGTCCTCCACCTGCATTGATGGACTTGCAAACCAAAACAAGTAATCATGGTTTCAAGTTGGAAGGTGGTATTGGTAGAAGTTTACGTTGTGTTCCATCTGGCCCAAACCAACAACAATCACCGGATAGTCTTCCACCTACATTGATGGACTTGCAAACCAAAACAAGTAATCATGGTTTCAAGTTGGAAGGTGGTATTGGTAGAAGTTTACGTCGTGTTCCAGCTGGCCCAAACCAACAACAATCACCAGATATTCCACCTATTGGGAATGTGTCATAAATCCAATCATCTAGCTATGGATGATCTCTATATTAGAATATGAATTATATTAATAAAAGTTATTGGCAGTTCATTATATTATTACATCTTCTTTTCTGAACTCTATTATTATCATGAAGTCCTTAGACTTTATGTACTATGGATTTTGTCAAATATTTAGCTATGTTTTTATTGGCCTTTAGTTTGGATTTGATTACTTAAGATTTGAATGCTAATTATTTGACTTTTATTTTGATACTTGCATGGTTCCTAACTTGCAAACTTGGGTTGGAGGTGTGACATATCTAGAAGGTAGCGAAAAAGGAATAACAAATATCAATGAATAATAATTTTACCGAATTTGCAATAGGGCATGGCCCTCAATCATTCTCAAATTTAGTAAATAAAGTAAAGAGTCAGAGAAAAAAGATTTAGCAATGCTTAATAGTTCTTGCTTGTTCTACACACATTCTCATTGTGGTTGGGATCTTATAAGCTATAATTTGAAGGAATAGTTTGACGATCCCAGGAATGTATGCAGTTTTTTTAAAAAAATTAATTAATTAAAATTAAATTAAAGCAAAAATAGAAACTTAATCTAAGCATGCATAGTAGGATTCATTTATGAACATAATATAGATCTGAAAATAAAAATAACTGAGTAGATTTCGGTCTGATTTGATGGATGTCCTAGATTTTGCTTGAGCTGTGCACATGCCTAAACTCTGCTAGTATCCACACGGAGATAGCCTGATAGAAGTTCCAAGGCTATCAAAGTGCTAGTTCCTTGTAGGCCTTGCTTTGACCATTGGATCGAATCTCCCTTCTTTATGCTTGATTCAAGGGAGAAAAATATATCTCGTTTTTAGAGATCGAAGGAGAAAACCTTTATTTTTCTCTTTCTCACATGAACCTTTTATGTAAGAACGAATAGAGGAGAACAATAGAGGGTGATGAAGGACTTTTATAGTTTGTTCATGGTGGAGAATTAAGAAGAAAGGGCAATGGGATGTGAGATCCCATCTCACGTGAAAACCAAGAGGAAAAACCATGCCCCATCCAAGTTTTTATCTCCCTATAATCTCTTCTCATTTAGAATTAAGACAAACCTTTTGAATCAAACTTGAAGACTTAATTCTAGATGGATAAGGATAGTTTCCAACACTCATATGCATGGAGAGGTGTTGGTCATTGATCATGTATTGTATATGATCGAGTGGATTTTATGCCTGAGCAAACTTAGATTTTCCTTATATGAGTAATTAGGTAAAGTTGTGATCTGAAATCTTTGCTCAAGTCTTACCTAGATTTTGTTAGTCATTATAGAATGATGAAGCTTGCAGTGAACTACCATGGTTTGCTAAGATTGCTACACGCTTAAGAGAAGAATCACTAGCTCCACAAGACACCAGTGCATGTTGTTGGTGGATCTACTTCTGGGCATCATCCCTTTAAGAAAGAGAAGAAGAATAAAAATAAGAATGTATAATGTGCTCGGGTATCTCAGCTCATTCAGACCAAGAAGTCCAAGGTTGATAAGAGTTAGGTTTAGTGCTTTTGCTATAAGAAGCAAGATCACTGGAAGAGGAACTATCTTCTTTATATTGCTTTCCTTGACCAAACAGGTCAAATAAGAGAAAAAAGCAAGCTATTACTGGATAAGATAATATTATGATAAGATCTTATAACTTCTCTATTTATAATACTACTACTTGGAATTGCTCTCTCTAAGAAGGATTGTCTGATAACTCCTCAAGAGAGAGAGAGAGTATGAGTAGGATTCTAAATGCCTTCGCAATGGGATCCATTATGTACGCCATAATATGTACGCAACCAGATGTGGCATACTCATTAAGAGTAGTGAGTAGAGACCAATCTAATTGAAATAAGAACCATTGGAAGGTTGTAAAAACTATCCTTAAGTATTTAAGAAATACTAAGGACCAATGATTAGTTTATGGAGATTCTGACTTGAAACTAGTGAGTTTTACTGACTCCAGTTTTTAGTTAAAATGAGATGATAGCAAAAGTATATTGGGTTATATCTTCATCCTTAATGAAGGAGTTGTTTACTAGAAAAGTTTCAAGTAGCATACTATGGTTGATTCCGTATGCAAGGTGAAGTACATTGTGGCATCTGATACTGCAAAAGAAGCTATATGGTTAAAAAAATACCATCGAGCTTGAAGTGGCACCCTCCATTCATGGTCCAGTTATTTTGCATTGAATAGCACTAGAGCCATTGCTCTGAGACTTGCACATTTGCTAGATACAAAAAATAAACCCAATCCAATACACCCAAGTAAAATAGAAAAATAAATACATCTATCTGCTCAAAAAAATACTGGGCATGCATCAAAATCCGTACTAGGTGATGTCCCCACCCTAGGAGAAATTATGAGGGCATGCATCAAAATCCTTTAAATTTTGTTTTAGATTAGTCTATTGTTTTCTATTAGTCTAAAGTCTTGGAGTTTTGGTCGAGTTGGCCTCCAGGTTATTGAGGTCTAGAGTATATTTAAAGGAATCTTGTTATTAGGAAAAATTCATCAACAAGTGAATAGAAACATTTGGAGATTTTTTCCATTCTCCTCTCCCTTGTTCTCTCTTCCTTCTTCTCTCTTCTTCTTTTTCTCCCTTCCCTTCTTCTTTCTCTGCTTATTCTTTCTTTTCCTTCTTCTCCCTACTATTCTAAGCACCCTGAGAACCTAACTTTCCAAGCCTTCTTCAAGTCGTCGATCACCATAATCAATCCACCATACAACCACATGAGCCTCCTCCTTGCTCCCTGCCACCAATTGACTGCTCTATTACCCATCTCCTCTGCTGGACCTCCATCATCCCATCCGCAACCATCCCTTCCAACCTCATAACCAATCCCCATCATCCACCACCATGAAGCTGCCAATGACTGTCATGGCACCTATCTTTGTTTGGGCCAATCCCATCTTTGACCCATGAAAGCCAGAAGTAGCCGAGACGAGGGATCAACTCCACTAACTTCTGTTCCCAATGATCGTCTGCCCATCGACTTTGCCATCACCACCTTAGGTTATCCACTCGGAGCCCTCCTCTCGGCCACTCTCCTACTTATTCAACCTCCATGATGCCAATGACCCCACCATGGATAGCCATTGTATGCCCAATCCACACCCGTCTCCTATGACACACCAATCAGCATCTCCCACCCTAGAGGGCTCACCTCCGGCCACCGACTCCTATATTGCTTGCACTACCATGCTGCCCGTGACACCCATGCCGAGCAAGTCTCTGCCTATGCCAAGGCCTATGCCATTAGCCTTGTCGGCCTCCTCTTTCCCAAGTCTCTGGTTTATTAGCATGAACATGAAAGCCACCATTGAAGCTCATGCTTTTCAGAGTAGATACCAAAAACTCCTGCCAACTTCTAATTTTGGGCTTATTAGGCTGAATTGAATTTTATTCTTATTTGGGATAACTTTTGTTTAATTGACTATTGTTATCTTGTATTTTTGTAATTTAGATCCGAAGGCTTTAACATACTCGCCATCCAACCAGGATTATAACCTAGCTTGGTAGAACACCTCCTCTTCTAGGATTGACCATAATTGTGATTGTGAGCAACTTTTCTTTTATCCAAAAATAAATTTATTTAATTAACTTTTCATATCTGCTTTGGCAGAAAAACTTGGTTAATTACTAGATGCATAAAAGAAAATAGATCTCAAACCTTACCTAAAGACCAGATTTGGTTGATCCGTGTGTCAAAAAGATTTTGCTTGAAGAGGAGGTCCCATCCATGGGAAACCTTCGAGGTAACAAGCTGGTCGTACACCTCCTAATCGGTAGGCTCCACTATGGTATTATGATTGGGGGACAGGTCGTGGTCACTCCAAACCCAATTGACTCCCTCAACCAAAGTGAAGAGGTGTCAGTTCTTCCATCCCTTTGATAGAAGTGGGCGGGTCAAACCAAAAGGTCCCAGGACAGGGTGCAACAAACCACCACCCCTTATCCATAGAGTGACACTTCAGGATAAAGAGAGCCTTGAAGAAGGAAAACCATACAACCATGCTATGGAAATGGCACAGGATGATGAAGGAGCATATAACCATGAAGTAGTTTGGGATGAGTTGGACTGGAGATAACTTATAGTTATCTAAGAAGGATAGGATGAAAGGATGAACATGCAGTCAGAAGCCAGTGAGGAAAAAGCCTTCGTATAAGGCAATCTGGCTTAGCTCGCTTAAAGTAACCTGATCGTTCAGGCTCGGGGTCATGATCCGAATGGACTCTAGAATCTTGTGTAACCTTTAGAGATGAGGGATCCACCTTGGTCATCGTTAAGGCGGTGCCTGACAGACCAGCCAGGTCCTGGCTCGAGGATGATGTAGGGGGAGGCAAGGAAAAGATATTGGGATCTACCATCTGGCAGGGACCCTGGAGGACCCAGAAGGGGACATTTTTCTCCTCCTCACTATCCGAGGAAGGAGGCCTAGACCGAGATGACTCTACAATACTCGAGTGACCTAGTGTACGCTCTGGGGGGCAGAATTTGCCTCCCGAGGAACTCATGGGAACTCAGAGAATAGGAAGAAGAAAAGAAAGCCTAAGGCTGTGGATAACGAATGCTCTCCTAGTATGGACCGGAAGGAATGGGGAGAATGGAGAGAAGAGACTAACCTGCACAAGACTTCGGGTCAAGGTTTCCAAATATGGATGAGGGACCCCCTTTTCCTCCTCTTTTCCTCCATCTCCCCTCAATGGATCTAGAAGGACATAATGGAACAAGATGTCTTTCCAAAAGGGACAGCGAAACCCCTCTTGAAACCATGTCCAATGATTGAATGTACCCCTTCCCCACTGGTCGACCGGATCAGGATACGTGTCAGCATCCATCACTTGAGGTGCTTTGGTTCATGAACTATCATGTCGAGGGGCATGAAGGCATCATTTTAGATCGTCACCCCTTGCTGACAAGGTGGCTCTTGGTTGGCAGGCAGATAATCTATGAATCATCAAAAGTCACTGTAATTAATGATGGGCCTAGGGCCCCTTTACATCAACAGTGTCAAATTATTTCCTTTACCTCGAACCCGAAAAGTTATAGTGCATTCTGGGCTCGGGAGTGGGGGCATCTGATGTGGCTGACTGCTGATGTGGTGCTCATGGACTGCATCCTAGCCATGTAGAGCTACTGATCGAGTAGAGTTCTTGGCAGAGTAGAGCCCCTGGTAGAGTAGAGCTCCTAGCCAAGTAAAGCTCCTAATCGAGTAGAGCTCTTGGCTGAGTATAGCCCCCGACCGAGTAGATCCCTTGGCCCATATAACTTCAAGATCTTTCTCATGTTCCAAAGCCCATATAACTTGATATTCCATTAATTTAACCGACTTCTTCAACTAATTGACAAGCAATTCAAACTTTCAATACTGATGAGTACCTGTTTCTAATAAATATTTTTAACATATATTAGTACTTATATATACTTAAGTATTTTGTAATTCATCAAAATCAAGACCAGAGTCAACAATCTCTCCCTTTTTGATGATGACAAAACCTTTAAATATATAAATATGATAAACTTAAAAGATTTGCAATAAGATCAAGATAGAGCTCTCCTTCAAAATATGAACTAAAAATATTTTTCAAAATTATTCAAAATTTTCAAACTTTCTTCCCCTAACTAATTCTTCCTTTTAAGTTTATAACTTTCTTCTCCCCCCTTTTTCATATTTATTATATATCTCCCCCTTTTTATCATCATGAAAAAGGTGGAAGGCAATAAAAAGTTGAGATAAAGTGGAAAGAATTGCAAGAAGAGTATCAAAATCAATAAAGCATGAATCTGATACCAAAACATGATATACAAATGCAAAAAGTATTTTAATCTGTTAATTTTCGATGAAGATTAAGGAGATAAAACTTCTTCCTTACCATTTTGTATCGTTAATAGACTTCTTTCACTATTCCATGCTTTACATTTAAAAAATAGAAAGGATTGAAACCCAAATATTTGACATCTATCCACATAAACCCAAATGAATGATGCATCTATCCATATTTTCACAATAAAATTACCTGATAACTCTAAAATATCATTCAAAAACTCACTTGGAGTTATATAATGACTGATTTCTTTTGAATCATAACAACCATGGTAGGGAAGAAGGGAAAGAAAGGAAGGAAGGGAGAAGAAAACAAAGAAGGAAAAGAAAAGATGAAAGAAAAAAAATAAAAGGTAAGGAAGAAGATGTGGAAAATAGAAACAAAGGAAAAGAAAATGAAAATAAACAAAATAAGAAAATAAAAAAAGAAGAGAAGGAGAAAAAAAGAAAGGGTAAAGAAAAGGAAAGTAAGAAACAAAAATAAAAGGGAAAGAAAAATAATAATAGGAGTGGATAAGATAGAAATATAAAAGGAAGGGTTAAAGAAAATAGATAGAAATGAAAGGAGAAAGGAAATAAAAAAGAAGAAAAGGAAACAAGATAAGGATAAGAAAAGTATAGGATGGAAAGATTGAAAAGGAAAAGAAAAAAATGATTAGTATCCAAACAAGAAGATAAAAAGAAAGGGTAAAGAAAAAGAATGTGAGAAAGGAAGAAAAAAGGGAAAGGAAAATAATAAAAGGAATGGATAAGACAGAAATATAAAAGGAAGGGTTAAAGAAAAGAGATAGAAATGAAAGGAGAAAGGAAAGAAAGAAGAACAAAAAGAAACACGATAAGGATAAGAAAAGTATAGGTTGGAAAGATTGAAAAGGAAAAGAAAAAAATGATTAGTATCCAAACAAGGTGATTTAGGAAACTTTAAATAACCTTGCCTATAAATATACCAATTTGTGGGCTTGTATGACCTATCTTATTCCTAAACTATACAAGAAATGGCTATAGGTATTGTGTTTTGCATCATGGTGGCCCTCTAACTCTCACTCTGGGAAATGCTTTTGGTATTAGAGGGGCACTAGAAACTATTGGAGGTGGCTTCGGCCCAAGCTTATGCCAAGTTCCAAGTGGCCCAAACCAACAACAATCACCAGATAGTCCACCTACATTGATGGACCTACAAACCAAAACAAGTAGTCATGGTTTCAAGTTGGAAGGTGGTTTTGGTAGAAGTTTACGTCGTGTTCCAACTGGCCCAAACCAACAACAATCATCGGATAGTCCACCAACATTGATGGACTTGCAAAGCAAAATAGGTAGTCATGGTTTCAAGTTGGAAGGTGGTATTGGTAGAAGTTTACGTCGTGTTCCAGCTGGCCCAAACCAACAACAATCACCGGATAGTCCTCCACCTACATTGATGGACTTGCAAACCAAAACAAGTAATCATGGTTTCAAGTTGAAAGGTGGTATTGGTAGAAGTTTACGTCGTGTTCTATCTGGCCCAAACCAACAACAATCACCGGATAGTCCTCCACCTACATTGATGGACTTGCAAACCAAAACAAGTAATCATGGTTTCAAGTTGGAAGGTGGTATTGGTAGAAGTTTACATCGTGTTCCAGCTGGCCCAAACCAACAACAATCACCAGATATTCCACCTATTGGGAATGTGTCATAAATCCAATCATCTAGCTATGGATGATCTCTATATTAGAATATGAATTACATTAATAAAAGTTATTTGGCAGTTCATTATATTATTACATCTTCTTTTCTGAACTCTATTATTATCATGAAGTCCTTAGACTTTATGTACTATGGATTTTGTCAAATATTTAGTTATGTTTTTATTGGCCTTTAGTTTGGATTTGATTACTTAAGATTTGAATGCTAATTATTTGACTTTTATTTTGATACTTGCATGGTTCCTAACTTGCAAACTTGGGTTGGAGGTGTGACATATCTAGAAGGTAGAGAAAAAGGAATAACAAATATCAATGAATAATAATTTTACCGAATTTGCAATAGGGCATGGCCCCTCAATCATTCTCAAATTTAGTAAATAAAGTAAAGAGTCAAAGAAAATAGATTTAGCAATGCTTAATAGTTCTTGCTTGTTCTACACACATTCTCATTGTGGTTGGGATCTTATAAGCTATGATTTGAAGGAATAGTTTAACTATCCCAGGATTGTATGCAATTTTTTTTTAAAAAATAATTAATTGAAATTAAATTAAAGCAAAAATAAAAATTTAATCTAAGCATGCATAGTAGGATTCATTTATGAACATAATATAGATCTAAAAATAAAAATAACTGAGTAGATTTAGGTCTGATTTGATGGATGTCCTAGATTTTGCTTGAGCTGTGCACGTACCTAAACTCTGCTAGTATCCACACGGAGATAGCCTGATAGAAGTTCCAAGGCTATCAAAGTGCTAGTACCTTGTAGGCCTTGCTTTGACCATTGGATCGAATCTCCCTTCTTTATGCTTGATTCAAGGGAGAAAAATATATCTCGTTTTAGAGATCGAAGGAGAAAACAATTATTTTTCTCTTTCTCACATGAACCTTTTATGTAAGATCGAATAAAGGAGGATGATAGAAGGTGATGAAGGACTTTTATAGTTTGTTCATGGAGGAGAATTAAGAAGAAAGGGCAATGGGATGTGAGATCCCATCTCACGTGAAAACCAAGAGGAAAAACCATGCCCCATCCAAGTTTTTATCTCCCAAGAATCCCTTCTCATCTAGAATTAGGACAAAATTTTTGAATCAAACTTGAAGACTTAATTCTAGATGGATAAGGATAGTTTCCAACACTCATATGCATGAAGGGGCGTTGGTCATTTATCATGTATTGTATATGATCGAGTGGATTTTATGCCTGAGCAAACTTAGATTTTCCTTATATGAGTAAATAGGTAAAGATGTGATCTGAATTATTTGCTCAAGTCTTACCTAGATTTTGTTAGTCATTATAGAATGATGAAGCCTGCAGTGAACTACCATGGTTTGCTAACATTGCTACACGCTTAAGTGAAGAATCACTAGCTCCACAAGACACCAGTGCATGTTGTTGGTGGATCTACTCCTGGGCATCGTCCCTTTAAGAAAGAGAAGAAGAATAAAAATAAGAATGTATAATGTGCTCGGGTATCTCAGCTCATTCAGACCAAGAAGTCCAAGTTTGATAAAAGTTAGGTTTAGTGCCTTTGCTGTAAGAAGCAAGATCACTGGAAGAGGAATTATTTTCTTTATATTGCTTTCCTTGACCAAACAGGTCAAATAAGAAAAAAAAGCAAGCTATTACTGGATAAGATAATATTATGATAAGATCTTATAACTTCTCTATTTATAATACTACTACTTGGAATTGCTCTCTCTAAGAAGGTTGTCTGATAACTCCTCAAGAGAGAAAGAGAGTATGAGTAGGATTCTAAATGCCTTCGCAATGGGATCCATTATGTACGCCATAATATGTACGCAACCAGATGTGGCATACTCATTAAGAGTAGTGAGTAGAGACCAATCTAATCGAAATAAGAACCATTGGAAGGTTGTAAAAACTATCCTTAAGTATTTAAGAAATACTAAGGACCAATGATTAGTTTATGGAGATTCTGACTTGAAACTAGAGAGTTTTACTGACTCCAGTTTTAGTTAAAATGGGATGATAGCAAAAGTATATTGGGTTATATCTTCACCTTAATGAAGGAGTTGTTTACTAGAAAAGTTTCAAGTAGCATACTATGGTTGATTCCGTATGCAAGGTGAAGTACATTGTGGCATCTGATACTGCAAAAGAAGCTATATAGTTAAAATAATATCATCGAGCTTGAAGTGGCACCATCCATTCATGGTCCAGTTATTTTGCATTATAATAGCACTGGAGCCATTGCTCTGAGACTTGTACATGAGCTAGATACAAAAAATAAACCCAATCCAATACACCCAGGTAAAATAGAAAAATAAATACATCGCTGCTCAAAAAAAATACTGGGCATGCATCAAAATCCGTACTAGGTGATGTCCCCACCACAGGAGAAATGATGTGGGCATGCATCAAAATCCTTTAAAATTTGTTTTAGATTAGTCTATTGTTTTCTATTAGTCTAAAGTCTTGGAGTTTTGGTCGAGTTGGCCTCCAGGTTATTGAGGTCTAGAGTGTATTTAAAGGAATCTTGTTATTAGGAAAAATTCATTAACAAGTGAATAGAAATATTTTGAGATTTTTTCCATTCTCCTCTCCCTTGTTCTCTCTTCCTTCTTCTCTCTTCTTCTTTTTCTCCCTTCCCTTCTTCTTTCTCTGCTTCTTCTTTCTTTTCCTTCTTCTCCCTACTATTCTAAGCACCCTGAGAACCTAACTTTCCAAGCCTTCTTCAAGTCGTCGATCACCATAATCAATCCACCGTACAACCACATGAGCCTCCTCCTTGCTCCCTGCCACCAATTGACTGCTCTGTTACCCATCTACTCTGCTGGACCTCCATCATCCCATCCGCAACCATCCCTTCCAACCTCATAACCAATCCCCATCATCCACCACCATCAAGCTGTGAATGACTGTCGTGGCACCTATCTTTGTTTGGGCCGATCCCATCTTTGACCCATGGAAGCCAAAAGTAGTCGAGACGAGGGATCAACTCCACTAACTTCTGTTCCCAGTGATCGACTGCCCATCGACTTTGCCATCACCACCTTAGGTTATCCACCCGGAGCCCTCCTCTCGGCCACTCTCTTACTTGTTCAACCTCCATGATGCCAATGACCCCACCATGGATAGCCATTGTATGCCCAATCCACACCCATCTCTTATGACACACCAATCAGCATCTCCCACCCTAGAGGGCTCATCTCCGGCCACCGACTCCTGTATTGCTTGCACTACCATGCTGCTCGTGACACCCATGCCAAGCAAGCCTCTGCCTATGCCATGGCCTATGCCATTAGCCTTGTCACCCTCCTCTTTCCCAAGTCTCTGGTTTATTGGCATGAACATGAAAGCCACCATTGAAGCTACATGCTTTTCAGAGTAGATACCAAAAACTCCTGCCAACTTCTAATTTTGGGATTATTAGGCTGAATTGAATTTTATTCCTATTTGGGATAACTTTTGTTTAATTGACTATTGTTATCTTGTATTTTTGTAATCTAGATCCGAAGGCTTTAACATACTCGCCATCCAACTAGGATTATAACCCAGCTTGGTAGAACACCTCCTCTTCCAGGTTTGACCATAATTGTGATTGTGAGCAACTTTTCTTTTATCCAAAAATAAATTTATTTAATTAACATTGGTAGTAAGAATAACTCTTTAATTTTATTAGATTAATATATTAATTGCTTGTGTTGAGTTTAACCTTGTGGGTGGTTACTTAATTGTCCATGATCCTAATCTTTAGATCTAGGGTCTTCTGTTGGTGCTTGTAGTTTTTTTTTTTTTAAAAAAGTTATAGCTTAATCCCCTCCTTAATCATAAAAAAACTTGAAGTAACTAATTTTGATTACAGTTTTAGTTTGCTGGTAATTAAAAAAATAATAAAAAATTTACATTAGTCCCACCTCTTGCATCCCTAGATCACCTCTTGCATCCCTAGATCAGGTCATCCCGTATCACTCGAGCTCCCGATCATTAATCACTATTAAACAATGGTCATTGATTGATTGCACTTAGGTCAACCAGAATGGCTTGGTAATACAGTGTAATCATGGTCTATTACTGTACTCAGCTTGACTAATCAATTTTTCAAGTTAAGCTAGTGTTTTTAATAGGTTATGGCTAATCGATTAGTCTAAGAATTAACAAGGTTAGAAATTAAGTTTTAATACTTAAAAAGTATTGATTCAAGTTAGATGATTGTATTTAATCTTAAATTTGTTCTAGAAACTTTAAGAAATAAATTGGGCTCTCACTATTTTTACGAATCTCTTATACTCATCAGTTGAGATGCAAAAATCCCTATATGACTAGGATCCCTAGTGGGTACTGTGGTCCCACTGATTTCATTCACCTCACCAAATAGTTATTAGTAACGTGTAAACTAATAAGCTGATAATTCTTGTATAATACTTCTTAAGCATATTGCAGTAACTCGGTCTTTAGGTCATGTGGGCTCATCTAACAGTTATTGCCCATACTAGCTAGTTAAGTTAGATCCATTATTATTATGAAATGAAGCTATCATTGGGTCCCTCACCTTGCCTAGTTATTGGGCTCAATCCCATCTTTATCCCGCAGCATCTCATTTAACATAGTGGTTATGCCCTCCTCGATGCAACTAAATCATTGCATCCAGCAGAGAATAATCAATACCTGAGAGATACTCGTAGCTCTATAATAGTGGTAGACCTATGACATAATATTTGTGAGAAGGTGTAGGTCTCTACTTAATAAGTCAATACAATCTCATGTCGGATCGGTGCCTTGACCGGTAATCGAATTGGTGGCTGGACTAACGAATGGATTGGATCGATGATCGGATCTGGTCACCATTCAAATCACTAGTCCGGTCTCCCATTTGGACACCATCAGACCAAGGATCCTACCACTGATCCAGACACCGGTCCGGCCACCAATCTGACCAGGAGTCTGGTCATCGGTCTTGCTACCGGTGTGGATGCCGGTCCTGCCACTAGTCCGACCATGGGTTCAGCCATTGGTCCGATTGTCGGTTTTACAGCCAGTCTGGATGCTGGTACTACCACCAGTTCTGCCACCATTTTTTTCTAAAATGAAAAAAAACTTCATTTGAAGGTGCAAGTTGAACCTGTGCCTTCTAATAAAAATTTAAAAAAATAGTTGAAGGTGCAGGTTCAACCTGGGCCTTCTAAAATGGAAACAAAAAATCTCATGTGAAGGAGCAGGTTCAACTTGCACTTGCTAATAAAAACAAAAAAAAACTGAAGGTGCAGGTTAAATCTGCACCTTCTAAAATGGAAAAAAAATTCATTTGAAGGCCTTCATCTAATTAAAGCTAAACATCATAGGCTCCAAAAAAAACTCAAGCATTTAAAAAAAAACATTAAAAAATCCCTCAAGAAGATGCATGTTATGCATCTTCTTGCTGAAGGTGCAGGCCAAATCTGCATCGTTGTATCTTCTCACCGAAGGCACATGCCAAACCTGCATCTTTAGCATGCTGCCAACTCGTCATCCAGATGGCTAAGAAAAAGAAAAAAACACGTGGCCCCAACTACAATAAAAGGATAAAATTGTTTCAACCAGCAGTATTTTGGGAATATTAATTTTGAAAAACAATATGTAAAAAAAATCTCATAAATTTTGGCTCTTGATGTAGAACAGATGGCCAGAATCCACATGCTAGCCAGGGCCTGTTTCACACAGTGTCCTCTTCAGATTTTGACCGGGATTCAATCTCCAATCGAGGCCTATAAAAAAATATATAAAATAACTAGAAGAAGCAAACAACTATAGATATTAATTTTATTTTATTTTATTTTATTTTGTTGCCCAGTAAGCAACCTAAGAGAGGGGTGAATTGGGTTTTTAAAACTTTTGCAAGAAGGTGCCAATTCAGAACAATTAAGGTGCTAGTGAATTACAAGTGCTTGTGTGTTATTCAAGAGTATGCAGCAGAAATAGATAAGCAAATTCAAAGTAAACAAGTGTAAAAAAAGAGAGAGCAAGCAATACAAACACATGGATATATAGTGGTTCGGTGCACACCAAAGCACCTACATCGACTCCCCAAGGTTCACTATAATCACTCTTGATTATAGTCAATTAATTTTTCGGGATCACTAATCAAAATCCAACTTGTTTTACTGAGTACACTAGTCAAAATCCCTTTGGTTTTACGGGCTAATCAAAAACTGGTTGGTTTTTTAACTTAGGCTCACCAACACTCCTTGGTTTTCACAAGGCTAACCAAAAATCTCTTTGGTTTTCTCAAGGCTTATCAAAAACCTTTGTTGGTTTTGACACATAGACTCATCAACAAACCTCAAAAAGAATTCAAATAAAATGTATGAAATATAAAAAACTTTCAAATAAAAGTAAATATCTTTGAAGCTCTTTGATTGCTGTTGAAAATATTGTCTTCAAGTTGTTGAAGCCTTAAATGAAGCTTGAATGATTGGACTTGAATGCTCTTGAATGCTTTGAATGCTTGAAGGTTTCACTTCACTTGAAAGTAGTTTCTCTTAATGAATATTAGAGTGAATGCACTTAATTTCTCATTCTCTTTTTCTCTCTTGAGTGTAATCCATTTTAAATACCAATCCAAGCTTAAAATGGTAGTCTAAGAGTGTTAGAGAGGTGGAACTAGTCGTTGGAGGCCAAAAGGATAAGTTCTGCATTTGAAAAAACTAGCCGTTATTATTCAGAAGAACTTTAAGTGTCGACACTTCAAGTCATGAGTCAACACCTTGAGTTGATACTTGGCCTCCATAAGTTGAAACTTAGTTCAAAAATGTTCCTTGTAGCTCTCTAGAAATCTCAGGTGAGTCGACACTTCTTTTGGTGAGTCGATACATGAGTCGACACTTGGCTTCCATGAGTCGATACTTGAGGGAAGTCTGAAATCCAGCATGTTCTATATAATTTTTGTCTCAGACCTTGAGTCGATCCTTGAGTCGACATTGTGAGTCAACACTTGAGCTCCATGAGTCGACACTTGAGCATGCCATCTGAAACTTCTTCTATGTACCAGCTCAAGCTTCTGTGAGTCAGCACTATGAATCGACACTTCATATCCATTAGTCGACACTTTGCTGAAACTTTCTGAAACTCAAATGAAACTCTGCTGAATCTTCTTCAACCTTCAAACTTGAGTCCTTCCAAGTCATTCTTATGCACTTAAGTCCATTTAACTTTAAAATTTCATCCATAACAAGACTTCTTCAACTATTTTGGACAAGCAATCAATCAACTAACTTGATGAGTATCTTTTTTTGATAAAACATACTTTAACAAATTAGTACTCAAATATACTTAAATATTTTGTTAATCATTAAAATCAATATAGGAGTTCATAATCTCCCCCTTTTTGATGATGACAAAATCATTAAGTATAAACAAATGGAAAGCTAAAAAGATTTTCAACAAGAATAGAGTTTTGGCAATAAGTATCAGAGCTTAGCATGATAAGTATCATAGTCTGAAAATGTATTGATTGTCAAGAATTGAGACTTACTGATAACGTATCAGAATTGTATATATATATGAAGAAGGTTAAATTTATATAAAATAATAGTATCAAAGCATTGATTATAAAGCATCAGAGCTATAGATTATGAAATATATCGTTATAATTAAAAAGTATCAGAGCTAAGATGTATATTGTATATAATACTCAAAAAGTGTATCAAACATCTCCAAAAGATAGTCATTTCACCATGAAGAGAAGAATAGCAAGGAAAAGCTTTAAGAGTATCAAGGCATTAAACATGTGCCAGTAGAGTAAATAGTATCAGACTAAAATTAATAGATTATAAAGAGTATCAAGGTATCAAAAAGTTTCAGAGCATAGAAACAAAGTATCAGAGTAAGGAAGTGGAAGTAGAGATCAAGGATAATACAACAAAAACTCAAAACTCCCACACAATATATGACCCAAAAAATTATTTTCAAAAAGATTTTTTTTAGAACATTTACAAAAAGTTATAGCTTTAGTAAATTCTTTCTTGCTCCCCCTATCTCATTGCTTCAACCAAATTGACAAAAGTTTCATTGATTATCGTTGATACTCCCCAATATTATCAATTGTATGCTTTTCATTAAATCTTCAATTATTCTCCCCTTTTTTGTCATCATTAAAAAGGTAAGAAAAATAGCACATTTCAGTAAATAAAAAGTAAGAGCCATTACATTTCAGTGAGAGTGCATTCATAGAAGTCAAGAAGTCAATATATAAAATTTGATCCATAAGATTCAAACATTTGATACATTTGACAAAATTTGATACATCAACTAAATTTGATACATTGACAAAATAAAAAATTTGATACATTAGATACTAATACATAAAAGTAAACTAAACTGAAATATAGACTAGCAAGGTATAGATCAATCTGAAGGAGTACTCTCTTCATTAGAGGAGGACCCAATCTCAAGAATGATGGGACCTGTAATCCTAGAAGGTCTGGGTCTCGGCCACATCAGCCAAAGATTAGATAGTTTGGTCTGGGTAGGTCTCAGTGTAGTCCATGGCCTCGGCCTCTACGTCTGGTATATGCTCATCCTTTAGCTAGTGCTGAAGAGGATTGGGCAATATCGAAAGCAAGAGTAGCAGTGACAGGAGCAACAGGTCTGTCAGGGATCGGGGGTGTGCCATCAAAATAGGACCTGAACTAAGAGCATGGAAACCAAGTACATAAAGACCTAGCTACCGAATCAAGGTAGATGTCGAAGGAACAGGTGGAGTCCTACTCTAAAAACTAAGAATCGGAGTAGGAAAATCTATGTCAAGAGCATCTGAATGAAGTACAGGTATGAGAGCAAGAGTGTCAACTGGGTCAGGAATGGTGGATGTGCAGGAAAGGACTGGGGTCTAGAAAGATGCTCTGGAAGGATCTGAAACTGGAGTCCTTGAAATATTTGTAGCAACATCTAGTACGAACTCTGCCATAAAATCTCTGACATCAAACTCTACGGAAGAGTTGGCCTGACCATCTCCTGCCTCTGGTCCTAGGGTTGTAGGTGGTGTTGGAGGTGCTGGAGGAGAATCTGATAATGGAGGAGGTGAAGGTGCTGAGCTCTCATAGAAGTCAACCTCTCCAGTGCAGCTTCAATAGCAGTAACACTCTGTCTAAAACCCTAGTGATCTGCCCTCATCTCCATATGGATCTGGTCAACTCGCTGTCGAATAATCATAATCTCTGTCTTTATGCGAGTGACCGTCTCATCCATGATGTCTCCAGTACCTGGTATCTCAGTTTATGCTAGAGCAGCTAACTCAGACTGAGCTACAGGCTTGGGCTGAGCTGTAGGCTCGGGCAGAGTCTCTAGAATGTCTCTTTGTGCTTCAGATGGCCCAGCCTCGTTAGTGAAAATTCGCTCATCCTCTGCGGCCTTCTCATCTGCATCAGTGGTCTGACCTGATACTCATCGTCTCCACTAACCTTTGACTAGATGTAAACCTATCCTATGGAGCGATCTCTGATCATAGATGTTCGTATGTAGTAACAGTCTATATGGCTCTCCATCTACAATGACTCCATATGCCATGAATAAGATCATAAAACCCATACCATAGGGAAAACACAACCTCTTGCTAGTCGCTGCCTCTATCATCTGATGAACCATAAGCACAGGAAGGCAGACTGGAGTGTGCTAAATCAAGGATACGATAACCATCAGCTCTCTCTCAGTGATAAAATCAAAACATCCGATCTTCGATAGAAGAATTCAGGCAACAATATAATGCAATAGCCTCACCTCGGGCAAGAGTCTGGATGCAACTATAGGGCTCCCTCTGGAAGATCATCTGACTCGAAGATACATCGGAGTCCACTCATGTGATCTACTAGAAAGTCTGCTAATGATCCTCTCATAGGTATTTGCCATACCCTGCTCAGTATCTCGGTAGTAAGCAGAACCTCAGTACCTTGTACTACTACAATCCATCCATCAGCACCTCTAGCTAATGTACTATAAAACTCTTAAATCAAGCCAGGGTAAAACCTCTCGGACAAGGGTAGAACTGTGACAACTCAGCATCCCTCAACCACTATCCAATAAGAAAATGTTGCTGGTTTAGGAAAACAAAGTCGACTTGCCATCCTCCGACAATGGCCTTAGATGCCATCCTATCAATTGCTGGGATTGGTGGTCTAACAGGAATATCTAGCTAGACCCCAGGCTCTACTGCTTCTAGATCTTAATGCCTAGCCTTCGTCCATCACTCGACCTCCGGAACTGATGGTCGAGGCCTCCTGACTACTTATTTTCATTGACCCATCCTCTAGGAAACAAGCAAATGAAGCGAATGTGGGGAGAAAGGTAGGGTTTCTACAGTGAAAACCATGAGAAACAGATGATGAGCAGTGAAGAATGAAAGAAAAGCAATTTCAAATAGGAAATCAAGCCAAAGAACTAGTGATTGAAGAAAAATGAAAGGTTGGGAATGGCTTATGGGTGAGTCAGCTCAGGGTATTTGGGAGGAAAATGGGAAGAAAACCATTGATTTTCCTTATTTGTTCGCAGGTTCCCATCGATCAAGTGTCGACTCACGACTGTGGGTCAAGTGTCAACACTTGGAGGTGTCGACACTTTGAAGTATCGATACTTCGACAAAAATCCAAAAAAATGGAGAAAAATCATAGGAAATTGAAGAAACTGATTTCAAGAGATTATGAGTGATTATCATGATTTTGAAGAATATGATCAAAAAATTTCAAGGAGAGATTGAAGGATCATAAGGAGATCAAAGAATCAATTAAAAGGATTAATGACCCCTAACTCTCTTCTAATCATACATAACCTATCTTCTTGAAGAGGTTTGGTCAATATGTCAACCAATTATTAGTATTTGCACTTAAATTCAAGCATAACATCATTTTTCAACATGATCTATATTAAAATGATGTCTAATCTTAATGTGTTTACTTCTAGAGTGCTGAATAGGATTTTTTTAGTTAGATTGATAGCACTAGTATTATCACATCTTATGGGTATCTTAGTTAATTTGATTTCAAAATCTTCAAGTTGTCGCTTAATCCATAAGATTTGAGCACAACAACTTCTAGCTACAATATATTCAGCCTTAGCTGTAGATAGTGCAACTGAAGTTTGTTTCTTGCTAAACCATGAGATTAAGTTAACTCCAATAAATTGGCAATTTTCACTAGTGCTTCTTCTATCTAATTTACACCTAGCAAAGTCAGCATCAGAATAGCCAATCAAATCAATTGAAGAATCTTTAGAATACCATAGACCAATATCAATAGTACCAAATAAGTATCTAAGAATGCACTTAACAGTCATTAAATGAGATTCTTTAGGAGCAGATTGATATCTAGCACATATGCAAATACTAAACATAATATCTAGTCTACTAACAATCAAGTATAGTAAAGAACCAATGATACTCTTATATAATTTTTGATCAACAACTTAACCACATTCATCTTTATCAAGTTTACAAGGGCTCATAGGTGTACCTATTAGCTTGATTGTCTCCATCCCAAATTTCTTTAAGATTTCTCTTATATACTTATCTTGGTTGATGAAGATCCTTTCTCTAGTTTACTTGATTTGGAATCCAAGAAAAAAATTTAGTTCACCTATCATACTCATCTTGAACTCTCCCTACATAAGCTTGGTAAACTCTTGACAAAGTGATTTATTAGTAGCACAAAAAATGATATCATCAACATAAATTTATACTGCTAATATATCATATTTTTTTCAGAAATGAGGTAGTATCAACATGGCCTCTAGAGAAATCATTTTCAATCAAAAATTTGCTAAGTCTTTCATACCATGCAGTGATGCTTGTTTAAATCATAAAGTACTTTGTGCAGTTTAAAAATATGATCAGGGTGTGCATGATTTTCAAATGCAGATGGTTGTTTAATAAAAACTTCTTTAACAATATGATCATTTAAAAATGAACTTTTAATATCCATTTGAAAAAGTTTGAAATTCATAAAACATACAAATGCTAAAAGTAAACTATTAGCTTCAAGTATATCTACTGGAGCAAAGCTTTCATCAAAATCAATCCTTCTTCTTGATTATAATCCTTAGTTACCAGTCTAGCCTTATTTCTAATTACTATATTATTTTCATTTAGTTTATTCCTATACACCCATTTTGTACCAATAATTGAAATATTAGATGGTCTTTCTATTAGTATCTAAATTTTATTTCTTTCAAATGATCTAATTCTTCTTGCATAGCAATTATCTAATTACGATGTTTTTCAGCTTCTTCAATACTTTTAGGTTCAATTTGAGAACCAAAAAAAATGTAATCACATCTATTTCTAATAGATGATCTAGTTCTTACCCATCTCGATAGATCACCTAAGATTAATCCTTAGGATGTCCATGAGCATACCTTATTCTTTGGATAGATCTTTATGCTTCACTGAGGATCTTGTAGCTCTTCTCCATCCTTCTTATTTTGATCTTCTTCATCATCTTTGGAAGGGAGATCATCCAAAGTTAGCTTTTTTTGTCCTTCAGTACCTGCACATGCATCAAAAGTATTCTCCTTTCTAGAGGATTTGTTAGTGGATACTTCAAATACTACCTGCACTGATTCTTCTACTAGCAGTGTTCTTTTATTAAAAACTCTATATGCCTTGCTTGATGTAGAGTATCCTAAGAAGAAACCTTCATCAGACTTAGCATCAAACTTACCTAAATTGTCTTTTCCATTATTTAAAACAAAGCAACAGCAACCAAAAATTAAAAATATTTCAAAATAGGTTTTCTTTCATTCCAAAGCTCATATGGGTTTTACTTTAAAATAGGTTGAATTAAAACATGATTTAAATATAATGACCAGTATTAATAATTTTTGCCCATAATATCTTGGAAGATCATTTTCAGAAAGCATTGTGTGTCATTTCTGCTAAAGCATGATTTTTCTTTTCTACCACCCCATTTTATTGAGGTGTCCTAGGTACAGAAAAAATATGATCAATTTCTTTTTCATTACAAAATTTTTGAAATCTTGGTTTTCAAATTCAATACCATGGTTACTATGAATATAAACAAATGAAGTACCTTTTTCATTTGAAACTTTTCGATAAAACTTTAAGAAAGCTGAAAATGATTCATCTTTATGAGCCAAAAATAAAACCCATGTAAATCGAGAGAAAATCCATATAACTACTAATTCATATCTCTTGCCTCTTAGGCTTGTTGTCCTAGTTGGTCTAAAGAGATCTATATGGAATAGCTCTAATGGTCTAGAAGTTGAAACAAAACTTTTTGGTTTGAAAGATATTTTTGCTTATTTTTCAAATTGACATGCTTTACATCTCTTATCATGTGTCTTGAGCAACCACTATCGAGATACCACAATCTTTTCTTTTTTTTGGTTTCACGAAATACCTACAAATAAATTAAGTTTTCAATTTAGGTACCCAAGCATCTTGGATCCTTCAGGGTTAGTGCTAAAGGTGGTTCCTTTGGAACCCAAATCTTTCTAGAATTATTAATCTTTCTAAGATCACATTGATATGCTTTATTATCTAACTTTCTACAAGAAAACATGTAATGCTAGATGATGCAGGTATAAAGAAATTCTTGAAAAAATTTTGTTATTTTTGAGGTCTAAAACCCAAACCTGCTTTGTTGAAATTGCTTTTTGATTGTTCAATTAAAGATTTAGCTTTTCAGAACTATATGTAAATTTTTTAACAAAGGGTTTAACTTTGTCAAGCTCATTTTTTAATTTCTGATTTTTTTTCTCAAGATCTTATTTTTCTTTAAAAGTTCATTATTTGAAATAGTGACCTTGGATCTTTTAAAACTTCAATTTCCATTGATAAAGCATTCTTTTATCTTTCTAAAATGTCAATCTTAGTCTTTAAATCACTATTTTTATTTGTAAGATTGGGTGTTTTCATGAGAATATGAACTAGCATACTTTTTTAACTTTTTGTTTTCAATCTTAGCAATCTATATTTGCATGAGTTCATCAAATGCATCTCTAAGTTCATCAAATGTAAATTCAGGTTCAAAGTCAGAATGTACCTCATCTTCTGAACCATGAAGCATAGATTGGTGCTTCGATTTGTTCTTCTTCTGAACTGGAGTCCTCACATCACCCCAAGTTGCCATCATTACCTTCTTTCTAAATCTTTTCTTGGACTACTTTAGGAGAGGACAATCAAACTTGTAATGCCCGGGCTTCTTGTATTCAAAGCAAATTGGTTGTTTCCTTCTCCTTTTCTTTTTCTTTTTCTTTTCACTTTTGTTTGGTAGGTTGAGGCTTTTTCTTGTAAGGAAATTTCTTTTTCTCATAAACTTTTTGAAATTTCTTGCAATGAGAGCCTCTTCATCCTCATTTTCTTCTCCTTCGGATTCTTCACTTGAAGAATCTTCTTATGTTGTAGACTTGAAAGTTATAGTCTTCTTCTTTTATCTATGTCCATTGCCTTTTGCTTCAGATTCAACTCATAAGTCATGAGTGAACCTATTTGTTGCACTAATGAAAGTTTCTTACTTCTTTGGCTTCTTGAATTGCCGTCACTTTAGGATCCCAAGATGTTGGCAATAACCTGAGAATTTTATTTAAATGGTCAGCACTAGTCATAGTCTTACGAAAACTTCTCATGCCATTTACAATATTTATAAATCTAGTATACATATCAGTAATAGATTCATTAGGTTTCATTTGAAATATCTCATAAGTATGTACAAGCACATTAACTTTAGTATTTTTCACTTGATCGGTACCCTAATGTTTAATCCCAAGTGTGTCCCATATTTTCTTAACAGAGGTGCATGCAGAAATCCTATTGAATTCACTAGGATCCAATGCATAATATAGTAGATTCATTGCTTTTGCATTAATCTCGGATTGTTTAATATCAGTTTCATCGCAATCCTCTTCGAGTTTTGAAATGAAAATGCCATTAACAATAACTGAGAAAATATGAGGACCTTTATCTACAACTTTCCATAAATTGTAATCAATTGAATGCATGTAAATTCTTATACGTGTTTTCCAATATGTGTAATTGGTGCCATCAAAGTAAGGAGGTCTATTTGAGGCTTGTCCCTCAACTACACTTGAACCAAGTGGGGCTGCCATAAATCTTTACTCAAGGTGGTTAGACCTATAAACTGAGAACGTGGCTGTGCTACCACTTATTGCCCAGTAAGCAATCCAAGAGGGATGGTGAATTGGGTTTCTAAAATTTTTGCAAGAAGGTGCCAATTCAAAACAATTAAGGTGCTAGTGAATTGCAAGTGCTTGTGTGTTATTTAAGAGTATCAGTGGAAATAGATAAGCAAATGCAAAGAAAATAAATGTAAATAAAGAGAGAGCAAGCAACACAAACACAAGGATATATAGTGGTTTGGTGCACACCGAAGCCCCTACGTCCACTCCCCAAGGTCTACTTCACTTGGGTGCCTCCGGCTTCTTCACTTGGCCTCTAGGCTCGGTACCTAGTCCGCTAAGGCCCTGGCTTTCGCCTCGATGGTGTCAGCCTTATAGTGACACTCCGCATCTCATCGGGCTAGATGCCAGCATGCCTTCTTGATGAGGAAGACATCTTGGATGACCTGTGGTCTAAAATTAAGAAAAAATAGTTAGTTAACCTTTTTATTCCTTGAATCCAAAGCTCAATGGGAGTATTAAAACTTACCATAAGTAGCTAAGGAAAGATCCTGGAGATGGTCTCACCCATTGTGCAACTGCTCTCTCCCTACAATCTTGGGGCTGTAGGATGAAGCCCAGTTGCCTCTCAGGTAGGTCAACATCAAGGGTGATGATGAATGGGGTGGCACCATCATAAAGACCCTAGCCATTCCAAGGGTTGGGGCCACGGACGAGGAGGGGCCGACTAATGCTGGGCCTGACAACTGGACCCCAGCTACTGTAGAGGCCATGGGATGAGTCAGCATCCTCTCTGGCTCAAGGTGGTGCCCACCTCTGGCGATGGTGAGATTGATATGACTTCAGGTGAAATCGAAGGGTTGAGGGTGTCTCTCCATCGGCTCAGCAGCCTCGCTGAGTTCTAGGCCCACACACCTGGCCACCTCTATAGCCAGCACCGGAGCTTCTTTGGCCCCTCTCTCCCGAGGCCCCTCTGATGATTCCCCACAAGTCCTCTCTCCGGTACCCGAGAGGCCTTTCCACTGGCTCCTCTCAGGGCTTCATTGATGATATCCATTTGCAGGACATCTATTGGATCCTATTAAGTAAGAACTTCATATCTGCTTTGGCAGAAAAACTTGGTTAATTACTAGATGCATAAAAGAAAATAGATCTCAAACCTTACCTAAAGACCAGATTTGGTTGATCCGTGTGTCAAAAAGATTTTGCTTGAAGAGAGGTCCCATCCATGGGAAACCTTCGAGGTAACAAGCTAGTCGTACACCTCCTAATCGGTAGGCTCCACTATGGTATTATGATTGGGGGACAGGTCGTGGTCACTCCAAACCCAATTGACTCCCTCAACCAAGTGAAGAGGTGTCAGTTCTTCCATCCCTTTGATAGAAGTGGGCGGGGGTCAAACCAAAAGGTCTCAGGACAGGGTGCAACAAACCACCACCCCTTATCCATAGAGTGACACTTCAGGATAAAGAGAGCCCTGAAGAAGGAAAACCATGCAACCATGCTATGGAAATGGCATAGGATGATGAAGGAGCATAAACCATGAAGGAGTTTGGGATGAGTTGGACTGGAGATAACTTATAGTTATCTAAGAAGGATAGGATGAAAGGATGAACAGGCAGTCAGAAGCCAGTGAGGAAAAAGCCCTCGTATAAGGCAATCCGGCTTGGCTCGCTTAAAGTAACTGATCGTTCAGGCTCGGGGTCATGATCCGGATGGACTCTAGAATCTTGTGTAACCTTTAGAGATGAGGGATCCACCTTGGTCATCGTTGAGGCGGTGCCTGACAGACCAGCCAGGTCCTGGCTCGAGGATGATGTAGGGGGAGGCAAGGAAAAGACATTGGGATCTACCATCTGGCAGGGACCCTGGAGGACCCAGAAGGGACATTTTTCTCCCCCACTATCCGAGGAAGGAGGCTTAGACCGAGATGACTACAATACTCGAGCGACCTAGTGTATGCTCTGGGGGGCAGAATTTGCCTCCCGAGGGGAACTGGGAACAGAGAATAGGAAGAAGAAAAGAAAGCCTAAGGCTGTGGATAACGAATGCTCTCCTAGTATGGACTGGAAGGAATGGGGAGAATGGAGAGAAGAGACTAACCTGCACAAGACTCGGGTCAAGGTTTCCAAATATGGATGAGGGACCCCTTTTCCTCCCTTTTCCTCCATCTCCCCTAATGGATCTAGAAGGACATAATGGAACAAGATGTCTTTCCAAAAGGGACAGCGAAACCCCCTTGAAACCATGTCCAATGATTGAATGTAGCCCTTCCCCACCGGTCGACCGGATCAGGATACGTGTCAGCATCCATCACTTGAGGTGCTTTGGTTCATGAACTATCATGTCGAGGGGCATGAAGGCATCATTTTAGATCGTCACCCCTTGCTGACAAGGTGGCTCTTGGTTGGCAGGCGGACAATCTATGAATCATCAAAAGTCACTGTAATTAATGATGGGCCTAGGGCCCCTTTACATCAAAAGTGTCAAATTATTTACCCGAACCCGAACCCGAAAAGTATAGTGCATTCTGGGCTCGGGAGTGGGGGCATCTGATGTGGCTGACTGCTGATATGGTGCACTGCATCCTAGCCATGTAGAGCTACTGATCGAGTAGAGTTCTTGGCAGAGTAGAGCCCCTGGTAGAGTAGAGCTCCTAGCCAAGTAAAGCTCCTAATCGAGTAGAGCTCTTGGCTGAGTATAGCCCCCGACCGAGTAGATCCCTCGGCCATATAACTTCAAGATCTTTTTCATGTTCCAAAGCATATAACTTGATATTCCATTAATTTAACCGACTTCTTCAACTAATTGACAAGCAATTCAAACTTTTTAATACTGATGAGTACCTGTTTCTAATAAATATTTTAACATATATTAGTACTTATATATACTTAAGTATTTGTAATTCATCAAAATCAAGACCAGAGTCAACAATCTCTCCCTTTTTGATGATGACAAAACCTTTAAATATATAAATATGATAAAACTAAAAGATTTGCAATAAGATCAAGATAGAGCTCTCCTTCAAAATATGAACTAAAAATATTTCAAAATTATTCAAAATTTTCAAACTTTCTTCCCCTAACTAATTCTTCCTTTTAAGTTTATAACTTTCTTCTCCCCCTTTTTCATATATTATATATCTCCCCTTTTTATCATCATGAAAAAGGTGGAAGGCAATAAAAAGTTGAGATAAAGTGGAAAGAATTGCAAGAAGAGTATCAAAATCAAAAAGCATGAATCTGATACCAAAACATGATATACAAATGCAAAAAGTATTTTAATCTGTTAATTTTCGATGATGATTAAGGAGATAAAACTTCTTCCTTACCATTTTGTATCGTTAATAGACTTCTTTCACTATTCCATGCTTTACATTTAAAAAATAGAAAGGATTGAAACCCAAATATTTGCATCTATCCACATAAACCCAAATGAATGATGCATCTATCCATATTTTCACAATAAAATTACCTGATAACTCTAAAATATCATTCAAAAACTCACTTGGAGTTATATAATGACTGATTTCTTTAGAATCATAACAACCATGGTAGGGAAGAAGGGAAAGAAAGGAAGGAAGGGAGAAGAAAAACAAAGAAGGAAAAGAAAAGATGAAAGAAAAAAATAAAAGGTAAGGAAGAAGATGTGGAAAATAGAAAAAAAGGAAAAGAAAATGAAAATAACAAAATAAGAAAATAAAAAAAGAAGAGAAGGAGGAAAAAAGAAAAGGGTAAAGAAAAGGAAAGTAAGAAACAAAAATAAAAGGGAAAGAAAAAATACATAAGAGTGGATAAGATAGAAATTAAAAGGAAGGGTTAAAGAAAATAGATAGAAATGAAAGGAGAAAAGGAAATATAAAAGAAGAAAAGGAAACAAGATAAGGATAAGAAAAAGTATAGGATGGAAAGATTGAAAAGAAAAGAAAAAAGTGATTAGTATCCAAACAAGAAGATAAAAAGAAGGGTAAAAGAAAAAGAAAGTGAGAAAGGAAGAAAAAAGGGAAAGGAAAAATAATAAAAGGAATGGATAAGACAGAAATATAAAAGGATGAAGGGTTAAAGAAAAGAGATAGAAATGAAAGGAGAAAGGAAAGAAAGAAGAACAAAAAGAAACACGATAAGGATAAGAAAAGTATAGGTTGGAAAGATTGAAAAGGAAAAGAAAAAAATGATTAGTATCCAAACAAGGTGATTTAGGAAACTTTAAATAACCTTGCCTATAAATATACCAATTTGTGGGCTTGTATGACCTATCTTATTCCTAAACTATACAAGAAATGGCTATAGGTATTGTGTTTGCATCATGGTGGCCTCTAACTCTCACTCTGGGAAATGCTTTGGTATTAGAGGGGCACTAGAAACTATTGGAGGTGGCTTCGGCCCAAGCTTATGCCAAGTTCCAAGTGGCCCAAACCAACAACAATCACCAGATAGTCCACCTACATTGATGGACCTACAAACCAAAACAAGTAGTCATGGTTTCAAGTTGGAAGGTGGTTTTGGTAGAAGTTTACGTCGTGTTCCAACTGGCCCAAACCAACAACAATCACCGGATAGTCCACCTACATTGATGGACTTGCAAAGCAAAATAGGTAGTCATGGTTTCAAGTTGGAAGGTGGTATGGTAGAAGTTTACGTCGTGTTCCAGCTGGCCCAAACCAACAACAATCACCGGATAGTCCTCCACCTACATTGATGGACTTGCAAACCAAAACAAGTAATCATGGTTTCAAGTTGGAAGGTGGTATTGGTAGAAGTTTACGTCGTGTTCCATCTGGCCCAAACCAACAACAATCACCGGATAGTCCTCCACCTACATTGATGGACTTGCAAACCAAAAAAGTAATCATGGTTTCAAGTTGGAAGGTGGTATTGGTAGAAGTTTACATCGTGTTCCAGCTGGCCCAAACCAACAACAATCACCAGATATTCCACCTATTGGGAATGTGTCATAAATCCAATCATCTAGCTATGGATGATCTCTATATTAGAATATGAATTACATTAATAAAAGTTATTTGGCAGTTCATTATATATATACATCTTCTTTTCTGAACTCTATTATTATTCATGAAGTCCTTAGACTTTATGTACTATGGATTTTGTCAAATATTTAGTTATGTTTTTATTGGCCTTTAGTGGATTTGATTACTTAAGATTTGAATGCTAATTATTTGACTTTTATTTTGATACTTGCATGGTTCCTAACTTGCAAACTTGGGTTGGAGGTGTGACATATCTAGAAGGTAGAGAAAAAGGAATAACAAATATCAATGAATAATAATTTTACCGAATTTGCAATAGGGCATGGCCCCTCAATCATTCTCAAATTTAGTAAATAAAGTAAAGAGTCAGAGAAAATAGATTTAGCAATGCTTAATAGTTCTTGCTTGTTCTACACACATTCTCATTGTGGTTGGGATCTTATAAGCTATGATTTGAAGGAATAGTTTAACTATCCCAGGATTGTATGCAATTTTTTTTAAAAAATAATTAATTAAAATTAAATTAAAGCAAAAATAAAAACTTAATCTAAGCATGCATAGTAGGATTCATTTATGAACATAATATAGATCTAAAAATAAAAATAACTGAGTAGATTTAGGTCTGATTTGATGGATGTCCTAGATTTTGCTTGAGCTGTGCACGTACCTAAACTCTGCTAGTATCCACACGGAGATAGCCTGATAGAAGTTCCAAGGCTATCAAAGTGCTAGTACCTTGTAGGCCTTGCTTTGACCATTGGATCGAATCTCCCTTCTTTATGCTTGATTCAAGGGAGAAAAAATATCTCGTTTTTAGAGATCGAAGGAGAAAACAATTATTTTTCTCTTTCTCACATGAACTTTTATGTAAGATCGAATAGAAAAGGAGGACGATAGAAGGTGATGAAGGACTTTTATAGTTTGTTCATGGTGGAGAATTAAGAAGAAAGGGCAAAGGGATGTGAGATCCCATCTCACGTGAAAAACCAAGAGGAAAAACCATGCCCCATCCAAGTTTTTATCTCCCAAGAATCCCTTCTCATCTAGAATTAGGACAAACCTTTTGAATCAAACTTGAAGACTTAATTCTAGATGGATAAGGATAGTTTCCAACACTCATATGCATGAAGGGGCGTTGGTCATTGATCATGTATTGTATATGATCGAGTGGATTTTATGCCTGAGCAAACTTAGATTTTCCTTATATGAGTAAATAGGTAAAGATGTGATCTGAATTATTTGCTCAAGTCTTACCTAGATTTTGTTAGTCATTATAGAATGATGAAGCCTGCAGTGAACTACCATGGTTTGCTAAGATTGCTACACGCTTAAGAGAAGAATCACTAGCTCCACAAGACACCAGTGCATGTTGTTGGTGGATCTACTCCTGGGCATCGTCCCTTTAAGAAAGAGAAGAAGAATAAAAATAAGAATGTATAATGTGCTCGGGTATCTCAGCTCATTCAGACCAAGAAGTCCAAGGTTGATAAAAGTTAGGTTTAGTGCCTTTGCTATAAGAAGCAAGATCACTGGAAGAGGAACTATTTCTTTATATTGCTTTCCTTGACCAAACAGGTCAAATAAGAAAAAAAAGCAAGCTATTACTGGATAAGATAATATTATGATAAGATCTTATAACTTCTCTATTATAATACTACTACTTGGATTGCTCTCTCTAAGAAGGATTGTCTGATAACTCCTCAAGAGAGAAAGAGAGTATGAGTAGGATTCTAAATGCCTTCGCAATGGGATCCATTATGTACGCCATAATATGTACGCAACCAGATGTGGCATACTCATTAAGAGTAGTGAGTAGAGACCAATCTAATCGAAATAAGAACCATTGGAAGGTTGTAAAAACTATCCTTAAGTATTTAGAAATACTAAGGACCAATGATTAGTTTATGGAGATTCTGACTTGAAACTAGTGAGTTTTACTGACTCAGTTTTTAGTTAAAATGGGATGATAGCAAAAGTATATTGGGTTATATCTTCACCTTAATGAAGGAGTGTTTACTAGAAAAGTTTCAAGTAGCATACTATGGTTGATTCCGTATGCAAGGTGAAGTACATTGTGGCATCTGATACTGCAAAAGAAGCTGTATGGTTAAAATAATATCATCGAGCTTGAAGTGGCACCCTCCATTCATGGTCCAGTTATTTGCATTATAATAGCACTGAGCCATTGCTCTGAGACTTGTACATGAGCTAGATACAAAAAATAAACCCAATCCAATACACCCAGGTAAAATAGAAAAATAAATACATCGTCTGCTCAAAAAAAATACTGGGCATGCATCAAAATCCATACTAGGTGATGTCCCCACCACAGGAGAAATGATGTGGGCATGCATCAAAATCCTTTAAAATTTGTTTTAGATTAGTCTATTGTTTCTATTAGTCTAAAGTCTTGGAGTTTTGGTCGAGTTGGCCTCCAAGTTATATGAGGTCTAGAGTGTATTTAAAGGAATCTTGTTATTAGGAAAAATCATTAACAAGTGAATAGAAATATTTTGAGATTTTTTCCATTCTCCTCTCCCTTGTTCTCTCTTCCTTCTTCTCTTCTTCTTTTTCTCCCTTCCTTCTTCTTTCTCTGCTTCTTCTTTTTTCCTTCTTCTCCCTACTATTCTAAGCACCCTGAGAACTTAACTTCCAAGACTTCTTCAAGTCGTCGATCACCATAATCAATCCACCGTACAACCACATGAGCCTCCTCCTTGCTCCCTGCCACCAATTGACTGCTCGTTACCATCTACTCTGCTGGACCTCCATCATCCCATCCGCAACCATCCCTTCCAACCTCATAACCAATCCCATCATCCACCACCATCAAGCTGTGAATGACTGTCGTGGCACCTATCTTTGTTTGGGCCGATCCCATCTTTGACCCACGGAAGCCAAAAGTAGTCGAGACGAGGGATCAACTCCACTAACTTCTGTTCCCAGTGATCGACTGCCCATCGACTTTGCCATCACCACCTTAGGTTATCCACCCGGAGCCCTCCTCTCGGCCCTCTCTCTTTGTTCAACCTCCATGATGCCAATGACCCCACCATGGATAGCCATTGTATGCCCAATCCACACCCGTCTCTTATGACACACCAATCAGCATCTCCCACCCTAGAGGGCTCACCTCCGGCCACCGACTCCTGTATTGCTTGCACTACCATGCTGCTCGTGACACCAAAAGCAAGCCTCTGCCTATGCCATGGCCTATGCCATTAGCCTTGTCAGCCTCCTCTTTCCCAAGTCTCTGGTTTGGCATGAACATGAAAGCCACCATTGAAGCTACATGCTTTTCAGAGTAGATACCAAAAACTCCTGCCAACTTCTAATTTTGGGCTTATTAGGCTGAATTGAATTTTATTCCTATTTGGGATAACTTTGTTTAATTGACTATTGTTATCTTGTATTTTTGTAATCTAGATCCGAAGGCTTTAACATACTCGCATCCAACTAGGATTATAACCCAGCTTGGTAGAACACCTCCTCTTCCAGGTTTGACCATAATTGTGATTGTGAGCAACTTTTCTTTTATCCAAAAATAAATTTATTTAATTAACATTGGTAGTAAGCATAACTCTTTAATTTATTAGATTAATATATTAATTGCTTGTGTTGAGTTTAACCTTGTGGGTGGTTACTTAATTGTCCATGATCCTAATCTTTAGATCTAGGGTCTTTTGTTGGTGCTTGTAGTTATTTTTTTTAAAAAAGTTATAGCTTAATCCCCTCCTTAATCATAAAAAAACTTGAAGTAACTAATTTTGATTACAGTTTTAGTTTGCTGGTAATTAAAAAAATAATAAAAAATTTACATTAGTCCCACCTCTTGCATCCCTAGTTCAGGTCATCTCGTATCACTCAAGCTCCCGATCATTAATCACTGTTAAACAATGATCATTGATTGATTGCACTTAGGTCAACAAAATGGCTTGGTAATATAGTGTAATCATGGTCTATTACTGTACTTAGCCTGACTAATCAATTTTTGAAGTTAAGCTACTGTTTTTAATAGGTTATGGCTAATCGATTAGTCTAAGAATTAACAAAGTTAGAAGTTAACTTTTAATACTTAAAAAGTAAAGATTCAAGTTAGATGATTGTATTTAATCTTAAATTTGTTCTAGAAACTTTAAGAAATAAATTGGGCTCTCACTATTTTTATGGATCTCTTACACTCATCAGTGGAGATGCAAAATCCCTATATGACTAGGATCCCTAGTGGGTACTGTGGTCCCACTGATTTCATGCACCTCACCAAATAGTTATTAGTAAGTCTAAACTAATAAGCTGATAATTCTTGTATAATACTCTTAAGCATATTGCAGTAACTCGGTCTTTAGGTCATGTGGGCTCATCTAACAGTTATTGCCCATACTAGCTAGTTAAGTTAGATCCACTATATTATGAAATGAAGCTATCATCGAGTCCCTCACCTTGCCTAGTTATTGGGCCCAATCCCATCTTTATCCCGCAACATCTCATTAATATAGTGGTTATGCCCTCCTCGATGCAACTAAATCATTGCATCCAGCAGAGAATAATCAATACCTGAGAGATACTCGTAGCTCTATAATAGTGGAAGACCTATGACATAATATTTATGAGAAGGTGTAGGTCTTTACTTAATTAGTCAATAAAATCTCATGTCTGATCGGTGCCTTGACCGGTAATCGGATCGATGGCTGGAATAATGAATGGATTGGATCGATGATCAGATTCGGTCACCATTCAAATCACTAGTCCGGTCTCCCATCTGGACACCATCAGACCAGGGATCCTGCCACTGGTATAGACACCGGTCAGCCACGATGACCAGGAGTCTGGTCACCGGTCTTGCCACCGGTGTGGTGCTGGGCCTGCCACTAGTCCGACCATGGGTTCAGCCATTGGTCCGATTGTCGGTTTTACAGCCAATCTGGATGCTGGTACTACCACCAGTTCTACCACCATTTTTTTCTAAAATGGAAAAAAAAACTTCATTTGAAGGTGCAAGTTGAACCTGTGCCTTCTAATAAAAATTTTAAAAAAAAGCTGAAGGTGCAGGTTCAACCTGGTCCTTCTAAAATGGAAACAAAAAATCTCATTTGATTTAAGTAGCAGGTGTTCAACCTGCACCTTTTAATAAAAACAAAAAAAAACTGAAGGTGCAGGTTAAATTTGCACCTTCTAAAATGGAAAAAAAAAAATTCATTTGAAGGCCTTCATCTAATTAAAGCTAAACATCATAGGCTCCATAAAGAAACTCAAGCATTTAAAAAAAAAATTTTAAAAATCCTCAAGAAGATGCATGTTTTGCATCTTCTTGCTGAAGGTGCAGGCAAATCTGCATCGTTGTATCTTTCATCGAAGCACATGCCATAACCTGCATCTTTAGCATGCTGCCACTCGTCATCCAGATGGCTAAGAAAAAGAAAAAAACATGTGGCCCCAACTACAATAAAGGATAAAACTGTTTCAACCAGCAGTATTTTGGTAATATTAATTTTGAAAAACAATATGTAAAAAAAAATCTCATAAATTTTGGCTCTTGATGTAGAACAGATGGCCAGAATTCAACATGCTAGCAGGCTGTTTCACACAGTCTCCTCTTCAGATTTTGATCGGGATTCAATCTCCAATCGAGGCCTATAAAAAAATATTATAAAATAACCAGAAGAAGCAAACAACTATAGATATTAATTTTTATTTTATTTTATTTTATTTTGCTGTCCAGTAAGCAATCCAAGAGAGGGGTGAATTGGGTTTTAAAACTTTTGCAAGAAGGTGCCAATTCAAAACAATTAAGGTGCTAGTGAATTGCAAGTGCTTGTGTGTTATTCAAGAGTATGCAGCAGAAATAGATAAGCAAATTCAAAGTAAACAAGTGTAAAAAAAGAGAGAGCAAGCAATACAAACACAAGGATATATAGTGGTTCAGTGCACACCATGGTGCGGGCACCAGACTCAAAAAAAGACTTCATGGCTCCATCTGGATCTCTGATTGACCTTGCCCGAAGAATTAGGGTTTTCTAGTTTTGTAATAAGGGTTGACTTGGTCAACTCAATTTTAATCTTAAGTCTGTATTTCCCTGCAATTTAAATTTTGTTGAGTCATGTTGACTCAGTACAAGTCCTAGTAGTGGTCTAGGTCTTCTCCAGTTGGTGCCATTTGTTTTTCCAGTCAAGTCAAGGCCCAAGCAAGGTGCACGCCGCGGCACCCACCACACGCCAGCAGTCAGGCACCACAACTGCATCCCAGTGTCTTGTCCCCACACCTAAGGGAGCAAGAATTTTTCTTGAAGCCAAAATCAAGGAGGCGCCCCATATATACCTTAAAAGGCCAAGCTAAAGAAAGAAAGAGGCATTTCTTGGGGAGCATTTCAAGGGGGCGCCCAATCCATGCCTAAAAAGACCAAAGCAAAGTTGGAAGAGCCATGACTTGGGGAGAAAGAAAAGGAGGTGTCCAAAAGAGTTGAACCATTGAAGGAAGAACCCTAAATTCAAGGAGAAGACTTAGGAGGCGCCATCTTTCTACCATTTAAGAGGATTTTCATGACTTTTAGGGCCGCCCACTCCTTGTAGGACTCTTTGGTTGGCCAAGAGGGAGAATATTTCCTACCAAAAGTATAGGCTAGGGAGTTTAGTTCCACATGAGAAATGTATGAAATTTTATTTCTTTGTATGTCTATATATTCAACTCTATGTATCTCTTGAATAAGAATGATAAATGAAATCAATTTCTTGTGAGCAACTTTGTGTTTCTCTCTTCCGCACTTGTATTCAAGTGTTGAGCTCCGTGAGGGAGTGATTCCGGGTTCCACAGGAACCTTGAGGAGGTGTGAGATCTCCAAACCTTACCGAAACCCTAAGTTAGCCGCTTCAATTCCCAAACCCTAGCCGCCCATCATCTTTCCTCCAATCACCATCCAAACCCTAATTTTCCATCTACATCCCACGGCCCCTCTCTTCCATATCGAGGCCGGCCACCAGCATCCAGTTCAGATCAACTGTTTCAACTACAGAGCTAGTTCAAAAGAAGAGTCAGATCAGTATCAAGATCTCCGGAACTTCTACATCCAACAATCTTCATTAAGTCCTCAGGTCAGTTTTTTCTTTGAGTTTCTGGTTTCTTCTTTTGTTCTTCTTCTTCCAGACTGAGTTCGAAAGAAGGCCAACCTTGCCATAGGACTACAATCCGAGGATCCATTGCGAAGATACCCCGTCTCCAAGGATCCTACAATCTGCTCGAGAGTGTCCTTCAATTGAAGCAACGAGAGATATCAAAGTCAGGTATAAAACCTTCTCTTCTCTCTTCATCTGTTTCTTGAAAGAGGAGTAACCCTAGGTCTAGGGGTTTCTCAATCCCCAGCGATCCTACTTCTGAGTTACTCTGATAATCCACTCCTTTTAATTGTGCTTTCTGTCATTTCTTAGTTTCTTTCAACATTAGTTTATCTTTCCTTTGAGTCAAAGCCGACTTCTGAAAAAAAAAAATAAATAAATAAATATATATATATATATATATATAATACATTAATTTTAATTTGCTTCCGCATTCCACATATCCGTACTGCATCATTTTTGGTATCAGAGCTTTCGTTCTGCATCATTTATGGTATCAGAGCCCTGTCTAGGGTTCTTGCTTGTTTGATTGATTTTTTTCGTTCCTTTTTACTTTTGCTGCCTGGAGTAGACTCCCTTGGCCGTCCGGTCCTAGGAACAAGCGAGACGCAAGCCTCCTCCTCCCATTCCACGGGGGTTCCTAGAGCGTGTAGGGGTGCTGCTGGGTTATAACTTCTAGACAGGGATTGTAAATGGGACACACGTTCTGTTTTCTGTCAGTAACTATCCTGTTATTTGAATTGTTTCTCCCTGCATAATATTCTAAATTAAGTAATTCTTGTTTTGCTGAAACCAGTATAATAATTGAAAGTAATTCACATAAAATTTTCATGATTTATTAATTTCTATAGATTTTCTGAGATCAATTTTACTGCTGTTCTGCTTTTTATTTTCTGCATGCTATTTTTTTTAATTTGAGTGTGCATAAATTGAATCTATCTTAAGGGCACCGAAGTTGCAACATAAGGGGAGGATTGAGACCCTCTCCTTAGCCCAAGACCACCTCCTGTACATTCGAACCTAAGCCTTTAATCTTAAAATTAATTAGACATAATTTGTTCTAGTGGGCTAGGGACACCAACTGGTCGGGTCTAGGCTAGTGTTGAGTCAGTTTGTCTAGTTACTCTGTGTGTGCTTTATACTCAGTGTCTAGAATGGTGGTTCAGGGATTCTATCCCGAAGGGCTTGTGTGCTGGTCCACCTACCTGGCCAATCACTGATTGGTGTCTAGGATTGGCAATTAGGGACCTAACACTCCCCTTACACCTGCCTGGCTGAGTCCCGAGTTACTACAGGCTAGCTTGCCACTCTGATTGGGCATCTAGTTTGGACTCTAGGTCTAGTTAGCCCATAATCGTTTCAGTCGAGTCTCATTTGGTGTGCTTGCTTGCATCATCATGTCCACCCGGAATGGAGTACCCTACCAACCTGGTCAAACCCAACCTGATTTAGAGGCCATGATTAGAACTCTTACCGAAAGTATGACCAAATTGAGTCAGGATATGAATGAGGGTTTTGCCCAATTTAGAGACCGAGCCCAGGGACTTGAGAAACGTAGACATCAAAATTGGACCCCTGATCCAAAATTTAATAGGCCCCAACCTCACCCATGCCAGGAGCCTAGGAGGACCTTATACCGTGATCCCGAGCATAACCCTGGAGCCTATACCCATACTTGGTTGACTCAGAGAAGGGACCCGTTAGGAACGCCGAACCTTATGCACCCACTTTTGATGGAAGACAGAGACATATATTAAGTGGGAAGAACAAATAGATTGGTATTTTGAGTGCACTAACATATCGAAATTAGGGCAAGTTAGGTTGGCCAAAACCAAGTTCACCAAACATGCTAGGTCGCATTGGTATGCTATTGAGCGTGAGTTTTATCAAAGAAAAGAGGAAATATATACTTGGAGAGATATGAGAAGTAAGTTGAGAGATAGGTACCTAGGTAGATCCTGTGAGAAAAGACTTTTAGACCAATGGTACCAATTGCGACAAGGTAATAGGCCTGTGTCTAAATATATCGAGGACTTCCAGTGGTATGACATGAAATGCAATACCATTGAGACCGAAGCTCAGATCACATCGAGGTTTAGGGTTGGGTTAGACCCAGACATTTATAGGAAGCTATGCCTTGAAAAGATCAATAAGTTAGACGAGCCTACCAAGAAGCCCAAGACTATGAGTGGTCTTTATGATATAACCAATCAAGTACTTTGGACTTAAAGCCAACCTCTACCAACTTGAGTCAAGTTTCGATTGATCCGACACCCGTAGTGAACCAGACTTTTGTTTGTCAATTCCCACTTGTGTCACCTCTTGACCAGAAAGATAACACTGAGAAGGAGTTAGGCATGGCCATCCCAAAATTAGTTGACCTGACCAGAGCCGTACTTAAAGAGGAATTAAAGGAGAATAGATTAGAACCTTTCAGTGAGATTGAGGAAAAAATATATGAGCCTGACATAAGTTTGATAGATGAATATGAAGAAGAAGAATTTGAGGATATCTCTCCCGATAATTCAATTAACCAACTCCTACCTGATGGGGTTATTGAGGGGACCCCTGCCACTCAAGGAATTCAGGAGCTAACCCTAAGAGAAGACCCTTTTGAGGAAGTTCAAGAAGAGGAAATTGCACCTAATGAGAGTTTAAGTTAGAATACCCCTGAACTCATTGAGGAATCCAAAGAAGACACCCCTGAGTCAAATCTGGTAGAGAAGTGTGAAGAAGGAAGGGGTTCACAAGAATTGCCCATTGAGAAGGTCCAAGAACAAGAAAAAGACAGTAGCTTAGAAGACTTTCTAGATAAACATTCCAAAGACCTTCCTGATAACCTTCCACCTTCTAGGAGCACCCAGCCTACCCTAGAACTTGCACTTGTAGACCCTCCTAGAGCAAATCATGAGGTTTGGATGAGTGCACCTATAGAACAATGTCCTCATTTTAAGGTCGTCCTGAATAACCAAGATATGTTTCTTGTTTCCTAAAAGCCACCTCAAAACTCTGATTCTTATTTCCTACCTTTCCCTGAATCTTCTCATGTTTCTAGAGCTATGGGATTACACTTTACTGAGATTTCTAGGTTGCAAGACTCCTTAGAACCTATTAGGTTTGCCACCTACTTCTGGAAGACCTTATGGCACCTACTAGGCACCCATGATAAGTTTCATGCTCTGCATGCCATCCTCCGACCCAAGGTCAAACCTAGAGAGCCTTAGTTTGTTAGGTTTAGACCTAGGGTTCCTTTGAATAAAGTCCATTCTTTAGGAATGCGTCGTCAGTCGAGTTTAGGACATTGACTCAGATTTTGGTTGAGTGAGAATACCAGGAATTGGGATTTGTATTTACCCAGGGCAGAATTTGCATATAATGACTCGGTCAATAGGTCTATAGGTAAAAGCCCTTTTGTTCATGAGTACAAGCCTCATACACCACTTGACCTAGTTCCTTTGCCAGTCCACACATGAGTCTCCGAGTTTGCTGAAGACTTTGCACAGCATGTAAAGAACTTGCATAAAGAAATTCATGCCAAAATAACTTTAAGTAATGAAACTTATAAGAAGTTGGCTGATTCTCAAAGGCGAGTCAAAACTTTTGTTGAGGGAGACTATATAATGATTAGGTTAAGGCCTGAGCGGTTTCCTCCTGGAACCATTAGAAAGCTACATGCTAGAGGAGCTGGACCATTTAGAGTGATGAAGAGAGTGGGACCCAATGCCTATGTGCTTGAGTTGCCTCCAGAGCTAGGCATTAGCTCCACTTTCAACATTACAGACCTAGTAGAGTACAGGGAGCTAGCTGTGATTCCCAGTGAGCCTTTGAACCTGATCCTGTTATTGAGAGTGATCCTGACCCTGTGTGTCCACCAACAAACTGGCCTGTGAGGAAAGAGCAGATTGAAAAGATCCTGGATGATCAGGTTATCTCTACTCGTAATCGAGGATACCAAAGATACCTGGTCCGCAGGCAAGGAAGGCCAGATTCTGATGACTCTTGGATCTCCCGAGAAGAATTACAAGAATTGGACCTAGACCTCTTGGAGAGATACCAGAGCCAGCTTGATCCATACTCGACAGGGTCGAGTTCCTCCCACCCCGGGAGAATTGGTGCGGGCACCAGACTCAGAAAAAGACTTCAGGGCTCCATCTGGATCTCTGATTGACCTTGCCCGAAGAATTAGGGTTTTCTAGTTTTGTAATAAGGGTTGACTTGGTCAACTCAATTTTAATCTTAAGTCTGTATTTCCCTGTAATTTAAATTTTATTGAGTCATGTTGACTCAGTACAAGTCCTAGTAGTGGTCTAGGTCTTCTCCAGGTTGGTGCCATTTTTTTTTCCAATCAAGTCAAGGCCCAAGCAAGTGGGCGCCACACTCCCAGCCTCATGCCAGAGTCCAGGAGGCACCACAACTGCATCCCAGTGTCTTGGTCCCCACACCCAGGGAGCAAGAATTTTTCTTGAAGCCAAAATCAAGGAGGCGCCCGATAGATACCTTAAAAGGCCAAGCTAAAGAAAGAAAGAGGCATTTCTTGGGGAGCACTTCAAGGGGGCACCCAATCCATGCCTTAAAAGACCAAAGCAAAGTTGGGAAGAGCCATGACTTGGGGAGAAAGAAAAGGAGGTGTCCAAAAGAGTTGAACCATTGAAGGAAGAACCATAAATTCAAGGAGAAGACTTAGGAGGCACCATCTTTCTTCCTTTTGAGAGGATTTTCCTGACTTTTAGGGCCGCCCACTCCTTGTAGGACTCTTTGGTTGGCCAAGAGGGAGAATTTTTCCTACCAAAAGTATAGGCTAGGGAGTTTAGTCCCACATGGGAAATGTATGAAATTTTATTTCTTTGTTATGTCTATATATTCAACTCTATGTAACTCTTGAATAATAATGATGAATGAAATCTATTTCTTTGTGAGCAACTTTGTGTTTCTCTCTTCCGCACTTGTATTCAAGTGTTGAGCTCCGTGAGGGAGTGATTCCGGGTTCCACAGGAACCTTGAGGAGGTGTGAGATCTCCAAACCTTACCGAAACCCTAAGTTAGCCGCTTCAATTCCCAAACCCTAACCGCCCATCATCTTTTCTCTAATCACCATCCAAACCCTAATTTTCCATCTACATCCCACAGCCCCTCTCTTCCACATCAAGGTTGGCGACCAGCATCCAGGTTCAGATCAATTGTTTCAACTACAGAGCCAGTTCAAAAGAAGAGTCAGATCAGTATCAAGATCTCCAGAACTTCTACATCCAACAATCTTCATTAAGTCCTCAGGTCAGTGTCTTTCTTTGAGTTTCTGGTTCTTCTTTTGTTCTTCTTCTTCCAGATCCTGAGTTCGAGAAGAAGGCCAACCTTGCCATAGGACTACAATCCGAGGATCCATTACGAAGATACCCCGTCTCCAAGGATCCTACAATCTGCTCGAGAGTGTCCTTCAATTGAAGCAACGAGAGATATCACAGTCAGGTATAAAACCTTCTCTTCTCTCTTTGTCTGTTTCTTGAAAGAGGAGTAAACCCTAGGTCTAGGGGTTTCTCAATCCCCAGCGATCTTACTTCTGAGTTACTCTGATAATCCACTCCTTTTAATTATGCTTTCTATCATTTCTTAGTTTCTTTCAACATTAGTTTATCTTTCCTTTGAGTCAAAGCCGACTTCTGAAAATATATATATATATATATATATATAAATTATATAGCATTAATTTAATTTGCTTCCGCATTCCATATATCCATACTGCATCATTTTTGGTATCAGAGCTTTCGTTCTGCATCACACCAAAGCACCTACATCGACTCCCTAAGGTTCACTATAATCACTCTTGATTATAGTCAATTAGTTTTCCAGGCTCACTAATCAAAATCCAACTTGTTTTCACTGAGTACACTAGTCAAAATTCCTTTGGTTTTACGGGCTAACCAAAAACTTGGTTAGTTTTTTAACTTAGGCTCACCAACAACCTCCTTGGTTTTCACAAGGCTAACCAAAAACCTCTTTGGTTTTCTCAAGGCTCACCAAAAACCTTTGTTGGTTTTGACACACAGGCTCATCAACAAACCTCAACAAAGAATTCAAATAAAATGTATGAAATACAAAAAACTTTCAAATAAAAGTAAATATCTCTTTGAAGCTCTTTGAATGCTGTTGAAAATGTTTGTCTTCAAGTTGTTGAAGCCTTAAATGAAGCTTGAATGATTGGACTTGAATGCTCTTGAATGCTTTGAATGCTTGAAGGCTTCACTTCACTTGAAAGTAGTTTCTCTTAATGAATATTAGAGTGAATGCACTTAATTTCTCATTCTCTTTTTCTCTCTTGAGTGTAATCCATTTTAAATACCCATCCAAGCTTCAAATGGTAGTCTAAGACTGTTGGAGAGGTGGAACTAGTCGTTGGAGGCCAAAAGGATAAGTTCTGCATTTGAAAAAACTAGCCGTTACTATTCAGCAGAACTTTAAGTGTCGACACTTCAAGTCATGAGTCAACACCTTGAGTTGATAATTGGCCTCCATAAGTTGACACTTAGTTCAAAAATATTCCTTGAAGCACTCTAGAAATCCCAGGTGAGTCGACACTTCTTCTAGTGAGTCGATACATGAGTCGACACTTGGCTTCCATGAGTCGACACTTGGCTTCCATGAGTCGATAATTGAGGGAAGTCTGAAATCCAGCATGTTCTATATAATTTTTGTCTCAGACATTGAGTCGATCCTTGAGTCGACATTGTGAGTCAACACTTGAGCTCCATGAGTCGAAACTTGAGCATGCCATCTGAAACTTCTTCTATGTACTAGCTCAAGCTTCTGTGAGTCAATACTATGAATCGATACTTCACATTCATGAGTCGACACTTTGTTGAAACTTTCTGAAACTCAAATGAAACTCTGTTGAATCTTCTTCAACCTTCAACCTTGAGTCCTTCCAAGTCATTCTTATGCACTTAAGTCCATTTAACTTTATAATTTCATCCATAAGAAGACTTCTTCAACTATTTTGGACAAGGAATCAATCAACTAACTTGATGAGTATCTTTTTTGATAAAACATACTTTAACAAACAGTTAGTACTCAACATACTTAAATATTTTGTTAATCATTAAAATCAATATAGGAGTTCATAATCTTCCCCTTTTTGATGATGACAAAACCATTAAGTATAAACAAATGGAAAGCTAAAAAGATTTTCAACAAGAATAGAGTTTTTGGCAAAGTATCAGAGCTTAGCACGATAAGTATCATAGTCTGAAAATGTATTGATTGTCAAGAATTGAGACTTACTGATAATGTATCAGAACTATTTATATATATGAAGAAGGTTAAATTTATATAAAAATAGTATCAAAGCATTGATTATAAAGCACCAGAGCTATAGATTATGAAATATCAGAGTTATAATTAAAAAGTATCAGAGCTAAGATGTATATTGTATATAATGCTCAAAAAGTGTATCAAAACATCTCCAAAAGATAGTCATTTCACCATGAAGAGAAGAATAGCAAGGAAAAGCTTTAAGAGTATCAAGGCATTAAACATGTGCCAGAATAGTAAATAGTATCAGACTAAAATTAATAGATTATAAAGAGTATCAAGGTATCAAAAAGTATCAGAGCATAGAAACAAAAGTATCAGAGTAAGGAAATGGAAGTAGAGATCAAGGATAATAGAACAAAAACTCAAAAACTCCCACTCAATATATGACCCAAAAATTTATTTTCAAAAAGATTTTTTTTGAGAACATTTACAAAAAGTTATAGCTTTAGTAAATTTCTTTCTCGCTCCCCCTATCTCATTGCTTCAACCAAATTGACAAAAGTTTCATTGATTATCGTTGATACTCCCCAATATTATAAATTGTGTGCTTTTCATTAAATCTTTCAATTATTCTCCCCTTTTTTGTCATCATAAAAAAGTTAAGAAAAAAGCACATTTCAGTAAATAAAAAAGTAAGAGCCATTACATTTCAGTGAGAGTGCATTCATAGAAGTCAAGAAGTCAATATATAAAATTTGATCCATTAGATTCAAACATTTGATGCATTTGACAAAATTTGATACATCAACTAAATTTGATACATTGACAAAATAAAATTTGATACATTAGATACTGATACATAAAAGTAAACTAAACTGAAATACAGACTAGCAAGGTATAGATCAATCTGAAGGAGTACTCTCTTCATTAGAGGACCCGATCTCAAGAATGATGGGACCTGTAATCCTAGAAGGTCTGGGTCTCGGCCACATCAGCCAAAGATTAGATTGTTTGGTCCGGGTAGGTCTCAGTGTAGTCCATGGCCTCGGCCTCTACATCTGGTACATGCTCATCCTCTAGCTAGTGCTGAAGAGGATGAGGCAATATCGAATGCAAGAGCAGCAGTGATAGGAACAACAGGTGTGTCAGGGATCGGGGGTGTGTCATCAAAAATAGGACATGAACTAAGAGCATGGAAACCAAGTACATGAAGACCTAGCTACCAAATCAAGGTAGATGTCGAAGGAACAGGTGGAGTCCTACTCGAAAAACTAAGAATCAGAGTAGGAAAATCTATGTCAAGAGCATCTGAATGAAGTACAGGTATGAGAGCAAGAGTGTCAACTGGGTCAGGAATGGTCGATGTGCTGGAAAGGACTGGGGTCTAGAAAGATGCTCTAGAAGGATCTGAAGCTGGAGTCTTTGAAACATCAGTAGCAACATCTAGTACGAACTCTGCCATAAAATCTCTGACATCAAACTCTACGGAAGAGTCGGCCTGACCATCTCCTGCCTCTGGTCCTAGGGTTTTAGGTGGTGTTGGAGGTGCTGGAGGAGAATCTGATGATGGAGGAGGTGAAGGTGCTGGAGCTCTCATAGAAGTCAACCTCTCCAGTGCAGCTTTAATAGCAGTAACACTCTGTTTAAAACCCTAGTGATCTGCCCTCATCTCCATATGGATCTGGTCAACTTGCTGTCGAATAATCATAATCTCTGTCTCTATGCAAGTGACCGTCTCATCCATGATGTCTCGAGTACCTGGTATCTCAGTTTGTGCTAGAGCAGCTAACTCGGACTGAGCTACAGGCTCGGGCTGAGCTGCAGGCTCGGGCTGAGCTGCAGGCTCAGGCAGAGTCTCTAGAATGTCTCTTTATGCTTTAGATGGCCCAGCCTCGATAGTGAAAATTCGCTCATCCTCTGTGGCTTTCTCTTCTGCATCAGTGGTCTGACATGATACTCATCGTGTCCACTAACCTTTGACTAGATGTAAACCTATCATGTGGAGCGATCTCTCAATATAGACGTCCGTATGTAGTAACAGTCTATATGGCTCTGCATCTACAATGACTCCATATGCCATGAATAAGATCATCAAACCCATACCATAGGGCAAACACAACCTCTTGCTAGTCATTGCCTATGTCATCTGATGAACTATAAGCACAGGAAGGCAGACTGGAGTGTGCTAAATCAAGGATACCATAACCATCAGCTCTCTCTCAGTGATAAAATCAAAATGTCCGATCTTCGATAGAAGAATTCAGGCGACAATATAATGCAATAGCCTCATCTCGGGCAAGAGTCTGGATGCAACTATAGGGCTCCCTGTGGAAGATCATCTGACTCGAAGATACATCGAAGTCCACTCATGTGATCTACTAGAAAGTCTGCTAATGATCATCTCATAGGTATTTGCCATACCCTGCTCAGTATCTTGGTAGTAAGTAGAACCTCAGTACCTCGTACTACTACAATCCATCCATCAGCACCTCTAGCTAATGTACTATAAAACTCTTAAATCAAGCCAGGGTAAAACCTCTTGGACAAGGGTAGAACTGTGACAACTTAACATCCCTCAACCACTATCCAATATGAAAATGTTGCTGGTTTAGGAAGTCAAAGTCGACTCGCCATCCTCCGACAATGGCCTTAGATGCCATCCTATCAATTGCTGGGACTGGTGGTCTAACAGGAATATCTAGCTAGACCCCAGGCTCTGCTGCTTCTAGATCTTAATGCCTAGCCTTCGTCCATCACTCGACCTCCTGAACTGATGGTCGAGGCCTCCTAACTACTTATTTTCAATGACCCATCCTCTAGGAAACAAGCAAATGAAGCGAATGCAGGGAGAAAGGTAGGGTTTCTACAGTGAAAACCATGAGAAACAGATGAGGAGCAGTGAAGAATGAAAGAAAAGCAATTTCAAATAGGAAATCAAGCCAAAGAACTAGTGATTAGAGAAAAATGAAATGTTGGGAATGGCTTATGGGTGAGTCAGCTCAGGGTATTGGGAGTGGAAGAAAACTTGACAGTTATGATGAGTGTTAACAATCGGAAGCCTTGATTTCTTCTTATTTCATTCCTCGAAGTGTAACACTCATGACTGTGGGTCAAGTGTCAACACTTGGAGGTGTCGACACTTTGAAGTATCGATACTTCGACAAAAATTTTAAAAAATAGAGAAAAATCATAGGAAATTGAAGAAACTGATTTCAAGAGATTATGAGTGATTAATCATGATTTTGAAGAATATTGATCAGAAAATTTCAAGGATAGATTGAAGGATAATAAGGAGATCAAAGAATCAATTAAAAGGTTTAATGATCCCTAACTCTCTTCTAATCATACATAACCTATTTTCTTGAAGAGGTTTGGTCAATATGTCAACCAATTATATTTCAATGCATATAAATTCAAGCATAACATCATTATTTTCAACATGATCTATATTAAAATGGTGTCTAATCTTAATGTGTTTACTTCTAGAGTGCTGAATAGGATTTTTAGTTAGATTAATAGCACTAGTATTATCACATCTTATGGGTATCTTAGTTAATTTGATTTCAAAATCTTCAAGTTGTTGCTTAATCCATAAGATTTGAGCACAACAACTTCTAGCTACAATATATTCAGCCTTAGCTGTAGATAGTGCAATTGAAGTTTGTTTCTTGCTAAACCATGAGATTAAGTTAACTCCAAGAAATTGGCAATTTTCATTAGTACTTCTTCTATCTAATTTATACCTAGCAAAGTCAGCATCAGAATAGCCAATCAAATCAATTGAAAAATCTTTAGAATACCATAGACCAATATCAATAGTACCAAATAAGTATCTAAGAATGTGCTTAACAGCCATTAAATGAGATTCTTTAGGAGCAGATTGATATCTAGCACACATGCAAACTAACATGATATCTAGTCTACTAATAGTCAAGTATAGTAAAGAACCAATGATACTCCTATATAATTTTTGATCAACAACTTTACCACATTCATCTTTATCAAGTTTACAAGGGCTCATAGGTGTACCTATTAGCTTGGTTGTCTCCATCCCAAACTTCTTTAAGATTTCTCTTATATACTTAGCTTGGTTGATAAAGATCCCTCTCTAGTTTGCTTGATTTAATCCAAGAAGAAATTTAGTTCACCTATCATACTCATCTTGAACTCTCCCTACATAAGCTTAGTAAACTCTTGACAAAGCGATTCATTAGTAGCACAAAAAATGATATCATCAACATAAATTTATACTACTAATATATCATTTTTTTTTCAGAAATAAGGTAGTATCAACATAGCCTCTAGAGAATCATTTCAATCAAAATCAAAAATTTGCTAAGTCTTCATACCATGCACGTGATGATTGTTTTAAATCATAAAGTGCTTTGTGCAGTTTAAAAATATGATCAGGATGTGCATGATTTTCAAATCCAGATGGTTGTTCAATAAAAACTTCTTTAGCAATATGATCATTTAAAAATGCACTTTTAATATCCGTTTGAAAAAGTTTGAAATTCATAAAACATACAAATGCTAAATGTAAACTATTAGCTTCAAGTATAGCTACTGGAGCAAAGATTTTATCAAAATTAATTCCTTCTTCTTGATTATAACCCTTAGTTACCAGTCTAGCCTTATTTCTAATTACTATATTATTTTCATCTAGTTTATTCCTATACACCCATTTTGTACCAATAATTGAAATATTAGATGATCTTTCTATTAGTGTCTAAACTTTATTTCTTTCAAATTGATCTAATTCTTCTTGCATAGCAATTATCTAATTACGTGTTTTTCAGCTTCTTCAATACTTTTAGGTTCAATTTGAGAACCAAAAAAAATGTAATCACATTTATTTCTAATAGATGATCTAGTTTTTACCCGTCTCGATATATCACCTAAGATTAATTCCTTAGGATGTCCATGAGCATACCTTTATTCTTTGGATAGATCTTTATGCTTCAGTGAGGATCTTGTAGCTTCTTCTCCATCCTTCTTATTTTGATCTTCTTCATCATCTTTGGAAGGGGGATCATCCAAAGTTAGTTTTTTTTGTCCTTCAGTACCTGCACATGCATCAAAAATATCCTCCTTTCTAGAGGATTTGTTAGTGGACACTTCAAATACTACATGCACTGATTCTTCTACTAGTAGTGTTCTTTTATTAAAAACTCTATATGCCTTGCTTGATGTAGAGTATCCTAAGAAGATACCTTCATCAGACTTGGCATTAAACTTACCTAAATTGTCTTTTCCATTATTTAAAACAAAGCAACAGCAACCAAAAATTCAAAAATTTTCAAAATAGGTTTTCTTTCATTCCAAAGCTCATATGGGTTTTACTTAAAATAGGTTGAATTAAAACATGATTTAAATATAATGACCAGTATTAATAATTTTTTCCCATAAATATCTTGGAAGATCATTTTCAGAAAGCATTGTGTGTGTCATTTCTGCTAAAGCATGATTTTTCTTTTCTACCACCCCATTTTATTGAGGTGTCCTAGGTACAGAAAAAATATGATCAATTTCTTTTTCATTACAAAATTTTTTGAAATCTTGGTTTTCAAATTCAATACCATGGTTACTATGAATATAAACAAATGAAGTACCTTTTTCATTTGAAACTTTTCGATAAAACTTCAAGAAAGCTGAAAATGATTCATCTTTATGAGCCAAAAATAAAACCCATGTAAATCGAGAGAAATCATCCACTATAACTAATTCATATCTCTTGCCTCCTAGGCTTGTTGTCCTAGTTGGTCTAAAGAGATCTATATGGAATAGCTCTAATGGCCTAAAAGTTGAAACAAAACCTTTTGGTTTGAAAGATATTTTTGCTTATTTTTCAAATTGACATGCTTTACATCTCTTATCATGTGTCTTGAGCAACCACTATCGAGATACCACAATCTTTTCTTTTTTTTGGTTGCACGAAATACCTACAAAATAAATTAAGTTTTCAATTTAGGTACCCAAGCCATCTTGGATCCTTCAGGGTTAGTACTAAAGGTGGTTCCTTTTGGAACCCAAATCTTTAGAATTATTAATCTTTCTAAGATCACATTGATATGCTTTATTATCTAACTTTCTACAAGAAAACATGTAATGCTAGATGATGCAGGTACAAAGAAATTCTTGAAAAAATTTTGTTATTTTTGAGGTCTAAAACCCAAACCTGCTTTGTTGAAAATTGCTTTTTGATTGTTCAATAAAAGATTTAGCTTTTCAGAACTATATGTAAATTTTTTAACAAAGGGTTTAACTTTGTCAAGCTCATTTTTGAGTTTCTGATTTTTTTTCTCAAGATTTTATTTTTCTTTAAAAGTTCATTATTTGAAATAGTGACCTTGGATCATTTTAAACTTCAATTTTCATTGATAAAGCATTCTTTTATCTTTCTAAAACGTCATCTTAGTCTTTAAATCACTATTTTTATTTGTAAGATTGGTGTTTTCATGAGAATATGAACTAGCATACTTTTTTAACTTTTTGTTTTTAATCTTTAGCAATCTATATTTATGCATGAGTTCATCAAATGCATCTCTAAGTTCATCAAATATAAATTAAGTTTCAAAGTCAGAATGTACCTCATCTTCTTGAACCATGAAGCATAGATTCGTGCTTCGATTTGTTCTTCTTCTGAACTGGAGTCCTCACATCACCCCAAGTTGCCATCATTACCTTCTTTCTAAATCTTTTCTTGGACTTCTTTAGGAGAGGACAATCAAACTTGTAATACCCGGGCTTCTTGTATTCAAAGGAAATTGGTTGTTCCTTATCCTTTTCTTTTTCTTTTTCTTTTCCCTTTTCTTTGGTAGGTTGAGGCTTTTTCTTGTAAGGAAATTTCTTTTTTCTCATAAACTTTTTGAACTTTCTTGCAATGAGAGCCTCTTCATCCTCATTTTCTTCTCCTTCGGATTCTTCACTTGAAGAATCTTCTTATGTTGTAGACTTGAAAGTTATAGTCTTCTTCTTTTTATCCATGTCCATTGCCTTTTACTTCAGATTCAACTCATAAGTCATGAGTGAACCTATTAGTTGCTCTAATAAAAGTTTCTTAACTTTTTTGGCTTCTTGATTGCCATCACTTTAGGATCCTAAGATGATGGCAATGACCTGAAAATTTTATTTACAAGGTCAGCATTAGTCATAGTCTTACGAAGACTTCTCATGCCATTTACAATATTTGTAAATCTAGTATACATATCAGTAATAGATTCATTAGGTTCCATTCGAAATATCTCATAAGTATGTACAAGCATATTAACTTTAGTATTTTTCACTTGATCGGTACCCTAATGAGTAATCTGAAGTGTGTCCCATATTTTCTTAACAGAGGTGCATGCAGAAATCCTATTGAATTCACTAGGATCCAATGCATAATATAGTAGATTCATTGCTTTCGCATTAATCTCAGATTGTTTAATATCAGTTTCATCCCAATCCTCTTCGAGTTTTGAAATGAAAATGCCATTAACAATAATGAGAAAATATGAGGACCTTTATCTACAACTTTCCATAAATTGTAATCAATTGAATGCATGTAAATTCTTATACGTGTTTTCCAATATATGTAATTTGTGCCATCAAAGTAAGGAGGTCTATTTGAGGCTTGCCCCTCAACTACACTTGAACCAAGTGGGGCTGCCATAAATCTTTACCTGTTGGTTAGACCTATAAACTGAGAACGTGGCTGTGCTACCACTTATTGCCCAGTAAGCAATCCAAGAGGGAGGGTGAATTGGGTTTCCAAAATTTTGCAAGAAGGTGCCAATTCAAAACAATTAAGGCGCTAGTGAATTGCAAGTGCTTGTGTGTTATTTAAGAGTATGCAGTGGAAATAGATAAGCAAATGCAAAGAAAATAAATGTAAATAAAGAGAGAGCAAGCAACACAAACACAAGGATATATAGTGGTTTGGTGTACACCAAAGCCCCTACGTCCACTCCCAAGGTCTACATTACTTGGGTGCCTCCAGCTTCTTCACTTGGCCTCTAGGCTCAGTACCTAGTTCGCTAAGGCCCTGGCTTTCGCCTCGATGGTGTCAGCCTTACAGCGAGACTCTGCATCTCATCGGGCTAGCCGCCAGCATGCCTCCTTGATGTGGAAGGTATCTTGGATGACCTGGGGTGAAAGATAAAGAAAAAATAGTTAGTTAACCTTTTTATTCCTTGAATCCAAAGCTCGATGGGAGTATTAAAACTTACAATAAGTAGCTAAGGAAAGATCCTGGAGATGGTCTCACCCATTATGCGGCTGCTCTCTACCTACAATCTTGGGGCTGCAGGATGAAGCCTACTTGCCTCTCAGGTAGGTCAACGTCAAGGGTGATGATGAATGGGGCGACACCATCATAAAGACCCTAGCCATTCCAGGGGTTAGGGCCACGGACGAGGAGGGGCCGACCAATGCTGGACCTGACAACTGGACCCCTGCTACTATAGAGGCCATGGGATGAGTCAGCATCCTCTCTGGCTCAAGGTGGTGCCCTCCTCTAGTGATGATGAGATTGATATGACTTCAGGTGAAATCAAAGTGGGTTGAGGGGGTCTCTCCATTGGCTCTGTAGCCTCACTGAGTTCTAGGACCACACCCCTGGCCACCTCTATAGCCAGCACCGGATCTTCTTTGCCCCTCTCTCCCGAGGCCCCTCTGATGATTCCCCACAAGTTCTCTCTCCGGTACCTCGAGAGGCCTTTCCTCTGGCTCCTCTCAGGGCTTCAATGATGATATCCACTACAGGACATCTGTTGGATCCTATTAACTAAGAACTTCAAATCTGCATTGGCAGAAAAACTTGGTTAATTACTAGATGCATAAAAGGAAATAGATCTCAATCCTTACCTAAAGACTAGATTTGGTTGATCCGTGTGTCAAAAAGATTTTGCTCGAAGAGGAGGTCCCATCCATGGGAAACCTTCGAGGTAACAAGCTGGTCGTAAACCTCCTAATCGGTAGGCTCCACTATGGTATTATGATTGGGGGACTGGTTGGGGTCACTCCAAACCCAATTGACTCCCTCGACCAAAGTGAAGAGGTGTCAGTTCTTCCATCCCTTTGATAGAAGTGGGTGGGTCAAACCAAAAGGTCCCAGGACAGGGTGCAACAAACCACCACCCCTTATCCACAGAGTGACACTTCAGGATAAAGAGAGCCCTGAAGAAGGAAAACCATGCAACCATGCTATGGAAATGGCACAGGATGATGAAGGAGCAGATAACCATGAAGGAGTTTGGGATGAGTTGGACTGGAGCTAACTTATAGTTATCTAAGAAGGACAGGATGAAAGGATGAAGAGGTAGTCAGAAGCCAAAGAGAAAAAGCCCTCGTATAAGGCAATCCGGCTTGGCACGCTTGAAGTAACCTGCTCGTTCAGGCTCAGGGTCATGATCCGGATGGACTCTAGAATCTTGTGTAACCCTTAGAGATGAGGGATCCACCTTGGTCATCGTTGAGGCGGCGCCTGACAGACCAGCCATGTCCTGGCTCGAGGATGATGGAGGGGGAGGCAAGGAAAAGACATTGGGATCTACCATCTGGCAGGGACCTTGGAGGACCCAGAAGGGGACATTTTTCTCCTCCTCACTATCTGAGGGAGGAGGCCTAGACGAGATGACTCTGCAATACTCGAGTGACCTGGGATACGCTCTGGGGGGCAGAATTTGCCTCTTGAGGAACTCATGGGAACTCAGAGAATAGGAAGAAGAAAAGAAAGCCTAAGGCTATGGATAATGAATGCTCTCCTAGTATGGACTGGAAGGAATGGGGAGAATGGAGAGAAGAGACTAACCTGCACAAGGCTTCGGGTCAAGGTTTCCAAATATGGATGAGGTACTCCCTTTTCCTCCTCTTTTCCTCCATCTCCCCTCAATGGATCTAGAAGGACATAATGGAACAAGATGTCTTTCCAAAAGGGACAACGAAACCCCTCTTGAAACCATGTCCAATGATTGAATGTAGCCCTTCCCCACCGGTCGACCGGATCAGGATACGTGTCAGCATCCATCACTTGAGGTGCTTTGGTTCATGAACAGTCATGTCGAGGGGCATGAAGGCATCATTTCAGATCGTCACCCCTTGCTGACATGGTGGCTCTTGGTTGGCAGGCGGACAATCTATGAATCATCAAAAGTCACTGCAATTAATGATGGGTCTAGGGCCCCTTTACATCAACAGTGTCAAATTATTTCCTTTACCTCGAACCCGAAATGTTATAGTGCTTTCTGGGCTCGGGAGTGGGGGCATCTGATGTGGCTGACTGCTGATGTGGTGCCTGTGTTCAACATGGCTAACTGCTGATGTGGTGCTCGTGGACTGCATCCTAACCATGTAGAGCTACTGATCGAGTAGAGTTCTTGGCAGAGTAGAGCCCCTGGTAGAGTAGAGCTCCTAGCCAAGTAAAGCTCCTAATCGAGTAGAGTTCTTGGCTTAGTATAGCCCCCGACCAAGTAGATCCCCCGGCCCATATAACTTCAAGATCTTTCTCATGTTCCAAAGCTCATATACTTGATATTCCATTAATTTAACTGACTTCTTCAACTAACTGACAAGCAATTCAAACTTTCAATACTGATGAGTACCTATTTCTAATAAATATTTTTAACATATATTAGTACTTATATATACTTAAGTATTTTGTCATTCATCAAAATCAAGACCAGAGTCAACAATCTCTCCCTTTTTGATGATGACAAAACCTTTAAATATATAAATATGATAAACTTAAAAGATTTGCAATAAGATCAAGATAGAGCTCTCCCTCAAAATGATGATCTAAAAATATTTTTCAAAATTATTCAAAATTTTCAAACTTTCTTCCCCTAACTAATTCTTCCTTTTAAGTTTAAAACTTTCTCTCTCCCCTTTTTCATATTTATTATATATCTCCCCCTTTTTATCATCATGAAAAAAGTGGAAGGCAATAAAAAGTTGAGATAAAGTGGAAAGAATTGCAAGAAGAGTATCAAAATCAATAAGCATGAATCTGATACCAAAACATGATATACAAATGCAAAAAGATTTTAATATGTTAATTTTTTATGATGATTACGGAGATAAACCTTGCTCCCCCTGAATGTTATTTTTCTTGAATATATGACCATTATCAATAAAAAAATTTCTTAATTTTCATGCTGAGTCGGAGGGGCCAGTTTGAATACTAAGCTCTTTATGTATTTGAAAACCTTATCAAGATATACATGATTTTCAAAACACTTTAACATCTATCAAAAATAATTTGAAATCCATATAAGTTTGGCATAAATGTAAGTAAAAATCAAAAACTTTATACCAACATTCACTAAAAATATATTAACCAAATCAAGTGGAAGCCTTATAGCCACAAGTCAAATTATGTGACATAAGATTCATCAAAATCAATCACTTGTTCATTATCACATTTTTGGCTATAAGTCTTCACTTCATTCTAATTAGTCAGTTTAAACAATTTTCAAAGCTACTATAACAGAGACCAAATTTATTTCAACTAATATTTTTTTCAATAAATATAGAAGGAGATAATTAGATTTACCAATGTGTAATTCCTCTCTTTACCATTATGTCCAAAAATATAGCTTATCCACTCTTCATCTATCTTGTACAGCCACTATTTAAATACCACCTTCCTTTCTTCTTGTTGGGCTACAAGACATTCCTGCAAATATATCAAGTGGATATTTTTGGTATCCAAATTTTCTTGGGTCCTTTTGGGTTAGTATTTATGGTTTCCTTTTGGAACCCAAACTTTTTTTGATTTGTTACAAATATAAGCTTTTTGGCCAAATTTATCACAATTAAAATAAGTATATTTGATGATGCTGGAACAAAAAGATTTTTCAATAATTTTTGCTTTTTTCTTGTTTGTAACCAAGTCCAGCTTTATCAAAAGTAGCTTTTTTGGTTGTTTAAAGTAAACTTAATTTTTTTAGAACTCAGGTAACTTTTCAATAAATGTTTGACCTTATCAAGTTCATTTTTTAGCTCCTCATTTTTTTTTGAGATAAGGTCTTGCATTCATTGAAAAGTTTTTCTTTTTCAAAACTCAATTTAAGCTTTTTAAAACTTTTTATTTCTTCAATCAAAGCATTTTTTTCATTTGAAAACTTATTACACTCATCTTTCAAATCAACATTTTCATTTTCTAAAATTTATTTTTCTTCAAAAAATCATTCTTTTCATTTTCTAAAAACAACGACCTTGGCTTTAACTCTTTGTTTTCATTTTCAAGATTATTATTTTCAAAGAAAAATTATTAGCATGCTTTTTTAATTTTTATGCTTTACTTTTAATAATTTATATTATGCACAAGATCTTCAAATGCATTTTTGTAATTCATCGAAAGTAAAATCAAGTTTTGAATTTATCTCATCCTCATTTGCCATAAAGCAAAGATTGGCAAATTTTTGAATTTGTTTTCCTCGGAGCTTGAGTCCTCACTCTCACTCCAAGTTGCCATCATTGCCTTCTTCGTATATTTGTTTTTGGCCCTTTTCCTTATAAATCTTGGAAATTTGTGAGCCAAAAGTTGATTTCATCTTCACTCTTCACTATCTTCTGACTCCTCACTTGAATACTCATCTGGTTTAATGGATTTAAGGAAAATTATCTTCTTCTTTTTGTCAACATCCACTATCTTTTGCCATAAGTTCAACACATAGGTCATTAGTGAACCGATAAGCTCTTCCAAAGATAAGATTTCAATATCTTTAGCTTTTTGAATAGCTGTCACTTTTGGATCCCAAGAAGTTGGCAAAGATTTGAAAAATTTATTGTCAAGATTAGTATTAGATATAACTTTGCCACACTTCTCATTTTATTAACAATATTATAAATCTAGTATACATGTCAGTTATAGATTCATAATGTTCCATTTTAAACATTTTATAAGTATGTACAAGCATATTTATCTTAGTATTTTTTACTTGAAGAGTACCCTCATGAGTAACCTCAAGTATGTCCCATATTTTCTTTACCATTTTGCATGTGGAGATCCTATTGAATTCATTAGGGTCCAATACGTAATAAAGCAAATTCATTACTTTAGCATTAAACTCAAATTACTTATATTTTTCATCCCAATCCTCTTCAAGCTTTGGAATGGAAACACCATAACCAAGATAGAAGGATATGAGGACCTCTGACTATCATTTTCCAAAGATAATAATCAATGGATAGCATATATATATGCATTCAAGTTCTTCCCCTCACATTCATCAACTAGACTTAAGCCAGCATCATGACTTAACACTAAAACCTACAATAATTGCCATAGATCTTTAACTCAAGATCGTTGGACCTTCGTTGAGTATCAAGTACTAATACCAAGTCAAGCCTGAGTACTTGGCTCTGATACCACATGTTGCCTAGCATCAACCTAAGAGGGGGGGTGAATTGGGTTTTTAAAATTTAAACTTAAGCAAGTATGTGTTGAACTAAAAGATCTTCCTCATATTTCAAAGTCCATATAATTTGAAATTCCATTAATTTTACTGACTTCTTCAACTAATTGACAAGCAATTCAAACTTTCAATACTGATGGTACCTGTATCTGATAAACATTTTTAACATACATTAGAACTCATATATACTTAAGTATTTTATCATTCATCAAAATCAAGACCAGAGTCAACACACAATCTAAGCCTTACTAGATTATAAGATCACTGAGGGAGAAATGAAATCTAATGACCAACCTAAAACCTTAAGGAACTATTAGTACCCTAATAGCTCTATCCAAATGGATTCTAGTGTATGACCTAAAATCTTACAGGAAATGAATTTTGGTGTATGACTTAAAATTTTACAGGACTATTGGTACCCGATTGACTTTGCCAAACATCTACAATTATATTCCCAGCTAAAAATTTTATGAATAGATCTCAAACTAATTGATATGTATCCTAAATTCACTAGATTCGAAGATGCATACAATTATACAAGGGAGTCTGAAAAAGTGACTAAAATGAAATCTTTGATCCATAAGATAGAGGAAGTCCTAGAATATAAAGGATATACCTAATTAGACCATGTGCCAGCACCTATGTGCATAGCATATGAAGTACCAAATCTTGTTATAAAGGAATGTCCTTACTTGATGCATTCAACCCTAAATGAGTTCACATAGCAGACTGCAAGTAAAAAAAATATGTGACCGAACCTTATGCACCAACTATAACCCAGGATTGGAAAATTATCCAAATTTTGTATGGTCACAAGATGTAACATTAGGAACTTACAATTTTGATCAATCTTACTTATGGCCCAGCTAAGAACTGAATAATCAACAACCAGGTTTAGATCTCAAGGAAGGATTTAGTCCTCTAGAGAAAGCCCTAGAAGCTCAAGTAAATCCCATGCTAACCTCAATGCGACACTAAATAGCACCAATCTATCCTAAATAGCTTTATGCAGACCATGGTGTTGGAAAATATGTCCCAAAGCCAATCACTTGGGATGTAGGCAGTTGTGCTCAGCACTGTATTCATTTTATGAATTAATAAAATTATTATTTGGCAGCTCATCACATATTGAATTTTCCTAAAAATGAACTCTTTCCATGTGATGAAGTCCTTAGGGCTACACTGACTTCGATACAGAGAGGATGTATCGACTGGTCCTTAAACCTTGTTCACAGCCAAAGGATATATTGTACTGGATGGCAATGTATCAAGTATAGGTTGTTGCGGTTCACATCATTTGGTTGTCCTCTTGACCAAAATGAGTTTGGTGACACTGATGTGACCTGCAAGTGGGATATATGATATTTCATTGAACGTGACTCCGTGAAACCCCTTTCTGCCAAAGGGATATTCAAGATTGGATATGGGTATATGTGTCCCTCTGACCTGAGATCATCACGGTAGCTTGCAAGCAACTCCCTGTGCTTTGGTACCGGACTACCCAGATTTTTAATCCAGTGACGGAAGGTTTCTGGGTACAGGCAAGTACTTGTGGAGCAGTGATGGACCAAGATGAATTGACCTATCCGAACAGTTTGGATTGAATGTCTCGCTGTATCTCAATTTAGCAAATCCTCGATCGGGGTAGCCCTAGTGAAGAGTCACTAGGCTTGCAAGATTGAGACACGTGATTGACTGACTTAGTCTGGGTTGGCAGCCCAATATCAGTCGTCCTGAGCATTAGAGGTCAAAGGGATGAATTATACAGTAACCATATGCCAGAGGTTCGATACTATGCTCCCGCATCTTCGACCTATCCGGACGCCGGGACCCATTGCTAGATGGTTTCCTGCGCTGGTACTGGAATCGTTCCAGTACTACCGTTTAGGTTCGAACCTATGAGGTCACATGCCACAGAGGATAACTCTCTGATCCGGATGCCGAGTACGATTGGTAATCGCTTCGGTTTTATGGTCACGGTATTTATTTGAGCACCTTTTTCAGGGTCTTGCCCTTGTTTGGGTCAGCCGAAAATTATTCCGGGCTGACCAGGTCTGCGCCAGGATTTTTCTGAATCAGATTTGATCTGATTCGGAGCTAAATTCGGCCTTCAATTGGTTGTGAACCGATTGAATTTTATTTAGTTGGGCTTGGACCGTTCAAATTGAATTTAACCGTATCCTTTTTTGGGATTGGACCTTTGGGTTTAATTGATTTGAACCCAAAATCAGTTAAACCGGTTTTTCTTTTGAACCATAGGTTTTAATTGGATTAAACCCTTCATTTAGACCGTGTTTTCTTTTCTGACCGGTTCACACATCTTTTACACTGGGAGAATTCCATTCGTCGGACGCCTTGGACGTCTCCTCGCCTCCCTCCACAAATTGCCTTAACACCCATTTAATTAGTTCTAATCACTAGTTAATTGGTGTTAAACCCTCCGAAGTCTTTCGGCCTCCCAGCGGTTTTTGTTTTCTCCCCTGCTGCTGCTCTTTTTAAACTCGCTACCATCCCCTGGTTCTTAAGCTGCTGTTCCATTTTTTTTGTCAGCGTGTGAGGAGAAAAATCAGCGTGTAAGAAAAAAAATAGCCTGTGAGAATCCCTTTTGCTGGCTGAAAATTCTTTCCCCTTCCACTGGTGTAGTTGAGGGCTGTTTTTGGTGAGTGAAAGGAAGAGAGAAAGCTCCTTAATCCCTATCCTGGTGCTCAAATCTGGAAGGACGGACTCTGTTTTGCTGAAAAACAGGTTCTGAAATCCTGCTCTTCCTTCCCACCGTTTCGTGTCTTCCGGCGACTAGCATCGACTGAGAGACAGATCAGAGCTAGCCCCCGGCGTGTTCCCCCTCTTGAGAGTGTTCAAACGAGCACTTGGAAGCCGGATCGACCTCCTTGCAGCTGTCCATTTTCTGCTCTGTTTTTGGTTGCAGGTTTTCCAAGTTGCTGAAATTTCTGGTGCAGATTTTGGGTGACAAGAAGGGAATCAAAACCTTTGAATCTTCTTCTCCCCTTTGAAGGAAGATTAAACATCTTGTTCCCTACATTTTGGTGTTGGAAGGAAGATCAAACGTTGGCAAGAACCTTCCTCTGTTCTGCAGCTTTTTGGTGGAAAGAACAGCATTTGTCAACGTGTTGTTAGTGAAGACAACAGGAATAATTTTATTCCTGTTATCCCTGCTATTCCAGGCTTATACCACATTTATTCCCAGCAGGAATAAGGTATGGATTTTTATTTTACATTCATGCATGTGTAGATCTATGCATTTATAATGTTTTATAAACATTACATGCCCATGTTACAACAACATGTTTTAGTCTGAACATGCTTCCTGATTGCGTTAGATCCTGGTTGGAGCATGTTTTCGCTGTGCATTTTAAAATTATTTTAAAATACTTACCTGCTCCCTGTTGTTGCATTCTTAGGGTAGGCACCTGCAAACGTACCATTTATCCTTCAATGGTATCAGAGCAGGGTTCCCTTTGTAACATAATCTTGATGCATGTTAGATTAAAAATAGTTTAATCTATTTTTGTATCCTGATAGTACTTTTAGGAACCTAGTTGAGACCTTCACCATGACCGTGTGTCTTTGACACGAAACGGATCGTCTGTGTTGGCCTTTTTAGAAGGATCCTTTAAGGAAATCTCGGAATTAAAATTGTTTTAGCTTAGATACAATTTTGACATGTATGTTAAATTATTGGGCCATGAAATGTTTATAAAATAAAATCTAGAAATGATGCATGATGTAATGTGAAAAATGTTTTACATTGACACTTAATTAAAAATGTTTTGATTAAATGTATGGCTTATTAAAATAAATCATTAGGTTTATGAAATCTAATTTGACATGAATAAGCCATTTTGGGTTAATTGGGTTAGTTATCTAATTGGGTCCTTAACTGGGTTAGACCTAGGTTTAGTTGAACCGGATAAAAGAAGATTAATCAAAAGTTGATTAAGGTCCTTCTTTAGAACTATCTAATAGTTAGAATAGTTGATCCGTTCATCTAAAATGGATCCAATTAGTGGCTCTGTGGACGCCCGAGTCTTTAGGCTAATCTGATCGGGTCTGGTAAACCGACTGGTGTCGAGGTAGGTTTGGCATTTGTGATCATGGTTGTATGAGGCTACCTCTTTCCTGGCCAACTTGGTTGGTGTCTAGGAAAGATGGTTAATGGCGGATACTCACCCATGATCTCACCTACCTGGCTAGTCGAGTCAACCAGAACTGATTAGAAAAGCTCAATGACTCGAGTTAACCCATGTCACCCAGGTCGATCGGTCTGACTGATCTTTAAGGTGCCCATGGATCATTTGTTGATTCATTTCAACCCTCCTGAAATCTGATTGATTCAGTGGGAGGATGATCCATGTCCTTGTCTCTTCTCTTCTGTCACAACTAAAAATCCTCTAAAATTATTAGGGCCTTAAAAGACTAAGTCAAAGAGTTGACAGTGTCTTAGCCTCCCATTAAGTTGGGTAGAAATATGTCCACTAGTCTGGTGTGCATCGGCAGTTCCATAGAACGGGTGTACATCCGGCGACGGGAATTTTTATCTGATCGATGATGGTTCAGTGCAACCTCCTTAACGGGACCAGGTGGGCTGGCCATAGTTGGGCTTGGTCTTTAGTTAGCTGGAAGCATTGGGTTTATCATTTTAATGGTTGGACCTAACCAGAGACCCGCAATAGGAGGCCCCTAGGCCGATTGGGGTGTTCTCTGGGGCAAAATTTTTACTGAAAATTGTTTAGGGAAACAATTGGTTTACGAACCTACCTTTAGGCTCGTATGGGTGAGCTGGCCATAGTCGGGCTCATGCGAGGCCTATTGGATTTCAGTACCCACTTGAAAAAATGTTGTTTTCACGGATTGGAGTCAGAGGCTACCAATCTGAAAAATTAGTGGGAGAAACCTTTAGACTAAAGTCCAAGTCTTTTGGTTAAGTTATTAATTCATAAACTAATTTGGTCTTGTTTTCTTTTCAGATGCCTTCAAACTTGTCGCTCCGGTCACTTCTCGATAACGAGAAGTTGAAGGGTCATAACTTCGATACTTGGTATCGAAGGTTAAGAATTGTTCTGGAGCATGAACGGATCCTCTATGTGATAACGGATCCGGCGCCTGAAATTCCTCCTGCAAATGCACGGAGTGCGGTCAGAGACGCTTACTTGAAGTGGGTTTCTGATCGGACTACTGTCCGTTGCATTATGCTTGCTGCGATGAACGACGAGTTCAGTCGCAAATTCGAGGAGGCCCAACCTGATGAAATCCTCCAAAAATTGAAGGAATCCTTCGGCACCCCGGATGATGTAGAACGGTACAAAGTGTCTTGTGCCATCTACAACTCCAAGATGCCGAATGGTGGTTCAGTCACTGATCATGTATTGTACATGATCGAGCTGATTGAAAAACTGGGCAAACTCGGATGCCCCTTGCACGAGCAGCTCGGCAAGGATGCGATCCTGAATTCTCTTCCCTCCTTCTATCTTGACTTTCTTGATCATTACAGAATGAACAAGCCTGCAGTCAACTACCATGGTCTTTTGGGGTTGCTGCAGACTTTCGAGAAAGACCACCAACTTGATAAGGGGGTGGTGAATTTAGTGGGAGGAAGTAGAGGTCGTCGTCCCTTTAAGAAAGAGAAGAAGAAAATAAATAAAAAGGGAAAGAAGGTGCAGAATGCTCCTGGCCCGAGTCAGACCAGGAAGTTTAAGGCTGATCAGTCTTCTGCAGAGTGCTTCTACTGCAAGAAGAAGGGACACTGGAAGAGGAACTGTCCTCTTTACATTGCGTCCCTTGATCCGAACAGGCCGAGAAAGCATAAGTCTGCTGAACAAGGTATTTATATGATAAAACCTTGTAATTACTCAATTGTTGATACTGCTAACTGGGTATTGGATACTGGTAGTCCAATTCATGTTTGTAATTCGTTACAGGGACTTCAAGTTAGTAGAAGATTTGAAGATGGAGAACAGTTTCTGAGCGTCGGGAATGGAAATCGTGTTCCAGTACTGGCGGTTGGAGTCCTCCGTCTTGTCTTTGAGTCTTGTACTGTCGAACTAGTTGACTGTCACTATTGTCCTAGTTTCATTATGTGCATAATCTCTATAGGCCTTTTGGCCAATTATGGTTTTGAACTATCAATAAAAGGAGATTTTTGCAATGTTATTTTGAATAATGCTGTTATAATGAAAGCTAGATTAAATAATGGCATATTTGTACTATCAAAGCCTGTTAGTGTAATGTACACTTCTAGCAAACGCCCAAGGTTAGATAATGTCAATAATTTGTATCTTTGGCACTGTAGACTAGGTCATATTAACCAAAATAGGATAAACAAGATGCGAGGAGATGGACTTCTCGAGGTCAGTGATTCTGAATCACTGCCCACTTGTGAATCCTGTTTACTTGGTAAAATGACCAAGTCACCTTTTTCTGGAAAAGGTGAACGATCTACAGAACTCCTAAATCTAATACATACTGATGTATGTGGACCAATGACAATAAGTGCCTAAGGAGGATACAAATATTTCATTACATTTACAGATGACTTTTCGAGGTTCGGTTATGTCTTTCTAATGAGACATAAGTCTGAGTCGTTTGAAATGTTCAAACGATACCGTAATGAAGTAGAAAAGCAAACTGGAAAAAGTATTAAAACCCTTCCATCTGATCGAGGTGGTGAATACTTATCTGGTGCATTTTTGACATATCTTGAGGAGAATGGAATTCTCTCTCAGTGGACTCCTCCAGGAATGCCACAGTTGAATGGTGTGTCCGAAAGGAGGAATCGAACCTTGCTGGACATGGTTCGATCAATGATGGGCTTTGCAACTCTGCTGCTATCCTTTTGGGGATATGCGCTTTAGACAGCCTGTTACTTGTTGAATAATGTTCCGAGTAAGTCTGTTGTCTCCACTCCGTATGAGATGTGGAATGGACGTAAACCTTCAATCTCACACCTTCGAGTCTGGGGTTGTCCGGCTTACGTAAAACGTTTAGACACAGACAAACTTGGTCCTAAGTCTGACAAGTGTTTATTCATTGGTTATCCTAAGGAAACCAAAGGGTATTTCTTCTATTTGGAGAATGAACAAAAGGTGTTCGTTGCTCTTAGAGCTATCTTTTTGGAAAAGGAATTCCTTGGAGAAGGAACTATAGCCTCTAAGATTGAACTCGATGAAGTTCAGCCAATAGAAGAACCTGCACACTCTAAAGACATCGTAGAACCGGCTGTGATTGATTCACACCCTGAACCCATTAGGAGATCTGGTAGAATACCGCGTCAACCGGATAGATACTACGATTTCTTGGTCCGGGACGGCGATCTCATTGAGCTCGATGAGAACAATGAGGATCCGATCACCTATATGGATGCACTTCAGAGATCTGACTCTGAGGCATGGCTCGGAGCTATGCGATCCGAAATGGAGTCCATGAAAATCAACAATGTTTGGACATTAGTTGATCTACCTGAAGGAATAAAACCCATCGGGTGTAAATGGATCTTCAAGAGGAAAAGGGGCGCAGATGGGAAGGTAGAAACCTATAAAGCCCGTCTGGTTGCCAAGGGGTATCGTCAGCGATATGGTATCGATTATGACGAGACATTCTCCCCTGTGACAATGCTCAAGTCTATTCGGATCATGCTTGCTTTGGCAGCATATTTTGATTACGAGATCTGGCAGATGGATGTCCGAACCGCTTTCCTAAATGGGGAGCTGGAAGAAAGAGGTGTATATGATACAGCCTGAAGGGTTCACATCCACAGATGAATCAAAAGTATGCAAGTTGCAGAAGTCCATCTATGGACTCAAGCAAGCATCTCGAAGTTGGAACTTACGGTTTGATAGGTGTATCAAATCGTACGGCTTCGTTAAGAACGGAGAAGAACCATGCATCTATAAATGGATTAATGGTTCTGTGATTGTATTCCTGGTACTGTATGTTGACGACATTCTCTTAATCGGGAATGATGTCACAGCATTACAAGGAATAAAGGTCTGGTTATCATCTCAGTTCTCCATGAAGGACTTGGGTGAAGCTTCTTACATACTAGGTATGAAGATCTATAGAGATAGATCTAAGAAGCTTTTGGGACTGTCCTAGTCTATGTACATAGACACCGTGCTGAAACGGTTCAGCATGGAAAATTCCAAGAAAGGCTATCTTCCGATAGGTTCTGGAATTACTCTTTCCAAAAAGGATTGTGCAACAACTCCTGAGGAAAGAGAGCGCATGAGTAGAATACCTTATGCTTCTGCAGTAGGCTCTATCATGTATACTATGACTTATACTAGACCAGACGTGGCATACTCACTAGGAGTAGTGAGTAGATACCAGTCTGACCCAGGTGAGGCGCATTGGAAGGTGGTTAAGACCATCCTTAAGTATTTGAGAAATACTAAAAATCAATGGCTGATTTATGGAGAACCTGACTTGAAACTTGTGGGGTACACTGACTCCTGTTTCTAGTCAGATAGAGATGATAGCAAGAGTGTGTCAGGATTTGTATTTACCTTGAACGGAGGAGCGATCTGCTGGAAAAGTTCCAAGCAGGCAACTGTTGCAGACTCGGTATGCGAAGCAGAATATATTGCAGCATCAGATGCAGCAAAGGAAGCTGTGTGGTTGCGGAAGTTCCTTGGAGAGCTAGGGGTGGCACCTTCCCTAGTTGGTCCTGTTCGGTGTACTGTGACAGCACTGGAGCCATTGCTCAAGCTAAGGAGCCAAAAGCTCATCACCGCACCAAGCACATTTTGCGGCGCTACCACCTCGTACGAGAAATCATGGAGCGAGGCGACATCAATCTTCTGAAGATCGATGGAAAAGAAAATCTGGCCGACCCCTTCACTAAAGTCCTTGGAGTCAAAGAGTTCGACTATTGTAAATGGGAAATGGGTATAAGATACTCCTCTAATTGGCTTTAGTACAAGTGGGAGTTGTTGGGAAATGTGTCCCAAAGCCAATCGCCTGGGATGTAGGCGGTTGTGCTCAACACTGTATTCATTTTATTAATTAATAAAATTATTATTTGGCAGCTCATCACATATTGAATTTCCCTAAAAATGAACTCTTTCCATGTGATGAAGTCCTTAGGGCTACACTGACTTCGATACAGAGAGGATGTATCGACTGGTCTTTAAACCTTGTTCACAGCCAAAGGATATATTGTACTGGACGGCAATGTATCAAGTATAGGTTGTTGCGGTTCATATCATTTGGTTGTCCTCTTGACCAAAATGAGTGTGGTGACACTGATGTGACCTGCAAGTGGGATATATGATATTTCATTGAACGTGACTCCGTGAAACCCCTTTCTGCCAAAGGGATATTCACGATTGGATATGGGTATATGTGTCCCTCTGACCTGAGGTCATCACGGTAGCTTGCAAGCAACTCCCTGTGCTTTGGTACCGGACTACCCGGATTTTTAATCCGGTGATGGAAGGTTTCTGGGTACAGGCAAGTACTTGTGGAGCAGTGATGGACCAAGATGGAATTGACCTATCCGAACAGTTTGGATTGAATGTCTCGCTGTATCTCAATTTAGAAAATCCTCGGTCGGGGTAGCCCTAGTGAAGAGTCACTAGGCTTGCAAGATTGAGACACGTGATCGACTGACTTAGTCTGGGTTGGCAGCCCAATATCAGTCGTCCTAAGCATTAGAGGTCAAAGGGATGAATTATACAGTAACCATATGCCAGAGGTTCGATAGTATGCTCCCGTATCTTCGACCTATCCGGACGCCGGGACCCATTGCTAGATGGTTTCCTGTGCTGGTACTGGAATCGTTCCAGTACTACCGTTTAGGTTCGAACCTATGAGGTCACACGCCACAGAGGATAACTCTCTGATCCGGATGCCAAGTACGATTGGGAATCGCTTCGGTTTTATGGTCATGGTATTTATTTGAGCACCTTTTTCGGGGTCTTGCCCTTGTTTGGGTCAGCCGAAAATTGTTCCGGGCTGACCAGGTCTGCGCCAGGATTTTTCTGAATCAGATTTGATCTGATTCGGAGCTAAATTCGGCCTTCAATTGGTTGTGAACCGATTGAATTTTATTTAGTTGGGCTTGGACCGTTCAAATTGAATTTAACCGTATCCTTTTTTGGGATTGGACCTTTGGGTTTAATTGATTTGAACCCAAAATCAGTTAAACCGGTTTTTCTTTTGAACCATAGGTTTTAATTGGATTAAACCCTTCATTTGGACCATGTTTTCTTTTTTGACCGGTTCATACATCTTTTACGCTGGGAGAATTCCATTCGTCGGACGCCTTGGACGTCTCCTCGCCTCCCTCCACAAATTGCCTTATCACCCATTTAATTAGTTCGTTAATTGGTGTTAAACCCTCCGAAGTCTTTTGGCCTCCCAGCGGTTTTTGTTTTCTCCCCTGCTGCTGCTCTTTTTAAACTCGCTGCCATCCCCTGGTTCTTAAGCTGCTGTTCCATTTTTTTTGTCAGCGTGTGAGAAGAAAAATCAGCGTGTAAGAAGAAAAATAGCCTGTGAGAATCCCTTTTGCTGGCTGAAAATTCTTTCCCCTTCCACTGGTGTAGTTGAGGGCTGTTTTTGGTGAGTGAAAGGAAGAGAGAAAGCTCCTTAATCCCTGTCCTGGTGCTCAAATCTGGAAGAAGGACGGACTCTGTTTTGCTGAAAAATAGGTTCTGAAATCCTGCTCTTCCTTCCCACCGTTTTGTGTCTTCCGGCGACTAGCATCGACCGAGAGACGGATCAGAGCTAGCCCCCGGCGTGTTCCCCCTCTTGAGAGTGTTCAAGCGAGCACTTGGAAGCCGGATCGACCTCCTTGCAGCTGTCCATTTTCTGCTCTGTTTTTGGTTGCAGGTTTTCCAAGTTGCTGAAATTTCTGGTGCAGATTTTGGGTGACAAGAAGGGAATCAAAACCTTTGAATCTTCTTCTCCCCTTTGAAGGAAGTTTAAACATCTTGTTCCCTACATTTTGGTGTTGGAAGGAAGATCAAACGTTGGCAAAAACCTTCCTCTGTTCTGCAGCTTTTTGGTGGAAAGAACAGCATTTGTCAACGTGCTGTTAGTGAAGACAACAGGAATAATTTTATTCCTGTTATCCTTGCTATTCCAGGCTTATACCACATTTATTCCCAGCAGGAATAAGGTATGGATTTTGTATTTTACATTCATGCATGTGTAGATCTATGCATTTATAATGTTTTATAAACATTACATGCCCATGTTACAACAACATGTTTTAGTCTGAACATGCTTCCTGATTGCGTTAGATCCTGGTTGGAGCATGTTTTCGCTGTGCATTTTAAAATTGTTTTAAAATACTTACCTGCTCCCTGTTGTTGCATGCTTAGGGTAGGCACCTGCAAACGTACCATTTATCCTTCACATGGGCCAATAGAAAACTTCTAACACCCAAGTTATCGCACATTTGGAGATGCAATTGAGTCCATTAGCCATGGTAGTGAGTGAAGAAGAGCTGTCTCGTCGGTTCGATAGTGACCTTGAGGAACAATTCTTGGCTAGAAGCTTTAATATCTCTATAATTGTCCCTAAACAATCAATTATAACTCTTGGAAATAAAATAAAGCAACAATGCATCACCCAAAAGACCAACCTAAATAACTAAACTAAGGAAAAAACATATAAAGAGAAATCATAATGAAGGGATGAACCACTTCCATCATCACCTTACCTATGGCCCCATCCACTAGTGCCCCAAAATCATCCATTGCTTTTAATAGGAAGGAAGAACAAATAGGTGCAATAATGAAATTAATTGAGACTTCCTAAGGATCACAAATGAAGAATACATAAAATTCTTTTCCATGATTCGTTAAACCCTGTCTAGCTTACTTTGAGGTGGATGATTTTGATGTAGATGGGTATACCATAGAAATGAATGACCTAATAGAAACACCCTACCCCAACCCCATCCCACTTTGGATCAAGAAATATGAGTCACCACCCAACCCTCTAATAGCCCCCTTATTAGAGTTACCACTTAACCCAGAACTAAAACCACTTTTTGTTGCATCCACTAATACTCTACCAATAATATATAATCAGGAAGCCCAAATTATAGGTGTAATAAAAGCATATAAAGAAGTTATTGGATGGGATATTGCTGATATGAGGGATAATGATTTTAAACTTTTTGTTTAATTTCTTTATATACGGCACTACTTTCAATGACACCTTCAAAATTTATCTATAATATTAAAATGATGTATATAGATAGAGTTAATGTTAATTTGAAAAAAGTGCCAGGTTATAGATTAGAAAGAAATTATGCTTTTAATTGAACCCCTCATGACACTGGTTGAACTTTTGCCTAAAAAGAAAGAGGCACCAAAAGAGGATCCTGAAATTCTCCCTCAGCAAATCGAGTATATAGATCTATAAATCTATTTATAGAGAAAGAGTTGTTAGCTATTAGGGGAATAAGCCACTCAATGGTCCCATATAGGAAGTACTTTGAAGTTAATCCCAAATCATGTATGGAATTACAAACCCATGTCAAGATTTGGGCAAGAATAGGATGAGCACTTTAAAAGGACTGATTAAAGATGTTAAATTTTGCACTTGTTGGAAGGCAACCCAGCTTTTGCATTTGAATTTCTTTTTTTTTATTTTTAGTGTATTTACCTTCTTTTCAAGTTTAGGACTAAGTTGAGGGGAGAACCTATTTTGAAAGAATTTCAAGTGGAATCATGAAAGTTGAGCGAAACCAAAAACTTATCTTGCCCAAAGGAATAAGGGATCATCTATATGGAAGCACCTGTCAATGAAGCAGCTATTTAGTTCAGGTAGTATCTCTCCTTGTTTTATCTTCCATGTCTTTAAATATGCTTCCAAGTTCAAAGTGACCGTTTTTAGCTATTCGAGGATGAAATAGAGCCATTAAATTCAAAACAAGGTCATTCTGTAAAGAAGCCATCAGTAGGTGCACTAGCATCTTCAACCTTTGTTCCTTCCTCCACAGTCGTCCCAGGAATACTCAAGATAAGGAGACTACTGTCGATTGTTGGAAAAAGTTTTCTCACCTTACTTTAGTAGTCCTTGAATCCCTCATCGATGACCTTGATTGATTCTTTGGTAATGTCATCTAAAAAGTTGCCAAATGACTTGTGCTCCTTTACGGCTTCCTCCTTGGCTTATACAAGCTCCTTTTCCAATCTTTTTTTTCTTACTCAGAGCTTTCGAATGGAGATTCCATTTACTTTGATCTCCTTATTGGCATGAGAAAAGGAAGCCTTCAATTTGTTTATTTCATTGGAGGTTGTAACCTCCAATTCAGCCTTTTGCACCTCAGTTGTATTGGCCCATGCCTAAGCAACCTTTATTTAGATAGTGGTAGATTCAAACTTGATAGCTACCATATTTGTTGCTTCCCTAGCCACCAACAACCTCCTCTATAAATCAGTCTTTACCTCATCGTATGAGATAAGAAAGTTCCAAAGATGGTTGACACTAAAGAGAAGCTAAAGAAAAAAAAGTAAATGGATTAGAAAAGAAGAAAGAAGAAAGAAAGAAAAAGAAAATAATAACAAAATAAAGGGAGAGTTTCTTAGAAAATCATAAGGTAGCTATCGCTAAGAACTTGGGAGAGTGCATTTGCCTCCTTTCCACTCTATCAATGGGAAGGAGAATCATCTCCAGCAACTCCTAAGCAAGCCTTGGACTTCACTGATTGGTGTCGCTTGATCTTACTCTTTTTTTTGAAATTATGTGTTCTCCTTAAGCCCCTGAGGACTGTTTGGAGGCAGCTGGGGGATGTGGTCAGACGACCTCTGAGGACACTATAGGGCTAATCACTATGGGTGGTTGGATAACTTCAAATGACTTAGGTGAACTGGTCATTAGAGGAATAGGTATAGGCTCCTCTATCGGTGCTAGAGATCGGCTGCTTAAAGAAGGTATCGACTAGGAAGACCCTTCAATCTTCTTCCTCTTATTCTCCTAAATTGCATTTGCCCCTTTTCTCTTTGCAGCATTCTGAAACCTCTCTACACAAATCTTCCCTATCCCTATAGACATAAGTAGTGGTCAAGAGATCAATGAAATCTGATGACTTTGTATAAAAAAAAGGCATGTAGTGTTCGGACATATTGAGAGAGCCAATCAGGATAATGCCTATATCGTATAAGGCTTGATTGCTTAGATAGAATTTGCACTCTAGAACCTTGACATTGAGCAACATGTTGTAATGCTCTAAGTCTTCTTCTAAAGGGGTTTTATTAAAGTTAGGTTCAGTGTAGGCTCTATCCCAAGAAGATCTAATGCCTAAAGGCTGGTTAGAAGAAAGGAAGAAAACCTAATCTTTCATTCATGGATGAACAAAGGGATGCCCTCTACAAGTTTACAGGATTGTCTATAGATAAAATAATACCAATCTTTATCATAAGAATAAGACTTCAACATGAAGATGGTCAGAACAAAGAACACATGGGCCCTATTCCTACCAAAAGGCAAATAAGGATCAAACTAATGATTACCTTGAAATCATTTGAGAAAATTGAGTGAAAGTAACATTATAATAATATGATACATTTCTAATAAAAGGATGAAGCTGGAACCAAACCCCATTGTCAAATGCATCCTCATATAGAAGGCGATGCACCAGGTAGAGGAGATAAGACCAGTTCATCATGACCAGTAATGATCAACCTAATATCATCAGGAATAAATTGTCTATCCCTGAGCCTCCCAATGTCTTCTTTCTTCATATTGGATGGCTCCTTATCAGGACCTAAAGAGGCCCTCCTAAGGTGTTTCATGATAGCAACAGGAGGAGGCAGATGCCCCTCCTCAACTAGGTTTGAGTCCGTTACATTTTTGGTGGGACCTACTCTCAAACTCCTCACATTCCTAATAGCTCTCTTAACCGTAGAGGCCATGGCTATAAAGCAAAAAAAAACTATGAAAAAAAAAGAACTAACCTAAGTCTCCTAGAGCAAGTAAGCCAAAACTTCAACAAGAATCACCTGCTAGCTCTCTTGCAAATGAAGGTGAAGAAGCAGGGAGGCAAAGATACATATTGGAGGATGGAGCTGCTATTTACAATGGTGCCCAAAGGTACAGATTGAATCATTCCATTGCTACATGAAAGCCACCTTGCACAATCCCTATCTTGACGTGTGGGCCACTCTCTTTTTGAAATCTAGGCTATCCTTATTGGTTAGGAGGCAGGCCCAATGGATCAAGGGGTTGTTGTTTCGAAAAATTGCCTATTGCTAAGCCTAATGTTGATTTTCATGAAAATTTCATGTCTCATTTAATATTGTGTAGTGAAATGGCAATACAAAAGTAATTATTTATTGTCCAACCATAAAATACTTGTAAAGTCTTTTCACTGTACCTTTGAGTTGAACTGAGCAAATCATCTTGAACTTGAAAGTTAGTGGGCAACTATTATAGGATTAATGACCTATTATAAGCAACTACTGATATATAGAAAAGTATTCTGCCAAGAACTAATCACTTATTCAAAGAATAGGGTGATAGATGGTCAAGAGCCGATCACTTATTCAAGGAACAGGGTGCCAAATGTCTAGGAGCCAATTACTTATTCAAGGCACAAGGTATCAGATGGCCAGGAATGATCACTTATTCAAGGCATAGGTTGCCAGTTGGCTAGGAGGCATAGGATGCTAGATGGCTAGGAGTTGATACTTATTCAAGGAAGAAGATATTAGATGGCTAGGAGCTGATTACTTATTCAATACACATGATGCCAAATATCTAAGGAATAATCACTTATCTAAGGCATAGGGTGCTAGATAGCCAAGAACCGATCATTTATCTGAAACATAGTTGCTCAACTACTCACTGGATAGGTCTGACCACTTATCTAAGCTAGGTATGAAGTACCAAAACTTCATTTAACATGAAGTATATGTCTTAAAGTCATTAAAGCTAATACAACAAGGTTAATAAGGTGGTTATTAAAAAGTATAATAGACCATTTAACAAACCACTTCATAAACCGATCTCTTAATGGCCTAATTGACTCAACCACTTTCTTAATAGTGTACCCACCTCACAAATGGCTATAACCACCTAACTAACTTGGATCCCCTAATTTTATAAATAGGGGATTAAGAAAAACTCCAACGGATAATTTTTGAACACACACTTTTCACATTTTCTTCCCACTATTTTTTCTTTTTAAGCTAACTTAAGCATCGGAGGATACCCCATTAGAGAAATTTTACCAATTCTCTAACATTGAGGACTTCTTTTATAAGTCAAGAAGCAGATTAAGCCCATCTCTGAAATCATTGAATAGTTTCTTGAATAGCTTTAAGAGCAAGAAGACCACTTCAATATAATCAGCTTATAAAGCTTGGAGAGGTGCAGCAACAACAATCATGTACACAAATATTATCTTGAAAGAAATTGATATATAATGGCTTGTTTTGAATTATAGAAACACATGATTCTTCTAATTAATGCATGTTGCATCATTTATAGGCTTTCCCTATTTTATGCTTTACATTTAAGAAAAAGAAAGGAATAAAAGCCAATAGGTATTTCTTCTGACTAATGAATCTTATATCATTTATAGACCTTTAATTCTATGCTTTACATTTAAGAAAAAGAAAGAATTGAAGCTAAATTCTTGATATCTATCAAAATAAAACCTAAATGAACAATGTGACTATCCATGTTTTCACAATTGAATATCAGGATAATTCAAAAATCTCATCAAAAAGTTCACTCGGAGTTATATAATGGCTATTTTTTAAGAATCATCACAACCCATAGTTCTCCTTTCTTATTCATAGAATATTGCATGGGCTATATATTTTGTACATGTGCTATCACATTTAAATAAAATAATCAAAACTCGGAATAATTATATGCCATAGTTGAAGATAAATTAATTGGTTGAATAAAAAAATTATTTTAGTTCACATAACAAAATAATGAAGTATGCTAATTAATTCTAAGCAATGCTATCTTTATCATTTGCAATCTTCTTTCTCCATCTTACTCTTTACATTTAAGAAAAAGAAAGGATTAAAAGACTATTTGCATTTCTTCTTACTAACGTATTTTGTATTGTTAATAGACTTCTTTCACTATTCCATGCTTTACATTTAAAAAATAGAAAGGATTGAAACCAAAATATTTGACATCTATCCACATAAACCCAAATGAATGATGCATCTATCCATATTTTCACAATAAAATTACTTGATAACTCTAAAATATCATTCAAAAACTCACTTGGAGTTATATAATGACTGATTTTTTTTGAATCGTAACAACCATGGTAGGGAAGAAGGGAAAGAAAGGAAGGAAGGGAGAAGAAAACAAAGAAGGGAAAGAAAAGATGAAAGAAAAAAAATAAAAGGTAAGGAAGAAGATGTGGAAAAAAGAAACAAAGGAAAAGAAAATGAAAATAAACAAAATAAGAAAATAAAAAAAGAAGAGAAGGAGAGAAAAAGAAAGGGTAAAGAAAAGGAAAGTAAGAAAGAAAAATAAAAGGGAAAGGAAAATAATAACAGGAGTGGATAAGATAGAAATATAAAAGGAAGGGTTAAAGAAAATAGATAGAAATGAAAGGAGAAATGAAATAAAAAAGAAGAAAAGGAGACAAGATAAGGATAAGAAAAGTATAGGATGGAGGGCATGCATCACAATCCGTACACCCAGGTAAAATAAAAAAATAAATACATTTGTCTGCTCAAAAAAATACTGGGCATGCATCAAAATCCGTACTAGGTGATGTCCCCACCTCAGGAAAAATGTTGAGGGCATGCATCAAAATCTTTTAAAATTTATTTTAGATTAGTCTATTTATTTTTTATTAGTCTAAAGTCTTGGAGTTTTGGTCGAGTTGGCTTCCAGGTTATTGAGGTCTAGAGTGTATTTAAAGGAATCCTGTTATTAGAAAAAATTCATCAACAAGTGAATAGAAATATTTTGAGATTTTTTCCATTCTCCTCTCCCTTGTTCTCTCTTCCTACTTCTCCCTTCTTATTTTTCTTTCTTCCCTTCTTCTTTATTTTTCTTCTTCTCCCTACTGTTCTAAGCACCCGGAGAACCTAACTTCCCAAGCCTTTTTCAAGTCGTCGATCACCATAATCAATCCACCATACAACCACATGAGCCTCCTCCTTGCTCCTTGCCACCAGTTGACTGCTCTATTACCCATCTCCTTTGCTGGACCTCCATCATCCCATCCGTAACCATCCCCTCCAACCTCCTAACCATTCCCCATCATCCACCACCAACAAGCTACCAATGACTATCATGCCACCTATCTTTGTTTGGGCTGATCCCATCTCTGACCCACGGAAGCCAGAAGCAGTCGAGACGAGGGATCAACTCCACTAACTTCTGTTCCCAATGATCGACTGCCCATCGACTTTGCCATCACCACCTTGGGTTATTCACCCAGAGCCCTCCCCTCGGCCACTCTCCTACTTGTTCAACCTCTATGATGCCAATGACCCCACCATGGATAGCCACTGTATGCCCAATCCACACCCGTCTCCTATGACACACCAATCAGCATCTCCCACCCTAGAGGGCTCACCTCCGGCCATCGACTCCTGTAATGCTTGCACTACCATGCTGCCCGTGACACCCATGCTAAGCAAGCCTCTACCTATGCCATTTTCTGTGCCATTAGCCTTGTCGGCCTCCTCTTCCCCAAGTCTCTGGTTTATCGGCATGAACTTGAAAGCCACCATTGAAGCTACATGCTTTTCAGAGTAGATCCCAAAAACTCCTACCGACTTCTAATTTTGGGCTTATTAGGCTGAATTGGATTTTATTCCTATTTAGGATAACTTTTGTTTAATTGACTATTGTTATCTTGTATTTTTGTTATCTAGATCCGAAGGCTTTAATAGACTCGCCATCCAACAGGATTATAACCCAGCTTGGTAGAACACCTCCTCTTCCAGGTTTGACCATAATTATGATTGTGAGCAACTTTTCTTTTATCCAAAAATAAATTTATTTAATTAACATTGGTAGTAAGCAAAACTCTTTAATTTTATTAGATTGATATATTAATTGCTTGTGTTGAGTTTAACTTTATGGGTGGTTTCTTAATTATCCATGATCCTAATCATTAGATCTAGGGTCTTCTGTTGGTGCTTGTAGTTATTTATTTAAAAATAATAATTATAGCTTAATCCCCTCCTTAATCATAAAAAAACTTGAAGTAACTAATTTTGATTATAGTTTTAGTTTACTGGTAATTAAAAAAATAATAAAAAATCTACATTAGTCCCACCTCTTGCATCCCTAGATCAGGTCATCCCGTATCACTCAAGCTCCCGATCATTAATCACTGTTAAACAATGATCATTGATTGATTGCACTTAGGTCAACTAGAATGGCTTGGTAATATAGTGTAATCATGGTCTATTACTGTACTCAGCCTGACTAATCAATTCTTCAAGTTAAGCTAGTGTTTATAATAGGTTATGGCTAATCAATTAGTCTAAGAATTAACAAGGTTAGAAGTTAACTTTAAATAGTTAAAGAGTAAAGATTCAAGTTAGATGATTGTATTTAATCTTAAATTTGTTCTATAAACTTTAAGAAATAAATTGGGCTCTCACTATTTTTACGGATCTCCTATACTCATCCGTGGAGATGCAAAATTTCCTATATGACTAGGGTCCCTAGTGGGTACTATTGTCCCACTGATTTCATGCACCTCACCTAATAGTTATTAATAACGTGTAAACTAATTAGTGGATGATTCTTGTATAATACTTCTTAAGCATATTGCAGTAACTCGGTCTCTAGGTCATGTGGGCTCACCTAACAGTTATTGCCCATACTCCCTAGTTAAGTTAGATCCACTATTATTATGAAAAGAAGCTATCATTGGGTCCCTCACTTTGCCTAGTTATTGGGCCAAATCCCATCTTTGTCCCATAGAATCTCATTTAATATAGTGGTTATACCCTCCTCAATGCAACTAAATCATTGCATCCAGCTGAGAACAATCAATACCTGAGAGATGCTCGTAGCTCTATAATAGTGGAAGACCTATGACATAATACTAGTAAGAAGGTGTAGGTCTCTACTTAATTAGTCAGTACAATCTCATGTCGGATCGGTGCCCTGACCAGTAATCGGATTGATCGCTGGACTAACGACTGGATTGGATTGATGATCAGATTCGGTCACCATTCCGATCACCAGTCTGGTCTCTAATCGTGACACCATCAGACCAAGGATCCTGCCACCGGTCCATACACCGGTCCGGCCACTGATCTGACTAGGAGTCTGGTCACCAGTCTTGCCACCGGTCTGAATGCCGATCCTACCACTAGTCCGACCATGGGTTTAGCCACCGGTACGATTATCGATTTTATAACCAGTCCGGATGCTGGTACTACCACCAGTTGTACCACCATTTTTTTCTAAAATAGAAAAAAAAACTTCATTTGAAGGTGCAAGTTGAACCTATGCCTTCTAATAAAAATAAAAAAAAAAGCTGAAGGTGCAAGTTCAACCTACACCTTCTAAAAATGGAAACAAAAAATCTCATTTGAAGGAGCAGGTTCAACCAGCGCCTTCTAATAAAAACAAAAAAAAAACTGAAGGTGCAGGTTAAATCTGCACCTTCTAAAATGGAGAAAAAATTCATTTGAAGGCTTCATCTAATTAAAGCTAAACATCATAGGCTCCAAAAAAAACTCAAGCATTTAAAAAAAAATAATAAAAAAATCCCTTGAGAAGATACAGGTTCTGCATCTTCTTGCTGAAGGTGTAGGCCAAACCTGCATCGTTGCATCTTCTCACTGAAGGCACATGCCAAACCTGCATCTTTAGCATGCTGCCAACTCGTCATCCAGATGGCTAGGAAAAAGAAAAAAACACGTGGCCCCAACTACAATAAAAGGATAAAATTGTTTCAACCAGCAGTACTTTGGTAATATTAATTTTGAAAAACAATATGTAAAAAAAAATCCCATAAATTTTGGCTCTTGATGTAGAACAGATGGCCAGAATTCCACATGCTAGCCAGGGCCTATTTCACATAGACTCCTCTTCAGATTTTGACCGAGATTCAATCTCCAATTGAGGCCTATAAAAAAATATTATAAAATAACCAGAAAAAGCAAACAATTACAGATATTAATTTTAATTTAATTTTATTTTATTTTGTTGCCCAGTAAGCAACCCAAGAGGGGGGTGAATTGGGTTTTTAAAACTTTTACAAAAAGGTGCCAATTCAAAACAATTAAGGTGCTAGTGAATTGCAAGTGCTTGTGTGTTATTCAAGAGTATGCAGTGGAAATAGATAAGCAAATTCAAAGTAAACAACTATAAAAAAAGAGAGAGCAAGCAATACAAACACAAGGATATATAGTGGTTTGGTGCACACCAAGGCACCTACATCCACTCCCCAAGGTTCACTTGGGAATTCACTATAATCACTCTTGATTATAGTCAATTAGTTTTCTGGGCTCACTAATCAAAATCCAACTTGTTTTCACCGAGTACACAAATCAAAACAACTTTGGTTTTACGGGCTAACCAAAAACTTAGTTGGTTTTGTAACTTAGGCTCACCAACAACCTCCTTGGTTTTCACAAGGCTAACCAAAAACTTCTTTGGTTTTCTCAAGGCTCACCAAAAAACTTTGTTGGTTTTGACACACAGGCTCATCAACAAACCTCAACAAAGAATTCAAATAAAATGTATGAAATACAAAAAACTTTCAAATAAAAGTAAATATCTCTTTGAAGCTCTTTGATTGCTATTGAAAATGCATGTCTTCAAGTTGTTGAAGCCTTAAATGAAGCTTGAATGATTGGACTTGAATGCTCTTGAATGCTTTGAATGCTTGAAGGCTTCACTTCACTTGAAAGTAGTTGCTCTTAATGAATATTAGAATGAATACACTTAATTTCTCATTCTCCTTTTCACTCTTGAGTTTAATCCACTTTAAATACCCGTCCAAGCTTCAAATGGTAGTCTAAGACCATTGGAGAGGTGGAACTAGTCGTTAGGAGCCAAAATGATAAGTTCTGCATTTGAAAAAACTAGCCATTACTATTCAGCAAAACTTTAAGTATCGACACTTCAAGTCATGAGTCGACACCTTGAGTTGATACTTGGCCTCCATGAGTTGACACTTAGTTCAAAAATATTCCTTGAAGCTCTCTGAAAATCTCAGGTGAGTCGACACTTCTTCTAGTGAGTTGATACATGAGTCGATACTTGGCTTCCATGAGTCTACATTTGAGGGAAGTTTGAAATCCAGCATGTTCTATATAATTTTTGTCTCAGACCTTGAGTCAATCCTTGAGTCGACATTGTGAGTCAAAACTTGAGCTCAATGAGTCTACACTTGAGCGTGCCATCTGAAACTTCTTCTGTATACCAGCTCAAGCTTCTGTGAGTCGACACTTCACATCCATGAGTCGACACTTGGCTGAAACTATCTGAAACTCAAATGAAACTCTACTGAATCTTCTTCAACCTTCGTACTTGAGTCCTTCCAAGTCATTCTTATGCACTTAAGTCCATTAAACTTTACAATTTCATCAATAAGAAGACTTCTTCAACTATTTTGGACAAGCAATCAATCAACTAACTTGATGAGTACCTTTTTCTGATAAAACATACTCTAACAAACAGTTAGTACTCAAATATGCTTAAATATTTTGTTAATCAATAAAATCAATATAGGAGTTCACAATCTTCCCCTTTTTGATGATGACAAAACCTTTAAGTACAAACAAATGGAAAGCTAAAAAGATTTTCAACAAGAATAGAGTTTTTGGCAATAAGTATCAGAGCTGAGCATGATAAGTATCATAGTCTGAAAATGTATTGATTGTCAAGAATTGAGACTTACTGATAACATATTAGAGCTATATATATATATGAAGAAGGTTAAATTTATATAAAATGATGGTATCAAAGCATTGATTATAAAGCATCAGAGCTATAGATTATGAAATATCATAGTTATAATTAAAATGTATCAGAGCTAAGATGTATATTATATATAATGCTCAAAAAGTGTATAAAAACATCTCCAAAAGATAGTCATTTCACCATGAAGAGAAGAATAGCAAGGAAAAGCTTTAAGAGTATCAAGGCATTAAACATGTGCTAGAAGAGTAAATAGTATCAGACAAAAATTAATAGATTATAAAGAGTATCAGGTATCAAAAAGTATCAAAGCATAGAAGCAAAAGTATCAGAGTAAGGAACTGGAAGTAGAGATCAAGGATAATATAACAAAAACTCAAAAACTCCCCCTCTATATATGATCCAAAAAATTTATTTTCAAAAAAGATTTTTTTTGAGAACATTTACAAAAAGTTATAGCTTTAGTAAATTTCTTTCTCGCTCCCCCTATCTCATTGCTTCAATCAAATTGACAAAAGTTTCATTGATTCTCATTGATACTCCCTAATATTATTAATTTTATGATTTTAATTAATTCTTTCAATTATTCTCCCCCTTTTTGTCATCATTAAAAAAGGTAAGAAAAATGAGCACATTTTAGTAAATGAAAAAGTAAGAGCCATTACATTTCAATGAGAGTGCATTAATAGAAGTCAAGAAGTCAGCATATAAAATTTGATCCATTAGATTCAAACATTTGATACATTTGACAAAATTTGATACATCAACTAAATTTGATACATTGACAAAACAAAAAATTTGATACATTAGATATTGATACATAAGAGTAAACAAAACTGAAATACAGACTAGCGAGGTAAAGATCAATATGAAGGTGTACCCTCTTCACTAAAGGAGGACCTGATCTCAAGAATGGTGGGACCTGTAATCCTAGAAGGTCTGGGTCTCGGCCATATCAACCAAAGATTAGATAGTTTGGTCCGGGTAGGTCTCGGTGTAGTACCACAGCCTTGGCCTCTATGTCTGGTATACACTCATCCTCTAGCTGGTGCTGAAGAGGATGAGGCAATATCAAAAGCAGGAGCAACAGTGATAGGAACAACAGTTGTGTCAGGGATCGGGGGTGTGTCATCAAAAATAGGACCTAAACTAAGAGCATGGAAACCAAGCACATAAAGACCTAGCTCCCGAATCGAGGTAGATGTCGAAGGAACAGGTGGAGTCCTACTCAGAAAACTAAGAATCAAAGTAGGAAAATCTGTGTCAAGAGCATCTGAATGAAGTACAGGTATGAGAGCAAGAGTGTCAACTGGGTCAGGAATGGTGGATGTGCTAAAAAGGACTGGTGTCTAAAAAGATGCTGTGGAAGGATCTGAAACTGGAGTCCTTGTAACATCAGTAGCAGCATCTAGTACGGACTCTACCATAAAATCTCTGACATCAAACTTTGCGGAAGAGTTGGCCTGACCATCTCCTGCCTCAGGTCCTAAGGTTGTAGGTGGTGCTGGAGGTGCTGGAGGAGAATCTGATGATGAAGGAGGTGAAGGTGCTAGAGCTCTCATAGAAGTTAACCTCTCCAGTGCAGCCTGAATAGCAGTAACACTCTGTCTAAAACCCTGGTGATCTGCCCTCATCTCCATATGGATCTGGTCAACTCGCTGTCGAATAATCATAATCTTTGTCCCTATGCAACTGACCCTCTCATCCATGCTATCTCGAGTACCTGATATCTCAGTCTGTGCTGGAGCAGCAAACTTGGACTGAGCTACAAGCTCGGGCTGAGCTGTAGGCTCGGGTAGAGTCTCTAGAATGTCTCTTTGTGCCTCAGATGGCCCAACCTCATCAGTGAAAATTCGCTCATCCTCTGTGGCCTTCTCATCTGCATCAGTGGTCTGACCTGATACTCGTCGTCTCCACTAACCTTTGACTAGATGAAAACCTATCCTGTGGAGCGATCTCTCATCATAGATGTCGTATGTAGTAACAGTCTATATGGCTCTCCATCTATAATGACTCCATATGCCATGAATAAGATCATAAAACCCATACCATATGGCAAACACAACCTCTTGCTAGTCGCTGCCTCTATCATCTGATGAACCATAAGCACAGGAAGGCAGACTGGAGTGTGCTAAATCAAGGATACCATAACCATCAGCTCTCTCTTAGTGATAAAATCAAAACATCCGATCTTCGATAGAAGAATTCAGGCAACAATATAATGCAATAGCCTCACCTCGGGCAAGAGTCTGGATGCAACTATAGGGCTCCCTCTGGAAGATCATCTGACTCGAAGATACATCGGAGTCCACTCATGTGATCTACTAGAAAGTCCGCTACTGATCCTCTCATAGGTATCTGCCATACCCTGCTCAGTATCTCGATAGTAAGCAAAACCTCAGTACCTCGTACTACTGCAATCCATCCATTAGCACCTCTGGCTAATGTACCATAAAACTCTCAAATCAAGCCAGGGTAAAATCTTTCGAACAAGGTGCAGAACTGTGACAACTCAGCATCCCTCAACCACTATCCAATCTAGAAATGTTGCTGGTCTAGGAAGTCAAAGTTGACTTGTCGTCCTCCGACTATGGGCTTAGATGCCATCCTATCAATTGCTAGGACTGGCGATCTAATAGGAATATCTAGCTAGACCCCAGGCTCTGCTGCTTCTGGATCCTAATGCCTAGCCTTTTTCCATCACTCGACCTCCTGAACTGATGGTCAAGGCCTCCTGACTACTTATTTTCAATGACCCATCATCCAGGAAACAAGCGAATGAAGTGAATGCGGAGATAAAGGTAGGGTTTCTACAGTGAAAACCATGAGAAACAGATGAGAAGTGAAGAATGAAAGAAAAACAATTTCAAATAGGAAATCAAGCCAAAGAACTAGTGATTGGAGAAAAATGGAAGGTTGGAAATGGCTTATGGGTGAGTCAGCTCCGGGTATTTGAAAGGAAAATGGGAAGAAAACCCTTGATTTTCCCTATTTGTTCTCAGGTTCCCGCCGATCAAGTGTTGACTCACGATTGTGGGTTAAGTGTCAACACTTGGAGGTGTCGACACTTTGAAGTATCGACACTTCTACAAAAATCTAAAAAATGGAGAAAAATCATAGGAAATTGAGGAAATTGATTTCAAGAGATTATGAGTGATTAATCATGATTTTGAAGAATATTGATAAGAAAATTTCAAGGAGAGATTGAAGGATCATAAGAAGATCAAAGAATCAATTAAAAGGATTAATGACCCCTAACTCTCTTCTAATCATACATAACCTATCTTCTTGAAGAGGTTTGGTCAATATGTCAGCCAATTATATTTCAGTGCACACAAATTCAAGCATAACATCATTATTTTCAACATGATCTCTAATAAAATGATGTCTAATCTCAATATGTTTACTTCTAGAGTGCTGAATAGGATTTTTAGTTAGATTTATAACACTAGTATTATCACATCTTATGGGTATCTCAGTTAATTTGATTTCAAAAACTTCAAGTTGTCGCTTAATCCATAAGATTTGAGCACAACAACTTCCAGCTGCAATATATTCAGCATTAGCTGTAGGTAGTGCAACTGAAATTTGTTTCTTACTAAACCATGAGATTAAGTTAACTCCAAGAAATTGGCAAGTTTCAATAGTGCTTCTTCTATCTAATTTACACTTAGCAAAGTCAGCATCAGAATAGCCAATCTAATCAATTGAAGAATCTCTAGAATACCATAGACCAATATTAATAGTACTAAATAGGTATATAAGAATGTGCTTAATAGCTATTAAATGAGATTCTTTAGGAGCAGATTGATATCTACCACACATGCAAACACTAAACAAGATATCTGGTTTACTAACAGTCAAGTATAGTAAAGAACCAATGATACCCCTATATAAGTTCTGATCAACAAGTTTACCACATTCATCTTGATCAAGTTTACAAGATGGGCTCATAGGTGTACCCATTAGCTTGGTTATCTCCATCCCAAACTTCTTTAAGATTTCTCTTATATACTTAGCTTGGTTGATGAAGATCCCTTCTCTAGTTTGCTTGATTTTGAATTCGAAGAAGAAGTTTAGTTCACCTATCATACTCATCTTGAACTCTCCCTGCATAAGCTTGGCAAACTCTTGACAAAGTGATTCATTAGTAGCACAAAAAATGATATCATCAACATAAATTTATACTACTAAAAGATCATTATTTTTCTTTTTCAGAAATAAGGTAGTATCAACATGGCCTCTAGAGAAATCATTTTCAATCAAAAACTTGCTAAGTCTTTCATACCATGCACGTGATGCTTGTTTTAAACAATAAAGTGCTTTGTGTAGTTTAAAAATATGATCAGGATGTGCATGATTTTCAAATCCAGATAGTTGTTCAATAAAAACTTCTTTAGCAATATGATCATTTAAAAATGCACTTTTAATATCCGTTTGAAAAAATTTGAAATTCAAAAAACATACAAATGCTAAAAGTAAACTATTAGCTTTAAGTATAGCTACTGGAGCAAAGATTTCATCAAAATCAATTACTTCTTCTTAATTATAACCTTTAGCTACTAATCTAGCCTTATTTCTAATTAATACATTATTTTCACATAGTTTATTCCTATATACCCATTTTTACCAATAATTGAAACACTAGATGGTCTTTCTATTAGTGTCCAAACTTTATTTCTTTCAATTTGATTTAATTCTTCTTGCATAGCAATTATCCAATTACGGTCTTTTTTAGCTTCTTCAATACTTTTAGGTTCAATTTGAGAACTAAAAAAAATATAATCACATTTATTTCTAATAGATGATCTAGTTCTTACTCGTCTCGATAGATCACCTAAGATTAAGTCCTTAGGATGTCCATGAGCATACCTCTATTCTTTGAATAGATCTTTATGCTTCAGTGAGGATCTTGTAGCTTCTTCTCCATCCTTCTTATTTTGATCTTCTTCATCATCTTTGGAAGGGGGATCATCCAAAGTCAGCTTTTTTTGTTCAGTACCTGCACATGCATCAGAAGTATCCTCCTTTCTAGAGTATCTGTTAGTGGACACTTCAAATACTACATGCACTGATTCTTCTACTAGCAATGTTCTTTTTATTAAAAACTCTATATGCCTTGCTTGATGTAGAATATCCTAAGAAGATACCTTCATCAGACTTGGCATCAAACTTGCCTAAATTATCTTTTCCATTATTTAAAACAAAGCAACAGCAACCAAAAACTCAAAAATATTTCAAAATTGGTTTTCTTTCATTCCAAAGCTCATATGGGTTTTACTTTAAAATAGGTTAAATTAAAACATGATTTAAATATAACGGCCAGTATTAATAATTTTTGCATATAAATATCTTGGAAGATCATTTTCAGAAAGTATTGTGCATGTCATTTCTTCTAAAATATGATTTTTCCTTTCTACCATCCCATTTTGTTGAGGTGTCCTAGGTGCAGAAAAATTATGAACAATTTCTTTTTCATTACAAAATTTTTTGAAATATTGGTTTTCAAATTTAATACCATGGTTACTATGAATACAAACAAATGAAGTACCTTTTTTATTTGAAACTTTTCAATAAAACTTCAAGAAAGTTAAAAATGATTCATCTTTATGAGCCAAAAATAAAACCCATGTAAATCGAGAGAAATCATCCACTATAACTAATTCATATCTCTTGCCTCCTAGGCTTGTTATCCTAGTTGGTCTAAAGAGATCTATATGGAGTAGCTCTAATTGCCTAGAAGTTGAAACAAAACTTTTTGGTTTGAAAGATATTTTTGCTTATTTTCCAAATTGACATGCTTCACATCTCCTATCATTTATTTTGAGCAACCACTATCGAGATACCACAATCTTTTCTTTTCTTTGGTTGCAAGACACACCTGCAAAATAAATTAAGTTTTCAATTTAGATACCCAAGCTTTCTTGGTCCTTTAGGGTTACTACTAAAGGTGGTTCCTTTTGCAACCCAAGTCTTTCTAGAATTATTAATCTTTCTAAGATCACATTGATATGCTTTATTACCTAACTTTCTACAAGAAAAACATGTAATGCTAGATGATGCATGCATAAAGAAATTTTTGAAAAAAATTTACTATTTTTGTGGTCTAAAATCCAAACCTACTTTGTCGAAAATTGCTTTTTGATTGTTCAATAAAAGATTTAGCTTTTTAGAACTATATGTAAATTTTTTAACAAAGGGTTTAACTTTGTCAAGCTTATTTTTGAATTTCTAATTTTTTTTCTCAAGATCTTTATTTTTCTTTAAAAGTTCATTATTTGAAATAGTGACCTTGGATCTTTTTAAAACTTCAATTTCCATTGATAAAGCATTCTTTTATCTTTCTAAAATGTCAATCTTAGTCTTTAAATCACTATTTTTATTTGTAAGATTGGTGTTTTCATGAGAATATGAACTAGCATACTTTTTCAACTTTTTGTTTTCAATCTTTAGCAATCTATATTTTTGCATGAGTTCATCAAATGCATCTCTAAGTTCATCAAATATAAATTCAGGTTCAAAGTCAGAATGTACTTGTTGGCTCCACCCAGTGATTTTGATGAATAACAAAATATTGAGAACATATTGTATACTAATGTGTATTTCAAGCTATGAGTTTTCAGGAAGAAAGCACCTCAAAATCTCAAAAGCTTATGTATCATGGCACGCCATGGCACGGAGCATTTTTCGTAATTCTGGACATTCTCTTCATGGAAAAAGGGCTTTTACATGTTCAATTATTATTTATTTATGTTCCATTTAAATTTCAAAATCAATATTTAGTTTTTGGCTCAAATTATACTTGATTGTGAATTTTTCAATATCAAGTGTCAACACTTGGGAAGCCAAGTGTCGACACTTCAGCATTTGGCACGCAGAAAAATCCTTGGCACGCCAAGTGTCGACACCTAGAACTCAAGTGTCGACACCTGCATTGCAAGTGTTGACACTTAGATTTTCAAGTGTCGACTCAAGGCCTGAGATTTTTGAAAATACAGAACTTTGCCAATGGAGGGTTTTTGTATCAAGTGTCGACATCTGTGCATCAAGTGTCGACACCTAGAAATCAAGTGTCGACACCAGATAGCCAAGTGTCGACACCTGATGAGTCAAGTGTCGACACTTGAAGCCTGACAGCCCTAATGGATCTATTTTTCTGACTTACAGAACTCACTTTTCAAGCTCCAAATTGCTAGATTCGAGGCTCCAACAGTCACAAACCATTTTTTGAAAATTTCTTGTTGTATTTAACCTCCACCAACTTCATTCTAAAGAAATTGATGTGTATTGAAGTCCATTCAAAAGCCAAAAAGCCAATATTCTCTCAAGAACTTTATATCAAGAGCCTTTTATAGTTTGATTCCCTGAAAAAGCCTACAAGCTCATCCTTACATCATTCCAAAAGAAGTGTTTTGATGGATATTCCAAGGAGGAGACAAGACAAAGCATCAACTTGAGCTTTAAAGCTTCTATTCTACTCTTGAAGAGAGTTTGTCTTATTTTTAAAATTGTATATATGTTTTTGTCTTGTGATTTGACCTTGCTTTCAAGAGTGTTTTGAAAGAAGGTTATTGTGATTTGTTGGTAAGCCAAAGGGATAAAACCAACTAGGGTTAACTTGTGAGCCTGAAGACAAAACAAGTGTAAAAGGTTGTTGGTGAGCCTAGGTGACAAAACCAACATAGATTTTGACTTGTGAGCCTTTTGAAAAATAAGTCGACTGTAATCTTGATTGGATTATAGTAAAATTCCCAAGGTGGCTTGGGGAGTGGATGTAGGTGCTAGGTTTGCACCGAACCACTATAAATATTATGTTTGTGTGTGATTGCCTTCTTTCCCTCTTGCTCTTTGCTTATTACATTTGATTTACTGCTTTCCGCTGCATTTAATCTTAAGCATTGAATTTATTACTCACAAACACCACTAGACCTTCACATTACTATTTTAAATTTAAAAAGATCCAATTCACCTCCCCTCTTGGGTTCCATTTCTGGGCAACAAGTGGAATCAGAGCACCGGTACTCTCTTGTAGGTCCAAGGATCTTGAGTGAAAGATCATGGTAGCCCTAATAGGAATGGGTGTAGTTGAAGGTCAAGCTTCAAATCGTCCCCCACTATTTAATGGAACAAATTACACGTATTGGAAAACACGCATGCGCATTTTTATTCAAGCTATTGATTATAATTTGTGAAGGACAATTGTAAAAGGTCCTCATCAGCCTACTATGTTGGTTAGTGGCATTCTCACTCCAAAGATGGAAGATGATTAGGATGAGAATAACATTAAGCAAATAGAGCTTAATGCTAAGGCTATGAACTTGTTATTTTGCTCTCTTGACCCAAGTGAATTTAATAGAATATCTAATTATCTCTCTGCCAAGGAGATTTGGGATACACTTGAGGTTATCCATGAGGGTACACACCAAGTGAAAATAACCAAGGTTAACATGCTCATTCATACATATGAAATGTTTAAAATGAAACCTACTGAGTCTAATAGTGAGATGTACACTAGGTTCACAAATACTGTGAATGCCATGAGAAGCCTAGAAAAAATTGTTTCTAATGGTGAACTTGTAAATAAACTTCTCAAGTCTCTACCGGCTTCTTGGGATGCAAAGGTAACAGCTATTGAAGAAGCCAAGGATGTCAACACTCTTCCACTTGAACAACTGTTGGGGTCACTGATGACCTATGAGCTCTCCCTCAAGTAAAAGAATGTGAAAGTCGACAAAAAGAAGAAAGTGATTGCCTTCAAATCCACTTCTAGAGAAGAATCAAGCGATGGCTCTGAAGAAGATGAGACGACTCTTATGGCAAGAAAATTCAGAAGGTTTATGAGGAAGAAAAGATTCAACTTCAAGAAGAAATCTCTGAAAGGTAAGCCAAGTAAAGAGAAAGACAAGGAGAAGGAGAAGGAGTAGCCCACTTGTTTTGAATGCAAGAAACCTGATCATTTTAAGGTGGACTGCCCCTTGCTCAAGAAAAGCAGAAGAAAGTTAAAAAAGAAGGCCATGATGGCAACCTGGAGTGACAGTAAGGACTCTAGTTCTGAGGAAGAATAGCAGGAGGTGGCAAACTTCTGTCTAATGGTAGATCATGATGAGGTACATTCTGAAATAGAAAATGAATTTACTTTTGATGAACTTCATGAAGTTTTTGATGAATTAGTCATAGAATTTCAAAAACTAAAGTCAAAATATAAATATTTGAAAAAGCAAAATTTGGATTTAGCCAAAACAAATGATAAGCTTTCAAATGAAAATGAATGCCTTCTTTTTCAAAATAGAAAATTAAATGATAAGATTTCAATTCTTGAAAAAGAAAAAGAAGTTTTGAAAAAGAAAAGTTCTTCAGTTTCAAATGAAAATCTTTCAAAACAAAGCAAAGAAAGTTTGGATGAAAATAAAAGATATAAGGAAGAAATTGAAAAATTAAAACCTTTTGTAGATAAATTTACTTATAGTTCTGAAAAATTAAATTTATTTTTGAACAATCAAAGAGCTGTTTTTGATAGAGCAGGTTTAGGGTTTAGAACTCATAAGAAACAAAAACTTTTCAAAAATTTCTTTGTGCCTGCATCTTCATCCATTACTTGTTATGCATGTGGTACTAAAGGGCATAAATCTTATATGTGTAACAAAAGAAGATTGAGTAATATTAAGAATGTTTGGGTTCCAAAAGGAACCAATGCCACTAACCTAAAAGGATCCAAGATGACTTGGATACCTAAAGTCCCCACTTGATCTTTATTGCAGGTGTGCCTTGCAACCAACAAGAAAAGAATATGGTACCTTGATAGCGGTTGCTCAAGGCATATGGCAGGAGATGTGGAGCAGTTCTCATCGCTCGAATATCAAAATGGTGGTAATGTGACTTTTGGTGATAATGGAAAGGGCAAAATTATAGGTATTGGTAAAGTCCATATCACCCCCTCTTCTTACATTGAAAATATTTTATATGTTGATGGTTTAAAACATAACTTGCTTAGTATTAGTCAATTTTGTGACAAGGATTTTAAAGTTATTTTTGAATCTTCTATGTGCATTGTTTCTAGTTTAGATGACAATGACATCAAGTTCATTGGTCATAGGCATGGCAATATTTATATGGTTGATCTTGATGATCTTCCGATTCAAAATGGTCAATGTCTAGTGGCAATGGAAGCCAAGATCAATGAAACTAGTTGGCTTTGGCATTGTAGACTAGGACATGCTAGTATGCATTTGATTTCAAAACTTAGCAAAAAGAATTTGATAAAGGATTTGCCTAAACTCAGTTTTGAAAAAGATAAGATTTGCAGTGCATGTCAACTTGAAAAATAAACCAAATCCTCTTTCAAACCAAAAGGAGTAATCTCTACATCTATACCCTTAGAGTTGCTTCACATGGACCTCTTTGGGCCAAGTAGAACATCTAGTTTGGGAGGTAAGAAGTACGGTCTAGTTATTGTAGATGATTTCTCATGATTTACATGGGTCATGTTTTTAGCACATAAAGATGAAACGTTTTTTGAATTCATTAGGTTTCATAAACGAGTTTCAAATGAAAAAGGTGTTTCAATCGTATCTTTGAGAAGTGATCATGGAACCGAATTTGAAAATGCTGATTTTGATAAATTCTGTACTGAAAATGGTATTCATCATAATTTTTCTGCACCTAGAACACCTCAACAAAATGGGGTGGTAGAAAGGAAAAATAGAACTCTTAAAGAAATGGCACGCACCATGCTTTGTGAAAATGATTTACTTAGATATTTTTGGGTGGAAGCCATAAATACTGCATGCTATGTTTTAAATCGAGTTTTGATCCGACTGATTTTAAAGAAAACACCTTATGAGCTTTGGAAGGGTAGAAAATCATCAATTCTTTATTTTCATGTTTTTGGATGCCGTTGTTTCATTTTAAACAATGGTAAGGATAATTTGAGCAAATTTGATACCAAATCAGATGAGGGAGTCTTTCTAGGCTACTCCATATCTAGTAAGGCATACAGAGTCTTCAACAGAAGAACACTTATTATTGAGGAATCCATACATGTGGTATTTGATGAATCTGACCAGAAATCTTCGAGAAAAGAAGATGTGCTTTTTGATGAAACAGGTACCAAGAAAACTGAAAGTGTAAACAACAACGAAGAGCCTACCAAGGAACAAAAAGATGATCAAAATGCTAAAGGAGATCAAGCACAAGATGATAAAAATACATCTACAGTTGATCCACTACCAAAAGAATGGAGGTATGCTCATGGACACGCAAAAGAACTAATTATTGGTGATCCATCTAAAGGTGTAAGTACTCGATCATCCCTTAGAAATATCTATGATTATTTAGCTTTTGTTTCTTAAATTGAACCTAAAACTATTGAGGAAGCTGAATGTGATAGTAATTGGATAAATGCTATGCAAGATGAACTTAATCAAATCAAAAGAAACAATGTTTGGACATTAGTAGATAGGCCTTCAAATACTTAAATTATTGGCACAAAATGAGTTTTTCGAAATAAACTTGATGAAAATGGTGTTGTTACTAGAAATAAGGCTAGACTAGTTGCCAAAGGATACAATCAGGAGGAAGGGATAGATTTTGATGAAACCTTTGCTCCTGTGGCTAGACTTAAGGCAATTAGGCTATTATTGGCTTTTGCTTGCTTTATGAATTTTAAATTATTTCAAATGGATGTTAAAAGTGCCTTTTTAAATGGTGTTATTGAAGAAGAAGTTATGTTGAACAACCTCCTGGTTTTGAAAATTCTGAATTTCAAAATCATGTTTACAAACTTCATAAAGCTTTGTATGGTTTGAAATAAGCTCCTAGAGCTTGGTATGATCGTTTAAGCTCTTTCTTACTCAAAAATGATTTTGCTAGAGGTAATGTAGATAAAACTTTATTTTTGAAAAAAAAGAATGATGATATCTTAGTAGTACAAATCTATGTAGATGATATCATATTTGGTGCTACTAACGAATCTCTTTGTCAAGAATTTGCAAAGCTAATGCAGGGTGAGTTCGAGATGAGCATGATGGGAGAACTAAATTTCTTCCTCGGACTTCAAATAAAGCAAACCAAAGAGGGGATCTTCATCAACCAAGCGAAGTACACAAAAGAAATATTCAAGAAGTTTGGGATGTAGAACACCAAGCCTTTAGGTACCCCTATGAGCTCTACTTGTAGACTTGACAAGGATGAATCAGGTAAATCTATTGACCAAAAATTATATCATGGTATGATCGGTTCACTGTTATATCTTACTCCCAGTAGACTAGATATCATGTTTAGCATTTGTATGTATGCTAGATATCAGTCTAATCCTAAAGAGTCTCATCTTTTGGCTGTTAAACGCATACTTAGATATCTATCTGGAATAATTGAAATTGGTTTGTGGTACTCTAGAGATTCTTCATTTGAATTGATTGCTTATTCTGATGCTGACTTTGCTGGGTGTAAACTTGATCGTAAATGTACTAGTGAAACCTGTCAATTTCTTAGAGAAATTTGATCACTTAGAGTAGCAAGAAACAGAATTCAGTTGCTCTATCTATGACAGAAGCCGAATATATAGCAGCTGGAAGCTGTTGTGCTCAAATTCTTTGAATCAAACAACAACTTGAAGATTTTGGCATTAAACTAACTAAGACACCCATAAGATGTGACAATACTAGTGCAATCAATCTAACTAAGAATCCTGTGCAACATTCAAGAAGTAAACACATTGAAATAAGACAATATTTCATAAGAGATCATGTACAAAACTCTAATGTTATTCTTGAATTTGTGTATACTGATGATCAATTAGCTGATGTGTTTACTAAACCATTGAGTGAAGAAAGGTTCTGTCTGATTAGAAGAGAGTTAGGCGTCATTGACCCATTCTCGTAGAACTCTCACAAACTTCATCTTACCTAAGGTATTTTTCTGAAAAAACACTTGCTTTGAGTCCCAAAAGCTTTTAAATATTTTCTTAGATTTTTTGAAAATTTTTTGATTTTTTTTTGGGATTTTCTTGGCCAAGTGTCGACACTTGGATTTTGTCAAGTGTCGACTCCTGACCAAGTGTCGACACTTGACAAATACTAAGTGTCGACACTTGCGAAAAGAAATCTATTTTTAAAACGACCGACCGAGGGTTTTGTTTTCACTTTCCCCCCATCACTCTCAACCTACAGTGGTCCCCTACACTCCAAATCCCTCCTCTTCCCATTTACCCCTTCACGTATCAGGTATTCCCTCTTTTTATTTCACTTTATTTCCATTTATTTCTCCTATTTTCTCATTTTCATTACTGTGAAGCTGCATAACCTAGAATAGGTTTTTTTGATTTTTTTCGGGGATTTCAATCAGATTTTCATGGGTTTTAATAGTTTTCTAAAATTCCATTTGAAGGAATGGTGGTTTAATGGCTTTCTTCTTGCATTTCCCATGGTTTTTTGCTGTTTTCACGCTCATTCCATCCGAATTTTGAAAAAACCACTGTTTGATTGATTTTGACCGAAAAAATTTGGGTTTTCTTCTAAAATCTAGTGTTCTAAACTTATTTCTATTGATTTATCATAGTTTTGAAAAAATATTCATAATGTTTTTGTGACATTTTCACCATTTTGCTAAAACCCTAATTGATTTAAGCCCAAATCCCATGTGTTTTGGTATTATGACCTTACAAAATGTATTTTTACAAAAGTTCAAATATATTTTAACAACCAAAAATATTTTCTAATTGTTTGTAGATTTCCTAAATTTTTTAAAGAGTATTTTACAACCCAAAATTATTTTAAAACTATCTTTGCACCTCTTGTGAAATGAATTTCTCCTTAGCAAGCCTTTAGCTAGTCCCATAGCTCTAAGTTTGATTGAATCTATTCTCTTTTCCTTCCTATCCAGCTGGTTTGACATGGGTCCTAGAAAGAGACTAGCAGTTAGGAGACTGAGTCAGAGGACAGAGAGGAGAACAAAAGCTAGGCATGACACTGGTGAGTCGAGCAGTTCAGTTGCACATGGTTCCCCTATGGAGAAAATGGCAGGGAAGGCTGTTGCTTCCGGTCGACGAGTGGACTTAGAGTTTTTTGATCGCCAGCATTTTCAGATCCAGTAGACCCTTACCGATGCAGGTTTGGTGCCCTTCTGCACTATGCAAGAGAGGTATTACCCTCATCTGGTACGTGAGTTTTATGGAGCTTTGGAATGCCAGCGTATGACTTGGAGGACATCTATGCGAGGTGTGGAGATTCTATTGATAGAGGAGCTCTTGAGCAGAGTTTGGGAGATACCACATCGAGGGATTAGCCATTTCTTTGTGGATGACAGGGAGGCCACATTCTATTGTATTTTGGAGCACGAGGATGTTCGCGGTGTGACAGTAGTCACCGCGAACTAGCTATCGGTGGAGATGCAGCTCCTCCATCACATCATGGCCCAGATTCTTCTACCGAAGACAGAGCGTTTTGATTTTATCACACAGAGAGAGCTTATGCTCATGGTCTGCTTGACACAGAGGATGCAGGTAGGCATTCCTTCCATGATGCTGATACAGATGAGAGATGTGCCCAGCCAGCATCGTCATTGTCTGCCCTACGGGATGGGATTGACCCGACTATTCCGAGCGTATGGAGTATCCTTGGAGGGGGAGATCCCCAAGGAGATCTTACACACAAATGTTTATGATGAGAGGTCGCTCCATCGTATGGGCTACAGAGTGGTTGGTGGCAGATGGGTCAGGAGGGAGTCTGGCTAGGAGCCAGATGAGGAGGATAAGTTACGTGAGGTCGAGGAAGGGCCATCAAGGCTGGTCAGTTCTCCTGTTCATACAGCACATGCATCAGAGATCGAGCCTGCGACACCTTCTGCCACACCTTCAGCAGCTCCTCCAGCATCTACTAGAGTACACTTTGAGAAGTATTCGTGTGAGTAGTTTGCAGAGGTGAGAGGCGAGCTTATCAGTCTGGGAGCTAGGATGACTCAGCTTCAGATCGAGATTGAGAGCCATAGAGCTCACACTGCTGCTGAGCATGCCGAGATTCGTCAGACTGTGGAGGCTGGTTTTGCGCGCATTGAGAGTTTGATCAGATCCTTGCTTCCTCCAGCTGCTCCTGCTGATCCTCCGGGTGATGATGATGATGATGGTAACGACCACCAGGATGACCATGATGATATTGTGGAGGGTGGTGATCGCACTGATGACAGGGCTACCAGATGTTCTTGACGACGGCAGTGACAGTGATGATGGTGCCAACGGTTATGAGGTCGTCAGTTGAGAGCTGCAGACCCCTGATGCTCCTCCAACTGATGCTACTGACACTCCAGCTGCCACTGATCCAGTCTTTGTTACCCCCACTGAGACTCTAACCCCTCCTTCTTCTAGGACCTCTAGAGTTGCACCTCGTTTTGGGCCATCCACTAGGACTAGGAGCCGTGGTATCCTGAAGACTCCTGGTAGTCTAGCCCGTAGGACTAGGGTTACCGGTCCTATCTCTTTTGAGATTCCATCTGATGAGGATTAGCCTCACATATGTCTCTTATGTTGTATGATCTTTATGTTTTATGTTACTTCTGATATATGACTCCTGATATATTTTGTATGTTTCAGTTTTGCTGATAAGTCAGCAAATTTTGTACTGAAAACTCCACTTATCATATATACAGTTTGGATGTTTAAAAATTGTGATTCACTTTGATTGCTTGATTAGTTACATTTATTCTCTTTAGCTCTGATACTCTCTTTGGATCCTTTTGTCTCTAATACATGTCATATCTGATACTCTACCACTTTTTTTCTCCATGCTCATTTTAAGGGATAGGTTATTCCCCTTTCTAATGATTGACAAAAAGGGGGAGTAATAGTATAGATTGTATGGGAGTATGGCATAAGTATGGCAAAAATTGTTGGCATAAATTGTTTATGAAAATTTTCCAATTTGGTTGTGTAAATTTTCAAATTTGATCTGCTTTGATACCCTGGTATATCATATCATTTGCTCTGATTAGAAATATCAAATTGAGGGGGAGATTGATTCTTTCTAACTATGAAAACTATGGCTCATATCATACTCATGAATTATCATAGTTGAAATTTGAAACTTAATGCTATTTTACTCAAGGTTTTGTCATCATCAAAAAGGGGGAGATTGTTGGCTCCACCTAGTGATTTTGATGAATAACAAAATATTGAGTGCATATTGTATACTAATCTGTATTTCAAGCTATGAGTTTTCAGGAAGAAAGCATCTAAAAATCTCAAAAGCATATGTATCATGGCACGCCATGGCACGGAGCATTTTTTGCAATTCTAGACATCCTCCTCATGGAAAAAGGGCTTTTACATGTTCAATTGTTATTTATTTATGTTCCATTTAAATTTCAAAATCAATATTTGTGTTTTTGGTTTAAATAACACTTGATTGTGAATTTTTTAGTATCAAGTGTCGACACCTGGGAAGCCAAGTGTCGACACTTCAGCATTTGGCATGCAGAAAAATTCTTAGCATGCCAAGTGTCGACACCTAGAACTCAAGTGCCGACACCTGCATTTCAAGTGCTGACCCTTAAGTTTCCAAGTATCAACTCAAGGCCTGAGATTTTTGAAAATACAGAACTTTACCAATGGACGGTTTTTGTGTCAAGTGTCGACACCTGTGCATCAAGTGTCGACACTTGAAATTTCAAGTATCGACACCTAGAAATCAAGTGTTGACACCAGACAGCCAAGTGTCGACACCTGATGAGCCAAGTGTCGATACTTGAAGCCTGACAGCCTTAACGGATCTATTTTTCTGACTTGCAGAACTCACTTTTCAAGCTCCAAATGGCTAGATTCGAGGCTCCAATGGTCACAAACCATTTTTTGGAAGTTTCTTGTTGTATTTAACCTCCACCAACTTTATTCTAAAGAAATTGAAGTGTATTGAAGTCCATTCAAAAGCCAAAAAGCCAATATTCTCTCAAGAACTTCACATCAAGAGCCTTTTATAGTTTGATTCCCTGAAAAAGTCTACAAGCTCATCCATACATCATTCCAAAAGAAGTGTTTTGAAGGATATTCCAAGAAGGAGACAAGATAAAGCATCAACTTGAGCTTCAAAGCTTCCATTCTACTCTTGAAGAGAGTTTGTCTTATTTTTAAAATTGTATATCTGTTTTTGTCTTGTGATTTGACCTTGCTTTCAAGGGTGTCTTGAAAGAAGTTTGTTGTGGTTTGTTGGTAAGCCAAAGGGATAAAACCAACTAGGGTTAACTTGTGAGCCCGAAGACAAAACAAGTGTAAAAGGTTGTTGGTGAGCCTAGGTGACAAAACCAACATAGGTTTTGACTTATGAGCCTTTTGAAAAACAAGTCAGTTGTAATCTTGATTGGATTATAGTGGAATTTCCAAGGGTGGCTTGGGGAGTGGATGTAGGTGCTAGGTTTGCACCGAACCACAATAAATATTGTGTTTGTATTTGATTTCCTTCTTTCCCTCTTGCTCTTTGCTTATTATATTTGATTTACTACTTTCCGCTACATTTAATCTTAAGCATTGAATTTATTACTCACAAACACCACTAGACCTTCACATTACTGTTTTAAATTTAAAAAAATCCAATTCACCTCCTCTCTTAGGCTCCATTTCTGGGCAACAGTACCTCATCTACTTGAACCATGAAGCATAGATTGGTGCTTCAATTTGTTCTTCTTCTAAACTGGAGTCCTCACTGTCACTCCAAGTTGCCATCATTGCCTTCTTTTTAAATCTTTTCTTGGACTTCTTTAGGAGAGGACAATCAAACTTGTAATGTCCAGGCTTCTTGTATTCAAAGCAAATTGGTTGTTCCTTCTCCTTTTCTTTTTCTTTTTCTTTTTCTTTTCCCTTTTCTTTGGTAGGTTGAGGCTTTTTCTTGGAAGAAAATTTCTTTCTTCTCATAAACTTTTTGAACTTTCTTGCAATGAGAGCCTCTTCATCCTTATTTTCTTCTCCTTCGGATTCTTCACTTGAAGACTCTTCTTATGTTATAGACTTGAAAGTTATAGTCTTCTTCTTTTATCCATGTCCATTGCCTTTTGCTTCAGATTCAACTCATAAGTCATGAGTGAACCTATTAGTTGCTCCAACAAAAGTTTCTGATGCAGCACGAAAGCTCTGATACCAAAATTGATGCAGAACAAAGAACAAAGAAGCGTATGTGGAAGTAAAATTAAGATTAATTCTTTTTTTTTTTTTATATTTCAGAAATTGGCTTTGACTCAAAGTAAAGTTAAACTAAGTTGATGAAACTAGGTAAGGATTGAAAGCACAATTTAGAAGAAGCTAAGTTATCATAGTAGTTCAGAAGTAACGGATCGCTGGGGGTTGAGAAACTCCCAGACCTAGGGTTTCGCTCTGAACTTTCAACAGGACAGAAATAAAGAGAAGAGATGGTTTACCAACCAGAGTGATCTTCACAGAATTTGGGTGGAAGAACTCTCTCGAGCAGATTGTTGGATCCTCGGATTCGGCTATCTTCGCAATGGATCCTCCAATACTGGTCTCGTGGCTGGGTCGGCTTCTCCTGAACTCAAGATCTGGGAAGAAGAAAAACAAGTGATGGATTCAGATACTCAGGGAAGAATTTACCAGTTCGAAGAACTTGATGGCTGATGTCGCTGAGATCCGGATTCTCTTGAAGGCTGATTCGACTCCCTCTGGAAAGAGCTATGGATCTGAAGTATCCGGACTGGAGCTGATGCTGGTGGTCGGCCTGGACTTGGAGAGAGAGGCCGTGGGAGGTGGGATAGGCTAGGGTTTGGTGGATTGAAGTGGATGATGGGCGGCTAGGGTTTTGGAGTAGAAGTGGCTAACCTAGGGTTTGGGGTTTGGAGATCTCACACCTCCTCAAGGTTCCTGGGGAACCCGGATTTACTCCCTCACGGAGCTCAACACCTGGATGCAAGTGCGGAAGAGAAAACACAGAGTTTGCTCACAAAAAAAAGTTGGTTTCATTCATCTTTTTTTAATTCAAGAGTTACATAGAGTTGAATATATAGACATAACAAAGAAATAAAATTTCATACACTTCCCATGTGGGACTAATAGGACTAACCCACACTTTAGGCATCAAATTCTCTTCCCAAGACTCCTTCATGAGTGGGCAGCCCAAAAACTCCAAGAAAACTTGAAAATCAGCTCCAAATGGCATGTTATGGGGGTGTCTCCTAGTATCTCTCCATGAATCAAGGATTTTCCCTTCATGGTTTGGCTCTTTTGGACACCTCCTAGTCTTGCTCCACAAGTTTAGGCTTCTTCCTTTCATGGCTTTGGCACTTTAGGAAACTTTTGGGTGCCTCCTTGATTTTCTCCCCAAGACATGCTCTCTTCCCTTTTATAACTTGGATTTTTATGGAACATTATGGGGCACCTCCTTGATCCTCTCTTCAAGAAAAATTCTTGCCATCCTGGCTTGGGTTTATCTGGAAAGAAGTTGGCTCCTCCTTGGATTGAGGTATCTTGATGGATTTCTCCCCCAAGTGGTGCAAGAAAAAAGAACCTGCTTACTTGAGGCGTGGGGACCAAGGTACACTGGATGGAGATGTGGCAGGGAGTGTGGCACCCACTTGTAGCTGGAAAATGTGGTGCCCTATGGCAAAGGGAATGACACCTACCTGGGCCTTGGACTTGGACTGAGTCAACATGACCCAACAAAAATTGAAATGACAAAATTACAGACTCAAAATTGAGTTGATCAGGTCAACCCTTATCACAAAACCAGAAAACCCTAATTCTTCGGGCAAGGTCAATCAGAGATCTAGATGAAGCCCTGAAGTCTTCTTCTGAGTCTGGTGCCCGCACCAATTCTCCCGGGGTGGGAGGAACTCGACCTTGTCGAGTAAGGCTCAAGTTGGCTCTGGTATCTCTCCAAGAGGTCCGGATCCAAATCTTGTAGTTCTTCTTGGGAGATCCAAGAGTCATCAGAGTCTGGCCTTCCTTGCCAGCGGACCAAGTATCTTTGGTATCCTCGATTACGAGTAGAGATAACCTGATCATCCAGGATCTTTTCAATCTGTTCTTTCCTCACAGGCCAGTTTGTTGGTGGACACACAGGGTCGGGATCACTCTCAATAACAGGATTAGGTTCAAAAGGCTCACTGGGAATCATAGCTGGCTCCCTGTACTTTACTAGGTCTGTAATGTTGAAAGTAGAGCTATTGCCTAGTTCTGGAGGCAACTCAAGCACATAGGCATTGGATCCTACTCTCTTCACTACTCTAAATGGTCCAGCTCCTCTAGCATGTAACATTCTTATGGTTCCAGGAGAAAACCGCTCAGGCCTTAACCTAATCATTACATAGTCTCTCTCTCAACAAAAATCTTGACTCGTCTTTGAGAATCAGCCAACTTCTTATAAGTTTCATTACTTAAAGTTATTTTGGCATGAATTTCTTTATGCAAGTCCTTTACATGCTATGCAAGTGCATCAAGAGACTTGTGTGTGTGGGCTAATAGTGAAATCAGATCAAGTGGTGTGTGAGGCTTGTATCCATGAATAATTTCAAAGGGACTCTAGCCTATAGACCTATTGATCGAAACATTGAATGCAATTTCAGCCCTGGACAAAATACAAATCCCAATTCCTGGTGCTCTCAATCAAACCAAAATCTGAGCCAAAGCCTAGTAAAGGGTCAAGAAAACTAAACTAGACTGACGACACATTCCTAAAGAATGGACTTTATTACAAAGGAACCCTAGGTCTAAACCTAACAAACTAAGGCTCTCTAGGTTTGACCTTGGGTCGGAGGAGGGCATGCAGAGCATGAAAACTTATTATGGATGCCTAGTAGGTGCCATAAGGTCTTCCAGAAGTAGGTGGCAAACCTAATAGGTTCTGACACGTGGTTCACTCTAAAGACTTCGACAAAGTATACTTGGATGGTGTAAGAAGCATTGGAAGTCCTAGAGAAAGGGAGGAGATATGAGGTGGAGTCTCGAATTACCTGTTGACTAAAGGTGGTGACCTGAAGGTTTGAATGGTGATCTATGAGTGTCAACTGGTCATCCTTACGAAAGGAAAAGTTTGCTACTCCCAGGAATGGATCAAGAGATGGTTCGGGAAGTAGCCTAGGACATGTGATTGCAATAGTTAAGGTTTGTTCTCTAAGCAAATAATGATCCACTTTCTCAAGAACTGGATTAGAGAATGATTCATGGGAGGGCCTATGGATGATGACCTCAAGACTTGAAATTTGACCTATGGGTGCGGAAAGGTATACTCTATAGAAGGTTAGGTCAGTCATGCGAAGGAAGGGGTCTGGGGTCATAAGGAGGACTTCTACAGGACTGGGTGAATCAATCCGCTCAAGACAAGGATGTTCAACTAAGATTACGGGAGAGACCTTAGTGGCTGAGCATGGGACAAGGTCCAATTGTAAGAGGCTTGATTCAGTCATCCTAAGGAGAGGATCTACCATAGGGTGGGCAAACTTAAACAGTTTAGTGCAAAGATCTTCAATTGGTACTTGGGGAATGACTGTCATTAGAGGATACGCACTGATATCTCGGGCTAACACTATGAGTTCTTCCTGGGGGTATTTGACTAAAGGAACCTTGTTCTCACAAATCTCTTGAATTTCTGAACTAGGTCCTACCACTTGGTTGCTTTCCAAGGTCTCCTCAGGTAAGAAACCAATAGTATCAATGTCACATTCTTCAAGTTCTTCCCCCTCACATTCATCAACTAGACTCAAGCCAGCATCATATACTTCCTCGATGCCATCTTCAATGGGTTTCGGGTCAGTGGTAATCGGGTCAACTGATTCTAGGCTTGTCATACCTAACCTTTCTTCCTCATTGGTAGGCTTGGGTTCTCCCTCATTAATGTCATCCTTAGGATTCTTACCACTTAGCTGTGCACAAGCCAGTCCTATGCATGGGCACTGACTAGATTTATGGCCTCTTTCTCCACAAAACAAACATTCTTGCGATATAGGAATCTGGGTCACACCGGGTTTCAAGCTAGTAGAGACCTTACTTGGGCATGGGTGTGGATCTAAATGGTTTGATCTAGAAGACATGGGTTGTTGAGTGACTGGTCTAGAATATTGTAAGGACCTCTCATAGACACGATCCACACTATAGATATCATGGTTAGGCTTCCTAAGGTTATGCTCAGGATCACGGTATAAGGTCCTCCTAGGTTCCTGGCATGGGTGAGGTTGGGGCCTATTAAATTTTGGATCAGGGATCCAATTTTGATGTCTACGTTTCTCAAGTACTTGGACTCGATCCCTAAGCTGGGTAAAATTCTCATGGACTTGTTCTTTACACTGGGCAACATTAGTAGTTACATCCTGACTCAATTTGTTCATACTCTTAGTAAGAGCTCTAACCATGGCCTCTAAATCAGGTTGGGTTTGACCAGGTTGGTAGGGTACTCCATTCCGGGTAGACATGATGCAATCAAGCACACAAAATGAGACTCAACTGAACGACTACGGGTTAACTAGACCTAGAGCCCAAACTAGATGCCCAATCAGAGTGGCAAGCTAGCCTGTAGTAACTCAGGACTCAGCTAGGCAGGTGTAAGGGGAGTGTTAGGTCCCTGAATGCCAATCCTAGACACCAATCAAAGATTGGCCAGGTAGGCGGACCAGCACACAAGCCCTTCGGGATGGAATCCCTGAACCACCGTTCTAGACACTGAGTACAAAGCACACATAGAGTAACCAGACAAACTGACTCAACACTAGCCTTGACCCGACTTGTTGATGTCCCTAGCCCACTAGGGCAAATTAGGTCTAATCAATTTTTAGATTAAAGGCTTAGGTTCGAATGAAGGGGTGGTGGTTTTGGGCTAAGGAGAGGTTATCAACTCCTCCCCTTATCTTAGATGCTCAAATACCCTTAAGATGAATTAAGAGATGAACACTCAAAAATAAATGGATTGCAGAACACAAAAATAGAGTTGCAGTAATTTAATTCTTAGAAATCGCACAAAAACCAATAAATCATAAGAAAATTATGAAAATTAGATCCAATTATACTGGTTTCAGCAAAATAAAAGTCACCAAATTTGGAGTTACCTGCAGTGAGAAATAATTCCTGCAACAGGGAAATTATGGGCTGAAAATAGAGCACTTCCCCGTTTACAATTCCTACTACGAAGTTATAACCCAACGGATCCCCTACACGCCCTAGGAACACCCGTGGAATGGGAAGAGGAGGTTTGTACCTCGCTTCATTCCTAGGACCGGACATCCTGGGGAGTCTACTTCGAGCAGACAAAGTAAAAAGAGAGAGACTCAAACAAGCAATCAAAACAGAAACCCTAGATAGGGCTCTGATACCAAAATTGATGCAGCACGAAAGCTCTGATACCAAAATTGATGCAGAACAAAGAACAAAGAAGCGTATGTGGAAGTAAAATTAAGATTAATTCTTTTTTTTTTTTTTATATTTCAGAAATTGGCTTTGACTCAAAGTAAAGTTAAACTAAGTTGATGGAAACTAGGTAAGGATTGAAAGCATAATTTAGAAGAAGCTAAGTTATCAGAGTAGTTCAGAAGTAACGGATCGCTGGGGGTTGAGAAACTCCCAGACCTAGGGTTTCGCACTGAACTTTCAACATGACAGAAATAAAGAGAAGAGATGGTTTACCAACCAGATAGTGATCTTCACAGAATTTGGGTGGAAGAACTCTCTCGAGCAGATTGTTGGATCCTCGGATTCGGCTATCTTCACAATGGATCCTCCAATACTGGTCTCGTGGCTGGGTCGGCTTCTCCTGAACTCAAGATCTGGGAAGAAGAAAAACAAGTGATGGATTCAGATACTCAGGGAAGAATTTACCAGTTCGAAGAACTTGATGGCTGATGTCGCTGAGATCCGGATTCTCTTGAAGGCTGATTCGACTCCCTCTGGAAAGAGCTATGGATCTGAAGTATCCGGACTGGAGCTGGATGCTGGTGGTCGGCCTGGACTTGGAGAGAGAGGCCGTGGGAGGTGGGATAGGCTAGGGTTTGGTGGATTGAAATGGATGATGGGCGGCTAGGGTTTTGGAGTAGAAGTGGCTAACCTAGGGTTTGGGGTTTGGAGATCTCACACCTCCTCAAGGTTCCTGGGGAACCCGGATTTACTCCCTCACGGAGCTCAACACCTGGATGCAAGTGCGGAAGAGAAAACACAGAGTTTGCTCACAAAAAAAAGTTGGTTTCATTCATCTTTTTTTAATTCAAGAGTTACATAGAGTTGAATATATAGACATAACAAAGAAATAAAATTTCACACTTCCCATGTGGGATTAATAGGACTAACCCACACTTTAGGCATCAAATTCTCTTCCCAAGACTCCTTCCATAAGTGGGCAGCCCAAAAACTCCAAGAAAACTTGAAAATCAGCTCCAAATGGCATGTTATGGGGGTGTCTCCTAGTATCTCTCCATGAATCAAGGATTTTCCCTTCATGGTTTGGCTCTTTTGGACACCTCCTAGTCTTGCTCCACAAGTTTAGGCTTCTTCCTTTCATGGCTTTGGCACTTTAGGAAACTTTTGGGTGCCTCCTTGATTTTCTCCCCAAGACATGCTCTCTTCCCTTTTATAACTTGGATTTTTATGGAACATTGTGGGGCACCTCCTTGATCCTCTCTTCAAGAAAAATTCTTGCCATCCTGGCTTGGGTTTATCTGGAAAGAAGTTGGCTCCTCCTTGGATTGAGGTATCTTGATGGATTTCTCCCCCAAGTGGTGCAAGAAAAAAGAACCTACATACTTGAGGCGTGGGGACCAAGGTACACTGGATGGAGATGTGGCAGGGAGTGTGGCACCCACTTGTAGCTAGAAAATGTGGTGCCCTATGGCAAAGGGAATGACACCTACCTGGGCCTTGGACTTGGACTGAGTCAACATGACCCAACAAAAATTGAAATGACAAAATTACAGACTCAAAATTGAGTTGATCAGGTCAACCCTTATCACAAAACCAGAAAACCCTAATTCTTCGGGCAAGGTCAATCAGAGATCCAGATGGAGCCCTGAAGTCTTCTTCTGAGTCTGGTGCCCGCACCAGTTTCTCAACATCTTTGACTTCTTGAATTGCCATCACTTTAAGATCCCAAGATGTTGGCAATGACCTGAGAATTTTATTTATAAGGTCAGCATTAGTCATAGTCTTACGAAGACTTCTCATGCCATTTACAATATTTATAAATCTAGTATACATATGAGTAATAGATTCATTAGATTCCATTCGAAATATCTCATAAGTATGTACAAGCATATTAACTTTAGTATTTCTCACTTGATCGGTACCCTCATGAGCAACCTCAAGTGTATCCCATATTTTCTTAGCAAAGGTGCATGTAGAAATTCTATTCAATTCACTAGGATCCAATGCATAATATAGTAGATTCATTGCTTTCACATTAATCTCGGATTGTTTAATATCAGTTTCATCCCAATCCTCTTCGAGTTTTGGAATGGAAATGTGACTAACAATAACTAAGAAAATATGAGGACCTTTATCTACAACTTTTCATAAATTGTAATCAATTGAATGCATGTAAATTCTCATATGTGTTTTCCAATATGTATAATTGGTGCCATTAAAGTAAGGATGTCTATTTAAGGCTTGTCCCTCAACTACACTAGAACCAAGTGGGGCTACCATAGATCTTTACTCAAGGTGGTTAGACCTATAAACTGAGAACGTGGCTCCGATACCACTTATTGCCCAGTAAGCAATCCAAGAGGGAGGGTGAATTGGGTTTCTAAGATTTTGCAAGAAGGTGCCAATTCAAAATAATTAAGGTGCTAGTGAATTGCAAGTGCTTGTGTTATTCAAGAGTATGCAGTGGAAATAGATAAGCAAATGCAATGAAAACAAGTGTAGACAAAGAGAGAGTAAGCAATACAAACACAAGGATATATGGTGGTTTGGTGCACACCAAAGCACCTACATGCACTCCCCAAGGTCTACTTCACTTGGGTGCCTCCAGCTCCTTCACTTGGCCTCTAGGCTCGGTACCTGGTCTGCTAAGGCCCTGGCTTTCGCTTCGATGGTGTCAGCCTTACAGCAAGACTCCACATCTCATTGGGCCAGCAGCCAGCATGCCTCCTTGATAAGAAAGGCATCTTGGATGACCTGGGGTCAAAAATTAAGAAAAAATAGTTAGTTAACCTTTTCATTCCCTGAATCCAAAGCTAGATGGGAGTATAAAAACTTACCATAAGTAGCTAATGAAAGATCTTGGAGATGGTCTCACCCATTATGCGACTGCTCTCTCCCTACAATCCTAGGGCTGCAAGATGAAGGTCAGTAGCCTCTCAGGTAGGTCGACGTCAAGGGTGACGATGAATGGGGCGGCACCATCGTAGAGACCCTAGCCATTTCGGGGGTTGGGGCCATGGACGAGGAGGGGCCAACCAATGCTGGACCCGATAACTGGACCCCTGCTACTGTAGAGGCCATGGGCAGAGTTAGCACCCTCTCCAGCTCCAAGTGGTGCCCACCTCTGGTGATGGTGAGATTGATATGACTTCAGGTGAAATCATAGTGGGTTAAGGGGGTCTCTCCATCGACTCAGCAGCCTCACTGAGTCTTGGGACCACACCCCTGGCCACCTCTATAGCCAGCATCAGAGCTTCTTTGGCCCCTCTCTCCCGAGGCCCCTCTGATGATTCCCTCTAGGACCTCTCTCCGGTACCTCGTGAGGCCTTTCCACTGGCTCCTCTCAAGGCTTCATTGATGATATCCACTTGCAGGACATCTGTTAAATCCTATCAACTAAGAACTTCATATCTACATTGGCAGAGAAACTTGGTTAATTACTAGAAACATAAAATAAAATAGATCTCAAACCTTACCTAGAGACCATATTAGGTTGATCCATGTGTCAAAAAGATTTTGCTCGAAGAGGTCCCATCTATGGGAAACCTTCAAGGTGACAAGCTGGTCGTACACCTCCTCATCGGCAGGCTCCACTGTGGTATTATGATTGGGGGACTGGTCGGGGTCACACCAAACCCAATTGACTCCCTCGACCAAAGCGAAAAGGTGTCAGTTCTTCCATCCCTTTAATAGAAGTGGGTGGGTCAAACCAAAAGGTCTCAGGACAGGGTGCAACAAACCACCACCCCTTATCCACAGAGTGGCACTTCAGGATAAAGAGAGCCCTGAAGAAGGAAAACCATGCAACATGCTATGGAAATGGCATAGGATGATGAAGGAGCGAATAACCCTGAAGGAGTTTGGGATGAGTTGGACTAGAGCTAACTTATAGTTATCTAAGAAGGACAGGATGAAAGGATGAAAAGGCAATCAAAAGCCAGTAAGGAAAAAGTACTCGTATAAGGCAATCCGGCTTGGATCTCTTGAAGTAACCCGCTCATTCAGGCCCGGGGTCATGATCCGGATGGACTTTAGAATCTTGTGTAACCCCCTAGAGGTGAGGGATCCACCATGGTCATTATTGAGGTGGCGCTTGGCAGGCCAGCCAGGTCATAGCTCGAGGATGATGGAGGGGAAGGCAAGGAAAAGACATTGGGGTCTACCATCTGGCAGGGACCCCGGAGGACTCGGAAGGGGACAATATTCTCCTCCTCACTATCTAAGGGAGGAGGCCTAGACCGAGATGACTTTGCAATACTCGAGTGACCTAGGGTACACTCCGGGGGGCAGCATTTGCCACTCGACGAACTCATGGGAACTCGAAGAATAGGAAGAAGAAAAGAAAGCCTAAGGCTATGGATGACGAATGCTCTCCTAATATGGACCGGAAGGAATGAAGAGAATGGAGAGAAGAGAGTAACTTGCACAAGGCTTCGGGTCGAGGTTTCCAAATATGGATGAGGGACTCCCTTTTTCTCCTCTTTTCCTCCATCTCCCGTCAATGGCTTTAGAAGGACATAATGGAATAAGATGTCTTTCCAAAAGGGATAGCGAAACCCCTCTTGAAATCATGTCCAATGGTTGAATGTAGCCCTTCCCCACCGGTCGACTGGATCAGGATACATGTCAGCATCCATCACTTGAGGTGCTTTGGTTCATGAACTGTCATGTCGAGGGGCACGAAGGCATCATTTCAGAGCCCCTGGTAGAGTAGATCTCCTAGCTAAGTAAAGCTCCCAGTCGAGTAGAGCTCTTGGCTGAGTACTGCCCCCGACCGATTAGATCCCCTGGCCCATATAGCTTCATGATCTTTCTCATGTTCCAAAGCCTATTCAAATTGATATTCCTATTAATTTAACTAACTTCTTCAACTAATTGACAAGCAATTCAAACTTTCGATACTGATGAGTACCTGTATCTGATAAATACTTTTAACACATATTAGTACTCATATATATTTAAGTATTTTATCAATCATCAAAATCAAGACCAAAGTCAACAATCTCTCCCTTTTTGATGATGACAAAACCTTTAAGTATATAAATATGATAAACTTAAAAGATTTGCAATAAGATCAAGATAAAGCTCGCCCTCAAAATATGATCTAAAAATATTTTTTGAAATTATTCAAAATTCTCAAACTTTCTTTCCCTTACTAATTCTTCCTTTTAAGTTTATAACTTTCTTGGTGCGGGCACCAGACTCAGAAGAAGACTTCAGGGCTCCATCTGGATCTCTGATTGACCTCGCCCGAGGAATTAGGGTTTTTTGGTTTTGTAATAAGGGTTGACTTGGTCAACTCAATTTTAGTTTGAGTCTGTATTTCCCTGCAATTTAAATTTTGTTGAGTCATGTTGACTCAGTACAAGTCCTAGTAGTGGTCTAGGTCTTCTCCAGGGTGCCACATTTTCTCCCAGGCCCAAGCAAGTGGGCGCCACACTCCCAGCCACACGCTAGAGTCCAGGGGCGCCACATCTCCATCCAGTGTGCTTTGGTCCCCACACCACAAGAAAGCAGGTCCCTTCTTTCATGTGCCACTTAAAGAAAGATCAACTTAGGATCCTCAATCCAAGGAGGCGCCCAAAATATTTCCATAAGAGCCAAGCTATGAAAAGAAAGGAGCAAAACTTGGGGAGCAAGACTAGGAGGCGCCCAAATACTTCCAAATAAAACCAAGCATGGAAGGAAAAATTTTTTTCTTGAAGAGCAAGGCTAGGAGGCGCCACCTACTTACCATTTGGAGCCATCAATCAACACTTATGAAAGCTTTGGCTGGCCATATGAGAAGGAATTGATTCTACAAACCTAATTTGAGGATCCATCCTATTAGTCCCACATGGGAAGATGTAAAACCCTGACCTCTTGTAAAGACCTATAAAATAAACCCCTCTTGTAAGTTTTAAAGGACACTGATGAATGAATTCAATTTCTGTGTGAGCAAAATTTGTGTTTCTCTCTTCCGCACTTGCATTCAGGTGTTGAGCTCCGTGAGGGAGTAAATCCGAGTTCCCTAGGAACCTTGAGGAGGTGTAAGATCTCCAACCCCAAAACCCTAGGTTAGCTACTTCAGTTCCAAACCCTAGCCGCCCATCATCTTCTTCATCCCACCAAACCCTAACCTACCCCATCTTCTCACGGCCCCTCTCTCCCAGTAGAGGCTGACCACCAGCATCCAGGTCCAGTTTGACTACTTCAAATACAGAGCAAATCCCAGAGGAAGTCAGATCAGCATCCAGGAGAATCAGGATTTCAGCAACATCAACTTTCAAGTTCTTCTATCTGGTAAATCCTTCCTTGAGTATCGGTTCCATAACTTGTTCTTCTTCTTTCCTAGATCTTGAGTTCAGAAGAAGCCAACTCTGCCAAAGGACCAGTATTGGAGGATCCATTACGAAGATATCCGAATCCGAGGATACAACAATCTGCTCAAGAGAGTCCTTCCACTAAACTCTGTGAAGATCACTGTCTGGTCCATAACCCTTATCTTCTCTTTACTTCTATCCTGTTGAAAGTTCAGAGCGAAACCTAGGTCTGGGAGTTTCTCAACCCCCAGCGATCCTTTACTTCTGAACTACTCTGATAATCTAGTTTCTTTAAATTGTGCTTTCAATTATTATATAGTTTCTTTCAATTTAGTTTAACTTTCTCTTTGAGTCAAAGCCGACTTCTGAAAATATAAAAAAAAAGAAAAAAAAATAGTCTTAATTTACTTCCGCATCGCATCGTCACTTTGTTCTGCATCATTTTTGGTATCAGAGCTTTCGTTCTGCATCAATTTTGGTATCAGAGCCCTGTCTAGGGTTTCTGACTTGCTTGCATATTTTGAGTGTCTCTCTTTTTTACTTTGTCTGCTCGAAGTAGACTCCCCAGGACGTCCGGTCCTAGGAATGAAGCGAGGATGCAAGCCTCCTCTTCCCATTCCACGGGGTGTTCCTAGGGCGTGTAGGGGATCCGCTGGGTCACAACTTCGTAGCAGGAATTGTAAACGGGGGAAGCATTCTATTTTCAGTCTGTAACTACCCTATTGCAGAAATTGTTTTTCATTGCAGGTAACTCCAAATTATATGATTTTTATTTTGCTGGAACCAATATAATTGAAATATTTTACTTAGTTTTACTGTAATTTATTAGTTTCTGTGAATTTCTGAGAGTTGAATTACAGCAATTCTGTTTCTGTGTTTCTGCAATTCAATTTTTGAGTGATCATCTCCTAATTCGTCTTAAGGGCAATTGAGCATCTAAGATAAGGGGAGGAGTTGATAACCTCTCCTTAGCCCAAAATCACCACCCATTCATTCGATCCTAAGCCTAATTTTAAAATTTATTAGACTTGATTTGCCCTAGTGGGCTAGGGACACCAACAAGTCGGGTCTAGGCTAATGTTGAGTCAGCTTGTCTAGTTACTCTGTGTGTGCTTTGTACTCAGTGTCTAGAATGGTGGTTCAGGGATTCTATCCCGAAGGGCTTGTGTGCTGGTCCTCCTACCTGGCCAATCTCTGATTGGTGTGTAGGATTGGCATTTAGGGACCTAACACTCCCCTTACACCTGCTTGGCTGAGTCCCGAGTTACTACAGGTTAGCTTGCCACTCTGATTGGGCATCTAGTTTAGGCTCTAGGTCTAGTTAGCCCGTAGTCGTTTCAGTCGAGTCTCATTTGGTGTGTTTGCTTGCATCATCATATCTACCCGGAATGGAGTACCCTACCAACCTGGTCAAACCCAACTTGATTTAAAGGCCATGGTTAGAGCTCTTACTGAAAGTATGAACAAATTGAGTCAGGATATGACTGCTACTGTTGCCCAGTTTAAAAAATAAGTCCATGAGGATCTTACCCAGCTTAGGGATCGAGTCCAAGTACTTGAGGAACCTAGGCATCAGAATTGGACTCCTGATCCAGATTTTAATGTGCCTCAACCTCACCCACACCAGGAGCCTATAAGACCTTTATACAGAGATCCTGAACCTAATCATAGGAGGCCTGACCCAGAGCCTGAAGATAGAGATGATAGGTTCATTCGGAACATCAAATTAGATGCACCCACTTTTGATGGTAGCTTAAACCCTAAGGTGTATTCTGATTGGGAGGGTGAGATGGACCAGTACTTTGAGTGGTATGCCATGTCTGAGGAAAGGAAGTGTAAGTTTGCCAAGATGAAGTTAGTACATCAAGCTAGGTTATACTGGGGGAACATTGAGCTAACCACTAGAAGACGAAATGTTGAGCCCATAACCACTTGGTAGGGTATGAAAGAGAAGCTTAGAGATAAGTACCTATCCATTTATACCAGCAGAATCTGTTAGACCAATGGCAGACCTTGAAACAAGGGAACCGATCTGTATCAGACTACATAACCACCTTTGATGAATACCTGATGAGATGTGATGTGAGTGAAGCCCATGAGGTCACTTTGTCTAGGTTTAGGGCTGGACTTAGGGAAGACATTAAGAGGGAGTTGTTTCTGAGAGAGGTTACTGACCTAGACCAAGCCTATCAGATTACACTGAACACTGAGAAGTTTCAGAGAGGACCTATGCCTTCTAGGGTTAATGCCCCAATCCTAAGAAATAGACCTAGCCAAGTTACCCCTAGCAAACCTAGTCAGGGTATTCCCACCCCTAGGCCCATGGACAAAGGTAAGGCACCTGACACCCAGAGAACCCCTAGTATCACCTGTTTTAAGTGCCAGAAACCAGATCATATCTCCAGCCAGTGCACAGCCATAGCCTGTTTTAAGTGCCATAGGATAGGTCATGTTTCTCGCCAGTGCCCTCATAGATCCCTTTACATAGAAGAGGGAGAGGAAGAGAATTCCAGGTCCAATGAAGAATTTGAAGAAGAAGTTTATGAGGCCGGAATGAATTTGGTTGATGAGTATGAAGGAGAGGAGGAATCCACAGAGTCTGACCAATTAGGGGTTGTGAGATGCATCCTATCCTAGAGTAGAGTTCAGGAGGATTGGCGTAGGACTAACATCCTACAGACTTTCCTTAAGCTAGGGGATAAGGTATGTAAGATCATCATAGATAGTGGGGCTGTGTGAATGCCATTTCTGCTAGCACTGTCAAAATGTTAGGCTTAACCCCAGTCCCCCACCCCAACCCCTATAAGGTTTCTTGGGTAGACTCTACCTCTATACCCATCCAGTCTAGATGTCAGGTCCAAATCCAAATGCAATCCTATCAAGAGAAGATTTGGTATGATGTCTTGCCCATGGGGGTGAGCAGTATAATTCTTGGGAGACCTTGGTTATATGATCATGATGCCACCCTCTTAGGAAAATCCAATACCTGTGTCTTTAGTTTTAATGGGAAAAAATCACAATCCATTCAGTCCCTCCTAAGGACAAGGTAGCTAAAGGACCCAATAAGGTCAGAGAGATGAAGACTGGAGTGAACCTAATTAGTGCTAAGGATCTAGAACAAGAAATTCATAGTGGTTCACCCATTTGGATGTTGACTGCTAAGGAACTTAGGACTCCTACACCCTTAGAGCCTCCTCAGGAAGTTAGACCTTTGTTAGAAGAATTTGAGGATGTTTTTCCCGAGGATCTGCCAAACCACCTTCCACCTCTTAGGGATATCCAGCATTCCATAGATTTAATCCCTGGAGCTACTTTACCCAACTTGCCCCATTATAGGATGAATCCATCTGAACATAAGGAACTGCAAAAGCAGGTTGGAGAATTGTTGAGGAAGGGGTTCATTAGAGAGAGTCTTAGCCCTTGTGCAGTCCCTGCACTACTGACCTCAAAGAAGGATGGCACGTGGAGGATGTGTGTTGATAGTCATGCCATCAACAAAATCACAATCAAGTATAGGTTCCCCATCCCTAGACTAGATGACATGCTAGATATGATGGCCGGTGCAATGATTTTTTCCAAAATTGATCTCAAGAGCGGCTATCATCAGGTTAGGATTAGACCAGGGGATGAGTGGAAAACTGCTTTCAAAACTAAGGATTGTCTCTACGAATGGGTTGTTATGCCTTTTGGGTTGTCCAATGCCCCTAGTACTTTCATGAGGATTATGACCCAGGTGCTTAGAGCTTTCATCGGGAAGTTTGTAGTGGTCTATTTTGATGACATCCTGATCTATAGTAAGACCCCTGCAGACCACCTAGGCCACCTTAGACAAGTCTGCCAAGTTTTGAGGAATGATAGTCTCTACGGTAATCTCAAAAAGTGTGAATTCATGACCAGTAGAGTTATCTTCCTTGGTTTTGTAGTAACCCTGACGGCGTGGCTGCCGATCCTGAGAAGATTAGGTCCATAGTAGAATGGCCAGAGCCGACCAGTGTGCATGAAGTCAGAAGTTTCCACGGCTTGGCTACCTTCTATAGGCGATTCATCAAGGGGTTTAGTACTGTAGTTGCTCCTATCACAGACTGTATTAGGAAGGGAGAATTTCAGTGGACTAAAGCAGCCCATAAAGCCTTCCTAGATCTTAAGGATAGGATGACCTAGGCACCCATTTTGAGGTTACCTGACTTTTCTAAAGTATTTGAGGTTGCCTGTGATGCTTCAGGAGTAGGTATAGGTGGAGTCCTAAGCCAAGAGAATCATCCCGTAGCATTCTTTAGTGAAAAACTTAATGATGCTAAGCTTAGGTATTTTACCTATGATAAAGAATTTTATGCGGTAGTGCAAGCTTTGCGTTACTGGAGACATTATTTGCTACCGCAGGAATTTGTGCTATTTTCGGACCATGAGGCTCTTAGATTCTTGAATTCCCAGAAGAAGCTTAACCCTAGGCATGCTAAGTTGGTAGAGTATATCCAGTCCTATACTTTTGTTTTGAAACATAAGGCTGGGACTGAAAATAAGGTAGCTGATGCCCTTAGTTATCGATCTTTGTTATTGAATTCTGTTAGGGATGAAGTCATAGGGTTTGAGCAGATTAAAGAGGAATATGAGTCGTGTCCAGATTTGAAGACTGTGTACCAGGATCTAGCTCAAGGACCATCTAGTGATCATAAGGATTATACCCTTTTAGATGGCTTTTTGTTCTTTAAAAATAGGCTTTGCATCCCTAGAACTTCTCTTAGGGAATTTTTGATTTGGAAAACTCATGCTGGAGGTCTAGCTGGCCATTTCGGAAAAGACAAGACCACCCTGGCTATTGAAGATCACTTTTTCTGGCCTAGCTTAAAAAAAATGTAGCACACATTGTGGCTAGGTGTCGGACCTGCGCTGTTGCCAAACAGCGAAAACAGAACACCGGCCTTTATACCCCACTCCCTGTCCCAGATTGCCCTTAGCAAGATGTGAGCATGGACTTTGTGTTTGGTTTGCCTAAGACCCAGAGGAGGCATGACTCTATCTGTGTTGTAGTCGACCGATTTTCTAAGATGGCCCATTTCTTGCCTTGTTCCCAAACATTTGATACGTCTAAGGTAGCCACCCTGTTCTTTAATGAGATAGTTTGACTCCATGGCCTACCTAAGTCAATTGTTTCAGATAGGGATGTCCGGTTCACCAGCTATTTTTGGAAAACCCTTTGGCATAAGTTAGGGACAAAACTTAAGTTTTCAACTGCCTATCATCCCCAAACTGATGGCCAAACCGAAGTAGTGAACCGTAGTTTAGGCAATCTGTTAAGGTGTCTTGTTGGTGAAAATATTAGGAACTGGGATTCGTACTTACCTAGAGCTAAATTTGCATACAATGACTCGGTCAATAGGTCTACAGGTAAGAGTCCATTTGAAATTGTGCATGGTTACAAACCTCACACACCTCTTGACCTAGCTCCTTTACTAGTCCACACACGAGTCTCAGAGTCTGCTGAAGTTTTTGCACAGCATATAAAAGACTTGCATAAAGAAATTCATGCCAAAATAAATTTAAGTAATGAAACTTATAAGAAGTTGGCTGATTCTCAAAGGCGAGTCAAAACTTTTGTTGAGGGAGACTATGTAATGATTAGGTTAAGGCCTGAACAGTTTCCTTCTGGAACCGTTAGAAAGTTACATGCTAGAGGAGCTGGACCATTTAGAGTGGTGAAGAGAGTAGGGTCCAATGCCTATGTGCTCGAGTTGCCTTCAGAACTAGGCATTAGCTCCACTTTCAACATTACAGACCTAGTAGAGTATAGAGAGCCAGCTGTGATTCCCAGTGAGCCTTTTGAGCCTAATCCTGCCCTTGAGAGTGAACCCAACCCTGTGTGTCCACCAACAAACTGGCCTGTGAGGAAAGAGCAGATTGAAAAGATCCTGGATGATCAGGTTATCTCTACTCATAATCGAGGATACCAAAGATACCTGGTCCGCTGGCAAGGAAGGCCAGATTTTGATGACTCTTGGATCTCCCGAGAAGAATTACAAGAATTGGACCCAGACCTTTTGGAGAGATACCAGAGCCAACTTGATCCATACTCGATAGGGTCGAGTTCCTCCCACCCCGGGAGAATTGGTGCGGGCACCAGACTCAGAAGAAGACTTCAGGGCTCCATCTGGATCTCTGATTGACCTTGCCCGAAGAATTTGGATTTTCTAGTTTTGTAATAAGGGTTGACTTGGTCAACTCAATTTTAGTTTGAGTCTGTATTTCCCTGCAATTTAAATCTTGTTGAGTCATGTTGACTTAGTACAAGTCCTAGTAGTGGTCTATGTCTTCTCCAAGGTGCCACATTTTCTCCCAGGCCCAAGCAAGTGGGTGACACACTCCCAGCCACACGCCAAAGTCCAGGGGGCGCCACATCTCCATCCAGTGTGCTTTGGTCCCCACACCACAAGAAAGCAGGTCCCTTCTTTCACACGCCACTTAAGGAGAGATCAACTTAGGATCCTCAATCCAAGGAGGCGCCCAAAATATTTCCATAAGAGCCAAGCTATGAAAAGAAAGGAGCAAAACTTGGGGAGCAAGACTAGGAGGTGCCCAAATACTTCCAAATAAAACCAAGCATGGAAGGAAAAAATTTTTTCTTGAAGAGCAAGGCTAGGAGGCGCCACCTACTTACCATTTGGAGCCATCAATCAACACTTATGGAAGCTCTTGGCCGGCCATATGAGAAGGAATTGATTCTACAAACCTAATTTGAGGATCCATCCTATTAGTCCCACATGGAAAGATGTAAAACCTGACCTCTTGTAAAGACCTATAAAATAAACCCCTCTTGTAAGTTTTAAAGGACACTGATGAATGAATTCAATTTCTGTGTGAGCAAAATTTGTGTTTCTCTCTTCCACACTTGCATTCAGGTGTTGAGCTCCGTGAGGAAGTAAATCCGGGTTCCCTAGGAACCTTGAGGAGGTGTGAGATCTCCAACCCCAAAATCCTAGGTTAGCCACTTCAGTTCCAAACCCTAGCCGCCCATCATCTTCTTCATCCCACCAAACCCTAACCTACCCCATCTTCTCATGGCCCCTCTCTCCCAGTAAAGGCCGACCACCAGCATCCAGGTCCAGTTCGACTACTTCGAATACAGAGCAAATCCCAGAGGAAGTCAGATCAGCATCCAGGAGAATCAGGATTTCAGCAACATCAACTTTCAAGTTCTTCTATCTAGTAAATCCTTCCTTGAGTATCTGGTTCCATAACTTATTCTTCTTCTTTCCCAGATCTTGAGTTCAGAAGAAGCCAACTCTGCCAAAGGACCAGTATTGGAGGATCCATTGCGAAGATATCTGAATCCGAGGATCCAACAATCTGCTCAAGAGAGTCCTTCCACTAAACTCTGTGAAGATCAATGTCTGGTCCATAACCCTTCTCTTCTCTTTATTTCTGTCCTGTTGAAAGTTCAGAGCGAAACCCTAGGTCTGGGAGTTTCTCAACCCCCAGCGATCCTTTACTTCTGAACTACTCTGATAATCTAGTTTCTTTAAATTGTGCTTTCAATTATTATATAGTTTCTTTCAATTTAGTTTAACTTTCTCTTTGAGTCAAAGTCGACTTCTGAAAATATTAAAAAAAAAAAAGAAGTCTTAATTTACTTCCGCATCGCATCGTCTCTTTGTTCTGCATCATTTTTGGTATCAGAGCTTTCGTTCTGCATCATTTCTTCTCCCTCCTTTTTCATATTTATTATATATCTCCCCCTTTTTGTCATTATGAAAAAGGTGGAAGGCAATAAAAAGTTGAGATAAAGTGGAAAGAATTGCAAGAAGAGTATCAAAATCAATAAAGCATGAATCTGATACCAAAACATGATATACAAATGCAAAAAGTATTTTAAGCTCTTAATTTTTGATGATGATTAAGTAGATAAAACTTGCTCCCCCTGAATGTTATTTTCCTTGAATATATGACCATTATCAATCAAAAAATTTCTTAATTTTTCATGCTGAGTTGGAGGTGCCAGTTTGAAATACTAAGCTCTTTATGTAATTTGAAAACCTTATCAAGATATACATGATTTTCAAAACACTTTTAACATCTATTAAAAATAATTTGAAATCCATATAATTTTGGCATAAATGTAAGTAGAAATCATAAAAACTGATACCAACATTTAATAAAAACATGTTAACCAAAATCAAGTGAAAGCCTTATAGCAACAAGTCAAATTATGTGAACATAAGATTCATCAAAATGTATCACTTGTTCATTATCACATTTATTGGCTATAAGTCTTCACTTCATTCTAATTAATCAGCTAAAACATTTTTCAAAGCTACTAATAACATATACCAAATTTATTTCAACTAATATATTTTTCAATAAATATAGAAGGAGATAATTAGATTTTACCAATGTAGATAATCCTTCCTTTACCATTATGTCCAAAAATATAGCTAGTCCACTCTTCATATGTCTTGTACAGCCACTATTCAAATACCATCTTCCTTTCTTCTTGTTGGGCTGCAAGACATTTCTGCAAAATAATCAAGTAGATATTTTTGGTACCCAAATTTTCTTGGGTCCTATTGGGTTAGTATTTATGGTTCCCTTTGGAACCCAAATTTTTTTGATTTGTTACAAATATAAGCTTTATGGCCAAATTTATCACAATTAAAACAAGTAATATTTGATGATGCTGGAACAAAAAGATTTTTCAATAATTCTTGCTTCTTTTCTTGTTTGTAACTAAGTCCAGCTTTATCAAAAGTAGCTTTTTGGTCGTTTAGAAGTAAACTTAATTTTTTAGAACTCAAGGTAAACTTTTCAACAAATGGTTTGACCTTATCAAGTTCATTTTTTAGCTCCTCATTTTTTTGAGATAAGGTCTTGCATTCATTGAAAAGTTTTTCCTTTTCAAAACTCAATTTAAGCTTTTTAAAACTTTTTATTTCTTCAATCAAAGCATTTTTCTCATTTGAAAACTTATTACATTCATCTTTCAAATCAACATTTTCTTTTTCTAAAATTTCTTTTTCTTTAGAAAGATCATTCTTTTCATTTTCTAAAACAACAACCTTGGCTTTTAAGTCTTTGTTTTCATTTTCAAGATTATTATTTTCAAAAGAAAAGATATTAGCATGCTTTTTCAATTTCTTGTTCTCTATTTTTAATAATTTATATTTATGCACAAGATCATTAAATGCATTTTGAAATTCATCGAAAGTAAAATCAAGTTCGGAATTATCTCATCCTCATTTGCCATGAAGCAAAGATTAGCAAATTTGTGAATTTGTTCCTCCTCGGAGCTTGAGTCCTCACTCTCACTCCAAGTTGCCATCATTGCCTTCTTCGTATATTTCTTTTTGGCCCTTTTCCTCATAAATCTTAGAAATTCTTGAGCCAAAAGTTTGATTTCATCTTCATCTTCCCTATCTTCCAACTCCTCACTTGAATACTCATCTGGTGTAATGGATTTAAGGAAAATTATCTTCTTCTTTTTGTCAACATCCACTACCTTTTGCCATAAGTTCAACTCATAGGTCATGAGTGAACCGATAAGCTCCTTCAAAGATAAGGTTTCATCATCTTTAGCTTCCTGAATAGCTGTCACTTTTGGATCCCAAGAAGTTGGCAAAGATTTGAGAATTTTATTGACAAGATCAGCATTAGATATAACTTTGCCGAGACTTCTCATTTTATTAACAATATTAATGAATCTAGTATACATGTCAGTTATAGATTCATAATGTTCCATTTTAAACATTTTATTAGTATGTACAAGCACATTTATCTTAGTATTTTTTACTTGAAGAGTACCCTCATAAGTAACCTCAAGTGTGTCCCATATTTTCTTCACCATTTCGCATGTGGAGATCCTATTGAATTCATTAGGGTCCAATACATAATAAAGCAAATTCATTACTTTAGTATTAAACTCAAAATACTTAATATCATTTTCATCCTAATCCTCTTCAAGCTTTGGAATGGAAACGCTATTAACCAAGATAGAAAGAATATGAGTACCTCTAACTATCATTTTCCAAAGATAATAATCAATGGATAGCATATATATACACATGCAAGTTTTCCAATATGTTTAATTAGTGCCATTGAAAAATGGTCTAACACTAATACCTACAACGGTTTCCATAGATCTTTAACTCAAGATCGTTGGACCTTCGCTGAGTATCAAGTACTAATACCAAGTCAAGCCTGATTACATGGCTCTGATACCACATGTTGCCTGATGGGGCCAAATCGCTGATGTCGCACGAGGCAGCTGACATGGCGTGAGGTAGCTGACATGGAGCCCCCATCTGATGCCACGACAAGCTTTCAACATGAGCACCATCACTGGGCTGAGCTCCCATGAAGCAACACCTCTACTCGCCGAAGCCGAGCTCCGTCCTCCGCCAGGTCCGTTCTCGCAAGCCCGGAACACCTAGGCCAGAGCCGAGTCCGAGTCCCCACCCAAGGCGGACCCCTCGGGATCGGGCCCGAGGTCAGGAGTCGAGCTCAGCCTCTGCCACGAGGCGCCCCTCCGAGCTCAGGTCCCCTGGGCTAGGCGGCACCCTAGTGCCAAGCTGCCTAAAGCCGGGCCCTGTGGTTAGGAGTCGAGCTCAGCCTCCTCCGCCACGAGGCACCCCTCCGCATCCGAGCTTAGCCTGTCCCCACCCTACTGAGCAGCACCGAGGCGAGTCCATCAAAGGCGGTCCCTACCCTTCTAGCTCGGCCTTCAATTCAAACCAACGCGCCAGCCACCAAGTGATCCATGCCTCCCCTCCGAGGACAGTGATGATACTCCCGAGGGCTGTACAACAACACCAACCATGCCGTAATTAATGCCCACGACCGTCAATCACTCCAGAAAGAAAGGAAAGCTCATATCAAGGTGCCATGCCCTCCGCCGATCCACCGTACAATCGGAGAAAAGACCCTACCGAAGAGCATGGGTCCCAAGAACGGCGAGCCGCCGATCGAGGCCTTGTCAGGCTCCCAGGAGGGGGACAAGCAAAAGGAATGTCAGAGATTTATGGAAGCCTCCTCAACTGTCAAAACAGGAAAGACGTCCTGTCTATATCATGGTACCTTGCCATATATGACAGCAGGGGGAGATCCCAAAGCAAACCAAGATAGAAAATCCAGCAAGAGTAAGCAAAAAGGTATCTGCATCTGATCCAGTATCACTACATCCATAGCATACTTCTCAATTCAAGAACACCAGAGGAACCAGAGCAACACAAGGGATGAAGGCCAGAGAGGAGGGCAAGACCACCTCGGCCAACACCACTCCCAGCTTGTCCTCATCTTCCACTCACACTATATTCACTCCTCCTATCATGGAGCTCATCCAGAGGGGCTTAACCAGGAGGATCTATTCCCTGGATCGTCACTAAGTTGACCGTCGGAGTGCCCCCACCGAAATCCCCGGCCCGGGTCACTAACATTGCTTCCTTGCAGGTCCCGAGGTGCCAGAGGCGTTCCCAAGAAGGCGGACGTGCGACACCTAACTCCGTCAGCTGCTATGGGCCACGACGATCTTGACGGCAAAAAATTGGCATGCCAGGAAGGGGCACGGACTGATTAAACCACTTGTGATCTAGTCCAGTCCCTGTTCAAGCAGTCCATTAGAATGATGGTGACCACTCAGGCAAGGGAAGTCTCTCCCAGCCATGCGGAGGCATCCCTTTCTTACAGGAACCCGCATGATCCGGAGACGGAGCAGCCTACCCCGGTTCAACCACCTCCATTGGAAGTTCACTGACTGCACTCACTCAGAAGATGCATACTCTTACTGTAGCAATGCGCCAGCTTCAGCACCAACATCAGTCTTTGGCCACACACCAGCAGCCGGAGACCCCCGCGGCTCATGTCGTAGCACCCCGCGATAGCCTACGTTCCTTCCATGGAAGGCCTTCGCAGCCGTGGGCTGTGATAGATCCCCGGGGTACCCACTAGACTTCGTTGAAGCGACGCCGGGTCGGGTCCACTGACGAGGAAAGCTGCTCTCCGCACCTTGACCGGGGGCATCCAGACCCAGTCAGGGTAGGAGGGGCAAGGGCCCTCATCGTGGGCACCGTTCACCCGTGTCACCTTCCCCACCCCTCTCAGCTGAGGGGTCTACGGATGAAGCCATCAGGCACATGGTGGAGAAGCGCCTGGAGGAGCATGACCGCAAGCTGGCGGAGCTATCTCACCAGTTCGCCAACTTGCCTGGCTCTACTATTGAGCCAGCGGGCTATGAAGCCCATCCTCCGTTCTCTCAAGAGATTCAGGCGGAGCCGATTCCCCGTCGGTTCCGCATACCACAGGTGGACCCCTAAGACGGATCACCGACCACCTGGACCACCTGGAAAGCTACCGGGTCCTCATGAGGGTCCAAGGGGCCACCGATGCTCTATTGTCGTCGCCTTCCTTGCTACTCTCCGAAAGGTGGCTCGAGTATGGTTCTCCCACCTCAAGCCGGAAAGCATCAACTCCTTCGCCCAACTGGGTCAGAAGTTTGTGGCTCATTTCGACGCCTGCCGAAAGATGCCACGCGAGGCGGACAGCCTCTTCTCTATCAGGCAACAGGATCAGGAGCCACTGCAGGATTACGTGGCTCGTTTCAAGGCTGCTGCCTTGGAGATCTACTGTTTGGAGGAGCCGGTCACCATGCTGGCCCTGAAGCGAGGACTCAAGATTTCCCGCTTGACATACTCGCTTGACAAAAAGCCTCCAAAGTCTTATTCCAAGCTCCTCATTCATGCTCAGAAGTACATCCATGCCGAGGAGGCGGATCGTACCCGGCAAGAGCTCGACGGGAAGCCACCGAGGAGGCCCGCGCCCATCGAGGTGCCCGGGGCACGGAAGCCGGTGCCACCAGCTCGGAGCTCCCGTCCTGGACCAGGGCCAAGGAGTACTCCCATTCCTGAAAGGAATCTCACTCCCCTTCTCGTCCCGAGAACGAAGATCCTCATGGAGATCGAGGGCGAGACCTACTTGAGGTGCCCACCGCCATTGAAGCCGTCTGCCACCTATGACAAGTCAAAGTACTATCGCTTTCATCGTGACCATGACCACGACACCGAGGAATGCCACAACCTCAAATGGGAGATTGAGGAGCTCATCAAGAGAGGATACCTCGGAAGGTATGTGATGGGCAGGTCTCAGCTGGAATCTCAGGCACTCGTCGCCCTTCCACCAGTCCCGGCGATCGACAATTGCCCTACCGAGAAGCCATTGAGGATGATACACTGGGGGACTGGGCGCACCTCCAAGAAGGCCCGAGGGGCAGGGAACCCTGAGATTGTACTCCCCTTTATAGGGGAAGGGGGAGATGGAGTGAAAAATGAAATAATGATGCTGTGATTATCGAGATGGCGATTACAAAATATCCTGTAAAATGCATCATGGTAGATAGTGGAAGCTCCACAGATGTGCTTTTCTACGATGCTTTCTCCAGGATGAATCTTCCCTCTACTCAGCTCAAGCCTGTACATACAACCCTCGTTGGTTTCATTGGGGATTCTGTGAGGGTGGAGGGGGAGATCACTCTCCCAGTCACTGCCAGGACACCACATCGACAGAGTACTATCATGATGATGTTCACGATTGTTAGGCTCCTTTCGCCTTACAACATGATCTTGGGCCGACCTGGGCTCAACCTTCTCAATGCTGTGGTCTCTACCAAGAGATTGCTCATGCAATTCCCAACTCCGTGCGGCATCGAAGAGATGAGGGGTACGCCCCAGCCGGTGTAGCACTACTTCCAAACCCTCCTCGGGGCCCAGATGCCCGAGGAGGTTCTTGAGCCAGACGAGCTCGACAAGCGGGTCCAGGACCCCAGAGGAGGCCCGACCGGCACCTACTTCCTTGCTAGCTCGGGGCCGACCTGACAAAGATCATGCAGATCAAAGCTCAACTGCCCGAGGAGGAGAAGGGTCCATTGCTGGAATTCTTGCGGGCCAACATAGATGTGTTTCCTTGGACAGCGGCAGACATGCCAAGCATACCCCTTGAAGTCATCACCCACAAGCTCAATGTCGATCCGAGGTGCAAACCAGTTCAGCAGAAGAAGAGGAGCTTCGCCTCTGAGAGGCAAGCGGCCGTCAATGAAGAAGTTGAAAAACTTCGGGCTGCCGGCTTCATTCGAGAAGTGCACTATCCGAGATGGTTGGAAAATGTGGTGATGGTAAAGAAGAATAATGGCAAGTGGAGGATCCGTGTGGACTACACCGACCTCAATAAAGCATGCCTAAAGGACAGCTTCCCACTCTCAAGAATAGACCAGTTGGTGGACTCCACATCGGGGCATAGGTTGCTTTCCTTCATGGATGCATTCTCTAGATACAACCAAATCCGGATGCACCCGGAGGACGAGGAGCATACTGCCTTCATCACTGACCGAGGGACATACAGATACAGGAAGATGCCCTTCGGCCTAAAGAATACTGGAGCCACATACCAACGTCTGGTCAATAAGGTCTTCAAAGACCAGATCGGCCAGAATGTGCAAGTGTATGTGGATGACATGCTCGTGATGAGCAAGCCGAGCTCGGACCATATCGCCAACCTCGCCGAAGCCTTCCACAACCTCCGGAAGCACCAAATGAAGTTCAATCTAGCGATGTGCGCCTTCGGGGTGGCGACAAGAAAATTTCTCAATTTCATGGTCACCCAAAGGGGCATCGAGGCAAACCTGGAGAAGGTCCATGCGATCCTCGACATGGAGCACCCAACATCCAAGAAGAAGGTCCAATGCCTGACAGGGAGGATCACAGACTTAGGCCGATTCATCTCAAGGTCGGCCGACCGCTGCCTCCCTTTCTTCAAGGCATTACGCAAAATGCATGACTTCACCTGGATCGAAGAGTGCAAGACAGCCTTTGAGGAGCTAAAGGAGTTCCTGGCCTCTCCGCCTCTATTGTCCAGACCGGAAGAAGGGGAGGAGCTCCTACTCTACCTGGCGGAGACTCCAGGGGTCGTCAGCTTGGTCCTCATCCGTACAGACCAGGACGGATCTCAGAAGCCGGTGTACTACACCAGCCAAATCCTCCAAGACGCGGAGATCAGGTATACCCATTCCGAAAAACTAATTTTTACACTAATCATGTCTGCTAAATGCCTCAGGCCATACTTCCAAGCGCACCCCATTGCGGTTGTCACCGATCAGTCGCTGAGGACCATGCTAGCCCATCCTGAGACCTCCGTGAGACTGGCCAAATAGTCTCTGATGCTGAGCGAGTTCGACATTGCGTACCGGCCGAGGTCATCGCAGAAGGCCCAAGTCCTAGCCAACTTCGTGGTCGAATGCACGGGACTCCCCGAGGAGCCGGAGTGGACGATCCCGGAGACCCAAGCTGAGCCCGTACCACTGGAGGACCCCTGGATCCTCCACGTGGATGAAGCCTCCAACTCTTGTGGAAGCGGGGCAGGCCTCATCCTCACCAATTCCGACGGGGTTATGACGGAATGCGCCCTCCGCTTCAAGTTTCCTGCCACGAACAACCAGGTGGAGTATGAAGCACTCCTCGTGGGCCTAAGGGTGTCCCGCGAACTGGGCATGTAGAACTTGAGGATTTTCACCGACTCCCAACTGGTCGCCGGACAAGTCTCCAGGGAATACGAGGCCTAAGACCCCCAGATGGTGAAGTACCTAGAAAAAGTTCATGCAAGCACGGCGGGCTTCCGTTACTTCCACATTTCCCACATTTCCCGTGGAGAAAATGCTCGGGCAGATGTGCTATCGAGGCTTGCAACCTTACCGGACTCATCCCTGGGGTGTGCCTGTGTCGAGTACCTCGAGAGTCCAAGCTATGAGGGCCCTGAAGAGGTACAACAAGTGGCTCATGAGCCGAGCTGGATGGACAAATATGTCAAATACATCTAGGACGGCCTCTTACCAGAGGACCGCCGGGAAGCTGGCCTCATCAAAAGAAAGGCCACCCATTTTGTCTTAATGGATGGTCATCTCTATCACCGATCTTATTCCTACCCCCTCTTGAAGTGCCTCAGATCCACGGAGGCAGCCTCCATGCTCCAAGAGATACACGAGGGCCTCTGTGGGAACCATGTGGGAGGAAGAACCCTAGCTCACAAGGCACTCCGACAGAGATACTTTTGGGAGACGATGAGGGAAGACGCTGCTGACTTGATCAAGAAATGTGACAAGTGCCAACGTCATTCCAACATCCAGCGCCTACCGGCCCTACCCATCTCTCAGCTGTCATCACCCTGGCCCTTCGCGTAGTGGGGGATGGACATTCTAGGGCCATTCCCCACAGCACCAAGGCAGCGAAAGATTTTGCTGGTAGCAGTGGACTACTTCACCAAATGGGTTGAAGCCGAGCCGTTGGCCCGGATTACAGAAGCCAACGTCCGACAATTCTTCTGGAAGTCAGTCATCTGCCATTTCGTACTCCCCAACTGCGTCATTATCGACAATGGAAAACAGTTCGACAACAAGGAGTTCAAAGGATTTTGTGCTGAGCACGGGATCCAACATCGGTTCACCTCAGTTGCACATCCCCAGACGAACGGAGAAGCTAAGGTCACCAATATAACCATCCTCCAAGGGCTCCGCACCAGGCTGGACCGGGCGAAGGGCAGATGGGCGAAAGAGCTCCCAAGCATCCTGTGGGCCTACCACATAACGCCAAGAACGGCAACGGGTGAAACGCCATTCAACCTCATCTTCAGCATGGAGGCAGTGATTCCAGTTGAGCTCGGCGTGCCCATGCTCCACTTACAGCAGTATAACGAAGCAAGGAACTCGACGCACCTCCTCCTCAACCTGGACCTCCTCGAAGAAACGAGGGACAAAGCCCGGCTTCGAATGGCAGCATATCGGCAACGGGTCGCCCGATATTACAATGCCCGGGTGAAGTTGAAGACCTTCCAACCTGGCGACCTGGTATTGCACCGAGCTGAGACGTCTCAACCCAAAGAATGCAGCAAAATGTCATCGAACTGGGAAGGCCCCTACAAAGTGGCCGAGGCCCTCTTACAGGGGGCCTACTATCTCGAGGACCTAGATGGTACCCGATTTCCCGGACATGGAATGCTTGTAATATGAGGAGATACTATCAATAATGTAAGTTCTCCCTCCATTTGAAATAAAAGTCCTTTTCCTGTGCAATGGTTTATTTACCTTGCAGGAACATCAAAGACCTGGGAAGCCCCCAGGCACCGGCAAGCCCAGCTCCTCGGCATCAAAGACCTGGGAAGCCCGCATGCACCAGTGAACCCAGCGCCTCGGCATCAAAGACTTGGAAAGCCCCCAGGCACCGGTGAGCCTAACTCCTCGGCATCAAAGACCTGGGAAGCCCCAGGCATCGACGAGCCCAGTTCCCCAGCATCAAAGCCCGGAGAAAAGTCCTCCGGCATAAAGACTTGGGAAGCCCTCAGGCACCGACGAGCCCAGCTCCCCGGCATCAAAGCCCGGAGAAAAGTCCTCCGGCACAAAGACCTGGGAAGCCCCCAGGCACCGGCGAGCCCAGCTCTCCTGCATCAAAATTTGGGAAGACGTCTTCCGGCACCAACTCTTCGAGCCCAGCTCCAAGATGCCAAGGTTCAGAACCTCGACTCCCGGCACCAGAAATTCTAATCATCAACATCCCCGAGCCCAGCTCCAGGGTGCCTACTCAGGATCGGAGCTCAGACCTCTGGCCAAGGGCACCACCAAGCCATGTAGCTCGTCATCATCAACGTCCCTGAACCCAGCTCCAGGACACCTGCTCAAGACCGGAGCTCAGACCTCTGGCCAAGGGCACCACCGAGCCACGCAGCTCATCATCATCAATGTCCCCGAGCCCAGCTCCAGGATGCCTGCTCAAGACTGGAGCTCAGACCTCCGGCCAAGGGCACCACCGAGCCACGCAGCTCGTCATCATCAACATCCTCGAGCCCAGCTCCAGGATGCCTGCTCAAGACCATAGCTCAGATCTCTGCCAAGGGCACTTCTGAGCCACGCAGCTCGTCATCGACAACACCCCCGAGCCCGGCTCCATGACGATGGTCGAAGCCGGGACCTGTCCTCCGCTAGGTAAGCTCCTGCAAGCCTGGGATGCCTAGGCCAGAGCCGAGGACGAGCTCCCACCCAAGGCTGATCCCTCGAGATCGGGACCCGTGTTCAGGAGTCGAGCTTAGCCTCCTCCATCACGAGGCACCCCTCCGAGCTTAGGTCCCCTAGGCTGGGTAGCATCATCGCCAATCAAAGCCCAGAGAAAAGTTCTCGGCACAAAGACCTAGGAAGCCCCCAGGCACCGGCGAGCCCAGCTCACCAGCATCAAAGCCCGGAGAAAAGTCCTCCGGCACAAAGACCTGGGAAGCACCCGGGCACCGGCGAGCCCAGCTCCCCAGCATCAAAGCCCGAAGAAAAGTCCTCCAGTACAAAGACCTAGGAAGCCCCCAGAAACCGACAAGCCCAGCTCCCCGGCTTCAAAGATCGGACGACCCTCCGGCACTGGCGAGCCCAGCTCCTTGGCAAAGGACCTGGGAAGCCCCCAAGCACTTAGTGCCTCCGAGCCCAACTCTTGGATGCCATGGTCCAGAACTTAGATTTCTAGCACTGCAATCCTCAATCATCAACATCCTTGGGACTGGCTCCGAGATACTAAGGTTCAAGACTCAGACTTCCAATACCAGGGATCTTAACCTTCGACGTCTCTGAGCCCAGCTCCAAGATGGTGACTACTGAATCATGTCCCTAAGCAACTAAGTCCAAGGCCAACGTTCATCACCGGCATGACCTCAAGCTCAACACTGGGTCCGTGTCAGTCGAAGTCCTCCGCTCCCCTCTCAGACCTCCCTGCACCGAAAAAGAAGAAAAAGCAAAGAAAGGGAGGAGAAGAGAGAGAAGAGACTTTCTACATTACAGAAAATAGAGACACAATGATTGCAAAAGTGAATTTCATTACTGAAGGAGTTGGTTACACTATCTTATGGGCCCCGACAGGCTGGGTGACCCGGTCAAGAAGAAAAAAAAACAAAAGAAAAGTACAAGTATAAAAAGAAAAAAGATCCTATCCTAAGGAGCTGGCTCCTTCCCCGGGCGATGCACGGCTGGGACCTCTCCCTCCTCCACCTCCGTCGCTTGGGCAAGCCCCTGGGCGACCTTCGCTGGAGGAGCATGTTCAGCTGCTGGAGCCGCTAGGGCTGGATCAGCTGCCTCCGGCTGCAGCGCAGGTGCTGCCCTCGCCGCTGTCGGTGTCGGCTCCCTGGGGTCGGGCGCCGCCGAGGTCAGTGGGGTACGAGCCTCGATTGAGTAGCTCCCTGCCTTGCCACCACCATTGTCATTGCAGAGTAGGCATTCTTCCCCGGGACTCGGAGCACGGCCAGCTGCTCCTCTAATAGGACTCCCTACAGCTGGGACCGGCAGTACGCGAACTCCTTGGCGAAGGAGTCTGTCACCGCTTCCCGAAAGTCATGAGGTACTCTGGGGTCGCCTTGAAAGCAGCCACTAGATTGGCAGCTACTTTCTCTACAACCTCGGCCCGGCACCGGACCTCCTCCAACTGCGCTCCCAGGCGCTCGGACTGATGGACAGCTGCCGCTAGTCTCTTCTCAGCAGTTTTGGTGGCATGGTGGGAAAGAGCGGCCTTCTCCTCCACATCGGTAGCTCTCTTCTCAACTGCAGCCACCTTCTTGTTGGTGGAGGTGGCCCTCTCTCTAGTCGCCTCCGACTCGGCCCGGAGCTTCTTCAGCTAGGCCTGCTTGGACTCGAGCTCGTTGTCGAGCTCCTTCCTTATTCTGGCCATGTCGGCTACTTCAGTCTGGAGGCTCTTCACCTTCTGGCGCCCTTGCTGCAGTGGGAAGAGCCAAATTAGCAACAAAATGAAGTAAAAGAAGGCAAAAAGATATCAAGATAAAGAGAAGCTACTTACAACATATAGCTGGGCGATCGACGCCGTGATGACATCACCGAGGAGTCGCCCACTCCCCTCATGCCTGTTGCATGACTGGACTGAGAAGTCCATCATGCGCTCCACCAGGCTCGCATCCTTCATCAAGGACACATTTGGGCCTAGCCAGAAAGGGACTCGGTGGTAGTCCCTCTCCTGTGTTCCTGCCGATTCGGCTCCTTCGGTGGCACAAGGCTCCCTTGGTGCCAACTGAGAGATCGGTACCACATCAAACCAGACTTGGGGCGATGGCCTGACTTCTCATGCCCCCCCCATCCTCCTCCATGCTGGCGACCTCCGGGGTGGGGGGCGCCGACCTAGCAGCAGCGACGGCTGACCTCGCATGGACAACCATCTCGGGCTCGGACACCGCTACCGGCTCGTGCTGCCTGGAAGGCTCAGGGACGGGCTCGGCCACCCTCTTCTGCCTGCACTCCTATACTGGTGCATCTGCCCTAGCCTGCACCAGCCTCGCCCCTCCTCAGCTCGGGCTCTCTTTGGCACTGGCTCGGCAGCCCCGGTGGCCAGCTCTCACTCCTCAGAGAAAGAGAGCAGCTCATCCATCGAGAACTTCATTGCTGCACCAAGACAGAAACAAGGTTAGACCTCAAAAAAAAAAGAAAAAGAAACAAAAAGAGGGTGGCCAAGTGGAACTCACCCGACTCCTGCGCTGAGCCGACCCCAGCCTCACGAAGATTTTGCTCGGATAGCAAAACCTCGAGTGAGGGGATCTCCACCGATCTGAGCTGCTTGTATAGTTCGACATCGGCCACCTCGATAAAAAGAGTTCCTATTTGGGGACTGATCTAGGTCACTCCAAACCCAGTCGACCCTCTCTATGGAAGCAAAGAAAAATCTACTCTTCCATCCCTTGATGGAAGAGGGGAGGACAAATTTTATTTCCCGAGGACGGGAAGAAAGAGACCACCACCCCTCCTCGGTGGGGTGGCGTTTCAAGGAGAAAAAAATCCTAAAAAGAGAAAAATGGGCAACAATCCCGTGGAAGTGACACTAGACTATGAATCTAAAGATTGTCCTAATGGCATTGGGGACCAACTGAGCCGGGACAAGAATGTAGTTGGCCAGAAATGAGAGGAAGAAGGGGTGAAGAGGAAAATGGAGGCCCCCAACGAAGGCCTCCTCATGAAAAGCGATCCGCCTAGGATTGCTAGAAGTCACCTGCTCCCCCGGACGAGGAACGAATAGACGGACGGACTCGAGAATCCCAAAGGCTTCTCGGATGGCCAACAGATCCTCAGAGGTGATCGCCAAAGCAACCCCACCGGGACCTGTTGACCGGAACGACTCGGATTCAAGAACAGGAGCAGGAGGAGGAGTAGTAACTAAGGCTAGACAAGCAGGAGGAGAAGACCCGGGTTCCTTAATGGTCACCGGGCCCTGGATAGCCTCCTGCTAAACTCAAACCTTGCCGCCTCCATCTCCTCATCGGAGGAGGAGGGAGTCCTCGGCCGTGAGGGTTCGGCTTTAGCCTAGCAAGAGGGACGGAACTCCGGACTGAAGCGATCCATGGAGAAAAGAAAGAAGGAAAAAGAAAGAAAGGGACAGGAGAAACCCTAAGACGACTCCTAAAGGATGAGAAAGGGGGGCTAACCTTCAAAAACCCTAAGAAGTCGCCGGCGGCCGGAGAGGAAGAAGAGGAGGGAGAATACTCCTGTGGGTTGCTGGGCGTGCAAAGTTTGAATGAGGGTAAGCTTCAAAAAGACTTACCCCTCCTTTTTAAACTACCTATGCCCAACCGTACCTTTGCGTTCCCCCAAAAGGCGCCCGCCGCGTGTCAACCATCCATTGGGCCAGTGCGCCCATCCGACCATGGTCGCTCTGACTTCCGCGCCCATCTTAACGGCTCCCCCTACATGGCCACGTGGCATCCTCCCACAGGCTCGTAGGACTGTAGAGCGAGGCGCCACCAATTTTGGCCATCATTGCACCAGATTTCTCCACCTTTCCATGACAGCGCCATAATTACGCCCTTCGCCCCAAGCACCGCATGCCAATGGGTCTCGGGCATGGAGGGAAAATGATGGTGCCTTATCATTGATGTGGCACGAGGTAGCTGACATGGTGTGAGGTAGCTAACATGGAGCCCCCATCAGATGCCATGACAAGCTTTCAACACGAGCGCCTTCGCCGGGCTGAGCTCCCCTGAAGCAACACCTCTGCCCACCGAAGTGAGGTAGCTAACATGGAGCCCCCATCAGATGCCATGACAAGCTTTCAACACGAGCACCTTCGCCGGGCTGAGCTCCCCTGAAGCAACACCTCTGCCCACTGAAGCCAAGCTCCATCCTCCGCCAGGTCCATTCCAGCAAGCCTGGAACACCTAGGCCGAAGCCGAGTCCGAGTCCCCACCCAAGGCAGACCCCTCGGGATCGGGCCCTGTGGTCAGGAGTCGAGCTCAACCTCCTCCGCCACGAGGCGCCCGTTCGAGCTCAGGTCCCCTGGGCTGGGCGGCACCCCGGTGCTGAGCTCGCCTGAAGCCGGGCCCTATGGTCAGGAGTCGAGCTCAACCTCCTCCGCCATGAGGCGCCCCTCCACAACCGAGCTCTGCCCATCCCCACCCTGCCGAGCAACACCGAGGCGAGTCCACCAAAGATGGGCCCTACCCTTCCAGCTTGGCCTTTAGTTCAAACCAACGTGCCAGCCACCAAGGGAGCCATGCCTCCCCTTCGAGGATAGTGATGATACTCCTGAGGGCCGTACGACAATACCAACCATGCCGCAATTAATGCCCACGACCATCACTCATTCCAGAAAGGAAGGAAAGCTTACATCAAGGTGCCATGCCCTCCGCCGATCCGCTGTACAACTGGAGAAAAGACCCTACCAGAGAGTGCAGGTCCCAAGACTGGTGGCCCGTCGATCGAGAACTTAACAGGCTCCCAGGAGGGGGACAGGTAGAAGGAATGTCAGAGATTTATGGAAGCCTTCTCAACTGTCAAAATAGGAGAGACGTCCCGTCTACATCATGGTACCTCACCGTACATGACAGCACAGGGAGATCCCAAAGCAAACCAAGGTAGAAAATCCCGCTAGAGTAAGCAAAAGAGGTATATGCATCTGATCTAGTATCACTACATCCATAGCATACTTCTCAATTCAAGAACACCAGAAGAACCAGAGCAACACAAGGGAGGAAGGCCAGAGAGGAGGGTAAGACCTCCTCGGCCAACACCACTCCCAGCTCGTCCTCATCTTCCACTCACACTATATTCACTCCTCCTTGCATGGAGCTCATCCAGAGGGGCTCGACCAGGAGGATATGGTCCCCTGGATCGTCACTGACTTGACCATCGGAGTGCCCCCACTGGAATCCCCGGCCCGGGTCACTGACAATGCTTCCTTGCAGGTCCCGTGGTGCCAGAGGCGTTCCCAGGCCGGCAGACGCACGACACCCAACTCCATCAGCAGCTACGGGCCATGACGATCTTGGCGGTAACACTGCCCAGCATAGCAACCTAAGAGGGGGGATGAATTGGGTTTTAAAATTTTAAACTTAAGCAAGTATGTGTTGAACTAATGTTTATGTAACAATGTGAATGTGCTCGATAAAGATATGCTATAGAATTAACAAAAAAAATACAGAGTAAATCAGAGTAAATAATAAGGAAGAGCAAGCAATCACAAATACAAGGATGTATAGTGGTTCGGTGCACTTCAAGCTCTAGGATCGATGCCCCAACCAACTATCCAAAAAGAATGTCCCTATTTAGAAGTGGCGGTTTATCTTTTTTAAAGCAGGTAGCGTAGCAACCCCGTGATGCACGAGTAGACCCCCATTGAGTACCGTAGCACCAACGAAGCATACTATCATCGAGCCGGCTCTCGCTTGGGGACAAGCACCGCAACACCACCTAAGGGGCATTGATGTGGCACCAGCCTCACCTTAACAGTAGCACCCACATTCCATGGGCCCATACCCCCCATCCAGACAAACCAAGAGGGTGTGAGCTGGCCTACCCAACAATTCCCCCCATCGAAAATCCCCTCGAGAATTCCACCTGTGGAAACTCGAATCCATGACCTCGGCTCTGATACCAACTCTAGGATTGATGCCCCAACCAACTATCTAAAAGGAATGTCCCTATTTAGAAGTGGCAGTTTATCTTTCTTAAAATAGGTAGCACAGCAATCTCAGGGCGCACGAGTCGACCCCCCCATCGAGCACCGGAGCACCAACCCAGCGTGCTATCATCCAGCTGGCTCTTTCTTGGGGATGAGCACCGTAGCACCACCCAAGGGGCGTTGACGTGGTACCATCCTCACCTTAACAGTGGCGCCCACATTCCATGGGCCCAAACCCTCCATCCGAACGAACCAAGATGGTGTAAGTTGGCCTACCCAACACAAGCACCTACATCCACTCCCCAAGATTTCTTTGGGAATCTACTATAATCACCAAGATTACATTTGACTTATTTTCACCTGGATCACAAGTCAAACCCAACTTGTTTTAATGGGCTCACAAGCCAAAACCCTTGGTTTTTGCTAGGCTTACCAAAAATCTATTGGTTTTTAAAGGCTAACCAAAAACGTTATTGGTTTTGTAACTTAGGCTTACCAACAACTTTATTGGTTTTCATAAAAGGCTAACCAATAACCTTAGTTGGTTTTTATACAAGGCACACCAACAAATCTTTATACTGTTTCAATCTACTTGAAACTAGTAGCAATAAAAGCTCAAATATAAGTATGAGAATACAAAATAAAAACTTTCTAAATAAAAGAAAATATCTCTTGAAGCTCTTTGATGATATTGAAGAAGCTTGTCTCCAACTTGTTGAAGCCTTTGAATGTTACTTAAAGATGTGGACATGGAATGCTCTCTTTGAACTTGAATGCTTGAAGCCTTAACTCTCTCAAAATATGAATCTTTAAGAATATTCAATTGGATCTTTAAAGAATTTATCAATCAATCCTAGGAATCACTTTTCCTTTAGTTTGGTGATGTTTAAATAGCCCTCCAAATCTTAAAAGAATGTTTATGACTGTTGGAGAGAAAAATATAGCCATTAGAAACAAATTTGAGAAGTTTTGCACTTCAGAAAAAACTAGCCGTTATACCAAGTGCCGACACTTAATTTGCTCATGAGTCGATCTGTAAGTCGACACTTGGGTCGACACTTGGATCAACACCAGGTGTAAATCTTAAATTTCATGGTTTTGCTACATTTCTGGTCTTAGACTATGAGTTGATCTACGAGTCGACACTTGGATTGACACTTCTATGAGTCTATACTTTTGTGAGTCGACACTTCTATGTGTCTATACTTTTGTGAGTCGACACTTCTGTGAGTCTATACTTGGGTCGACACTTGAGTTAGAACTTAGATAAAATTCAGCTTTCTTATCTCAAGCCAATTCCAAAGTGTGTGCCAAGCTCTAAAACTCATCCAAATTAAAATTGTGAGCTCTTAAAGATCTTCCTCATATTTCAAAGTCTATATAACTTGAAATTCCTTTAATTTAACTGACTTCTTCAACTAATTGATAAGCAATTCAAACTTTCAATACTGATGGTACTTGTATCTGATAAATACTTTTAACATACATTAGTACTCATATATACTTAAGTGTTTTGTCATTAATCAAAATCAAGGCCAGAGTCAACACACAATCTAAGCCTTACTAGATTATAAGATCACTGAGGGAGAAATGGAATCTAATGACCAACCTAAAACCTTAAGGAACTATTAACACCCTCAGCAAATTGAGTATATAGATCTATAAATCTATTTATAGAGAAAGAGTTGTTAACTATTAGGGGAATAAGCCACTCAATGGTCCCATATAGGAAGTACTTTGAAGTTAATCCCAAATCATGTAGGGAATTACAAACCCATGTCAAGATTTGGACAAGAATAGGATGAGCACTTTAAAAGAACTGGCTAAAGATGTTAAATTTTGCACTTGTTGGAAGGCAACCCAGCTTTTGCATTTGAATTTCTTTTTTTATTTTTAGTGTATTTACCTTCTTTTCAAGTTTAAGAGTAAGTTGAGGGGAGAACCTATTTTGAAAGAATTTCAAGTGGAATCATGAATGTTGAGCGGAACCAAAAACTTATCTAGCCGAAAGGAATAAGGGACCGTCTATTTGGAAGCACCTGTCAAAGAAGCAGCTATTTAGTTTAGGGAGTATCTCTCCTTGTTTTATCTTTCAGGTCTTTAAATATGCTTCCAAGATCAAAGTGACTGTTTCTAGCTATTCGAGGATGAAATAAAGCCATTAAATTCAAAACAAGGTCATTCTTAAAAGAAGCCATTAGTAGGTACACCAGCATCTTGAACCTTTGTTCCTTCCTCCACAGTCGGCCCAGGAATACTCAGGATAAGGAGACTACTATCGATTGTTGGAAAAAGTTTTCTCACATCACTTTTGTAGTCCTTGAATCCCTCATTGAAGACCTTGATTGATTCTTTGGTAATGTCATCTAAAAAGTTATCAAATGACTTGTACTCCTTTACGGCTTTCTCCTTAGCTTCTACAAGCTCCTTTTCCAATCTTTCCTTTCTTCTCAGAGCTTTCGAATGGAGATTCCATTTACTTTGATCTCCTTATTGGCATGAGAAAAGGAAGCCTTCAATTTATTTATTTCATTGGAGGTTGTAACCTCCAATTCAGCCTTTTGAGCCTCAACTATATTGGCCCATGCCTCAGCTACCTTTATTTGGATAGTGGTAGATTCAAACTTGATAGCTGCCATCTTTGTTGCTTCCCTAGCCACCAACAACCTCCTCTATAAATCAGTCTTTACCTCATCATATAAGATTAGAAAGTTCCAAAGATGGTTGATACTAAAGAGAAGCTAAAGAAAAAGAAGTAAATGGATTAGAAAAGAAGAAAGAAGAAAGAAAGAAAAAGAAAATAATAACAAAATAAAGGAAGAGTTTCCTAGAAAATCATAAGGTAGCTATCACTAAGAACTTGGGAGCGTGTATTTGCCTCCATTCGACTCTATCAATAGGAAGGAGAATCATCTCCAGCAACTCCTAAGCAAGCCTTGGACTTCTCTGACTGGTGTCGCTTGATCTTACTCTTTTTTTTCAAGTAATGTGTTCTCCTTGAGCACCTGAGGACTGTTTGGAGGTAGCTGGGGGATGTGGTCAAACAGCCTCTGAGGACACTATAGGGCTAATCACTATGGGTGCATGGATAACTTCCAATGACTTAGGTGAACTGGTCTTTGGAGGAATAGGTATAGGCTCTTCTATCGGTGTTAGAGATCGATTGGTTAAAGAAGGTATTGACTAGGAAGACCCTTCAATCTTCTTCCTCTTATTCTCTTAAATTGCATTTGCCCCTTTTCTCTTTGCAGCATCCTAAAACCTCTCTACACCAATCTTCCCTATCCCTACAGACATAAGTAGTGGTCAAGAGATCAATGAAATCTGAAGACTTTGTATAAAAAAAAGGCATGTAGTGTTCGGACATATTGAGAGGGCTAATCAGGCTAATGCCTATATGGTATAGGGCTTGATTGCTTAGATAGAATTTGCACTCGAGAACCTCGACATTGAGCAACATGTTGTAATGCTCTAAGTCTTCTTCTAAAGGGGTTTTATTAAAGTTAAATTCAGTCTAGGCTCTATCCCAAAAAGATCTAATGCCTAAAGGCTGGTTAGAAGAAAGGAAGAAAACCTAATCTTTCATTCACGGATGAAAAAAGGGATGACCTCTACAAGTTTACAGGATTGTCTATAGATAAAATAATACCAATCTTTATCATAAGAATAAGACTTCAGCATGAAGATGGTCGGAACAAAGAACACCTGGACCCTATTCCTACCAAAAGGCAAATAAGGATCAAACTAATGATTACCTTGAAATCATTTGAGAAAATTGAGTGAAAGTAACATTAAAATAATATGATACATTTCTAATAAAAGGATGAAGCTAGAACCAAACCCCATTGTCAAATGCATCCTCATATAGAAGGCGATGCACCAGGTAGAGGAGATAGAACCAGTTCATCATGACCAGTGATGATCAACCTAATATCATTAGGAATAAATTGCTTATCCCTGAGCCTCCCAAGGTCTTCTTTCTTCATATTGGACGAATCCTTATCAGGACCTAAAGAGGCCCTCTTATGGTGTTTCATGATAGCAACAGGAGGAGCTAGATGCCCCTCCTCAACTAGGTTTGAGTCCGCTACATTTTTGGTGGGATCTACTCTCAAACTCTTCACTTTCCTAATAGCTCTCTTAACCCTAGAGGCCATGGCTATAACGCAAAAAAAACTATGGAAAAAAAAGAACTAACCTAAGTCTCCTAGAGCAAGTAAGCCAAAACTTCAACAGGAATCACCTGCTAGCTCTCTTGGAAATGAAGGTGAAGAAGCAGGGAGGCAAAGATCCATATTGGAGGATGGAGCTGCTATTTATAATGGTGCCCAAAGGTTCAGATTGAATCATTCCATTGCTACTTGAAAGCCACCTTGCACAATCCCTATCTTGAGGTGTGGGCCACTCTCTTCTTGAAATCTAGGCTATCCTTATTGGTTAGGAGGCAGGCCCAATGGATCAAGGGGTTGTTGTTTCGAAAAATTGCCTATTGCTAAGCCTAATGATGATTTTCATGAAAATTTCATGTCTCATTTAATATTGTGTAGTGTAATGGCAATACCAAATGTTATTATTTATTCTCCCCCCATAAAAAACTCGTAAAGTCTTTTCACTGTACCTTTGAGTTGAACTGAGCAAATCATCTTGAACTTGAAAGTTAGTGGGCAACTATTATAAGATTAATGACCTATTATAAGCAGCTATTGATATATAGAAAAGTATTCTACCAAGAAATAATCACTTATTCAAAGAATAGGGTGATAGATGGCTAAGAGCCGATCACTTTTTCAAGGAACAGGGTGCCAAATGTCTAGGAGCCAATTACTTATTCAAGGCACAAGGTATCAGATGGCCAGGAACGATCACTTATTCAAGGCATAGGTTGCCAGTTGGCTAGGAGGCATAGGATGCTAGATGGCTAGGAGTTGATACTTATTCAAGGAATAAGATATTAGATGGCTAGGAGCTGATTACTTATTCAATACACATTATGCCAAATAGCTAAGAAATAATCACTTATCTAAGGCACAGGGTGCTAGATAGCCAAAAACTGATCATTTATCTGAAACATAGGTTGCTCAACTACTCACTAGATAGGTCTGACCACTTATCTAAGCTAGGTATGAAGTACCAGAACTTCATTTAACATGAAGTATATATCTTAAAGTCATTAGAGCTAATACAACAAGGTTAATAAGGTGGTTATTAAAAAGTATAATAGACCACTTAACAAACCACTTCATAAACTGATCTCTTAATGGCCTAATTGACTCAACCACTTTCTTAATAGTGTACCCACCTCACAAATAGCTATAACCACCTAACTAACTCGGATCCCCAAATTTTATAAATAGGGTTTTAAGAAAAACTCCAACGGATAATTTTTGAACACACACTTCTCACATTTTTTTCTCACTATTTTTTCTTTTTAAGCTAACTTAAGCATCGGAGGATATCCCATTAGAGAAATTTTACCAATTTTTCTAATATTGAGGACTATTTTTATAAGTCAAGAAGTAGATTAAGCCCATCTCTGAAATCATTGAATAGTTTCTTGAATAGCTTTAAGAGCAAGAAAACCACTTCAGCATAATCAGCTTATAAAGCTTGGAGAGGTGCAGCAACAACAATCCTGCACACAAATATTTTCTTGAAAGAAATTGTTATATAATGGCTTGTTTTGAATTATAGAAACACATGATTCTTCTAATTAATGCATGTTGCATCATTTACAGGCTTTCCCTATTTTATGCTTTACATTTAAGAAAAAGAAAGGAATAAAAGCCAATAGGTATTGCTTCTGACTAATGAATCTTATATCATTTATAGGCCTTTAATTCTATGCTTTTCATTTAAGAAAAAGAAAGAATTGAAACTAAATTCTTGATATCTATCCAAATAAAACCTAAATGAACAATGTGACTATCCATGTTTTCATAATAGAATATTAGGATAATTCAAAAATCTCATTAAAAAGTTCACTCGGAGTTATATAATGGCTATTTTTTAAGAATCATCACAACCAATAGTTCTCCTTTCTTATTCATAGAATATTGCATGGGCTATATATTTTGTACATGTTGTGATATCACATTTAAATGAAACAATCAAAACTAGGAATAATTATATGCCATAGTTGAAGATAAATTAATTGGTTGAATAAAAAAATTATTTTAGTTCACATAACAAAAAAATGAAGTATTCTAATTAATTCTAAGCAATGCTATCTATATCATTTGCAATCTTCTTTCTCCATCTTATTCTTTACATTTAAGAAAAAGAAAGGATTAAAAGCTTATATGCATTTCTTCTTACTAACACATTTTGTATCGTTAATAGACTTCTTTCACTATTCCATGCTTTACATGTAAAAAATAGAAAGGATTGAAACCCAAATATTTGACATCTATCCACATAAACCCAAATGAATGATGCATCTATCCATATTTTTACAATAAAATTACCAGATAACTCTAAAATATCATTCAAAAACTCACTTGGAGTCATATAATGACTGATTTTTTTTGAATCATAACAACCATGGTAGGGAAGAAGGGAAAGAAAGGAAGGAAGGGAGAAGAAAACAAAGAAGGGAAAGAAAAGATGAAAGAAAAAAAATAAAAGTTAAGGAAGAAGATGTGGAAAAAGGAAACAAAGGAAAAGAAAATGGAAATAAACAAAATAAGAAAATAAAGAAAGAAGAGAAGAAGAAAAAAATAAAGGGTAAAGAAAAGGAAAGTGAGAAAGAAAAAAAAAAGGGAAAGGAAAAAAATAAAAGGAGTGGATAATATAGAAATATAAAAGGAAGGGTTAAAGAAAATAGATAGAAATGAAAGGAGAAAGGAAATAAAGAAGAAGAAAGGGAAACAAGATAAGGATAAAAAAAGTATAGGATGGAAAGATTGAAAGGGAAAAGAAAAAAATGATTAGTATCCAAACAAGAAGATAAAAAGAAAGGGTAAAGAAAAAAAAAGTGAGAAAGGAAGAAAAAAGGGAAAGGAAAATAATAAAAAGAATGGATAAGACAAAAATGTAAAAGGAAGGGTTAAAGAAAAGAGATAGAAATGAAAGGAGAAAGGAAAGAAAGAAGAAGGAAAAGAAACATGATAAGGATAAGAAAAGTATAGGTTGGAAAGATTGAAAAGGAAAAGAAAAAAATGATTAGTATCCAAACAAGGTGATTTAGGAAAATTTAGCTAACCTTGTCTATAAATATACCAATTTGTGGGCTTGTATGACCTATCTTATTCCTAAACCATACAAGAAATGGCTATAGGTATTGTGTTTTGCATCATGGTGGCCTTAACTCTATCTTTGGGAAATGCTTTTGGTATTAGAGGGGCACTAGAAACTATAGGAAGTGGCTTCACCCCAAGCTTACGCCATGTTCCAAGTGTTCCAAACCAACAACAATCACCAGATAGTCCACCTACATTGATGGATCTACAAACCAAAACAAGTAGTCATGGTTTCAAGTTGGAAGGTGTATTGGTAGATGTTTACGTCGTGTTCCAGCTGGCCCAAACCAACAACAAACACTGGATAGTCCACCTACATTGATGGACTTTCAAAGCAAAACAAGTAGTCTTGGTTTCAAGTTGGAAGGTGGTATTGGTAGAAGTTTACGTCGTGTTCCAGCTGGCCCAAACCAACAACAATCACCGGATAGTCCTCCACCTACATTGATGGACTTGCAAACCAAAACAAGTAATCATGGTTTCGAGTTGGAAGTTGGTATTGGTAGAAGTTTACGTCATGTTCCAGCTGGCCCAAACCAACAACAATCACCAGATATTCCACCTATTGGGAATGTGTCCTAAATCCAATCATCTAGCTATGGATGATCCCTATATTAGAATATGAATTACATTAATAAAAGCTATTTAGCAGTTCATTATATTATTACATCTTCCTTTCTGAACTCTATTATTATCATGAAGTCCTTAGACTTTATGTACTATGGATTTTGTCAAATATTTAGTTATGTTTTTATTGGCCTTTAGTTTGGATTTGATTACTTAAGATTTGAATGTTAATTATTTGACTTTTATTTTGTTATTTGCATGGTTCCTAACTTGCAAACTTGGGTTAGAGGTGTGACATATCTAGAAGGTAGCAAAAAAGGAATAACAAATTTCAATGAATAATAAATTTACCGGAGTTGCAATAAGGCATGCCCCCTCAATCATTCTCAAATTTAGTAGATAGAGTAAAAAGTCAGAAAAAAAACATTTAGCAATACTTAATAGTTCTTGCTTGTTCTACACACATTCTCATTGTGGTTAGGATCTTATAAGCTATGATTTTAAGGAATAGTTAGACGATCCCAGGATTGTATGCAGTTTTTTAAAAAAATTAATTAATTAAAATTAAATTAAAGAAAAAATAAAAACTTAATCTAAGCTTGCATAGCAGGATTCATTTATGAACTTAATATAGATCTAAAAATAAAAAAAACTGAGTAGATTTAGGTCTAATTTGATGGATGTCCCAAATTTTGCTTGAGCCATGCATGTGCCTAAACTCTGCTAGTATCCACATGAAGATAGCCAGATAGAAGTTCCAAGGCTATCAAAGTGCTAGTACCTTGTAGGCCTTGCTTTGACCATTGGATCGAATCTCCCTTCTCTATGCTTGATTCAAGGGAGAAAAATAGATCTCGTTTTAAGAGATAAAGGGAGAAAACTATTATTTTTCTATTTCTCACGTGAACCTTTTATGTAAGATCGAATAGAGGAGGATGATAGAGGGTGATGAAGCACTTTTATAGTTTGTACATGGTGGAGAATAAGGAAGAAAGGGCAATGGGATGTGAGATCCCATCTCCCGTGAAAACTAAGAGGAAAAACCATGCCCCATCCAAGTTTTTATCTCCCTAGTATCCCTTCTCATCTAGAATTAGGACAAACCTTTTGAATCAAACTTGAAGACTTAATTCTAGATGGATAAAGATAGTTTCCAACACTCATATGCATGAAGGGGCATTGGTCACTGATCATGTATTGTATATGATCGAGTGGATTTTATGCTTTAGCAAACTTAGATTTTCCTTATATGATAGTTAGGAAAATATGTGATCTGAATTCTTTGCTCAAGTCTTACCTAGATTTTCTTAGTCATTATAGAATGATGAAGCCTGCAGTGAACTACCATGGTTTGCTAAGATTGCTGCATGCTTATGAGAAGAATCACTAGCTCCACAAGACACTAGTGCATGTTGTTGGTGGATCTACTTCTGGGCATCGTCCCTTTAAGAAAGAGAAGAAGAATAAAAATAAGAATGTATAATGTGCTCGGGTATCTCAGCTCATTTAGACCAAGAAGTCCAAGGTTGATAAGAGTTAGGTTTAGTGCTTATACTATAAGAAGCAAGATTGCTGGAAGAGGAACTATCTTCTTTATATTGCTTTCCTTGACCAAACAAGTCAAATAATAGAAAAAAGCATGCTATTACTGGATAAGATAATATTATGATAAGATCTTATAACTTCTCTATTTATAATACTACTACTTGGAATTGCTCTCTCTAAGAAGAATTATCTGATAACTCCTCAAGAGAGAGAGCGTATGAGTAGGATTCTAAATGCCTTGGCAATGGGATCCATTATGTACGCCATAATATGTACCCAACCGATGTGGCATACTTATTAAGAGTAGTGAGTAGAGACCAATCTAATCTAAATAAGAACCATTGGAAGGTTGTAAAACCTATCCTTAAGTATTTAAGAAATACTAAGGACCAATGATTAGTTTATGGAGATTTTGACTTGAAACTATTGAGTTATACTGACTCCAGTTTTTAGTTAAAATGGGATGATAGCAAAAGTATATCGGGTTATATCTTCACCCTTAATGAAGGAGTTGTTTGCTAGAAAAGTTTCAAGTAGCGTACTCTGGCTGATTCCGTATGCAAGGCGAAGTACATTATGGCATCTGATACTGCAAAAGAAGCTGTAACTGCAAAAGAAGCTGTATGGTTAAAAAAATATCATCGAGCTTGAAGTGGCACCCTCCATTCATGGTCCAGTTGTTCTGCATTGTGATAGCACTGGAGCCTTTGCTCTGAGATTTGTGCATGATCTAGATACAAAAAATAAACCTAATCCCATACACCCAGGTAAAATAGAAAAATAAATACATCTGTCTGCTCAAAAAAATACTGAGCATGCATCAAAATCCATACTAGGTGATGTCCTCACCCCAGGAGAAATGATGAGGGCATGCATCAAAATCCTTTAAAATTTATTTTAGTTTAGACTATTTGTTTTCGATTAGTTTAAAATCTTGGAGTTTTGGTCGAGTTGGCCTCCAGGTTATTGAGGTCTAGAGTGTATTTAAAGGAATACTGTTATTAGAAAAAATTCATCAACAAGTGAATAGAAATATTTTGAGATTTTTTCCATTCTCCTCTCCCTTGTTCTCTCTTCCTTCTTCTCTCTTCTTCTTTTTCTCCCTTCCCTTCTTCTTTCTCTGCTTCTTCTTTCTTTTCCTTCTTCTCCCTACTGTTCTAAGCACCCTGAGAACCTAACTTCAAGAGCCTTCTTCAAGTCATCGATCACCATAATCAATACACCATACAACCACATGAGCCTCCTCCTTGCTCCCTGCCACCAGTTGATAGCTCTATTACCCAACTCCTTTGCTGGACCTCCATCATCCCATCTGCAACCATCCCCTCCAACCTCATAACCAATCCCCATCATCCACCACCATCAAGCTACCAATGATTGTCATGCCATCTATTTTTGTTTGGGCTGATCCCATCTCTGACCCATGGAATCCAGAAGCAGTCAAGACGAAGGATCAACTCCACTAACTTCTGTTCCCAGTGATCGACTGCCCATCGACTTTGCCATCACCACCTTAGGTTATCCATCCGGAGCCCTCCTCTCGGCCACTCTCCTACTTGTTCAACCTCCTTAATGCCAATGACCCCACCATGGATAGCCACTGTATGCCCAATCCACACCCATCTCCTATGACACACCAATCAGCATCTCCCACCCTAGAGGGATCACCTTCGGCCACCGACTCCTGTATTGCTTGCACTACCAAGCTGACCATGACACCCATGCTGAGCAAGCCTCTGCCTATGCCATGGCCTATGCCATTAGCCTTGTTGGCCTCCTCTTCCCCAAGTCTCTGGTTTATTGGCATGAACATGAAAGCCACCATTGAAGCTACATGCTTTTCAGAGTAGATCCCAAAAACACCTGCCAACTTCTAATTTTGGGCTTATTAGGCTGAATTGAATTTTATTCCTATTTGGGATAACTTTTGTTTAATTGACTATTGTTATCTTGTATTTTTGTAATCTAGATCCGAAGGCTTTAACAGACTCGCCATCCAACCAGTTTGTTTAGAACCCAGCTTGGTAGAACACCTCCTCTTTCCAGTTCAACCATAATTATGATTGTGAGCAACTTTCTTTTATCCAAAAATAAATTTAGTTAATTAACATTGGTAGTAGCATATATATTAATTACTTGTGTTGAGTTTAACCTTATGAGTGGTTTTTTAATTGTCCATGATCCTAATCTTTAGATCTAGGGACTTTTGTGGTGCTTGTAGTTGTTTTTTTTTAAAAAATAATTATAGCTTAATTTCCCCTTAATCATAAAAAAACTTGAAGTAACTAATTTTGATTATAGTTTTAGTTTGCTGGTAATTAAAAAAATAATAAAAATCTACATTAGTCCCACCTCTTGCATCCCTAGATTAGGTCATCCCGTATCACTCAACTCCCGATCATTATCACTGTTAAACAATGATCATTGATTGATTGCACTTAGGTCAACCAGAATGGCTTGGTAATAGTAATAATCATGGTCAATTACTGTACTCAGCCCGACTAATCAATTTTTCAAGTTAAGCTAGTGTTTATAATAGGTTATGGCTAATCGATTAGTCTAAGAATTAACAAGGTTAGAAGTTAACTTTTATAGTTAAAGAGTAAAGATTCAAGTTAGATGATTGTATTTAATCTTAAATTTGTTCTATAAACTTTAAGAAATAAATTGGGCTCTCACTATTTTTACGGATCTCTTATACTCATCAGTGGAGATGCAAAAATCCCTATATGACAAGGGTCCCTAGTGGGTGCTGTGGTCCCACTGTTTTCATGCACCTTACCTAATAGTTATTAGTAACATGTAAACTAATAAGCGGACAATTCTTGTATAATACTTCTTAAGCATATTGCAGTAACTCGGTCTCTAGGTCATGTGGGCTCACCTAACAGTTATTGCCCATACTCCCTAGTTAAGTTAGATCCACTATTATTATGAAATGAAGCTATCATTGGGTCCCTCACCTCACCTAGTTATTGGGCCTAATCCCATCTTTATCCCACAGCATCTCATTTAATATAGTGGTTATGCCCTCCTCGATGCAACTAAATCATTGCATCCAGTAGAGAACAATCAATACCTGAGAGATGCTCGCAACTCTATAATAGTGGAAGACCTATGATATAATATTTGTGAGAAGGTGTAGGTCTCTACTTAATTAGTCAGTACAATCTCATGTTGGATCGGTGCCCAGACCGGTAATCCAATCGGTGGCTAGACTAACGACTGGATTGGATCGATGATCAAATCCGGTCACCATTCTGATCACCAGTCCTGTCTCCCATTTGGACACCATCAGACCTGAGATCCTGCCACCAGTCCAGACACCGGTTCAGCCATCGATCTGACCAGGAGTCTGGTCACCAGTCTTGCCACCGGTCTGGATGTCGATCCTGCCACTAGTTTAACAATGGGTTCAGCCATCGTTCGATTGTCGGTTTTACAGCCAGTCTGGATGCTGGTACTACCACCAGTTCTGCCACCATTTTCTTCTAAAAGAAAAAAAAACTTCATTTGAAGGTGCAAGTTGAGCCTGTGCCTTCTAATAAAAATTAAAAAAAAAGCTGAAGGTGGAGGTTCAACCTGCGCCTTCTAAAATGGAAACAAAAAATCTCATTTGAAGGAGCAGGTTCAACCTGCGCCTTCTAATAAAAACAAAAATTTGAAGGTGCAGGTTAGATCTGCACCTTCTAAAATGGAAAAAACTTCATTTGAAGGCCTTCATCTAATTAAAGTTAAACATCATAGGCTCCAAAAAAAACTCAAGCATTTAAAAAAAATTAAAAAAATCCCTCGAGAAGATGCAGGTTCTGCATCTTCTTACTGAAGGAGCAGGCCAAACTTGCATCATTGCATCTTCTCACTAAAGGCACATGCCAAACCTGCATCTTTAGCATGCTGCCAACTCGTTATCCTGATGGCTAGGAAAAAGAAAAAACATGTGGCCCCAACTACAATAAAAGGATAAAATTGTTTTAACCAGTAGTACTTTGGTAATATTAATTTTGAAAAACAAAATGTAAAAAAAATCCCATAAATTTTGGCTCTTGATGTAGAACAGATGGCCAGAATTCCACATGCTAGCCAGGGCCTATTTCACACATACTCCTCTTCAGATTTTGACCAAGATTCAATCACCAATCGAGGCCTATAAAAAAATATTATAAAATAATCAGAAGAAGCAAACAACTGCAAATATTAATTTTTATTTTATTTTATTTTATTTTGTTGCCCAGTAAGCAACCCAAGAAGGGGTGAATTGGGTTTTTAAAACTTTTGCAAGAAAGTGCCAATTCAAAACAATTAAGGTGCTAGTGAATTGCAAGTGCTTGTGTGATATTCAAGAGTATGCGGCGAAAATAGATAAGCAAATTCAAAGTAAACAAGTGTGAAAAAAGATAGAGCAAGCAATACAAATACAAGGATATATAGTTGTTCGGTGCACATCAAAGCACCTACATCCACTCCCTAAGATTTACTTGGGAATTCACTATAATCACTCTTGATTATAGTCAATTAGTTTTCCGGGCTCACAAATCAAATCCAACTTGTTTTCACCAAGTACACAAGTCAAAACCCCATATGGTTTTACGGGCTAACCAAAAACTTAGTTGGTTTTGTAACATAGGCTCACCAACAACCTTCTTGGTTTTCACAAGGCTAACCAAAAATCTCTTTGGTTTTCTCAAGGCTCACCAAAAACCTTTGTTGGTTTTGACACATAGGCTCATCAACAAACCTCAACAAAGATTTCAAATAAAATGTATGAAATATAAAAAACTTTCAAATAAAAGAAAATATCTCTTTGAAGCTCTTTGATTGCTATTGAAAATGCTTGTCTTCAAGTTGTTGAAGCCTTAAATGAAGCTTGAATGATTGGACTTGAATGCTCTTAAATGCTTTGAATGCTTGAAGGCTTCACTTCACTTGAAAGTAGTTGCTCTTAATGAATATTAGAGTGAATACATTAAATTTCTCATTCTCTTTTTCTCTCTTAAGTTTAATCCACTTTAAATACCCGTCCAAGCTTCAAATGGTAGTCTAAGACCATTAGAGAGGTGGAACTAGTCGTTGGGGGCCAAAAGGATAAGTTCTGCATTTGAAAAAACTAGCCGTTACTATTGAGCAGAACTTTAAGTGTCGACACTTCAAGTCATGAGTCGACACCTTGAGTTGATACTTGGCCTCCACAAGTTGACACTTAGTTCAAAAATATTCCTTGAAGCTCTCTAAAAATCTCAGGTGAGTCGAAACTTCTTCTGGTGAGTCGATACATAAGTTGACCCTTGGCTTCCATGAGTCGACACTTGAGGGAAGTCTAAAATCTAGCATGTTTTATATAATTTTTGTCTCGGACCTTGAGTCGATCCTTGAGTTGACATTGTGAGTCAACACTTGAGCTCTATGAGTCGACACTTGAGCATGCCATCTGAAACTTCTTCTGTGTACCAACTCAAGTTTCTGTGAGTCGACACTTCACATCCATGAGTCGACACTTGGCTGAAACTTTCTGAAACTCAAATAAAACTCTGCTATATCTTCTTCAACCTTCAAACTTGAGTCCTTCCAAGTCATTCTTATGCACTTAAGTTCATTTAACTTTACAATTTCATCCATAAGAAGACTTCTTCAATTATTTTGGACAAGCAATCAATCAACTAACTTGATGAGTACCTTTTTCTGATAAAATATACTTTAACAAACAGTTAGTACTCAAATATACTTAAATATTTTGTTAATCATTAAAATCAATATAGGAGTTCATAATCTCTCCCTTTTTGATGATGACAAAACCTTAAGTATAAACAAATGGAAAGCTAAAAAGATTTTCAACAAGAATAGAGTTTTTGGCAATAAGTATCAGAGCTTAGCATGATTAGTATCATAGTCTGAAAATGTATTGACTGTCAAGAATTGAGACTTACTGATAATGTATCAGAGATGTATATATATATGAAGAAGGTTAAATTTATATAAAATGACAGTATCAAAGCATTGATTATAAAGCATCAGAGCTATAGATTATGAAATATCAGAGTTATAATTAAAAAGTATCAGTGCTAAGATGTATATTGTATATAATGCTCAAAAAGTGTATAAACATCTCCAAAAGATAGTCATTTCACCATGAAAAGAAGAATAGCAAGGAAAAGCTTTAAGAGTATCAAGGCATTAAACATGTGCCAGAAGAGTAAATAGTATCAACTAAAATTAATAGATTATAAAGAGTATCAAGGTATAAAAAAGTATCAGAGCATAGAAACAAAAGTATCAAAATAAGGAAATGGAAATAGAGATCAAGGATAATAGAACAAAAACTCAAAATCTCCCCCTCAATATATGATCCAAAAATTTATTTTCAAAAAAGATTTTTTTGAGAACATTTACAAAAAGTTATAGCTTTAGTAAATTCTTTCTCGCTCCCCCTATCTCATTGCTTCAATCAAATTGACAAAAGTTTCATTGATTCTCATTGATACTCCCCAATATTATCAATTTTGTGCTTTTCATTAAATCTTTCAATTATTCTCCCCATTTTTGTCATCATTAAAAAAGGGAAGAAAAAAGAGCACATTTCAGTAAATGAAAAAGTAAGAGCCATTACATTTTAGTGAGAGTGTACTCATAGAAGTCAAGAAGTTAATATATAAAATTTGATCCATTAGATTCAAACATTTGATACATTTGACAAAATTTGATACATCAACTAAATTTGATACATTAACAAAACAAAAAAATTGATACATTAGATATGATACATAAAAGTAAACAAAACTAAAATAAAGACTAGCGAGGTATAGATCAATCTGAAGGAGTACTCTCTTCATTAAAGGAGGACCCGATCTCAAGAATGATGGGACCTGTAACCCTAGAAGGTCTAGGTCTCGGCCACATCGGCCAAAGATTAGATAGTTTGGTCCAGGTAGGTCTTGGTGTAGTACCACGACCTCGGCCTCTACGTCTGGTATACGCTCATCCTCTAGCTGGTGCTGAAGAGGATGAGGCAATATCAAAAGTAGGAGCAGCAGTGACATGAACAACAGTTGTGTCAGGGATCAGGGGTGTGTCATCAAAAATAGGACCTGAACTAAGAGCATGGAAACCAGGTACATAAAGACCTAGCCCCCGAATCATGGTAGATGTCGAAGGAACGGGTGTAGTCCTACTCGGAAAACTAAGAATCGAAGTAGGAAAATATGTGTCAAGAGCATCTGAATGAAGTACAGGTATGAGAGCAAGAGTGTCAACTGGGTCAGGAATGGTGGATGTGCTGGAAAGGACTGGGGTCTAGAAAGATGCTCTGGAAGGATCTGAAACTGGAGTCCTTGAAACATCGGTAGCAACATCTAGTATGGACTCTGCCATAAAATCTCTGACATCAAACTCTGTGGAAGAGTTGGCCTGACCATCTCCTGCCTCTGGTCCTAGGGTTGTAGGTGGTGCTGGAGGTGCTGGAGGAGAATCTGATGATGAAGGAGGTGAAGGTGCTGGAGCTCTCATAGAAGTCAACCTCTCCAGTGTAGCCTGAATAGCAGTAACACTCTATCTAAAACCCTAGTGATCTGACCTCATCTCCATATGGATCTGATCAACTCGCTGTCGAATAATCATAATCTCTATCTCTATGCGAGTGACCCTCTCATCCATGCTGTCTCCAATACCTGGTATCTCAGTCTGTGCTAGAGCAGCTAACTCGAACTGAGCTACAGGCTCGAGCTAAGCTGCAGGCTCGGATAGAGTCTCTAGAATATCTCTTTGTGCCTCAGATGGCCTGACCTCGTCAGTGAAAATTTGCTCATCCTCTGTGGCCTTCTCATCTGCATCAGTGGTCTGACTTGATACTCGTCATCTCCACTAACCTTTGACTAGATGAAAACCTATCCTATGGAGCGATCTCTCATCATAGACGTCCGTATGTAGTAACAGTCTATTTGGCTCTCCATCTACAATGACTCCATATGCCATGAATAAGATCGTCAAACCCATACCGTAGGGCAAACACAACCTCCTGCTAGTCGCTTCCTTTGTCATCTGATGAACCATAAGCATAGGAAGGTAGACTAGAGTGTGCTAAATCAAGGATACCATAACCATCAGCTCTCGCTCAGTGATAAAATCAAAACATCCGATCTTCAAAAGAAGAATTTGGGCAACAATATAATGCAACAGCCTCATCTTGGGAAAGAGTCTGGATGCAACTATAGTGGCTCCCTCTGGAAGATCATCTGACTCGAAGATACACCAGAGTCCACTCATGTGATCTACTAGAAAGTCTGCTACTGATCCTCTCATAGGTATCCGCCATACCTTGCTCTATATCTCGGTAGTAAGCAGAACCTCAGTACCTTGTACTACTACAATCCATCCATCAGCACCTCTGGCTAATGTACCATAAACCTCTCAAATCAAGCCAGGATAAAACCTCTTAGATAAGGAGCAAAACTGTGACAACTCAGCATCCCTCAACCACTATCCAATCCGAAAATGTTGCTGGTCTAAAAAGTCAAAGTCAACTCGCCATCCTCTGACTATGGCCTTAGATGCCATCCTATCAATTTCTAGGACTGGTAGTCTAACAAGAATATCTATCTAGACCCCAGGATCTGCTACTTCTGGATCCTAATGCCTAGCCTTCGTCCATCACTCGACCTCCTGAACTGATGGTCGAGGCCTCTTGACTATTTATTTTCCATGACCCATCCTACAGGAAACAAGCGAATGAAGCGAATGCGGGGAGAAAGGTAGGGTTTCTACAGTGAAAACCATGAGAAACAGATGAGGAGAAGTGAAGAATGAAAGAAAAACAATTTCAAATAGGTAATCAAGCCAAAGAACTAGTGATTGGAGAAAAATGGAAGGTTGGGAATGGCTTATAGGTGAGTCACCTAATGGTATTTGGGAGAAAAATGGAAAGAAAACCCTTGATTTTCCCTATTTGTTCTCAGGTTCCCGCTAATCAAGTGTCGACTCACGACTGTGGGTCAAGAGTCAACACTTGGAGGTGTCGACACTTCGACAAAAATCCAAAAAAATGGAAAAAAATCACAAGAAATTAAGGAAATTGATTTCAAGAGATTATGAGTGATTAATCATGATTTTGAAGAATATTGATAAGAACATTTCAAGGAGAGATTGAAAGATCATAAAGAGATCAAAGAATCAATTAAAGGATTAATGACCCCTAACTCTCTTCTAATCATACATAACCTATCTTCTTGAAGAGGTTTGGTCAATATGTCAGCCAATTATATTTCAGTGCACACAAATTCAAGCATAACATCATTATTTTCAACGTGATCTCTAATAAAATGATATTTAATCTCAATGTGTTTACTTTTAGAGTGCTGAATAAGATTTTTAGTTGGATTTATAATACTAGTATTATCACATTTTATGGATATCTTAGTTAATTTGATTTCAAAATCTTCAAGTTGTCGCTTAATCCATAAGATTTGAGCACAACAACTTCCAGCTGCAATATATTTAGCCTCAGCTGTAGATAGTGCAACAAAAGTTTGTTTCTTGCTAAACCATGAGATTAAGTTAACTCTAAGAAATTGGCAAGTTTCAATAGTGCTTCTTCTATCTAATTTACACCTAGCAAAGTTAGCATCAGAATAGCCAATCAAATCAATTGAAGAATCTCTAGAATATCATAGACCAATATCAATAGTACCAAATAAGTATCTAAGAATACGCTTAATAGCCATTAAATGAGATTCTTTAAGAGCAGATTGATATCTAGCACACATGTAAAGACTAAACATGATATCTGGTCTACTAGCAGTCAAGTATAGTAAAGAATCAATGATATCCCTATATAATTTTTGATCAACAAATTTACCACATTCATCTTTATCAAGTTTACAAGAAGGGCTCATAGGTGTACCTATTAGCTTGGTTGTCTCCACCCCAAACTTCTTTAAGATTTCTCTTATATACTTAGCTTGGTTGATGAAGATCCCTTCTCTAGTTTGCTTGATTTGAAATCTGAGGAAGAGGTTTAGTTCACCTATCATACTCATCTTGAACTCTCCCTGTATAAACTTGGCAAACTCTTGACAAAGTGATTCATTAGTAGCACAAAAAATGATATCATCAACAAAAATTTATACTACTAATAGATCATTATTTCTCTTTTTCAGAAATAAGGTAGTATCAACATGGCCTCTAGAGAAATTATTTTTAATCAAAAATTTGCTATGTCTTTCATACCATGCACGTGATGCTTGTTTTAAACCATAAAGTCTTTGTGCAGTTTAAAAATATGATCAGGATGTGCATGATTTTCAAATCCAGATGGTAGTTCAATAAAAATTTCTTTAGCAATATGATCATTTAAAAATACACTTTTAATGTCCATTTGAAAAAGTTTGAAATTCATAAAATATACAAATGCTAAAAGTAAACTATTGGCTTCAAGTATAGCTACTGGAGCAAAGGTTTCATCAAAATCAATTCATTCTTCTTGATTATAACCCTTAGCTACCAATCTAGCTTTATTTCTAATTTCTACACTATTTTCATCTAGTTTATTCTTATACACCCATTTTGTACTAATAATTGAAACATTAGATGGTCTCTCTATTAGTGTCCAAACTTTATTTCTTTCAAATTAATTTAATTTTTCTTGCATAGTAATTATCCAATTACAAACTTTTTCAGCTTCTTCAATACTTTTAGGTTCAATTTGAGAACCAAAAAAAATGTAATCATATTTATTTTTAATAGATGATCTAGTTCTTACCCATCTTGATAGATCACCTAAGATTAATTCCTTAGGATGCCTATGAGCATACCTCTATTCTTTGGATAGATCTTTGTGCTTCAGAGAGGATCTTGTAGCTTCTTCTCCATCCTTCTTATTTTGATCTTCTTCATCATCTTTGGAAGGGGGATCATCCAAAGTCAGCTTTTCTTGTCCATCAGTACCTGCACATCATCAGAAGTATCTTCCTTTCTAGAGGATTTGTTAGTAGACATTTCAAATACTACATGCTCTGATTCTTCTACTAGCAGTGTTTTTTATTAAAAACTCTATATGTCTTGCTTGATATAGAGTATCCTAAAAAGATACCTTCATCAGACTTGGCATCAAACTTACCTAAATTATCTTTTCCATTATTTAAAACAAAGCAACAGCAACCAAAAACTCAAAAATATTTCAAAATTGGTTTTCTTTCATTCCAAAGCTTATATGGATTTTACTTTAAAATAGGTTGAATTAAAACATGATTTAAATATAACGGCTAGTATTAATAATTTTTGCCCATAAATATCTTGGAAGATCATTTTCAGAAAGCATTGTGCATGTCATTTCTTCTAAAGTATGATTTTTCCTTTCTACCATCCCATTTTGTTGAGGTGTCCTAGGTGCTAAAAAATTATGATCAATTTCTTTTTCATTACAAAATTTTTTGAAATCTTGGTTTTAAAATTCAATACCATGGTTACTATGAATACAAACAAATGAAGTACCTTTTCATTTGAAACTTTTCGATAAAACTTCAAGAAAGCTGAAAATGATTCATCTTTATGAGCTAAAAATAAAATCCATGTAAATCAAAAGAAATCATCCACTATAACTAATTCATATCTCTTGCCTCATAGGCTTGTTGTCCTAGTTGATCTAAAGAGATCTATATGGAGTAGCTCTAATGACCTAGAAGTTGAAACAAAACCTTTTAGTTTGAAAGATATTTTTGCTTATTTTCCAAATTGACATGCTTCACATCTCCTATTATTTATCTTGAGCAACCACTATCGAGATACCATAATCTTTTCTTTTCTTTGGTTGCAAGATACACTTGCAAAATAAATTAAGTTTTCAATTTAGGTACCCAAGCCATTTTGGATCCTTTAGGGTTAGTGCTAAAGGTGGTTCCTTTTGGAACCCAAGTCTTTCTAGAATTATTAATCTTTCTAAGATCACATTGATATGCTTTATTACCTAACTTTCTACAAGAAAAACATGTAATGCTAGATGATGCAAGTATAAAGAAATTCTTGAAAAAAGTTTACTATTTTTGATGTTTGAAACCCAAGCCTGCTTTGTTGAAAATTGCTTTTTGATTATTCAATAAAAGATTTAGCATTTCAAAACTATATGTAAATTTTTTGACAAAGGGTTTAACTTTGTCAAGCTCATTTTTTAATTTCTAATTTTCTTTCTCAAGATCTTTATTTTTCTTTAAAAGTTCATTGTTTGAAATAGTGACCTTGGATCTTTTTAAAACTTCAATTTCCTTTGATAAAGCATTCTTTTATCTTTCTAAAACATCAATCTTAGTCTTTAAATCACTATTTTTATTTGTAAGATTGGTGTTTTCATGAGAATATGAACTAGCATACTTTTTCAACATTTTGTTTTCAATCTTTAGCAATCTATATTTATGCATGAGTTCATCAAATGCATCTCTAAGTTCATCAAATATAAATTCAGGTTCAAAGTCAGAATGTACCTCATCTTCTTGAACCATGAAGCATAGATTGGTGCTTCGATTTGTTCTTCTTCTGAATTGGAGTCCTCACATCACTCCAAGTCGCCATCATTGCCTTCTTTCTAAATCTTTTCTTGGACTTCTTTAGGAGAGGACAATCAAACTTGTAATGTCCGGGCTTCTTGTATTCAAAGCAAATTTGTTGTTCCTTCTCCTTTTCTTTTTCTTTTTCTTTTCCCTTTTCTTTGGTAGGTTGAGGCTTTTTCTTGTAAGGAAATTTCTTTCTTCTCATAAACTTTTTGAACTTTCTTGTAATGAGAGCCTCTTCATCCTCATTTTCTTCTCCTTCAGATTCTTCACTTGAAGACTCTTCTTATGTTGTAGACTTAAAAGTTATAGTCTTCTTCTTTTTATCCATGTCCATTGCCTTATGCTTCAGATTCAACTCATAAGTCATGAGTGAACCTATTAGTTGCTCCAATGAAAATTTCTCAACATCTTTGGCTTCTTGAATTGCCGTCACTTTAGGATCCCAAGATGGTGGCAATGACCTGAGAATTTTATTTATAAAGTTAGCATTAGTCATAGTCTTACGAAGACTTCTCATGCCATTTATAATATTTGTAAATCTAGTATACATATCAGTATTAGATTCATTAGGTTCCATTCAAAATATCTCATAAGTATGTATAAGCATATTAACTTTAAAATTCTTTACTTGATTGGTACCCTCATGAGTAACCTCAAGTATGTTCCATATTTTCTTAGCAGAGGTGCATGTAGAAATCCTATTGAATTCACTAGGATCCAATGCATAATATAGTAGATTTATTGCTTTCGCGTTAATCTCGGATTGTTTAATATCAGTTTCAGCCTAATCCTCTTCGAGTTTTGGAATGGAAATACCATTAACAATAGCTGAGAAAATATAAGGACCTTTATGTACAACTTTTCATAAATTGTAATCAATTGAATGCATGTAAATTCTCATACATGTTTTCCAATATGTGTAATTGGTGCCATTAAAGTAAGGAGGTCTATTTGAGGCTTGTCCCTCAACTACACTAGAACCAAGTGGGGCTGCCATAGATCTTTACTCAAAGTGGTTAGACGTATAAACTGAAAACATGGCTCTGATACCACTTATTGCCCAGTAAGCAATCCAAGAGGGAGGGTGAATTGGATTTCTAAAATTTTTGCAAGAAGGTGCCAATTCAAAACAATTAAGGTGCTAGTGAATTGCAAGTGCTTGACTGTTATTCAAGAGTATGCAGTGGAAATAGATAAGCAAATGCAAAGAAAACAAGTGTAAATAAAGAGAAAGCAAACAACACAAACACAAGGATATATAGTGGTTTGGTGCACACCAAAGCACCTACATCCACTCCCCAAGGTCTACTTCACTTGGGTGCCTCCAGCTCCTTCACTTGGCCTCTAGGCTCGGTACCTAGTCTGCTAAGGCCCTGGCTTTTGCCTCGATGGTGTCAGCCTTATAGCGAGACTCCACATCTCATCGGGCCAGTAGCCAGCATGCCTCCTTGATGAGGAAGGAATCTTGGATGACCTGGGGTCAAAAATTAAGAAAAAATAGTTAGTTAACCTTTTCATTCCCTGAATCCAAAGCTCGATGGGAGTATAAAAACTTACCATAAGTAGCTAAGGAGAGATCTTGGAGATGGTCTCACCCATTATGTAGCTGCTCTCTCCCTACAATCTTGGGGCTACAGGATGAATCCTAGTAGCCTCTTAGGTAGGTCGACATCAAGGGTGACGATGAATGGGGCAGCACCATCGTAGAGACCCTAGCCATTCCGGGGGTTGGGGCCATGGACGAGGAGAGGCCGACCAATGCTGGGCCCGACAACTGGACCCTTGCTACTGTAAAGGCCATGGGCAGAGTTAGCTCCCTCTCTGGCTCAAGGTGGTGCCCACCTCTAGTGATGGTGAGATTGATATGACTTTAGGTGAAATCAAAGTGGGTTGAGGGGGTCTCTCCATCGGCTTAGCAGCCTCGCTGAGTACTAGGACCACACCCCTGGCCACCTCGATAGCTAGCACCGGAGCTTCTTTGGCCCCTCTCTCCCAAGGTCCCTCTAATGATTCCCCACAGGACCTCTCTCCGGTACCCCATGAGGCCTTTCCACTGGTTCCTCTCAGGGATTCATTGGTGAAATCTACTTGCAGGACATCTGTTGGATCCTATCAACTAAGAACTTCATATCTGCATTGGCAGAAAATCTTGGTTTATTACTAGAAGCATAAAAGAAAATAGATCTTAAATCTTACCTAGAGACCAGTTTAGGTTGATCCATGTGTCAAAAAGATTCTGCTCGTAGAGGAGGTCCCATTCATGGAAAACCTTCGAGGTGACAAGCTAGTCGTACACCTCCTAATCGGTAGGCTTCACTGTGGTATTATGATTGGGGGACTAGTCGAGGTCACTCCAAACCCAATTGACTCCCTCGACCAAAATGAAGAGGTGTCAGTTCTTCCATCCCTTTGATAGAAGTGGGTGGGTCAAACCGAAAGGTCCCAAGATAGGGTGCAACAAACCACCACCCCTTATCCACAGAGTGGCACTTTAGGATAAAGAGAGATCTGAAGAAGGAAAACCATGCAACCATTCTATGGAAATGGCACAGGATGATGAAGGAGCAGATAACCCTGAAGGAGTTTGGGATGAGTTGGACTGGAGCTAACTTATAGTTATCTAAGAAGGACAGGATGTAAGGAAGAAGAGGCAGTCAGAAGCTAGTAAGGAAAAAGTCCTCGTATAAGGCAATCCGGCTTGGCTCGCTTGAAGTAACCCGCTCGTTCAGGCCTGGGGTCATGATCCGGATGGACTCTAGAATCTTGTGTAACCCCCTAGAGGTGAGGGATCCACCTTGGTCATCGTTGAGGTGGTGCCTGACAGACCAGCCAGGTCTTGGCTCGAGGATGATGGAGGTGGAGGCAAGAAAAAGACATTGGGGTCTACCATCTGGCAGGTACCCCGGAGGACCCGGAAGGGGACATTTTTTTCCTCCTCACTATCCGAGGGAGGAGGCCTAGATCGAGATGACTCTGCAATACTTGAGTGACCTAGGGTACGCTCCGGGGGGCAGCATTTGCCTCTCGAGGAACTCATGAAAACTCGGAGAATAAGAAGAAAAGAAAGCCTAAGGCTATGGATGACGAATGCTCTCCTAGTATGGACCGGAAGGAATAAAGAGAATGGAGAGAAGAGACAATCCTGCACAAGGCTTCAGGTCGAGGTTTCCAAATATGGATGAGGGACTCCCTTTTTCTCCTCTTTTCCTCCATCTCCCCTCAATGGTTCTAGAAGGACATAATGGAACAAGATGTCTTTCCAAAAGGGACAGTGAAACCCCTCTTGAAACCATGTCCAATGGTTGAATGTAGCCCTTCCCCACCAATCGACTGGATTAGGATACATGTCAGCATCCATGACTTGAGATGCTTTGGTTCATGAACTGTCATGTCGAGGGGCACGAAGGCATCATTTTAGATCATCACCCCTTGCTGACATGGTGGCTCTTGGTTGGCAGGTGAACAATCTATGAATCATCAAAAGTCACTGTAATTAATGATGGGCCTAGGGCCCCTTTACATCAGCAGTGTCAAATTATTTCCTTTCCTCGAACCCGAAAAGTTATAGTGCATTCTGGGCTCGAGAGTGGGGGCATCTGATATGGCTGACTGCTGATGTGGTGCCTGTGTTCAACATGGCTAACTGCTGATATGGTGCTCATGGACTGCATCCTAGCCATGTAGAGCTACTGACTTAGTAGAGTTCTTGGCATAGTAGAGCTCCTGGTAGAGTAGAGCTCCTAGCCAAGTAAAGCTCCTAATCGAGTAGAGCTCTTGGCTGAGTACAGCCCCCAACAGAGTTGATCCCCCGGCCCATATAACTTCAAGATCTTTCTCATATTCCAAAGCCCATATAACTTGATATTTCATTAATTTAACTAACTTCTTCAACTAATTGACAAGCAATTCAAACTTTCAATACTGATGAGTACCTGTATCTGATAAATAATTTAACACACCTTAGTACTCATATATACTTAGTATTTTGTCATTCATCAAAATCAAGACCAGAGTCAACAATCTCTCCCTTTTTGATGATGACAAAACCTTTAAGTATTAAATATGATAAACTTAAAAGATTTGCAATAAGATCAAGATAGAGCTCGCTCTCAAAATATGATCTAAAAATATTTTTCAAAATTATTCAAAATTTTCAAACTTTCTTTCCCTTACTAATTCTTCCTTTTAAGTTTATAACTTTCATCTCCCCCCTTTTTCATATCTATTATATATCTCCCCCTTTTTGTCATCATGAAAAAGTTGGAAGGCAATAAAAAGTTGAGATAAAGTGGAAAGAATTGCAAGAAGAGTATCAAAATCAATAAAGCATGAATCCAATACCAAAACATGATATACAAATGCAAAAAGTATTTTAATCTCTTAATTTTTTATGATGATTAAGGAGATAAAACTTGCTCCCCCTGAATGTTATTTTCCTTGAATATATGACCATTATCAATAAAAAAATTTCTTAATTTTTCTTGTTGAGTTGGAGGGGCCAGTTTGAAATACTAAGCTCTTTATGTAATTTGAAAACCTTATCAAGATATACATGATTTTCAAAACACTTTAACACCTATTAAAAATAATTTGAAATCCATATAATTTTGGCATAAATGTAAGTAGAAATCATAAAAACTGATACCAACATTCACTAAAAATATATTAATCAAAATCAAGTGAAAGCCTTATAGCCACAAGTCAAATTATGTGAACATAAGATTCATCAAAATTAATCACTTGTTCATTATCACATTTATTGGCTATAAGTCTTCACTTCATTCTAATTTATCAGTTAAAACAATTTTCAAAGCTACTAATAACAGATACCAAATTTATTTCAACTAATATATTTTTCAATAAATATAGAAGGAGATAATTAAATTTTAACAATGTAGATAATCCTTCCTTTACCATTATGTCCAAAAATGTAGCTAGTCCACTCTTCATATGTCTTGTACAGTCACTATTCAAATACCACCTTCCTTTATTCTTGTTGGGCTGCAAGACATTCCTGCAAAATATATCAAGTAGATATTTTTGGTACCCAAATTTACTTGGGTCCTTTTGGATTAGTATTTATGGTTCCCTTTGGAACCCAAACTTTTTTTGATTTGTTACAAATATAAGCTTTATGGCCAAATTTATCACAATTAAAACAACTAATATTTGATGATGCTAGAACAAAAAAAAAATTCAATAATTTTTTCTTCTTTTCTTGTTTGTAACCAAGTCCAGCTTTATCAAAAGTAGCTTTTTGGTTGTTTAGAAGTAAACTTAATTTTTTAAAACTCAAGGTAAACTTTTCAACAAATGGTTTGACCTTATCAAGTTTATTTTTTAGCTCCTCATTTTTTTGAGATAAGGTCTTGCATTCATTGAAAAGTTTTTCCTTTTCAAAACTCAATTTAAGCTTTTTAAAACTTTTTGTTTCTTCAATCAAAGCATTTTTCTCATTTGAAAACTTATTACATTCATCTTTCAAATCAACATTTTCTTTTTCCAAAATTTCTTTTTCTTTAGAAAGATCATTCTTTTCATTTTCTAAAACAACAACCTTGGCTTTTAACTCTTTGTTTTCATTTTCAAGATTATTATTTTCAAAAGAAAAATTATTTCATGCTTTTTCAATTTCTTGTGCTCTATTCTTAAAAATTTATATTTATAGACAAGATCTTCAAAAGCATTTTGTAATTCATCGAAAGTAAAATCAAGTTCTAAATTTATCTCATCTATATTTGCCTTGAAGAAAAGATTGGCAAATTTTTGAATTTGTTCCTCCTCGGAGCTTGAGTCCTCACTCTCACTCCAAGTTGCCATCATTGCCTTCTTCGTATATTTCTTTTTGGCCCTTTTCCTCATAAATCTTGGAAATTTTTTAGCCAAAAGTTTGATTTCATCTTCATCTTCATTATCTTCCAACTCCTCACTTGAATACTCATCTGGTGTAATGGATTTTGGGAAAATTATCTTCTTCTTTTCGTCAACATCCACTACCTTTTGCCATAAGTTCAACTCATAGGTTATGAGTGAACCGATAAGCTCCTTCAAAGAAAAGGTTTCAACATCTTTAGCTTCTTGAATGGCTGTCACTTTTGGATCCCAAGAAGTTGACAAAGATTTGAGAATTTTATTGACAAGATCAGCATTAGATATAACTTTGCCAAGACTTCTCATTTTATTAACAATATTAATGAATCTAGTATACATGTCAGTTATAGATTCATAATGTTCTATTTTAAACATTTTATAAGTATGTACAAGCACATTTCTCTTAGTATTTTTACTTGAAGAGTACCCTCATGAGTAACCTCAAGTGTATCCCATATTTCCTTCACCATTTCATATGTGGAGATCCTATTGAATTCATTAGGATCCAATATGCAATAAAGCAAATTCATTACTTTAGCATTAAACTCAAATTACTTAATATCATTTTCATCCTAATCCTCTTCAAGTTTTGGAATGGAAACGCCATTAACCAAGATAAAAGGAATATGAGGACCTCTAACTATCATTTTCCAAAGATAATAATCAATGGATAGCATATATATATGCATGTGAGTTTTCCAATATGTGAAATTAGTGCCATTGAAAAATGGTGGTCTAACACTATTACCTACAACGGTTGCCATAGATCTCTAACTCAAGATCGTTGACCTTCGCTGAGTATCAAGTACTAATACCAAGTCAAGCATGAGTTCTTAGCTCTGATACCACATGTTGCCCAGCATAGCAACCTAAGAGGGCGGGTGAATTGGGTTTTAAAATTTTAAACTTAAGCAAGTATGTTTTGAACTAATGTTTATGTAACAATATGAATGTGCTCAACAAAGATATGCTACAGAATTAACAAAACAAATGCAGAGTAAATCAGAGTAAATAATAAGGAAGGGCAAGCAATCACAAATACAAGGATGTATATTGGTTCGATGCATTTCAAGCTCTAGAATCGACGCCCCAACCAACTATCCAAAAGGAATGTCCCTATTTAGAAGTGATGGTTTATCTTTCTTAAAGCAGGCAGCACAGCAACCCCGGGTGCACGAGTCGATCCCCCAATCGAGCACCGCAGCACCAACCTAGTGTACTATCATCGAGCTGGCTATCACCTGGGGACAAGCACCGCAGCACCACCTAAGAGACGTTGATGTGGCACCAACCTCACCTTAATAGTGGCACCCATATTCTGTGGGCCCAGACCCCTCATCCAGACAAACCAAGAGGGTGTGAGTTGGCCTACCCAACAATCCCCCCAGCGAAAAACCCCTCGAGAATTCCACCAGTGGGGACTCGAACCCATGACCTCGGTTCTGATACCAACTCTAAGATTGATGCCCCAACCAACTATCCAAAAGGAACGTCCCTATTTAGAAGTGGTGGTTTATCTTTCTTAAAACAGGCAGCACAGCAACCCCGGGGCACACGAGTCGACCCCCCCATCGAGCACCGCAGCACCAACCCAGCATAGTATCATCGAGCTGGCTCTCACTTGGGGACAAGCACCGCAGCACCACCCAAGGGACGTTGACGTGGTACCAGCCTCATCTTAACAGTGGCACCTATATTCCGTGGGCCCAGATCCCCCATCTAGATGAACCAAGAGGGTGTAAGTTGGCCTACCCAACACAAGCACCTACATCCACTCCCCAAGATTTCTTTGGAAATTCTACTATAATCACCAAGATTATAGTCAACTTATTTTTACCTGGATCACAAGTCAAACCCAACTTGTTTTAATGGGTTCACAAGCCAAAACCACTTTGTTTTTGCTTGGCTCATCAAAAATCTCTTGATTTTCAAAGGCTAACCAAAAACATTATTGGTTTTGTAACTTAGGCTTACCAACAACCTTATTGGTTTTCATAAAAGGCTAACCAATAACCTTAGTTGGTTTTCACACAAAGGCTCACCAACAAATCTCAATTCTAGTTTCAATCCACTTGAAACTAGTAGCAATAAAAGCTCAAATATAAGTATGATAGTACAAAATAAAAGTTTTCTAAATAAAAGCAAATATCTCTTTGAAGCTCTTTGATGATATTGAAGAAGCTTGTCTCCATGTTGTTGAAGCCTTTGAATAATACTTGAAGATGTGGACTTGGAATGCTCTCTTTGAACTTGAATGCTTGAAGCCTTAACTCTCTCAAAATATGAATCTCCAAGAACATTCAATTGGATTTTCAAAGAATTTATCAATCAATCCTAAGAATCACTTTTCCTTGAGTTTGGTGATGTTTAAATAGCCCTCCAAATCTTAAAAGACCATTTATGACTATTGGAGAGAAAAATATAGCCATTAGAAATAAATTTGGAAAGTTTTGCACTTCAGAAAAAAACTAGCCATTATACCAAGTGTGGATAATTAATTTGTTCATGAGTCGATCTATAAGTCGACACTTAGGTCGACACTTGGATCAACACCAGGTGTAGTTCTTAAATTTCATGGTTCTGCTTCATTTCTGGTCTCAGGCTATGAGTTGATCTATGAGTCAACACTTGGATCGATACTTTTGTGAGTCTACACTTTTGTGAGTCGACACTTCTACGTGTCTACACTTTTGTGAGTCGACACTTCTGTGAGTCTACACTTGGGTTGACACTTGAGTTAGCACTTGGATAAAATTTAGCTTTCTTATCTCAGGCCAATTCCAAAGTGTGTGCCAAGCTCTGAAACTCAACCAAATTAAAATTGTGAGCTCTTAAAGATCTTCCTCATATTCCAAAGTCTATCTAACTTGAAATTCCATTAATTTAACTGACTTCTTCAACTAATTGACAAGCAATTCAAACTTTCAATACTGATGGTACCTGCATCTGATAAATACTTTTAGCACACATTAGTACTCATATATACTTAAGTATTCTATCATTCATCAAAATCAAGACCAGAGTCAACACACAATCTAAGCCTTACTAGATTATAAGATCACTGAGGGAGAAATGGAATCTAATGACCAACCTAAAACCTTAAGGAACTATTAGTATCCTAATATCTCTATCCAAATGGATTCTAATGTATGACCTAAAATCTTACACGAAATGAATTCTGGTGGATGACCTAAAATTTTATAGGACTATTGGTACCCGATTGACTTTACCAAACATCTACAATTAGATTCCCAGCTAATAATTTTATGAATAGATCTCAAACTAATTGATATGTATCCTAAATTCACTAGATTCGAAGATGCATACAATTATACAAGGGAGAATGAAAAAGTGACTAAAATGAAATTTTTGATCCATAAGATAGAGGAAGTCCTAGAATATAAAGGATACACCTAATTAGACCATGTGCTAGCACCTATGTGCATAGCATATGAAGCACCAGATCTTGTTATAGATGAATGTCCTTACTTGATGTATTCAACCCAAAATGAGTTCACACAGCGGAGTGCAAGTAATAAAAAATATGTGACCGAACCTTATGCACCAACTATAACCCAGGATTGGAAAATTATCCAAATTTTGTATGGTCACAAGATGTAACATTAAGAACTTACAATTTTGATCAATCTTACTTAAGGCCCAGCTAAGAACTGAATAATCAACAACCAGGTTTAGATCTCAAGGAAGGATTTAGTCCTTTAGAGAAAGCCTTAGAAGCTCAAGTAAATCCCACACTAACCTCAATGCGACACTAAATAGCACCAATCTATCCTAAATAGCTTCATGCAGACCATGGGCCAATAGATAACTTCTAACATCCAAGTTATCGTCCATTTGGAGATGCAATTGAGCCCATTAGCCATGGTAGTGAGTGAAGAAGAGCTGTCGCGTCGGTCCGATAGTGACCTTGAGGAACAATTCCTGGCTAGAAGCTTTAATATCTCTGTAATTGTTTCTAAACAATCAATTATAACTCTTGGAAATAAAATAAAGCAATAATGCATAACCCAAAATACCAACCTAAATAACTCAACTAAGGAAAAAACATATAAAGAGAAATCATAATGAAGGGATGAACCACTTCCATCATCACCTTACCTATGGCCCCATTCATGAGTGCCGCAAAATCATCCATTGCTTTTAATAGGAAGGAAGAACAAATAGGTGCAATAATGAAATTAATTGAGACTTCCTAAGGATCACAAATGAATAATACAATAGAGGAAGCTACACATAAAATTCTTTTCCATGATTCGTTAAACCCTGTCTAGCTTACTTTGAGGTGGATGATTTTGATATAGATGGGTATACCATAGAAATGAATTACCTAATAGAAACACCCTACCCCAACCCCATCCCACTTTGGATCAAGAAATATGAGTCACCACCCAACCCTCTAATAGCTCCCTTATTAGAGTTACCACTTAACCCAGAACTAAAACTGCTTTTTGTTGCATCCACTAATACCCACCAATAATACATAATCAAGAAGCCCATATTATAGGTGTAATAAAAGCATATAAAGAAGTTATTGGATGGGATATTTCTGATATGAGGGATAATGATTTCAAACTTTTTGTTTAATTTCTTTATATGCGCACTACTTTCAAGGATACCTTCAAAATTTATCTACAATATTAAAATGATGTATACAGATAGAATTAATGTTTATTTGAAAAAAGTGCCAGGTTATAGATCAGAAAGAAATTATGCTTTTAATTGAACCCCTCATGACATTGGTTAAACTTTTGCCTAAAAAGAAAAAGGCACCAAAAGAGGATCATGAAATACTCCCTCAGCAAATCGAGTATATAGATCTATAAATCTATTTATAGAGAAAGAGTTGTTAGCTATTAGGGAAATAAGCCACTCAATGGTCCCATATAAAATGTACTTTGAAGTTGATCCCAAATCATGTAGGGAATTACAAACCCATGTCATGATTTGGACAATAATAGGATGAGCACTTTAAAAGGACTGGCAAAAGACGTTAAATTTTGCACCTGTTGGAAGGCAACTCAGCTTTTGCATTTGAATTTCTTTTTTAATTTTAAGTGTATTTACCTTTTTTTCAAGTTTAGGAGTAAGTTGAGGGGAGAACCTATTTTGAAAGAATTTCAAGTGGAATCATGAAAGTTGAGCAGAACCAAAAACTTATCTAGCCCAAAGGAATAAGGGATCGTCTATATGGAAGCACCTATCAATGAAGCAGCTATTTAGTTCAGGTAGTATCTCTCCTTGTTTTATCTTTCACGTCATTAAATATGCTTCAAGATCAAAGTGAATGTTTTTAGCTATTCGAGGATGAAATAGAGCCATTAAATTCAAAACAAGGTCATTCTGAAAAGTAGCCATTAGTAGGTGCACCAGCATCTTGAACCTTTGTTCCTTCCTCCACAGTCGGCCCAGGAATACTCAAGATAAGGAGACAGATATCGATTGTTGGAAAAGGTTTTCTCACCTTACTTTAGTAGTCCTTGAATCCCTCGTCGAAGACCTTGATTGATTCTTTGGTAATGTCATCTAAAAAGTTGTCAAATGACTTGTACTACTTTATGGCTTTCTCCTTGGCTTCTACAAGCTCCTTTTCCAATCTTTCCTTTCTTCTCAGAGCTTTCAAATGGAGATTCCATTTACTTTGATCTCCTTATTGGCATGAGAAAAGGAAGCCTTCAATTTGTTTATTTCATTGGAGGTTGTAACCTCCAATTCAGCCTTTTGCACCTTAGCTGTATTGGCCCATGCCTTAGCTACCTATATTTGGATAGTGGTAGATTCAAACTTGATAGCTGCCATCTTTGTCACTTCCCTAGCCACCAACAACCTCCTCTATAAATTAGTCTTTACCTCATCATATGAGATAAGAAAGTTCCAAAGATGGTTGACACTAAAGAGAAGCTAAAGAAAAAAAGTAAATAGATTAGAAAAGAAGAAAGAAGAAAGAAAGAAAAAGAAAATAATAACAAAATAAAGGGAGAGTTTCCTAGAAAATCATAAGGTAGCTATCGCTAAGAACTTGGGAGAGTGTATTTGCCTCCTTTCCACTCTATCAATGGGAAGGAGAATCATATCCAGCAACTCCTAAGCAAGCCTTGGACTTCTCCAACTGGTGTCGCTTGATCTTACTCATTTTTTTTGAAATAATGTGCTCTCCTTGAGCACCTGAGGACTATTTGGAGGCAGCTGGGGGATGTGGTCAGATAGCCTCTAAGGACACTTAAGGCTAATCACGATGGGTGGTTGGATAACTTCCAATGACTTAGGTGAACTGGTCATTGGAGGAATAGGTATACCCTCCTCTATCGGTGCTAGAGATCGGTTGCTTGAAGAAGGTATCGACTAGGAAGACCCTTCAATCTTCTTCCTCTTATTCTCCTAAATTACATTTTCCCCTTTTCTCTTTGCAGCATCCTGAAACCTCTCTACACCAATCTTCCCTATCCCTACAGACATAAGTAGTGGTCAAGGGATCAATGAAATCTGAAGACTTTGTATAAAAAAAAGGCATGTAGTGTTTGGACATATTGAGAGGGCCAATTAGGCTAATGCCTATATGGTATAGGGCTTGATTGCTTAGATAGAATTTGCACTCTAAAATATCGATATTGAGCAACATGTTGTAATGCTCTAAGTCTTCTTCTAAAGGGGTTTTATTAAAGTTAGGTTCAGTCTAGGCTCTATCCCAAGAAGATCTAATGCCAAAAGGCTGGTTAGAAGAAAGGAAGAAAACCTAATCTTTCATTCATGGATGAAAAAAGGGATGCCCTCTACAAGTTTACAGGATTGTCTATAAATAAAATAATACCAATCTTTATCATAAGAATAAGACTTCAGCATGAAGATGGTCGGAACAAAGAACACCTGGGCCCTATTCCTACCAAAAGGCAAATAAGGATCAAACTAATGATTACCTTGAAATCATTTGAGAAAATTGAGTGAAAGTAACATTAAAATAATATGATACATTTCTAATAAAAGGATGAAGCTAGAACCAAACCCCATTGTCAAATGCATCCTCATATAGAAGGCGATGCACCAGGTAGAGGAGATAGAACCAGTTCATCATGACCATTGATGATCAACCTAATATCATTAGGAATAAATTGCTTATCCCTGAGCCTCCCAATGTCTTCTTTCTCCATATTGGACAGCTTCTTATCAGGACCTAAAGAGGCCCTCCTATGGTGTTTCATGATAGCAACAGGAGGAGCCAGATGCCCCTCCTCAACTAGGTTTGAGTCCGCTACATTTTTGGTGGGAATTACTGTCAAACTCTTCACTTTCCTAATTGCTCTCTTAACCCTAGAGGCCATGGCTATAACACAAAAAAAACTATGGAAAAAAAAGAACTAACCCAAGTCTCCTAGTGCAAGTAAGCCAAAACTTCAACAAGAATCACCTGCTAGCTCTCTTGCAAATGAAGGTGAAGAAGCAGGGAGGCAATAATCCATATTGGAGGATGGAGCTGCAATTTATAATGGTGCCCAAAGGTTCAGATTGAATCATTCCATTGCTACATGAAAGCCACCTTGCACAATCCCTATCTTGAGGTGTGGGCCACTCTCTTCTTGAAATCTAGGCTATCCTTATTGGTTAGGAGGTAGGCCCAATGGATCAAGGGGTTGATGTTTTGAAAAATTGCCTATTGCTAAGCCTAATGATGATTTTCATGAAAATTTCATGTCTTATTTAATATTGTGTAGTGAAATGGCAATACAAAAAGTAATTATTTATTCTCCCCCCATAAAAAACTTGTAAAGTCTTTTCACTATACCTTTGAGTTGAACTGAGCAAATCATCTTGAACTTGAAAGTTAGTGGGCAACTATTATAGGATTAATGACCTATTATAAGCAACTACTGATATATAGAAAAGTATTCTGCCAAGAACTAATCACTTATTCAAGAAATAAGGTGATAGATGGCCAAGAGCCGATCACTTATTCAAGGAACAGGGTGCCAAATGTCTAGGAGCCAATTACTTATTCAAGGCACAAGGTATCAGATGGCCAAGAACAATCACTTATTCAAGGCATAGGTTGCCAGTTGGCTAGGAGGCATAGGATGCTAGTCGGCTAGGAGTCGATACTTATTCAACGAATAAGATATTAGATGGCTAGGAGCTGATTATTTATTCAATACACATGATGCCAAATAGCTATAAAATAATCACTTATCTAAGGCACAGGGTGCTAGATAGCCAAGAACCGATCATTTATCTGGAACATAGGTTGCTCAACTACTCACTGGATAGGTCTGACCACTTATCTAAGCTAGGTATGAAGTACCAGAACTTCATTTAACATGAAGTATATGTCTTAAAGTCATTAAAGCTAATACAAAAAGGTTAATAAGGTGGTTATTAAAAAGTATAATAGACCACTTAACAAACCACTTCATAAACTAATCTCTTAATGGCCAATTAACTCAACCACTTTCTTAATAGTGTACCCACCTCACAAATGGCTATAACCACCTAACTAACTCAGACCCCTAAATTTTATAAAAAGGGGATTAAGAAAAACTCCAACGGATAATTTTTGAACACACACTTCTCACATTTTCTTCTCACTATTTTTTCTTTTTAAGCTAACTTAAGCATCAGAGGATACCCCATTAAAAAATTTACCAATTTCTCTAACATTGAGGACTTCTTTTATAAGTCAAGAAGTAGATTAAGCCCATCTCTGAAATCATTAAATAGTTTCTTGAATAGCTTTAAGAGCAAGGAAACCACTTCAGCATAATCAGCTTATAAAGCTTGGAGAGGTGCAGCAACAACAATCATGCACACTAATATTTTCTTGAAAGAAATTGTTATATAATGGCTTGTTTTGAATTATAGAAACACATGATTCTTCTAATTAATGCATGTTGCATCATTTACAGGCTTTCCCTATTTATGCTTTACATTTAAGAAAAAGAAAGGCAAAAAAGCCAATAGGTATTGCTTCTGACTATTGAATCTTATATCATTTATAGGCCTTTAATTCTATGCTTTACATTTAAGAAAAAGAAAGAATTCAAACTAAATTCTTGATATCTATCCAAATAAAACCTAAATGAACAATGTGACTATCCATGGTTTCACAATAGAATATCAGGATAATTCAAAATCTCATTAAAAAGTTCACTCGGAGTTATATAATGGCTATTTTTTAAGAATCATCACAACCCATAGTTCTCCTTTCTTATTCATAGAATATTTAATGGGCTATATATTTTGTACATGTTGTGATATCACATTTAAATAAAACAATCAAAACTTGGAATAATTATATGCCATAGTTGAAGATAAATTAATTGGTTGAATAAAAAAATTATTTTAGTTCACATAACAAAAAATGAAGTATTCTAATTAATTCTAAGCAATGCTATCTATATCATTTACAATCTTCTTTCTCCATCTTATTCTTTACATTTAAGAAAAAGAGAGGATTAAAAGCTTATATCCATTTTTTCTTACTAATACATTTTGTATAGTTAATAGACTTCTTTCACTATTCCACGCTTTACATTTAAAATATAGAAAGGATTGAAACCCAAATATTTGACATCTATCCACATAAACCCAAATGAATGATGCATCTATCCATATTTTAACAATAAAATTACCAGATAACTCTAAAATATCATTCAAAAACTCACTTGGAGTTATATAATGACTGATTTTTTTTGAATCATAACAACCATGGTAGGGAAGAAGGGAAAGAAAGGAAGGATGGGAGAAGAAAACAAAGAAGGGAAAGAAAAGATGAAAGAAAAAAAATAAAAGTTAAGGAAGAAGATGTGGAAAAAGGAAACAAAGGAAAAGAAAATGGAAATAAACAAAATAAGAAAATAAAGAAAAAAGAGAAGAAGAAAAAAAAAGGGTAAAGAAAAGGAAAGTGAGAAGAAAAAAAAAGGGAAAGGAAAATAATAAAAGGAGTGGATAGGATAGAAATATAAAAGGAAGGGTTAAAGAAAATAGATAGAAAGGAAAGGAGAAAGGAATAAAGAAGAAGAAAAGGAAACAAGATAAGGATAAAAAAAGTATAGGATGGAAAGATTGAAAAGGAAAAGAAAAAAATGATTAGTATCCAAACAAGAAGATAAAAAGAAAGGGTAAAGAAAAAGAAAGTGAGAAAAGAAGAAAAAAGGGAAAGGAAAATAATAAAAGGAATGGATAAGACAGAAATATAAAAGGAAGGGTTAAAGAAAAGAGATAGAAATGAAAGGAGAAAGGAAAAAAGAAGAAGGAAAAGAAACACGATAAGGATAAGAAAAGTATAGGTTGGAAAGATTGAAAAGGAAAGAAAAAAATGATTAGTATCCAAACAAGGTGATTTAGGAAACTTTAGCTAACCTTGCCTATAAATATACCAATTTGTGGGCTTGTATGACCTATCTTATTCCTAAACCATACAAGAAAAGGCTATAGGTATTGTGTTTTGCATCATGGTGGCCTTAACTCTATCTCCGGGAAATGCTTTTGTTATTAAAGGGGCACTAGAAACTATTGGACGTGGCTTCGGCCCAAGCTTACGCCAAGTTTCAAGTGGCCCAAACCAACAACAATCACCGGATAGTCTACCTACATTGATGGATCTACAAACCAAAACAAGTAGTCATGGTTTCAAGTTGGAAGGTGGTATTGGTAGATGTTTGCGTCGTGTTCTAGCTAGCCTAAACCAACAACAATCACCGAATAGTCCACCTACATTGATGGACTTGCAAAGCAAAACAAGTAGTCATGGTTTCAAGGTTGAAGGTGGTATTGGTAGAAGTTTACATCGTGTTCCAGCTGGCCCAAACTAACAACAATCACCGGATAGTCCTCCACCTACATTGATGGACTTGCAAACCAAAACAAGTAATCATGGTTTCAAGTTGGAAGGTGGTATTGGTAGAAGTTTACGTCGTGTTCCAGCTGGCCCAAACCAACAACAATCACCAGATATTCCACCTATTAGGAATGTGTCCTAAATCCAATCATCTAGCTATGGATTATCTCTATATTAGAATATGAATTACAATAATAAAAGTTATTTGGTAGTTCATTATATTATTACATCTTCCTTTCTGAACTCTATTATTATCATGAAGTCCTTAGACTTTATGTACTATGGATTTTGTCAAATATTTAGTTATGTTTTTATTGGCCTTTAGTTTGGATTTGATTACTTAAGATTTGAATGCTAATTATTTGACTTTTATTTTAATATTTGCATGGTTCCTAACTTGCAAACTTGGGTTGGAGGTGTGACATATCTCGAAGGTAGAAAAAAGGAATAACAAATATCAATGAATATCAAATTTACAGGAGTTGCAATAGGGCATGGCCCCTCAATCATTCTTAAATTTAGTAGATAAAGTAAAGAGTCAGAGAAAAAAGATTTAGCAATGCTTAATAGTTCTTGCTTGTTCTACACACATTCTCATTGTGGTTAGGATCTTATAAGCTATCATTTGAAGGAATAGTTTGATGATCCCAGGATTGTATGCAATTTTTAAAAAAAATTTAATTAATTAAATTTAAATTAAAGCAAAAATAAAAACTTAATCTAAGCATGCAAAGAAGGATTCATTTATGAACATAATATAGATCTGAAAATAAAAATAACTGAGTAGATTTAGGTCTGATTTGATGGATGTCCTAGATTTTGCTTGAGCCATGCACGTGCCTAAACTCTACTAGTATCCACACGGAGATAGCCTGATAGAAGTTCCAAGGCTATCAAAGTGCTAGTACCTTATAGGCCTTGCTTTGACCATTGGATCGAATCTCCCTTCTTTATGCTTGATTCAAGGGAGAAAAATAGATCTCGTTTTAAGAGATCAAGAGAGAAAACCATTATTTTTCTCTTTCTCACGTGAACCTTTTATGTAAGATCGAATAGAGGAGGATGATAGAGGGTGATGAAGCACTTTTATAGTTTGTACATGGTGGAGAATAAGGAAGAAAGGGCAATGGGATGTGAGATCCCATCTCACGTGAAAACCAAGAGGAAAAACCATGCCCCATCCAAGTTTTTATCTCCCTAGAATCCCTTCTCATCTAGAATTAAGACAAACCTTTTCAATCAAACTTGAAGACTTAATTCTAGATGGATAAGGATAGTTTCTAGCACTCATATGCATGAAGGGACATTGGTCACTGATCATGTATTGTATATGATCGAGTGGATTTTATGCCTGAGCAAACCTAGATTTTCCTTATATGAGTAATTAGGAAAAGATGTGATCTGAATTCTTTGCTCAAGTCTTACCTAGATTTTCTTAGTCATTATAGAATGATGAAGCCTGTAGTGAACTACCATGATTTGCTAAGATTGATGCATGCTTATGAGAAGAATCACTAGCTCCACAAGACACCAGTGCATGTTGTTGGTGGATCTACTTCTGGGCATCGTCCCTTTAAGAAAGAGAAGAAGAATAAAAATAAGAATGTATAATGTGCTCGGGTATCTCAACTCATTCAGACCAAGAAGTCTAAGGTTGATAAGAGTTAGGTTTAGTGCTTCTACTATAAGAAGCAAGATCACCGGAAGAGGAACTATCTTCTTTATATTGCTTTCCTTGACCAAACAGGTCAAATAAGAGAAAAAAGCAAGCTATTAATGGATAAGATAATATTATGATAAGATCTTATAACTTCTCTATTTATAATACTACTACTTGGAATTGCTCTCTCTAAGAAGGATTATCTAATAACTCCTCAAGATAGAGAGCATATGAGTAGGATTCTAAATGCCTTGGCAATGGGATCCATTATGTACGCCATAATATGTACGCAAGCAGATGTGGCATACTCATTAAGAGTAGTGAGTAGAGACCAATCTAATCCAAATAAGAACCATTGGAAGGTTGTAAAAACTATCCTTAAGTATTTAAGAAATACTAAGGATAAATGATTTGTTTATGGAGATTTTGACTTGAAACTATTAAGTTATACTGACTCCGGTTTTTAGTTAAAATGGGATGATAGCAAAAGTATATCGGGTTATATCTTCACTCTTAATGAAGGAGTTGTTTGCTAGAAAAGTTTCAAGTAGTGTACTATGGCTGATTTCGTATGCAAGGTGAAGAACATTGTGGCATCTGATACTACAAAAGAAGCTGTATGGTTAAAAAAATATCATCGAGCTTGAAGTGGCACCCTCCATTCATGGTCCAGTTGTTCTGCATTGTGATAGCACTGGAGCCATTGCTCTGAGTTTTGTGCATGAGCTAGATCCAAAAAAAAACCCAATCCCATACACCCAGGTAAAATAGAAAAATAAATACATCTGTCTGCTCAAAAAAATACTAAGCATGTATCAAAATCCATACTAGGTGATATCCCCACCTCAGGAGAAATGATGAGGGCATGCATCAAAATCCTTTAAAATTTATTTTAGATTAGTCTATTTGTTTTCTATTAGTCTAAAGTCTTGGAGTTTTGGTCAAGTTTTCCTCCAGGTTATTGAGGTCTAGAGTGTATTTAAAGGAATCCTGTTATTAGAAAAAATTCAACAACAAGTGAATAGAAATATTTTGAGATTTTTTCCATTCTCCTCTCTCTTGTTCTCTCTTCCTTCTTCTCTCTTCTTCTTTTTCTCCCTTCCCTTCTTTCTCTGCTTCTTCTTTCTTTTCCTTCCTCTCCTTACTGTTCTAAGCACCTTGAGAACCTAACTTCCTAAGCCTTCTTCAAGTCATGATCACCATAATCAATCCACCGTACAACCACATGAGCCTCCTCCTTGCTCCCTACCACCAGTTGACTGCTCTATTACCCATCTCCTTTGCTGGGCCTCCATCATCCCATCCGCAACCATCCCCTCCAACCTCATAACCAATCCCCATCATCCACCACCATCAAGCTACCAATGACTATCGTGCCACCTATCTTTGTTTGGGTCGATCCCATCTCTGACCCACGGAAGCCAGAAGCAGTCGAGACGAGGGATCAACTCATCTAACTTCTGTTCTCAGTGATCGACTACCCATCGACTTTGACATCACCACCTTAGGTTATCCACCCGGAGCCCTCCTCTCAGCCACTCTCCTACTTGTTCAACCTCCATGATGCCAATGACCCCACCATGGATAGCCACTGTATGCCCAATCCACACCCATCTCCTATGACACACCAATCAGCATCTCCCACCCTAGAGGGATCACCTCCGGCCACCGACTCCTGTATTGCTTGCACTACCATGCTGCCCATGACACCCATGCTGAGCAAGCCTCTGCCTATGCCATGGCCTATGTCATTAGCCTTGTTGGCCTCATTTTCCCCAAGTCTCTGGTTTATTGGCATGAACATGAATGCCACCATTGAAGCTACATGCTTTTCAGAGTAGATCCCAAAAACTCCTGCCAACATCTAATTTTGGGTCTATTAGGCTGAATTGAATTTTATTCCTATTTGGGATAACTTTTGTTTAATTGATTATTGTTATCTTGTATTTTTGTAATCTAGATTCGAAGGCTTTAACAGACTCGCCATCCAACCAGGATTATAACCCATTTTGGTAGAACACCTCCTCTTCCAGGTTTGACCATAATTGTGATTGTGAGCAACTTTTCTTTTATCCAAAAATAAATTTATTTAATTAACATTGGTAGTAAGCATAACTCTTTAATTTTATTAAATTAATATATTAATTGCTTGTGTTGAGTTTAACCTTATGGGTGGTTTTTTAATTGTCCATGATCCTAATCTTTAGATTTAAGGTCTTCTGTTGGTGCTTGTAGTTATTTTTTTAAAAAAATAAGTAGAGCTTAATTTCCTCCTTGATCATAAAAAAACTTGAAGTAACTAATTTTGATTATAGTTTTAGTTTGCTGGTAATTAAAAAAATAATGAAAAATCTACATTAGTCCCACCTCTTGCATCCCTAGATTAGGTTGTCCCGTATCACTCAAGCTCGCGATCATTAATCACTGTTAAACAATGATCATTGATTGATTGCACTTAGGTCAACCAGAATGGCTTGGTAATATAGTGTAATCGTGGTCTATTACTGTACTCAGCCTGACTAATCAATTTTTCAAGTTAAGCTAGTGTTTATAATAGGTTATGGCTAATCGATTAGTCTAAGAATTAACAAGATTAGAAGTTAGCTTTTTGAGTAAAGATTCAAGTAAGATGATTGTATTTAATCTTAAATTTGTTCTCCAAACTTTAAAAAATAAATTGGGCTCTCACTATTTATACGGATCTTTTATACTCATCAGTGGAGATGCAAAAATCCTTATATGACAAGGGTCCCTAGTGGGTACTGTGGTCCCACTAATTTCATGCACCTCACCTAATAGTTATTAGTAACGTGTAAACTAATAAGCAGACAATTCTTGTATAATACTTCTTAAGCATATTGCAATAACTCGGTCTCTAGATCATGTGGGCTCACCAAACAGTTATTGCCCATACTCACTAGTTAAGTTAGATCCACTATTATTATGAAATAAAGCTATCATTGGGTCCCTCACCTTGCCTAGTTATTGGGCCCAATCCCATCTTTATCCCATAGCATCTCATTTAATATAGTGATTATAACCTCCTCGATGCAACTAAATCATTGCATCCAGCAGAGAACAATCAATACCTAAGAGATGCTCACAGCTCTATAATATTGGAATACCTATGACATAATATTTGTGAGAAGGTGTAGGTCTCTACTTAATTAGTTAGTACAATCTCATATCGGATCGGTGCCCTGACCGGTAATCGGATCGGTGGCTAGACTAATGACTGGATTGGATCGATGATCAGATCTGGTCACCATTTCGATCACCAGTCCGATCTCCCATCTGGACACCATCAGACCAGGGATCCTGCCACCGATCCAAACACCGGTTCGGCCACCGATCTGAACAGGAGTCTGGTCACCGGTCTTGCCACCGGTTTGGATGCCGGTCTTGCCACTAGTCTGACCATGGGTTCAGCCATCGGTTCGATTATCAATTTTACAGCCAGTCCGGATGCTGGTACTACCACCAGTTCTACCACCATTTTCTTCTAAAATAGAAAAAAAACTTCATTTGAAGGTGCAAGTTGAACCTGTGCCTTCTAATAAAAACTAAAAATAAAAGCTGAAGGTGCAGGTTCAACTTGCGCCTTCTAAAATGGAAACAAAAAATCTCATTTGAAGGAGCAGGTTCAACTTGTGCCTTCTAATAAAAACAAAAAAAACTGAAGGTGCAGGTTAAATCTGCACCATCTAAAATGGAAAAAAAATTCATTTGAAGGCCTTCATCTAATTAAAGCTAAACATCATAGGCTCCAAAAAAAACTCAAGCATTTAAAAAAAAATTAAAAAAATCCCTCGAGAAGATGCAGGTTCTGCATCTTCTTGCTGAAGGCGCAGGCCAAACCTGCATCGTTGCATCTTCTCACTGAAGGCACATGCCAAACTTGCATCTTTAGCATGCTGCCAACTCGTCATCCAAATGGCTAGGAAAAAGAAAAAAACATGTGGCCCCTACTACAATAAAAGGATAAAATTGTTTCAACCAGCAATACTTTGGTAATATTAATTTTGAAAAACAAAATGTAAAAAAAATTCCCATAAATTTTGTTTCTTGATGCAGAACAGATGGCTAGAATTCCACAAGCTAGCCAGGGCCTGTTTCACACGTACTCCTCTTCAAATTTTGACCGGGATTCAATCTCCAATCGAGGCCTATAAAAAAATATTATAAAATAACCAGAAGAAGCAAACAACTGCAAATCTTAATTTTTATTTTATTTTATTTTATTTTGTTGCCCAGTAAGCAACCCAAGAGGGGCATGAATTGGGTTTTTAAAATTTTTGCAAGAAGGTGCCAATTTAAAACAATTAAGGTGCTAGTGAATTGCAAGTGCTTGTGTGTTATTCAAGAGTATGCAGCAGAAATAGATAAGCAAATTCAAAGTAAACAAGTGTAAAAAAAGAGAGAGCAAGCAATACAAACACAAGGATATATTGTTGCTCGGTGCACACCAAAGCACCTACATCCACTCCCTAAGGTTTACTTGGGAATTCACTATAATCACTCTTGATTATAGTCAATTAGTTTTCCGGGCTCACTAATCGAAATCCAACTTGTTTTCATTGAGTACACAAGTCATAACCCCTTTGATTTTATGGGCTAACCAAAAACTTAGTTGGTTTTGTAACATCGGCTCACCAACAACCTCCTTGGTTTTCACAAGGCTAACCAAAAATCTCTTTGGTTTTCTCAAGGGTCACCAAAAACCTTTGTTGGTTTTGACACATGGGCTCATCAACAAACCTCAACAAAGAATTTAAATAAAATGTATGAAATACAAAAAACTTTCAAATAAAAGCAAATATCTCTTTGAAGCTCTTTGATTGCTGTTGAAAATGCTTGTCTTCAAGTTGTTGAAGCCTTAAATGAAGCTTGAATGATTGGACTTGAATGCTCTTGAATGCTTTGAATGCTTGAAGGCTTCACTTCACTTGAAAGTAGTTGCTCTTAATGAATATTAGAGTGAATACACTTAAATTCTCTTTTTTTTTTCTCTCTTAGTTTAATCCAATTTAAATACCCGTCCAAGCTTCAAATGGTAGTCTAAGACCATTTGAGAGGTGGAACTAGTTGTTGGGGGCCAAAAGGTTAAGTTCTGCATTTGAAAAAACTGGTCATTACTATTCAGCAGAACTTTATGTGTCGACACTTCAAGTCATGAGTCGATACTTGAGTTGATTCTTGGCCTCCATAAGTTGACACGTAGTTCAAAAATATTCCTTGAAGCTCTCTGAAAATCTCAGGTGAGTCGACACTTCTTCTGGTGAGTCGATACATGAGTCAACACTTGGCTTCCACGAGTCGACACTTAAGGGAAGTCTGAAATCCAGCATGTTCTATATAATTTTTGTCTCAGACCTTGAGTCGATCCTTGAGTCGACATTGTAAGTCAACACTTAAGCTCCATGAGTCGACACTTGAGCATGCCATCTGAAACTTCTTTTGTGTAGCAGCTCAAGCTTCTGTGAGTCGACACTTCACATCCATGAGTCGACACTTGGCTGAAACTTTCTGATACTCAAATGAAACTCTGCTATATCTTCTTCAACCTTCAAACTTGGGTCCTTCCAAGTCATTCTTATGCACTTAAGTCCATTTAACTTTACAATTTCATCCATAAGAAGACTTCTTCAACTATTTTGGACAAGCAATCAATCAACTAACTTGATGAGCACCTTTTTCTGATAAAACATACTTTAACAAACTGTTAGTACTCAAATATAATTAAATATTTTGTTAATCATTAAAATCAATATAGGAGTTCACAATCTCTCCCTTTTTGATGATGACAAAACCTTTAAGTATAAACAAATAGAAAGGTAAAAAGATTTTCAACAAGAATAGAGTTTTTGGCAATAAGTATCAAAGCTTAGCATGATAAGTATCATAGTCTGAAAATGTATTGATTGTCAAGAATTGAGACTGACTGATAATGTATCAGAGCTGTATATATATGAAGAAGGTTAAATTTATATAAAATGACGGTATCAAAGCATTGATTATAAAGCATCAGAGCTATAGATTATGAAATATCAGAGTTATAATTAAAAAGTATCAGAGCTAAGATGTATATTGTATATAATGCAACAGCCTCATCTTGGGCAAGAGTCTGGATGCAACTATAGTGGCTCCCTCTAAAAGATCATCTGACTCAAAGATACACCAGAGTCCACTCACGTGATCTACTAGAAAGTCCGCTACTGATCCTCTCATAGGTATCTACTAATGCGCGTCGCAATGCACCGATTTAATTACCTTAAAACTACTATTCTAGAATAGGATAGTAGGAGCAATGGTCGAATCTGCAGGAACTTTTTTTATTACTTTGAAAACAATAAATGTGCAACAGAAATTGAAGTCTTAAAACTTAAAGGAGATTAACAAGTAATTAGCAGTAAAGGTAACTCAAAAAGAAGATCTATCCGAGTGAGAGCACGGCCCGTATCCGTGAATCACGACCCATCCCTTTTCGGGAATAGATTGGTCTAAATGCTAGTGAAATAACCTAGATATGATCTATCTCACGAGAGCACAGCCCGTACCCTCTAGGGAATAGATCAGTCAGGATTAATTCCACTTGACTTACCTCCAAAGCTTTGCCCTAGCAACGCATCTGATTCAAAAACAAAAGAACATGAATTAATCAAAGGATACTTTTATTTCATATAAAAGGGAGTACAACAAGGTAATACAACCAAAATTAAAAACACCCTTTTCCCAAGTGAAGCTCCGGCCTCCAGTGATTTCTGCATGCTTAAAAGTTGAAGATGAAGCTGACCGGTAGAGAATAGGACTGCTGGAATAGGATTGGGATAAGGTCAGAATAGTGCTAGAATGGTGGGAATAAGGTTGGGATAACTGGAATAAGGGAGAACTACAAGAACTGCGAGGAAGAAACGATGGATCTCTGGACTGTGAATGATCTGAGGTCTTAGGAGGAGAATAGAAGGATGACTTGGAGGCTGGGATGGGGTTGACCTCTATGATTAAGCTAGAACAGTGGAGAGAGGAGTTCTCTGTGGTGTGGAATGGAGAAGACAAGGCTTTCTGTGATGGGGAAGAAGAGACAGAGAGGCTTTCTGTGACGGGGAAGAAGAGACAGAGAAGAAAGCAATGGAAAGAAGAAGAACTGGCTGACTGCTCGACTGGTTGAATCACCAAATCTAGCTCCCCTGGAGCCCTTTTATAGGCTCTCTCTCTGCTCCAAAGCCGCTCCGTCATTTGGACCAACCCGCGCCTCCTCCAACCATCTCAACAAATACTGCTCCACAGTTGCACGAAGCTGCTTCACGGTTGCAATGAAGCCGCTCCACGGTTGCAACGAAGCCGCTCCCATCGATCTCCAGCTCATACGACGAGGCTCTAGATCCTTCTCCCTGGTCTGGTCCAACCCAGCACATGGTTCGGTCCATAATTGGTTCAGATCGAAAAAGATCATCAATGGCTGCAACATACCGTGAGGACCCCCCCGGCGGTAAGGAAGAGCACTCCGCCGTCATCTCCGACCAACGGTGGACTGGGTAGGCGATCCGACAACGTGGAACGGTGGTTTTGGCAAGGTTCGGCCAAAAGGAAGGAACATGGTGAACAGCCCACTTTGAAGGCATTTTTCGGCCACCAGGGCTTCTCCGGCCGATAGTGAGCATGCCGATGACCTCCCCGACGGTGGGGGCGGCTCTCCAGCGAGTCTCGTCGTGACTGGGGCATGGCAATCCATGGCTCTACATTCGTGGACCGTGTCAATGGCAAATCATGGTCCATGGGCTAAGAAATAGATCGAGCGGCCGGTCCACTATGGACCGGCTGCTTTAAACTTCGTGCAAGTTCTTAGTAATTTCTTCAAAAATTCATTTTGAGCCCGTTTTAAGTCCGATTCGAGTGTCGTTCATGTTGTTGGATTTTTAAAATTGGGCTTTCCATGTCGGTGATGTTCTTTCCTGTAAATGACATATAAAAGTATTAATTTTGAAGGAAAAATTATATTTTAATATTAAATTAATAATTTTATATTTATGCTTAATGTAGTTATCATTTGCCATACCCTGCTCAGTATCTCGATAGTAAGTAGAACCTCAGTACCTCGTACTACTGCAATCCATCCATCAGCACCTCTAGCTAATATACCATAAAACTCTCAAATCAAGCTAGGGTAAAACCTCTTGGACAACGTGCAGAACTGTGACAACTCAGCATCCCTCAACCACTATCCAATCCGGAAATGTTGCTGGTCTAGGAAGTCAAAGTCAACTCGCCATCCTCCGACTATGGCCTTAGTGCCATCCTATCAATTGCTAGGACTGACAGTCTAACAAAAATATCTGGCTAGACCCCAGGCTCTGCTGCTTCTGGATCCCAATGCCTAGCCTTTGTCCATCACTCGACCTCCTGACCTGATGGTCGAGGCCTCCTGACTACTTATTTTCAATGAACCATCCTACAGGAAACAAGCGAATGAAGCGAATGCGGGGAGAAAGGTAGGGTTTCTACAGTGAAAACCATAAGAAACAGATGAGGAGAAGTGAAGAATGAAAGAAAAACAATTTTAAATAGGAAATCAAGCCAAAGAACTAGTGATTGGAGAAAAATGGAAGGTTGGGAATGGCTTATGGGTGAGTCAACTCACGGTATTTGGGAGGAAAATGGGAAAAAAACCCTTGATTTTCCCTATTTGTTCTCAGGTTCTGGCTGATCAAGTGTCGACTCATGACTGTGGGTCAAGTGTCGACTCATGATTGTGGGTCAAGTGTCAACACTTGGAGGTGTCGACACTTTGAAGTATCGACACTTCGACAAAAATCCAAAAAAATAGAGAAAAATCATAGGAAATTGAGGAAATTGATTTCAAGAGATTATGAGTGATTAATCATGATTTTGAAGAATATTGATCAGAAAATTTCAAGGAGAGATTGAAGGATCATAAGGAGATCAAAGAATCAATTAAAAGGATTAATGACTCCTAACTCTCTTCTAATCATATATAACCTATCTTCTTGAAGAGGTTTGGTCAATATGTCAGCCAATTATATTTCAGTGCACACAAATTCAAGCATAACATCATTATTTTCAACATGATCTCTAATAAAATGATGTTTAATCTCAATGTGTTTACTTCTAGAGTGCTGAATAGGATTTTTAGTTAGATTTATAACACTAGTATTATCACATCTTATGGGTATCTTAGTTAATTTGGTTTTAAAGTTTTCAAGTTGTCGCTTAATCCATAAGATTTGAGCACAACAACTTCTAACTGCAATATATTCAGCTTCAGCTGTAGATAGTGCAACTGAAGTTTGTTTCTTGTCAAACCATGAGATTAAGTTAACTCCAAGAAATTATCAAGTTTCAATAGTGCTTCTTCTATCTAATTTACACCTAGCAAAGTCAGTATCAGAATAGCCAATCAAATCAATTGAAGAATACCTAGAATACTATAGACCAATATCAATAGTACCAAATAGAATCTAAGAATGCGCTTAATAGCCATTAAATGAGATTCTTTAGGAGCAGATTGATATCTAGCACACATGCAAATACTAAATCTAATATCTGGTCTACTAGCAATCAAGTATAGTAAAGAACCAATAATACCCCTATATAATTTTTGATCAACAACTTTACCACATTCATCTTTATCAAGTTTACAAGAAGGGCTCATAGGTGCACCTATTAGCTTGGTTGTCTCCATCCCAAACTTCTTTAAGATTTCTCTTATATACTTAGCTTGGTTGATGAAGATCCCTTCTCTAGTTTGCTTGATTTGGAATCTGAGGAAGAAGTTTAGTTCACCTATCATACTCATCTTGAACTCTCCCTATATAAGCATGGCAAACTCTTGACAAAGTGATTCATTAGTAGCACAAAAATGATATCATCAACATAAATTTATATTACTAATAGACCATTATTTTTCTTTTTCATAAATAAAGTAGTATCAACATGGCTTCTAAAGAAATCATTTTCAATCAAAAATTTGCTAAATCTTTCGTACCATGCACGTGATGCTTATTTTAAACCATAAAGTGCTTTGTGCAGTTTAAAAATATGATCAGGATGTGCATGATTTTCAAATCCAGATGGTTGTTCAATAAAAACTTCTTTAGCAATATGATCATTTAAAAATGCACTTTTAATATCTGTTTGAAAAAGTTTGAAATTCATAAAATATATAAATGCTAAAAGTAAACTATTAGCTTAAGTATAGCTACTGGAGCAAAGGTTTCATCAAAATCAATTCCTTCTTCTTGATTATAACCCTTAGCTACCAATTTAGCTTTATTTCTAATTTCTATACTATTTTCATCTAGTTTATTCCTATACACCCATTTTGTATAAATAATTGAAACATTAGATGGTCTTTCTATTAGTGTCCAAACTTTATTTCTTTCAAATTGATTTAATTCTTCTTGCATAGCAATTATCCAATTACGGTCTTTTTCAGCTTCTTTAATATTTTTAGATTCAATTTGAGAACCAAAAAAAATGTAATCACATTTATTTCTAATAGATGATCTAGTTCTTACCCATCTCGATAGATCACCAAAGATTAATTCCTTAGGATGTCCATGAGCATACCTCTATTCTTCGGATAGATCTTTATGCTTCAGTGAGGATCTTGTAGCTTCTTCTCCATCCTTCTTATTTTGATCTTCTTCATCATCTTTGGAAGGGGGATCATCCAAAGTCAGCTTTTTTTGTCCTTCAGTACCTGCACATGCATCAGAAGTATCCTCCTTTCTAGGAGATTTGTTAGTAGACACTTCAAATACTACATGCACTGATTCTTCTACTAGTAGTGTTCTTTTATTAAAAACTCTATATGCCTTGCTTGATGTAGAGCATCCCAAGAAGATACCTTCATCAGACTTGGCATCAAACTTGCATAAATTGTCTTTTTCATTATTTAAAACAAAGCAATAGCAACCAAAAACTCCAAAATATTTCAAAATAGGTTTTCTTTCATTCCAAAGCTCATATGGGTTTTACTTTAAAATAGGTCAAATTAAAACATGATTTAAATATAATGGCCAGTATTAATAATTTTTGCACATAAATATCTTGGAAGATCATTTTTAGAAAGCTTTGTGCATGTCATTTCTTCTAAAGTATAATTTTTTCTTTCTACCACCCCATTTTGTTGAGGTATCCTAGGTGTAGAAAATTTATGATCAATTTCTTTTTCATTACAAAATTTGTTGAAATCTTCGTTTTCAAATTCAATACCATAGTCACTATGAATACAAACAAATGAAGTACCTTTTTCATTTGAAACTTTTTGATAAAACTTCAAGAAAGCTGAAAATAATTCATCTTTATGAGCCAAAAATAAAACCCATGTAAATCGAGAGAAATCATCCACTATAACTAATTCATATCTCTTGCCTCCTAGGCTTGTTGTCCTAGTTGGTCTAAAGAGATCTATATGGGGTAGCTCTAATGGCCTATAAGTTGAAACAAAACCTTTTGCTTTAAAAGATGTTTTTGCTTATTTTCCAAATTGACATGCTTCACATCTTCTATCATGTGTCTTAAGCAACCACTATCGAGATACCACAATCTTTTCTTTTCTTTGGTTGCAAGACACACCTGCAAAATAAATTAAGTTTTCAATTTAGGTGCTCAAGCCATCTTGGATCCTTTAGGGTTAGTGCTAAAGGTGGTTCCTTTTGGAACCTAAGTCTTTCTAGAATTATTAATCTTTCTAAGATCACATTGATATGCTTTATTATCTAACTTTCTACAAGAAAAATATGTAATGCTAGATGATGCAGGTATAAAGAAATTCTTAAAAAAATTTTACTGTTTTTGAGGTCTGAAACCCAAACCTGCTTTGTTGAAAATTGCCCTTGATTGTTCAATAAAAGATTTAGCTTTTCAAAACTATATGTAAATTTTTAACAAAGGGTTTAACTTTGTCAAGCTCATTTTTGAATTTCTGATTTTTTTTCTCAAGATCTTTATTTTTCTTTAAAAGTTCAATATTTGAAATAGTGACCTTAGATCTTTTTAAAACTTCAATTTTCATTGATAAAGCATTCTTTTATCTTTCTAAAACATCAATCTTAGTCTTTAAATCACTATTTTTATTTTTAAGATTGGTGTTTTCATGAGAATATGAACTAGCATACTTTTTCAACTTTTCATTTTCAATCTTTATCAATCTATATTTATGCATGACTTCATCAAATGGATCTCTGAGTTCATCAAATGTAAATTCAAGTTCAAAGACAGAATGTACCTCATCTTCTTGAACCATGAAGCATAGATTGGTGCTTCGATTTGTTCTTCTTCTGAATTAGAGTCCTCACATCACTCCAAGATGCCATCATTGCCTTCTTTCTAAATCTTTTCTTGGACTTCTTTAGGAGAGGACAATCAAACTTGTAATGTCTGGGCTTCTTGTATTCAAAGCAAATTGGTTGTTCCTTCTCCTTTTCTTTTTCTTTTTTTTTTCCTTTTCTTTGGTAGGTTGAGGCTTTTTCTTATAAGGAAATTTCTTTCTTCTCATAAACTTTTTGAACTTTCTTGCAATGAGAGCCTCTTCATCCTCATTTTCTTCTCCTTCAGATTCTTCACTTGAAGACTCTTCTTATGTTGTAGACTTAAAAGTTATAGTCTTCTTCTTTTTATCCATGTACATTGCCTTTTGCTTCAGATTCAACTCGTAAGTCATGAGTGAACCTATTAGTTGCTCCAATGAAAGTTTCTTAACGTCTTTGGCTTCTTGAATTGCCATCACTTTAGGCTCCCAAGATGTTGGCAATGACCTGAGAATTTTATTTACAAGGTCAGGATTAGTCATAGTCTTACGAAGACTTCTCATGCCATTTACAATATTTGTAAATCTAGTATACATATCAGTAATAGATTCATTAGGTTTCATTCGAAACATCTCATAAGTATGTACAAGCATGTTAACTTTAGTCCTTTTTACTTGATCGGTATCCTCATGAGTAACCTCAAGTGTGTCCCATATTTTCTTATCAGAGGTGCATATAGAAATCCTATTGAATTCACTAAGATCCAATGTATAATATAGTATATTCATTTTTTTCGTATTAATCTTAGATTGTTTAATATCAGTTTCATCCCAATCCTCATCGAGTTTTGGAATGGAAATGCCATTAACAAAAACTGAGAAAATATAAGGACCTTTATTTACAACTTTCCATGAATTGTATTCAATTGAATGCATGTAAATTCTCATACGTGTTTTCCAATATGTGTAATTGGTGCCACTAAAGTAAGAAGGTCTATTTGAGGCTTGTCCCTCAACTACACTAGAATCAAGTGGGGCTGCAATAGATCTTTACTCAAAGTGGTTAAACCCATAAACTGAGAACGTGGCTCTGATACCACTTATTGCCCAGTAAGCAATCCAAGACGGAGGGTGAATTGGGTTTTCAGAATTTTTGCAAGAATGTGCCAATTCAAAACAATTAAGGTGCTAGTGAATTGCAAGTGCTTGTGTGTTATTCAAGAGTATGCAGTGAAAATAGATAAGCAAATGCAAAGAAAACAAGTGTAAATAAAGAGAGAGCAAGCAACACAAATACAAGGATATATAGTGATTTGGTGCACACCAAAGCACCTACATCCACTCCCCAAGGTCTACTTCACTTGGGTACCTCCAGCTCCTTCACTTGGCCTCTAGGCTCGGTACCTGGTCCGCTAAGGCCCTGGCTTTCACCTCGACGGTGTCAGCCTTACAGCGAGACTCCATATCTCATTGGGCCAGCAGCCAGCATGCCTCCTTGATGAGGAAGGCATCTTGGATGACCTGGGGTCAAAAATTAAGAAAAAATAGTTAGTTAACCTTTTCATTCCCGGAATCCAAAGCTCAATGTATAAAAACTTACCATAAGTAGCTAAGGAAAGATCCTGGAGATGGTCTCACCCATTGTGCGGCTGCTCTCTCATTACAATCTTGGGGCTGCAAGATGAAGCCTAGTAGCCTCTCAGGTAGGTTGACGTCAAGCGTGATGATGAATGGGGTGGCACCATTGTAGAGACCCTAGCCATTCTGGGGGTTGGGGCCATGGACGAGGAGGGGTCGACAAATGCTGGGCCTGACAACTAGACCCCTTCTACTGTAGAGGCCATGGGTAGAGTTAGCACCCTCTCCGGCTCAAGGTGGTGCCCACCTCTGGTGATGGTGAGATTGATATGACTTCAGGTGAAATCGAAGTGGGTTGAGGGGGTCTCTCCATCGGCTCATCAGCCTCGCTGAGTTCTAGGACCACACCCCTGACCACCTCTATAGCCAGCACCGGAGCTTCTTTGGCCCCTCTCTCCCGAGGCCCCTCTGATGATTACCCACAGGACCTCTCTCCGGTACCCCATGAGGCCTTTCCACTAGCTCCTCTCAAGGCTTCATTGATGATATCCACTTGTAGGACATCTGTTGGATACTATCAACTAAGAACTTCATATTTGCATTGGTAGAAAAACTTGGTTAATTACTAGAAGCATAAAAGAAAATAGATCTCAAACCTTACCTAGAGACCAGATTAGGTTGATCCATGTGTCAAAAAGATTCTACTCGAAGAGGAGGTCCCATCCATGGAAAACCTTGGAGGTGACAAGCTGGTCGTACACCTCCTGATCGGCAGTTTCCACTATGGTATTATGATTAGTGGACCGGTCAGGGTCACCCCAAACCTAATTGACTCCCTCAACCAAAATGAAGAGGTGTCAGTTCTTCCATCCCTTTGATAGAAGTGGGTGGGTCAAACCGAAAGGTCCGAGGACATGGTGCAACAAACCACCACCCCTTATCCACAGAGTGGCACTTCAGGATAAAGAAAGCCCTGAAGAAGGAAAACCATGCAACCATGCTATGGAAATGGCACAGGATGATGAAGGAGCAGATAACCCTATCCCAGGACAGGGTGCAACAAACCACCACCCCTTATCCACAGAGTGGCACTTTAGCATAAAGAGAGCCCTGAAGAAGGAAAACCATGCAACCATGCTATGGAAATAGCACAGGATGATAAGGAAGAGATAACTCTGAAGGAGTTTGGGATGAGTTGGACTAGAGATAACTTATAGTTATCTAAGAAGGATAGGATGAAAGGATGAAGAGGCAGTCAAAAGCCAATAAGGAAAAAGTCCTCGTATAAGGCAATCCGTCTTGGCTCGCTTGAAGTAACCCGCTCATTCAGGCCTGGGGTCATGATCTGGATGGACTCTAGAATCTTGTGTAACCCCCTAGAGGTGAGGGATCCACCTTGGTCATCGTTGAGGCGACGCCTGACAGACCAGCCAGGTCCTGGCTCGAGGATGATGGAGGGGGAGGCAAGGAAAAGACATTGGGGTCTACCATCTAGCAGGTACCCCGGAGGACTTAGAAGGGGACATTTTTTTCCTCCTTATCATTCGAGGGAGGATGCCAAGATCGAGATGACTTTGCAATACTCGAGTAACCTGGGGTACGCTCCAGGGGGCAGCATTTGCCTCCCAAGGAACTCATGGGAACTCGGAGAATAGGAAGAAGAAAAGAAAGCCTAAGGCTATGGATGACGAATGCTCTCCTAGTATGGACCGGAAGGAATAAAGAGAATGGAGAGAAGAGACTAACCTACACAAGGCTTAGGGTCGAGGTTTCCAAATATGGATGAGGGACTCCCTTTTTCTCCTCTTTTCCTCCTTCTCCCCTCAATGGCTCTAGAAGGACATAATGGAACAAGATGTCTTTCCAAAAGGGCCAGCGAAACCCCTCTTGAAACCATGTCCAATGGTTGAATGTAGCCCTTCCCCACCGGTTGACTGGATCAGGATACATGTCAGCATCCATCACTTGAGGTGCTTTGGTTCATGAACTGTCATGTCGAGGGGCATGAAGGCATCATTTCAGATCGTCACCCCTTGCTGACATGGTGGCTCTTGGTTAGTAGGCAGACAAACTATGAATCATCAAAAGTCACTGCAATTAATGATGGGCCTAGGGCCCCTTTACATCAGTAGTGTCGAATTATTTCCTTTGCCTCGAACCCGAAAAGTTATAGTGCATTCTGGGCTCGGGAGAGGGGGCATCTGATGTGGCTGACTGCTGATGTGGTGCCTATGTTCAACATGGCTAACTGCTGCTATGGTGCTCATGGACTGCATCCTGGCCATGTAGAGCTACTGACCGAGTAGAGTTCTTGGCAGAGTTGAGCCCCTGGTAGAGTAAAGATCCTAGCCAAGTAAAGCTCCCAATCGAGTAGAGCTCTTGGCCGAGTACTGCTCCCAACCGAGTAGATCTCCCAGCCCATATAACTTCAAGATCTTTCTCATATTTCAAAGCCCATATAACTTGATATTCCATTAATTTATCTGACTTCTTCAACTAATTGACAAGCAATTCAAACTTTCAATATTGATGAGTACCTGTATCTGATAAATACATTTAACACACATAGTACTCATATATGCTTAAGTATTTTGTCATTCATCAAAATTAAGACCAGAGTCAACAATCTCTCCCTTTTTGATGATGACAAAATCTTTAAGTATGTAAATATGATAAACTTAAAAGATTTGCAATAAGATCAAGATAGAGCTCTCCCTCAAAATATGATCTAAAAATATTTTTCAAAATTATTCAAAATTTTCAAACTTTCTTCCCCTTACTAATTCTTCCTTTTAAGTTTATAACTTTCTTCTCCACCCTTTTTCATATTTATTATATATCTCCCCATTTTTGTCATCATGAAAAAGGTGGAAGGCAATAAAAAGTTGAGATAAAGTGGGAAGAATTGCAAGAAGAGTATCAAAATCAATAAAGCATGAATCTGATAACAAAACATGATATACAAATGCAAAAAGTTTTTAAATACCACCTTCAAATACCACCTTCCTTTCTTCTTGTTGGGCTACAAGACATTCCTGCAAAATATATCAAGTGGATATTTTTGGTATCCAAGTTTTCTTGGATCTTTTTGGGTTAGTATTTATGGTTCCCTTTGGAACCCAAATTTTTTTTGATTTGTTACAAATAGTAGCTTTATTGCCAAATTTATCACAATTAAAATAAGTAATATTTGATGATGCTAAAACAAAAAATATTTTCAATAATTTTTGCTTTTTTTCTTGTTTGTAACCAAGTCCAGCTTTATCAAAAGTAGCTTTTTGGTTGTATAGAAGTAAACTTAATTTTTTAGAACTCAAGGTAAACTTTTCAACAAATGGTTTGACCTTATCAAGTTCATTTTTTAGCTCCTCATTTTTTTGAGATAAGGTCTTGCATTCATTGAAAAGTTTTTCCTTTTCAAAACTCAATTTAAGCTTTTTAAAACCATTTTTTTCTTCAATCAAAGCATTTTTCTCATTTGAAAACTTATTACATTCATCTTTCAAATCAACATTTTCTTTTTCTAAAATTTCTTTTTATTTAGAAAGATCATTCTTTTCATTTTCTAAAACAACAACCTTGGCTTTTAACTCTTTGTTATCATTTGCAAGATTATTATTTTCAAAAGAAAAATTATTATCATGCTTTTTCAATTTCTTGTGCTCTATTTTTAATAATTTATATTTATGCACAAGATCTTCAAATGCATTTTGTAATTCATCGAAAGTAAAATCAAGTTTTGATTTATCTCATCCTCATTTGCTATGAAGAAAAGATTGGCAAATTTTTGAATTTGTTCCTCCTCCGAGCTTGAGTCCTCACTCTCACTCCAAGTTGCCATCATTGCCTTCTTCGTATATTTCTTTTTAGCCCTTTTCCCCATAAATCTTGGAGATTTTTGAGCCAAAAGTTTGATTTCATCTTCATCTTCACTATCTTCCAACTCCTCACTTGAATACTCATCTGGTGTAATGGATTTAAGGAAAATTATCTTCTTCTTTTCATCAACATCCACTACCTTTTGCCATAAGTTCAACTCAATAGGTCATGAGTGAACCGATAAGCGCCTCCAAAGATAAGGTTTCAACATCTTTAGCTTCTTGAATAGCTGCCACTTTTGGATCCTAAGAAGTTGGCAAAGATTTGAGAATTTTATTGACAAGATCAGCATTAGATATAACTTCGCCAAGACTTTCCATTTTATCAACAATATTAATGAATCTAGTATACATGTTAGTTATAGATTCATAATATTCCATTTTAAACATTTTATAAGTATGTACAAGCATATTTATCTTAGTATTTTTCACTTAAAGAGTACCCTCATGAGTAACTTCAAGTGTGTCCCATATTTCCTTCACCATTTCATATGTGGAGATCCTATTAAATTCATTAGGGTTCAATACGTAATAAAGCAAATTCATTACTTTAGCATTAAACTCAAATTACTTAATATCATTTTCATCCCAATCCTCTTCAAGCTTTGGAATGGAAATGTCATTAACCAAGATAGAAGGAATATGAGGACCTCTGACTATCATTTTTCAAAGATAATAATCAATGGATAGCATATATATATGCATGCAAGTTTTTCAATACGTGTAATTAGTGCCATTGAAAAATGATGGTCTAACACTAATACCTACAACGGTTGCTATAGATCTTTAACTCAAGATCGTTGGACCTTCGCTGAGTATCAAGTACTAATACTAAGTCAAGCCTGAGTACTTGGCTCTGATACCACATGTTGCATAGTATAGCAACCTAAGAGCGGGGGTGAATTGGGTTTTAAAATTTTAAACTTAAGCAAGTATGTGTTGAACTAATGTTTATATAACAATGTGAATGTGCTCGACAAAGATATGCTACAGAATTAACAAAATAAATGCAGAGTAAATCAGAGTAAATAATAAGGAAGAGCAAGCAATCACAAATACAAGGATGTATAGTGGTTCGGTGCACTTCAAGCTCTAGGATCAACATCCCAACCAACTATCCAAAAGGAACATCCCTATTTAGAAGTGGCGGTTTATCTTTCTTAAAGCAGGTAGCACAGCAACCCCGGGGTGCACGAGTCGACCCCCACCGAGCACCGCAGCACCAACCCAGCATACTATCATCGAGCTGGCTCTCGCCTAGGGACGAGCACTGCAGCACCATCCAAGGGGCATTGACATGGCACCAGCCTCACCTTAACAGTGGCACCCACATTCCGTGGGCCCAAACCCCCCATCCAGACGAACCAAGAGGGTGTGAGCTGGCCCACCCAACAATCCCTCCCAGCGAAAAACTTCTCAAGATTTTCACCTGTGGGGACTCGAACCCATGACCTCGGCTTTGATACTAACTCTAGGATCGATGCCCTAACCATCTATCCAAAAGGAATGTCCCTATTTAGAAGTGGTGGTTTATCTTTCTTAAAGCTAGCAGCACAATAACCCCGGGGCGCACGAGTCAACCCCCCAATCGAGCATCGCAGCACCAACTCAGCGTACTATCATCGAGCTGGCTCTCGCCTAGGGACGAGCACCATAGAACCACCCAAGGGGCGTTGACGTGGTACCAGCCTCACCTTATTAGTGGCACCCACATTTTATAGGCCTAAACCCCCCATCCGGACGAACCAAGAGGGTGTAAGCTGGCCCACCTAAGACAAGCACCTACATCCACTCTCCAAGATTTCTTTGGAAATTCTACTATAATCACCAAGATTACAGTCGACTTATTTTCACCTAGATCACAAGTCAAACCCAACTTGTTTTAATGGGCTCACAAGCCAAAACCCCTTGGTTTTTGCTAGGCTCACCAAAAATCTATTGGTTTCAAAGGCTAACCAAAAACGTTATTGGTTTTGTAACTTAGGCTTACCAACAACCTTATTGGTTTTCATAAAAGGCTAACCAATAACCTTAGTTAGTTTTCACACAAAGGCTCACCAACAAATCTTAATACTAGTTCCAATCCATTTGAAATTAGTAGTAATAAAAGCTTAAATTTAAATATGAGAATACAAAATAAAAGCTTTCTAAATAAAAGCAAATATCTCTTTGAAGCTCTTTGATGATATTGAAGAAGCTGGTCTCCAAGTTGTTGAAGCCTTTGAATGATACATGAAGATGTGAACTTGGAATGCTCTCTTTGAACTTGAATGCTTGAAGCCTAAACTCTCTCAAAATATGAATCTTCAAGAACATTCAATTGGATCTTCAAAGAATTTATCAATCAATCCTAAGAATCACTTTCCCTTGAGTTTGGTGATGTTTAAATAGCCCACCAAATCTTAAAAGACCGTTTATGACTGTTGGAGAGAAAAATATAGCCATTAGAAAAAAATTTGGAAAGTTTTGCACTTCAGAAAAAACTAGCCATTATACCAAGTGTCAACACTTAATTTGTTCATGAGTCGATCTATAAGTCGACACTTAGGTCGACACTTGGATCAACACTAGGTGAAATTATTAAATTTCATGGTTTTGCTTCATTTCTGGTCTCAGGCTATGAGTTGATCTATGAGTCAACACTTGGGTCGACACTTTTGTGAGTCTATACTTTTATGAGTCGACCCTTTTATGTGTCTACACTTTTATGAGTCGATAGTTCTGTGAGTCTACACTTGGGTTGACACTTGAGTTAGTACTTGGATATAATTCAGCTTTCTTATCTCAGGCCAATTCCAAAGTATGTGCCAAGCTCTGAAACTCATCCAAATTAAAATTATGAGTTCTTAAAGATCTTCCTCATATTCCAAAGTCCATATAACTTGAAATTCCATTAATTTAACTGACTCTTCAACTAATTGACAAGCAATTCAAACTTTCAATACTGATGGTACCTGTATCCGATAAACACTTTTAACACACATTAGTACTCATATATACTTAAGTGTTTTGTCATTCAACAAAATCAAGACCAGAGTCAACCACAATCTAAGCCTTACTAGATTATAAGATCACTGAGGGAGAAATGGAATCTAATGACCAACCTAAAACCTTAAAGAACTATTAGTACCCTGATAGCTCTATCCAAATGGATTCTAGTGTATGACCTAAAATCTTACAAGAAATGAATTCTGGTGTATAACCTAAAATTTTATAGGACTGTTGGTACCCAATTGACTTTGCCAAACATCTAAAATTAGATTCCCAGCTAATAATTTTATGAATAGATCTCAAACTAATTGATATGTGTTACAGTAGTAACCAACCCATTCAGCCCTGACACAACGGTGGGTTCACTTGAAGAGATCAGCCCACTTCAGGTAGGCCAGGTCGGCAGCTCAGCCAACCCACTTCAGGCATACATGGGGCCCAGTCAGGCATGAAGGGCGGCCCAGTTCGGCCCACAAAGCTCTCTAGATTAGCCTAGCTCTGCTCCACACGGTCCAAGCGCCACCGGGAAGCAGTCATGCTCCAGCCCAGCGCCTTCACATGGCTTCACCCTGCGAGCACCCGCAGGCATGTCCTCAGCACCCTCTCCATTCCTCGATCTGTGTGCACGTCCATGCTAGGGCAAACCCATGCCTCGATCCGCATGCAAGGGAGGCACGACCTCGGTCGCTCCAGCTCTGCGAGGTCCAGTCCCGGCTCCTCCTGCCTGGCACCCAATCCAGCCAGGCCTCCGCCTGCATCTTGGTCTGGCTCCCTCGGCTCGTGCTCCAGCAACTGGGGAGGAGTCCATCCGCCTGACCTCACCGGCGCGCCCCAGATCCGCACGCATCCAGTTCGGCACCTCCGAGCCCGGTGCGGCATGCCCAGGGCAGCTCGCCCCCGCACCCCGCTCCGTCCGGTCCACCTGTGGGAGACCAAGACCACCGAGCCCTGGCTCCTCAGGCTCCGCCCGACCTCATCGACGTGCCCCAGATCCGCCCGCATCCAGTTCGATGCCTCCGTGTCCGGTGCGGCATGCCCCCTCACACCACTCCGTCCGGTCCACCTGTGAGAGACCAAGGCCACGAGCCCCGGCTCCTTCGGCTCCCCCGACCTCGCCAGCATGCCCCAGATCTGCCCGAGTCCAGCTCCAACCAGCCGTGGCACGCCCGCGCGGCACATCCACGCCCGGCTCCAACTGCCCGTGGCACGCCCCCGGCATGCTTGCATTGGCCCCAGCTCCTTCCGAGCACGCTCCGTCATCTAGCCAACCTCGGCATGCCGACTCCCAGCCTGGCATGCCATGGTACGCTCGCCTGGCGCACCCATGACTCAGCCCAGCACGGTCCCCGCTTCGGTCCTGGTAGGATGCAACCTCGGTGAGCCCAGCTCCGCCTCGATCATGCTCAGCCCAGCTTTGCCCGGCCTGGCGCTCCCGTGCCCCAGGTCCGAGCCTTTCGCCCGCAGCGGCTCCGGCGAGCGCGGGCACCCGTGACGCCTAGCTTAGCACTCCCACGTGCCCGCATGCCCAGTCCAGCACACCCATGTGGCACCTGGTCTGGCACTCCTGCATGACCACATCCGTCCGCACCTGCTCCATGCCCTAGCATGCCCTTAATCCAGCTCCGCTCTCCCATGGTCCGGCTTTGACCGGGAGTAGCACGTGGATCTACAATGCATGGGTTCGCACCCACATGTATAGAGCCTCGCACCATGCCTCGACTTGCATGCATGGAAGCCTATATGGGCCTTCTCTCGGCCCACGTCCCCGCATAGCAACCTGGAGTAGCGGCCCAGCTAGTCCGGCACTTCGGCTCTCAGCCCAGCTCGGTCACTGGGTGCATCACGCAGTTTAATCTCATTCATGTAGGCCTGACACGTTTCCCGAGGGGCCCATCCACATGGGCACGGCACTTTTTCCAAGGATACCCCTCCACGTGGGTCCTTTGGCGCGCCGCCTGACACGCTGCCTGCAAGGAAGGTTTGCATTTAAGTTTCCTAAGCTACTATTTATACTAACTGGTAAACAGCACTCTGCCCAAGGCACGGTACCCTCGTACCAAATTTCTAAGAAGAAGGTTCATCAGCCCATCATAGCCTCACAGGCTATCCTAGCATGACAAGTCTACATCAAGACCAACACACCTCCCCTAAACGATAGGAGCCACTCGTCTACACAAAGACCGGTATGAAGAGGTAAGGGGAGGTAAGAGACAACACACTCTCTTCATTCTTACATTATCGTCCATTTTCTATCACCCTCTGGCAGCAAAGAATCCCCCAAGCTCTCCATCTCAGAGGTCTCTTATTTCCTTCGATCATCTCACTGACTTGATCGTAAGAGTGTCTTTGCTAGAATCCCCGGTGCAGGTCTCCCCTATTTTGTAGGTTCGCCCAACAGAGGGACGATATAGATAACAACTCTCCCACCAGAGAGGCCCATGGGAGGACCACAGCACAGTATCAAGCCCCTTCATCCCTACAACGACCCCTCCGAGCACGGCGACTCCACCAAGCCCCGTGGCAGAGGGTATGTTCCCTTGATCATCTCTGACCGACGAGCCCGGTGATGTTGGCGGGGAGCCCACTCACCCGGGCCACGTAAGAAGCTGCAGGCCATGGCAATCTAGGCGGCAACAATATGTATCCTAAATTCACTAAATTTGAAGATGCATATAATTATACAAGGGAGTCTGAAAAAGTGACTAAAATGAAATCTTTGATCCATAACATAGAGGAAGTCCTAGAATATAAAGGATATACCTAATTAGACCATGTGCCAACACCTATGTGCACAGCATATGAAGCACCATATCTTGTTATAGAGGAATGTCCTTACTTGATGCATTCAACCCAAAATGAGTTCACATAACAGAGTGCAAGTAATAAAAAATATGTGACCGAACCTTATGCACCAACTATAACCCAGGATTGGAAAATTATCCAAATTTTGTATGGTCACAAGATGTAACATTAAGAACTTACAATTTTGATCAATCTTACTTAAGGCCCAGCTAAGAACTGAATAATCAACAACCAGATTTAGATCTCAAGGAAGGATTTAGTCCTCTAGAGAAAGCCCTAGAAACTCAAGTAAATCCCAAGCTAACCTCAATGCGACACTAAATAGCACCAATCTATCCTAAATAGCTTCATGCAGACCATGGGCCAATAGATAACTTCTAACACCCAAGTTATCACCCATTTGGAGATGCAATTGAATCCATTAACCATGGTAGTGAGTGAAGAAGAGTTGTCTCGTCGGTCCGATAGTGACCTTGAGGAACAATTCCTGGCTAGAAGCTTTAATATCTCTGTAATTATCCCTAAACAATCAATTATAACTCTTGGAAATAAAATAAAGCAACAATGCATAACCCAAAAGAGCAACCTAAATAACTCAACTAAGGAAAAAACATATAAAGAGAAATCATAATGAAGGGATGAACCACTTCCATCATCACCTTACCTATGGCCCCATCCACTAGTGCGCCAAAATCATCCATTGCTTTTAATAGGAAGGAAGAACAAATAGGTGCAATAATGAAATTAATTGAGACTTCTTAAGGATCACAAATGAAGAATACAATGGAGGAAGCTACACATAAAATTCTTTTCCATGATTCGTTAAACCCTGTCTAGCTTACTTTGAGGTGGATGATTTTGATGTAGATGGGTATACCATAGAAATGAATGACCTAATAGAAACACCCTACCCCAACCCCATCCCACTTTGGATCAAGAAATATGAGTCACCACCGAACCCTCTAATAGCTCCCTTATTAGAGTTACCACTTAACCCATAACTAAAACTGCTTTTTGTTGCATCCACTAATAGCCTACCAATAATATATAATCAGGAAGCCCAAATTATAAGTGTAATAAAAGCATATAAAGAAGTTATTGGATGGGATATTGCTGATATGAGGGATAATGATTTCAAACTTTTTGTTTAATTTCTTTATATGCAGCACTACTTTCAAGGACACCTTAAAAATTTATCTATAATATTAAAATGATGTATACAGATAGAATTAATGTTAATTTAAAAAAAGTGTTAGGTTATAGATCAGAAAGAAATTATGCTTTTAATTGAACCCCTCATGACACTAGTTGAACTTTTGCCTAAAAAGAAAGAGGCACCAAAAGAGGATCCTGAAATACTCCCTCAGCAAATCAAGTATATAGATCTATAAAACTATTTATAGAGAAAGAGTTGTTAGCTATTAGGGGAATAAGCCACTCCATGGTCCCATATAGGAAGTACTTTGAAGTTAATCCCAAATCATGTGGGGAATTACAAACCCATGTCAAGATTTGGACAAGAATAGGATGAGCACTTTAAAAGGACTGGCTAAAGACATTAAATCTTGCACTTGTTGGAAGGCAACTCAGCTTTTGCATTTGAATTTCTTTTTTATTTTTAGTGTATTTACCTTCTTTTCAAGTTTAGGAGTAAGTTGAGGGGAGAACCTATTATGAAAGAATTTCAAGTGGAATCATGAAAGTTGAGCATAACCAAAAACTTATCTAGCCCAAAGGAATAAGGGATCGTCTATATGGAAGCACCTATCAATGAAGCAGCTATTTAGTTCAGGTAGTATCTCTCCTTGTTTTATCTTTCATGTCTTTAAATATGCTTCCAAGATCAAAGTGACTATTTTTATCTATTCGAGGATGAAATAGAGCCATTAAATTCAAAACAAGGTCATTCTGAAAAGAAGCCATTAGTAGGTACACCAGCATCTTGAACCTTTGTTCCTTCCTCCACAGTCGGCCCAGGAATACTCAGGATAAGGAGACTGCTATCGATTGTTGGAAAAAGTTTTCTCACCTTACTTTAGTAGTTCTTGAATCCCTCATCGAAGACCTGGATTAATTCTTTGGTAATGTCATCTAAATAGTTGTCAAATGACTTGTACTCCTTTATGGCTTTCTCCTTGGCTTCTACAAGCTCCTTTTCCAATCATTCCTTTCTTCTCAAAGCTTTCGAATGGAGATTCCATTTACTTTGATCTCCTTATTGGCACAAGAAAAGGAAGCTTTCAATTTGTTTATTTCATTGGAGGTTATAACCTCCAATTCAGCCTTTTGCACCTTAGCTGTATTGGCCCATGCCTTAGCTACCTATATTTGGATAGTGGTAGATTCAAACTTGATAGCTGCCATCTTTGTCACTTCCCTAGCCACCAACAACCTCCTCTATAAATTAGTCTTTACCTCATCATATGAGATAAGAAAGTTCCAAAGATGGTTGACACTAAAGAGAAGCTAAAGAAAAAAAGTAAATAGATTAGAAAAGAAGAAAGAAGAAAGAAAGAAAAAGAAAATAATAACAAAATAAAGGGAGAGTTTCCTAGAAAATCATAAGGTAGCTATCGCTAAGAACTTGGGAGTGTATTTGCCTCCTTTCCATGCTATCAATGGGAAGGAGAATCATCTCCAGCAACTCCTAAGCAAGCCTTGGACTTCTCCGACTGGTGTCGCTTGATCTTACTCTTTTTTTTGAAATAATGTGTTCTCCTTGAGCACCTGAGGACTGTTTGGAGGCAGCTGGGGGATGTGGTCAGATGGCCTCTGAGGACACTATAGGGCTAATCACTATGGGTGGTTGGATAACTTCCAATGACTTAGGTGAACTGGTCATTGGAGGAATAGGTATAGGCTCCTCTATCAATGCTAGAGATTGGTTGCTTAAAGAAGGTATCGACTAGGAAGAACCTTCAATCTTCTTCCTCTTATTCTCCTAAATTGCATTTGCCCCTTTTCTCTTTGTAGCATCCTGAAACCTCTCTACACCAATCTTCCCTATCCCGACAGACATAAGTAGTGGTCAAGAGATCAATGAAATCTAAAGACTTTGTAAAAAAAAAAGCATGCAGTGTTCGAACATATTGAGAGGGCCAATAAGGCTAATTCCTATAAGGTATAGGGCTTGATTGCTTAGATAGAATTTGCACTCTAGAACCTTGACATTGAGCAACATGTTGTAATGCTCTAAGTCTTCTTCTAAAGGAGTTTTATTAAAGTTAGGTTCAGTCTAGGCTCTATCCCAAGAAGATCTAATGCCTAAAGGATGGTTAGAAGAAAGGAAGAAAACCTAATCTTTCATTCATGGATGAAAAAAGGGATGCCCTCTACAAGTTTACAAGATTGTCTATAGATAAAATAATACCAATCTTTGTCATAAGAATAAGACTTTAGCATGAAGATGTTCGGAACAAAGAACACCTGGGCCCTAGACTCTATAAAATCTGAGATGATGAAGGTGGAGCTAATACCTAAATCAGGTAGCATCTCATGCACTTAGGCATTAGGTCCACCACTATTCATTATCTTGGATGGGCCAGCTTTGCGAGCAGAAAATTCCTTTACAATTACAAAATCCAATGCAGAAAGTTCTTTACCTCTCTTTTGGGAATTAGCCAAGTTGTTATTTAATTCATTACTTATGTTTAGCTCTTGACTAAGTTTCTGATGCATATGCTGTGCAAAGGTAAGTGTAGGTGCAGACAAATATATTGGATTTGTGAACTCAAATTCAGATGTTACACCTATTTCCTGGGATTGTTCTTTAGGGACTTGATCTTGGGTTTCCTCTAGAAACAACTCTTGTGAATTCTCAGTTTTACTTGTAATGTTTGATCCTAGCTTAGCTTCTTCAATTATTAGAGTGGATTCAGGATCAATTCTCATGCATTCCTTAGTAGGTTCAGATGGGTCGACCTCTAATTCTTTAGCCTTAATTAAATTAACTCCTAGTTTTGCTCTAAGGCTACTAGAATTTCTTCTAATTGAACTTCTAGGCCGAGTGTGGTGAATCACAAATTTCTTTTAATGATGATAAAAAGTACAGATGTTGGTTCGACCAAATAGGGTGTCATCGTGATCATATAGCCATGGTCGACCTAGAATGACACTACTAACCTTCATGGGGAGAACACACCAAATCTCTTCTTCATAGGATTGCAATTTAAGTAAGATTTGGCACCTAGACTGGATTAGCATAAAGGTGGAATCTACCCATGATACTTTATAGGGGTTGGGGTCTGGAACTAAGGTCAAGCCTAAAGATTTAACTGTCTCAGTAGCAATGGCATTGACACAACTCCCACTATCAATTATAATCTTACATACTTTATTCCTAATTTTTATAAAAGTCTATAGGATGCTAGTCCTACGCCAATCATCCTCAGTTTGGGTTTTGGTCAAAATACATCAAACGACCCCTATTTGATCGAATTCCTCCTCGTCTCCTTCATATTCCTCTACCAAGTCTGGTTTAGCCTCATAAACTTCTTCTTCCATATCCTCAGTATTGGGTTCAGGCTCTTGTTCCTCTAGCTCCCGTGTGTGTAATGATCTGGTAGGACACTGGCTAGCATAGTGACCTACCTTATTACACCTAAAACAAGCATTGGGGCTAGGGCTTGGGGCTTTCTAAAATGTAGGTGCCTTACCCTTGTCGATTCTAGTAGGTGCAAAATTACTAGAATTAGATGGACTCGAACTCGAGTTAAGTCGAGAAGGGTTAGGGTTGGGTCGGTTTGGGTTGGATTGAATCGAATTGGATTAGGGTTGGGTCAGACTAGGTTAAGGTTTGGCCTAACTTGGTTGGGGTTAAATCGACCTGGGTTGGGGTTGGGTTTTGGTCTACCCTGGTATACCTAGTTTGGATTTGATCTTGGAAATTGGGTATTGTTCCTAACAGGTTCAGATTTTTGATAGGTAGGTCCTCTTCGGAATTGTTCATAATGTCTAGCTATTTGATAGGCTTGTTCCAAATCATGGACCTCTCTCATTTATAGTTCCCTTTTAATGTCCTCACGTAATCCAATTCTAAACCTGGATAGGATTTGGTCTAAGGACTTGGTTACACTACACCTAACAGCAAACTCATCAAATTCAACAATATAATCTGACATTAATCTATTCCCTTGACGAATTTTGTTCCATTGGTCTAAGAGCTACTGATTATAGGATTCTGGTAGGTATTTCTCTCTGAGTTGTAATTTCATCTCTTGCCAAGTTGTTATAGGTGGAAGGGCTCGTTGTCTCCTAGTATGCTCAATATTAGCCCAATGTAATCTAGCTTAACGAATCAACTTCATCTTGGCAAATTTATTCTTCATCTGTTCACTCAACTCATACTATTCAAAATAATAATCCATATCTCCTACCCAATCTACATAGACCTTTGGTTCAAGACTTCCATCAAAGGTGGGTGCTTCTACCCTAATATTTCTCATGTCCCTTTCATCTTGATCATGGACTTCATGTTGGGACCTTCTAGGTTGGGTTCCTGGATAGGGTCAGGGTTGTGGACCTTCCTTTGGCTGGGCTCCTGGAATGGTTACTGAGGTTGAACTCCCCTATGATTAGGATCTACAAATGGTTATTGAGTCTGGGTTCTCCTAGGGTTAGGCTCCATAAAGTGGTCTGGGTTTTGGGCTCCTGTTGCCCAGTAAGCAACCCAAGAGGGAGGGTGAATTGGGTCTCTAAAAACTTAACAAACTAATATTACTTGATACTAATCAATGCAATCCAATTCAACAAATAAGTTAGCAAGGTACTATTAAAATAATTGCAATGCTCTAAGATAATAGTGCAGCGGAATTAAAGAGCAATAAGTAAAGAGTAAGGAGAGAGAGATCAAACAATCACAAAGACCAAGAAATATAGTGGTTCGGTGCTATCCACTTCACCTACATCCACTCCTCGAAATCTTCTTGGAAATTCGCTATAATTATAATCGATTACAGTCGATTAGTTTTCTGGGCTCACTAATTAAAACCCGACTTGTTTCACAAGGCTCACAAGTCAAAACCTCACTTGGTTTTACTGGCTAACCAAGAACCTAATTGGTTTTCACAAGGCTAACCAACAACCTCCCTTGGTTTTTTGGGCTAACCAAGAACCTTAGTGGTTTTACGGGCTAACCACCAACCTAATTGGCTTTCCAAGGCTTACCAATAATCTCACTCGGTTTTACAATAGGCTAACCAAGAACCCTTACAAGAAATATGGTTTAAAAGTAAAGAACCAATGTAAGCTTTCTAAAACAAAGTGGATATCTCTTTGTAGCTCGATGTAGAGTTGCTTTGTACTTGTAGAAGCCTTTTGAATGCCCAAGAATGGATGATCTTCAATGCTCTTGAAGGCTTTTGAATACTTGGAGGCTTTCTTTAGCTTGAGAGTGGTTAAAACTTCAATGAATAGGAGTTAAAGCTCACTCTTCTTCTCTCTTCTCAAAACTCTTTAATGTTCTTCAATAGAATTACTTTTGATTTGATTTTGGAGCATATAAATACCTTTCCAAGGCCTTAAAATTGATTTCTAGCCATTACACTTGAAAAACTAGCCGTTGGGGGCAATTTGGGTGAGTTCTGCTTTTGAAAAAACTAGCCGTTACTGTTGCCAGAACTCCATGTGTCGACACTTCCTCAGTTGAGTCGACACATAAGGTCGACACATGATCTTCTTTAGTCGACATCTAGTTCAAATTTCTCCATTCAGATTCTCTGGAAATCTTAGATGTGTCGACACTTCATCAATTGAGTCGACACCTTGAGTCGACACCTTGCTTCCATGTGTCGACACTTCAGCTGTTCCTTCAACTTCTGCAAGTTCTGTGGCTTGAAAGTCTCAAGCGATGTGTTGATCCATGTGTCAATACCTTGAGTCAATACTTCAGGTCCATGTGTCGACACTTCATCTGTGCCACTTGAAACATTGTTGTGTACTGGCCTAAGTCAACACTTCTTCTCCATGTGTTGACACTTCATGTCATGCATCAACACTTTGAGTCGATACTTCTCTGAAAACTTCATATAAAGTGCTGAATTTGAGCTGGAACATATTTCAATTTGTCTTAGCCATCCAATCAACCAACTCTTGAGTGTCCAAGTCTTCTTTGAGCAATCTTTTCATTCAAACTTGGCTTCTTCAAAATAATTGGGATTCTTCAAATTTTCTAGGCATCTTTTTAATAGAAACACACTCAAAGCAAATCATCAGTCCTCAACTTATACTTAACCATTTTGCTTATCATCAAAATCAATTAATGGAGTCAACAATCTCTCCCTTTTTGATGATGACAAAATCCTTAGGTATAAATTTCTTTAAAACAAAGCTTTTAAACGAAATCATCAAGGTGCATAAAACTGAAAGCATTTAGTATATCAACATTACTTGCATTAATGACATGACAATTCAGAATACAAGTAATAGTGCTAGAGCTTGTTATAAAGATAGAGAGTATCAGAGTTTTGGAATTCATTTAAATGCAAAGAAAACATGTATCATGATACTCTACAAGAAAATTTCAGCAAACAATAAAGCTCCCCCAGAATCAATGATTCATAACATAATTTGTAAGAATCTTTTCAAACATTTTGGTTTGGGCACCAGAATCAGACAGAGACTCCTCAACCCTCTGTGGATGTCCAAATAGGGTTCCAACTTTTTGGGTCTTGTAATAAGGCTTCAAGCCTAAACCGTGTAATTTTCTTTAGCTTTGAATTGATTCTTAAGTGTCTATGTCTAGTCCTGTATTTTGACCAAGTTGGTCAAGTCGAGTCCTGTACTGAGTCCAGTCCCGTAATGAGTCCAATCCGAATCTGTTTGAAGCAAGATTGGTCTTGAAGTTAGTCACTTTTTAAGCCAAGCCATGAAGGAAGCCAACTCAGCTCAGGGGACCACCTCTTTATCCTATATGGCACCACTTCACCATGCCATGTGGGTGGCACACAATTCAGATTTTGGACGCCAAAAGGGGGGGACACATCACTTGATACACTCCCTTTTTCCTTCCCCCCTGTCAAGCTATTTTCCAAACATGGGTGGCCGGCCAAGGAAGGTCAAAGGGAGTTAAAGTTTGGAGAATTCAAATCCCTTACTTCATGCCTCCTATCAAGCTTTCTTCCCAAACTACTTGAACAACTTTTGAAGGAATAGCAAGATCCATGGGTGCCTCCACTTCCCACTCCCCATATCATGCCTTGTACCAAAGGTGGAAGCACAACCAAGGAAAGGAGGACACAAGCCTTGCTCCAAGCCTCACATCAAGCCACAATCATGGTTGGCCAAGAATGAAGAATTTTTGAATTTTTGGGCACCCCATCAAGAAAAGATTTGTAATTTTCATTTGAAATTTAAATGGGGTCCTAAGGTGCCTATAAAAGGGACCTTACCCCTCCTTTGTAAAGCTAATTGATGATGAATGAAAAATATAAGTTTTTCTTGAGAGTCAAATTCTCTTTGGTTGCCTTTGTTCATTAGGAACGTTGATCTCCGTGAGGGAGCGCCTTCGCTTTCGGGCATCGAGAGGTGTGAGCCTCAAGTTACCATCTCTTCCACAACTCCATCCTCCAACTTCGAGTCAGAGTCCATTGGGATCATCCAACCGGGTGCCTAGCAAGAAGAACTCTGCCATCACCACATCAACTCTCTTTCCTTCTTCTATTGCTTTCTTTTGATCGAAACCTAACTCTTCCTTTTGAATGCTCACAGGTCCTCCAGGTACCATAGACATGGAGTTGGTCTCCCTTGCCATCGTGACCTTTGGACTGAAAACCGACGCATCCACGGGGTTGAGGGCTCGATCATCCAGGCCGCATCCGTGAGAGCAAGTGATCTCGGCATCGGGCACTTCGGATCTTTGAGGTTTGCTACCCTAACTCCTAAGTAGATATTAATCTGAGATCTAAGTCCCACTGGGTTTTTCAATCCCGGGTCCTCTTTTTATCCTTGTTTAGGTGCTAATTCACATGCTAGTAGTTCTTATTATTATTGAATCCCTAGATCTGCTCTTGGTTTGTCTTCAGGAATCCATAACTTATAAAAAAACCCTAAAAATCACAAAGGAACAAATTACCTGCATCATTTCATCTTGCATTTAGTTAGTCCCCCATCATTTCTGGTATCAGAGCATGGTTAGGACTTATCACTTCTTAAGTACCTGGATTAGGTGCTTCACCAGGCCGTCCGGTCTTAGGAGAAAAGTTGGGTTTCAAGACCCTCTCTTTCCATTCTACAGGGATCTCCTAAGACATGTAGGGGTGCCACTGTGATTGACCTTCGAAGGGGAATACAAGAAGAATAGATTTTTTTTTAAAAAAAATTGCATCATTAGATCTCATTGTCTTTTAATTTCTGTATTTTTCCCTTTTCGAATATAGTCTATTTTTTCTAGTATTTCTATTTTTAGGAATATCCAATTTGTCTAATTTTTATTTTGTTAGATCACACATAATTGATAATAGTTTTGATAATTTTATCAGATTTTATTGCAGCTTGTAGAATTTCTACAAGTCGGAATACTACCTAAGAAGAAATTCTATTCTGAGAATTTCAGCAAGTGCATTTTTCTTATGTTTTCATTTCTTAGATAGTTTAATTTGCATTTAGCTTCATCTCTTATCATTTCCTTCATCTCATTTCTGCTTTCATCCTTCAAAAATCCAAAAATATAATTTAGAGACATCTCACTAGAACATTTTGCACGCCATCATCCTCATAAATCATCTTAAGGGCAGTAATTTGACATAGGGTCAGGATTTCATTACCTGTCCCTAGCCCAAAAAAATCACCACCCGGCATATCGAACCAAAGATCTAATTAACATCAAATATATACTTAATTGCTCTAGTGAGCTAGGGATACCCACGAAGTCGGGTCGAACCAAGTGTCAAGCCAAGTTAGACGATTGGTTTGTGTGTGCTTGAGTAGCTGGTGTCTAGGCAAGTGGTTCAGGGACAAGAGCCCGAAGGAAGGTGGGTTAGTTCGCTTACCTGGCCAATTTTAAATTGGTGTCTAAGGCAAGCAAAGAGGAACCTCCACCAACCTTACACTTACCTAGCCAGGTGCCAAGTTACTGCTGCTAGGTTTGTCTTCTTGACTTAACTTTTGGTTTGATTAAGCCTAAGCAAACCCTTAGCATCTTCCATGTGTGTGCATGTCAACCAGGTCCGGAGTCCCTTATCACCCCCATCTTTCCTGATCGAGTGAACCCATGGACAACACCCGAGAAGATCAATTAAAGGTCATCATGGAACAATTGGCTAAGATGAACAGTAAGCTTGATCAGTTGGATGAAAGAATTGGAGCCTTAGAGAAGAATAGTCCTAAACCATCTATCGAGCCCGAGTCTGGATCACCTTTTCCCCCTAGGGATTATCCTCACCATGAACCATCCATAGAGGCTAAACCCAGAAGAATTCCTCGTTTTAACCCAGCCCAAGAGTTTGAACCTAGGAGACCCAATCCAGAGATCGTAGACCAGGAAGAAAGGGCCATTAGAAACATCAAGCTAGAAGCCCCTACCTTCGATGGTAGTCTAGATTCTAAGGTGTACATAGATTTGGAGGATGATATGGAGCAGTATTTCGAGTGGTACACAATGACGGAGAGGATGAAGTTTAAGTTTGCCAAACTTAGGTTGGTTCCCCAAGCTAGGTTATTTTGGAATAGTGTTGAAAGGCTGGTAGAGCAGAGAGAACAAGAACCCATAGCAACTTGGAGGGACATGAAAGCCAGACTTAGAAAAAAGTACCGACCACTTTCCTATACCCAGAATTTATTGGACTAGTGGCAGAATCTATGTCAAGGGAACAAGAGTGTGGCTGAATACATCGCGAAGTTCGATGAGTGTGTCATGCGATGTCATGTCAATGAATCTGCTTCTGTTACCCTATCTAGGTTTAGGGCTGGCCTCCACCCAGACATCCAAAGAGAGCTTTACTTAGAGAGGTCACTGATTTAGAGTATGCCTACCAGGTTGCAAGGAACTGTGAGCATTTCTAGAGGGCTCCCACCTATCATAGACCTGAGCCCTCCAGGAACACTTGTCGAATCCCAGGACCTAACCAAGGGTATAGTCAGGCTTACCCGAGTCGTCCTAGTCCATATCGATCTGACCCGAGTCGACCCAACCCCAGCCGACCCAATCCAAGCTGACCAGACCTGAACCGACCCCATTTTAGAAGAGAGGAAAAGGGTAAAGCCATTAGAGCCTAGAGAAGCCCCACTCCCCAAAACACATGCTTTAGGTGTCATAAACCTGGACATCGTGCTAGCCAGTGCACCTCCATAGCCCTAGTCATAGAAGAGCCAGCTGAGAATGATGTTGAACCCCTTGTTGAACCAAAAGGAGAAGTCTATGACCCAAAAAATCAAATATTGGAAGAATATGAGGGGGAGGAAGAACAATTTGAATCGGAAGACCTTTTGGGAGTAAGTCAGATGCATTCTTACCCAAAACCTAGTACAGAAAGATTGGCGTAGGACAAACATTCTACAAACCTTTGTCAAACTAGGGGATAGGGTGTGTAAAATCATAATTGATAGTGGGAGCTGTGTCAATGCCATCTCTTCAAGTACTGTCAAAACCCTAGGATTGACCCCAGTTCCTCATCCTAACCCGTATCAGGTCTCTTGGGTAGATTCAACTTCCATACCCATAAAGTCTATGTGCCAAGTCTTGATCAAGTTACAGTTTTATGAAGAGAAGATTTGGTGTGATGTCCTTCCCATGGATGTCAATTGTATTATCTTAGGTCGACCTTGGCTATACGATCATGTTGCCACCCTCCATGGTCAAATCAATACCTGTACCTTCAACTACCATGGGAAGAAGTTTACAATCAATCCAGTTCAGCCTAAGAACCAGGCTAAGAAAAAATCAAGTAGCCTTAAGGAAAAGAAGCCTGAAGTTAACCTAATCAAGTCCAAGGAATTGGAGAAAGAGATTGCTGAGGGAGCCCCTGTTTGGATTTTGGCCACCAAAGATAGTCATGAACCGACCCAAATAGAGCACCCCCAAGAAGTAGTTAAAGCTCTAGAAGAGTTTAAGGATGTTTTCCCCGAAGAATTACCTGATCATCTACCACCTCTTAGGGACATCCAACATGACATAGACTTGGTCCCAGGAGCCACCTTACCCAACCTTCTCCATTATAGAATGAACCCTACCGAACACAAAGAATTGCAGAAACAAGTGGGAGAGTTGCTTAGGAAGGGTTTTCTTAGGAAAAGTTTAAGTCCCCGTGCCATCCCTGCTTTGCTAACCCCTAAGAAAGATGGAACCTAGAGAATGTGTGTAGATAGCAAAGCCATAAACAAAATCATGATCAAATATAGGTTTTCCATCCCCGTTTAGATGATATGCTTGATATGATGGCCAGAGCAACTATCTTTTCCAAGATAGACCTTAAGAGTGGCTACCACCAGATTAGGATTTGACCCGGAGATGAATGGAAGATGGATTTTAAGACTAAGAATGGCCTTTTCGAATGGGTAGTGATGCCTTTTGGACTTTCTAATGCTCCTAGCACCTTTATGAGGGTCATGAACCAAGTCCTGAAAGAATTTACTGGAAATTTTTTGGTGGTATATTTCGATGATATTTTGATATACAGCGGGACTAAAAGGATCACCTTAACCATCTTGGGTTAGTCTGCCAGATCCTTAGAGAGAATAGCCTTTATGCCAATCCAAAGAAATGTGAGTTCATGATAACAAGGGTTATCTTCCTAGGTTTTGTAGTCTCCCCAGAAGGAGCCTCCGCTGATCCCGAGAAAGTTAGAGCCATAGTTGAGTGGCCAATCCCAACTAGTGTCTATGATATGCGTAGTTTCCATGGCCTAGCCACTTTTTATAGGAGATTTATTCGGGGATTTAGTTCTATCATAGCACCCATCATTGACTACATCAGGAAGGAAGGCTTCCAATGGACCAAAGCAGTGGATAAAGCCTTCCAAGAAATCAAAGATAAAATGATACAAGCACCTGTCCTAAGATTACCTAATTTTTCTAAGGTTTTTGAGGTTGCTTGTGACGCTTCGGGAGTTGGCATTGGAGTACTTAGTCAGGAAAATCACCCTGTGGCCTTCTTTAGTGAGAAACTCAATGAGGCCAAAGTTAAGTACTCAACTTATAATAAAGAGTTCTATGCAGTCGTTCAGGCTCTTAGGTATTGGAGGCATTACCTGTTATCCCAAGAATTCGTCCTTTTCTCTGACCATGAAGCCCTTCGATACCTAAACTCCCATAAAAGATTAAACCCGAGGCACGCTAAGTGAGTAGAATACATCCAGGCCTATACCTTTGTGCTTAAACATCATGCTGGTACTGAGAATAAGGTAGCTGATGCCCTTAGCCATCATGCCCTATTGCTGAATACCGTTAGGACTGAGATTATAGGACTTGATCGATTGAAAGAGCAATATGAGTCATGTCCTGACTTTGGTGAGATCTTCCAATCCAAGAAACACGAACCATCTAGCACCCATAGTGAATACACCCTCCAGGATGGTTACCTTTTCAAAGCAAATAGATTGTGCATTCCCAAGACCTCTCTTCGAGAATTCTTAGTTTGGGAAAACCATGCAGGAGGCCTAGCTGGTCACTTCGGTAGAGAAAAGACCATCTTAGCAGTAGAAGACCAGTTCTTTTGGCCAAGCCTAAAGAAAGATGTAGCCAACATTATTTCCCGGTGCCGAACCTGTGCTATTGGCAAATAGTAGAAGCAGAATACTGGCCTATACACCCCTCTGCCTATGCCTAGTCGCCCTTGGGAAGACCTTAGCATGGACTTCGTAGTAGGATTGCCCAAGACCACAGGGAAGCACGATTCAGTCTATGTAGTGGTAGATAAGTTCTCCAAAATGGACCATTTCATACCCTGCTCCCAGACCCTAGATGCTTCCAAAGTTGCCAAGCTCTTTCTTAAGCATGTGGTTAAGTTACATGGCCTTCCAAAAACCATAGTGTCCGATAGGGATGTTCGATTCACTAATTACTTATGGAAAACCCTTTGGCACTTACTAGGCACCAAACTAAAGTTTTCAACTGCCTACCATCTGCAGACCGATGGCCAAACTGAAGTAGTCAACCACAGCCTAGGGAACCTCTTGAGATGTTTGATAGGTGAACATACCGAAAACTGGGATCTTCTTTTACCTCGAGCTGAGTTTGCCTACAATAGTTCTATGAATAGGACCACCAAGAAAAGTCCTTTCGAGATTGTAAGTGGTTACAAGCCTAATCGACCGTTGATCTGATTCCCCTACCTATCCATGCTCGTGTCTCTGAGTCCGTCAAATCCTTTGCACAGCATATTAGGGACATACATAAAGAAATTAGCAACAAAATTAATCTAAGTAATAATACATATAAAAAAATGGCTGATTCCCAGAAACAAGCCAAAGAGTTTGAAATTGGGGATTCTATAATGATTAGGCTTAGGCCTAAACGGTTTCCACTCGGAACCGTTTAGAAACTTCATGCTCATGGAGCTGGCCCCTTTAGAGTGATAAAGAGAGTTGGCCCTAATGCCTACATTCTTGAGCTACCCCCGGATTATGGCGTTAGCTCAACTTTCAATATCTCAGACTTAGTCGAGTACAGGAAACCAGCAAACATACCTAGCGAGCCTTTTGGGCCTGACCTTTCTTTTGAGAGTGAACCCGAACCTGAGTGTCCACCTCTAATTTTACCTAAGAGAGGAGAACGGATCGAGCGTGTCCTAGATGACCAAGCTATCACTACCTGGGACAAAGGTTATCAACATTTCTTAGTCCGGTGGCAAGGCCGACCTGAGTCTGATGACTCGTGAATTACCTAGGAGGACTTGCAGCGCCTCGACCCCAACCTTCTGGAAGAGTACCTAAGCCAACTCAACTCTTACTCGATAGGGTCGAGTTCCTCCCACCCTGAGAGAACTGGTGTGGCCACCAGAATTCGATAAAGGCTCCTCAACCCTCTATGGATGTCTAATTAGGGTTCCAACTTTTCGGGTCTTATAATAAGGCTTCAAGCCTAAATCGTGTAATTTTCTTTAGCTTTGAATTGAGTCTCAAGTGTCTATGTCTAGTCCTGTATTTTGACCAAGTTGGTCAAGTCGAGTCCCGTAATGAGTCCTGTATTTTGACCAAGTTGGTCAAGTCGAGTCCCGTAATGAGTCCAGTCCCGTAATGAGTCCAGTCCGAGTTTGTTTGAATCAAGATTGGTCTTGAAGTCTAGTCACTTTTTGAGCCAAGCTATGAAGGAAGCCAACTCAGCTCAAGGGACCACCTCTTCATCCTACATGGTGCCACTTCACCATGCCGTGTGGGTGGCACACAATTCAGATTTTGGACGCCAAAAGGGGGGGACACATCACTTGATACACTCCCTTTTTCCCTCCCCTTATCAAGCTATTTTCCAAACATGGGTGGCCGGCCAAGGAAGGTCAAAGGGAGCTAAAGTTTGGAGAATTCAAATCCCTTGCTTCAAGCCTCCTATAAAGCTTTCTTCCCAAACTACTTGAACAACTTTGGAAGGAATAGCAAGATCCATGGGTGCCTCCACTTCCCATTCCCTATATCATGCCTTGTACCAAAGATGGAAGCACCACCAAGGAAAGGAGGAGGACACAAGCCTTGCTCCAAGCCTCACATCAAGTCACATTCATGGTCGGCCAAGAAGGAAGAATTTTTGAATTTTTGGGCGCCCCATCAAGAAAAGATTTGTAATTTTCATTAGAAATTTAAATGGGGTCCTAAGGTGCCTATAAAAGGGACCTTACCCCTCCTTTGTAAAGCTAATTGATGATGAATGAAAAATATAAGTTTTTCTTGAGAGCCAAATTCTTTTTAGTTACCTTTGTTCATTAGGAACGTCGATCTCTGTGAGGGAGTGCCTTCGCCTTCGGGCATCGAGAGGTGAGAGACCTCAAGTTACCGTCTCTTCCGCAACTCCATCCTCTAACTTCGAGTCAGAGTCCATGGGATCATCCAACCAGGTACCTAGCAAGAAGAACTCCGCCATCACCACATCAACTCTCTTTCCTTCTTCTATTTCTCTCTTCTGATCGAAACCTAACTCTTCCTTTTGAATGCTCGCAGGTCCTCCAGGTACCACGGACACGAAGTTGGTCTCCCTTGCCTTCATGACCTTTGGACTGAAAATCAGCGCATCTGCGGGGTTGAGGGCTCGATCATTCAGGCCGCATCCACGAAGCAAGTGATCTCAGCATCGAGTGCTTTGGATCTTTAAGGTTTGCTACCCTGACTCCTAAGTAGGTATTGATCTGAGAGTTAAGTCCCACGGGATTTCTCAATCCCGGGATCCTCTTTTTATCCTTGTTTAGGGACTAATTCACATGCTAGTAGTTCTTATTATTATTGAATCCCTAAATCTGCTCTTGGTTTGTCTTCGAGAATCCATAACTTATAAAAAAACCCTAAAAATCATAAAGGAACAAATCACCTGCATCATTTCATCTTGCATTTAGTTTGTCCCCCATCACATTTAAAGAGGGGATTTAAGATGAAATTCATTTTGAAAGGATTTCCAAATGAAAATAAAGTAAAGCTCCCCCTTTCTTAAAAAATTTTGTAAATGATTTTTAATTCAGGATTAAAAAAAATGTTTACCCCTTGCACATCACAAATATAAATCACCAAAACTACTTTCTCTTTTTTTTGAAGTATACTCATTCTCATTTATACTTAAATCTTACTAAACTACTCCCCCTTTTTGTTATCATTAAAAAGGTAGGAAAAACAAGTAGATGTAGCATTGAGTTAAATGAGCATTCATCATTCATTTTGATATATCATTCACTTTACTAGACATTGAAGAGCAATTCAAAATATATCATTCATTTGAATCAAAGAGATAAAGATGAGGAACAACAAGGTTTCTCATTTAAACTTAGAACTTGTACAACATAACAAAGATAAAAATACATAGAAGCATAAAAACAAACTATCTAAAAGTACATAAAAGTCCTAATCCTTATCCATAGACTCATTAAAAGATGAACCAATCTCAATCGGTCCTGTATCAGTGAAGGATCGAGCTCGCGGCCATCTCGATCGAAGATCTCCAAGTCTGGTCCTGGTCGGTTGTGGAGGGGTACGACGATCACGTCCTCTACGACGAGCATATGTGATGCAGGAAGACTCTAAGATTGCTAAGCATGTAGAAAAAATAGTAAAATAATTTTTTTATGATTTTTATAATTTAGTTTGTAAGCTAAATTCCCAAATAAAAGTAAGAACTAGCAAGAAGAAGAGCAATACATAGAATCATCGTATTGCAGGCAAACTCATGCAAAATAATAAATTCCAGGACTCGAGAATTGAGAAACTCCTAGATTAGGATAGCTTATCTTTATTAAATTAAAAATTAAAAGAAGGGAAGGATGTTACCAATCTGTGATTTGAAGAACGTCCGATGAAAAGATCACACAGCACTCTGATTGGAGTCTGGATGATGAAGTTCGGTTCCCTTGATTAGATGGCTGATTTGGATGGTTCTGGATGCAAAGAAAGCCTCCTCTGGGGAGGTGAAATACCTCAGGGATCTTGTAAAACATCAAGGGTCAATCAAAATAGAAAGTAATAAAAATAAAGGGGATTAGATTTAGAAGAAATCAGGTTAAGGTTTAGAAGCGGGGTGGCTTGAAGCTTGATGAAGATCTCCTTGCTTGGTGGCCTAGGGCACTCCTTCTTGGATGTGTGAAGGCTTGGATGGCAGTGAGTTAGGGCATGGCAGGATGCTAGGACAGCAAGGAAACACAAACACAAACCAAAGAACCAAAAAAATAAAGTAACACAAGCTTGCAAGCTCAAAATAAATTCACCAGGGTTTTGATATCATGAATAAAAGTTGATTACAAGAGGGGGAGGGATGGGGTACTTATAGAGTTCCAATGCCATCACTAACCATGGTTACACTTAGATTACAAGTCCTCTTCCAAATTGGAATACAAGTCCTTTCCTAGCTAGGTTAGAAGAACAAATCCCCATTAGGTTAGGAATTGACCTAGTCTTCTCCTTTTTCCTTCATGCTTTGACTATTCCACTCAAGGACACCTCTTGGACCTGGTCAACACTTCAAAGATGCCTAGGAGGGTGTGTTGGGCTTCTAGGGGCAGCAAGGGGCTGGCCCAAAGGGCTTTGGGTGCATGGGTTCGAGCCTCTGGAAGCTGGGGTGGCCTGGTAGCCTGGTAGCAGGAATATTCCATAGAATCTTGCTTCTTTAGGGCTTGGGCTTGGCACTTGGACTTGATTTCTTTGGGCTAGGATGTAAAGGAACCTTTGGAATCATGGATGCCCTGGTTTGGGAATATGCTCTGGCATCTGGACTGAAATCTGGGTATCTGGAGGACATCTGGAAAGAATCAGAGTTTCTGGAAGCATCTTGGATCCTTGGTTGCCACACAAGATCCAATGGACTGATGTAGTGGCCTCTGACTCCTGGATGTGGCCTAGTGGAACTCCAAAATAGGGTGACCTTCTTTCTTGTACAAAAAATTGAGCTCATACTGGACTCATAATTGATGTACAGGATACAAAATACTGACTAGGTTGAGGGTTGAGACAAATCAACTAACCTCAACTTATTGCAGGACTCAATCTTAATTGGTTACAAAATTCTCAAAACTTTGACACATGACTAAGTAAACCATATGGGATCCAGGGATCTGTGTCTGATCCTAGTGTCCCCACCAATTCTCCCAGGGCAGGAGGAACTCGACCCCGTCGAGTATGGGTCAATTTGGCTCAAGGAGGGTCTAGGTTGAGGCACTGCAGATCCGCCCCAGCATTCCACAAGTCCTCAGATTCTGGCTGACCTTGCCACAAGACCAAATACCACTAATAGTCTCTATCCTGGGTACCAATAGCTTGATCATCCAGAGCTCTTTCAATCTTTACCTCACCATAAGGCCAAATTATATGTGGTCGCTCTGGGGTGAGTTCTCTCTCAAAGAACGGGAGTGGCTCAAGGGGCTCGCAAGGTATCATTACTGGCTCCCTAGACTTTACAAAGTCTAAGATGATGAAGGTTGAGCTAATACCTAAATCAGGTGATATCTCAGGCACATAGGCATTGGGTCCACTACTATTCATTATGTTAGATGGGCCAGCTTTACGAGCAGAAAATTCTCTGACAGTCACATATTCCTTTACAGAAAATTCTTCATCTTTCTTTTGGGAATTAGCTAGGTTGTTATTTAGTTCATTAATTAAGTTCAGCTCTTGACTTATTTCATGATGCATATGCTGTGCAGAGGCTAGTGTAGGTGCAGGCATATATATTAAGTCTGTGGACTCACATTCAGATACAACTATTTCTTTCGGTTGTTCTTCAGGAATTTGATCTTGGGCTTCCTCTGTGAACAACTCTTGGAAATTATTAGTTTCACCCATAAAGTTTGATCCTGGCTTAATTACTTTTTTAATTATTAAAGTGGGTTCAGGATAAATTCTCATGAATTCCTTAGTGGGTTCAGAAAGGTCTACCTCTAATTCTTTAGCCTTAATTAGATTTACTCTTGGTTTTGCTCTAAGGCTACTAGAATTTCTTAGATTCCTAGGCTGAGTGGGATAAATCACAAACTTCTTCCCATGATAATGAAAGGTACAGATGTTGGTTCGACCAGATAGGACAGCATCATGATCATATAACCATGGTCGACTTAGAATGACACTACTAACCTTCATGGGAAGGACATCATACCAAATCTCTTCTTCATATGATTGCAAGTTAATTAGGATTTGGCACCTAGACTTGATTGGTATAGAGGTGGAATATACCCATGATACTTTATAGGGGTCAGGGTGTGGAACTATGATCAAGCCTAAAGATTTAACTATCTCAGTAGCAATGGCATTGACACAACTACCACTATCAATTATAATCTTACATACTTTATTCCCAAACTTAACAAAAGTTTGTAGGATGCTGTCCTACGCCAATCTTTCCCAGGTTATGTTTGGGTTAAATTGCATCTAACTACCCCTACTTGATCAAATTCCTCCTCATCTCCTTCATATTCCTCTATCAAGTCTGGTTCAGCCTCATAAACTTCTTCTTCTAGGTCATCAACATTGGGTTCAGTCTCTTGTTCTTCAAGCTCCCCTATGTATAATGACCTGGTGGAACACTGACTAGCATAGTGACCTACCTTATTACACCTAAAGCAGGCATTGGGGCTGGGGCTTGGGGCTTTCTGAGACATGGGTGCCTTACCCTTGTCGATCCTAGTAGGTGTAGAATTACTTGAACTAGATGGACTCAGACTCGAGTTAGGTCGAGATGGGTTAGGGTTGGGATGGTTTGGGTTAGGATTGAATCGGGTTGGTTTAGGGTTGGGTCGGACTGGGTTAGGGTTTGGCCTAACTAGGTTGGAGTTAAATCGACCTGGGTTGGTGTTAGGATTTGGTCTACCGTAGTATACCTAGTTTGGGTTTGATCTTAGAAATTGGGTATTGTTCCTAACAGGTTCAGATTTCTGATAGGTAGGTCCTCTTTAGAATTGTTCATAATGTCTAGCTATTTGATAGGCTTGTTCCAAATCATGGACCTCCCTCATGTATAGTTCCCTTTTAATGTCCTCATGCAATCCAATTCTAAACCTAGATAGGGTTTGGTCTAAGGACTCGGTTACACTACACCTAACAGCAAACTCATCAAATTCAGCAATATAATCTAACACTGATCTATTCCCTTGATGAATTTTGTTCATCTAAGAGCTGCTGATTGTAGGACTCTGGTAGGTATTTCTCTTTGAGTTGCAATTTCATCTTTTGCCAAGTAGTTATAGGTGGAAGGGCTCGTTGTCTTCTAGTACACTCAAGATTATCCCAATGTAATCTAGCTTGATGAATCAACTTCATCTTGGCAAATTTATATTTCATCCCTTCACTCATTTCATACCATTCAAAATAATAATCCATATCACCTACCCAATCTACATAGACCTTTGGTTCAAGACTTCCATCAAAGGTTGGTGCTTCTATCCTAATATTTCTCATGGCCCTTTCATCTCGATCATGGACTTCATGTTGGGGCCTTCGATGGTTTGGGTCTTGGATAGGGTCAGGGTTGTGAACTTCCCTATGGTTGGGCTCTTAGTATGTTTCCTAAGGTTGAACTCTCCTATGGTTAGGCTCTTGGTATGGTTCCTGAGTTCGGGTTCTACTAGGGCTGGGTTCCATGAATTGAATCTGGGTTTGGGTCCTCCTAGGGTTGAGTTCCATAACTTGATCTAGATTTAAGGTTCCCCTAGGGTTTTGAGAGGTGGAACAGGATGGGTCAGGATTAGGTTCAATATTGGAGTCTTGGGTTTTCACTATAGTCTCTAGTCGATTCTCTACTTGGTTTAATCTAGTGGTTAATTGGTCGATCCTAGTGGTTGCCTGATCAAATTGTTGGTCTACTTGGTTAAACCTATAGTTCATTTGGGTTATCTGGTCATTGGTTTGGTCAAGCTTGTTATTAATTTTGGTATTGGATTGGTTTATTTGGGCAGTTAATTGGGTAACCATCTAGTCATTCATGGCTTTTATGAAAGCCTCAAAATTAGGATCCATGGTTGGGTTTGGTTGGGGTTTAGACTTTTGATATTGGGTTCCTAGTCTAGTGGTCATATAATCAAGCAATCAGTCAAAATGAGATGGTACAGCCAAGCATGCAAAATTGGGTTAGCTTAATCTAGGGTTTCCTAGACCTAGAGCCAAAACTGGGTGAGTCAGCTCAACTTACACTTAACCCACCAGCTAATCCTTCCACTGGCCAAGTAGGGGGTGGGTTGGTGGGAGGCTCCCCCTACTTATCACAGGGTCCTAATTATAAACCACCAGTCCACTTAGGTCATTTGACTCTGGACCCCCAGCCTTAGACACCAGCTTTCAGTAATAGACACAAGATTAAATGCACTAGTTGGCCCACACGGTTCGAACCCGACCTGTTGGGTGTCACCTAGCCCACTAGGGCCAATTAAGTCTAATTAATTTTAATTAAGGCTTGGGTGGAAATGCTGGATGGTTGTTTTGGGCCTAGGACAGGTTATGACCTCCTGCCCTGATGTTATATTGATTGCCCTTAAGATTAGATTAAAAGATGATGAACATTCAATGGTCCTGATGCAATCTAAACTAATCAAAAAATAAAATGATTTTTAATTAATTTATGAGATGTCAAGTTAAGTTTAAGTATACTGGGGTTAGCAAACAAAATTTGGCTTGGGATTGGGGGGGTTTGGAAGTTGATTAGGTTAGGTTGTGTCAAAATGCAGAAATAGCAGAATTCAGGATATTAGGATTTCAACCGATGCAGAGTTTGACAAAGATTTTGATGCAAAGAAAAATAAAAAAAAATTCTATAACAGAGGATGGACAGTGATGATTCTACCTATCAAATTTTATGCAGAAAAAAAAATAAATGATGATGCAAATCTTAGGGGTTTTGGACTGCTACAGAGATTTTTAGGATTCTGTTAGGGTTTCTATAATGCTAACTTTTAGGACTTTAGGGTTTTTATAAAAATAATTAAAAATTATGATAATTACTAGGACATAATAGAGGACATGCAGTGCAAATTTCATAAAAAAATAAAATATTTAGTATGCCAAAATTAAATGAAACCTAGACACCTAATGCAGTGAACAGAATGCTGAATTAGGGTTTGTGAATGCAAAGCAAATAGAAAACTATCCTAAACCTGTTCTGATACCAAACTAATGCAAGATGACTCTAAGATTACTAAGCATGCAGGAAAAATAGTAAAATAATTTTTTGTGATTTTTATAATTTAGTTTGTAAGCTAAATTCCCAAATAAAAGTAAGAACTAGCAAGAAGAAGAGCAATGCATAGAATCATCGTATCGCAGGCAAACTCATGCAAAATAATAAATTCCAGGACCCGAGAATTGAGAAACTCCTGGATTAGGATAGCTTATCTTCATCAAATCAGAAATTAAAAGAAGGAAAGGATGTTACCAATCAGTGATTTGAAGAACATCCATTGAAGAGATCACACAGCACTATGATTGGAGTCTGTATGATGAAGTTCGATTCCCTTGATTAGATGGCTGATTTGGATGGTTCCAGATGCAAGGAAAGCCTCCTCTGGGGAGGTGAAACACCTTGGAGATCCTACAAAATATCAAGGGTCAATCAAAATAGCAAGTAAGAAAAAGAAAGGGGATTAGGTTCAGAAGGAATCAGGTTACGGTTTAGAAGCGGGGCGGCTTGAATCTTGATGAAGATCTCCTTGCTTGGTGACCTAAGGCACTCCTTCCTGGATGTGTGAAGGCTTGGATGGCAGTGAGTTAGGGCATGGAAGGATGCTAGGGCAGCAAGGAAATACAAACACAATCCAAAGAACCAAAAAAATAAAGTAACACAAGCTCGCAAGCTCAAAATAAATTCACTAGGATTTTGATATCATGAATAAAAGTTGATTACAAGAGGGGGAGGGATGGGGTATTTATAGAGTTCCAATGCCCTCACTAACCATGGTTACACTTGGGTTACAAGTCCTCTTCCAAATTGGAATACAAGTCCTTTCCTAACTAGGTTAGAAGAACAAATCTCCATTAGGTTAGGAATTGACCTAGTCTTCTCCTTTTTCCTTCATGCTTTGACTATTCCACTCAAGGACACCTCTTGGACTTGGTCAACACTTCAAAGATGACTAGGAGGGTGTGTTGGGCTTCTAGGGGCAGCAAGGGGCTGGCCCAAAGGGGTTTGGGTGCATGGGTTTGGGCCTCTAGAAGCTGGGGTGGCCTGGTAGCCTGGTAGCAGAAATATTTCATAGAATCTTGCTTCTTTAGGGCTTGGGCTTGGCACTTGGACTTGATTTCTTTGGGCTAGGATGTAGAGGGACCTTTGGAACCATGGATTCCCTAGTTTGGGAATATGCTCTGGCATCTGGACTGGAATCTGGGTTTCAAGAGGACATCTAGAAAGAATCAGGGTTTCTGGAAGCATCTTGGATCCTGGGTTGCCACACAAGATCCAATGGACTGATGTAGCAGCCTCTGACTCCTAGATGTGGCCTGGTGGAACTCTAAAATAGGGTGACCTTCTCTCTTGTATAAAAATTGGGCTCATACTGGACTCATAATTGATGTACAGGATATAAAATACTGACTAGGTTGAGGGTTGAGACAAATCAACTAACCTCAACTTATTACAGGACTCAATCTTAATTGATTACAAAATTTTCAAAACTTTGACACATGACTAAGTAAACCATATGGGATCCAGGGATCTGTATCTGATCCTGGTGTCCCCACCAATATGTCCGACCTTTGGCTAGAGCAGAGGTAGAACTAATGTCCTCCGCAGGATCGGAAGTGATCGGATCAACCATCTCAGCAACCACTGGAAGAGGTGTGCAATCAAATAAAGGACCTGAGTCAAGATACTGAAAATCGGGTGTATAAAACCTAAGCTCTCGGATAAGCGATGATGTGTGAAGAGTAGGAGTGTCAATAATCTATGTGTCAAGGATAGGGGTCTTAGCTGATGTAGCAACAGGTGTATCAAGAATAGAAATATCAGCTGTAGAATGAATCAATATATCTATAATCGATGTATCAACAATGGGGGTCTCAATGATAGGTGTATGAATAACAGAATTATCAATATAAGGGGAATCAATAATAGGAATAGGAGTATCGATAATTGGAGAGAGAATAGGAATAGGAATAGGAGTGCAATCATTCGATCTAGAAGGAGAAGATGGAACAGGAGTCTGGGCAGGTGAACAAGATGGGTCAAGAAAAAGACTCATGGGCAAGTCACCCATCACCTCTGCAATTGGCTCTGAAGTAAGATCTGCAATGTCAAATCTGTCTGAGTCAGTCTCCTCATCATCTCCATCATCATCTCCAATAACAGTACCATCAACAGTATCACCATCTCTAACAGTAGTATCTACACCAGTATCAATATCATCAATGTCATCAGCTGGTACAGGAGCAGGTACAAGAGCAGGTGTAGGAGCAGTATCAGCAGTCAGAGCACTCGCTGAAGATATGGATAGTGCAGAAAGAACAGCTGAGATGCCATGACTAAGTCCAATATGTCTCTCTCTCATCTCAGCTATGAATACGTCAAGACGCTGCCTCATGATGAACACGTCAATCTCGATGTGTCTGACTCTGTCCTCTAAACTATCTGAAATGCCTGGAGTCTTCGTCTGTGCTTGCTGAGGCTGTGCTGTAGAAGGATCAAACTGAAGAGCAACCACTGGCTATGCTGCCATCTCAGGCTGAGTCTCGCTGAGTCCTGCCTCACCGAAGAGAATTCGCTCCTCCTCTGCTGTGTCATCATCATCAGCTCGGTCCTCGGCCTAACCTGATATCCTGCGAGTCCACTGGCCTCGGAACATGTGATAGCCCATCCGATGCAATGATATGATGTCGTACACATCGGTATGAAGCAATGTACGTAGGGCTCATCCTCAAAACTGACTCTATACTCTCTGAATGATACTGTCAGTCCCATGCCATAAGGTAAGCAGAGCCTCTGGCTAGTCAACGCCTCTATAATCTGATGTACCATAAGAACTGGAATGCAGAAAAGCATACTCTGAACCAGTGAGACCATCATGAGCAACTCCCACTCTGTGATATACTCAAAATATCTAGTCTTTGGCAAAAGTATCCGGGTGACGATGTGATGCAGTAGTCTCATCTCTGCAGATAATCTAGATGCTGGTATAGTGGCTCCCTCTGGTAGTATGTCAGACTCGAAGATGCACTAAAGTCCACTGACTTGATCCATCAAACTGTCAACAACAGATCCTGTCATCGGTATATCCCATACTTTGCTCAAAATCTCAGAAGTAATAGGGATATCTCGTCCTCTGACCTGTTCCAACCAACCATCTGTCCCGCGGGTGAGTGATCCATAAAACTCTTTCATCAGCCCAGGATAATACCTCTCACTGAGTGAACAAAATGTAGTCAGACCAGCCTGACGAATCCACTCTCCAATCCAAAAATGTTGCTGGTCCATAAATGAAAAGTCCACTCGACGTCCTCCAACTATAGTCTTCGAGCTCATCCAGTTAGACGGTACAAACAAGGGTCGTGCAGGCGGATCTGCAGCTCTAGACTCATGTCGGGCCTTCGTCCTTCGCTCTTCTTCTTGGTTTGACTGACGAGGTCGACGAACAACATGCTTCCAAGGTCCCATTACTTGGATTGAAAGATTGGGCAAGGTTTTGGTTGAAATTTAGGGTTTCTAGGATTTAGAAATCAAAACCTAGGAGAGATCCAACCAAAAAAAAATGGCTACCAATTGTCCAAATCAAAGAAACAATGGACAAAAACAGTGGAATAGGGAGTGGGAATAATAGAGATACCTTGAAACCTAATGTCGGCTCGAAGAAGAAAAGAAATGTAGAGAAAAATGGTTCGAAAACCCCTTTATTCTCAGTCCGCTATCGTTCATGTGTCGGCTCATGCATATGTCGACACATTTAGGTGTCGACACATCGATGTGTCGACACATCGACTTAAAAATCAAAAATTTAGAAATTTCAAGGGTAGATCAAAATCAATTGAAATATGATAATTTTAGAGTCAAATTAATAATGATTGAATATGATTTATCATTATTAAGATCGAATTGATCTAGTTTGAGTCAAAATGTAGGAAAAATTTAATCAAACAGATTGATGATCCCGAGCTCTCTTCTAATCATACAGAATCAATCTTCCAGAAGAGATTTAGTCAGAATATCAGCTAATTGAAATTCAGTACTAATAAATTCAAGCAAAACATCATTGTTTTTTATATTATCCCTAATAAAATAATGTCTAATTTCAATATGTTTACTCCAAAAATGTTGAACAGGATTTTTAGTCAAGCAAATAGCACTGGTATTATCACATTTAATAGGTGTACTAGCCAACTTGATTCCAAAGTTTTCAAGTTGTTGCTTAATCCACAATATTTGAGCACAACAACTTCCTGCTGCAATGTACTTAGCCTCAGCTGTGGATAGTGCAACTGAATTTTGTTTTTTGCTAAACCATGAGATCAAGTTAACTCCAAGAAATTGGCAAGTACCACTAGTACTCTTTCTATCCAAGTTACAACCAGCAAAATCCGTATCAAAATATCCAATTAATTCAGCAGATGAATTTCTAGAGTACCATAAACCAATATCAATAGTACCAGATAGATATCTAATTATACGCTTAACAGTCATAAGATGTGATTCTTTAGGTTCAGACTGATATCTAGCACACATGCAAATACTGAACATTATATCTGGTATGCTAGCAGTTAGATACAATAAAGAGCTAATCATACCTCTGTATAACTTTTGATCTACTGATTTACCATGTTCGTCTTTATCAAGTCTACAAGAGGGACTCATAAGCATACCTATTGGTTTAGTAGTCTCCATTCCAAACTTCTTTATAATTCCTCTTGTATACTTAGCATGGTTGATGAAGATACCATCTATAGTTTGCTTGATCTGGAGTCCGAGAAAGAAATTGAGTTCTTCCATCATGCTCATCTCGAACTCACCCTGCATTAGCTTAGCAAACTGTTGACAAAGAATTTCATTAGTAGCACCGAAAATGATGTCATCAACATATATTTGCACTACTAATAAATCATTATCTTTCCTTTTAAAAAATAGTGTTTTATCAACATTTCCTCTAGAAAATTCATTTTTAATCAAAAATTTGCTAAGTCTTTCATACCATGCTCGAGGTGCTTGCTTTAATTCATAAAGTACTTTGTGTAATTTAAAAACATGATCAGGATGTGCATGATTTTCAAATCCAGATAATTGTTCAACAAAAACTTGTTCAGTTATAAAACCATTTAGAAAAGCACTCTTAACATCCATTTGAAATAATTTGAAATTTATAAAACAAGTAAATGCTAATAATAGTCTAATTGCTTCAAGTCTAGCAACAGGAGCAAAAGTTTCATCATTATTTCTAATAACAATACCATTTTCATCTAATTTATTCCTAAATACCCATTTAGTGCCAATAATTGAAACATTAGATGGTCTTTCTATTAGTGTCCAAACATTATTTCTATCAAATTGAATTAGTTCTTCTTGCATAGCATTGATCCAATTAGAGTCTTTTTCAGCTTCTTCAAAATGTTTAGGTTCTACTTGTGATACAAAAGTTATGTAATCACATTAATTTCTAATTAAAGCTCGAGTTCTTACCCCTTTAGATGGATCACCTAAGATTAATTCCTTAGGATGTCCATGAGCATACCTCCACTCCTTAGGTAGATCTTGATGCTTTGGAGTGTCATCTTCATTTTCATTCTTGTATTGATCTTCTTCATTTGGTTGAGGTTGATCATTCAATGTCAGCTTCTGAAGCTTGTCAGCACCTGCACATTCATCAGATGTATCCTCTTTTCTCGAGGATTTGTTAGTAGATTCTTCAAAGACAACATGTACTTACTCTTCTACAACCAAAGTTCGTTTATTAAATACTCTGTATGTCCTGCTTGATGTAGAGTATCCTAAGAAGATACCTTTATCAGACTTGGCATCGAACTTTCCAAGATGATATTTTCTATTGTTCAAAACAAAACATTTATAACCAAAAACTCGAAAATATTTGAAAGTCAATTTTCTTTGGTTCCAAAGTTCATAGGGAGTTTTCTTTAAAATAGGGTGGATTAAAACTCGATTTAAAATATAATAGGCTGTATTAATAACTTCGGCCCAAAAATACCTTGGCAAATCATTTTCATAAAGCATAGTGCATGCCATTTCTTCCAAAGTATGATTTTTCCTTTCTACTACCCTATTCTGCTGAGGTATCCTAGGTGCAGAAAAATTATATTCTATTCCTTTTTCATTGCAAAAGTTTTCAAAATCTTGATTTTCAAATTCAGTTCCATGATTACTATGAATATAAATGACTGAAACACCTTTTTTGTTTGAAACTTTTTGATAAAACTTTATAAATGCTAAAAATGATTCATCTTTTTATACTAAAAAGAAACCCATGTAAATCTTGAAAAATCATCCACAATGACCAATCCATATCTCTTGCCTCCTAGACTTGATGTTCTAGTTAGTCTAAAGAGATCCATATGAAGTAGTTCAAGTGGCCTACTAGTAGTTACAAATCCTTTTGGTTTAAAAGAAGTTTTGACTTGTTTACCAAATTGACATGCTTGACAAATTCTATCTTTTTCAAAACAAAGTTCAGGCAAATCTCTAACTAAATTCTTTTTAGAAAGTTTTGAAATAAGATAAATACTAGCATGCCCTAATCTTCTATACCATAGCCAACTAGTCTCTTCTTTAATAGAATTCATTGCAACAAGGAATTCTCCATTAGGCAAAGATAGATCATCTAGGTCTACCAAATAAATATTTCCATGCCTTTTCTCAATGAATTGTACTCCATTTATATCAGGACTAGTAATCATGCAATATGATGATTTAAAAACTATTTGAATACCTTTATCGCAAAACTGACTAATGCTTAAGAGATTATGTTTCAAACCATCTATTAAAAGTACATTATTAATACTACTAGAAGGAGTTATGTGAACCTTACCAATACCAATGATTTTTCCTTTACCATTATCACCGAAGGTCACACTCCCTCCATTCAAAGCTTCAAGAGATGTGAATTGCTTCACATCTCCAGTCATATGCCTTGAGTAACCACTGTCAAGATACCAAACTCTTTTGTTCTCCTTGGTTACAAGACACACCTGCAATAAAATCAAGCTTTGTTTTTAGGTACCCAAGCCAACGTGGGTCCTTTAGGGTTAGCATTCGAAATGGTTCCTTTTGGAACCCACACTTTACCAAAAGAAATGATTTTTCTAAAATTACATTGAAATGATTTGTGTCCTAACTTTTTGTAAGTAAAATAAGTAATGCTAGATGATGCAGGTACAAAAAAGTTTTTGCAATACTTTTGTTACTTTTGTGGTTTATATTCTAAACCTGCTTTATTGAAAACTACTCTTTGATTGTTTAGAAGTAGGTTTAACTTTTCTGAACTATAAGTAATTTTTTTAACAAAAGGTTTAATCTTTTGAAGTTCATTTTTGTACTTAACATTTTCAAGTTCTAAATCCTTGTTTTTCTTTAAAAGATCATTATTAGAAATAACATTTTTAGATCTTTTTAAAACTTCATTTTTCATAAATAAAGCATTGTTTTTCTTTTCTAAAACATCCAATTTAGATTTCAAAATACTAACATCATTTAGTAAAGAATTATTTTAAAAAGAGAAAATGTTCACATGCTTTTTTAATTTCTTGTTTTTAGATAAAACTAGTTTGTAATCATGCATAAGTTCTTCAAAGGCATTCCTAAGTTCATCAAATGAAAAAATAATTTCGGTATCGGAATTTATCTCATCATTGTCTTGATGTGCCATTAAGCAAAGATTTGCAACTTCAGTCTGCTCTCCTTCAAAACTGGAGTCTTCCCTGTCACTCCAAGTGGCCATCATTGCTTTCTTTCTTAGTTTCTTCCTAGACCTCTTAAGGAGAGAACAATCATACTTGTATTGTCCCAGCTTCTTGCACTCGAAGCATATAGGTACTTCCTTCTCCTTTTCCTTTTCTTTTTCTTTCTCTTTCTCTTTTTTTTTTCCTTTTTCCTTGGATTGATATTTCTTTTTGTAAGAAAATTTCCTCCTCTTCATGAATCTTCTAAACTTTCATGCAAGGACGGCTTCTTCACCTTCATCTTCTTCTTCATCTTCGGACTCATCTATTAAGGATTCTTCTTGTATGTTTGACTTAAAAGCAATCCCCTTCTTCTTATCCATGTCCATAGATTTTTGTTTCAGATTGAGCTCATAAGTCATGAGCGATCCAACTAGCTACTCAAGAGATAACTTGTCAATGTCCTTTGCTTCTTGAATTGCGGTCACCTTCGGATCCCATGATGTTGGAAGTGACCTAAGAATTTTATTTATAAGATCAACATTAGACATAACTTTTCAAGACTTCTCATACCATTAACAATATTTGTGAATCTTGTATACATATCAGTGATAGATTCATTAGGTTACATTCAGAACATCTCATAAGTGTGCACTAACATATTAACTTTAGTGTTCTTCACTTGATCGGTACCCTCATGGATAACTTCAAGTATATCCCATATTTTTTTGGCAGATATGCATGTAGATATCCTATTAAATTTACTAGGATCTAATGTACAATATAGGAGATTCATTGCCTTGGCATTAATCTCGGATTGTTTAATATCATTTTCATCCCAATCCTCTTCGAGCTTTGGGATGGAAATACCATTAACCACTACCGAAGGAATATAAGGACCCTTATCAACTACTTTCCATAAATTGTAATCAATAGAATGCATATAAATTCTCATCCTAGTTTTTCAATAAGTATAATTTGATCAATTAAAGAATGGAGGTCCATTTGAGGCTTATCCCTCAACTACACTAGTACTAATTGGGGCTGCCATAGATCTTTACTCAAGGTGGTAAAGCCGATACACTGAGAACAGGGCTCTGATACCACTTGTTGCCCAGTAAGCAATCCAAGAGGGGGGGTGAATTGGGTCTCTAAAAATTTAACAAACTAATGTTACTTGATACTAATCAATGCAATCCAATTCAACAAATAAGTTAGCAAGGTACTATTAAAACAATTGCAATGCTCTAAGATAATAGTGCAGCAAAATTAAAGAGCAATAAGTAAAGAGCAAGGAGAGAGAGATTAAGCAATCACAAAGACCAAGAAATATAGTGGTTCGGTGCTATACACTGCACCTACATCCACTCCTCGAAATCTTCTTAGAAATTCACTATAATTATAATCGATTACAGTCGATTAGTTTTCCGGGCTCACTAATTAAAACCTGACTTGTTTCACAAGGCTCACAAGTCAATACCTCACTTGATTTTACTGGCTAACCAAGAACCTAATTGGTTTTCACAAGGCTAACCAACAACCTCCCTTGATTTTCTGGGCTAACCAAGAACCTTAGTGGTTTCACGGGCTAACCACCAACCTAATTGGTTTTCCAAGGCTTACCAATAATCTCACTTGGTTTTACAATAGGCTAACCAAGAACCCTTATAAGAAATATGGTTTAAAAGTAAAGAACCAATGTAAGCTTTCTAAAACAAAGCGGATATCTCTTTGTAGCTCGATGTAGAGTTGATTTGAACTTGTAGAAGCCTTTTAAATGCCCAAGAATGGATAATCTTCAATGCACTTGAAGGCTTTTGAATGCTTGGAGACTTCCTTTAGCTTGAGAGTGGTTGAAACTTCAATGAATAGGAGTTAAAGCTCACTCTTCTTCTCTCTTCTCAAAACTCTTTAATGTTCTTCAATAGAATTGCTTTTGATTTGATTTTGGAGCATATAAATACCTTCCCAAGGCCTTAAAGTCAATTTCTAGCTGTTACACTTGAAAAACTAGCCATTGGGGGCAATTTGGGTGAGTTCTATGTTTGAACAAACTAGCCATTACTGTTGCCAGAACTCCATGTGTCGATACTTCCTCAATTATGTCGACACATAAGGTCGACACTTGATTTTCTTGAGTTAACACCTACTTCAAATTACTCCATTCAGATTCTCTGAAAATCTTAGATGTGTCAACACTTTCTCAGTTGAGTCGACACCTTGCTTCCATGTGTCGACACTTCAGCTGTTCCTTCAACTTCTGCAAGTTCTGTGGCTTGAAAATCTCAGGCGATGTGTAGATCCATGTGTCGACACCTTGAGTCAACACTTCAGGTCCATGTGTTGACACTTCATCTATGCCACTTGAAACATTGATGGTGCGGGCACCAGACTCAGAAGAAGACTTCAGAGCTCCATCTGGATCTCTGATTAACCTTGCCCGAAGAATTAGGATTTTTGGTTTGTAATAAGAGTTGACTAGATCAACTCAATTTAGCTTGAGTCTACATTACCTGCATTTTATTTTGTTGAGTCATGTTGACTCAGTAGTGGACTAGGGTTTCAACCTGGGATGTTACATTTTCTCCCAAGACCAAGCAAGTGGACACCACACTCCCAGACACACTCCCAGTCCAAGGGGCGCCATATCTACATCCAGCAGCCTTTGGTCCCCACTCCATAGATAGCAACTTCCTTCTCTCATGCGCCAGATAAAGAGAAGTCCACCAAGAGACCACAAATCAAGGGGGCGGCCAAGACTTTCCCAAGAAATCCAAAGCAAAGATGGGAAGAAATTCTCTTGGAAGAGAACTTCAAGGGGGCGCCCACTACCTGCCAAAAACATCCAAAACAAAGATGGGAAGGACCTTGACTTAGGGAGGAAGAAAAGGAGGAGTCCAAAAAAGTTGATCCAGGGAAGGAAAAAAACTTTTCTTGAAGATCCAAGCAAGGAGGCGCCATCTACCTGCCTTTTATAACCCAAATCCAATTTTTTTGGTACCTTGGCCGACCATATGTGAATGATTTGCCCTAATTTGTAGATCCCCTCCTTTAGTCCCACATGGGAAGATGTGAAACCCTCCTCCCTTGTAAAGCCTTATAAATTAAACCCCTCTTGTAAGTTTAAATGAATCAGATGAATGAAAGAATTTTTTTTTATGAGCAAACTTGTGTTTTCTCTTTCCGCACTTGCTTCCAGGTGTTGAGCTCCGTGAGGGAGTAAATCCGGGTTCCCCTGGAACCTTGAGGAGGTGTGAGATCTCCAAAACCCAAACCCTAGGTTAGCCACTCCACTCCCAAACCCTAGCCGCCATCACCCTTCTCTTTCCACCAAGCCCTAGTCTATTCCACTTCTCACGGCCATCCTCTCCAAGTCCAGGCCGGCCACCAGCATCCAGCTCCAGTCCAGATACTTCAGATCTACAGCAATTCTAAGAGGAAGTCAGATCGGCTTCCAGGAGAATCCTGATTTCAGCAACTTCAGCTTTCAAGTTCTTCAACCTAGTAAATCTTTTCTTGAGTATCTGAAATCCATCACTTGTTCCTCTTCTTTCCCAGATCTTGAGTCCAGGAGAAGCCGACCAAACCACAAGACCAGTATTGGAGGATCCATTGCGAAGATAGCCGACTCCGAGGATCCCACAATCTGCTCGAGAGAGTTCTTCCACCAAAATCCTAAGAAGATCACTATATGGTCAGTAAACCATCTCTCCTCTCTATTTCTGTTATGTTGAAAGTTCAGAGCGAAACCCTAGGTCTGGGAGTTTCTCAACCCCCCAGTGATCCGTTACTTCTGAACTACTCTGATAATTTAGTTTCTTCTAAACTGTGCTTTCAATCCTTACCTAGTTTCCTTCAACTTAGTTTAGCTTTACTTTGAGTCAAAGCCAATTTCTGAAATATAAAAAAAAATAAAAAAAAAAAAAAAAAAGAAATTAATCCTAAATTTACTTCCGCATACGCTTCTTTGTTCTTTGTTCTGCATCATTTTTGGTATCAGAGCTTCCGTTCTGCATCATTTTTGGTATCAGAGCCCTGTCTAGGGTTTCTGTTTGATTGCTTGTTTGAGTCCCTCTCTTTTTACTTTGTCTGCTCGAAGTAGACTCCCCAGGACATCCGGTCCTAGGAACGAAGCGAGGTGCAAACCTCCTCTTCCCATTCCACGGGGTGTTCCTAGGGCATGTAGGGGATCCGTTGGGTTACAACTTCGTAGCAGAAATTGTAAACGGGGAAGTGCTCTGTTTTTAGCCCGTAATTACCCTATTGCAGGAATTATTTCTCACTGCAAGTAACTCCAAATTCAGTGATTTTTATTTTTTTGAAACCAGTATAATTGAAAATAATTTGTATAATTTTCTCATGATTTATTGGTTTCCGTGCGATTTCTGAGAATTAAATTACTGCAACTCTATTTTTTTGTTCTGCAATCCATTTATTTTGAGTGTTCATCTCTTAATTCAACTTAAGGGCATTTGAGCATCTAAGATAAGGGGAGGAGTTGATAACCTCTCCTTAGCCCAAAACCACCACCCCTTCATTCGAACCTAAGCCTTTAATCTAAGATTGATTAGACCTAATTTGCCCTAGTGGGCTAGGGACATCAACAAGTCGGGTCAAGGCTAGTGTTGAGTCAGTTTGTCTGGTTACTCTGTGTGTGCTTTGTACTCAGTGTCTAGAACGGTGGTTCAGGGATTCCATCCCGAAGGGCTTGTGTGCTGGTCCGCCTACCTGGCCAATCTTTGATTGGTGTCTAGGATTGGCATTCAGGGACCTAACACTCCCCTTACACCTGCCTGGCTGAGTCCTGAGTTACTACAGGCTAGCTTGCCACTCTGATTGGGCATCTAGTTTGGGCTCTAGGTCTAGTTAGCCCATAGTCATTCAGTTGAGTCTCATTTTGTGTGTTTGCTTGCATCATGTCTACCCGGAATGGAGTGCCCTACCAACCTGGTCAAACCCAACCTGATTTAGAGGCCATGGTTAGAGCTCTTACTGAGAGTATGAACAAACTGAGTCAGGATGTGACTACCACTGTTGCCCAATTTAAAGAACAAGTCCATGAGGATTTTGCCCAGCTTAGGGATTGAGTCCAAGTGCTAGAGGAACCTAGGCATCGGAACTGGACTCCTGACCCAGATTTTAATGTACCTCACCCACACCAAGAGCCTAGAAGACCTCTATACCGAGATCCTGAACCTAATCATAGGAGGCCTGACCCAGAACCTGAGGATAGAGATGATAGGTTCATTCGAAACATCAAGTTAGATGCACCCACTTTTGATGGTAGCCTAAATACTAAGGTGTATTCTGATTGGGAGGGTGAGATGGACCAGTACTTTGAGTGGTATGCCATGTCTGAGGAGAGGAAATTCAAGTTTGCCAAGATGAAATTAATACGTCAAGCTAGGTTATACTGGGGGAACATTGAGCTGACCACTAGAAGACGAAATGTAGAGCCCATAACCACTTGGCAGGATATGAAAGAGAAACTTAGAGACAAGTACCTACCAATTTCATACCAGCAAAATCTGTTAGACCAATGGCAGACTTTGAAACAAGGGAACCGATCTGTTTCAGACTACATAACCACCTTTGATGAATACCTGATGAGATGTGATGTGAGTGAAGCCCATGAGGTCACTTTGTCTAGATTTAGGGCTGGACTTAGGGAAGATATTAAGAGAGAGTTGTTTCTGAGAGAGGTTACTGACCTAGACCAAGCCTATCAGATTGCACTGAACACTGAGAAGTTTCAGAGAGGACCCATGCCATCTAGGGTTAGTGCCCTAATCCCAAGAAATGGACCTAGCCAGGTTACCCCTAGCAAGCCTAATTAGGGTATCCCCACCCCTAGGCCCATGGACAAAGGTAAGGCACCTGACACCCAGAGAACCCCTAGTATCGTCTGTTTTAAGTGCCAGAAGCCCGGTCATATCTCCACTCAGTGCACAGCCATAGCTTGTTTTAAGTGTCATAAGGTAGGTCATGTTTCTAGCCAGTGCCCTCGTAGATCCCTATATATAGAAGAGGGAGGAGAAGAGAATTCCGAGCCTAACGAGGAGTTTGAAGAAGAAGTTTATGAGGCCGGAATGAATTTGGTTGATGAGTATGAAGGAGAGGAAGAATCCACTGAATCTGACCACTTGGGGTTGTGAGATGCATCCTGTCCTAGACTAAAGTTCAGGAAGATTGGCGTAGGACTAACATCCTACAGACTTTCCTTAAACTAGGGGATAAGGTTTGTAAAATCATCATAGATAGTGGGAGCTGTGTGAATGCCATTTCTACTAGCACTGTCAAAATGTTAGGCTTAACCCCAGTCCCCCACCCCAACCCCTATAAGGTTTCTTGGGTAGACTCTACCTCTATACCCATCCAGTCTAGATGTCAGGTCCAAATCCAAATGCAATCCTATCAAGAGAAGATTTGGTGTGATGTCTTGCACATGGGGGTGAGCAGTATAATTCTTGGAAGACCTTGGTTGTATGATCATGATGCCACCCTCTTAGGAAAATCCAACACCTGTGTCTTTAGTTTCAATGGGAAGAAAATCACAATCCATTCAGTCCCTCCTAAGGACAAGGTAGCTAAAGGAACCAGTAAGGTTAGTGAAATGAAGACTGGAGTGAACCTAATTAGTGCCAAGGATCTAGAACAAGAAATTCATAGTGGTTCACCCATTTGGATGTTGACTGCTAAGGAACTTAGGACTCTACACCCTCAGAGCCTCCTCAGGAAGTTAAGCCTTTATTAGAAGAATTTGAGGATGTTTTTCCCGAGGATCTGCCAGACCACCTTCCACCTCTTAGGGATATTCAGCATTCCATAGATTTAGTCCCAGGAGCTACTTTACCCAACTTGCCCCATTATAGGATGAATCCATCTGAGCATAAAGAACTGCAAAAGCAGGTTGGCGAATTGTTGAGGAAGGGGTTCATTAGAGAGAGTCTTAGCCCTTATGCAGTCCCTGCACTTCTAACCCCAAAGAAGGATGGCACGTGGAGGATGTGTGTTGACAGTCGTGCCATCAATAAAATCATAATCAAGTATAGGTTCCCCATCCTTAGACTAGATGACATGCTTGATATGATGGCCAGTGCCATGGTTTTTTCTAAAATTGATCTCAAGAGCGGCTATCATCAGGTTAGGATTAGACCAGGGGATGAGTGGAAAACAGCCTTCAAAACTAAGGATGGTCTCTATGAATGGGTTGTTATGCCTTTTGGGTTGTCCAATGCCCCTAGTACTTTCATGAGGATTATGACCCAGGTACTTAGAGCTTTCATAGGGAAGTTTGTAGTGGTCTATTTTGATGACATCCTGATCTATAGTAAGACCCCTGCAGATCACCTAGGCCACCTTAGACAAGTCTGTCAAGTTTTGAGGAATGATAGTCTCTACGGTAATCTCAAAAAGTGTGAATTTATGACCAGTAGAATTATCTTCCTTGGATTTGTTGTAACCCCTGACGGCGTGGCTGCCGACCCTGAAAAGATTAGGTCCATAGTAGAATGGCCAGAGCCGACCAGTGTGCATGAAGTTAGAAGTTTCCATGGCTTGGCTACCTTCTATAGGCGATTCATCAAAGGGTTTAGTACCGTAGTTGCTCCTATCACAGACTGCATCAGGAAGGGAGAATTTCAGTGGACCAAAGTAGCCCATAAAGCCTTCCTAGATCTTAAGGATAGGATGACCCAGGCACCCATTTTGAGACTACCAGACTTTTTAAAGGTATTTGAGGTTGCCTGTGATGCTTCAGGAGTAGGTATAGGTGGAGTCCTAAGCCAAGAGAACCATCCCGTAGCATTCTTTAGTGAAAAACTTAATGTTGCTAAGCTTAGGTATTCTACCTATGATAAGGAATTTTATGCGGTAGTGCAAGCTTTGCGTTACTGGAGACATTATTTACTACCGCAAGAATTTGTGCTGTTTTCGGATCATGAGGCTCTTAGATTCTTGAATTCTCAGAAGAAGCTTAACCCTAGGCATGCTAAGTGGGTAGAGTATATCCAGTCCTATACTTTTGTTTTGAAACATAAGGCTGGGTCTGAAAATAAGGTAGCTGATGCCCTTAGTCGTCGATCTTTGTTGTTGAATTCTGTTAGGGCTGAAGTTATAGGGTTTGAGCAAATCAAAGAAGAATATGGGTCGTGTCCGGATTTCAAGACTGTATACCAGGATCTAACTCAAGGACCATCTAGTGAACATAAGGATTATTCCCTTTTAGATGGCTTTCTGTTCTTTAAGAATAGGCTTTGCATCCCTAGAACCTCTCTTAGGGAATTCTTGATTTGGGAAACTCATGCTGGAGGTTTAGCTGGCCATTTCGGAAAAGATAAGACCACCTGGCTATTGAAGACCATTTTTTCTGGCCTAGCTTAAAAAGAGATGTAGCACACATTGTGGCTAGGTGTCGGACCTGCGCTATTCCCAAACAGCGAAAACAGAACACCGGCCTTTATACCCCACTCCCTGTCCCAGATCGTCCTTGGCAAGATGTGAGCATGGACTTTGTGTTAGGTTTGCCTAAGACCCAGAGGAGGCATGACTCTATCTGTGTTGTAGTAGACCGATTTTCCAAGATGGCCCATTTCTTGCCTTGTTCTCAAACATTTGATGCGTCTAAGGTAGCCACCCTGTTCTTTAATGAGATAGTTCGACTCCATGGCCTACCCAAGACCATTGTTTCAGATAGGGATGTTCGGTTCACCAGCTATTTCTGGAAAACCCTTTGGCATAAGTTAGGGACGAAACTTAAGTTTTCAACTGCCTATCATCCCCAGACTGACGGCCAAACCGAAGTAGTGAACCATAGTTTAGGCAATCTGCTAAGGTGTCTTGTTGGTGAAAACATTAGGAACTGGGATTTGTACTTACCTAGAGCTGAATTTGCATATAATGACTCGGTCAATAGGTCTACGGGTAAGAGTCCATTTGAAATTGTGCATGGTTACAAACCCCACACACCTCTTGACCTAGCTCCTTTACCAGTCCACACACGGGTCTCCGAGTCTGCCGAAGTTTTTGCACAGCATATAAAAGACTTGCATAAAGAAATTCAAGCCAAAATAAATTTAAGTAACGAAACTTATAAGAAATTGGCTGATTCTCAAAGGCGAGTCAAAACTTTTGACGAAGGAGACTATGTAATGATTAGGTTAAGGCTTGAACGGTTTCCTCCTGGAACCGTTAGAAAGTTACATGCTAGGGGAGCTGGACCATTTAGAGTGGTAAAGAGAGTAGGATCCAATGCCTATGTGCTCGAGTTGCCTCCAGAACTAGGCATTAGCTCCACTTTCAACATTACAAACCTAGTAGAGTATAGGGAGCCAGCTGTGATTCCCAGTGAGGCTTTTGAACCTAATCCTGCTCTTGAGAGTGAACCTGACCCTGTGTGTCCACCAACAAATTGGCCCGTGAGGAAAGAGCAGATTGAAAAGATCCTGGATGATCAGGTTATCTCTACTCGTAATCGAGGATACCAAAGATACCTGGTCCGCTGGCTAGGAAGGCCAGATTCTGATGACTCTTGGATCTCCCGAGAAGAGTTACAAGAGCTGGACCCAGACCTCTTGGAGAGATACCAGAGCCAACTTGATCCATACTCGACAGGGTCGAGTTCCTCCCACCTTGGGAGAATTGGTGCGGGCACCAGACTCAGAAAAGACTTCAGAGCTCCATCTGGATCTCTGATTAACCTTGCCCGAAGAATTAGGGTTTTTGGTTTGTAATAAGAGTTGACTAGATCAACTCAATTTAGCTTGAGTCTACATTACCTGCATTTTATTTTGTTGAGTCATGTTGACTCAGTAGTGGACTAGGGTTTCAACCTGGGATGTTACATTTTCTTCCAAGACCAAGCAAGTGGACACCACACTCCCAGCCACACTCCCAGTCCAAGGGGTGCCATATCTACATCCAGCAGCCTTTGGTCCCCACTCCACAGATAGCAACTTCCTTCTCTCATGCGCCAGATAAAGAGAAGTCCACCAAGAGACCACAAATCAAGGGGGCGGCCAAGACTTTCCCAAGAAATCCAAAGCAAAGATGGGAAGAAATTCTCTTGGAAGAGAACTTCAAGGGGGCGCCCACTACCTGCCAAAAACATCCAAAACAAAGATGGGAAGGACCTTGACTTAGGGAGGAAGAAAAGGAGGAGTCCAAAAAAGTTGATCCAGGGAAGGAAAAAAATTTTTCTTGAAGATCCAAGCAAGGAGGCGCCATCTACCTGCCTTTTATAACCCAAATCCAATTTTTTGGTACCTTGGCCGACCATATGTGAATGATTTGCCCTAATTTGTAGATCCCCTCCTTTAGTCCCACATGGGAAGATGTGAAACCCTCCTCCCTTGTAAAGCCTTACAAATTAAACCCCTCTTGTAAGTTTAAATGAATCAGATGAATGAAAGAAATTTTTTTTATGAGCAAACTTGTGTTTTCTCTTTTCCGCACTTGCTTCCAGGTGTTGAGCTCCGTGAGGGAGTAAATCCGGGATCCCCTGGAACCTTGAGGAGGTGTGAGATCTCCAAAACCCAAACCCTAGGTTAGCCACTCCACTCCCAAACCCTAGCCGCCATCACCCTTCTCTTTCCACCAAGCCCTAGTCTATTCCACTTCTCACGGCCATCCTCTCCAAGTCCAGGCCGGCCACCAGCATCCAGCTCCAGTCCAGATACTTCAGATCTACAGCAATTCTAAGAGGAAGTCAGATCGGCCTCCAGGAGAATCCTGATTTCAGCAACTTCAGCTTTCAAGTTCTTCAACCTGGTAAATCTTTTCTTGAGTATCTGAAATCCATCACTTGTTCCTCTTCTTTCCCAGATCTTGAGACCAGGAGAAGCCGACCAAACCACAAGACCAGTATTGGAGGATCCATTGCGAAGATAGCCGATTCCGAGGATCCCACAATCTGCTCGAGAGAGTTCTTCCACCAAAATCCTGAGAAGATCACTGTCTGGTTAGTAAACCATCTCTCCTCTCTATTTCTGTTCTGTTGAAAGTTCAGAGCGAAACCCTAGGTCTGGGAGTTTCTCAACCCCCCAGTGATCCGTTACTTCTGAACTACTCTGATAATTTAGTTTCTTCTAAACTGTGCTTTCAATCCTTACCTAGTTTCCTTCAACTTAGTTTAGCTTTACTTTGAGTCAAAGCCAATTTCTGAAATATAAAAAAAAAAATAAAAAAAATAAAAAAAAAGAAATTAATCCTAAATTTACTTCCGCATACGCTTCTTTGTTCTTTGTTCTGCATCAATTGATGTGTACCGGCCTGAGTCGACACTTCTTCTCCATGTGTCGATACTTCGTGTCATGTGTCAACACTTTGAGTCGACACTTCTCTAAAATCTTCACAGAAAGTGCTGAATTTGAGCTAGAACATATTTTCATTTGTCTTAGCCACCCAATCAACCAACTCTTGAGTGTCCAAGTCTTCTTTGAGCAATCTTTTCATTCAAACTTGGCTTCTTCAAAATAATTGGGCTTCTTCAAATTTTGTAGGCATCTTTTTAATAGAAATACACTCAAAGCAAATCATTAGTCCTTAACTTATACTTAACTATTTTGCTTATCATCAAAATCAATTAATGGAGTCAACAGCTCCCCTAGGATTTTGAGAGGTAGAACATGATGGGTCAGATTCAGATTCAGTATTAGACCCCTGGGAGTGTTCTATGGTCCCTAATCTAATTTCTACCTGGTCTAACCTATCAGTTAATTGGTCAATCCTATGGATTGCTTGGTTATTGGTTTGGGTTATTTGGTCAAATCTTTGGTCTATTTGGTCGAATCTAAGGTTCATTTGGTTTTGGGATTGGGTCAATTGGTTCATTTGGGTATTGGTTTGGTCAAGTTTATGGTCCAATTGTTCATTCATGGTTCTTATGAGTGCTTCAAGACTAGACTCCATGGTTGAACTGGGTTATGGTTTAGACTTCTAGTATTGGGTTCCTAGTCTAGTGGTCATACACTCAATCAAATAATAAAGATAAAATGATGCAGCCAAGCATGCAAAAGAAAAGGTTAGTAAAATCTAGGGTTTGCTAGACCTAGAGCCAAAACTGGATGGGTCAGCTCAAGTTACACTTAACCCAGTAGCTAATCCTTCCACTGGTCAGGTAGGGGGTGGGGTGGTAGGAGGCTCTCCTTGCTTGTCACAGGGTCCTAATTATAAACCACCAATCCACTTAGGTTGTTTGACTCTGGACCCCCAGCCTTAGACACCAGCTTTCAGTAATAGATAAGGAATTAAATGCACTAGTTGGCCCACATGGTTTGAACCCGACCTATTGGGTGTCACTGAGCCCACTAGGGCAAATTAAGTTTAATTAATTTTAATTAAGCTTGGGTGGAAATGCTAGATGGTTATTTTGGGCTCAAGATAGGTTATGACCTCCTGCCCTGATCTGAAATATTGAGTTGCCCTTAAGATTGATTTAAGCAGATGCTGGCAATCGATGGTCCTAATGCAAACTAAAATAATCAAAAAAATAAAATATTTTTATGTATTTTATAATGTGGCAAATTAGGTCTAAGTTGATTAGGTTAGCAATCAAATTGGGCTTGGGATTGGGGTGTGTGGAAGTTGGTTAGGTTTGGTCAAGTGAGTACAGAAATTCAAAAAAATTAAGATTTTAGAAGATGCATGATTTGACACTATTTTTGATGCATAAGAAATTTGAAAGAATCCTAGGGTAGAGGATTGACAGCAATGATGATACCTACAAAATTTGATGCTAAATAAAAATCAATTGATGATGAAAATCCTAGGGTTTAAAGACTGCTACAGAAATCTAAGGATTTTACTAGGGCTTTTAATATACCAAATTTTAATAATTTAAAGTTTCTATAAAATTAATTAAAAATTATAATAAAATAGAATACTAAACATAAAACAATTCATGCAAATTCAATAAAAAAATAAAATTCTTAGGTGGTCAAAATCAGATGCAAGACAGACACCTAATGTAGTGTACAGGGTGTAGAAAATTCAAACTTAGGGTTTTATGAATATAATGCAAATGAAAACTATCCTAAACCTGCTCTGATACCAAACAGATGCAGGATGACTATATGATTGCAAGAAAATAGTAAACTAATTTTTTGTAATTTTTATAATTTAAGTTTATTGGCTAAACTCCCAAAATAAAGTAAGAACTAGCAAATAGGATAGCAATGCAAAGAATCATCGTATCGTAAAATAACTCATGCAAGATAATGAAAGACAAGACCTGGAAATTGAGAAACTCCCAATTTAGGATAGCATTCTTCAATCAAATCAGATATCAAGAGAATGGAAGGTTTCTTACCAGTCAGAGATTGAAGATTCAGTCGATGAAGAGATCTCTCGCACTTAGATCGGAGCCTGAATGATGAAGCTGCAATTTTCCTTGAATCTGAGGTAGATTGGGCAGTCCTGGAGGCAAGGAAAGCCTTCTCTGGGGAGGTAAAACACATCGGGGATCCTACAAACATTAGGGGTCAATCAAAACAACAAGAAAATAGAAAGGAACTAGGGTTTGAAGGAAATCGGGATTAGGGTTAAAAGCTGGCAGCCGGGGAGGAAGAAGCTCCTTGTTTTGGATGACTGTTAGGGCTTCCTTTCCTTGGGCATGGCTGGTCTCCAAGGATACAAAAAAATACTAGGGTAGCAGGGATTTCGGCCAGGGTACACAAGGAGAACACTCAAAGTAAAGAACCAAAACAAAAACACCAACACAAGGCAATGACTCCAAAATTTAAGCAAGTTGTATTCATAAGAAAAAGTTGATTACAAGAGGGGGAGGGATGGGGTATTTATAGAATTCCCATGCCCTCTTGAACTAGGGTTACACTTAGGTTAACAAGCCTTTTCCTAGTTAGCTTACATGTCCTTTCCTAGCTAGGTTAGAATTACAAAGCTTAAAAGAACTAGGAATCCTAACTATGTTAGAATAGTATTAGTCTTCTCCTTCTTCACGTAGGCTTGGACCAAGTCAACAAGTGGGGGACGCCTCATCCTTTGGGTGTGTGGGCTTTGGGGCAGCAAGGGGAGGTTGGCCATGGGCCAAGGGTGCATGGGCTTTGGCCTCCTGGAAGCTGGGGCGCCTGGTCCCCTAGGTTGGCATATTCCCGGTATCAAAAGGGAATCTTAGTTCTTCATGCTTGGGGTTGCTTCCTGGGCTTGAATTTTAGGGCATGGAGTGTTGGAATAACTTGAAAAACATGGGCTCATAGAATGTGGAATATTCTAGAAGCATCTGGAGGGAATCTGGCATCTGAATGGCATTTGGAGGGAATCAGGGCACCTGGGTGTCAATTGGGCTCCCATAAGCTGATGTAATTGCCTCTAGCTCCTGAATAAGGCCTGGTGGAACTCCATAATAGTGTAACCTCTTCTCTAGTATAAAAAGTGGACTCATACTAGACTCATACTGGTATACAGGACTCAATATACTGGACTTGGTTGAGGGTTGAGACAAATTAACTAACCTCAACTTATTACATGACTCAATTACAAAAGTTCCAAAACTTTGACACATGACTAAGTAAACCATATAGGATCCAGTGATCAATGTCTGATCCTGGTGTCCCCACCACACCTCTAACCTGGCCAGTGGATTGAGTAATTATTGAATTGGCTATAATTTAAGCTAACCCATTCTACTTGAGCTCTAGGTTTAGGAAACCCTAGTCCGAGTCGAGTTTTATGTGATTGCATTGCATGGCTACTAGATTAAGAACTTCATACCAGTAGTCTTACCCAAACCCAACCCAGTCTGGTTCAACCATGGAGTCCACTATGGAAACCTTGTTGAGGACCTTCATTGAACAATGTACCCAAATGAACCATAAGTTTGATTGATTGGACCAACGATTAGGAAACCTAGAGAAAACCTGTAAGACCTGTCCTGAACCTAAATTTGAAACACACCTTGACCCATTCCTAGAGCCCAATCCTAGGAGACCCCCACACCAGGACTCAATCTAGGAGAATAACCATAGGAGACCCAATTATGATTTCATAGACCAGGATGAGAGAGCCACATGGTACATTAGGTAGAAGCACCTACCTTTGGTGGTGATCTTGATCTTGAGGATTATATGATTGAAAAGAAGGTATGGATCTGTATTTTGAACAGGAACTAGTGTTTGATGAAAGAAAGTTTAAGATTGCTAAGCTTAAGTTAGTTTGCCAGGCTAGAATTTATTGGGATGATGTCGAAAGAATGATCAGACGAAGAAGAGATATACCCATAACTACTTAGAGTGGCATGAAACATAAACATAGGGAAAAGTATCAATCCAAATCATATGGCCTAGTTCCTACGAACCCAAATCCTTTGAACCCAACTCCTACGAACCCAGATCCATGACCCATAGATCTGAGCCTATATCCTATGAATCTAAGGAACCTATAACCCCTAGGTATCAATCTAGTATTAGTCAGGTTTTGCTTAGTTGGCCAGAATCCATTAGGTTTAGTGCTCCTTATCAAAAATTAGGATCTAGTCAAGTCCACCCGAGTCGACAAAATTCTCACCCGAGCCGACTCAACCCTAATCCGAGCCGACCTACCCCTACTAGCCTAAATCCTAGCAAATTTTCCCTTAGTCGACCTACTTCTACTACCCCATTAATTCACAAAGATAACATTGAAGAAGAAGTGTATGAAGTTGAGGTGAACTTAGTGGATGAGTATGAGGGAGAAGAGGAAATATATATGGCTGACCTAGAATTAGCTGACTCGATAGGCACCTAGATTGAAGCCAATCTAGAGTTAGTTAACCCTAACCCTACCCAGACTGAAACTGTACCAGTAGGACCCTTAGAAAAAGAGACCCATGAGAAGCCTAACCCTACTACTGAGACTTTACTTGAGGAAACACTAGAAGAGACTCAAGTCATAGAGTCTATTAAGGACATGATTTCTTTAGTCCGGTACCCTCAGGCTAATGTCACCCCTTTGACTCTAATTGAAAATCTCTTTCCTGAGATTAGTGACCCATTCTTCTATAGGGCAGACCCTGTAGCTATACCTCAAACCCTTAAGGTCAACCCCATTAGTCTAGGACTATTCCCTGAAAACCCTTCTTATTTCCAGTTTAACCCCGGATCCACTTCTTATTTTCTCCCTTTTCCTGAAGCTTCCTATGTTTCTCTAACCAATAGATTGCATTTTGTAGAGGTTAGTATGTTGCATAAGCCCATTGAGCATGTTAGGTTTACAACCTATTATTAGAGAACCTTATGGCATCTATTAGGAGTGCATGTTAAATTTTCATCTGCATGTCACCCACCAACCAAGGGTCAAACTCAGTTGTAGTTTAGGGTTTACATGCATGTCAATAAAAATAATAATAATAATTAATGAAAGCAATAAATATTTTCAAGAAAAAAAAGAGACTCAAAGCATACAATGAAAGAGACTTTGTCATGGTTACACTATGACCTGAATGGTTCCCACCTGGAACCATAAAAAAGTTACATGCCAGTAGTAGTGGACCATACAAAGTGATTAGAAAAATTAAGTCTAATGACTATGTGCTCGAGTTACCACCTGAACTAGGTATTTGTCCAACTTTCAACGTTTCAGACCTTATTGAGTATAGGGAGCCAACGTTGATTCCTAGTGAGCCAATTAGGCCTAATCTAGTCCTTGAGAGTGAACCAACCCAAGTGTGTCCACCTGCAAACCACTAGTCTGGAGAGACAAGATCGAGCGGATCTTGGATGACAAGGTCATTGCTACCCAGAGCAAAGATTACCAGCGGTATCTGCTTCACTGGCAAGGATGACCTGAAACTGATGATTCTTGGATCACTAGAGAGGACTTGCAGAGAGTTAACCCAGACTTGCTAGAATGCTATTATAGCGATGTTGATCCATACTCGATAGGATCAAGTTTCTCCCACCCGAGGAAAATTGGTGTGGACACCAGTGCTAAAAAATATCGACAGGTTGAACCCACAAACCTGTGGATCACCTGTGAATAAAGTCCTGAACCCAACCCCTTTTACCAATTGTAAATATTTTATTTTAAATTCTGTTACTTAGGGTTAGTTAGGTTTAGCACTTTTTACCAACTGTAATTAGGATTTTTTGTTTTAGCCTTTTGGGCCAAACCCCTTTTACCAAGTTGAGTCATGTATATATACAGACAAACCCTATTTACCTAATTGGAATTTTTAATGGTCCAGTTTTGATTAGCCCTTTTTACTAATTTTAATTGGATTTTTATTTGCAAGCCTAATTAAGTATGGTTGGTTATTTAGTTGGTTAAACCAGGTGACTAGTTATTAAGTCCATGTGATTAGTTATTGAGTCCATGTGATTAGTTATTGAGTCCATGTAATTAGTTATTGAGTCCATGTGATTAGTTGAGTCCTGTAATACAAGGGGGATCCAATTGAAGACCCATGTGACTTCATGTGTACCCAATTGAAGACCCATATGACTTCATATGTATCCAATTGAAGACCCATGTGCTAGCCCAAGACAAGCCATATGCCAGCCCAAGACAAGCCATGTGCTAGGTCAAGTCTGTTTGTTCTTGGCACCACCTTTTCAAGAATTTGGACAACACCTGCCACTTCATCAGGGGACATCAACACATGACATGTTTGGACATCCCTCACCACATCAACCAGGATATTATCACATGGCATGTCACTTATGTTTGGACATCTCACATGCCATGTCATTTATCTTGGTTGGCCAATTTTATGGTTGTCTTTATTTTTTATCAAGACATTAAGACATCGGACATCTAGACATCTGGACATTTAGACAACATGCAAGCTTATCCAAGGAGGGCACCTCATTTAAATTCCCCGATGGTTTTAAGATGAGTAAAGCAGAAGGAGTCTTCACTCTTAGTGCCATTCATCTCAAATAATTGTTGCCAATTCCAAGGGAGAAGTCAGCCAAGAATCCTTCTCTAAGGGGCGCCCATCAAAGAAAGTTTCAAGGGATTTTCTTACTTCAAGTGTTCAAGGCAATCAAGTTTCAGGAAATCAAGATTTCAAGAACTGATCATGAATCCCACAAAAACTCATGAGTTTTTTCTATCCAAATTGAAGAGTCCACTCTCATACAAGAGCCCTCATCATCCAAACTCAAGAATCATGACACCAGAAGAAGGAATTCAAGAGTTGCTACCCAAGAAGAATTAACTCTAAGTCTTTGAATCCCTTACACCACTGTTGAGGGTCTATAAATATCCCATCAACCCCTTGTAATTATTATTATAATTCATTAATAAAGTGACTCTGCTGAATTTCTTCCTTTGTTATGTGCATTGCGAGGTGTGATGCCCTTTTTCTTTGTTCTTCGAAACATCGCGGGGTGCGAGGCCCTAGTTATCTTACCTATCTAGCCGACAAGAATCTCTAACCATCGTTCCTAACCTTTCCTTTTCCTTCTTTTCTTTTCTTTGCTGATTCCTAACTTGAATTTCCTTTGTTGAGTGTTTGCAAGTGATCAAGAATCGAAGTCAGGTAATCTTGCCTCAGAACTGGCATCACACGAAAGATCGGAGCCTGGGATTGAGTTCTTGAAACCCTACCGTGACAATCTTGAGAGTCCTGTTAGATTTAAAGAATCGATCTTCGTTGGTAACTTTAAACCTCTTCCTTCCTCTTTAGTTTCTGATTAGTCAAAAGTTAATCTTAGTTTCGGTGGTTTCTTAGCCACCAAATCTTGCCTTCCTAGTTATTTTGTTATGTTAACTTTTTGCGGGTAGTTCACTAAACTAGTTTCCTTTACTATCTCCTTCAAGTCTTCTTTAAAAATCTAAAAAAAATATAAAATTTTTCTCTACTTTTCTCTGATAATTAGATCTTAATCATAGTAATGTAGCTTTAATTATTTGTCCTGCATCGCTAGCCATTTCTAGGGTTGGGGCCATGGATGAGGAGGGGCCGACTGATGCTGGGCCCGATAGCTAGACCCCTGCTACTGTAAAGGCCATGGGTGGAGTCAGCACCCTCTCCAGCTTTATGGTGGTGCCCACCTCTAGTGATGGCGAGATCGATATGACTTCACGAGCAATCGAAGTGGGTTGAGGGGGTCTCTCCATTGGCTAGCATCCCTGCTAAGTTCTGGGACCGCACCCCTGGCCACCTCTATAGCCAGCACCAGAGCTTCTTTGGACCCTCTCTCCCAAGGCCGCTCTGATGATTCCCCACAGGACCTCTCTCCGGTACCCCGTGAGGCCTTTCCACTGGCTCCTCTCAGGTCTTCATTGATGATATTCGCTTGCGGGACATCTATTGGATCCTATCAACTGAGAACTTCATATCTGAATTATCAAGAAAACTTGGTTAATTACTAGAAGCATAAAAGAAAATAGATCTCAGACCATACATAGAGACTAGATTAGGCTGATCGGTGTGTCAAAAAGATTCTACTTGAAGAGGAGGTCCCACCCATGGGAAACCTTTGAGGTGACAAGCTAGTCATACACCTCCTAATCGGTAGGCTCCACCGTGGTATTATGATTGGGGGACTAATCGGGGTCACTCCAAACCTAATTGATTCCCTCGACCAAAGCAAAGAGGTATCAGTTCTTCCATCCCTTTGATAGAATTGGGTGGGTCAAACCGAAGGGTCCCTAGATAGGGTGCAACAAACCACCACCCCTTATCCACGGGGTGGCACTTCAGGATAAAGATAGCCCTGAAGAGGGCAAACCATGGAACCACGCTATGAAAATGGCATAGGATGATAAAGGAGCAGATAACCCTGAAAGAGTTTGGGGTGAGTTGGGCTAGTGCTAACTTATAGTTAGCTAAGAAGGATAGGATGAAAGGATGGAGAGGAGTCAGAAGCTAGTAAGGAAAAAGTCCTTGTATAAGGCAATCCATCCTGGCTCGCTTGAAGTAACCTACTCGTTCGGGCCTGAGGTCATGATTCAGATGGACTCTAAAATCTTGTATACCCAGTAGAGGTGAGGGATCCACCTTGGTCATCGTTAAGGTGGCACCTCATAGACCAGCCAGGTCCTGGCTCAAGGATGATGGAGGGGGAGGCAAGGAAAAGACATTATGGTCTACCATCTGGCAGGGACCCCGAAGGACCCAGAAGTGGACATTTTTCTCCTCCTCACTATTCGAGGGAGGAGGCCTAGATCAAGATGACTTCGCAACACTCGAGCAACCCGGGGTATGCTCTGGGGGGCAGCATTTGCCTCCCGAGGAACTCATGGGAACTCGAAGAATAAAAAGAAGAAAAAGGAGCCTAAGGCTATGGATGAGGAATGCTCCCCTAGTATGGACTGGAAGGAATGGGGAGAATGGAGAGATGGGATGAACCTGCACAAGGCTTCGGGTTGAGGTTTCCGAATATGGGTAAGGGACTCCCTTTTTCTCCTCTTTTCCTCCTCCCCTCAATGGCTCTAGAAGGACAAGATGGAACAAGATGTCTTTCCAAAAGGGACAGCGAAACCACTCTTGAAGCCATTTCCAATGGTCGAATGCGGCCCTTCCTCCACCGGTTGACTGGATCAGGATACGTGTAGCATCCATCACTTGAGGCACTTTGGTTCAAGAATTGTCATGTCGAGGGACACGAAGGCATTATTTTAGATCATCACCCCTTATTGACACGGTGGCTCTCGGTTGGCAGGCGGACAATCTATGAATCATCAAAGGTTGCTGCAACTAATGATGGGCCCAGGGGCCCTCTACATCAGCAGTGTCAAATTATTTCCTTTGCCTCAAACCCAAAAAGTCATAATGCATTCTAGGCTCCAAAGTGGGGGGCATCTGATGTGGCTGACTGCTGACGTGGTGCCTGTATTCGACATGGCTAACTACTGATATGGTGCTCATGGGCTGCATCCTGATCGTGTAGAGCTACTGGCTGAGTAGAGTTCCTGACCAAGTAGAGCCCCTAGTAGAGTATAGCTCCTAGCCAAGTAGAACTCTTGGTCGAGTAGAGCTCTTGGCCAAGTACTGCCCCCGACTGAGTAGAGCCCCCGGTCGAGCTAGGTCCTAGTCACGGGATGATCATTTCCTCCATAGACCTAGGTAGAAAAAAGGATCGAGAATATGACAAAAAATCACAACCCCCGATAGGCATGTACAACCAGCCTGGTTCCAACACCATGATGGATTTCCCAGATGGCGATGGGGGGTGTGATGTCACCATCTCCGCTGAGCCTATCGTAGTGCTCAAGCAGGAACACCCTACGAGGGCGAGGAGATGCTCCACCGAATCTGTGCCCCTTGTAAAGGAGTGCTCTGCCAAGATCATAGGTCCTGTAGCAGACTACTTGCATCCCTTACAATGGAATGCTCTACCAAAACTCCTATTTCTATCCTATGGGATCCTGCAAAGACTGCACCCCTCTAAGAGAAGTGCATTGCTAGGACACTAGACCCTGTCCAATGGTGTCTCCTTCTATATATAGGTAAGAGGGACCTTTGGCCATGGTAAGTGGCAAGCAACCCCCGCTGCTTAGATAGAAGAAAATATTTCTCATTCTTCCTCTTCATAGTGGTCATCCGGGCCTTTGCGATAAAAGATCTATTGCCCTTGATTGCTAAACTAACTTGATCATTAAAGTGTCCCTGCCGATAACCCCACCCGGGTTCTCTTTGTTGCAAGATCATTTGGCAACCGGAAATGTCCAAAGGCAAGGGACCCAACCTCTTCTAGAATGACTGACATGGCACCGGGATGCACCAAGTCTATAGGCAGGAGTGATCTTGGTAGCAACAATCTCTACTCATCCTCACTATAGTAGTGAAATAGGTTTTTATTTTGATCATCCTATGACAAGCGATCAAATTTTGATACCGTTACCAGGGTCTAAGCACGATTATTTTTCAAAAAAGTAATAATAATTATTATTTTTATTTTTATTTTAATTATTGCTCTCTTTATTTTATTATCTCTTTTTAATTATTAGTACTTTAATTTAATTTCTTTATTTTCTAGATTATTTTTTATTCTTGTTAGCATAAAAAAATATAAATATTTTCTTTTTTATTTATCCAAAAATTGACTCCTAACCTAACTAAGTTTTTCTTCTTAATCTAGCTACCTTAAATAACAAAATAAAACTTTCCATAATACATAATTAATTTTAAAAAATAAATAAATAACTTAAAATTTTCTAACTTATTTGGACATCTTGTTTTAATTGCATTGTATCTCCATAAAACATTATAAGAATATAAATCCTTAAATAATATAAGGTGGGATTTATCACCCTACCTTGACCCATAAACCACCACCATGCATCTTGCATTGATCCAAGCTTTTAATCTAAAATTAATTAGATATTGGCCCTTGAATATTTGAGATGATTAGGATAAGGTACCCAAAAGAGTTAGACTGGGTCAGGATTAGCTTGTCAACTGGTGTCTAGGAAAGGGGTTCAAGGATGTGCAGCCCAGAAAGAAGGTGGTTTTAATTGATTTCATTAACTAACCTGGTCAATTTATTTAGTATCTAAGGAAGCAATGGGGGACCCTCACTAACCTTACCCTTATCCAGCTAGTTGGCTTATTAGTTTTTGACTTGGAGGCCTCCAAGGTGGCCTTGGCAATTAGAAACTGTCTAAATATAAATTAACCTTAGGATAGAGAGTACATTGTGTGATAACTTATTTGCTAATAAAATTTTAACATAATTAAAATACTCTTCTTTATCATCTATAGATTTATAACCCTCTAGATCTCTCATCTTTAGAATTCTCCTCCCATATATCTTTCCTTTCTTTTCTTTTCTTTATCTATAATATATTAATAAAAATAATCAAAAAATTCTTGATAAGATAAAATGATAATTGGTCAGACACAATGTTGCCCAGTATAGCAACCCAAGACGGGGGGTGAATTAGATTTTTAAGATTTTAAACTTAAGCAAGTATGTGCTGAACTAAAGTTTGTGTAACAATGTAAATGTGCTCAACAAAGATATGCTATGGAATTAACAAAATAAATGCAGAGTAAATTAGAGCAAATAATAAGGAAGAGCAAGCAATCATAAATACAAGGATGTATAGTGGTTTGGTGCACTTCAAGCACTTACATCCACTCTCCAAGTTTTTCTTGAAAATTCTACTATAATCACCAAGATTATAGTCAATTTATTTTCATCGGGCTCACAAGTCAAACCCAACATGTTTTAACGAGCTCACAAGCCAAAATCCCTTGGTTTTCACTAGGCTCACCAAAAACCTCTTGGTTTTCAAAGGCTAACCAAAAACCTTATTGGCTTTGTAACTTAGGCTTACCAACAACCTTGTTGGTTTTCACAAAAGGCTAACCAACAACCTTAGTTGGTTTTCACACAAAGGCTCACTAACAAATCTCAATACTAGTTTCAATCCACTTGAAACTAGTAACAATAAAAGCTCAAATATAAGTATGAGAATATAAAATAAAAGCTTTTTAAATAAAAGTAAATATCTTTTCAAAGCTCTTTGATGATGTTGAAGAAGCTTGTCTCCAAGTTGTTGAAGCCTTTGAATGATGCTTGAAGATGTTGACTTTGAATGCTCTCTTTGAACTTGAATGCTTGAAGCCTCAACTCTCTCAAAATATGAATCTTCAAGAATATTCAATTGGATCTTCAAAGAATTTATCAATCAATCCCAAGAATCACTTTCTCTTGAGTTTGGTGATGTTTAAATAGCCCTCCAAAACTTAAAAGTCCGTTTATGACCATTGGAGAGAAAAATATAGCCATTAAAAATAAATTTGGGAAGTTTTGCACTTCAAAAAAAAACTAGCCATTATACCAAGTGTCAACACTTGATTTGTTCATGAGTCGATCTGTGAGTCGACATTTGGGTTGACACTTGGATCAACACCAGGTGTAATTCTTGAATTTCATGGTTATCCTTCATTTCTGGTCTCAGGCTATGAGTTGATTTGTGAGTCGATACTTGGGTCAACACTTCTATGAGTCTACACTTCTGTAAGTCTACACTTCTATAAGTCGATACTTTTATGAGTCTACACTTCTATGAGTCGATACTTTTGAGAGTCTACACTTTGATCGACACTTGAGACAATACTTGGCTAAAATTTAGCTTTCTTATCTCAAGCCAATTCCAAAGTGTGTGCCAAGCTCCGAAACTCGTCCAAATTAAAATTGTGAGCTCTTCAAGATCTTCCTCATCATCCAAAGCCCATATAACTTGAAATTCTATTAATTTAACTGACTTCTTCAACTAATTGACAAGAAATTCAAACTTTTAATATTGATGAGTACCTATATCTGATAAATACTTTTAACACACATTAGTACTCATATATACTTAAGTATTTTGACATTTATCAAAATCAAGACCAAAGTCAACAATCTCTCCCTTTTTGATGATGACAAAACCTTTGCGTATATAAATATGATAACCTTAAAAGATTTGTAATAAGATCAAGATAGAGCTCCCCCTCAAAATATGATCTAAAAACATTTTTCAAAATTATTCAAAATTTTCAAACTTTCTCTCCCTTGCTAATTCTTCCTTTTAAGTTTATAACTTTCTTCTCCCCCGTTTTCATATTTATTATATATCTCCCCTTTTTGTCATCATGAAAAAGGTGGAAGGCAATAAAAAGTTGAGATAAAGTGGAAAGAATTGCAAGAAGAGTATCAAAATCAATAAAGCATGAATCTGATACCAAAACATGATATACAAATGCAAAAAGTATTTTAATCTCCTAATTTTTGATGATGATCAAGGAGATAAAACTTGCTCCCCCTGAATGTTATTTTCCTTGAATATATGACCATTATCAATCAAAAAATTTCTTAATTTTTCATGTTGAGTATGAGGGGCCAGTTTCAAATACTAAGCTCTTTATGCAATTTGAAAACCTTATCAAGATATACATGATTTTCAAAATACTTTTAACATCTATTCAAAATAATTTGAAATCCACATAATTTTGGCATAAATGTAAGTACAAATCAAGGAAACTAATACCAACATTTACTAAAAATGTATTAACCAAAATCAAGTGAAAGCCTTATAGCCACAAGTCAAATTATGTGAACATAAGATTCATCAAAATCAATCACTTGTTCATTATCAAATTTATTGGCTATAAGTCTTCACTTCATTCTAATTAATCAGCTAAAATAATTTTCAAAGCTACAAATAACAGATACCAAGATTTATTTCAACTAATATATTTTTCAATAAATATGGAAGGAGATAATTAGATTTTACCAATGTAGATAATCCTTCCTTTACCATTATGTCCAAGGATGTAGCTAGTCTACTCTTCATATGTCTTGCACAGCCACTATTCAAATACCATCTTCCTTTCTTCTTGTTGGGCTGCAAGCCATTCCTGTAAAACATATCAAGTGGATATTTTTGATATCCAAATTTTCTTGGATCCTTTTGGATTAGTTTTTATGGTTCCCTTTGGAACCCAAACTTTTTTTGATTTGTTACAAATATAAGCTTTATGACCAAATTATCACAATTAAAATAAGTAATATTTGATGATGCTAGAATAAAGAGATTTTTCAATAATTTTTGCTTCTTTTCTTGTTTGTAACCAAGTCCAGCTTTATCAATAACAGCTTTTTGGTTGTTTAGAAGTAAACTTAATTTTTAGAACTCAAGGTAAACTTTTCAACAAATGGTTTGACCTTATCAAGTTCATTTTTCAGTTTCTCATTTTCTTGAGATAAGGTCTTGCATTCATTGAAAAGTTTTTTCTTTTCAAAACTCAATTTAAGCATTTTAAAACTTTTTATTTATTCAATCAAAGCATTTTTCTCATTTAAAAACTTATTACATTCATCTTTCAAATCAACATTTTCTTTTTTCTAAAATTTCTTTTTTTTTAGAAAGATCATTCTTTTCATTTTCTAAAACAACAACCTTGGCTTTTAACTCTTTATTTTTATTTTCAAGATTATTATTTTTTAAAAAAAAGAATTAGCATGCTTTTTCAATTTCTTGTTCTCTATTTTTAATAATTTATATTCATGCACAAGATCTTCAAATGTATTTTGTAATTCATCAAAAGTAAAATCAAGTTCTAAATTTACCTCATCCTCAATTGTCATGAAGTAAAGATTGGCAAATTTTTAAATTTGTTCCTCCTCGAAGCTGAGTCCTCACTCTCACTCCAAGTTGCCATCATTGCCTTCTTCATGTATATCTTGTTGGCCCTTTTTCTCATGAATCTTTGAAATTTGCGAGCCAAAAGTTTGATCTCATCTTCATCTTCACTATCTTCCGACTCCACACTTGAAGACTCAAATGGTGTAGTGGATTTGAGGGCAATTATCTTCTTCTTTTCATTAACATCTACTACCTTTTGTCATAAGTTCAACCCATAGGTCATGAGTGAACCAATAAGCTCCTCTAAAAGTAAGGTTTCAACATCTTTAGCTTCTTGAATCATCATTACCTTTGGATCCCAAGAAGTTGGCAAAGATCTAAGAATTTTATTGACAAGATCAGTATTAGATATAACTTTGCTAAGACTTCTCATTTCTTTAACAATATTAATAAATTAGTATACATATCATTTATAGATTCATAATGTTCCATGTTAAATATTTCATAAGTATGTACAAGCATATTTATCTTAGTATTTTTTACTTGAAGAGTATCCTCATGAGTAACCTCAAGTGTGTCCCATATTTTCTTTTCTATTTTGCATATGGAGATCCTATTGAATTCATTAAGGTCTAATATGCAATAAAGTAATTTCATTGCTTTGGCATTAAGCTCAAATTGCTTAATGTCATTTTTATCCCAATCCTCTTCGAGCTTTGGAATAAAAATGCCATTAACTAAGATAGAAGGAATATGAGGACCTCTAACTATCATGTTCAAAAGATAATAATTAATAAATAGCATTTACATGTGCATGCAAGTTTTCCAATACATATAATTAGTGCCATTAAAAAATGGTGGTCTAACACTAATACCTACAAGGTTGCCATAGATCTTCAACTTATGATTGTTAGACCTTCATTGAGTATCAAGTACTGATACCAAGTCAAGCACTGAGTACTTGGCTCTGATACCACATGTTGCCCAGCATAGCAACCAAAGAGGGGGGTGAATTAGATTTTTAAAATTTTAAACTTAAGCAAGTATGTGCTAAAATAAAGTTTGTGTAACAATGTGAATGTGCTCAACAAATATATGCTATGGAATTAACAAAATAAATGTAGAGTAAATTAGAGCAAATAATAAGGAAGAGCAAGTAATCACAAATACAAGGATGTATAGTGGTTTGATGCACTTCAAGCACCTACATCCACTCCCTAAGTTCACCTTAGAAATTCTACTATAATCATCAAAATTATAGTTGACTTGTTTTCACTGGGCTCACAAGTCAAACCTAACTTGTTTTAACGGGTTCACAAGCCAAAACCCCTTATTTTTGCTAGGCTCATCAAAAATCTCTTGGTTTTCAAAGGCTAACCAAAAATCTTGTTGGTTTTATACCTTAAGCTTACCAACAACCTTGTTAGTTTTTATAAAAGGCTAACCAACAACCTTAGTTCATTTTCACACAAAGGTTCACCAATAAACTTCAATACTAGTTTCAATCCACTTGAAACTAGTGCAATAAAAGCTCAAATATATGTATGAGAATACAAAATAAATGCTTTCTAAATAAAAGCAAATATCTCTTTGAAGCTCTATTGATCCCTGAAATGATTTTGATGATTACAAAATATTGGAGCATGAATGTATTACTAATTCTTTCAATTTTAATGATCTAGCTATGTCAAGTAATACAAGTCTTATGGTAGTGAATGATTAGAGCAAAGAATTAAGTCTACTATGGCATAGACGACTTGGACATGCTAGTATGGATACTATTGCAAAACTTATTTCAAAAGATTTAGTTAACGGTTTGCCAAAGTTTAAAGTATATTTTGATTACAACTGTGATGCATGCCAATTAGGAAAACAAGTGAGGGGGAGTTTTAAATCCAAGAATATTGTTTCTACCACTAGACCATTAGAGCTACTTCGCATGGATCTATTCAGACCCACTAGGACAACAAGCCTAGGTGGTATGAATTATGGTCTTGTGATTGTAGATGATTTTTTGAGATACACTTAGGTTTATTTATTGCACATAAAGATGAAACTTTTAAAGCATTCAAAAAGTTTTACAAAAGAGTTTCAAACTTAAAAAATCTTTCTATTATTTCTATTCATAGTGATCATGATACGGAATTCAAAAATCAATATTTTGATCATTTTTGTACAAGAGGGAGGGTGAATTGGGTATTTTAAAAATTAAAGCAATATATGTGCTATCAAGTTCAAAGGTGAAGAGTGATAGTGCTCAAGTAATTGTGCAACGGAAGCAACGAAATAAAACAACAATTAAAGAGCAAAAGAAGATAAAGAGTAAAGCAATGCAAACACACAAGAAGTATAGTCGTTCGGTGTACCTAGCACCTACATCCACTCCCCAAGCTCCACTTGGGAATTTTCACTATAATCTTTAGATTACAGCCGACTTGTTTTACCAGGCTCACAAGTCAAAACCTTACACACTTATTTTGGCTTCGGGCTTACAAGCAACCCTAGTTGGTTTTAACAATTGGCTCACCAACAAACCTCACTCACTTATTTTGGCTTCGGGCTTACAAGCAACCCTAGTTGGTTTTATCACTTGGCTCACCAACAAACCTCACACTAGTTTCAAATTCCCTTGAAACTAGCTAAAGACAAAAAGAATATGAATACAATGAATAAAACAAGACAAACTCCTTTTGAGCAATAAGTAATTCGATGTAGCTCTTGATGGAGACTCTTCAAGCCTTTCTCTTGGAATCTTTGGACCTCACTAAATGCCAAATACTTGAAAGTTGGATTCCTCAAAGATGGAGAGCTTTTGGCTAAGGAATCTCTTGGTTTTCTCACTCTTTTTGGCTTGGAATTGATTGAAGGCTTTGTACTTTGACTCTAAACTTTTTCACTTTATCTCCTTGTCTTTTTTGAAGTTTGGTGGAGGTTAAATACCTCATTCATGCTGAAACAACTCTACAAGACCGTTAGAATCAAAAATATGGCCGTTTATGGCCGTTAGAAATCAAATCAAAAGTTCAGAAAAACTAGCTGTTATGCCATGAGTCGATCTCATGAGTCGACCTCTGGATCAAGTGTCGACCTCATGAGTCGACCTCCAGTTTATCTTAGGCAAAAATCCAGAAAACCATAGTTCTGCCCAGTTTGAATTCTCAGGCTATGAGTCGACCTCTGGACAGGTGTTGACCTCTGGTGGTCGACCTCTGGAGCGTGCCACTGAAATTTTGCCGTGCCGGCCATGCTGAACTTTTCCTCTCTTCATGAGTCGACCTCTGGTGGTCGACCTTTGACAAGGTGTCGACCTCTGGTGGTCGACCTCTGATCTGAAATTTTCTGAAACTCTAGAGAGGTGCATGCCATGCTTGAGTTTCTTTAAGCCTTTGTTTCTTTTGTCAATTATTTCTTAACAGGAAGGTCCAATATGAGAAATTTGATATTGTTCAAGGTAGAAGAGCTCTTTTCCAAATCAGGCAAACTTGGTTTCATCATTGTACTCTTAGTACTCTTTTTGAATAACCTAAGTCCTGAAACTTTATCTTGAGATGAAACATTAGTCCAAACATATACTCAACCTTTTGTTAATCATCAAAACTAAGGAGCCAAAGTCAATAATCTCCCCCTTTTTGATGATGACAAAACCTTGAGTATATATGCAATTAAGTCCAAAAGCAAAATATAGCAATAAAAATTTTCAAAGAATCCTTACATGCATGAGTATATCATAAAGATTTTACTTTTCATCTACTTTTTTGTGAAAACATTCTCAAGAGTCAAAAAGATTTTACTTTTCATTTACTTCTTTCTTTTTGTGAAAACATTCTCATGAGTCAAAAAGATAAGAAACAAACAAGCTTTACTCATAAGAATCATATATACTTTACTACTCATAAGGAGTCTCATATATACTTTACTACTCCCCCTTTTTGTCAAGAATCAAAAAGTCCATTTTTGTAGTGAAAGATATATTAAAGAAACTTATGTTCCATTACTATGAAGTATTTAGTTGCATAAAATACATGCTCCCCCTCAATTTGTGCATTCAATATAACAAAAATATTCTATCTTGAGGGTTTAAAAAGATAAATGCTAAGAGCTGGTATCAGACAGTAAAATATCACAATATAGATAAAAACAAATATATTCAGTTATAAAATTGCTTACATAGTAAGCACAAAACACTGATACAACAGACCATACAAAGCAAACTAAGTACAACAAGTAAATCTATGAGGCTACTCCTCATCAGAAGGTATATCAAAAGAGATAGGAGCCAAGATCCTAGATGAGGATTTTGGAGTCCTATGAGAGTGACTCCGAGTCCTCAAAGAGGGACCAGACCTAGGGGTAGTCCTACGAGATCTATAGGTCCGAGGAAAGGGCTCCACAGGTGTACTGACTGAAGCAGTAGCAGAAGGAGTAGATGGATCAGTATGCTGAGTAGACTAAGCTGGAGTGTGCCTGCTGACTAGCTCATAAGCTGTGGGATCATCAATATCTATCTCTGTATGCTCATCTATATCATCCGGAATCCCAGTAATAGTCTCAAAAAGTGACTCTGTAAGCTCAGTATCTACTGGCATATCTGTAGCTGGAGGATCTGTACTCGGAAGATCAGTAGAAGGAGGATCAGTAGAAGGGGGAATCTCTGGAATCGGATCTGCAGGTGGAACATCAGAACTACCTGCTCCAGGCTGATCTCCATCACTGTCACTGTATCCACTGGAGTCATCATCATCATCATCCTCTGAATGTGGAGGAGATACTGTCGGATCTGCAGTCCCTGATGGCAGTGCTAATCTCAGTAGGCTGAGGATCTGTCGAAATTCTGTATCCATACTAGCTGAGAGAGCTCCAATGCGCATATTTGTGTGTATCCGCAGATCATGTAGCTCCTGTCGTACACCAGTGATCTCTGTCCGGACCTCTAAAATGTGATCAGTCACTCTCTGCTCAAAGTCCGATATCCTTGCTGTAGTCCTCCGTGGTGTAGCAGTAGTAGTAGGTGCTAGAGCTGATGAGGGTGGTGGCGTGAATGGCTCAGGCTCCGCAGTCTCTAACTCTGGTGCTGGGCGAGGAGGTGTACCATGATCAGTAGGCTCTGAAGGCCCTGCCTCAGCTGCTCGGATCTCATCCTCCTCATCTAGCTCCTGGCCCGACTCTCGTCGCACCCAACGGTCACCAATCAGTCGAAATCCCATCCTATGCAGGGATTTCTCTCCATATGTATCAGTATGCTGCAGCTGACTGAAGGGTATACCATCAAATGAAACACCATGCTCCCTGAATAGCTGAGTCAGCCCCATGCCATATGGCTGAACTAGTCTCCTGTGAGATGCTGCCTCACCCATCTGCTGAAGCATGATCCTGGGAAGGTTGATGGGAGTCCGCTGTCTCAGGGACACCATCAACACCAGCTCACGCTCAGTGATAAAGTCGAATCTCCCGCTCTTCGGAATCAAGATACGGGCGATGATATGATGCAGCACTCTCATCTCCAGTGAAAGCTGGTTAGCGGCTACTGTGAAAATGCCGTTAACATCCTCACGCTCTAGAATACATCTGAAGGCGTGCTCTCTGTTGCTGATCGAAGTGGCAGCAGTGCCATGAAGTGGAATCCTCCAAACACGATTGATGACCTCCGGTGTCACTAGAATCTCGATCCCACGTACAGTAGCTGACCATCCAATGCCATCAGTGGCCATGGATCCATAGAACTCCCTGATGAGGTCTGGGTAGAATCTCTCAGACATCGTACAGAAATGAACCAGACCTGCATCTCTCAGCACATCTCTAATAAAAAAGTGATGCTGATCCCAGAATGGTATATCCACACGCCTCCCACTCGCAATGCTCTTCCGTACTAAGCTGGCTAGCACTGGTGCAGGTGGCTCTGGGGTCGGCTCACGCTCATGTCTGACCTTTCTTCGTCGCTCAATGCTACCTTGGCCTTGTTCCAATCTCCTTTTCCTTACTGCCAAGTGCTTTCTTGGACCCATATGAAAGGAAGAGGGGTAACTTAGGGAGAAGTACAATGAAGCAAGGCTAAGAGGAAAGGAGAGGGAAAGAGAGGTTCACGGATTGAGAAAAAAAAAAAAAAGAGGAGATGGTGAGATGGTGAGATAGGGTTTGTGAGAATGGAGAAAATCGAGAGTAAATGGAGAAAAAGTAAGAAACGGAGGAAAGAAATAAGTGATTTCAATTGAAAAACAACCGAGATTTGAGGGTAGATAGATGCAAAAGCTTTCGGTTGTCCAAAACCAAGAACACGGTCAAAAGAGGTTTGGTTCCAAGGAAAGCAAGAGGAGAGGAGAGGATTACCCAAAAGGATGAAGGAGAAGGGTGGAAATCCACTGTTTAGAGGTTTAGGGAAGTTGGAGGGGGACCACACGAAGGAGAAATGGAAAAAAATGGAGAAAAGATTGGCTTGCGGACGGGTTTTAAAAAGGAGATTTCCGTTCAAGTGTCGACCTCTGAAAATTTTCAGGGGTCGACCTCAAGTGTCGACCTCCAAAAACCTTAGGGGTCGACCTCAAGTGTCGACCTCCGAAAAATTAAAGTGTCGACCTCCAACAATAAATTACCCAAAATAAAATTCTGTAAAATTTAAAAAATTGATAAAATTTAGAAAAATAACCTTTAAACATATTTGAGAATTTATAAATCATTTTTGAGGAATTTTGATTAGAATTGAAGAGTTTCAAGCAAAAGGATCAATGACTCCCAGTTCTCTTCTGATCATACAAAATCTATCTTCATTCAATGGTTTTGTGAATATATCAGCCAATTGATAATCAGTACAAATAAATTCTAACAACACATTAGAGTTTTGAACGTGATCTCTTATGAAGTGATGTATTATTTCAATATGTTTGCTTCTTGAATATTGTATAGGATTTTTCTTTAAATTGATTGCACTAGTATTATCACATCTTATGGGTGTCTTAGTTAGTTTGATGCCAAAGTCCTCGAGTTGTTGTTTGATCCATAGAATTTGAGCACAACAGCTTCCAGCTGCTATATATTCGGCTTTCGCCGTAGATAGAGCAACCAAATTCTGTTTCTTACTACTCCATGAAATCAAATTAACTCCTAGGAATTGACAAGTTCCACTAGTACTTTTATGATCAAGTTTACACCCAGCAAAATCAGCATCAGAATATGCAATTAATTCATATGATGACTCTCTAGAGTACCAAAGACCAATTTTGATTGACCCAGATAAATATCTAAATATACGTTTTACAGCTAAGAGATGTGATTCTTTAGGAGCAGACTGAAAACGTGCACACATACAAACACTAAACATTATATCTGGTCTACTGGCAGTTAGATATAGCAATGAACCAATCATGCCTCTATATAATTTTTGGTCTACTGATTTACCACATTCATCTTTGTCTAATTTACATGAAGAGCTCATAGGGGTAACTATTGGTTTGGTAGTCTCCATCCCAAACTTTTTCAATATTTTCCTTGTGTACTTGGCTTGGTTGATGGAGATCCCCTCTTTGGTTTGCTTAATTTGGAGTCCGAGAAGAAGTTGAGTTCTCCCATCATGCTCATCTCGAACTCACTCTGCATTAACTTTGCAAATTCTTGACAAAGACATTCGTTAGTAGCACCAAAAATAATATCATCTACATAGATTTGTACTACTAAGAGATCATCATTTTTCTTTTTCAAAAATAATGTATTATCTACATTACCTCTAGAGAAATCATTTTTCATCAAAAATGAACTTAATCTATCATACCAAGCTCTAGGAGCTTGCTTTAAACCATACAATGCTTTATGCAATTTAAAGACATGATTAGGAAATTCATGATTTTCAAAACCAGGAGGTTGTTCAACATAAACATCCTCTTCAATAAATCCATTTAAAAAGGCACTCTTAACATCCATTTGAAATAACTTGAAATCCATAAAACAAGCAAAAGCAAGTAAAAGTCTAATTGCTTCTAGCCTAGCAACAGGAGCAAAGGTTTCATCAAAGTCTATCCCTTCTTCCTGGTTGTAGCCTTTAGCAACAAGTCTAGCTTTGTTCCTAGTTACAATACCATGTTCATCAAGTTTATTTCAAAAAATCTATTTTGTGCCAATTACAGAAACATTAAGGGGTCTTTCAGTTAATGTCCAAACATTATTTCTTTTAAATTGATTTTGTTCATCTTGCATAGCATTAATCCAGTTACAATCTTTTTCAGCTTCTTCTATTGACTTAGGCTCTATCTGAGATACAAAAGCTAAATAATCACAAACATTTCTAATAGAAGAGCGTGTACTTACCTCCTTTGATGGATCACCAATTATTAGCTCTTTAGGGTGTCCGTGTGCATACCTCCATTCTTTAGGTAAAGGTTTTGGTGAAGTTGCATTGATCTCTTGAGTTTGATCTTGATTCTCTTGATCATCATCTCCTTTGGGCTCATCTTCATTGATTGTCAATTGTTCAAGCTTCTTTGTACCTGTTTCAACATCAATAGAATCTTCTTTTCTAGAAGATTTTTCGTTAGATTCATCAAACACTACATGAATTGATTCTTCAACCAGAAGAGTTCTTCTGTTGAAGACCCTGTATGCCTTGCTAGAAGTAGAGTATCCTAAGAAGATACCCTCATCTGACTTGGCATCAAATTTACTGATATTATCTTTGCCATTGTTTAATATGAAACAGCGGCAACCAAATACACGAAAATACTTGAGATTAGGTTTTTGATTTTTCCAAAGCTCATATGGTGTTTTCTTCAAAATAGGTCGAATTAAAACACGATTTAAAATATAACAGGAAGTATTAATGGCTTCTGCCCAAAAATATCTAGGTAAATCATTTTCGCAAAGCATTGTGCGTGCCATTTCTTTAAGTGTCCTGTTCTTTCTTTCTACCACCCCATTTTGTTGAGGTGTCCTAGGTGCAGAAAAATTATGACTAATGCCGTTTTCATTACAAAAAGCTTCAAAATCATGATTGTCAAATTCAGTTCCATGATCACTACGCAAAGAAACAATAGTGAGATCTTTTTCGTTTGAAACCCTTTTATGAAATTTAACAAAAGCTGAAAATGTTTCATCTTTATGAGCTAAAAACATCACCCAAGTAAATCGTGAGTAATCATCTACAATTACTAGCCCATATTTTTTACCTCCCAAACTAGTTGTTCTGGTTGGTCCAAAGAGGTCCATATGCAATAATTCAAGGGGTCTAGTAGTAGATACTACTCCTTTAGGATTTGAAAGTAGATTTAGTTTGTTTTCCAAATTGACATGCAGCACAAATCTTATCTTTTTCAAATGTGAGTTTTGGCAATTCTTTTACAAGATTCTTTTTGCTTAATTTTGAAATCAACTGCATACTAGCATGCCCTAGCCTACGATGCCAAAGCCAACTAGTTTCACTTGCCTTGGCTTCCTTAGCCACTAGGCATTGACCACTTTCCATGGATAGATCATCAAGATCAACCATGTAAATGTTTCCATGCCTATGACCAGTGAACTTGATGCCATCGACATCTAGACTAGATACCATGCACAAAGATGATTCAAAAATTACTTTAAAACCCTTATCACAAAACTGACTAATGCTAAAAAGATTATGCTTCAAGCCATCAACAAATAATACATTATCTACATAAGCATTAGGGGTGATATGGATTTTACCAATTCCGACGATTTTGCCTTTTTCATTATCACCAAAAGTAACGTTTCCACCATCAATAGCTGTTAGTGATGAGAATTGCTTCACATTCCCAGTCATGTGCCTTGATCAACCACTATCCAGATACCACATTCTTCTTTTATTTTTGGTTGCAAGGCACACCTGCAAAAATTAATCAAGTTGAAACTTTAGGTACCCAAGTCATCTTGGGTCCTTTAGGGTTAGTCAAATTGGTTCCTTTTGGAACCCAAATCTTTTTAAAGGTATTCAATTTTCTTCTATTACAAATATATGATTTATGTCCTAATTTACCACATGCATAGCAGGTAATATTAGAAGATGCAGGTATGAAAAAGTTTTTGTAAAGTTTTTGCTGATTGTGTGGCTTAAATCCAAGTCCAGCTTTGTTAAACACTGCATGTTGACTATTTAAAAGCATACTTAGTTTTTCTGAACTAAAAGTAAACTTTTCTACAAAAGGTTTTACTTTTTCTAACTCTTCCTTGTAATTCTAGTTTTGAAGCAATAGTTCTTTATTTTGTTTTTCAGTTTTCTCATTAGTTTTAAGACTTCTATTATTTTTCAAAGAATCATTTTCTTTTAAAAGATTATCTTTATCATTTGTCAAGGTCTTTACATGTTTAGTTAATTTCTTGTTTTCTTGAATTAAATCTTCAATTTCAGTTGAAAACTTTTCTGAATTTTTGGTAAACTCAAAATTTAGCTTTCTTAATTTCTTATTTTTCAGTTTTAATTTTTCATATTCCATAACTAAGTCATCAAAAGCATCATGCAATTCATTGAAAGTAAATTCAGTTTCAGGTTCAGAATTTATCTCATTATCTTCATTGGCCATGAAACATAAGTTGGAGACTACCTGCTGCTCTTCATCACTGCTGGAGTCCTCACTCTCACTCCAGGTAGCCATCATGGCTTTCTTTCTCAACATCCTTCGACTCTTTTTAAGCAAAGGGCAATCCGTTTTATAATGTCCAGGCTTCTTGCACTCGAAGCAGATGGGTGGATCCCTTTCTTTTTCTTTTCTTTTTCTTTATTGTGATCACTTTTTGTGGCCTTTTCTTGTAGAAGCCCTTCTTCTTTCTCATGAATCTTTTGAATTTTCTTGTAATGAGGGATGTCTCATCATCATCAGCTTCTTCTTCTGATTCATCACTTGACTCTTCCTTTGTAGTGGACTTGAAGGCTATGGCTTTCTTTTTCTTGTCATTGTCCACTGTCTTCTGCTTTAGTGAAAGCTCGTAAGTCATCAGTGATCTAAGAAGCTGCTCGAGAGATAGAGTATTGACATCCTTGGCTTCTTCTATGGCTGTTACTTTCGCATCCCATGAAGCCGGAAGAGACCTGAGAAGTTTGTTAACCAGTTCACCATTAGATATAATTTTTTCCAAACTCCTCATACCATTTACTATATTGGTAAATCTAGTATACATTTCACTTATACTTTCAGTTGGTTCCATCCTGAACATCTCATACGTATGAATGATCATGTTCACCTTTGTGGTCTTCACTTGGTGTGTACCCTCATGGATAACCTCAAGTGTATCCCAAATTTCTTTGGCGGAAATACAATTTGATATTCTGTTGAATTCACTAGGGTCAAGTGCATAGAATAGCAAATTCATCACCTTAGCATTTAACTCAGCTTGTTTGATGTCATTGTCATCCCATTCTTCTTCAGATTTTGGGGTGATAATGCCATTAACCAAGTGAGTGGGCTGATGAGGCCCTTTAGTAATTACTCTCCATATATGATAATCTACAGCTTGTAAATAAATACGAATACGAGTTTTCCATTATGTGTAGTTTGTGCCATTAAAGAAAGGAGGGCGATTTGATGCTTGTCCTTCAACTACACCCATTCCAATTGGGGCGGCCATGATCATTCACTCAAGATCGTTGGACCTACAAGAGAGTACCGGCGCTCTGATACCACTTGTTGCCCAGATATGGTGCCCAAGAGGGGGGGTGAATTGGGTATTTTAAAAATTAAAGCAATATATGTGCTATCAAGTTCAAAGGTGAAGAGTGATAGTGCTCAAGTAATTGTGCAACGGAAGCAATGAAATAAAACAACAATTAAAGAGCAAAAGAAGATAAAGAGTAAAGCAATGCAAACACACAAGAAGTATAGTGGTTCGGTGCACCTAGCACCTACATCCACTCCCCAAGCTCCACTTGGGAATTTCCACTATAATCTTTAGATTACAGCCGACTTGTTTTACCAGGCTCACAAGTCAAAACCTTACACACTTATTTTGGCTTCGGGCTTACAAGCAACCCTAGTTGGTTTTAGCAATTGGCTCACCAACAAACATCACTCACTTGTTTTGGCTTCGGGCTTACAAGCAACCATAGTTGGTTTTATCACTTGGCTCACCAACAAACCTCACACTAGTTTCAAATTCCCTTGAAACTAGCTAAAGACAAAAAGAATATGAATACAATGAATAAAACAAGACAAACTCCTTTTGAGCAATAAGTAATTCGATGTAGCTCTTGATGGAGACTCTTTAAGCCTTTCTCTTGGAATCTTTGGACCTCACTAAATGCCAAATACTTGAAAGTTGGATTCCTCAAAGATGGAGAGCTTTTGGCTAAGGAATCTCTTGGTTTTTTCACTCTTTTTGGCTTGGAATTGATTGAAGGCTTTATACTTTGATTCTAAACTTTTTCACTTTGTCTCCTTGTCTTTCTTGAAGTTTGGTGGAGGTTAAATACCTCATTCATGCTGAAACAACTCCACAAGACCGTTAGAATCAAAAATATGGCCGTTTATGGCCGTTAGAAATCAAATCAAAAGTTCAGAAAAACTAGCCGTTATGCCATGAGTCGACCTCATGAGTCGACCTCTGGATCAAGTGTCGACCTCATGAGTCGACCTCCAGTTTATCTTAGGCAAAAATCCAGAAAACCATAGTTCTGCCCAGTTTGAATTCTCAGGCTATGAGTCGACCTCTGGTGTCGACCTCTGGACAGGTGTTGACCTCTGGTGGTCGACCTCTGGAGCGTGCCACTGAAATTTTGCCGTGCCGGCCATGCTGAACTTTTCCTCTCTTCATGAGTCGACCTCTGGTGGTCGACCTTTGACAAGGTGTCGACCTATGGTGGTCGACCTCTGATCTGAAATTTTTTGAAACTCTAGAGAGGTGCGTGCCATGCTTGAGTTTCTTTAAGCCTTTGTTTCTTTTGTCAATTATTTCTTAACAGGAAGGTCCAATATGAGAAATTTGATCTTGTTCAAGGTAGAAGAGCTCTTTTCCAAATCAAGCAAACTTGGTTTCATCATTGTACTCTTAGTACTCTTTTTGAATAACCTAAGTCCTGAAACTTTATCTTGAGATGAAACATTAGTCCAAACATATACTCAACCTTTTGTTAATCATCAAAACTAAGGAGCCAAAGTCAACACATTCACATCCTAGAGAACTCATTATAGGAGATCCATCACAAGGTGTTAGAACTAGAGCTTCACATAGGGATGCACATGATCTGATTGCTTTTGTATCTCATGTAGAACCACATACCATAGAAGAAGCTGAAGCGACCCTAATTGGATGTTAGCTATGCATGATGAGTTAAACCAATTTAGGAGAAACAATATTTAGACACTTATAGAGAGACCAGTTGACTACCTTGTTATAGGTACTAGATGGGTTTATAGAAATAAGCTAGATGAATAAGGTAATGTAATTAAGAATAAGGCTAGACTGGTAACTCAAGGTTACAACAAAGAAGAAGGAATAGATTTTGATGAGATCTATGCACCAATAGCTAGGCTAGAAGCTATTAGATTACTCTTGGCATATGCATGTTTCATGAACTTTAAATTATTTCAAAGGATGTAAAGAGTGCTTTTCTAAATGGTTTTCTATCCGAAGAAGTTTTTTGTAAAACAACCGCCTGGTTTTACTGAACACGCTTTTCCAAATCATGTTTTTAAGTTAAATAAAGCTTTATATGGTCTTAAACAGGCACCTAGAGCCTGGTATGATAGATTAAGCAAGTTTTTGCTTGGAAATGATTTTGTAAGAGGTAGTGTTGATACTATCTTATTTATTCAAAAGAAAAACAATGATATTTTGGTTGTTCAAATTTATGTTGATGATATAATATTTGGGTTTACTGATGAATCCTTGTGTCAAAATTTTTCTAAGTTAATGCAGGGTGAATTCAAAATGAGTTTAATGGGTGAGTTGAACTACTTCCTCGAGCTTCAAATCAAACAATCGAAGGAAGGAATCCTAATCAACCAAGCTAAATATATTAAAGAAATTATCAAAAAGTTTGGCATGGAATCAAGCAAAGAAGTTGGAACACCCATGGGTCCTACATGCAGATTAGATAAAGATGAAAAATGGCACAAGTGTTGATCAAAAATTGTATAAAGGTATGATTGGATCTCTACTCTATTTAACTATTAGTAGACCTAATATTCTATTTAATGTTTATATGTGTGCACGTTTTCAATCAAATCCAAAAGAATCATATATTATTGCTATTAAGAGAATTTTCAAATATCGTAAAGGCACATGTAATATAAAATTATGGTATTCCAAGCATTCATTTTTAAAGTTAATTAGTTATTCTAGTGCTGATTATGGTGGCTGTAAGATTTATAAAAAAAGTACCAGTGGCATGCCAATTCATAGGTGTCAACTTGATTTCATGGCACTACCATAAACAGAACTCTGTAGCACTATCTACTGCTGAGGCAGAGTATGTGGCTGCAGGGAGCTGTTGTGCACAAGTGTTGTTGATCAAGCAATAGCTAGAAGACTATGATGTTATCCAGTCTAAGATTCCTATCAAATGTGATAACACAAGTGCTATTAATTTATTAAAAAATCTAATTCAGCATTCTAGAACAAAGCATATAGAAATTAGACATCATTTCATTAGAGACCATGTCTTAAATAATGTCGTAGAATTAGAATTTATACCAACTAAGAACCAATTAGCTGATATTTTCACCAAAACTCTTAGCCAAGATAGATTTGAAAAGATTAGAAGTGAGCTAGGTCTATATGACCCTTATTAAAACTGTTAACCTAATTTTTCAAAAAATAGAAAAAATTATCTAGAGTTTTCAAAAGTCAATTTAGAGCTTTTGATTACTTGATCTAGTATTGCTTTACCCATAGAAACCATTAGTTTGACCATTTGAGCTTTATCCTGTGTTTTTGCTCAAGTCAACTCGAGCAATCCTCTGTCCTATAGAGCCTACTCGAAGGACGGGTTGAAGCTTTTTTAAATAGGGTTCTGTAAGCTTTCAAACCTATTTTCTTTTCATTTCTATTATTGAACTCCGACCGCTCCCTCTCCTAAGCCTTAGAAAAATCTCTAGAACCCTTCTTAATCTCCAATCCGAGCAAGATGGGTCCTAGGAAGGTTGTTGCAAAGAGACCGAAGAGGGTTGCTCGATCAATTATGGAAGAATAGAGGATAAAGAGAAGATTGGATGCTTCGGCTTCACATTCCATGGAAGAGCAGCAATCCAAAGCTCTAGAAGCCCCCAAGCAGATCATCCTTATAGGAAATAGACAAGTAACATCTAGAAGATTTATGGATTTCAACTTTCTAGAGCAAGAAAACCTAAGGATAGGAGATTGTCTTAATGCACAGGGTTGGAAATCATTTTGTATGCTCGATTTGCCGACATATCCAACCCTAGTGAGACAGTTTTTTGAGAACCTATCCCTGGGTACCTTTCACTTGGAAACCATTGTTAAAGGTAAAAGCATTGTGGTGAATGAACAGAAATTGAGCAGTGTTCTTCAAATTCCCAAAGAAGGAGAATGTTATTTCGTGTTGAAAGAAAAGCAGAGGACACTGAGAAATGTCCTAAAGAGGAGTGATGTATCTGGGATTATTCATGCTAAAGCAAATCAATTATCCTTGGAGATGAGGCTAATTCATAACATCATTAGCCGAGTGTTCCTACCCAGAATAGGAAGATTTGATTGAGTAAGTGAAAAAGATTTGATGTTTATGAGATGCCTGGTTGAGGGGAAGTCCCTTAACTTGCCCTACATTATGATCTCTCAAATGAGGGAAGCAGCTCACAGGGTATGAGCCTGCCTTCCCTATGGTATGGTGTTTACCCTTCTTTTCCAGGATGCTGAGGTTGATTTATCAAGTGAGGATAGTAGGCCCCTGTTATACACTGACAGGTACACTGTGAAATCTTTGAACAGAATGGGGTTTCTTAAGGTCGATGAACATTGGATTCAGAAGACCTCTAGGCAGAGAGCTACACATTCTGATAAGGAGTCCGATAAGGATGACCAGGCTGGACAGCCACAGGGCATTGAGGTAGAGTGACTGATGAGGTTGGACCCTCTGAGCCAGCACCAACTCTACCTCCATCACCTATGAAAGAGTCTAATATTGGTGGTTTAAGAGATGATCAGAGATTGCAGATTATCTTAGATGAGCTCTCTACTTTGTAGTAAGGCAGAGCAGAGACTGATGCTAAGATAGTTGCTCTACAAACCGAGATGAGAGATGGTTTTCAGCAGATCTTGATAGTTCTTCAAAAGATCAGTGCAGCTAGCCAATCAGCACCTCCTCCACCACCAGCAGGACCAGATGATGATGCTAACATTGGACAGAGAGAGATTGAGCCTTCTACTAGCACACCTATTATAGATACTCCAACGGTTGGGGATGGTACTGGTGTACAGGTCACTGAGGGATAGAGCACTGGTGTATTAGACACTCCAGCAACTCAGATTCTTTCGAGCACCAGCACTTTAGCATTGTCTTATCCTCCTTCTGTGCAGGCCACTCCCATCCTGATCTCTTCAGAACATCCTTCAAGACCTAGACCTAGGCTTCCTAAACATACTGCTCCCATTAAGACTAGACTTAGGGACCTTAGGCCTAAGTTTCCTAAGTTTAAACCTCAACCTGGCATTTTAAAAGTTGGCTCTTCTTCCAGTGAAGATGAGTCTAGTTCTTCTTTCTGAGCATTAGGTCTTTTTTTTCTGCATTTTCTTATGTATGTGATACTATTTTGTAGTGCTTAGCACTTTTGTACTGTATCACATCCTATACTGACTATCCATATATATATATATATATGTTTTGAAAATTTTGTGTTTCTATTATGAATGAATCTATGAATGATTTTGTGTTTGTATGAATGATTATGAATGAATGATTACTATATACATTTTTTATTGAAAATGTATATGTTTTGTTGATGACAAAAAGGGGGAGAGGATCACGAATATGAATAGAAAAGTATGATAAAAACAAGAAGTATATTGCATATCAAGCATAAATTACCCTGTTATATGAAAAAGGGAGAGCAATTATTGAAATTTCTTTCAAATATAAAGTGAAAAGTTCTCCTCACTAAAGCTAGAAATTAGTATATTGGTGATTAGTATATAATTTGATACTTGCCTATAGCTTTAGTGCATGACTTGTATAGTAACCTTATTATCCTGATACATGTTCTTAATAATTGATACATTGTTTTGATACTAGTTCATTTCAACATCTTGATACTTCACTTGTTCTGATACATACTACCTTGAATATGCATGACACATGTGAATATCAATACATAGTATGTCATTACATGTAATTGTAAAGTATTCTAAAGCTTTTCATGCCCAGTATTTTGTCATTATCAAAAAGGGAGAGATTGTTGACCTCTGAAATGATTTTGATGATTACAAAATATTGGAGCATGTATATATTACTAATTCTTTCAATTACTCAAGAAGTTTTTGCAGGAAGTATTTATCATTGTATCATTTGGTTTTCTATTCAGTGAATTGTATTCCAGTATTGTATGAACTTATGTACATCTTAAGTTATAAAGCCCTAATTTTTATCCTTGCAATTTTGTAAAAAGTTCTAAAAATTAGTAAAAAGTGAGTATAAATAGGTTAGACATATGTGGTAAGTTTTTTAAAGTATTTGGAAGACTTAATAATGTTAGAAAATTGCCTTGAAGAAGTTCTGCTTCAGCGACTCATAGACCTCGAGCCGACTCATAGACCAAGAGCCGACTCATGTTCTAGCATGGCACGGAGAGTCAAGTTTTCAGAAGTTCGAGCCAACTCGAGCATAATGAGCCGACTCGTCCAAAGTGTGTAAATCACAGGTTTTAGAAACTCAAAAGTTCGAGCCGACTCGACCCAGAAGAGCTGACTCGTTCAGAGATTATTTTTGGTCTGTTTGTGACTTCGAGCTGACTCAAGGTTCTCGAGCTGACTCGAGTGACAGGTTCTAGCTTTTTAATGGCTAGTTGCTGAATCAATTTTTTGAAATCAAAGGCCCTCCAACAGCTATATTTTGGATCTTTAGGCCCTACAATAGCTAGTTTTGCTTAAAAACTATACAAGGGAGTATTTATGATCAATTAAAGCATGATTATTGATTATTCATTGAAAGTTAAAGAGCATTCAAGTGAATTTCAAGTCTTTCACCAACCAACTTCAAGTGAGCATTCAAGAAGGGATTTAAAGCTTCTCCAACTTATCTCAATTCATTGAATCCAACTTTTGAGGAAGTCAAGAAGCAGGTTTAAAAGTATTCAAGAGCATCTAAAGTAAGGCTTCAATTTGAACTTCATCAGCAACTACTAAACAAATTGGGTTTGTTGTAAAGTTGCTATTTTCATTTGATATATCTTGTTTTCTCTCCAAGAGTAGCAAGGGACTGTGTCTTGCGAGTGTTGAAAGGTTTTTAGGTGAGCCTATTAAAACCTAAGCTTGGATTTCTTTGGTGAGCCTGGTACTAAAAATCAAAAGGAGTTGAATTCTTGGTAAGCCCGATGTAAAACTAAGTGTGGGTTTCTTTGGTGAGCCCGGTTTAAAAATCAAAGTGTAGAGGTTTGGATTGTGGCCTGTTAAAATAATTCGACTGTATTCTGGTGGGGGATATAGTGAAAATCCCAAGTGGTGCTTGGGTAGTGGATGTAGGAGTGGGTTGCTCCGAACCACTAATTTTTTTGTGTTTGTGATTGTGTTTAATTGACTTCTTTGTGTTTGTTGATTTAATTACTTCCATTGCATAATCTAGCACAACACCAACACTAAAAGATATTCAAAGTGCATATATTTGCAATAAAATTTTATATCCCAAAAAACCCCCCTTTTGGGAAGCCACCTAGGCAACAAGCTCTTTGATGATATTGAAGAAGCTTGTCTCCAAGTTGTTGAAGCCTTTGAATGATGCTTGAAGATGTGGACTTGGAATGCTTTTTTGAACTTGAATGCTTGAATCTCAACTCTCTCAAAATATGAATCTTCAAGAATATTCAATTGGATCTTCAAAGAATTTATCAATCAATCCTAAGAATCACTTTTCCTTGAGTTTGATGATGTTTAAATAGCCCTCCAAACCTTAAAAGATCATTTATGATTGTTGAAGGGAAAAATATAGCCATTAGGAATAATTTTGGAAAGTTCTATACTTAAAAAAAAACTAGCCATTATACCAAGTGTTGACACTTAATTTGTTCATGAGTCGATCTGTGAGTCGATATTTGGGTCAACACTTGGATCAACACCGGGTGTAATTCTTGAATTTCATGGTTCTGCTTCATTTCTGGTCTCAGGCTATGAGTTGATCTGTGAGTCGACACTTGGGTCGACACTTCTATGAGTCTACACTTTTGTGAGTCAACACTTCTATGAGTCTACACTTCTGTGAGTCTATCCTTGGGTTGACACTTGAGTCAGCACTTGGCTAAAATTCAGCTTTCTTGTCTCAGGCCAATTCTAAAGTGTGTGCCAAGCTCCGAAACTCATCCAAATTAAAATTGTGAGCTTTTCAAGATCTTCCTCATATTCCAAATCTCATATAACTTGAAATTCCATTAATTTAACTAACTTCTTCAACTAATTGACAAGCAATTCAAACTTTCAATACTAATGAGTGCCTATATCTGATAAACACTTTTAACATACATTAGTACTCATATATACTTAAGTATTTTGTCATTCATCAAAATCAAGACCAGAGTCAACACACAATCTAAGCCTTACTAGATTATAAGATCACTGAGGGAGAAATGGAATCTAATGACCAACATAAAACCTTAAGGAACTATTAGTACCCTAATAGCTCTGTCCAAATGGATTATAGTGTATGACCTAAAATCCTACAGGAAATGGATTCTAGTGTATGACCTAAAATCTTATAGGACTATTGGTACCCAATTGACTCTATCAAACATCTACAAGTAGATTCCCAGCTAATAATTTTATGAATAGATCTCAAACTAATTGATATGTATCCTAAATTCACTAGATTCAAAGATGCATATAATTATACAAGGGAGCCTGAAAAAGTTACTAAAATGAAATCTTTGATCTATAAGATAGAGGAAGTCATAGAATATAAAGGATATACCTAATTAGACCATGTGCCAGCACCTATGTGCACAACATATGAAGCACCAGATCTTGTTATAGAGGAATGTCCTTACTTGATGCATTCAACCCAAAATGAGTTCACATAGCGAAGTGCAAGTAATAAATAATATGTGACCGAACCCTATGCACCATCTATAACCCAGGATTGGAAAATTATCCAAATTTTGTATGGTCACAAAATGTAACATTAGAAACTTACAATTTTGATCAATCTTACTTAAGGCCTAGCTAAGAACTGAATAATCAACAACTGGGTTTAGATCTCAAGGAAGGATTTAGTCATCTAGAGAAAGCCCTAGAAGCTCTAGTAAATCCCATGCTTACCTTAATGCAATACTAAATAGTACCAATCTATCTTAAATAGCTTCATGCAGACCATGGGCCAATAGATAACTTCTAACACCCAAGTTATTGCCCATTTGGAGTTGTAATTGAGTCCATTAGCCATGGTAGTGAGTGAAGAAGAGCTATCTCGTCAATTCGATAGTGACCTTGAGGAACAATTCCTGGCTAGAAGCTTTAATATCTCTGTAATTGTCCCTAAATAATCAATTATAACTCTTGGAAATAAAATAAAGCAACCATGCATAACCAAAAAGACCAACCTAAATAACTCAACTAAGGAAAAAACATATAAAGAGAAATCATAATGAAGGGATGAACCACTTCCATCATCACCTTACCTATGGCCCCATTCTTTAGTGCCCCAAAATCATCTATTGCTTTTAAGAGGAAGGAAGAACAAATAGGTGCAATAATGAAATTAATTGAGACTTCCTAAGGATCACAATTGAAGAATACAATAGAGAAAGCTACACATAAAATTCATTTCCATAATTCCTTAAACCCCTGTCTAGCTTACTTTGAGGTGGATGATTTTGATGTAAATGGGTATACCATAGAAATAAATGACCTAATAGAAATACCTTACCCCAACCCCATCCCACTTTGGATCAAGAAATATGAGCCACCACCCAACCCTCTAATAGCTCCCTTATTAGAGTTACCACTTAACCCAAAACTAAAACCACTTTTTGTTGCATCCACTGATACCCTACCAATAATATATAATCAGGAAGCCCAAATTATAGGTGTAATAAAAGCATATAAAGAAGTTATTGGATGGGATATTGCTTATACGAGGGATAATGATTTCAATTTTTTTTTAAATTTTTTATATTCGGCACTACTTTCAAGGACACATTCAAAATTTATCTATAATATAAAATGATATATACAGATAGAATTAATGTTAATTTGAAAAAAGTGCCAGGTTGTAGATCAAAAAGAAATTATACTTTTAGTTGAACCCCTCATGACACTGGTTGAACATTTGCCTAAAAAGAAAGAGGCACCAAAAGAGGATCCTGAAATACTTCCTCAACAAATCGAGTATATATGATGAGGATATCAGATCAAACATAAACTTCAAGCTTCAATTTGTTCTCTAAGTCATGTGTTGAGTCCTGTAATAGAATTTAATTTTTGAGTCCTATAATAAAGTTTGAGTCTTGTATCAGAGTGAGGCAACTGAGTTCAGTTGAGCCCACCTGGTCAAGTGAGTCTTTTGAGTCTTATAATTTTGGTTTCATCCTAGAGGAGAGTCGTCAAGAGTCACCAGGCTCCTCCATCAGAGCAGAGTTCAAGTACCTGGGCCCCTACTCAGGCCCCCTAGCCTTGGAGCCCAAGGGATGGGCCTTCATGCTGCCAAGCCCAATGTAGGCGCCCCTCCAGATGGTGCCCTTCTTCAGCCCAGTCCACACTAGTTGGCGTCCCCCAAGCCCAAGGTGCCCTGGCCCATCAAAAAAAGGTGGGCCATCCCAATCCTTGCCGCCCCCCCAGGGTTTCATGTTTAGTGCTCCAGCCTAAGAAGAAGGCTTGCCATTGACATGGTCCACCAAGGTTTCTTGGCCTTCAAGTAATGTAATTCTACTTTATTTTGGAGTCCAGGGACCTAGGTAACTCTATAAATACCTAAGCCTCACCTCTTGTATGAATAATCTCTTTCATGAAATAAAAATCTTGATTGACTTGTTCAATTATTCCTCCTTCTTGGAGTGGGTGTGAGACTCATGGTTACTTATGTGTGTAAACCCTAGCTGCCCCTGCCTCTCTCTCTCTTCTCCTAATCAAAGCCGCCCTATCCTTCTTCCTTCAAACCCTAAAATGCCCAAACACTAAGCCCCAAGCCGCCACCCATATCTCCCATCTTCCACCTTTCCACCCCAATCAAATCCCACAACCACTTGGCCGCCCCTTCCATCTCCCTTCCAGGCATCCCCTGGCCCCACAGGCCTCCAAAAACTCTAGCCCCAACATCCTCACCAATAGCCAGGCCACCCACATTAATCCAGGTACCCTCCGAAGCTACAAGCCACCAGCCCTTGCAACTCCATCTTCCAACCATCCTTCAACCCAATCTCTAGTTTCTTATTTTTTCCTTCTTGTTTGCCTCTAACCTTTGATGTTTGCAGGATCCTTCTGGTGCCACGCCCTCTAGATGATGTCCTCCTTGCATTCGAGCCGATCTAATAAAAAGTCGATGGATCCATGGGAAAGTGACCAGATCATCCAGGTGCCAATCCGAGTGGAGTGATCTCATCTACAATATGAAGACATCATTGCCTAGTAAGTTCAGTCTGATTCCCAACTCTCTTTGTCTGATTTCTTGAAGATTGAACATGCTCCTAATAGGCCATCTTAGTCCTAGGATCCTAGTTTTCTTTTCTCTTTGATTGATCTAGCATGTGGGTAGGATACTAACTGATACAAGATAACCCTAACCTTGTCCTGTGTAGTTTCGGGAATCAAACCATAAAAAAAATCTGAAATTATTTGTTTGCTTTAATATGATTTTCTTCATGTTCATCTTTTGCTTATCATCCTGCATCATGATAGAATCCGGTCCCTCATCAATTTTGGTATCAGAGCGGGATTAGGACATGTTCTTGCATCATAGGTAGAATTTATGCATGCTATTTTCTGCGTAACTAGTAACTAGTCAAAATATAGGACTGTGTCCCCTATTAAATGTTGATATTTTTATTTGATTTTCGTGGTAGTTATCCTCTATTTTTCTTTTATTTTTGTGGATTTTTTCAGATTGAAAATAAACAAAAAAATGGCAAAAACAAAACCCTAACAAAAAAATCTGCATGCTGTTTCTGCACTAGGGGTCCCAAAATAGGTCTAGTTTTCCATCTTTGGCATACTTTTTTTTCATAATTTTTGCACTGATTATTCCTTGAGTTGTCCTTTGTTTTACTATTATTTTTTTCTTATTTTACAGAACCATAAAAAAAAACAAAAAAATCTGCATCCTAGAAACCTTAACCAAAAATCTTTCCTGCACCTAGTTAGAAACCCTAGGTTTTGCATCATCAAACTATTTTTGTTTTGCACAAAATTTGGTAGGAATTATCCTCACATGTATATCTCTATTCTGAAAATTTTTAAATTTTTTCTGCTATGAAATCCATGCTAACCTTTGCATCAAAATAGAACCATAAATTTCAATTTCTGCTATTCCTGCATACTTGACTTGACTAAACCTAATCAACTACCAAACCCCACCCAACCCAAGCTAGTTTGATTGATCACTTAACCAACTTGACATTAAGTCACCACCTCATAAAAAAAGATAAAAAAAAAATTATTCTCTATTTTTTGTTATTAGATTGCATTAGGGTTTCATTGATTGTGCATTATCTGCATCTAACCTAATCTTAAGGGCAATTTTCTCTATCAAATTAGGGCGGGATTTCATCACCTATCCTGGGACCAAAACAACCACCCTTATATGAACCCAAGCCTTAATAAAATCAACTAGAAACTTAATTGATTTAGAGATACCAACAGGTCGGGTCCGAGTCTAGTGGGAAACTAGTGCACTCAACCCTCCACTTATTACTGGAAGCTGGTGTCTAGGCTAGAGGTCTAGAGGTAAATGCCCTAAGTGGACTAGTGGTTACTTAATTAGGATCCTGTGACAAGTAGGGGGAGCCTCCCACCGGCCCACCTCTTACCTGGCCAGTGGAAGGACTAAGTGTTGAGTTGGGTGTAAGTTGAGTTAACTCACCTGATTTTGGCTTTAGGTCTAGCAAACCCTAGAACGTGCTAACCCTTGTGTGCTTAGTTGCATCATAACCCTTGTGTGTGTGCTTGCCTTAGATTAGGAGCCCAATACCAGTAGTCCCACCCCAACCTAGTGTGACCATGGAGCCTTGCCTTTACACCTTCCTTAGGACCCTGAGTGATCAGCTTGCCCAGATGATCCATAGGTTGGATCCGATAGATGACCGATTGGGAACCCTAGAGAAAACCCGTAGGACCTGTACTAAGCCTAACCCTAGGAGAGCCTCGTACCCAGAGCCTAACCATAGGAGAGCCCCACACCCTGAACCCAGATCCTATGAATCCAGAACCTATGAACCTAGCCCCTGTGCACCCAAATCCAATAAACCCATAACCCATAGATCTGAGCCCACATCCTATAAGCCCAAGAGATCCATAAACCATAGGTCAAGCCCATGTCCTATGAGCCCAGAAAACCCATAACCCTTAGTCAGTTCGAACCCAGTAGGATTAGTCCCCCTAGGTATCAGCCAAGTATTAGTCAGGTACCCCTTAGTCAACCCACCCCTACTACCCCAAACACTAGCTAGTTTTACCTTAACCAACCCCCTCCTACCACTCCACTAGTTCATAAGAATGACATTGAAGAGGAAGTTTATGAAGCTGATGTGAGCTTAGTGGACAAGTATGAGAAAAAAAAGGAGTTACCTATAGAAGACCTAGAATTAATTGACCCAGTAGATACCCAGACTAAAGCCAACCCAGAATTAGTTAACCCTGACCATACCTAAATAGAAGCCAACCCAAAGTTAGTTGACCCTAACCATACCCAGACTGAACCTGTAGTGGAAGTACAATTGAAGGAAAAGGACCATGAGGAACCCAACCCTACTATTAGAATTATACCTAAGGAGACTTTAGAAGAGAGCCCAATTATATAGCCCAGTCCTGAGATTTAAGAACCAAAAGAATTTATTAAGGACCTGATCTCTTTAAACCAATACCCTCAGGAAGAATCCCCTCCTATAGTTTCCATTGAAGATCTCTTCCTTTAAATTAGTGACCCATCCTTCCATAAGGCAGACCCTATAAATATACCTCAACCCTGTAAGGTCAACCTCATTAGTCTAGGACTAATCCCTGACACCCCTTCTTATATCCTATTCTATCTGACCAACCCCGAACCCTTTTTTCTACCCTATCAGGCTAACCCTGAATCCACCTCTTATTTTCTATCCTTTCCGAAGCTTCTCATGTTTCTCTAACTATTAGATTGCATTTTATAGAAGTTAACATGCTACATACATTCATTGTGCATGTTAGGTTTGCATTGTATTTCTAGCATACTCTATGGCATTTAGTAGGAGTACATGCTCCATTCTCATCTGCATGTCACCCACCTGACCAAGGGACAAACCCATAGTTCTAGCTCAGGGTTTAGTTGAGTATGCATATCAGTAAGTGTTGGCATGAGTCATTTGCCTGCATTAGGTGTTATGAGTTTTGCACAGCATGATTAGAGATCTACATGAAGAATTAATCATCAGATTAATGTAAGCAATATTTTCTGTAGAAACATGGTTAATTCCCAAAAAGAGTCTAAGAGTTTACTAGGAAAATCTTGTGATGATTAGGCTACATACCCATAAGATGGATCCATCAAAGTGATAAAGAATGTTGGACCTAGTGCCTATGTTACCACCTAATTAGGCATTAAGCTCAACCTTCAATATCTCAGACTTAGTTGAGTATAGAGAGCCAGCAATGATACCCAGTGAGTTTTGAGCCTAACCCTTTCTTTGAGAGCGAACACAACCCTGAGTATCCACCATCAATTTATCCTGTGCGAGGAAAAGATTGAGCGTATCCTGGATGACCAAGCTACTAGTACTAGGATCAAAGGCTTCCATGTCACTAGGTTGGTTGGCAAGGTTGACCGAGATCTAAGGATTCGTAGATCACTCGAGAGGATCTGCAACACCTCAACCCAGACCCATCAGAGCAGTACCTGAGCCAGATCAACCTTTACTCAACTGGGTTGAGTTCCTCCCACCTCGGGAGAGTTGATGAGGACATCAAATTAGACATAGACTTCAAGCTTCAATTTATTTTCTAAGTCATGTGTTGAGTCATGTAATGAAATTTAATTTTTGAGTCTTGTAATAAAGTTTGAGTCTTGTATTAGAGTGAGGCAACTGAGAAAGGTTAGTGACCTGGACCATGCCTAACAGATTACTAGGAATTATGAGCATTTTTAAAGAGGGCCCATCTACCGTAAACTCGAGCCCACTAGATATCCTAGTCAGTATCTAGGAGCTAGCCAGTCCCACCAGAGCTGACCTAGCCCTAGCTGACCTAGCCCGGGTTGACCCAGTCTAAGTCACCCTAACCTGAGGTGACCCTATCCTAGTACTCCTTTGACCCGTAGAGATGATAGAGGTAAATTTGTAGAGGTCCACAAGAGTCCCAATCCCTAGAAGACCTATTTTAAATGTCAAAAACCAAGCCACTTTGCTAGCCAGTGCCCAGTTAGTGACCTACACTTAGGTGAGCTAGAGGAAGAGGAGCCTAAACTCGTAGTTGAACCTGAGGGAGAAATCTATGAGGCAGATGACCAGTTATTGGTTGAGTATGATGGAGAGGAAGAGATACCTGAATCTAAGGACCTGTTAGGCATGGTTAGGTGCATCTTGACCCAAACCCCAGTTAAGGAAGATTGGTGTAGGACTAACATCCTACAAACCTTTGTTAAGATAGGGGGTAAGGTTTTTAAGATTATCATAGATAGTAGGAGTTGTGTCAATGTCGTCTCTGCTAATACAGTCAAATTTTTAGGGTTGACCACAGTTCCCCATCCTAGCCCCAACAAGGTTTCTTGGGTAGATTCCACCTCCATCCAAATCAAGTCTAGATGCCAAATCTTAGTTAAACTGCAATCCTATGAGGAAAAGATTTGGTGTGATGTCCTTCCCATGGAAGTAAGTAGTATCATTTTAGGTCGACCTTGGCTTTATGATCATGATGCAACTCTGTTTGGTCGAACCAATGTCTATGCTTTTAGCCACCATAGGAATAAGTTTGTTATCCACCCAACTCCACCTAGAGACCCAATGAAGAGAGGTTCTAGTAGCCTTAAGGACAAGAAACTAGGAGTTAATCTAATTAAGGCTAAGGAGTTAGAGAAAGAAATTACTGAGGGTAACCTTATTTGGATCTTGACCACCAAAGAAATCCACGAACCGACCCAAAAGAAACACCCTCCAGAAATTGTTGAGGCTCTTAAAGAATTTGGGGATGTCTTCCCTGATGATTTACCTGATCAATTGCCACCCTTAGAGACATCCAATATGCCATAGATCTGGTCCCAGGAGCCACTTTATCAAACCTTCCTCACTATAGAATGAACCCGAGTGAGCATCAAGAATTACAAAAACAAGTGGGAGAGTTACATAGGAAGGGTTTTATTAGGGAGAGCTCGAGTCCATGTGTAGTCCCTGCTCTACTGACCCCTAAGAAAGATGGTACCTGGAGGATGTGTGTAGACAGTAGAGCTATCAACAAGATAATTATGAAGTATAGGTTTCCCATCCCTCGATTGGACGACATGCTAGATATGATGGCCAATGCTAAAGTTTTCTCAAAGATAGACCTTAAGAGCGGCTATCATCAGGTTAGGATTAGACCTGAGGATGAGTGGAAGATCGCATTCAAGACTAAAGATGACCTGTTTGAGTGGGTTATGATGCCTTTTGGCCTTTCAAATGTACCAAGTACATTTATGAGGATTATGACCTAAGTCCTAAGAGAATATACTAGAAAATTTGTTGTGGTCTATTTCGATGATATCTTGATCTATAGCAGGACTAAAAAGGACCACCTTAGTCACCTTAGAGTAGTATGTCAGACCCTTTGGGAGAATAACCTCTATGCCAACTTTAAGAAATGTGAGTTCATGACACATAGGGTTATCTTCCTAGGTTTTGTTGTCACCCCTAAGGGAGTTTCTACAGATCCTGAAAAGGTTAGGGCAATTGTTGAGTGGCCGGTACCCACTAGTATCCACAATGTGCATAGTTTCCATGGCCTAGCAACCTTTTACAAGAGATTTATTAGGGTTTTAGTACTATCATCACACCAATAACCGATTGCATTAGGAAGGGTACATTTGAGTGGACCAAAGCATCTAATAAGGCCTTCCTAGAGCTTAAGGATAAGATGACACATGCACCTATCCTTAGATTACCTGACTTTTCTTAGGTGTTTGACATCGCTTGCGATGCCTCGGGAGTAGGAATAGGTGGGGTACTAAGTCAAGAAAATCATCCTGTGGCCTTCTTTAGTGAAAAGCTGAACGAGGCTAAACTTAAGTACTCTACCTATGACAAGGAATTTTATGCAGTAGTCCAGGTCCTTAGATATTGGAGGCATTACTTACTACCACAGGTGTTTGTCTTATTTTCTGATCATGAGGCACTCCAGTTCCTGAACTCCCAAAAGAAACTCAACCCAAGGCACAGTAAGTGGATCAAGTACATTCAAGCATACACCTTTGTCCTGAAACACCATGCCAGAATAGACAATAAGATAGCAGACACCCTTAGCCATAGGTCTTTGCTTTTAGGTTCAGTCAGTACCTAAGTCATAGGGTTTGATAGATTAAAGGAAGAGTATGAGGCCGGCCTAGACTTTGGTGACATTTACTAGACCCTTAGGCTAGGACCATCCAGTACCCATAGTGAGTACACCATCCAAGATGGCTACCTATTTCAAAATAATAGACTCTATATCCCTAGAACTTCTCTTAAAGAATTCCTGATTTAGGAGACCCATGTTGGAGGTTTAGATGGTCACTTTGGTAGGAATAAGACCATTCTAGCAATAGAAGACCAGTTTTATTGGTCAGGTTTAAAAAGACATGTTGCTCAGATTGTAGCCAGGTGTAGAACTTGTGCTATTGTAAAATAGCAGAAGCAAAACACTGGTCTCTACAAACCTTTACCAGTGACTGATTGCCCTTGGTAGGATCTCAGTATAGACTTCGTGTTAGGATTACCTAAGACCCAGAAAAGATACAATTCTATCTTTGTAGTGGTCGATAGGTTCTCTAAGATGGCTCACTTCATCCCATGTTCCCAAACATTTGATGCATTTAGAGTAGCCAAGCTTTTCTTAGACAATGTGGTTAGACTCCATGGCCTACCCAAGACCGTCGTATCTGATAGGGATGTTAGGTTCACCAATTATTTATGGAAAACCCTTTGTCACCTGTTAGAGACCAAGCTTAAGTTTTCTACAGCCTACTACCCCCGAACAGATGGCCAAACCGAAGTGGTGAACCGTAGCCTAGGAAACCTCCTTAGATGCTTGGTAGGTGAACACATTGGAAATTTGGATCTATTGTTGCCTAGAGCAGAGTTCACCTACAAGAGATCAGTAAATAGGACCACGGGTAAGAATCCTTTCAAGATAGTCCATGGGTATAAGCCTAATCGCCCTATTGATTTGATTCTTTTACCTGTTCATGCACGAGTCTTAGAGTCTGCAGAGTCATTCGCACAGCATATTAGAGACTTGCATAATATTAGCCAAAAGATTAACCTAAGCAATGAAACATATAAGAAACTGGCTAATTTTTGAAGAATGGCCAAGGAATTTGATGTAGGAGATTCTATCATGATTAGGCTTAGGCCTGAGCGGTTCCCACCCGGGACCATTAAGAAGCTTCATGCTCATGGAGCCGGACCTTTTAAAGTGATAAAAAAGGTTAGACCAAATGCCTATGTGTTAGATTTGCCTCCGGATTTAGGCATTAGTTCTACCGTAAATATCACAGACCTTGTTGAGTATAGGGAACCAGCAGTGACACCCAGTGAGGCCTTTGGACCTACTCCTTCCATTGTGAGTGACCCTAGCCCAGAGTGTCCAACAATTATTTGGCCTGAGAGAGGAGAACAGATCGAGTGTATCCTGGACGATCAAGCCATCACGATCTGGGATAGCGGCTATCAATGCTATCTGGTCTGATGGCACGGCGGTCCAGAGTCGGACAATTCATGGATTTCTTGAGAAGACTTGCAGCACCTCGACCTAGACCTTCTCGAGAGATATGTAAGCCAGTGTGATCCTTACTCGACAAGGTCGAGTTCCTCTCACCCTGGGAGAATTGGTACAGATACCAGAGGCACCTGAATAAAACAGAGGCTTCTCAACCCTCTATGGATTACTTAGTAGTGTTTGAGTCCAATTGTAATAAGGGCTTAGCCTAATTAAGTTATCATTTTCATTATTTGAGTCCTGTACCAGTCAGCTCATGTTGAGCTAGTTCTTTTTTAGTCCTATATATGTTAGTCCAAGTCAAGTGAAGACTCAGTACAAGTGAAGACCAAGCCGGTACAAGTAAGGATCAACCCAGCTTGAAGTTATGAAGACCATGGAAGGCTTTATAGAAGAAATCAGAAGCCCGGGAGCCAAATCAGAAGCCCTGAAGCCCTGGATCGTAGCCTGAAGCAAACTGGGCCAGCCAAGGCCCAAGAGAGGATTTAATTGGTGCCATCACCCTATGGTCACCATCCTTGGTCAGCCACTTAGGGTCACCTCCCTTGGCCGACCAAGGCAAGAGAGAGAGGGAGCAATTTGAGGGATTCAAGTCCTAGACCTACCATGTATTCTAGCTTGGGTTTGGGTAGGATTCAAATTCCTCGGAAAAGTCTATTGTATCCTTACTTAGGAGGCAAGTTTGTGAGTCAATTTAAGAGACTCTATTCTCTTGTATGAAGATACTTTTTTTGAATGAATACAACTGAGTTTTCCATCTATTGTGTGCTATCTGCTGTGTGCTAAGGGGATTCTGTGTGAACCCCTCTTCTTCTTCTTTGTGTCCTGTGCTCAGTCTCCAATCACCATCCACCTCTCCAAGCCATGGCCGCCCAACCTCAAACTCTTCTTCCCCTTGCTATTTTAACTTTATTTCTTCATTCTTGTTGAGTTTCCTAACCCTTGATAGGCTATTTGCAGCTCCCTCAACTTCTATGAATCCAACAACTCCAATCGGGCAACGATCGGATCATCGAGTTGAAAGCCAAGAATCCACAGGTCTCCGGCATGAACATCCAGGCTACATCCAGGAGCGAGAGCGATCCCTTCATCTATGATCTTCTTCGAGTATTTCAACCATTGCTTGGTACACCCCCTCTGCTTTCCAGTAGCATTATTGAAGGGGAACTAGCCCAACCGAGACTTCTCAGCCTCGACGATCCTCTTTCTTATTACTTTTTAGGTTCTACTTTGCATGTTATAGTTTCTTCTTACATAGAATTCTCTACTTAGGTTCTTGGTCTATTCTTCGGGAATTAAATACATAACTTAATCAAAAAAAATTACAAAAATAATTATGCATGCATCGTAGTTTTGCATCACTTTATTTTTATAATTATTTTTGAATTGTTGGATTATTTGTGAGTCCGGTTTAAAAACCAAATAGGTTCATGGTTAGCCTATGTTAAAACCAAATGTTGGGTTCTTGGTCATCCTGTTAAAACTAAGTGTTAGGTTTCTTTGGTGAGCCCGGTTTAAAAGTCAAAGTGTAGAGGTTTGGATTATGAGCCTGTTAAAACAATCCGATTGTATTTCAATGGGGGATATAGTGAAAATCCCAAGTGGTAATCTTGGATAGTGGATGTAGGAGCTGGGTTGCTCCGAACCACTATAAAACTTCCTATGTTTATGTTGTGCATTCTCTTTATATCTTGCTTCTTCTTTTAATTAGTTCAATCGAAGCACTTAACACTTCAAGGGATTTTCAAAGAGCATATAATTGCTTAAATTTCTTAAATTCCTAATTCACCCCCTCTTGGGAAAGCAACCTGGGCAACAACTGGTATCAGAGCAGTGTATCTGAATACATTTAGAGTAAAGATTGATGGCTCATCCTATGAGTACATCCTTAGCTGAAGGCCAATCTACCAATAGACCTCCACTCTTCACTGGCATAAATTATTCATATTGGAAAGCTAGAATGAAAATCTATATTCAAGCTGTTGATTTTCAATTATGGAAGGTCATTCTAAAAGGGCCACAAATTTCCATGATCAAAATTAATGGCATGGATGTCCCAAAGCTTGAAGAGAACTGGGATGAACACAACATGAAGATGAGGGAATTAAATGCCAAAACAAAGAATTTATTATACTATGCTTTGGATGCTAACGAGTTCAATCGAATTTCCACTTGCTCTTCAGCAAAGAAAATTTGGGACAAACTCGAAGTGACTCACGAAGGAACTTTCCAAGTGAAGACTTTGAAAATTAATTTTCTTGTATATAGTTATGAACTTTTCAAAATGGGACCAACTGAAACTATTTCTACCATATTTACTCACTTTATAGATATTATTAATGGTTTGAAAAGTCTTGGCAGGGTTTTTTCAAATGCTGACTTAGTACAAAAGATCTTCAAATCACTTCCGAACAAGTGGGACCCCAAAGTGACTGCCATCCAGGAAGCGAAAGATTTAAATGCCTTATCTCTGGATGAATTAATGGGTTCACTCATCACATATGAACTTACCATGCAGCATAGAACTGATGATGATCAGAAGAAGAAGAAGATAATAGCCTTCAAAGCTACATCGGATTCAAAGAAAGATGAGGAATCAAAAGATGACTGCACCTTCTCCGAAGATGATCTAGAAGACAAGATATCGCTATGGTCGTGAGGAGATTTAGAAGGTTTATGAGAAAGAAAAAAGAAAGATACTATAGAAAATTCCATAAACGAGGTGAGCACTCCAAGGACAAGGACAAGGATAGAGAAAAAGAAAAAGAACAAGTGCCCACATGCTATGAATATAAGAAACCAGGGCACATTCATCCCGACTGTCCTTTGTTAAAGAAATCTTTCAAGAAGAAGAAAAAGAAAGCTATGGTTGCTATATAGAGTGACAGTGAGGAGTCGACTTCATCTGAAGAAGAAAGGACCATGAAAACTACTAACCTATGTCTAATGGGTCTCGAAGATGAGGTAACATCCTCCGAACCTCAATTAGAATTTACTTTTAATGAATTGAATTATGCTTTTCATGATCTACTATCTGAATTCAAAAATGCTGGACTAAAGATAAGAACTTTAAAAATTATCAATGATTCTTTACAAAAGGAGAAAGAAGAGATTTCAGAAAAGATAATCTATTGGCAAAGAATTTACATATCTTTTCTAAAAAATACAAAGCTTTGAAAACTGAAAACAATGCATGTCTTGACAAGAACAAAGCTTTATTTGTTGAAAATAATGACTTGAAAAAGGAGGTTGAAAAACTCAAGCCACTGGTTGAAAAACTAACCTTATCTTCAAATAAGCTTGAGTTAATTTTAAAAGATCAAAGAATTTTTGGAAACAAAGCTAGAATTGGTTTCAATTCTTCAATTTCAAATGAAATTTCAGCTACTAAATTCATACCTTCAAAAGCTTATGTTTCAAAATCAATATCTTAAGAAGCTTTTGTATCTAATCCTTCTACATCCATTTCTAGACCTTCAATGTATGTACCTAAGGTTACAAATAAAAAATATGTTATATCTACATCTACATCAACATCTAGAACTTCAATTCATGCATCTTTTAAGAATTCTAGAATTATATGTTATGCATGTCATGGAGTTGGACATAAATTCTTTCAATGTAATTCATTAAAGAAAAATGCATATTCTAAGAATAGAATTAAAAGAATTTGGGTTCCTAAAGAAACCACCTCCGCTAACCTGCAAAGACCCAAGTTAGCTTGGGTACCTAAAAGAACTTCTTGATTGTCTTGCAGGAATGTCTTGCAACCCAAAAATTGAAAAAAAAAATGGTATCTCGATAGTAATTGTTCAAGGTATATGATGGGTGACAAGAATTAATTTATCACCCTGGAGATGAAAGAAAGAGGTATGGTTACTTTTGGAGAAATGACAAGGAAAAAATAATCAGAATTGGTAAGATCAAAATAACCCCTTGTACTTTTATTTTTAAAATGTATTGCTAGTAGACAAATCGAAGCATAATCTATTAAGCATTAGTCAATTATGTGATAAAGGCTTCAAGGTTGTTTTTGAATCATCTATGTGTATTATAACAAACTCTCTTGATTCTAGCAGCAAGTTCATTGGACATAGACTTGAAAATATTTATGTGGTAGACCTTAATGATCTTGCTATGTCTAGTAGTTCCAGTCTAGTTGCAATGAATGCTAAGACCAAGGAGTCTTGTTTACTTTGGCATAGACGATTAGGTCATGCTAGTATGCATACTATTGCCAAACTAATTTCAAAGAATCTAGTTAGAGGCATGCCTAAATTTAAAGTGATCTTAATCATGTTTGCGATGCATGCCAAATAGGTAAACAAACTAGGAAGAGTTTTAAATCCAAAAATATGATTTCAACTACTAGACCCTTGAGCTACTTCACATGGACTTATTTAGACCAACTAGGACCACAAGCCTAGGTGGTATGAAATATGCTCTTGTGATAGTAGATGATTCTTCTAGATTTACTTGGATTTTGTTTATTGCTCATAAAGATGAAACTTTTAAAGTCTTTCAAAAATTTCATAAAAAAGTTTCTAATCAGAAAAATCTTTAAATAGTTTCAATTAGGAGTGATCACTGCACCAAATTTGAAAATTAGTTTTTCGATGATTATTGTACAGAAAACGACATTGATCACCACTTCTCTGCTCCTAGGACACCACAACAAAATGATGCCGTAGAGAGAAAAAATAGGACTTTGAAAGATATGGCCCAAACAATGTTGTGTGAAGGCAATCTTCCAAGGTACTTTTGGGCAAAAATGGTGAACACTGCTTGTTATATCTTGAACCACATTTTGATTCATCTTATTTTGAAGAAAACCTCCTATGAGCTTTGGAATGAAAAGAAACCCAACATTAATTACTTTCATGTATTTAGTTGTAAATGCTTTGTGCTTAATAATAGTAAAGATAATCTAGAAAAATTTGATGCTAAATCTGATGAAGCAATTTTCCTTGGTTATTCATTACATAGCAAAGCATATAGAGTATTTAACAAAAGAACTCTTACTGTAGAAGAATCTATGCATGTTATTTTTGATGAAACTAACCCTTCACCTTCTAAGAAAGAAGAGTGCATAGACAATGATGCAGGTACAATTCAAAAAGAAATAGAAGACATGAGCATACAAGAAAGATCAACTCAAAAAGAAAAAAAAATAGTAAGTAAGGATCATACTAATCTATCAAAGAAATTGAGGTATGTAACTTCTCATCCTAGAGAATTAATTATTGGTGATCCTTCACAAGGTATTAGGACTAGATCATCACATAGATATGCACATGACTACCTAGCCTTCGTATCACAAATAGAACCTTATACCTTAGAAGAAGCTGAATATGACCCTAACTGGATGATGGCTATGCATGAAAAACTAAATCAATTTGAAAGAAATAAGGTATGGACTTTAGTTGAAAGACCATCGACCATCCCATCATAGGAACCAAATAGGTCTATGAAAACAAGTTAGATGAACAAGGAAATGTAATTAGAAACAAAGCTAGTTGGTGGCTAAGGGATATAACCAAGAAGAAGATGTAGATTTTGATGAAACATATGCACCTGTAGCAAGACTAGAAGCTATTAAATTACTTATTGCATTTGCTTGCTACATGAATTTTAAACTTTTTCAAATAGATGTGAAAAGTGCATTCTTAAATGGTTTTATATTTGAACAAGTTTTTGTAGAATAGGCACCAGGTTTTGAAAATCATGCTTTTTCAAATCATGTTTTTAAACTCAATAAAGCATTACATGGTTTGAAACAAGCACCAAGAGCTTAGTATGATAGACTTAGTACTTTCTTGATTGAAAATGATTTCACAAGAGGACATGTTGACAAAACTCTTTTTATCAAGAAGAAAGATAATGATTTATTACTTGTATAGATTTATGTTAATGATATATATTTGGAGCAACTAATGAAACACTTTGTAGAGAATTTGCTAAGTTAATGCAGGGAGAATTTGAAATGAGCCTAATGGGTGAACTTAACTACTTCCTTGGACTTCAAATGAAACAAACAAAGGAAGGAATCTTCATTAACTAAGCCAAGTACACCAATGAAATTATCAAGAAGTTTAGTATGGAGTCAAGTAAACAAATGAGCACACCCATTAGCCCAACCTGCAGATTGGATAGAGATGAAGATGGATCCAACATTGATCAAAAGCTCTATAGAGGTATGATCAGATCCTTGTTATACTTAACTATGAATAGACCTAATATCTTGTTTAGCATATGTGTATGTGCTAGATTACAATCTAATCCTAAAGAATTACATATGATTGCTATTAAAAGGATTATAAGATATTTGAAAGGAATAAGTAATCTATATCTATGGTTTTCAAAACATTCTTCATTAAATTTGATTAGATTTTCGGATGCTGATTATGCTGGTTGTAAAATTGATAGAAAAAGTACTAGCGGCATATGCCAATTTCTAGGATTGAATTTAATCTCATGGCACTATAAGAAACAAAACTCGGTAGCACTATCTACTGCTAAGGCAGAGTATGTTGCTGCAGGAAGTTGTTGTGCACAAGTGTTATGGATTAAACAATAACTAGAAGACTTTGGTGTTACACAATCTAAAATTCTTATTAAATGTGATAACACAAGTGCTATAAATTTGACAAAAAATCCAATTCAGCACTCAAGGACTAAACACATAGAGATTAGACACCATTTTATTAGAGATCATGTTTTGAATGGTGACATTAAACTAGAATTCATCCCTACTAAGAGCCAACTTGCTGACATTTTTACTAAGCCACTCAATCAGGATAGATTTGAGATGATTAGAGGAGAATTAGGTCTTTATGATCCCTTTTAGATTTACCAAACCTAATCACTTCAAAATTAAGGAAAAATTATCTAGAAAACCTCCTACATCAATTCAACATCTTTGATCACCTTTCCATGCAATTTTCCTGAACTTATTTTTATTTCTGATCAATTTTTAACTTTTGTAAAAGTTTCTATTCGAGTCGACTCAGGCAATTGCGCTCAGGTCGAGTTGACTCAAATTCATGTTGTTTCTGATTTTTCTTTAGTCGAGCCAACTCGAACAATTTTAGGATTAGTCGAGCCGACTCGGATATCGGGCAAACAATTTTTTAATAGAGCCATAGATCCTTTTCCAAGTTTTTCTATCTTTTGTTCTTGCTCTAAACCTTAGAACTCTACTCAAAACCTCTTCAAAAACCTTAGAAATCATCTCCCTTGAGCTCCAATCTTCCAATTTCTCCCAATTCTTACAATGGCACTTAAAATGGCTGTTGGGAAGAGATCAAAAAGGGCTGCTCCATCTACTGAGACTGAAAGAAGGTCTAATCTTCGGCATGAAGAACCGACTCAAGTAATAGAAAGAGAACAACAGAGAGAAGAAGAAGAAAGAGGACCTGCTACTGCCACCACCTCTCCAAGATAGGTGATTTCCATGTCTAATCGCCTAGTAATAAGTGGTAAGTGGATTATTTTTTCTTTTCTCAAAGAAATAGGGCTAAAAGTTTGTGATTCTATTGAAGAACTTGGATGGAGTTACTTTTGTCCATTGAATGTATCTACTTATCCTACTTTAGTGAGGACATTTTATGAAAACCTAAGGCTAGAGGCACAATACATTGAATCCACAGTCAAGGGCAAAAGGATAATTATTTCTAAAAAAATGTTGAGTTGTCTATTAGAAATGCCAACTAGAGGGTGTAAACATCTAGTGCTGAATGACAGAGAGAAGACTCTCAAAACTGTGCTAGGCAGGGAAGATGTTAGTGGGATTGGAACAATAATGGCAAACACTTTATCCCTAGAGATGAGATTGCTCCATAATTTTATCAATCGAACTTTCTCCAAAAAATAGGAAGGTTTGATTGGGTAAGTGAGAGAGACTTGTGTTTCAAGGAGCACATCATTGAGGGGGAGGCATCGAATTTACCCTACATCCTAATTATGCATATGAAAGAGGCTGTGAGGAAAGTGAAGGTATGCTTACCTTATGGAATGATTTTAACACTGTTATTTCAGGCCTCTAGAGTCAATCTTGAAGGGGAAGATGGAAAACCTCTTCACCATGATACTTATACTTCCAAATCTCTACTTCGAATGGGTTATGTTTGTAGTGAAAGAGTATGGAAGAAGAAAGGGTCTGATGCAAGAGCCATAGGAGTTTCCAGCATAGAGGATGATGATGATGATGGTGGGAGTGCAGAAATACCTAGAGGGATCACTTCTGATATTGCTACACCCTCTACTTTAGAGCCTTCAGAGCATGTTTTTGATGTTCCCATTGTTGCTTCTACTTAGTTTGGCACCACTTCTGAGCCAACTATTTGGATTGCTATACTTGAGCATGCTACTGTTGAGACTATGGAGACCGAGCCTACTGGTATCACTGAGGCTGTGGAGACAGTTCATACTAATTATGAAACTCCCTTACCTACTTCTCCACCAGCACATACTGCTCCAAGTCCATCTTCACACTTTATAGGAGTTTCAGTGAAATAGGAGTTTATTGCACAGGAGATGAGAGGACTTGCTGATACACTAACTTGTTCTTTGACTATTATGTTTGGTGAGCTTTGCTAGTCAGTGGACACTAGACAAGACCTGTTCAGCACTAAGGTCAGAGAGCTTTGCACCAGGGTTGACTCACTTGAGTCATCTAGACCTGCATCTCAGCTTGATACACAGCCCCTATTAGACTCTATAAGGTCAGCTACTGAAGCTATTCAAAATTATGTGGATAAAAGTATTGAAGAATTCAAGGCTGAGTTAAAAGAAGTAAATTTCAAAATGGGTGGCATCGAAGAAGGAAAAAGAATGGAGGAAGGCTACACCAAGGGCATCGGGATTCTTAGATCTGAGTTTGGCAGACTTAGAGGTTCTACTGAAGCATTTGCGAATGCCCAAGCTACTAAATTAATTACATTAAACACTGAGGTCAAGAAGCTTCATTAAGAGATGGATGTAGTTTAATTTCAACTTGATCAGCTCAAAACCACTGTCATTATAGCATTTGCCTTACCTAGACCTCGGCCTGCACCTACACCTCAACCTAAACCTCAACTTGCACCTCAAACTGGACCTACCTCTACTCCACATCCTAGGCAGCCAGCTCCTCATCTTAGGCCCCAGGATTTTGAGGCATAGTTTGTGGACTTAATAGCATCTATGCCATCTTTTGGACCATCTTTTGTACCACCTTTTGGGCCATCTAATAGTACTAAGGTAGATAGTGATAGTGAATAGACTTTTAATCTTAATCTTTTGTAATGTGTAATAAAAATTTTATGAATGTAATGAATACATTTTTGGCATATCTTTTGTGTATGAATTGAGCTTGAGCAATACTCTCAATGATACTTTCATTTGTATAATGCTAATCAAAATAAATTTTAATTAGAATATCAAAGTTGAGAAGAGAGTGAAATTATCTCAAACAAATTTTATCAACTTTCTCTTTCTATTATAAAAATTGAGCTTTGAACACCTTTTTGATTGCTGACAAAAAGGGGGAGAATGTTTAGAATTGCATGAAAAAGTTGCATGAAAAAGAAAGAAAGAAAAAGGGGGAGAATGTGATTAAAAATATGAAATTGCATATATAAGTAAGGGAGAGAAAAATTGTTGAATCTAAATGGTTTTAGTTCAAAATTACTCTATGCTCTCAAAACTTGCACACATACCTTGAAGATCTTAAAGCATTAACTCTGATACTTTTCAACTCTGATACATCTTTGATACTCTGCAAAATTGAGCTTTGAAACTTTGCATACATTAATAGCTCTAATACTTTGTGAAAGTGCTAGCCTTAACACTCTGATACATATAAAAGCACTAACACTGATACTGTATAGTTTGTTTTTCACAAAAAGCTCTGATACTTACTTTCAAATACAATTAGCTCTAATACATGTTAATGCTTAGTTTGAAATTATGTTATATATGTAATTGTAAAGAATTTTTTCATGCCCAATATTTTGTCATCATCAAAAAGGGGAAGATTATTGACCCCATAAGTGATTTTGATGATAACCAAACATTGGAGCATACATTTGTTTTACTAACAACTCTTCAAGTATTTTACAAGTTTTTGTAGGATGATTTCATTATTTAATTTCAATTCCTACATTCCTAGTTTTGAAATGAGTTGTGTTGTAAGTGATTCATATAAAGAAGAACCCAAAGAAAAGGTTAGATTAAAATCATGAAAATGGGTTACTTCTAGATGTGTTTCAAGCTTAAAATTCCTTAGAAATATAGTTAGAAGAGTTTGAAGGCATCTTGAAACTTTGAAGACTTGCTGGATGATGTTTGGAAAAAAACTGATAATTCACTGAAGAATTCATCCGAGATGACTCGAAAAGAAGAGAGCCAACTCTGGCACATGGCACGCATGAAGATTTCTGGCACGTAAATATCCGAGCCGACTCTAAGGGACTTGAGCTGACTCGTCTAGAGTACCACTTCCTGAATCAGACTAGCGAGCCGACCCAAAGGAAGTCCGAGCTGACTCCATCATTCAGTCAAACATCTGAGCCAACCCTTTAGAAGTTCAAGCTGACTCCTCCAAAGTCCAGAAAAAGTGTTATGAGAACTGCAGCCAACTGAGCCGACTCCAAAGAGAAAGAGCTGACTCTTCCAGACTACATTTTTGAAGGCCTGAGGATCCGAGTTGACTAGAATCAACGCGAGCTGACCCTTACAAAGTGAGGAATCAGAATACTGTGCAACCAAGCCAACCAGAATGAAGCGAGTCGACTCAACTAGAACTACTCTGAGGATCTGAGCCAACTCGAGTAATCCGAGCCAACTCGAAGGTCGACTCCAGGCTTATAATGGCTAGTTCCAAAACTTGAATTTAAATCCAAAAAGTGTTCCAACGATCAAATATCATATCCCAATGGTCTACAATGACTAAAATCATCTAAGAAGAGTACAAGACTATATATTTAAGAGATTTGAACTAAAAAAAAAAAAAAAAGAAGGAAGTGAATTGAATATCCAAGAAAGCTTGTGAGCTAGAGAGCACTGCAAGAGCATTCAAGATAGACTTCAAGTCTTCGGCAACTCACATCTGAAGCTTGAAATATTTATTGAAGAAGTTGAAGAAGCCAACCAAGTGCTTTGAAGTGCAATCAATTAGGCTTCTCTTGAGATGCATCAGCGACCATCCGACAAAATTTGTTTGTCATTCTATTGCCTTATTTTTACAATTATCTTTGAATTATTGGGTTATTAGTGAGCCTAGTTTAAAAACCAAAAAGCTTCTTGGCTAGCCTATGTTAAAACCAAGTGTTGGGTTCTTAGTGATCCTGTTAAAACCAAATGTTGGGTTTCTTTGGTGAGTCCGGTTTAAAATTCAAAGTGTAGAAGTTTGGATTTTGAGCCTGTTAAAACAATTCGACTATATTTCAGTGAGGGATATAGTGGAAATCCCAAGTGGTAATCTTGCGTAGTAGATGTAGGAGCTGGGTTGCTCCGAACCACTATAAAACTTCCTGTGTTTCTGTTGTATATTCTCTTTATATCTTGCTTTTGCTTTTAATTATTTCAATCATAGCACTTAACATTTCAAGAGATTTTCAAAGAGCACAAAATTGCTTAAATTTTTTAAATTTCTAATTCACCCCCCTCTTGGGAAAGCCACCTGTGCAACAATGCTCATACTGCCGAAGGCATACCTGATGGGGGATAAAAATAAAATGATGAATGGAGAGTTTTAGCAAGCTAACCAGTAAGCAAACTTGAGAAATTAATTATCAAATAAATGGGAGCCTAGGGGCCCTATTTATAGGCTCCAATGCTAGGAATTTCGTCCAAAGTTGGAGAGGAGGGGATAAAGATGGCTTAGTTGGCTCTAATAATTTTTAGATAAGTGGTTTTAACTAAAAATAAATTATTGGTAGAATGTTACAACCACTTGACATGTGGCATTCTAGAAGGTCTTCATGTGGTTGTCAAATGCTGATGTGGAGGCTTAGGTGTCATTAGAGGTGGCGCCCCACATGTCACTTGTTGGAAGGTATCTTTATGTTCTCCATAAAAGTCTTGATGTAGTGTAATTTCTTCTCCCCCAAGGTTTCTTGATAAGGTGTCCCCCCATATGAAGATTTTGGCTTCAAGTCTTGGTTTGAATTGGGCTTGAATGGCTTGAATTGGGCTTTGAAGAGGTGGCTTTCCATCATGCTTTGAGCTTGAGTCGACTCATGAAAAATTATCTTCTTCCATGTGTTAACTCATGAGTATGCTTCAAGAAAATTTGGGACTTGTTTCAAGGCTCAAGATTTTATTGACTATAGCTGCAAAAAAAAAGTTAGTTAATCAAAGTATATATTCTTATTATTGATGTCCCCATCAGGACCTCGGAGGTGCTTCCCTGCCATACAAAGGCCAAAATTCCCATCAGTGGTGAAGGAGGGAAGGATCAACAGGAATTCAAACCATGGCACGGAGGTCCCTGTCCACCTGTAACCTCCGGAAGGTGGTGCATGCCCTGCCACCAATGCTAGCTCTACGACATGCCTCCCGCATGCTCTACATGAGGAAAGCCCCGTCAGACCCAGAGCCCTGTAATGTGCCACCACGTCCACTACCGTACGACCCAAGGATGCTGACCCACACTGCACGAGACCCAAAATTCTCCCAGAAGTAGAATTCTGTCAAAGCTATAGGCCCTATAATGCTCGGATGGTCTCTCTAGGAATGAAAACTTCCCACCATGACACGGAGCTCAGTGGCACAGTGCCTACCCCTCTTAAGCAAAAAATGACACCCCCAACAAAGGAGGAGGACCAGTGGGAAGAGACGGGGGAGTCCGAGAGAGAGTGGGGGAGAGGCCGACTGATGGCCTCCTCCCCCTCCTCTAGAGGGATTAGTCTAAGAGAAAGGAAGTGGCTCCAAGAGGCCCACGGACAGCCTTCTCCTTCAGAATAACCGATCTAAGAGGGGGGGCAGGAGGAGAAGCTACAAGCAGTGGCAAGCCCCTCTGGAGAAGACTCCGGGAGAGGGCACACAAAGAAGGATACCAAGACACAGCCAGAAAAGAGGAGGAAGGTAAGTAAGAAGGTAAGCGAGTGCACTGCAACAAAAGAATGTATTACTGACCAAAATATAATTTGGTTGAGAATAATTAAGCTCTTTACCAACCAAATCATAATTATTTACGACCAAAAAAATTTTGGTATTATTTGAGTACTACATGAAAAATTGGCGACCATAATTTTTGTATTCATGATCAATTATATTTTTGTCATAAAAAAATTATTTATCAACCAAAATTTTAGTTGCTAAAATTAATAACAACCAAATATATATAGATTATTAAAAAATAATTTAATTTTTAAATTCATTATCAACCAAAATATAATTTGGTTGTAAAAAAAAAGTATTACCGACCAAAATATAATTTGGTTGAAAATAATTAAGCTCTTTACCAACCAAATTATAATTATTTACGACCAAAAAAAATTGGTATTATTTGAGATACTGCATGAAAAATTGACAACCATTATTTTTGTATTCACGACCAATTATATTTTTGTCATAAAAAAAATTATTTATCAACCAAAATTTTAGTTGCTAAAATTAAAAATGACCAAATATATATAGATTATTAAAAAATAATTTAAGTTTTAAATTCATCATCAACCAAAATATATTTTGGTTGTAAAAGAATGTATTACCGACCAAAATACAATTTGGTTGAGAATAATTAAGCTCTTTACCAACCAAATTATAATTATTTATGACCAAAAAAATTTTCGTATTATTTGAGATACCGCATGAAAAATTGGTGACCATTATTTTTGTATTCACGACCAATTATATTTTTATCGTAAAAAAAATTATTTATCAACCAAAATCTTAGTTGATAAAATTTATAACGATCAAATATATATAGATTATTAAAAAAATTAATTTTTAAATTCATTATCAACCAAAATATAATTTGGTTGTAAAAAAAATTAAGTTTTGTTTTTTTTAAAAAAAAAAACATGCGCGCCATCTAGATTTTTCTTTCTCCGTGCCTAGCCTTTTCCTTTCCACACTCCCTCTCGTATCCCCCTACTCCCTGGCCTCTTCCTCTTCCTCTCTTCAGTAGCTCTTCATCGGTTCCTCCTCTTGGATCGGTGAAGAAGCTACAGCGAGTGGCGGTAGCGGGGAGCAGTGGTGAGTGGTGGCAGCGGCGAGTGGCAGTGAGTGGCGGCAGTGGCGAGCAATGGCAAGTGGTGGTAGCGGCTTCCTCCACTTCCAGACGTCATCCAGGTGAGTGTTGAGTGAATTTTTTTTTTTTGGATTGTGATAGCCGTCGGGGAGGAAGGCCGTTGAGGGGAGGGCAGAGCGGCACATCCGAGGGTGGAGGGGGAGATGTCAGTGACGAGGCGATGGCGAGGGAGAAAAGGAACAGATGGGAGGGGCAGGAGGGGTTCAGAGATACAGAGATGGTGGGCGGATCGTGACTCGGTGTGGGACTGAGGGAGGGCACCGACGAGGAGGGACGTCATGATTCGAGGGGGGACGGTGAGGGCCGTCACAATCTATGCGGGGGGGAGGAGTGGTGAAGATGCCACGGAAGAGCCATGGGTTGGGTAGGGGTGCCGGGGGGCACATCAGTGAATGGCCACGAAAGATCTCCGAGGGCAGGGGTTTCGCGAAAGATCTACAGGGTTAGGGTGCCACGGGTGGTAGCAATGGGCAGGGCAAGGAGTCCTACGGAAGAAAAAAAAAAAGTGAAGTTCGACAAAAACAGAGAACAGAGAGAGAGGGGAATAGAGTAGAGAGAAGGGATGGGGGGGTGTTGCGGAGGAGACATTGGCCCTTCCCATCGTGGTTCAACATTGTATAAACAAATGGTTTTTGAAGAGCTGATTTTTAGATTGCCAGTTTATTTATTGAATGTTTCGAAATTTTATTTTTGTGTTGGTGGAGTACCATCCTAGAATAGTTGTCACTGTTGCACTAGTGTTTAGATGGATTATTTCAATGTTTCTTATTTTTTTATTTGAATCTTTTAATGTTCAATTGACATGGTAGAGGAAGAAAAAGTTTTCTTCCTCTGATTAGCTAGCTTTAGGAAATTCTTCTCATTGTGTTCATTTTGTAGTCCTATTTTCCAAGCATTAACTATTTGAAGATCATCTAAGTGTCTGAAGATGTGTGCTATACTAGATTGTATAGCTTAAAACACCCTGAAAGGCCAGGCTAGTAGATGTTCTATATGTGGATGAAAGGCTGCTGATGGTCCTTTTGTGTACTTAGCCTGAAACAAGATCAAAATCCAGCTTCTGGTTGCTATCTCTATTTGACTAAATTTGATTGAAGCTACATTGAATTGATTGCTACTTCCTTAAGCCATTGTAGCATAAACCTTCTCCCCTTTTCCATCTCTGTCACTCAATCTATTTGGGTTTTTTGTATTCTTTTTATTGTTGTATCTTGTAACTTGTTGAAACAGCTTACTATTTATGAACTTGAATATAATACACATTTTAGTCCTTAATAAATTGCCTTATTCTATATTTGGTATTGTAGGTAATTTATTGCGGTTACTCAACCTTTTTTAGAAATCACTATTGGTGCTTGTTACCTTTTAAATGAATGAAACCTACCTTACTTATCATGGAATTTTATCTTTTTTTGGATTTCTTTAGATCATTTATGATTAAAAGATAAATTAAAAAATATATAACATGTATTTTAAGAAATCCTATCTATTTGGATTTTGAATTATCAACACTGTTTTTGCCAAAGCTTCCTTTTAGATACTTTTTCTTTTAAATTAGGCCTGGTTGGGAGTCCTAAGAAAAAAAAAATAAATGTTTGCCTGGGAGAGCCGAAGATGGAACCAACTTGCTCATGCTGCACACACACACGACTGCTACACCACGATCTCCACATCACCTATGAACTGACTCCATCACCAGATCCAACCTATCTTAACACGAAGAGCTCGAAACATGGAATCCAATGGCATAGACGGGACTCAAATCAAAGTTCGATTGAGCCTGGAATCGCCAAAAATCCAGTCAGCACATAATTCAAAGCATATCAAACATAAACTGCTGGTCCACCATGAACCAACCCACTAGTTCATGCACAATTTCTGGGTCTACTATTGCCATTGCTACTGGTCCACGGCAGAAACCATGGACCACAGACTTGGCCACCACCACTGCCTCCGGCCACTGGCCCTTGCCTCCGGCGATTGTCCCGCACCTCCGGCAACCACCCGCGTGCCATGCTGTGCCTCCGGTGGCTGCCCACACGGCCATGTCATGCAAGATATACAACGGATCGGTTCTTTTGCAGCTCGCTACATCCGACATCGACGAGCCCATGCCCATGATTGGCGAGTCACACTCTGACGCCCCCTACACCGCCCTGCATCACGTCGCCCAGTGACACCGTCGCCCTACGCCACTCCCTTGATTCCCTGCACCGTCGATCACTACTGCAACCACTGCTTCTTCTCTTCTCGAGTCGACTCCGTGATGGTCAAGCTGGCTCTACGATACCCTAGCCGGCTCTGTGACATCCGAGCTGACTCCATCAACCTGCACCACTCCTGCATTCTCTGCCCGAGTCGACTCCTGCGATGCCTGAGCCGACTCTGTGATGCCCTTGAAAGGAAACTGTGCAGGTGGTTTGACAAGATCCTACACTAGGCATGCAAACATCTACGGGAGCAGAATAGATTTTAAAATATTTTTAAAATTCGTGCTGCAAAAATCTGCTCCGCCAGGAACTAATCTAAATCTAGTTGCATTTAGGCATGTATGATCATATAAAATATTTGCATAATATTAAACAATTAAGTCTATCCATGCATGATTAAAAAAATAATTTTCCATACCTTTATTCTGCCTGGAATAACTCTGGAATACACCTAGAATAGACTGGAATAACTGGCATAAAGTTATTCCAGTCGTCTTCCTCCTTGGAACTCTATTTTTGGCTTGCAAAACATCATCGGAACACCTCCTTCCGGACCTCCGTTTGCTCCCAAATTTGAGCAGCGGCAACTTGGACAAGTCTACTTCTATTTGCCACTGATAACTGCAATCAAATGTAAGCCAAAAAATTATAATAAATCACCAAAGTCTGCTACCATATTTCTGTAGCAGAACTGGGCAGCAGACTTTGGCCTTCATTTTGGAGCAGTTGGGGCGATCCCGGTCCACGTAGCTTGCTCCTAGGAGTAGAAGGATACTCCCTCTAGAGGGGAGACATGCCCGGGGCTCTCGGATCTTTCTCCATGCACGGTGCTAGCCGCTGGAAGAAAGCTTCACGGTCATAGAATTTCTGCAACATGGCAGAACTTTGAGCACTTGAAACAAGGGATTTAAAGCATTGTTTCTCTCCCTCACAAGCTCCTAAACCTAGCCCCAAAGCAGTCCACTTGAGCCTCTCAAAGAAGAAGAACACCCATAATTTTTGTTGCTTTCTCTTGGTTCCCACACGGTGGATTAACTGATCTCTCGTTGGTTTCCTCTTCACACGGTGCTCCTCTCGTGAAACAGGGGACTGTTTGGAGGTTTATATAGGCTGCAATGGGAGAGGGAGAGGTAGAGGTGGGGAGGCCAAGAGGCAGGGACTGCTGCTAACCCAATTAACCAGCAATTAACAGGGATTAAAGCCAGCGGTGGAGGGAGAAGAAGCGACACCAGCATTTTGGACGAGGGAGAGGAGTTTTGGTCATTAGGGCTTCCACAGACGTTTGGCCTTCTTGACGCTTGGAATTTCTTTCCAGCAAAATCACCGTGTAAATAGTCAAGGAAAGGAACACCGGTTCAATTAACCGATCCAAGCAAAATATGGTTCAAACCCATTTAAACCTATTAGTCCAACCCAATTTAACTTGGTTCAATTGGTTCACAACCAATTGGAGGCCGAAACGAACTCCGAATTAGTTCAAAACTGATTCAGAAAAATCCTGGCGCAGTGCTGGTCAACCCGGAATAATTTTTGATTGACACAAACAAGGGCAAGACGGGGAAAAGAGTGCTTAAAAATACTATGACCATAAAATCGAGACGATTCCCAATCGTAATCGGTATCCGGATCAGAGAGTTATCCTCTATGGTGTGTGACCTCATAGGTTTGAACCTAAATGGTAGCACTAGAACAATTCTAGTACCAGCACAGGAAACCATCTAGCAATGGGTCCCGACGTCCGGATAGGTCGAAGATGCGGGAGAAAACTATCGAACCTCTGGCATATGGTTACCGTATAATTCATCCATTTGACCTCTAATGCTCAGGACGACTGAGATTGGGCTGCCAACCCAGACAGAGTCAGTCGACTACGTGTCTCAACCTCGCAAGCCCAGTGACTCTTCACTAGGACTACCCCGATCGAGGATTTGCTAAATTGAGATACTACGAGACATTCAATCCAAAATGTTTGGACAGGTCAATTCCATCTTGGTCCATCACTGCTCCACAAGTACTTGCCTGTACCCAGAAACCTTCCGTCACCGGATTAAAAATCCGGGTAGTCCGATACCAAAGCACAGGGAGTTGCTTGCAAGCTACCATGATGACCTCAGGTCAGAGGGACACATATACCCATATCTAATCGTGATTATCCCTTTGGCAGAAAGGGGCTACACGGAGTCACGTTCAATGAGATATCACATATCCCACTTGCAGATCACATCAGTGTCTCCACACTCATTTGGTCAAGAGGACAACCAAACGATGTGAACTACAACAACCTATACTTGATATATTGCCGTCCAGTACAATATATCCTTTGGTTGTGAACAGGGTTTAAGGACCACTCGATACATCCTCTCTGTATCGAAGTCAGTGTGGTCCTAAGGACTTCATCACATGGAAAGAGTTTATTTCAGGAAAATTTAGTATGTGATGAGCTGCCATAAATATTATTTTATTAATTCATAAAAGGAGTACAATACTGAGCACAACCACCTACAACCCAGGCGATTGGCTTTGGGACACAATTTCCAACAACTCCCACTTGTACTAAAGCTAATCAGAAGAGTATCTAATACCCATTTTCCATTTACAATAGTCGAACTCTTTATTCCGAGGGCTTTAGTGAAGGGATCGGCCAAATTTTCTTTTTCATCGATCTTCAGAAGATTGATGTCGCCTCGTTCCACGATCTCTCGTACGAGGTGGTAGCGCCGCAGAATGTGCTTGGTGCGGTGATGAGCTTTAGGCTCCTTAGCTTGAGCAATGGCTCTAGTGCTGTCACAGTACACCGAAACAGGACCATCTAGGGAAGGTGCCACCCCTAGCTCTCCAAGGAACTTCCATAACCACACGGCTTCCTTTGCCGCATCTGATGCTGCAATGTATTCTGCTTCGCATACGGAGTCTGCAACAGTTGCCTGCTTGGAACTTTTCCAGCATATCGCTCCTCCATTCAGGGTAAATACAAACCCTGATACACTCTTGCTATCATCTCTATCCGACTGGAAACTGGAATCAAAGTACCCTACAAGTTTCAAGTCAGATTCTCCATAAATCAGCCATTGATCTTTAATATTTCTTAAATACTTAAGGATGGACTTAACCACCTTCCAATGCACCTCACTTGGGTCAGACTGGTATCTGCTCACTACTCCTAGTGAGTATGCCATGTCTGGTCTAGTACAAGTCATAGCATACATGATAGAGCCTACTGCAGAAGCATAAGTTACTCTACTCATGCGCTCTCTTTCCTCAGGAGTTATTGCACAATCCTTCTTGGAAAGAGTAATTCCAAAACCTATCGGGAGATAGCCTTTCTTGGAATTTTCCATGCTGAACTGTATCAACATAGTGTCAATGTACGTAGACTGGGACAGTCCCAAAAGCTTCTTAGATCTATCTCTATAGATCTTCATACCTAGTATGTAAGAAGCTTTACCCAAGTCCTTCATGGAGAACTGAGATGATAACCAGACCTTTATTCCTTGTAATGCTGCGACATCATTCCCGATTAAGAGAATGTCATCAACATACAGTACTAGGAATACAATCACAGAACCATTAACCCATTTATAGATGCATGGTTCTTCTCCGTTCCTAATGAAGCCATACGATTTGATACACCTATCAAACCGTAAGTTCCAACTTCGAGACGCTTCCTTGAGTCCATAAATGGACCTCTGTAACTTGCATACTTTTGATTCATCTGTGGATGTGAACCCTTCAGGCTGTATCATATACACCTCTTCTTCCAGCTCCCCATTTAAGAAAGCGGTTCGGACATCCATCTGCCAGATCTCGTAATCAAAATATGCTGCCAAAGCAAGCATGATCCGAATGGACTTGAGCATTGCCACAGGGAAGAGAGTCTCGTCATAATCGATACCATATCGCTGACGATACCCCTTGGTAACCAGATAGGCTTTATAGGTCTCTACCTTCCCATCTGCGCCCCTTTTCCTCTTGAAGATCCATTTACACCCGATGGGTTTTATTCCTTCAGGCGGATCAACCAATGTCCAAACATTGTTGATTTTCATGGACTCCATTTCGGATCGCATGGCTCCAAGCCATGCCTCAGAGTCAGATCTCTGAAGTGCATCCATATAGGTGATCGGATCTTCATTGTTCTCATCGAGCTCAATGGGATCGCCATCCCGGACCAAGAAACCGTAGTATCTGTCCGGCTAACGCGGTATTCTACCGGATCTCCTAATGGGTTATGGGTGTGATTCAATCATAGCTGGTTCTACGATGTCCTTAGAGTGTGTAGGTTCTTCTATTGGCTGAACTTCATCAAGTTCAATCTTAGAAGCTATAGTTCCTTCTCCAAGGAACTTCTTTTCCAAAAAGATAGCTCTAAGAGCAACAAACACCTTTTGTTCATTCTCCAAGTAGAAGAAATACCCTTTGGTTTCCTTAGGATAACCAATGAATAAACACTGATCAGACCTAGGACCAAGTTTGTCTAAGTCTAAATGCTTTACATAAGCCGGACATCCCCAGACCCGAAGGTGTGAGATTGAGGGTTTACGTCCATTCCACATCTCATATAGAGTGGAGACAACAGACTTACTTGGAACATTATTTAATAAGTAACAGGCTGTCTGAAGTGCATATCCCCAAAAGGATAGCGGCAGAGTTGCAAAGCCCATCATGGATCGAACCATGTCCAACAAGGTTCGATTCCTCCTTTCGGACACACCATTCAACTGTGGTGTTCCTGAAGGAGTCCACTGAGAGAGAATTCCATTCTCCTCAAGATATGTCAAAAATTCACTAGATAAGTATTCACCACCTTGATCAGATCGAAGGGTTTTAATACTTTTTCCAGTTTGCTTTTCTACTTCATTACGGTATCGTTTGAACATTTCAAACAATTTAGACTTATGTCTCATTAAAAAGACATAACCGAATCTTGAAAAGTTGTCTGTAAAAGTAATGAAATATTTGTATCCTTCTCTGGCACTAACTGTCATTGGTCCACATACATCAGTATGTATTAGACTTAGAAGTTCTGTAGCTCGTTCACCCTTTCCAGTAAAAGGTGACTTGGTCATTTTACCAAGTAAACAGGATTCATAAGTGGGCAGTGATTCAGAATCACTGACCTCGAGAAGTCCATCTCCTCGCATCTTGTTTATCCTATTTTGGTTAATATGACCTAGCCTACAGTGCCAAAGATACAAATCATTGACATTATCTAACCTTGGGCGTTTGCTAGAAGTATACATTACACTAACAGGCCTTGATAGTACATATATGCCATTATTTAATCTAGCTTTCATTATAACAGAGTTATTCAAAATAACATTGCAAAAATCTCCTTTTATTGATAGTTCAAAACCACAATTGGCCAAAAGGCCTACAGAGATTATGCTCATAATGAAACTAGGACAATAGTGACAGTCGACTAGTTCGACAGTACAAGACTCAAAGACAAGACGCAGGACTCCGATCGCCAGTATTGGAACACGATTTCCATTCCCGACGCTCAAAAATTGTTCTCCATCTTCAAATCTTCTGCTAACTTGAAGTCCCTGTAATGAATTACAAACGTGAATTGGACTACCAGTATCCAATACCTAGTTAGCAGTATCAACAATAGAGTAATTACAAGGTTTTATCATATAAATACCTTGTTCAGCAGACTTCTACTTCCTCGGCCTGTTCGGATCAAGAGACGTAATATAAAGAGGACAGTTCCTCTTCAAGTGTCCCTTCTTCTTGCAGTAGAAATATTCTGCAGAAGATTGATCAGCCTTATACTTCCTAGTCTGACTAGGGCCAGGAACATTCTGCACTTTCTTTCCCTTTTTATTTGTTTTCTTCTTCCCTTTCTTAAAGGGATGACGACCTCTACGTCCTCCCACTAAATTCACCACCCCCTTATTCAGTTGGTGGTCTTTCTCGAAAGTCTGCAGTAACCCCAAAAGATCATGGTAGTTGACTGCAGGCTTATTCATTCTATAATGATCGAGAAAATCAAGATAGGAAGAGGGAAGAGAATTCAAGATCGCATCCTTGCCGAGCTGCTCGTGCGAGGGGCATCCGAGTTTGCCCAACTTTTCAATCAGCTCGATCATGTACAATACATGATCAGTGACTGAACCGCCATTCGGCATCTTGGAGTTGTAGATGGCATAAGACACTTTGTACCGTTCTACATCATCCGGGGTGCCGAAGGATTCCTTTAACTTTTGAAGGATTTCATCAGGTTGGGCCTCCTCGAATTTGCGACTGAACTCGTCGTTCATCGCCGCTAACATAATGCATCGGACAATAGTCCGATCAAAGACCCACTTCAGATAAGCATCTCTGACCGCACTCCGTGCATTAGCGGGAGGGATTTCAGGTACCGGATCCGCTATTACATAGAGGATCCGTTCATGCTCTAGAACGATTCTCAATCTTCGATACCAACTATCGAAGTTGTGACCCTTTAACTTCTCATTATCGAGAAGTGACCAGAGCGATAAATTTGAAGACATCTAAAAAGAAAATAAGACCAAATTAGTTTATGAATTAATAACTTAACCAAAAGACTTGGACTTTAGTCTAAAGGTTTCTCCCACTAATTTTTTAGATTGGTAGCCTCTAACTCCAATCTGTGAAAAATCTTTTTCAAGTGGGTACTGAAATCCAATAGGCCACGCATGAGCCCGACTATGGCCAGCTCACCCATACGAGCCTAAAGGTAGGTTCGTAAACCAATTGTTTCCCTAAACAATTTTCAGTATTTTATTTTGCCCCAGAGAACATCCCAATCGGCCTAGGGGCCTCCTATTGCGGGTCTCTGGTTAGGTCCAACCATTAAAATGATAAATCCAATGCTTCCAGCTAACTAAAGACCAAGCCCGACTATGGCCGGCCCACCTGGTCCCATTAAGGAGGTTGCACTGAACCATCATCGATCAGATAGAAATTCCAGTCACCGGATATACACCCGTTCTATGGAACTGCCGATGCATACCAAGCTAGGGGACACATTTCTATCCAACTTAATGGGAGGCTAAGACACTATCAACTCCTTGACTTAGTCTTTTTAAGGACCTAATAATTTTAGAAGATTTTTTTAGTTGTGACAGAAGAAAAAGACAAGGACATGGATCATCCTCCCACTGAATCAATCAGATTCCAGGATGGTTGAAATAAATCAACAAATGATCCATGGGTTAACTCGAGTCATTGAGCTTTTCCAATCAGTTCTGGTCGACTCGACTAGCCAGGTAGGTAAGATCATGGGTGAGTATCCGCCATTAACCATCTTTCCTAGACACCAACCAAGTTGGCTAGGAAAGAGGTAGCCTCATACAGCCATGATCACAATGCCAAACCTACCTCGATACCAGTCGGTTTACTAGACTCGATCAGACTAGTCTAAAGACTCGGGCGTCCACTGAGCCACTAATTGGATCCATTTTAGATGAACGGATCAACTAATCTAACTATTAGATAGTTCTAAAGAAGGGCCTTAAACAACTTTTATTTAATCTTCTTGTTATCCGGTTCAACTAAATTTAGGTCTAACCCAGTTAAGGACCCAACTAGTCAGCTAATCCAATTTAACCCAAAATGGCTTATGCAAATTTGATTAGATTTCATAAACCTAAAAAAAAAATTAATAAGCCAAACACTTAATTAAAATAATTTTTAATTAAGTCTTTATGCAAAACTTATTTTTACATAACAAATCATGCATCAAAATATTTTACAAATATTTTATAAACATGCCTAAAACATGTATCTCCAAATTAAAATAATTTTTAATTTTTAATATTCTTTAAGGATCCTTCTGAAGAGGCCAACACAAATGATCCGCATCGTGTCAAAGATACACGGTCATGGTGAAGGTCTCAACTAGGTTCCAAAAAGAAAACTTGATACATTTTTAAGATTAAACAATTTTTAATCTATAAACATGCATACTAGATTAGATTACACATGTAACCTAGCTCTGATACCACTGAAAGAAAACTATGCAGGTAGTTTGACAAGATCTTACACTAGGCATGCAAACATCTGTGGGAGCAGAATGGATTTTAAAATATTTTTTAAAATTCGTGCAGCGGAAATCTACTCCGCCAGGAACTAATCTAAATCTAGTTGCATTTAGGCATGTATGATCATATAAAATATTTGCATAATATTAAACAATTAAGTCTATCCATGCATGATTAAAAAAATAATTTTCCATACCTTTATTCTGCTTGGAATAACTCTGGAATAAACCTGGAATAGACTAGAATAACTGGAATAAAGTTATTCCAGTCATCTTCCTCCTTGGAACTCTATTTTTGGCTTGCAAAACGTCATCGGAACACCTCCTTCTGGACCTCCGTTTGCTCCCAAATTTGAGCAGCAGCAAATTGGACAAGTCTACTTCGATTTGCCACCGATAACTGTAATCAAATGTAAGCCAAAAAATTATAATAAATCACCAAAGTCTGCTACCAGATTTCTACAGCAGAATTGGGCAGCAGACTTTGGCCTTCTTTTGGAGCAGTTGGCTTCAAAGGTCCATCTATGGACTGAAGCAAGCATCAAGGAGTTGGAACATGCGATTTGATAAGTGTATCAAGTTGTATGGCTTCATTAGGAATGGAGAAGACCTTGCATTTATAAATGGGCTAATGGTTCTGTGATTGTATTCCTTGTATTGTATGTGGATGACATTCTTTTAATCGAGAATGACATCCCAGCACTACAAGGAATAAAGGTCTGGTTATCATCTCATTTCTCTATGAAGGACTTGGGTGAAGCCTTTTACATACTGGATATGAAGATGTATAGAGATAGATCTAAGAGGCTTCTAGGAATGTCCCAGTCTACGTACATCAATACCGTACTGAAACGGTTCAGCAAGAAAAATTTTAAGAAGGGCTATCTCCCGATAGGCACTGGAATTGATCTCTCCAAAAAGAATTGTGCGACAACTCCTGAAAAGAAAGAGCGTATGAATAGGATCCCATATATTTCGGCAGTGGATTCTATCATGTACGCCATGACATATACTAGACCAGACGTGGCATACTCACTTGGCATAGTGAGCAGATACCAGTTTGACACAAGTGAAGCTCATTGGAAAGTGGTAAAGACCATCCTTAAGTACTTACGAAATACTAAGGATCAATGGCTAATTTATGGAGAATCTGACTTGAAACTTGTGGGGTATACTGACTCCAGTTTCCAATCAGATAAGGATGATAACAAAAGTGTGTCAGGATTTATCTTTATCCTAAATGGAGGAGCTGTTTGCTAGAAAACTTTCAAGCAGCCTACTGTGGTGGACTTAGTATGATGGGAAACATGCAAGTTGAGAATGTAACGATGCAACCCTAAAGGAGATTAGCATAGATTAACTTAGCAACTTTCTTATTTGCATATGATTAGTTCAGCATATAATATCAAAGGAGGTCTAATGAAGAGAACTCGAACGATCAAACGTAAACCTAATTATTGAGACTATCAAAATAACAAATAAATAGGAATAAGATTCGAACCACACAAGTTAAGCTAGGCAAATTTAATATTTCAGACCTAATCGACACTAGAACATACCTGGCATTAATCTTTCAAGTAGATCAAGATCACTCATGAAGAGACCTCCCAAATGACAAGACCATACTACAAATTGAGGGCGCTTCTTGTTTTCTGGATTGTGGCAAGTAATTCCTTCCTCTTGAATTCAGAATCCCGAAGAACCCTACACAAAGAAACCTCAAGATTAAGTACTTGGTAAAAATACGTTAGTCATGAAATGGAGAAACTAAAGAAGAGTCGAGGAAGCATTTTGAAGAATAATCTTGGCGCCATGGTAGATCACTTGAAATGAATTAGGTCGTCCTCCTTGTGATGGTCTTCTTGATCAACCTTGAACATTGAAGAGCTAGCTTGAGATTAGAGAAGAAGGAGAGTGTCTTTGGCGTTGGAGATGGAGGAGGAGAAATAGGGTTGGCGTGGGATAGGGAGAAGACTTTAAAACTACCACTTAGGCACATAGAACTCACATAGAAGAAAATTTTAATTTTTCTTTTCCATCCTCCTTTTACAAGAAGACTAAGAGTCTTTTATAGACTATTAAGCCATTTTGAATTCAAACTACACCAAATATCATGGAGAAAAATTTGTGGAGAAAAATATGGGGCGTCCCATGAAGAGTGGAGGAAGTTGTGGAGGAGGTTGTAGCCGATTCAATTTCAAATTCCCCTTTTCTTCTCTTGGGCGGCAACCTTGGATGGTGAGGTGGCATGTGTGATGTGGCAACAATCTTGGATGGTGAGGTGGCATGTGTGATGTGGCAGCAACCTTGGATGATGAGGTGGCATGTGTCATGTGGCATGTGGTCCCCACTTGAGGTGGCTTTGGTCTTGCTTTGGAGTATAAGTCTTGAGTCTTCTTTAGTCTTCAAATGTGGTTTGGTTTGATTCTTCATGGATTGGACTTGACTCATTTGGACCCAACTCTTAAATACAAGGTTAATCAGGCTGGACTAGTCCCAACATAAAATTGAAATGGACTCGAATTACATAATTATTTGGACTCAAAATTAAAGAAAGAAAAAATTACAGGACTTTCTTTTACTCATCCAACCATAAGGACTCGGATTTGACTTGAATTGGTTGGAGTCTCTTCCTGATTCTGGTGCCCACACCAATTCTCCCGGGATGGAAGGAACTCGACCCTATCGAGTGAGGGTTGGCTTGATAAGCTTCTAATGCATCCAGGTCGATTTGTTGTAGGTCCTCTCAGGAAATCCAGGAGTCTTCAGATTCAGGACATCCTTGCCATCTAACCAGATAACGTTGGTAGTCTCTATTCCTAGTAGTAATGATCTGGTCATCCAAGATCCTTTCAATTCTCTCCTTTCTCTCAGGAACACTTGGTGGTGGACACTCATTTGGTGTTTCACTCTCAAAAGAAACATTAGGACCAAAAAGCTCACTAGGTATCAATGCAGGTTCTTTGTATTCTTTTAAGTCTGAAACGTTAAATGTTGAACTAATGCCATAACTTGGTGGTAATTCTAATACATAAGCATTTGGTCCAATTTTCTTTATTATTTTGAAAGGTCCGGCTCCCCGGGCATGGAGTTTCTTCATAGTTCCCGGCGGAAACCTTTCAGGTTTAAGTTTTATCATGACGGAGTCCCCTTCATTAAATTCTTTTAATCGTTTATGTGAATTAGTCATATGCTGATAGAGTTCATTGCTTGCTTGAATCTTTTGGCTAATCTCCTTATGCAATTCCCTAATATGCTGTGCATATGACTCGGCAAACTCGGACACCCATGCATGTGTGGGTAAAGGAGCTAGGTCTAAAGGCTTCCTAGGTCTGTATCCATGGACCACTTCGAACGGACTTTTCCCAATAGACCTATTAACTGAGCTGTTATAGGCAAATTCAGCATGAGGAAGTAATAGGTCCCAGTTTCCTAGGTTGTCACCAACTAAGCATCTCAACAGATTCCTAAGCTTCGGTTTACTACCTCAGTCTGGCCATTGGTTTGAGGATGATAGGCAGTAGAGAATTTCAGCTTGGTACCGAGCATGTGCTAGAGGGTTTTCTAGAAATAGCTAGTAAATTTGACATCTCTATCGGACACAATGGTTTTGGGTAAACCATGAAGCCTAACGACCTGATCGAGAAAAAGCTTGGCCACCTTCGAAGCATCTAAAGTTTGAGAACAAGGAATGAAGTGAGCCATCTTGGAGAAACGATCGACAACCACAAAGACAGAATCATACTTCCTAGACGTCTTAGGGAGGCCTACTACAAAATCCATGCTGATATCCTGCCATGGACAATCAGGGACAGGTAAGGGCGTGTACAAACCGGTGTTCTGTCTTTGCTGTTTTGCAACAGCACAGGTACGGCACTGAGCTACAATCTGGGCCACATTTCTTTTGAGACCAGGCCAAAAGAATTGGTCTTCTATTGCTAAGATGGTCTTATTCCTACCAAAATGTCTTGCTAAGCCCCCAGCATGAACTTCACAGATCAGAAATTCCCTAACAGAGGTCTTGGGAATACATAACTGATTTCCTCTAAAAAGGTATCCATCTAAAATGGTATAATCACTATGCTCACTAGATGGTCCTTGTTGAAGGGATCGATAGATGTCACCAAAATCAGGGCATGTAGGATATTCCTCTTTTAATCTTTCAAACCCTACTACCTCAGTGCTCACAGAATTCAACAACATTGAACGACGACTCAATGCATCAGCAACCCTATTTTCAGTTCCGGCACGATATTTCAGTATGAACGTATAAGCTTGTATGAACTCTACCCATTTCCCGTGCCTAGGGTTCAATTTCTTCTGAGAACTAAGGAACCTAAGAGCTTCATGGTCAGAAAATAGGACAAACTCTTGCAGTAGAAGATAATGCCTCCAATAATGTAATGCCTGAACTACCGCATACAGCTCCCTATCATAGGTGGAATACCTTAGTCTCGCTTCATTTAACTTCTCACTGAAATATGCTACTGGGTGATTCTCTTGACTCAAGACACCTCCAATTCCTACCCCAGAAGCATCACAAGCAACCTCGAACACTTTGGTAAAATCGGGTAACCTCAGGATGGGTGCGTGTGTCATTTTTTCCTTAATTGTTAGGAAGGCTTTGTCTGCTGCTTTAGTCCATTCAAAAGATCCCTTCCTAATACAATCAGTGATTGGAGCCACTGTCGTACTGAACCCTCTAATGAATCTCCTATAGAAGGTGGCTAAACCGTGGAAACTACGGACATCATGGATACTCTTGGGTACAGGCCACTCTACTATTGACTTAATTTTTGCAGGGTCAGCGGACACTCCTTCAGATGTTACTACGAATCCTAGAAAGATAACTCTATGTGTTAAGAATTCACACTTCTTGATATTGGCATAGAGGCTATCCTTTCTAAGGACTTGGCAAACTTGCCTTAGGTGGGTTAAATGGTCTGCCTTAGTCTTGCTATAGATAAGAATGTCATCAAAGTAGACCACCACAAATTTTCCGATAAAAGTTTTCAACACCTGATTCATAATTCTCATAAAGGTGCTGGGTGCATTGGACAGACCGAACGGCATGACTAACCACTCATATAATCCATCTTTAGTCTTAAAAGCGGTCTTCCATTCATCTCCAGGCCTAACCCTAACCTGGTGATAGCCACTCTTTAAGTCTATCTTGGAGAAAATTGTTGATCCGGCTATCATATCTAACATATCATCCAGTCTTGGGATTGGAAACCTATATTTGATAGTAATCTTGTTGATGGCACGGTTGTCTACACACATCCTCCAGGTACCATCCTTTTTAGGGGTTAACAAGGCAGGGACTGCACAAGGGCTTAAACTTTCTCTAACAAACCCCTTTCTAAGAAGTTCACTAACTTGCCTTTGTAACTCCTGATGTTCAGTTGGATTCATCCTATAATGAGGCAAATTAGGTAAAGTCATGCCAGGGACTAAATCTATGGCATGCTGTATGTCCCTTAAAGGTGGAAGATTGTCGGGAAGATCCTCGGGAAACACGTCTTCAAAGTCTTTCAATAATTGGACCACCTCTTGAGGGTGTTCTACAGGGGTGTGGTCCATAGTTTCCTTAGCAGCTACCATCCAAATAGGTGCTCCCTCATTAATGTCTTTTTCTAATTCTCTTGCACCTATCAAATTTAATCCAGTCCTTTTTTCTTTCAGGCTGCTAACTCCTCTTTTGGTGTCGTCCTTAGACTGGGTTGGATGAATGACAATTTTCTTGCCATTGAAATTGAAAGCACAGGAATTTGATCGACCAAAAATTGTCACATCATGGTCAAACAGCCATGGCCTACCTAGGATGATGCTACTTACTCCCATAGGAAGTACATCACACCAGATTCGTTCCTGATAGGACTGAAGTTGGATTCGGACCTGACATCTCTGCTTGATTGGGATAGAAGTGGAATCGATCCAGGATACCTTATATGGATTGGGATGTGGTTCAGTGGGTAATCCTAGACTCTTGGCTGCACTAGTGGAAATGGCATTGACACAGCTTCCACTATCGATCACGATCTTACAGACCTTTTCTCCTATTTTGACAAATATGTGTAGGATGCTAGTCCTACGCCAGTCTTCCCACTCCTTGGTCTGTGTCATGATACATCTCACAACTCCTAACACATCTGATGAATCTATATTTTCTTCATCTCCTTCATACTCATCAACCAAGCAATCCCCTGCTTCATAAACCTCCTCTTCATCATTCTCCAGGGGTTCTGATTCACCTTCTTCTGCCTCCCCTATATGTAAAGCTCTAGAGGGACATTGGCTCACGAAATGACCTGGTTTACGACACTTATAGCGGACTCGCTCCCTCTCACCTCGAACTTCAGGGCTCTTTCCTTTGTCTTCTCTAGGAATTGGGGGAATGGCAGGGTTGTGCCTAGGGGTTGGATTCGAGCTGGATCTTGGTCTATTGGTTGTACCAGGGACTGAACTAGGCCTGCTAACAGGAGGGTTAAACCTAATAGGTTCAGGTCGTCTAAATGTAGCTCTCCTTTGAAACCTCTCATAGTCCATGGCAACTTGGTATGCCTGATCTAAATCATGGACTTCTCTCAAAAATAGTTCCCCTTTTATATCATCATTCAACCTTGATCTAAACCTTGATAAAGTGGCTGCTTCAGACTCGACTACGTTGCATCGCATCACAAACTCATCAAATTTAGCAATGTATTCAGAAACGGTCTTGTTACCCTGTGTCAATCGTTGCCACTGATCTAATAACCTTTGCTGATAAGACATAGGCAGATATTTCTCTCTAAGTTTCCTCTTCATATCTCTCCATGTTGCTATAGGTAAATCTCCCCTTTGCCTTGATATGTGTTCCACGTTTTCCCAATATAATCGAGCCTGACGAACTAGTCTGATTTTGGCAAACTTAAATCTTCTCTCTTCAGACATATCATACCAGTCAAAATACTGGTCCATGTTAGCCTCCCAGTCTGTGTACACCTTAGGATCTAAGCTTCCCTCAAAGGTTGGTGCATCTAGATGGATGTTCCTTAGGGCCCGATCATCCTGATCAAAAGTATCATAGTGAGGCCTTCTAGGAGGTGGCTCTGGAGTATGATCAACATAATCCTGATGCGGTCTTCTTTGAATTGGGTCAGGTGTGTGTTCCTGTCGTTGGGCTCTAGGATGAACTGAAGGTAATCTGGGTGAAGGTGGTTCAGTTGGGGTCAACCTAGCTTCTTCTAGGATTCCTACCCTTTCCTCGAACTGACCAAATTTAGCATCCAAACGGTCCATCTTCTCGATCATAGTTCTCATAAGGCTTTCCATACTAGTATCCATGGATGAACTAGGTTGGGCTTGTGAAGGGTGGTAAGGTGTGCCTGACCTAGTTGTCATGCAAACAATTAGATTCAGACCTGAACTACGTGTTTTCTAAACCGGTTAGTCCAAATAAACTGAGTTGACTAGGTACAATCAAATCAACAGCTACTCTCTTCCACTGGCCAGTCAGGAGGTGGGTCTGTGGGAGGTTCCCCCAGCTTTCACTGGGTCCTAATTAAAAACCACAAGAACCACTTAGGCTTGAGCCACTTAACCTCTATCCTTGACACCAGCTTCCAATAATAGATGAAGAAATGGGTTGCACAAGCTTTCCCAATTGAATTGAACTGGACCTAGAGTTCCAAGCTAGTTGCCTAATCAAGGTGGCAAGCTAGATTGTAGTAACTCTATACTTGGCCAGGTTTTAGAACAAGGAGAGTGTGAGATCCTGTCTCTGGCCTACCTAGGCCCGGTGGAATTGGCCCGATAGACGGATCATCACCCAAGCCCTTAGTCCCAATTCTAGACACCAAGTAATAGGGCACACACAAGACTAGTTGACACAATGAGTTGACAATAACCCGGGCTCGACCAAATTGATGTTCCTAACCCACTAGGGCAATTAATATCTAATCAATTTTAGTTAGGGATTGGATCGATATGCAATTTGGTGATTTTTGGGCTAGGGACAGGTGATGAAATCCTGACCCTATGTCAATTTCTTGCCCCTAATTTGATTTGTCATGAGATGCATGCAAATTTCAAATTTCAGGTGCAGAAGTAGTGTGTTGCAGTTTAAAAGTGGTGTTGATAAGTGCAGAAAAAAATGTCAGAAAAATATAAAAAAATCATAGAAAACTCCTAACTTCTAGATGACATACCATATGAAACAAAGATTCAAAATAAAATCTGTACTATTCTAGGCAGATTCTGAAATGAAGATAATGAAAAGGAACAGAACAGAACAGAAACCCTAATAACACTGATGGACTGCAAGAATTTTCATTTTTTTTGTAAATTCTTTATTAGATTGAAATTTAAAATGGTGATAAGCAACTTAAAATGGAGCAGGAAAAAAAATATTCCAATGAGGAATGTGATACTTGCCTTTGGAGTTGCAGGCAGATTACAGTCAGCCTACAGAAAATACAACAAACAGAAAAACAGAACGTGCCCAATGCAAAATTCACAAATGAAATCTAAGAAGTCCTTTGGCTTTCTTTTTCACGGGTCAATCACAATGGCACCCCGACACGCCTTAGGAGATCCCCGTGGAATGGGAAGAGAGGGTGTTTAAACCCTACTTTCTCCTAAGACCGGACGGCCTTGTAACGCCCCCGATCCAAGTACTTCAAGGACTTAATGCTATGCAATCAGGAACTTATTCTACCATGCTTTGATACCAAGAATGATGGGAAACATGCAAGTTGAGAATGTAACGATGCAACCCTAAAGGAGATTAGCATAGATTAACTTAGCAATTTTCTTATTTGCATATGATTAGTTCAGCATATAATATCAAAGGAGGTCTAATGAAGAGAACTCGAATGATCAAACGTAAACCTAATTATTGAGACTATCAAAATAACAAAGAAATAGGAATAAGATTCGAACCACACAAGTTAAGCTAGGCAAATTTAATATTTCAAACCTAATCGACACTAGAACATACCTGGCATTAATCTTTCAAGTAGATCAAGATCACTCATGAAGAGACCTCCCAAATGACAAGACCATACTACAAATTGAGGGCACTTTTTGTTTTCTGGATTGTGGCAAGTAATTCCTTCCTCTTGAATTCGGAATCCCGGAGAACCCTACACAAAGAAACCTCAAGATTAAGTACTTGGTAAAAATACATTAGTCATGAAATGGAGAAACTAAAGAAGAGTCGAGGAAGCATTGTTGAAGAATAATCTTGGCACCATGGTAGATCACTTGAAATGAATTAGGCCGTCCTCCTTGTGATGGTCTTCTTGATCAACCTTGAACATTGAAGAGCTACCTTGAGATTGGAGAAGAAGGAAAGTGTCTTTGGCGTTGGAGATGGAGGAGGAGAAATAGGGTTGGCGTGGGATAGGGAGAAGACTTTAAAACTACCACTTAGGCACATAGAACTCACATAGAAGAAAATTTTAATTTTTCTTTTCCATCCTCCTTTTACAAGAAGACTAAGAGTCTTTTATAGACTATTAAGCCATTTTGAATTCAAACTACACCAAATATCATGGAGAAAAATTTGTGGAGAAAAATATGGGGCGTCCCATGAAGAGTGGAGGAAGTTGTGGAGGAGGTTGTAGCCAATTCAATTTCAAATTCCCCTTTTCTTCTCTTGTGCGGCAACCTTGGATGGTGAGGTGGCATGTGTGATGTGGCAGCAATCTTGGATGGTGAGGTGGCATGTGTGATGTGGCAGCAACCTTGGATGATGAGGTGGCATGTGTCATGTGGCATGTGGTCCCCACTTGAGGTGGCTTTGGTCTTGCTTTGGAGTATAAGTCTTGAGTCTTCTGTAGTCTTCAAATGTGGTTTGGTTTGATTCTTCATGGATTGGACTTGACTCATTTGGACCCAACTCTTAAATACAAGGTTAATCAAGCTGAACTAGTCCCAACATAAAATTAAAATGGACTCGAATTACATAATTATTTGGACTCAAAATTAAAGAAAGAAAAAATTACAGGACTTTCTTTTACTCATCCAACCATAAGGACTTAGATTTGACTTGAATTGATTGGAGTCTCTTCCTGATTCTGGTGCCCACACCATAGTATGTGAAGCAGAGTACATTGCAGCATCAGAAGCAGTGAAGGAAGCTGTGTGGTTGTGGAAGTTTTTTGGCTAGCTTGGAGTGGCACCTTCCCTAGATGGTCTTGTTCTGGTGTTCTGTGACAGCGCTGGAGCCATTGCTTAAGCCAAAGATTTGAAGTCTCATCACCGCATAAAGCATATTCTGCAGTGCTATCACCTTGTACGAGAGATCATGGAATGAGGTGACATTGACCTTCTGAAGATCGATGGAAAGGAAAACCTGGCTGACCCCTTCACTAAAGCTATCGAAGTTCAAGAGTTTGACTATTGTAAACAAAAAATGGGAATAAGATTCTGTACCGATTGACTTTAGTCCAAGTGGGAGTTGTTGGAAATTGTATCCCAAAACCAATCGTTTAGGCTGTAGACGGTTGTGCTATCTTGTAACTGTATATGATTTTTGAATAAATAAAATTTCTTCTTTTCTTATTGGCTGTTCATCATATTTATATTTTCTTAAAATGAACTCTTGTATAATGGAGTCCTTAAAACTACATTATTTGATAAAGAGAGGATATATCAAGTAGTTCTTAAACTGTTTTACAACCAAATGATACATTGTTATAGGATGACGATGTATCAAGTGTAGGTTGTTGTATGTCACATTTGTTGGTTGTCCTCTTAACCAGGGAGTGTGAAGACACTGGTGTGACATACAAGTAAAATGTATAATATTTCACTGAACGTGACCATCTGCGGAGCTCCCTTCTGCTAAAGGATTGCTCGTGAAGGGATATGGATATATATATCCCTCAGACCTGAGGTCACCATGATAGCTTGCAAGAAACTCACTGTACTTTGGTGCCGGACTACCTGAATTTTTAATCTAGTGATGAAAGGTTTCTGGATGCAGTCAAGTACTTGTGGAGTGGTGGTGGATCAAGATGGAATTGACCTCTCCAAATAGTTTGGAGTGAATGACTCACTATGTCTCAATTTAGTAAAACCTTGGCTAGAGTAGTTCTTGTGAGAAGTCATAGAACTTGTGAGGTTGAGACATGATTTGGATAAATCAAATTAGGGTTGGCAGTCGAACCCTAGGTCATCCTGAGCATTATGAGGTCAAAGGGATGAATTATGCAGTAACCATATGCCAGAGGTACTTGTGAGGTGCTCTGTATCTTCGACCTATCCAGATATTGGGTATCATTGCTAGATGAGGACTTTGATTGGTACTGGAAATGTTTCAGTGCTACCGGCTTAATGTTCGAACCTATCGGGTCACACACCATAGAGGATTTCTATATGATCTTAAGGCTAATCAATGATTGAGAATCGTTTGCCAACACTGGAAGTCAATATGATTGACTTTGTTCCAAGTATCGACACTTGAAATTTCGCAGGTGTCGACACTTGGTGAAGTGTCGATACTTGGCAATTTTCATGAGTCGACACTTCCTGTGACGAGCAGATTTCTATGAAGAAATTTTGAGAGGATTTTGGGCAAGTTTTGACATGATTTGAATTTCAAATTCAAACTAGTTTTGGCTCTAAGGTTATTTGGTATGATAGCCATACTTACCTTCTTTGGTTGGACCCATTTGATATGGCCTTGATCCTCTCTCCCATTCTCTCCCCTCATCTCTCCTCCTTCCTCTTTCTCCCTCTTATGGCTGCACCTATACATGATGGTCATTTTATAGGCTACAGAGGTTACAACAACAACTAGAGAGACACAATAAGAGAAAAGAGAGAAGATAGAGAAGGGTTGTGAGAGGTCTAGGGATTGGGTGTGAGAATCCTAGCATTCTAGCTAGGTCTTGGGAAGATAGTTCTCTTGGGAAAGGGTTCCAGCTCTCCTCTTAGTCTTCCCGAAAGAAGAAGATCGGCCCAAGGCACCTGAAGAGCTAGCACTCCAAGAGAGTTGATCAGAGTCGAGCCCAGGTGTGGATTACCTATAGAGGCCAGACACGTATGTGGCTCGAGCACCCTCCTCCTTCTACAGCTTTTCTCCAGTATAAAGGTATGGTACTTTTATATTTGTGTTTGTCTTTTATGGTACTTTTATATTTGTGTTTGTCTTGCTTTGATGTTATAATGCGTGCTATTATATTATGCTAGATCTTGTTGCAGGCTGATCGATAGATCATTTAGATATATTTGCCGAGCCTTTCCTTGTGCATGTTTGCATATTGGTATGCTTCATAGATGCACTTCACCTTCAATGTGGTCCCAAGTTTTGGAAACGGTTTTTTTATTGCTCGGCTAAGGTTCAATAGAAAAAATATGCCCTAGGTTGAAAGGGATATGCCCTACAAGCCAATCTATGTTGTATCTCCCAAACAATTGTAATTGACAATTTTCTAAATAAAGGCATTATTTTTCCATCATACGCTGTGTTTATACTATATGATGAACCCCATAGATTAGGGCTATGATTTTAGGGTTATGATGAGATCATACCAGTGAGACCTAAAATCTTAAAACCTTAATCTAAAGTATTCCTAGTCAAAGGAACCCTGAGTAGGGGATCAGGGTTTTCCGGTAAGACTAGCACATCCCATGTATACCAGAAAGGGTGACTACTGGTGTGGACACCAGAAGCCGAAAGAAACTTCACTCCAACAAGGTTAGCCTTATCCCAATTTGGATCGAAGATAATTAGGTTACCTTGTATCCTTTAGTTCAAAAATATTTTATTTTCAAAAGTCATTTCCTTTTCAAGAGTCCTGTAATTAATTTTGAGTTTCAAATCAAGAGTGTTTATTGAGTCCTGTAATTACTTTTAAAATTTCATTTCCTGTAAGTCCATTTCAAGTTTTAAAGTCTAGGTCAGTCAAGTCAGTTCAGTTGAGTTAAGTCTAATTCAGTTGAGTTAAGTTTAATCAAGTCTTAAAGCCATGAAAGCTAGCAACAAGACTCAAATTCTAGACCCCAGAATTTGACCACATGAAGAAGAGAAGACACATCAACCAAGCAAGAGAAAAGGACCATCAACTAGGACCACTGGGTGCCACATGTCATTCTTATCCAAGTAGAAGACCACCTCACCATGCCACGTCATCAGGTGCCACTTCACCAGCCACCTCATCACCCTTTGGGCGCCAACAAGGGAGATTCAAATTCAAGGAGGCTGGCCACATCCCTCCAAGTCCTCCACCAAATCCTCCAACCCCCCCCACATCCCTCCAAACTCTCCACCAAATCCTCCAACCCCCCTTGTAATCCTTCTCGATTTGGGGAGTTTTTAAATTTCAAAAGCTAGCTTTGTGAGGCTATTAAAAGCCTTGGACGCCCATTCTAAAATAGATTGATTTTGGAAATGAATGAAGTTTGAAGTGAAGTTGTCTTGAGTTTTATGTGTGAAGTTTTTCCTATCTTCTTTTTCCACGCCCAAAGCCACTCTCTTCCCTAGCAATTCATCATCCAAGCTCAAGGCAAAGGCATTGGAGTCGGCCAGATCTTCTCAATTATCTTTTCTTTGTTCACAAGTTCTCACATCCCTTCTTTATGTTTGCATCCTTCAACCTTAACTTTGATCTTCATTGCAGGGTCCTTCGAAGTCCTTGAGTTGTGAACAGGGTTCTCCTTGACAATGAACCAACAAGCTGAAGCCCAAGTCCAGGGTTCTGATCACTGTTATCCAAGTTCTCCAGTCCAGAGCATCAGTAGTTTCAAGTTTTGAATCATAGGAAGGTTGGAAAACTCATCAAGGTAAGTCCTCAATCATTAGCCCCTATTGTCTAGATCTTCTTCCTTCTTAGTTTTAGAGTTGTATCTAATCATGTAATAGTCCCTTTTCATATAATCCTTAAATCTTATTAAGATGAGTACAATGCTAAGTATAATTAGGTTTCATTGCTCTACAAACCCCATATTCAAAATATTAATCATATGCTTGCCGCATCAAATTGGTATCAGAGCATGGTTGCATTAGGGTAGAATAGTTTTCTTTAAATCCAAGCAAGATCTAAAATTCACGCCTCCTGAGCGGGTGTACTCTAGTACACTGTCACGACCCATGGGAATAATGAGCCCCTGGCCGGACGTGAGTTTTTTAGATTGAAGTTTGGGTAAGCCATTGCACTTGTTTGATTAGGTTCTGTTTTCTGAAAATTTGCATCTATTTACTGTAATTCGTCTGCAGCTCCAAAGGAAAGTCACTAATTTTTTATTGAAATATTTTTTTTCTTGTTCCTTTTTAAGTCAATTATCACCATATTAAATTTCATCATCAGAAAAAAATTATAAAAAAAATGAAAATTTCTGCAGTTCGACACTGTCATTAGGGTTTTGTTCTATCCTTTTTATTTATCTTCAATTGTAGGATCTTGCTTAGAGTAGTACAGATTTTAGTTTTAAAATTCCTTTCACCTGCATTGAAACATATAAGTTAGGAATCCTCTGTGAATTTTTCAGAATTTTTGAGCATTTTTTTTCATCACGTTTTCCACACCACTTTCAAACTGCAACACACTTCTGCAGCACCTTTGCATTTCATTCATCTCATGAGAAATCAAATTAAGGGCATCAATTTGACATAGGGTCAGGATTTCATCACCTGTCCCTAGCCCAAAAACCACCAACCAGCATATCGATCCCAATTTATTAATTAAAATTGAGTAGAACGTTAATTGCCCTAGTGGATTAGGGACACCAACAAATTGGGTTCAGGTTAGGGTCAAGTTAACTGTGTCAGCTAATTGGTGTGTGCTTACTGGCTTGGTGTCTAGGATTGGTGCATCAGGACTTGTGATTTGGTCCGCCTACCTGGCCAATCTCAGATTGGTGTCTAAGGTTGGCAATCAGGGACCTTCACTCTCCACCACCTACCTGGCTAAGTCCCATAAGTACTACTAGCTAGTTGGTTCACTTAATTAGACCTCTAATTTGTGCTCTAGGTCTAGGAAACCTTAGCTCGAGCTTGAGTCCATTTGCATGCATGACAACTAGAGCAGGGACACCATATTCACCAATCCAAGCCCAGTCCAGTGTAGCCATGGACCCGAATCTTGAAACCATGCTGAAAGGCCTAAATGATCTAATGGCCCAATTGAACCAAATGCTGGCTAAACAATTTTCCTTAGACCAACCAACTCCTACTTTCCCATTAGCTCATATGAATGATAGGAGTAAGAACCCTGAAGTACAAGTTGAGTTCATGAATACTCAAGACTTAGGGTATCCTCAAATTGAAGGGCTAGGGAAGGAAGAAGGCAAATTTGAACCTAGTAAATATATGTATGAGACCGACATAAGTTTAATAGATGAAAATGAAGGGGAAGACTGTGAAGAGAACAACTCTAGTACCTTACCTGAGGAAATCTTTGGTAAAGAAAAGATTATTGAGCCTAGTCCTGAAACATCAGAACAACCAAAATTTAGTGAGGACTTGGTTCCCGTAAGACAATGCCCTCAGGAAGAACCCAATACTTTAGCTTCGACACAAGAACTCCTTCAGGTACCTGAGAAGAACCCAATCATTATTCTAGAAGACTTTCCTGATGACCTTCAACTACCTAGAAGCATCCCGCCTGTAGATCAAAATTCTAATCTTAAGGTCATCATGAGTAACCAAGGTCTATTTCAAGATTCCCCTAAATTATCCCAAGTCTCGGATTCCTATTTCCTGCCTTTCACTGAGTCTTATCATAATTTTAGAGCCATTAAGTTTCATTTTGATGAGATTACTAGGATGCATGAGCTTTTAAAGCCTATTCCTTTTGCTACCTACTTTTGGAAAACCTTATGGCATTTGCTAGGAACCCATGGTAAATTCTCATGTGCATACCAGACCAGGGTCAAACCTAGAGAGTCAATAATCTGTTAGGTTTAGGTCCTAGAAAGTCCAATAAAATTCCTCTCAATAAGGATGCCTAGTTCAGTCTACATTTTGTAAGTGCTTGTGTAAATTTCTAAGTTTGCTGAATCTTTCGCACAGCATGTCACAAATTTGCATAAATAAATCAGTAATAAGATCAAACTGAGCAATGAAACTTACAAATACTTAGCTGACTCACATAAGAGGGCTAAAGAATTCTGTGAAGGGGATTATGCGATGATTAGGCTCAACCCTAAACGGTTCCCCTCTGGAACCATAAAGAAGCTGCATGCCCGCGGAGCGGGACCTTTCAAGATCTTAAAGAAAATAGGGCCTAATGCATATGTTTTGGAACTTCCACCTGATATGGGTATCAGTACAACCTTTAATGTTTCAGACCTAGTAGAATACAAAGAACCAGTACTAATACCTAGTGAGCCTTTTGAGCCAGAAACTTTCATTGAGAGTGAACATATTTTCGAGTGTCCACCACCAACCTTACCTGAGCAGAGAGAGAGGATTGAGAGAATCCTGGATGACAAGATCATTACTACCAGGAATAAGGACTATCAGCGATACCTGGTTCAATGGCAAGGTTGACCTGAGTCCGACAACTCTTGGATTACTCGAGAGGACCTGCAAAGACTTAACCCAGACTTGTTCGAGCATTACCAGGGTAAAACTGAACCATACTCGACTGGGTCAAGTTCTGCCCACCCCAGGAGAATTGGTGTGGACACCAGAAGCCGAAAGAAACTTCACTCCAACAAGGTTAGCCTTATCCCAATTTGGATCGAAGATAATTAGGTTACCTTGTATCCTTTAATTCAAAAATATTTTATTTTCAAGAGTCATTTCCTTTTCAAGAGTCCTGTAATTAATTTTGAGTTTCAAATCAAGAGTGTTTTTTGAGTCCTGTAATTAATTTTAAAATTTCATTTCCTGTAAGTCCATTTCAAGTTTTAAAGTCTAGGTCAGTCAAGTCAGTTCAGTTGAGTTAAGTCTAATTCAGTTGAGTTAAGTTTAATCAAATCTTAAAGCCATGAAAGCCAGCAACAAGACTCAAATTCTAGACCCCAGAATTTGACCACATGAAGAAGAGAAGACATATCAACCAAGCAAGAGAAAAGGACCATCAACTAGGACCACTGGGTGCCACATGTCATTCTTATCCAAGTAGAAGACCACCTCACCATGCCACGTCATCAGGTGCCACTTCACCAGCCACCTCATCACCCTTTGGGCGCCAACAAGGGAGATTCAAATTCAAGGAGGCTGGCCACATCCCTCCAAGTCCTCCACCAAATCCTCCAACCCCCCCCATATCCCTCCAAACTCTCCACCAAATCCTCCAACCCCCCTTGTAATCCTTCTCGATTTGGGGAGTTTTTAAATTTCAAAAGCTAGCTTTGTGAGGCTATTAAAAGCCTTGGACGCCCATTGTAAAAGAGATTGATTTTGGAAATGAATGAAGTTTGAAGTGAAGTTGTCTTGAGTTTTATGTGTGAAATTTTTCCTATCTTCTTTTTCCACGCCCAAAGCCACTCTCTTCCCTAGCAATTCATCATCCAAGCTCAAGGCAAAGGCATTGGAGTCGGCCAGATCTTCTCAATTATCTTTTCTTTGTTCACAAGTTCTCACATCCCTTCTTTATGTTTGCATCCTTCAACCTTAACTTTGATCTTCATTGCAGGGTCCTTCGAAGTCCTTGAGTTGTGAACAGGGTTCCCCTTGACAATGAACCAACAAGCTGAAGCCCAAGTCCAGGGTTCTGATCATTGTTATCCAAGTTCTCCAGTCCAGAGCATCAGTAGTTTCAAGTTTTGAATCATAGGAAGGTTGGAAAACTCATCAAGGTAAGTCCTCAATCATTAGCCCCTATTGTCTAGATCTTCTTCCTTCTTAGTTTTAGAGTTGTATCTAATCATGTAATAGTCCCTTTTCATATAATCCTTAAATCTTATTAAGATGAGTACAATGCTAAGTATAATTAGGTTTCATTGCTCTACAAACCCCATATTCAAAACATTAATCATATGCTTGCCGCATCAACTGCTCTCACAGTCACTTGTGTATGACACTAATACTGGGATGTGGGTGCTCATTGGAGAATGAGTTCACTGATATGATCCAACTTGAGAACATCTAATGGAGTCTTAGCTACATGTCAATAGAAGGTTCTCATAGTGGGAGTGGTACAAGTAATCTTTTAACCTGAGACTGCCATAAGTACCTTATGTACATGAACCCATTCTTTGGTCCAATCCTAATCATGACACTGAGCCATGCACAGGATTGATACTGGGAATGGTGAATTGTATATGAAGGTAATGAGTATGTCAACAAGGAATCGATCACTCTTAGTAAGAGGAGATTGCATCCAGCTAGTCAACAATCGGATGATGATTCAGGGAATCTTTGATCAAAGTAAAGATATTAGAAATGGTTTCTAATATCAAGATAATCGAATCATCATTATAAGATTGAGCTAGAAATAAATATAATATTGGATTTGACATATATCCATATCCATAGTTATATTTTGGGTGCAGGCTGATCGAAAGATTTAATTGTACGGTAACTCTCTACTAAAGGGTAATTTTGGTATTTCATCAGAATTTTCATATCTTCCGGGTAGACATGATACGTTGCTAGACGTCAATCTTGTCTTGTAGGTTGATCAAGTTCAAAGATCACTTGTTAGGAAGAGTCCTAATTGATCGAATCGGGTAAGCCCGGTTTGACCTAAATTGATTAGAAAGAGTTCTTATCAAATTAGGTCAACTTGTATTCGAACCCACTGCTGGCTAGATGTGGAACCCAATGGGTCACACACTTAAGAGGATTGATCAAGAGTTTAATTTGGAATTAAATCATCTTTGCAGGATAACACTCTAGCAGGTGTTGCAAACCCTAACTTCTATTCGAATCGGATTCGAATTAGGGTTCCAGATTGGTTCAAATTGGGTTCTAATTGGACCTAATTAGACACTAATTGAGAAAATAGGAATATGGCTAACCCTATTGGCTAGCCATATAGCTTGGATTGCCTCCCAACCCGCCCCCTTTGTTTTTCCATGCCAAATGCCAAGAGTTCATGCGCTTATGGACTCTTGGCGCGCCATTAGGAAGAGTCCATGGCGCATGGACTCTTGGCGCGCCCCAAATATTTCTCTGATGATTTTATTTGGGGCGGCCTCCTTGCTTACTCATTAGCGCCTCAAACACCTTCCTTTGGATGGGAATCCAACGGCTAGAAGTTTTTTAAGAAAGACAAAAGTCATTGTTTCCCTCCGGGCGCGTGAAATAACATCTCTTCGGAGATGAAAAGTCGCAACCCCTTTCCTTTTTAAACACCGCGATTTTTCCTTTAAGAAAAGCCGTGGGATTTAATCTGGAAGGCCATGAGATGGGAGGATGGGGCGTGAGAAATTGAGAAGGGCGTGAGAAAGTGATTACGGAGAGGTGTGTAGGCGCCTATCTGATTTCTATTTAAAGGGTCAGGAAAGTCAGAACAGAGTTAATTTTTCTTTCTTCCTCTCCTGAAGACTCTTTTATTTTTCTTGCTCTTTCATTGTTTCCTTTACAGAGTAAACCTCCGTCGAAACTCTGCTACTGAACAAGAATAAAAGTAAAAGTCTCCGACGGTAAAGGAAAGAAACGAGTTTCTATTTGTTCCTTTCTTTCTTACATTAAGACATCATTGTCTTAATTTCTCCTCCAATTTAAGACAAGCCTGTGTCCTCTTAGGACAAGGTCTTTTCTTCAAGACAAGGGTGTCTAAAGGGCCAAGGTCTTAGTGGAAGGAGGAGAAGGGGTCAAAGAAAGGGAAGCAAGCTTTTGTGTGGAGGAATTCAAGCCATAAGTCCAAGCAATTGAGTTCTAGGAAGAAGAACTCAATAGAAGGAACCTTTGAAAAGAAGATAGAGTTGTCTTGATCACTGCTCTGTGTGGATCACCATTGGACGGTGGACACTTGGACGCCTGGTGAATTCAATCAGCCCCTTCAACATCAACTTTGTTGGAATTAGCGATTACAGGTTGGTACTCTAATTCTAACAATGTATGCTTAAATGTTCAATATATGTTTTAATCCTAAATAAGGAGATCTTGGCTAAGGGATTATGGTGCAAATTTCATCATTTTGAAATTACACTTCCGCTGTGGTGCACCGGAATCCCCAACAGTGGTATCACAGCCATCCTTATTACAGTTAAAACGTATGACAAATTATTTATATGTGTTTTTGTTGTAGTATCGCAATTAGGGTTTTAAACACTTGAATGCTGATACACTTAGCATAATTTATGGGATGCATAACGTTTTGATGTATGTCATTAGTTAGGGTTTTTCACTCAAACCCTAATTATTATAGAGATATGATTAGTTTTGAAGTCATCATACTGAAATAAGGTTGCCCTGGCATAATGGTGGATCCATTATGTGGTAAATGGTTATCCTAGTATGATGACACACTTAGCACATATATGTTTATCAGAGTGATATAATTGTGATATGTTCTATAAGAATGTGCTGGCAATTCTATAAAGCCCTCTTCTTAAAATTATATTAAGTCATAGTATATTTAACTAATAAGCATCACTAGTCATGATGAACAATTGATCATTCGGTGTCTAGAAAGGTGATTCTGGGAAGGTAAAGAGAATCGTGGTTTTTAATTGGTTCCGTTGACTGACCTGGCCAATTTTTATTGGTGTCTAGGAAAGCAACGGGGGGACTCCCACATCTCTTCCACTTGCCTGGCCGATTTGATTATATTTAAATCTTGACTTAAATGATTAGTGTTAAAAAAATGCTATATGTTGGCCTTCCTTCATGCTGGATCATTACTGTGTTATGAACCACATTAGGTTTGTTGTGTTATCTGCAAGACCTAATAGGGTGATTGACATAATATTAGTCTAGTGCAAAGATATGCTTACAGTATATTTAGTATAATGCCTTGTTGTGTTATCTGCAAGGGCATTATATTTGAATACTGACTGTATAGAAATGAAAGGGTCTTGACTTAACTAGAACATTATGGTTTGTTGTGTTTTCTGCAAGACTTATAATGTTCTAGAGGCCAAGTTATTTTTAAGAATTATATGAGATATAATTGGAAGAGTTTCCTACCTTTGAGCTTATAAAAGATTTGTTGTGTTATCTGCAAGATCTTTTATAAGTTATAAGGATCTCAATCTCACTAAGAAAACCGATCAGGGTTCTTCTCGATTATCATAGTGAGGGCTATGATTTTTTGATAAAATAGTGGGAGACATAATTAAATTGAAGACCTAATTTAATTATGTAAGTCATTTCATGGTTGTTTGCTTATGTATTGTTCTTTATTAAATGTAGATAAATGGCATCTTCATTATCACTGAGAAGCATCTTAGATACCAACAAATTGACTGGTCCAAACTATATGGACTGGTTGAGAAACTTAAAGATTGTACTGAGTTCAGAAAAACTTTCTTATATTCTTGATACCCCTAGTCTTAATCCACTAGGGGATGATGCCACACAGGAAGACATGGCCACATACAAAATGTGGCAGAATGACTCCCTCACTGTCAAATGTATCATACTGGCCTCTATGACCAATGAGTTACAAAGGCAGCATGAAAGCATGGATACTCAATCCATAATGCTCAATTTAAAGGAGCTTTATGGAGAACAAAGCAGAACTGCTAGATACGAAATATCTAAGCAGTTATTCCATGCTAGGATGATAGAGGGTACATCCGTTCAGGATCATGTCCTGAAGGTAATTGACTTAATCACCAGATTGGGTCAATTAGGGTTTATTATGGATGGGGAGCTGAATCAGGATTTAATCCTGCAATCACTCCCGGAGTCATTTTCTCAGTTTGTTTTAAATTATCACATGAACAAACTGAACACTTCCTTGCCTGAGCTGTTAAATATGTTAAAAACAGCTGAGAGCCACGTTTAGAGAGAAAAGGCTCCACTTCTTCTTGTTGATAAGACCAATAAGAAAAAATCGGGCAAAAAAGGTTTTAGTAGGAGGCTAAACCCTAAGGGTGGCATCAATAAGAATAAGAAAGGAAAGAAGGCCTCAAAACAGTCAACCTGTTTCTTTTGCGGCAAAGCGGGACATTGGAAAAGGAATTGCAAGGCTTACCTTGCAACTGTGAAACCTGGTGTGGCAGATGCACCAAAAGGTATGTATGAGATACATACTATATTGACATTAAATTCATCTATTTCAAATACTTGGGTATTGGATACCGCTTGTGGTTACCATATATGCAAATCTTTGCAGGACCTCCACAAGCTTAAAGTATTGAAGGAAGGCGACTTCAATCTCTACGGTGCTGGTGGTGATATCATCCAAGCAGAAGCTGTAGGGACCTATATTCTGAAGTTGCCTTCAAGGAAGATCTTGGAGTTAGAAAATTGTTACTATATGCCAAAGATTATTAGGAACATTATATCTATTCCTTTGTTATTAAAACAAGGATATGTAATGGATGTAACGAGCACTGGTTGCTCGATAATGTTATCTAATAAAATTATTTGTTCTGGCATATTTAGCAATGGGCTCTTAACTCTTTCTTCCAATGATAGTATTTTTCATGTCAATACTAAAAGGAAAAGAAAAGACTTTAATGATACTTTACTTTGGCATCATAGACTTGGTCATGTTAATGAGTCTAGGATTAGCAAGTTATACAAGGAAAAATTCCTTGATCCTTATGAGTATGAATCATTAGGAACTTGCGAATCATGTCTCATGGGTAAGATGACAAAAACTCCATTCACTGGACATGGAGAAAGGTCAACTGAGTTATTAGGACTTATACATACTGATGTATGTGGTCCAATGACAACTCAGGCCAGAGGAGGATACTCATATTTTATCACTTTTACAGATGATTTATCTAGGTTCGGATATGTGTATCTTATGAAACACAAATCTAAAGCCTTTGATAAATTTAAGGAGTATCAAAGTATGGTCGAAAAACAAACCGGGAAAAGTATTAAAGTTCTTCGTTCTGATCGAGGAGGAGAATACTTATCTACGGAGTTTTTAGACTATCTTAAAGTTAATGGAATCCTTTCTGAATGGACCCCTCCTTATACACCACAGCTAAATGGTATAGCTGAAAGGAGGAATCGTACCTTATTAGATATGGTATGATCCATGATGTTCTTCACAAATTTACCCATTTCCTTCTGGGGTCATGCCCTAGAAACTGCTGTTTACATTCTGAACAAGGTACCTTCTAAATCCGTTGTTAGTACTCCATATGAAATTTGGAGTGGAAAGAAACCATATCTTAAATATTTCAAGGTATGGGGATGTCCAGCTTATGTTAAAAGAAATTTTGGACATAAGTTGGAACCTAGAGCGGATAAATGTCTATTTGTAGGATATCCTAAAGAAGGTAGAGGATATCAATTCTACCATCCTACTGAACAAAAGATTTTTGTCGGCAGGCATGCCACTTTTCTAGAAAAAGAGTTCATTTTAGAAAAGGGCAATGGTAGAACTATTGAACTTGGAGAAGTACAAGAAATACAGATAGACAATTCTCAACCATTAGAACATATAGTTAGGACAGAACCAGAACACAAAACTCCTCCTCGTAGGTCTGATAGAGTGCCACGGGCACCTGAGAGGTATGGGTTTATTATTGAAAATAATGAAGCCCAAGTCATTCAAAATGATGAACCTCTGACCTATACGGAAGCTATCTTGAGTACTGATTCAGATAAATGGCAAGAAGCCATGGAATCCGAAGTAGACTCTATGTATGTAAACCAAGTATGGTCTTTGGTTGATGCACCAGAGGGTGTTAATCCTATTGGGTGTAAATGGGTCTATAAGAAAAAGATTGGGGCTGATGGCCAAGTTGAAACCTATAAAGCCAGATTAGTGGCTAAAGGTTTTAGACAAAAACAGGGAATTGATTATGATGAAACATTTTCACCTGTTGCCATGCTCAAATCAATTCAGATTTTACTTTCTGTAGCAGTATACCACGATTATGAGATATGGCAGATGGATGTAAAGACTGCATTCCTCAAGGTTTCCTTGAGGAAGAAGTCTACATGTCACAGCCAGAAGGTTTTATTTCAAAGAATAAACCTAATCAAGTATGCAAGCTAAAAAAATCCATTTATGGATTAAAGCAAGCTTCCAGGAGTTGGAACATCCGCTTTGATGAAACTATTAAAAAGTTTGGTTTTATCAAAAATGAGGATGAACCCTGTGTTTATAAGAAGACTAGTGGGAGTGCCATAGTCTTCTTGGTTCTGTATGTAGATGACATACTCCTCATTGGGAATGATATCCCAATGTTGCAATCAGTCAAGGTTTGGCTATCAAACCAGTTTTCCATGAAAGATTTGGGAGAAGCATCCTATATACTAGGTATTAAGATCTATAGAGATAGATCTAAGAGGATGCTAGGTTTATCCCAATCTAGGTACATTGACTTAGTGCTGAAAAGATTCAGCATAGAAGGAAGTAAAAGAGGTTATCTTCCTATGAGTCAAGGCATACATCTTTCTAAAAGGATGTCTCCTAAGACACCTGAAGAAAGAAATAGAATGAATTTTATACCCTATGCTTCGGCAATAGGGTCCATAATGTATGCCATGTTATGTACCAGGCCTGATGTGGCATATGCTTTAGTCATTGTCAGTAGGTTTCAAGCTGATCCAGGAGAGGATCATTGGAAAGCAGTTAAAAATATTCTTAAGTACCTAAGAAGGACTAAGGATATTTTTCTGGTTTATGATGGTTCTGATCTTAAACTAGAAGCTTATTCTGATTCTAGTTTTCAATCAGACCCTGATGATAGCAAATCCATTTCGGGATATGTTTTAACCCTAAATGGTGGAGCAGTGAGTTGGAAGAGTACCAAGCAGCAGACTGTAGCTGACTCAACCACAGAGGCAGAATACATAGCTGTTAGTGAAACCGCCAAGGAAGTAGTCTGGATGAAGAAGTTCATCACAGAGTTGGGTGTTGTTCCTGAAATTGAAAACCCAGTGCCACTTTACTGTGACAACACTGGGACTGTTGCTCAAGCTAACGAACCAAGAGCTCATCATAAGTCCAAGCACATTCTGAGACGCTTCCATCTCGTCCGAGAAATAGTAGAGAGACAAGATGTCTACATAGATAGAGTTTATACAAAGAACAATGTAGCAGACCCATTCACTAAGGCTCTACCACAGTGAGATTTTGATTGCCACCTCGAATGTATGGGATTAAGATTTAAAGGCGATTGGCTTTAGTGCAAGTGGGAGATTGAAAGGGATATGCCCTATAAGCCAATCTATGTTGTATCTCCCAAACCATTGTAATTGACAATTTTCTAAATAAAGGCATTACTTTTCCATCATATGTTGTGTTTATACTATATGATGAACCCCATAGATTAGGGCTATGATTTTAGAGTTATGATGAGATCATACCAGTGAGACCTAAAATCTTAAAACCTTAATTTAAAGTATTCCTAGTCAAAGGAACCCTGAGTAGGGGATCAGGATTTTCCGGTAAGACTAGCACATCCCATGTATACCAGAAAGGGTGACTGCTCTCACAGTCACTTGTGTATGACACTAATACTGGGATGTGGGTGCTCATTGGAGAATGAGTTCACTGATATGATCCAACTTGAGAACATCTAATGGAGTCTTAGCTACATGTCAATAGAAGGTTCTCATAGTGGGAGTGGTACAAGTAATCTTTTAACCTGAGACTGCCATAAGTACCTTATGTACATGAACCCATTCTTTGGTCCAATCCTAATCATGACACTGAGCCATGCACAGGATTGATACTGGGAATGGTGAATTGGATATGAAGGTAATGAGTAGGTCAACAAGGAATCGATCACTCTTAGTAAGAGGAGATTGCATCCAGCTAGTCAACAATCGGATGATGATTCAAGAAATCTTTGATCAAAGTAAAGATATTAGAAATGGTTTCTAATATCAAGATAATCGAATCATCATTATAAGATTGAGCTAGAAATAAATATAATATTAGATTTGACATTTATCCATATCCATAGTTATATTTTGGGTGCAGGCTGATCGAAAGATTTAATTGTACGGTAACTCTCTACTGAAGGGTAATTTTGGTATTTCACCAGAATTTCCATATCTTCCGGGTAGACATGATACGTTGCTAGACGTCAATCTTGTCTTGTGGGTTGATCAAGTTCAAAGATCACTTGTTAGGAAGAGTCCTAATTGATCGAATCGGGTAAGCCCGGTTTGACCTAAATCGATTAGAAAGAGTTCTAATCAGATTAGGTCAACTTGTATTCGAACCCACTACTGGCTAGATGTGGAACCCAATGGGTCACACACTTAAGAGGATTGATCAAGAGTTTAATTTGGAATTAAATCATCTTTGCAGGATAACACTCTAGCAGGTGTTGCAAACCCTAACTTCTATTCGAATCGGATTCGAATTAGAGTTCCGGATTGGTTCAAATTGGGTTCTAATTGGACCTAATTATACCCTAATTGAGAAAATAGGAATATGGCTAACCCTATTGGCTAGCCATATAGCTTGGATTGCCTCCCCACCCGCCCCCTTTGTTTTTCCATGCCAAATGCCAAGAGTCCATGCGCTTATGGACTCTTAGCGCGCCATTAGGAAGAGTCTATGGCGCATGGACTCTTGGCGTGCCCCAAATATTTCTCCGATGATTTTATTTGGGGTGGCCTCCTTGCTTACTCATTAGCACCTCAAACACCTTCCTTTGGATGGGAATCCAACGGCTAGAAGTCTTTTAAGAAAGACAAAAGTCGATGTTTCCTCCCGGGCGCGCGAAATAACATCTCTTCGGAGATGAAAAGTCGCGACCCCTTTCCTTTTTAAACACCGCGGTTTTTCCTTTAAGAAAAGCCATGGGATTTAATCTGGAAGGCCGTGAGATGGGAGGATGGGGCGTGAGAAATTGAGAAGGGCGTGAGAAAGTGATTACGGAGAGGTGTGTAGGCACCTATCTGATTTCTATTTAAAGGGTCGGGAAAGTCAGAATAGAGTTAATTTTTCTTTCTTCCTCTCCTGAAGACTCTTTTATTTTTTCTTGCTCTTGCATTGTTTCCTTTACAAAGTAAACCTCTGTCGAAACTCTGCTACTGAACAAGAATAAAAGTAAAAGTCTCCGACGGTAAAGGAAAGAAACGAGTTCCTATTTGTTCCTTTCTTTCTTACATTAAGACATCATTGTCTTAATTTCTCCTCCAATTTAAGACAAGCCTATGTCCTCTTAGGACAAGGTCTTTTCTTCAAGACAAGGGTGTCTAAAGGGCCAAGGTCTTAGTGGAAGGAGGAGAAGGGGTCAAAGAAAGGGAAGCAAGCTTTTGTGTGGAGGAATTCAAGCCATAAGTCCAAGCAATTGAGTTCTAGGAAGAAGAACTCAATAGAAGGAACCTTTGAAAAGAAGATAGAGTTGTCTTGATCACTGCTCTGTGTGGATCACCATCGGAGGGTGGAATCTTGGACGCCTGGTGAATTCAATCAGCCCCTTCAACATCAACTTTGTTGGAATTAGCGATTACAGGTTGGTACTCTAATTCTAACAATGTATGTTTAAATGTTCAATATATGTTTTAATCCTGAATAAGGAGATCTTGGCTTAGGGATTATGGTGCAAATTTCATCATTTTGAAATTACACTTCCGCTGCGGTGCACCGGAATCCCCAACATAGGTTTGGATCCTACAGGATATATAAAAAAGGTCATCTCGACATCTAAGTCGGCTTGGCCACAACCTAGTCTACTCGAGTCGACTCAAGTAAGGTTCAACAAAAGAGCTCTAAAAACCCAAAAAAAAGTTATCTAGTCCTAGGAACACACTAAATAAGGTGGTTATCTACTTCAAATTGGTTATGGTGGTTTTCTAGATAGCTTTCCTTAATTTAAAAGAAATTAGTTTAAAAATTACTAAAATGGGTCACATAAACTTAATTCACCTCTAATCATTTGAAATCTATCTTCATTAAGTGGCTTAGTGAAAATATCAGCTAATTGATTTTCTGTTAGAATAAACTTAAGTTCAATATTGCCAATTTGTCCATGATCCTTAATAAAGTGTTGTCTAATTTCTATATGTTTAGTCATAGAATGCTGAATTGAATTCTTTGTCAAATTTATAGTACTTATGTTATCATATTTGAATAGAATTTTAGTTTGAATAACACCATAGTCTTCTAGTTATTGCTTAATCTAAAGTACTTGTGCACAACAACTGCCTGCAGCTATATACTCTGTCTCAGTAGTAGATAGTGCTATAGAGTTTTGTTTCTTACAGTGCCATGAAATTAAGTTCAACCCTAGAAATTGACAAGTACCGCTAGTACTTTTTCTTTCAATTTTACATCCACTATAATCAACATCAGAAAATTTAATTAGATTTAGTGAAGATTGCTTAGAATATCATAGACCTAGATTACTTGTTCCTTTTAGATATTTTATAATTCTTTTAACAACAAGTATATGTGATTCTTTAGGATTTGATTGAAATCTAGCACATATACATATACTGAACAAGATATCAAGCCTACTAGAAGTTAAATACAATAGTGATCCAATCATACCTAGATAAAGTCTTTGATCAATGTTGTATCCATCTTCATCTTTATCTAGTCTGCAGGAGGGGCTCATTGGTGTGCTCATTTCTTTGACTGGCTCCATACCAAACTTCTTAATGATTTTCTTGATGTATTTCGCCTGGTTGATAAATATTCCTTCTCTTGTTTGCTTAATTTGGAGTCCAAGAAAGTAGGTCAGTTCAACCATCAAGCCCATTTCAAATTCACCCTATATAAGCTCAGCAAATTCTCTACATAAATTCTTATTAGTTGTACCAAAAATAATGTCATATGCATAAATTTGTGCAACTAACATATCATTTTCTTTTCTTCTAATGAATAAAGTTGTATCTACATTTCCTCTAATAAAATCATTTTCAAGTAAAAATTTGCTCAATCTATTATACCATGCTCTTAGTGCTTGTTTTAAACTATACAATGCTTTATTAAGTTTGAGAATATGATTTGGAAGAGCATGATTTTCAAAACATAGTGGTTATACTACAAAAACTTTTTCTAAAATGAATCCATTCAGAAATATGCTTTTTATATCCATTTGAAATAATTTGAAATTCATGTAGCAAACAAATGCAAGTAATACTCTAATAGCTTCTAATCTTGCTACGGATGCATAAGTTTTATTAAAATCAATTTCTTCTTTTTGATTATATCCTTTAGCCACTAATCTAGATTTTTTCTAATTACTTGTCCTTTTTTATTTAATTTATTTTTATAAACTCATTTAGTTCCTATTACAGGATGATCTGTGGGTCTATTCACTAAGGTCCATACATTATTTCTTTCAAATTGATTAAGCTCTTCATGCTTGGCCATCATCCAATTAGGGTCATTTTGGGCTTCTTCTATCCTATGTGGTTCTACTTATGAGACAAATGCTAGGTAATCATGTACATCTCTAAGTGATGACCTAGTCCTAATACCTTGTGAGGGATCACCTATAATTAAATCTTTGGGGTGTGAAGTTTCATGCCTCCATTCTCTCTGTAGATCACTATGATCTTTGCTTACCATTTCTTCTCCTTCTTGAGTTAGTTTGTCTTTTAGGCTTATGTCCTCCATAGTTTTATCAATTGCACCTGTATTATTGTCAATACACTCTTCTTTTGTAGAAGGTGAGGGGTTAGCTTCATCAAAAATAACATGCACAGATTTTTCAATAGTTAATGTTCTTTTGTTAAATACTCTATAGGCTTTGCTAGATGTTGAATAACCAAGAAAAATTACTTTATTAGATTTAGCATCAAATTTTCCTAGGTTATCCTTTCCATTGTTCAACACAAAGCATTACAACCAAAAACATAAAAATAATGAATGTTAGGTATTCTATCATTTCAAAGTTCATAGGGGGTTTTCTTTAAGATAGGTCTGATCAAAACACGGTTCAAAATATAGCATACATTGTTCATAGCTTCTGCCCAAAAGTAACTTGAAAGATTAACTTCACATAACATTGTTCAGGCCATCTCTTCCAATATCCTATTATTCCTCTCTACAACACCATTTTGCTGCGATGTTTAGGAGTGGAGAAGTTGAGATCAATGCCATGCTCAGTGCAATATTCATCGAAGTATTGATTTCAAATTCTGTGCCGTGATCACTTTTAATAAAAATAACCAAAAGATTTTTCTGGTTTGAAACTTTCTTGTGAAATTTCTGAAATACTTTAAATGCTTCATCTTTATGTGCAATAAATAAAATCCAAGTAAATCTCAAAAAATCATCTACTATCACAAGTCCATATTTTATACCACCAGGCTTGAGATCCTGGTTGGTCCAAATAAGTCTATGTATAGTAGCTCTAGAGGTCTAGATATTGAACTATATTTTTTAATTTAAAACTCTTCATAGTTTGTTTACCTAATTGGCATGCATCATAAACATGTTCAAAATCAACTTTAAATTTTGGTAAACCTCTAACTAGATCTTTGAAAATCAATTTAGCTATTGTATGCATGCTAGCATGACCTAATCTCCTATGCCAAAGTAAGCTAGACTCCTTGGTTTTAGCATTCATTGCCACAAGACTTATACTACTAGCCATGGCTAGATCATTCAAATCAACTACATATATGTTTTTAAGTCTATAACCAACGAGCTAAGTGCTAGAATCAAGTGAGTTAGTTATAATGCACATTGAAGATTCAAAGACAACCTTGAAGCCTCTATCACATAATTAACTTATACTTAATAAATTATGCTTCAATTTGTCAACTAGCAATACATTTTCGATGAATATAGAAGGGGTTATTCTGATCTTACCGATGCCAATTATCTTCCCCTTATCATTGTCACCAAAAGTGACCAATCATCCATCCTTCATCTCTAGGATGATGAATCATTCTTTGTCACCCACCGTATGTCTTGAGCAGCCACTGTCCAGATACCATCTTTTCTTTATATTCTAGACTGCAAGACATTCCTGTAAGACAATCAAGTAGTTCTTTTAGGTACCCAAGCTTTCTTGGATCCTTGCAGGTTAGTAGGAGTGGTTCCTTTAGGAATCCAAATCTTTCTAATCTTACTTATATTATTTCTTTTCAAAATGCATTCAAATGCTTTGTGACCAACCCCATTGCATGAATAACAAGTAACTATTGATTTTTGAAAAGGTACAAATGTTGAAGCTCTAGATGCAAAAGATTTTTGAGTTGAAAACTTGAGTACATATGATTTTGAAGGTATAAACTTTGTAGCTGAAATTCTATTTGTATGCAAAGGGTTATAACCAATTCTAGCTTTGTTATTTGAGTCCCTTTGATCTTTTAAAATCAGCTCAAGTTTTTTTGAACTCAATGTTAACTTTTTAACCAGTAGCTTGAGTTTTTCAACATCTTTTTGCAAGCTTATATTCTCTTCATGTAAAGCTTTATTTTTCTCAAGATACTCTTGCTTTTCAACTTGCAAAAGTTTTTGTATTTCAGAAAAGCTATTCAATTTTTTTTATAAAATTTTATTCTTTTCTAAAATTTCATCTTTTTCTTTCATTAAAACATCATTACTATTTTTCAAAGCTTTAATTTTTAGACCGACCTTTTTATATTCAGATAATAGCTCATGAAATGCAGTATTTAATTCCTCAAATATAAATTCATCATGAGGTTCGAGAGACATTACCTCATCTTCGAGACCCATCAAATATATGTTCATAGTTTTTGTAGTCTCTTCTTCATCATTTGAAGTAGACTCCTTGCTATCACTCCAAGTTGCAACCATTGCTTTCTTCTTCTTCTTTTTATAAGTTTTCTTCAATGTTGGATAGTTTGATTGGAAATGCCCTAGTTTCTTATATTCATAGCAGATGGGCTATTGCTCTTTATTTTTTTCTTTAACTTTTTCTTTTCTTTGCTATATTCTCCTTTTCTATGATATTTCCTCCAATATCTTTTCTTTTTTCTGCTCATAAATTTTTTGAATCTTCTCACTACAAGTGCGATATCATCATCTTCGAGTTCATCTTTAAAGGAGGGGCTTTCTTCGTCTATTTCCTCTTCTTGTTTCTTGAATTCTGTTTTAGCTTTGAAGGCTATAGACTTTTTCTTCTTGATGTCATCCTCACTTTTATGCTGCATTATAAGTTCGTGTGTAATTGGAACCTAATAGCTCATCCAGTGGTAGAGTATTCAAGTCTTTTGCTTCCTGGATAGCAGTGACCTTTCGATCCCATTTGTCCGATAGAGATCTCAAAATTCTCTGTACGAGGTATGTATTGGAGTTATCCTGCCAAGACTCTTTAAACCATTAATAATATCTATAAACATTGAGAACATGGTAGATATAGTCTCATTTGGTTTCATTTTAAACAATGCATAACTATGTACAAGAAGATTAATCTTAGAAGTTTTGCTTGGGAGGTTCCTTCATAGGTTACTTTATGTTTATCCCAAATTTCTTTTGCAGACATGCAAGTAAAAATCTGGTTAAATTCATTAGCGTCCAAAGCATAATATAAGAGATTCGTTGCTTTGGCATTCAGCTCACCCATTTTTATGTCATGTTCATTCCATTCCTCTTCAGGTTTTGGGATATCTATGCCATCAACCTTCTTTCTGGGTGTGTGAGGTCCTTTTAGAATAATTTTTTATAACTGAAAATTCACCGCTTGAATATAAATTTTCATTCGGGCTTTCCAGCAGGTGTAGATAGTGCTTGTAAAATGTAGAAGTCTATTTATAGATTAGCCTTCGGCCAAAGAGGTACTAATATGGTTTGCCATTTATCTTTACTCTAAGTAAATTTTAGAGACACTACTTGATATCAGTTGTTGCCCAGGTGGCTTACCCAAGATGGGGGGTAAATTGGGTATTTAAAATTTTTCACAAGTATGTGCTCCTTTTAAAATAACTTGGTGTTGAGTTATATGAACTAAGTATCAAGTGCAGAAGCAAATAAAGAATACAAGCAACACAAGCACAAACACAAGTAATTTATAGTGGTTCGGAGAAGCCTCGCTCTTATGTCCACTATCAAGGTACCACTTGGGATTTCCACTATATTCACCCCGGAATACAATCAGATTGTTTTTACGAGCTCACAATCTAAACCCAAATTGGTTTTACACCAGGACCACCAAAAACCTAATACACTATTAGTTTTCAAGGGCTCACTAACAACCCACTCTTGGTTTTCAAAGGCTCACCAAAAACTAAATAAATTCCAAGTTACAGCCCCTGCTGTACTTGGAATAACTTAAATAAAGAGTTAAAAAATAGAGCAACTATAATGACAAACCGAATATTGTCGAGTGGTTGCAGTCGTAGCTCTTGAGCAACCTTCTTGATTCCTTCCTTGAATGCTTTTAAGGTTTCCGATCTTTCTCAATAAATGACTCAAGAATCTGATGAAAGTTGGTGAAGTCTTAAGTGCTTTCTTGAAGGCTCTCTTGAATGTTCTCAAATATTCATTAAAGGGTCATGCCTTTTTTCAAAAGTTGTTTAAATCCCTTATAAATAGTTCCTTTAACTAATTTCAAGTGAACATGATCATTGTAGAATGTTGGGATTCGAAATATGGCTATTGGAGCACTTTTTGGATTTAAAAAGATATCTCTGGAACTAGTCGTTACGCACCTAGAACTGGGATTCGAGTCAGCTCGGATGCTTCGAGTTGGCTCGGATTCTCAAACATGTTGAAACTTCGCTCTAGTCGAGTCAGCTCTTCTCCATCAAGTTTGCTTGCCTGGCTGGTTCTTCAAAACTGAGATTTTGCAAACTTTGGAAGAGTCGGCTCGGATGACTGTCGGGTCAACTTACTTATTTGACAACATTTTTGAGTCAGCCGAGATTTTGTCGGGTCGGCTTGCTTTGATAGATTGAAGAATTGAAACTCTAAACAAGTCGGCTCGATTTTTTAAAGTCAGCTCGGATGTCTGCATACCAGAAAACTTAGTCCCATGCCAGAAACTTGAGTCGGCTCTTCTGATTTGAGTCAGCTCGAGTGATTTTTGTCAAAAACCTTCCGCACTTCTCCAGATTACTTCCAAGAACTAACTTCAAAGGCTTTCAAGCTCCTTCAAAGCCTAATCTAAATAATTTAAACTTTAAAAAATATATTGAATTGGCCCATTTTGATGAATACATAAGTAGTATTTTCTTTGGGCTGTTTATTACATAATACTCTTTAAAAAAAAACTTGACATACATCAGAATTATAGGAAGAGTGGTTGTACATTAAAATCATCCTACAAAAACTTATAAAATACTTGAAAATGGTTAGTAATCAAATGCATGCTCCAATATTTTGTTATCATCAAAATCATTCCAGGGGTCAACAGATACAAACATTACATTTTGGAAGGCCTTCAGATTAGACAAAAACCTTACAATCCAGATTAGAAGGAAATTGTATATTTGGGTCGGGTATTGTTTAAAAGTTGAAATTTTATAACCAAGGATTGGATAAAAGACCTGTTGTAGGTTTAAAGATAAGTGGTCTCTTTAGTTTCACATCAATTGAGCATATTTTTTTTCCTAAAGAAAAAGTTGTTTGAAATAAAGTCCGAGGATCATAGCATTCTGTCAAAATACATACAATAAGAAAAACCGGCCTTCATATGATCATGAGTTAGTCTTGACAACAACAAATCTAATCTAACATGCCTAAGTTGTATTATGGGCCAGGGTTTTCCAAGATCCTAGTTGCATGGATTTAGACTCAAGGGATCGTTTGTGACAAGAGTCTCAAGGTCTAGCCTTCCAATTCCAACATGTATACATGATTTTTAGGTGTTCAGCATAGAACATGAATACAATGCAATGAGGATTACAAAGTCCAATGATATTAAATTGTGGATTGGAGTGTCATTGTATACATCTTAAGCATAGAGATTTATATAAGAAATTGCAATTATTTGTCACATATGTACGGTGGGGCTTATAGTATCAATGTGTTCCATTGACATGAATTAATATATGGCTATTGCAATCAATGTACATGACCACAGAACATCAAATATGGAGGCATGGAAGTTCATAAATTGACAAACTCCCCTTTAGAGCTTCAGTTATATGCAGTAGAATAGATGTTCATGATACATATCAAGTGATACCAATGAGTCTCTTGCATTGGCTTCATGTTGACCTCATCCAAACTTAAAATTCTCTTAATATTTTAGAAAAAACTACAGTGGCATCCTTCAATTAATGGCAAAAAATATTTTAATTCCAAAATTTTAAATTTTCTCAATTAGATTCTAAAAATTATTTTTTTTGTTGCAATATAGCCCAACAATCTTTCAAAGATAACTTAGTCATTTCAAAATGTTGCTAATAGTGAGCTCGAATGGACAGTTCAACCATATTGCAACAAATAATAAGTTTAGGGATCTAGTTTAAAAATTTTTTAATTTTAAGGTTAAAATGTTTCTCACCAAAAGTCAATATTTTATTTTGATGTTTTGACTAAATATATAGGGATTACTTGAATTGCTCATTTGATGAGAGTGATGTTTCTATTTTTTATTGATATCCTATATCATACTTTTGACCAAGCACAACATAATTAACCTTAAGCATCTGTTAATTATATTAAAGAGTAAGCCATCCTTATTCAATCTTTTAGAAAACACAGGTTATGCAACTAAATGTCATGGAATACACCCCAAGCACCACAGGAATTGAAAGAAATTTGATATCAATATCAAGAATTTGATGAAATAACATGGCATACTCACAATTAGACATAACCCTAAGAATTGAAGGAAGCTCAAACACAGCATGAAGTAACACCATTCCCCACCAGAGATGGAGATCACTAAACGTAGCAAGCACCAGATCTTACCAAAGATGGAGGTCGTTGAAGATGGGACAAGCGAAGAAGCCCGCGGATGGTGAGCTGATAGAGATCACTAAAGATGGGATGACCGGAGAAGCCCCGTAGACGGCGTGCTGATGGAGATCACTGAGAGAAGTCCTGTGGACGATGATGAAGGAAAAGGGAGTGAGCTAGGTTAGGAGAGGAGGGAGGAAAAAAGGAAGAGGCGGCGGCCAGTGTGAATGATTTTAGGATTCGAAGGGGGTTAAAGAGGAGGAACTTGCTGATGCTTTAAAGCATCATCTAAAGCCATTTTTCCCCAATGCACAAAAAAAGCATTGGGAAAAGCTTATGGTGCATTACCAGCAGTTTTTAGTGTTATTAGTTACTGGTAATTTTTAAAAGCATCAGCGAGCTAGCCGGAATTCCCAATGCTTCCACCTAGCATCGAGAAAAATCAATTGCAAAAAGCACTTTTTCTTGTAGTGCCATCAGATCTTGCTGAAAGCTGGTTCTAGATCATCCATTGGTGCAAATTGGGTGTCAATTATGCATCTCAGTCCTTTTGTAAGTGGGACACTGTTTCAGCCATTAATTAAATGTAGGGCGTGCTACTTAGCTGCCTGATAGTGTAACCTGAAGACAACCTAGCCAAAAATGCCATACACCGTGTGAATAGACCAAAGCCGCCTTAAACATTTTCTTAAACCATGAGAAGGATATTTTTGATGAATTTCTAGGGAGCTGTAATAAGCCAGAATGAAATTATTTTATTAGATTTAAAATTTAATATGTGATCTAATTATCATCTTATCGTGTTTAAATTTTGAATCAATCATTTATACTGGATCAGAGTCCAATTGATTACAGAAAACTGTTCCTAATGAAACTAACCAAACAAAATTAGGGTGAAACTCTAACTAAGATTTTAGTCTTTTGATGAAAGAGATATATGCACCTATCTATAAATAAAAAGGTTACCTGGTCCCTTTTCTTCAACTCTCATAACAACGGTGAATGGTTCATCATCGATCATCCATATAAGAAGAAGAGGGTAAGGAGAGAGAAGACTAATCACAAGGTGATAGAGAGACATCTCAAAGACTGCATGATCTACATACCGAAATAATGACTCAAGATATGTCTTTCATAATTAATGGTTTTGCATGCACAAAAAAATATATCGTAGCAGAAAAGATTAAAGCTCTTATACAACATATGGTATTAGAGTCATGGTTTCATACTTTATGTTCATACAAAATTTAAAATAAATTTTGGCTTAATTTTAAAATATTAAAATATTATTTTAGAATTAAATTAAAGATTAGGAAATTAGTTTTGAATTTCTTGTAAAATTAAAATAAATTCTTTCTTGTGGGAAGATCCCGGTTCCCTCTTCCATCTGGTCACATACTGAAATCCATACTATCATTATATTTTATTTATTTATTTATATTCAATTATAGTTTAAATAAATAAATAAAATAGGAAAGTGGGAGAAATCGATGGTCTTTCTCCCTTCCGGTCAAGCATCCTTACCATTCTTCTCTACCGATCTCCTATAAATCACCGGCAATCAGCGATCAAAATTTTTTTTTGAGCCGACCATCAAATGTTTTGGGATGGGGTTTATGAGAGAACCACTGAACAGAGGTTTGGCTCCTCGTTTGGGCTCACCGGCGGTCGGGAGAAGTCCACCGGTAATCGAGAAGAATCCATCACAGGGTTGAAAGTCAACATGGGGCATCGGAGCAAAGTTTTTCTTTGGTGTCTCCGCCATCCAAGAAATCGGGCCACCATTTTGGGCTCGTCGATGATCAGCAAAAGGTTACCGGGGATCGTGGTGGACCGGTGACTCCCCGGTGCTTCCTTGCCGAGGAAGAAACCAATCACCAGCCATGTTTTTTGATATTTTTTAGGAAGAAATCATTGTTTTGATCTCTCTTTCCTAGCAACTTCTAGCCACAGTGTGGCTAGTGAAAAGCTCACTGTTGGCTAGGAGATGGCCGCTGGACCTCTTGATCGACCAGCAATACATCAGATGGAAGGAATCCCTACCTTGGGCAGCCATTAATGGTGGTTGAAGAAGGATTTCGATGGAGAAGAAAAAGGAAGAGGATGGGGGTTTAAAATGGGTTTCGGGTATTAACCCATTTATAGCCGGTATCCATTAATTAAAAGTCTATTCAATAAAATAGATTGGGCCAATCACATTAGATCAACTTTAATTTGATTAAAAAAATTTTATACTTTAGTCCCTATAAAAATTTAAATTATATATAAATCCAAATTAAAATTACACGCGAATTTTTTTAATTCTATTTTGCAGTAAGCCCCCTATATTATCTACTATTTATAGTTTAGTCCTTTTATATTAAATTTTATTAAAATTACTATAACTTGCTCATTTTATATCTAATTTGAGTAATTTTTAAGTTGTTAGACTCATAATGATTTGAAGAATATTTTGATTAGGTTCTTCATAAATGATAAAATATTTAAATATTTTAAAAATTATTTATTCATAATTTTGCTCATTATTATATTGTTCAAGGGTATTTTTGCATAGTCTTAAAGGGCCTAGAGCACTCTATGAATTTTGAGTAGATGAGTCTTTGAGGGCTAATGATTTTTTTTTTCATTATATTTTAGAATTACATAAAGGTATGTCTATTACAGTTGATCCAAAGGTAACTATAATAAGATATAAAATTGACAGTTATAGGTTGACGAACTTGAATTACATAAAAATAAGGAGTTCTATACCTAAAGATGGGAATAACCTTAGATTTTTGTAATTGTAGTTTATTCAATTTAAAATCTACTATAACATATCAAGAATCCTGATCAATGAATAAGTTTATATTCCAATGTGTGCAAGAAGAAGAGAGATTCAGATAGAAAGGGGATCCAGTTGTTCACATGGTTTCTAAGAAGCAATTTAAAAGAAATAAGACAAAGAAAAGAAAAAAAGACTGAACAATCTATCAAAGAAAGATTCACATAAATTGAAATATTTTTTTGCATTAAGGAGGCACACATCAAGAAGGATTGTGAAAAAAAAAAGAAATTATTCAAAAAGAAGGGTATTCCCTTATCACTTTTTGTTATGAAATCAATTTTATTGATTTCCCTTATAATACTTGGTGGATTGATTTGGATATTACAATTCATGTTTTAAATTCATTGCAGGCATCCTTTCAAGTCCGAAACCAAATGATAGAGAGTGGTAGATCTTTATGGAAAATCGAATGAAATCCAAGCTTATTTCAATTGAGACCTATAGACTTATTATAGTTCCCAATTTTTAATTAGATTTATATGATATCTTTTATGTTCCTTCAGTATCTAAAAATTTAGTATCATTAGTAAAATTTAATTTAGAAGGTTTTTTATTTATTTTTATAAATTCAAGTTTTAAGTTAAAAAAAAAATTATTTTGGTTAGTACTAGAACATTATGCAATGGATTATATAAAATAAATTTGGATTCTTCTTTTGCACAATTTTTACTTGTTTTAAATATCAATATCAAAATGAAATACGGTATTATAAATAAGAGTTCTTCGATGTTGTGGCATAGACGATTAGGTCACATATCAAAAGAAAGAGTAACTAGATTAGTTAAGATATTTTATCAAATCAAGATTTTAGTGATTTTGGAATATGCATTGATTGCATTAAAGGAAAATAAATTAAAAGTAATAAAAAGCATACCACTAGAAGTCAATGACTCTTAAAATTGATACATATCAATATTTATGACTATTTTTTACCTTATTTTAGAGGACAAAGGTATTTTATCACATTTATTAATGATTTCTCATGTTATGGTCATGTTTTTCTATTATATAAAAAGTCTGAAGCTTTGAAAGCCTCTAAGGTATATAAAGCTGAAATAGAAAATCAACTGGATAAGAAAAATAAAGTTATGATATCTGATAGGGGTGATGAATACTACTGTAGATATGATGAATATGGTCATAATCCTGGACCCTTTGCCAAACTACTAGAATAGTATAGCATTGTAGCATAGTATACTATGCCAAGAAATTTCCAACAAAATGGTATGGCTGAAAGGCGAATTGCACATTGATAGATATGGTGAGGAGTATAATTAGTAATTCATCATTACCTTCATATTTATGAGAAGAAGCCTTGAAAAATATTATGTATATCCTAAATCGTGTTCCCAATAAAGCTATTCCTAAAACTCCTTTTGGATTATAGATGGGTAGGAAACCGTAAGTAGCACATTTACATATTTGGGGTTGTCCTGCAGATGCTCAATTATATAATCCACAAGAAAAAAAATAGATTATAGAACTATTAGTTGTTATTTTATTGTGTATCCAGAAAGTTCAAAAGGTTTTAAATTTTATTGTCCATCACACATCATAAGAATTGTTGAAACTGGAATAGTAAGGTTCATTGAAGATGGTGGTAACAGTGGGAGCAGTGAACCACATGATATGGTGTTAGAGAAAATAAGAGAATCTTTTTCTATTATAGTAACACTTAGAGATGTTTCACAAAAAATTATTTATCTTAAGACTATAGAATATCAATAAGAGACTGATACACCACCTCTCGAATAGCCTATCAATGAACCTGACCTAATTAAAAGTAATCATAATAAAACTAAACCTGAAGTGTTGCCACCCGATTGCCATGGCCTAGAGCTGAAGTCGACCTTGGACCGTGCTCCTGTCGCTCAGGATCCTGCTCGGTCGCTCGAACCTACAAAACAGAGTTAGAGACCCAAGCCGGTGATCCCAGCAGAGGCACTCTGATGCTCAAGTCAGTTGCGATCCAGGAAAACAGATCCTCCCGATTGAGCCCCGATGGTGGACTCCATGCTAGGAGGAGAACTTTGTGAAAAAAGAGAGTGTGAGCGGGTCGAGAGTAGAATGTGGGAGTGGTAGCAGAGAAGAGCCCGAGCTGAGTGGCTATGTCCGTCAAGACCCCTCCTAGGGGTTTGTAGTAGCTTGGAGCGGTGGTCTTCCTATGCGCTGCCCTCTTCTTGCCCGTTTGGGACCTCACATGGATTCACTTATCTTGTTTGAACCTTGGGAGAACCCTTTTAAATAGGACCGTTGCACGCTGCTTACCTCGAGATTCTCCCCTTGCTTATGGGCTCATGCGATGGTGTTTCGTGCCGTGAATGGGATGCCTTTCCTCATTCGTGGTATGGAACCTACCATTGGCTCTGACATTCTTTCTAGTCGCTCCCTTTTGGGTAACTTAGTAGGGCTTTGATCGGGGAGCTACCATCTCCGGGATCCGAATCTCTTGGTTGACTTCCTCTTTTAGAAGGTGCAGATGGTTGGTGGGGAGCGCAGAGCCTCGATCGGGGGATTCTTTCCATTTTTGTGTAAGTGGTAGCTGGGACCATCGTCGTGGCCTGGCAGGCGTCTCTTCATGGTCCTTGGGTGGCGAGCCACCGTTTGAGGAGAGTAGTGACCTTCTTGGGCTGCAGATCTCTTTATTCAAGGTGGAGCCAATCTGAATAGGCGAAGCTCGACTTTGGCCATGGCATCTCGACCTGGAGGGAGTGCAGCCAGGCGAAGGAGAGGCGGAGCTTGACTTCAGCCACGGCATCTCGACCCGGAGGGAGCACAGCCGGGCGAAGGAGAGGTAGAGCTCGACTTCGGCCACAGCATCTAGACTCGAAAGGAGCGCAACCGGGTGAAGGAGAGGTGAGCTCGACTTCGGCCACGGCGTCTCGACCCGAAGGGAGCACAACAGGGCAAAGGAGTCCAGGTAGAGGCATCCCATATGGTAGCTTCATCCGACGTAGCAGTTGATAGGGTCTGACATGGGTTCCACGTCAACGATCCTGCCACATCACTTGCCTTCCACTCTCGAGTCCCGTTGGCACGCGGCGCTCAGGGCGAAGGGAGTAAATACGGTGTTGACATGGAAAGGCAGAAATCTGATGCAATAATGACCATGATCGCCGGTGCTTCGTGAGGCGGTTCTCCAAGCCAATGCGGAGGCGCCACGTGGACATGTCTGAGGAGCACTTATTGTTGGTGCAAAATTCAGAATGGCCACGGTCGAAGCAAGGCATCATATTCGTCGATGGCTGACATGTGGCATAGATCCGTCGGTGGAGATGCTATAACAATACGGTTAGGCATCTGGTCACTTCGAAAATAAAGGAAGTTTTTCCAAAACACTTCTTCTTTCAAATCTTGCATGCCGGCCATCGTACCAAAGCTTCCTCCTCTCCCCCGGTCATCCTAGACTTTCACAGTTAGCCAGGTTCGTCTCCTTCCCCCTCTTCGGACAAGGTAAAGCCTTCTCCTAGGGCTAGGATCTCCCCAGACTTGGTCCACTTCCTTCCTCTTCTTTTCCTTTCCAACCTTCGACTTCGTCTTTGTCTTCCAAATATCTTGCTTTGGCCCCCACTTTCGTCCCTCGACCGATTAGAGTGAGGCGGGGCCTTCTCGATCGAGGCTACCTTCTTCCTTCGATGAGGAGGAGGAAGAGACACGCTTCGAGTTCAACAGGAGGCCACCCCCCACTGGGATTGTGATCAGGGAGCCCAGAACCTGCCCCCTTCTCCTCCTCCACTTGAACTCATCCCCGAACCTTCTCGGTCGACAAGTCCTGGCGAGGTTGCTTCGACAATCTCTGCTGAGGAACTTGCGACAATCTGGGAGACTTATGGTGTCCCAGAATCTATCCGGCTCTCGGTCCCTCGACTAGGGGAACGAGTCACCTCCAATGGCCCGTGCGGATCGCCCTCTACGAGGAAACTCTCGCAGGGGGCATTCGATTTCCCTTCCATCCTTTCTTCCTGTATGTGCTGAGCAATTACAACCTCGTTCCTGCTCAGCTCGTCCCTAATGCTGTGAAGATAATCTTCTGCTTCATAGTCCTTTGTCATTTTCACGGGGTTGTTGCCCGTTTTCCTTTGTTCAGGATGTTTTTTACCCTAAAATGCCACCCTTCCAAGGAGGGGTGGTGGTCCATCTCCTCCCGCCCGAAGGGCATTAAATTTGAGCTCCCATTGTCCATCAAAGGATGGAAAAGTAAGTATTTCTATGCCTCGATCGAGGAGGTCGACTGGGTTTAGAGTGACCAGGATCGGTCCCCAAACTAAAATTCAACAGTCGAAGCGGCTGATTGGGAGATCTACGAGCAACTTCGTGCTGACTAGGTTCCTTCTCTCGAGGTTCTACTATCAGAGCAGAACCTCTTCGAGGCCGGGGTCAACCCAATAAAAGAATTAGGTGAGTTCGGCTCGAACTTTTTCCCCTTGTACTTTTTTCTTTATGTTTCTGAGCTCGGGGCTGATGCTCTTCTTCTTTTTGCAGGCATGAAGTTCACTTTGGATGACCTCCTTGCAATCACCTAGAAGAGGGGTCCACTAGTGGGGGCCAGTGAGTCGCCCTCGAAGAGGGCTCGCGAAGAGAGTGGCATGGGGGTTGCCCCTACCGCGTTGATTGAGCTGAGCGGGAGAAGGGCTGAGCCCACCCCTGAACAGGGAAGGAGGGTGGTCGAGCCCACTCTCGAGCCAAGTAGAAGGGTTGCTGAGCCCACCTCCAAGCAGCCGAGGTGATGCGAACCGGTCCCGGCTCAGGAGCTCGAAGTGCTCATCCAGGCTAGAGCCACCGCTGCTGCTGCCATAGTGTCTCCTCCCCCGAAGATCATCGATGTCGAGGAGGGAGAGAAAGGAAGAGCGGAGCCGGCACCGGGGTACCGACCGAGGTGATGCCGAGCTCCCATCGCGCCTCCGATGCTTCTTCAGCTAGCAGAGCGGGGGACTCCGCATCGAGGGCGAACAAGAGGGAGAAGGACTACCACTGGGTGCCCTTCAGACTGGCGCCGTGAAAGAAAAACAAGGATTGCAGGTGCCTACACTAAGCATGCAATAGTAGGGAGCAGGTATGTATTTTAAAATATTTTTAAAATAACGACGGAAACTACCTACTCCGTACAGGATCTAACATATACCGGATGCATGTACAAGCAAAACTAGGCATGAAAAAGGGCATGTAATATTTATAAACAATTATATAAGCCTAAATCTAGGCATGCATGGAAAAATAAAACTGAATTTTTACCTTATTCCTGCTGGAATAACTCAGGGATATCTGCTGGAATTGCTGGGATAACTGCAATAACTATTCCAGCCTTCTTCTTCTTCCAGCACCCGTTGGAAATGTTTTTGAGCTCTTCTCCAAGTGCAGCAAAAACCCAAACCAAATGCCCAATCACTTGGGCTCTTCTCAGGTTCCAGCAGCAAGGTAAAAGCTTGATGGAACTAGCTTCAATGGAGACCAATAGGACCGTCCAAAGCTTAGAACTCTTCCTCTTTTTCAAGTGCTGCAACAACAGAAATTCCTGCAACCATAAAAAAAACAGAGCACAGCAAACACTGTAGCAATGGAGGTTGAATCTGCTCCGAGATGCTCTGATCCGGTTCTCGTGCAATGCTAGTCGCTGGAAGCCTTGATACGGTGAGAGGAGGAAGGGAAAAACAGAACTCAGATTTCTGTCACTGTTTTCTCCAAAACAGAGTTCCTTTCTTCACGATTGAGCACCTATTAAAAACAGGAAATCAAAGCTCTCATTCTCTCCCAATCTCCCAACAAAACTCAGCCCCAAGATCACTGGTGGAATGGAAGATGGAAGCTCTCAAAGGGAAGAACAATCTCAGCGTTTTCAGCCTTGCAGAAAATTTCAGCGCCCAGATTTTTTTTATACCACCGTGAACTAAACAAAACGGTGAAGTTTGGGAGGAGAAGAGACTGGCTGGGAATGCTAAAAGCCAACTGGTTAAGAACCAATCAAATGAAGTAATCAAGGCCATCAAATGGCGGATTAATTCAGCCCAAAACCGAGTGGAAGGGGAGAGGAAATGACATCTTCAATACCTTGTATGCCCAAGCCATAACAGTGTGGTGATTGGTTCAAAACCGTGATGATGGGTTAAAAGGCCAGTTCATAACCGGTTCAAGCAACCCAAACCAGTTCTAAACAGGTTCACAAGTTAATTAGATCAAAATCTAATTAATAAATTAGCTTGGACAAGTCTTGGTCACCCAGAAACAATTTCCGGTGGACCCAAATAAAACTGATCGACCCAGAACCGGGTCAATCCAACGAGCTCAATCAAACCGTTACCGAAATGATTCCCAATCATAAATCGATACGTGGATCTAGGAGTGATCCTCTATGGCATGTGACCTCATAGGTTCGAACCTAGGCGGTAGCACTGGAACAATTCCAGTACCAGCACAAGATACCATCTAGCAATGGGTCCCGACGTCCGGATAGATCAAAAATGCGAGAGCAATCAATCGAACCTCTGGCATATGGTTGCCGTATAATTCATCCCTTTGACCTCCAATGCTCAGGATGACCTAGGATTAGACTGCCAACCCTAGCTGAGTCAATCCACAACATGTCTCAACCTCGTAAATCCAGTGACTCCTCACTAGGACTATCCCAGTCGAGGATTTGCTAAATTGAGACACTGCGAGACATTCAATCCAAACTATTTGGACAGGTCAATTCCATCTTGGTCCACCACTGCTCCACAAGTACTTGCCCATACCCAAAAACTTTCCATCACTGGATTAGAAATCCGGGTAGTCCGGCACCAAATCACAGGGAGTTGCTTGCAAGCTACCATGATGACCTCAGGTCGGAGGGACACATATACCCATATCCAATCATGAGTTTCCCTTTGGCAAAAAGGGACTACACGGAGTCATGTTCAATAAGATATCATATATCTCACTTGCAAATCACATCAGTGTCACCACACTCCTTTGGTCAAGAGGGCAATCAAATGATGTGAACCACAATAACCTACACTTGATACATTGCCGTCCAGTATAATGTATCCTTTGGTCGTGAACCTGGTTTAAGGACCACTCGATATATCCTCTCTATATCGAAGTCAATGTAGTCCTAAGGACTTCATTATATAAAAAAGAGTTCATTACAGGGAAACGTAAGAATGTGATGAGCTGCCAAAATATAATTTATTAATTCATACAAAGAGTACAATACTCAACTCAACCGCCTACAGCCTAGACGATTGGCTTTGGGACATAATTTCCAACAACTCCCACTTGTACTAAAGCTAATCAGAACAATATCTAATACCCATTTCCCTTTTACAAAAGTTGAACTCTTTTATTTCGAGGGCTTTAGTAAAAATGTCGGCCAGAATTTTCCTTTCCATCGATCTTCATAAGATTGATGTCGCCTCATTCTACAATCTCTCGTACGAGGTGGTAGCGACGTAGAATATGCTTGGTGCGGTGATGAGCTTTCGGCTCCTTAGCTTGAGCAATGGCTCCAATGCTGCCATAGTACTCTGGAACAGGATCATTTAGGGAAGATGCCACCCCTAGCTCTTCAAGGAACTTTCACAACCACACGACTCCTTCGCTGCATCAGATGCTGCAAGGTACTCTGCCTCGCATACCGAGTCTGCAACTGTCGTCTGCTTGAAACTTTTCCTGCATATCGCTCCTCCATTCAGGATAAATATAAACCCTGATATACTCTTGCTATCATCTCTGTCTGACTGGAAACTGGAGTCAGTATACCCCACAAGTTTCAAGTCAGATTCTCCATAAATCAGCCATTGGTCTTTAGTATTTCTCAAATACTTCAGGATGGACTTAACCAACTTCCAATGCACCTCACCTGGGTCAGACTAGTATATGCTCACTACTCCTAATGAGTATGCCACGTCTGGTCTAGTACATGTCATAGCATACATGATAGAGCCTACTGTAGAAGCCTAAGGTACTCTACTCATGCGCTCTCTTTTTTCAGGAGTTGTCGCACAATCCTTCTTGGAAAGAATAATTTCAGAACCTATCGGAAGATAGCCTTTTTTAGAATTTTCCATGCTGAACCGTTTCAGCACGGTATCAATGTACGTAGACTGGGACAATCCCAGAAGCCTCTTAGATCTATCTCTATAGATCTTCATACCCAGTATGTAAGAAGCTTCACCCAAGTCCTTCATGGAGAACTGAGATGATAACCAGACCTTTATTCCTTATAATGCTGTGACATCATTCCTGATTAAGAGAATGTCGTCAACATACAGTACGAGGAATACAATCACAGAACCATTAACCCACTTATAGATGCACGGTTCTTCTCCATTCTTAATGAAGCCATACGATTTGATACACCTATCAAAACATAAGTTCCAACTTCGAGATGCTTGCTTAAGTCCATAAATGGACCTCTGCAACTTGCATACTTTTGACTCATCTGAGGAAGTGAATCATATACACCTCCTCTTCCAACTCCCTATTTAGGAAAGCGGTTCAGACATCCATCTGCCAGATTTCATAATCAAAATATGCTGCTAAAGCAAGCATGATTCGAATGGATTTGAGCATTGCCACAGGAGAGAAAGTCTCGTCATAATTGATACCATATCGCTGACGATACTCTTTGGCAACCAGACGGGCTTTATAGGTCTCCACCTTCCCATCTGCACCCCTTTTCCTCTTGAAGATCCATTAGCACCCGATGGGTTTTATCCCTTCAGGCGGATCAACCAATGTCCATACATTGTTGATCTCCATGGACTCCATTTCGGATCGCATGGCTCCAAGCCATGCCTTAGAGTCAGATCTCTGAAGTGCATCAATATAGGTGATCGGATCCTCATTGTTCTCATCGAGCTCAATGGGATCGCCGTCTCAGACCAAGAAATCGTAGTATCTATCTGGCTGACATGGTACTCTACCAGATCTCCTAATAATGGGTTATAGGTGTGATCCAATCACAGCCGGTTCTATGATGTCCTTATAGTGTGCAGGTTCTTCTACTGGCTGAACTTCACCAAGTTCAATCTAAGTTGTATTTCAGACGAATTATATGAAACCTATAGAAAATAACAAACCTCTAAAATACTCCGGCAAGCCTTAGAAGAAATCTATACCAGAGATAATGAGGGGGCTATGGGGTTCACCATCTCAAACATCCACAACTTTAGAATGGTAGATAACTTATCCATAAATAACCAGAACTATCAGTTCTAAAATCTAGTTCAAAGATTCATAGAGGAGGGTCTACACTTGATGAAATCTATCAAGTATCAAGCTTGATAGATAAACTTCCTCTCTTTTAGTCTTAATTTGCCTGAGATCCTAGGAGAACCCAGTCCTCTCTAACTATCAGATTTGTTCTTCAATCCATCAGGATAAAAGACCAATTCAGACTCAAAGAGATTCAAGAAAATAATTTTAAAGCCAAGATCATTCTTGCTGAAACTCAAAATCCAAGTCCAAACCATCAATGTCAAAACTTTAGATGTCATAATTCCAATTTTAAACTTAATGGACGAAATTATAAAGAAAAAGGTAAGCCCAAATATCAAAACCAAAAATATAGGCCAAACAACAAAGTCTAAAAATCAAAGGAATAAGGTAGTGAGATATTTTGCTTTGTCTGTGGTAGGGATAACCACTTTGCACCTTAGTGCTTCTATAGAAAAAATAGAAAGTTATCTATAAGAAGAGAAATGATACAAAGAACTAGTACCTACCTAAATCTCAAGTTTATATGGTCAAAGGAGAACCATCTTCCTTTAGGTCAGTTTTCTTTATCCCTTCAATCAATTTAACCTATTGAAATTCTGAATTATGGTTAGATACCGGTGCCAACATCTATATTTATACTGATAGATCTTGGTTTCTTTCATATCAGGGATCAAGTGGAAGAAGCGTGATCATAGATGACGGAATAGTTATTGAAGTACTAGGATCAGGAACTGTCATTTTAAGGTTTACCTCAAGAAAATCATTGATTCTTTGTGATATATAGCATGTTCCATCCATAAGAAGAAATTTGCTAAGTGGTCATTACTTGTCCAGTTAGGATTCAAAATTATTTTAAAGTTTAATAAAGTTATAATTTCTAGAGAAAATGTATTTATTGGTAAAGGCTTTCTATTTGAGAGACTTTTTAAATTAAATATAATTGCTCTTATCGATATTAATAAAAGTTCAGTTATCTCTTCTAAACCTCTTATGTTAAATTCTGAATCTAGTGGAACTTAGCATGAAAGATTGGGTCATGTTAATCTTAGATCATCAAGAAGATGTCCGACCTTAATTTATCTCCAAAATTATCATTTATCATGATGCCAAATATGAAGTTTGTATTCAATCAAAATAACCTAGAAAATCTTTCAAGCCTGTAGACTTTGGAGACTCTCAAACTTTAGAACCTGTCCATAGAAATGTCTGTGATTCTAATAAAATTCTAATCCATAGAGGTAGTTGCTATTTTATGACTTTTATTAACGACTTCTCTAAATTTTGCTATACCTATCTCTTAAAGACTAAGGATGAAGTATTTAATAAGTTTAAGGTTTATAAGGCAAAAGCTAAAAACCAATATGAAAAAGGATTAAAATACTTAGGTTTGATTGAGGGGAGAGTACACTTCGAATGAAATGACCATATTCTATGAAAGAAATGGGATAATTCATGAAGTCACAGCTATTTATATATCTTAATCTAATGGTGTGGCTAAATGAAAGAACTAAACTTTATTGGATATGATAAATACTATAATCATAAGTTCAGGTATTCCAGAAAATCTCTAGGAAGAGACTTTTCTATCTGCTAACTATATCATTAATAGAATACCTACCTAAGATAGAGATAAAACTTCATATGAACTTTGGAAAGGTCATCCACCTAGGCTTAATTATTTTCATTTGGGAATGTTTGGCTAAAGTCAGAATTCCTAAATGAAAGAGATCTAAAATAAAATCTAAGACTATGATGCTGTTTTTGTTAGCTACTCTCTTGATAGTACACCTACAGATTCCTAGTTATTAACTTCAAATTTTTTTCAATATCAAATAATATAATTATCAAATCTAGAGATATAATATTCTTTGAAAATATATTTTCTTTTAAAAATAAAATTTTTAAATCAACCATCGACCTTCCATCCTTATTTGTTTTGCCATCATCTTCTTCTATACCCTCATTAGCAGATCCAATCCATGAATCTGAACCTAGAAGGAGCAAAAGAATTAAAACTGAAAAGAACTTTGGTGAAGATTTTTTTACCTACTTAATAGAAGACACTCCAATCTCTTATCAAAAAGTTATGATCTCTTCTAATGCACCTTTTTGAAATTGAATCTATTATTGGAAACAATACTTGGATTCTCACTGACCTACCTCCTGGAAACAAATCATTAGGTTGTAAGTCTCCTATAGCTCACACCATACCTTTTCCTACCTTTAGGTGTCAAGTACATGCCTATAACATGTTCCTCAAGGATCCTCAAAAAAGGCCAAGCCAAAGACCATGGTAAGCCAGCCAACAGAGAAGAATAGGGAGGCGAGGCCAAGCAAAACCTAGAACCCCCATCTCTTGTGAGAGCAATCCCCTTGAGAACATATCCTAAAGCTCTTTATCTCTAAGAGCATCCACCTGAGTGCCCCCCAAGAATTTGCAGGTCTATTCAAACACTTTCCATCTCTCACGAAGTATCCAAGCCCCCATAATTCACTCACTGGTGTGTCATCTCCTAGGAAGTAGAGCTCATATGCACTGAGCACCCCTTCTCTTATAGACCTCATTTTGTCTCCCTCCTTCATTCCTTCTCTAGTTCCTCTCAGCCTTTCTGAGTTCACACTCCATTCCAAATTCCATAGGAAACTCCAAACCTCCTATGTTTGCCCATCCGAGAAACTGACTTAGGTATTGGAAGGTCTACTATTGGGGAACTCTCCCGAGTGTGGATATTTTGACCCTTATTTGTCTTGTAGGACTGATCCTAGTGAAGGTCACTACAAGACCTGTCTCCACAGTAGCAGCCACCTTAGCTCCAACCATCCATGAGTCAAGCCTAAGTCAGCACCACCTCCCAGTATGGTAATAAATTGGTGCTAGAGGGAGGGTTGTTGCTTGTAAATTTCATTGAGCTTTGGAGTTTACCTCTGGACATCTCGTCCATGACCCATGCCATGGCCAAAGGTAAAAGGGCTATCATCTCTACTCCACCGAGATGTCTGCAACCTTAGCCACCCCACCCTTGATTCCCCAAGTAAGGGAAGAGGTGGGATTGTCAACTACTCCAACCATCACCATCAAGCAATTCTAGCACCTCTCCTAGCAAGTCAAAGTACTGATGACCTTTGTGCAGGGCTTATAGTAAGGCTTGTTGAGGTTGGAGGTGGAGCTAGCTCACCACCACTTTCCAGTGCATCTACCTTTCCCTGGGTAAGGCGAACAAATGGGGTGTGAGGCAATCAACTTGAGGCATGAGGTAAGCTAAGGGCCGCTTCTATCAAGCCAAAGGCTCCCTGAGGAAGGCAATCAGCCCAGAGCATGAGGCGAGCCTCCTAACAAGCCTCGCCTAAGCCCATTGCCTCTCATAGTTATCACTCTCACTAGGAGACGATGAGGTGTGTCAATCTGACTTTCTAGTTTTTGTTTCCTCCTCCTCTATATAAGGTACTTTACTAGAGCAATCTTCAAGCCATTGCTCCACCCAACGGTCTAGGTGATGGGGTAAGCTAGCTAGCAAGCTCTAGGAGGTGAATGGCTAGCTAAAAGAGCTTCACCGGTAGAACTTGCCTCTAGTGGTGAGCCTCGATTTATGGTTTGCCCCCCATTTTCTTTCAAGATCATGGAGGAACCCATATCTCATCATTTAAAGGCACTTGCTATGGAGGCTTACGATGGTACCACCAACTCCTTTGATTACCTAGAAAGCTTCAGGTCCCTTGTGTTTTTTTAGGGGCATCTGATGCCCTCATGTGCAAGTCCTTTCCAACTACCTTCAAGGAAGTAGGGAGAGCTTGGTATACTCGACTCTAGCTAGGATAGATCCACTCCTTTAAAGAGTTCAACCATCAATTCATGGCATGGTTCCAAAGTAGTAAGAGGCCCGAGCAAGGCTTTATCTTTCTCTTCTCTGTCCAACAAGAAGAGGGTGAGTATTTTTGCCACTATATAAGTCCCTTCAAAGTGGCCATGCTGAAGGCTTGTAGCCTCGAGCCCTTCATTACCATGTTAGCCTTGAAGAGGAGACTGCATGAATGCAGTTTCTACTTCTCTCTCTCCAAGAAATCTCCTAGAAGCCTTCCTGAACTCCTAGCATGTACTAAAAAGCCTGTCAACATTGGGAAGGGCATGGTGGAGAAGCAAAAGGGGAAGGGCTACCGAAAGCATCCTCTAGAGGACCATGCTCATCCCCCTCTTCCCTGGCAGCAGTTGCAAAAGTAGAAAAAGTAGTAGGACAAAGAGCTACGTCCCCATCTTGGAAGTCCAGGCAGCTCACCAATAGGACTTCACCCCTTTGAATGCTTCCCGAGGGCAAATCTTGATGGAGATCAAAGGTCAGGATATTTTCTAGTGGCTGAGGAAGATGAACAAGAAAGCTTGAAAGGATCCTAAAAAATACTGTCAGTTTCATCCAGACTACGAGCATGATACCAAGGATTGTATCACCTTGAAGAGGGAGATCGAGTCACTAATTTGATGATGCTAACTATGTAGCTATGTTGGTCAGCCTAACATTTTGGAGGCCATCGATAGAGAGCCTTAGCCGATAGTCGAACTCCCTATGAAGGACAGGATCCTTGTCAACACCATCTTAGGTGGACTGATCTCTAGGGGATAAGCTCCTCCGGGTGGCAAGTCTACACCAAGGTGGCCCAGATGGAGATTCCCTAGCCTAAGTGTCAAAGGGTAGACAAGCAGCCCATTATCTTCTCTGCTACTGACACCAATGGAGTTCTATTTCTACATGATGATCTTGTCATTGTTCTCCTTGCCATCTCAAATTGTGATGTAAAGAATTCTAGTGGATAATGAAAGCTTCAAAGATATTCTCTTTTACAAAGATTTCATAAAGATGAGCTTGCCTAGGGATTGCCTCTGAAGGGTAGATACCCCCTTAATTGGATTCTTTGAAGATGTTGTCCCTATTGAAGGCATCATTACTCTCCCTGATAGCCGACTGGGCCCCAAGACAGGCCAGGGTCCTACTAGATTTTTTGGTGGTCAAGATCCCAGTAGCCTACAATGCCATTCTTGATAGGCCAAGCTTGAATGCTTGTGAGTCATGGTCTCAACCTATCACCTACTCATGAAGTTCCCTACCCCTATAGGGTGGTTGAGGACTAAGCCTTGGTAAGGTGGTGCTATATGTGGCAACCTTCAAGAAAAAAAAGATTAAGGAAGCCATGTCCATAAAGAGCCTCGATCTCAAGGATTAGTAAAAGCTACATCGAGGAGAGCTTGTAGAAGAACTAGTTCCTATTTCCATCAGGAGTGAGCAAAGCAAAGAGTCCAAGGCATGCCTGGTGGATTTCTTCCATGCAAACACCGATATCTTCGTGTGGACAATGATAAATATGCCATGCATCGACCCTAAGGTTATGGTGCATTGCCTCAACATCAACCCCCTACATCCTCCAATTCACTGGAAGAAAAGAAGCTTCACCCTTGTGTGCCATAGCCATTAAGCAAGAGGTGGAGAAGCTTCTAGAGGCCATCTTCATTCGAGAAGTGTTGGGCCTCATATGGTTCTTCCAAGGCTCAAGGGATCAAGGCTAAAGTCAAGGTCCAAGGTTCATGATGTGTTCATTGGGCTACTAGGACTAGTTTGGGCCCTAAGGCTGAGGTTCAAAGGACTTGAGCCTTAAGGTATTAACTTGTATTGGGCTAGTTATGAGTTTGAGATATATGTGATTAGACTAAGTCAAGAGTGTACTTGAGCTTGGAAAACTCAATTATACATTAAGTTAGCTAAGGGGATTTTTTAGGGTAAGGTCAAAGTGACCTTGTATATATACTTTGAATATATAGGACTGATTGAAGCCAAGCATAATTGAATAACCTTTTCTCCCTCATATCCTTTCTCTCCATCTCTAGTTGCCAGCCCCTACTAGGGGAAAAAGCCCTAGCTGCCATGTCCTAGTGAAAGGAGGAAGAAACATTTTGGCACTAGGATTCCTAGTCAAACTAGGAATCCTTAACATATAAAGAGTTTGATGCCACCCCCTTGCTCTCTCCTATTTGTAGTCAAACTAGGAGGTTCCAGGCTTATTCCTTGCTAGTTTTAAGTCCTAATAGGAGGTGGATCATATTTAGAAGAGATCTAGTAGGATTGGTAGGTGTTGGAGAAATATTGCTAAGGATTCCTAGTCCTAATAGAAATCCTGGTGCCTAGCAAATTTGGAGCTGCCTCTTGTTCCATCCTTTTGGAGTTTGACTAGAATCATTTGAGGATTGATTCCATTCTGGTTTAAGGTCCCAAGAAAGGAGTTTCATGTCATATAGAGGTCTAGAAGTTCTAGAGGATGTTGGATCTCTTGGAAGACTCCTAGGCATTAAGGTTGTATTTCTATCAAGGCTGATTACTTCAATCCCCTAGTGCTACCATCTCCAATTGAATTTCTGAGACTGGTTACTGGTAGAAATATGTTCACATGCCTGGGAATAAGCTCCAATAAGTAGTATTAGAACCCGAGTTGCGTAGAGTTCATGGAAGACACCAAAATTTGAAGATCTTCAAGGACTAAAATTTTAGCAAGATCCTATCAAGGTACTTTTCAAATCCCTTGGCTTATTTGTTGTTAGTTTAGCTTGGATCTGGCCATGGGAAGCAACATGAAGGTTGATTTCAAGAAGTTTGATAGGAAAGGAAACTTTTTCATGTGGAAAGTTTGGGTAGAAGATCTCTTGGTCCAATTAGATTTGGATCACGCATTGGAGGAAAATCTTGATGGGATGATAGAAAAGTAATGGATATCCCTAGAGAAGAAGGCTTGAGTTGTGATTAAAGGGTGTTTAGCAGATGTGAGACTTTATTCAATGAGAGAAGAGAGAACCCCCAAGGGTTTATGGTCAAAGTTGCATAGTCTCTACATAGGGAAGAACATGTACAACAAATTGATGTTAAAGAAGAAACTTTACAGCCTTTGGATATAAGAAGGTAGAAATATCGTAGATCACATCTAAAAGTTTGACCAGATGTGCAACGAGTTGCTGAACATTAGGATGAAGTTAGAGGAGAAAGATAAGTCATTGTTATTGCTTTGCTCTTTGCCCCCTTCCTTTAATTCATTGGTTACTACACTACTCTACATCAAGGAGACCTTGGAGTTGAAGACATGGTCTCGATGATACGGTCTAATTAGCAGAAGGAGAAGTTGTTCAAAGAAGGTATTCTCTAGTAGAGCTTGGCCATGGAGAAGAGATCTGGAAGAGAAAGGAAAAGATCCAAACAAAGGGGACATTCAAAGTCCTGAAAGAAGAGTCGGAGCAAGAAAGAAGCAAAGTGTTACCAATGCAATGAGATCAGGCACTTCAAAAAGATTGCCCACAGTGGAAGAACAAAATGGGAGACAAAAGAGGATCTGATGCACTAAGTATGGTGGCTGATAAGGAGGTGGACGATGATCTCTTGGTTGTATCAAATGGTCACAAGCTTTATACAAATATATGGACCCTAGACTCTACATGTTTGCATCATTATACCTCGAATCAATCTTGGTTCATGACTTGAACCAAGATCGATGAGGGAAGCATTATACTCAAAGATGATCCCTCATGCAAAGTTGCTAGAATTGGGAGTGTTCGAATGAGGATGTATAATGGAATTATATGGACTCTCACAAATGTAAAGCATGTTCCCGAACTAAAAAAATCTGGTGTCACTAGGCTACCTGGAGTGGAGTGGTTACAACTTTAGTAGTCAACCCAGGAGTATAGTTTTAAACATCTCCAATAGAGCCATGATAGTGATGTGAGATAGGAGGTTGGAGAATAACCTCTATAGGATGGAAGGATCTATGGTGCCAGGAAGACTGATATAGCAGTTGTAGCATAGGATCAGTAGAGGGCTCATCAGTTATAGCACTACCGCTTAGGCCACATGAGAGATCATGGGATGAAAGAGCTAAGAAAATGTAGGCTGATTCTAGATCTGGAGGGAGGCATTTCAGAGGTGTATGAGCCATGCCAAATGGAAAAATAGAAAATAGTTTGGTTTGCTAGTAGTTCAGCTTGCAATGCAACCCCACTGGAACTAGTTTACACGAATGTGAAGGGTCTAGCTCTAGTTTCAGCTAGAAATGGAGTGAGGTACTTCTTGATCCTCATAGATAATTTTTCCAGGAAGGGTTAGTTCTATTTCATAAAAAAAAATTAGAAGTCTTTTCAAGGTTCAAGGTGTGGAAAGTCGAAGCGAAGGAGCAGGGTACGAGCGTGAAGTGTCTGTGGTCAGACAATGGTGGAGAATACACCAACAAGGAGTTCCATGATTTTTGTAAGAAGTGTGGCATCAAAAGATACTTCTTGGTTAGAGAGACTCCTCAACAAAATGGGATAGCTGAATGAATAAACAAGACCCTTATAAAGAAGGCATGGTGCATGAGGCTGCAGGCAGGGCTTCCTAAGATATTCTAGGTTGATATAGTTAATGCAATCTATTATTTAGTAAATTGGTCACCTCACACCAAGTTAGATGGTAGAGTTCTAGAGAAGAGATAGTCTGAAAGGAAGATTGGGCTGAGTCATCTATGGGTGTTTAAGTGCATGGCATTTGCGCATATAGGTGCTGGTGAGCAGAGCAAATTAGATGCTAGGTCATGGAAGATGGTATCTTGGTCTATCCATAAGGAATTAAGGGACACTAGCAATGAGATCTCTTGGAGAAGAAAGAGGTCATTAGTAGGAATATGACCTTTGATGAAAATTCAGTTCTGTAAAAGCCAAGTGGCATGGAAAAGAAGCAAGAGGCCCAATAGGTTAGCAATGGACAACTTTCCTCATTTTCTATTTTATCATTGACAAGTGCATCAGAAGGACTTGGTATTTAGGTGGAGCACTTTCAGAGGGTGTCTCCGTAGGTGGAGAGATCTTGGACAAGATAAAGAAGTCAAGAGGTCTAGCAAGAGCAAGCTGGATTTAGGATGGACATCGGGATTGCATTGCATAAGCCCAAAAGGAATGTCAAAAAATCAAAACAATATAGCTTCGAAGTTACGGTGTTATATGTCCTGGTGACAACAAATGGGGAGCCTTACACCTATGACGATGCTATAGAGAGCCAGGATAGTGAGAGATAGGTCCAAGTGATAAGTATATTAAATATCCCGATTTAAACATTAAAATATATATTAATTAATCTTGATACCTTAAGAATATACACTTTTAATTATATTTTGTAGAAAAGATGTTCATGGATGAAAAGAGCTCGGTCTCTAGAACTCAATGAATCAAACAATACTCAAATCAAAGTTCAAATGGACTAGAATCAAGCCAAAATCAACTCTTAATTAAGCCTAGCATAGATTTTAGAGCAACCAATCCACCATGGATGGGTCGCTCGGTCTACAGGCCATTTCCATAGACCATCATCCTCAAATCCCCATACAGTCCTGAGCTGCTATCGCTGCCTTGCCACTCGTCATCGCCTTCTCACCCATTGCTGTCACCTATCTTGATGTCATTGCTGCCGTTACCTCTTCCCAAGATCCCATCCTGCTCATGCTGACAGTACCACCTTCATCCTCCCAACCCAAACCCACCATCCTCATTATCACGGACCATCCATCGCCACCTTCTTCCTCAACCCCGGCCACCTTCATCCATGCCACTGTCACCATCGCCCCTTCTCAGTTTGGCCATCCTTCCCATCTCTAACCCGTCGCCTCTTGTATCGATGCACCATCTTCTTCCCCTATTCTAAGTTGCCCTTATCATAGTTGTTCTCCTCTTCTTCCTCGATCCGCGGCTATTTTCCTCTCCCCCATCACTAGTCTAGCCATCTCCCTATTGTAATTCCCTAGCACAATCTGTGGCCATCTGAGTGATCCCAACCATCCAATAGTAGGGATAAATTCCAAGACATGGAAGGATTTGAAGTGCACTTCAGGCTAAAGTTTTCATGGTCAAATGGCCATCTAGCGATCTAGAACTCTGATATGACAAATGGATGGTAGAGAATAAGCAGCATGATTCAAGACCTATTAGACTCCAATTCCACTTCAAATTTTATCAGGACTTAGTCTATCTAAAGCTTTATTTAAAGAGGACCCTAGGAATGAACCTAGGTAGTGAGCAACCACTATAAAATTCTATTTTATTTTTTTATTTTCTTTTATTTTTAAAGGGCTCAAGATGGGGAGAAAGAAGATTATGTCAACTCAACCCATTCGCAGCTAAGCCCTCCATCTTGGGGAGGGGATGAAGTTCTTCCTATAGTATATTTATTTTTTTCTTTTCTATCATTTGTATTTCTTTCATGCAATATGAATAAAATTTCTTATTCCTTTTATTTTATGCTTATATTATGTTTTCTTGAATGAATTTAAATTTTTACAATTTATTCTTCCAAGAAGATGTGTTGTGATCCTAACAAGATATGGTTCACACTCGAATAGGGGACAAATTGTCTTAAAATTATTTCCTATTATTTTATATAGATTTGGGATAATCTATACTCATCAAAAGATGGGTTATGATCCTAGGGATATGGTTCGTACTCAAATAGAGATAGGTTACACTCAAAGCCAATTAATCATAAGCCTTTACATGAATGAATACCATGATCTGTTAATAAGAGAAATAGATTCCTAATCCCTGAGATGTATTAGATTAATTATCTTTTAAATTAATTTATTTTATTTTATCAATTTGTAGAATTCTATAATTAAAGTATTTTAATTTTTTTATTTTCTTTATAAAAAATTGTCCTAGATCATTGAGGATATGGTCCTTATACACCCTAGCTATAGTAGTGAGATATATTTTTATTTTTGACCATCCTACGACAAGCGATTAAATTTTGGCACCATTACTGAGGATCAAGGCATGATTATTTTTCAAAATAATAATAATATTTTTTGTTCTAATTTTATTTACTACTTTTTTTAGTTTTGTTATTTTTAATTATTCTTACTTTATTTTAATTACCTTATTTTCTAGATTACTTTTTAGTATTAAAAAAAATATAACTATTTGTTTTCTTTTTATTTACAAGTGGACTCCTAACCTAATTTAAGTTTTCTTTTTTTGTTTGACCACCTTAAATACTTTTTGAAAAAAAAGAAAGACATCTTTTTTATAACACTTAATTAATATAAAGAAACACATAAAAATCCTCAAAACTTCTACTTTCTTTGGACACATTGTTTTATTTGCATTGCATATCTCATAAGCTACTTTAAGGGTACTAACCCATTTAAATAAGATAAAGTGAGAATTTCATCATCCTTTCTTGGCTCATAAACCATCACCATACATATTGCATTAATCTAGACCTTTTATTTAAAATTAATGAGGTGTTGGCCCAAAAGGATATTCAAGCTCATTTGGATAAGGCACTCAGAAGAGTTAGACTAGGTCAGGATTAGCTAGTTGGCTGGTATCTAGAAAAGAGATTCAAGGATGATGTATCCTGAAAGAAGGTGGTTCTTTAATTGATTCTATTGACAGACCTGGCTAATTTATTTGGTGTCTAAAGAAAGCAACTGGGGAACCCCCACCGACCTTAACCTTACTTCGTTAGTCGATTAGTTAGTTTCTAACTTGGAGGACTTCAAGGAGGCCTTGGCAGTTAGGAGCTATCTAGATATAGGCTAACCCTAGGATAGAGAGTCCATTATTTGATAACTTGTTTTCTAACAAAACTTTAACCTAATTAAAACATTCTTCTCTATCGTTTCTAGATTTAGGGCTCTCTAAGTTTCTCATCTTTAAAATTCTCCTTTCCTCTATCTCTCCTTTCTTTTCTTTTCTTCATCTATAATAAATAAAAATAATTATAGACAAAATGATGATTGGTCAAACACAATCTAAGCCTTACAAGTTTATAAGGTTATTGAGGAAGAAATGGAATCAAGTGATCGACATAAAATCTTAAGGGACTATTGGTACCCCACTAGAGAAATGGATTATATTGTTCAACCTAAAACCTTAAGGGACTATTGGTACCCGAGTAGTTCTGTCTAATTGGATTCCAATATACAACATAAAGCCTTAAGAGACTATTAGTACCGGAGTAGCTCTGTCCAACCAGATTCCATGGTATGACCTAAAATTCTACAGGACTATTGTTATCCAATTGACTCTGTCCAACCATCTAGAAGACCAAAATGGTTAATCCTAAAGTCCAAAATGGTCCCAAACCTAAATAAGAAGACCGATCTGATCAATTAAAAACATTCAGGACTGAAGAACTAGTAGAAATACCTAAAATAGAAAATATTAATGAGGTATCTACACATAGTGACCATCACATGTAACCAAGACTTTAATTATTAGTTGAAACCCTCATGACATTGGTTGAACCTTTGCCCAAAAAAGAAGAGGCACCAAAAGGAGATCTTGAAATACTCCCTCAGTACATTGAGTATATCGAGTACATAGATCTAGGTCCTTTAGAATCCCGACTAGTACTTAAGTTATACCTAGATCTAATTATAGAGAAAGAGTTGTTAGCTATCAAAAAAATAAGTTACTCAATGGTCCCATGCAGGAAGTACTCTGAAGTTAATCTTGAATCACATAGGGAATTACAAACCCATGTTAAGATTTGGGCAAAAACAGGTTAAGCACTTTGAGAGGTCTGGCTGAAGATATTAAACTTAGTGCTTGTTGGAAGACAACGTAGCTTTTGCATTTGAAGTCCTTTTTCATTTTTCGTATATTTACCTTCTTTTCAAGTTTAGAACTAAGTTGGAGGAAGAACCTGTTTTGCAAGAACTTCTAGTGGAATCACGAAAGTTGAGCTGAACCATGAATACATCTTGTCCAAAGCAATAAGGGTCACTCTGCATGGATATACCTATTAATAAACAAGCATGTCTAGTTCATGTGGTATCTATCTTTGTTTTATTTACCTGTCTATATTTTATTTTTCTTACTTCATCAAGGATAATGAAAATTAAGTTAGGGATAAAAAAATCTTTTAATTTTTTTTTAAAAAAATTAAAGATATTATAGAAAATTTTGAAAACCTTTTTTAAAAAATCTTTTAAAATTCTTAACAAATCATATATCATGAAAAAAAACCTTAAGTAGTAGACTAGAAAAAATAACAGAATTAGAAAGTAAATGCTAATGACTGTAGTGAGTTAAGGAGTAGACTAACTGGTCAAACTTTTTTTAGCTATTTAGATCACTTAAAGGCTATTAGCACTTCCATTGCACATGCACCTAAACTAAGCAAAGTAGGTATTGATTATAGGATCAACTAAGGATTTAATTATCACAAAAAATTGGTAATTAATATACATCCCAATTAAAGAAAGAAAGAACTACCTGTTAGAAATAAAAATATAAAAAATTAAATTAAAATAGTTTTCAAGTATTTCTCACTGAGTAAAAGAGCTCCTTTGGCTAAGAAAGCATTATGGTTTGCATCAAAAGGTGAGAAGGGCAAAGAAGCTTATTGTAAGGCTAGTCCAAAGTCATAACCTATTTGATTTAAGTAAGCCTGAGGGGTATTCTATTCCTAGTACCTTAAGGTCATCTAATTTGGAAGTCTTTAGTTGAAAACTTGTCACATAGGTCAAATAGAAAGCTTAAAGGGTTAAGACACTCAATAGCAATATAATGTTAAAAAAAAGACAGATAGTATGAAAGCTATCTCAATTCATGAGCTTCATTTTGGGGCATATAGAAAGTTAACAAAAGTAGGTGATAAACGAAGATACATTTGTCCTTTACAATCTAGCATCCAAATGCTAAGTTAGTCATCACGAACTCAAATATTATAGATCTTTGGATGAAATCTAAAAAGTTTCTAATTATATTGACTATGAAATTTGCTTTTGAAGCTCAATACTTAGTGATATTAGCTAGACTCTTTTAATTTTTAATTCTAGATCTATTTTTGTAAAGAAAAATCTTAATAACACATAGTAATAAATCAATACTTATATTTTTATTGCACTAAATTTTTACTTTACTCAAGGATTAGCAAAGCTCAAGTTGAGGAATGTGATAAGTCTATTAAATATTTCAATTTAAATATTAAAATATATATTAATTAATCTTTATTCTTTAAAAATTGATATTTTTATTTATATTTTATAGAAAAGATGTTCATAGATGGAAAAAGCTCGATCTATAGAATCTAAGAAATAAAATGGCACTCAAATTGAAGTTCAAATGGGCTTAGAATAAAGCCAAAATTAACTTTTAATCAAGTCCAATATAGATTTTAGAGCAGTTGGTCCACCACGGATAGGTCACTCAGTCTACAGGCCATTTCCATGGACCATCCTCAGATCACCATCACAGTCCCAAGAAGCCACCATTGCTGCCTAATCACCCGTCATCACCTCCTTCTTGCCTATCATTATCACCTATCCTGACACCATTGCCCCCTATCACTGCTTTTCGAGGTCTCTCACCTTTCATGCCAATAGCACCACCTTCATCCTCTCTACCCCAATCCTACCATCCTCATCATCATCATCGGCCATCTATCGCTGCCTTCTTCCTCAGCCCTGGCCACCTTCATCCATGCCACAGTCATCATCACCCCCTCTCGGTCTGGCCATCCTTCCCATCTCTAACTCGCCGCCTCTCGTATCGATGCACCATCTTCTTCCCCTTATCTAAGCCACCCTTATTGCTGCCATTTTCCTCTTCTTCCTTGATTCACTATTATTTTTCTCTCCCTTGTCACTAGTTTAGCCACCTCCCTATTGCAATTCCCTAGCATAAACCATGGCCATCCAAGTGATCTCAGGCATCCAATGGCAGGGATGAATTCCAGGATGTAGAAGGACTTGAAGTGCACTTTAAGTCAAAGTTTTCATGATCAAACTACCATCTAAAGATCCAGAACTCTGATATGAGGAATGGACAATAGAGAATAAACAGCATGATTCATGACTTGTCAGACACCAATTCCACTCCAAATTTTAGCTGGAGTTAGACTGTCCAAAGCTCTATTTAAAGAGAACCCCAAGAATGGACCAAGGCAATGAGCAACCACTATAAAATTATGTTTTATTTTGTTTTGTTTTTTAAAAGAGTTTGATTACTATCGTAGGTGATCAAAGATAAATCTCTAACTCAAAACTATGGAGATAGTAGTGAGTTAGGTTCGAGTCCATGAGAACCATGGGCTAAGTTGTGTTCAAGTAATAGATTCAGAGAGAAATAAGCATTGTTTAATTACTTAAAAAATGGACAAGCAATAGAAAAGTGAAAGAAAGCACTATTAACACTTGATTGAAATAAGAGAGATATCTTGGAATTTCGTCTGATTACTTGGTAGATAGCTAGTACCCTCCTGCTATGCAATTACACATATGCCATCTATCAAGATATAACTTATCTAATAAGAGCACAACCTCTATCCATTAGATCATAGCCCATCCCTCTAAAGTATAAGCTAGTCAAGATTAGAGGCATACAAAATACTAAGAATCTTACTTAAAGATAATCTATCTCAAGAGTACAAATTGTATCCATAGGTCATGGCTCATCTTAAGAGTATAAACTATTCTAAATAAGAGTTCAAATAAAAGATATATAATAGGATGTAGAATTAAAAGCAAATCTTCATTTCGTAGAAAAGAGGAGTACAAAATAAGGCAAGAGAAACACTACCTATTACAAGCACTCCAGGAGATTTCCCGAGATAAAGAAAATTAGTTGGCCATGGAACTTTTGCTTGCTAACATCCTGGGCTTGAGGAGACTCCTGGGCAATAGCTAGAAGGTGGTTGAAAGTGGTAGAAGGGTTGGTAATGTTGCCAAAGGGATAGGACTACGGTTCTAGGGTTTTAGGTGGAAGAAAAGGAGAGATGGGAGGCTTTGGCATGGGGACTGATTGAAGGATATTTGGAAGAGGGTGGTGGCATGAAGAAAAGAGTTAGGAGTATGGTTTAGGCATGGAAAGAGGTTTTGAGGCATGGAGAAGGGTGATGGCCATCTAATTCTTAGGTTTTAGGGTGGAGATTGGGTCCTATATTTAACCTTCTTAGGCCTCTTAGGATTTCTTTCTTTCCTTCTTTACATATGCCACCCAAATAGTAATGAGAAGACTCCTGGTGCCACCCTATCTGAAGTCTTGGATGTCCTTCCTTTTTTATCTCTTATAGGTCCATAAAATCCTACAAATAGGGTAAACTAGAGCTGCCCCATATGAGAAGATGTTGGTGTCTTGGATTTCCTTTTGTGCCACCCACTACTTGCTTCTTTTGCCCATGCATTTGAATTTGAGTTAAACTCTTGTTAGCTCTTCTTGATTCCTCTCTAGATTAGCTTCATGTTGCCCAAAGATGGTTGCTAGGTTGAGCTCCTGCACTAAGAAAAGTTGGGAAGAATCCTTATATGCTGATTGTTTACTTTCATGCCTAATGACATTACTAGATTTGATTACTTGTAACTTCCTCATTTAAAAACCAATTCAAATTTCTATAATCTCATTCTTTTCCTGGTCCATTTAGAATTCTATAGGATCTAGTCTTGCTTGATTAGAGTTGTGTAGCCTACCTTTCAATGATTCCCATGCCAAGGTATCCAAAATCAAGGGTGGCTAGATTGATGAGAAAGATTAACTACCAAATTTAATTCCTACATCCCTGATTTCTTCTCTAGGTTAATGGCACCAACAAGGAAGAGGTGTGGGTTCCATTGACTACTTGATTAGGCTCTTTTGCTCTAAGAAGGATTTAGATTTCGATGAAAGGCCTTGAAGCCTTCGGATGGCTTCTCTATTCAACTGGACTCAATCACTTTCAATTGCTTTGACCTTTGAGATATTATTAAGCCTAATTACATGTGACCTAACTCAATTACCTACAATTGGCATAACATAAATCATAGTTAAGATCAATTAATCATTTATTAAACTAATTAATATGCCAAATATTAGATTGATCACATCCCCTAACTTAGCTTTTGCTCATCCTCAAGTAAAATAAAAAAAAATTAGTGGTATGTACTAACCCATCCTTGAATTGATAGTTATCTTAAGAATTCCTAAAGGTAGCCAATACTCGACTAGACTATTAAAGAGATACTTTATTAGATTGCTAGATTAACCCAATTAGTGGTTGAGTGTTAGCCATAAAAATTTTTGGAGATCTTCCTTCACCAACTCTCCAACCTACTCTTAAATTTTCTAACTTGATATGAGTTGGGTTTATTGTCTTCTTATAATTCAGTTCCCTTATTATATTTTTTTAACAAAGAGTCTAGTGCAATGTCTTAGCCTTGTAAGTACTAGCACTCCCATCTTTTGATATGAACCACAATGCTTACTTAGACAAAGGGGTCCGGTTACTCAGTAAGGTATCATTACTTAACAAATCTCTTAGCTATCTCACCTATTGATGCAAACTAAAATACTTATTTAGATGAAGGGGCCCGGTTACTCAGTAAGAGTCCAAGAAAAGCTATGATGTGAGATTAACTCTCTAATAGATCTTTCGGCATTGCTACCTTTTGATGTGAACCACAATGCTTAGGTGAAGGGATCTGGTTACTCGGTGAGATAATGCCAAAATCCTTTTATTTTCTTTTTCTTCTTCTTTTTTTGTAATAGATTCTGAGGACTTATCTATATCTCGACCTTTCCAACCATACCCTCATCAAGTAGATTCTTCATTGAGATAAATAGGAAGAAGGTTCTAGAATCACTCCTAAAATTTGATTTAGTCTAAACCCTACCTTTCATTAATTTTTTTTAATAATTTTTCCCTCAGTTTCTTTAAAATTATCTAAATCATTAATCATTTATTGATTAGAGTGCTCAAATTGAGATAGAGTTTGGGTATACAAAACTAATTACTTTTGATCATACTTGAGGACTTTATTAGATTAGTTATTCTCCCCCTAACATTTTTTTCATTATCCCCAATGGAAGCAAAGAATAATAAAATAGTAATCATAAAATGCAAAAAGAAAGATACCACCTGACTTCGAGTGTTCATTCAGTGCTAGGTGAAAGGTCCTTTATTTTGGATATGGTTAGTCCTTAGACTCCCACTGAATCTTTGAAGGGTGCTGAACATGTACTCTCCTCCCAACTTGGCTATTTCTCATTATTCAATTTCTATAAAATAAAAAAATAAGATAATTAAAAAGATAGATATACGCTGGGTTGCCTTCCAATAAGAGCTAAGTATAAAGTCTTTTGCCAGACTATACTGAGATTCAAGATGGTTCAAAAATAGGTTTCACCCAAAACATGAGCAAGGTCAGTGCAGTATGGCTATGCTTGTCAACATATAATTGTACATACTGGCTAACTATCTATGGAGGATGATAACAAGAAAGTATACAAGTTGACCATTCCATCGAGACATACTATTCAGCTCCTTGCCACATTGGTTCTGGTTAGGCAATTTCACCACCTTGCATTCATCGATACCTCTCAGGTTCACACTCCTTGAAATTTCTACATGCACATCAATTTTTCCATAAGTATGGGTAAATGGGCAAACATTGCTTAATTTAGTATTGGTCCATTCTATAGCCCCAATATAGTTACCTTAAAGCTACACTCCTAGTCAGGGATCAGATCAAATGTAATGTAATTTATTATTGCAATGGTCCCTAAGAAGATTTCATTGGATCCTAAAAGATTATCATTCTATGCATTAGGAAGTGGCTCTATCTCTAGGATAAGTGGTGCAAGTTTTCCACATACATACCTCACATAAAAGATGTCAACTACTTTATCCTTAGGAGAAACACCTATTAATTATTGTGGAGAACCTTGTACATTTGATTTCTATTATCTATTTAAATTTTGTAAATATTCAATGGACTATCATTTTCCCTTTCTTATCATTTCTTCTGGTCTTTCCTTTTATATTTGATTTTTTCCCCTCTTAATAGTATGGACCACTGTGTTTAAAGAGAACATGTTTGGTTTACCCTGATGATTTGCTGCAAGTTTTCCATCAATCGAGACCATAAAAGTCTTTTTAGATGCCAAAATATATCATCTCATTTATGGAATGTGTTGCATTCTTGAACATATCTGTTGGCTTACCAAAATGCAATTTTAGTTTCATCAGCAATTTTTTTCTGTCGATCATGCATTGTTGTCTCTTTAATCTATAATTTTTGTCATACCGTTGTGATATCCTTTGTGTTACTAGAAAGTTTGGATTTTCAGTTATTATTTTTCTTATCCAATATACCAACACAAAAAACTTGCCCATTTTTGTTAACTTTATTTTAAATATTCTTTTTTGTGAAACAACGGGCATGCAAGTAGTTTGGAAAATAAAAAAGTTGATCTCTTTGATGGTCTTGGTGGTGGAGATGGGATTGGTGATGAAAATGCTATGTTAGCATCAAGTAAGTTCTTTTGTTACCTTGGCATAAAATATACTTGCAAATATGTAATTACATTTAAGCTATTTAAAATCGATATGAAAATAAATTTATACTATAAAGTGCATGTACTTGTAAACACCATAAGTCTTGCATTGTTTAATATTCATAGATCCAGAAGAAATAAGAAGATCCCAAGAGGATATGAGGGCGCAAGGTGTTCCTTCCCTCTCCAACTTGTTGCCTGGAAGGAGAAACTAAATTGCAAAATTTTGTTTGACTCAAACAATGCTGTGCTGGTAAATTTGCTACATGAATAGAGAAGGATTTGCAGGATGTGGATAGAGAAGGATTTGCAGGTTAATAGCAAAATGATTCATGCTCCCATGAAAGATGTAAATTTATATTTTAAAAAAAATTGAAGAAAGATTCACTGCACCTTTTATTTTTAAACTACATTCCATCGTAATAGTTCATACAGTATTATTTTTACTGGTGTACAAATAGGTCAAAGACCACCCCTGTTCTTCATGCTCTATGTTGCCCAGATATGGTGCCCAAGAGGGGGGGGTGAATTGGGTATTTTAAAAATTAAAGCAATATATGTGCTATCAAGTTCAAAGGTGAAGAGTGATAGTGCTCAAGTAATTGTGCAACGGAAGCAATGAAATAAAACAACAATTAAAGAGCAAAAGAAGATAGAGAGTAAAGCAATGCAAACACACAAGAAGTATAGTGGTTCGGTGCACCTAGCACCTACATCCACTCCCCAAGCTCCACTTAGGAATTTTCACTATAATCTTTAGATTATAGCCGACTTGTTTTACCAGGCTCACAAGTCAAAACCTTACACACTTGTTTTGGCTTCGGGCTTACAAGCAACCCTAGTTGGTTTTATCAATTGGCTCACCAACAAATCTCACTCACTTGTTTTGGCTTTGGGCTTACAAGCAACCCTAGTTGGTTTTGTCAATTGGCTCACCAACAAACCTCACACTAGTTTTAAATTTCCTTGAAACTAACCTAAGACAAAAAGAATATGAATACAATGAATAAATCAAGACAAACTCCTTTTGAGCAAAAAGTAATTCGATGTAGCTCTTGATGGAGACTCTTCAAGCCTTTCTCTTGGAATCTTGGACCTCACTAAATGCCAAACTCTTGAAAGTTGGATTTCTCAAAGATGGAAAGCTTTTGGCTAAGGAATCTCTTGGATTTCTCACTCTTTTTGGCTTGGAATTGATTGAAGGCTTTGTACTTTCACTCTAATCCTTTTCAATTTGTCTCCTTGTCTTTTTTGAAGTTAGGTGGAGGTTAAATACCTCATTCAAGCTGAAACAACTCCACAAGACCGTTAGAATCAAAAATATGGCCGTTTATGGCCGTTAGAAATCAAATCAAAAGTTCAGAAAAACTAGCCGTTATGCCATGAGTCGACCTCATGAGTCGACCTCTGGATCAAGTGTCGACCTCATGAGTCGACCTCCAGTTTATCTTAGGAAAAAATCCAGAGAACCATAGTTCTGCCCAGTTTGAATTCTCAGGCAATGAGTCGACCTCTGGTATCGACCTCTGGATAGGTGTTGACCTCTGGTGGTCGACCTCTAGAGCGTGCCACTGAAATTTTGCCATGCCGGCCTTGCTGAACTTTTCTTTTCTTCATGAGTCAACCTCTGGTGGTCGACCTTTGGCAAGGTGTCGACCTCTGGTGGTCGACCTCTGATCTGAAGTTTTCTGAAACTCTAGAGAGGTGCGTGTCATGCTTGAGTTTCTTTAAGCCTTTGTTTCTTTTGTCAATTACTTCTTAACAAGAAGGTCCAATATGAGAAATTTGATCTTGTTCAAGGTAGAAGAGCTCTTTTGCAAATCAGGCAAGCTTGGTTTCATCATTGTACTCTTGATACTCTTTTTGAATAACCTAAGTCCTGAAACTTTATCTTGAGATGAAACATTAGTCCAAACATATACTCAACCTTTTGTTAATCATCAAAATTAAGGAGCCAAAGCCAACAATCTTCCCCTTTTTGATGATGACAAAACCTTGAGTATATATGCAATTAAGTCCAAGAGCAAAATATAGCAATAATAAAAATTTTCAAAGAATCCTTACATGCATGAGTATATCATAAAAATTTTACTTTTCATCTACTTTTTTTGTGAAAACATTCTCATGAGTCAAAAGATTTTACTTTTCATTTACTTCTTTCTTTTTATGAAAACATTCTCATGAGTCAAAAAGATTTTACTTTTCATTTATTTCTTTCTTTTTGTGAAAGCATTCTCATGAGTCAAAAAAGATAAGAACCATAATAGCTTTACTCTATTCTATGAAAGAGTCATACTTTACCATATATACTTTACAAACATTACTATACTCCCCCTTTTTGTCAAGAATCAAAAAGTACATTCTTTGTAGTAAAAGATATATTAAAGAAAATTATGTTCCATTACAATGAAGTACTTAGTTGCATAAAATACATGCTCCCCCTCAATTTGTGCATTCAATATAAAAACATTCTAACTTGAGGGTTTAAAAAGATAAATTCTAAGAGCTGGTATCAGACAGTAAAATATCACAATGTAAATAAGTATATAAATGTATTCAGTTACAAAATTGCTTACTAAGTAAGCACAAAAACACTGATACATCAGATCATACAAAATAAACTAGTACATCATACATCAAGCAAATCTATGAGGCTACTCCTCATCAGAAGGTATATCAAAAGAGATAGGAGCCGAAATCCTAGATAAGGATTTTGGAGCCCTATGAGTGAGACTCTGAGTCCTCAGAGAGGGACCAGACCTAGGGGTAGTCCTACGAGATCTATAGGTCCGAGGAAAAGGCTCCACAGGTGTCCTAACAGAAGCAGTAGCAGAAGGAGTAGATGGATCAGTATGCTGAGTAGACTGAGCTGGAGTGTGCCTGCTGACTAGCTCATAAGCAGTGGGATCATCAATATCTGTCTCTGTATGCTCATCTCTATCATCCGAAATCCCTATAATAGTCTCAAAAAGTGACTCAGTAAACTCAGTATCTACTGGCACATCTGCAGTTGGAGGATCTGTACTGGGAAGATCAGTAGAAGGAGGATCAGTAGAAGGGGAAATCTCTGGAATCGGATCTGTAGGTGGAACATCAGAGCTACCTGCTCCAGGCTGATCTCCATCACTGTCACTGTATCCACTAGAGTCATCATCATCATCATCAGAATGTGGAGGAGTCACTGTCAGATCTACAGTCCCTGGTGGCAATGCTAATCTTAGTAGGCTGAGGATCTGTCGGAATCCTGCATCTACACTAGCTGAGAGAGCTCCAATGCGCATATCTGTGTGGATCCGCAGACCATGTAGCTCCTGTCGTACACCAGCAATCTCTGTCCGGACCTCTGAAATGTGATCAGTCACTCTCTGCTCAAAGTCCGATATCCTCACTGTAGTCCTCCGTGGTGTAGCAGTAGCAGTAGGTGCTGGAGCTGATGAGGGTGGTGGCATGAATGGCTCAGGCTCTGCAATCTCTGACTCTGGTGCTGGGCGAGGAGGTGTACCATGATCAGTAGGCTCTGAAGGCCCTGCCTCAGCTGCTCGGATCTCATCCTCCTCATCTGGCTCCTGGCCAGACTCTCGTCACACCCAACGGTCACCAATCAGTCAAAATCCCATCCTATGCAGGGATTTCTCTCCATATGTATCAGTATGCTGCAGCTGACTGAAGGGTATACCATCAAATGAAACACCATGCTCCCTGAATAGCTTGTCAGCCCCATGCCATATGGCTGAACTAGTCTCCTGTGAGATGCTGCCTCACCCATCTGCTGAAGCATGATCCTGGGAAGGTTGATGGGAGTCCGTTGTCTCAGGGACACCATCAACACCAGCTCACGCTCAGTGATAAAGTCGAATCTCCCACTCTTCGAATCAAGATACGGGCGATGATATGATGCAGCACTCTCATCTCCAGTGAAAGCTGGTTAGCGGCTACTGTGGAAATGCCGCTAACATCCTCACGCTCTAGAATACATCTGAAGGCATGCTCTCTGTCGCTGATCGAAGTGGCAGCTGTGCCATGAAGTGGAATCCTCCAAACATGACTGATGACCTCTAGTGTCACTGGAATCTCGATCCCTCGTACAGTAGCTGACCATCCAACGCCATCAGTGGCCATGGATGCATAGAACTCCCTGATGAGGTATGGGTAGAATCTCTCAGTCATCGTGCAGAAGTGAACCAGACCTGCATCTCTCAGCACATCTCCTATAAAAAAGTGATGCTGATCCCAGAAAGGTATGTCCACACGCCTCCCACTCGCAATGCTCTTCCATACTAAGCTGGCTGGCACTGGTGCAGGTGGCTCTAGGGTCGGCTCACGCTCATGTCTGACCTTTCTTCGTCGCTCAGTGCTACTTTGGCCTTGTTCCATTCTCCTTTTTTCTCACTGCCAAGTGCTTTCTTGGACCTATATGGATGGAAGAGGGGTAAATTAGGAAGAAGTAGGATAATGCAAGGCTAAGAGGGAAGGAGCCAAGAAAAGAGAGGAGAAGAGAGGTTCACGGGTTGAGCAAAAGAAGAAATGGTGAAATGATAAGATAGGGTTTGTGAAAATGGAGAAAATCGAGAGTAAATGGAGGAAATGCAAGAAACGGAGGAGGGAAATAAGTGATTTCAATTGAAAAACAACCGATATTTGATGGTAGATAGAAGCAAAAGCTTTCGGTTGTCCAAAACCAAGAACATGGTCAAAAACGGTTTGGTTCAAAAGAAAACAAGAGAAGAGGAGAGGATTACCCAAAAAGATGAAGGAGAGGGTTGGAAATCCACTGTTTAGAGCTTTAGGGAAGTTGGAGGGGGACCACACGAAGGAGAAATGGAAAGAAATGGAGAAAAAATGGGCTTGCAGACGGGTTTTAAAAAGATGATTTCCATTCAAGTGTCGACCTCTAAAAATTCTCAGGGGTCAACCTCAAGTGTCGACCTCTAAAAATCTTAGGGGTCGACCTCAAGTGTCGACCTCCGAAAACTTAAGTGTCGACCTCCAAAAATAAATTAGCCAAAATAAAATTCAGTAAAATTTGAAAAATTGATAAAATTTAGAAAAATAAGCTTTAAACAAATTTGAGAATTTTTTAAATCATTTTTGAGGAATTTTGATGAAAATTGAAGAGTTTCAAGCAAAAGGATCAATGACTCCCAGTTCTCTTCTGATCATACAAAATCTATCTTCATTCAATGGTTTTGTGAATATATCAGCCAATTGATAATTAGTACAAATAAATTTTAACAACACATTAGAGTTTTGAACGTGATCTCTTATGAAGTGATGTCTTATTTCAATATATTTGCTTCTTGAATGTTGTACAGGATTTTTCGTTAAATTGATTGCACTAGTATTATCACATCTTATGGGTGTCTTAGTTAGTTTGATGCCAAAGTCCTCGAGTTGTTGTATGATCCATAGAGTCTGAGCACAACAGCTTCCAGCTGCTATATATTCGGCTTCCACCGTAGATAGAGCAATCGAATTCTGTTTTTTGCTGCTCCATGAAATCAAATTAACTCCTAGGAATTTACAAGTTCCACTAGTACTTTTACAATCAAGTTTACACCCAGCAAAATCAGCATTAAAATATGCAATTAATTCATATGATGACTCTCTAGAGTACCAAAGACCAATTTCAATTGACCTAGATAAGTATCTAAATATACGTTTTACAGCTAAGAGATGTGATTCTTTAGGAGCAGACTGAAAACGTGCACATATACAAACACTAAACATTATATCTGGTCTACTGGCAGTTAGATATAGCAATGAACCAATCATGCCTCTATATAATTTTTGGTCTACTGATTTACCACATTCATCTTTGTCTAATTTACATGAAGAGCTCATAGGGGTACCTATTGGTTTGGTAGTCTCCATCCCAAACTTTTTCAATATTTTCCTTGTGTACTTGGCTTGGTTGATGGAGATCCCCTCTTTGGTTTGTTTAATTTGGAGTCCGAAGAAGAAGTTGAGTTCTCCCATCATGCTCATCTCGAACTCACTCTGCATTAACTTTGCAAATTCTTGACAAAGACATTCGTTAGTAGCACCAAAAATAATATCATCTACATAGATTTGTACTACTAAGAGATCATCATTTTTCTTTTTCAAAAACAATGTATTATCTACATTACCTCGAGAAAAATCATTCTTCATCAAAAATGAACTTAATCTATCATACCAAACTCTAGGAGCTTGCTTTAAACCATACAATGCTTTATGCAATTTAAAAACATGGTTAGGAAATTCATGAGTTTCAAAACCAGGAGGTTGTTCAACATAAACTTTCTCTTCAATAAATCCATTTAAAAAAGCATTGTTAACATCCATTTGAAATAACTTGAAATCCATAAAACAAGCAAAAGCAAGTAAAAGTCTAATTGCTTCTAGCCTAGCAACAGGAGCAAAGGTTTCATCAAAGTCAATCCCTTCTTCCTGGTTATAGCCTTTAGCAACAAGTCTAGCTTTGTTTCTAGTTACAATACCATGTTCATCAAGTTTATTTCTAAAAACCCATTTTGTGCCAATTACAGAAACATTAGGGGGTCTTTCAGTTAAAGTCCAAACGTTATTTCTTTTAAATTGATTTAGTTCATCTTGCATAGCATTAATCCAGTTACAATCTTTTTCAGCTTCTTCAATTGACTTAGGCTCTATCTGAGATACAAAAGCTAAATAATCACAAACATTTCTAATAGAAGAGTATGTACTTACTCCCTTTGACGGATCACCAATTATTAGCTCTTTGGGGTGTCCGTGTGCATACCTCCACTCTTTAGGTAAAGGTTTTGGTGAAGTTGCATTGATCTCTTGAGTTTGATCTTCATTTTCTTGATCATCATCTCCTTTGGGCTCATCTTCATTGATTGTCAAATGTTCAAGCTTCTTTGTACCTATTTCATCATCAATAGAATCTTCTTTTCTAGAAGATTTTTTGTTAGATTCATCAAACACTACATGAACTGATTCTTCAACCAGAAGAGTTCTTCTGTTGAAGACCCTGTATGCCTTGCTAGAAGTCGAGTATCCTAAGAAGATACCCTCATCTGACTTGGCATCAAATTTACTGATATTGTCTTTGCCATTGTTTAATATGAAACAGTGGCAACCAAATACACGAAAATACTTAAGATTCGGTTTTCGATTTTTTCAAAGCTCATATGGTGTTTTCTTCAAAATAGGTTGAATTAAAACACGATTTAAAATGTAACAGGAAGTATTAATGGCTTCTGCCCAAAAATATCTAGGTAAATCGTTTTCACAAAGCATCGTGCGTGCCATTTCTTCAAGTGTCTTGTTCTTTCTTTCTACCACCCCATTTTGTTGAGGTGTCCTAGGTGCAGAAAAATTATGACTAATGCCATTTTCATTACAAAAAGCTTCAAAATCATGATTGTCAAATTCAGTTCCATGATCACTACGCAAAGAAACAATAGTGAGATCTTTTTCGTTTGAAACCCTTTTATGAAATTTAACAAAAGCTGAAAACGTTTCATCTTTATGAGCTAAAAATATTACCCAAGTAAATCGTGAGTAATCATCTACAATTACTAGCCCATATTTTTTACCTCCCAAACTAGTTGTTCTGGTTGGTCCAAAGAGGTCCATATGCAATAATTCAAGGGGTCTAGTAGTAGATACTACTCCTTTAGGTTTGAAAGTAGATTTAGTTTGTTTTCCAAATTGACATGTAGCACAAATCTTATCTTTTTCAAATGTAAGTTTTGGTAATTCTTTTACAAGATTCTTTTTGCTTAATTTTGAAATCAACTGCATACTAGCATGCCCTAGCCTACGATGCCAAAGCCAACTAGTTTTACTTGCCTTGGCTTCCCTAGCCACTAGGCATTGACCACTTTCCATGGCTAGATCATCAAGATCAACCATGTAAATGTTTCTATGCCTATGACCAGTGAACTTGATGCCATCGACATCTAGACTAGATACCATGCACAAAGATGATTCAAAATTACTTTAAAATCCTTATCACAAAAATGACTAATGCTAAAAAGATTATGCTTCAAGCCATCAACAAATAATACATTATCTACATAAGCATTAGGGGTGATATGGATTTTACCAATTCCGACGATTTTGCCTTTTCCATTATCACCAAAAGTAACGTTTCCACCATCAATAGCTGCTAGTGATGAGAATTGCTTCACATCCCCAGTCATGTGCCTTGAGCAACCACTATCCAGATACCACATTCTTCTTTTATTTTTGGTTGCAAGGCACACCTGCAAAAATTAATCAAGTTGAAATTTTAGGTACCCAAGTCATCTTGGGTCCTTTAGGGTTAGTCAAATTGGTTCCTTTTGGAACCCAAATTTTTCCAAAGGTATTTAATTTTCTTCTATTACAAATATATGATTTATGTCCTTACTTACCACATGCATAGCAGGTAATATTAGAAGATGCAGGTATGAAAAATTTTTTATAAAGTTTTTGCTGATTGTGTGGCTTAAATCCAAGTCCAGCTTTGTTAAACACTGCATGTTGACTATTTAAAAGCATACTTAATTTTTCTAAACTAAAAGTAAACTTTTCTACAAAAGGTTTTACTTTTTCTAACTCTTCTTTGTAATTCTTGTTTTGAAGCAATAGTTCTTTGTTTTGTTTTTCAATTTTCTCATTAGTTTTAAGACTTCTATTATTTTTCAAGAATCATTTTCTTTTAAAAGATTATCCTTATCATTTGTCAAGGTCTTTACATATTCAGTTAATTTCTTGTTTTCTTGAATTAAATCTTCAATTTCAGTTGAAAACTTTTCTGAATTTTTGGTAAGCTCAAGATTTAGCTTTCTTAATTTCTTATTTTTCAATTTTAATTTTTCATATTCCATCACTAAATCATCAAAAGCATCATGCAATTCATTGAAAGTAAATTCAATTTCAGGTTCAGAATTTACCTCATTATCTTCATTGGCCATGAAACACAGGTTGGCGACTACCTTGATGCAGAACGAAAGAGAGATGATGCGATGCGAAAATAAATTTAGATTAATTCTTTTTTTTTTAATATATTTTCAGAAGTCGGCTTTGACTCAAAGGAAAGATAAACTAATGTTGAAAGAAACTAAGAAATGACAGAAAGCATAATTAAAAGAGTGGATTATCAGAGTAACTCAGAAGTAGGATCGCTGGGGATTGAGAAACCCCCAGACCTAGGGTTTACTCATCTTTCAAGAAACAGACGAAGAGAGAAGAGAAGGTTTTATACCTGACTGTGATATCTCTCATTGCTTCAATTGAAGGACACTCTCGAGCAGATTGTAGGATCCTTGGAGACGGGGTATCTTCGCAATGGATCCTCGGATTGTAGTCCTATGGCAAGGTTGGCCTTCTTCTCGAACTCAGGATCTGGAAGAAGAAGAACAAAAAAAAGAACCAGAAACTCAAAGAAAGACACTGACCTGAGTACTTAATGAAGATTATTGGATGTAGAAGTTCTGGAGATCTTGATACTGATCTGACTCTCCTTTGAACTGGCTCTGTAGTTGAAACAGTTGATCTGAACCTGGATGCTGGTGACCGGCTTCGATGTGGAAGAGAGGGGCCGTGGGATGAAGATGGAAAATTAGGGTTTGGTGGTGGTGGAGTAGAGATGGGTGGACTAAGCTAGGGTTTTGGGGTTGGAGATCTCACACCTCCTCAAGGTTCCTAGGGAACCCGGATTTACTCCCTCACGGAGCTCAACACCTGAATACAAGTGCGGAAGAGAGAAACACAAAGTTGCTCACAAAGAAATTGATTTCATTCGTCATTTCAAGAGTTACATAGAGTTGAATATATAGACATAACAAAGAAATAAAATTTCATACACTTCCCATGTGGGACTAATAGGACTAACCCATACTTTAGGCATCAAATTCTCTTCCCAAGACTCCTTCCATGAGTGGGCAGCCCAAAAACTCCAAGAAAACTTGAAAATCAGCTCCAAATGGCAGGTTATGGGGGTGTCTCCTAGTATCTCTCCATGAATCAAGGATTTTCCCTTCATGGTTTGGCTTTTTTGGACACCTCCTAGTCTTGCTCCACAAGTTTAGGCTTCTTCCTTTCATGGCTTTGGCACTTTAGGAAACTTTTGGGTGCCTCCTTGATTTTCTCCCCAAGACATTCTCTCTTCCCTTTTATAACTTAGGTTTTTATGGAACATTGTGGGGCACCTCCTTGATCCTCTCTTCAAGAAAAATTCTTGCCATCCTGGCTTGGGTTTATCTGGAAAGAAGTTGGCTCCTCCTTGCATTGAGGTATCTTGATGGATTTCTCTCCCAAGTGGCGCATGAAAGAAGGGACCTGCTTTCTTGTGGTGTGGGGACCAAGGCATACTGGATGGAGATGTGGCGCCTCCTGGACTCTGGCGTGTGGCTGGGAGTGTGGCGCCCACTTGCTTGGTCCTGGGAGAAAATGTGGCACCTTGGAGAAGACCTAGACCACTACTAGGACTTATATTGAGTCAACATGACTCAACAAAATTTAAATTGCAGGGAAATACAGACTCAAACTAAAATTGAGTTGACCAAGTCAACCCTTATTACAAAACCAGAAAATTCTAATTCTTCGGGCAGTGTCAATCAGAGATCCAGATGGAGCCCTGAAGTCTTCTTCTGAGTCTGGTGCCCGCACCAATTCTCCCGGGGTGGGAGGAACTCGACCCTGTCGAGTATGGATCAAGCTGGCTCTGGTATCTCTCCAAGAGGTCTGGGTCCAATTCTTGTAATTCTTCTCGGGAGATCCAAGAGTTATCAGAATCTGGCCTTCCTTGCCAGCGGACCAGGTATCTTTGGTATCCTCGATTACGAGTAGAGATAACCTAATCATCCAGGATCTTTTCAATCTACTCTTTCCTCACAGGCCAGTTTGTTGGTGGACACACAGGGTTGGGTTCACTTTCAAGAGCAGGATTAGGGTCAAAAAGGCTCACTGGGAATCACAGCTAGCTCTCTATACTCTACTAGGTCTGTAATGTTGAAAGTGGAGCTAATGCCTAGTTCTGAAGGCAACTCGAGCGCATAGGCATTGGACCCTACTCTCTTCACCACTCTAAATAGTCTAGCTCCTCTAGCATGTAACTTTCTAACAGTTCCAGGAGGAAACCGTTCAGGCCTTAACCTAATCATTACATAGTCTCCCTCAACAAAAGTTTTGACTCGCCTTTGAGAATCAGCCAACTTCTTATAAGTTTCATTACTTAAATTTATTTTCGCATGAATTTCTTTATGCAAGTCCTTTACATGCTATGCAAGTGCATCAAGAGACTTGTGTGTGTGGACTAATAGTGAAATCAGATCAAGTGGTGTGTGAGGCTTGTATCCATAAACAATTTCAAAGGGACTCCAGCCTATAGACCTATTGATCGAAACATTATATGCAAATTTAGTCCTGGACAAAATACAAATCCCAATTCCTGGTGCTCTCAATCAAACCAAAATCTGAGCCAAAGCCTAGTAAAGGGTCAAGAAAAACTAAACTAGACTGACGACGCATTCCTAAAGAATGGACTTTATTCCAAAGGAACCCTAGGTCTAAACCTAACAAACTAAGGCTCTCTAGGTTTGACCTTGGGTCGGAGGAGGGCATGCAGAGCATGAAAACTTATTATGGATGCCTAGTAGGTGCCATAAGGTCTTCCAGAAGTAGGTGGCAAACCTAATAGGTTCTAAGGAGTCTTGCAACCTAGAGATCTCAGTAAAGTGTAATCCCATAGCTCTAGAAACATGAGAAGATTCAGGAAAGGGTAGGAAATAAGAATCAGAGTTTTGAGGTGGCTTATCAGAAACAAGAAACAAACCTTGGTTATTCAGGATGACCTTAAAATGAGGACATTGTTCTATAGGTGCACTCATCCAAACCTCATGATTTGCTCTAGGAGGGTCTACAAGTGCAAGTTCTAGGATAGGCTGGGTGCTCCTAGAAAGTGGAAGGTTATCAGGAAGGTCTTTGGAATGTTTATCTAAAAAGTCCTCTAAGCTACTGTCTTTTTCTTGTTCTTGGACCTTCTCAATGGGCAATTCTTGTGAACCCCTTCATTCTTCACACTTCTCTACCATATTTGACTCAAGGGTGTCTTCTTTGGATTCCTCAATGAGTTCTGAGGTATTCTCACTTAAACTCTTATTGGGTGCAATTTCCTCTTCCTGAACTTCCTCAAAAGGGTCTTCTCTTAGGGTTAGCTCCTGAATTCCTTGAGTGGCAGGGTCCCCTCAATAACCCCATCAGGTAGGAGTTGGTTAATTGAATTATCGGGAGAGATATCCTCAAATTCTTCTTCTTCATATTCATTTATCAAACTTATGTCAGGCTCATATATTTCTTCCTCAATCTCACTGAAAGGTTCTAATCTTTTCTCCTTTGATTCCTCTTAACTTACGGCTCTGGTCAGGTCAACTAATTTTGGGATGGCCATGCCTAACTCCTTCTCAGTGTTATCCTTCTGGTCAAGAGGTGACACAAGTGGGAATTGACAAACAAAAGTCTGGTTCACTACGGGTGTCGGATCAATCGAAACTTGACTCAAGTTGGTAGAGGTTGGCTTTAAGTCCAAAGTACTTGATTGGTTATATCTTAAAGACCACTCATAGTCTTGGGCTTCTTGGTAGGCTCGGTCTAACTTATTGGTCTTTTCAAGGCATAGCTTCCTATAAATGCCTGGGTGTAACCCAACCCTAAACCTCGATGTGATCTGAGCTTCGGTCTCAATGGTATTGCATTTCATGTCATACCACTGGAAGTCCTCGATATATTTAGACACAGGCCTATTACCTTGTCGCAATTGGTACCATTGGTCTAAAAGTCTTTTCTCATAGGATCTACCTAGGTACCTATCTCTCAACTTACTTCTCATATCTCTCCAAGTATATATTTCCTCTTTTCTTTGATAACACTCATGCTCAATAGCATACCAATGCGACCTAGCATGTTTGGTGAACTTGGTTTTGGCCAACCTAATTTGTCCTAATTTCGATATGTTAGTGCACTCAAAATACCGATCCATTTGTTCTTCCCACTTAATATATGTCTCTTGTCTTCCATCAAAAGTGGGTGCATAAGGTTTGGTGTTCCTAACAGGTCCCTTTTCTGAGTCAACCAAGTATGGATATAGGCTCCTAGGGTTATGCTCAGGATCACGGTATAAGGTCCTCCTAGGCTCCTGGCATGGGTGAGGTTGGGGCCTATTAAATTTTGGATCAGGGGTCCAATTTTGATGTCTACGTTTCTCAAGTCCCTGGGCTCGGTCTCTAAACTGGGCAAAACCCTCATTCATATCCTGACTCAATTTGGTCATACTTTCGGTAAGAGTTCTAATCATGGCCTCTAAATCAGGTTGGGTTTGACCAGGTTGGTAGGGTACTTCATTCCTGGTGGACATGATGATGCAAGCAAGCACACCAAATGAGACTCGACTGAAATGACTACGGGCTAACTAGACCTAGAGCCCAAACTAGATGCCCAATCAGAGTGGCAAGCTAGCCTATAGTAACTCGGGACTCAGCCAGGCAGGTGTAAGGGGAGTGTTAGGTCCCTAATTGCCAATCCTAGACACCTATCAGAGATTGGCCAGGTAGGCGGACCAGCACACAAGCCCTTCGGGATAGAATCCCTGAACCACCATTCTAGACACTGAGTACAAAGCACACACAGAGTAACTAGACAAACTGACTCAACATTAGCCTAGACCTGACTTGTTGGTGTCCCTAGCCCACTAGGGCAAATTAAGTCTAATAAATTTTAAAATTAGGCTTAGGATCGAATGAATGGGTGGTGGTTTTGGGCTAAGGAGAGGTTATCAACTCCTCCCCTTATCTCAGATGCTCAATTGCCCTTAAGATGAATTAGGAGATGATCACTCAAAAAATTGAAATGCAGAAACACAGAAACAGAATTGTTGTAATTTAACTCTCAGAAATTTCACAGAAACCAATAAATTATGATAAAATTATGTAAAATATTTTCAAATATACTGGTTCCAGAAAAACAAAAATCATGTAATTTAGAGTTACCTAAAATGAGAAATAATTCTTACAACAAGGTAGTTACAGACTGAAAATAGAATGCTTCTCCCGTTTACAATTCCTGCTACGAAGTTGTAACCCAGCGGATCCCCTACACGCCCTAGGAACACCCCATGGAATGGGAAGAGAAGGCTTGCACCTCACTTCGTTCCTAGGACCGGACGTCTTGGGGAGTCTACTTCGAGCAGATAAAGTAAAAAGGAGAGACACTCAAAACATGCAAGCAAGTCAGAAATCCTAGACAGGGCTCTGATACCAAAATTGATGCAGAACGAAAGAGAGATGATGCGATGCGGAAATAAATTTAGATTAATTCTTTTTTTTTTTAATATATTTTCAGAAGTCGACTTTGATTCAAAGGAAAGATAAACTAATGTTGAAAGAAACTAAGAAATGACAGAAAGCACAATTAAAAGGAGTGGATTATCAGAGTAACTCAGAAGTAGGATCGCTGGGGATTGAGAAACTCCCAGACCTAGGGTTTACTCCTCTTTCAAGAAACAGACGAAGAGAGAAGAGAAGGTTTTATACCTGACTGTGATATCTCTCATTGCTTCAATTGAAGGACACTCTCGAGCAGATTGTAGGATCCTTGGAGACGGGGTATCTTCGCAATGGATCCTCAGATTGTAGTCCTATGGCAAGGTTGGCCTTCTTCTCGAACTCAGGATCTGGAAGAAGAAGAACAAAAAAAAGAACCAGAAACTCAAAGAAAGACACTGACCTGAGTACTTAATGAAGATTGTTGGATGTAGAAGTTCTGGAGATCTTGATACTAATCTGACTCTCCTTTGAACTGGCTCTGTAGTTGAAATAGTTGATCTGAACCTGGATGCTGGTGACCGGCTTCGATGTGGAAGAGAGGGGCCGTGGGATGAAGATGGAAAATTAGGATTTGGTGGTGGTGGAGTAGAGATGGGTGGACTAAGCTAGGGTTTTGGGGTTGGAGATCTCACACCTCCTCAAGGTTCCTAGGGAACTCGGATTTACTCCCTCATGGAGCTCAACACCTGAATACAAGTATGGAAGAGAGAAACATAAAGTTGCTCACAAAGAAATTGATTTCATTCATCATTTCAAGAGTTACATAGAGTTGAATATATAGACATAACAAAGAAATAAAATTTCATACACTTCTCATGTGGGACTAATAGGACTAACCCACACTTTAGGCATCAAATTCTCTTCCCAAGACTCCTTCCATGAGTGGGCAGTCCAAAAACTCCAAGAAAACTTGAAAATCAGCTCCAAATGGCAGGTTATGGGGGTGTCTCCTACTATCTCTCCATGAATCAAGGATTTTTCCTTCATGGTTTGGCTCTTTTGGACACCTCCTAGTCTTGCTCCACAAGTTTAGGCTTCTTCCTTTCATGGCTTTGGCACTTTAGGAAACTTTTGGGTGCCTCCTTGATTTTCTCCCCAAGACATGCTCTCTTCCCTTTTATAACTTGGGTTTTTATGGAACATTGTGGGGCACCTGCTTGATCCTCTCTTCAAGAAAAATTCTTGCCAATCTGGCTTGGGTTTATCTGGAAAGAAGTTGGCTCCTCCTTGCATTGAGGTATCTTGATGGATTTCTCCCCCAAGTGGCGCATGAAAGAAGGGACCTGCTTTCTTGTGGTGTGGGGACCAAGGCACACTGGATGGAGATGTGGCGCCTCCTGGACTCTGGCGTGTGGCTGGGAGTGTGGCGCCCACTTACTTGGTCCTGGGAGAAAATATGGCACCTTGGAGAAGACCTAGACCACTACTAGGACTTGTATTGAGTCAACATGACTCAACAAAATTTAAATTGCAGGGAAATACAGACTCAAACTAAAATTGAGTTGACCAAGTCAACCCTTATTACAAAACCAGAAAACCCTAATTCTTCGGGCAATGTCAATCAGAGATCCAAATGAAGCCCTGAAGTCTTCTTCTGAGTCTGGTGCCCGCACCATACCTGCTGCTCTTCATCACTGCTAGAGTCCTCACTCTCACTCCAGGTAGCCATCATGGCTTTCTTTCTCAACATCCTTCGACTCTTTTTAAGCAAAGGGCAATCCATTTTATAATGACCAGGCTTCTTACACTCGAAGCAGATGGGTGGATCCCTTTCTTTTTCTTTCTCTTTATCTTTATTGTGATCACCTTTTTGTGGCTTTTTCTTGTAGAAGCCCTTCTTCTTTCTCATGAATCTTTTGAATTTTCTTGTAATGAGGGCTGTCTCATCATCATCAGCTTCTTCTGATTCATCAGTTGACTCTTCCTTTGTAGTGGACTTGAAGGCTATGGCTTTCTTTTTCTTGTCATTGTCCACTGTCTTCTGCTTTAGTGAAAGCTCGTAAGTCATCAGTGATCCAAGAAGCTGCTCAAGAGGTAGAGTATTGACATCCTTGGCTTCTTCTATGGCTGTTACTTTCGCATCCCATGAAGCCGGAAGAGACCTAAGAAGTTTGTTAACCAGTTCACCATTAGGTATAATTTTTTCCAAACTCCTCATACCATTTACTATATTGGTAAATCTAGTATACATTTCACTTATACTTTCAGTTGGTTCCATCCTGAACATCTCATACGTATGAATGAGCATGTTCACCTTTGTGGTCTTCACTTGGTGTGTACCCTCATGGATAACCTCAAGTGTATCCCAAATTTCTTTGGCGGAAATACAATTTGATATTCTGTTAAGTGCACAGAATAGCAAATTCATCGCCTTAGCATTTAACTCAGCTTGTTTGATGTCATTGTCATCCCATTCTTCTTCAGATTTTGGGGTGATAATGCCATTAACCAAGTGAGTGGGCTGATGAGGCCCTTTAGTAATTACTCTCCATATATGATAATCTACAGCTTGTAAATAAATACGCATACGAGTTTTCCAGTATGTGTAGTTTGTGCCATTAAAGAAAGGAGGGCGATTTGATGCTTGTCCTTCAACTACACCCATTCTAATTGGGGCGGCCATGATCTTTCACTCAAGATCGTTGGACCTACAAGAGAGTACCAGTGCTCTGATACCACTTGTTGCCCAGATATGGTGCCCAAGAGGGGGGGTGAATTGGGTATTTTAAAAATTAAAGCAATATATGTGCTATCAAGTTCAAAGGTGAAGAGTGATAGTGCTCAAGTAATTGTGCAACGAAAGCAATGAAATAAAACAACAATTAAAAAGCAAAAGAAGATAGAGAGTAAAGCAATGCAAACACACAAGAAGTATAGTGGTTCGGTGCACCTAGCACCTACATCCACTCCCCAAGCTCCACTTGGAAATTTTCACTATAATCTTTAGATTACAGCCGACTTGTTTTACCAGGCTCACAAGTCAAAACCTTACACACTTGTTTTGGCTTCGGGCTTACAAGCAACCCTAGTTGGTTTTATCAATTGGCTCACCAACAAACCTCACTCACTTGTTTTGGCTTCGGGCTTACAAGCAACCCTAGTTGGTTTTGTCAATTGGCTCACCAACAAACCTCACACTAGTTTCAAATTCCCTTGAAACTAGCCTAAGACAAAAGAATATGAATACAATGAATAAATCAAGACAAACTCCTTTTGAGCAAAAAGTAATTCGATGTAGCTCTTGATGGAGACTCTTCAAGCCTTTCTCTTGGAATCTTGGACCTCACTAAATGCCAAACTCTTGAAAGTTGGATTCCTCAAAGATGGAAAGCTTTTGGCTAAGGAATCTCTTGGATTTCTCACTCTTTTTGGCTTGGAATTGATTGAAGGCTTTGTACTTTCACTCTAATCCTTTTCACTTTGTCTCCTTGTCTTTTTTGAAGTTAGGTGGAGGTTAAATACCTCATTCAAGCTGAAACAACTCCACAAGACCGTTAGATTAAAAATATGGCCGTTTATGGCCGTTAGAAATCAAATCAAAAGTTCAGAAAAACTAGTCGTTATGCTATGAGTCGACCTCTGGATCAAGTGTCAACCTCATGAGTCGACCTCCAGTTTATCTTAGGCAAAAATCCAGAAAACCATAGTTCTGCCCAGTTTGAATTCTCAGGCATTGAGTCGACCTCTGGTGTCGACCTCTGGACAGGTGTTGACCCTGGTGGTCGACCTCTGGAGCGTGCCACTGAAATTTTGCCGTGCCGGCCTTGCTGAACTTTTCTTTTCTTCATGAGTCGACCTCTGGTGGTCGACCTTTGTCAAGGTGTCGACCTCTGGTGGTCGACCTCTGATCTGAAGCTTTCTGAAACTCTAGAGAGGTGCGTGCCATGCTTGAGTTTCTTTAAGCCTTTGTTTCTTTTGTCAATTACTTCTTAACAAGAAGGTCCAATATGAGAAATTTGATCTTGTTCAAGGTAGAGGAGCTCTTTCGCAAATCAGGCAAGCTTGGTTTCATCATTGTACTCTTGATACTCTTTTTGAATAACCTAAGTCCTGAAACTTTATCTTGAGATGAAACATTAGTCCAAACATATACTCAACCTTTGTTAATCATCAAAATTAAGGAGCCAAAGCCAACACTCTATTACTGGCTATGGTTTTGACCTCCTAAATTGAGCCCAAAGTCGGCCCGAACCCGACCCGACTCGAAGTCGGCCAAATTAGGGCCCAATGCAGGTCAGCCCGAACGTGTTTTAATGTGGGCCGGCCCGAGTCAGAGCTCAATTAGGTTGGCCCAATCGGGCTCAAGCCTGGGCCAGAATTTTTTTTAAAAAAATTGGGCCTAGGCCTAGCCCGAAGCCTGAATTTTTTTTCGGGCCAGGCTCGAGTAAAGGTATAGCCCGGTCCGGCCCGACCCACTTTCAGCCCTACCTATACTCAAACGAGACTGAAGACAAAATGATAAAAAATGACTTGTGAAGATGATGAGGCAAGTAAAAAAAATACTTTATCATTCATATTGATATTTCAAGAGATAGTTTTATATATCTTTTAATTTGTTTGTTATTAACCAATAACACTTACCCCTTTAAGTTTGATTAGATATTCAATGGTCCTATTTAAAGTTAAATAGGTATGTGCAAATATTATTCCATTTCAAAGATCTGCACTTGTATGGATGACTAAATGGTGTGAATCTTTGCTCCTAGAGTTTTCCATCATCGTGTCCTAAATTCTATGTTTCATTTATCCTCGGAAAACTCCTCGAAAATATTTCCTCAAAATTATCCCTCAGAAAATCTCTCGAAAATTATTCCTCGAAAAATTGATCGAAAAATCCCCTCGTGATGTTTCTCGAAAAATCTCTCGGAGATGTTCCCTTGAAAAATCTCTTAAAAATTATTTCTCAAAAAATCCCTCGAAAAATCCCTTGAAGATGTTCCCTTAAAAATTCCTTGAAAATTATTCCTCAAAAAACCCCTTGGAAAATCCCTCGAAAAATCTCTCAGAGATGTTCCCTTGAAAAATTCCTTGAAAAATCTCTTGAAAATGTTCCTCGAAAAATCCCTCGGAGATGTTCTCTCTAAAATCCTTCGGAGATGTTCCCTCGAAAAATCCCTCGAAGATGTTCCCTCGGAAAATCCCTCGATAATATTTCCTTGGAAAATCCCCCGAAAATATTCCCTCGGCAAATCCCTCGGAGAATCTATCAAAAATTTTCAAGGAAAAAATTCCATTGAAAATTCTCTTAAAAAATAAATTTCCTCGGAAAAATCCCTCAGAAAAATTTTTCGAGGATGGTTTTTTCGACGACCATATTTATGTTGGAAATCTATTGGAAATACAAATTTTTGATAGATTTTTTCCTTTTCTCCTCGAAAAATTCCTCCGAAATGGCCTTATTTCTTGTAATGAATTTGTTATTGGCAAATCACTCATTGCTAGAACTCTAGCTGTACTTGAGGATCCTTTAGGCTTCTTTAATTGGAAAAGGATAACTGCTCTTGGATTCTTTCCAATAGAGATATGTAAAATCAGTTCCTTAACCGGTGGTAACCGACGGGGGATCCTTCGATGCTAAAGTTAGTAGAAGGAGTGAGATGGGCTATAGCGGCCAGAGATGAAAATGATGAAAGAAAGAAGACTAAGCATCTAGGAGTGGTGAAGTGTCATACCTGGCCATGGGTCCCCTCTTACCTACTTATAGAGTTACCTAGGATAATTGAATGCCATTAGGGAGGTGGCCTCTACTGACATGGATAACAACTTTCTATTGGAAGGTTGGGATTCTCCCATTAGAAGGATAATGGTTTGTTGGGATATTGTCCACCACGATCTCTAGCTGGAATAGCTGGAAATTATTAGCTCCTGCTGCTTACTCGAATGTTGCCAACTTCGAGTAGGTAAGATAATATACTGCTGGTGGAGTCTTAGCACTGTATATGGGCAAGCCCGACTATATCTACTTGAGTAGCTAATCGGTCCTGAATAGATATTCAAAACTAGATAAGTAGTCGGTACCAATTAAGTACTCGATCTGGCTAGTTGTACTACTTGGTGTAGTTATCTCCTTCAAACTCAATGTTGTAGTCGGTAGTCGGAGTGTACCCTAGTTAATGAAATAATCAATAGGTAGTTGCGCATCCAGCTAGTTCTCGAAACCCAATAAAATAATCACCATAACAATATGAGATGCGACAAAGGTTGAATTTGTCCTCCTGTTTCTTGTACATATAAAGCGTGTATAAAGATAAAAATGTAATTGGAGGGATAACTTTCTTCTATTATGTGGTATAAGTCGATGATTTGGATTGTATTATAAGAATGAATTTGTCCTCTTGTCTTCTTGTATCTTTAGAGTGTGTGCATAGACAAAAATGCATTTGGAGGGATAACTTTCTTCTATTATGTGTTACAAGTCTATTATCATGTTCGTTCTCGTTGAAGGCGCTTGAAGTGGCCCATGCTTACAGTTGAAGTGGCCCATGCTTACAGCGCAACCTTGGAGTCCAAATGGAGGGGGAATAAAGAAAGTTTTGGACCGTGGAACACTACCATCTCTATTGCATGAACCCAAGAAAAGGGAAGAAAGCAAGTGTTGGTTTGTGAAACACCATCATCTCTATTGCATGAACTACGTAGTTTCCTAGTGCTCGAGTAGTGTCCTAGAGGTGGACAAATAGCTTAGCAATTTAACTACACGGTCAAATTTGATTACCGGAAGGGGTTTTTTTATATAATTCAATTCTGACCGTCATGATCTTGTTGTAATTCAAACAATCACCATAACTATCTCATGAACAGGGTATATCCAACATTAGAACACACAGTAATTCAATTGCTAATAAAATGAAGAAAGAAAGAAACAGTAATTCAAACTGCTTATTTGTCTGACTATATAGGCGATCATTAAAAGGTCCTCAAGGATAGAGATAATAAGTATCGTGATTCATTAGGATCACATTTATGTCAGATGATCTATGAGGACTTCTCCAACTCTAAAGGAGTATTTGGAGATCAGCCTAAAGCTGAAGTATTCATGCCAAAGCCTATAATCAGCAACAAAACGGACAAGTCATTCAGATGTATTTGGTCTCGCCCAATCATTAGAGTTTTTAAAGGATCGATGCAAGACCAAATCAGGACAAGATGATCACCAAAAATTCTGGTTGCCCCTCAAAAGATTATATGATGAGATTTTCCTAAAGCACAACATAAAATAGGCTTTGACGTACAAGTGCGGATTCAATTTCACAAAAGATACCATTATGCTTGCATAAATTTTTGAAAGGTCTGTGGTCACTTGAACATCTCAAATCCCAAACCAATCCCCTTAAAGAATTCAGATGAAGATACGTAGGGTAATAAACAATCTAAAAACCAACCTCAATTAATGGCAAGATTGCAACACTGTTCAGTACCATGAAACTCCGACATGCGCGCCAGAGACAACTTTGCACAAGTTTATTTTAGTCAATCCATCAATCTCGGCATGTAATTCACTTATGAAAATTGTCTCCATTTCTATACCATAGCGCTGTGTCAGATTCCATACTCAACACAAGCAAGCAACATGTGAAGTTGGGTGGCAAATGGACTGAAACAACCAGTCTCATAAACTGTCCTAAGCTAGGGTGATATAGTGAAATGAATACAGCAACCCTCTATCAGTTGGAGGGTCTTTGTCTTTCTTATGTAAGTAGTCTAATCATGCTATGTTGACCATTAACAAACATAAAAAAAACACTTGTCCTTTCCATGAACATGCAAACCATCTCAACCATATCAATTAAATTGAATAATTTTCAAGAAAACGCAGCTCAGTTTGCAAACTAAAGAAGCAATCTTTTTGGACTCTGGACTTTGGACATAACTCTTAGCAAGTATAAAATAAAAGACCAAGCAAATTAACAACTGTCAGGCGTGGCAGGATTTTATTGAACCAGCATTAATTAACAAAGCCTAAAACATGGTCAGTTCTGCTTAAAAGAATAAGAAGCCATAGATCAATTGCACAAATTCTCTACCCTTCCATTCCTACTATTTTATTTCGCCTATCAAATCCATTACCATTGCACTCTTCCCCCCTTGTCAGTTCGGCATGCCCTTTCAGTCTTTCTTCCTCTTTATATATGACACGTCAGTGTTAAGGAGAGACACAGAATTCAAATACTTGAAGCTTAGTGATGGAGTGGTGGAGAGGTTTGTTTGTGGGAATGGTGCTGCTGATGGCTACAGGGAGTGGAGAAGCTCAGTTATCACCAAACTTCTATCAGTCTTCATGCCCGAACGTGGAGTCGATAGTGAGGCAGGCAGTCCAGAAGAAGCTAAGCCGGACATCCGTCACGGTTCCCGCGACCCTGAGGCTTTTCTTCCATGATTGCTTCATTGAGGTAAAATTATTAAGCATACTATCAGGTCTGAGAGTTCATTCAATTTCACTGGCTTGTATTGGTCGAACCAAGAAGTTCACTTTCATGTCATGTCTATTAGCCGATACAATAGCATGCAACACATGCAAAGAGGAAGAGAGAGAGATACTGAAAGACATGGTTTGAGTAGACAATGGCATCTAATCTTTAGACTAAGATGCTCGGTTTGTGTTCTTTTTATTCTAAAAGGTAGGATGGCCTAGAAGTTTGCCTGGCTTAATTGGTTTTGAAGGAGAAAAAAAAATGGGCAGGAGCCAAACGAGGTCTTAAACTAGAGAACGTTATTAATAGACAATGACCACAACTACAGCCTCCATTTTTTACCTGCTTAGAAGTAATAAGCCAAGTTTCAAACTTTAAAAAATTCGAATCAAGATAATAGCCTTCATCTTAGAGAGACGTTCTGCTCAATCTGTGTCCGAGAGATTACTTTGTCCAACAATTGTGATCAAGTAAAAGCTCGAGACCTTCAGGGTTGTGACGCATCAATCATGATCGCCTCTCCCAGGCATGATGCCGAGAAGGATGCACCTGACAATATCTCCATCGCCGGTGATGGATTCGACACCATCGTGAAAGCCAAGGAGGCCGTGGAAGCGCAGTGCCCCGGCGTGGTCTCCTGCACCGACATCTTGGCAATTGCCGCGAGAGATGTCGTAGTTCTCGTAAGAAAGTGATCCATCTTGACCGAAAACAGAACATCATATTGCATTACAAATTACAATGTTGAATTCTAATGAATCCTTCTTGCCATCTTGGGCTGGAAATTATGGAACTTCGGCTAGTCAGGAGGACCGAGCTTTACAGTGGAGCTCGGCCGGCGTGATGGGCGCATCTCCCAGGCTGGGCGTGTCCCAGGGAAGCTCCCGGGCCCTGACTTCAACCTCGAGTTTCTTGCCTGGATCTTTGGAAAGAACAACCTCACCATGTTCGACATGATTGCACTCTCCGGCGCCCACACTCTAGGCTTCTCCCACTGCAGCCGCTTTGCCAAGAGCCTTTACTCCTTCTCTCCCTACTCTCCTGTGGACCCATCGCTGGATCCCAAGTATGCCCAGCAATTGATGCATGCATGCCCGCAGAACGTCGACCCGAACGTCGCCGTCGGCATGGATCCGTTCACGCCAAACACCTTCGACAACGTTTATTTCAAAAATTTGGTGAACGGTAGAGGGCTCCTCACCTCCGACCAGGTGTTGTTCACCAACCCGCTGTCCCGGCCTGTTGTGTCCAACTTTGCAGCCAACCAGGAAAACTTCTTCACGGCCTTCTCATCGGGGATGGTCCAGCTCGGGAGGGTCGGTGTGAAGACAGGCAATGAAGGTGAGATTAGAAGAGATTGCACAGCCTTCAATTGATCATAGCTAGGTGAGATTAGCATGATATAGTATACATGATCATTGTGACTGCCATCTGTTAGATGGACTTTGAGGTCTAGATATGATAAGGCTGATGATGGTAGAGAATAAGTTGCAATACAGAAATTGCTTTCCTTGTCTTCCTCCAAAGCTAAAAGATGGATAAGAGGTGATGGTGAAGGCAATTCATAAACTCTTAATTCATCCAGTTGTTGCAAAATGAGTGACTACTCCACTTTCTTTACACCAAAAGACAAAGGTAATTCATAAACTTAAAAGAAACAGCATGCCTTTGGAAAGCATGCACTCCATCCTGGGAGTCAAAGCTGAGGTAAAGCAGCAAATGATCAACGAAGCAAATTATAAATTTTTAGATGCATCAGATAACAGCACCTTGATCCCCGATATTGAATTCATATCAAACAGCTACATGTTACTATTTTGCTCAGTGACTGACAGCAATCTATTTACAGTAGATCCTGCTTTGGGCAATAGCAGGGCTAATAATATATAAATTAGCAGCATCGACATATACGAGGTTTTGAACAGGTCATATAATTTGGAAATTTAGAACCAACAGATCCATCATGTTTCCACTTGGTGAGGTAAAAATCTTCCAGATGAGATCTGGTGCAAAAAGAACAGCACTTCAGTGCAGACATCAAAATTTATTGTGGACAATATACAGGCATGGTACATTCAAAAAGTCAAATAAAAAAAAAAAAAAAAAGTAATCTTTTGAACAAGGTTAATTTGTTGTTTCTTTTTAATTCTGCCTTGTCCATTCATCGCTTGACTTCTTTTAGCTTTCACTCTGCTGGAAAACAATATTCATGATGTGACGAGGGATGTTTCAATGTCTCGTAATCCAATAACAGGATGGGATTCTAGGGCGTTGAGATTAGATTCAGAATCACTTCTCAAGAGCAGCTTAGTCATCAGAGTTTCTCAAATGCCTGCCATGCTTCTCTAAACGGCAAAAGATCAAGGCCGACTATAAAACATGCAATTAATATCAAGTATTATTATCTCCATCCCCTGTTTTGTACCATCACAAAGTTGCATTTCTCAAGCATATGTACCTGAACTTTTACAGTAAAACAGCATTTGGAGATCTGACATCCTGGTGTGCAATCTTTTCAAAGCTTCTAAACGGTAATCCAAAAAACCCCTGGTGCATATACTAATTAATGCTGATCGAGAAGAATAGAAGAACAACAAAGTGTTTAAAATATGCTCTCGGTGTAATTTTTTGTTGCGTTAAGGTGTCTTTCACTCACAAGTTGTTTTCCTCAAACATAAGTAAAGGTCATGCAAAATGACCTAACCATAAATAACAGCAGATGAAGATTGACAACAACAAACTTTTAAATAGCTAACTGGATTTGCAATTTCGGACTTAAAGAAAATTCAGGTCAAAAAAAACTTATAAGATTCCAATAGGAGAGGAAAAGAAAACTCTGGCAAGAACAGAGTTTACTTGGATATTCATTATCTTTTACCTCTTTCAGAACCTTACTAGTTATCAACATGTAGCGCCCATCTTAATGGCTCGTCATGCCAAACAAGAATAGATGTCAGAGCATTCCTGTAAGATATTTTTTGTTTGTTTATTTTTTCCCCTTAGTGACGAGGGATACCCTCATAATGGCTCAATGCTTGGGGTTAATATGCAATGGTAGTCCATCGGATCATTTGGAAGGAAAAGAATGCTGGGACCTTCACGGGGAAGATGTATCATGATTAAGTTTGACCTCGGTGTACGTGATATAGTTTGATAAATGGGCTGTTGCCTTGGTCCCTTTTCCTATCATTTCCTTTATTTTTTTTGTTTTTTGAATTGATCTGCTTATCATCCTATTATTCAAATTTGATTATCTCAATTGAGCAGTTCCCTTACTCTCAAAGAAAAAACTAAAATAAAAAAGTAAAAAGTGTGGCAGAACAATTTGAGCAATTTTATGAATGATATAACATATTACACAATGAACCTAACTATTTTCTCTAATGATTAAAAAAAAATAAAAAAAGGTGCAAAAGCTACTTTCCCTGTAAGAAAGATATCACTCCGGGGCAAAAGGGACTACCATTCACGTAATTCCTTTTTTCTATGAGAGAAGCTCGAGGGTTGCTAGTTAAAATATTTCTGATGAAATCATTCCTGTAAGTTTGATGCTTGAGGCCTCTAATAGCCAATTAGTTCAAGCAAAAATATCCAAGACCATCCATATAAATCTAGATGACAACTAAAATGCCAAGGTAATTTATATTACGATGTTTTGATGTATAATCTATCTCACTATTTTCTCAAATCACTTGTTACAGGATAGATGGCATGTCATAAGTAATTGCTGGTAAGTAGAAAAATATTCGATCGGGAGCTGATCATTTATTTGAGGATAGAGTACTCGATGGCCAGGAGCTGATCACTTATTTAAGGTACAGGTTACCAACTGTTGATCAAATATATGCCGACCACTTATCTAAGCCAAGTACAATATTTCATAACTTTATTTAATGTGAAGCATATGTCTTAAAGTTATTATAGCCATTACAATAATATTGATAAAGTAGTTATCAAAAAGTATAACATATCACTTAGTAAACTACTTCATAAATTAACCTCTTAATGACCTTATGAACTTAACAACTTTCTTAATGGTATAACCTCTTCACAAACTATTATAATTGCCTAACCAATATGGTCCTAAAATTCTATAAATATGGTATTGTCTAGCTAGACAATTTAAGAGGGGGGATGAATTAGATTTTTAAAAATTTAAACTAAATATGTGCTGCTTGTGGAGTGAAGGTAAACAAAAATATGTGCTGAAATAAATATAATGAAAATGTTAAAAGTAAATACAACTATCAAAATGGCATATATAAATACAAGAGATTTTATAGTGATTCGGTGGTCCCAATATCTACGTCCACTTTCCAAATCTCCTCTTGAAAATTTTTACTATAATCTTTCTAAAGATTATAGCTAGATTATTTTTTTAGGTGCACAATTCAAAACACTTTGTAGATTGTTTTCTAGAGTTTACAATCCAAAACCCTTCAAGCCAATCCCTAGCTTAAATACCTAACTTCAGTCGTTAAATACCTAACTTCAGTTGGACTTATAGATTGTTTTCTCGAGTTTACAATCCAAAACCCTTCAAGCCAATCCCTAGCTTAAATACCTAACTTCAGTCGTTAAATACCTAACTTCAGTCTCCAACTGAAGTTAGAAAATGAGAACCAAGAAGGAAACAATAAGAATACAAAGCTCCTTAAAAAAAGAAAGAATAAAATAATTATATACAAAAGAAGGAGACTCCTAGGAATATATAGAAGCTTCAATGCTTGTTTCCTCACGAAAAGCCAATGATTGAAGGAATAATTTCAGGTGGTTAGAAGTTAAAGCTCTCAAATCAAGAATTTGGCCTTTTCTCTTTGTTCTTAATGGTACTTAAAATATTCTAAATTTTGATTATTGTCTTCAATGAATTTGGTGGACTCAAAGTATACTTCCAAGATCCAAATAGCTATTTCTTGTTATTGGAGGATACAATATAGACGTTAGGATCAAAACTAGATCAATCTAAACTTTCTGCAAAACTGACCTTATGCTTGTCAACAGTCCTATAGTCGACTTGGATTACATCCGAGTTGGTTCAGTCCTCTATTGAGTAGACTCAATCTTCTTTTTCCAAAAAATATCTTTTTATTTTATATTATTGAGTTGACTCGGATATGTGGGATCAACTCAGTTTCTATCCAAGTCAACTTAATTATCATTTGAGTCGGCTCACTAGTCAGTCTCTAAAAAATCAGCTTCTATATAATCAGCTCCTCTTATTGAGTCGACTCATGGTTCTCCGAGTTGGCTCAGTAGCATGCTAGCTGAAACTCTCTTGTGCCAAGCTGAAACTCTTCCATATCAAACTGAGATTTTAATTTTTTTGAAAGATTCTTAACTTCATATTCTAAAACACTATTTTTAAATGATTTTCATTGGTTTTTTTCATACCCTTTGAGCTTCAAAAATTTATGTTTCAGATCCATAGTTGTTACCCTTAATATTTTCTAAAACATTAACTTATTCAATTCATTAGTAATATTATATATTTAAATATTTTGTTATTCATTAAAATCAATCTTTGAGGTAAATAATCTCTTCCTTTTTGATAATGATGATGAAACTTTGAGTACATAAGTAGATAATATCAAAACAAACATAATAGTCTTAAAATGTTATCAAAGCAAACTTAGAGTTTTTTAAAGTTGTTAGAGTAAACATTTTAAGGAATTAAGGCTTGAATATCAGAGTATATAAATTGTAGATTGAATATCAGAGCATGTTATGTGAGTTATGGATTAAGTAACAAAACATGCAATGAGTATCAAAATATATAACTATATATCAGAGAATATTTTTATATTTATCAGTTCATCAATGATATGCTCAAGATAGTTTTAGAAGTTCAATATATGAAGTATTGAAGCAAACTAATTTGATAGTATTAGAACCCAATAATACTAATTTGATACTATCAAAGCTAAGTAATAGGTATTGAAATGTATTAGAGCAAAATTTCAAAGGGAAAGTATTAGAGCAATTTCAAAATATATTGAAATATTTAGGTATAAGTATGAGAGCAATAAGTATAAGTATCGAAGTAGAAATATTTTTGCATCAGAACAAAAAATTGCCAAGAATTTCAAGCATTGGAGCAAAAATTAGAGCAAGAAATTTTAGAAATATCTAGTATTATACTTTTTTGCCCTTTTATTTGCATTTTCTTATATAAATAAAGCAAATATTTTCTTGTCCCAGTATTTTTCAAATTTATTCATAGTTTTCTCTTCCCTCGTTCATGTTTTCTCCCCCTTATTCATGTTTTCTTTATTTTTCTCATTGTATTTGCATTTCCATACAATTTCCTCCTTTTTGCATTTTCATACAATTTCCTCCTTTTCTCCCCTTTATGACTATTTTTCATGCCATTTCCTCATTTTTCTCCCCTTTATTAATATTTTCTCATATTTCTCCCCCTTTTCCATCATCATCATTAAAAGACATTAGGAAGATAGCTCCTCCTAGAGAAAGTAATTAAAGCAACCATACATCATTAAGGAAAATAGCAGAACATACATGTCATTCATAATGTAATCATAAATTTTGCATTACAAAAAGATGTACTTTATACAAATTGATACATACTAAAAAGTATACTTGATACAACAAAGTCAACATATAATATAGTTCAGAAGCATAAAAGCTAATACATATTGATGCGGGATGGAAGCGATGCTAATCTAATGATTAAGAATTAAACTTTAATTTTAGTGAGCAATGGCAGCAAACTCACGTAAAGCTATTAATAGATCTAAGAAAGAAAGACTAATAGAATACTACCAACTACCCGCAATGAGATCACATGCGATCACATAAAGAATCCTGGATCTGATGATTAAGAAACCACCGAAACTAGGACGTCTTTACTTCAACTAATCAGATCTAATGAGATTTAGATCAGTTTCGCTTATCAATAGCAATTTTATCCCTCATTTGTAGTAGATCTGGATTCAACTCTTAAGATCTTGCGGTAAAATTTCAAACTTCAGTTCTTTAAGAGCAGATCTTTCCATAGATGGTTGTATGGCAAGGAAAACCTCTTCCTTAGACTGCAAACACCAGGGATCCTGCAAAAGAACGGTGATTAAAACTTGGAGGATTGAGAAAATAATGAAAGAATGGAAGACTGGGAGGTAGGGGAAAGGATGGATAGTGTCTTGGATCTTGGATCTTAAAACTTGGAAGACAACTAGGGCTTCACACCCCGGGCTTCAGCACCCACTCACAATGCTTACCCAACAAAGTTGGACAAACAAAGTTTTATTCATCAATCTATAATCAATAGCAAATACAGGGGGGATGGAGTGGTATTTATAGACCCTCCATACAAGGTAGCAAGATAAGAACAAATTCCTTTGAATACAAGATAGATAAGGATAAGGCCCTTTGAGAGGATAATGTTGGACTCCTATCTTCTCTTGAGATGAAACTCCTTGAACTTTAAAATAGGTAGGCACTCCCTTGAAGTGGAATTCCTTCATGACTTGGGCGACAAAATTAAGATAAGGCACTAATACTTCATGAATTGTTAGTGACAAAATGAGATGACATTCTCCTCCTCTTAGATTTGAAATTCAAATGATGTGAATGGGCGACAATTCATGGCTTAGACTCCTCTTGGACTTCTTATCCTCTTGCATTTCAAATTTGAAAGTAGATAAAGATATCTTCCATTTGATTTCACCTTTCTTTAGATTTAAATGGGACTTCTTTGGATTTGAAACTCTTTCATGATAGGCACCCCCTTGAATTCAAATTTCTTTAATTTGGGCGACCAAGAGAGGATAAGATGAGATGCCCTCCCTTCTTACTCCTCTTAAAATTGGCAACAACTTGAATGGAATTTAAATGGGCAACAAATGAGAAGAAAATTCATGGGTGCCCTTCTTGGATTTAAATTTTAAATGATGTTTTGATGTCTTGATGTCTTGATAACTCTTCATGTGCTCCATTTAAACTCCTTTCTAATTTGAAAATCACTCATGATGACATGGCATGGTGACATGGCTTCATCAATTGGGCTTGAACCTTGGCTAACTTATGAACCCCCTTGACTAATTCAAGTACTAAAGACTCAATCCAAGCAAACCTAGCTTGAGCAATTTGACTCTTATTTGACTAATTTGCAAATCAAAGTAGACTAATTTTAATTACAGGACTCAATTAATTACAAGGACTCAATTACTCATGAATGAAAGAAGATAAACTACTCATTGGTAATCCACAAGAAGCTTGGAGGGATCTGATATCTTTTCCTAACTCTGGTGTCCTCACCAATTCTCTCGGGGTGGGAGGAACTCGATCATGTCGAGTATGGGTCAACTCTGCTTTAATAATATTCTAGCAAGTCTGGGTTGATTCTTTGCATATCCTCTCGAGTGATCCTCGAATCATCATATTTTAGTCTTCCTTGCTATTGAACTAGGTAACGTTGATATTCTTTACTCCTAGTAGTGATAGTTTTGTCATCCAAAATCTGCTCAATCTTATCTCTCCATTCTGGTAACTTGGCTAGTGGACACTCAGGGATAGGGTCACTCTCAAAAATGAAATCAGGTCCAAATGGCTCACTGGGTATGTTATTGGCTCCTTATACTCAATAAGATCTGATACATTGAAGGTTGGACTAATACCTAACTCAGGTGGTAATTCTAACACATAGGCATTAGACCCAATTTTCTTTATGATCTTATATGGTCCTACACTACAGTAAGCCTAGGAGGATTGTGAGGCAGCCAGTGCGATATGGTTTTGGTGAAACCATGTTGTATGCTTTGGTGGCTACCAATGGGGGCCCAGAGACCTACGAGGAAGCGGTGGCAAGCTAGGATCGTGATAGGTGGGTCCAAGCTATGATGGAGGAGATGCAGTCTCTACATAAGAATTATACTTGGTGGTTGGTGACACTGCCAAGTGGAAAGAGATCTATTGGATGCAAATGGATGTTTCAATGCAAGGAAGGAGTCTCAGAGAAGGAAGGCACCAGGTACAAGGAAAGGTTGGTGGCCAAAGGCTACTCCCAAAAGGAAGGCATCGACTACAATGAGGTTTTCTCACCGATGCTTTGACATACATCCATCAGGATTTTTTGAGCATTGTAGCATTGCAGGATTTGGAGCTGGAATAGATGGATGTCAGGACAGCCTTCCTCTATGGGGATTTGGAGGAGGAGATATATATGGAGCAACCAAAGGGGTTCGGTGAGCCAGGGGTAGAAGGAAAGGTCTGTCTTTTGTAGAGATCACTATATGGATTGAATCAGTCACCGAGATAGTGGTACCTGTGACTCGATGCATACGTAAGGAGCATTGGCATAACCAGATGTGAGTATGACCCTTATGTTTATGTTTTAACACTTGAAGATAGCTCTAGATTATATCTGCTCTTGTATGTGGATGATATGTTGATTGCATGCAAAAGTAGAGATGTTGTGGAGGACTTGAAGGCAGCATTGTCACAGGAGTTTGAAATGAAGGATATGGGTCCTGCCACAAGGATTCTAGGGATAGAGATCTTCAGGGACAAAGCCAGGATGATGCTTCATTATCTCAAGGGAATTACATAAGGAGGATCTTATAGAGGTACAGCATGGATGGAGCAAAATCGACGGTATTGCCTCTTGTCAGTCATATTAAACTCTCGAAGACAATGTCACCCAAGACTGAGGAGGAGGACCGAGGAGATGGCAAGGGTTCCATATGATCCAGGAGTTGGAAGTCTTATGTATGTAATGGTGTATTGTAGGCCAGATCTTGGGCATGTAGTTAGCCAAGTCAGCAAGTTCATAGCTAATTCGGGCAGGAAGCATTGAAGAGCATTAAAAGGTATCTTTAGGTATTTTGTGGGCACAATTGAAGTTGGCATATGCTACAGGCATGGTGGCATGGAGGGCGACTCTAGAGTGTCCATCGAGGCTCAAGACTGGATGTTTGGTTTTGTGGATGCTGATTATGGTGGTGACTTGGACATGAAGCATTCAACAATAGGTATATATTTGTGTTGAATGGGGGTCTAATTTCATGGAGATCAAGTCTACAAGCAATAACAGCATTGTCTACTATAGAATCTGAGTACATTGGCATTTCTAAGGCTGCCAAAAAAGTTATGTGGCTGAAGGGACTTGCATTGGAGATGGGCATTGCACAGGGGGCAGTTAAGATTTATTTTGATAGCCAGAGTGCATTGTGTTTGTTCCAGAATTTGGTCTATCATGCTAGGACCAAGCATATTGATGTCAGATACCACAGGATTTGGGAGCTGGTGGAAGATGGTGAGGTGGAGCTCGCCAAGGTATTTACCAAGGAGAACATGGCTGATGCACTTACCAAAGTTCTTCCAAGAGATAACTTCTTCAGATATGGAGCACTGATAGGACTGATGGACCGGGTGGAGCTTACTGGAGCTTTGGAGCTCCAAGGTGGAGATTGTAGGCTCAGGTGTGGTGCACCCAAAGCCCAGGGAAGCCACACAGGATTGGAAGCTTAAGGTTTATAAGTTTCCAAGGCCTCGAGTCATGTTGGGTCAAGGCTTGACCCAAGGTTGAGAGAACATGTGAGACATGGGTGTTCATGGGCTTGGGTTTGAGTATTTTCTCATTGACTTATTGAGAGGAGTTTTTGAGAAATTGTATTATAACCCAGTTATAGGTTATGGAAGTGGGCTCAGGAGATTGGGCCCAGGTATAGCCAGCTGCCCCCTAGGTGTGAAAGGGGAGCAACTGGTTGGTTCAAGCATCCTAATCGCCCAAGAACCAAAAACTGCCTGCCCCATATAAAAGAAAGGAGGGGGCCGATGGTTTTGGGATTTTTCGTGCATGGGGTTCTTGGTTTTTGAGAGGAGGTGCTATTTTGTGAGTGCAGCAAGGGTTTTCTCCAAGAAATAAAGATCTCTCTTTTCTCCTATTGTTCTTGATCTTGATTCTCTCTTCCATCTCTTCTCCTATCTCTCTTTGCAAATTGATTTCTTGGAATCAAGAAGGCTGATTCCTGTCTACACGCTCTCCCTCTTTGCTACGAGATCTTTACACACCTGAGCATTGGAAGGTACCAAATGATGCCGGTGGTGGTAACAACTCTTCCGGTGAACATGGAGGCAGCACTGGTGATGAAGACACTGGCAGTAGTGGCAATGAGTTTGGCAATGATAGTTCAATCCATAGTCTTAAGGAAGTTTCTAAGTAGGAGATTTTGGTGATGAAGAGTTGGCAAAGGTGGCAAGGGCTTCAACGGTGAAGAGCAACAAGCAGCGGCACAGGGGAAGATAGTCATGGTAAGGGCTATGGTGGCAATTGGGTGATGGCAGCTATCACTTGAAGGAAGAAAAGGGCATTGCAATGCAATCAATGGATTTTGATCAAACGGTCATGGATGAGCTTGACTGGAGTTTGGTTTTGATCATATGAGATGCAGTGGTTTTTGCACACCTGATTAAAATCAAACAATAGAAAATTCTTCAGATGGTCAAACATTAATTAGAATGGGAATTAGAATCCTATCACTACTAAGATTTGGTCTATCACATTCGTCTAACCATTGGTTCCTGTAAAACAAAACCCTAGCCATTCCTATGCTCCTTGTGTTTAGTCCCATATCTAATAATCATGTAAACTTCCTCTCTGCTTATACTTATAAAAAAGGCTCTTGTACCTATACCTTGGAACCAAGCTTCACTCACTAGAATCCCTCTAGAACCTTAGCATAGGGGGACAGGAAGGGATCTGTCCATGAGCAACTAGTACAGAAATTTTAAGAGGGGAGAGAAGATCTTATAACAAAGCAGAGCGGTTCTTTTGTTCTATACCTTTCTTATATTTCTTTTATTTTTATATGCAATAAAAGATTATGCTTTTAGTTATGAATTCTTTATTTGTTTTCTTTTATTTTCTTTCTTCTATTCTTTTATGTTAAATTAGGATTAAGGATAACTCTTACTTCCTGGAGACATGCTGTGATCTATGGATATGGGACATGCTAAGGAAAGATAAGTATTTTCTTAAGCTTGATTATAATTATTTTATAAAAGAGATATACTTTGCACTTTCTTGAGATGTGTCGTGATTTGTTATGGATACGACGCATACCAAGAAAAGATAGATATTCTCCTAAGTTTAATTATAAAAGAAATAAACTTTGTTAAGTACAAAATTAACTCATAACCCCCAAGATAATTATTTTATATGGGATCCAATTGTTAGATTAGTTTACTTTATGTTTATTTCATTTTTTTAAACAAATACTCTCTTTTATTTCTTTTACAATCATAACTCATCCCTTAGGTCCTTGAGGATACGATCTCGACTCAACCTAACTATAGTTTAAGTTGGTATATCCTTTATATTATAGGATTTCCTCTATCTTATAGATCAATGCCCTTTTAGTCTCTTCGTTAGACTCCCTTATATAGTCATATGCATCTTCAAATCTAGTGAATTTAGGATGCATATCAATCAGTTGAGGTCCAATTGAAAAATTATTAGCTGGGATCTAATTGTAGATGATTGAGCAGAGTCAATTGGATACCAATAATCCTGTAGAGTTTTAGGTTATATACTAGAATCCATTTAGATAGGCTACTTGGGTACCAATAGTCTCTTAAGATTTTGGATTGTATATTGGAATTTATTTCTCTCTTAGGGTACCAATAATCCTTTAGAATTTTAGGTCGATCACTCGATTTTGGTTGGACAGAGTTACTCAGGTAGCAATAGTCCAGTCTTAAGTCATACATTAGAGTCCTTTTCTCCCTTAGTTAGGTAACAATAGCCCATTAGGCTTTTAGGTCATTTGATGGAATCTGGGTAACAATAATCCCCTAAAGTTTTAGGTCAATCACTAGATTCCAGTTAGACAAAGCTATTCGGGTACCGATAGTCCGTTAAGGTTTGGGTTGATTACTAGATTCCATTTCTCTCTTAGTGACCGTATAATCTTGTAAGGCTCAAGTTATATATGTCTAATCATTATTTTGTCTTAGAAGAAATTATTTTTTTTAATTTTAGATAAAGAAGAGAAAAGAAAGGAGAGATAAATGAGAGGAGAATTCTAAAGATGAGAGTCCTAGAGAGTCCTAAATCTAAAGATGATAGAGAAGAATTTGTTAGGTTAAAGTTTTGTTAACAAACAAGTTAGCATATAATGAATTTTTTATCCTAGTGTTAACCATATCTAGATAACTCCAACTATTGAGGCCACCTTGGAGTCCTCCAAGTCAAAAATTGACTAGTCACAAGCCAAGAAGAATAAGGTCAATGGGAGCACCCTTGTTGCTTTCCTTAGATACCAAATAAATTGATCAGATCAGTCAATGGAACCAATTAAAGAACCACCTTCTTTTAGGACTACATCATCCTTGAATCCCTTTTCTAAGCATCGATTAATAAGCTAATCCTGACCTGGTCTAATTCTTTGGGTGCCTTGTCCTAATGAGCTCGAGTATCCTAGGGTCGATGTCTAATTAATTTTAAATTAAAAATTTAGGTTAATGCAAATGTAAGGTGGTGTTTTGTGGACTAAGGAAGGATATAAAATTTCCATCTTATGTTGTTTAGGAATTTATGCCCTTAAGATGTTTTACGAGAATGCAATGCAAATAAAACAAGACGTCTAAATAAGTTAAAAAAAAAATTAGATTTTTTATTTATTTCTCTAAATTAATTAAGTTTTATGGAAAGGTATCTTTTTTGGGAGGTTATTTAAGGTAGTTAAATTAAAAGGAAAACTTAATTATGTAAGGAGTCAACTTGTGAACAAAAAGGAAAGTAAATATATATATATATATATATGTGCTAAAAAGTAATCTAGAAAATAAAGTAACAATAATAATTTAAAAAGATAATAAAATTTAAAAAAGTAGTAAATAAAAAAAGAACAAAAAATTAATTAATTTTTTTTTGAAAAATAATTATGCATAGATCCTAGCAATGATGCCAAAACTTGATCACTTGTTGTACAGTAGTCAAAAATAAAAATCTAACTTACTACTATAGCTAGGATGAATAGGGATCATATTCTCTAGGATCAAGGATAATTATTTCATGAAGAAAATAAAATAAGTAATAAATGTTTAGTTCTTTAAAAGTAGATAATGTGTTAATTAAAACTAACTAATTTAAATTAATTATAAAATCAAGGGATTTTATATGAGAAAAAGATATCTACATGTTTCTAGATAATCACATAAATTTCATACTTGTTCTAATCTAAGCAATCAAAGTCTATAATTATTTTGGAATCTTGCAAACTAACCCTTAGCATAAACTATCTTGCCAAGTATGAACCATATCCTATTAAGATCATGGCCCATCCCACAAGATAAGCTATCCAACAATTTAGTTGAATAGATCCTAATAAGATATGTGAATATAAATCCTAAAATTAATTATCTATGCCTAGCGTGGACCATATCATATCAGAATCATGATCCATCCCACATATAGATAATTTATTTAGAAAATCAAACAAGAAAAAATAAAAAGAAATTAAAATATTTATTTAATTATTTAGAATAGAAAATAAATATAAGAAACTATGTATGGATACCTGTACTCCCATATAGATTATATGTCAGTTGAGCATGGCTCATGGATACATCTTCTTAAAGATTCGAGGCTCTATCATAGCACCTCCTCCTCTGAAAAAATCTTTTTCTTTGTTCCTCTTTCCCTCTCTTTCAGCCTAAACTAAATATAAAATAAAAAAAAATAAAAGATGGTTGTTGCCTACTGGTTAGTTCCTCCATAACTTCCATGGCTGCCCTTTAAATAGGGCCCAAACAAATACAATCCTGGTACAATTCAGCCTCTTATTTTTCTTAGAACTCATTGAATGCATGGGAACTACTAGAACCATTGGATGCTGATCGAACCAGCTGAAACATGCCAAGACCATGCCCATATTATCCCAATCTCAATCGAACTGAATGCTGGCATGAGTCTTGCTGGGATTTTTTTCTATCAGGTAGATTAGATGACAACCCATTGGATTAGCTCTCAACAATGTTTGGACTCTAATCTCATGTTAGGTAGTTTCATCGAAATTCCCTTTTGTGCATTGCCATTGCCGCCATAGCCGGTGGTTCTGAAGACCTTTCATTTGGTTGCTCCCCTATGCCATGCCCTTAGAAGATTTGAATCAAGTAGTGGTGAAGGGGAAACAATAATCAATGATTGGTTCACCTCATTCATGGCTATCGATGACATGAAAAAAAGGTGATGGTGGCATGGGAGGCAGGGATAATCGTAAGTAGGCTAGCTAAGGTGATGGGGATGATTTTTCTAATTCATCTCCCGTTTGGCTATTGGCAACATGAGGAATGGCAAGGGTGACACTTGCAACTTGAGAAGTGATGATGGAAAGGATGACCAGAAAAAGATGGAAAGAAGGCGGTGTTGGGAATTGTATCCCAAAGCCAATCATCTAGGTTGTAGATGGTTGAGCTAATTGTTATGTAATTTTTATAATGAATAAAAGTTATTCTGGCTTCTCATCACTTTACATCTTCCTATAATGAATTCTTTAGTGATGATGTCCTTAGGACTACTATTACATCGATATAGAGAGGATATATCGAGTGGTCCTTAAACAGGGTTCTCAGCCAAATGATATGTTGTGCCTGGATAGCAACATATCAAGCATAGGCTATTGTGGTTCGCATTGTTTGGTTGTCCTCTTGACCAAAGGAGTGTGGTGACACTGATGTGATCTGCAAATGGGATATTTGATATCTCATTAGACGTGACTCCGCGTAGCACCTTATCTGCCTAAGGATCGCTCGCGAATGGATATGGGCATAAGTGTCCCTCTGACCTGAGGTCACTATGGTAGCTTGCAAGCAACTCCTTGTGCTTTGGTGCCGGACTATCCGGATTTTTAATCCGGTGACGAAAGGTTTCTGGGTACAGGCAAGTACTTGTGGAGCAGTAATGGACCAAGATGGAATTGACCTATCTAAATGGTTTGGATTGAATGTCTCGCAGTGTCTCAATTTAGCAAATCCTCGACCGGGGTGGTCCCAGTGAAGAGTCACTGGACATGCGAGATTGAGACACGTAGTGGATTGACATAGCTGGGGTTGGCAGTTCAACCCTAGGTCATCCTGAGCATTGGAGGTCAAAGGGATAAATTATGCGCTAACCATATGCCAGAGGTTCGATGGATTGCTCCCGCATCTTCGACCTATCCGGACGCCGAGACCCATTGCTAGGTGGTACCTTGTGCTGGTACTGGAAGTGTCCCAGTACTACCGTTTAGGTTCGAACCTATGAGGTCACACGCCACAGAGGATTTCTATCTGATCAGGAACCGATTCGATTGGGAATCGTTTCGGTGTTTTGTCACGGTTTTTGGTTGTGTTTTCTTCTGGTTGACCCGGTCTTGGGTTGATCGGGTCTTCTCTGGATCAACCAGGAATATGTTCCTGGCTGACTAGGATTGAACCCATGTTCATCAAATGGTTTGATGAATGTTTCTAAGTCCAATTGATTTTTGTTTTAGTCGGTTGCAAATCGATTTCAACTCAAATCAGTGAGGTTGGACCGTGGAAAGATAGGGTTCGTTCTTAGCTTCGTTTTGAGTCCAGTTTCGTTCGATTTGGACTTCGTTTGACTGGGTTTTGGCCTGAACCCAATTGACCCTGCTTTGCCCTTGGACCGAAGGGCTTTTTGGTCATTTGCCGGTTCACCTATTGAACCGTCGTCTTCATCCTCACGCCTGAGACTTTTCAATTTCTGAAACCGAAACAGGGCGTTCCCTTCCCTGATTTATTTCAATTAAATCCCACTACCCCATCGCACCAAACTAAAGACCCTTGCTCTCCCCTTCGGTTGGCATCCAGAGGAATTTTTTATACCCCCTTCTTGCTCTCTTTCGGTAGGTTTTTGGAGAGCTTCCTCCATCTTTCCAAAATCCGTGAAACCTTGGGATCCGGCGGCTAGCGACGCCGGAGCTCCGATCAGAAGTTCCCACGACGTGTATCCCCTCTAGAGGGATTTCGCCTGAGATCCTGGGAGCAGGTCATCGCTCCAGTGCAAGGTAATCAAAGTTTGATCTACAAATCCCCCTGCTGCAACCGTGGCCGTGGACGACTTTTGGAGCCCCGATTCGAAGAGGAAAATGCCGGAGACCTGGAGATCCGATTTCATCACCTTGTAGCCGGTCAAGCAAGGATTCCAGCGGACCTAGGAGCTCGGAGTTTGGAGGCTTGTGCGCTCTGCAGTCGGTGTCTGAACATTGCTCCACGGTAAGCAATCTCTGGACCGAGGTTGAAGAAGGGTGGAATAGCGGGAATAGCTATTCCACCCTATTCCTCATTGCTATTCCACCCTATTCCTCCCTTATTCCAGCTTGGAATAAGTTCAATTTAATTTTTATATGCATTTATACATATCCAAAAATTATGAAAAAAATATATGCCATACATTTTATTGTTCTCTATGCAAATATATTTTTTTGATCCTGGTTTTGGGACAGGTTTTTCCGTAATTAATTAAAATTGTTTTAAACATCTACCTGTTCCTATCCTCTGCTTAGTGTAGGCACACAAAAAAAAAAAAAAATCAAAAAATCTTCCTTCAAATGGTATCAGAGCCCAGGTTCAATTTAAAATTATATTTTCATGTTTTTAGTTAATTAAAATTGTTTAATTAACTAATTTGGTAATTAGTTGAATTATTTAATTTTTAATTAAAATTGTTTTAATTAAGAATTAATGATGGCATGTATTATTTTTAATTTTTGATATGTTAAATGTAAATAAGAATTAATTGTAAAAGGAGTTTTACAAGATTTAATTAAAATTGCTTTAATTAAATAATTGGCTTGATTTCTTTTAATTATGAATTATTTGAAATATTTAAATGATAAATGCAAATTAGGGTTTATGAAACCTTAAGTCATTTGATAAGCCAATTGGGTTAATTGGTTGGGCTAGGATTAGATCCTAATTGGGTTAGACCTAGGTTTAGTTGAATGAACTCTAAAATAATTTTAATCAAAAGTTGATTAAGGATTATCTTTTCCTAGTTTCTAATTAGTTAGAAGCTTGAGTCCATTCATCTAAATGGATCTAATCTGGCTCAGTGGCTAACCTAACTCAATTTTTCTAATCTAATTGATGACGGTAAACCAATTTGGTGTCTAAGGTAAGCAGCCTTATGGTCCTTGGCTTTGAGGGTACCCTTTCCTGGCCAGTTCTTGTAATTGGTGTCTAAGGAAAGTGGTTAATGCCGTAACTCATGCCTCGACCGCACTTACCTGGCCAAATTGGCTAACCTGATTTGATTTAGAAAAGATTATTGAGTTAGATCAACCCATGCCATTTAAGGTTATCAGTCTGACTGATTTAGGTGCCCATGAACCTAACCATAAACCCTTCTAAGATTTAGTGGGAGTTTATGGATCAAGGTTCATGATTTTTTTATATGTCACAAATTTTAAAATCCTTTAAATTATTAGGTCCTTAAAAAGGCCTAGTTAAGGAGTTAACAAGGTCTTTGCCTCCCATTAAGTGGGTTTGTAATATGTCCATTAGTTGGGTATGCATCGGCAGTTCCATAGAACGGGTGTATATCACGCTATTGGGATTACTCTCCCTAATATGAAGGTTGAGTGTGACCTTCTCAACAGTGATCAGGTGAGCCGTACCCTAGACGGGCTTGGTCATTTGTTGGTTGGAAATACTCAATTCGGCATGTTAATGGTTGGACCTAACCGAGAGCCTGTAATAGTAGGCCCCTAGGTCGATTACAGTGCATCTTGGGGCAAAATAGATTACTAGAAATTGCTAAGGGTAGCAATTGGTTATAAGAACCTACCTTTAGACACGTATGGGTGAGCCGTACCCTAGACGGGCTTGTACGTGGTCTATTGGATTCTAGTACCCACTTTGAATTTTGACTTCACGGAATTGGAGGTAGAGGCTCCTATTCTGAAAAGTTAGTGGGAGAACCTTTTTGACTAAAGTCCAAGTCTTTAGGTTTTTGAAAATTACATAAACTAATTTTGGTCATATTTTTCTTTCAGATGTCCACCAGTCTGTCGCTCCGTCCATTATTGGACAATGAAAAATTGACTGGACCCAACTTCGATAGCTGGTATCGAAGATTGAGGATAGTCCTTGAGCATGAACGGATCTTGTACGTTCTGACGGATCAGGCACCTATAGTTCCCGCTGCCAATACTCGGGGACCGGTTAGAGACACTTACCAGAAGTGGATCTCTGATCGGACCACTGTCCGATGTATTATGCTGGCTGCGATGAACGATGAGTTCAGTCGCAGGTTTGAGGAGGCCCAGCCTGAGGATATCCTTCAAAGGTTGAAGGAGTCTTTTGGCACTCCTGATGATGCTGAGAGATACCGTATCTCCAGCGCCATCTATAACACGCGTATGCGTGAAGGTGCTTCTGTGACTGATCATGTTATGAACATGATCGAGTTGTTCGAGCGCCTGGGCAAGCTCGGCTGTCCCCTTCACGAACAGCTGGGAAAAGATGCGATCCTGAACTCCCTGCCACCCTCCTACGTGTCCTTTCTCGATCATTGGAGATTGAATAGGCCGGTAGTAAACTATCATGAGATGTTAGGTTTACTGCAAGCCTATGAAAAGGACCACCAGTTCAACAAAGGGCTAGTGAATTATGTAGGAGGTTCCTCGGCAGGTGCTCCTCGACCCTTTAAGAAAAAGAATAAGAAGAGCAAGAAGGTACAGTCTGCTCCTGGTCCAAGTCAGACCAAGAAGAAGTTAGACCAGAGCAAGGCAGAGTGCTTCTTTTGCAAGAAGCAGGGTCATTGGAAGAGGAATTGTCCTCTTTACATCGCTTCACTTGACCCGAACAGGCCGAAGAAGAAGAAGCAGCAAGCTGTTGCTGCACCAGGTATATATATGATATATCCTAACTTTACTATTTGTGATACTACTAGCTGGGTATTAGATACCGGAAGTCCTATTCATATCTGTAATTCTTTACAGGGACTTCGAGTTAGTAGAAGATTCGAGGATGGCGAGAGGTACCTGAACGTAGGGAATGGAAATGCTGTTCCAGTTCTGGCGTTGGGTGTTCTGGAGTTGTCTTATGAGTCTTGTAATGTCACTCTAAGTGACTGTCATTATAGTCCTTCTTTCATGCTTAATGTTATTTCTGTAGGCCTTCTGGCCAATGAAAATTTTGAATTTTCAATAAAGAAAAATGTTTGTTCTATCATTTTGAATGGTAAGACTATCATGAATGGAAGCTTAGTTAATGGCATATATTTACTATCACAGCCTGTTATTGTAATGAGTACAAGTTCTAGTAAACGCCCTAGAATAGATGATGTCAATGAAGCCTATCTTTGGCACTGTAGGCTAGGTCACATCAATAAAAATAGGATTAACAAGTTAATAGGAGATGGCCTCCTAGATGTCAGTGATTGTGAATCACTGCCAACTTGTGAATCTTGTCTTATTGGAAAGATGACCAAATCACCTTTTAAAGGAAAAGGTGAGTGAGCCTCAGATATCCTAGGTCTTGTACATACTGATGTATGTGGACCTATGTCTATCTGTGCTAGAGAAGGTTTTAGATATTTCATTACTTTTACAGACGACCTTTCGAGGTTTGGTTATGTCTACCTCATGAGACATAAGTCTGATTCGTTTGAAATGTTCAAACGATATCGTAATGAAGTTGAAAAACAAACCAGAAAGGAAATCAAAATACTTCGATCAGATCGAGGTGGTGAATACCTTTCAGGTGAGTTTTTGACATATCTTGAGGAGAATGGGATTCTCTCTCAATGGACTCCTCCTATGACACCTCAGTTAAATGGAGTGTCTGAAAGGAGAAATCGGACCTTGTTGAACATGGTTCGATCTATGATGGGGTTTGCTACTTTGCCTATGTTTTTCTGGGGATATGCATTGGAGACTGCATGTCAACTTCTTAATAATGTTCCTAGTAAATCCGTTGACAAAACTCCATATGAAATATGGACAGGACGTAAGCCAACCCTTTCACGTTTTCGTGTCTGGGGGTGTCCGGCTTATGTCATGCGTTTGGAAACAGATAAACTAGGGCCAAGGTCTGAAAAATGTTTTTTTGTTGGTTATCCAAAAGAATCCAAAGGATACTACTTTTACTTGCCTGATGAACAAAAGGTGTTCGTCAGACTTAGAGCTATCTTTTTAGAAAAGGAGTTCCTTATTAAAGGAACTGTAGCTTCTAAGATAGAACTTGATGAAGTTCTACAAGTAGAAGAACCTGGGCACACAAAGGCTGCTATTGAACCTGATTTGGTAAGATCAAATCCTGAGCCTATTGTGCAATCATTAAGGAGATCCGATAGAGTATCGCGTCCACCGGATAGATATTTTGGATATCTAATCCAGGATGGCGATCCTGTTGAACTCGATGAGAACAACGAGGATCCGATCACCTATATGGATGCAATGCAAAGGTCTGATTCTGAGTTATGGCTTGGAGCCATGAAATCCGAAATGGAGTCCATTGAAATCAACCATGTATGGACATTGGTTGATGCACCTGAAGGGATAAAACCCATTGGGTGCAAATGGATCTTCAAAAGGAAAAGAGGTGCAGACGGGAAGGTAGAGACCTATAAAGCCCGTCTGGTTGCCAAGGGGTATCGTCAACGTTATGGTATTGACTATGACGAGACATTTTCTCCTGTGGCAATGCTGAAATCCATTCGGATTATGCTAGCTTTAGCTGCACATTTTGACTATGAGATCTGGCAAATGGATGTCCGAACAGCCTTCCTAAATGGAGAGCTGGAGGAGGAAGTGTATATGACACAACCTGAAGGGTTCACTTCCATAGACGAGTCAAAAGTGTGTAGACTTCAGAAGTCTATCTATGGGCTAAAGCAAGCATCTCGGAGTTGGAACATGCGGTTTGATAAGTGTATCAAATCGTATGGCTTCGTTAGGAACAGAGAAGAACCTTGCATATACAAATGGGCTAATGGTTCTGTAGTTGTATTTCTTGTATTGTATGTGGACGATATTCTCTTAATCGGGAATGACGTTCCTGCATTACAGGGAATAAAAGTTTGGCTTTCATCACAATTCTCCATGAAAGATATGGGAGAAGCCTCATTCATATTAGGTATGAAAATATATAGAGATAGATCAAAGAGGCTTCTGGGATTGTCCCAGTCGACATACATTGACACCGTGTTAAAAAGGTTTAGCATGGAAAATTCCAAGAAAGGCTATCTCCCGATAGGCCATGGAATCACTCTTTCCAAAAAGGATTGTGCGACAACCCCTGAGGAAAGAGAGCGTATGAGTAGAATACCATATGCTTCGGCAGTGGGTTCTATTATGTATGCTATGTTGTGTACTAGACCCGATGTGGCATACTCACTAGGGGTAGTGAGTAGATACCAATCTAACCCAGGAGAAGCACATTGGAAGGTGGTAAAGACCATCCTTAAGTATTTGCGAAATACTAAAGATCAATGGCTACTCTATGGAGATTCTGACCTAAAACTAGAGGGGTATACTGACTCCAATTTTATGTCAGATCATGATGACAGCAAAAGTGTGTCAGGATTTGTTTTTATCCTGAATGGTGGAGCTGTCTGCTGGAAAAGTTCCAAGCAGCATACTGTTGCAGACTCGGTTTGTGAAGCAGAGTATATTGCCGCATCTGATGCAGCTAAAGAGGCTGTCTGGTTGCGGAAGTTCATAGGCGAGCTGGGAGTGGCACCTTCCCTGGAGCATTCTATTCCTCTGCATTGTGACAGCTCAGGGGCGATTGCTCAAGCCAAAGAACCGAAGGCACATCAGCGCACCAAGCATATTCTGCGGCGCTTTCACCTTGTACGAGAGATCGTGGAACGAGGTGACATCGACCTTCAGAAGATCGATGGAAAGGAAAATCCGACCGACCCCTTTACCAAAGCCATCGGAATTAAAGAATTCGACAGTTACAAATGGAAGATGGGTATTCGATACTATTCTGATTGGCTTTAGTTTAAGTGGGAGTTTGTTGGGAATTGTATCCCAAAGCCAATCATCTAGGTTGTAGATGGTTGAGCTAATTGTTATGTAATTTTTATAATGAATAAAAGTTATTCTGGCTTCTCATCACTTTACATCTTCCTATAATGAATTCTTTAGTGATGATGTCCTTAGGACTACTATTACATCGATATAGAGAGGATATATCGAGTGGTCCTTAAACAGGGTTCTCAGCCAAATGATATGTTGTGCCTGGATAGCAACATATCAAGCATAGGCTGTTGTGGTTCGCATTGTTTGGTTGTCCTCTTGACCAAAGGAGTGTGGTGACACTGATGTGATCTGCAAATGGGATATTTGATATCTCATTAGACGTGACTCCGCGTAGCACCTTATCTGCCTAAGGATCGCTCGCGAATGGATATGGGCATAAGTGTCCCTCTGACCTGAGGTCACTATGGTAGCTTGCAAGCAACTCCCTGTGCTTTGGTGCCGGACTATCCGGATTTTTAATCCGGTGACGAAAGGTTTCTGGGTACAGGCAAGTACTTGTGGAGCAGTAGTGGACCAAGATGGAATTGACCTATCTAAATGGTTTGGATTGAATGTCTCGCAGTGTCTCAATTTAGCAAATCCTCGGCCGGGGTGGTCCCAGTGAAGAGTCACTGGACATGCGAGATTGAGACACGTAGTGGATTGACATAGCTGGGGTTGGCAGTTCAACCCTAGGTCATCCTGAGCATTGGAGGTCAAAGGGATAAATTATGCGCTAACCATATGCCAGAGGTTCGATGGATTGCTCCCGCATCTTCGACCTATCCGGACGCCGAGACCCATTGCTAGGTGGTACCTTGTGCTGGTACTGGAAGTGTCCCAGTACTACCGTTTAGGTTCGAACCTATGAGGTCACACGCCACAGAGGATTTCTATCTGATCAGGAACCGATTCGATTGGGAATCGTTTCGGTGTTTTGTCACGGTTTTTGGTTGTGTTTTCTTCTGGTTGACCCGGTCTTGGGTTGATCGGGTCTTCTCTGGATCAACCAGGAATATGTTCCTCGCTGACTAGGATTGAACCCATGTTCATCAAATGGTTTGATGAATGTTTCTAAGTCCAATTGATTTTTGTTTTAGTCGGTTGCAAATCGATTTCAACTCAAATCAGTGAGGTTGGACCGTGGAAAGATAGGGTTCGTTCTAAGCTTCGTTTTGAGTCCAGTTTCGTTCGATTTGGACTTCGTTTGACTGGGTTTTGGCCTGAACCCAATTGACCCTGCTTTGCCCTTGGACCGAAGGGCTTTTTGGTCATTTGCCGGTTCACCTATTGAACCGTCGTCTTCATCCTCACGCCTGAGACTTTTCAATTTCTGAAACCGAAACAGGGCGTTCCCTTCCTGATTTATTTCAATTAAATCCCACTACCCCATCGCACCAAACTAAAGACCCTTGCTCTCCCCTTCGGTTGGCATCTAGAGGAATTTTTTATACCCCCTTCTTGCTCTCTTTCGGTGGGTTTTTGGAGAGCTTCCTCCATCTTTCCAAAATCCGTGAAACCTTGGGATCCGGCGGCTAGCGACGCCGGAGCTCCGATCAGAAGTTCCCACGACGTGTATCCCCTCTAGAGGGATTTCGCCTGAGATCCTGGGAGCAGGTCATCGCTCCAGTGCAAGGTAATCAAAGTTTGATCTACAAATCCCCCTGCTGCAACCGTGGCCGTGGATGACTTTTGGAGCCCCGATTCAAAGAGGAAAACGCCGGAGACCTGGAGATCCGATTTCATCACCTTGTAGCCGGTCAAGCAAGGATTCCAGCGGACCTAGGAGCTCGGAGTTTGGAGGCCTGTGCGCTCTGCAGTCGGCGTCTGAACATTGCTCCACGGTAAGCAATCTCTGGACCGAGGTTGAAGAAGGGTGGAATAGCGGGAATAGCTATTCCACCCTATTCCTCATTGCTATTCCACCCTATTCCTCCCTTATTCCAGCTTGGAATAAGTTCAATTTAATTTTTATATGCATTTATACATATCCAAAAATTATGAAAAAAATATATGCCATACATTTTATTGTTCTCTATTCAAATATATTTTTTTGATCCTGGTTTTGGGACAGGTTTTTCCACAATTAATTAAAATTGTTTTAAACATCTACCTGTTCCTATCCTCTGCTTAGTGTAGGCACACAAAAAAAAAAAAAAAATCAAAAAATCTTCCTTCAGGCGGCGGCAATGGCAAATCATGGTGGCCATAATGGGTAAAAGGTGGCCTAGGTCAAGGGAAGCGATGAGTGGACTACACGGTGGTGAATGACCGAATTGAAAAGAGGTGAGAAAGATGACCAGCGATGGATTGGATCTTGGGAGGAGAAGCGGTGATGGTAGTAGTGCGATGGGGAAGATAGTGGTGCTCGAAAAGGAGGCTGGCTACCAGGAAGGAGGCAACAATGGCATCGAACAAATAGGGGAGGACAGTGGCTGGTGTCTTGGTCCAACGATGATGTGGTGATGGGCAACGGATGGTGACAAGCTGAGGAGGAATGGCAAGCATGGGCAGTGGTGGCTCGGCATGGGTGAAGTTAGCGCGGCTTGAGAGGGAGATGGTGCTAGTCCATGGAATAGGGGCTGTAGACCAAGCTGTTGGAAAAATGCCTAGGGTTTCATGTATAGATTTTTTTATAATTCACAATAAGAGTACATATATTTTAAAATTATTTTAAATAAAAAAAATATGTTTTTAGAATAATTCTAATAAACCTTAAGCAGGATCGTAATATGATATGCACTAGAAAATAAAATCAGCATACATCGATCTACCCAATGCATGTAGTAGATTTAATCTACAAATAATATGAAATCTAATTTCATACATGATTGCAAGTCGATGATAGCCATTGTTGATGGCACGTGGTAAGGGCTCTCTGTGTCACTTTGTGCTGCATAGGGTGTCTGGTCTCTACAAATTATCCATATGAAGCCCTAACATGATCAACCTCTCGAACTACTAGATCTGCGTGAAGGCCACTAGATAGCTGAAAGTAATTTATTTTTTGGACTTTTTTGAGCTTCCCAAGAAATCCAAGAAGAGGATGAAGAGATCTAGATCCAAGAGGAAGGAAACTAAAAATAAGAAACCTCTTTTTACTATTTTTCTCTTCTATGTCTTCTTTTCTCAACCCTAGCATCCAAGAAGGTCTCTCACACCAAAGAAGAACTCTTACCCACCTCTCTTTTTTTTTCTTATAGTCTTTCTCATTAGATTACATGCTAATTTAAAGCCACTATGCTTGCACAATCCCAAAACAATTCTAGGAAAAATTAGCATGTGGATTAGGATAGGATTAAGTGGATTTGGATAGGATTAGGAAGCATATACCTAGTTTAACTAGTCTTAATATATAATTCCACGCCCCATCAATAATTCTATAAAAATTCCATGAGTTTTTATCTCAAATCACTCATAAAGGGCCCTCTTTTCAATGCATATTTTATCTAGATTTTTCAAAAAAATGGTGACAATAATGGATAAGTTTTTGAGAGTTTAAGACTAAGTAGAAATAGAAAAAATCAAAGAGTTTGATTCCTAGTTAAACTCCTTCCTTTTAAATTAAGACTCATCTTAAATTAATCCAAATAAAATAAGAAAGGAGGGAGGGCGTAGCAGCAGGTAGACCAACAATGTAGCACTAGACAACTTCACCATTTTCTATTTTCTTACTTACAAGTGCATTGGGAGGACTTGGTATTTTGGTGGAGCACTCCCAGAGGGTGTCTCCACAAGTGGAGAGAGCTCAAACAGAAGAAAGAAGCCAAGAGGTCAAGTAGGAGAAACCTGGACCTAGAATGAACATCAGGGTTGCACTGCACAAGCCAAAAAGAATGTCAAGCAACTAAAACGGTATGGCTTCGAAGAGACAGTGTTACATGCCCTGGTGACAGTAAATGGGGACCCCTACACCTACGAGGAGGCTATAAAGAGCCAAGATAGAGAGAGATAGGTTTAAGCAATGTCCGAGAAGATGTAGTCTTTCCATAAGAATGAGACATGGCGATTTGTGCAGTTATCACAAGGAAAGAAATCCATTGGTTGCAAGTGGGTTTAGCAATGCAAGGAGGGGCCTTCAGGACAAGGAGGTATCAAGTTCAAGGCATGATTAGTATCCAAGGGATACTCCCAAAAGGAAGGCATCAACTTCAGTGAGGTTTTCTCTTTTGTTGTCAGACATATTTTTATCAAGGTACTGTTAGGCATCGTAACAGTTCAGGACTTGGAGCTAAAGTAGATGGATGTCAAGATGGTATTTTTTTATGGGCATCTAGAGGAGAGTATCTATATGGAGTAGTCCAAGAGGTTCAGAGAACCAAGATTGGAAGGAAAAGTCTATTTGCTATAGAAATCATTGTACAGGCTAAAGCAGTGCCAAGGCAATGGTACAAATGATTCAATTCTTTTATGAGGAGCATCAAACTTTTCAGATGTGATCATGACTTTTGTATGTATGTGAGATCTTTGGATGATGGCTCTAGGATCTATCTACTCTTGTATGTGGATGGCTTGTTGATAGCATGTAAGACTAAGAAGATTATATAGGAACTGAAGGCAACCTTATCTCAGGAGTTTGAGATGAAGGATTTGGGACCTGTGAGGAAGATATTAAAGATGGAAGTCTTCAGAGACCAAGTCAAGAGGGTGCTACATTTATCTCAGGATGGTTATATAATGAAGATCTTGGAGAGGTTCAGGATGAAGGAAGCGAAACTGATAAAACTACCACTTGCCAGGCATTTCAGACTCTAGAAGACCATGGCACCATACATTGAGATGGAGGCTCAGGAGATAGAGAGAGTGTCATATGCCTCTAGTATGGGAAGTCTCATGTATGCCATGGTTTGTTGTAGGCTGGATATCGCCCATACAATAAGCCAAGTCGGTTCATGGTGCAGCCTAGTAAAGAGCATTGGCAAGCCCTGAAGGGGATTTTCAGGTACTTGGCAACAACAATTGGAGTTGGCATCTGCTATAGACAGTGAGGAGGTATTGAGGGACTCTCCAACACGTCCAAGGAGGCTCGGAGGCTGATAGGAGGGTTCATGGATGTGAATTTTAGTGGAGACATGGACACCCAACATTCAATGATAGGCTTTATTTTTAGCTTGTTTTAAGATCCCGTTTCATGGAGATCATGCTTGCAGCCCATCATAGCCTTATCGATCATGGAGGTGGAGTACATCGACATCATGGAGATGACAAAGGAGGCCCTATGGCTGAAAGGCTTAGCATTAGAGATGGGCTTCGAATAAGAGGCCATCAAAGTGAGCTGTGTACCTAGAGTGCACTCCTACATTCACAGAACTCTGTCTACCATGATTGGATGAAGCACATTAATATCAGGTACCACCAAATCAGAGAGCTCATAGAGGATCGTGAGGTGGATCTAGTGAAAGTACACACCAAGGAGAATCTAGCAAATGTACTGACGAAGGTTCTCTTATGCAATATCTTTCGCAAGTATGTGGGATTGATGCAGTTAATGGATAGGACAGAGTTGGCTAAGGCCTTGAGGTACCAAGGTGGAGATTGTTGGGCCTCAAGTGATGCTCCCAAGGCCTAGGGGACCAAGGCTAAGGCCAAGGTCCAATGTTCATGAGGTTATCATGGGATTTCCAGGGCTAGTTTGGGCTCTAAGATAAAAGGTTATCAACCTTTTAGGTCTTGAGATTCAGGAGACTTAAGCCTCAAGGGACTAACTTGTATTAGACCGGTTATGAGTCCTAGGTATATATGATTAAGCTAAATCAAGGATGCACTTGGGCTTTGGAAACTCAATTATATATCATGTTAGCCAAGGGGAGTTTTTAGGGTTAGGTCAAAGTGACCTAGTATATATACATTGTATATATGGGGCTGATTTGAGCCAAGCATAAAGAAGATCTTTTTCTCCCTCATATCCTCTCCTTCCCCTCTCTCTCCCTCTCTAGTTGCCACCTCCTACCATGGGAAAAGCTCTAGCCTTCATGTTCAAGTGCAAGTACAATCAAATTTGGAGCTGCCTCTTGTTTCACCCTTTTAGAGTTTGACAAGAGGCTTTGAGGCCTTATTCCATTTTAGTTTGACATCCCAATTCGAGTGGTTTCACATCAAAAACACATATGGAAGGTTTGGTGGGTGTTGGAGAAGGATTGTTAAGGATTCCTAGTCCTAGTAGGAATCCTGGTGCCAAGAGTTTTGGGAGTCTTCCTTTGTCCCTTCTGCTTGGAGTTCAACCTGGAACTTTTGAGGTGTGATTTGACTATGGTTTGAGATCCCAAGCAAGAAGTTTCAGATCTAGTAGAAGTCTGGAAGGTTGGAAGGATGTTGAAGGTCTTGGAAGTCTCTTAGGCATCAAGGCTATGTTGCTGTCAAGGCTAATTGTTTCAATCCCCTATTGCCGCCACCTCCAATTAATTTTCTAAGATTGGTTGCTAGTAGAAGGACATCCACATTCTAGGGAACAAGCTCCAACAAGCATCTTCTATCTGAGCATATTTCTTGGCCTGGGCTAGCAAATATGTGAAATCCTTAGGATAAGTTTTGATTAACAACCTCTTAAGGTTGTTTTTCTACAAACTGCTTATTAGGGCTGACATTGTGATCGACTGGTCCAAATTATGGACTTCTAAGGTGGCTGCATTAAAGTGACTAATGAAGGCTTAGATAGTCTCCGCCTTCCTTTGCTTGATGGTATGGAGGTAGTTCGATCATTTTTCTTGCTTTTTACTATTAACAAAGTAGCTAGTGAACGATCGACTCAACTACTCGGAGTGTATTGACCCTGGATTCAAGCTTGAATACTAGTGCCAAGCTGCTCCATTTAGGATAGATAGGAAGGCTCGGCAAAGGATGGGATCAGGTTCTCCATGAAGGAGCATAGTCGCTCGGAAGCTTGCTAAGTGATCGACAGGATTAGTGGTCAAGTTAAGAAATTTTAAAGTATTAGGAGAGTAGTTCTTCCATGATCTTGATATCAAAAGGTGGATCGTTACTGAACTCGTCACTTGGTTGCGAAGAGAGATTGTGGATAGCTTCGAAGTGCTAATCTAGCTCCCTGAGTTTTTGTTTGACTTTTGGATCTCGAATGACAAGGGCTTTCGATTGCTAAGGGGACTGTTGGCCCGAAAGTAGAGTCATGTTTCAAATGGAGGCTCCAAGAATGTCACCTCTTAGGTTCCGAACTCTGGAGATGATGGATATGAGTGGTCCTCTCTAGGTCCCTGGGCGGAACCCATGACTATCCCTATGATGAGGTGCAACTTCAACCATCAGATGGGGATAAAGTATTGTAGGAGGCAATGAAGATGTTGATTATACCGTGGGCTAAGAGGTAGCGGGTGGTTTCGCCAATGGAGGTTGAGTTGCCAAAGGTGGCATAGGAGTAGCGTGAATAGCCCAAATGGCTACTACCAAACTTTGGCCACACATGAAAAGTAGGTTAAATTACTCCATGCTAACCATCATTGTTTGTGGTGACGGTGAAGCTCACACAGGTTAAAGTTGAGGTTGGTGATTTGCTTAGCTTTCCACCACCCTTTCCACTAGCCAAGAGGCAGTGGTGTTGGTGTAGTGAGAAGTAGCTTTCTTAGGTGGCATGGATATCCCATGTATGAGTTGCACTCCTCACAGTTATGTGGCCCTTTCTTTAATATGTTGGTGCTGAAATTCATCAAGCATAGGAATAGCTGGAGACAATGCTAGAGTGGGTGGCACAGGTGGCTCTTTGGGAGGCCGTACCTATAAAAAAACTCCATCAAGGGTGGCCCTGATGAAGATACTCCAATACTCAAGTGAGTATCTAAACCAATAGTATAAGAAGCATTAGAAGGAGAGCATGCATACCTTAGGGGCTTATATGGAGCCCCCTTTTATAGGTGGTGAATTAGAGACATCTCTGTAATGATGAGGATTCTGGTTGATCTAGTGAAAAGCGACGGGACTCTCCATGTGTCACCTCGGGCTTGCTTGTTGACAATCATGTTTTATCCCTTTAAATGCTTCCTTATCGTTTGCCTTTGGTATGCCATGCTCCATTAATAGTAGCATGGAACATTGTACAAGTTTAAGTATGCTTTTCCTAGATTGCTTAGATATGGCAATGATGAGGGATTTTAAAATGCGATGAAGAGTTTGGCCACGTAGTAGAGACCATGGTAGTAGGCATCAAAGTGCTGTACCTTAGAGATTTTGGATAGATACATCACCTAAAGGATCCATCAACCTGAGGTTGCATTTGGTGCATTACTAGAAAATCCTGAAAGGTAATGTGGATTATTAGTAATGTAGATTGCTGGCAATGTGGATTGTGGCAATGTAGATTATAGGTATTGTGGATTGTTGTATTTGGTACATGCAGGTAATGTTGCATGATATAAAATCAAAATTTTAAAATATTTTTAAATTAAATATATTTTATTTATAAAATATATTTTATATATTTATTAAAAATATAATTTTTAAATATTTTATATTACAAAAAATATCAAAAATATAAATTATTTTATATTTTTATATTAAATTAAAAATTTTAAAATTGTTTTTATACTAAATAAATATAAAAAAATTATATATTAAATAGATAATATATTTAATATATTATTTATTTATACTAAATAATATATTAAATTTATATATTATATTATTAAATTTAATATAATATATTTATATTTTATAAAAATATGTAAATATATTTAATATAAATATATTATGTTATATTAAATATATTATATTATATTAAATATAATATAATATAATAAATTTTATAAAATAAAATAAAATATTATACTATAAAATTTATTATATTATATTACATTATATTATTATAATAATATAATATATAATAATTAATATTAATATATTATATTATTAAATTTTATATAATATATTTATATGATATATAAATATATAATGTAAATATATATTATTATATATTATTATATTATAAACTATAATATATAATTTATATTATGTTATAGTATATTAATATTATAATATTATATAATATATTACCTAATATTATATTTATAATATTATATAGTTTATAATATATTATGTAATATTATTATATATTATATTATAATATAATATAACATAATATAATATTATTATTATTATTATATTATATTATATTATATTATAAGAGAAAGGAAGATGGAAAGGATAATATTATCCAAAAGATTATATGAGAGGTGGTAATCTAGATTACCACTCCTTCTATGGTTAATCTAAATTATCTCTTAAGAGGTAATCTAGATTACCAGATAAGATAGATTGTCATACAAAAAAATATACCAAACATAGTAATGTGGTGGGGCCTTATTAAATTACCAGAAATTTGGATAGATTACCTACTACCAAATGCAACTTGAGAGTTTTCAGGATATCCGGGGCTTGATTGGTTTTAAGAAGCTTATCCAAGTCTTTTAATAGATCTGAGGCCATCGAGCCATAGGGATCTGATAATATTAAGGCTGGGTCGAGCAGAGACGGTCAATTAGTTGGCTTCAAGGATATTTCGACTGACCAGAGGATCCTTTTTTAGCTAGATGAATAAGGGATCATCATGCACCATGCACATGTCAGTGTCTGATGACTGACCGATCGAGATGCCTTAGGTAGGGATGCCATCACATGTTGGGCGTATGGCTCAAACCAATAAGCAGTCAGCAAGGACTTGCTGATATCTCTTGGGTATAAGAGTTGGCCCCTATCGAGGTGGTGGGGACACCGGAGGCACCGGAATAAGATAGAGGCTTTTCAATCCTCTATGAATTGATCAATAATTTATGAGTCCATCTGTAATAAGGGCTTAGCTCATCTGAGTCCGTTTTAGTTGTTATTTGAGTATTTTGAGTTGTTATTTCAGTTCTGTACTTGTCAGCTCATGTTGAGCTAGTTCAGTCCAATGCTAGTCAGCTCATGTTGAGCTAATTTTATTTTTTTGAGTCCTGTCCAAGCATACTGAAGACTCAAGACTATATCATACAAGTGAAGACCAAGTCCAACTAGATTGAAGACATGGAAGTATAGCCCAAGTCCAACCCAGCTTGAAGATTTGAAGACCCCAGGAGGAAAATTCAGAAAAATCCTGATTTCTTGCAGATGCCCTCCAGATGCCCAGATTCCCTTCCAGATGCCAAAGTATATTCATAAATAAGGGCATCCATAATTCTAGAGGTCCATCTGCATCCTAGCTCAAAGAAATCAAGCCCATGTGCCAAGCCCAAGCCCCTAAGAAGCAAGATACCAGGGAATATTCCTGCTACCTGGCTACCAGGCCATCCCAGCTTCCAGAGGCCCAAACCCATGCACCCGGGCCCCTTTGGGCCAGCCCCTTACTGCTCCTAGAAGCCCAACACGCCCCCCTAGGCATCCTTGGAGTCTTGACCAAGTCAAGAAAAATTTTAGAAATTTTTCTACCTAATATTTCCTTATTTTCTAGTTAGGGTTTGAGAGGGAAAAGGATTCTTATGTAAAGACTTATGTACCCTTACTTGGAGCCCAAGGTTAAGGGTCTATTTAAGGGACCCTAGCCTCTTGTATGAGGAGAATTTTGATGAATGAAAACATTGAGTTCTTCTATTGAGTTGTGTGATACCCTGCTGTGTGCATAAAGGGGTTTGCGAGAGTTCTACTTCCCAGTGCTGCAATCATCTTCCTGCTGCCAACAAGCATCTCAGATCCCTGGACGCCCACTCCAAAAGAAGCCTTCCCTTGCTGTTTTTTCTTTGTTTTATTGTTTCTTTATGAGTTTTCTAACCCCTGACAGGTCGTTTGTAGGTCCCCGAGTTCCTACGAATCCAACGACTCCAGCCAAGCCTCAATCGGATCACCGAGCAGAAAGCCGGGTATCTGCGGGTCTTTGGCTCGGTTTTCCAGGCCGCATCCGTCGAGAAACGAGAGACCCCTTCACTGCGATCTTCATAGACATTGTCAGGTACACCCCTCTACCTCCAGTAGTTTTATTGCAGGAGAACTTGCCCTAACCGAGGCTTCTCAGCCTCGGCGGTCCTTCTTTGCTACTTTTCTAGGTCCTAATCTTCATGCTGATCTTCAAAGATTCATACAAAATTCCCTACAAATAATTTTGATCCAAAATTCAGTAATTAATCACCTAACTCAACATGTAAAACATACAAAAAAAATGGCATACATATTAGTTCTCCATCATTTGGTATCAGAGCTTATCTTAGGGCTTGTTTTCTGCAATTTTTTAGTCTGTATATTCTCTGTTTTCTAAATTATTTCTCCCTATTAAAAACTCAAAAAATTTTGAAATTTATTTTTTTGGATTTAACATAGTTCACAGTAATTTTCAAAATTTTTTCATATTTTATTATGGCCTGTGAATTTTCTGCAAGCCGAAATACAGCCTATAAATTTTCGGCTCTGTTTTTTTTCAGCAAGACAAGTTTGGAAGTTTTAGGATTTTATCTAGCATTTTTTGCATATCTTTTAATTTTAGTATATTTCTTGCATATTAGGCCATAATTTGCAAGTGTTCTTATATTTAAGAAATTACAAAAAAAAAATACATATTCTTTAAAAATACCAAAAACATCAAAACCCTAATTTGCATCCTCATCTGCCTGCCATCATTGCATAATTTACTTTTAAGGGCACTCTTGCTATATCAGATGGGGGGAGGATTTGATCACCTCTCCTTAGCCCAAAACCACCTTCCTTGCATTCGGTCTCAAGCCTAACTTAAAATCGATTAGACCTAATTTGTCCTAGTGGGCTAGGGACACCAACTGGTCGGGTCCGGGCTAAGTGTTAGATCACTGTGTCAAGACTAACCTGTGTGTTCCTTGTGCTTGGTGTCTAGAACGGTGGTTTAGGGATTCAATCCCGAAGGGCTTGTGTGCTGGCCCGCCTACCTGGCCAATCTCTGATTGGTGTCTAGGATTGGCATTCAGGGACCTAACACTCCCCTTACACCTGCCTAGCTGAGTACAGGGTTACTATAGGCTAGTTTGCCACCCTGATTGAGCATCTAGTTTGGACTCTAGGTCTAGTCAGCTATAGTCGGTCTGATCGAGTCTTGCATGAGCACTAGATCAGGAGTTTCATATCACCCACCTCTTTCACAAATGTCTGAACCCATGGAAAACTTACAAGCCCAAATAAAAGCCCTAGCTGATCAAATGGCCCAGATGGCTACCCAGATGACTACCCAGTTAACTCAGTCTGCTACCCAAACCAACAATAGAATTGACCATCTTGCCGATAGGTTTGGCCAGTTAGAAGGCCATGTAGGGACCATAGAAAGAACGCATGGGTCACAGTCTGATCCAGATCCTGAGTCCCCTCATCCTGACCCGTACTATAATCCTCAACCTAGGAGGACCCCAAACCCTGATCCATACCGAGAGGTTGAACCTAGGAGAGCCCCTCAGCCTGACCCATATAATAATACTGAACCTAGAAGAACCCCTTACCATGACCCTTATTATGATACTAAACCTAGAAGAACCCCTTACCATGACCCTTATTATGATACTGAACCCAACACCCAATATTCTGACCCATATAGGGAGTGCAACCCTAGGAGAACCCAATATTCTGACCCATATAGGAAATCCAACCCTAGGAGAACCCAATATTCTGACCCATATAGGGAGTCCAACCCTAGGAGAACCCAATATCCTGACCTATATAGGGAGCCCAACCTTAGGAGGACTCCATACCATGATCCATCCTTAGAACCTGACCATAGAGCTGACCCAAAATCCTATGACCCAAGATCCTATAATCCCCTGACCCATAGATCTGCACCCTTGTCCTATGAGCCTAGGGAGCCCATAACCCCTAGGTATCAATCTAGTACTAGTCATGCTTCCCCTAGTCAACTTGAACCCCATAGGATTAGTACCCCTAAATATGAGCCCAGTAGTGAGCCACTACCCCTTAGGCAACCTGAACCTACTAGGATTAGTGTCCATAATCAGAAACTAGGACTTAGCCAATTTTCCCCTAGCCGACCTTCTCCAACTATTCCTGAGATTGACAAGGCTTACACTAACGCGGAAGTGTATGAAGCTGATGCGAGCCTAGTGGATGAGTATGAAGGAGAAGAGGAGACACCTTTAGTAGACCTAGAATTAGCTGACCCAGTAGATACCCCGGTAGAAACCAACCCAGAGCTAGTTCACCTTGATCACATCCAACCTAAAGCTATAATGGAAGAACAAATAGAGGAAGAGAACCTAGGTACTGCTGCTAGAGCCTTACCTAAGGAAACCATAGAGGAGAGCCAGATTATAGAGTCTAGTCCAAAAATACAAGAACCAAAAGAATTTATTAAGGACCTGATCTCTTTGAATCAATACCTTCAAGATGAGTCCCCTCCTATAGTTCCCATTAAGGACCTCTTCCCCGAAATTGGTGACCCATCCTTCCATTATGCAAACCCTGTAGATATAGCTCAACCTCGTAAGGTTAACCTCATTAGTATAGGATTAGTTCCTGACACCCCGTCTTTTATCCTACTTTATCCAACTAACCATGAACCTTTTTCCCTACCCTACCAAACTAATTCTGAATCCACTTCATATTTTCTGCCCTTTCTTGGCACCTCCAGCATTTCTAAGATCATTAGATTGCATTTAGCTGAGATTAGCATACTGCATGCATTCATCACGCATGTTAGGTTTGCATCTTACTTCTGGCATACTCTTTGGAATTTGCTAGGAGTTCACTGTAAATTTTCATGTGCATGTCAAGCTAGGATCAAACCTAGAGAACCTATAATCTATTAGGTTTAGATCCAAAGAGTTCAGTAAAATTTCCTTCGATAGGAATGCATAGTCGAGTCTTTAGGTGTCAGTATGAGTCATTTGCATCATCTTGTTAGGAGTCTGCATGTGCCCAGCATGTTCACCACCTGCACTAATTTTGAAACAACTGGCTAATTCCCGAAGATGGATTAAAGAATTTGATGTAGTGGATTCTATCTTGGTTAGGCTTAGGCCTAAAAGAAGCTTCATGCTCGCAGAGCCGGACCTTTTAAAGTGATAGAGAAGGTTGGATCAAATGCCTAGGTATTAGACTTGCCTTCGGATTTGGGCATTAGTTCTACCTTCAATATTACAGACCTGGTTGAGTATAGGGAACCGGCAGCGCTACCTAGTGAGGCCTTTGGACCTATTCCTTTTCATTGTGAGTGACCCTAACCTAGAGTGTCCACAAACAAATTTAGCCTGAGAGAGGAGAACGGATCGAGCGTATCCTGGATGATCAAGCCATCACGACCAAGGGCCATGACTATCAACGCTTCCTGGTTCGATTGCAAGGTCGGCCAGAGTCGGACGATTCATGGATTTCTCGAGAGGACTTGCAATGCCTCAACCCAAACCTTCTCGAGAGATATGTGAGCCAGTCTGACCTTCACTCGACAGGGTCGAGTTCCTCCCACCCCGGGAGAATTGGTGGGGACACCGGAGGCACCATAATAAGATAAAGGCTTTTCAATCCTCTATGAATTGATCAATAATTTATGAGTCCATCTGTAATAAGGGCTTAGCTCATCTGAGTCCATTTTAGTTGTTATTTGAGTATTTTGAGTTGTTATTTCAGTTCTGTACTTGTCAGCTCATGTTGAGCTAGTTCAGTCCAATGCTAGTCAGCTCATGTTGAGCTAATTTTATTTTTTTGAGTCCTGTCCAAGCATACTGAAGACTCAAGACTATATCATACAAGTGAAGACCAAGTCCAACTAGATTGAAGACATGGAAGTATAGCCCAAGTCAAACCTAGCTTGAAGATTTGAAGACCCTAGGAGGAAAATTCAGAAAAACCCTGATTTCTTGCAGATGCCCTCCAGATGCCCAGATTCCCTTCCAGATGCCAAAGTATATTCATAAATAAGGGCATCCATGATTCTAGAGGTCCATCTGCATCCTAGCCCAAAGAAATCAAGCCCAGGTGCCAAGCCCAAGCCCCTAAGAAGCAAGATACCAGGGAATATTCCTGCTACCTGGCTACCAGGCCACCCCAGCTTCCAAAGGCCCAAACCCATGCACCCGGGACCCTTGGGCTGGCCCCTTGCTGCTCCTAGAAGCCCAACACGCCCTCCTAGGCATCCTTGGAGTCTTGACCAAGTCAAGAAAATTTTTAGGAATTTTTCTACCTAATATTTTCTTATTTTTTAGCTAGAGTTTGAGAGGGAAAAGGATTCTTATGTAAAGACTTATGTACCTTTACTTGGAGCCCAAGGTTAAGGGTCTATTTAAGGGACCCTAGCCTCTTGTATGAGAAGGATTTTGATGAATGAAAACATTGAGTTCTTCTATTGAGTTGTGTGATACCCTACTGTGTGCATAAAGGGGTTTGCGAGAGTTCTTCTTCCCAGTGCTGCAATCATCTTCCTGCTGCCACCAAGCATCTCAGATCCCTGGACGCCCACTCCAAAAGAAGCCTTCCCTTGCTATTTTTTCTTTGTTTTCTTGTTCATTTGTGAGTTTTCTAACCCCTGACAGGTCGTTTGTAGGTCCCTGAGTTCCTACGAATCCAACGACTCCAGCCAAGCCTCAATCGGATCACCGAGCAGAAAGCCGGGTATTTGCGGGTCTTTGGCTCGATTTTCCAGGTCGCATCCGTCGAGGAACGAGAGACCCCTTCACTGCGATCTTCATAGATGTTGTCAGGTACACCCCTCTACCTCCAGCAATTTTATTGCAGGAGAACTTGCCCTAACCGAGGCTTCTCAGCCCCGACAGTCCTTCTTTGCTACTTTTCTAGGTCCTAATCTGCATGCTGATCTTCAAAAATTCATACAAAACTCCCTACAAATAATTTTAATCTGAAATTCGGGAATTAATCACCTAACTCAACATGTAAAACATACAAAAAAAATGGCATACATATTTGTTCCCCATCACGAGGCTCGCTTGAATACCTTGTTGAGGGGCAACCAAGTTTGGCTTGGACCAACAAGTAGTTGGCGTGGGCTCGTTAATACCTCTTGGATATAGGAGTTGGCCCTTGCCAGGATTTGTTCGGATACCTTGCTGAGGGGCGATCGAGTTTGGCTCGGACCAACAAGTGGTCAGGAAGAACTTGCTGATAGCTCTTGGGTATAGGAGTTGGCCCCTACTGAGGGGTGACCGAGTTTAGCTTAGACCAATGAGCGATCGGTGGGGGCTTACTGATATCTCTTAGGTATAGGAGTTGGCCTCTACTGAGACCCATTTGAATGCCTGGCTGAGCGGTGACCAAGTCTGGCTTAGACCAACAAGCAATCGATAGGGGCTCATTGATATCTCTTTGGCATAGAAGTTGGCCCCTATTGAGGTTCATTCGGATGCCTTGCTAAGGGGTGACTGAGTCTGGATCGGACCAACGAGCGATTGGCAGGGGCTCACTATTACCTCTTGGGTATAGGAGTTGGCTTGAAAGCTTAGTGTTCAGTCAATTGGCCGAGAGAAGCATCATCCCTCCTAACAAGAGGTCGGCCGAATAGCAAAGTTGATCATGCATTAGAGGTGTTGTCTTGCCTGATGGTGTTGAAGTTGGTAATTTCCTCTTATTTGAGGCCTCACTTGATAAGCGGTTGGCCACTCCTCGATGGCCTTTGTCCATATCGCTCTGGATGCCTAGAGATCATTTTTGTTGCTATAGGTCCTATATTTCTAGTCTGAACATAATTTTCATCTATAATGAAGATACATGATGTAATAATTTTATCAAAATAGACCTTCGGAAAGTATTTTATCTATAGAATGTCATAAGTTGGCCACATTATGTCATAATGGAGATGCATAATGCCATAATTTTATCAATAATATACCTTCGAGGAGTATTTTGGCTATGAAATATTATATATTGAGAACAGGATATCAAAATCGGAGTGCAGGATGTCATAGTATTATGAAAAATATACTTTCGAGAGGTATGTTGGTTATGGAATGTCATAACTTGACTACGGGATATAATATTTTAGTCCCATATGTGGTTTTTTAATGCTACTATTTTGAAACTTCGTGGAGGCCCTCTTCTCTCTCATTTATCTCTCTCGGTTTCCATCTTTGACCGGTTTTACATTCCAAAATTTTTTCTTGGTTTAGAGACTTAAAACTTTCAAAAATCATGACACCTTGATTTATTATATGACTTCTTGATCTCAAATTAAGAGATCCTGTAATTATAACTAGAAAAAGAACTTCATGTAAAACCTATGTAATGCATTAATGTTGTTTAACTACCAAAGGAATTGCTGTAATAAAGGAATAACATAAAAATAAAAAAATGCTACAGAGATTTTTTTACTTTCTAATGATTTCAATATATTATCTTGTCACAATTTAAGTAAGCAAGATGCCAGTAATAATCTCGGACACACTACTTATAATAAAATAAATGTTGGATGCCCCAATGCTTAGACAGAAGAAGCATGACATGGCGAAGAAGGGAGAGTAGCAGCCTTCGTAATATCCAAAGATGCATAAAATAATAAAATCATTTTATTTTGAATGTGTTGCCGACCTTACCGCTGTGGCCTGTAGCTATGAGTTGGCGCCGGACAGCGGTCCCTTTTACTGCGGAATCCTGATGCTCCCGGAACTGCAAAACGAGATTAGACCCAGGCTGGGGATCCTGGCAGGGGCACTCTGATGTCAAGTTAGAGAGCGGTAAAGTAGAACAGATCCACTAAGATGGATCCCTGCTGGGTATCCGTGCTTAGAAGAATCTTTGATGAGAAGATGAGTGAGATTGAGAGGGATCAGCATTCTGGTTCCTGTAGCTGGGCTCATCGAGCTCGCTCCTGCGGGTCCCTCTGGGGCTCTTGTCTTAGGATCATCCTCTCTTCTCTTATGCCTGCCTGCCCTCTCAATTGCTTACCTTCCTTCTTGCCCCTGGTCTCCCTTTTTAGGTCGCTGGTCGTGGGATGCACTCGTGCCTCGATTCCCCCTCCTGGGGAGGCTCTGGAGGTCAGCGGCGCTCAGCGACCGTTCTCCCTGGTCGTTCCCCGTCACAGTCGGGAGTTAAGTGGTGAGCCGGTCTCGTCTGCCATGCAGTCACGAAAGGAAAGACTAGGCGGGGTCACGATCCTTGCGAAGGCATCCTTGGGCATGAGGCGTTGACCGTGGCTCTCCTTTTTTGGAGTACCAGGTTACTGGGCATCGGATTTAGTATCTTGAGTAGGGTGCCCCTTCTAAACTGGTGCAAACGAGATTCTGCACATCGTTACAGGCCTGGGGACACCATACTAGGTGCACTGCCTGTGTGCGCCATCCCCAGCACCCTCCTTGTGGCTTGCACCCTCGGTCCTTCCATGCTCCGCAGAGAAGGCTGACTTCGGCGAAGGTGGACCCGTCAAGGGGCACCACCTGGCAAAGGAGCAGAGGTGCCTTGCTCGACTCTGGCCATGCTGGACCCATCTGGAGGTGCCACCTGGTGAAGGAGCAAAGGCAGGGCTACTTCGACCGAGGTGGGCCCTGCCTAGGTCGACACCTAGCGAAGTGGCAGAGGCCAGCTCGACTTCAGTCGAGGTGGACCCATTTGGAGGCAGCACCTGGCGAAGGAGCAGGGGGAGCCCGGCTCAACTTTGGCAAGGTGGGCCCATATGGGGGCACCACCTGGTGAAGGAGCAGAGGCAGGGCCACTTCCTCTGAGGTGGACCCCGCTTGGGTCGACACTTGGCGAAGTGGCAGAGGCCAGCTTGACTTCGACCTAGGTGGACCCATCTGGGGGTGCCACCTGGCGAAGGAGCAAGGGGAGCCTGGCTCGACTTCGATAAGGTGGGCCCATCTAGGGATGCCACCTAGCGAAGGAGGAGAGGTAGGGCCACTTCGATCGAGGTGGACCCCGCTTGGATTGACACCTGGCGAAGTGGTAGAGGCTAGCTCGACTTCGACCGAGGTGGACCCACTTAGGGGTGCCACCTAGCGAAGGAGCAGGGGGAGCCCGGCTTGACTTCGGCAAGGTGGGCCCATCTGGGGGTGCCACCTAGAGAAGGAGCAGAGGCAGGGACACTTCGTCCGAAGTGGACCCCGCCTGGGTTGACACCTAGCGAAGTGGCGAGGCCAGCTTGACTTTGACTGAGGCAGACCCATCTGAGGGTGCCACTTGGCAAAGGAGTAGGGAGTTCCTAGCTCGACTTCAGCGAGATCGGCCAATTTGGGTGCGCCACTTGGCGAAGGAGTAGAGGCAGGGACACTTCGATCGAGGTGGACCCTACTTGGATTGATACCTGGAAAAGTGGCAGAGGCCATCTTGACTTCGGCCGAGGTGGACCCATCTGGGGGTGCCACCTGGCGAAGGAGCAGGGGGAGCCCGGCTCGACTTCGACGAGGTGGGCCCATCTGGGAGCGCCACCTGGGAAGGAGCAGAGGCAGGGCCACTTCGATTGAGGCGAACCCCGCCTGGGTCGACACCTGGCGAAGTGGAAGAGGTGTCGAGCTCGGTCCGAGGTCGGCTTGATCACTAGCCGAGCCACCTAGCAGGAGAGCCCGGAGATGATGCCGCGTGGTACCGCCTGGTGGCCAACTAGATCTGACGCACACTCTATGTCAGCAATGTTGCCATATCAGTTGTCCCCTACTCCCAAGTCCCATCGAAGCACCACTGCAGGGACATGGGGAGTTAATGCGGAGATGACGTGGGAGGACAAAAATTCTGTGCATTAAATGCCGCGATCGCTGCCACTCCACTTGTCATGCCCGAGATCTAATACGCGGGCGCCATGTCCGTGTGTTCAGCAGGTTATGAACATGCTGTGTCAGACTTGAGGTGGTTTCCAGCGAACCGAAGCATCATCATTAGGCGTCTTCACACGTGGCACTCATCCGACAGCTTAGGCAAAAAAAGGAGCTGTACGATCGCTGTTGATTGGTTTGAAAAGTGAGGAGAGTTTCCGAAAACGAGGTCTTTTGGCTTTCTCACACCTCACAGGTGATTGCAGCGATCCCTCTTCTTCTCTCAGGTCGCCATTCTTCCTCCAAAATATCCCGGTGAGTGTCCTGCGACCCATACTTTCTTCATATGCTTCTTCTCGAGTCCTAATCCTCCCGAACCAGCCCTTCCTTTTCCTTCTTTGTCTTGATGGCTCTTTCGGGTCATCGTTGCCATTTCTCTTCCAACTCGGACGAGGCCGGTCCATCCCGGTCGAGTACTCCATCGCCCTCCTCTTCGAAGGATGACGTTCCCATCGACGTCCGACAGCGGTTGCGACCGGGCGGTATAACCATCGGAGTCCCTAGGACTCCTAGGGCTCCTCCTATCATTCCTGCTGTTCCCATCTCTGCCCTTCCCCCTCCTTTGGCAGAGACTCATTCCAGTCCCTCCGGTTTCATTTCGACGATGATCGGAGATGACTTTTCCTGGATCCGAGACACGTATAGGGTCCCTGACTCCATTCAGCTTTCACTTCCAGGGCCGAGGGATCGAGTGACTTCGAGCGGCCTGGCCGAATCGCATTATACAAGGACTTCCTTGCTGGGGGTCTTCATTTTCCTCTTCATCCATTCTTCCTTTCCTTTCTTAGCCATTTACGACTCGTTCCAGCCCCGTTGGCTCCCAATGCCATCAGGGTTATCTTCGCCTTCATAGTTTTCTGCCACTTCCATGGGTTCATTACCCATTTTTCACTATTCAGGATCCTTTTTATCCTGAAGCAGTACTCCACCGATGAAGGCTGGTGGTACCTTTCTCCCCGGCCCAGGTGCCTCCGGTTCGACCTCCCCATATCGATCAAGGAGTGGAAGAATCGGTTTTTCTTTGCTTCAGTTAGGGATGTCGACTGGGTCTGGAGTAAGCTAGATCGGTCTCCAAACCGAAATTCTCAGGTCGAGCCGACAGATCATGAGGTCTATTCCCAGTTACTGGGCGATGTAGTCCCTTCCCTCAAGGTTCTGCTCTCATAGTAGAACTTGTTCGAGGTAGGGATCAGCCCAATCTAGATGATCAGTGGGCCTCTGCTCTTTTTTTTTTTTTGAACCATCTGACATTCTAACCTTTTCTTTCTCTAGGGATGAAGTTCTCTATCGAAAGTTTGATGGAGAGGGCCCAGAAGAGGAATGCTCCTGAAGGAGCCCAGGAGGCTCCCCCGAAGAGGGCCTGCACGGAGACGGGCCAGGGGCCCAGGCCCACTCCAGCCCCTGCTGGGCCTAGGGCGACAGGTTCGGCCCCCAGGCCATCTCAATAGTGGTCACACGCTGCAGACATCATCGAGATCGACGAGGGCGGGGAGGTGGGGCGACCGGCACCTCCCTCGGTGGCTACTGTGCCAGCAGCGGCGCCGACGACTGCACCGGTGGCTACGTCGATTGTCCTGGCAGTGCTCACCATGGTTGCGATGGCACCATCGACTACAGCACCGCCCAGCGGAGGGACTCCTGCTCAGCCCCCTCTCGAGCCTCTACCTGTACCACCCGCTCTCAGCGGGGGCTCCTCCATCATCCATGACCAGGGTCTCGCAGAGGAGATGATGGAGTACATGGCTCAACCCCGGGATCGCCACCTGAGGGGCGGCTGGGACTATGCGGATGCTCTACTCGGGATCCTCCAATTGCTCTTCACGGTAAGCATCTAGATCTTCTTTTTAATGTTCCAGTTGGATCTCTTCTTTTTATAAAAAAAAACTCTAATTCCCCCTCTGTTGCAGATCGGGATTAATGTACTGTTGCTCCGCAACTTTTTCTCTTTTTCGGTGAAGAAGAATGCCGAGAAGGAGTGGAGGCTGGGAAAGCTCGCCGCTAATGTGAAGGACCTTGTGGAAAAGGGTCACGAGCTGAGGGGGAGCAACCAGGCTCTCCAGGAGGGCCTGGCCTGTGCCGAGGGGTGCATCAGGGACCTCGAGACCTCTTAGTCCGAGGAGAGGGTCTCGAACTAGTGTCGAGCTGAAAATGATGCGGCCGAGATCTCCCGCCTCAGAGGGTAATCCCGTTCACTGGAGCATTAGGTGAAATAGGTCTTGGCAGAGCTGATGATGGTCCACAAGAAGACTTCCTATGTCAATGGGCTACTGGAGGCTTCATAGAAGGAGACGCAGGAGGCTGTGTCGAAGTTCTGGGCCTCCGAGGAGTTCGAGAAGGAGTTGCACAAGGCTGTCGTGGACTCCTTCTTGAAGGGCTTCGGGGTTTGCTAGGAGAAAGTGACTACCCTGTTTCCCAAGCTCGATCTGACTGGGCTCATTCTTGGTGGCCCCAGGGAGTAGCCTGAAGGAGGAGCAGCGGAAGGAGCCGCTCGCGAGGAGTCTTCCAGGTAGCCTTCTAAGGATGTTGCCGGCGGTGCAGAGGCCTCCCAGCCGAGGGAGGAATCGATAGCAGCAGAGTGACTTCGAGTCCTCCATCTTGTATTCTAGTGTAGGGTTTCCCTTTTGTTTCTTTGGGCCACCCGGTCTGTCGGGACCCTTCTACTTATAAGAAATCTTATATTAGAAATGAAGACTGGCTTTTCTTCACTGCTTCTTGCCTTAAACTCTCCTTTTTGCTACTTGTTGGTATTGTGCTTGGTCTTTATATTGTTGCTTGTCATTGTCTTTCGTGGGAGCCCAAAGCCTGCAGCTCCAACTTGCAGCTTGACTTGGACTCTCAGTTTGAAACAAGGCTCAGGAGTCCTCCAGGCTTTGGGAAGGAACTCCTAGGGCTTCTAGCTTGCATTTTGAAAGTTTCTTTTACCGGAACTTAGGTCGCCGGGACATCCTCCGAACTGGACCCCGAGATCGCATGTCGGGACAGGGTTCCGTGCGATGTTCCAGGCTGAACTTCGAGATCTCGTGGAGGAACTGGATTCCGTACCACCTTCAGGACTGAGGTCCGGGACTTTGTGCCGGAACTGAGTTCCATGCGGCCTTCCGAACTGAACTCCGGGATCTTGTGGACTCCATGCCACCTTCCGAACTGAACTTCGAGACCTGTTACTGGAACTGGGTTCCGTGCAGCCTTCCTGACTGAACTCCAAGATCTCGTGGACTTCGTGCCACCTTCTGGACTGAACTCCGGGACCTGTTCCCAGACTGGGTTCTGTGCGGCCTTTCGAACTGAACTCCGGGATCTTGTGGACTCTATGCCACCTTCCAGACTGAACTCTGGGACTTGTTGCCGGAACTGGGTTTCGTGTGGCCTTCTAGACTAACTCTGGGACTTCACATTCCTCGCGGATCACTTCGCAGGATTTTTGCCTCGCTCACTTTTGCCAGACTTAAGGTCGGGCGATGCTAGTCCTACGAGATAGAAACAAACATTGCACAATGAAAGAATCTCATTATCAATATTCAAGAAGTCTTACATCATTGGTAATACATCCTTAGATTCGCGGTGTTCCATGTCCGCGAAAATCGATTCCCGTCGAGCTCGGCAAGATAGTAGGTGCCGTGAGGAAGTGCTTCGACCACCATGTAAGGGCCTTCCCAATTCGGAGAGAGCTTTCCGCATTCTCAAAGTTGGGAGGCCTCGGTGCGATGCAACACCAGATCTCCAAGATGGAAGGACTTCGACCTTACCTTGGAGTTATAGTATCTGGCCACCTGTTGCCGGTAGGTCGCTATCCGAACTCGTGCCTTGTCCCTCATTTTCTCGAAGAGATCCAAGTTGAGTAGCAGTCGTGCTAGGTTCTCAGTTTCATCATACTGTTCCACACACAGCGTTGGCAGGCTAAGTTCCACTGGGATTACTGCTTCCGCTCCAAAGACAAGGTTGAAAGGAGTTTCATCTATGGCCGTCCTTGGGGTTGTATGGTACGCCTAGAGGATGCTGGGAATTTCTTCAGCCCATCTCCCTTTGGCCTGATCCAATCTGGTCTGGAGCCCTTGCAGGATGGTCCGATTGGTCACCTTGGCTTCTCCATTGGTTTGGGGATGCACTACCGAGGTGAAGCGGTGATGGATTCTGAGGTTGTTACAGAACTCCTCGAACTCCCGACAATCGAACTGACGTCCATTATCAGTAATGATGGTGCGAGAAAGTTTGAAGCGATATATGATCGACTTCCAAAGGAACTTACTAACATTCGCCTCCGTAATCCAGGTTAATGGCTCGGCCTCGACCCACTTCGTAAAGTAGTAGATGGCGACAATCAAGAACTTACGCTTCCCGGACGCTGGAGGAAAGGGACCGAGGAAGTCCATGCCCCACTGGGCGAAAGGCCAGGGGACAGAGAGTTAGGAGAGCGGCGCAACCCGCTGGCATTGCATGATAGATGATGTTGGCAACGATCACACTTCTTAATGAAGTTGGCTACATCCTCCCTCATCGTCTCCCAAAAGTATCCTTAACGGAGGGCCTTGTACGCTAAAGTCCTACCCCCCACATGGTTCTCGCAGAGGCCTTCGTGAATTTTTTAGAGCACGAGTGCGGCCTCCGTGGGCCTCAACACTTGAGGAGCAGATAGGAGTATGACCTCTGGTAGAGCAGTCCGTCCATCAGCACAAAGCGCGCAGCCTTTTCTTTTGATGAGGCTAGCCTCTACCCGATCCTCAGGCAAGGTGCCATCGGTGATGTACTTGACATACTTGTCCATGCAGCTAGGCTCTGGGATGACCTGCTAGATCTCTCTGGGGACTTCATATCTCGGGGCTTGGAGATGTTCGATGTGGGTGTGGCCCAACGATGACTCCGGCAGGGTTGCTAGGTGAGAGAGGGTGTCAACATGGGCGTTTTCTCCATGCGGGATGTGGGAAATACTAAAGCGCTTGAAGCCCGCCATGCTTGCCCACACCAGCTCTAGGTACTTTAACATTTGAGGGTCCTGCGCCTCATACTCGCCCGAGACCTACCCGGCGACCAGCTACGAATCGGTGAAAACTTTCAAGCTGGTCACACCGAGCTCGCAGGAGACCCTCAGTTCTGCAAAAAGTGCTTTGTACTCCATCTAGTTGTTGGTGGTGGAGAACCGGAGGTGGAGCACGCATTCAACTATGACTCTCTCGTTGTTGGTGAGGATGAGCCTAGCCTCGCTTCTACCAGAGTAAGAGGCTCCGTCCACATGCAGGACCCATATGTCCTCCTCCGGTTCAGGTCCTGGTTGTTGACTCTGGGGGTTCTCTTTCGGCCCCTCGTCCAGGCCTGCACATTCAACTAGAAAGTGAGCCAGTACCTGTGCCTTCATGGCCGATCATGGTCGATAGGCAATGTCGAATTTGCTGAGCTTCAGCGCCCACTTCGCTAGGCATCCAGATGTGTCAGGTCGACTGAGCACTGCCTTCAATGGTTGGTCCATCAGGATCGTGATTGGGTGTGCTTGGAAATAAGGTCTGAGGTACTGGGCAGACACTATTAGCATAAAAATCAATTTCTTAGATCGAGAGTACCTGATCTCCACATCGCGGAGGAGCTTGCTTGTATAGTACATAGTCTCTGGATTCCTTTGTTGTCCGTCCAGACTAAGACCGAGCTGACAGCCTCTTGAGTAACCGCCAGATACAGGAGGAGCTCTTCTCCCTCCTCTGGCCGGGAGAGCAGTGGTGGTGATGCCAGGGTCTTCTTCAGCTCCTCAAATGCCTCCTGGCACTCCTTCATCCAGGAGAAGTCATGCATCTTCCTCAGTGCCTTGAAGAAGGGCCGGCAGCGATCAGTAGATCGTGAAATGAATCGGCTCAGGGCGGCTACTCGGCCAGTGAGCCACTGGACTTGCTTCTTGGAGGTGGGCTACTCCATGTCAAGGATCGCCTGCACCTTCTCTAGGTTGGCTTCTATCCCTCTCTAGGTCACCATGAAGCCAAGAAACTTACCCGCCGCCATACCGAAAACACACTTGGCTGGGTTCAATTTTATTTGGTGGGGGTGGAGGTTGCAGAAGGTCTTCGCCAGGTCGTCGACAAGGTCCGAAGTCAGCTTGCTCATCACCAGTATGTCATCCACGTATACCTGCATGTTGCGGCCAATCTGATCTTTAAAGACCATGTTAACCAATCACTGGTACGTGGCATCGACGTTCTTCAGGCCGAACAGCATCATTTTGTAGCAGTAGGTCTCGCGATCCATGATGAAGGTGGTGTGCTCGTCGTCCTCCGGGTGCATGCGGATTTGATTGTACCTGGAGAAAGCATCCATGAAAGAGAGGAGGTGATGTCCTGAGGTAGCGTCCACGAGCTGGTCGATCTTCGGAAGGGGAAAGCTATCTTTTGTGCAAGCTCGGTTGAGGTCGATGTAGTCCACATAGATCTTCCACTTGCCATTGTTCTTCTTCACCATCACCATGTTTGTCAGCCAACTGGGATACTGTACCTCTCGCACGAAGCCAGCAGTGAGGAGCTTCTCCACCTCTTCGTTAATCGCCTTCTGCCTTTCTACAATAAAGTTCCTCTTCTTCTGCCGAACTGGACGGCACTTTGGATCGATTTTTAATTGATGGGTGATAACGTCCAGAGGAATACCTGGCATATCTACAGTGGACTAGGTGAACACATCGGCGTTCGCTCGGAGGAAGCTTAGCAAATGGATCCTTTCATCTTCCGAAAGTTGGGCTCCTATCTGGACTATCTTTAGTGGGTCCGAGCCGAGGGGATACGTTAGCAGGCATTCAACGGGGCCACCCCTGGGATCCTGCATCCTTTGGTCGAGGTCGTTAACATCAGAGCCGAGCTCGGCGCTCCGAGCCCCTGGGACAGCCTACAAGCAATGCTGGATTGGCTGAACTGTCCCCCTCATCTCCCCTACCCCGAAATCGGTAGGGAACTGCACTAGTAATCTCTTGGTGGAAATGACTTGTTGCCCAGGTGGCTTCCTAAGAGGAGGGTGAATTGGGATTAAAAAACTTTTTACAATAATGTGCACTTTCAAACTCTTTTGGTGTTGTGGTGCAAAATGCAATGCAGAATTTATTAAGTAAAAGTAATAAAGCAAGAAGAACACAATCACAAACACAAGAGGTTTAGAGTGGTTCAGAGCAACCGGCTCCTACATCCACTACCCAAGCACCACTTGGGATTTCCACTATATCCCCCAACTGGAATACAATCGGATTGTTTTACTAGGCTCACAATCCAAACCTATATACTTTGGTTTTACCGGGATTATCAAAGAAACCCTAACTCCCTTTAGTTTTAAACAGGATCACCAAAGAAAATCTTAACACTTGGTTTTAGACCGGGATCATCAAGAACCTAACTTAGGTTTTACAAGGTTCACCTAAAAACCTTCAACCCTCTCTTAAGATACAGCCCCTTGCTATTCTTAGAGAGAAAACTAAGATAAGGAAAAAATAAAAAAGCAACTACAACAAACCAAATTTGTTTAGATGTTGCCGATGTAGATCAAGATGAAGTCAAGCCTTGAATGCTCTTTAATGCTCTTCAATGCTCTTCAAGCTGCTTCTTCCCTTCTTCAATGAGTGGATTCAATGATGGAGTAGAGTTGGTAAAGCTTTGAATCCAACTTGAATGCTCTTTGAGGTAGGCAGTTGAATGACTTGAAAGCTCTTTGATTTCTCAAGATAATTCCACAATAAAGCTCTAATAATTTTTTAATCCTTCAAAACCATCCCTTTTATAGTTTTCCAAGAGATATGGCTATTGTAGGGCCTTGGGATTGGTGAAATAGCTGTTGGAGATGAAATAGAATTCAAATTTCTACTTCAACAACTAGTCATTAGAGTGCAGAAAATGGCTCCACGAGTCGGCTCGAGGTCCAAGAGTCAGCTTGAAGTCTCAGATAGCCCAAAAGAATTTTCTGTGGGAGCCGGTTCTTCTGGCTGGAGTCGGCTCTTGCCTTCCATCAAGTCAAAACCATGAATACCTAGAGTCGGCTCTTTAGGGCAAAGTCGGCTCGAGATCTCAGACATTCAAAATGCATAACTCTGGAAGAGTCGGCTCTTGGGGCAGGAGCCGACTCTTGATACTGAAATATTGAAACTTCCTCCGTGCCGTGCCACCACGAGTCAGCTCTTGATCCAAGAGTCAGCTCTTGCAAATCTTCAAAAAATGCTTCAAGCTTCTCCAAAAATCTTCAACATTAAATCAAAAAGAAGCTAATATACATACTTTATAATTTTACAAATTTTTCAGCCCATTTTACAAGATTACAAGATTAATAAAACTAGGACTTTTACAAGTTCAAGTTTATAAAACTTTATATACAATTGAATTACCTTCCAATCAGTTTGAAAACCATTTTAAACAAAAGGTAATCAATTTCCTTCAAAACTACTCAAGTAATTGAAAAGAGGTAGTATCAAATACATGCTCCAATGTTTTGTGATCATCAAAATCATTCCACGAGTCAACAATCTTTCCTTTTTTGATGATGACAAAACACTGGGCATGATTAAAAATTAAAACACTTTACAATTGTAGTATATTCAAATTTATGTGTGTTATCAACACTATGTGCCACAATGTATCAAATGTATCATATATATAAAACTAAACACTATAAAGTATCATATGTATCGATACATTGAATTTTCCATATCAAATAAACAATGTATATTGAAACATGATGTATCGACACAGAATGTTTCAAGAGTATCAATATGTATCGAAACTTATGAAACTACCAAACATTTGAAGTAAATTTCATGAAACTATTTGAAGTAAAGCTCCCCCTTACTATTTGAAATATCATTCTTTCTAAATTTCATCAAAATTTCATGAATCATTCCAATTTTCATTTCAATATTCATATTTTCATAACAATTAACATCCATATATCGTTTTCATACATACAACTCCAAAGTATCATAACCTTTTCAAATTTTCAATAAAATTTGTAAATTAAACATTCATTAAACATTTATATTATAGCTTTTTTCATGCACACTCTCCGTTCTCCCCCTTTTTGTCATCGACAAAAGGCATACAAGAGAACATTCATTCACAATACTTTAAGATGTGTAGCATAAAAGAATAGACATGTAGCATAAAAAGTGATCGATACATATATAATAAGTCAGTACAAATGTGATACATTACAGATGTGCCACGGCACGACAAAATTGTATCACAACAACCAAAATACAACAAGATAGAATCCTAAAACAACAAGATAAAAAGTCTAAATATCAAAATGATGGGCTAGGATCATCACTATCAGGTTCTTCCTCGTCAGAGGAGGAACAAACTTCTAGGATCCTTGGGCTCGGTTTGAACTTAGGGAACCTAGGTCGAAGATCCCTAATCCTAGTCCTAGTGGGAGTGACTGTCCTAGACACTTTAGTTTTGGCTTTAACTTTGACTTTGGACTCTGAAGATATAATAATAGGTATAGGTCTGGCAGTGGGTGGATCAAAAGATAGTGCCAAGGTACTGGTGGTCGAAAGTATCTGGGTAGCCGGAGTCTATCTAACCTTAGATCCTGTAGGTTCCATACTAGCCTCTGGCTTAACATCTCCAGGAACATTAGTAAACTGAGTAGGCTCTCCCTGCTCATGATCAGTGCTAATCCCAGTGCCAGGTGCTGTGGAAGTCGGTGGTACATGCTGGCTGGCTATAAAAAGCTGTCTCAAAATGGTCATGATCTCCTGAAATCCATGCTGCATCTCAGACTGAAGTAAAGTAATCCTCCTATTAGTGTCAGTCCTGAAACAAGATATCTCCTCCAAGACTCTCTGAAGTATGTCATTTATATCATGTCTAGCAGCTATAGGGTCTTGACTGGTGAGTAAGGTGTGGTAGGAGCTGTCTTTGACGGTCCAGCCTCATCAGCCTATGTATCAGTCTCCTCATTAATCCTCTAAGCAGCCTGAGCATCATCATCTGAGTCATTTGAATGTGCCATAGGGACACCTGAAGACTTCCTGATCCAATTGCCATCAACTTAAATAAATCCCATTCTAGTAAGGGATTTCACAGTGTACCTGTCGGTGTGCAGCAACAGACGGCTATCCTCTCCAGTCAGATCTACATGAGCATCCTGGAATAACGGTGTAAACACCATCCCATAAGGTGTAAGGCAAACAAGCCTATGCCCTACGTGCTGCCTCCCTCATCTGAGATATCATAATAAATGGCAGGTTGAGGGCCTCCCCCTCAATCAGTCGCCTCATAAACATAAGGTCTCGCTCGCTGACCTAGTCGAATCTCCTCGTCCAGGACAAGAAAATCCTATTAATAATACTGTGCAACAACCTCATTTCCAATTACAGCTGATTTGCACTCACATGTATAATGCCCTTCACATTAGATATTTTCAATATAAGTCTAAGGGTCTTCATCTTCTCTTTTATAACCAAATAACATTCTCCTTCCTTTGGTATGTTTAGCAAACTTGACAACTTTTGTTCACTTATCTTTATGTGCTTCCCTTTTACCGTTCCTTCTAAATGAAAAGCTCCCAATGACATGTTCTCAAAAAACTGACGATCTAGATTAGGATAAGTTGGAGCATTCAGCAAACAAAAATCTTTCCATCATTGTTTTTCAAGCCAATCACCTATATGTAACTGTTCTTACTCAAGAAAATTGAAATCGATGCACCTACCCGGGGTAACCTGACGATTTCCCATAAGGATTACTTACCGGGGTGCTTGAAGCTCTTCTTCCTACTCAATAGGTTGTTCTTCTTCCGGAATTGAAGTGTCTAACCGCCTCTTGGTCCTCCGTTCTTCTGCGACAGTCCGAACTACCCTCTTTGCTTTCTTGGCCACAGCCTTGCGAGGTGCCATTTAGCTAGGATTAAAGGATTCAAGGGGTTTGAGAGAGTTTTTGAAAGGTTTTCTAGAGTGGAGTGTGGAGTCGACTAAGAGGAAATGACCAAAACCTAGAAATATAATGAATAGGAAACACGGAAACCCTATTTAAAAAGGTTCGGCCCGACCTTCGAGTCGGCTCGCCGAGCGCCCAAATAACTCGAGTTGGCTCAAGTGAAAAACCAATCTAAAGGTCAAAATAGGTCAAACTCAGTTTCTAAAGGTTTCTTCAACCTAAACTAGGTTGTCCTATGCTCTAAAGAGAAATTTAAAATTTCTAGATAATTCTTTCTTAATTTTTCAAAAATTAGGTCAAAAAGATTCAGAATGGCTCACATAGCCCTAATTCGTCTCTAATTTTCTTAAATCTATCTAGACTTAATGGTTTAGTAAAAATGTCTGCGAGTTAGTCTTCAGTAGGTACAAATTCTAGTTCAACAACATTGTTTAAAACATAATCACGAATAAAATGACGTCAAATTTCAATGTGCTTAGTTCGTGAGTGCTGAATTGGATTTTTATATAAATTAATAGTACTAATATTGTTACATTTAATAAGAATTTTAGATTGGACAACACCATAATCTTCTAGTTGTTGCTTGATCCATAACACTTGAGCACAACAGCTCCCAGCAACCACATATTCTGCCTCAGCAGTAGACAGTACTACAGAGTTCTGTTTGCGACAGTACCAAGAAATCAAGTTAACACCTAGAAATTGACAGGTGCCACTCGTGCTTTTTCTATCAATTTTACAGCCTCCATAATCAGCATTAGAATAACTAATCAACTTCAATGATGTGTGCTTAGAATACCATAAACCTACATTACATGTGCCTTTCAGGTATTCAATGATTCTTTTAATAGCTATGATGTGTGACTCTTTAGGATTAGATTGAAAACGTGCACACATACAAACACTAAATAATATATCAGGTCTACTAGCTATCAAATAAAGTAATGAACCGATCATACCTCAGTATAGCTTTTGATCAACATTTGTGCCATTTTCATCTTTATCCAGTCTACATGCAGGACTCATGGGTGTTCCATATACTTTGCTTGATTCCATGCCAAATTTCTTGATTTTCTCTTTGATGTACTTGGCCTGGTTGATCAGGATACCTTCTTTAGTTTGTTTGATTTGAAGTCCAAGAAAGTAACTCAGCTCACCCATCAAGCTCATTTTGAATTCTCCCTGTATTAGCTTTGCAAAATTTTGACACAAAAATTCATTAGTAGATCCAAAGATAATGTCATCAACATATATTTGAACAACTAAAATATCATTCTTCTTTCTTTGAATAAACAATGTAGTGTCAACACTACCTCTAACAAAATCATTAGTAATAAAAAACTTACTTAATCTATCATACCAGGCTCTAGGTGCTTATTTCAGACCATACAAAGCTTTATTCAGTTTGAAAACATGATTTGGAAAAGTATGATCGATAAAACTAGGAGGTTGCTCGACAAAAACTTCTTCAGATAAAAATCCATTCAAGAAAGCACTCTTTACATCCATTTGAAATAATTTAAAGTTCATAAAGCATGCATAAGCTAGTAACAAACTAATATCTTCTAATCTAGCTACTGGTGCATAAGTTTCATCAAAATCTATTCCCTCTTCTTGATTATATCTTTGTACAACCAGTCTAGCCTTATTTCTAATTACATTTCCATCTTCATCTAGTTTATTTCTATAAACCCACCTAGTACCTATAATAGGATGGTCATTGGATCTTTCAACTAGGGTCCAAACATTATTTCTCTTAAATTGGATTAATTCATCATGCATTGCTAACATCCAATTAGGATTAGTTTCGGCTTCTTCTATATTGTGTGGTTCTACATGTGAAACAAAAGCAATCAAATCATGTGCATCTCTATGCACATATCTAGTTTTAACACCTTGAGATGGGTCTCCTATAATTAATTCTTTAGGGTGCGATTGTACATACCTCCATTCATAGGTATATCATCATGTTCTTTACTCACCTCTTCTTCATGTGGTTCACTTGTTTGTTTGTCTTTGAGAGTCAAGTCTTTCATTCCACGTTGTAAAGTACCTGCATCATCATCAGCAAAATCTTCCTTTCTCGAAGATGTAATGTCAGATTCATTGAAAACAACATAAATAGATTCTTCAACAGTTAAAGTTCTTTTATTGAAAACTCGATAGGCTTTTCCATTTTAATGAATATTCAAGAAAAATAGTCTCATCGGATTTTGCATCAAATTTACCAAGATTATCTTTTCCATTATTAAGAACAAAACATTTACATCCAAAAATATGAAAATATTTAATATTGGGTTTTCTATTGTTCCAAAGCTCATAGGGGGTTTTTCTGATAATAGGTCTAATCAAAACTCTATTTAAAATATAGCATGCGGTATTCACAGCTTCTGCCCAAAAGTATTTTGGAAGATTTCCTTCACAAAGTATTGTTCTGGACATTTTTTCCAAAATACGATTCTTTTTTTCTACAACATCATTTTGCTGTGGTGTTTTAGGTGCAGAAAAGTTATGATCAATACCATGCTTTGTGAAAAGTGATCAAAATACTGATTTTCAAATTCGATGCCATGATCACTACGAATTGAAATGACAGATAAATTTTTCAAATTTGTAACTCTTTTGTAAAACTTTTTGAATACATTAAAAGTATCATCTTTATGTGTAATAAACAAAACCCATGTGTATCTTGAAAAATTATCTACAATCACAAAACCATATTTCATACCACCTAGGCTGGTAGTCCTAGTAGGTCCAAATAAGTCCATGTAAAGTAGCTTTAAGGGTCTAGTAGTAGAAACTATGTTTTTAGATTTAAAACTCCCTCTCACTTGTTTTCCTAACTAACATGTATCATAAACATAATCAAAGTTAACTTTAAATTTCGACAAACCTTTGACTAAATCTTTTGCAATAAGTTTAGCTATTATGTCCATACTAGCATGACCAAGTCACCTATGCCATAATAAACTTGATTCTTTGCTCTTGTCATTCATTGCTACAAGACTTGTATTGCTTGACATAGCTAGATCATTAAGATCTACCACATAAATGTTACCAAGTCTGTATCCAATGAACTTAGTACTAGAGTCAAGTAGATCAACTACTGTACACATTGATTACTTGAAGTAAACATTAAAACCAATGTCACATAGCTGACTAATACTCAAAAGATTATGCTTTAATTTTTCTACAAGTAACACATTTTCAATAAAAATAGAAGTAATTTTGATTTGATCAATACCGATTATCCTTCTCTTTCGATTGTCACCAAATGTTACCATTCCACCATCCTTCTATTCTAGGGTGAAGAATTGATCAGCATCACCTGTCATGTATCTTGAACAGCCACTGTCCAGATACCATCTTTTCTTTATACTTGTGGATGCAAGACATCCCTGCAAAACAATCATTTAGCAAATTTAAGTATCCAAGCTTTTTTGGATCCTTGCATGTTAGTGGAAATGGTTCCTTTTGGAACCCAAACTTTCTTAATTTTCTTTTTGTCATTATGTTTCAAATGACATTCAAAAGCTTTATGACCAATGTTATTACATGCATAGCATACAATCTTTGATTTCAAATAATAACTATGAGATGATGCAAATTTAGGTCTAACTTGTTTTGAACTAATGAATTTAGGAGCATATGAAGTAGAAGCTAAAAACTTGTTTGAAATAGAACCTTTATAACTAATTCCAAATTTATTATTTGTTTCTTTTTGATCTTTTAAAATTAATTAAAGTTTATTAGAACTTAGGGTTAATTTTCAACTAAGGATTTTAGTTTTTGAACTTCCTTCTTTAAATCATTGTTTTCTTTTTCAAATCTTTGTTTTTCTCGAGAATCCCTTCTTTTTCAATTTGAACAATCTTAAGTCTTTTACAAACCAAATTCAATTCTCATTTTGTTTCTTTCACAAAATTCATTTTTGTCTTTTTCAAATACATCACATTGATTTTTTAAATCCCTCATTTTTAAACCAGCTTTTTTGTATTCTACCAATAGTTCACAAAAAGCATTATACAATTCATCATATATGAATTCTAAATTAGGTTTAGAAGTATTACCTCATCCTCCAAACCCATAAGATAGATTTGTGCAGTTTTTGTTGTCTCTTCATCCTCTTCAGTGGATGTGGTTTCATCACTATCACTCCAAGCAGCAAGCATTGTTTTCTTCTTCTTTTTGGTGAATATTTTTTTCTTCGCTTCAGGACAATCAGGATGGATGTGTCCTAGCTTCTTGCATCCGTAGCAGATAGGTACTTGATCTTTATCTTTATCCTTTTTTTTTCTTTATCTCTTTCTTTTTCTTTTCCAAAATCACTTTTTCTATATTGCTTTCTCCATCTGTTTGTTTTTCTTCTGCCCATAAACCTTTTAAATTTTCTCATGACAAGGACAATTTCATCATTTTCGAGATCATCATCATCTGATGAGTCTGATTCTTCATTCTTATCTTCTTCAGTAGCTTTAAATGTAATGGTCTTCTTTCTTTTTGTATCTTCCTCAATCCTTTATTGCATAGCCAATTCATGAGTAATCAAAGATCCAAGCAGTTCATCCAAAGATAGTGTATTTAGGTCCTTCGCTTCTTGAATTGCTGTCACTTTGGCTTTCCACTTATCTGGCAAATATTATAAAACTTTTTGGACAAGATCAGCATTAGAATAAGTTCTACCAATGCTTTTGAGACCATTTATAATATCAATAAAACGAGTATACATTGCAGATATAATCTCACTAGGATCCATCTTAAATAGCTCATAATTATGTACAAGAAGATTGATTTTTGATGTTTTAACTTGAGATGTGCCTTCGTGTGTGATTTCTAGTTTGTCTCAAATTTTTTTAGCAGAATTGCAAGTTGAGATTCTGTTAAACTCATTTGGATCCAAAGCACAATACAGTAAGTTCATTGCTTTGGCATTCAGCTCAGCTAATCTCATATCATTCTCATCCCATTCCTCCTCAGGTTTGGGAACCTCTACATCATTAACTTTAATTATGGATGTGCAAGGTCCTTTCAGAATAATCTTCCATAAATGAAAATCTATGGCTTGAATGTATATTTTCATTCTTGCCTTCCAATATGTGTAATTGGTTCCGGTGAAAAGTGGAGGTCTATTTATGGATTGACCTTCAGCCAATGAAGTGCTCATGGGATGTGCCATATGTCTTTACTCTATGTAACTTTCAGAGACTCTGCTCTGATACCAATTGTTGCCCAGGTAGCTTCCCAAGAGGGGGGTGAATTTTACAATAATGTGCACTTTCAAACTCTTTGGGTGTTGTGGTGCAAAATGTAATGCGGAAGTAACGAAGTAAAAGTAATAAAGCAAGAAGAACATAATCACAAACACAAGAGGTTTAGAGTGGTTCGGAGCAACCGGCTCCTACATCCACTACCCAAGCATCACTTGGGATTTTCACTATATCCCTCAACTGGAATATAGTCGGATTGTTTTACTAGGCTCACAATCCAAACCTATACACTTTGGTTTTATCGAGATTACCAAAGAAACCCTAACTCCCTTTGGTTTTAAACGGGATCACCAAAGAAAACTTTAACACTTGGTTTTAGACCGGGATCACCAAGAATCCAACTTAGGTTTTATAAGGTTCACCTAAAAACCTTCAACCCTCTCTTAAGATACAGTCCCTTGCTATTCTTAGAGAGAAAACTAAGATAAGGAAATAATAAACAAGCAACTACAACAAACCAAGTTTGTTTAGATGTTGCCGATATAGATCAAGATGAAGTCAAGCCTTGAATGCTCTTTAATGCTCTTCAAGCTGCTTATTCCCTTCTTCAATGAGTGGATTTAATGATGGAGTAGAGTTGGTGAAGCTTTGAATCCAACTTGAATTCTCTTTGAGGTAGGTAGTTGAATGACTTGAAAGCTCTTTGATTTCTCAAGATAATTCCACAATAAAACTCTAATAATTGTTTAATCCTTCAAAAACCATCCCTTTTATAGTTTTCTAAGAGATATGGCCATTATAGGGCCTTGGGATTGGTGAAATAGCTGTTGGAGATGAAATGGAATTCAAATTTCTACTTCAGCAACTAGCCGTTGGAGTGCAGAAAACAGCTCCACGAGTCGGCTCGAGGTCCAAGAGTCGGCTCGAAATCTCAGACAGCCCAAAATAATTTTTTGTGGGAGCCGGCTCTTCTGGCTAGAGTCTGCTCTTGCCTTCGGTCAAGTCAAAACCATGAATACCTAGAGTCGGCTCTTTAAGGCAGGTCGGCTCGAGATCTCAGACCTTCAAAATGCATAACTCTGGAAGAGTCGGCTCTTGGGGCAGGAGTCAGCTCTTGATACTAAAATATTGAAACTTCCTCCATGCCATGCCACCACGAGTCAGCTCTTGATCCAAGAGTCAGCTCTTGCAAATTTTCAAAAAATGCTTCAAGCTTCTCCAAAAATCTTTAACATTGAATCAAAAAGAAGCTAATCTACATACTATATAATTTTACAATTTTTTCAGCCCATTTTACAAGATTACAAGATTAATAAAACTAGGGCTTTTACAAGTTCAAGTTTATAAAACCTTATATACAATTGAATTACCTTCCAATCAGTTTGAAAACCATTTTAAAAAAAATGTAATCAATTTCCTGCAAAACTACTCAAGTAATTGAAAAGAGTTAGTATCAAATACATGCTCCAATGTTTTGTAATCATCAAAATCATTCCAGGGGTCAACGTGACTGCATCAAGTTGGTGAGCCCGGACGGCCCAAAATAGCGTTGTATGTGTTGGGAATTATATCCCAAAGCCAATCGCCTGGGTTGTAGGCGGTTGTGTTAAGTATTGTACTCATTTTATGAATTAATAAAATAATATTTTTGGCAGCTCATCACATACTTAATTTTCCTAAAATGAACTCTTTCAGTGTGATGAAGTCCTTAGGACTACACTGACTTCGATACAGAGAGGATGTATTGAGTGGTCCTTAAACCCTGTTCACAACCAAAGGATATATTGTACTGGACGGCAATATATCAAGTATAGGTTGTTGTAGTTCATATCGTTTGATTGTCCTCTTGACCAAATGAGTGTGGTGACACTGATGTGATCTGCAAGTGGGATATTGATATCTTATTGAACATGACTCCGTGCAGCCCCTTTCTGCCAAAGGGATACTCACGATTGGATATGGGTATATTGTCCCTCTGACCTGAGGTCATCACGGTAGCTTGCAAGCAACTCCCTGTGCTTTGGTGCCAGACTACCCAGATTTTTAATCCGGTGACGGGAGGTTTCTGGGTACAGGCAAGTACTTGTGGAGTAGTGATGGACCAAGATGGAATTGACCTGTCCAAATAGTTTGGATTGAATGTCTCGCAATATCTCAATTTAGCAAATCCTCGGCCGGGGTAGTCCTAGTGAAGAGTCACTGGGCTTGCGAGGTTGAGACACGTAGTCGACTGACTATGTCTGGGTTGGTAGCCCAATCTCAGTCGTCCTGAGCATTAGAGGTCAAAGGGATGAATAATACGGTAACCATATGCCAGAGGTTCGATAGTTTGCTCCCGCATCTTCGACCTATCCGGACGTCGGGATCCATTGTTAGATGGTTTCCTGTGCTGGTACTAAAATTGTTCTAGTGCTACCATTTAGGTTCGAACCTATGAGGTCACACGCCATAGAGGATAACTTTCTAATCCGGATACCGATTACGATTGGGAATCGTCTCGATTTTATGGTCACAGTATTTTTTAGCACTCTTTTCCCCGTCTTGCCCTTGTCTGTGTCAACCAAAAATTATTCCGGGCTGACCAGCACTGCGCCATGATTTTTCTGAATCAGTTTTGAACTAATTTGGAGTTCGTTTCGACCTTCAATTGGTTGTGAACCAATTTTATTCCTTGAACCAGGTTCAATTGGATTGAACCATTTGGTTTAATGGGATTGATCCAAGTGGTTTAAAATTGGGTTTGAACCAATTTTGTGCTTGGACCGGTTATTTGAACCAATGTTTTACTCCTTGAACCGGTGGACCGGTTTTGGTTCCATGGTTCTTCTCAGCGTGACCGTTAACACGATCATTTGTTTTGCTGGAAGGCCAAACGGCTAGGAGAAAATTTCCAAACGTTGGAAAGGCCAAACGACCGAAACTCCCGAGCTCCCACCCGCTTGCTTTGAAGACCTTAATTTCATGTTTAAGGCTGATTAATTGGATTAACAGTTGTTGTTCCCGTCTCTTGGCCTCCCGTCGCTCCACCTCCTTCTCCCAGCAGCCTTTATAAACCAACAGCATTCCCTGTTTTTTGAGAGAAAAACTTTTCACCGTGAGAATATTGGAGAGGGGTCTTTGTGGTTTGTTCTATCCTCTTCTTTGAGAGGCTTAAGGAGAGAGTTTTGGGCTAGGTTTAGGAGCTTTAGAGGGAGAGAAAATCCTATTATTTCAAGCTCAAATTCTGCACTACAGCTGAAGAAATCCTGTGACCGTGAAGCCCTATTCCAGCGGCTAGCACCATGCATGGAGGTGGATCCGAGAGCCCCGGGCATGTCTCCCCTCTAGAGGGAGTATCCTTCTACTCCTAGGAGCAAACCACGCGGACCGGGATCGCTCCAGCTGCTTCGAAACGAAGGCCAAAGTCTGCTGCCCAGTTTTGCTGCAAAAATCTGGTAGCAGACTTTGATGATTTATTTTAATTTTTTGGCTTACATTTGGTTGCAGTAATCAATGGCAAATCGAAGAAGACTAGTCCAAGTTGCTGTTGCTCAAATTTAGGAGCAAACAGAGATCCGGAAGGAGGTGTTCCGATGACATTTTGCAAGCCAAAAACATAGTTCCAAGGAGGAAGACGACTGGAATAACTTTATTCCAGTTATTCCAGTCTATTCCAGGTTTATTCCAGAGTTATTCCAGGCAGAATAAAAGGTATGGAAAATTATTTTTTAATCATGCATGGATAGTTTAAATTATTTAATATTTTATAAATATTTTATATGATTATACATGCCTAAATGCAACTAGATTTAGATTAGTTCCTAGCGGAGCAGATTCCCGCTGCGCAAATTTTAAAAATTATTTTAAAATCCAATCTGCTCCCACAGATGTTTGCATGCCTAGTGTACGATCTTGTCAAACCACCTACACAGTTTACCTTCAGTGGTATCAGAGCCACGTTGAATTTGTAATCTAATCTAGTCTATATGGTTATAGATTAAAAATTGTTTAATATTAATATGTATCCAAGTTTTCTTTTTGGAACCTAGTTGAGACCTTCACCATGACCGTATATCTTTGACACGATGCGGATCATCTGTGTTGGCCTCTTCAGAAGGATCCTTAAAGAATATTAAAAATTAAAATTTATTTAATTTGCAGATACATGATTTAGGCATGTTTTATAAAATATTTGTAAAATATTTTTTGATGCATGATTTGGTATGTAAAAATGTTTTACATAAAGACTTAATTAAAAAATATTTTAATTAAGTAATTGGCTTATTAAAAATTTTTTAGGTTTATGAAATCTAAACAAATTTACATAAGCCATTTTGGGTTAATTGGGTTAGCTGACTAGTTGGGTCCATAACTGGGTTAGACCTAAATTTAGTTGAACCGGATAATAAGAAGATTAAACAAAAGTTGTTTAAGGTCCTTCTTTAGAACTATCTAATAGTTAGAATAGTTGATCCGTTCATCTAAAATGGATCCAATTAGTGGCTTAGTGGACGCCCGAGTCTTTAGGCTAGTCTGATCGAGTCTGGTAAACCGACTGGGGTCGAGGTAGGTTTGGCATTATGATCATGGCTGTATGAGGCTACCTCTTTCCTGGCCAACTTGGTTGGTGTCTAGGAAAGATGGTTAATGGCGGTTACTCACCCATTATCTCACCTACCTGGCTAGTCGAGTCGACCAGAACTGATTGGAAAAGCTCAATGACTCGAGTTAACCCATGTCACCCAGGTTGATCGGTCTGACTGATTATAGGTGCCCATGGATCATTTGTTGATTTATTTCAACCCTCCTGGAATCTGATTGATTCAGTGGGAGGATGATCCATGTCCTTGTCACTTTCTTCTATCACAACTAAAAAGTCCTCTAAAATTATTAGGTCCTTAAAAAGACTAAGTCAAGGAGTTGATAGTGTCTTAGCCTCCCATTAAGTTGGATAGAAATGTGTCCACTAGCTTGGTGTGCATCGGCAGTTCCATAGAACGGGTGTACATCCGACGACTGGAATTTCTATTTGATCGATGATGGTTCAGTGCAACCTCCTTAACGGGACCAGGTGGGCCGACCATAGTCGGGCTTGGTCTTTAGTTAGCTAAAAGCATTGGATTTGTCATTTTAATGGTTGGACCTAACCAGAGACCCGTAATAGGAGGCCCCTAGGCCGATTGGGGTGCTCTCTGGGACAAAATAAAATACTAAAAATTGTTTAGAGAAACAATTGGTTTACGAACCTACCTTTAGGCTCGTAAGGGTGAGCCGGCCATAGTTGGGCTCATGCGAGGCCTATTGGATTTCAGTACCCACTTGAGAAAAAGTATTTTCACGGATTTGAGTTAGAGGCTACCAATCTGAAAAATTAGTGGGAGAAACATTTAGACTAAAGTCCAAGTCTTTTGGTTAAGTTATTAATTCATAAACTAATTTGGTCTTATTTTCTTTTCAGATGTCTTCAAATTTATCGCTCCGGTCACTTCTCGATAATGAGAAGTTAAAGGGTCACAATTTCGATAGTTGGTATCGAAGATTGAGAATTGTTCTGGAGTATGAACGGATCCTCTATGTAATAGCAGATCCGGCACCTGAAATCCCTCCTGCTAATGCACGGAGTGCGGTCAGAGACGCTTATCTGAAGTGGATCTCTGATCGGACTACTGTCTGATGCATTATGTTAGCGGCTATGAACGACGAGTTCAGTCGCAAATTCGAGGAGGCCCAACCTGATGAAATCCTTCAAAAGTTAAAGGAATCCTTCAGCACTCCGGATGATGTAGAAAGGTACAAAGTGTCTTGTGCCATCTACAACTCCAAGATGCCAAATGGCGGTTTAGTCACTGATCATGTATTGTACATGATCGAGCTGATTGAAAAGTTGGGCAAACTCGGATGCCCCTTGCACGAGCAGCTCGGCAAGGATGCGATCCTGAATTCTCTTCCCTCCTCCTATCTTGATTTTCTCGATCATTATAGAATGAACAAGCTTGCAGTTAACTACCATGGTCTTTTGGGGTTACTGCAAACTTTCGAGAAAGACCACCAACTGAATAAGGGGGTGGTGAATTTAGTGGGAGGTAGTAGAGGTCGTCGTCCCTTTAAGAAAGGGAAAAAGAAAATAAATAAAAAGGGAAAGAAGGTGCAGAATGTTCCTGGCCCTAGTCAGACCAGGAAGTATAAGGCTGATCAGTCTTCTGCAGAATGTTTCTACTACAAGAAGAAGGGACATTGGAAGAGGAACTGTCCTCTTTATATTGCATCCCTTGATCCGAATAGGCCAAGGAAGCAGAAGTCTGCTGAACAAGGTATTTATATGATAAAACCTTGTAATTACTCAATTGTTGATACTACTAACTGGGTATTGGATACTGGTAGTCCAATTCATGTTTGTAATTCGTTACAGGGACTTCAAGTTAGCAGAAGATTTGAAGATGGAGAACAGTTTCTGAGCATCGGGAATGGAAATCGAGTTCCAATACTGGCGATCAGAGTCCTGCATCTTGTCTTTGAGTCTTGTACTGTCGAGCTAGTCGACTGTCACTATTGTCCTAGTTTTATTATGAGCATAATCTCTGTAGGCCTTTTGGCCAATTGTGGTTTTGAACTATCAATAAAAGGAGATTTTTGCAATGTTATTTTGAATAACTCTGTTATAATGAAAGCTAGATTAAATAATGGCATATACGTACTATCAAGGCCTGTTAGTGTAATGTACACTTCTAGCAAACGCCCAAGGTTAGATAATGTCAATGATTTGTATCTTTGGCATTGTAGGCTAGGTCATATTAACCAAAATAGGATAAATAAGATGCGAGGAGATGGACTTATTGAGGTCAGTGATTCTGAATCACTGCCTATTTGTGAATCCTGTTTACTTAGTAAAATGACCAAGTCACCTTTTACTGGAAAGGGTGAACGAGCTACAGAACTTCTAAGTCTAATACATACTGATGTATGTGGACCGATGTCAGTTAGTGCCAGAGAAGGATACAAATATTTCATTACTTTTACAAACGATCTTTCAAGATTCGGTTATGTCTTTTTAATGAGACATAAGTCTGAATCGTTTGAAATGTTCAAACGATACCGTAATGAAGTAGAAAAGCAAACTGAAAAAAGTATTAAAACCCTTCGATCTGATCGAGGTGGTGAATACTTATCTGGTGCTTTTTTGACATATCTTGAGGAGAATGGAATTCTCTCTCAGTGGACTCCTCCAGGAACACCACAGTTGAATGGTGTGTCCGAAAGGAGGAATCGAACCTTGTTGGACATGGTTCGATCCATGATGGGCTTTGCAACTCTGCCGCTATTCTTTTGGGGATATGCACTTCAGACAGCCTGTTACTTATTAAATAATGTTCCAAGTAAGTCTGTTGTCTCCACTCCGTATGAGATGTGGAATGGGCGTAAACCCTCAATCTCAAACCTTCGGGTCTGGGGTTGTCCGGCTTACATAAAGCGTTTAGACTCAGACAAACTTGGTCCTAAGTCTGACAGGTATTTATTCATTGGTTATCCTAAGGAAACCAAAGGGTATTTCTTCTACTTAGAGAATGAACAAAAGGTGTTCGTTGCTCTTAGAGCTATCTTTTTGGAAAATGAGTTCCTTGGAGAAGGAACTATAGCTTCTATGATTGAACTTGATGAAGTTTAGCCAATAGAAGAACCTACACACTCTAAGGACATCGTAGAACCGGCTGTGACTGAATCATACCCAGAACCCATTAGGAGATCCAGTAGAATACTGCGTCACCCGGATAGATACTACGGTTTCTTGGTCTATGATGGCGATCCCATTGAGCTCGATGAGAACAATGAGGATCCGATCACCTATATGGATGCACTTCAGAGATCTGACTCTGAGGCATGGCTTGGAGCCATGCGATCTGAAATGGAGTCCATGGAAATCAACAATGTTTGGACATTGGTTGATCTGCCTGAAGGAATAAAACCCATCAGGTGTAAATGGATCTTCAAGAGGAAAAGGGGCGTAGATGGGAAGGTAGAGACCTATAAAGCCCGTCTGGTTACCAATGGGTATCGTCAGCGATATAGTATCGATTATGACGAGACTTTCTCCCCTGTGGCAATGTTCAAGTCCATTCGGATCATGCTTGCTTTGGCAGCATATTTTGATTATGAGATCTGGCAGATGGATGTCCGAACCGCTTTCCTAAATGGAGAGCTGGAAGAAGAGGTGTATATGATACAGCCTGAAGGGTTCACATCCACAGATGAATCAAAAGTATGCAAGTTGCAGAGGTCCATCTATGGACTCAAGCAAGCATCTCGAAGTTGGAACTTACGGTTTGATAGGTGTATCAAATCGTATGGCTTCGTTAGGAACGGAGAAGAACCGTGCATCTATAAATGGGTTAATGGTTCTGTGATTGTATTCCTAGTACTGTATGTTGATGACATTCTATTAATCGGGAATGATGTCGCAACATTACAAGGAATAAAGGTTTGGTTATCATCTCAGTTCTCCATGAAGGACTTGGGTGAAGCTTCTTACATACTAGGTATGAAGATCTATAGAGATAGATCTAAGAAGCTTTTGGGACTGTCCTAGTCTACGTACATTGACACTGTATTGAAACGGTTCAGCATGGAAAATTTCAAGAAAGGCTATCTTCCGATAGGTTCTGGAATTACTCTTTCCAAGAAGGATTGTGCGACAACTTCTGAGGAAAGAGAGAACATGAGTAGAGTACCTTATGCTTCTGTAGTAGGCTCTATCATGTATGCTATGACTTGTACTAGACCAGACGTGGCATACTCACTAGGAGTAGTGAGCAGATACTAGTCTGACCCAGGTGAGGTGCATTGGAAGGTGGTTAAGTCCATCCTTAAGTATTTAAGAAATACTAAAGATCAATGGCTGATTTATGGAGAACCTGACTTGAAACTTGTGGGGTACTCTGACTCCAGTTTCCAGTCGGATAGAGATGATAGCAAGAGTGTGTCAGGGTTTGTATTTACCCTGAATGGAGGAGCGATCTGCTGGAAAAGTCCTAAGCAGGCAACTATTGCAGACTCGGTATGTGAAGCAGAATACATTGCAGCATCAGATGCGGCAAAGGAAGCTGTGTGGTTGCGGAAGTTCCTTGGAGAGCTAGGGGTGGCACCTTCCCTAGATGGTCCTGTTCCGGTGTATTGTGACAGCACTGGAGCCATTGCTCAAGCTAAGGAGCCTAAAGCTCATCACCGCACCAAACACATTCTGCGGCGCTACCACCTCGTACGAGAGATCGTGGAACGAGGCGACATCAATCTTCTAAAGATCGATGGAAAAGAAAATCTTGCTGACCCCTTCACTAAAGCCCTCGGAATAAAAGAGTTCGACTATTGTAAATGGGAAATGGGTATTAGATACTCTTCTGATTGGCTTTAGTACAAGTGGGAGTTGTTGGGAATTGTGTCCCAAAGCCAATCGCCTGGGTTGTAGGTGGTTGTGCTAAGTATTGTACTCATTTTATGAATTAATAAAATAATATTTTTGGCAGCTCATCACATACTTAATTTTCCTGAAATGAACTCTTTCAGTGTGATGAAGTCATTAGGACTACACTGACTTCGATATAGAGAGGATGTATCGAGTGGTCCTTAAACCCTGTTCACAACCAAATGATATATTGTACTGGATGGCAATATATCAAGTATAGGTTGTTGTAGTTCACATCGTTTGGTTATCCTCTTGACCAAATGAGTGTGGTGACACTGATGTGATCTACAAGTGGGATATGTGATATCTTATTGAACGTGACTCCGTGCAGCCCCTTTCTGCCAAAGGGATACTCATGATTGGATATGGGTATATGTGTCCCTCTGACCTGAGATCATCACGGTAGCTTGCAAGCAACTCCCTGTGCTTTGGTGCCGGACTACCCGGATTTTTAATCCGGTGATGGAAGGTTTCTGGGTACAGGCAAGTACTTGTAGAGCAGTGATGGACCAAGATGGAATTGACCAGTCCAAATAGTTTGGATTGAATGTCTTACAATTTCTCAATTTAGCAAATCCTCGGCCGGGGTAGTCCTAGTGAAGAGTCACTGGGCTTGCGAGGTTGAGACACGTAGTCGACTGACTCTGTCTGGGTTGGCAGCCCAATCTCAGTCGTCCTGAGCATTAAAGGTCAAAGGGATGAATTATACGGTAACCATATGCCAGAGGTTCGATAGTTTGCTCCTGCATCTTCGACCTATCCGGATGTTGGGACCCATTGCTAGATGGTTTCCTGTGCTGGTACTAAAATTGTTCTAGTGCTACCGTTTAGGTTCGAACCTATGAGGTCAAATTCCACAGAGGATAACTCTCTGATCCGGATACCGATTACGATTGGGAATCATCTCGATTTTATTATCACGATATTTTTGAGCACTCTTTTCCCTGTCTTGCCCTTGTCTGTGTCAACCGAAAATTATTCCGGGCTGACCAGCACTGCACCAGGATTTTTCTGAATCAGTTTTGAACTGATTCGGAGTTCGTTTCGACCTCCAATTGGTTGTGAACCAATTTTATTCCTTGAACCAGGTTCAATTGGATTGAACCATTTGGTTTAATGGGATTGATCCAAGTGGTTTAAAATTGGGTTTGAACCAATTTTTTGCTTGGACCGGTTATTTGAACCAATGTTTTACTCCTTGAACCGGTGGACCGGTTTTGGTTCCATGGTTCTTCTCAGCGTGATCGTTTACACGGTCATTTGTTTTGCTGGAAGGCCAAACGGCTGGGAGAAAATCTCCAAACGTCGGAAAGGCCAAACGACCGAAACTCTCGAGCTCCCACCCGCTTGTTTTGAAGACCTTAATCCCATGTTTAAGGCTGATTAATTGGATTAACAGCTGATGTTCCCGTCTCTTGGCCTCCCGTCGCTCCACCTCCTTCTCCCAGCAACCTTTATAAACGAACATCATTCCCTATTTTTTGAGAGAAAAACTTTTCACCGTGAGAATATTGGAGAGGGGTCTTTGTGGTTTGTTCTATCCTCTTCTTTGAGAGGCTTAAGGAGAGAGTTTTGGGCTGGGTTTAGGAGCTTTAGAGGGAGAGAAAATCCCATTATTTCAAGCTCAAATTCTGCACTACAGCTACAGAAATCCTATGACCGTGAAGCCCTCTTCCAGCGGCTAGCACCGTGCATGGAGGCGGATCCGAGAGCCCCAGGCATGTCTCCCCTCTAGAGAGAGTATCCTTCTACTCCTAGGAGCAAACCACGCGGACCGGGATCACTCCAGCTGCTCCGAAATGAAGGCCAAAGTCTGCTGCCCAGTTCTGATGCAGAAATCTGGCAGCAGACTTTGGTGATTTATTTTACTTTTTTGGCTTAAATTTGGTTATAGTAATCGGTGGCAAATCGAAGAAGACTTGTCCAAGTTGCTGCTGCTCAAATTTGGGAGCAAACAGAGGTCCGGAAGGAGGTGTTCCGATGATGTTTTGCAAGCCAAAAATAGAGTTCCAAGGAGGAAGACGACTGGAATAACTTTATTCCAGTTATTCCAGTCTATTATAGGTTTATTCCAGAGTTATTCTAGGCAAAATAAAAGGTATGGAAAATTATTTTTTAATCATGCATGGATAGATTAAATTGTTTAATATTTTATAAATATTTTATATGATTATACATGCCTAAATGCAACTAGATTTAGATTAGTTCCTGGCGGAGCAGATTCCCGCTGCGCGAATTTTAAAAATTGTTTTAAAATCCAATCTGCTCCCGTAGATATTTGCATGCCTAGTGTAGGATCTTGTCAAACCACCTGCATAGTTTACTTTTAGTATGGTCACGGGAGTCGGACAACGGTGAAGGTCATCATAACCGTGCTCTGCCGGGGTGGAGTTCCGACAGTAACAGGAAGAGTGATCTCTCCCTCGACCCGTACAGAATCTCCGGTGAAACCCACGAGAGGGGTGTGTACTAGCTTTAGCCGATCATGAGATAAATTCATCCGGGAGAAAGCATCGTAAAAAAGTATGTCGGTGGAGCTCCCACTATCAACTATAATCCGATGTACATGATGCTTAGCGATGGTCATCTCGACCACCACTGCATCGTTGATTACATTTTCATTTTCATTTTCACCTTTTTTCCCCTTTTCAAAGGGGAGTATATTTTCTAGGTTTCCTCCCTCCCGGGCTCTCTTCGATGCGCACCCTATCCCCCAAGAGATCATGCTCACAGGCTTCTCCGTGGGGCAGTTGTCGATTGCAGGGATGGGGGGAAGGGCTGCAAGTGGTTCGTCCTCTACCGAGGCCTCGTTCCTCATGAACTTCTTGAGGTAACCTCTCCTAATCAAGTCCTCAATCTCCCTCTTCAGGTTGCGGCACTCCTCCATGTCGTGGCCATGGTCGCGATGGAATTGGCAGTACTTCATTTTATCGCGATGGTTCTTCGGATTCTGAGGAGGAGGTCAGCGAAGGTAGCGCTTGCCCTCGATCTCCATAAGGATCTTCATTCTCGGAGTGAGGAGACGAGTGTAGGTCTGCTCCGGTATGGGACCAGTCTTCGGCTCCGGTCCCGACCGGAAGTTCGTAGGTGGCCTAGGCCTCCAGGTCCCAGGGACATCCCTCGGGACAGGCTTCTTCGAAGGCTTTCAGTCCAGCTCTCTCCTGGTACGGTCAGCCTCCTCAGCGTGGATGTATTTATGGACACGGAGGAGTTCGGAATACGTTTTGGGTGACTTTTTGTCCAATGAATATGTGTTGACTCCACTAATTGATTTTGATGATAAACAAAATAGTTAAGTATAAATTGAGAACTAATGGTTTGCTTTAAGTGTGTCTTTATTGAAAGGATGTTCATAAAATTTGAAGAAGTCCAATTGTGTTGAAGAACCAAGTTTGAATGGAATGATTGCACAAAACAAGACTTGGACACTCAAAGAAATGGTTGAATGGGTGACTAAGTCAAATGAAAACATATTCCAGCACAAGTTCAGCAATTTCTGTACTTTTTCAATGATTTGTCGACTCAAGATGTCGACACATGACATAATATGTCGACACATGAAGATGATGTGTCGACTCAGGCTGGTAGGCAGCAATGTTTCAAATGGCACAGATGATGTGTCGACACATGGATCTTATGTGTCGACTCAAGGTGTCAATACATGGATCAACACATCACCTGAGACTTTCAAGCCACAGAACTTGCAGAAGTTGAAAGAACAGTTGATGTGTCGATACATGGATGCAACATGTCGACTCAATTGAGAATGTGTCGACTCAACTGAGAATGTGTCGAGTTAGCTAATTTTTCCAGAGAATCTGAATGGAACACTTTGAACTTGTGTCGACTCAAGAAGAACATGTGTCGACCTAATGTGTCGACACATGAAGAGGAAGTGTCGACACATGAAGTTCTGACAACAATAATGGCTAATTTTTTCAAGCATAGAACTCGCTCAAATGCCCTCCAACGGCTAGTTTTTCAAGTATAACGGCTAGATTTTGATTTTGGGAGCTTGGGAAGGTATATAAAGGCTCCAAATCAATTCAAGACAATAACTATTCAACTATTCAAAAAGGTATTGAATATCCAAAGAGATTTTAGAGAGAAAAGAAGAAAGAAGTGCCTTAACTCCTATTCATTCAAGGTTTAACCACTTACAAGCTAAAGGAAGCCTCCAAGCATTCAAAGCCATCAAGAGCATTGAAGATCATTCAATCTTGGGCATTCAAAAGGCTTTAACAAGAGCAAAGCAATACTATATCGAGCTACATTGACTTATTTGCTTTATTATTGAAAGCTTACATTGGTTCTTTATTTCTCTATCTTATATCTTATAATGGCTATTGGTTAGCCTATTGAAAAATCAAGTGAGGTTATTGGTAAGCCTTGAAAACCAATTAAGTTGGTGGTTAGCCCGCAAAACCATTAAGGTTCTTGGTTAGCCCGGAAAACCAAGGAAGGTTTTTGGATAGCCTTGTAAAAACCAATTAGGTTCTTGGTTAGCCCGTAAAACCAAGTGAGGTTGTGACTTGTAAGCCTTGTAAAACAAGTCGGGTTTTGATTAGTGAGCCAAGAAAACAATCGGCTATAATCGTTTGATTATATTGAATTCCCAAGGGGATCTTGAGGAGTGGATGTAGGTGCATTACTGGCACCGAACTATTATAGATTGTTGTATTTATGATTGCTTGTTCTCTCCCTCCTTGCTCTCTATATTTAGCTTATTACTTTTAATTTCCGCTGCACTATTATTTTAAAGCATTGCACTTAAATCACAGTACCTTGTTAAATTGAATTGCATTTCTTGTCTTGTATAGTTTGTAACTTGTATTATCAAGCTTAGCTTTAAATTTTTAGAGACCTAAGTCACCCCCCCTCTTGGGTTGCTTTCTGGGCAACAAGTGGTATCAGAGCCTTATTCTCAGTATATAGGCTTTATCGCCTTGAGTAAAGATCTATGGCAATCCCAATTGGTACTAGTATAGTTGAGGGACAAGCCTCAAATAAATCTTCATTTTTTAATGGAACAAATTATACTTATTGAAAAACTAGGATGAGAATTTATATGCATTCTATAGATTATAATTTATGGAAAGTAGTTGACAAGGGTTCTTCTATTCATTCGGTGATGGTTAATAGTGTTTCCATCCCAAAACTTGAAGAGGATTGGGATGAAAATGACATTAAACAATCCGAGATCAATGCTAAGGCAATGAATACTTGTATTGTGCATTAGATCCTAGTGAGTTTAATAGGATATCTACATGCATGTCCGTCAAAGAAATATTGGACACACTTGAAGTTACCCATGAGGGTACCGATCAAGTGAAGAACACTAAGATCAATATGTTAGTGCACACATATGAGATGTTCCGAGTGGAACCAAATGAATCTATTACTGATATGTATACATGTTTTACAAATATTGTAAATGATATGAGAAGTCTTGGTAAAGTCATATCTAATGCTGATCTTGTGAATAAAATTCTTAGGTCACTACCGACATCGTGGGATCCAAAGGTGACCGCAATTCAAGAAGCAAAGGATGTGGACAAGCTACCTCTTGAGCAGCTAGTGGGATCGCTCATGACTTATGAGCTCAATCTAAAACAAAAATCTATAGACATGGACAAGAAGAAGAAGGGGATTGCTTTCAAGTCTAATATTCAAGAAGAATCCTCGATTGATGAGTCTGAAGATGAAGAAGAGGAAGAAGGTGAAGAAGCCCTCCTTGCTCATAAATTTAAAAGATTCATTAAGAGGAGGAAGGTTCCCCACAAGAAGAAATTTCAATCCAAGAAAAAAGGAAAAGAGAAAGAAAAAGAGAAAGAAAAAGAAAAGGAGAAGGAAATACCTACATGCTTTGAATGCAAGAAGCCCGGGCACTACAAATTTGATTGTCCTCTCCTCAAGAAATTAAGGGAGAAACTAAGGAAGAAAGCCATGATGGCCACGTGGAGTGATAGCGAAGACTCCAGTTCAGAAGAAGAACAGACTAAAATTGCAAATCTCTGCTTCATGGCATATCAGGACAATGAAGAGGTATGTTCTGACTCTAAAGTTGATTTTACTTTCGATGAACTTAAAAATGCTTTCGAAGAGCTTATGCATTATTATAAGTTAGTATTATCTGAAAATAAGAAATTAAAAAGGTATGCTAATAGTTTCTCATTAGAAAATAATTTTTTACTTAATGATGTTAGTTCTTTGAAATCTAAACTAGATGTTTTGGAAAAGAAAATTAATGCTTTAGTTATGGAAAATGAAGTTTTAAAAAGGCCTAAACAAATTGTTTCTAACAATGAGCTTTTAAAGAAAAACAAGGATTTAGAACTTGAAAATGCTAAACACAAAAATGAACTCAAAAAATTAAAACCTTTTGTTGACAAATTTACTTATAGTTCAGAAAAGTTGAATTTACTTTTAAACAATCAAAGAGCTGTTTTTAACAAGGCAGGTTTAGGATATAAACCACAAAAGTAACAAAAGTATTTCAAAGACTTTTTTGTACCTGCATCATCCAGTATTACCTATTTTACTTGTAAAAAATTAGGTCATAAATCATATCAATGTAATTTCAGAAAAATCATGTCTTTTGGTAAAGTGTGGGTTCCAAAAGGAACCATTTCGAATGCTATCCCGAAAGGACCCAAGTTAGCTTGGGTACCTAAAAACAAAGCTTGATTTTATTGCAGGTGTGTCTTGCAACCAAGGAAAACAAACGAATTTGGCATCTTGATAGTGGTTGCTCAAGGCACATGACTAGAGATGTGAAGTAATTCACTTCTCTTGAAGCTTTGAATGGAGGGAGTGTGACCTTCGGTGATAATGGTAAAGGTAAAATCATTAGAATTGGTAAGGTTCACATAACTCCTTCTAATAGTATTAGTAATGTACTTTTAGTAGATGGTTTAAAGCATAATCTTTTGAGCATTAGTCAGTTTTGTGATAAAGGTTTTCAAGTAGTCTTTAAATCATCTTATTGCATGATTTCTAGTCTAGATGTAAATGGAGTACAATTCATTGAGAAAATGCATGAAAATATTTATCTAGTAGATCTTGATGATCTATCTTTGCCTAATGGAGAATGCCTTGTTGCAATGAATTCTACTAAGGAAGATACTAGTTGGTTATGGCATAGAAGGTTAGGGCATGCTAGTATGTACCTTATTTCAAAACTTTTCAAAAAGAATTTAGTTAGAGATTTACTTGAAATCAGTTTTGAAAAAGATAAAATTTGCCAAACATGTCTATTTGGAAAACAAGTCAAAACTTCTTTTAAACCAAAAGGATTTGTAACTACTAGTAGACCACTTGAACTACTCCATATGGATCTCTTTGGACCAACTAGAACATCAAGTCTAGGAGGCAAGATATATAGATTAGTTATTATGGATGATTTTTCGAGATTTACTTGGATTTTCTTTTTAGCACAAAAAGATGAGTCATTTTCTGTATTTGTAAAGTTTTATAGAAAAGTTTCAAACAAAAAGGTGTTTCAGTCGTTTGTATTCGTAGTGATCATGGAACTGAATTTGAAAATCAAGATTTTGAAAACTTTTATAATGAAAAAGTCATAGAACACAATTTCTCTGTACCTAGGACACCTCAGTAGAATGAGATAGTAGAAAGGAAAAATTACACTTTAGAAGAAATGGTATGCATTATGCTTTGTGAAAATGATTTGCCAAGGTATTTTTGGGTTGAAGCTATAAATACAGCCTGTTATATTTTGAATCAAGTTTTGATACGTCATATTTTAAAGAAAACTCCATATGAGCTTTGGAACCAAAGAAAACTAACTTTGAAATATTTTCAAGTTTTTGGTTGTAAATGTTTTGTTTTGAACAATGGAAAAGATCATCTAGGAAAGTTCGATGCCAAGTATGATGAAGGTATCTTTTTAGGATACTCTACATCAAGCAGGGCATACAGAGAATTTAACAAACGAACTTTAGTTGTAGAAGAGTCAGTACATGCTGTATTTGAAGAATATACTAACAAATCCTCAAGAAAAGAGGATACATCTGATGAATGTGTAGGTGTTGACAAACTTCAGAAGCTGACAGTGGATGATCAAGCTCAACCAAATGAAGAAAGTCAGGACAAGGATGAGAAAGAAGATGACACTCCAATGCATCAAGATCTACCAAAGGAATTGAGGTATGCTCATGGACACCTTAAGGAATTAATCTTAGATGATCCATCTAAAGGGATAAGAACTCGAGCTTCTATTAGAAATGAATGTGACTATATTGCTTTTGTATCTCAAGTATAACCTAAATATTTTGAAAAAGCCAAAAAAGACTCTAATTGGATCAATGCTATGCAAGAAGAACTAATACAATTTGACAGAAATAATGTTTGGACACTTGTAGAAAAACTATCTAATGTTTCAATTATTGGCACTAAATGGGTATTTAGGAATAAATTAGATGAAAATGGTATTGTCATTAGAAATAAAACTAGGCTAGTTACTAAAGGCTACAATCAGAAGGAAGGGATTGACTTTGATGAAACCTTTGCTCCTGTTGCAAGACTTGAAGCAATTAGACTATTGTTAGCATTTGCTTGCTTTATGAACTTCAAATTATTTCAAATGGATGTTAAGAGTGCTTTCTTAAATGGTTTTATAAATGAAAAGGTCTTTGTTGAACAACCACCTGGTTTTGAAAATCATGCACATCCTGATCATGTTTTCAAACTCTACAAAGTACTTTATAGATTGAAGCAAGCACCTAGAGCATGGTATGAAAGGTTAAGCAAATTTCTTATTGAAAAAGAATTTTCTAGAGAAAATGTTGACAAAACACTATTTTTGAAAAGGAAAGATAATGATTTATTAGTAGTACAAATATATGTTGATGACATCATTTTCAGTGCTACTAATGAAATTCTTTGTCAAGAGTTTGCTAAGCTTATGCAGGGTGAGTTCGAGATGAGTTTGATGGGTGAACTAAACTTCTTTCTCGGACTCCAGATCAAGCAAACTTCAGATGGTATCTTCATCAACCAAGCTAAGTACACAAGAAAAATTATCAAAAAGTTTGGGATGGAGACTACTAAGCTAATAGGTACGTCTATGAGCCTCTCATGTAAACTAGATAAAGATGAAAATGGTAAATCTGTATATCAAAAATTATATAGAGGCATGATAGGTTCATTACTGTATCTGACTGCTAGTAGACCAGATATTATGTTCAGTGTCTGCATGTATGCTAGATATCAGTCTGAACCTAAGGAATCACATCTTATGGATGTTAAACGCATTATTAGATATCTATCTGGTACTATTAGTATTGGTTTGTGGTATACTAGAAATTCTTTTACTAAATTGATTGGATATTCTGATGCAGACTTTGCTGGTTGTAGATTAGATAGAAAGAGTACTAGTGAAACTTGCCAATTTCTTGGAGTTAACTTAATCTTATGGTTTAGCAAGAAACAAACTTTAGTTGCACTATCCACAGCTGAGGCTGAGTATATTGCAGCAGGAAGTTGTTGTGCTCTAATCTTGTGGATTAAGCAATAACTTGAAGACTTTGGAATCAAGTTAGCTAGAACTCCTATTAAATGTGATAATACCATTGCTATTTGCTTGACTAAAAATCCTATTCAACACTCTAGGAGTAAGCACATTGAAATTAAACATCACTTTATTAGAGATCATATAGAAAACAATGATATTTTGCTTGAATTTATATGAACTAAATTTCAATTAGCTGATATTTTAACTAAACCTCTCTTGGAAGATCGATTCTGTATGATTAGAAGAGAGCTCAGGATCATCAATCCGTTTGATTAAATTTGTCCCTTAATTTGACTCAAACTAGATCAGTTCAACCTTATTTATGATATATCATGATTGATCATTACTGATTTGACTCCAAATACATGTTACTTCAATTGATTTTGATCATTCAGTGAAATTCCAAATTTTTCAGTTTTTAAGTCGATGTGTCGACACATCATGAGTCGACACCAAAATGTGTCGACACATGCGTGACTCGACACATGCCCGATAGCAAACTGAGATTTTAAGGGTTTCCGAACCATTTTTTCCCCAAATTTCATTCTCCTCCAAGCCGACACTTCGAATCCAGGTATCCATCTTCTCGTTTCCTTGCTTTTACCCATCGTTTTCTCAGATTTGAAGGTTCAGTGGTCATTTTTGTTGGATTTCCTCCTAGGTTTTAGCTCTTAAACCCTAGAAACTCCTTATTTCCACCAAAAACCTTGCCAAATCTTTGATTGTTGATAATGGGTCCTCGCAAACAAGTCGTTCACCAACCGCGTCAGTCATAGCATGAAGAGGAGCAGAGAACGAAGGCACGACACGAGTCTAGAGCTCCGGATTTGCCTGCATGACCATTGTTTACTCCTTCTAGCTGGATGAGCTCCAAGATAGTGGTTGGAGGACGCCGAGTGGACTTCTCTTTCTTAGACCAGCAGCATTTCAGGATTGGAGATTGGATTAGACATGCTAGTTTGGCCTCTTTTTGTTCGCTCAGCAAGAGATACCATCTTGGATTGATGAGAGAGTTCTATGGATCACTTGCCCGTGGATCAGATAGTTGGGTTGCACAGGTTAGAGGATGGGATATCCCCATTTCAGCAAAGATTTTGAGCTGAGTGTGGGATATACCCATGACTAGATCAGTTATTGATAGTCTGATGGATAGAGTTAGTGGCCTCCGGTGTATTTTTGAGTCCGATATCTTACCAGAGGGAGCAACTGTTCCAGCATCGAGACTATCTGCGGAGATGAGACTACTACATCATATCATCGCCCGAATTCTTCTACCGAAGACCGGTCGTTTTGACTACATTGCCGAGCGAGAGTTGCTGGTGATGGTCTCACTGATTCAGTGGACGCCGATTTGTCTTCCTATTCTGATAGTACATCAGATTACCAAGGCGTCGTCTAGTCAGCGGCTCTGCTTGCCGTATGGCATGGAATTGATTGTACTATTTTGGGAGTATGGAGTCAGCTTCCAGGATGAGCCTTATCGTACTTTGATCCATACTGATGTATATGACATCAGGTCACTACATCGCATGGGTTATCATTTAGTCTGAGGCCAGTGGACACGGAGGACATCAGGACAGGCTTAGGATGCAGCTGACATTGATGAGGACATAGTAGAGGAGGAGTGGATTCTTTCAGGTGAGGCTGGATCGAGCGAGACACAGCTTGAGACGGCAGGACAGCCAGCTCAGCCTGATCCTTCTACATCTACCCAGCCACAGCCAGCGCAGACAGAGACTCGTGGTACTTCGGATACCTTAGAGGACAAAGTCAGATGCATAGATATCGATGTTTTCATCATGAGGCACTGTCTAGACATCTTTATTGCTGAGACGAAAGAGAGCCATATTGGTCTTAGTGATGGTATTTCGGCTATTCTCTCAGCACTGTCCAGATCTTCGACGAGTGCTCCTGCTGCAAACACTATTCCTGCTTCTGTTGATGTACCTGTCCCAGTACCAACTGATGACCTTGCTGATATCGACTCTGGTGTTGAGACTACTGTTGGAGATGGAGATGGAGATACAATGATTGGAGATATTGATGGAAATGAGGAGACCAACTCAAACCGGTTTGATATTGCTGATCTTACGTCAAAGCCAGTTGCGAAGGTGACGGATGATGTGCCTGCGAGCCCTATTATTGATCCATCCTTCTCACTTGTCCCGTTTCCTGATTCATCCTCTCCTTCTAGATCGGTTGATCACACTCCAGTTCCTATTCCTATTCTTAGTCCTGTTATTGATTCACCTACTATTGATTCTCCTGTCATTCATACACCTATCATTGAGACACCCTCTTTTGACACATCTATTGTAGATACACCGATACCTTCCATAGCTGATACTATTGTTCTTGATACGCCTGTATCATCAGCCGTTACACCTACTTTTGATACTCCTACCCTTCATACATCCTCATTGACTCGAGAGCTTGGGTTTTATACACCCGGCTTTCAGCATCTTGATTCAGGCCCTACTTTTGATCGTACTCCTGCTCCAGCTGTTGCTGAAATGATTTACCTCCTGCTCCAGCTGTTGCTGAAATGATTTACCCGATCAATTTAGTTCCTATGGAGGATGTAGCTCCTACCTTTACTGCTTCAGCCCGAGGTCGGACTTATATTCATCGTAGAGGATGTGGATGCCGTACACCTCCTCAGCCGACCAGGACTAGACTTCGAGATCTACGATCATGATGGCCTAGAGCTCAATCTTTTACTGATACCGGACCGATCGAGATCGGTTCATCTTCTAATGACTCGATGGATGAGGATTAGGACATTGATGTATTTCTAGATAGTTTTATATTTCTAGATAGTTTACTTTCATGCTTACATGTACTTTTATCTTTGTTGTGTACTTGATAATACATATATGTTTTGATTACTCATTCCTATATCTTTGATGGACATGAATGCTATATCTTGAATTGCTTTCATGAATGTACTTCCTAAAGAAAATATTCCGAAAATAAATGTATTCCCTTTATCTACCTTTTTAATGATAACAAAAAGGGAGAGTAATTCATGATATTATTTAAGTATAAATGTGTTTACTTCTCCAAACTAAAGGGGGAGTAACTTTTAATTTTTGAAAACCTGAATTTATGAAAGGGGGAGCTTTATCTTTTGTCAAAGTAAATTTGATTCTCAAAACCCCTCTTTCAATGTTTTTGAAAAGGTTCTCACAAATTTTGTTATGAATCATTAATTCAGGGGGAGCTTTGTTAATTGCTGAGATTTTATAATTGCTGAAATTTTCATTGTAAGAGTATCATAATACATGTTCTTAATGTATTTAAATAAATATCAAAGTTCTGACAAAGCTCTGATACTCTCTATCTTTGAATCAAGCTCAAATTCTATTACTTGTATTTTGAATGATTATATCTTTAAGTAATGATTGATATACTTAATGCTTTCAATATTATGCATCTTGATCAATTCTCTTAAAGCTTTACTTTTAAAGCAATTTATACTTAAGGGTTTTGTCATCATCAAAAAGGGAGAGATTGTTGACTTCACTAATTGATTTTGATGATAAGAAAAATAGTTAAGTATAAATTGAGGACTAATGGTTTGCTTTAAGTGTGTCTTTATTGAAATGATGCTCACAAAATTTGAAGAAGCCCAATTGTGTTGAAGAACCAAGTTTGAATGGAATGATTGCACAAAATAAGACTTGGACACTCAAAGAAATGGTTGAATGGATGACTAAGTCAAATGGAAATATGTTCCAGCACAAGTTCAGCAATTCCTGTACTTTTTCAATGATGTGTCGACTCAAGGTGTCGACACATGACATAATGTGTCGACACATGAAGATGATGTGTTGACTCAGGCTGGTACGCAGTAATGTTTCAAATGGCATAGATGATGCGTCGGCACATGGACCTTATGTGTCGACTCAAGGTGTCAACACATGGATCAACACATCGCCTGAGATTTTTAAGCCACAGAACTTGCAGAAGTTGAAGGAACAATTGATGTGTCGATACATGGATGCAACGTATCGACTCAACTGAGAATATGTTGACTCAGCTAATTTTTCCAAAGAATCTGAATGGAACACTTTGAACTTGTGTCGACTCAAGAAGAGCATGTGTCAACCTAATGTATTGATAAATGAAGAGGAAGTATCGACACATGGAGTTCTGACAATAGTAACGACTAGTTTTTTCAAGCACAGAACTCGCCTAAATGCCCTCCAACGGCTCGTTTTTCAAGTATAATGGCTATATTTCGGTTTTAGGGGCTTGGAAAGGTATATAAAGGCTCCAAATCAAATCAAGATAATAACTATTCAACTATTCAAAAAGGTATTGAAAATTCAAAGAGATTTTAGAGAGAAAAGAAGAAAGAAGTGCCTTAACTCCTATTCATTCAAGGTTCAACCACTCACAAGCTAAAGAAAGCCTCCAAGCATTCAAAGCCATCAAGAGCATTGAAGATCATTCAATCTTGGGCATTCAAAAGGCTTCAACAAGAACAAAGCAATACTACATCGAGCTACATCGACTTATTTGCTTTATTATTGAAAGCTTACATTAGTTCTTTATTTCTCCATCTTATATCTTGTAAAGGTTATTGGTTAGCCTATTGGAAAACCAAGTGAGGTTATTGGTAAGCCTTGAAAACCAATTAGGTTGGTGGTTAGCCCGCAAAACCATTAAGGTTCTTGGTTAGCCCGGAAAACCAAGGGAGATTTTTGGTTAGCCTTGTGAAAACCAATTAGGTTCTTGGTTAGCCTGTAAAACCAAGTGAGGTTGTGACTTGTAAGCCTTGTAAAACAAGTCGGGTTCTGATTAGTGAGCCCGGAAAACTAATCGGCTATAATCGTTTGATTATAGTGAATTCCCAAGGAGATCTTGGGGAGTGGATGTAGGTGCATTGCTGACACCGAACTACTATAGATTGTTGTGTTTGTGATTGCTTGTTCTCTCCATCCTTGCTCTTTACATTTTGTTTATTGCTTTTAATTTTCGCTGCACTATTACTTTAGAGCATTGCACTTAAATCACAGTACCTTGTTAAATTGAATTGCATATCTTGTCTTATATAGTTTGTAACTTGTATTATCAAGCTTAGCTTTAAATTTTTAGAGACCTAATTCACCCTCCCTCTTGTGTTGCTTTATGGGCAACAATATGTTAGACGGGAGGTCTTGAGCCCTCGCTTCAACGCCAACATGGCGACGGGCTCGTCCAAGCTATAGATTTCCAGGGCAGCAGTCTTGAAGCGGGTTACATAGTCCCGCAGGAGCTTTTGGTCTTGCTGACGGATTGAGAAGAGGCTATCCACCTCCCTTGGCACTTTTCGACAAGCGTCAAAGTGTGCTACAAACTTTCCTTCCAACTGCTGGAAGGAGTCGATAGACTCAGGCTCGAGGCGGGTGAACCAAACTCCACCTGAGGCATGCGGAACCGACTCAGGATCGGTTCCTTTTGGATTTCCCGAGAGAAGGGGTGTCGGGCATTATAGCCCACTGGCTCACTAGGGGAGCCTTGCATGTTGGCGAACCAGTGGGAGAGCTCCGCCAGTTTGCACTCTTGCTCTTCCAGGCACCTTTCAGCTAGACGCCTGATGGCCTCGTCAGTGGAACCTTCCATCGAGGCCGCTAGAGAGGAAGGTGCTGATAGGTCACAATGAGGGGCCTTGTCGCGGTGGTGCTTGCTATGCTTGGCAGCATCATTGTTGTCCGCCGGGGATCGGCTCTCATGGTCCACCGTCCTAGAATGATTTCTCTTTGCGGGGGTCTAGTGACTCCCACGGGGATTGGTTGCTGCCTGCAGATGGGACGGCCTACCTTGGATGAAGCGCATGCTTCCGCAGGGGCCCGTGGCTTGGGTCACAGGGGTCCCTGGCTGGGGTTGAGTCACCAGGGAGTGCTGCTGATGTTGCAGCTGCCTCATGGCTATGGTCAGTGTCTGCAATTGTTGGACAATGGCAGCATATTAACTGTCCACCGAGGGTAGCTGAGGAGGTAGAGCAGGAGGAGCGGGGAGTTCTCTTTCCGGGCTGCGGTGGCCCGAAGAAGAGGGAACCTCCCCTGCCCAGCTGGTGGAGGCTTCATGTCCGCGAGTCACCACCATACTCGGGATCGAGCTACTCTCGAGCTTGAGGGGGGCTTACTCGAATAGGGGCCTTGTTTGCCCCCTATATGGCTCACCAATCTATTATCGACTTACCACTGTGGCCTGTAGCTGTGAGTTGGCGCCAAACTGCAGTCCCCTTTGCTGCGGAATCCGATGCTCCCAGACATGCAAAACGAGGTTAGAGATCCGGGTCGGGGATCCCGACGGGGGCACTCCGACGATCAAGTTAGAGAGCAGTAAAGTGGAATAGATCCACTAAAACGGATCCTTGTTGGGTTTTCGTGCTTAGAGGAATCTTTGATGAGAAGATGAGTGAGATCAAGAGGGATCAGCGTTCTGGTTCCTACAGCTGGGCTTGTCGAGCTCGCTCCTATCGGTCCCTCTGGGGCTCTTGTCTTAGGATCGTCCCCTCTTTTCTTGTGCCTGCTTGCCCTCTCGATTGCTTACCTTCCTTCTTGCCCTTGGTCTCCCTTTTTAGGTCGCTGGTCGTGGGATGCACTCGTGCCTCGATTCCCCCTCTTGGGGATTTTCTGGAGGTCAACGACGCTTAGCGACCATTCTCCCTGGTTGTTCCCCCTCACGGTCGAGAGTTAAGTGGTGAGCCGGCCTCATCTGCCGTGCAGTCACGAAAGGGGGAACTTGGCGGGCTTGAGGCATTGACCGTGGCTCTCTTTTTTTGGAGTACCAGGTTATCGGGTGCCGGATTTGGTATCTTGAGCAGGGTGCCCCTTCTAAACTGGTGCAAACGAGGTTCCGCGCATTGTTACAGGCCTGCGGACACCGTACTGGGTGCGTCGCCTGTGCGCGCCATCCCCAGCAGCCTCCTCGAGGCTTGCGCCCTCGGTCCTTCCGTGCTCCGCAAAGAAGGCTGACTTCGGTGGAGGTGGACCCGTCAAGGGGCGCCACCTGGCAAAGGAGCAGAGGTGCCTGGCTCGACTCCGGCCTTGGTGGACCCATTTGGAGGTGCCACCTGGCGAAGGAGCAGAGGCATGACCACTTCGGTCGAGGTGGACCCCGCCTGAGTCGACACCTGGTGAAGTGGTAGAGGCCAGCTCGACTTCGGCCGAGGTGGACCCATCTGGGGGCGCCACCTGGCGAAGGAGCATGGGGAGCCCGGCTCAACTTCGGCGAGGTGGGCCCATCTGGGGGCGCCACCTAACGAAGGAGCAGAGGCAAGGCCACTTCCTCCGAGGTGGACCCCACCTAGGTCGACATCTAGCGAAGTGGTAAAGGCCAGCTTGACTTCGATCGAGATGGACCCATCTGGGGGCGCCACCTGACGAAGGAGCAGGGGGAGCTCGGCTTGACTTCGACGAGGTGGGCCCATTTGAGGATGCCACCTGGCGAAGGAGCAGAGGCTGGGCCACTTCGGCCTAGGTGGACCTGCCTGGGTCGACACCTGGCGAAGTGGCAGAGGCGAGCTCGACTTCGGTCGAGGTGGACCCACCTGGGGGCGCCACTTAGCGAAGGAGCAAGGGGAGCCCGGCTCGACTTTGACGAGGTGGGCCCATCTGGGGGCGCCACCTGGCGAAGGAGCAGAGACAGGGACATTTCGGCCGAGGTGGACCCGCCTGGATCGACACCTAACAAAGTGACAGAGGCCAGCTTGACTTCGACCGAGGTGGACCCATCTGGGGGCGCCACCTGCAGCTCGACTTCGACGAGGTGGGCTTATCTATGGGCGCCACATAGCGAAGGAGAAGAGGCAGGACCACTTCGATTGAGGTGGATCCCGCCTGGATCGACATATGGCGAAATGGAAGAGGTGCCGAGCTCAGTCCGAGGTCGGCTTGACTGCTAGCCAAGCCACCTGGCAGGAAAGCCCGAAGATGACGCCGCGTGGTACCGCCTAGTGACTAACTGGATCTGACGCACACTTCACGTCAGCGATGTTGCCATATCAGAATATATATATATATTCTATTAAATTAAAAAAAATAAATTATTACTTGCATTAAATCCTCCATGCTTTCGTTTTTTCCGTTGGATTTGATGGTAAAGGACTTCCATCCCGCTATGCCATAAAGATAGATGCTACATAATCCAACGAAGAGAAGAAATGCGCGCCATTTTAGAATTTTTTCACCGGAAACCCCAGATAAATAATTCCTCATTTTCTTTTGATCTAGTTCAGAAGTTCACCGCAAGGGGCCGATCATTGGCCAGCTGCCACCAGCTCAAATATCCCGCACGAATCTTTGCGCAACAGAAGGAAAAACAAAAAAAAATTAACAATAGGACTCCCATCCTCTCCCGGATCCACCGGAAAGCGGACTTCGAGGGACAGTCGGACTCGGCCGATCAGTCCAAAATATCCCTCCTCCCTCTAATCATCTCGCTTCTATTCTTCGATCAATAGCCGGCGAGATACGTTTGATTTTTCTTGGCTTCGATCGAGCGTCCCTCTCAAAGTCACTGCCGATTCTCACCAGACGCGAGGTAAGGACCTCAAAAGTCTCTTCTTCTCTCTCTCTTGGTCCATTGGCCAGCGTTTCCACCATCGGTAGAGCCCGCAAGTTGCCGGATATGGCTGAACAAAGCCCTCCCCTGTTTCGGCTCTTCTCCCCTCTTATTGTTTCCACCGCTGCCGACCGCCGATTTGGGCCGGCCGGCCTTCACCGCTCTTCTGGGTGCTTCGACGTCTCACCACAACTCACGAGCGCCGGCCGGTGAGTGGATTTTTGTTTCCATTATCTTCGGGTTTTTTTTTCCTTCTGTTACTCTTTTCCGCCGCGGCCAAGCGCTGCCGTGGGTCACCGTCTCTGATCCCTCTGAACCTCCATGATTCCCGTTCTATTCTGTTTTAACTCTCTTTTTAAATTTCTCCCTCTTCCTCCCCTGTTGTGAGAATTAGATTCAGACTTCTAAGTCCCAGACTTTGCAAGAGGACATTTTTTTTTTTAGAAAAAAAGAAAAAATAGGGAAAATGATAAAAACATGTATTCATTTGATTAAATGTTTATGTCTTTTCAACATAAACGACCAGAATCAGCTTAAGGATACGAGAATTAGGACATCTACTGAAGTTATTTCAGTACCTGCATCCATAACAAGCTTTATAAATAACACAAGTTGGCTTTATTCTCTATCAGCTGCAACAAAGAATTGATAAGCATGAAGGTTATATATATATAAAGAGCTTGACTTGGCTACCCTTGAATGGATCTCCATTCAATTTTACATTAGACAATGGTTGTCCCAATCAACGATATGAGCCATTAGATGTGATCTATTACCGTAAGATTGCTCACATATTAAAAATCATGTGATTCAGAGATGACCATCCTATGCATCAAATTACCCAAAAATGATCCAAAGCACATGATTTTTTGTACTAAGCTATTTAAAAGTAGTAGCTCTGATCAGATTTGAGTAGAGATCCACTTAAGTATAACCTCCTCTAACCCATATATAAAATAGGCAGGCTTGAAATGAATATTTAATTTTTGAACTTTGACCTGAAACAGACTTGAAGATATAAACGTAGTGGTCCATTACCAGATTCATTATTACAAATTTCGATGAACACCTTTAAAAAGAGTAGTATATGGCGTGTTCTTCTCCTTGAAGTTCATATAGCTATCAAAGGAGACAAAAGAAGAGAAAGAAAGAGTCTTGCTACCTATTTGATTAAGTCAATAAAAGTTTGAAAATGTTGTATAGTCACTGCTAGCATGGAGTCCCTGGATCGGCCGGTCAGAGCCGCTACAACGCAGGATCGCTTCCTGGTTCACCTGCAAAACAGGTCCCTTGCCGGAGTTGTTCCGGCGGGGGACACTCCGATATCTAAGTCAGTGGCAGATTTCAGCCATAGAATGGGGAAGATGTCGAAGGTGGAAAAGAAAAAGAGCTCTTGGAGATTGAGAATGTGTATTTGCGAGATTATTTACATAGAATGGGGAAGATGTCGAAGGTGGAAGAGAAAAAAAGCTCTTGGAGATTGAAAATGTATATGTGCGATATTATTTACGCGTACCTTACGAGCCATCCTCCTTACACATATTTAAAAGATGACCTCCGGTCTGTGGCCCGCTCTTTTCCCGGAGATCATGGGGAGCCATTCACTCCCATGATAGTCGATCGTGGGTTGTCAATGAGCGGTTCCGGCCAGATCGGAGGCGTGGCTGCAGGAATTGCGCGCCATGATCATGGCATGATGAGTGTCGATTGTAATCGTTGGTTACAGTTTCCTTCTTGACAGATTGTAGTTCAAGCTTCGGGTTTTCCCTTGCGTGGGCCGAAGGCTTGATATTTTCCCAAGGCTAGAGATCATGTCTACGGCAGGGACTGAAGTTCGTGTCTTCGGAAGTCGGTGAGTAGTTCAGACTTTGGCTGGGACCGAAGGTGCTACCCGAAGGGCTGTCCTTCGGATGTTGTAATTCGGTGTGAAGCCTTGAGTTGCTTACAGTTAGCCTTTGCTTAGTCCGAAGTCCGTAGCCCGGAGAATCGGGGCTTCGATAAGTCGAACCGAAGCCTGATCCGTAGCTAAACCAGGATATCCCAACAGTTGCCCCTCTACTCAGTTGTCGAAGCGAAGATCTGCCTTGAGAAGTGAGAGTATTATTACCTTATCGCTTTCTTCCTGAGAGATGGTGCAGTAAATGATTACGGGACCTCCACTAGGCTGGCCATCACGATCTGAGAATCAGATGATGGACAGGTGCCATTCCCTAATTGGAGAAGAGTAAATGGCCCTGAAGCTATCTCTCCTCGTCCCGTTGCATAGTGGTTGAGGCAATCTTTTGATTGGGATTTGGATAGTTATGGTGGTTGTTTTCCGCCCGTTGGATGAAGGACAGATCTTATCCTAGCGGTCAGTCGTAAGTGGGTCACCTCCTAGGGTAACCTTGAGTCAAATTAACCCTCTGCAGGGATCCCGAGACCCTTACTTTTCTTTTGGGGAAGAGTGAAGGTCTGGGCAAGGAAGCTTCTTCAACCTTATCTCATTCTCCGCCCAAACCGTTCTGGAGTACCAATCTATTCTTCAGGTAGAATCCTCTTTCCACCCCTTCGCTTCATTCCTTTGTCATGGAAGAGACCGTAGAGAGTCAGGAGAAGCAGGTTGAGCCCTCGGGGGCCGGAGATAGAGTAGGTCCAGAGTCGGTCCCCAGCTCGGTTCTCAGAGCAAAGCAACCCTTCTTTGGGAATGCTACCATATTCCCGAGGAATTTCCCTTCGTCCTCCCCGCGCCTGAGAAGCGAGTGAACAAAGCTCCCCCTGGGTGCCTAGCTGTATACGAAGATCACCTGAAGTCTGGTCTTCGGTTTTCCCTGCACCCCTTCTTTGTTAAGATTTTTCGCTTGTACCAAGTGGTGCCAGCGCAGCTAATCCCAAACAGCATCAGGAACATCTGCGGGTTCCTGGTCATGTGCAGCGTCGCCAATATAGAGCCTAGGACCAACTTGTTCTCAGCCCTTTTCGTCCTCAAGAGGGACTTCCACAGCAATGAATGGTGGGTGATCGATCCCAGATCGGGCCGCAAGGTGATTAAGGATATACCCAGCGCCATCCACGGGTGGAAACCCGTCTTTGTGTTTGTGTTGTCCTTCGACTCATGGGGCTTCGACACTGAGTGAAAGAAGCCTCGCCTGACCGTCAATGACGGAAAGAAAGTCTTGGCGGCCGATTAGTCGGACTATGATCTTCTGACCAACTCGGAAATCGCTCATATCCGGGAGTTGTTGGAGGAGAGAAACCTCCATCGAGCGGGAATCAGTAAATTCCCCTCACTAGGTATAGCAGTGAAAATTTCTGCTCTTCTTCTTTAAATTTCATTGTAGCTCATTTAACTGAGGTGATCCCCTTTGCCTGCAGGTGGTGGGATGAAGCGCAATCCGAGCTGGCTTCGCCAGACTTCGGAGAGGAGGGTGGCATAGGCCTCTTCCACCAGGTCTGCAACTCGGAAGAGAGCTCGGAGAGATGGTCCCGAAGGGGACCAAAGCGCTCCATCTTCTCGAGGCATCTCGGGGGAAAATGCAGTGGCCGTGGAAGAGGTTCCAGCGAGGCCCTGCCCAGTCGAGACTCCAGCGGCGGTCGCCTCTCCAGTTGACACGACGGGGGGCCCGCCTTAAGGAGTGGAAGTGCCACCGGTTTGCCCATTTGCCGCTGATAGGGGCAAGGCGTGGCAAGTTGAAGAAGAGTCCGTCTGTGGAGCTTCTTCAGCTGAAGGTTGCTCGACGAACCCTTCGGAGCTCCTACCTATGGGAGAATTGCTGGTCCCGGAGGAGGCTAGATAGGCGTTGAAGGGCACGATACAGCCTTGCAACCTGGCAATTCTCCGGAACCGGAGCTTTCATAAAGTGTCCGATTCCGGCTTTGCCGCCCTGCAACAGGTATGATTATCACCGCCTCCCTTGCCTTGAGAGTTACTTGAACCTCGATTCTTCTTTTTTGATGTAGTTGGTCTATGACTTCACCTTCATGGAGGAATGCCTGGGGAATGTGGACAGCCTCATCTATGACCTCAAGGAGGAGCTTCAGACTGCTAGGGCTGCCAGGGATGTAGTCGAGGAGCTGAAGCAATCCATGGAGGACCATCTTGTCCGGGTGACCGATGAAGTTCGCGACCTGAATGGCGAACTGAAAAGCGCCCACTCGAGGATAGCGGGATAAGAGGCAGGGTAGAACAGGAGCAGGAGGCAAGTTGAATCCCTGGAGCGGACTGCCAGGAAGAACCAGCAGAGGATGGAGAGCCTATCCAAGGTGGTGGAGGAGGCTTCTAGGAGGGCCGTAGAGGTGACCCTAGAATCCGAAACTGCCAAAAGGGAGGCCGAAGCCGCCAAGAGGGAGTCCGAAGCTTTGAGGAAGCAGATGGACAATGCCGTGGCTGACTTCAAGATGTCTTCATAATTTCAGACAGAGATTGATGAAGCACCCTTGTATGCCTACCAGCACAGCTTCAATGATGGGTGTTGCCGATCTCGCCGCCGCGCCTGTGGCTTCGAAGCCGCCGATTTGACTAGACCATCTCTTTCCCCTTTCCCCTTCTGGACCAAAGAACTAGGTGGCGGGGAGCCTAGCGAGGAAAGAGTAAAGGGAGGGCGCCGGTCAGACCGCCGACCAGACTTTGGGTCGAGTGTGAGCGCTCTTCTTCCCAAGCGCCGACGATGCCCGTTATTGGGTCCTGTTTTGTCAGGACTTCGCCTCTCGACTGCGGGACCTGTCGGGCCGATGTAAGCGATGTTTCGCGTGTCGCTGCCGACCGTACGCGCGCTAATCTTGGGGTGCGGCGTGCACGACTCGAGGGGCAATCTTGGAGCTCGTGCTCCCGCTTCTCGGAAGCTTCTCCGCACAGGTTGGCCTGCCTCGGTCGAGGTGGACCCCTCTTGGGTGGACACCTGGCGGAGCGGCAGGGGGCGTTCAACTTCGACCGAGGTGGTCCCGTCTCCGGGCGCCACTTGGCAAAGGAGCGAGGGGGCCCGGCTCGACCTCGGCCGAGGTGGAACGTCTCAGGGTGCCACCTGACGAGGGAGCAGGGGGGGCCGTCGGCTTCGGCCGAGGTGGACCCCTCCTGGGTGGACACCTGGCGGAGCGGCAGAGGGGCGCTCAACTTCGGCTGAGGTGGTCCTATCTCCGGGTGCCACCTGGCGAAGGAACGAGGGGGCCCGGCTCAACCTCGGTTGAGGTGGAACTGTCTCGGGGCGCCACCTGGCGAGGGAGCAGGGGGGCCGCCGACTTCGGCCGAGGTGGACCCCTCCTGGGTGGACACCTGGCGGAGCGACAAAGGGGCACTCGACTTCGACCGAGGTGGTCCCGTCTCCGGGCGCCACCTGGCGAAGGAGCGAGGGAGCCCGGCTCGACCTCGGCCGAGGTGGAACCGTCTCAGGGCACCACCTGGCGAGGGAGCAGGGGGCCGCCGGCTTCGATCGAGGTGGACCCCTCCTGGGTGGACACCTGGCGGAGCGGCAGAGGGGCGCTCGACTTCGGCCGAGGTGGTCCCGTCTCCGGGCGCCACCTGGCGAAGGAGCGAGGGGGCCCGGCTCGACCTCGGTCGAGGTGGGACCGTCTCAGGGCGCCACCTGGCGAAGGAGCAGGGGGCCACCGGCTTCGACCGAGGTGGACCCCTCCTGGGTGGACACCTGGCGGAGCGGTAGAGGGGCGCTCGACTTTGGCCGAGGTGGTCCCGTCTCCAAGCGCCACCTGGGGAAGGAGCGAGGGGGCCCGGCTCGACCTTGGCCGAGGTGGGACCTTCTCAGGGCGCCACCTGGCGAGGGAGCACGGGGCCGCTGGCTTAGGCCGAGGTGGACCCCTCCTGGGTGGACACCTGGCGGAGCGGCAGAGGGGCGCTCGACTTCGGCCGAGGTGGTCCCGTCTCTGGGCACCACCTGGCGAAGGAGCGAGGGGGCCCGGCTCGACCTCGGCCGAGGTGGGACCGTCTCAGGGCGCCACCTGTCGAGGGAGTAGGGGGCTGCCGGCTTCCGTCGAGGTGGACCCCTCCTGGGTGGACACCTGGCGGAGTGGCAGGAAGGCCTGGACTGACCTCGACTTCGACCGAGGCGGAGCCACATCTGACCTTGTCGAAAAACTCCACGTGGCTCGGATCACGACCAGCGAATTCTGAGATACGCCATGTCATCGTAACGGCCGTAACAGTTGCCCCCCATCCCCCCGTTCCGTTGAGGCGTCATGGCTCGGAACGTGGGGATTTAATGCGTAGATGACGTAGGGAAGGCGAAGATCTCGCGCCATGATTGCCACGATCCTCGTCGCCGTTCCTCGTTGCGCCCAAAGCCCTATAAGAGGTCGCCACGTGTCGCCTCTCCGGTTGTAATTAATCCGTCGCTTCGACACAGAGGCCGTTTCCCTGCAACCAAAGCATCGATGTCGGGCATGCATCCACGCGGCATCCATTCGATGTTCCGGAACGGAATGACGGGTACGGCCACTATCGATCGAACTTGAAAAGGAGGGGACTTTCCGGAACGAGGCCCTTTCCCTTTCTCACGCTCCGTCGGCAGTTTGCAGCAGGCTATCTCCCACTCCCCCGGGTTGCCACCTCTTTTGCACAGTGCATTTCGGTGAGTGCTTCCATTTTCCTTCTTGCTCCGTCCCTTTCCTTTAGCGACTTTTCCTCACCACCTTCTTCTTCATGGTGCGCCGCCGCCATGTTTCGTCCAACCCGGACGAGGCCGGTCCATCCCGACCGAGGACTCCATCGCCTTCCTCCTCGGAAGCGGAGGTGATCCCGGAGGAGACCCGCAGCGACTCCAGCCTAGGGGTATCATCATAGGCATTCCTAGGGGTCTTAGGTCTCCCCCCATATTTTCTGCCCATCCTATCTCTTCTCTTCCTCCTCCGGCCCTTCCTTCTGTCGGTCCCTCCGGTCACGTTTCAACGATAACTAAAGGTGACCTTTCCATGCTCCGGGAAGTCTATGGCATCCCGGGGTCGATCCATCTTTCTCTTCCGCGGCCTGGGGATCGCGTCACCTTGAGTGGCCTCGGCCGTATAGTTTTCTACGAGGACTTCCTCCTTAGGGGTTTTCAATTTTCTCTGTACCCCTTCTTTCTTTCCTTCCTCGGTCATTTCCGCCTCGTCCCGGCCCAGTTGGCTCCCAACGCCATCCGGGTTATCTTCTCCTTCATCGTTTTCTACCACTTTCACGGGTTTGTTGCTCGTTTCTCCCTCTTCAGGGCTCTTTTCACCCTGAAGCGGTACTCCACCGATGATGGCTGGTGGTACATTTTGCCCCGGCCTAGGTGTCTCCGGTTCGACCTCCCTTCCTCCATCAAGGGTTGGAAGAACCGGTTCTTTTTCGCCTCGGTTGATGACGTCGACTGGGCCTGGAGCGAACTGGATCGATCCCCGAACCGGAACTCTCAAGTCGAGCCGGCGGACCAGGAAGCTTACTCCCAGCTATTGAGCGACGTGGTCCCCTCGCTCGATGTTCTGCTCTCGGAACAGAACTTGTTCGAGGCGGGGATCAGTCCTATCCAAGAGCCGGGTGAGGCTCAGCTTTTTCTCTTACTCTGCACTTCCTCCCTTTCTCCCCTTCTTTCTTTAACTGGGATGACCGATCTCCTTTCCATTTTAGGTATGAAGTTCTCCCTGGAGAACCTTCTGGAGGGCGCAGCTCAGAGGGACACCGCCGAGGGAGACGAGCCCGCGGCGAAGAGGGCTCGCACCGAGGCGAGCCGGGAGGCCGTGCCGACGCCCGCCCCCGGTCCAGCAGTTGCAGCTCCCGTGCCCAGGCCACCTCGGGCCTGAGCTGTCGACGCCCCCGTCATTCGTCTTGACGGGGCCGCAGAAGAGGGAGGCCCGGTTCCCTCCCGGGTAGTGCCTGCCTCCACCGCAGCTCCGACGGCACTGCCCGCGACTCCAACCGCCCCGCCGGTGGCAGTCCCGCCCGGGGGGGCGGTCGCTCCTACCGTCGATCTCTCTGCCCCGTCGTCGACCATCACAAATCGATGCTCCGTGATCCGCGATCAGGGGCTCGAGGAGAAGGTGATGGAGTTCGCCTGCACCTCCCGGGACCGTCGACTGAGGGGCGGCCGGGACTACGCCGATGCTCTGCTCGGGATCCTCCCATAGCTCTTCACGGTAAGTCCGAGCTCGGATCCTTCTCCTTTACAATTTCGGCTAACTCCTTACTGACCAATTCACCTTTTCGTGCAGATCGGGACCGACGTGCTCCTGTTGAGGAATTTCCTCGCAGGGTACACCAAGAAGGATGCCGAGAAGGAGGAGAAGCTCGGCAAGCTCACAGCCGACGTGAAGGGCCTCATGGAGAAGGGGGTCGAGCTGCGGGGGAGTAACCAGGCCCTGCAATCTGACCTGGCGCGCGCCGAGGGGCGCGTCAAGGAGCTGGAGGCCTCTCTGTCCGAGGAGAGGATCTCCAACCAGCGGCGCGTGGAGGAGGACGCGATGGAGAGGGCTCGTCTCCGAGCTCAGTCCCAGTCGCTGGAGCGCCAGGTGGAGGAGGCCCGGAGGGAGGCGAGCGCGGCCAAGGAGCAGAGCGCCTACATCAACGGACTGCTGGAGGCTTCGAAGCAGGAGGCGCAGGAGGCCGTCCCGAGATTCCGGGCCTCTGACGAGTATGTCTCGGAGGTCCGGGAGGCCGCCGTGGACTCCTTTCTGAAGGGGTTCCAGGTGTGCCGGGAGAAGGTGGGCTCCTTCTACCCCGAGCTCGACCTCAGTGGGGTGGTTCTTGGTGGTAGGAGGCAGGAGCCCACCAGCGAGGCTCCAGTTGCAGCGGGCGACGCGGCTGCAGCTCCAGAGCAGCCCTCCGAGCAGCCAGCCGCCGACGGCGAAGACGGGGAGCGCGCGCCCCGGCCCGAAGATTCTGCCATCGCACCGAACTAGGCCCCCAGTTGTATCTCTCTCTTTCTTTTTCTTCTTTTTTAAGGACTCCCGGCCTGTCGGGACTCCTTCGTTGTAGCACTTTTTTCCAATTAATGAAAGCTCTAATCTTTGTTAAGTCTCGACCTTGTCTCTCTTTTCTTTTCTCTTTCCTTCTTTTTTTTTTTTTGTGCCTTGTCGAGATATTTGCTTCGAGCGTCGAGACAAGGTCCTGTGGCTTGCTACGGGCTGAGTTCGCGGGTAGACTGAGTCCCATCCAGCGTTCAGATTGAAGTTCGGAGCTTCCGGGTTGGGCGATAGTAGAGCAGGCCTTACGCAAATCCTTCGGGCTTGCCGGGCTGCTCTCCGTGATCGCGTGGGCGAGCTGGGCTCTACCCCGCCTTCCGAATCGAAGTCCGGGACTTCCGGATTGAACCCCGGGGCGCAGGCTTTATCCAAGCCTTGCACGGCTTGCCGAGCTGTTCTCCGTGATCGTGTGGGCGAGCTGGGCTCTGCCCCGCCTTCCGGACCGAAGTCCGGGACTTCCGGACTGAACCCCGGGGCCGCAGGCTTTATCCAAGCCTTGCGCGGCTTGCCGAACTATTCTCCATGATCGCGTGGGCGAGCTGGGCTCTGCCCCACCTTCCGGACCGAAGTCCGGGACTTCCGGACTGAACCCCGGGACCGCAGGCTTTATCCAAGCCTTGCGCGGCTTGCCGAGCTGTTCTCCATGATCGCATGGGCGAGCTGGGCTCTGCCCCGCCTTCCAGACTGAAGTTCGGGGCTTCTCGCTTTCTCGGGTTTTCGGCCACAGCCGTGTTTGCCGAACCCAGAGCCAGGCACCTATTTCCCTACCAGGCGAGAAAAAGCATTTGAAGTAAAGGAATTTTATTGTAGGAGTTGGAGGAACCTTACATTACTGATAATACATCCTTAGGTTCGAGGCGTTCCAAGTCCAAGGGAATCTGGATCCTCCTAATTCCTGCAGGTAATAGGCCCCGTGAGGGAGGACTTCCGCCACCCTATACGGGCCTTCCCAGTTCGGGTAGAGCTTCCCGCACTCTCGTGGCTGAGAAGCTTCAGCACGCCGGAGCACCAGATCTCCAGGGCGAAAGGACTTTGGTCGCACCCGGGAGTTGTAGTACCTGGCCACTCGCTGCCTGTACGCCACCATTCGAACTCGGGCCTTGTCCCTCGTCTCCTCAAGAAGGTCCAGGTTGACCATCATCCTGGCGGGGTTCTCCGCTTCGTCGTACTGCTCCATGCACAGGGTGGGTAGACTGAGCTCAATCGGGATAACCGCCTCGGCTCCGAAGACGAGATTGAACGGGGTCTTGTCGGTGGCCGTCCTCGGGGTGGTGTGGTATGCCCACGGGATGCTCGGGAGCTCTTCTACCCACCTACCCTTAGCCTGATCCAGCCTCGTTCGGAGGCCTTGCAAAATGTTCCTATTCGTCACCTCGGCTTCTCCATTCATCTACGGGTGCGCCACCGAGGTAAAGCGATGGTGGATGCCGAGGTCGCTGCAGAATTCTTCAAACTCCCGGCAGTCAAACTGACGCCCATTATCGGTGATCACGGTGTGGGGGAGGTCGAAACGGCAAATGATTGACTTCCAGAAAAACTTGATGACGTTTGCCTCTATGATCCATGCCAGGGATTCGGCCTCAACCCACTTCATGAAGTAGTCGATGGCCACGATCAGGAACTTCCGCTGTCCGGACGCCGGGGGAAATGGTCCTAGGAGATCCATCCCCCATTGGGCGAACGGCCACGGAGCCGAGAGCTGGGAGAGTGGAGTGGAGGGCTGCCGCTGCACCACGGCGTGCCGTTGGCACCGATCACACTTCTTCACGAAGTCAGCGGCATCCTCCTTCATCGTCTCCCAGAAATAACCTTGGCGGAGGGACTTGTATGCTAGCGCTCTTCCCCCCACATAGTTCCCGCAGATGCCCTCATGGATTTCCTGGAGCACGAGTATGGCCTCCACAGGTCTCAGGCACTTGAGGAGGGGATAGGAATAAGACCTCCGGTACAGCTGCCCATCCATCAGGACGAACCGCGTGGCCTTCCTTTTGATAAGGCGGGCCACTGCACGGTCCTCCGGTAAGGTGCCGCCGGTTATGTATTCGACGTATTTGTCCATCCAGCTGGGCTCATGGCTGACCTGTTGGACCTCTACAGGGGTCTTGTAGCTCGGGGCCTTGAGGCGCTCTACATGAGCGTGACCCAGCAACGAGTCTGGCAGGGTTGCTAGCCGGGAGAGAGCGTCCGCACGGGCATTTTTCCCGCGGGGTATATGGGAGATGCTGAAGCACCGAAATTCGGCCGCGCTCATTTTGACGAGCTCCAGATATTTCGCCATTTGAGGGTCGTGCGCAGCATATTCTCCAAAGATCTTTCCGGCCACCAGCTGGGAATCAGTGAAGGGCTTGAGGTTGGCCACGCCCAACTCGCGGGAGACTCTCAGCCCAGCGAGGATTGCCTCGTATTCCGCCTGGTTGTTAGTTGCGGTGAATTGGAAATGGAGTGCACATTCGGCAACGACTCCACCACCGTTGGCGAGAATGAGTCCGGCTCCGCTCCCGCCGGAGTTCGAGGCTCCATCCACGTGAAGGATCCAGGCATCCTCCTCAGGTCCCTCGGGTCCTGGTTTCAACTGCTGGTGCAGAGAGTCCCGCTCTGGCTCCTTGCCCAAGCCTGCGCACTCGACCAAGAAGTTGGCTAGCACCTGCACTTTCATGGCCGACCTCGGCCTATAAGCGATATCGAATTCGCTGAGCTTGAGTGCCCACTTCACCAATCGCCCCGATGTGTCGGGTCGGCTGAGTATCGCTTTCAGCGACTGATCCATCAGGACTACAATGAGATGCGCTTGGAAATAGGGCCTGAGATGCTGAGCAGACACTATTAACGCAAAAATGAGCTTTTCGGGCCGGGAATACCTGAGCTCCGCATCGCGGAGAAGTTTGCTGGTGTAGTATACTGGCCTCTGGACTTCCTGGTCATCGGTCCGAACCAGGACCGAGCTGACGGCCTCCGGGGTGATCGCAAGGTAGAGGATGAGTTCCTCTCCTTATTCAGGCCTGTAAAGTAGTGGGGGTGATGCAAGCATCTTCTTCAGCTCTTCAAACGCCTCCTAGCACTCCTCAGTCCAGGCGAAGTCGTTCATCTTTCTCAGCACTTTGAAAAAGGGCCGGCAGCGGTCGGCCGACCTTGAGATGAACCGACTCAGAGCGGCTATCCGGTCGGTGAGTCGCTGCACTTGCTTCTTGGAGGCGGGCTGCTCCATATCCAGGATAGCCTGGACCTTTTCCGGGTTGGCTTCGATCCCTCTTTGGGTTACCATGAACCCCAGGAATTTCCCGGCGGAGACGCCGAAGGTGCACTTCGCCGAGTTCAGCTTCATCTGATGAAGTCGGAGGTTGCCGAAGGTCTCCGCCAGGTCGGCAACATGATCCGAGAGGGGCTTGCTCATTACCAGCATGTCATCCATGTACACCTGCATGTTGCGGCCGATCTGGTCCTTAAAGACTTTGCTGACCAGTCGTTGGTATGTGGCCTCGGCGTTCTTGAGGCCAAATGGCATCATCCTGTAACAGAAAGTTCCGCGGTCGGTGACGAAGGCGGTGTGCTCTTCATCCTCCGGGTTCATTCGGATCTGGTTGTACCCGGAGAAAGCATCCATGAAAGAGAGGAGGTGATGCCCCGAGGTGGTGTCGACCAGCTGGTCAATCTTCGGAAGAGGGAAGCTATCATTTGGGCAGGCTCGGTTGAGGTCGGTGTAGTCCACACAGATCCTCCACTTGCCACTGCTCTTCTTCACCATGACCACATTCGCCAGCCAGCTGGGATACTGAACTTCCCGCACGAAACCGGCGGCGAGGAGTTTCTCCACTTCTTCGTTGATGGCCCTCTGCCTCTCTGCGGTGAAACTCCTCTTCTTCTGGTGGACTGGGCGGCACCTCGGGTCCACGTTCAGCCTATGCATAATGACCTCGGGGGGAATGCCCGGCATGTCGGCCGTGGACCAGGCGAACACGTCCGCATTCACGCAGAGGAATTCTAGCAGACGGGTCCGTTCCTCCTCCGGGAGCTGGGCCCCCACCTGCACCTTCTTCAGAGGGTCCGAACCGAGGGGATAGGTCAACAGACGCTCTACGGGTCCTCCCCTGGGTTCCCTTTCCCTTAGGTCGAGGTCGTCGATATCGGGGCCGAGCTCGGCGCCCCGGGCACCTGGGATCGTCTGAAGGCAATGCTGGACTGGCTGGGTCGTCCCCCTCATCACCCCAGGCCCGGAGGCTGTGGGGAATTGCACTAGCAACCGCTTTGTAGAAATCATGGCGTCTAGCTGGTTGAGCCCCGAGCGCCCGAGGATCACGTTGTAAGGCGAAGGAAGCTTGACGACGGTAAACGTCATCATGACTGTGGTCTGTCGAGGTGGGGATCCAGTGGTGACCGGGAGAGTGATCTCCCCTTCGACTCCCACCGAGTCCCCGGTAAAGCCTACCAGAGCGGTGTGCACCGGCCTTAGCTGATCATGGGACAGGTTCATTCGGGAGAAAGCGTCATAAAAAAGCACGTCAGCGGAGCTTCCACTATCTACCATAATTCGATGTACAGGATGCTTTGCGATGGTCATCTCGACCATAACAGCATCATTATTTACATTCTTGTTTTCATTCCCTTCGTCGGAAGGGGGTACATCCTCCGGGTTCCTGACCTCCCGGGCTCTCTTCGCCGCCCGCCCGATTCCACAAGAGATCATGCCCACTGGCTTCTCCATCGGACGGTTGTCGATTGCGGGAACCGGGGGTAAGGCCGCGAGCGGCTGTCCCTCCGTCGGGGCTTCGTTCCTCACGAACTTCCTGAGGTAGCCTCTTTTGATCAGCTCCTCGATTTCCCGCTTCAGATTACGACACTCCGTGTCGTGGCCATGCTCGCGGTGGAACTGGCAGTACTTTGACTTGTCGTGGGTGCTTCTTGGGTTCTGAGGAGGAGGTCGACGGAGGTAGTGTTCGCCCTCAATTTCCATGAGGATCTTCGTTCTGGGAGCGAGGAGAGGGGTGAACCTTCATTCCGGGGTGGCCTCGCCCTTCGGCTTCGGATTTGGACGAGGGTCAGCGGATGGCCCAGGCCGCCGGGCCCCTGGAACATCTCTCGGGGCTGGCTTCTTCAAGGTCCTCCCGTCCAGCTCTCGGCGGGTGCGATCGGCCTCCTCCGCTCAGATGTACTTGTGGATGCGGAAGAGAAGCTCGGAGTACGTCCTGGGGGATTTTTTGTCCAGGGAATAAGTCAGGCGGGACGTCTTGAGCCCGCGCTTTAAAGCCAGCATGGCAACGGGCTCGTCCAGGCTGTAGATCTCCAGGGCAGCGATCTTGAAACGGGTGATGTAGTCCCGAAGCAGCTCCTGGTCCTGCTGACGGATAGAGAAGAGGTTGTCCACCTCTCTTGGCACCTTCTGACAAGCGTCGAATGCGCCACGAACTTTCCTTCCAACTGATGGAAGGAGTAGATAGATCCGGGCTCGAGGCGGGTGAACCAGACTCGAGCGGCCTTCCGGAGGGTAACGGGGAAGGCAACGCATAAAAGAGCATCCGTGGCCCCCTGGACCCTCATGAGAGCCTTGTAGCTCTCCAGATGGTCCAAAGGGTCGGTGGTCCCGTCGTAGGGATCCACCTGCGGCATGCGGAACCGGCTCGGAATCGGCTCCGCCTGGATTTTCTCAGAAAAGGGGGGACGGGAGTCGTAGCCCGCCGGGTCCACCGAGGAGTTCTGCAGGTCGGCAAATCAGCGGGCGAACTCCGCCAATTTGTGCTCGTGCTCCTCCAGGCGCCTCTCGGCCTGGTGCCTGATGGCCTCGTCAGTGGAATCTTCCACCGAGGCCGCTGGTGAGGGGGGCGCCGATCGGTCTCGGTGCAGGGTCTTGCCTCGGCGTCGCTTACTACGATGCGCCGTCTCGGCCTCATCGGCCGGGGATCGACTCTCGTGATCCGCCGAACCGGAGTAATTTCATTTTGCGGGAGTTTGGTGGCTCCCGCGGGGATTGGAGGCTGCCCGCAGTTGGGATGGCCTGCCGTGGATGGAGCGCAGGCTCCCACGCGGCCCCGCGGCCCGAGCTGCGAGGGTCCCTGGCTGAGGCTGCATGGCCAAGGAGCGCTGCTGATGTTGTAGTTGCCGAATTGCCGTAGTCAAGGTCTGCAGCTATTGGATGACAGCCGCAAAGGGTCCGTCCACCGAGGTCGGCTGTTGTGGAAGAGGAGGGGGAGCAGGGAGCTCCCTCTCTGGGCTGCGTGGCCCCTGAGGGGAGGGAACCTCCCCTATTTGGCTGGTGGACGCTTCGCGTCCACGCTTGACCACCATGGTCGGAGCGCGCTTCATCCACAGAAGGCTAGCTCCCACTGAAGGTGTTGTCCTGCCCCCCTACCTGGTGCACCAATCTGTTGCCGATCTCGCCGTCGCGCCTGTGGCTTCAGAGCCGCCAATTTGACTAGACCGTCTCACCCCGGGGTCTCTTAGCTCTCAATCCTGCAAGACAAGGTCAGAAACCCTGGCTGGGGATCCCGGCGAGGGAGCTCCGACGGTCAAGTTAGTAAACGGCGAGAGGGAACAGAATCTCTGAGATGGGCCCCCGAAGGAGTCCTAGACTTAGAGATCATGCTAGCAAGAAAGGTCCCAGGAAGAATAGAAATCCGGCCGGGTTCCTCCACCGAGCTCACGCCAAAGGTCCCCTCTCAGGATCTTGGATCCTGCTCTTGGAACGGAATCTCCTCTCCCAACCTTTGTTTCTTGCTTACCTTGTCGTCTACTCCCCCCTTCCTTTTAACTCCTCATGTTGCCTTTTTGTTTGCCGCCCTTGGGAGGCTCCTTCGTCGCTTTCACCTCCTCCCCTCCATCTCTTTCCCCTTTCCCCTTCTGGACCAAAGAACCAGGTGGCTTCCCCGCCTTGCTTGCCGAGCCTAGTGAGGAAAGAGTAAAGGGAGGGCGCCGGTCAGATTGCCGACCAGAACTTGGGCCGAGCATGAGCGCTCATCTTCCCAGGCGCTGATGATGCCCGTTATCGGGTCCTGTTTTGTCAGGACTTCGCCTCTCGACTGCAGGACCTGTCGGGCCGATGTTAGTGATATTTCGCGTGTCGCTGCCGACCGTACGGGAGCTACTCTCGGGGTGCGGTGTGCACGGCTCGAGGGGCAATCTTGGAAATCGTGCTCCCGCTCCTCAGAAGCTTCTCCGCACAGGTTGGCCTGCCTCGACCGAGGTGGACCCCTATTGGGTGGAATCCTGGCGGAGCGGTAGGGGGGTGTTCGACTTCGGCCGAGGTGGTCCCGTCTCCGGGCGCCACCTGGCAAAGGAGGGAGGGGGCCCGGCTCGACCTCGGCTGAGGTGGAACCGTCTCAGGGCGCCACCTGGCGAGGGAGCAGGGGGGCCGCCGGCTTCGGCCGAGGTGGACCCCTCCTGGGTGGACACCTGGCGGAGCGGCAGAGGGGCGCTCGACTTCGGCCGAGGTGGTCCTGTCTCCGGGCGCCACCTGGCGATGGAACGAGGGGGCCCGGCTCGACCTCGACCGAGGTGGAACCGTCTCGGGGCACCACCTGGCGAGGGAGCAGGGGGGCCGTCGGCTTCGACCGAGGTGGACCCCTCCTGGGTGGACACATGGCGGAGCGACAGAGGGGCGCTCGACTTCGACCGAGGTGGTCCCGTCTCCGGGTGCCACCTGGCGAAGGAGCGAGGGGGCCCGGCTTGACCTCGACCAAGGTGGGACCATCTCAGGGCGCCACCTGGCGAGGGAGCAGGGGGCCACCGGCTTCGACCGAGGTGGACCCCTCCTGGGTGGCCACCTGGCGAAGGAGCGAGGGGGCCCGGCTCAACCTTGGCCGAGGTGGTCCCGTCTCTGGGCGCCACCTGGCGAAGGAGCGAGGGGGCCCGGCTCGACCTCGGCCGAGGTGGGACCGTCTCAGGGCGCCACCTGGCGAGGGAGCAGGGGGCCGCCGGCTTCGGCCGAGGTGGACCCCTCCTGGGTGGACACCTGGCAGAGCGGCTGAGGGGCGCTTGACTTCGGCCGAGGTGGTCCCATCTCCGGGCGCCACCTGGGGAAGGAGCGAGGGGGCCCGGCTTGACCTTGGTCAAGGTGGGACCTTCTGAGGGCGCCACCTAGCGAGGGAGCAGGGGGCCGCCGACTTCGGCTGAGGTGGACCCCTCCTGAGTGGACACCTGGCAGAGTGGCAGAGGGTCGCTCGACTTCGGCCGTGGAGTCGCCATGCCCGGCGTAGGAGGCTACTATTCCAGTCGAAAACCCGGAGATGATTTCGGCTTTGATCTCGGCCCAGGAGGTGACTCAGGCTGGAGGAGTCCAGGCCGACGATTCTCCTGTCCTTCTCCGATCTAGTAGATAGGTTGCTCCAGTCCTGTGGTGTGGAGCCCTCTCCTGTTGATGTTGAGTGATCTGGATCACTTCGAATGTATTTTCTTCTTTTTTGACTTGTATTGCTAATGAACTTTGTATCGGAATTTTCCCAGATTTTGGAATGAATTCTCCTTTCTTTGCATATGCATTGTTATGCCTCATGTGTTCATGTGCAGCCTGAAACAGTTCTATCATTTCTCCTTTGGCCTAGTCGAACGATAGCTTTCGAAGGCCATCCAGTTGATAAGAGCTGGCTTTTCCGTTCTCTTTTATGCTTAGTCGAATAGTTGTGGTCGAAGGCCGTTCAGTCGGTAAGGACGAATCCTTGAACGGACCTGAACTCCATTGTGTTGCCTTCCTTCGGATGATTAACTTGTTCGTTGGGGCGGACATAAGTCATCTCCCCGCCAATCAATAATTAGGGGGATTTGATTAGGATCACCGTTGTCCGCGTGGCACGTCGAAATTTGTACAGTCGTGATCTCTTGCTTCTTGTGAGCCGCCGGACCTTTTCTTCCCAAAAAGAGATCATTAATGATGCCGTCGCATGATGCGAATTTCTCTGGATTCAAAGCGATGGAGGTTGCGGTCCTAGGGATGGCTTCCGAGAGGCTTTCTGTTTCTCGAAGCGTCACCCAGACACGTGGCACCTTCTCAGTTGGTCGGGAAGGACGTGGAACGCACCTCCCTGCAGTCGATTGTGGGTGCAGGGTTTCTATAAATAGGACCCTGCCCCCTGCTATCGAAAGCCATCATTTTTGTTGGTGTCTTCCTTCCAATAGCCATGAGGTTCAACACTTCCGAGCTTCGTCGTGCAGCGAAGAGGAGGGCTATTGACCTCAAAAGGAAGCGAAGTCTGGGGCTAACTGGGCCCATCGGTGAAGAGGAGCCTCTGGTTGACCGTCTCGAGAAGAAGGTCCGCCTTCTAGAGGCTCAATTGAGGGAGGCCCGGGTCCAAGTCACGGTGACGACCACGGCGGTGGAGGAGGTGAAGAAGGAGGCGGCGGAGGCCATCGCAAGCTTCAGAACTTCTGCCTCCTTCAAGGATGAGGTTGCTGGGGTGGCCCTGGACTCCTTCCACCAGGGGTTTTGGGAGTGTCGGAGGAAAGCCTCCAGGTTTTATGACCTGAAGGGCTTGGATAACATCAAACCCTCCATTCCCTTCCCCGGCCACGAATTCGATTCCGACTCCGACGAGGGGTCGGACTCGAGTTCGGACGGGAACCCCGGGGGCCCTTCGTCGTCCCATCTGGTCTCTCCCCGACGGTACGGGAAAAACCCGTCGGGGAGTTAATGCGAAATTTCCCAACCTGCTGTTGCTGCTGCTTTTTTTTTTATCTCTCTTTTAGATAGCTTTTTCTCTTTTCTCTTTCTTTTTTCTTTCTTTTCTTTATGTAAGAAAAAATGGAAAGAAATGAAAGATCTTTTCTGTTACCATTTCCCATGTATTTTCTGCGATGTGTTGCATCACGATTTGTCCATAATGTAGAATCCAAAAATCACTTGCGATTTGTATGGAAGAAGTAGGGTCCGTTGAACCGTTCTGAGAGTGTTTGTTGCTGACAAAGAGGACGACAATGGTCCTATTAGGCACGTGTTCGGATTTACCATAGGGTAGGTTACGAAAACCGTCCCTGTGCACTTTCTGTCATGACTAAGGTAGGCTATTCAGGCCCGTCTTGGTGCATGTTCGGATTCATCGTAGGGTAGGTTACGAAAACCATCCCTGTGCCTTTGATCTTTTCGGTGGCCTGATTGGGCCATCCCTTGTGCTCGTCGGACATACCGATAAAGTGAGTGGATCAGACTCTTCTTTGCACAGTTGACCGATTTTTCAAATCGGGTCATTCGGGCTGTTATCGTTCAGTCGATGCAACTAGCCGTTCTGAGTCGAGTAGGGTTGAGGAGCTTTGCACAGGAGTTTTTGGAACTTTTTCATTGATAGTATTTGCGAAGGTTTTGTACATTCCATAGCAGAGATAGGGTCTTTCCCTCCAAGGTCTTGAGTCGATATGTCCCTGGTCGAATAACTTCTTCGACTTGATATAGGCCTTCTTAGTTAGGGGAGAGTTTACCCTGTTCTGTTGGCCTGGACACTTCTGCTCTTCGCAATACCATGTCCTCCATGCGAAAAGTTTGCTCTTTCACCCTTGCATTATAGTACTTGGCGACCTTTCGCTGGTATGCCACCATTCTTATCTGGGCCTGTAGCCTGGTGCTTGATAGCAGATCCAAATCGATCCTTCTGCGATCAGAATTCTCAGGCTCTTCATAGTTGTCAATTCTCAGAGACTGTAGGGAAACTTTGATAGGTAGCACGGCCTCGGTACCATAGGCTAGGTTGAACAGAGATTCACCGGTGGCTGTTCTTGGGGTAGTTCGGTACGTCCAAAGAACAGAGGTTAGTTCTTCGACCCAAAGCCCTTTGGTGGCGTTCAACCTCATCCTTAGACCATGGAGGATGGTCCAGTTGGTGACTTCGGCTTCTCCGTTGGACTGTGGATGTGCAACGGATGTTAGCCGATGCTGAATATGGTACCGAGCACAGAAGTCCTTGAACTTCGGATTGTCGAATTGTCTCCCGTTGTCCGTGATGATGACGTGTGGGATACTGAACCTGAAGATGATGGAGTTTTTCACAAAACTCTCCACCTTGCCCTCTGTGATTTGGGCTAATGGTTCAGCTTCCACCCATTTCGTGAAGTACTCGATGGTCACTAGGAGAAACTTCCTTTGCCCTGATGCTGGTGGGAATGGGCCAAGAATGTCCATCTCCCACTGGGCAAAGGGCCATGGGGCTGCCAACTGAGTCAGGTGACTCGCAGGCTGTTTCTGCACATTGGCATATCTCTGGCATTGGTCGCACTTCCGCACGAAATCAGCTGAGTCCTTCTGGATGGAGGGCCAGTAATACCCTTGTCGAATAATCTTGTATGCTAGAGATCTGCCTTCCAAGTGATCCCGCATATGTCCTCGTGGACCTCTCTCAATGCATAATCTGCATCGGTGGGTCCGAGGCATTTCAGCAGTGGTTGGGAGAACGATCTCTTGTAGAGGGTTCCGTCTAAGATGACGTACTGAGATGCCATCCAGTGGATCTTCTTAGCCTCTGCCTTATCTTCAGGCAATTCTCCTTCATTCAGGAATCTGATGATGGGATTCATCCAGCTTGGCTCAGCATCAATCTGGCCCACCTCTGCAGTCTCTTTGGCAATGCTTTGAGTTTCAAGATGTTCAACAAAGGTGCGCACGAGAGACTCCGGTGCTGTAGTCACCAGTCGAGACAATACATCTGCCCGAGAGTTCTCTGATCGGGGAATATGAATAATTTCAAAATATTCCAGTTGAGAGGATAAGGCCTGAACCTTCTCCAGGTATTGCACCATGGTTGGATCTTTGGCTGTGTACTCTCCATTAACTTGATTCACAACCAGTTGAGAGTCGGAGAAGGCTCGGAGTTGCCGGACTCCCAGATCTTTGGCAATCCGAAGTCCGGCAAGTAGGGCCTCATATTCGGCCTGATTATTGGAGGCGTGGAAGGAGAAACTGAGTGCATACTCTATAATCTGGCCGTCAGGTTCGGCCAACATGAGTCTAGCTCCGCACCCGGTAGCATTGGAAGCTCCGTCCACATGAAGCACCCAGACGGACTTCATCTCCTTCGGGGCTTCTTTTTCATCCGAAGAGGCTTCATCTTCAGACTTCCAGGTGCACTTGGCCAGAAAATCGGAGAGCACCTGGGCCTTCATAGCCGCTCGGGGCTAGAAGCTAATGTCAAATTTGCTTAGCTTCACAGCCCACTTGGCTATCCTTCCAGAAGTGTTCAGAGATCGGAGAACGGTCTTGAGAGGTTGATCAGTTAGCACCACGATAGCGTGGGCCTGGAAATATGGCCGTAGCCGCTTTGCCACAATCACTAAAGAGTAGATCAGCTTCTGCATCCTTGCATACCACGTTTATGCGTCATGCAGGATCTTGCTGATGTAGTAGATCAGCTTGTGGGACTAGTCTTCCTCCTTCCGGATAAGAACCGAGCTTACTGCTTCGTCTGAAGTAGAGAGGTATAGGTAGAGGACCTTGCCTTCTTTTGGCTTGGAGAGCAACGACGGGGTCTCCAAATACTTCTTCAATTCCTCAAAGATAGCGCAATAGTCTTCGGACCATTCGAAGCCCTTTGATTGTCGGAGTACCTTGAAGAACGGAAGACATTTCTCAACGGATCGAGAGATAAATCTGCTTAGGGAGGCAATCCTCCCTGTCAACTGTTGGACTTCCTTTTTACAGGAGGGATGTCGCATATCCTTCAAGGCCTGGATCTTCTCGGGGTTGGCCTCAATCCCTCGTTTAGTGACAAGGAAGCCTAGGAATTTACCCGACGTGACCCCGAAGGCACACTTCGTCGGGTTTAACTTTATTTTGTAGCGCCGGAATGCGCTGAATGACTCCTCCAAGTCGTGGATGTGGTCTCTCCGGTGGGGACTCTTGACGATCATGTTGTCAACATAGGCCTCCATATTCCTTCCCAGTTTCTTTTCAGACACCTTATTGATGAGTCTTTGAAATGTTGCTCTGGCGTTCTTGAGGCCGAACGGCATCATCTTGTAGCAGTAGAGACCTTTGTCAGTGACGAATGCCGTCTTCTCCTCATCTTGCGGATACATTATGATCTAGTTGTAGCTAGAGAAGGCATCCATAAAGCTCAGCAACTGGTGGCCGGCGGTAGCATCGACCAGTTGATCAATCTTTGGGAGAGGGAATCTATCTTTTGGGCAAGCCTTGTTGAGGTCTGTATAGTCGATGCAGATCCTCCACTTGCAACTAGCTTTCTTCACCATTACCACATTGGCCAGCCACTCGGGGTAGCAGGCCTCTCTGATGAACCCTACCTTGAGGAGCTTGCCAACTTCTTCATCAACAGCTTATTGTCTTTCGGGGGCGAAGCTCCTCTTCTTCTGTCGCACCGGCTTGTACCCAGGGGTTACTTCCAGCCAATGAGTAATCACTTCGGTGGGAATCCCGGGCATATCCGAAGCCGACCAGGCGAAGACATCGGCATTATCCCTGAGAAAACGGATCAGCTTCGTTCTGGTTTCTTCGTCAAGGGCGCTCCCGATTTGCACAACTCTGGAGGGATCTTCCTCTTTCAAAGGTATCAGGATGGTCCTCTCCATGGGTTCACCAAGGTTTGTGGCTGAATCTCTCGGATCTAGCTGATCCGAGGTAGTCGAATCTTTGAAGTGCCTGTCTTCAATCATTAGATATTGTCGTGTCATCCTTTAGTTCCCTCTAACTTCTCCAACACCATTCCTGGTGGGGAAGCGTACTAAGAGGTAGTGAGAGGAGATCACGGTCCGGAACCTGTTCAAGGCGGGCTTCCCCAGAATAATGTTGTATGCAAAGGGGATCTGGACCACCGTGAAGTTGATCGGCAATGTCTTTTGTCGAGGCTCGGAGTCGAGGGTTACAGGCAACACTATCTCCTCTTCGGCATACACTTGGTTACCCCCGAAACCAGAGAGTGGTATGGGGGATCTCTGTAGTTGATGTCTAGGCAAACACATTAGAATGCATCGTACATCAAGACATCAGTCGAACTTCCATTATCAATAAGAACTCTCTGTACATCATAATTGGCCACTACGGCCGAAATTACAAGAGGGTCGTCGTACGAGAGCCGGACTCCCGCAAGGTCATCATCGGAGAAGAGGATGGAGTTGTTATCTTTCAGTTGCTTTGAAGCTTTATCTTCATCCCTTCTCTAGTTGGCGGGCCAGTGTATCATCCCTACACCTCCGTTGGTGGGCCTTTGATTTGGCAATTCAGCCTCTTCGGGAGGTGGCTGGGGAACAGTTGCTTCCGACCATGGCCCCTGGCGACCGATGTACCGCCCTAAGTACCCTCTCTTGATGAGATCCTCGATTGCATCCCTCAGCTAGATGCACTCTTCTGTGTTGTGGCCATGGTCCCGGTAGAAACGACAGAATTTGTTCTTGTTCCTTGCGAAAGAGGAGGCCTTCATGGGACAGGGCCATTGGAGATAGTTTTCTTTTTCTATCTCTATGAGGATCTTTTCTCGAGAGAGGTTGAGGGGGGTGTATGAGTCGAATCTTCCTCCCAATGCTCTGGGCTTGGGAGGGCTTCTCCGGCGATCTGCATATTTGCCGCTGTTGTTATTGGAAGTTTGGGGGCCTTGCCCCCTATTATTTTTCTTCTTTGAAGGGGGTTTCCCTTCAATCAAAAGTCAATTCGCCGCCTGCTCTTCAGCATCGGCGTTTTTCTGAGCCCTTGATAGGAGCTCAGCATAGCTTTTGGGGAACTTCATGTCCAAGGAAAAATTAAGCTTGGAGGTTCGAAGCCCCTTCTTAATAGCTGACTTGGCCACGTGCTCGTTGAGATCGGGGATCTCAAGCATGGCCGCATTGAACCTGGAGATGTAATCTCTCAGGCTCTCTCCTTCATTCTTGTGAAGGAGGAAGAGTGTGTCCGTATTCCGAGGAGTTTTGCGGCACATCCTGAAATGCAAGACAAACAATTTTTCTAACTCGGAAAAGGAATCGATGGTTCCTGGGCACAGGCTCGAGTACCACATTTGAGCAGACTTCTTCAAGGTAGCCGGGAATGCCAAACAGTATGTCTTGTCCGAAGCTCTTTGAATCATCATATGGGCTTTGAAGCTGCCTAAATGGTCGAAGGGGTCGGTGGTGCCATCGTAGGGTTCCATTTGGGGAACCCTGAAGTGCCGAGGAATGTCCTCAGCCATGATGCGGTCGGTGTAGGGTGGGCGCAGATCACCCACAATCAGGTCCTCGGGATCTCTCTGATCCCGCATTCTCTGTTCACGCGCCCTTGCCATCTCTGATTCGATGGCTCTAAACCTCCCATCATAATCGGGAGTCTGCTTGGACGCTCTCTCTACCGTAGTGGAGTCTTCAGAGGAGGAGGAGGAAGTTTGCCTAGGCCTTTTCCCTTATTGTGGGGAATCGGCAGACCTAGGCAGTCTTGAAGTTCGGCCTTCGGGAAAGGACCGAGAATGGGGGGAGGGATGCACTGAATCCTCCCGTGGTGCTCTCTGCCTTCAGGATCGAGAGCTATGTCTAGAACCAGCCGATGGGTTTGCCACCGGGAAGGCTCTGTCTTGAAACTCTTGAACCATGGCCGTCAGATTGGCGACCTGGTTCAAAAGAGCTTCGAACTATTGTGCTCCCACAGTAACTGTGGGAGGTGGGACATCGTTCACCTCCGGGGGTGTAGCCCCTTGAGACAGAGCACGACTCTGACTTGTAGAAGCATTCTGGGCTTTTCCTCTTGCCTTCAAAGAATTCTTTATTTCTTCTCCTTGTCTGGGAGGGAGCTTAAAAATGTCCCTCTACCTGGCATGCCAATCTGTTGGCGTGGAGTCCCTGGATCGGTCGATCGGAGCCGCTGCATCGCAGGACCGCTCCCTGGTTCACCTGCAAAACAGGTCCCTTGCCGGAGTTGTTCCGGCGGGGGACACTCCGATGTCTAAGTCAGTGGTGATTCCAGCCATAGAATGGGGAAGATGTCGAAGGTGGAAGAGAAAAAGAGCTCTTGAAGATTGAGAATGTGTATGTGCGAGATTATTCACGCGTACCTCACAAACCATCCTCCTTACCCATATTTAAAAGATGGCCTCCGGTCTATGGCCCGCTCTTTTTCCGGAGATCATGGGGAGCCATTCACTCCCATGATAGTCGATCATGGGTTGTCAATGAGCGGTTCCGGCCAGATCGGAGGCATGGCTGCAGGAATTGCGCGCCATGATCATGGCATGATGAGTGTCGATTGTAACCGTTGGTTATAGTTTCCTTCTTGGAACAGATTGTAGTTCAAGCTTCGGGTTTCCCCTTGCATGGGCCGAAGGCTTGATATTTTTCCAAGGCCGGAGATCATGTCTACGGCGGGGACCGAAGTTCGTGTCTTCGGAAGTCGATGAATAGTTCAGACTTCGACTGGGTCCGAAGGAGCTACCCGAAGGGCTGGCCTTCGGATGTTGTAGTTCGGTGTGAAGCCTTGAGTTGCTTACAATTAGCCTTCGTTTAGTCCGAAGTCCGTAGCCCGGAGAACTGGGACTTCGATAAGTTGAACCAGAGCTTGGTCTGTAGCTGAACCAGGATATCCCAATAGTCACTCATTAGTTGATCATTGATGAAATCTCTCAAACTATGCATTGCATCTACTCGTGAATTGTGAGTCAAAAAACTCTAATATTTGACTGATCCCTCCATGAACTCAAGCTGATTTAACCAGTTGTGTGGTCCTTGGGTGCTTTAATTCTCAAATCCGAATCAAACAAAGCTCCAGGCCAACAAAAAGGTGAGACATCAAAGGATTTATGTGTTTGGATATGTTTGATCGTGGAGATTTGTCATCCAGTGTTTGACATTTGAAGGCCTTTTGCAGTCTTAATCTGTATGTTGTGGTATTTTGTTGCTTGATCGAGTGTTTGATATCAACTTTTGCTTTATGTTCTTGTTCTTGTTCTTCATGGATTATTTTTCAGATGATTTTGTTAGGAAAATTATATTTTTGAGAGGGTGTGTGTGCATGTATATATGTTTTGATTATACTGTTTGCTTGATGCTAGGTTCATTTAGCTCTTTGCCATCTATTATTATGGAATTATCAAGTACTAATATTTTTATGTGTTGTGCCCATTCGGCTAGTCCCGGGTCGAACCGGCCCCAGGCGTCCGATCGGCTGACCCTCGCGAGGGTCCGACTCCCGGTTCTTAGAGAGGACCCCGCGGTCCCTTCCCCGAAGGGCTGACCTGGGGAGCTTCTAGGGTCGATGGGCGCCTCCCCGTGCGCGTGTCAGCTTCTTTGAGGCCTTGACGGGCGCCATGGTTGGCTGGACGACTCCCCTCAGCCGAGGCTGATCTGCTGTTGAAGGGGTCGCCTGAAGGTTCCAGGAGCCTTTCTCCTTGACAAGTTCTGACATTCAGTTGTAATGGACTCCACTGCATAGCCACGACTCTTGCTGCCAGGCCATCACTCTGACGCTCCTGCCACGCTGCCAACCCACAATCTCGCCACCACGCCGATTCTCCTAGGGGCAAATCCGAGTTTTCCTAACTTGTTCTCTAACAGAATTTGGCGGCACACCATGACTATAAAACGCACTCGGGGGATCTCCGCGAGGGAGATAGCTCTTTTTCTTCCCCACTGTGAACTCCTTTTCCTGAGTTCTTTCCATTCTGTTGCTCTGATTCCTCCTCTAACTTAAGCATCGGAGTGTCCCCCGCCGGAGCCCCTCCGGTGCCTAAGGAATTTCTGCAGGTCGATCGGTTGAGGAGCTCTCCGGCGTACCCATCGAGCCCGGTCCAGGAGGAAAAGCGATAACATATTGGTGCTAGAGGAAGGGGGCACGAACCTTCGTTGCGCTCCTTGTTCTAAAAGGGAAGATTGACGGGAAAGTTCTAGCCATGGTAAGAGGAAGAACCCGGAGTATTTCCACGAGGGGAGGGCGTTCTCATCAAGGACCCAACGCACCCTGTGCGAAAAGCAATGCCGCTGCAACCGTGAGCCCACTATCACCCTAGGGTTGTAGCAATTCCAGATGCTGGTAAACTGCATTGAGATGCTTACCTCAGTGGTCCAGCGCTTCCAGAAAATGGTGGACGATCAACAGCAGCCACCGACAGCTTCCTGTGTCAACAATCAGCCTATCGCCGGCGTCAGCCAGTGGCTGGAGGCGCCTCCGGCCCCGTCCCTCGCTGTTCCGGAACCCCAGGGGTCCTTAAGGGCCCATGTTGAAGGAAAGAGGGTGAGGTCAGCTTCCCCCTTTTTCGCCGACTCTGCCCTTCTCGACGGCTGGCGCCCTGCTGTAGACTCGCACGACTACGGTAGCAAAATCTGGCACATGGAGGAGCGCATTGCCGAGATTGTTGAGCGACAGAATGCTGGGGGAGGACAAGCGCACGACACTCGCCCACCTTTCTCCGTCGAGATTCTAGGGGAGTCTATCCTCCGACATTTCAAGATCCCTACGACGGTACCATCGATCACTTGGACCACCTGGACACCTATAAAGCCCACATGATGGTGCAGGGCGCGTCCGATGCCCTTCACTGCATCGCCTTCCCGGTGGCTCTGAAGAAGGCCGCGTGGATGTGGTTCTCCACCATCCATCCAGGTACGATCCGTTCCTTTTCTCAGCTCGAAACCCTTTATCTTTCTTATTTCAGGACCTGCAGCCGGACACCGAAGAACATTGACTGCCTCTTCCTCATCCAACAAGCGGAGGGAGAGACCCTCCGGGACTACATGGCCCGCTTCAACTCGACCGCCATGGAGGTCCTCGACATGAATGAAGCCGTTGCCATGTCAGCCTTCAAGAGGGGATTCCGCTCGTCCAGGCTCACATTCACCCTAGACAAGAAGCTTCCGGTGAGCTACACTGACCTGCTAGCCAAGGCGCACAAATACGCCCTGGCGGAAGAACAATCGGTGAACCGATGCTAGGCTGAGGAGAGGTCAGCCCCGAAGAAGTGGGGCGATAAGGCCCCCGCAGTCCGACCTCCCGGCGACGACAGCCAATCCACCCGGCGCTAGAGCCCTAAGCATAGGGACTATCTCAAGCGGTTCAACAACTATGCACCCCTATCCCTGCCGCGGAAGAAAATCCTGATGGAGATTGAGAACGAGGCCTTCTTCCTAAGGCCTCGACCGATAAGAGGTCCTCCTGCCTTCAGGAACAAAAATAAATACTGTCGGTTCCACAGGGACAATGGGCACGACACAGAAGAGTGCCTCCAGCTGAAAGACGCCATCGAGAACCTCATTAAGAGAGGGTATCTGAACAAGTACGTCCGACCTCGCCGGGATCAGGCTGGGACTTCAACTGTTAGAGACCCCCCGGGGGAGGCTGAGCTTCCCAATCAGCGCCTAATAGATGGAGGCGTTGGCATGCTGCACCGACGATCCGACTGAGGGCGGAAAGAGGACCAGGACATTGTAAAAAGGCCCAGGGGATCCAATGTAATTAGTTTCTCTGATGAGGACCTCTCAGAGCCTCCTCCCTCGGGTGATGACATTGTGGTTGTGTTGGCTATCATCGCCAACTATGATGTAAAACACGTCCTTATCGATAATGGAAGTTGCGCGGAGGTTTTACTGTATGACGCTTTCGTCCGAATGAACTTGTCCAGGTCTAGACCGAGGGAGTCCATGGCGCCGCTCACTGGCTTCGGAGGGAACTCTGTCGGGGTTGAGGGAGAGATTGCCTTACCTGTGACCCTCGGGATGGAACCTTACCAGCGAACCTTCTCCATCAACTTTGTTGTCGTCCGTACGATCTCAACGTACAACATGATTTTGGGTCGGCTAGCCCTCAACAAGTTCCGGATCATTGTATCCACTTACCATCTGCTAGCCAAGTTTCTGACCTGTGACGGAGTTGGGGAGCTGAGGGGAGACCGTAGAGTAGCCCGGCAATGCCTAGCTATTCACGACAAACAGCTGGACGGGCACCCCACACTCGAGCAGCTTGATCCCAGAGACGAAGCCGACAGCCACGGTCAGTCCGTCGAGAAGATCGTATTTGTACCCCTTAAAGAGGATGATCCCACAAGAGTCCTCCAAATAGGGAGCGCTCTGGAAGAGGGGGCCAAGCGGGAGCTGGTCGACTTCTTAAGGAGCAATGCAGACATCTTTGCCTGGTTGGCGTCGAACATGCTAGGCATTCCGGTGGATATCATCACCCATCAGCTCAGGGTAGATCCTACTTATAGGCCCGTCCAGCAAAAGAAGAGGAGCTTCGCTGCCGAGAGGCAGAGGGCCATTGAAGAGGAAGTGAAGAAGCTCTTCGATGCTGGCTTCATCAAGGAGTCTCGCTACCCGGAGTGGCTGGCCAATGTCGTCATGGTAAAGAAGGCTAGTGGGAAGTGGAGGATCTGTGTGGATTACACAGACCTCAATAAGGCATGCCCCAAGGACAGCTTCCCCTTGCCAAAAATTGACCAACTGGTGGATGCGACAGCCGGCCACCAACTCTTGAGCTTCATGGACGCTTTCTCCGAGTATAACCAGATCAAGATGCATCCCGAAGATGAGGAGAAGATGGCCTTTGTCACGAACAGGGGCCTGTATTGCTATAAGATGATGCCTTTTGGCCTAAAGAATGCGAGCGCTACCTTCCAAAGGCTGATCAACCGAGTCTTTGAAGCTCAGCTTGGAAGGAACATGGAGGCGTACGTCGATGATATGATTGTCAAAAGCCTCCATAAGGTCGACCACATCAGGGACCTGCAGAGTCCTTCGACGCGCTGAGGCACCACAGGATGAAGCTGAACCCCGCCAAGTGTATCTTCGGGGTGACCTCCAAAAAATTTCTCGACTTCCTGGTTACTCAAAGAGGTATTGAGGTCAACCCCGAAAAGATCAAGGCCATCATCGACATGACCCATCCGACCACTAAAAAGTAGGTGCAAGAGCTTACAGGTCGCATTGCTTCTCTCAGCCACTTCATCTTTCGGTCGGCCGAGAGATCCCTCCCATTCTTCAAGACCTTGCACTGGTCGGACCGCTTCCAATGGACTGACGAATGCCGGTCGGCCTTTGAAGCCTTGAAGGACTACTTGAGGAATCCTCCACTCTTGGCCAAACCAACGGAGGGGGAAGTGCTATATTTGTACCTGTCGGCCTCTAGCGAGGCCGTCAACGCTGTCCTCGTGCGGGTGGGGGAAGGTGGCCAACAGAAACCTGTCTACTACATCAGCAAGGTCCTCCACGATGCTGAGGTCAGGTATCCTAAGATGCAAAAGCTGGTCTACTCACTGGTTATAGTGGCAAAGCACCTCCGGCCTTACTTCCAGGCACATCCGGTCGTCGTGCTGACAGACCAACCCCTCAAGGTGATCTTCCAAAGCCCCGACACCTCCGGACAGCTCGCCAAATGGGCCATCAGGCTGGGCGAGTTTAACATCTCCTTCCAGCCACGGTCGTCCTTAAAAGCCCAAGTAATAGCTGATTTCATCGCGGAATGCACCTAGGGGACGGAGATGACTCCGACAATGGCTGAGACACCTGTGGATGACCCCGTGGGAGGAGCCGAGCCCGTTTGGACCCTGCACATAGATGGAGCTTCCAATCTCTTGGGGTGCAGTGCAAGCTTGATCCTGGCTGACCTTGATGGGCAATGTTTGGAGTACGCCCCGCATTTTGCATTCCAGGTGTCGAACAACCAGGTGGAGTATGAAGCTCTGCTTGCAGGATTGAAAATAGCGAATGAATTGGGCATTGGTAGGGTACGTGCCTTCTTCGACTACCAGCTGGTAGTCAATCAGGTGAAGGGCGAATTTGAAGCGAGGGATCCTTCCTTGGTCAGGTACTTGGACAAGGTACGGGACCTGGTATCACAACTTAAATTTTTTGAGATCCTTCATATACCTCGGCAACAGAACTCTCGGGCGGATGCCTTGCCACGGCTGGCCACCATCGTGGTCGGTACCTCTGACCGGACCTTCGTGGAACATCTGCAGCACCCGAGCATTGCCGAAGAGCCGACGGAGATCCACTAGGTTGAGCAAGAAACCTCATGGATGGACCCGATCCGTGCATTCCTGACGCAAGGGACCCTTCCGGATGACCCGGCGGAAGCCAGGCATGTCCGCTCAATGGCCTCTAAATACATCATTCTTGACGGGGCCCTCTACAAGCGTTCATTCTCACAACCATTGTTGAAATGCTTGGGGCCGGCCGATGCAGACTCCGCGCTCCGGGAGGTGCACGAAGGCATCTGTGGCGATCATCTCGGAGGGAGGTCCCTAGCTTACAAAATCATCCGGCAGGGGTATTATTGGCCCACAATTCAGAAGGACGCCTTGGACTTCGTACGAAAGTGCGATGCATGCCAGAGGTACTCCGGCATCCAAAGAAGGCCCACCCACCAGCTGGTCCCACTCACAGCACCTTGGTCGTTTGCACAATGGGGTATGGACATCCTAGGACCTTTTCCCCCAGCCTCCGGCCAGCGAAAGTTCCTCCTCATGGCCATTGATTACTTCACTAAGTGAGTAGAGACAGAAGCATTGGCACAGATAACAGAGGCCAAAGTGGAAAACTTTGTCCGGAACTACATTATCTTCCGGTTCGGCATTCCGAAAACAATCATCACCGACAACGGAAGGCAGTTTGACAACTCCCAGTTCCGGGATTTCTGTCAACAATACCGCATCGCCCATCAGCTTACTTCGGTCGCTCACCCTCAGTCCAATGGAGAGGCTGAGGTCACCAATAAGACAATCCTGCATGGGTTAAAGACCCGGCTGAATGAAGCCAAGGGGCTTTGGATAGAAGAACTTCATTCAGTGCTTTGGATGTATCGGACGACTGCCCGGATGGCAACGGGGGAGACCCCATTCAACCTAACCTATGGGAGTGAGGCTGTCATCCTTGTGGAAGTCTCTCTACAATCCCTGCAGATTGATCGGGTCGTCGAGCCGGCCAACTCGGAGCAATGGAGGGCTGACCTGGATCTGCTGGATGAGACCCGACTCCGAACGAGTATGAAGGCGGAGGTTTCGAGGCCAACCGAACAGGGGAAGCTCTCCCCCAATTGGGAAGGCCCCTATCGGGTTACTGAAGTAATTCGAGCTGGAACCTACCGACTCGCACACTTGGATGGGCGGCAGATAACGCGCCCGTGGAATGTATACAACCTTTGCAAGTACTATCAATAAAGTCTGCAACTTCTTCAACTCCTTCCAGCTCACTCCGAAAGTCCGGCTTCGGTCGACAGAGGCTCCAGGGCAACCCACTCCGAAAGTCCGACTCTGGTCGGTAGAGGCTCCAGGGCAGCCCACTCCGAAAGTCCGACTCTAGTCGGCAGAGGCTCCAGGGCAGCCCACTCCAAAAGTCTGACTCCGGTCGACAGAGGCTTTAGGGCAGCCCACTCCGAAAGTCCGACTCCGGTCAGTAGAGGCTCTAGGGCAGCCCACTTCGAAAGTCCGACTCCAGTCGGCAGAGGCTTTAGGGCAGCCCACTCCGAAAGCTCGACTCCGGTCGGTAGAGGCTCTAGGACAGCCCACTCCGAAAGTTCAGCTCCGGTCGGTAGAGGATCTAGGGCAGCCCACTCCGAAAGTTTGGCTTTGGTCAGCAGAGGCTCTAGGGCAGCCCACTCCGAAAGTCCGGCTCCGGTCAGCAAAGGCTCTAGGACAGCCTACTCCGAAAGTCTGACTCCGGTCGGCAGAGGCTCTAAGGCAGCCCACTCCGAAAGTCCGACCTCGCCCGGCGGTCATCCTAAAACAACTCCCGTGGGACCGTGGGGAAGATAGGCCGCAACGTGGGTTGGCTCGCGGACGGGGATCGGAAGCAGGTGTTCAAACGCCTGACTCGAATTAAGCTATCGTTCTCAACTACCCTACCGGCTTCTGGCCCGGGTGGGCCGACCGAGGGTACTTAGAAAAATTTTAGAAGAAGGGTACTCGTTTCACGCCCGTTGGCCGTTTCGAAGGAGCTCGTGACCCTGCAATACCGTGGAGCTGACCGGGGGTACCTAGAAAAATTTCGGAGGAAAGATACTTGTTTCACGCACACTTACATTAGAAAAGTCTCAAAAGAAAGGTCTTCTCATTTATTTAAAAAAAAAAGTGCTTACAAAAGGTGGGTCGGGCCTTTACACACTCCTTAGGCCCGACCCACGGAAGATGCGTTAGGGGCCACAACCTTGGCCCCATCGGCTACAACTAGGGGATTGGTCAGAATCGTAGCCGCTGGAGATTCCACTAGGGAGGCCACCACTTCCGTGTCGGCTGGCATTGGGGTTTCGGCCCTAGCCACTCCTGCCTCACCTTCCGCTGGAGGCTCCGCCTAGGGTTCCTCTTCCTTTGTCGGGTCCTGCAACTCGGCACCCGACAAGTTCAGTCCCGGGTAGAGCTTGGCCACCTTCTTCAGGCAGTCGTCATAGCTTTTCCTGTAGAAGTCCGACGACGCCTCCTCCACGTCCTCAGTGAAGCCATCGGAGGCTTTGTATGCCACCACGGCTTCTTGGGCTTGCCTTGCGGCCAGTTCTTTGGCTTCCTTAAGCTGAGTCGCTAACCGTACCGCCGTCGCTCGTTCGGCCTGGGCCCTCTAGTTAGCCTCCATGGACCGTTTCTCTTCCTCTCCCAGCCGGCGGGCGAGGGAGTCGACCTTCGCCTTCCTCTTCTTCAACCTGGCCTCACGGTCGGCCAGCCAGCTCTCGGCCTCTCTCAAAGTCGCTCTCGCCGACTCTGTCTCTGCTTGGGCCACCGCCAGGCTTTCTTCAGAAGATTTCAGGGATGCCGCTGCGGCCTCCTGGGCCGCCTCCAGCTCCTGAACCCTCTTCACAGAGATCTTGGCAGCATGCACCACCCGGCAGATACCGTTGTCCATTAGGAAAATATCGTGGAGGAGCTGCAAACGTGAGGTCAGATTAGTACCATGCCTGAAGAAAGAAAAATAAAAGAGTAAAGAGACAAGTTAAAGTCCTTACCTTCATGAAGTCGCGGTAAGACTCCACGGCTACATCGATCAAATTCTTCTGGATCGACACCTCCCAATCGGCGTCTGTCATGGCCCCCCTCAGCAGGCTCCGTGCCCTCCTAGGGTGGTCAAGTGTGCGCCAGTGCTGGAATTCCTCCTGGCAGATTTCTTCGTCCGATTGCTCGGCCTCGCTGTTGGCTCCCCTCTCTACGGCCGTCCCCTTGCCCTTGTCGGTCAAGGGGACTACCTCCTTCAAATCGGCGGGCGTAGGAGTCGACGCCGCAGCTGTGTCGGACGCCCTCGGCTGCTCCTGCTCCGGTCGGATGGCTGGCCCTCCCAATGGAGCCGGCGCCCCCACCTTTTTTTTTGCCATGCACTCGGTGAAGGGGACGCCATCTTCATCCGACTCAACCTCGACGACGGGGACGGGTCACTCCTCCTCCCGTCTCTTTTTCTGTCATTCGGCGGCCAGCGCGGAGGCCGATTCTAGGACGGCCCACTTTCGCACTGCCCATCGGATGACTTTGGATTTATCGATCCTCTGCATACTTCCTCATATCGCAGAAAATTTGGAGTTAGTGAAAAAGGAGATAAAGAGCTAAGAATCTATAAGAGAGGAGGTCGGCCCTTGCCTAGGACTCCTTGGGGGCTGATCCCTGCCTGGTGAAGGGTTCCCTCCCTCAACAGCTCAAATGCTGTCGGGCTGGCTCTACTGATCTCGTTGAACTTATCCTAGTCAGCCACCGAAACCAACCTCCCCTCGCGGACTCTCGACCGTGGTTCTCTCCACAACGGCTCAAACTCCTAAGGCTCGAGACTACTGACAAAGAAGAACCGGGTCTTCCACCTGTGGATGGCCGACGGGAGGCACTTTAGGATTTTTCGGCCTAGGCGGGGAATGAACAAAACCCATTCCCGACTCCTAAAGTCCCTCTTCAGGTAGAAGAAGTTACTGAAGAGGGACAGACTGGGTTCGGGCCTAGCCTTGCGGCACAACACAATGAAGCAGCATATCGCCCGAATGCTGTTCGGGGTCAGCTGCACCGAGGTTACCCTGTAAAAGTTGAAGACCTCTATGAACAGAGGGTGCAGGGGAAATCTCAGTCTGACCTTAAGGTGGGATTCGTACATAGGGAGGTCCCTGGTCCTAAAGGGTTGTTCGCTCTCCCCTCTCGGCCCGGGAGCGTAAGGTGCAGGGTGGAGGGAATGCCGTACACCGCCCTAAGTTTCTCGACCCGTTCCCAGGTCATGGTCGAAGGTATCTCGCTTGGTCCTGGGTCCCTAGGCCTATGGGTCGGACCCCTACTACCTGACACCATTGGGGCTAAAAAGGAGGAAGGAAGGCTGAGACTAACCTGGGACTGGACTCCTAGAAGCAGGGTTTCGCAGAAGGAGCTGACTCTATCTCGTGGAGCGCAGGCACAGCAGGAAAAATCCTCTCGTGTTGTTGCCCCCTCCTTTTATAGGCCTTCGAGGGAAGGGGGAGAAAGAAGGAGGGGCAGCAGCTACCCGTCCTGTGCACATCCCAGCTATCCCATCAGGAGATGCGACCGACAGTGTTTCAGAGTTCGAAGCGTCCGGAGCATCCCGTTGTACGGATGGCGATCCGCGTGAGCCCGGGGGGGCAACGCAGGACCAGCCCGGGGGGGCAACGCCGATCGATCAGATGCCGCCGCGTGGCGCGACACTCTACTCCACCCCGGATCAATGCAGGACAGCTTGGCCTTCATTCTGGCGCCTGACTCGCATTAACTGCCCTGCCTGCACTCCAACGAGTGGTTGACAGCTGTCCAAGGAGCCGTTCGACGGGGATTCGAAGAGACCCAACACCTCGACCCGAAATCCGTCGCAGGTGCATGCAATCATGCTCCTGCCCTTTGAAGCCACGTGACCCCTCAAGGTCCAGGAGCAGGGGGGCAACTGTTGTGCCCATTCGGCTAGTCTTGGGTCGGACCGGCTCCAGGCGTTCGGTCGGCTGACCCTCGCGAGGGTCCGACTCCCCAGTTCTTGGAGAGGACCTCGCGGCCCCTTCCCCGAAGGGCTGACCTGGGGAGCTTCCAGGGTCAACGGTTGCCTCCCCGCGCACGCGTCGGCTTCTTTGAGGCCTTGACTGGCGCCACGGTCGGCCGGACGACTCCCCTTAGCCGAGGCTGATCTACTGTTGAAGGGGCCGCTCGAAGGTTTCAGGAGCCTTTCTCCCTGACAAGTTCTGACATTCAGTTGTAACGGACTCCACTGCATAGCCACGACTCTTGCTGACAGGCCATCACTCTGACGCTCCTGCCACGCCGCCAACCCACGATCTCGCCACCACGCTGATTCTCCTGGGGGCAAATCCAAGTTTTTCTAACTTGTTTCCCAACAAAATTTGGCGGCACTCCATGCCTATAAAAGGCACCCGGGGGATCTCCGCGAGGGAAGTAATTCTTTTTCTTCCTCACTGTGAACTCCTTTCCCTGAGTTCTTTCCATTCTGTTGCTCTGATTCCTCCTCTAACTTAAGCATCGGAGTGTCCCCTGCCGGAGCCCCTCCGGTGCCCAGGGACTTTCTGCAGGTCAACCGGTCGAGGAGCTCTCCGGCGTACCCACCGAGCCCGGTCCAAGAGGAAAAGCAGCAACATTATGTTTTACTTTTATAAAATTATTCTGGAGTTCTGTAGGAAAAATTTGCCTTTTGATGCACCTAACTCCCCATACTCCCCTCACCAAAAAGGAAAAAAAATCCCTTAGAGGAAATTCAAGTATAGCAAGGCCTCTCAAATCTTTGACTTACTTTTATAAGAGAAATTTCTAAATGGTTTCGGCTCTTCCTGATCATATCATAAGAAGCTTGTGCTTTGACATCTGCTAATTGGACTGTAGTCAGCTCTGTGAGTTTGATTTATATGCATGTTGCATCAACTTTTGAAACTTACAGGGGAACTTATCGATTGACCTATAAGTATGATATAACCCTTTTTCTCCTTGGTATTGGAAGCTGATATCACAAGGAATAAGTTAATTTGATGGCTTGCCATGCTTGCTTTATTATTTGAATACCAAAGCTGTTGCTGTTCACAATTCTTTGTGATGATCACAGAGTATGGTATAGGCGACCATTTTTGAACCAAAAGAAGTTCATATTTGTGATGTTAACATGTTTCAAATACATGCATTGGTTGGCAAATTCTACACAACTGATTCTCCTTCACATTTATACTGCTCATTCCTTAGTTTTAAATGCACCATTGACTATTGCATATTTTTTTTAAAATTTAATTAAAATTGCTTTTTCCAAACCCCACTTTTGTGTGAATAGTTTCTTATATTAATTTACTACAACTTTGTAGGTTCGATATTAACATCCACCTAGACCTCATACCATCAACTAGTATAATATTTTATATAAGCACTCTCAGGGCCCCAACTTTGAAAGAAGCAATCAAATGCAACAATAACAGGTATATGGAAGTAACGGCTTATAGTTAGTGATAGTATGTTGCCTTTAAAAACTCCCTAATGTTTTGTTTCTATTACTATTGGAACAAAATGTAGAAATGACTAGCATGTAAAAGAATAAATAGGAAGGTACTAGTTTCGACCAAACACCTTGGAAGGGTACAAGGGGGAAGAGAAGGAAAAAATACCAAATAAGGCTCTTGGCAACTTTTTCTTTATTAAATCAATGCTGTCCATTGCCTTTCCTAAATCTGAGCACCCTTTGTTCTTGACGTCACTTGCCATTGTGTAATAATCCATTTTTTCAAATGGTTCTCTTGATATCCTTTTGTATCTGTCACCAAAAGGAATGAAAGAAAATATTTCAAGCTTTCCTTCATCAGCACTTGAATTATTGGATGTTGCTAGGCAATCTTCCAGCTCCAACCAACCATGTTGCTTTCAATGGGAAATAATAACCTATGTTTTTTAAAAAAGCAGCCTTTGCCATGTAGATGGTCTGCTAGGTGGGGCTGCCTAGATGGCTTAACATTTTCTATTGTGTTTCAAGTGGGAGGATGATTGATTTATAAGTTAGTACTAGACATCGCCAAGTTGATAATTCCTTATGTTTTGTTTATAAGATATTGCTTGCCTTTCGGAACTCTATTTATGTTATTGTTATATTTTAAAAATATATTTTTGGAACTTTTTCTCCTTTTGGTGCCCACCTAGTCACCCATTTAGTACCTGGTTCTTGTCAGCCACCTAATGACCTAACTGCCACCTATATAATCTTTTAAAATATTGAGAATGGCCAAGTTTTGTAAAGGATTTAGAGTAAATATTCCCATGAAAGCTCATAGTCTTATAGCAAATGAGAAACTCGCTCTCACCTCGAGTATTTCATCCTTTGTACTTCAATATGTAACAAGTTTATGTATGAAATGCAATTTGATGATACGAGTCGCACCCATTATATCAAGGACCCATATAGATACATCACAAGGTAAACGGACTGTAATGAGATGGGCAAGAGCTGGCTAGTGCATCACTTTAATATTGATGTGAGGAAGGGAGAGCATAGTATCATTTTGGTGGTATAGTGGAAATAAGGAATTTTATAATGATGGTCATTTGATGCAGAACGGAAGCTCTGATACCAAAAATGATGCAGAACAAAGAACAAAGAAGCGTATGCAGAAGTAAAATTAAGATTAATTCTTTTTTTTTTATATATATTTCAGAAATTGGCTTCGACTCAAAGTAAAGCTAAACTACGTTGAAGGAAACTAGGTAAGGATTGAAAGCACAGTTTAGAAGAAACTAAATTATCAGAGTAGTTCAGAAGTAACGGATCGCTGGGGGTTGAGAAACTCCCAGACCTAGGGTTTCACTCCGAGCTTTCAACAAAACAGAAATAAAGAGAAGGGAAGGTTTATCTAACCAGACAATGATCTTCACAGATTTTGGTGGAAGAACTCTCCCGAGCAGATTGTTGGATCCTCGGATTCAGATTTCTTCGCAATGGATCCTCCAGTACTGGTCCTTTGGCGGGTTGGCTTCTCCTGAACTCAAGATCTGGAAGAGAAGAAAAACAATTGATGGAATCAGAGAGTCAAGGAAAGAATTTACCAGGTTGATGAACTTGAAGATTGAAATTGTTGAAAACTGGATTCTCCTGGAAGCTGATGTGATTTTCCTTGGAACTTGCTCTGGATCTGAAGTAGCCGGACTGGATCTGGATGAAGGTGGATGGCCTGGACTTGTAGAGAGAGAGAGGCCGTGGGAGATGGATGGATCTAGGGTTTGATGGATTGAAAATAATGAAGGGTGGCTAGGGTTTTGGAATTTCAAGTGGCTAACCTAGGGTTTTGGATAAAGATGGAGATCTCTCACCTCCTCAAGGCTCCAATGGAACCCGGATTACCCCCTCACGGAGCTCAACACTTAGAATAGTGCGGAAGAAGAGAAACCTAGGTCACTCAACACAAGAGAATAGCAAAAAAATAATTTTCTTCATTGATTTTTTTAAAGTTACAAAGAGAGGTCTATTATATAGACCTAAAATTTTCTCCTAGCTTGTACAAATTCCCATGTGGGACTAAACTCTTCCAACCTCTAGATTAGGTAGAAAACCCCCTCTCTTGGTCGACCAAGACTTCAAAAAAAATTGGGACGGCCATAAAGGAATTTTTTTTGGAATTTTTATGGCGCCTCCTTTGGAGTTGGATTTGGATTTGGAGTCCTCCTCTTCTTATGGCATTTCTTCTTTTCTTCCACTCCAAGTTAAGCTCTTTGATTTTGATTTGAACTTCAATTGGATGTCCTTCTTTGATTTCTTCTCCAAGAGAAGTTTTCTTCCTTCTTTGCTTAGGTAAAATAGGCAGGTATGGGCGCCTCCTTTAAAGTAGCTTCCAATTTGATTTTTTCTTCTTTGGGTGTGGGGACCATGACACTGGGATGCCTCTGTGGCGCCTCCTGGACTCTGGCGTGTGCTCGGAGTGTGGCTGGGCGTGTGGCTTGGAGTGTGGCCTCCACTTGCTTGAACCTTGAGTTGATTGGAAGAGAAATGTGGCACCATTTTGGACCAAATTGAAACCACATTGGGACTTGCACCGAGTCAACATGACTCAACAAAATTTAAATGGTGACTCAAGAAATAAATAAAATAAATAAACTGGTTGACCAGGTCAACCTTTATTACAAACCCTAATTTCTCGGGCAATGTCAATCAGAGATCCAAATGGAGCTCTGAAGTCTTCTTCTGAGTCTGGTGCCCGCACCAATTCTCCCAGGGTGGGAGGAACTCGACCCTGTCGAGTAAGGCTCAAGTTGGCTCTGGTATCTCTCCAAGAGGTCTGGGTCCAATTCTTGTAATTCTTCTCGGGAGATCCAAGAGTCATCAGAATCTGGCCTTCCTTGCCAGCGGACCAGGTACCTTTGGTATCCTCGATTACGAGTAGAGATAACCTGATCATCCAGGATCTTTTCAATCTGCTCTTTCCTCACAGGCCAGTTTGTTGGTGGACACACAGGGTCGGGATCACTCTCAATGATAGGGTTAGGCTCAAAAGGCTCACTAGGAATCACAGCTGGCTCCCTGTACTCTACTAAGTCTGTAATGTTGAAAGTAGAGCTAATGCCTAGCTCTGGAGGCAACTCGAGCACATAGGCATTGGATCCTACTCTCTTTACCACTCTAAATGGTCCAGCTCCCCTAGCATGTAACTTTCTAACGGTTCCAGGAGGAAACCGTTCAGGCCTTAACCTAATCATCACATAGTCTCCCTCAACAAAAGATTTGACTCGCCTTTGAGTATCAGCCAACTTCTTATAAGTTTCATTACTTAAATTTATTTTGGCATGAATTTCTTTATGCAAGTCTTTTACATGCTGTGAAAAATTCTCAGCAGATTCGGAGACTCGAGTGTGGACAGGTAAAGGGACTAGGTCAAGAGGTGTGTGAGGTTTGTACCCATGTACAATTTCAAATGGACTCTTACCCGTAGACCTATTGACCGAGTCATTGTACGCAAATTCTGCCCTTGGTAGGTATAAATCCCAATTTCTGGTGTTTTCACCAACAAGACATCTCAGCAGATTTCCTAGGCTACGGTTCACTACTTCAGTTTGGCCATCAGTTTGGGGATGATAGGCAGTTGAAAACTTAAGTTTTGTCCCTAACTTATGCCAAAGGGTCTTCCAAAAGTAACTGGTGAACCGGACATCCCTATCTGAAACGATTGTCTTAGGTAGGCCATGGAGTCTAACTATCTCATTGAAGAAAAGTGTGGCTACCTTAGACGCATCAAAGGTTTGGGAACAAGGCAAGAAGTGGGCCATTTTAGAGAATCGGTCGACTACGACACAGATAGAATCATGTCTCCTCTGGGTCTTAGGTAAACCTAACACAAAATCCATACTCACATCTTGCCAAGGACGATCTGGGACAGGGAGTGGGGTATAAAGGCCAGTGTTTTGTTTTCGCTGTTTGGCAACAGCGCAGGTTCGACATCTAGCTACAATATTAGCTACATCCCTTTTCAAGCTAGGCCAGAAAAAGTGGTCTTCAATAGCTAGAATGGTCTTGTCTTTTCCAAAATGGCCAGCTAAACCTCCAGCATGGATTTCCCAAATCAAAAATTCCCTAAGAGAAGTTCTAGGGATGCAAAGCCTATTTTTGAAGAACAAAAAACCATCTACAAGGGTATAATCCTGGTGATTACTAGATGGTCATTGAACTAGATCCTGATACACAGTTGTGAAATCCGGACAAGACTCATATTCCTCTTTGATTTGCTCAAACCCTATGACCTCAGTTCTAACAGAAGTTAATAACAGAGATCGGCGACTAAGGGCATCAGCTACCTTATTCTCAACTCCAGCCTTATATTTCAGGACAAAAGTATAGGACTGGATATATTCTACCCACTTAGCATGCCTAGGGTTAAGCTTCTTTTGGGAGTTCAGAAATCTAAGAGCCTCATGGTCCGAAAATAGTACAAATTCCTGCGGTAGCAAATAATGTCTCCAGTAACGCAAAGCTTGCACCACCGCATAAAATTCCTTATCATAGGTAGAATACCTAGGCTTAGCATCATTAAGTTTTTCACTAAAGAATGCTATGGGATGATTCTCTTGGCTTAGGACTCCACCTATTCCTACACCTGAAGCATCACAGGCAACCTCAAATACTTTAGAAAAATCGGGTAATCTCAGAATGGGTGCCTGGGTCATTTTATCCTTAAGATCTAGGAAGGCTTTATGGGCTGACTTAGTCCAATGAAATTCTCCCTTCCTAATACAATCAGTGATTGGAGCAGCTAAAGTACTAAACCCCTTGATGAATCGCCTATAGAAGGTAGCCAAGCCGTGGAAACTTCTAACTTCATGCACATTGGTTGGCTCTGGCCAGTCTACTATGGACCTAATTTTCTCAGGATCGGCCGCCACGCCGTTAGGGGTTACTACAAAACCAAGAAAGATAACTCTACTAGTCATGAATTCACACTTCTTAAGATTACCGTAGAGTCTCTCATTCCTCAAAACTTGGCAGACTGCTCTAAGGTGGTCTAGGTGATCTGTTGGGGTCTTACTATAGATCAGGATGTCATCAAAATAGACCACCACAAATTTTCCTATGAAAGCTCTAAGTACCTGGGTCATAATTCTCATGAAAGTACTAGGGGCATTGGACAACCCAAAAGGCATAACAACCCATTCATAAAGACCATCCTTAGTTTTGAAAGCAGTTTTCCATTCATCCCCGGGTCTAATCCTAACCTGATGATAGCCGCTTTTGAGATCAATCTTAGAAAAAACCATTGCACCAGCCATCATATCAAGCATGTCATCTAGTCTAGGGATGGGAAACCTATACTTGATTGTAATTTTATTGATGGCACGACTGTCAACACACATCCTCCACGTGCCATCTTTCTTTGGGGTCAGTAAGGCTGGGACTACACAAGGGCTAAGACGACCATCCTTAGTTTTGAAAGCAGTTTTCCATTCATCCCCGGGTCTAATCCTAACCTGATGATAGCCGCTTTTGAGATCAATCTTAGAAAAAACCATTGCACCAGCCATCATATCAAGCATGTCATCTAGTCTAGGGATGGGAAACCTATACTTGATTGTAATTTTATTGATGGCACGACTGTCAACACACATCCTCCACGTGCCATCTTTCTTTGGGGTCAGTAAGGCTGGGACTGCACAAGGGCTAAGACTTTCTCTAATAAACCCCTTCCTCAATAATTCTCCAACCTGCTTTTGCAGTTCTTCATGCTCAGATGGATTCATCCTGTAATGGGGCAAGTTGGGCAGAGTCGCTCCTGGGATTAGATCTATGGCATGCTGGATATCCCTAAGAGGTGGAAGGTGGTCTGGCAAATCCTCGGGAAAGACATCCTCAAATTCTTTTAACACAGGTTTAACTTCTTGAGGAGGCTCTGAGGGTTCCGAAGTTCTAAGTTCCTTAGCAGTCAACATCCAGATGGGTGAACCACTATGAATTTCTTGTTCTAGATCCTTAGCACTGATTAGGTTCACTCCAATTTTAGTTACCTTGGCCTCCACTTGCTTGAACCTTGAGTTGATTGGAAGAGAAATGTGGCACCATTTTGGACCAAATTGAAACCACATTGGGACTTGCACCGAGTCAACATGACTCAACAAAATTTAAATGGTGACTCAAGAAATAAATAAAATAAATAAACTGGTTGACCTGGTCAACCTTTATTACAAACCCTAATTTCTCGGGCAATGTCAATCAGAGATCCAAATGGAGCTCTGAAGTCTTCTTCTGAGTCTGGTGCCCGCACCATCATTGAATAAAGGCCATTAGAGAAAAACCTTCAATGAGTTGTGTTACACATGCACACAATTGGGATAGATGAAAACATGTTTGAAAATAATAAAAATGCATGGCAATACTTGAGACATGAGAAAGTTTTTGGGGGAAGTTCATTGGAAGATGTTTCTTATGATTTCATTCAGATCTTTATTAAAAAATGTTATCATATTGATTTCTCTTGTTGTTATCGATATTGTCATTTTCATTGTGGTCATTATTTACTGTTTTTTTGATATTTATGTTGTTGACTTGGTTCTTATTACCCTATTGAGCAACTATTTTTGCCATTTGAAGGTGTTATGCATCTGTATTGATGAATGTCTTGCAATAGCATACCGGTGATTCACAAGCATGCCTTTATATGTCTTATTTTTTAATTCTCATTGATCTTCTTGAATAGGGTATAGTTATTATGGATTCCAGAAATTGTTAATGGTATGCGTATGTTTCTGCTTTCTTGCCAGAATGTAATCGGTTCATTCAATTGATTGTATCACACCCCTGTTGGTTGGTATTTGAAATAAATAAATAAATAAATATATATATATATATATATTTATATAATTTAAAAATATTTAAAAATTATTTTTGTGATGTCCGTGGTTAAAATAAAATTTGTGTAACAAAATACAATAAAATAGAGTTGGAAAGTCTGGCATGGAAGGCGGATAGATCCACTGTCTTAAAGAAGATTTGGTCCCCTTCTTGTGCGAAGATTGATGGCTCACACACTCTCCTTTAAGGTACAATCCGGAAGCCAAGACTTCAATGTCCGTCGGTAGCACGACCTCGAACGGACGCCGATAAGCTTGTCTTCAGTCCAAAAATTTTAAAGTGGGAGAAAAAGGAATTTTAGGAAATTTTATGATAGAAAAATAAAAAAGAGGGTGAGCTTAGGATTTTTGGATATATTGTAGGGTTGAAATAGAAGCCTATTTATAGATCCAAAAGTCCCAAAAAATTTTTCCAAAAGGCTCTCAACTAGTTGTTACAGCAGTTACAAAATTTAATAAAAATTAATTAAAAACTAGCTGTTATATTATTAAATAAGAAATAAATAAAATGACCATTATGATCGTTATTGGTGTGGGCATCATGATACGAAAGAGACTTCAAGCAAATCAGGTCAATCCAAGCTCCATATCGATTACAAGTGAATAAATCGGACTCCAATTTTATCTTCACTTTATTTTTAATTTCAGTATGAGTCCTGTAATTAAGTCGAGTCCATTCCAATTCCAATTTCAATTTAGTTTTGTTAGGCTCAATTTGGTCTTGTTGGGATCAATTTGATCTTGTAAATAGTTGGGTCTTGTAATTGGACAAGTTGGATTCAAGTTAGGTTCAAATTAGATAAGATCAAGACCATGAAGCATCAAGATGGGATGGAGCAAACCACCCCAACTACCTTGCCAAGTTGGAGCGCCATCTCACCACGGCAAAATAAGAAGCCACCTCACCTCCCACGCCACATCATGATGCCACCTCACCATGCCTTCTCACCTCCATTTGGGCGTCCAAGAGTTTTCAACTTGAATTCAAGTTGTAACTCCCCCACTTATCTTTCCACTCTTCATGCATAAATCCCACTTATCTCTCCACTCTTCACTCCACTCTTTAAGCATGTAATTTAAATTTAAAAGGGCTAGGGAAGTCTATAAATATCCCTAATCCTCTTGTAATCAAGCATGTTATGTTATGAATGAAATTTGAAGTTCTTTTTTTTCCATTGCAATCTTTTTGCTTTGCCACTCCGTAAGGGAGAAAGGCCTAAGGTCCAACCATTGTTCTAGCTCCAAGAAGTCTCAACCAACCGGCTCTTCCAACATCCAAGAAATCACCATCAAGCCTTTTCCTTCCCTTTCCTATCTCCATTGTTTTTGCTTTGTTTATTCCCAACCCTTCCACACCCACTCATGTTCTTTGTTTTGCAGGATCTCTCAAGAGCTTCCAGTCAAGGATGGTGTCCTCTTTGCCTCTAAACTAGTAGCAAGAAGTTTCTACATTCGAGGAAAAGATAGCCTTTTCATCTGGTCGTTAATCTTCGAGTGTTGAAGAGTGATTCCATTACAAGGAATTCTTGAGTTCATTGTTTGTACAAAATCCCTTCTTTCCCTCTAAGGTATGAAATATTGAATAGAGTTTTGTCCTAATCAGATGATTTCTCAATCAAGAAGGTCCATTTTATTTACTTGCATGTGATTTGCACTACGGGATACCAACTTATCTCTTTATTAGTCTTCTTTAGTGCACTTAATCACTCCTTTATGGCTAAATCTTGCTATTATGTTTATGGTTATTGCTTAACTTTAATTACTCAATCTCTTTATGTAAAATTTTCTATCACCATCCCGCACCAGTTATAAAATTAAATACAAAATTAATTAAAATCAAAACAGTTAAAACTTTTAGGGGTTTGTTTTTATTTTATTTTTAATGTACAATAACGTCAACAATCCTCCTCAAAAACAAAATAAAAAAATGTAAAAGTTTTAAATTCAATAAATAATATAAAATTTTGGACTTTTACTTGCTTAGTGCAAGTACCTTCTAGGTTTGAACTTGCATTTAGTATAAAATACGCACAGTATGAAGATGAGCTAACCAAAATGCGGGGTAGCGCTATTTAGGTCATGTGCTTGCCTTGATTTTTATGAGAGTTACTAGGGATTCATCCGGATCCCATAGTCGCGGCCTCACGACTACTCTCACTAAGGTAGATCCTCCAAGGGTACATGCAACGGAATCGTATATTGCTGAACTTATAGTCTTGGATCTATTAAGAGCTATGCTCAACCTAGCCGTTACACTAGAGCATCACATCATAGGGATGGGGTGGAGACAAACTCTTAAAAATGGTGCTCCCAGATATCATCTCAGAGATCGTTTCCCTTTGAATCTTAACCATGGGGTTGCCATGACGGAAGGGGTCCACTCTGGTGACTAATATATGGGCTTAAGCCCCATCTCCCTCGATGTCTCGGATACCATCAGCCTTTGAAAGGCATTTGATCAAAAGATTTGCTAGATTTTTTTCTTTTTTTTTGGTATTCTTTCTCTCATATAACTTTACCAAAATAATGATATTGAAATAAAAGTAAATATGGAGATGACATACCTCAATTCTAACTGTAGTGCAGGATATTTTTACCTGAGCTACTCTATCAATTTTAGACATCAGTAATGCTTTACGGGCTTTAGGTATTTTAGAATAAAAAGAATTCGTCGAATATCATTTTATGACGAAGTGATAGGACCACCATTGTATGAACTGTACACTGAAACTAAAGTGAAGAATAATCTTGCAAAGCATGCAATGACATATGTATATATAGTGGATAAATCAAACAAGTAAAAAAATGTATGATATGATGCTAGATAACTAAAAGAATTTTCAAAGAAGCACCGCAATTTTAAACAAGTCAGTAGGAATAGTCATTATAAGTTACGTAAACAAGAGAAAAGAGCAGGGCAAAATGTTGACAAACCCACGGGATACTGACATAGTTTGAATGAATAATCATGATGAGATATGCCACTAAGATGTTAGACAGTGGTCCTATCCTACAGGTCTTAGATTTCCAACTTCTACATGGAGGAAAGGTTGAAGTGAAAAATTTAAAAAATTCTCTTAGAAGCCAAAAACAGAAGCTGTAGTAACTTAAGGAATGATGTAGAGTCTATAGTTATGATATGGAATAATAGAAGAAAATGTTCTCATGAATCTCTATAGGCATACTCTCACCGCGACCCCATAACATCAATCAAAAACCTGTATGGAATATTCTGCAAAAACTTTTTGGTCCAAATCTTAGTACTACTAAATATAGTTTTTCATGAGATCACATCAAGGGCTACACTAAAAAAAACAAGCAGGCTTAATTAAAAAATTGCACTGAAAAATAAAATAAATTGTCAAGAGGGAACATTGAAAATTGATGTTCCAAGTGTGCAGTTTGTATCTATCCCTTGAGCTCAGCAATCATGTAACGTTGTCATGAAAAAAGAACATAGTATGAAAAATCAACATAAAGATTGCAATGTCAGCAAGACCCACCTTTTGGTAAGAAAAATTAAACCATTAGCATCAGGGAATCCTTCATCAAAATACAACTAGAAATCACAGCAATTAATACCTAGAAAACCATAAATGGTTCTTTGATAACAAGAACAACATAACAGGTAAAGCAAACTTACTTGGGCTTTATTCGTAAAAGACTGAACATGAACCTTCTTGCTTGTTGAGAGGGAGAGACAAAACATGTAAAACTGTGGTGAATTTCTTTGACCTCCGGCAGATGGTAATATCTGCACCTTACCAGTAGCCTCACTATGTATGTTGACCAGGCTAGAGCAGTTCAGTTATCTACATTCTCCATTTTGCATCAAGTCATATTGCACTTGCAACAATCATGTGACTAACAAGTTAGAGTGCATAATATGATAAATCATAAATTTTCAGAAAAGAAACCTGTTGCTGCGTCAACTCCTGGACCGGGGACTGGGATGGCTGGATCGGCTGAGGCACTCCTCTCCCGGACGAACTCGCACAAAGTCTCCAAGGGCGCCGGTGGTGTTCCGATGGGGAACCCTCCGATGCTTAAGTTAGCAAGAGGTTGAGGGCAACAGAATGGAGGAATCGAAGGAACAACAGCGTATGGAGAGGGAAGAGTTCTTCTACCTCAAACGGGGTCCCCCAGGTACCTTATATAGGCGCGGAACAGTCCAAAATTCATTAGGGGAGAGGCTGAGAAAGACCGATCTGCCCCTAGGAGAATCTGGAGAGTGGCCACGTGGCGCGTAGATACAACGACACCGTGGAAGTAGTGGAGCAGGGCTGTTGGGATGGAGAATTCCGCCGTAACAGAAAGATACTTCTGAAGTACTCTGGATGTCAAGGCCTACCCGTCGGACGTCGGCTATGAGGCGGTCGGTCGTCGGGTCGAAGGCCAAACTTTCGAAGGAGAATGGCAGACCGGACCCCAGCAGGAGAGGACCGTTCGGACCTCGACTCCAGTGGGTCGGATCCCGGCGGAGGATGGCGGGCCGGACCCTAGCAGGAGAGGGTGGCGGAGGACGGCGGGCCGGACCCTAACAGGAGAGGGTCGTTTGAACCTCGACTCCAGTGGGTCGGACCCCGGCGGAGGACAGCGGGCCGGACCCCAGCAGGAGAGTGTCGTTCGGACCTCGACTCTAGTGGGTCGGACCCCGGCGGAGGACGGTGGGCCGGACCCTAGCAGGAGAGGGTCGTTCGAACATCAACTCCGGTGGGTCGGACCCTTCTTGACTGAAGTGGTCGAACCAGACTGCAAAATTGGACCGGTTCTGATAGGAGATGAGCCGTCATGGTACAACAGTTGTCCTCCTTGCCCTTGTGCTTTGAGCGAGTCCGCAGGCTCGAAGGGCGAGGGCATTAAATGGCATTAAATGTGCCAGCCTTTCAAATGATGGCGAATCCGATTTGGCGCGCAGTGTTCGTCCACCTCCCGCCCCGATTCTTGCCCCCCGGGACAGGTGGCAACGCCTAATTGGCGAGGTGTGGCAGAGTAGTTATGGCTGGTACGGTGTGTGATGGTGTCCATTCGGATTTTCAAAGCGATTTGGGACACGTGGCGCCATCAGAGCGGTGGGTGCGCTCGTCAAAGTAGCCCATCCACCGTTGTTTCGCCTGTCACGCGGATCGCGGCCGGTTACGATCCGGCGCGTCCCTTCGGATTCCTGTCAAATCCAGAAATCAAAGCGACAGCCGTCGGAGCTCGGCACGTGGGGGTGCGTTGGGACGCGACCCCCGGATATCTATAAAAGGAGGGGGGAATCATCCCGGAGGCACTTGCTGCTGCATTTGTGTTGGAAAAGAGAATCGCCTCCTCCCCCCTCCGCGTTGCTTTTAGGCTTTCGTAGAGACCCAGGAACTAGGTTAGTCCCGTCTTCGTCCTCTCCCATCTTCTTCTTCCTCCTTTGCAGCTAGTCTTAGAATGGCTGTAGCTCGTAGCCATAGGGAGCCTGGCCCGTTTGATATTCCGTCGACCATGACCCGAGAGAGGGTCGAGACCCTCAGGACCATATACAATATACCGTCCATCCTGCACCTGACCATCCCTAGCCGAGAGGGTAGGATAAACGGACCCTTGAACATAGGAGCCCTTCCCATGTACGAAGATCACTTGAAGGCCGGTCTTCGGTTCCCGATCCACTACTTCTTCGTCCGAGTCTTCGATACCTTTAGGATCACGCCCTCCTAGCTGACGCCGAATAGCATTCGAGTGCTATGCGGCTTCGTGGTCCTATGTCGGGAGGCTGACATAGAGCCTAGGGTGTCCCTTTTTTCAAATTTCTTTTTATTGATGTAGGACTTCCGGAGTCAGGAATGGTGAATGTTCAGTCCCCATCCTAACCGGAAGATCCTAGGGGGGCTTCTATCTACTATTCATGGATGGAAGTCTAGGTTCTTTTTCATAGACAACCTGGAGCCGTGGGGCTTCGAGATAGCTTGGAGGGGGCCGAGGCCAGATGCCTTTCATGGGAGGAAGGTCTCGAGGGCCGACGAGGCCGACTTCCACAGGTTGGACGGCGAAGATCCAAAATCCATTACCTTTCTGCTTTTTGAGGACAGCCTCCACCGGGCTGGGCTTAGCCGATAGCCGACGCTAGGTAGGATGAGAGTTGTGTAGGGAGAGATCGACTTTCACCCTTTTCTTCTTTACTCCTTGTCGGCTTTGTGACTGTTGCTAACCCTGCTTTTATTGTCGACAGGTGGAAAAATGAAGTCGGATAGGGCTGTTCTCTCGGCACGATCGACGCAGAGGAGAGCAGTCCGGATCGCGGAGCAGACGCGGCAAGAACCGAGAAAGCGGGCGGCAGAACCAGCACCCGAAAGGCCGAAGAAGCAACGGACGGCGGAGTCGTTCATTCCGGTGGTGTTGATCGACTTAGGGAACGACATGCCCCTGACCAAACGACAAAAGATGATTGCGTCCGAGCGGTCATCTTCAGCAGGACGGCCGGCCACCCAAGCGGAAGGGAGGCATTCAACGTCGGCAGGGACAGTGGCGGCCCCTGCACCCCCACCATCAGAAACGACCATGACGGTCCCCCGGGCGACTCAGAGAGCCCCTGCGGGCAAAGGGCTGTCGGCTGCAGGCGAGAGGGCTGCCTGGGCCCTCGGGGAGGAAGAAGAGCGTGTGCTGTGGCACGCGGCTGAGGAGGCAAGGGAGCAGCTTCAACGGGCCATCTCCGATACTGACGGGCGGTCCGTGAGCGAGGCGGCCAACAGTTTACTCCACCATCTCTTGGGGGTAAGCTTTTTCTATTCCTGCTTTCACCTTAAGTTTTACACTGCAACTTTCTTAACCATACTTGTTCGTCGGCAGCTTGTTAGGGACAACCTTCTAATGGACCAAGGGCTGGGTGAGCTGCTACACATAAAAGAGCAGCTAACCCAGAGGGCCGAGGCGACCGAGCTGGCGAGGGACACCGCCTGGGCGGCGCTGACGGCCTCCAGGGAAGAGGTGACCGACCTGAAGGCTGCGGCAGCCGAGGTGTCCCCCTTGCGGGTCAAGTTGGAAGCCGAAAAGAAGAAGATGGAAAACTTGCTCGCCCAAAAAGCTGATCAGGAGGCCAGGCTGAAGGGGAAGAAGAAAAAGATCAAATCCCTGGCACGTCGGCTGAAGGTTGAGGAAGGTCGCCTGGTCGATCTCAACGTCCGTGTGAAGGGGTACCAGACTTTGGCGGAAAGGTACAAGGGCCTGCTGAAGTCAGTCCAAGACTTACTGAAGACGGCCGGTGCGAAGGCCGTCATGGAACATAAGGCCTCCAAGGACTTCGAGGAGGAAATGAACGAAGCCGGGATGGTCGGCTTCGACTATGGGTACGATGAGTGCCTAGGGAAGGTTAGCGCCGCTTTCCCAGAGCTCGACCTTGCCTTCCTCCAACTGCTGAAGCAAGCAGAGGCAGGAACTTCTGAAGGGACGGACCCGACTACCGAAGCAGCTGAAGTCCCAGTGGGAACCGTTGCAGAGGTAGCTGGAGCAGACGTCCCAGCTAATGCCAAGGCTGAGGCGGCCGAAGGGGCCGAAGTGGTTGCTATTGTACCCTCCAAAGGTCAGGCCTAGGCGGTTGTAAAGGTCTGACCTTCAGCCTATGTAAAAGTCTTTTTGAACTAATGAAGAAAACTTTTTCCTCACTATCTTGCCTTCTTTTTATACTGTTCTCTGCTCTGCTTTATGAAATTTTGCTAAGTATGGGCAAGTCGGCAATTTAGAGCGAGTGGTCGAACCTTCTGGGTGAGTATTGAGTGAACCGGAATGAACTAAATCCTCTTAGGACTTTTACTCCAAGTACTGGCCCATCGGCAACTAGCTTAGGAGATTTATCCTAAGTGTTGGTCCATCGGCTTCCAGACGTTGAAGCTATTGAGGCAGCGATCGGATGTCAGCTCAGGCCGGAGCAACTAGCTTAGGAGATTTATCCTAAGTGTTGATCCGTCGGCTTCTGGACGCTGAAGCAGTTGAGGCAGTGGTCGGATGTCAGCTCAGGCCGGAGCAACTAGCTTAGGAGATTTATCCTAAGTGTTGGTCCGTCGGCTTCCGGACGCTGAAGCAGTTGAGGCAGCGGTCGGATGTCAGCTCAGGCTGGAGCAACTAGCATAGGAGATTTATCCTAAGTGTTGGTACGTCGGCTTCTAGACACTGTCCTAACGCCTTTGCCGACCGGAGTCAGACTTTCGGAAGTGGGCTGGTTTGTAGAAAAAATGTGAACTTCATTGGTAATATTTGCGGAGATTATCTACATTCCATGGACGCGCCAACTGTCGTCCATCCAAAAGTTCCAACCGATAAGTGCCGGCTCGAACCACTTCGGAGACCCGATATGGTCCTTCCCAATTTGGGGAAAGCTTGCCTTGCTCTGTCGGCCTCAAAATTTTGGCCCTCCGCAAGACCAAATCGCCGACTCGAAAAGCTCGTGCCTTGACTCGCGAGTTGTAGTACTTTGCCATCTTTTGGCGGTATACCGCCATCTTCATGCTTGCCCGAAGCCTTGTTTCTTCAAGTAAGTCCAGGTCAGCCCTTCGTTGCTCGGAGTTGGCCGGCTCAGCATAGCGGTCAATCCGGAGGGATTGGAGAGAAATTTCGATAGGGATGACTGCTTTACTTCCATAAGTGAGGTTGAATGGAGTTTCACCGGTCGATGCTCTGGCAGTCGTCTGATATGCCCATAACACAGAATGGAGTTCTTTCGCCTAAAGCCTTTTTTCTTCATTGAGACGGGTCTTCAGCCCATGCAGGATCGTCATGTTGGTGACTTCGGCCTCACCATTGCACTATGGGTGGCCGACCGAGGTAAGTCGGTGAGAGATTTGGTATTGCTGATAGAAGTCTTGGAACTTAGAGTTGTCAAATTATCTTCCATTGTCCGTGATAATTATCCAGGGAATGCTGAATCGGAAGACGATATTATTCCGAACGAAGTTCTCCACCTTAGGCTCCGTTATCTGTGCTAGTGGTTCGGCTTCCACCCACTTGGTGAAATAGTCGATAGCCACAAGCAAAAATTTTCTTTATCCGGAGGCCGGGGGAAAGGGTCCCAGAATATCCATTCCCCACTACGCAAATGGCCATGGGGCGGTGATCGGAGTCAGCTCGTTGGCTGGCCTCCTCTGAATGACGGAGTACCCCTGGCATGCATCGCATCTTCGGACAAAGTCCGATGCATCCTTCTGAATGCTAGGCCAGTAATATCCCTGCCGGATGATCTTGTAAGCCAGGGATCTCCCTCCGAGATGGTCGACACAAATACCTTCATGGACTTCTCTGAGGGCATAGTCGGCATCAGCCGGTCCCAAACACTTCAATAGTGGCTGTGAGAATGACCGCTTATACAAAGCACCGTCAAGGATGACGTACTTGGAGGCTGTCAGGCGTATCCGTTTGGCCTCTGTCGGATCCTCAGGAAGGGTTCCCTTGGCCAAGAAAGTAAGGATTGGATCCATCCAAGAGGCTTCATGTTCCACCTGATGGATCTCCGTCGGCTCTTCGGCAATGCTGGGATGTCGCAAATACTCCACAAAAGTTTGGTCGGAAGTCCCGCTGGTGGCCGTAGCCAGCCTTGAGAGAGCATCCACCCGAGAGTTCTGCAGACAAGGTATGTGGAGGATTTCAAAAAATTTGAACCGAGAGATGAGGCATTGTACCTGGTTTAAATACTTTGCCAGGGTCGGATCCCTGGCCTCAAATTCCCCCTTTACTTGGTTGACCACCAGTTGGGAATCAGAGAAAACTCTGAGTCGGCTGATGCCCAGTTCGTGGGCGATCCGCAGCCCCGCGAGAAGGGCTTCATATTCTGCTTGATTATTTGATACCTGAAATAAGAAGTGCAAAGCATACTCTAGGTTCCCCCCGTTCGACTCGACCAGAATCAGCCCGGCCCCGCAGCCTGAAAGGTTGGACGCTCCGTCCATATGGAGAGTCCAGGCTGGTTCTGCTTCATAAACAGCATCCGCTTCGGGTATTTCGGCCATCCGAGGGGGCATATCCTGCTTCCACGTATACTCTACAATGAAGTTAGCAATTACCTGAGCCTTCAGGGCAGATCGTGGCTGGAAGGAGATGTAGAATTCTCCTAACTTGATGGCCCATTTAGCGAGCCGACTGGATGTGTCCGGGCTCCGAAGAATCATCTTGAGAGGTTGGTCGGTCAGCACTACAATCGGATGTGCTTGGAAGTATGGTCAGAGCCGCTTAACCGATGTGACCAAGGAGTATATTAATTTTTGCATCTTGGGGTACCTCGTTTCGGTGTCATGGAGGACTTTGCTGATGTAATAGATGGGCTTCTGCTGTCCGTCCTCTCTGACTCGCACGAGGATGTCGCAAACTACCTCGTCCGACGCCGAAAGGTAGAGATATAAAGGCTCCCCCTCTACCGGCTTGGCCAGTAGCGGAGGGTTCTTCAAGTACTCCTTCAATGCCTCGAAAGCCGCTCGACATTTATCTGTCCAAACAAACCCCTCCGACCGGCGCAGGGTCTTGAAGAATGGCAGGGACCTTTCAGCCGACCGGGAGATAAAACGGCTGAGAGAGGCAATCTGGCCGGTGAGCTCTTGGACCTGCTTTTTGTTGGTCGGGTGCGCCATCTCCGTGATGGCTCTGATCTTGTCAGGATTCACTTCAATTCCCCTCTGTGTAACTAGAAAACCAAGGAATTTACCAGAGGTTATCCCAAAGGTGCATTTAGTGGGATTCAGCTTCATTTAAAGGCGCCTAAGTGCGTCAAAGGATTCTTGCAGGTCCTTGATGTGGTCAGCCTTACGGAGACTCTTCACTATCATGTCGTCTACGTAAGCCTCCATGTTTCTTCCCAGTTGTCCTTCGAACACCCGGTTGATCAGCCGCTGAAAGGTGGCGCCGGCGTTCTTCAAGCTGAAAGGCATCATCCGATAGCAGTACAGGGCTTTGTCAGTGACAAATGCGGTCTTCTCCTCATCTTCCGGATGCATCTTTATTTGGTTGTATCCGGAAAAGGCATCCATAAAGCTGAGAAGCTGATGGCCAGCCGTGGCATCTACCAGCTGATCAATTTTGGATACTGGGAAGCTGTCCTTCGGACAAGCCTTATTGAGGTCGGTGTAGTCCACACAAATCCTCCATTTTCCATTGGACTTCTTCACCATGACCACATTCGCCAGCCATTCAGGGTAATGGACCTCCCTGATGAAGCCGGCATCACGGAGCTTCTTCACTTCCTCATCAATAGCTTTCTGTCTTTCGGCAGTAAAGCTTCTCTTTTTCTGTCGGATAGGTCGGTAGGCCGGATCGACCTTGAGTTGGTGAGTAATAACCTCCGATGGTATCCTGGGTATGTCCGACACCGACCAGGCAATGATGTCGGTGTTTCTCCTTAGGAAGCTGATCAGCTCCGTCTTAAGGTCCTCACTGAGAGAGCCCCCAATTTGAAGGACTTTAACGGGATCGTCCTCTCGGAGTGGGACAAATAGAATCTTCTCCTCCGGCTGACCGAGGCCGTCAGTTTCAGCCCTTGGGTCAAGTTGCTCCATAGTGGAATGGCCTTCTGACCGTTGATTCAAAATAGTCAAGCACTGCCTAGCCATCAGACGGTCCCCCCTCATCACTCCGACCCCGTTCCTGGTTAGGAACTTGGCCAACAAATGGTAAGTAGAAACAATGGCTCTGAATTTGTTAAGGGCCGGTCAGCCTAGAATAGCATTGTAAGGTGAGGTCGTCCATACGACCACAAAGTTGATGAGGAGGGTTTTCGGGAGAGGCTCCGTCCCAATTGTCACAGGGAGAACTATTTAACCCTCCACTCCGATGGAGTTGCCCCCGAAGCCTATCAACGGCGCGGGGGATTCCAGCAACATGGATCTGGACAAGTTCATTATCACGAAAGCATCATACAATAATACCTATGTCGAGCTTCCATTATCAACAAGTATTCTCCTTATATCGTAATTGGCAATGACAACCGACATGACTACAGGATCATTCTCAAAGATATGATTTTCCAGGAGATCTTCATCAGTAAAGATAATGGCATTGGAGCCCCGGGACCTCTTAGTGACATCCATCCCGCCTTCCTGGCCTCCTCCGGACCGTCGGTGCAACATGCCAACATCTCCACCAGTTGGTCTTTGATTGGGGAGCTCCACCTCCTCCGGAGGGTCCCTAGCATTTGATGCTTCTTCCTGGTCCCGATGGGGTCGGGCGTACTTGCGCAGGTACCACCTCCGGATGAGGTCTTCGTTGGCGTCCTTCAGCTGCTGGCACTCCTCGGTACTGTGCCCATGGTCCCTGTGGAAGCGGCAGAACTTGTCCTTATTCCTTAAGGTAGGAGGACCCCTCATTGGCCGAGGTCTTTGCAGAAAGGTCTCATTCTCGATCTCCATCAGGATCTTCTCTCGGCAGGGACAGAGGCGTGTAAGTCTCGAACCTTCGGGGAAAGTCCCTGGGCTTCGGACTTTGGCGTTGGGCCGATCACCGACTGTCATTCGGAGGTCGGACTTTGGGAGCTTTGTCGCTCCGCTTCTTCGGGACCGGCCTTCCTTCAGCTTGGCGTCGGCCAGCGGCTTATTCTTCCGTCAGAGCGTACTTCTGCGCTCTGGCTAGTAAATCACTGTAGCTTGCCGGATGCTTCTTGTCCAGGAAAAAGGTCAGCCTGGACGAGCGGAGCCCTCGCTTGAAGGCTGACATCGCTACAGCTTCGTTCAGGTCCGGGACTTCCATGGCCGCCAAGTTGAAACGAGCCATGAAATCCCGGAGGGTCTCTCCCTCCCTTTGCAGCACGAGGAAGAGGCAGTCGGTAGTCCTCAAGGTCCGACTGCAAGTCCTGAAATGGGAAAGAAAAAGGGATTCGAGTTGGGAGGAGTGGATCGTACCTGGCCGGATGGCGGAGAACCACATCCGGGCAGTCTTCTTGAGGGTCGCGGGGAAGGCAATACAGTGGAGGGCGTCGGAGGCGCCTTGGACCATAATGTGGGCCTTGACGTGCCCAGATGGTCCATTGGATCGGGGGTACCGTCATAGGGGTCCACTTGGGGGATCTTGAAGTGGCGGGGAATCGTCTCCGCCAGAATTTTCTTAGAGAACGGGGGACGGGAGTCATATACCTGTCCCCCTTCAGCCTTCTGCCGAAGGGCAATTTCATTAATGCGCTCCTTCATGCGTATAATCTTGCTGCCATAGTCCTTCGGAGGTTCGGCGGTAGGTCGACCGCCGGAGGGGATGGACTCGACGTAAGAAGGCGAAGCAGACCTCGCCCTTTTGCCATCGGCGCGATCTCCCAAGGACCTTCGGGGCTCCGCGACAGCGTGGGAACCATGCTGGGGGATCTCTGGCTGTCGACCTCCCGCAGCAACCTCCGAGGGTTAGAGTAGGAAGCAACTGGTAGCTGTTGCCGGTTGTCGGTTGCTTCCTATAACCGTTGAACCGCAGCTGTAAGTGTCTCAATGCGGTTCACCAAAATTTGGAATTGCTATAACCCCAAAGTGATGGTAGGCTCTATAGCAGTGGGGGCGGTAGCAACGAAATCATTCTCTCGGAGAGGCTCCTCAGACCTGGAAGGAGAGGTATCTCTCATGGCAGTGGCATTTGGAGCTCTTCCTTTAGCCATTTTTTCGTTGAGGTGATGGATTCCTCCTTTTAGAAGAAAGGCCCTTCCTCTAGCGCCAATCTGTTGCCGCGTCAACTCTTGGACCGGGGAATGGGATGGCTAGATCGGCTAAGGCGCTCCTCTCCCAGGCGAACCTGCACAAAGTCTCCAAGGGCATCGGTGGTGTTCCGCGGGGAACCCTTCGATGCTTAAGTTAGCAAGTGGTTGAGGGCAACAGAATGGAGGAATCGAAGGAACAACGGCGTATGGAGATGGAAGAGTTATCCTACCTCAAACGGGGTCCCCCATGTACCTTATATAGGCGCGGAACAGTCCAAAATCTGTTAGAGGAGAGGCTGAGAAAGATCGATCTGCCCCTAGGAGAATCTGGAGAGTGGCCACGTGGCGCGTAGATACAGTGACACCGTGGAAGTAGTGGAGCAGGGCCGTTGGGATGGAGAATTCTGCCGTAACAGAAAGATACTTCTGTAGTACTCTGGATGTCAAGGCCTACCCGTTGGATGTTGGCTATGAGGCGGTCGGTCGTCGGGTCGAAGGTCGAACTTTCGAAGGAGAATGACAGACCGGACCCCAGCAGGAGAGGGCCGTTCGGACCTCAACTCCAGTGGGTCGGATCCTGGCGGAGGACGGCGGGCCGGACCCTAGCAGGAGAGGGTTGTTCGGACCTCGACTTCGGTGGGTCGGACCCTTTTTGACCGAAGCGGTCGGACCAGACTATAAAATTGGGCCGGTTCTGATAATGGATGAGCCGTCATGGTACAACAAAACCATTAGAGACATAGGTTGTGAGAATAATCTTGTCGAAGGATAGAAGAACTGGCATGCTGATGATGTGGCACCAGTAATGCAGTAACCAAAGAAAGGTTCCATTATCCTGCGGCTTATACTCAAAAGGACAAAGCAACATCAACACATGATACATTTAAAGCACAATGTAGTATATAGCTTGACAGACATCACCCATGCTGCAGAACCCTGTCAGAATATCAAAATGAACAAAGGGAATATATATACAATGTAACATATTTCAATGTAATGCCAGAAGTGATCTGACATTCATAACCAATATCCATGTACTTGAGACAATGGGAATAAGGCCCCCTATAAGAGTACTTGTCATAAGAGTGAAAATTTTCTGATGATGATAGGCCCAAACCAAGGGCAAGCTTAAGCCTCCTCTCCTACACATACACAATTGAACCTTGGGCAACACACATGGGTGTGTAACTCACAGAGGACGGTACATCATTCAATGAGCCAAACATGAGTAAAAGTAGGTAGCAAATGTACTTTTGTAGTGAAGTTTCGACCAAGAAAAGGAAAAAGGTAATATAACCATAGTGTGTGAAAAGCAAGCGTAGCAGAAGACAACTGCAACAAGGCATCCATGAGCAGGTGGCTGACAGACACTTGGCATCAAGTTTCCTTGTGTTGCATACATCATACAGAGTGATAAAAGACAGACAAATGCATAAACAGTATGATTGGATGACATGGAGATGTGTTTGTAGAGAGTAAAACAATTGTTTCAGGCAAGCAAAGCGAATATAAAGCAAAAAACTTCCAATAGAAATGATGACGGAAAGCCAAATGAAATGGCATATGCAACAAAGATTAAGTGACTCTAGCCAGGTGAAAGCAAACAAATTTGCAGAACACATGTCGATAGAGAATAAGAGAAGATTAAGCAAGTAGAAAAGCTCGAGACGAAGCAAGAACAAAGCTAAGTCTTCTTTTATTCTGCCAGCTAAATTTTATCACGCATCATCCTCTGACAGATTTAGGGAACACCAAGTCCAAGCTGTTGGCTCAATGAAAGGAATTTAGAAGCTGACAATGAAAGATGTCTGGAAATGAGAAGTTCTTCCACTGGATTACCACACCATTATTAGAAATAAGAATATTGGACATGCAGAGACTGTTAGGCATGCTAAAAATGATGCATCATGGAATACTGCTCCAAAAAAAAAAATGCAACTGAAAAGAAAATGGCAACTCAATTTAAGAATGATTACAGATGCAGGCATACACAGTTTTAAATGTTGAACTACTCTAAATGTGATGAAACTAAGAGACTGCAGAAGTGCTGTCAATGTCAAACAAGAGACTGCAATGTTCTTGTCACCTTAAAGAAAGAACTGAAAAGGACATTAGCACGTGTTTTGCTCCATAGCTAGTGGAATTCAACAACAATGCAGGAAGTGACTGGCATATTACGTCTTAACTTCCTATATTTCATCCGTCCTTGTTAAGGAGACATTGAAGATCTTCAGAAGCATCTCATCCGATCTAACCTTCCGATCAGTATTCCCCGATCAAGAACGCGATTCCGAGTTCCTGTCTCTAAGGGAACGAATCCGAGAGGCAATCCCTCTTAATCCGACGCTTAGCCTAGGTTTTGCGGGAGGCGAAATTTGGGGGTTTTGACGGCCACGCCACCAAAGAAAAGCAGAAGCGAGACGGAGACGAGAACCGGAAGAGAACTACGGGGACACGGAACGGATTTTGTTTTTCAATATTGTTTTATAAAAACAAAATTACTGAAATACCGATGTCTGAAACATATTTATCGAAGTACAACCTGCGTCTTCAGTCGGAGATGCAGCCTGAACCTGTATTTTCTCAGTTCCCTATTTTTTTCGACAGCCTCCTTTATTTAAAAAAAAAAAAAATGTAAGGAGTTCTCTGAAGCAGCAGCTCTTGGTCTTTCCATATACCCTATCCGAGCGAGCGGTGGCCCCCAAAAATCCATCATTTAGGTCTTCCATTATTTCCCGTGTCGTCCATTTTGCAGGTAAGTTTTTTTTTTTAAAAAAAAAGAAGTTTTTGTAGTTATGTATTTTTTTTGAAGGGGAAAAATGAAGATAGATCGGATCTTTCATATATATTTTTTTGTTTGATATGTTCAAAGTTTGGATATGTTATTTATTTTATTTGATATTTATTTTTTTTGTTGGTACGATCTGTTATTGTTATTTATTAATTGTATGATCTGATTATCTTTTTTGTAATATTAATGCCATATTTATTTTAATATTAGTCTTTTTTATTTGTTAGTATGATGTGATAATTTGTTGAAATATTAATCATAATTTTTTTTGTATGATTTGATTATTATTTTTTTAATATTACTATCATGTTGGTTTTCTTTAATATTAGTGTTTTTTTTTTGTATGATGTAATTGTTTGTTGGTATGATCCGATGATATTTTTTAAATATTTCTATTAAGTTTTTTTAATATTAATCATATATTATATTATTTGGAATGATATTAAAATTTTATATATATTTAATATATTATATGTTAAATTAGCTTTTTCAAATTTTTAGAAATAAATTTGTGTAAACAATATGAAATAATAATGTTAATTGTTAATAGTTAATTTATAATATAAATAAGAAAAATGCTATAATGATAAAAATGAAAATTTATATGAAATTCATAAATTAATTATAGATTGAAAAAAATACAAGTTGTAATTATTTGAATATAAATAGTAGAAGATTATTTTATAATTTTATTAAAATTTAGGGTGGATTGTTAAAAAATAAAACTTTGTAAAAAATAGGTGAATTCTATTAAAAAAGTATTAGTATCAAAATAATAAAAAAATATTTATTTCTAGAAAATATATTCTAAGGAATTTAAGCATAATGAATAATGATTAATAATAGATTATTGAATTAGTTTAGAAATAAATGGTAAATGTAGATTATTTAATTAGTTTAAAAATATTTTTTAATTAAAATTAAAGTTTACTATGGATTATTAGATTATTAAAAAAATATAATTTTTTTAAAAAATAGGTGATATTAAGTTGGAAAAGTATTAGTATTAAAATAATAAAATGTATTTATTTCAACAAAAAAGATAGTAGGATTTTTAAAAATGAATAATAATTAATATAGATTATTCAATTAATTTACAACTAAATGGTAAATGTAGATTATTCAATTAGTTTAGAAATATTTTTTTAAATAAATAAAAAATTAGTGTAGATTGTTTAAACAATTAAGTTTTTTAAAATTAGACAATATTATGCTAGAAAAGTATTTGTATTAAAATAATGAAATGTATTTATTTCTAGAAAAAATATTCTAGGATTTTTAGCATAATGAAAAATGATCAATAATAGATTATTGAATTAGTTTACAAAAAAATGGTAAATTTAAAATATTCAATTAGTTTTAAAATATTTTTTTAAATAAATGAAAATTTACTGTGGATTGTTAAAAAAATGATTTTTTAAAAAATAAGTGATATTAAGTTGGAAAAGTATTAGTATTAAAATAATGAAATGTATTTATTTCTAGAAAAAATATTCTAGGATTTTAAGCATAATGTAAATTGATTAATAGTAGATTATTGAATTTGATTAGAAATAAATGGTAAATTTAGAATATTCAATTACTTTAGAAATATTTTTTTAATTAAATTAAAATGTATTATGGGTTTTTAAAAAAATTAATTTTTTTAAAAATAGGTGATATTAAGTTCGAAAAGTATTAGTATTAAAATAATGAAATGTATTTATTTCTAGAAAAAATATTCTAGGATTTTCAGTGTAATGAAAAATAATTAATAATAGATTATTGAATTAGTTTAGAAATAAATGGTAAATTTAGAATATTCAATTGCTTTAGAAATGTTTTTTTAATTAAATTAAAATTTATTATAGATTGTTAAAAAAATAATTTTTTTAAAAAAATAGGTGATATTAAGTTGGAAAAGTATTAGTATTAAAATAATGAAATATTTTTTAAAAATATTCCATGTTTATTATTTTTATTGTTTATGACATATTCTTTTTTGGTATGCTTGTAATATATAAATATATATAAAATTGATTAATTAGTTTATTTTTTATGCATATAAAATTTGTATTGCTTAGAACCGTAGACCCGTCAGTTGATTGGTGTGCATATTCTACGTATCTGTATATTTTTATAATTTTATATAGATATCTAGAATTATGTACATTGGTCAATTGATTGTCCAATTTAGATAGTTTGGGAATTGCAATCAATTATATAGGTCAGTTAACAGTAATCAAACGTTATATAATTGGGATTGTAAGAAATTTTGGATAGCATTTTCTCTTAGTTCTCCTTACACATAAATATTTGTGTAGGGAGAATCAAAGGAAAATGCTACCAAAATTTCTTTCGATCCTAATTACATATTATTTGATTATTATTAACTAACATGTATAATTGATTGCAATCCCTGAATGGGACAGGGCCCTTACCTATTAGATGGTAACAGGATGCATATTTTATGCAAATTAATTTTCAAATCTATTTTTGTATATATTTAGAAATATGACATAATTGTTTTGAATATTATGTGTCTTTTAACTTCTGGTTGTATGATAGTTATGTTGTAAATAGGTATGTATATAAAGCATATTTGAAGATATATAGTGCTGCCGACCTTACCGTCGTGGCCTGCAGCTATGATATGGCACCGGATGTTAGCCCCTTTACTTTGGAGTCCTGCGGTTCCCAGTCCTGTAAAACAGAGTTAGAGATCCGGGCCGAGAATCCCGGCAGTGGTACTTTGACAATCAAGTCAGCAAACGGTAAAGAGGAACAGATCCCCTAAGATGGATTCCATTTCGGTCATCATGCTTGGAGGAGGGTTTTCAATAGAGAATTGAATAAAAGAGGTTAGAGAGGGGGGATGCTCGAGCTGTGGCAGTTATGTCTATTGGGACTCTCTCCAGGAGTCTTTTGGGAAGTCTCCGTGGCTTCCCCTCGTCTGTTCTCCCTTCTCTCGGACTTGTCCTCTCCCTCGCTTTGTTTGCTCGATGCCCTTTTAGAATGCCGGTCCTTCAATGCCTTGATTATCGCCCTCCAGGGGTGCTCAGGGATCAATGGAGTCCGTTGGAAGTGCTCCCGAGGTCATTACTTCATAGAGTATAGAGTTAATTCATGAGCCTCGTTCTTTCAGTGGGTTATCACAACAGGGAAATTTAGTAGGGCCTTGATCCGGGGTTGGCCACCTTTGAGCCTGGAGCTCCTAGCGCAGCCTTCTCTTTACGGGCGGTTTAGGTAGTCGGTTGCAAAATCTGACACCTCGATCGGGGTGCCCTTCCCCAACTAGTGCAAACAAGGGTAGATGCACCCCTCTAGCTTTGGGGTGTCATACTGGGCATGCCGCACTGCACGCGTGGGCTTTGTGGCAGTCTTGGTGATGGCGCCTTCGATATTATGCTCCCAAGGTGAGGGCTCAACTTCGGTCGAGGTGGGCTCGATCATTGGGGAGCCACCTGGCAAAGGAGCGGAAGGGCTCGACTTCGGCCGAGGTGGGCTCGAACTTTGGAGAGCCACCTGGCGAAGGAGCGGAAGGGCTCCACTTCGGCCGAGGTGGGCTCGAACTTTGGAGAGCCACCTGGCAAAGGAGCGGAGAGGGCTCCACTTCGACCGAGGTGGGCCTGACCCTTGGGAGGCCACCTGGCGAAGGAGCAGAGAGGGCTCGACTCCGATCGAGGTGGGTTCGACCCTTGGGGAGCCACCGGGCGAAGGAGCAGAGAGGGCTCGACTCCGATCGAGGTGGGTTCGACCTTGGGGAGCCACCTGGCGAAGGAGCAAAGATGCCGAGCTCGACCTCGGTCTAGGTGGGCAGGACCCTAGGGTGCCACCTAGCAAGGGGGTTCGGAAAGAAGTCCGACATGACGATGCCTGCTTGTCCCTTCTGCTAACTAGATTCGAGGTGTACTCCACATTAGTAGTCTTGCCACATCATTTGCCCCCCACTTCCAAGTCCCATCGAAGTGTCTCGACTAGGGTGAAGGAAGTTAATTCGGGGCTGACATGGAAGGACGAAAAGCTTTCCATAATTATTTCCACGATTGTCGCCACTCCGCGTGTTGTGCCTTGAGGACAAATGTGCAGGCGCCACGTCCGCGGGTTTGAGGAACCATAATTACATCATGCCAGGTTCGAGGCAGTTTTTAGCAAATCGAAGCATCAAAGCCGACCGTCTCAACACGTGGCGTTCATCTAGTGGCTGGATGCGAAAAGGGCCATACGACGCCGTCTATCGATTTTGAAAAGAGAGGGGACTTTCTAAAAACTGACTTCTTTCGAATTTCTCACACTTCTCCGATGGTTCAGAGTTTTTTCTTCTCCCTGGCTGTTCCCTTTTGCCAAGTCAAGCAGGTTGGTATTCCGTGGCCTCCCCTCCTTTTCTTCTTCTTTTCGACCGACAGTGTTTACGTTCTTCCCTCTTCTTAGGTGGACCGATCCCTTCTCCTAGGTCTTCCATCTTCCTCTCTTTCGTCTTCATCCTTTCTTGCTGGAATGGCTCTGTCGGGCTGACACCCTCAACCTTCTAGCAATCCGAATAAAGCAGGCCCCTCCCTGCTTAGGACTCCATCTTTCGGTGAGGAGGACGAAGTTCCCCTCGAGGTCTGGAGGTGCCTGCATCCTGGCGGGATAGTCATAGGAAGCCCTAAGGTTCATGCCGCTCCCTCTGTCCCTGTTGTCGCCCCTCCGGCGACAGCGGCTTCGACCGGTCCCTTCGGCATTGTCTCGACAATGACTAAAGAGGAACTTTCCCTGATTTGGGAAACATGCGAGGTCTCAGATTCCATCCGGTTCTCGCTCCCGAGACCGGGGGAGCAGGCCGTCTCAAGCGGTCTGGGTCGGATCGCCTTTTACGAGGAGTTCCTTGCCGGTGGCCTTCGTTTTCCTCTTCAGCCCTTCTTTCTTTCTTTCCTTAACCATTTTCGCCTCGTGCCGGCCCAGTTGACTCCCAACACCATTAGGGTCATCTCTGGCTTCATTATCTTCTACCACTTTCATGGGCTTGTTGCCCGTTTCTCTTTGTTCAGGGCTCTTTTTCCTGAAATGCCACCCTACCGATGATGGATGGTGGTTCCTTTCTTCTCGGCCCAAGTGCCTCCGATTTGATTTCCCCACAAAAATCAGGGGATGGAAAAACTAGTACTTCTTCACTTCGGTCGAGGACGTCAACTGGGTCTAGAGAGATCTTGACTGGTCCCCGAACCATAACTCCTAAGTGGAGTCGGTCGACCGAGAAGTCCTCACCCAATTAATTAGCGACGAGCTCCCCTCCCTCGAAGTTCTGCTATCGGAGCAAAAGTTGTTCGAGGCTGGGATCAGCCCGATCTGAGAGCTCGGTGAGTCTTCGCTGGGCATGTGTCCATGTCTCTTTTCATTTTCCTTCCATTTTTTTTTTTAGGGATGAAGTATTCCACGAAAAACCTGATGGAGTCCGCCTGCAAGAGGAGTGCTTCGACCGGGCCTAGGGAGACTATGCCGAAGAGGGCCTGTGTGGAAACTGGCCAACAGGCCCAACCACTTCGACTTCGAAGCCGAGGGCGGCTGATCCTGCTCCTCAGCCCACTCAGTAGCGAGTTCCCTCCCCGGAGATAGTCGATGCCGATGAGGGGAGGGTAGGCGAGCGGCGCGCCTCGCCTCCGACACCGCCGACCAAGGCGGTGGGACCTCCAGTAACGGTCGGGGTGCATCCGCGATCTTCACCGCCAGTCATCGAGGAGTTCCCGTTGTTGACTTCCTCTAGACCTGAGAATGCACCGACGGGGATTCTACTGAATGCTTTAGTCATCCGAGACATCGAGTTGGCAGGGTGGATGATGCAGTACACCGTCCAGCCCCGGGATCACCGCATGAAGGGAGGTCAGGACTATGCGGCGACACTCGAAGGAATCCTCCCTTAGCTTTTCTTAGTAAGTACCTATCATTTTAATGTTCCGGCCGCATTGCGAAGGGACTAACCTCTTTCTTCGATGCAGATCGGGATCGACATGCTACTACTCTAGGAATTTTACACTGGCTAGGTGAAGAAGGAGGCCAAGAAGGAGAAGAGACTGGCCAACCTCGCAGTCGATGTGAAGGACCTGATCAAGAAGGGGCAGGAGATGAAGGAGACCAACAAATTCCTTTGTCGAGATCTGTTTCGCATTGAGGGGTGCAATAGGGACCTCGAGGCATCCCTGTCCGAGGAGAAGGCACGGGCGAGGCCCCGTGACGAGGAGATCATAGCAGAGATCTCCCGCCTGGATGGGCGATCCCGGACCCTCGAGGTCCAGGTCAACGAGGTCTTGGCGGAGTTGGCAACGGCGAACGACAAGGCACAAGGAGCCTTAGCACTGATGGAGGCCACCAAGAAGGAGGCCCTCGAAGCTGTGTCCAAGTTCCGGGCATCGCTGGAGTTTGAGGATGAGGTCCACAAAGTAGCCGTGGACTTGTTCATTAAGGGATTCGAAGCCTTCCAGGAGAAGGTGGCCTCGATGTACCCGGAGCTCGATCTGGGGGGAGTCATCATTGGCGGTGGCGAAGAGCGGCCTGAAGAAGCAAGGGCCAGAGCAGCTGAAGTAGCAACCACAGAGCAGCCGGCTGAGCAGGCGCCTGCATCGACGGAGATCCAAGGGGCTGATGATCCACCGGCGCACTGGCTCGGGAAGGAGCCAGCGATCCAGTGATCTTCGGGGTCATCCTTGTATTTAGCATAGGGTTTTTTGCTTTGTCTTTAGGGTCGCCCGGCCTATCGGGGATCCCCCAAGTTGTGAAAGATCTCATGAATTTAATGAAGCACCTTTTGTTCCTTCTCATTTATGTATTCCAGCCTTCTACTTTGGTTTGCCGTGCTTTTTATAATATCAGGAACTTTGGTTTTGTTTGACTCCAAATTCGATTCTCTCTGGGATGCCTTAGTCGTTGCAGTGACTTAGAGAGAAATCAGAAGCCTTTAAAGTGGTTGCCTATGCTGGACTGAAGCTTCCGTTGGAAGACTCTAGGAACCCGCCGGGCGCTAGTGGTCCTAAGGTTCCCGTCTAGGGGTGCCGGGCTTGAAGAGTCTCCGGTCTTGAGTTACCGGGCTTCATGAGTTTTCGGTGCCAAGGTTTTCGGTCTTTAGATGCCAGGCTTCTAGAGTTTTCGGTGCCGAGGTTTCCGGTCTTTAGGTGCCGGGCTTCTGGAGTTTCCGGTGCCGGGATTTCCGGTCTTGAGGTGCCGAACTTCTAGAGTTTCCGGTCTATGGATGCCGGGTTTTCGAAGTTTCCGGTCTTGGGGTGTTGGGCTTCTGGAGTTTCCGGTTTTGAGGTGCTGGGCTTCTAGAGTTTTCGGTCCTTGGGTGCCGTGCTTCAGGAGTTTCTGGTCTTGAGTTGTCGGGATCTCTGATCTTAAGGTGCCAGGCTTCATGAGTTTCTGGTGCTGGGGTTTCCAGTCTTGAGTTGCCGGACCTGGGGTCGGTGACAGCATTCTTGCGAGACGGACACAACCGTTGTGCTAAAGAGAAGTTTATTATTAATAGGAGGAAGTCTTACATCATTGGTAGTACATCTTCAAGTTCCCAGCATTCTAGGTCCATGAAAATCGTGCTCCATCGAGCTCAGTGAGGTAGTAGGCCCCATGAGGAAGGGCCTTAACCACTCTATAAGGGCCTTCCCAATTTGGGGATAGTTTGCCGTATTCCCATGGTTGGGAGGCTTCTGCTCGCCGCAATACCAAGTTACCTAGGCAGAAGGTCTTCGACTTCACCCTAGAGTTAAAATATCGGGCTACCTGTTGCTGATAAGCTGCCATCCGAAGTCGAGCCTTGTCCCTTGTCTCTTTAAGGAGGTCCAGGTTGAGCAGGAGCTGAGCCAGGTTCTCAGCTTCATCATATTGCTCCACTCGCAGTGTTGGCAGACTTAGCTCCACCGGGATCACCGCCTCCGTGCCGAAGATGAGGTTGAATGGAGTCTCATCTGTGGCCATCCGAGGCATTGTGTGGTATGCCCACAGGACACTGGGGTGTTCTTCGGCCCATATACCTTTGGCTTGGTCTAGCCTGGTCCGGAGTCCTTGAAGGATGGTCAGGTTAGTTACCTCGGCCTCTCCGTTGGTTTGAAGATAAGCCACGAAGGTGAAGTGATGGCGGATGCCAAGGCATCGCAAAACCCCTCGAACTCCCGATTGTGGAACTGCTGTATGTTGTCGGTGATGATGGTGTGAGGAAGTTCGAAGTGGCATATGATTGACTTCTAGAAGAACTTGCTGACATTAGCCTCTGTGATCCATGCCAGCGGCTCAGCCTCGACCCATTTTGTGAAGTAGTCGATGGCGACCATGAGAAACTTGTGCTACCCTAGTGCAGGAGGAAAAGGATCGAGGATGTCCATGCCCCACTGGGCGAACGGCCAGGGGGCAGAGAGCTGGGAGAGTGGTGCAGCCGACCAACATTACACGATAGCATGACGTTGACAGTGGTCACACTTCTTGATGAAGTTGGCTGCGTCCTCCCTCATTGTTTCCTAATAGTACCCCTGGCGGAGGGCCTTGTATGCCAAAGTTTTGTCCCCCACGTGATTCCCGCAGAGGCCTTCGTGTATTTCTTGGAGTACGACTACCGCCTCCGAGGGTCTCAAGCATTTCAGGAGTGGGTAGGAGTAGGACCTTTGGTAGAGTTGTTCGTCTATTAGCACAAAGCGCATGGCCTTCCTTTTGATGAGGCCGGCCTCCATGCGATCTTCGGGCAAGGTACCATTGGTGATGTACTTGACATACTTGTCCATCCAACTGAGCTCCGGGATAACTTGCTGGACTTCTCCGGGTGCTTCGGAGCTTGGAGTATGGAGATGCTCGATGTAAGCGCGACCTAGGGACGAGTCCGGTAGGGTCGCCAACCGGGATAGGGCATCAATGCAGGCATTCTCTCCATACGGGATATGGGAGATGCTGAATCGGCTGAAACCTACTGCACTTATACATACTAGCTCCAGGTACTTCAACATTTGAGGATCCCGGATCTCAAATTCTCTCGAGACCTGCCCGATCATCAATTGTGAGTCGGTGAAGACCCTCAGATTGGGCATGCCTAGCTTGAGAGATACTCTCAGTCCTGCAAGGAGTGCCTCATACTCTGCCTGATTGTTGGTGGCAGCAAACTGGAAATGGAGCGCATATTCGACGACGACTCCTTTGCTATTAGCGAGAATGAGTCTGGCTCTGCTTCCCCTAGAGTTGGATGCTCCGTCCACATGCAGGACCCAGATGTCCCCCTCCGGTTCAGGTCCCGTCTACTGCTCCTGAGAGATCTCTACTAGTTCCTCACCCAGGCCTGCACACTCGACTAGGAAGTGAACCAGCACCTGAGCCTTCATAGATGACCTTGACCGGTAAGTGATGTCGAACTCGCTAGCTTCAGCACCCACTTCGCCAGACATCTAGAGGTATCGGGGTGACTTAATATGGCCTTCAGTGGTTGATCCATCAGAACCACGATCGGGTGTGCTTGGAAGTAGGGCATGAGTCATTGGGTAGACATAATGAGTACAAAAATTAACTTCTCGGAGCGAGAATACCTGATCTTGGTGTCGTGGAGAAGCTTGCTTGCATAATACATTAGTCTCTGGATGTTGTCCCTGTTCGTGCGAACCAAGATCGAGTTGATAGCTCCTAGGGTGACTGCCATGTACAGGAGGAGCTCTTCTCCATCTTCCAGCCGAGATAGCAGTAGTGGTGACATCAGGGTCTTCTTCAGCTCTTCGAAGGCTTCCTGGCACTCCTTCGACCAGGTAAAGTCATGCATCTTCCATAGTGCCTTGAACAAGGATTGGCAGCGGTCAGCAAATCATGAGATGAAATGGCTCAGGTTCGCTATATGGCCGGTGAAGCGCTGAACCTGCTTCTTGGAGGTGGGGTGCTCCATATCAAGAATCGCTCGGACCTTCTCTAGGTTGGCCTCGATTCTCCTCTAGGTGACCATGAAGCCTAGGAACTTCCCGGTCGCCATGCCGAAGGCGCACTTCAGCAGGTTCAATTTCATTTGGTGAAGACGAAGATTGTGAAAGGTCTCCGTTAGATCATCGACGTGGTCCGAGGTCGGCCTACTCATAACAAGCATATCGTCCATGTACACCTGCATGTTGCGGCCAATCTGGTCTTTGAAGATCTTGTTAACTTAGCCGCTGGTACGTGGCACCAGCATTCTTCAAGTCGAATGGCATCTTCTGTAGCAGTAGGTTCTGCAATCCGTGATGAAGGTAGTGTGCTTCTCGTCCTCCGGATTCATTCTGATTTGGTTGTATCTAGAGAACGCATCCATGAAGAAGAGCAAGCGGTGCCCCGAGGTGGCATCCACGAGCTAGTCAATTTTTGGAAGGGGAAGCTATCTTTTGGGCAAGCACGGTTAAGGTCGATGTAGTCCACACAGATCCTCCACTTTTCATTACTCTTTTTAACCATGACCACGTTCACCAACCAGCTAGGGTATTGTACTTTGCGAACAAACCCGGCTGCAAAGAGCTTCTTCACTTCGTTGTTGATCGCCTTCTGCCTCTCCGAGGCAAAACTCATTTTCTTTTACCGGACTGGGCAACACTTCGGGTCTATATTCAACCTATGAGTGATAACATCGGCAGGAATCCCAGGTATATCAGCTGCAGTCCAGGCGAACATGTCTGTGTTTACCTGAAGGAAACTCAACAAGTGAGCTCATTCATCCTCCGGTAGATGGGCTCCTACTTGCACCGTCTTCAGTGGGTCCGAGCCGAGGGGATAAGTCAAAAGACACTCGACGGGGCCACCCCTAGGGTCCTGTACCCTTTGATCGAGGTTGTCGATGCCGGGATCATCCCCAGCACCTTGGGCACCGGGGATGGCCTGCAGGCAATGTTGGACTGGTTGAGGTGCCCCCCTCATCTCTCCCATGCCTAAGGGGGTCGGGAACTACATCAGCAGTCATTTAGTGAATATGATTACATTAAGTAAGTTAAGATCTGGATGGCCAAGGATTGCATTGTAAGCTGATGGGAGCCTGATGATAGTGAAGGTCATCATGATCGTGCTCTACCGGGGTGGAGACCTGGCAGTTACGGGGAGAGTGATTTCTCTCTCCACTCCCACAGAATCTCCAGTGAAACCCATGAGAGGGATGTACACTGGCTTCAACTGATCAGAAGAAAAGTTCATTCGAGAGAAAGCATCATAGAAAAGGACATCTATCGAGCTTCCACTATCAACCATAATGTGTCTTACATGATGCCTGGCGATGGTCATCTCGACCACGATGACATCATTGTTTATATTTTATTCCTCACTTCCCTTCCCCTTCATAAAGGGGAGTACATTTTCTAGATTTCCTCCCTCCCGGGCTCTCTTTGATGCACGCTCTATTATCCAGGAGATCATACCCACCGGCTTCTCGATGGGTCGATTGTCAATAGCAGGGACAGGGGGAGAGCTGCAAGTGGTTGATTCTCCGCCAGGACCTCACTCTTCATGAACTTTCTAAGGTAGCCTCTCCTTATCAGGTCTTTGATTTTTTTTTCCAGGTTGCGGCAGTCCTTAATGTCATGGCCGTGGTCGTGATGGACTTGGCAATACTTCATCCTATCATGACCACTTGACGGTTTCAATGAGAGAGGTCGACGGAGGTAGCGCTCGCCTTCAATCTCCATAAGAATTTTTGACCTCGGGGCGAGGAGGGGAGTGAAGGTCTCCTCTGGGGAGGGACCGCTTTTTGCTTTGGTCCCGAACATAAGTCTGTAGGCAGCCCAGGTCTCTGCGTCCCAGGTGCATCTCTCGGGGTCGACTTCTTTAGAGGCTTCTCGTTTAGTTCTCTCCTGGTACGGTCGGCCTCCTCGACATGGATGTACTTATAGACACGAAGGAGGAGTTCAGAGTATGTCTTTGGCAGCTTGTCCAAAGAATAAGTCAAGTGGGAGGTCTTGCGCCCTCGCTTCAATGCCAACATGGCGATGGGCTGTTGGAAGGAGTCGATGCTTCCAGGCTCGAGGCGGGTGAACCAAACTCGAGTGGCCTTTTAGAAGGTGGTCGGAAAGGCGATACACAGGAGGGCGTCTGTTGTCCCTTGGACTCTCATGAGAGCCTTATAGCTCTCCAGGTGGTCCAGGGGGTCGATGGTCCCGTCATAGGGATCCACCTGAGACATACAGAACCGACTAGGGATCGATTCCTTTTGAATTTCCCGGGAAAAGGGGGGTCAGGCATTGTAGCCCACTGGCTCCTTGGAGGAGCCCTACATGTTGGCAAACTAGTGGGAGAGCTCCGCCAGCTTGTGCTCTTATTTTTCTAGGCGCCGCTCAGCCAGGTGCCTGATGGCCTTGTCAGTGGAGCCTTCCATTGAGGGCGCTGGAGAAGATGGAGTTGACTATTGGGGATGGTCGCGATGGGGAGCCTTTCCTCAGTGGTGCTTGCCATGCTTGACGATGGCATTGTCGTCCACCGGGGATCGGCTCTCACGATCTACCGACCTAGATTGATTTCTCTTCGCGAGGGTCAGGTGACTCCTATGGGGATTAGCTGTGGCCCGTGGATGGGATGGCCTGCCTTGGATGGAGAGCAGGCTATCACAGGGGCCTGCGGCTTGGGCTGCAAGGATCCCTGGCTGGGGTTGAGTAACCAGGGAGCGTTGATGATGTTGCAACTGCCTTACGGTTGCGGCTAGTACCTGCATCTGTTGGGTAAGCATAGCGTACTGGCCATCTGCCGAGGGTAGCTGTGGTGGAGTTGGATGCTCCCTCTCCAGGCTGTGTTGGCTCGAAGGAGAAGGGGCATTCCCTGCCCGGCTTGTGGAGGCTTCTCGTGCACGGGTTACCACCATGCTTCGAGCGGAGCTGAACTCAAGCTCGCGGGGGGCTTTTCGCCCCTACATGACATGCCAATCTGTTGCCGACCTTATCATCGTGGCCTGCATCTATGATGTGGTGCTAAACGTCAACCCCTTTACTCTGGAATCCTGCGGTTCCCGGTCCTGCAAAACAGAGTTAGAGACCTGGGCCGGGGATCCCAGCGGGGGCACTCCAATGATTAAGTCAGCGGATGGTAAAAAGGAACAGATCTTCTAAAGCAGATTTCACTTCGGTCATCATGCTTGGAGGAGGGTTTTCAACAGAGAATTGAATAAAAGAGGTTAGAGAGGGGGGATGCTCGACCTGTGGCGGTTATGTCCATTAGGACTCTCTCTAGGAGTCTTTCGGGAAGTCTCCATGCCTTCCCCTCGTCTATTCTCCCTTCTCTCAGACTCGTCCTCTCCCTCCCATCGATCTCTCAGTGCCCTTTTAGAATGCTGGTCCTCCTAGTGCCTCGATTGTCGCCCTTCAAGGGTGCTCAGGGGTCAACGGAGTCCGTTGGAAGCACTCCCGAGGTCATTACTTCTTAGAGTATGGAGTAAGTTATGAGCATCATTTTTCTAGTGGGTTATCACAATAAGGGAATTTAGTAGGGCCTCGATCCGGGGTTGGCCACCTTCGAGCCTGGAGCTCCTAGCGTGGCCTTCTCTTCATGGGCAGTTCAGGTAGTCAACTGCAGAATCTGATATCTCGATTGGGATGCCCTTCTTCAACTGGTGTAAACAAGGGTAGATGCACCCCTCTAGCTTTGGGGTGCCGTACTGGGCACGCCGCACTGCACATGCCAGCTTTGTGGCAGTCTTGGTGGTGGCGCCTTCGTTATTATGCTCCCAAGGAGAAGGCTCAACTTCGACCGAGGTGGGCTCGACTGTTGGGAGTGATGCGGATATCGAGATGAATATTGAACCTGATCAGTTGACTCATATAACAAGACAGCCCAGTGATAGTTCGGTGAAGCCCAACCCAGACATTTCGGTTCAGCTTCCGGCCCATGACGATTTGGGGCCGCCAGCCTCACCAGCAGGAAACGTGCGCAAGTCTAGATGCCTTCAAGGGAAGCAAGTTTCAAATCTGACCCGTTTTTGGGATGAAAATAATTAATTAGGAATTGGGCCGAAGGCCCAATACACTAATTGCATCCGTGAAATTTCAGATCCGGGAAAACACCGGAGTCTTTAGTCTTATTATTATTATTATATTTTATTAGTGGCGTGATCTCTTGATTTTTTTTTTTATAAAAAAAAAAATCCGTTTGAAGAGTTTTACGCAAGAGTCAACATTTGGATTTGTTTACATTAGTGTTTAGTTTTTTTTTATTCCCTCCCTGTTAGTCACGTGGAGGACAACTATACTTTGTATTGTGGTTTCTTAAAACCCAAACCAAAAAAAACAACAGCAGTGTTTTGTTTTGGAATAATATATTGGACGTTGATTGTTTTCGTTTTGGGGAATACAATTTACATTTGCACGTTGTTTTCCTTTTGGGCATTTTCTTTCCGTGGAAGGCCGCCATTTTTTTCCCTTGCGCACACCAGGCCAAAAGCCCGGTTGGGAGAAGATGATTCCGTGAGGAATCTCTTCCTTCCGTTCCAAGTTCTTGTTTAAAAAAAAAAAAAAAAAGAAACAGGGACTCACGGTGAGAAACCAATCGTTCGTCCCTTCCGTTCGTGAAGACCTGGATTGAAATCCGGTAGAGGGCTGGCAACGTGAGAAATCATGCGGCCCCTCCAGCACTTGATCGTTGCAGGTTTCAAAGGATCTTCCCTATATTGCTCAATCCTAGCATCCAAGAATTCCCAGAACCCGTTCTCCCTGAATCGGGATTTTGGTCGCTGCAGGTGTTTGATAACCGCCCTGCACCAGCTTGGTATCAGAGTCTTGATCCGTTCTTGATCAGAGCCTTGATCCATTCTTGATCTGTCCCTGATCCGTTCTTGATCTGTCCTTGTTCCGTTCTAGATTAAAAAAAAAAAAAAAACTCTGCCAGTAACCATGGAGCGGAATAACGGGGAGCCTTCTCTTTGTGACGTTGTGGAGATCCAGCAGCAGATGATGGCTGTTTTGCAAGCAATGATGGCACGGTTGGAGGCGCAAGATCGTGCTATACCTCGTCAAGATCGCAATGTACCTGACGAACATCGAGAAGGTGATGCCGACCCTTTCTAGAATATTGAAGATCCTCCACCATTGCAAAGAGGGTAGCAACCGTGGCGTGATGTAGCGCTTCCCAAGAATTTTGGACCGCCACCTATGCATGATAATCAGACTCGTTGGGAGTCCGGGTTTCGGATTGAAATATCGAAGTTCAGAGGTGGTTTGAATCTGATGAGTATATGGATTGGACCCTGCAGGTTGATGATGTTTTCCGGCTGAAAGAAGTACCTTTGGACAAGCAAGTGCCGCTTATCACAATCCGATTCCGAGATCGAGCAGCGGCTTGGTGGCATGCACAGCACTACCGGAGGTATATGGATGGGAGGCCACCAATTGCATCATGGGCAACCTTGAAGCAGGAGATGAATCGGGAGTTCCTTCCTCAGAATCATGAATAGGTCCTTTATTCTAAATTGCATAGTTTAACACAAGGAAATCGAAGCGTGGAAGATTATACTACAGAGTTCTACCGACTGGTGGCTTGAAACAGATTGATGGAGTCAGAACCGAGGTTGGTAGCTATGTATTTGCTTGGACTGCGATTTTCGATCCAGGATGCGTTGGCTCTGCATCGGATTGACAGTGTTGGTGATGCGCACATGCGGGCGCAAGCAGTGGAGCGGAGCCTGATGTGGAATAGAGGGTTCCAGAGTAGAGGAAAATTATCTGGTCAGTTTTCGGGACAGAGTTCTAGTAGTAGGAGTGCACCTCCTGTGGTGAGGCAACAAACTTTGGCAGTTCCTCCGAGACCTACAGTGCCGAGTGGGGCTTCAGGTCCCCAGCAGAGGGTGGGCAGCAATCGAGCCAATGTTCGCTGCCATCGGTGTCATGACTTAGGACATTATGCCAATGAGTGCCCTAAGGCGCGTACCCAGTTACTTATGGAGGAGGAGCAGGAAGTTGAATTTTTCGAGGATGAGGAGTTCGAGGATGAGATGTATGTGATTGACCCAGACCACATCCAGGGAGAGAGTCTGATCATTAGGAGGATGTGTCTTGCACCAAGAGCTGGTGGAGATTGGCGTCGGCACGATATTTTCTCAACAAAGTGCACTGTAGCTGGTAAAACTTGTAAGGTAATTATTGATTCTGGAAGTTGGGAGAATGTGATTGCTGAGGAAGTTGTGAAGAAATTGGGGTTGATGACTGAGCCCCATCCTCAACCATACAAGCTCGGCTAGGTGAATCGGGATGCAGATATTCAGGTCAGTCGATGATGTAGGTTGGCCTTATCTTTTGGTCCTCAGCTTGAAACGTCAATAGTAGCTGATGTTGTACCGATGGATGCGACACACATCATTTTGGGATGACCATGGTAGTTTGATAATAAAGCAGTGTATAATGGTTACACTCATACTTATATGCTGCGACCAGATGGGAGAAAAGTGATCTTGAAACCGCTACAGGACATGGCTGAACAGAAGGTAGTAATTTGTTTGCCAAGCAGGGAGTTTGAGGCGAGTTTAGAGGGAGAAGATTTCTGTTTTGCCCTGATTAGTAAGCCAGAGGAGTTTGGCCAGAATGGGGAACATGAGCTACATGATCTTCCTCAGGTGTTGGTGTCAGTTTTAGAGGAATTTCGGGATGTTGTACGGAGTGAGCTTCCTGCGGGTTTGCCACCACTTCGAGATATTCAGCATGAGATTGATCTGATTCCGGGTTCTGTGTTGCCGATTAAGGCTCATTACCGAATGACCCCACAGCAGCATGAGGAGCTGAAGAGGCAGGTTCAAGATCTTTTAGACAAAGGCTTTGTACGGGAAAGCATTAGCCCGTGTGCGGTACTAGCACTTTTGGTGCCGAAAAAGGATGGTTCATGGCGTATGTGTGTTGACAGCCGGGCAATAAACAGAATTACTGTGAAGTATAGATTTCCAATACCGAGGCTGGATGATATGCTAGATCAATTGAGTGGTGCCATGTTCTTTACTAAGATTGATTTGAAAAGTGGGTACCATCAGATCAGAATGAAGCCAGGTGATGAATGGAAGACAGCCTTCAAGACAAAGGAAGGCCTGTATGAATGGTTGGTGATGCCATTCGGGCTATCTAATGCGCCTAGTACATTCATGCGAGTAATGAACCAGGTTTTGCATCCATTCCTTAGTTCTTTTGTTGTTGCATACTTTGATGATATATTGATATACAGTAAGACATCACAAGAGCATGTTGAGCATGTTTCACAAGTTCTAACAGTATTACATGAAAATCAGCTTTTTGCTAACCCAGAGAAGTGTATTTGGATGGTAGACATTAATTTTTCTGGGATATGTTGTTACTGGTGATGGGATTCTTCCAGATGAAAGTAAGGTGCGAGCGATAGTAGACTGGCCAGCACCTACAACCTTGACTGAATTGAGATCCTTTTTGGGTCTCGCGGATTTTTATAGAAGGTTTGTGAAGAGGTATAGTGAGATTGCTGCACCCTTAACAGACTTGTTGAAATTAAATCAGTTTGGATGGAATGACACTGCTCAGGCAGCATTTGATGAGATGAAAGTCAAGTTGACCCAAGCACCACTATTGGTTCTTCCAGATTTTGACAAGGTATTCGAAGTGGATTGTGATGCTTCGAAGACTGGGATTGGCACAGTACTCAGCCAAGATGGGAGACCCGTTGCTTTCTACAGTGAGAAGCTTGGAGGTGCCAAACTGTTGTATTCGGTTTATGATTTGGAGCTATACGCCATTGTGAGGTCATTGCAACATTGGCGACATTACTTGATCCAGCGAGAATTTGTGCTGTACTCAGATCATCAAGCATTAAAATTTCTACAGGGACAGCATAAGTTGAGCTCCAGACATGCAAAATTGGTAAGTACTCTACAGGAGTATACTTTCAGCATCAAGCATAAGTCAGGCACTTTGAACAAAGTGGCAGATGCTTTAAGTAGATGGAGTTTATTGATTGGTGCTATGCAAGTATATACCCTTGGGTTTGAAAGCATGAATGATGATATCCGTGCAGATGAATATTTCCAGAGCATTATGACTGAATTGGAAGCTGGAGGTCGATCTGACTTCGTCCTACATGATGGATATTTGTTCCGTGGTAATTGTCTCTGTATTCCTAACACTTCACTGCATGTATTGATTATTCAGGAGATGCATAATCAAGGACATTTTGGAAGAGACAAAACTGCATGGTTAATTCGTCAACGGTTTTATTGGCCTGGGCTTGACCGAGATGTCAAAACCTTTATGAAGCGATACCGTTTGTGTCAGGAATCCAAAGGATCAAATACAAATCAAGGTTTATACACCCCTTTACCGATTCCAGATGAGCCATGGCGAGAGGTATCTATGGATTTTGTTGTAGGTTTACCACGAACAGTGAGAGGTCTAGATTCAATTATGGTAGTCGTAGATCGGTTCAGCAAGATGGCTTGTTTCTTGCCATGCAAAATGATATTTGATGCGTCGAAAGTAGCTGATCTTTATTTTTCTGCAGTAGTTCGACATTATGGATTACCATCGTCGATTGTTTCGGACCGAGATGGCAAGTTTATGGGGCATTTCTGGCATGAATTATGGAAAAAGTTGGGTACAAAATTAAAATTCAGTAGTCCCTATCATCCTCAGACCGATGGGCAAACTGAGACTGTCAACCGAAATCTTGGTAACTTGTTGAGAGCCAATGTGCAAGAATTTAAAACTGGGATGTATGTTTGCCAAAGATTGAGTTTGAGTTCAATTCTTCGGTGAATCGTTCTACTGGTTTTGCACCATTTCAGGTATTGTATGGATTTCTGCCAAGAGGACCACTTGATATTTTACCTATTGATGTGCCAAACAAATCAAGTAAGAAAATTGAAGATCGAGTGGCTGATCTACGTGAGGTACACGCAACTGTTAAAGCCAATCTAGAGCAAAATTATGCCAACTATAAGGCTAAGGCTGATCAAACGCATCGACAGCAGACTTTTGAGGTTGGTGATTTGGTATGGGTCTTCTTGCCAAGAGAACGATATCCATAGGGGGCCTACACCAAACTCAAACCAAAGAAAATTGGTCCTTGTCAAGTGTTGGAGAAATTTAGTGACAATGCCTACCGAGTTGAATTACTAGACGATGTCCTTATTTCTGATGTATTCAATATTCGACATCTAACCCCTTATGCAGGTGATAATTCAAGCTTGAGGACAAGCTTTTCAGAGGAAGGGGAGAGTGATGCGGACATCGAGATGAATATTGAACCTGATTAGTTGACTCATATAACAGGACAGCCAGTGATAGTTCGGCGAAGCTCAACCTAGACGTTTCGGTTCAGCTTCCGGCCCATGACGATTTGGGGCCACCAGCCTCGCCAGCAGGAAACGTGCGCAGGTCCAGACGCCTTCAAGGGAAGCAAGTTTCAAATCTGACCCATTTTTGGGATGAAAACAATTAATTGGGAATTAGACCGAAGGCCCAATACACTAATTGCATCCGTGAAATTTCGGATCGGGAAAACACCGGAGTCTTTAGTCTTATTATTATTATTATAATTTTATTAGTGGCGTGATCTCTTGATTTTTTTTTATAAAAAAAAAAAATCCGTTTGAAGAGTTTCATGCAAGAGTCAGCGTTTGGATTTATTTACATTAGTATTTAGTTTTTTTTTATTCCCTCCCTGTTAGTCACGTGGGGGACAACTATACTTTGTATTGTGGTTTCTTAAAACCCAAACCAAAAAAAACAACAGCAACGTTTTGTTTTGGAATAATATATTGGACATTGATTGTTTTCGTTTTGGGGAATACAATTTACATTTGCACGTTGTTTTCCTTTTGGGCGTTTTCTTTCCGTGGAAGGCCGCCATTTTTTTCCCTTGCACACACTAGGCCAAAAGCCCGGTTGGGAGAAGACGATTCCATGAGGAATCTCTTCCTTCCGTTCCAAGTTCTTGTTTAAAAAAAAAAAAAAGAAATAGGGACTCACGGTGAGAAAACCATCGTTCGTCCCTTCCATTCGTGAAGACCCGGATTGAAATCCGGTAGAGGGCTGGCAACGTGAGGAATCACGCGGCCCCTCCAGTGCTTGATCGTTGCAGGTTTCAAGGGATCTTCCCCATATTGCTCAATCCTAGCATCCAAGAATTCCCAGAACCCGTTCTCCCTGAATCGGGATTTTGGTCGCTGCAGGCGTTTGACAACCGCCCTGCACCAGGGAGCCACCGGGCTAAGGAGCGAAGAGGGCTCGACTTCGACCAAGGTGGGCTCGACCTTTGAGGAGCCACCTGGCGAAGGAGTGGAGAGGGCTATACTTCAGTCGAGGTGGGCCCAACCCTTGCGGGACCACCTGGCGAAGGAGCGGAGAGGGCTCGACTTCGGTTGAGGTGGGCTCGACCCTTGGGGAGCCACCTGATGAAGGAGCAGAGAGGGCTCGACTTCGGTTGAGGTGGGCTCGACCTTTGGGGAGCCACCTGGTGAAGGAGCGGAGAGGGCTCCACTTCGGTCGAGATGGGCTCGACCTTTGAGGAGCCACTTGGCAAAGGAGCGGAGAGGGCTCCACTTTGGCCGAGGAGGGCTCGACATTGGGGGGTCACCCAGCAAAGGAGTGGAGAGGGCTTGATTTTGACCGAGGTGGGCTCGACCTTTGGAAGCCACCTAGAGAAGGAGCGGAGAGGGTTCCACTTCGGCCGAGGTGGGCTCGACCCTTGGGGATCCTCCTAGCGAAGGAGCAAATAGGGCTCCACTTTGACCGAGTTGGGCTCGACCCTTGGAGAGCCACCTGGTGAAGGAGCGGAGAGGGCTCGACTCTGATTGAGATGGGCTTGACCCTTTGGGGGCCACCTGGCAAAGGACCGGAGAGGGCTCTACTTTGACCGAGGTGGGCTCGACCTTTGGGGAGCCACCTGGCGAAGGAGCAAAGATGCCGAGCTCGACCTCGGCTAAGGTGGGCAGGACCCTAGGGCACCACCTAGCAAGGGGGTTCAGAAAGAAGTCCGACGTGGTGATGCCTGCTTGCCCCTTCTACTAACTGGATTCGAGGTGTACTCCATGTCAGCAGTCTTGATACATCATATAGATTTTTTCATTCTGAATGACAACATGCATAATGTTTTAATAAATTTATTAATGTTATATTTAATTTATTGAATATAATTTGTTTCATCTAGTTTTCATTTAATTATTTTGTAGTAAGAAATAGGAGAAGTTATCACAGCATTATGTTATATTAATGGTGGTATCATCAATGGAGAATTTGATATCGAATACAATCGGCACCAGAAAAAGTAATTAAAAAATATGGAATCACACATGATGAACTGCTGAACAAGTTATATAGTGTCTTCCATATTGACAAGAGAAGGTATAAATTATTGATTATATATAGATATCCACAACTTGTGCAGCCAACATTAGTTAAGTAGTACCTATTCCGATCAATGATTATGAGGACATAGAGATAATATTTTCTACTATCAATGCACATCAATATCTATCAGGTGCGGAGTTGTATATAGATGTACAACTCGTTGAAGATGATCAACCCATTCATGAATCAAATGAATATGAAGAGGCTGTTCGAAACTTAGCAACAACTAGCATCAGTGATAGTCCAGTAACTCCTCACCAGGACTATCCCGATCGAGGATTTGCTAAATTGAGACATTGCAAGAGATTCAATCCAAATTATTTGGACATGTCAATTCTATCTTGGTCCACTACTGCTCCACAAGTACTTGCTTGTACCCAGAAACCTTCCATCACCGGATTAAAAATCTGGGTAGTCCGGCACCAAAGCACAGGGAGTTGCTTGCAAGCTACCATGATGACCTCAAGTCGGAGGGACACATATCCATATCCAATCGTGAGTATCCCTTTGGCAGAAAGGGGCTACACGGAGTCACGTTCAATGAGATATCATATATCCCACTTGCAGATCACATCAGTGTCACCACACTCCTTTGTGAACCACAACAACCTATACTTGATGCATTGCTATCCAGTACAATGTATCCTTTGGTCATGAACCTGGTTTAAGGACCACTCAATATATCCTCTCTATATCGAAGTCATTGTAGTCCTAAGGACTTCATCACATGAAAAAGAGTTCATTACAGGAAAAGTCAGAATGTGATGAGCTGCCAAAATAATATTTATTAATTCATACAAAGAGTACAATACTCAGCTCAATCGCCTACAGCCTAGGCGATTGGCTTTGGGACACAATTTCCAACAACTCCCAGTTGTACTAAAGCCAATCAAAATAGTATCTAATACACATTTCCCTTTTACAAAAGTCGAACTCTTTTATTCCAAGGGCTTTAGTAAAAATATCGGCTAGATTTTCCTTTCCATCGATCTTCATAAGATTGATGTCGCCTCATTCTACGATCTCTTGTACGAGGTGGTAGCACCATAGAATATGCTTGGTGCAGTGATGAACTTTCGGCTCCTTAGCTTGAGCAATGGCTCCAGTGCTGTCACAATATACTGGAATAGGACCATCTAGGGAAGATGCCACCCCTAGCTCTCCAAGGAACTTCCGCAACCACACAGCTTCCTTCGCTGCATCTAATGCTGCAAGGTACTCTGCCTCGCATACTAAGTCTGTAACTGTCGCCTGCTTGGAACTTTTCCAGCATATCGCTCCTCCATTCAGGGTAGAAACAAACCTTAACACACTCTTGCTATCATCTCAATCTGACTGGAAACTGGAGTCAGTATACCCCACAAGTTTCAAGTCAGATTCTTCATAAATCAGCCATTGGTCTTTAGTATTTTTCAAATATTTCAAGATGGATTTAACCCCCTTCCAATGACCTCACCTGGATCAGACTGGTATCTGCTCACTACTCCTAGTGAGTATGCCATGTCTGGTCTAGTACATATCATAGCATACATGATAGAGCCTACTACAGAAGCATAAAGTACTCTACTCATGCACTCTCTTTCCTCAGAAGTTGTCGTACAATCCATCCTGGAAAGAGTAATTCCAGAACCTATCGGAAGATAGCCTTTCTTGAAATTTTCCATGCTGAACCGTTTCAACATGGTATCAATGTACATAGATTGGGACAATCCCAGAAGCTTCTTAGATCTATATCTATAGATCTTCATACCCAGTATGTAAGAAGCTTCACCCAAGTCCTCCATGGAGAATTGAGATGATAACCAGACATTTATTCCCGATTAAGAGAATGTCGTCATTCCCGATTAAAAGAATGTTGTCAACATACAGTACCAGGAATATAATCACATAACCATTAACCCACTTATAAATGCACGGTTCTTTTCTGTTCCTAATGAAGCCATATGATTTGATACATCTATCAAACCGTAAGTTCCAACTTCGAGATGCTTGCTTGAGTCCATAAATGGACCTCTGCAACCTTCATACTTTTGACTTATCTGAGGATGCGAACCCTTCAGGGTGTATCATATACACCTCCTCTTCTAGCCTCCATTTAGAAAAGCGATTCGGACATCCATCTGCCAGATCTCATAATCAAAATATGCTGCTAAAGCAAGCATGATCCGAATGGACTTGAGCATTGCCACAGGGGAAGAAAGTCTCATCATAATCGATACCATATCGCTGACGATATCCCTTGGCAACCAGACGGGCTTTATAGGTTTCCACCTTCCCATCTGCGCCCCTTTTCCTCTTGATGATCCACTTGCACCTGATGGGTTTTATCCCTTCAGGTGGATCAACCAATGTCCATACATTGTTGATCTCCATGGACTCCATTTCGGATCGCATGGCTCCAAGCCATGCCTTAGAGTCAGATCTCTGAAGTGCATCCATATAAGTGATCGGATCCTCATTGTTCTCGTCGAGCTCAATGGGATCGCCGTCTCGGACCAAGAAATTATAGTATATGTCCGGCTGACGCGGTACTCTACCGGATCTCCTAATAATGAGTTCTGCATGTGATCCAATCATAGCCGGTTCTATGATGTCTTTAGAGCATGCAGGTTCTTCTACTGGCTGAACTTCACCAAGTTCAATCTTCGAGGCTATAGTTCCTTCTCCAAGGAACTCCTTTTCCAAAAAGATAGCTCTAAGAGTGATGAACACTTTCTGTTCATCCTCCAAGTAGAAGAAATATCCTTTCGTTTCCTTAGGGTAACCAAAAAATAGGCATCGGTCAAACTAGGACCAAGTTTATCTGAGTCTAAACGCTTTACATAAGCCAGACAAGCCCAGACCTGAAGGTGTGAGATTTAGGGCTTACGTCCAGCCCACATCTCATATGGAGTGGAGACAACAAACTTACTCAAAATATTATTTAACAAGTGATAAGCTGTCTCAAGTGCATATCCCCAAAATGATAACGGCAAAGTTACAAAGCCCATCATGGATCAAACCATGTCCAACAAGGTTCGATTCCTCCTTTCGGACACACCATTTAACTGTAGTATTCCTGGAGGAGTCCACTGAGAGAGAATCCCATTATCCTTAAGGTATGTCAAAAACACACCAGATAGGTATTCATCGCCTCTATCAGATCGAAGGATTTTAATACTTTTTTCAGTTTGTTTCTCTACTTCATTAGATATCGTTTGAATATTTTAAACGACTCAGATTTATGTCTCATCAAAAAGATATAATCGAACCTCGAAAGGTTGTTTGTAAACGTAATGAAATATCTGTATCCATCTCTGGCACTAACTGTCATGGATCCGCATACATCAGTATGTATGAGACTCAGAAGTTCTGTAGCTCATTCACCTTTTCCAGTAAAAGGTGACCTGGACATTTTACCAAGTAAACAGGATTCACAAATAGGCAGTGATTCAGAATCACTGACCTTGAGGAGGCCTTCTCCTCGCATCTTGTTTATCCTATTCTGGTTTATATGACCTAGCCTACAGTGCCAAAGATACAGATCACTGATATTTTCTAACCTTGGGCATTTGCTAGATGTGTACATTACACTAACAGGCCGTGACAGTGCATAAATGCCATTATTTAACTTAGCTTTCATTATCACAGAGTTATTCAAAATAACTTGGCAAAAATCTCCTTTTATTGATAGTTCAAAACTATAATTGGCAAAAGGCCTACAAAGATTATGCACATAATAAAACTATGGCAGTAATGACAGTTGACTAACTTAATAGTACAGGACTCAAAGACATGACTCAGAACATCGATCGCCAGTATTGGAACATGATTTCCATTCTCGACGCTCAGGAACTGTTCCCCATTCTCGAATCTCTAGCTAACATGCAGTCCCTGTAACAAATTACAAATAGAATAGGACTATCGGTATCCAATACCCAGTTAGCAGTATCATAAATAGAGAAATTATAAGGTTTTATCATATAAATACCTTGTCCAGCAGTCTGTTGCTTTCCCTTCCTTGGCCTGTTCGGGTCTAGAGATGCTTGGTAAAGAGGACAGTTCCTCTTCCAGTGTCCCCGCTTCTTGCAGTAGAAGTACTCTGCAGAAGATTGGTCAGCTTTCACTTTCCTGGTTTGACTCGGGCCAGGAGCATTCAACACCTGCTTTCCCTTCCTTTTGTTCTTCCCTTTCTTAAAGGGATGATGACCTCTATAACCTCCCACTAAATTTACCACCCCCTTGTTCAGTTGGTGGTCTTTCTCGAAAGTCTGTAGTAATCCCATCAAACCATGGTAATTGACTGCAGGCTTATTCATTCTGTAATGGTTGAGAAAGTCAAGATAGGAGGAGGGCAGAGAATTCAAAATCGCATCCTTGCCGAGCTGCTCGTGCAAGGGACATCCGAGCTTGCCCAACTTTTTAATTAGCTCGATCATGTACAAAACATGATCAGTGACAGAACCACCATTCGGCATTTTGGCATTGTAGATGGCACAAGATACTTTGTACCGCTCTACATCATCCGGCGTGCCGAAAGATTCCTTCAACTTTTGAAGAATCTCATCTGGTTGGGTCTCCTCGAACTTGCGACTGAACTCATCATTCATTGTCGCTAGCATAATGCATCGGACAGTAGTTAGATCAGAAACCCATTTCTGATAAGTGTCCCTGACCGAACTCCGAGCATTAGCAGAAGGGATTTCAAGTGCCGGATCCGTTATCACATAAAGGATCCGTTCATGCTCCAGGACAATCTTCAACTTTCGATACCAGCTATCGAAGTTGTGATCCTTTAACTTCTTGTTATCGAGAAGTGACCGGAGCGAAAGATTTGAAGACATCTAAAAGAAAAACAAGACCATATTAGAGTATGAATTAATTAATTAATTAACCAAAAGACTTGGTCTTTAGTCTAAAGGTCTCTCCCACTAATTTTTTAGATTGGGAGCCTCTAACTCCAATCCGTGAAATCACTATTTCATAGTGGGTATTGAAATCCAATAGACCACGTATGAGCCTAACTATGGCCAACTCATCCATACACACCTAAAGGTAGGTTCACCAACCAATTGCTTCCCTAAGCAACTTCCAGTAAGTTATTTTGCCCTAGAGAGTGCCCCAATCGGCCTAGGGGCCTCCTATTGCAGGTCTCCAGTTAGGTCCAACCATTAACATGATAAATCCAATACTTCAAGCTAACGAATGACCAAGCCCGACTATGGCCGGCTCACCTGATCACCATTAAGAAGGTTGCACTAAACCATCATCTATGAGAGAGTAAATCCAGTAACCGGATGCACACCCGTTCTATGGAACTGCCGATGAAACCAAGTTAAAGGATACATTACTAACCCATTTAATGGGAGGCTAAAACACCATCAACTCTTTGACTTAGTCTTTTTTAGGACCTAATAATTTTAGAGGATTTTAGGTTGTGACAGATGAATAAGACAAGAACATGGATCATTATCCCACTGAATGAATCAGTTTTCAGGAGGGTTGAAACAATTCAACAATTGATCCATGGGCACCTACCGATCAGTCAGACTGATCAACCTGGGTGACATGGGTTAACTCGAGTCAATGAGCTTTTCTAATCAGTTCTGGTCGACACGACTAGCTAGGTAGGTGAGATCATAGGTGAGTATCCTTCATTAACCGTCTTTCCTAGACACCAACCAAGTTTGCCAGGAAAGAGGTAGCCTCATGCAACCATGATCACAATGCCAAACCTACCTCGACACCAACCGGTTTATCAGACTCAATCAGACTAGCCTAAAGACTCGGGCTTCCATGGAGCCACTAATTAGATCCATTTTAGATGAATGGACTAACCCATCTAACTATTAGATAATTCAAAAAGGACCTTAATCAACTTTTGATTAGTCTTCTTATTATCCAGTTCAACTAAACATAGGTCTAACCCAAATAATGGACCCAATTAGACAGCTAACCTAATTAACCCAATTGGCTTATTTAAATGATATTAGGTTTCATAAACCCTAAGATAACTTGTCATTTAATTTAATCATACAATTCAAAATTGTTTGAATATTAGCCAATATTTTAATTAAAATAATTTTAATTAAAACATGTAAAACTCCTTTTACATATCAATTCATGCATCATATCTAGTATTATTCTTTTCTAAATATTACATTACTAAAAACAAAATTTATAAGTCATGCCAAAAATGTATCTGAATTAAAACAATTTTAATTCCTTTGACTTCCTTAAAGGATCCTTCTGAAGAGGCCAACACAGACGAACCGCATCATGCCAAAGATACATGATCATGGTGAAGGTCTCAACTAAGTTCCTAAAAGTACTCCCTAATCATCCCTATGATTAAGATACAGATATATAACTATAGATTAAATATTTTAATCTACTATACATGCAATCAAGATATGTTACACCTGAACCTGGGCTTTGATACCACTGAAAGCGATACAGGGTTGCGAGTGCTTATATTAAGAATGCAACAGCACAAGGAGCAGGTAGGTATTTTAAAATAATTTTAAAATGGCAGTGAAAAAACCTACTCCATACATGATTTAACATTATCAAGACAGACAAAAGAAGGCATGAAATAGGCATGTAATATTTATAAACAATTAATAAACTTAGATCTAGGCATGCATGAGAAATAAAATTACAAATTTTACCTTATACCTGCTTAGAATAAAACAGGGATAACGCTGGAATAGCTAGAATATCTGGAATAACTTTATTCCACTCTTCTTCTTCTAGCAACCATTTTAAACGTTGTTTTTCTTCCTCTCTTCCAAGTGCTGGAAACCCAAACCAAAGATGGCAATCTCTTGCTCTCACCTTTTGCAACAACAGCAAGGGAATGTCTTGATGGAATTTGCTTCAAGGGAAAGCTCTTGGATCATTTTTCCAACATTGCCGAAGTTCTTTCACCCAGAAATTTCAGAACCTGCAACCAAAAATAGAGCAAAGAAGACCAGTAGCTATGGTTGTTGATTCAGATGCCAAGTGCTCAAAAGAACACCCTCTAGAGGGGGGACACACCTGGGCTTCCTCTGATCTGGCTTCTCGCGCGATGCTAGTCGTTGGAAAGTCTTGAAACGATGAGAGGAAGGAAGGAGAAACAAAACTCTATGTTCTAGAAATTGTTTTCTGCAAAACAGATTTTCTTCTTCTATTGATTGAGCACAAACAACAGGGAATCAATGCAGTCTTTCTCTCCCAATCTCTCACAAGAATTCAGGCCCAAAACATCGATGGAAAGAATAGTAGAAGCTCTCAAAGGGAGAAGACCACCACTGCATTTTCAGCACCCAGAACTTTATAACCAACAAGAACAATTCAACCGATCATTTTTTGGGAGCTTAGAAGACATGCAGGGGATGCGAGAGGCCAGCAGGTAAGAAAAATGAATGAAATTCGTTTTCAAAGAATCAATCAAGAGCAATAAAATGAAGGTTTAATTCCAGCCAAAAATCGAGAAGAAATGGGAGAGGAAAAGATGCCTTAAAAGCCCTGCTCGCCCAAGCCAATATTACCGCGTGGATTGGCCCAAATTCGGTTCACTACGGGTTTAAAAAATCCCAAACCAGTTCTAAACCAATTCATAATTCAATTAGATCAAAATCCAATTGATAAAAGGCTTGGTCAAGTCCTGGTTACCTAGAAATAATTCCGGTGGACTCGAACAAATTCAGATCGACCCAAAACCGGGTCAGTCCAAAGAGTGCTTAATCAAACCATTATCGAAATGATTCTCCATCAAAAATCAATACCTGGATTAGGGAGATATCCTCTATGGCATGTGACCTCATAGGTTCGAACCTAGGTGGTAGCACTGGAACAATTCCAGTACCTGTACAAGATACCATCTAGCAACGGGTCCCGACGTCCAAATAGGTCGAAGATGCGAGAGCAATCAATCGAACCTCTGGCATATGGTTACTGTATAATTCATCCCTTTGATCTCCAATGCTCAGGATGACCTAGGGTTAGACTGCCAATCCTAGCTGAGTCAATCCACAACATGTCTCAACCTCGCAAGTCCAGTGACTCCTCACTAGGACTACCCCGATCGAGGATTTGCTAAATTGAGACACTGCGAGACATTCAATCCAAACTATTTGGACAGGTCAATTCCATCTTGGACCACCACTACTTCACAAGTACTTGCCTGTACCCAGAAACCTTCCATCACCGGATTAGAAATCCGGGTAGTCCGGCACCAAAGCACAGGGAGTTGCTTGCAAGCTACCATGATGACCTCAGATCAGAGGGACACATATATCCATATCCAATCATGAGTATCTCTTTGGAAGAAAGGGGCTACACGGAGTCATGTTCAATGAGATATCATATATCCAACTTGTAGATCACATCAGTGTCACCACACTCCTTTATTTAAGAGGACAACCAAACAATATGAACCACAACAATCTACACTTGATACATTGCCATCCAGTACAATGTATTCTTTGGTCATGAACTTGGTTTAAGGATCATTCGATATATCCTCTCTATATCGAAGTCAATGTAGTCTTAAGGACTTCATCACATGAAAAAAGAGTTCGTTACAAGGAATAGTCAGAATGTGATGAGCTGCCAAAATAATATTTATTAATTCATACAAAGAGTACAGTACTCAGCTCAACCGCCTATAGCCTAGGCGATTGGCTTTGGGACACAATTCCCAACAATTAGGAGCTTAAGTAATCAATCAGCAAATCAAAATGCTACAAAATTTGACAATTTTAATATATTTGGACCTAATTTTAAATGTTACAATTAATAAATTATGGATTAATTATTAATTTAATTAATTTGATTTAATTTAATTGAGTTAGACTTAGTTAATTGATCCTAATTGAGTTGGATCAATGGCCTTTTCGAAATGATTCGATCGGATTTAAAATTGGATTCGATTTGACTATCAAATCAATTAATTTGGACAATCACTTAGAGTCCAATTGAACTGGGACTTTCTCTCTTTGTCTTCCCTTGTCTCCACACGCCAACATGTGGGCCCAAGTTATTTTGTACAACAAAAGGGTATGAAGAGGAGGGCGCAAAAAGGAGTTTTGGCATGAAGAGAAAGAGAGGAGGAGTCCTTCTCTTCTACTCCTCTTAAAACTTAAAACAAATTAGTTCAAACTCTCTTTTTGGCATGGAGGAGTTGGAGAAGGGATTTATCGTAAGAAATAAAAGGAAGAGAAAAGATGTGGCCGAACATATGCTTCTTCTCTTTTTGGCATGAAATATTTCTCTCTTGGGCATCAACACAGTTTCTCTCTTGGGACGTCAAGGTGTTCTTTTCCTTTTATTTGTTTTCTCCTTCCTTATATGAGATCTAGAGAGATATTCAAGAAGAAAGAAAGATGTCCTAGATCTTGCAAATCTCAATTTGCAAGATAGAAGCCAGTTCAAGAAAAGTCGGTCCAGATATGGATTGGCACAGTTTTTAAAGCACTGATTTGCTGAAAGATGAGAGGGCTGTAAGGATCTAATAGTCCGGTGCTCTCTATGACTCAGTTACGTGAGCTCTATGTGGATACCAGCAAAGGCCGTTTCAAAAGCAAATCGGTACGTTTTTTCAGAGCAGGCTATGATAGCGATCCAGGTAAGTTTTTTATGTTCAAAATAATTTTATTTTCAGATCTGATATTTTTCTCATATATTACAGCATGTTAGGAATTATGATGAATAAATTAGATTTATTTATAAATTGCATCATTAGATATAAAATATTTTTTATATCTACTTCCGCTATGTTAGATTTTTGATGTCTTATCGATTGCAATATAGTTCCTGGAAGAAATCCAACAGATTATACAGATTTTTTATTTCAAGACTGCAAACCCTAGCCATTCATCTTACGAGGAAGGACTGAGTCTCGTCAGCTTTTTATCAAAGTTAATACATTCTTGCTTTAAACTATGGGTGAATGCTGAGAGCTCGTGCATGGATCTAATCCATGTCCTAAGCGGAATAAATGGATCAAATGAAACTTAAATGTCCTTTTATTGTAAATTAAGTTGCTGGTTTTAGACAAACTCCAGTTGCACTAGAGTTGGTTCATGGCTCAATTTTTGGTCAATTTTACTTGAATTGTGATAGTTATGGTTACAATTTGCCATTTCAAATATATACATTTTAACAGATGCTCCAAATGATTTTGACCGTAGTCCTCTGTTGGCTATGAAGGTGTATAGGAGGTGAGTTACATGACTTTAACATATATTGAGTTTTTCCATGATTTAGATTTTATTTTAAGGATGAATTTGTCCTCTTGTCTTCTGGTATGTTTAGAGTGTGTATGGAGACAAAAATGTAATTGGAGGGATAACTTTCTTCTATTGTGCGGTATAAGTCGATGATTTGGATTTCATCATAAGCTTGAATTTGTCCTTTCGTCTTCTTGCATGTTTAGAGCGTGTATAGAGACAGCAATGCACTTGGAGGGATAACATTATTCTATCATGTGGTATAAGTCTACCATCATATTCCTGCTCATAGATGGCACTTGGAGTGGCCCATGCTTACTGAACAACCTTGGAGTCAGGGAATAAAGAAAGTTTTGGTCCGTGGAACACCACCATCTCTATTGCATGAACCCCATGAGAAGGGAAGAAAAGCAAGTGATGGTTTATGAAACACCATCTCTATTGCCTGAACTCCGTAGTTTCCTAGCGTTCTTGAGTGGTGTCCTAGAAGTGGACAAATAGCTTAGCAATTTAACTACAAGGTCAAATTTGGTTATGAGAAGGGGTTTTTTATATAATTCAATCATGCATGTAATGATCTTGTTGTAATTCAAACAATCACCATAACTCATGAACAGGATATATCCAACATTAGAACACAGTAATTCAATTGGCAATAAAAGGAAGAACGAGAGAGACGGTACTTCAAACTACTTATTTGTCTGACGATACCGGCGATCATTTAAATGTCCTTAAGGATAGAGATACAAAGTATTGTGATTCGCAAGGATCACATTTAAGTCAGATGATCTATGAGGACTACAACTTCTCCAAAGGGGTATTTGCAGATTAGTCTAACGCTGAAGTATTCATGACTCGCCCTGTCATTAGAGTTTTTATTTTAAAGGATGCAGCACCAAATCAGGACAAGATAATCACCACAAAATTCTGGTGCCCTCTGATAAGATCATATGCTGAGATTTTTTTAAAGCACAACATAAAATAAGCTTTGACGGCTGCAGTTTCAGTTTCACAAAAGATGCCAGTGTGCTTGCATAAATTTGTTGAACGTGCGTGGCCTCTAGAACATCTCGAATCCCAAACCATTCCTCTTATAGAATTCAGATAAAGATAAGTACGGTTACAAACTATCTAAAAACCAACCACTTATTGGCAAGATTGCAACACAGTTCAATGCCACGAAACTCTGATATGCACGCCAGGGATGAAACCAGAACATCATATTGCATTACAATATTGAGTTCTGATGGTTACCAAAAAAATAAAAAAATGTTGAGTTCTGATGAATCCTTCTTGCGATCTTGGGCTGGAAATCATGAACTTTTAGCTACTAGTCAGGACCGAGATTTACAGTGGAGGCTCGGCCAGAATGATGAGCACATCTCCCAGGCTGGGCGCGCCCCTAGGGAAGCTCTCAGGCCCTGACTTCAATCTCTCAACTCTTCGCGTGGATCTTTGGAAAGAATAACCTCGCCCAACTTGGGTGCTTCACTCTCCGGTACCCACACTCTAGGCTTCTCCCACTGCAACCATTTTGACAGGCACCTCTATTTCTTCACTCCCTACTCCCCTGTGGACCCATCGCTGGATCCCAAGTATGACCAGCAACTGATGCATGCATACCCGCAGAACGCCGGACCTAACATAGCCAAACACCTTCGACACTGTTTATTTCGAAAATTGAGTGAATGGTAGAGGGCTCCTCACCTCCGACCAGGTGTTGTTCACCAACCCGCTGTCCTGGCCTGTTGTGTCCAACAAGGAAAACTTCTTCAACGCCTTTGCATTGGCAATGGCTCGGCTTGGGAGGGTCAGTGTGAAGACAGGCAATGAAGGTGATGTTAGAAGAGATTGCACAGCCTTCAATTGACCATAGGCTGTAGCTTGATAGTATATATGAACATTGTGACAGTAACCTGTTAGATGGACTTGGAGTCTAGATATGATATGGCCCATGGTAGAGAATAAGTTGCGATACGGCAATTGCTTTCATCATCTTCCTCCATAGCTAAAAGATGGATAAGAGGCCATGGAAAAAGCAACTCATAAACTCTGATTCCATCCAGTATTGCAAAATGAGTAACTGCACTTTCTTTACTCCAGATGACACAGGTAATTCATAAACTTCAAAGAAACACTAGGAAAATTTTCGATTTTTAGATGCATTAGATAACAGCACCTTGATCCCTAATATTGAATTCATATCAAAGAGCTACTTGTTACTATTTTGTCCAATCACTGACAGCAATCTATTTACCAGGATTCACTGAACCATCCCGTACCATCCGATATGGGGCATACTGTACCGTACCGGCCAAGAGCCGGTATGGTTCATGTATTAAAATCGATACGGAATAAAAAAAAATAAAATAAATTCAATTCCATAACGGTACGGTACCGTACCGGTAGTTTGGCTCGGTTCGGCTCGGTTCGGGCTCAGTTCATATTTGGTTCAGCTATCTTTGCTTGAGAGGAGGGAGAAATATTATTTTTTTTAATTTTTTAATACCGGTACACTTGCCGGTATGGTACAGTACGGACCGTACCGTACTGTTCGCTGATTGGTACGGGTCCCGGTACCAGTTCAGCGATCCTTGCTATTTATAGTGGCTTAACAATAAAATTCAGTAAGATCCTGCTATGTGCAGTATCAGGGCTAATAGTATATAAATTAGCTGCATTAATATATATGAAGTTATGAACAAGTTTTATAAGTTGGAATTTTAGAACCAATAGATCCATCATCCTTCCACTTGGTGAGGTAAAAATCTTTCAGATGAGAACTGGAGCAAAAAGAACAGCACTTCAGTAAAGACATCAAAATTTATCATGGACAATATACAGACACGGTACATTCAAAAAGCCAAATAAAAAAAGCAACCTTTTGAGAAAGGTTAATTTGTTGTTTCTTTTTGATCTTGCCATGTCCATTCGTCACTTGACTTCTTTTTAGCTTTCACTTAGCTGGAAAACAATATTCATAATGTGATGAATGATGTTTCAATGTCTAGGAATCCAATACAAGGACGGGAGTCTAGAGCATTGAGATTAGATGCTCAGAATCATTTCCTAAGAGCAGCTTAGTCATCAGAGTTTCTCAGAAACCTGCCATGCTTCTCTAAATGGCAAAAGATCAAGGCTTACTAGAAAACATGGAATCAATATTAAATATTATTATCTCCACTCCCTGATTTCTACCATCACCAGGTTAAATATGTCTAAAGCATACCTCAACTTTAACAGAAAAACAGCATTTGGAGATCTGACATCCTGGTTTGCTATCTCTTCAAAGCTTCTGAAGTGGTCCAAACAACCCCTTGTCCATATATTAATGCTGATTGAAAAAAACAGAAGCACAACAAAGTGTTTAAAATATGCTCAGAGTGTAAATTTTCATTTTGTTAAGGTGTCTTTCATTCACGAGTTGTTTTCCTTAGAGGTAAAAGGTCATGCAAAATAACCTAACTATAAATAACAGCAGATGAAGATGACAACAACAAACTTTTACGAAGCTAACTGGATTTGCAATTTCAGATTTAAAGAAAATTCTGGTAAAAAAAAAAAGCTTATAAGATTCCAATAGGAGAGGAAAAGAAAACTCTGGTAAAAACAGAGTTTACTTGGACATTCATTATCTTTAACTCTTTCAGAGCCTTACTAGTTATCAACATGTAGTGCCTAGTAATGCCTCATCACGCATGGAACAATATATGTCAGAGCATTCGTATAAGATATTTCTTTTTTTTTTTCTTGTTTTTATTTTTTTGTTTGTTTATATTTTCCCCTTGGTGATAAAGGATACCCTCATAATGGCTGAATGCTTGGGATCAATACGTGATGGTAGTCAGTTTGATTATTTGGAAAGAAAAAAATGCTGGGACATTCACTAGGAAGTGTATCATGCTTAAGTTTGACCTCGGTATACTTGATACAGTTTGCTGAATGGGCTGCCTTGGTCCCTCTTCCTATCATTCCCTTTCGGATTATTTGGAAAGAAAGGAATGCTGGGACATTCACTAGGAAGTGTAACATGCTTTAGTTTGACCTTGGTATATACTTGATACAGTTTGCTGAATGGGCTGCCTTGGTCCCTCTTCCTATCATTCCCTTTCCCTTTTTTTTTTGTTTGAGGTGATCATCTTATAATCCTATTATTAGTAAATGAAAAGTAAAATGTGAGGTAGAACAATTTGAGTAATTTTATGAATGATAAACATGTTACACATTGAACCTAACTATTTTCCCTGAAGATAAAAAAAAATGGGGGGAGTAAAAGCTACTTTCTCTATAGGAAAGATAACACTCTTTGGCAAGTGGGACTACCACTCACCTAATTTCTTTTTTCCAGGAGTGAAGCTGTGAGGATTGTTAGCTAAAATATTTCTGAGTAAATCATTCCTATAAGTTTGATTCTTGAGGCCTCTACTGGTCAATTAGTTCAAGAAAAAGTATCCAAGACCCTCCATGTAAATCTAGATGACAACTAAAATGCCAAGGTAATTTAAAGTATGATGTTCTGATGTATAATCAGTCTCACTGTTTTCTCACATCACCAGTCAATTCTTCTCAACTATTCATAGGGCAGTGGTAGTTATTTATCATTAGGTGATCTGATGCTTTGGGATTAACGTTATCCTTTGCAAAACATAATAAAATATCAAAACATCAGCTAATGAATCCACTAATGCTCACAAAATAAAAGGCATAATTAAATGTCTTTGAAATGTTTTAGAATGCAAGAATATATTTGAACACAAAAAAATTTCTTTCATAATGACCGAACTACCAAAGAATGCGATGCTCAAAAAGTACCAAAGAGTGCAATGAAGATCGAAATCAACAATATTAGAAATTAAGCAGGTGATGCCATTTTTTATGAAAAGATAAAGCAGATAAGAGATGCTTACAAGATCCAGTCATAGCAATGAAGACCCCAAGCACAAGTGGCTTAATTGGATAATCATTTCTTTTTCTTATATATTTTTTTAAGTACTGCTCCTCTTCTAGAATCTTCATCATCAAAGCCTTCTACTTTATTATCTGCAGTGTGTCCTAGTGTTATCTGAAAAAATGATTTCTATTAGTGATTTGCATTAAGCATGATAAGAAAATTCAGGCAGCTTAAAAAATTTCTAAAGCAAACTGGTAAGTCTTGTCATCAAGATCCACCACCGAGAACTTTCACTACATCATTGTCATAACCTATACCAACCCTCATGGTGAAAAGCTTAAAATATCCATTTAAAATCACATCTCCATATTGGTGGAATAGCTCCTTATTTCTTCATTCCATTTTTTAATTATTACGCACCTTTCTCCCAAATGTAGTCCACTACATTATAAAAGAAACATAGCAATCGTGCTCATTAACAAATACATGAAAAAAAAAAAAAATCTAATTGTGAAAAAACAATACCTTTTTCTTTTCATCAGATAGATCATCATCATAGATGTTTCCTTTAATCAAGTCTGTTGTGCCTTCTTGTGGATTGCCATCTGAAGAAGCTTCCTTGTTGTTGTTAGGCTCTGCATTAATGGTGCAGATTCCATTAAGAATAGGAGATGTCTTGTCACTACCCATTTCACTTCTATCAAATAGATTATCTAAAATCATCTCCTCATCCTCATCTCCTTCATCAAACACAAGCGGTTTATCTCAACTGAGAACTTCCTCTGCCTCAGTGCCCAAATTTGCTTGGGTTTCCAATTGCATGCTTTCTTCTTTTGAACCTCCTTTCACATTTGACTCTTCTGGTGTGTTACAGCAAAGCCTTTGAGGGACTTCAGCATTTTCTGTATTGATCTCAAAAAACCAAATATAGTACTAAGATTATTATGTTTTCCACCATTATACTGCAGAACCACCGAAACAAAGTAAACTCATGATTCTACTTGATGAAGCAGAAAATATATTGAAGCTAACCAAGTAAAAACTCCGTATCATAAACAGAAATTATGATTACTAATTGAATCTCTCTCTGTCTCTCTCTCTGAGGAGGAATAATTATTTCGATCACAATCATGAAAATAGTATATTGTAAGATTGTAGTGCTAGTATATAATATATTAAACCTCTCATCCACTTCGTGGATGGTCCATGGACTTGGGGAGGACACTATAAATAGGTTATTGAGAATGTGATTCAAAGGCAACAAGGATAGCATGAGGCATTGGCACCTTATTGAGTAAATGCGAAGCTGGAAGATAGCTGCATGTACTCATGAAACAGATTTCTATATTCACCTATGAAGATTGGCTTCATGGATTAATGGGGCATACTTTCACTAAAAAATAGTATATTTCATAGTATAAAATAAGGGAACTCATAAAGCTAATCATACTTTCATATATGCATTAATCATGCAAATTTAACAAATATAGTTCTAAGTGTATAACATAAATAAATTCATAAATCATGTGTAATTTAGCCTTGTCATAGTTCAAGTATTGGTCACAGATGTCACTATTACACCCATGACATGGCTGTAATCGACAAAGGATTATAATTTGCCAACTATTATACTCACTAGCGATACCATATGCCAATTATTATACCCATTAGCAAGGCCATATGGGACTAGCTCCAAGTATTAATGTACCCCACATCCCATAAAGAACATATAGCTATCTGAAAGCATTTAATATTTTTTTTTAAAACATAAATAATAGGTCAAAAATTACTAACTGGCATTATAAAATTCATAGTTCGTAAACAAACCATTAACATTAAAATATTCATGGAATTATGGAATTATTCTATTAATGATAAACATGATTTCTATAATGTCATATGTTTGATCCTTAATTTTAAGAAAAATATCTAATCATCCATGCCAAACATCATTTATGATTTTTATAATGTATGAAGCATTGAAAATGATTGGTAGTCTGAAAACTAGTAAAAAGTGTAAAGATCACTTACCTCTATGAGTGATAATCTCAAGTATAGTGTTTATCAATCTATACCAAACATGTCCAATTAATCAATATAAACTCAACTCATCTTTGATCAATCATCAGCATAAGAATAAATAAATTATCGCTAATTTCAGAGTTTCAAAGCACTAATATCCAAATTACTCCAAGCTCTGACTTTCCTATCCCATTTAATTGGAAACTAAATATATAAACAAGAAATTAGAGTATTACCTCAATTCAGGAACTAGAGCATAAAATTTGTTGCTAAACGTCTTCTTGTCTAGTTGATTGCATCCTTGAAGAACCGAAATAAATAATTAGGAGAATTATAGTATTTACAATTAATAGTAAAAGATTTTAAGAGAGAGAGAGAGAGAGAGAAATAGGCATGGCTAGCCAAGTGACGATGTCCTACCAGCTGAGTAGGTTATATCTGAGTGACACAACCAATGAATCAATGGATCACGAAGCAAGTATCCTATCAAAACCAAGGTGATAGGAAAGGGGTCGTACCTTTTCCACCTTATGCAAAGGTGAATGATTGATCTCCTTTTGCAATGTCAAACTGTTGGATCGCATTTTGTACAATATTCATGGCACAATGTCAGCTTTGTGATTTGTGCTGTCAATGGAGGGAAGATGTTCGTTACCCTTTGAGAGCCGTGAAAAGTGCGATCCAACGATTGGTGTCGCGAAAGAAGATCAATCAATCTTTCGTGCTAAAGATACAAAACCCAAACCCCTTTCATGGCAGGGTCACGAAGACCAGAGTGGAGGTCTGAAAGGCAGGGTCACGAAGACCAGGGTGGAGGTCGACACGTTGGCAGACGCAGCCCGCTAGTCTAGGATCTTGCTGGGCTCAACTTGGAATGCACATGGAAGGAATTTAGGGCCCCTCCCTGCTGAAGCATCAAGAAAGAGGAGGGAGACTGCGTGAAACGAAAGAAAATAAAGGGTAACTCAAAATAGAGGTCCAAGGGAGGCCTCGACTTCGATCGTAGGGCGCGAGGAGAGGCAGCCAAAGGTCCGGCAAGGATCGCTATGTTCAAGAAACAGGTGAGGACTTCTTGATGCTCAAACCAGGGCAGAGGAAGGCCAGTCATGGCGGCAATGGGAATCAGCCGGCGGTCTGGTTTTCCAGCGAATGTGGCAAGGACAGCAGCCATGGAGGGAGGGCGGCGGCGAACGGCCGGCGAGGGAAAAGGAAAACAATTTGTTGCGATAAACTGGCGCAAAGAAAAAGTGATTACCGGTTTAGGGATTCAATTGATCTTATTTGGACCCGTTGACCCAGCAGATGAACATAAGACTCCGAAGCTCGACGAAGCAATGACTAGATACCATATTTTATCAACGATATTGCACAGTATAGGATCAATCTTTAGCTAGTTTTGAGAGGGTAACTCTGGAATATATATCTAATCCATGCTGTTTCGGAATAAATGGCTAATCTATCTTCGGTCTAATCCGAAGAGAATAGTTCCGAAGCAAATAGCTACTCCATCTTCGGTTCAATCTAAAAAGGATGGTTCCGAAGTAACTGGCTAATCCATCTTCGGCCCAATACGAAGAGGATGGTTTCGAAATACATGGCTAGTCTAACTTCGATCCATTCCGAAAAACATGGCCCTGAAGTAAGTGAATGGTTTACCTCAGCCTATAGCCATCAAGAGCAGATTTGGTTGTCTTAACCAATCACGTGATTAATAGCTCCGGCTTCAATAAGACTGGGATAACCAATATCCGACAGCAACCTTATTCAACTACGAGGAAGTTGGTTTAACTAACTTCCCTAATATAATTCCTGAAATGCAAACTACTTTCAGTTACAAGACCTATAAATAGAGATAAGAGGGAACCTCCGAGGTAAGCGATTCTATGCAAGTCTGGACCAGTCCATGACTCGCTCTTAGTATGCCACTCAAGCTCTTCATACCTTTCACTTTACTTTTTCTCTCTTTTGAGCTCTCCATTCTGTGGCCTGAATCTTACTGACTTAGGCATCGGAGTATCCCCACCGGAGGAAATCCGGATAGGGGGTTTGTTTTGCAAGAATCTTGGAAGGCGAACTAGCGATCCAAGCATTCCATCCGGTCCGCAGGGATCAGTGTCAACATATTGGCATGCCAGGAAGGGGTTCGACTGTTCCCTTCTTAGAAAGGAGAGTTCTAAGAAACACAAGATGGTGAAAGGCAGAGCCCAGAATGCCTCAGTAAGCAGGAGATGCCTTGCATCCCAAAGGAATGAGCCTCTGTTGGAGAACGATACAGCACCTCCCGCAATCGTTATAGGAAAGCAACAGTTGGAGGCCTTCATGAATCGAGTGGACGTGTTGACTACTATGGTGCAGATCTTCCAAGAAACAGCACTCCAAGGACAATATCCATCAGCGACCTCAGACACAGTCATCAATCCAGGAGGACTGAGGATCATCGTCTAGAATCCACTTGATGTTCTTCTTGGGGCCAGCAATCCTGTGAGCCCCGAAGTTCTTGACATCTTAGGCTCATGGAGAGCCGACTTGACAAGAAGAGATCCTGAAGGTCTCTTTTGATTTCTTCCAGTGACTCTACACTAGGAAATGCTAGGCGGAGGGAAGCACATCACTACTATGATGAAAAACTCAATGCCCTAGACTCCAGATTGAGAAACTTAACACCAGTGAAGAACTGATGATGTTATGGCATACAATTCACGGCCTCCATTCTCCCAGAGAATCAGGAAGAAGTCATTCCCTGCAACTTCAAAGTTTCCCAGTTGGAAGCATATGATGGAACCACTAATTCTCTTGACCATTTGGGGAGCTTCAAAGCGTATATGATGATACAAGGAGCCTTAGATGCCCTGCATTGTCTCGCCTTCCCCGTCACTTTAAAGAAAGCAGCTCGAATTGGTATTCAAGCATTAGACCAAGTACCATCCATTCTTTTAGTGAATTGGAAAACTTATTTGTGTCGTATTTAAGGACTTGCTAGAAGATGCCTCATAACTCGGACAGTTCTTCCTACTACAGCAGACTGAAGGAGAAAGTCTTAAAGATTATGTCGTCAAATTCAACTCCACCACTCTTGAGATCCCCGATCTCAATGAATACATGACCATTTTGCCATGAAGAAAGGCCTCCGATCATCCAGGTTCACCTTCCCTGGATAAAAAATTTTCTATAAGTTACGCCGAACCACTGGCAAGAGCTCAGAAATATGCAATGGCTGAAGAGCAAGCGACGAGCCGACGATTAACTAAAGGGAGGCCAGCCTCCAAGAAGAAGAGCAATAAAGGGTCGGCTCCGCCCATACCCACTAACAACATGCACTGGCCCAATGATGCAGTCCCAAACCCAAATCATGGGATGACAAGTTCGACTCCTATACTCCTCTTTCTCTTTGAAGGAAGAAGATTCTGATGGAAATAGAGAAATAAAGTTTTTTGCAAAGGCCATGTCCCATGAAAGTGAACTTGCCCTGAGGAACAAAAATAAATACTGTCGATTCCACCGAGACCATGGCACAATACTGAAAATTGCATCCAACTCAAGGATGCAACAAAAGATTTGATAAAAAGGGATACCTGGGAAAGTATATCAGCACCCAGGAACTCCGAACTGAAGTGACTGCCCCACGAGAGTCACGGAAGAAGCCGAACTACCCAATCAAAGACCTACTGATGGAAGAGTGGGCATGCTTCACCGACAGACCCACTAGAGAAGCTGAGCCAAAGAGAATACTCCTACAAGGTACAAAAGTAATAATACCATAAGCTTCTTGGATGAAGACCTACGAGGAGTTCAAACTCCTCACGATGATCCCGTTGTAATCTCAGCTGTGATAGCCAACTATGATGTAAGATGGATTATTGTTGATAATGGAAGCTCTACGAAAGTCTTACTCTACGATGCTTTCCTTAGAATGAATTTATCCAAAAGCAAACTACAGAAATCTTCTATACCTTTGACTGGGTTCGGAGGTAACCAAGTCAGAGTAGAAGGAGAAATTATGCTACCAGTAATCATCGGCACTGAACTATTTCAAAAAATACTTTCCATTAATTTTGTGATCGTCCAAACTCCGTCAGCATATAATGCTATCTTGGAACGATCCACTTTAAATAAGTTCCATGCCATAGTTTCTACTTACCATCTCTTGGTGGTTTCCCACTAAGAACGGCATCGAAGAAGTTATAGAAGATCAAAGAGTCACCAGACAATGTCTAATGTACAAGATAAACAATCTGCAGAATCCATGACATTGGAGCAATTAGACCCAAGAGATTGGCTGGAGGAATGCAGAGAACCTGTAGAAAAAACTGTTTCCATATCATTAGCCGAAGACGACCCAACACGAGTCGTGCAAATTGGGAGTATGCTAGACAAAGAAATAGAGATGAGGCTGATCTAGTTTCTATGGAGCAACATCGATGTGTTTGCCTGGTCAGCTTCAAACATGCCTGGGATTTCAACCGAAGTCATTATCCATCAACTAGAGGTCTCTTCTGATCACAAGCCTGTTTGACAAAAGAAAAGAAATTTCACTCCAGAGAAACAAAAAGTGAATGATGAAGGGGTAAGCAAGCTTCTTAAAGTTGGATTCATAAAGAAAATATATTATCTCGACTGGCTAGCCAATGTCGTGATGGTTAAGAAAGCTAATGACAAATAGAGGATATGTATTGACTATATTGATCTTAAAAAGGCATGCTCTAAAGATAGCTTTCCTCTACCAAAGATCGACCAACTGGTTGATGCCACCGCTGGTCATCAACTATTAAGTTTTATGGATGCTTTCTCTAGCTACAATCAGATACGAATATATCCCGACGACGAAGAGAAGATAGCATTCGTAACAGAGAAGGGGCTATACTGCTACAAAGTAATGCCATTCAGACTAAAGAACGCCGGAGCAACTTTCAAGAGGCTGATCAATAAGGTATCTGAAAAATAGCTTGGCAGGAACATGGAGGCATACGTCGATGATATGATCATGAAAAGCCTCCAGAAAGCTGATCGCATCAGAGATCTTCAGAAGTCCTTTGACACCCTGCGACATCATCGGATGAAGCTGAATCCAACCAAATGCATCTTTGGAGTGACTTTAGAGAAATCATTAGGATTCCTCGCCACCAAGCGAGGAATAGAGGCCAATCCGAAAAAGATTCTAGCCATCCGGAATATAAGACATCTTGCCTAAGAAAGAAGTTTAATAGCTAACTGGTAGAATTGCCTTTTTGAGCCGATTCATTTCTCGATTGGCAGAAGATGTCTACTAGTTTTCAAAGCCTTTTGTCAAACCAAAAGTTTTGAGTGGTCAGAAGAATGTCGACTCGCCTTTGAAGAATTGAAAAAGTATTTAGAAAGTCCTCTACTTTTTAAGCCTCAAGAAGGTGAAACTCTATACCTATACCTTGCCACTTCGGACGAAGTAGTCAGCTCCGTACTTGTCAAAAAAGGAGCCGATGACCAACAAAAGTCGATCTACTATACTAGCAAAGTGCTACACGAAGCTAAAGTGAGGTATCCCAGAATACAGAAGCTCATATATTCACTGATGATTGCAGTAAAATGCTTGTGTCCCTACTTTCAATCCCACGTCATTGAAGTGCTGACGGACCAACCTTTGAAAGCCATCCTCCAATGTCCAGATACTTCGGGGAAGATAGCCAAATAGGCTATCAGGTTAGGCAAATTTGACATCACTTTCCAATCCCGGTCGGCAATGAAGGTGCAAGTACTTGCTGATTTCCTGGCCGAATGTACGTGGAGCCAAGAAACCGCTCAATGAGGGATCAAGGATAAGGCAGACACCATAAGAAATTCAGATCCATATGGGTACTTCACGTCAACGGAGCTTCCAATTATGTTAGGTGTGGAGTCGGACTTATATTGGTCAACCTCGATGGACAAACCATGGAATATGCCCTTTGATTCTTCTTTCAAACTTCAAACAACCAAGCAGAATACGAAGCCCTCTTGGTGGGGCTTAGGATCACCAAGAAATTAGGAATTCAGAAGATTAAAGTCTTCTCAGATTTTTAATTTGTGGTGAACCAAGTGAAGGCGAATTCGAAGCTCGAGACCCTACCATGTCCTACTACTTGGAAAAGGTACGGGATCTTCTATCTTAGCTGGAATTATTTGAAACAACTCATGTGCCGCGAACTGAAAACTCTAGGACCAATGCCCTTTCTCGATTGGCAACCACTGCTTTGGAGTCTTTTGGTCGAACTTACATAGCGTACTTGGAAGATCCAAGCATAGTAGAAAAGACTTTGAGGTCCACCAAATAGAGCATGAGCCCTGTTGGATGGATCTAATTTTTAAATTTCTGAATGAAGGTATATTACTTGAAGACAAAACCAATACCAAGCAAGTCCGTTGGATGGCGTCCCAATATATTATCCTAGATGAATTTTTATACAAGAGGTTTTTCACTCAGCCCTTATTAAAATACTTATGGCCGTCGGACATCGACTACACCCTAAAAGAAGTGCATGAGGGCATATGTGAAGACCATCTGGAGGGCAGATCACTAGCCTATAAGATAATTCACCAAGATTATTATTGGCTAACCATTCAGAAAGATGCAGCTGACTACATCCGAAGATGCTATCAATGTCAAAGATACTCCAGCATCCAAAGATGCCTTGCAAGCCAGCTGACTTAGCTTACAGTCCCATGGCCCTTTGCTCAATGGGGAATGGATATACTTGGTCCATTTCCTCTGACCTCTGGACAATGAAATTTCTCATTATGGCCATCGACTGCTTTACTAAATGGGTTGAGGCTGAACCCTTAGCTCATATTACTGAAGGGAAGGTTGAAAACTTTGTCAGGAATGCAATCATATTCCGATTCGGAATCCCGCATGTGATTATCACTGAAAATGAAAGATAGTATGACAATCCAAAGTTCAAAGACTTCTGCGTCCAATATCATATTGCTCACAAATTGACTTCTGTCGGTCATCCCCAATCCAATGGAGAAGCCGAAGTGGCCAATAGGATGATTCTCCATGGTCTGAATGCCGAGCTGAACGACACCAAAGGGCTTTGGGACGAAGAGCTGAACTCACTCCTTTGGACATATCGAATAACCCCCAGAACAGCTACTGGAGAATCTCCGTTCAACTTGGCCTATGGCCCCGAAGCGGTCCTTCCGATGGAAGTCACTTTACAATCCCTAAGAATTGATCACTTCCAAGAACATGAAAATTCAGAGCATCATATAGCAGAATTGGATCTACTCCAAAGCACCAGACTTCAAGCTTAGATGAAGATGACTACGTATCAGCAAAAATTGCTAGATATTATAACTCCAGGATGAAGGAACGAGCCTTCCGACCCAAAGACTTGGTATTGCGGAGGTTCGAAGCATCCAGGCTGACGGAACAAGTATCCCCTAATTGGGAGGGACCTTACCGAATCAGAGAAGTCGTATGCCCTGGGGCATATCGGCTTGAAATTCTAGATGGTCTCCTGTTACCTCAGCCTTGGAATGTAGAAAACATTCGCAAGAACTATCAATAAAGAAAATTTTCTTTGAATATCCTCGACGAAGTCTCTAAGAAAAGGCAAGCCTAACCAGGCTATCTTATCAAAGCTCACTGAAGCCTAAGATGGGCCCACTAAAGTCCACCAGATTTCTTGAGATCTAAAAGGTGGGCCTGAGCAGCCTACCTTATTATCAAAAGAAGTGCACAGGGTGGCTTAATCAGCCTATCCTAACGGTAAATCCAAAGATATGCAGGGACGAGCCTGACCAGCCTACCATATTATCAAAAGAAATGTACAGGGTGGCTTAATCAGCATATCCTAATGGTAAATCCAAAGACGTGTAGGGGCGGGCTTGACCAGCCTACCTTATTATCAAAAGAAATGCATATAGTAGCTTAATCAGCCTACCCTAACGATAAATCCGAAGACGTGCAGGGATGGGCTTGACCAGCCTACCTTATTATCACTAAAATGCACAAGAGCAACTTAATTGGCCTACCCTAACGGCAAGTCCGATGAGTGCAAACAAACAAGCTTGACTTGTCTACAATATCAACAAGTTCAGAATCTCCTATCTATGGTGAAGACAAATTCATTTAGAGCCAACGAAAAATCCTAGAATTTCTCGTGGAAATGCTCTAGTTCATTATCTGCGGTGTCAACCAGCCTATACTTAGAATAATTTTGGAGTACATTCATCAAGCAAGAATGATTCCAAAGTACATTTATCAAGCAAAAGGGAAATTCATTCATCTGGTAAATTGCTACATACTTTGGAAAAGAAGTGATTTACATGAATCAAGAAAGAAAGTGCAGATGTATACATCCAAACTATTTGTCCTCGGTTGGCCCAGAAGTCGGAGCAGAGGTAGAAGTCTCTTTCGTGACCCTTTCATCATTCGGAGGAACTGTCGACTTGTCGGCCGGATTTTTTGCTCTTTCTTCTTCATCGGCATCATCACCAGTTATAGCAATAGTGGAGATATCTAAGTCTGGATATGTCTCCCTTACTTTCTCCAGACAATCTTGAAAATCGATATGATAACTCTCCACCCCCACTTCCTGCATCTCATCACTGAAGGCTTCAGATTTTTTATATGCTTCGATGATATGGAGGGCATTCATGTTAGCCAGTTTCGCCTTCTGTTCAGCTGATGCCACCTCCTGCTCCAAAACAATAATGCTTTTCTCTAATTTAGCCTTCTAGGCCATTGCCTCCTCAACATTTTGAAGGCTATCCTTTATTATCAATTCAGCCAAGTGTAGCTTACTTCGCTTCCTTTTTAAGTCGGCGGCCAGCTCGGTTGCATGAATCTAAACCACCTTCAATTCCTTCTCTAAAGAAACATTAGCAGTGGTAGCCTGATTCAATTTCTATTCAGCGATAGTCCGGAGTTTATCAGCTGCTTCTTTTTCAACTTTAGCCAATGTCAACTGATCCATGATATCCTTGTTGAGATCGGCTAATCTGCGAATGCTCTCTTCTATTAGAGAGATTTCGTGAATGAACCATTAAGAATAGCAAGAACAGAGTCAGCCTTAATGAAGACTTGCTAAAAGAGATCTTGAAAATGATTTGAACACTTGCAATATTTTAGGATACATAGAAGAAAAAATGTCCTCCAATCCCCACTTTCTTGTCACCTCCCAGTCCTTTCAGAGGATGGTATCCTTCAGCAAAGTCTTGGCTAGCTTGGGATTATCAAGACCAGCATTGAACACAATAAAGCCCCCAAAACCTTCCTCTTCGGTGACTCGGGGTTCGGAATCGACTTCTGGCCCAGGTGTTGCTTCGAAAACCAGAGCCTTGCCCTTGTCAATTTGGCCTAGCTCCTCAGATGGCCTGGTGACGAACGGTGCCATCGGCTGTCCAGCGGAAGGCTCTGGTGAAGGGACATTGTCCTCTTCTGAGATTGATTCTACGACGATGGGGGTATTCTCCCTAACTGGGGTTTTTGAAGAAGTATGCGAACGAGTATGCTTGATGCTCCTTCGCTCTGATCTCCTTAGAGGACCTACTACTGCCCTCTTCCTTACAGATTACCGGAGCCTTCCCACGTCTGGTTTCATGTTGATGTTGATAAGCTATCAAAGCTTATTAATGGAAAAAGTAGGAAGGTGGCAGGTAAAGAAGACCCGGGAAAGGGATTGCTCGAAAAGGCAAAGGTACCAATATTAAGAAATGTTTAACTCTTGGAGGCACAATCTCTTATATAAGAGGCACCAGCAGCCTAGATTTCTAGTTCAAGTCTCGAGCATTGCCCTGATCATGCCATGTGTGCTCATCTCAACTAACAAAAGTCGAAACGATGACTTCGACCCACGAGCGGGCCATTAGGAGAAATCAAAGGACCATAACCAATCCGATTCTTGAGGTGACTTTAATGACTTTGGTCGTCGCGATCCCATGATCCATATAATAACCTCCCTGTCAATAGAAATTTGATAGCTGGTGAAGATCATATGCCCCATTATTGATGGATTAAAATCATCAACAGAAGCCGAGGTTCATCGTGTACAGCAAATATTTCTCTCTTCTTAAAAAAAAATCCCACCGATTCAGTATATTCGAAGCTACTTGAGTTAGGGAGTTAAAGGATCAATTTTATGACAGACCGGGCCGATCAGTTCACTCAAAGCTTATATTTTTACCAAGACTACTCCGAAGACTTTACACTTAAAAAGATTTTTGCTCAAACTGAAAGGCATTATATTTGAAAGAAAAAGTATACTTTTTTTCACATCCAAAGAAGTACATTTACATCTCATCCTTCTTAAAAAGATAAAAGAAAGAACTAAAATAGCCTATTCATCTACTACCGCGATGACTTCCGGGTCAACCATGGGAGGAACCTCTTTAGTTTGGATTGGGGCTCCTAAGTCAGCTGCAATTGGGACTTTTAGATGTTTTTGGACTTCTTCGGCTGCAACCGGGACTTCTTATGGCTATCCCGACATTTCTTCAGCTCCAGCAGGGAGTTTGGCTTCTTCCTCTTCGATCTCGTATAAGTGAATACTAGAGAGGTCCAGTTTAGGATAAAGTCCAAGGACTTTCTTGACCCCATCATTGAAGCCCAATTGATAATTGACTACCCCTAATTCAGTTACCTCCTCTTTGAATTTTGAAGACTTCCTAAAGTCTTCAACTGTCCTGGTTATTTGATCCCTCAAAGCTTCGGACTATTTGGCCGCTTCGGCCTCTTTGGCTACTTCTTTGGCCTTATGTTGACTCTCCCTGGTCAGCTGTTCCAAAGAATGGATTTTCTTCTTTTTCTTCTAGAGCTTTGTTTCTTGCTCAGATACTTTTAGCTGAGTTATCCTCAGCTCCACTCTCAGAGCTTGGACATCAGTATCGTTCCGATTCAATTTTTCCTTTATGGCCATTTTTAGCTCTTCGGCCACTTCTTTCTCAGCCTTCATGGATTGCAGTTCTCCTTAAACGCTGGTAATGAGTCTGGTAAATCCTGATCCACCTTCCTCCAATCAAGTCACTTCGTGGATCAGCTGTATCAAACAACGAAAGGAAGGAAAAAGTTATCTATTTCAGCTACCATGGTGAGGAAATAGATGAAAGAAGAGATACTTACTCTCATAATGGTTTGATAAATTGTATCACCGACCTGCTCGAATCGATGGTTTTTTGTTACTTCCTAGTCTCTAAGAAGAAGGGTATACTTCAACATCTCCTTGGCCGGCTCAGGGTTCTCCAGACCCCGTGCATTTGAATAAACTAAAAAATCCACCTTATATTCTCAGTTAGTCGAAGCATTTCTCCCCTCTCTAGCCTGGGGAGCTTTACCTTTATTCTGACAAGAAGGACTGGGTGGCGATACACCAGCAACCAGGGCAGAATCTGACCTTCCTATGGCCCGAGATGGGGTAGAGCCCTTTGAGGGAGGCTCAGTCAAAGGGGCGTCATCTTCATCCGATGCCATCCTTCTTGGGGTGCTCCTGGTGGCCTCTTCGGCCTGAGCTTTCTTCCAGATTTCCGATCCCTCTTGAGGGACTGGTACTGCCCTCTTCTTGGCAGCTTGGCAAAGTTTTCCAAGATTTGGTTTCATCTTTTTACCTGCAAACATAAAAAATTATTGTAAGATAGTCAATAGATAAATACAAAAAATATAGCATAACGAAAACTCACTATCTACTATACCTAACGAGGGGAACTCGCTGAGGTGAGCAAGATGAAGGTTTCGTTCCTCTAACAGTTCCTTGACTAAAGGAACTTTAGACCTAAACAATGTGTTGAAGTCATTTTGATCGGCCTTCAAAACCTTCTTGCCTGGATTTGCTTCTAATCGGGGTGTCCTCCATTCCATGTTGAATCTCCAAGGTTGAGAAGAGAATATGAAGAAAAAACAAAGTTTCCATCCATGAATAGCACTGGGCATATCTTGGATCAATTTTCGACCTGAGCGGGAGCTGATGACCCACCATCCCTGACCATGAAAATCTTTATTTAGTACAAAGAAGGATGTGAACAAGGAAGTCCTTAGCTCTATACGTAAGATATCGCAAAGGAATAAGAATCTGTTAATATTCCGAATACTATTCATAGTCAACTATACAAGGACTATATGGTATAGATTGAAGATTTTTATGAAAAAATGATGTAAGGAAAATCTAAGACCAGCTTTCAGATGGTCTTCATAAATGGAAGTGGCATTAGAGGGTGAACGATTCATCCTTTCATCGGATTTGGGAACTATGTGATAATACTCCCTGAGATGTACGAACATAGAGAAAGACATGGAACTCATGATATACTCCATGGAGGACTCGACATTACTTCTCCTAGGACCTGCAATACTAGAGGGTTCAATCCTCTCCCTACTAGCCAGAATCCTACTAGTGGAAGGGCTTTCTATTGATTTAACCATGATAATGTAGAGAAAAGAAGAAGGGGTCTCTACCTATGAAAGAAGAAGGCTTGAGAAGGGAGAGGGAGCCCAGAACGGTTGAAGAAGAAAAGAAATTTCGACAAAGACGAAGAAATCCATTCTACAAGACAAATGCTCCTTTATATAGAAGACGACGATGGTTCATATAATCTCCTCGAAAAACTGGAAATACCTTTGATCATACCACGTATGAGCGGTGCTGATCGTGGGTACGACTAATAAAGGATGCCGATCGACTCGACAGGGATAAAACCAGATTGTCAATCACGATCCGTGAGAATGACAACTGATGGCCAGGATGAAATCCCTACATGGTAAAAAATGGCCAGGATCTCATTCCTAAGTGAAGACAAAGAGTTCGCCAAAAATCTCTTAATGAAAAAATTGGCACGACTCTCAAATCCGCATTATTTCTCCAGGAACAAATAGAAACTTGACACCTGTCCATGGAACGATGATCGAATTAGAAATCAATTATCACGATCGGCTGGACCAAAGATTTGTCATCATTGACTATCTTTTCTCTCGTCGGAAGATGACAAAATATAAATACTTCCATTTTTCAAAGCAAAAAGTTACTTTGAAACTAGAAGTATGGAACAACTATTGTGATAAACCAGCTCAAGGAAAAGTGATTACTAGTCCAGGGGTTCAATTGATCCTATTTGAACCAGCCGACCAAGTAGATGAACTTGAGAATGACTCTGAAGCTTGACGAAGCAACAACTCGATGCTATGTTCTAGCCAACGACATCGCGCAGCATAGGATCAGTCTTCGACTAGCTTCAAAGAGGGAAACTCCAAAATATATACCTGATCCATGCTGTTCCGGAATAAATAGCTAATCCATCTTCGGTCCAATCCAAAGAGCATGGTTATGAAGCAAATAGCTACTCCATCTTCAGTCCAATCTGAAGAGGATGGTTCCGAAGTAACTGGCTAATCCATTTTTGGCCCACTATAAAAAGGATGGTTCTGAAATACATAGCTAGCCTAACTTCAGCCCATTCCAAAAAGGATGGCCCTTAAATAATTGAATGGTTTATCTTGATCTATAGCCATCAAGAGCGGATTTGATTATCCTAACCAATCACGTGATTAATAACTCCGGCTTCAATAAGATTAGGATAACCAATATCCGACAGTAACCCCATTCAAGGAAGTTGGTTTAACTAACTTCCCTAACAGAATTCCTGAAGGATTAATTACTTTCAGTTATAATAATACCTATAAATAGAGATAAGAGGGACCTTCAAGATAAATAATTCTATGTAAGTCTGGACTAGTCCACGACTCTCTCTTACTATGCCACTCAAGCTCTTCGTACCTTACACTCTATTTTTTATTCCTCTTTTGAACTCTCCATTCTGTGGCCTGAATCTTACTGACATAGAAATCGAAATGTCCCTTACAAGAAGAAATCCGATCAGGAATTTGTTTTGTAGGAATCTCGGAAGGTGAACTAGCGATCCAAGCACTCCATCCGGTCCGCAGGGATGAGCGTCAACAGAATTAAAGCAAGGGTTCGGCTATAATAGGGGGTATCAAAGGAGCTCGACTATAATTTGAGACTCTGAGCGCTTGTCGGGGACTGAGGGTCCGGCATACTCATAGCATCTAAGAGGCGTTAGTCGGAGGTCTGGCCAGATCGAGTTTGCCAAAAAAATCGAGGGCAAATCAAGTGAATATCCAAAATAGGGGAGTGGTATCCACCTAAGATTTCTAGCGACTTGACAGAATCCAGCCGACGACGACTCAACATAGAAGAGGGAACTTCGAGAAGGAAGTTAGATGGGAGAGGGGCACTTCATACCTTGTCTCCGGCGAGGATTCAACCGCTAAGGCTGCAAATGGATCGGGTT